>OX031065.1:40773991-43446491 GCA_943736015.1 Tridacna crocea
TAAACAAATACGCTTTAAGGTTGGATGCTACTTCTGTAATACATTTTAAGGTGGGCGGCTACTACTATTAGGTAATACAGCCAAGGTAAGCGTATACGGGTGGTATTTTCGTTAAAACTGCTTCAGTTTTGATATTTTTTTCACCGTAATCACTTTGTTGTGCGCTGTTCAGCGTTGGAATTAAGATTAGTATTACCATTTTTAAATATCCGACATACTAGCTGGAGTGGCACTAGCATCAGCGGTCAAGGCGTGTTCGTCAATGTGGAAGAAGATTCAGCCCCACATAGGACAAAAATCGGTACCAATTTACCTTCATGGTGTTGACATTGTCGTTTTCACTTCTTGTTGAGTAACAATTGCTGACTTACTTTTAAAAAGATCTTTGAAATAAAGGATTGAAACTGCTGGTCAATATAGACTTATGATTGTTTTGATTGGTTGTGTGGTTTATGTTGTCAAACTTTTGCTCATTTAGATAGATCTACATGTGATTTTCGTGCTTGTTTAAGACATTTATATCGAATAGGTGCATGGCTAACAAGAGGGAAGGGTAATATATTAACTTTGAACATTGGGAAAGCCACTGGAGATATTAACCTACATTGGCTAAGAATGGATTTAATTCCCAGAAAAAATACCACTAAAGCTACCTACCCCACGCTTTTCCTATTTATGGCCGAAAACAATGAAATTAGCACCAAAATGCAAAAAAAGTACCAAATTTAATGGAGGGGTGTTTGGTTAGGCTTATCAGGTTAATAGGGAATATATAGCGCTAAGCTGTTACCCTTTACTCGTTTGAAACCACCCGAATATGCCGGAAAACATTGCCAATGATACCTCATCTGCTCTTGTATTTTTTTTCGCCAAAAACAACTTTTACAGGCAAGAAAATTCTATGCATTGATTATACATCTAGTTCCAGTGATCGTATCTCTGCAAAAACGCCTAAATATAGAATCGTTCACCGCAAACAGCGTACATTCATAGTTGGGAGATATGTTTCAAAAATTACCACGGCTTGTTCTTCTGAAGGGTGACAGATATTTCGGTAACAGACGAGTTTAGTAAATTGTATTAAAAGAGTAAATCGATTGGATGTTTCGGTAACAAGGCAAATCATGATATAGTATTCATGTACCGTTACCTTTTTGATACCCATTACATGGCTATCCCAATGTTTTGTTATGTTGTACCTGCCAATGTTCTTATTTTCGAATTTTAACCACAGCTGAAGTAATTCATCATACGTTATCCTAAACATATCCTCGTTGTGTCTCCTATTCATCAATCCTCAAGTTTTTACAGAAATGTCCTTCAAAAGCAGCAATTAACCCTTGGGGTTCCTTTAAAGTAAATCCTCAGAGGAAAAAGTACTGCTGGTAAGGAATTAAATTAACCGGGACCCTTGCTTTTCGAGCAAGTGCTCTTACCACTGAACTACATAGGTGGCTCAACATACTCACTCCCGATTATCACCACACCTTTTACTACTTTCGTTGGCCTTTATGGCCAATTTTTAAGAATCAAGATCTGACTGAATGAAACACATTTATTTAAAATGATAGATAACTAAGATGAGTTTAGAAACACAGGTAGCAGAATTTAAGATATTATGGTAAATGAAAACAGGAACTGAGAGAGACACTTACTAAGACATCGACCATTGTTTTTTATACTGCGTGAGCAGTATATAGTTGCCTTGCTACCGAAACATCTATAAGCACGGGCCTAGAATCTATTTACTTTAAGTATTTGTCTAATTTACCGAACTCGCATGTTACCGAAACATTCTTAAATCTTACTGAACTGCAGAAAAGAGTGGAAAGGGCAATGATTAGTTTACGGATCATTGTGAACAGTTGGATTACATGTATATTCTCAACCAAAAAATTGCAGTACACTGTTTATCTCGTATCTGTGAGCAATCTCGTAGAATTAATTAGTTGTTATCTTATAATATATTTTTTGCCTCATTCTATAATTCTGAACAGATTTCACAGCCCGGACATGTAAATCGATTTTGTTTTACATATTTCATATAAGTGTAATGTCATGAAATTGATGTCTCAGTATGTAATTTTCTTGTCACGTAAACTCTAACTAACTTTATGTAACTGACTGTTAGAACATATTTAAATAAATTCTTGAATTCAGACCATAATTGAAATTTTGCGTTTTCCAGCGTTCTTAGGCGTTTTCCTGTGTTTTCCGATTATTTTAGTTTTTTTTTTTTCGGTCTTTCTAGTGAACCGTTGTAACACAGTTAAAGTCTTTTCCTAACCTGTACTTAATGCCCTAAAAATAGTTGAGTGACCTATCAATGTGCAACAGCTATGGTTCATATCAAGGGGTGACCGGGGTTTTGGAAGCCCAGTCCACTGGCGTTTTTTTACAACCCCCCCCCCCACGTTTATCATTCGGACCTATTGGAAGCGATAAATCGTTTTGCTTCACATCCCTATAGACCGTCATAGGAGACTACTGTAAGGGGTAAACAAAAGATTATTACCGCTTACAAGTATTCAGGCTAGGGTTTCGGTAAAAAACAACGAAGTTCGGTAAAAAGTTTGAAGCGTAAATTCGTTAGAAGATTTATGAATGTAGATGATACATAGAGATACTTCACAATGGTTTTTATCACCAACACATGTCTACATCCCTCGAAGAAAAACTCAGTCAATGACAACCTTATCAATTTCAAAACGACTCAAACTATAAAAGGGGGGGGGGGAGAATCTTGGAAACAGTTAAAAATTTGAACTCTTCAAAGATTATTGAACTTTTATATTTAAACAACTGTCTGTTTTGTGGAAACCTCCAATTTCTTCCGTATAAAGATAATTTAGGTCATACGTGACAATTTTTTAGCTTGTCTTAAATCTTTGAAAGTAATGCACAATCATAACGGGCAACATGAGAACTAATCATTTCGATGTTAATAGTAAAAGCTTCTAAAAAAATTAGATGAAACTATTACAAATGATGATTAATACAAAAAAGAACGCTCTCTTGGTCCTTCTAATCGATATGTACCAAATTGTCTCAACTCCCGGGCCGACAATTCTCTAAAACGTGGTTCGCAATAGGCCGAATCTTCTTCGGGCCGAATCTTCCGGTATTGCTATTTTAAGATGTCGGGTCGCTTACGTTCACGAATAATATAGTAGATGACGTACTCAGCTGAGAACGTTCTCAGGCGACGTTTATAAGCAGCGTTTGAGTTCAAAACTCCCGTGAGCAAAACTCAAGGCGTTGAGTACGATTTTGTGCTGAGCATGAGATCGTTCTCAATGTTTCTTTATAAGCACGGGGCAAGAACTTCCTCAAACAAAGGTCTATATAGTCAGCCTGAAATTATAAGGAGCACTTAAATGCAACAGCACAATCCTAATTCTTTAGATTTTGTCAATAAATCATGTTCAAGTGGTGAAATAGTGATATATCAATGATCAATATAAGCAAGTGACATGGTTGGAAAAAAACTGAAAAAAATTGCCATTTTAGCCTATATTCCAAAATTCACAAAATCCAAACCCAGGGAGCTAGCCTGAAAATGCCAAGCTGAATTGAAACTCCAAACAACACATAATCTGGGGATGAAATCCAAAATAGCACATTACCATGCCGTTTTTTCGCAATCTTTCGTGCCCTGACCCTACCCTTGTTTTCTCCCCTAAAAACAGCCGCTCGCTCCGTGACCCCTCACTTTCGCATTTGGGGTCAAAACTATAGAACAAAGAAGGAAAGGTCATGACCCCCTGTTTCACATACAAATTAAATGCTTCTTTTCCTTAAAGGGCAAATCCTAAGATTTTTTGACCATACTGTTTTTTTGCTCCAATCAGCTGCAAATGATGTTAGTAAACACGTGTCCATCAGTTTTTATAAATACCACCCTGTAACATGCCATAAATCACGCTCGAATTGTCACGCTGATACACGGCCCCAAAAATGGTGCATGGCTTACTTCCCCTGATTCGCTTATCTTCCCTACCTGTGTGACGTCATAGGAGCGTAAGCCTGTGTTTACAGTCAGTAGAAATAAGTAGGAACGCTGATGATTATACGCAAATATCTTAGTATTAATATAGAATTCAGCCGAAAAAATGGCAAATTGTGCAGCCTATATGGCTTCAACGTCGAATCAGGAACACATAGAATTAGTATGTTCAAATTTCCGAAGGAATTAAAAAGGAGGAAACTATGGATTCAACGTTTAAACCGGGGCCGGACAGTAACGGAGGATTTTGTGCCATCAGTTCATTCCAAATTGTGTTTGAAACACTTCGAGGACAGTCAGTTCTTAATAAGTCCAAAACTCGTAAAAGAAGTTGGTTATAGGAATATTACGCTGCGATTAAAACCTGATGCTGTGCCGACATTGTTCGAAACTCCGAGTCGAAATAAGATAGGCCATAAGACAGACATTCCGCAATGGCAATCTCCAAAAAGAAAAACAAACATAAGGTCAGTAATTCCTTTAATTGTTTTTCGTAATAATTTATCCTTTTCTAGATCTACATTCTGGACAAAGGAGAAATTGGTGCCGTTTTCTCCCTTTATTTCCCCAAATGTTTTCAACATTTAACCCTTTACCAAGAGACAAAATTTTAGAATGGTCCAAAATTAAAAGCACTTGCAAGCAAAGTAAACCTAACTGAAAAATTGAAATTTGTTTCCGTCAGGATAGAAAACATTGTAGGATAAGAAGAAAATGTTGGTTACCAGCATTCTCTCCTTTCCCACAATGTTTTAAAAAGGCTTCCATCTCAGGGTTGTAAACCCCAGGGATTGTTTGGTAAAGGGTTAATTTGCACATGACAAAAAATTGAAATGAAATTTGATTTGGTAAGGATGGAAAACATTATGGGAAAAGGAGAAAATATTAGCATTTTCTCTTTTCCTCACAATGTTTTCAAAGGCAACAACATAACATATTCATCCAAATTCATAACATAGATTTTGCAAGTACCAAAGTCTGGATTGTTCAAATGATGTTAACTTTCAAGTGTTTCAGCTTTTTCTTCCTTTTCCACAATGTTTTCAAAAGGCTTCTGTCTCAGGGTTGTTAAAAAACAAAGGGTCAAGTGACCATTCACCAAACACAAAAATTTTAGACTGGTTCAAATTGAAAGCATTTGCAGACAACAAAAGAATTGTGAACCAAAAACATTTGCAGCTGATTGGAGCAAAAAACAGTATGGTCAAAATATATTAGGATTTAAACAGTAAACATCTTTTTCTTCCCACGCTGTTTTTCAAACACTCTTTCTTTGGGTATTGGAAACTAGACCTAGGGTTTGCATGGTAAAGGGTGCAGTCAGTATCTGGCTACTCCTAGTCATGGTCATAAATATGTTAATCCATCACCGGCCAGTTGAAACAATACAGGAAATGGTTACATAACATTTGCATATCTCACCCCTTTACTCTGTAATGTTTGTTTGTGACAGGAAACCGATGTTACAGTTTGTATCTTTACACTTCTGATTTGTGGATATTTCCCTGTTCCGCTCCATACTCTGTCTTCTAGACAGGCTACTGAGAGAAATCTTTTGTTTTTACGACCCTTGTAAAGATAGAAAAAACTTTCGAAAACATTGTAGGTAAAAGAGAAATGTTGCTGACCAGCATTTTCTCCTTTTTCTACAATGTTTTTTACCTATCAAAAACAAGTCCAAACATGCAAGTTAAATTTGATTTGTTGACTCTAATTGCTTTCAATTCGGTTGAGTCAATAAATTTGATGTTTGGTAACAAGTTAACCCTTTCCCAGACGGTAAATTTTGGACCAGACCAAATTCAAAGCATTTTGCCGATGACAAATTAACAGTTGCTTAAAAGATGATTTTTCTATATGATAGGGTAGAAAGCATTGTGGGAAAAGGAGAAATTGCTGGTTACCAGCATTTTCTCGTTTTCCCACAATGTTTCAAAAAGGCTTCTATTCCTTTCCCGTAAAAACCAGATATTGTTTGGGAAAGGGTTAAACATGTATTTTACATCTCTTGAGAAACAAGTCCATACAACTCGTACTAATCTCTTCGGATACTGCTCCCTGTGAACTTAACCAGAACTTGTGCCCAGTGTGTGGGATTTATATTTAACCCTTTACCAATCAATCCGTCATTTTTACGACCCCGAAGACAGAAGACTTAAAAACATTGTAAGAAAGTAACCAGCTACCTAGTAGAAAGTACCTATAGTAACCAGCATATTCTCCTGTTAACACAGTGTTTTACTCTGCTGGAAAAAAAAAATCAATTTTTGAAATATATAACTTTTTTTTGTCGTCTGCAAGCTATTTCAGTTTGGACCTGTTTAATATTTTGTCGTATGGTAAAGAGTTAAAAGTAGAAAATATTGTGGATAAAGGACCAATTGATACAAATGTGGTTACCCAGAATATAAAATAATTTTGATCATTGTCTTAATGATCTCGGAACATATTATTTTCTCAAATTTTACGCTCGTTAACAGCATTTCAAACTATTCTTATTCTAATGAAAATCGCGATTTATTGTGTAACCCTTCACCCATGAGAGAACAAATTTTGTACCTGTCAATGTTTACAGAATTCTTTATAAGGTACAAATATAGAATCCATCAACAAATAGTTAGAACTAACATCTCACGATTATCAATCGTAAAAGAAATCGGTTATTTGACATGAAACTAAAGTGTAGGAGAAGTGTCTTTAAAAGTGTCGGGGAACTGTGTAGTCGTGGAACTGTCTTGAAACCGTCTTTTTTATTATTATTATTATTATTATCAATTCCACCCATAAATCTACTGAAAATACTTCAAGTGAAACAAAGCTTATGCCTTACACTTAATTTTATCATGTATCGGATAATATTTCTGTAAGCGACGTTCGCCCCGTAGCCTAATACATGTAGATGTGATACTCATCACGTTGTTCAAAAGTCCGGCATAACATCGTTATTTTCGCCATTGGTGAGCGAAATTTTACTTTTATCCTCATCATCAGAAACTATTAAGTTTCATTAAAAACTTTGGTGGTACATGTACGGCCTTAGCGGCCTAGAATCGTGTATTCCTTCGTCTTAAATATCGCTCATTTCACTATCTGAAACAAGGTCCATATTGAAACAAACGCTCCTATGACGTCACAGATCAAGGTGCGTTACAATAAGTAAGGGAGGTAAGCGATGCAAGAAAAACTAATAAGCAAAAATATAAATTGCAAAAAAGTACTTTTACTAATTTTTTTTTCAAATTACAATAATACCAGGTTGCCATTTGATAGATGTAGATTTCAAAATTAATCATATCAGAAACTTGTTGATTTGCCCTTTAATCTAACACAATTCATGGGGGTAATAACTACTCTTCTTATCAAAATTGCATTAAAAACCTACCTTACTCACTTATTTCTAATTTTGACCCTGGCCAATTCGAAGCAAACTGTTTACTTGTGCCTAGGCTTGATATACGAAATGGATTTTCTTTAACGAAAAGGACGGGTGGGCCTAAAGTACGCAATGGAAAAATTATGGAGCAATGGGCGCAATGGAAATATAAAGTACGCAATGGAAATATATTATTTTTGTGGCGGTTGTCGCCACAGAGTCAACGAAAATTCCAAAATTCGAAGAAAAAAAAATCCAAAATTCGAAACAAAATTCGAAAAATAAATAAGTCTAAAAACCAAACTCATTGCCTATGATTCGGTTAAGAACATACCTAATAACCGCCATAAAATTTCAGTTAACTCCGTAAAAAGTAGTCCACCAAATAAGCTACTGCTTCTAAAGAAGACGGCTTAAACTAATTTTACTGATTAAAGAAGTGATAGTGATTGATTTTATGCTTAAAAATGCATTCTAAGAGACAGTTAAGGTTGGCCAACTGTTATTGCATTCTGAAACATCGGCTAATGTCGGTATACTACGTACTTGTAACAATCGAATTGCCTCGGTAAGCTGCAGAGAATGGTCGGGCATTCACGTCAATTACCGCCGGACACGGCATGATTAAATCATCTTTAGCATTATTTCGTTTTAATATACAATGATACTTTATGAAGAATATAAATATTTTATAGGTGTTTTGTCGATTAATATAACCGATAGATCTAAAATAAAAAAAAAAAGAAACGATTTTTTTTCTAAGACTTCCGCACTCTCTCGGACGGTGAGAGTAACGAACGACAACTCTGCTCGGAGATTGAGACTTCCGGTGCAGAAGTTTGTCATGCAATTTCGCGACTCTACAATTAAGGCCAATTCACGCAAAACAGAAAGAAAGGCTGCCCAGTCTTACCCCGAGATCAGTTTTGACTGGCATAACTATGCTTGTGGATCGTTTGCCTGAGGCTTGTGATCATGTTGAAGTTGCCTCGACAGGTTATAGTTTGAAGGTTGGCCGACGTAGGTTAAATTCGATGTTCTTTCGAAAACAATGAGGGCGTGTCAATTTTGCCTTCTCTGGCCTGTTTCCTTCTCTTACGACAGCGTTGTTTGGAGAAATATAGAAAGGACACGGTGGATCCTTATATGTGAAATGTGAATTTTGTTATGATAAATAATGTGACCCATATGACCCACCACGTCAAGAGGGATGGAACTGAGTTGAGGTAATTAAGATCTATCATATTTTCTTTTTATCTTTGTAAATTTTGTTATACCCGAATTATTTGCTTAACCCATTACCACAAAATCCCTACTTTTGACGCCACTGAGAAAGAAGCCTTTAGAAACCATTATGGGAAGAGGAGAAAATGCTGGTTACCAGCATTTTCTCTTTTTCCCACAATTTTTTCTGCCCTTCACAAAACAAATTTGAAATTTTCAGTCACATTTATTTTGTCATGTGCAAATACTTTAGATTTGGACAAACCAAACATTTTGTCGTTTGGTAATGAGTGAAAGTACCAATCCATGTACATGTCTCTGACTCACTTTTTCTGCAATAAAATATATTTCTCCACTCTTTACCAAATTTTACCTAATTAACTCAGGCCTGATTTTTCTGTTATGGTGAAGAGAAGTTTTTAACAATTACCATTCATTCCTGCATTTAAGGTCACTAAAGAAAAAAAGCTATGAAAAACATTGTGGGAAAAGAAGAAAATAATAGTAACTTGCATTTTCTTTGTTTTACACAATAATTTCTACCCTTTTTGATTCAAGTTTTACTATTTGAAGATTTATTATGTTGTCTGCAACATCTTTCGATTATGACCAGTTATAAAAATTTTGTCTTCTGGTTATAGTTAACTCATTACCAAAGGACAACATCTTACACTGGTTCAAATTGAAAGCATTTGCAGACGACAAAATAAAGGCGACTGAAAAATTGAAATTTGTTTTGGGAAGGATGAAAACACTGTGGAAAAAGGAGAAAATGCTGGTTACCAGCATTTTCTCCTTTTCCTACAGTGTTTTCACAAGGCTTCTTTCTCAGGGGCGTCAAAAGTAGGGATTGTGGGAAATGGGTTAAAGAGGGTCTTGTTACAAACCATTTTGGGTGGGGAAACATCAAAATATAGAAAATATGTACTGTGACAATTGTTTTATTGAAGTTGCAGGATCAGTTTGATTGGATAAATTAAAAAAATAAATTCTAAAAACTATTTAATCGGGCCCTTGTAAATTGCAAATTCTCCTCAGAATTCCATCTACTTCTTGTTTGTGACTGTGAAACAACATACGAATTCAAAGGTCTGCCAGCTACATTTGAAAATGGCAACAAAACCCATTCTATGGAAAATTTGCAATTTTGGTGGAATATTTTCACAAGTGTTTACAAGTAACATAGAACAATTACAGAATTTCTGGGCAGACTGGTGGATCATATATAATTTGTTATTTTCATTGTCTTTATGACCAAAGACTTAAATTTGAATTTTTTCACTGTATGGTAGGTAATTCTAATACATTGTAATGCAATGAACTGTATTTCTATAAAACATTTTTTTACAGCCATGATTGATAACCTGGTTGGACAACTTCCTGGCTGCTTTTTGAAGCCACTAGTGATGCAAATATAAAGAATATGGAAGAGCAATTTGGGAGGTGCAGTTGAGTTACTTTCTAAGGAAATCAACCCAGATAGCAGCTAAGCAGGCATACATGGCAAAATACTGAAGGTTTTATATTTTTAAACCTTTTTTTCATGAAAATAATAATTAATGCTCTGAGATAGGGAGGCAAAATGAAATTGAAATTCAAAAAAATTATCAGCTGTCTTGATTTTTTGGCTATAAGGAATTATTAGATTCATTTTTCTAAACCCTTGAATTATGTAAATTAGAAGCATGCTGTATTTTTTAACCCTTTACCAACAATTCGAAATTGTCTTTTTCAAATTGAAAGCATTTGCAGATGACAATTCAGATGTCTTATATCAGGTAAACTTTGCTTAAAATTGTGACTACTCTTTGTTATAAACACCTATTTACAAAGTGACTAATAGCATGACTTATTGTAACTTTTTGTTTGTACAAGTCGAAAATAGGTTTTGCCTTCTGCACAGGAAAAATATTCATTCATTAGCAACTTGAAATTATAGGTTCTTCTTAACTGGAAATATATGCAGGACATAACTTGAAATGCCATACTCATAGGCTGATGATTTTACTTTTCGTGGTATTAAAAAATGGTGTGAAAAATGAGAAAGTGTCCTGCACTGAAAGTTTTAGATCAACATATCTAGTAGGTAAAGGTTTGATTTGCGTAAACTGTGTGAAATATTTCCTTGACCATTCTGGACATAATAATTATGCCGAGCAATGTTGAGGATAAAAATAGAATATTGATTTATGTAAATGATTGTTACCTGGGTCAGGTTAAATGCATTTCATTTCAAATTGTGAAAATCATTAATATCACATACACTCATTTAGTAATCTGGCACTGTTTCACCACATGGCATAAACACAAAAAGATAAATATTTGTTAAAATATGGGCCATGCTCTATGAAAAAGAGACTTAATGCATTTCTTTGATCTATTATACCAAGCAAGGCATCAAATAATTATGGATCTATAAACTCCATTTTGTCTAACATTCAACTTAATCATGAAGTAGACTGGTCCATGGAAATAAAGAAGATATTCAAACGGCAAACATTGTGGGCCCATGTCAGCCTGGGCAGACTACACAGGCTGACCTGGGTCTATTCTTTTTGCAGTTGCAGCTCCTTTTTTTTTTATAGAGCATGGCTCAATAATATATGTACATATTCACAGGTATTGGCTATGAGCAACATGACATTGTGGATACCAAACAGACTCAAGCTGCTGTTTGGAAACAGGTGAAATGGTATAGAAAGAGGATCAGACCAGAAAGACCATAGCAAAATCAGACTAAAAAGATGTACAGAATGCTTTTTGTACAATAGTGTTTTATTAGTGTTTATAGATGATATTGTCTTTCTTCTAAATATTTTTTCAAATGTTGTCATATTATGAATAAGAAGTTATCCATTTGAAACAATACTTAGACTTCAGTAAGCATTGTTATTTTTCATATTGGTAAGTCCCACTTTTGTTGTATTTTTATATTTTTGTAACTAAAGCTGGAAACATGACAGGAAACATGATTTGGTTGTCTGAGCAAATGCTTCTTTTTTTCACAATGCTTTCATATTAACTCATTACCAAACGCTAATTTTAACTTTGTCCAAATCGAAAGCATTTGCAGATGACAAAATAAAAGTGACTGAAATTTTCAAATCTGTTTTGCGAAGGGCAGAAAACACTGTGGGAAAAGGAGAAAATGCTGGTTACCTCCTTTTCCCATAATGTTTTCAAAAGGCTTCTTTCAGGGGTGTCAAAAGTAAGGATTGTGTGGTAATGGGTTAAATATTTTCAAGTGGACATGAACTGTTTTCAGGCATTTAACTCGTTACCAAACGACAATATTTTAGACTTGTCAAAATCAAAAGTATTTGCAGACGACAAAATAAAAGTGACTGAAAATATGAAATTTGTTTTGAGAGGGGTAGAAAACATTTTGGGAAAAGGAGAAAATGCTGGTTAGCAGCATTTTCTCCTTTTCCCACAATGTTTTCTAAGGCTTCTTTCTTCAGGGTCGTTAAAAGTAGGGATTGTGTGGTAATGGGTTAATCTATGGTTACCAGAGTATTTGAATCATACTCCAGTGTGATTCATTGGAGGCTTTGCTGTGCAAAAAGTGTTCATGAATGTTTGTGCCTAATAATTAAGAATTCTTTGACTCATTTAACAATTACAAACCTATGACTTTCCCAAATTTAGAGCATTTGCAGCTGACAAATACTTATTGTATGGTAATCGGTTAAGCTACAGTAGTATTCCCCAGGGTTGCTTGCTATATTTTCCATTATGAACATTTATGCAAAGTCATTTGAAAATTCTCAAATGGTTGAACAACAGCTTTGATGAGACTCTTGACATTTTGATCTCCTTGACCGTGTATTAAAAAAATAATTATTTAATCTTACATATTGTTGTTAATCTAAAGGCCAGTTTCTGGTCTTTGTTAATTTTAGATTTCTCTCTGTCTTAATATGACTAGGAACTTTCAGCCTATCATTGTTATGCAAAAAAGCTTGTCTCAGTTGAGAGTTATCTGCCAGTATTTACTTTTGCCTACCATGTATGCTGGTAAATCAGCTTTGCATGGGTGTCTTGTTAAAAGCTTTCTTCACAAAGATTTGTATGTTAACCCATTACTACACAATGGACAAAAATGCAATTTTGCTTGGAATATGCAGTTGTTTTTTGTTAGTGGTGACACTCTGTTTAAACAGAATGACTGAGCTTAGGTCCAGTGAATGTGTTATTGATTAACTGGAAAGAATAATGTCTAATTTTCTTTTTTTTTTTTTTTTTTTTTTGTTTATTATTATTATTTGAAGTTTTGTGCTCGGTGAAGCTGAACTTGAAAAAAAATTATAGTCATGGGGGTAATATTTCTGACATTTGTTACTGTATAGTTTACATTTAAATAAATACATGTACCAGGTGATAAGCAAAACTGTTTTACCTGTTTTGTAATACCCACAGCAAGCAAAGTTTTAGGGGGTAATGCTGGAGTCACCTTGTCCATCAGTCTGTCTATCGTTTCACCTCGAATTTTTCACCAGGGCTTTCAAACTATAAAAGCTATCAACTTGAAACTTCATACATTGGCAGAACACATTATGGAGAAGTGCAGTGCATAAGAACCAAAACTGCCATTCATGTTTATTGTGTTATTGCCATTTGTTGATATTCAGATGGAATTTTTGTCCAGTCCAGGCCATAACTTCCTAGCTGTTGAAGCTCAAAACTTATATCCCCCACATTGTGATTGGGCGGTATAAAAGGAGTCAGCTTGTCTGTCTGACCAAAAACTCAAGATCAACCGGACAACCGCCACAACAGTGCCTTCAGCGCTTTGATTATTTTATTGAATAAAGTCACCATGTGTTATTTAAGCGTTTTTATTAGTATTTATTGGTGTGTTAAAAGTTATTTTTACAGGTATAGATAAAAAGTAACGTTTTTGTACCCCTAAAAATACGTGTATTTGTTGTGATTTTTTTCTGCCCCTATTATCGGCTTTATTCTAAGATGTCGATATTGAAAAGTTACAACATTAAAAGTACTTATAGAACAATAAAGTGTATTAAGAAAATGTGTAATGACTAACACTGATTTTTTCATTCGTAATTCATTGAAGTATGAACTTTCAGAGCTAAATAAAGAAGCTTTTTTTTTTTCTTACATTTTACGGATGTTGCAATTTCTTTTTAAATTTCCATTGCGCGGGACTGGCGCAATGGAAAAAAATTCGTTATATAAAATTAGTATCACAAATCGTCCTTGACTTATATTGATACCTACTTGATATGGGATCACATTAATCATGATATCATTTCAATATGTTTTTTGTGATTGTTGCATGATTTATGCACATTGTCCTCATGATTTAGCTTTTCAATGTTCCTTTTTTTTTAAGGCCGATGATATTTAGGGCCTACCCGACTGGGTCGAACTAAAATGGTCAGGCGATTTTTTTTTATCTTTTTAGTTTTCGATGGTTATACGGCTTGAAAGAAATTGAATACGGCCATTTAATATTGTTAGAAGTATACAGCGTAATGTAATTCCTCACAGTTTTAAATTCAAGAGGTCATGCAAACTGTTTTTCATCTTGGAAACAAAAAAAAAAAAAACACATGTTCAACATGCGAACTAATTTTCGTCCGCTACCCAAAAAATCCCGGGAATTTCTAGCAGGGAAATCTGACAAGGCCGTGAAATCTGATCTTTTCAAAATTTTGATCATGAAAATATTTCTAAAACTCTATGTTGATACATATCAAATGATTTCTTTCGTATATCTGCAAAATAAATCGAACCTTTTCCACAAACCCTTTGATTTTGAATTAGGCAGTGGCTAGAGATACGGTACCGTACCTCTAGCCTATAATAAAGAAATGGCTAGAGATACGGTACCGTACCTCTAGCCCCGGAGTCTAAAGATACGGTACCGTATCTCTAGCCTATAATAAAGAAATGGCTAGAGATACGGTACCGTACCTCTAGCCCCGGAGTCTAAAGATACGGTACCGTATCTCTAGCCATTCTTATGATATAGGCTAGAGGTACGGTATTTTGTAGATACATGTAAGAAATTATAATTTTACTTCAGTTTTGATTATTAACGTTATTAGTATGGCTTTGTATTAATTGATCGGCATCAAAGAACAGATCGAACTCATCAAGTTGCAGTGTGCGAATGTGCACTGATGAGCGAAAATAATAATTGCGTTGATTATTAGGTGAACTTAATTACTTAACCCAGGGATTCTATATAACATATGTATTATCCCTGCTTAACCCTTTCTCAAAAGACAAATTTTACACTCAAAGAATTTGTAAACAATTTAAATTTTGATGAAAAATTGTGGAAAATGGTCATCAAAAAGGGTAGAAAACACTGTTGGAAAATGAGAAATTAGCATTTTCTCCTTTTCCTACAGTGTTTTCAAAGGACTTGTACTGCATGTAGGAAAGCAGTCAGTGGCTTAGAAAGAATATTGTGCCGAGTACTGGTTATAAAAACTCGACAAAAGCATGAATAGGTGCACTGACCGATGCAAAAGTACTGAAATACTGTTGAAAACGGCGTTAAACACCATTCATTCAATCAAATTTCTAAAGTTGTTTACAACCATGTGCAGGCCTAGCCCCATAGCTCAGTCAGTATAGCGTACCGGAACTGAGAACAGGAGATCGCCGATCGATCCACAACCCAAGAGTAGATAAATAAATGAATAGATAAAATAACTTAATAAGTATAAATAGATGGATGGTAGACAGACAGACAGACAGACAGACAGACAGATAACCTTTGTTCTCTCACTCCTGTCCCACTGGCTATGAAATTCTTGCCACCATGAATACAGTATTTAAAGCGATATCCCGTAA
The DNA here is from genome assembly GCA_943736015.1 of Tridacna crocea. Classification (NCBI taxonomy): domain Eukaryota; kingdom Metazoa; phylum Mollusca; class Bivalvia; order Cardiida; family Cardiidae; genus Tridacna; species Tridacna crocea. The sequence continues at coordinate 40,789,426 of OX031065.1, forward strand.
TACTTTCTCCTTTCTTTTATTTATGTTTGTACGCGCGGCTGGGCTTTTTTTTTTTTTTTTTTAAAGTCATAGAATCCCTCTAGTAAAACTGCACACTTTCTGCACTTTGATAGCACTTTATTGCGCTTTTAAATGTTTGAAAATCTTCAAATTTCTTCCCGACGTGAATACTATGAGCCATTTTGACCGTATGATACAAAACTGGCTTGAAAGTGCTTTCAGAAAATTTCCCGTGATTGAGTAATAGTTAAATTATCAATTTCCGTGATTGAGTAATTGATTAATTATGTCGTTTTCCATTATCAATATTAAAGAACAACAAAAGTTAAAATAATGTAAGATCAGCATACATCTTAAGCAATTGAATTCACCTAACTAATCAACGCAATTATTATTTTTGCGCATCGATGCAAACTCGCACACAGCAAAGAGTTTCTGTCCTTTGATGCCGATCAATTAATATAAAGCCATACTAATAACGATAATAATCAAAACTGAAGTAAATTTATAATTTCTTACATGTATCTACAAAATACCGTACCTCTAGCCTATATCATAAGAATGACTAAAGATACGGTACCGTATCTTTAGACTCCGAGGCTAGAGGTACGGTACCGTATCTCTAGCCATTTTTTTGATATAGGCTAGAGGTACGGTACCGTATCTCTAGCCACTGCCTTTGAATTAATAGCAAATTTTCCGAAACTCCTTACTATTTTATATTAAAGATGGGAAAGAGTTTCTATTTATTTGCTTTTTCGGTGTCTGAAAAACTTGAACTTTATCTACAGCATACGGTGCTAAGTTTTATAGTCACTGAGGAAGAAAGCTGTTGCAAACATTGCGGAAAAAGTATTTTTTTTTTCTTTTCTCGAAACTCTTTAGCATGTAAGCTTCATTTTTTTTTGTAAGATGGTAAAGAGTTTCTACCTATATGTTCAAGAAAATGAAATTTTATCCAACAGTGAATTGGGTGTGTGTGCATGTAAGATGGTAAAGAGTATCTATATCTTCTTATACTTTCACACAGAGGAACTGTGGAAAAAGGATTTTTTTTCAAAACTCTTTACCATTTTAATGAAAATATTTTGGTAAAATGGTTGGGAGTCTCTATTCAATTTGCTTTTTTATGTCTTGAAACTGCAATATAATGTAACAGCATGCATAGCAAAGTACTATAGACACTGCAGAAGAAAGATCTTTCAAACAATAGGGTAAACAGTAAAAAAAAAAAATGAATTTCAAAACTCTTTACCATTTTAGTGAAAATATTTTGCTAAAATGGTTGGGAGTTTCTGCTCATTTGCTTTATTATGTCTTGAAATGGTTATATTTTGTAACAGCAAGCATTACTAAGTTCTATAGACACTGCAGAAGAAAGATCTTTAAAACAGAAGGGTTAGGGGGACCCAAAAAAATATTGGATTTCAAAACTTTTTACCATTTTAGAGAAAATATTTTGCTAAAATGGTTGGGAGTTTCTACTCATTTGCTTTTTTATGTCTTGAAGCTGCAATATTAGTTGTAGCTTAGTTCTATAGACACCGAGGAAAAAAGATCTTTCAAGCAGAAGGGTAAAAAAGGACCCCCAAAAATATTGGATTTCAAAACTCTTTACCATTTTAGTGAAAATAATTTGCTAAAATGGTTGGGAGTTTCTGCTCATTTGCTTTTTTTTTTGTCTTGAAACTAAAATATATTGTAACATCATGCATTGTTAAGTACTATAAACACTGAGGGAACAAGATCTTTCATTCAATAGGGTAAAACAGTACCCCCAAAAAATTGAATTTTAAAACTCTTTACCATTTTAGTGAAAATATTTTGGTAAAATGGTTGGGAGTATCTGTTCATTTGCTTTTTTTTTTTCCTTTTTTGTTTGTTTTGAAACTGCAATATAATGTAACATCGTGCATTGTTAAGTACTATAAACACTGAGGGAACAAGATCTTTCAATCAATAGGGTAAAACAGTTCCAAAAAAAATGGGTTTCAAAACTCTTTACCATTTTAGTGAAAATAATTTGCTAAAATGGTTGGGAGTTTCAACTTAATTTGCTTTCTTATGTCTTGAAATTTAAATATGATGTAACAGCAAGCAGTGCTAAGTTCTATAGACACTGAGGAAGAAAGATCTTTCAAAAATTAGGGTAAAAAGGTAAAAAAAAAATGATTTTCAAAACTCCTTACCATTTTAGTGAAAATATTTTGCTAAAATGGTTGGGAGTTTCTACTCATTTGGTTTTTTATGTCTTGAAACTGCAATATAATGTAACAGCAAACATTGCTATATAAGTAGATCTACTATAGATATTGAGGCAAATACATCTTTAAAAAATTAGGGTAAAACAGTACCAAAAAGAATTGAATTTCAAAACTCTTTACCATTTTAGTGAAAATATTTTGCTAAAATGGTTGGGAGGTTCTGCTCATTTGCTTTTTTTATGTTTTGAAATGGGAACATTTTGTAACAGCAAGCACTGCAAAGTTCTTTAGACACTGAGGAAGAAAGATCTTTCAAAAATAGGGTAAAAAGGAACCAAAAAAATATTAGATTTCAAAACTCTTTACCATTATAGTGAAAATGTTTTGGTAAAATGGTTGGGAGTTTCTACTCATTTGCTTTTTTTTTGTCATGAAACTGCAGTATAATGTAACATCATACATTGTTAAGTACTATAGACACTGAGGGAAAAAGATCTTTCAATGAATAGGGTTAAACAGTACTAAAAAAAATGAATTTTAAAATTCTTTACCATTTTAGTGAAAATATTTTGGTAAAATGGTTGGGAGTTTCTGCTCAATTTTTTTTTTTGTCATGAAACTGCAATATAATATAACATCATGCATTGTTAAGTACTATAGACACCGAGGGAAAAAGATCTTTCAGTCAATAGGGTAAAACAGTACAAAAAAAAAAATTGAATTTCAAAACTCTTTACCATTTTAGTGAAAATATTTTGTTAAAATGGTTGGGAGTTTCTGCTCACTTGCTTTTTTATGTCTTGAAACTGCAATATTATGTGCCAGCATGCATTGCTTAGTTCTATAGACACTGTGGAAAAAAGATCTTTTTAAACATTAGGGTAAAACAGTTCTGAAATAAATTGGATTTCAAAACTCTTTACCATTTTAGTGAAAATAATTTGCTAAAATGGTTGGGAGTTTCTACTCATTAGTCGCCGCGCAGAAGCGCGCGACTATATTTTTAATAGTTTTTCGAGTTAGGACATGGATAGTGGGAATTTCGTTTTTATAGGGGTGTCAGGTTAACAAGGAATCTTTCTAACGTTACTTCGCCTTAAACTGGCTTTTTAATTCATTTTTAAACTACGAAATTGCAATACGATACTATTTTTGTTCTATTATTAATACTTACAACATCAAAAAACCGCCTAATTATTTCTTTTATTGTCGCTATTCGTGAGAAATGGACTCGTCCACATAAATGCCTTGTTTCCATTGGTCAAGGCTGTACAGGTTTCCAGTCATTTCGTACCTTGTTAATTTCGTACCTAGGTCATTTCGTACGATTTTGGTCATTTCGTACCTACTTATACTTTCAATTTTGGTCATTTCGTACCCAGTTGGTCGTTTCGTACAACCTTCGTACACAGGTTTAATAATCATTTTGATTATTTTGTAGATAGTTTTTCCTACTATTTGTGTGTTTTTTGTTGAATGACCACTGCTAAAATTGTGCATTGCTGAAATTGTGCTAAACTCCGCCGAAGAACGGGTATGATGGTTATGATTGTATCTGACCATTATTGGTTACTTATTTCTAAGTTTAGTTTTTACAACAAAGATAGTTTAGAACTCATTTGTTTATTTCTCAACGAGCTCTGCATAAATTTAATTTGTGGAAAAAATCTGGAGAGAGGCCACTTTTTCGCTGTGTTGTTCATAATGATAAAGCGCGATGCAAAACCATGATTCTTTATGAACACTGTTCACCAAACACTAAAGTCTTAGACTTGTTTAAATTGAAAGCATGCCTTGCAAACTTACGTCCTCTTGAATCATACTTTCCTAGGACAACAACATTTTAGTAACTTAGCCCTGCTTTCACCACTTTCCCAAACAAACACGGGTTATCACATGTGTGCTATCAAATTCTTTTGTCAAAACATGTTGGATAAGGAGAAATTGCTCGTTATAAGCAATTTCTTCTTTATTAAATACTTTTTCCCCACTACTAGCGAATTTTCCACCATTTTTGCAGCTTTTTAAATTGTCATCTGCCAACTCTTTGAATTTGGAGGAGTTTGATATTTGTCGTTTGGAAAAGAGCTAAGAGAGCACTGTGCTAGGGTATTAGATACTGTAACAGAAGACAAGTTTTGATATAGGTTACTATTTACATAATTTCATAATGTGTTAAAAAATCTGCTGATGATAACTGACATTTACTTACTTGCCCTAGCTTTCTTGAAGCATTAAACAAATTTTTTTGCGGCGACTTTGATGCTTTGCATCAACTTTTTCTTGTTTTCTTTTTTATGTCTTAAAACTGGAATTTTATGTAACAGCATGCATGCTTAGTTCTCTTGTCACTGAGGAAGAAAGCTCTTTCAAACAGAAGGGTAAAAAGGTCCAAAAAAAATATTGGATTTCAAAAGTCTTTACCATTTTAGTGCAACTTTTTTGGTAAAATGGTTGGGAGTTTCTACTCATTTGCTTTATTTTTATGTCTTAAAACTGAAATTTTATGTCAAAGCATGCATTGCCAAGTTCTATAGACAATGAGGAAGAAAGTTCTTTCAAACATTAGGGTAAAAAGGTTAAAAACATATATTTAAAAACTCTTTACCATTTTAGTAAAATATTTTGTTAAAATGGTTGGTAGTTTCTACTCATTTGCATTTTTATGTCTTGAAATTGGAATTTTATGTCACAGCATGCATTGCTTAGTTCTATAGACATTGAGGAAGAAAGCTCTTTCAAATATTAGGGTAAAAAGGTACATAAAAATATTTGGATTCCATTAACCTCTTTACCATTTTAGTGAAAATATTTTGGTAAAATGGTTGGGAGTTTCTACTCATTTTCTTTTTTATGCCTTAAAACTGCAATATTATGCAACAGCATGCATTGCTAAGTTCTATAGGCACTAAGGAAGAAAGCTCTTTCAAACATTAGGGTAAAAAGGTTAGAATAAAATTGGATTCCAAAACTCTTTACCATTTTAGTGAAAATATTTTGCTGAAATGGTTGGGAGTTTCTACTCATTTTCTTTTTTATGTCTTAAAACTGCAATATTATGCAACAGCATGCATTGCTAAGTTCTATAGACACTAAGGAAGAAAGCTCTTTCAAACATTGACTGAATCATAAGGTAAAATTACCCCTTGACATGCAGAAAATGTAAGAATAGCGAAAAGTTTTGGCCAATGTCAGATAGCATTGCGCCTTAAGAGGATCCATGCATGTTTTCTCAAAGAAAGAAAACATACAGTGATCCCGAGTAAACAGTTCGCTTGAATTAAATGGTGGGCTTGTTTATGGACACAAATATGTCATCCGTGCTCTGTGAAAAAGGGGGCTTAATGTATCTCCGTGATCCATGATACCAAGCCGGAAGACATCACCTTACTGTGGGTCTATAGTATTCATTGTATAAAACAACCCATAGAGTCTTGATGCAGAATGGTCCTTTGACATACAGAAGATTTAAAGATAGCAAAAAGTTTTGGCAAATGTGCGCAAGCTGATACGAGTCGATACTTTTCGTTCGTGGATAATGCTCTTTTTCACAGAGCATGGCTCATATTTACTTTCAGTTTGGCAGGCCTAGAACAGAGAACATCCAGATAGTCAGATGGACGAACAGGGCACCTGGCCCTAATTTTAATTCAATGGATGACTTGGATTAACAAAATCCCGAGTTAGGTGGAAGGCTATTGAAAACATTCTTTTTTTTTCTAAGACCTTAAGGAAGAAGACTTTCAAAACATTGTTGAAAAAGGAAAATATGCTTGTAGCCAAAGACTTTCTCCTTTCAAAACAATCTTCTTTATTCTGTTAAGAACCGGTTCTATCATCTGAGTTATTTCGAAGAAGAGGGTGTATCATTTTTCCATTGTCCGTCTGTCTGTCTGTCAGTCTGTCTGTCTGTCCGAATTTTATTTCATCAGTCCTTCTCGCCAAATATCTTCTGAAACCCTTTATGAAAATTGATGCCACCTCATACATATGTTGCTCGTGATAATCTGCAGCTACAGTCTTTTGTTTGTTTGGTTTGACGCTATGGAAAAGGAGGCTTGGTGTATATTTCTATTATTGACCAACATCTCTTTAAATACTGGTAAAAATTTCATGAACCTTCATACTTATATTATTTATCATAAGCCACAGACAATGATTTTTTTGTTCTATTTAAGGAAATGCCATGTCATAGAGAAAGGGGGCTTAATGTATAATTTCGTTCTTGACTAATAGCAAAAAAGCCATGTGTACATGCAAAACATGTCACCTCTTACATGTTCTTATAAAAAAAAGGGGGTAACGTTATTTCACGATGGGCAATATCTTTTCCACGAAATGTTGCTCAAAAATATAATTCATTTTGATGAATTTAAAATTTCATCATTTATTTAAGGTGGGATGGAAACTCCGTGCAATAATATTTGAAAGATTTTTATTCAGAATGCACTACTTATCATTAATGAGAGGACAGTTTTATTTACATGTAATACAAGCTTCAAAAGACAATAAATCTGTCTGACATTCAGTTTGATAGACAATTACTTTATAGAGTGTAGACTAAATAATTTCCTTTTTTTGTTTTCTTTCCTAAATCATGAAAGGTGCTTCAAGAATGGATTGATGTTTTACACATTATGTCAGTCATATATTATGGCGACAGCTCAGATACTCATGTATTTCCCGGGTTTTAGATACCAGTGTTATGCTAGGACTGTGAAGTGTTTTTGCAAAAGGGCACTACCACCAGGGATCTTATACATGATCCCTGATCTAACGAAGGACCCATGGATCCCATGCGGCTTGAGCCCGTGGCCACCAGGTTACGAGTCATACACTTTAATACCACTGAATCATGACAGGACGCCCTCTTTGTAAAGGGAACTTTGATCTATGGCAGATCACTGCGACATTGATATGAATGATAACGGTCACTAGTAGATTTAGTCTTTAATTCATTACCACACAATCCCTACTTTTGATGACCCTGAGAAAGAAGCCTTTAAAAAAACATTGTGGGAAAAGGAGAAAATGCTGGTAACCGGCATTTTCTCTTTCTTCCACATTTTTTTCTGCCCTTCACAAAAACAAATTTCGAATGTTCAGTCACATTTAGTTTGTCATCTGCAAATGCTTTCAATTTGGACAAGCCAAAGATTTTGTTGTGTGAAAATACTCTGGTCGAACTAAAACGATAAAGTGGTTAAAATATTTTTTACTATGTACCGATATCCGGAGACTCCGGTATCACTATATTTACACCGGTACATTTGAGTGGCCGGAATTACTTTCACATCAACCTCACTGCCATCTATAGTTAAAACTGTACAACCATTTTAGTTCATGGGTAAACACACTGTCCCAGAGAGACCTTACGTTCTTGTTCCAGGTTTACGTTACTGCTCTTGTCAATTTTAGGTACCCACTCCAGTAAATCAAAGTACTGAAAGTACTCATGGAAGGCGATTTTAGAATTAGATTGAGTAAATGAAGAAAGCGTTCCTGGTTTTTTTTTTTTTTTTTTTTCACCTGAATATATCATATTTCTAAAAAAGAAAACAGCTGGATCAATGAACTAGCTGATTTGGTCATTGTGTTGTTCTTGACTCGTTTAAGCTCGGATTTTACTAACCTTAGGTACAAGTCAAACAGTGTGGGTAAATGAGGAAATGCTTCTTTTTCCCTCAATGTGATCTATCATTTGACAAGCGAATCACGTCATGTAAGACACACTTGGTTTGTGGTCTGAAGGTGCATTCAATTTGGATGTGACCAAACGTTTCTCATCATGTGCAGAGTGAAATAGTCAACAAAACTCAATACTATTTAAGTGAAACAGTTTTAAAAAAAGAAGAACAGAAACAAAGCTTTTTTTTTTTAATTTGAAAAGAAGTATCATTTACTAGTAACATGAATCAAGTACCACAAGAAAACGAATCAAGTGCCACGAAACAATATATGCAATATATGGCCATTCATTCATTCATATCTTTAACAATTTTAGATTTTGAGAAAATGGCAGAAAGTTCTCAAAAATGGGTAGAAAACACTGTGGGAAAAGGAGAAATTGCTCGTAATGGGCAATTTCTCCTTATCCCACAGTGTTTTCAAAAGATATTTACTGGAGACACGTAAAAACCAGGGCTTGTTTGGGAAAGGGTTAAAATTGAGTCAAAGTATTTTTTTGAAAAAAGTTTGAATTAAAATTTGTCTTAGCAGAACGTTTAGTTGTCTTATAATGTTTCTTTGCTTCTAGATACGCATGTCGTAAATCATCGTCGCTTTTATTTCTCAAAAGCGATTTCTAGCCAAATTGAATTTGCCTCTGGGTTCTTAACATGTTTGGATAAACCAAGACTTTTTTTATTCTGTGATTGATAATAGCATTTTTGGTTTTTCGTATTTAAGCCAAAAAAGGTAAGAAGAAACATCTGTTAGCTTTTTTTTTAGATAAAATTGACATTACAAAGTGAGACTTCTAAAATTAAATCAAAGTACTGATAGTACTGAAGGCCAGGAAATTGAGGATACGAAACAACACAAGAGGTCAATTTTACTTAATACAAACAGGTAGACGGACAGGGATACAAGCGGATTCCACTAAGCCCCTTGAATTCTTGGTTTTAACAGGAAATTTTGAACTGATACTAAAAAGCACCAGCCAGAAACTAATTAAGCCAGAGCTAGGCATGTGCTCACAGTTATGGGGTGCTTGATTATGGCTTAGAATACTTAGTAATTTGTCTAGCTTGTAAACGATCCCAAGTCAAAATTGAATTGCAATACCAACTTTGGTTATATAAATTTTCTGAGACATGTGATGTCTTGTAGTCCTGAATGACGTTATTTTTTACATTTATGACGCAAGGACATATTTATTTTTATTGATTTCAATGAAAATACATGTAAGATAGATATCAAGGTAAAATGTAATGAATAATAAAGATTGGAGTGATATGGCAGTCGGTCATGTTGTCTCTACCTTCCACAAGTCGACGAAATTTTGAACTGGTCATATTTGAAGGAAGTTGTAGATGAAAATCCAAAGTAGTTCTTCGTGTATATTGAAAAGTAAGATTTTGGGGAAATTGGGAGGAATTGCTTGTTACAAGCAAATTCTCTTTTAGCCAAAATATTTTCTCAATAAAATACTGTGAAAAGGTTGGATTGTTTTGGGAAAACGATTAGGCTCCGTTTACCTATTTCACTTACCTATTTTACGGACAAGTCACAGTGACATGAGCTTCGATACTTATATCTACATAATATAAAAAGTCGTTAATCCTAATTCATTATCGTTGTCCAAGGACAACTTGTGTCAAGCCCGCGAACACTTGACTCTCAAGCTTGACGTAGACTCTGGACCTGAATAAATGTTTCAAACGGAACTTGCTTGACCTAGACTCTGGACCTGAATAAATGTTTCAAACGGAACATCTACTCATGATGGAGAACAATGCATTATGCTAACTTTTACCGGAATCTATCCAAAAATGTAGGAGTTATGGTTCGGACGAAAAATTGGCCTTCAATGTGGCCTTGATCTTGAACCTACTTGAACAGATGTTTCAAATGGCATATCTATTCTTGACGGAGGTCACTTGTGCCAAATTATTTTGAAATCCATCCAAAATTGTAGAAGTTATGGACCGGAAATATTCGGATGCACACAAGCCCAAGTGAAAACTAGAAATATGTGTGTCAGAGGCACTGACGCCCCTGCTAAATGGTATTGGTCACAGGTATGTCATACGACAACTAGTAGAGAGAGAGATAAAAAAAAAATACATTAAATGACAAGCGAACGACTACAGAAAAAAAAATTATAAGCATTTATTTGGTTTCAAATCAAAGTCAATCAAAGACATTTTTTAAGAATCACACAGGTGTAATCTAATTGTGACAGGTGTAAAAGGTGTGAAATACATCCTATCAGTGTGAAATAGGCAGTATAAACAATGACAAAACTACCAAATAACTCTTGGAAAAAGGAAACTAATACACATAGTGTACATACTAAAGACAACGAACTTTCAAAAATATTTTTATAGACAACTTGATTAACAATATGGATGAAATATGATGTTGGGGTCGATTTTTCTAAAATTTTATTTGGGAACGATTTCACTAAAGAAATCGTCTCCAGGGGACGATTTCTACTGAGTGATAAACATTACACGGGCCAAGTAGTTTGGGGACGATTTCTCCAGGGGCCGATTTCTTCAGCATTCCGCTGAAGTACCCTAGATTTTAGTCGATATACATAAGAAAAAGTGATAAACATAACACGGGCCAATATTCTACATGTATATGTAGTTTGCTTTATTTACAATTGCATTTTCGCATTTAGCGGAGACGCGTTTTGTGAGACATATGTTCAAATGTCAACACAACGTTATAGACAAACTCCGAGCAGATTTGTCGTTCGTTACTCTCACCATACCTGAATGTGAATGATCCGGAGTGCAAGAGAGAGCGTTATAGATATTAACCGTATATAGCGCGTAGGAATACGCAACTTCCGGATAAAGCTAAGTTTATTAGGTTACGCCTTTATTAGGTCAGTGTTAATGACAAAAAAGGGATAAAAACACACACTCGTCAGTTATTAAAGGATCGTAATACCCTTGCAATTCCATGGCATTTTGCGGATGAAAGCTTTGAGGAAGGGAAAGCATTTACACCGTGTGATAGGCAATCTCTGTATATACTTGTGAAACTAGTTGTTTTGGCGGACTCAGCGATATAGAGTGACACACCGTCCAACATTTTTGTCTGAATAGGCAGCTTACGATCCCTATAGGCAAGGGAATCCCTTGAGAGGGATTCCCTGGCCTAAAAATCGTCTGCTTTCATAGCGACAGTATTCTAAATTCGTCTGTTTTTGTATCATTCCATTTGATAGGTGTATTATATTTTTTTTTGTTTTGTATATTTGGCTTACTACGTTTAACTGACTTAATGCTCATTTCTAAGATTAGACTGGTCTGAAAATTCATTTGGTTAGCTTACGTACATATGCACGTGACCTGTGATTACTGTCCGAAACATTTTTTGCATAACTTGTAGACTATTGAGGGTCTAATCATGGCCAAATATTTGGAGAACTTCAAACATCATACAGTGTAATTGTTTAGGATGTATAATTGGCTTATTGCGTTTAAGTGACCTAATACTTATTTTTAAATAAGAATGGCCAGAAAATTCATTTGGTTAGCTTACGTACATATGCACGTGACCTGTGATTACTGTCCGAAACATTTTTTGCATAACCTGAGGATCTAATCATGGCCAAAAATTTGGAGAACCACGAACATACAGTGTAATTGTTCTAAACACAATATTAACAGCTCTCACCTACCCAGCCCTGTGTATTGACCCTTTTCAACTTTAACTCTTATCCTGTTACATAGGTTAACCCTTTACCATACGATCTCGAGTTTTAACGACCCAGAATAAGAAAGCCTCTGAAAGCATGGGGGAACAGGAAAAAATCCTGGTTATCAGCATTTTCTCCTTTTTTCCACAATGTTTTCTACCCTATTAAAGCAAGAAATCACAACTTGAGCAATGGTACATTTATTTTTGTCGTCTGCAAAGGCTATGATTTCGGTCAAGTCCACAAGTTTGTCGTCTCCTTATCAGACAGTCTAAACCCAAGATCAGACTGTACATTTTTTTTGCAGTCTGATCTTGATCTACACTGATCGCAAAAGTTCGGTGAGTTGCGCTCTGCAGCCGTAGGGAATAGTGCGACTTCGCATTGACGGAAACATTGAAACAGATAAATGAAGCAAAAATAAAGTTGCAAATGGGAACACCAGTTTAACTCTTTACCAAACGACAAAGTTTTCAACTGGTCCAAATTGAAAGCACTTGGAGACGACAAAGTAAACATAACTCAAAAATTGAAATTTGTTTCCAGAAGGGTAGAAAACAATGCGGTTACCAGTATTTTCTTCTTTTCCCACAATGTTTTCAAAAGGACTTTTCTCAGGGTCGTAAAAACCAGGGATTGTTTGGTAAAGGGTTAATCTGCTGACAAACATTGTGTTTCAAGCGTTTGAATTGGTGAATAGATGGAAAAAATGGATAAATACTCATGTCACACAAAGTCCTTGAGCAATTAATTCTGACTTTACCATCTTCGCAAGCCAAGGCCGACGATTCACTACCCTACGCTATTCTACCCTTGGCGGATCGGGCTTGATTTTTATGTTCACCCGATACGCTTTTTCATTGGATGCAGCCAGCTCTAGCTGCAACGAATGAAATCGCTCTTAGCATTTCATCTTTGATAAAAATAGAACAAGGTCTCTACCTTTCGAATAGAAGGTAAAACATGGAAACCCACGTGGATGTCTGCTTCATGTGTATTCGTAAGCGATTTGTAAAACAATATTTCATTTGCTTTTAGAAATATGATGTAAAGGGGGGTAATAACCAGCATCCAATAGAGGGCGCATCGCAGGAATCTCGAAATCGGGCTCAATCAGCCAAGGTAAGATCCTCGTAGTGATCGTGCACTTGGCTCGCGAAGATGGACTTTACAAACCCATTACTTACACAATGACGTTACTTCTAACTCTTTACTAGAAGACAAAATTCTAGACTTGCTCAGGTTTAAAACATTTATAGGATTCGATATATCCACAGAGATTTACGGAATCCTGTTTCCGCCATCCACTTTTCGGCCTACGAGGAACTCGAAAAGTAGAAATTAGGCACACTTACTTCCACTTTTCTAGCAGAAAAGTACCTCGAAAAGTCGAAAGTTGGAGTTTTTGCCCTGACAATTGTCAAAAAACTTTCCACTTTTCGACTTCATATTTGTCTAGAAAAGTAGAAATTAGGGACCACTAACTTCAACTTTTCGCTTTAAACTGCTAGGTCGAAAAGTAGAAAAGTAGAAGTTTTTCACAATGTCATGACAATTGCCGATAAATCTTCCACTTTTCAACCTAGAAAAGTCAAAGTCGAAAAGTCTACTTTTCTAGACAAACGTGAGGTCGAAAAGTCGGAAGTTTTTTTGACAAGTGTCGGGTAAAAAACTTCAACTTTTCTACTTTTCGGAGTAATTTTTCTAGAAAAGTGGAAGTTAGTATGCCTAATTTCTTTTTTCGGGTTCCTTGTAGGTTGAAAAGTGGATGGCGGAAACAGGATTCTACGGTGGCACAAAAGTGACATGGAAGATATATTTTATACTACGTGCGCACGTAATAGTTATTACGTGCCCACGTATTAGTTAATACGTGCGCACGCAATAGTATTACGTGCGCACGTATTAGTTATTACGTGCGCACGTAATAATCCACCAATCAGAATCATGAACGGAAGCCATTGTTTCAAGATGGAAGTAGACATTTATTGATTCGTGAATATGGTGGACAGAATAGTGAAACTATGAGAAGAAGATATAAAAGGCGCCGTACTACCTGATCCAGTTGTTGAGGACAACGATGCAAAGGATCTCGCAAGAAGGCTGAATTGTTGAGGCTTTGCGGCGAACACAAGTTGTTCAAAAAAGAGATTTATTAACAGGTAAATTAAGAGAAATATCTTGCCCACTTGCGCGACGAGCTGTGACTCTGAGCGAGTTTGAATCGCCGTCCTTACGTTTTTCAGACATCGCCCATATAGACTGATTATACACTAAACTGTTTATCATGCATCCAAAGCCTAAGTTGTGGATATTCTTTTGAAAGGGAATTCCAATGGTTACGGGTCCGTAACTTTGATGTTTTGGCCTACGATTCGGGGTTCCCCTAAGATCCATTTCCTTCTATGTGCTGGCGGTTTTTAGCTCCACTTGCCGAAGGGGCCAGCGAGCTATTGTCATGGCGTTGTGTCCGTCATGCGTCCGTCCGTTCGTCCGTCCGTTCGTTCGTCCGTGCGTGCGTCCGTAAACTTTTTCTTTAAAAAACTTCTCCTCAGAAACTATTGACTGGATTTTTTACCAAATTTCACAGGAATGTTCCTTAGGTGGTCCTCTTTCAAATTTCTTCAAATAACTGTGTTCCATGAATAATTCTGGTTTCCATGGCAACCAAAGTAAAAAACCTTTAAAAATCTTCTCCTCCCAAACCACTAATTGGACAGCATCACTATTTTGCAGGAATGTTCCTTAGATAGAGGTCTACAGAATTCCTTAAAAAAAAAGATCCATCAAAAAACATGGCTTTTATGGGAGACTCATTTTCCTTTTATGGTATAAAGTAAAATCTTTGAAAAATTTCTTCTCTCAAACTGTTCGTTTTGATTTCATTGTTGTATTGCAGGTTAGTTCCTATGGTGGTAAGTCTTTACCATACAATCCTGACTTTTAACGACCCTAAAGAAGAAGTCTTTGGAAAACACTCTTGGAAAAGGAGAAAATGCTGGTAATCAGCATTTTCTCCTTTTCCCTCAGTGTTTTCTACTCCATCAAAGAGAGAAATAATCATTTCATCAATGTTTAATTTGTTGTCTGCAAATGCTTTCAGTTTGGTCACATCCCAAATTTTGTCGTTTGGTAAAGAGTTAAAGATGGTTGCTTTACATAATCTATAATCCTTTTCATATAAAACAAGAGAACCTCTACACTTTGATTAGTTCTGGTAAAGGTTTGTTGACCTACTGGTGACCTAGTACAAAGAGGGACAGGGCTTTACTGTTGTGATAAGGCATTTTGTTATCCAATCAAACTGATCCCTGACAAAGAAGACTTTAGAAAAGATTGTGGGAAAAGGAGAAAATGCTGGTAACCTTTTCCCACAATGTTATCTACCCTTCACAGAACAACTTTCAAATTTTCAGTCACTTTTATTTTTTCATCTACAAATGCTTTCCATTTGGGCAACCCTAAAATGTTGTCGTTTGGTAATGAGTTAACTATAACCAGACGACAAAATCTTTATAACTGGCCATAATTGAAAGATGTTGCAGACAACATAAATCTTCAAATTAGTAAAACTTGTATCAAAAAGGGTAGAAATTATTGTGTAAAACTAAGAAAATGCAGGTTACTTTTATTTTCTTCTTTTCTCACAATGTTTTTCATAGCCTTTTTTCTTAAAATGCAGTAATGAATGGTAATTGTTAAAAACTTCTCTTCACCGTTACAGAAAAATCAGGCCTGTGGAGCGATACAGGTGCTCAAGCGCCTCTAGTTATTTTCCACAAGAATATTTTCTGTATTTGGTCTAAACCAATGTGGAAAAAGATGACTTCAGCATATGCAAACTTAAGCAATATGCACTAGATTCCCATTCAGCTGTTATTAATAAATTTAACACCTGTAAACGGCATTTATTAATGATTTATTTATTTATAAATATATCTAACTATAGGCTAGCATACTTATAACTTGAAAAGCCTATCACATAGAAGCTAGGACTAGTAACATTCTACACTTGATGTACAGAATAACTTTTAAAATATTGTGCATTGTTTGATATTTCAGGGTGAAAGATCTTCAAGAGAATGGACTTTCAAAGTTTGTTGTTGACCTGGATGGATCAGAATGTAGTCAGAATGTGTTAACTGAGGCAGACTGCGGAATCCGTAAAGATATTAATTTTCCACTTTCATTACTGAGAAACTGGACAACAAATATGGGTTCTATTCCAAGAGGTTTCAACTATGCTTGCATAGTTGACTATCTAGTTAAAAGAAAATTAATGATAGTTCATGCTGCAGACTCTGACAATGAAGACTCTGTTACAATCACAGATTTGCCTGTTGCCCAGAAACCACTGAGGAAAGGTTTTAACTTTTTTAAATCTGGTCATGTAAGTGATGTAAAATTTAATAAACTGGAAGACTACACACATGTCAGTGGAATGGTGTTGTCATCATACAAGAGCAAGACATTTCAAACAGATTTAGTTTTAAAAAACAGCACTGGTGAAGTTATGAAAGGAAAGTGCAAATGTGCAGCAGGACTTGGAGGAAAGTGCAATCATATAGCCATTGTACTTTTTGGCCTATTGGACTTTCAAGAATCTTTAAATGATGCACCAGAAAGCTGCACTTCCAAGGAACAGAAATGGCACCAGCCTTCAAGAAAAGCAAAGAAGCTAACCAAACCCATAAAAACAGGTATTTTTTTTTACATTGTCCAGTTGTGATAAGAAATCTATAAAATGTCTTTGATAGGGTAGAAAACAATGCGGGAAATGGAGAAAATGCTGGTTATCAGCATTTTCTCCTTTTCCCACAATGTTTTCAAAATGCTTCTTTGTTTGGGTTGTTTAAACTCGGGATTGTGTGGTAGAGTTAAAATAGAGGTCTTGTGCATTTTCATTATACAATGTGTACAGTACTACAACAAACATCAGAAGCTTTCCCCATTTGTTCTGAAAATTTGTGACATTTGTGTGATGCTTTGCATCGCTTTCGAAGTGTATTTATAATGTTTGCTGCCGCTTTCAACAATTTTTTTTTCATTTTATATTTCTCATGTGACCAGAAGGTCTGTTGTTGGGACTTGAAACTTTGAACCACAATCAGTGTGACCACAATACCTCACAGGTCTGAGATTACAAGCTTTAACCACTGAGCCTCACCAACCCTGTTATGCATTTTGAAATAAACTTGGACTAAGAATGGAAACCAAAATGTTTGGTGAGCAAAAGATCCATGCTAATCAAACTGTGTTCTTTCAACATTTTTACAAAAAATCTGATTCTCCCATTTCAGGTGTTCGTGTTGTCCAAAAACATGTATTTGGACGCTCTGTACGACGAAAAAGACCTCTTGAAAACTATGATGGGTACAGTGTACGAATGAAAAAGGCCATCTTAGATACCAGTGCCTTAAAAGAAGACTTGAAGCAATTACCTCATGAAACAGACTTGCTGATGGTAAGCACTAAAATTTCAACATTGACGAAAACCATTCTTGGAGCTTCTTTGAAATAAGTAACATTTACATGCAGTGTCTTTTTCGTTGTTGAAAATAATCACAGGGACAGCACTGTGCCAATCTTTCAGGTGGTTGACAAATGTATTCTTTAACATTTACATTGACTTTTGTCAACATTTACAATGCTGGGTAAACATGATGAACTTTTTTCAAACATTGTGCAAGGTTGTTTCAACCATAACCTGTAGTAAGGTATTGGACAATATAGATCAAAGATTAGTCTGCATGCTCTGTGTAGTCTGATCTTGATCTGCACTGATGGTAAAAGCAAGTTTACTTGATTTTAGCATTGTGAAGGTTAGAATGAAAAGCAAAGGATAAAAAGGATAAAAAATAACCCAACATACATGAAAAACTATTTAATTTATTTTCTTCAGATTCTTAACTCAAGCACTGATACTGCTAGTGAAAGTGAAGAAGAGAGGATTAATAGTCATCAGCTTCCAGAGGAAATAGTTTGTCAAAAACTTAAGGTATTTACATATAAGACTTTATCTTATAATTTTTTATCAACAACCTCAGTTTAACTCATCACAAAAGGACAATATTTTAGGCTGGTCCAAATCGATAGCAATTATTGCAGACAACAAAATAAAAATGACTGAAAATTTGAAATTTGTGTTGTGAAGGGTAGAAAACATTGTGGGAAAAGGAGAAAATGCTGGTAACCAGCATTTTCTCCTTTTCCCACAATGTTTTCTAAAGGCTTCTTTCTCAGGATCGTTGAAAGTAGGGATAGTGTGGTAATGGATTAAATGACCTCAGTAAGAAAGTTAACATAAAGTTCTGTTAACTCCTTACAGAACGACAAAGTTTTAGACTTGTCCAAATTGAAAGCTTTTGCAGACAACAAAATTAATGTGACAAAAAAAATGAAATTTAATTTGTGAAGGGTAGAAAACATTGTGGGAAAAGGAGAAAATGCTGGTTACCAGCATTTTCTTCTTTTCCCACAATGTTTTCAAACAACTTCTGCCTCTGGAGTCCTGAAAACCAGGGATTGTTTGGTAAAGGGTTAAAGAGATCAAATCTTTAAGCAAGCAACATTTTTCATCTGCAATATTTTACATTAGGTTTAGTAAAGAAAGAAAAAGGTTGATTTTTTTTCCAACAGGGTCAAAAACAGTGTGTGAAAAGGATGAAATGCTGGTTACCAGCATTTTCTCCTTTTCCCGATAGGGTTTTCTAAAAGGTTTCTTTCTCAGGGTCATTAAAAGTCGGGATTGTGTGATAAAGAGTTAACTTGAAAGCAGTTGATAAATGAAAACAGCTAATTTATTGCCTTTATAGGTCACAGAGGCATGACAGAAAGAAATCGAAAAGCAAACTCATGGACAAGTAAAAAACCCATTGTGGTTCAGGCACAAGAAAGGCAGGATTACAGCAAGCAAGGCCAAAAAGTTTGTCGGAAAGGGAGATATTGGAACCCTAGTTAAAGATATTATTCAGATAAGAAAACCAAAATTGACATCCATTCCAGCTGTCAAATATGGGATAGATAATGAATGAAGTTGTTGTCCTTAAATACAAGCAGCAGAAAGCAGCACAAGGTGTAAATATAACAGTCTGTGGGTGTGGTTTGTTTGTTGATTTGGAATTTGGGCAGCTTGCTGCTACATGTAGTCCTGATGGCCTGATTACAGATCCTTCAGAGAAAGATCCACATGGATTGGTTGAAATTAAGTGTATTTATTCTTGTAGAGATATTTCTCCTAAAGAAGCCATTGAAAGAAAAAGGTTTCTAGCCAGTTTTCACTTAAAGCAGTTGGAGAAACAATCATTATGAAAGAAAGCCATTATCATTACTATTAAATTCAAATGCAAATGGGAGTGACGAAACGAAGATGGTGTGACTTTGTTCTTTTCACTAAAGAAGATGAGGAAGTTTTGATACTTCGTGTGAACTTTGATCCAAGTTTTTTGGAAAAAGTGAAAGAAAAGTTGTTGGACTTCCACACAATGAACATTGTACCTACTTTGGTAGCTCAGGGGTTTTATAAAAAAAGGATGAAAATAGGTCTTGAGTGGTAGAAAACATTGTGGGAAAAGGAGAAAATGTTTCCATTACTATTTCCTTTTCCTACAATTTTTTCGAAAAGCCTTTTTTCTAAGGAGTGTTAAAAGATGGGATTGTATGCTATGTGTTAGAACAAAGAATTTGCATTTAACCCTCTACCAAACAATCCCTGGTTTTTACAACACAGAGGAAGCAGCCCTCTGAAAACATCGCAGGAAAAGGAGAAAATGCTGGTAACCAGCATTTTCTCCTTTTCCAAAAATTTTTTCTAGACATCTAAAGTCAAGTTTCAGTTTTTGAATCATGTTTATATTGTCGTCTGCCAATGCTTTGAATTTGGACAAATCTAAAAATTTGTCGTTTGGTAAAACCCAGAGCGCTTGTGAGAAAATAGAAACTACTGGTAACCAGCATTTCCTCCTTTTCTCACAAAGTTTTCAAGAGCTTTCTTTCTTATGATAATTAAAACTCAAGGTTGTTTGGTAATGTGTTAATTTAAGATGTCCACAATGTCTACAATTATGCATTTTTTCTTCCATTTAAGACTTTCACTGATAAACATAAAATACATGTATTATGTAAAAAAGACTAAGGAAAGTTGACACATAATTTATTTTACTAGATGACAGAATTGTAGACTTACTCACTTTGAAAGCATTAGCAGATCACAAATAAAATGTCAATGAAATATGAAATTTGTCTCTCATCTAAAGAAAGGAAACTTGGAAAGGGAGAAAATGCTGGTTACCAGCATTTTTTCTATCTTTCCACAATGTTTTCAAAAGTTTCTTATAGTGGAATGCTTAATTCAGGACTGTGTGGTAATAGATTGAAATTCACAACACTTACCATGTTTATAAAATGTGCCATTTTAATAAAAAATTTTGAAATTTAGTAATTGTTACTTCTTCAAAACATTTGTCCTGATGAAAATGGAAATAAAATGTAAGTGAAAATTTAGACTCTGGTTAGCCTGCAGTCAGATTTATGAAGGTGGATGCTTTTCCCTTTTCCAGAGAAACCTTTAATAGCTAACATTTGTTTTACTGACAAGTAATAGGTGGGTAAAAATGGAACACATTTGCACAGAAAGATTAATTATTAACCCTGTCCCAAACGACAAATTTTAGACTCTTCTCAATTGAAAGGGCTTGCAGACGATAATTTTAAGTTTCACTCATTACAAGCAATTTCTCCTTTCCCACAGTATTTTCAAAAGATTTGTATGGCAGACAAGTAAAAACCAGAGCTTGTTTGGGAAAGGGTTAATTAAAACTTTAAAGTTTTCCAAGAGGAGTTGACAGTTGGCATTGCAGGATAAAGGTTCAAATCTTTACCAGACGACAAAATTTCAGACCTTTGTCAAAATTGTATCTGCAGATGACAAGTTCACTTTGTTAAATAATGACTGCTCTGCATTCATAATTCTGTTGAAAAGTACATGTATCATGACCATTTTGTTGGATGAGTTCAATACCATTCTAAGTGCCTATACAATGTACATGTATAGGCACTTAGAATGGTTCTGCACTCACTCATCAATTTACTCAGAGTCCTTATCTACTAATGGGGGCCAAAATAAAACCAACATTACACACAACTGGAAGATGTGATTAATGTGCTTCCAGAAAGTGATAGGCACTTTAGAAGACAAAATGACCCACTGCTTCAAGCGCCCCGTGAGCCTTTCAACATGAGTTCTGACACGAGCAATAGAAACAGATTCAACAAGATTCTGTATTTGCATTTGGTCTTTATCGCTCAAGAAATGTGGATTACAAGTCTAATTTTATGTTTTGCAAGAGACTCCCGTCCAGTAAATCCATGGTCTGCCATATGATGGCATCTCCCTCCTGAAGTTTTTCAACCAATCCACTATCAAAAATTATCTGATTGTCAGAAATACTCCCTTCGAAAAGATCTGAAACGAATGTCGGAATTCCATTTGGACTTATACCAATGAGGCCTTTCAACGTGTTGCAACTCTTGTACGTGGAGTAAGTTGCTGCCTGTACCTCAAAGTCAGATGGTCTTTCCAGTGATATTTCTGTACAGTCAATTATAATCCGTACATCCTGGTAAATTTCCTTGAATATATTTGGACTGTTACGCCTTATTTTTCCCCTTGACATCCAAATGTCTAAACTGCACAAGACACTGTGCATAAAGTTCACCCATGTAATAAATATGCGTGACACATGGATTTCACTAATACCAAACCTCTCTGCCAGATCCAAGTTGGCAGAGCCTTGCCTTAGTTTCACTAGGGTCATGAACATTTCATCCATTGGAATAAGTGTTCTCTTTCTGCCACATTTCAAACTGTCTCCATCTTTAGTGGTTGAGTTATTTGCGCCCCAGTACTGTAAACACTTCGCCTCCTGCTCCAGTATATTATGATAGAATGTCATCAAAGCCTGGTAGGAGTAAAATCCTGTCCAAAAACCTAATGTCCAAATCACTTCCCTCAAACCTTTTTAGGAAAAATCTGTCATAATGTCTCAACTCAACCACACAGTCCAACTGCTCTTTCACATTCATAAGCAATTTGGTCACAACAATCAGCAGGGCTTGTAATTCCCTTATACTGTTTTGATCAGGGTCAGAATCTTGGGAGGATAATTTGTTTAGAATACTTTGGAGCAGCTGTTGAAGTTCGTCTTTTACTATTACCGTACTACCCTTTTGGTTTTTGCAGGCTTTTTCCTGAAATACAAAAATATGATTTGGAATATGATAGTCATAAAGGCACAAGTCTTTTTGACTTGATTTTGTTCCTTAACCCTTTACTCCATAGATACTCATTTCTACTCATTGCTTGCAGGAGCCTATGGAAAACATTGTGGCAAAAGGTGAAATTGCTCCTGACAAGCAATTTCACCTTTTGTCACAATGTTTTCTATGCTGTCAAAAGGTAACATATACACATAAGAAACGGCTTCATCCTTGTTGTTATTTAGGGTCAATTAGAAATACCACAGAAATGCCTTATGGGGTAAAGGGTTAACTAGCTGTTTTTTTAGGTATTTGTTCATCTTGCCAAATCAAAGAATGCAGGTCTATTATGAACCTATCAAAAACTGAGGAGTGAAAAAGGGAAAAAGGGAGAAAATGCTTGTGTTCTGTATTTCCTCCTTTTTCCATACTTCTTTCTCCAGTAGGAGAAACAAACTTCATACTTTTGATAACATTTGTAATCTGCAACCAAAACTAAAACTTTGTTCGATGCTAGGGCTCTGAAATGCTATGCTACAGTCTTGCCAGTTTTTCTCAACCACAATGCAAAATAACAACATGGGTTATAAATGTTACAAAATTTATTCTAAATCTTAAAACATTGACAATTTAAAGTTAACTTTGGGAAAAGACAAAAATACATGTACCAGTGACCACAAAGTTTTCAACCCTACAAGATGCATATTTTGTGTAACATTTTAACTGTTATCTACAGACTCTTTCATAAAAATTTCTTGCCTGGTAAAGAGTTAAGAAAAAGACAATATTATAACCTGAGCATTTGGCTGTCCGACTGTCTCTAACAACAAATGATTTTCATCTGCGATTGTAGATTCATCCAAGCTTACTGTATATGATGTTCTCTCCACATTTAAGGTACTGATATTTGCCTGAAATAGACAATACAGTATGGAAAGAAAAAATTACACCTTCATGTGGACCAAAAGATAGTGAAGGCTCCGAGTTAAAGCGTCACTGGATACACTATGTTTTTTATTGGAGTGTCCTGGGCAAGACACTTCAGGGCACCAGCCTTGTACTACAGAAACCCAGGAAATACATGAATATGTGATACCAGTTAAACAATCCTTCAATCAAGTAAACTACACCATCAAGATCAAGGGTAATATGTTAGACCAAATATTGTGAAATAGCAAGAGACAGACTGAATCCTTTCAATGTTAGGCCAGTGGACTACCCTCTTTAAACTAGTCCAAATTCAAAGCACTTGCAGATGACAAATTAAAGGTGACTAAAAAATCAAAATTATTTTGGGAAAGGTGGAAAACCTTTTGGGAAAAGGAGAATATGCCGGTAACCAGCATTCAAAATCTTTCGACAACACCCCTTCCAAGCACGGATCCAGATATCTTTCTCAGGGGGGGGTCCCACCGAAAACACACTCGTCTTATTATATGATACTTTGGTTTCCGGATTTCAGTGGATGTAAGCCGTTTACAAGAAAAGTCAACGTTTCCAGTTCTAACCATGAGGAAGTGTCCACATTTAGAACCTTTCTTTTTTAAAGTTATGGCTGTATTTTACATAAATGCTGTGCAATATTAAACCAGTACCATTTCACGAATCCGGCAACCACATTTTTGCCAAAATTCCAGGAGTGTCCGGACCCCCAGTTCCCCCCTCTGGAGCCGCCCATGCCTTCGTTGGGTCGTTAAAAGGTAGGATTGTGTGGTAAAGAGTTAAGCCAATACCAGCTTTTAACAACCATATGGAAGAAGCATTTTGAAAACCAGATGGGAAAAGGAGAAATGCTGTTAAACAGCATTTTCTCCTTTTCTCACACTGTTTTCTATAGGCAACAGAAATCATCATTTGGTATGATGTCTTGTCTGCAAATGCTTCGAATGTGGTCCATTTAAAAACTTTGTTGTTTGGTAAAGAACTAAGCTGATTTGCTGTTAGTTTGTTTGATTGAACTTTAATCTTAGTAAGTTACGGGTTGTGATTTTAACCCTTGACCAAACAACAGACAATATCTGACACATCCAACTTTGCCGATGACATATTTGTCACTGACAGGTATGAAAACATTGTGGGTTAAGGAAAAATTGTTGGTTACTATAATCTTTTCAAAATGTTTCTTTCACATGGTCGTTTTAAAGTCGGGCTCGTTTGGTAAAAAAAAATGATTGGTTGGTTATTGTCCAAAATATGCATCCATTTGCATCTATTGATTTAAAAGAATATGGTATACCTGTGTATCAAAAAGTCTTTTTCTCATCCTCTTTTCTCTTGCTGTACTTCCGTCTTCACCAGTTTTCTGTCTTTTCCTGTAAGACTGAGGCTGAACCATTTTGAGTGATCTGAATTTCGGTCTTGCAGTGTCAGATCTGTTGTTATACGTGTAAATTACTTTCTCCTAATCTTGCGACCATGGAAAGATTGTAGGACAAGAGTCATCATATGTCTTGCGTCCATTAACAAAGTAGAGACTGCACACGCTGGTCCATTGAGACTCTGTTCGCAAGTTTTCGTTCCGAATCAGCCTTATCCAAGTCTGTCTTTCACGCGTTCCTTTCTTGGGAAGCCGATAAAAAGGTAGGTTACCTTTAGATTCGGCAGTACACAAAGGAACACAATAATTTACTCGAGGCATTGTGAAAATGCAGCGCGACTGATATTTGTTTACCAGAGTGACGTCATAGGGGTAGAGGTCTGATTGGTCGATTAATACGTGGGCACGTAATAGTTATTACGTGCGCACGTATTAGTTAATACGTGCGCACATATTAGCTAATACGTGCGCACGCAATAGTATTACGTGCGCACGTATTAGTTATTACGTGCGCACGTATTAGCTACTGCGTGCGCACGTACTAGCTACTGCGTGCGCACGTATTAGTTAATACGTGCGCACGTATTAGCTAATACGTGCGCACGCAATAGTATTACGTGCGCACGTATTAGTTATTACGTGGGCACGTATTAACTACTGCGTGCGCACGTAGTATAAAATATATCTTCCATGTCACTTTTGTGCCACCGTAGGATTCCGTACCGGGGGTTGAAGTTTTGTTTTTGGGAGTATAACGCCGCCCATTACCACACAATCCTTACTTTTGACGACCCTGAGAAAGAAGCCTTTAGAAAAAATTGTGGGAAAAGGAGAAAATGCTGGTAACCAGCATTTTCTCCTTTTCCCACAATGTTTGCTACTCTTCACAAAACAAATTTCAAATTTTCAGTCACTTATATTTTGTCGTCTGCAAATGCTTTCGATTTATACATGCCTAAAATATTGTTTGGTTACGAGTTAAATAACGCTCAGGTCTCATCACCTATGCATGGCTTCTTTACACCAGTACTGACACAACTTTCTCCCCAAGCCACGACTATTTTTCTCACATGCATCAGAGGCGAGGGGCTAAGAATTACCGGAAATAAGGTTTGCCTCAACCGGGTATCGATACCTTTCGGTCACGACTCGGAATACTCTAACCACTGAGCTACCCGGCTTGGCTGCAATGATGGAATCATTGGCGAAAGATAAAACAACATGGTTCCAAAGGGAGAAAAGACTGTTTTTAAATGTCTCTTTCTTAATGGATAATGAAAAGGATTCGTAAATCTATTTATAATTTAAGAAAGGAAAGCATTTTGGAAAAAAGAACATTTCTCGTCACAAGCCATATAGATCTAGATCTCGATCTCCCGTACGTCTAAGTTACCACACACACAAAAAAAAATCAACTGCTTCAAATTGACAGCATTTGGAGACGACAAAATGAATGTTGCAAAAAAAAAGGAAAGGGTGTGATAAACATTTAACCAAGTTGTTTTCTTAAGAGCGCTGAACATGTTGACTCCCGTGGGTCCGCCATATCTTCTTTTGTCGCATTTAGAAATGACCCTATATAGTGAAACCCTTGGGGAGGAGCCAAAAAATGTCTTCGAAATCCGGTAAAACTCGGTAGACACATTAGATAGTCTTACGGAATCGGCCGAGTAGCGACGAGTGAATCTGTAGTTCTCTTCGGTGCTGTGACGTCAGCGGTAGAAATGTTGAGTATTGAAAATTAATTTACTCACTCACTGGTACTTCTTCTTCGCTGATATATCCTACTGGAACTGAACGATTTACAGACTGCGAGTTTATGAACATACTGCGACTTGGACATTATTCTCTGTGAGTACTGTCTGAATTTTGTTCTTACGTTGTAACTAAACCGGTACTCGATTTATTCAGTCGGTTGCAAAGGCCCAAGTATTGTGCGACACGAGATAACTTACCATGCCTAGCCTAGGTCGATTCCGTAACTGCATCCCACCAGCAGTGCTCGGTCTTGCTTTAATATTGTTGCATGTGTTTAATATATATGTACATGTGGTTAATATATATGTACATGTTTGCAACCATACATGTATATTGAATTAAGATGACTGCCAGTGTCTCTAATACAAAATGGCGTATGGCGCGACATGTGGCACGGGCGTTGTCTGCGCATGTCATATTCTTCGAAGATTCGACTATCTTATGTGACGCATCACTACTAGCCCCGAAAGCGGGCTGACTGAATATTACGCTCTATAAAGTAGCAATGTTGAAAATAGCTTTTATGTATCAATACGTTTGAGCACAGGAATCGGACGTTTAGTTGGTGAAAATAGCTAAATGTCAGCCAAAGTGGTCACTCTCTATTATAAATATACAAGGTGTGCAACGGATTTCCCAAAAAATTTCGACACGACTGTCACCCAAAATCATCGCTGAAAATGGGGTCAAATCAATATTAGCCGACATAAACACACATCTACCGTGCTCTTAAATATCTAATCTGTCGATTTATTATGTCCGTACCTGCCGTGAATCACTCTTTCCGTGTCATTCATCGTATTTCCCTAGGGCGATATTCACCAAGAATCAGCCTCCCGGCGAATCCACCATGGTTCACCAACTTCCGGTTATCGGAGTGAATGAAAATATCTGTTTACTTTTTCCAATAAATCACGTCAGAAAATGTTCATAAAATTTCCGTAGGTACAAGTTAAATGTAAGAAAAATCATGTTATATTTATATCAACACAATCGATGCAAATCAAATATATATATACTAGGTTGGCGCCAGCCAAAAATTTTTAGTAGCCAAAAGTTTTGTCCATCAAAACCCGGGATCAGTCTCCGAGCCTTATCACTTTTAAAGTTTTACTTAGTGTCAATTTCTGAGTATTTCATGGCAATGAGTCCTGTATGGTAAATATAAATCTAGATCTACAGCTTTGCATCACTGATATAATATTTAAGTCGTTGTTCTTTTAAGATATTTTTGATGGTCTCATTACATACATGAGAGAGCCAAGTATTGAAAGTCAGCTACAAATTCCTGTGCTTATAGGCTGGTGAATGATCAAAAAGTTCCATAAAAGAAAATAAAATGCATATTTTAATCAGGCTTAACCTTTCACCACACCAGGAATCGCATATCTTCAGTTTGAACAATCCTGAGGAAGAAGGCTATTATTAATTCTAGGAAAAAGGTGAAAATGGTGGAAACCAGCATTTTTTTTTTTTTCCAACAATGTTTTCTACCTTTGAAAAGGCAGCTCAACAGCTCTTTCAATTTCTGCATACCAGTCATTAATTCATGCATTGCTATAGATATTTATACTTATGATTTATTTATGATTTTGATTAAATGCAATGCAAAATATCTGTTTTGTCTTGCAAATGATCTAAGAAATACCCTTTCACACTTTGCCTTTCTTGAAGATGCCGATCTCCGAAAATTATCATATAACAGGTTACATCTATAACTCATTTGGCGAAATATAGACCCAGCATTCATTATTACAAAAGGGACTTCATTAGAAAAGAATCTTATAAGGCCACACAAACCTTAAAAGGTTAAGTATTTGAGAAAAATCGCCATTGATGCTGTCAAATTTACTCGATAAACGAAAGTAAAACTTCACTTTCATGTACATAATTCATTCAGCACCACACTGTCCAAAAAATTGCGATTGTTGATGAATGTATTCTATTTATAGAACAAGCGCACTCGGTAACTGGCAGAGCGCAACTCTTATCCGGTCTTGGTCTATCGGATAGTTAAGGGAGATACAAGGGTTTAAGAGCTTAGGATAGCCGGTATATATGATAATCAAGTTGGCGTAGGCCGATTTCACAGTTTGGAAAGTGTTCAATATACAAACCTGATAACAATTTGACAGTCGGCCATTTTCTCTGATCACATTTTTTACAATCGCCAATATCGGCACTTTCCTTGTTTTTAGTCGCCAGCAATAAGATTTAATCGCCAATGGCGATTTTGGCGATCGGTAACGCCAACCTAGATATATATATAATTTTTTTGACTGTATAGGTATGTGTATTCTCCGGCCCCAATCAAAAATATGCCACAATTCCCGGCCCTAACGGCCCCCTTGCTAAATATTTTATTGGCGGGTACATTTGAATAAAATTAGCACCAAATTAAAGCTTAGGTAATAACTTTTCCAATGGTATATAGAAACATGATTTTTCATGCATATGTAGTTATGATAAAAGCGTTTGAAATTCTTCATTTTTTTTTTTTTTGCTGAAATGCGTCGTAATTTGTTAGTGATAAAAATCCGGCCCCAGGTGCTAAATATTTCATTTATTTGCCAAAACTAATAAGATTAGCACCAAATTAAAGCTTAGTTAACAACCTTTCTAATGGTATGTAGAAACTTGACTTTCCAAGCATGTGTAGCGTTTGAAATTCGTCCTTTTTATTACTAGGCTTCATTTTAATACTATTCTGAGCATAATACAACGAAAAATAAAAGATTTTAAATAGGGGCAGCAAGGGCCGGGAATTATGACCCATTTTGACAGGTAGGGCCGGGGAATACACTTTGCCCATTCACTCCGATAACCGGAAGTTGGTGAACCATGGTGGATTCGCCGAGGCTGATTCTTGCTAAATATCGCCCTAGGAAAATCGGATGAATGACGCGGAAAGAGTGATTCACGGCAGGTAGGGACATAATAAATCGACAGATTAGATATTTAAGAGCACGGTAGATGTGTGTTTATGTCGGCTAATATTGATTTGACCCCATTTTCAGCGATGATTTTGGGTGACAGTCGTGTCGAATTTTTTTGGGAAATCCGTTGCACACCTTGTATATTTATAATAGAGAGTGACCACTTTGGCTGACATTTAGCTATTTTCACCAACTAAACGTCCGATTCCTGTGGTTTGAGGAGAAATGAGACTTGCTTTAGCAACAGATTTCTCTAAACTGGTGATCATAGTTGAGTGAATTGCACGAGGTAGCGTTTTATTGGGTAAACCTTTGTTTTTGTTTTAAATTCAAAGTAACGGTTGTCGCGTAGGAAAGTGGTTCGGCTCTGTACCCAGGATGCCCATATCAGATAGATGAGTATTTATAGAATGCCATCTAGCGGGAGATAATGGTGGCACGGGATGTCCTACCTTCAGTCTGAAGGTCTGCTCTGATGCTATTTTTGTTACTGGTCTTCGCATACCTTCAAAGCAACATTCATTAAAAGTATCTGGAACTAATACAAATTTAACGGCATCTTTTCAAACGGCGCTATTCCACAAAATTTGATGAGCAAATAAAATGGGCATAGATCTAATTGTTAGATAAATGATTAATCTTTAAAGATGGCCCTTCAGATTTTGGGACGAAAATTTTACAAAAATGCCAAAAAAAAAAAATCGTCTTTATCCTCCCAAAGCCTTTTAATTCGCGTTCATAAAACTCCATCCAACAGCACGAGAAATTAGATATTTACTACGGCCAAGGTTGACGTCAACAGGAGATACATTCTGTTTTTAGATGATCATTTCTCTCATTTACATACAGGAATACACAAAGTTTCAAACATAGTGTCCAAAGAAGACATTAGAAGATTATTATTACATTTTTGTTATGTAATGGAATTTAAGCATTATTAGTCACATGCCAGTCACTTGATATTCCCACAATGCTTTATGGATTTTTGGCAGGAAATCTAAAAAATA
This sequence comes from Tridacna crocea, assembly GCA_943736015.1. NCBI lineage: Eukaryota > Metazoa > Mollusca > Bivalvia > Cardiida > Cardiidae > Tridacna > Tridacna crocea. Next base: position 40,819,284 of record OX031065.1, read on the forward strand.
CCTGAAGAGGCTACGTGGCCTTTTAAGGGAACACCATCAAAAAAAAATTTTTTTTTGTAATCTTATGAGTCTTAATTATTGATGATTTGTATTATTTTTTCATATGAATTTCAGTGATATAGATCTCTATATATTTTTTAATTTGGTGAGATGTAAGAATTCTATATAACCACTTTTAACATCACACAAACTGTGCTGCAAAATATCAGTTGAATCAATCGAAATTCACTTTTTTCTCCATTGTAAATAAATCCAGTGTAATTTGTAAACAACTTACATTAAACAGACGTGAGCCCTCTACGGCATTTGAATTTTGTACAGTCTGAAGGTTGCTTTGAAGGTTTGTGGAGACCAGTAACAAAAATAGCAAGACCAACCTTCAGACTGAAGGTAGAGATGTCCTATTTCTTGATTTGGGTACTATATAGCTCTGATGTTACTAGCTCCACTGGCCAAAGGCCAGCAGGCTTGTGTCGTGGCCTGGTGTCTGTTGTGCGTCCATCCATGTGTCAGTGTGTGTGTCCTTGCATGCGTTAACTTTTATTCAAACATCTTTTTCTCTGTAACTACCCATCCAATTTTGACAAAACTGTATAGAAATGATTCTGCCTTGCTCCTCTTTAGAATTTCCTGAAAGAAGTTGTTTCCTTCAAAAACTGTGGTTGCCATGGCAACAATACTGAAAAATGTGAAAAATCTTTTTAAGAAATCTTGTCTAAAACCATAAGGCCTAGGGCTACTAAATTTAGCATGTAGCTTTATCTAGTGGACCTCTACCAATTTCCTTCAAATAATAACCCTGGGGTCAGAATTGGCCATGTCCCTGGGGTCACAAGTTTTATGTAGGCTAATACACCCATTCCACTAGGCCGCGATCTACGGTGCTCATACAGAGCGCCGTAGATCGCCTCAGATCGCTGCCGGATTGGTGATTATGAGGACACTCCCGCTCAGATAACAATCAGATGACGCTCCACCGGCGATCAAGTAACGACCATTGAGATCCGGTAGCGATTGAACAGTACATAGCCACTATAGTAGCCTCGCTAGGTGTTGCGACCTTATGCGACCTGTTTTCGCTCCATTAGCGACCCGAGGCTTTGACCCTCCTTTCGCTCCTTCTCCAGGTTGGCATGCTGTAGTTCACTAAAGAATTTATTGTACCTACACTAGGTGATCTCCAAATGCGAAATGATGATATGATGACTTTGTAGGATTAAGGTCCCTCTGTGCTCGATGCATACTAGTATATGGTATGGACCATTAGAGAAAAAGAATCGGATACAAGGAAATCCGGGTACAAGCCCGAGCTCTTCTTCAAATATATCTCCTTGGTTCCTTAACGTGCCCAGTGTAAAGCACCAATACACGCGAGGCTATCTCTGGGTTCCAAATCAGTCCACCTTGTGAGAAACACAATGTGTCTCAGAAAGGTCCTGGTTGGGCCAGGTATCGAACTTCGGGCCTCAGGATTGAAAGTCCATCTGCACTACCGGTCTGAGAGACAGACACTCTGTTATGTAGTCCTCCAAAAGCGCGATCGGAGCGCCATCATATCGCCACTTGATCGTAATGGAGCGCTATCTTATCGCCAATTGATCGTAACAGCGCGCTATCATATCGCCACTTGATCGTATGGGAGCGCGATCATATCTCCACTTGATCGCAACGGAGTGCGACTGCATCTCTAATGGTCGCTATCGGATCACATAGGAGCGCAATGACCTGCATACTGGAGGAACATTTGCGCTCTTGAGCGATCCGATAGCGCTCCATTTACGATGTTTATGTTCAAGTTGCGTTTCGATAGCGATTTAAGCGATTAAGTAGCGATGTGACGCGTTCTGAACAGAGCGCCACGGATCTTTGTGCAAGGGAGTAGACTGGTGGCGATCTTGGAGATCCGTTAAAGATCTGTTAGCGTGCTTGGCATTCTTGGCGCTCTGCATGGTGAAGAGCGCCGTGGATCGCGGCCTAGTGGAATGGGGGTATTATATAGGGAAAACTTGAAAATCTGTTTGGTACCTAGCAATAGGGCCTAGGGCTACCAAATTTGGCATATGTGTTTATCAAGAGGATGTCTTCTAAGAGTGCCCAAATTATAGCTCTTAGGTCAAATCTGGCGTCATCCCTGGGGTCAGAAGTTTGACATGAGCTTATATTCGGGAAAACTTTGAAAATCTACTTGTACCTTGCCATAAGGCCTAGCACTACCAAATTTTGCATGTAGCTTTATCTAGTGGGTCTCTACCAGGAGGCCCAAATTAGAGCCTAAGAGTCAGGTTTGTTCCCACACCAGGGGTCACAAGTTTTACATGAGCTTTTGAGGTGAAAACTCTATAAAGCCCCTGGTTACTGAATATAATAAGACCCAGGGCTACTAGATTTAGCCCTTTTTCTTGGGTCTTATATTTTACAAGGCTTTTCATTGAGGAAACTGTTAAAATATTTTTGTTTAAAATCACTCATTCTAGACCTGTACTGTATTATTTGGTATGTGGCTTTATCTTTTGGACCTCCAGCAGTATTCAAGTAATTATAGCTTTGTGGTCAAAATAGGCTTTGTCTGGAGGTCATAACTTTCTCATAGGATTTTATAGAAAAAAAATGTGTATTTCTTCAAGTTTGAAACCAATTGGCCAAGTATTGTAATGTTTGGTCGGCAGTGTTTTTACTTATCGGCCAGTGGAGCAATACAGGGACATCATGGCCCTCTTGTTTTTGTGACTGTTTCTCTGAGGAGCCCAAATCGACCTTTCTGCCAATTTTGATTGACAAGTCTACCAACATCTTATTGGCCAATTAAAATGCAGCATTGGACGTCATGTAAATTTCTAGTAAGCTTGTCATGCTTGACAACCAATATCGCGAATATATTGTGTTACAATGGGGGGCAAACTCTCGTTCAATTAGGTCAATTACAATCAAAGCAATGAGTACACTGAAGTAGTATTTGTGAAGGGATCCATCGTGTAGAATTAATAATTTTGAAAGAAAAAGACAAATATTTTCGAATATTGGCTTGAAAGTCAACCTACTAAGCAAATAAATACCTTTTTTTTAGCTCACCTGAGCACGAAGTGCTCATGGTGAGCTATTGTGATCGTGCTGTGTCCGGCGTCCGGCGTCCGTCGTGCGGCGTGCGTCGTGCGTCGTCCGTCGTCAACTTTTTACCTTGTGTACGCTCTAGAGGCCACAGTTTTAGTCTGATACTCATGAAAATTGGTCAGGATGTTTGTCTCGATGAAATCTCGGACGAGTTCGAAAATGGGTCATGTGGGGTCAAAAACTAGGTCACTAGGTCAAATCTTAGAAAAACCTTGTGTACGCTCTAGAGGCCACATTTTGAGTCGGATACTCATGAAAGTTGGTCAGGATGTTTGTCTCGATGATATCTCGGACGAGTTCGAAAATGGGTCACGTGGGGTCAAAAACTAGGTCACCAGGTCAAATCTTAGGAAAACCTTGTGTACGCTCTAGAGGCCACATTTTGAGTCGGATACTCATGAAAGTTGGTCAGGATGTTTGTCTGGATGATATCTCGGACGAGTTCGAAAATGGGTCACGTGGGGTCAAAAACTAGGTCACCAGGTCAAATCTTAGGAAAACCTTGTGTACGCTCTAGAGGCCACATTTTGAGTCGGATACTCATGAAAGTTTGTCAGGATGTTTGTCTGGATGATATCTCGGACGAGTTCGAAAATGGGTCACGTGGGGTCAAAAACTAGGTCACCAGGTCAAATCTTAGGAAAACCTTGTGTACGCTCTAGAGGCCACATTTTCAGTCGGATACTCATGAAAGTTGGTCAGGGTGTTTGTCTGGATGATATCTCGGACGAGTTCGAAAATGGGTCACGTGGGGTCAAAAACTAGGTCACCAGGTCAAATCTTAGGAAAACCTTTTGTACGCTCTAGAGGCCACATTTTCAGTCGGATACTCATGAAAGTTGGTCAGGGTGTTTGTCTGGATGATATCTCGGACAAGATCGAAAATGGGTCATGTGGGGTCAAAAACTAGGTCACTAGGTCAAATGTTAGAAAAACCTTTTGTAGGCTCTAAAGGCCACATTTTCAGTCCGAAACTCTTGTAAGTTGGTCAGAATGTTTGTCTTGATGATATCTCAGACAGGTTTGAAAATGGGTCATTGGGGGTTAAAAACTAGGTCACCAGGTCAAATCTTAGAAAAACCTTGTATATGCTCTGGATGCCACATTTTCAGTCCAACACTCTTGAAAATTAGTCAGAATGTTTGCCTTTATAATATCTTGGATGAGTTTGAAAATGGGTCATGTTGGGTCAAAAACTGGGTCAATAGGTCAAATGTTATAAACACCTTTTGTATGCTCTGGAGGACACATTTTCAGTCTGATACTCCTAAAACTTGTTCATAATATTTGTCCTGGTGATACCTTGAATGAGATTGAAAATGGGTCATGTGGAGTCAAAAACTAGGTCAATGGGTCAAATATTAGAAAAACCTTGTGTACACTCTAGAGGCTACATTTTCTGCCTGATATTCTTCAGACTTGGTCAGAATGTTTGTTTTGGTGATGTCTCAAAAGAGTTTGATAATGGGTAATTGTCGGGTCCAAAACTAGGTCACTTGATGAAATCTTAGAAAAACCTTTTGTACACTGTAGAGGCCACATTTTCAGTCCAATACTCATGAAACTTGGCCAGAATGTTTGTCTTATTGATATCTCAAAAGTGTTTGATGATGGGTAATGTCTGATAAAAAACTAGGTCACTGGGAAACTAGATGGTGCATGTTTGGTCAATAAACTCAGGTGAGCGATTTCAGGGCCATCATGGCCCTCTTGTTTTGTTTGAAGGGAAAGTACTCATAACAAAGTTAGGATTGTTTGTGTATTGGTGGTCTCCCCTTGATCGTTAGGCAGAGAGAGGAGTTATGTCTCTTGACAGTAGAATGCATGATGGACAGAGAGAGAAATCGTATGAATAAATCAAATGAAATTAAGTTTGTATTTGAAAACTGTGATTTTGACATATCTTTGGTCATTAACATATAAATCCCAAAATTACAAAAAAATAATTATTTTTATTATATTCCCATCAGTAAATTAACAGGATTTTTTAGTATATTTTTTTGGCTCACCAGTCCTGAGTACGAACTGGGCAAGGTGATCTTTTGTGATCACCCAATGTCTGTATTGCATAGTCAGAAGTCCACAATTTTTAGCTCCACTGGCCAAAGGCCAGCAGGCTTATGTCATGGCCTAGTGTCTGTCGTGTATGCATCCGTCCGTCTGTCCATCCATTAACTTTTATTTCAAACATTTCTGAAACTACTGATCCAGTTTTGATGAAACTTCACAGAAATGATCCTGCCATGGTCCTCTTCAGAATTTGTTGAAAGAATTCAATTCCTTCAAAAACTCTGGTTGCCATGGCAACAGAACTGAAAAAGTTTGAAAATCTTCTGGTCTGAAACCATAAGGCCTAGGGCTACCAAATTTGGCATGTAGCTTTATCTAGTGGACCTCTACTAAGTTTCTTCAAATTATAGCCCTGGGGTCAAAATTGGCCCCGTCCCGGGGGTTAGAAGTTTTACATAGGCTTATTAAGGGATAATTTTAAAATTCCTCTTCTACCTAGGCATACGGCCTAGGGCTACCAAATTTGGCATGTAGCTTTATCTAGTGGACTTCTACCAAGCGTGTCCAAATTATAGCCCTGGGGTCAAAATTGGCCCCGTCCTGGGGATCACAAATTTTACACGGGAATATATAGGGAGAACTTTAAAATTCTTCTTCGACCTAGCCATAAGGCCTAGGACTACCAAATTTGGCATGTAGCTTTATGTAGTGGCTCTCTACCAAGGGTGTCCAAATTATATAGCTCGGGGATCAAATTTTGCTCTGCCCAGTGGGGGTAACAAGTTTACATGGGCTTATACAGGAAAAACTTTCAAATTCTTCTCGCACCTAGCAGTAAGGGATAGGGCTATCAAATTTGGCATGTAGCGTTATCTAAGGGGTCTCTACCAAGGGTGTCCAAATTACAGCCCTGGGGTCAAATTTAGTCCTGTCCAGGTACAAAGCCATAAGGCCTAGGGCTACCAAATTTTGCATGTAGCTTTATCCATGCGCGGATCCAGATATCTTTCTCCGGGGGGGGGGGGGGGGGGGGGGGGGGGGGGTCCTGCCGCAAACGCACTCTTCTTTCTTATTATATGATACTTTGATTTCGGATTTCAGTGGATGTAAGTCAACGTATCCAGTTCTAACCATGAGGAGGTCTCCACATTTAGAACCATTTATTTTTTAAATTTATGACTATTTTATATAAATGCTGTGCAATATTAAACGAGTAGCATTTCACGAATCCGATAACCACATTTTGCCAAAATTCCAGAGGGGGTCCGGACCCTGGTCCCCCCCTCTGGATCCGCCCATGTTTATCTAAAGGGCCTCTTCCAAGAGGACTCAAATTTTAACTTTGAGGGTCAAGTTTGACCCCACCCCAGGGGTCACAAGTTTTACATTGGCTTATATAGTGAAAATTGATAAACCTGTCTCATGGCTCGCATATTTTACAGGGCCTTTTATAGAGCAAACTTGTTTTACAGGGCTTTTTATTGAGCAAAATTAAAACATCTTCTTTATAACCACACATTCTAGACTAGTCCTGTTTTATTTGGTATGGGGCTGTATCTTGTGGACTTCCACAAGGATTCAAGTAATTGTAGCTTTGTGGCCAAAAATTGCTTTGCCCTGGGATCATAACTTTATGGAAGGATTTTATAGAAGAAAATTCTGTTAAAAACCAGTTGGCCAAGTATTGTAATGTTTGGCTTGTACTGTTTTGACTTGGTAGCCAGTGGAGCGATACAGGGCTATCATGGCCCTCTTGTTTTTCTCAATTGCGTCAGAAATGAGAGGCTAAACAGTGCTGGAAATATAGTATGCCTGAACTGGGTATTGAACCCCCAACCACCAGGTCATGAGTCAGTTACATTACAAACAACCGAGCTACCTGGCCAGGATGGTTTAGTTTTTGAATTGGGCATAAACATAATCAGGCATAAAAGGTGATAAAAACTTCAAATTGATCAATAATGTGCATCTGTTGTATGTGATTGTATTCCAATTAGTATGATGATGTGGTATTTGCCGGCAAAGCAGTAAACAGATTAACATAATGGCAAATCACATCTTATTTGAACACAAAAGTTGCACCTTTTCCCTAATGTAATTTGGTAAGAGGTCTGCAGGCTTGTTCATCTCAATGTAAAAGTAGCTGATAATTCTCACTGAACTTAATACGATTTTTTATGTTCATCAGGGACAACTGCCGTTCATGGTATTTATGATTAGATACAGTTTTAGAAATCTTGGTTTCCAATCTTATGAATTTTCCTTTTCCCTGAATGGTTTTAAAGTTGTTCTTAAGTGGCATTTCAAGTTATCTATGTGATTAACAGGCCAGTTCATTTCATGACTTGTGTACTCAAAATTTAACAATTAAGCTACAACTAAATTATTCAAATTATATGCTGCCACCTTGTGAAGTAAAAAACTACCAAGTTCATTCAAATGGTGACTTAACTTTTTATAGAATAGATGTCTACAAATAGGTAGAACTATCACGATAATTTCATTTTGTATATCACTTAGCACAAATTAGAAATTTTGTGTAAAAATATGATCTGATCAATGTCAAATTTTCTTGATACCAAAGTTTGTCACGATTTGTTTTTTTCAGAAAACTTTTCACCATCCAAATAAATATTCTAGAAAATGTAGGATCAGCCTCCAAAGAGTTTTGAGTTGTCTTGGATAGCTTAGTGCTTAAGGTGTTGAGTCAATAATCTTAAATTCCTGTGTTGGATCCAAAGCCAAGATACATGTAATGTTATACTTGTATGGCAGTTTCTATGGGTAAGGAAAGCCACATCCCAAACACTAACTGCTTTTAATACCAAGGAAAATAATTTATGAAAAGAGCTGTCGGCTTAATACAACTGAAATAATTTTGAAATGGGAGTACAACAGCAATTGATCAGTCCAAAAAAGTCCTAGTTTCAAAAAAGGATTAGGCCAAAAGAGGCTGGTTGAATATCATGGGCCTGATTGTTATCCGACATTGGCATTTCAACTGAATTCATATCCATGTAGTCATTGTTTGAAGACACAGTATGTGTATTTGTATTTCTCATTTAACCCTTTACCAACTGACAAAATTTTAGAATGGTCCAAATTCAAAGCACTTGAAGACAACAAAATAAACGTAAATCAAAAACTTGAAATTTGTTTCCAGCAGCGTTGAAAGCATTGTGGGAAAAGGAGAAAATGCTGTTTACCAGCATTTTTTCCTTTTCCCACAATGTTTTCTAAAGGCTTCTTTCCCAGGGGCGTCAAAAGTAGGGATTGTGTGGTAATGGGTTAACTCTGAGAGCAGTAAGTAAAATCAACTGGTATTTCTATTCTAGAAATAAAGCTGTAATAAAAGCATATTCAAGGTTGCCCTTTTCTAGAATGTCTCTGCAAAGTGGACAGCGTAGATCAGTGATTGGATTGCACATTTTGTGCAGCCTGATCTTGATCTTCAAGGGCCACAAAAGCAATTAACCCTTTCCCAAACAACAAGATTTTAGACTGGTCCGAAATTGAAAGCATTAGCAGACGACAAAAGTGACTGAAATTTTGAAATTTGTTTTGTGAAGGGAAGAAAACATTGTGGGAAAAGGAGAAAATACTGGTTACCAGCATATTAGCTCACCTGAGCACAAAGTGCTCAAGGGGAGCATTTAGGGTCACTGGGTGTCCGTCGTGCATCGTCCGTCTTGTGTCGTCAGTCGCACAACGTCAACAATTCTTTAAACATCAACTCCTCCTAAACTGCTGAGCCAATTTGGACCAAACTTGGCAGGAATGTTCCTTGGGAGGTCATCTTTAAAAAGGTTCACAGAATTTGATTTGGTCAAAAACTCTTGTTGCCATGGCAACCAAATGGAATTTTTTAGCAAATTCTTTAAAAATCTCTTCCTCTGAAACCGCTGGTTGGATTTTGAAATTATTTCACAGATATGTTCCTTGGGTGACCCTTTTCAAAAATTGTTCGTGAAATTTTGATCCGTCAAAAATTGTGGCTCTGGTGAATGGGGGCTACTTGCACTATACAGAAATCAAGGAATTCTTTAAAAATGTTCTCCTCTGAAACCACTGGTCGGATTTTAAAACAGTTTCATAGATATGTTCTTTGGGTGACCTTTTTCAAAAATTGTTCATGAAATTTTGATCCGTCAAAAAATGTGGCTCTGGTGAATGGGGGCTACTTGCACTATAGGGAAATGAAGGAATTTTTAAAAAATCTTATTCTCTGAAACCGCTGGTCAGATTTTGAAATAATTTCACAGAGTTGTTCCTTGGGTAACCCTTTTCAAAAATTGTTCGCGAAATTTTGAATGGTCAAGAAACATGGCTCTGGTGAATTGGGGCTACTTGCACTGTAGGGAAATGAGGAAATTCTTAAAAATTTTTCTTCTCTAAAACCGCTGGTCAGATTTTGAAATAATTTCTCAGGAATGTTCCTTGGGTGACCCTTTTCAAAAGGTGTTTGGGAAATTTTGATTGGTCAAGAAACATGGCTCTGGTGAATGGGGGCTATTTGCACTATAGGGAAAAGAAGAAATTTTTAAAAAATTTTCTTCTCTGAAACGGCTGGACAGATTTTGAAATGATTTCACAGAGATGATCCTTGGGTGACCCTTTTCAAAAATTGTTCACAAAATTTTGATCAGTCAAGAAACATGGCTCTGGTGAATGGGGGCTACTTGCACTATATGGAAATGAAAATTCTTCTCCTCTGAAACCCCTAGTCAGATTTTAAAATAATTTGACAGAGATGTTCCTTGGGTGATCCTTGCTCTTGTGAATGGGGCTACTTGCACTATATGGACATGATGAAATTCTTGAAAATTCTCTTTCTCTGAAACCCCTGGTCAGATTTTAAAAGAAATTTTCCGAAATGTTCCTTGGGTGATCCTTTTCAAAACTTGTTCCTAAATTTTGATCCATCAAGAAACATGGCTCTTGTGGATGGGGGATACTTGCTCTTATACAGAAATGAAGAATTCTTAAAAATTCTTCATTTTGAAACTGACGGTCAGATTTCAAAATGAATTTTACAGGTGACCTTTGAAAATTTGCTTAGCAAAATTATAAATTTGGTTCCAATGTTTCAATACCTCAAAAAAAAAAATAGGCCAGGTCATCTCAAAAATTCAGGTGAGCGATCCAGGGCCATCTTGGCCCTCTTGTTTCCTTTTCCCACAATGTTTTCTAAAGGCTTCATTCTCAGGGGCTTCAAAAGTAGGGATTGTGTGGTAATGGGTTAACATAGTGAGAGCTGCTGTTAGGATTAAACAGGAGTAACATTATTTCATAGTTTCATTTCTTTCGTACTGTTTTCTTTAAGGTCGTTGACAACACTTGACACTGAGCGAAATGTCCAGGACTATGAAATCTTCACCTCCAACCTTTTGGAATGGATTGAACAAACCATTATGATTCTGAATGTCAGGCGAATTGCTAACTGGCTGGTTGGTGTCCAGCAACAGCTTGCAGCCTTGAAAGATTACAGAACCATAGAGAAACAAACCACCAAGTATGTATAGTAAATGTTAAGCTGTTCTGCAGGGAACCAATCCAAATTAAAATTGTTTGCATTTATACATCTGTCTTTGAATTTGAACTTGATCAGAGTTCCTGATAGAAGGAGTAATTTTGATTTCATAATTTAAAATATTAACCCTTTACCAACAATAAAATTTCAGACTGGTCCAAATTGAAAGCACTTGCAAAACAACAAAATAAACGCAACTCAAAAAAGTTGAAACTTGTTTCCAGCAGGGTAGAAAACATTTTTGGAAAAGGCTTTCTCCTTTTCCCTTCAAAAGGCTTCTATCTTAGGGTTGTGAAAACCAGGGATTGTTTGGTAAAGGTTTAATTATTATTCTCCATTAACCCCTATTTTGTAGGTACTCATTTAGACTGCCTCATAGCAACCACTCTTATGAGTACCCACAACATAGGTTTTCAAAGAGAAATAATGACTTAAGAACACAATCACTCTATTGTATCTTGAGCTGTGCCTGATATGAATATTTAATTTTCTGTTAGAAACTGGCACAACCTACTTGTGAAAAGGCAGTGATTTTAGGGTCACAACTGAACAGTTGATTCATCACTTATAGATTTTTTTCTGCTGTTGATTATATTCAACAGGCCCTATGATTCAATAATTTACTATTTTGTGGATTTGGGGAGAGATTTTTATGCAGCATACTATGTTAATCTGAAATAAAATAGAAAAGGAGATTTACCCATACATGTATCAAGTTTCTTGTTTACACTGTATGACACAGTTTAGAGCCATTGATTAATGGATTACCGTAACTTCTGTATTCAACTTTTGACGACATTCAGCAGAGCTCCAGATAAGAGGGAGTGATAGTATTCTAAATCCATTATTTCTCTTTGAAACAATTTGTTGTGGGTACTCATTAGAATTGTCACGATGAGACGATTCTAATGAGTCCCTACAACATAGGTTTTAGTGGAGAATTATTGATATTTTCAATTTTGAAATCAAAATCATCCCCTCAATTTGGAGCTCTGATTCTTGCAAAAGATAAATGTTATGAGGAAAAAAAAAAGGTTTTCTGTGGTGTTTTCAAATTAATTCTGTGTGGTGTTCGTGGTCTGAGATAGAGCGTCGGCCTCATAACCTAAAGGTCCTGAGTTCGATATCCGAGAGCTGGTGTCAACTTTGGGATTTTTCATAGGCCCACACATTCGGCGCGAGTACTTGTGCAGTTCCCAGGAAGCAGAATCGAGAGAGATTAGTATAAGTTCTAAGAACTTGTGTCTCAATTGATGTAAAATAAATATGTTTAAACTAAATTAATTCAGTACCAAACATTCCCTGGCACTTAGGAATTTCTAGTTTGATGTATGCAGTTGTCTGTTCAAGAATCCTTTATATATTACGATGGGTGAGAGGCACTTAGGATAGTGTTGCACTCAGCCATCGATTAGTACTTTATGCATTTAGATAAATAGATTTTTTGTTAGCAGAGAATATGCATTTAGATAAATAGATTTTTGGTTTAGCAAAGAGAAGTAAAGCATTGCCCTTGTATGATTTACAAAATAAGAGACAACATCTTTGATCTACACTATTCACAAACCTGCTTGATAAAATATCTGGAGTTGCCTTTCAGGAAAGAACACTGAACAAATGTTCTAACAAATTTTCTCTCTTTATCTGTTTGTCAAGGAAAGACAGTGTCATACATCTCTGGAACTAGTTATTGGAACTGTTACGGATTAGAAGAATGTGCATGGAACTCTCCCTACAACTACAAAAGATCTTCCAAGAAATGCCCTATATACTTGACTGGATGGAAGAAATTAAGGTTAGAAGGACAAAACTTAAATTTAAACTCTTTGACCTGTATAAACTATGTTTTGACTTGCAAATGTCCCAATTCCAGATAGATGGTTCCCAAGAGGTACTAGTCTTTCAAAAGCTTTCTCTTTCAGGTGTGTTAAAAGTTGTTGTAGTGTGGTAAAGAGTTAAATGATAGATTATTCTATCCTAATATCAGCTTTAAATCTTTTAGTTCTAGGTTTCTTTATTTTAGAAGATACAGAATGAGTTTGGACATAAAGATCAGTTGTGATTTAAATTGCGTAATACCATACTTGAAGAAAGAAATTTACATTTGAATGGTTTTGATTTACCTTAGGCTACCCAGAGATCTTCAAAGATCCCATCAATACATTGGAGAATGTGTATGAAGAACTCAAGAGATTGGCAGAGGATAGAAAAAATTGGCTCCTTGAGTACTGCAAACTCTGGCAGTTCTACTGGGACATGGCTGATGAAGAAGGATGGATTAAAGAGAATAAATGGCTCATGTCTGCTCCAGACTTGGATCGTGACCCTACTAGCGTTCATCTCTTACTTAACAACAAAAGGTTGGTTATCATGGCTACATATGTTTATCGTGGTTTATGCTATTTTGCATACTATACATGACTGATAAGGTATGGGGTTTGAATACATAGGTTTTGGGTTATACTACACAAAGTTTCTTACATTTTATGTTAACAGAACTTAATGATCTCATGGTCCTCTGGGGCTATGGTAAAGATGTTAGCATGTAACCTTATTTATCTTTCAACTACGCGAATATCCATGCAATATCACCCATGATATATTTTTTTTGATATACCACAGTTATTTTTAGAACAATGATATACCACGGATATTTATAGCACATGCCGAAACTACTTTCGACCTAAAACATGACCTCTTTTTGACATTTTGTCATTACACAAATCCAAGCAAGACAACAGCCGCTAGAAAAAAAAATCTATAGAACAAAAGCAGTACTTTTGTTGTCTTTATTTGAATTAAACAAATACAGAATATGTCACACTGCAGGTCTGGTGTAGTTCTGTAGGCAGGTAAAATGCTGACTGTCTTCCAAAATCTTTAAATGTTTACTAAAACTTCTTCCATAACTCCATGCCTTATTTCAGCTAAAATTTTGAGTTGTCTTGCACTGAAATTAGAAGAAAGAAATTATAAATTGAATGCCTAATTATGGGAAAGAAAATCAGCAGAGTAACCCTTTACATCATAATTATGTCTTTTTCACAGTAAGCAGACTTTTACAGTAGAAAGCATTGCGGTAATGGAAAATTGTCTTGTTATGAGCACATTTTCTTGATTTTCTGAATGAAGATTTACAGAATAGCACAGTGACTATGAGAATGGCAAATCTACTCGAGGGGAGAGTTTCCTTGAAATATGTTAGCATATTTGATTTTCTTTCTCATACATACTTCAAAACAATTTATCCCTTTAGCACACAATTCCAAATTATCCACCATAGGGAAGAAAGGTTTTTAAACAGTACAAGGAAGAGGATGAAAAAATTTTGTTGTGCACATTTTATCCATTTCCCACATTGTTCTCAATATATCAGAGAAAAAATACATAATGTAACTCTTTACAAAAATTATACAACAGTCCAAATTGAAATCATTTGCAGATGACAAATCAAAATCAACCCGCATCTTGAAATTAGTTTTGAAACGTGTAGAAAATATCGTGGAAACGGGATAAAATATGGTCAAACATTTTGGCAAACACAAGCACCAGCTCTCAGGTCTTGAAAATCACTGTCCCCCACCCGGTAATAGCGTGTCTATAATCTCCACAGCCCAATCTCAGCTTTCCAATCAATTCGCATTTGCAAATGAAGCTAGAGTCCATGAAAATCCAGTGTGTGAAGGCCAAGTAACTCCACCCGCCATACCCGAATAGCTGCATATTCCAAACTTGAATATCTCCACTAGGAATAGCAGTGTGACAACTCCAATGTTCTACGGAACCGTCTTAAACGTCGGCACATTAAATGTGTATCCATATCATAATCTTATCTGATTGATAGAATTGTCAAAAACTCTGCGTTTAAAATTCAATGGTTTGTACTACACGACCGTTTGAAAGTACACAAACAGTTTGCCGGTTACCCGTGACATATTTTTTTTAAGCGACAGCTTATCCAACGTATTTCTGGTCAAATGCACACTTGATTTCTGTCACAATATTGACAAAAATTCAATTTCTGTCGGTTTGTTTTTTTGAAAACGTTTGACTGTGTACAAAAACGAAGAAACATCTTGAACTTCTTTCTTTGTGCAGGCTTGTACGTCTATGAGTAAATTGTTTGTGTATTAGATTAAAAGCGCGTGCTGTATCATTAGCTAATTTGCATATTATAGCGATAAATTCGTGTTTTTTCTTGTTGAATAATAAACAGGAATAACAAAAACCGACCAATCAGACGTTGAAAGATAAATAGAATACGTACCTAGTGTTGTAGAATATCAAAAATATCTGACTCGGTTGTGAGAATTGATAATTGTCTTGCCAAGGCTCGACAATTATCAGTTCTCCCAACCTCGTTAGATATTTTTGATATTCTACAACACTAGGTACATATTCTCTATATAAACCTAAGATTGATTCCAGCTAGCAGTAACTACATTAACTGGCAGTGTTGATCAAATCAAACCTTCATTATTAGATGGTATTGATTTACAGAATATGGAGGATGAGATGACAGCCAGACACACCCATCCGCAGTCTGTATTACAAATTGGTAATGATCTCATTTCGGCTGGCAATTTCAGCGTGGACAAGATCCAAGAGCGCATTATCGAGATCAACTAGGCAGTGGGAAAGCCTCATAGATTTGGAAGCCATCAGAAAAAATGTCTCAAATGAAGCTGTAGACTTCTATCAGGTATGGGTAATCAGTAATCATCCACAAAATCAAGTTATAAAAGTTGAAAATGAATGCAGTAGGTAAAAATGCAATGTTGACAAGTATAAGGTGATAAAATATACTTTGTCGGTTTTCTAGTTTTTACAGTCACTGGTGATGGATACATGGATTCATGATTAACTCTTTACCAAACGGCAAAATTTTGGTCTTGTCCAAATTGAAAGCATGTGCAGGACGACAAAATAAGTGTGAATTAAAAACTGAAATTTGATTTGGAAATGGAAGAAAACATTGTAGGAAAAGGAGAAAATGCTGGTTACCAACATTTTCTCCTTTTCCTACAATCTTTTCAAAGGCTATTTGTCTCAGGGTCGTTAAAAGATTCAAGATTAAAGATCCACTAGCAGCCAAAAGTAATAAATTATCTGGTCAAATTGCAGGCACATTCAACCCTTTCCCAA
Source organism: Tridacna crocea (assembly GCA_943736015.1). Taxonomy (NCBI): domain Eukaryota; kingdom Metazoa; phylum Mollusca; class Bivalvia; order Cardiida; family Cardiidae; genus Tridacna; species Tridacna crocea. The sequence continues at coordinate 40,835,077 of OX031065.1, forward strand.
ATGACAAACTTTTGGACTAGACCAAATTGAAAGCATTTGCAGACAACATTTCAACTTTTGCTGAAAAGATGATTTTTGTCTATGACAGGGTAGAAAACATTGTCGGAAAAGGAGAAAATGCTGCTTACCAGCAAATTGCAAGCAAATTTAATTCACACCATGTAAAAGTATTTATGTCTTGTCTTGACTTGTCGAGACTCATCTTGACAATGTATTTAGTACAATCTAAGTTCCCGAGAGGTCTTGACCAAACAACAAAATTTTTTACTCAACCAAATTGAAAAGATTTGCAGGCAACAAATTTAGCTCAAGTGATGATTTCTCCATTTGATGGGGTAGAAAACATTTTGGGAAAAGGAGAAAATGCATGTTACCTGCATTTTCGTTTTCCCACAATTTTTTCAAATGACTTCTGCTTTAGGTTTGTTAAAACACAGATTGTGTTGTAAATGGATAGGCATAGATTAACCTAAGCATGAAATCTAAATGCATTACAAGTATATCCTAATCATCTATGTTCTACATCTTTCAGTTTTTTTGTTGATGCTGACGACATAGACACATGGATGCATGATACATTGCGCATGGTCTCTCGTGATGATGTGGGTCATGACAAAGCCATTAATCGGTCCTTGTTGAAAAAAAACCAAGGATGTGACAGATGAGCTGAAGAACTACCAGTGATAGAAGCTTTGCATGAATAGGCTGCTAACTTGGGAGAGCAGGTGAGCCCTCAATTTACACCATGTGTCATCTTCATTAAGTAGATGTTTATCCAATATAAATGTAAGCGGAATGGAATAATTTTTGATAAATTTTGAAACAAGAGTATATTTGACCTTAGAGTAGCCCAGATTTTGAAAGGATAGAGGGGATTGTAGCAATCAATTGTTTGTTACAAAGAGTGAATGGAACACAGTCTTGATTAATGAGTTTTATTTATGCTCTTCAGTAGTTTGTCAAAAAATACTGCTGGATTATGGCTTGTATTTCATGGTTAAGACCAGTGAAAAATACTGATCTCCTATTTTCTAACTGTTCAATTAAAGGGGGAAACAGTAGTACCGTGTATAAGTTGCCTATGTAAAAAGCATGTGCCATTCAACCGGAGGGTATTTGGAGTTTGATCTCGTTTTATTCATTTATATTCAACCAGAGGGAGATAGGAAGTACATGCATTCGGTTTGCATGCTTTGTGTAATATTGCAATTCACTGTTATGTGAAGGGTCATGCCATGGGGCAACTGAAAACAGCTCTACCGGATTTTGGTCACAATTTAACAGGGGCTTGGGAGCGTGAAATAAATAGAATACCTGGTGAGGTTTTTTGGTTAAAGATCAGAATTTATTAGGGAAGGCAATGGCTAGTAAATTTGCTAACCGGTAAACCATTCAGTCTTTCAATCTGTTAATTGAACAACCATGTAGAAACATTTAAGATGAGGGTACCTGCTTGATATGTCAACATTGACAACCGGTGCGCAAGTAATGCATTCCCTTGATGTTTACTATTTCTGTACTTTGGCGCAAAAGACGGCCAATCTATAGACGATCTCTATCCCTCTCTCTCGGCAATAAAATCAATTTTCCACAATGTTTTCTATAGAGGAAATTCATCATGCCATTTCAGTGTTTCCATATGCAAATTATTGTGTAAATCACCCAAAGAGAACTGAAATTCACGTTAGCCATTACCCAAATGACAGGTTTAAATTTTAGACTCCCAAATTTAAAGTCTCTGCACTATAGTATGATTTTTGAAGATACTTATGGAAGTGATAATGAACAAAGAGAAACCGCTGTGCCTACTTGAACACAGATTGATTGACTTATAAATTTCAGTCCCTCTTACGCTGATTGATCAATCCATGCATATATTTGATTGGGGGCAGGTACTTAATGAAGTAATCCAAGCAAATCAATTACCAAGCAAATCAATAAGCCAGTGCCTTTGATCCAAAGAGGACATGTGTTCCATTGTTTACTATCGCAGACTGGGGACTAATTAGTGAATTAACAATGTTTAGCATATTGCACGGACAAAAATTGTCAAAATGTATATCACACCTTCACCAAGTCTTGGCGACATGAGTGTGTATGATGCAGTTTTGGTTGTCAGAACCGGCAAAGTTAACTTTGTATTTTTTTAAATTATAATGATTATTTTGGTAAATGTTTGATAATATATATTTGTTTCTGGTTAACTGGTTTCCAATTTCCTAACCGGTTAATCGGTCATTCGATAGGTTAACCGGTTAACCGTTGCCATCCCTAGAATTTATGTCATGGTGTGAAAATCATTGGTAATGTTTTCACTTGTGGCACTTTGCCAGTCGTGAAAATATTACTGATGATGTTTATTTGATAATTTTTTATTGTTCACGGAAAAGAACAAGTTGTATCATTTATTTCATCAATTTATGTTGTATTACAGGATAGAGTCCCAGTCTGTACAGCATCGACAGACATTACCAAGAACTACTGAAACTTGCTAAGAATAGAAAACAAACATTATTGGATGCATTGTTCTCGTCAATGAAGTTGACATTGTCTTGCATCGACGTGAAGGTAATTTTGTGTAACATTTACGAATGATCAATCTTGAGTTTATGCTACATTGAGGTAGAAAGCTTTTGAAAAGATTGAGGGAAAGAAGACAATGCTGGTAACCTGTATTTTCTGTTTCCACTATTTTCTATTTATTTGAAAGACAGATTCAAACATTGGAGCAGCATTTCATATGTTGTCTTCCAAAGCTTTCATTTGAGATGAGATCAAAATATTGTCACATGATAAAGACATGTATTGTTGTAGAGTTGAAAATAGCCACAAATACTGTGAGTTTACATATAACATGCACATAGCTGTGAAATTGGAAAAAAAAAAATTTGTATGCCCGAAGGGTGGTATTACGGTCTAACCCCGGTCGTCAGTCCAGCATTTTCTTCTTTTCCCAAAATATTTTCTACCCTTCAAAAACAAATTTCAAATTTTCAGTTACTTTTATTTTGTCGTCTGCAAATGTTTTCAATTTGGACAAGCCTAAAATATTGTCGTTTGGTAAAGAGTTAACCCTTTACCAAACAACAAAATCTTAGACTGGTTCAAATAGAAAGCACTTGCAGACTACAAAATAAATGCAACTCGAAAATAGAAATTTGTGTCCAGCAGGGCAGAATACATCATGGAAAAAGGAGAAAATACTGGTTACCAGCATTTTCTCCTTTTCCACAATGTTTTCAGAAGCCTTCTCTCTCGGGGTTGTAAAAACCAGGGATATTTTGGTACAAGGTTAAATACCGTATGTGAGAGTATTTGATTTTTAATCTAGAGACCTTATTTATATGATAGTGAAAAACCATCATATATCCAAATCAATATTGTCAACCCATAAAATTCTTTCTCGCCTATTCTAGGATAAACTACTCACTACTATGATTGTAACTGATGACGTTGAAAAGCTTGCTGTCATGAAGCATCATTTTGAAGGCTTTGAATATGATGAATGCAAATGCTTCCAAAGTTGGTGTGGTGAACCAACTTGCATGACAGCTTCTACAAGTGGAACATCCACATGCTACTGAAGTTATCCAGCCACAAGTATGTGCATAATTAATTAAAAAAAATCTATTTAATCCATAGCTCCAGATAAGAGGGAGTAATGGTATTCTAAATCCATTATTTCTCTTCCAAACCCCATGAGATGAGAGAGTTCTGATGAGTACCCATAACATAAAGTTTAGTGGGGGTTGATTTATATTTTCAGTTTTAAAATCAAAATCACTCCCTCTAACCAGAGATGTTGTGTGGGACACTCAAGGTTTTCACATATGCATCTTTTTACCCATTACCACACAATCCCTACTTTCGACGCCCCTGAGAAAGAAGTCTTTAGAAATCATTATGGGAAAAGGAGAAAATGCTGGTAACCAGCATTTTCTCCTTTTCCCACAATGTTTTCTACTCTTCACAGGACAAATTTCAAATTTTCAGTCACTTTCATTTTGTCGTGTACAAATGCTTTAAATTTGGACCAGTCTAAAATAGTGTCGTTTGGTAATGGGTTAAATAATGAGAGAGCACCACAATGTATAAACTGTAATGAGCCTTTAACTGTAAAACATGTTTTATTAAACTATAAAAATTTCGACCATATACGGTCAAAACATTTTAATGTTGATAGTTTGCAAAATTTATTTTTACATGTAAAACAAAATAACATTTTAGATTACCTAAAAGAGATGATCAATAACTTTTGGAAGATTACTTGTAGAAATTTGAAATGGGTGCAAAATATTCAAAGATAAAATACTGACAATAGAATTTGTAATTTTCTGAGAAATTACGTCTTTTTCATAATGTGTTAAAGATTCATGCAGAGGAAATAAAGACATAGGTACTCTTCGCCCTTTCTATAGCTAATACCTATTTCCAAAAGCAAGCACAGTCTTCAACTATCTAAACCTGTTATGTGTTTATTTTGAAACTACAGCTGGATACAATCTTAGAGAGATGGTTGAAGGGAAGAGAGATGAAATTGACTCTACCAGTTGTCTACAAAACTTCCATATTGAATGTAATGTAACCATTGTAAGTTGTTCCCACTTTTATCTTCCTGTTTACATGTCAAGTAAATTATTGAGAAAGTTCTTTACTACAATTTAATCATAATAATGCAGTTTTACAAAAAAAAGATGAAAATATTGGTAGTTATAATTATCCAAGCAGCAGTCATCTGGAAATCAGCAAGTTAACAAAAGAGAATTTGTTGGTTTTGATAGTAATCCCACCAGTTACTAACACATTGGCCATTTTTACAATTCCTTTCGCAAAAATTCTTTGTCAGAAATCCCAACACTGTCTATATTAAGAAAATTTTCTAAAAATGTGTATGGCACTTGTCCAAAACATAGCTTTTTTGCTTACCTGATAACATAGTGTTAGGGACAAGTAATCCAGACTATCGGGTTATTTGAATCTGTCATGCACAATCATCAAAAAACAAGTTGGCGCAATTTTAAGACCACTGTTGCTGCTGAATGTGTTTTAATTTCATTATTGAAATTTATACTGCTCACAAATGTATGTCAAGCCTAACCATAAACTTTGTTGAATTCCGGTAACTTTGTTGAATTCCTGTAATTAGAGCAGATGACATTCAGAGCCTTGCTCTAAACTACATAGTAAGGCTGTCTGCTGTACTCACGAGCTCTGAAATGTATTTTTTTTCTAAGGTACAGGGAGGTCAGAAATAGTTCTCTCTTGACATTAAAAACCAACTCTAAAAAAGTTTGCCTGTATGGGGGGCATTTGTGTTTCACAAACACATCTTGTCTAAGTGAAACTCCTTTAATGAACTTACTTGAACAAGGAAAATGCATAAAAGCATTTTCTATAGAGTTACATAAAAACTTGGAAAATTTTGTTTGTAACTACCATAGTAAAATGGAGCCATGGTGATAAATGAAGCAAACAAAGTTTCTTAATAGGCTGGTCATTCTGAAATGAATCAAAGTGTTGAAAACACTGAAGTGGTATTTGTCAAGGAAACCCATTGTGTGGAACGAATAGTTTGAAAGAAACAGAGACATATTGTTCAAATATTGGCTTAAAGGTCAACCCACTAAGCAAATGAATACCTTTTCGGTTGAGGGGAGAGTATTCATGACAAAGTTTGGTTTATTTTTGTATAAGTGGTCTCCTTTTGATCATGAGGAAGAAGCAGGAGTAATGCCCCTTGACAGTAGGATGCATGACAAATAGAGAGAACAATCCTGTTGATATATCGAAGAAAATTAAGTTTGTTCCTGAAAACTATGATTTTGAAATGTCTCTAGCCTTTTACATTCAGTTTCCAACATTACAATCAATAGACGATAAGCGATATTTCCATTTTATCGTAAGCGGCGCACCAGTAGTATCATGTGACACCGGACAATCAAAGCATTATTTCAGTCTACTAACAAAAAACTGGGACATCAAACATTTTGAATCTATAGCGTAAATCTTAACTTTGAAATAACAGTTTTAAAAATCTGTACAGTTGCATGTTTGCCATGTTCCTGTTTGAACTACCTTAAAAGTTGACTATCGTAGTAACAAAGTTTAATTCAAATTTCAAACCTTCCATTCCCTCTAGAAGAAAAGATGTTAGAGATTCATTTTCAGGAAGCGAATACGTGCTATACTTGTTTTCATTGAAAAGCTAGTCAAGGGTTAGCTGGGTGTACTTTTGATCTCGGTATTTCACCGTCAAAGTGGATGATCTATATGAAAAGCTGTTGTGTTCTTTTTAGGCACCCACTAGTTAACACACACGTGTTATAGTTAAGGGTTTATCCCGTTTAGTCTTACATTGATCACTTGTAAAGGTTTGGAATTGTTAAAAGCTGAGAAGGAGGGTCTGTTCTAATTACTAGCGCCAAAAGATGCATTTTCTGACCGAACTTTTTTTTTTCAAATGCATTATTATGTAACCTGGGTTAACAGGTCCTACTTTAAACGGTATATTTGCACTAATTTCTATATGAATGGAGGGGGTATTTGTTTATTTTAAGTTAAACCTTATCTTACTAAATAGATTAAATGCCACTTTTAAAGCCGATAGTAAAACCTCAAAAGTTATTTCAAAGAAATATCTCAAGGAAAAATATCTCCGTATCGGATAGTGTAGATCTAGGATCAGACTGCACGTTCTTCCAGGTGTGATCTGAATCTATGTTGTCTGCAAAAGGTCATTGAGTCGCACTTGGTAGCCAAAGGGTTATTGCAGTCGGCATACAAAAAGCTCTATCAACACACCCGGCAGGAGACAGCGCTTATGATACCACTTTACTCTCTGAAGTCTACCAAAAATTTGATAGAACAACAGTTCTTTTTTGTGTGTGTCTTCGAAAAAGATAATCGATGAAACTAAGGTTGTTCATTTATCGCATTTAGGGTGTAATCCATTTAAAAAATATGACACCTTCACTATTCGGGTATATACAGGATTGGGAAAAATTGTCAGGTGGAAAGGGAAGTAACTTGTGGTGACGCGTCGGTAACAGTATTTGGCAAATGGTCTATTACCTCGATCTGTAAATATTCATGAGCAATCAAATGGTTTAGCGTGCAATCATAGGACGAAAAAGCCATGGAACGAATTGGTTTTGGAATGAAAAAGCCCAAAGTGAGTTGGCAAATTTGTATCATTCGCCAATATAGGGCTATGAGTGAGAGAAGCTAGTTTCAATAAAAAATAAGTATGTCAACGATCGATGGCCTCGCCCAATGTATTTTAATATGCTATTTCAAATTACATATTTGAGTGCCACCGTAAAAGTCATTTGCCTGAAAAAAAAAAGAGTTTAACTGGGTTTATTTCCTTCGGTTTTGCACAAAATGGTTGAACTAAAACTCTACAAAGTTTGGGTACGCTGTCTCGGTATAGACTCTAAAGAGTTTGGGTACGCTATGACAAAATGGATACGCTGGCATATGTAGAAATATGTATCATATACAAAATCTGCAAATCAAGATTTAAATTGAAATGTCGTCCTAGATAGCTGCAAATTATGAAGAAAAGGGCAATATTCATGTATTTAAATTGAACTACTTTGTGCCAAGTTTTATATTCTTGTGCTAAAGCCCGGGACCTTTCGGAAGTTGATTAATTTATCAGTGTCATTGACGGATGACTTTTTTTGAGAAGGGCGGACTTGTTACACTAGAAATTACATTTTTCAGCCCGTTTGGCTTTTTTTTTGCGATAAAAGAGCATATAATCATTGCTTTGTCTGTTAGTATGTGGTTAGGACAGAGAACTTAGTAATGATATTCCAAAGCGTTTGAAGCATTTTCAAGGTAAAAACATCCTGGATATTCCGGCAAAATTTAAGCAGGAACTACTTAAACTCAATCTCTTTATATTGCTGTGTACCTAAACGCGATGGGAGTATTAGATTCACAGTACAAAATAAGATACATGGTTATCAAAATTCAATCTTGAACTCATTGTGGTATTGTCTTCGACAAATGCCACAAAAAAGATGTCATCATTATCTGTTTAACTCTTTGTTGCATGAAAAAAACTTTGACAACTGATTGAAAGCACTTGCAGACTACGAAATTAGTATAGCTCAAGTGATACTCGGTGTTATCAAAATATGGGCGTCTCTGCCCATGGCACGAAATGTGGGAGACTCTTTACTCCGACCCCTTCCTTGAGTCTCCTCCGTACTCTCAGAATTGCTTTTCGAATTGAACTGAATGCTCAGTTTACTAAGTAATCCTTTTTGTGCCATCACTTACTTTCCTGAATTTACTATAATTCACACTCAATTAAATCACTTTTTGAACTACACTGATAATTCACCTTTGGTTGAACTTTAACAATTAAGCAATGAAATTTAAGTTCCACTGTGTATTTTTACTTCAAATCTGAATAAGGTGCAATGTAAAAACACGCCTTAACCTGACTGGAATTAACCTGCAATTGACCTGCTGGAGACAACATGCATATCTCACAGGGGCTCATCACATGACCTTGTGCTGATAGGAGAATCCCCTTTTTCCATGAAGTTTGCTACCTTTTTGCCATATTTTCTTTGCTTCCTCCAAATAATTTCTAATTGGAGAGATACACAATTTTGTTCAGTAGTAAAAGATTGAGGTAAAAAGGAAAATATGAAAAGAATATTACATAATTAGAGAGGTCAGACTTTATGTACTAATTACACCTAAGGGGAAAAGTTAAGCCTATTTTATATTCTTTAAAAAAGAGGTAAACAAAGACCAAAATAACACAGCATATGACTTTATTTTGTGTGGTGCATTTCATCCATTCATTTAACTCTCTACCATACAACCAAATGTTAGACAGGTCCAAATTGAAAACCTTTGCAGACAACAAAATTAATGTGACTCATGTGACTCAAAAATTGAAATTTGTTCTGGGAGGTTAGAAAACTTTCTGGGAAAAGGAGAAAATGCTGGTTCACCTTTCCCCACAGTGTTTTCAAAAGGCTACTTTTTCAGGGTCAAGAAAGCCAGGGATTTTTCTAGAAAGGGTTAAATGCTAAACATAGATATTAAAAGAAAATTTATATATTTGGGCAAAAGAATGTTTTAACTGAATGAGATGGAATATGCTGAACTCTTTACCAAATGACAAGATTTCAGACTGGTCCAATTAGAAGGCATTTGCAGACAACAAAATAATTATATGTGACTGAAAAAATTGAAAATTAGTTGGGAAGGGTGGAAAACATTGTTGAAAAAGGAGAAAATGCTGCTTACCAGCATTTTCTCCTTTTCCAACAATGTTTTCAAAAGGCTTCTTTCTAAGGGTCATTAAAAGCTGGGATTATATGGTAAAAAGTTAACTTTTCCCATAGGTATATTTTAGTTTTTTATTTTTCCAGATAATAACAGGATATTCTAATATTCGATTTATAAGAGGTCAAATGAAATTTGATGAATTATACAGTAACAGTGTGACAGAAGCACCAATACTTACCATTACAGAATCATGTAAGTATCATCTTTTATCATCTTTTAGTATTGTTGACTCTTTACCAGACAATAAAAACTTAAGACATGTCCAGAATTTGGCTCTATTGGTGGAACTTGTCTTCTATAGTATGGAGAACATTGCGGGAAAAGGAGAAGATGCTCCTGAGGGAAAAAAAGAAAATTTTGATTACCAGCTTTGCCTACTTTTCCTACAAAGTTTTCAAAAGCTGTCTTACTCAGATGTTAAAACTTGGGATTTTTTGGTAAAGTTTTGACTCATCACCCATGAACCAAATTTACCTCAGAAAGCTAAATAATGAAAAAGGTTAGCCCTGAAGTCACTTGGCCTGAGCCATTTTGCCAAACATACCCTTTTTCAAATCTCTTCTGAGATATGATTGTCTCACAATATTATCCCTGTGGGGTCCCGGGTTTTTTAGCTCACCTGAGCACAACGTGCTCAAGGGGAGCTTTTAGGGTCACTGGCTGTCCGTCGTCCGTCGTCCGTCGTGCGTCGTCTGTCGTGCGTCGTCAACAATTCTTTAAACATCAACTCCTCCTAAACCGCTGGGCCAATTTGGACCAAACTTGGCAGGAATGTTCCTTGGGAGGTCCTCTTTAAAAATTGTTCACAGAATTTGATTCCGTCAAAAACTCTGGTTGCCATGGCAACGAAATGGAATTTTTTAGCAAATTCTTTAAAAATCTTCTCTGATGAAACCCCTGGTCGGATTTTGAAATAATTTCACAGATATGTTCCTTGGGTGACCCTTTTCAAAAATTGTTCGTGAAATTTTGATCCGTCAAAAATTGTGGCTCTGGTGAATGGGGGCTACTTGCACTATACAGAAATGAAGGAATTCTTAAAAAATCTTCTCCTCTGAAACCGCTGGTTGGATTTTGAAATAATTTCACAGATATGTTCCTTGGGTGACCCTTTTCAAAAATTGTTCGTGAAATTTTGATCTGTCAAAAAATGTGGCTCTGGTGAACGGGGGCTACTTGCACTATACAGAAATGAAGGAATTCTTAAAAAATCTTCTTCTCCGAAACCGCTGGTCAGATTTTGAAATAATTTCACAGAGATGTTCCTTGGGTGACCCTTTTCAAAAATTGTTTGCGAAATTTTGATCCGTCAAGAAACATGGCTCTGGTGAATGGGGGCTTCTTGCACTATTGGGAAATGAGGAAATTCTTAAAAATTTTTCTTCTCTGAAACCACAGGTCAGATTTTGAAATAATTTCTCTGGGATATTCCTTGGGTGACCTTTTTCAAAAATTGTTCACAAAATTTTAATCCGTCAAGAAACATGGCACTGGTGAATGGGGGCTACTTGCACTCTAGGGAAATGAAGAAATTTTTAAAAATTCTTCTTCTCTGAAATGGCTGGACAGATTTTAAAATGATTTCACAGTGATGATCCTTGGGTGACCCTTTTCAAAAACTGTTCACAAAATTTTGATCCATGAAGAAACATGGCTCTGGGGGCTACTTGCACTATATGGAAATGAAGAAATTCTTGAAAATTCTTTTTCTCTGAAACCCCTAATCAGATTTTAAAATAATGTGACAGAGATGTTCCTTGGGTGATCCTTGCTCTTGTGAATGGGAGCTACTTGCACTATATGGACATGATGATATTCTTGAAAATTCTCTTTCTCTGAAACCCTGGTCAGATTTTAAAAGAAATTTTCCGAAATGTTCCTTGGGTGACCCTTTTCAAAACTTGTTCGTAAATTTTGATCCATCAAGAAACATGGCTCTCGTGGATGGGGAATACTTGCTCTTATACAGAAATGAAGAATTCTTAAAAATTCTTCTTTTTTGAAACTGATGGTCAGATTTGGAAATGAATTTTACATGTGACCTTTTGAAAATTGCTTAGCAAAATTATAAATTTGGTTCCAATGTTTCAATACCTCAAAAAAAAAAAAAAAAATAGGGTATGGTCATCTCAAAACTCAGGTGAGCGATCCAGGGCCATCTTGGCCCTCTTGTTTTACTGTATAGAATAGGACCTCGGCCTTTCTCTATGGCATGTCGTAGAAGGCGACTAAAATTAGAGACGAACAGCTGCTTTCCTCGAAATTCATAGCATTGCAGCAGGCTGGGTTTGGAACGGAATTGATTGGCCTGTGGGACCCTGTGTGGTAACTAGCAAGTTCTCCTTTTCCCTCAATGTTTTCTATCCTACTAAAATCAGTTCTCAGTTTTTGAGTCACATCAATTTTGTTGTCTGAAAATGCTTGCAATTTGGACTAGACCAAAATTTTGCGGTTTGGTAAAGACAATCATTCTAACAAATTGGACTGAAAACATGGCCTCTAGAGGGCATACAAGCTTTTCTGTGGTACTTGTTTAAGTTACATACATTCTAGCTAAACAAAGCTTCTTTTCAAACTTGTGCAGATATCCTTATGACAAATCTTCTGACACCTTTATGGAAAGAAAGTGTGGCTGGCCCGCAGATGCATCATACGTAGCAAGACATCACATCATTTTGGATCCATAAGATCTATTTAGTGTTTAAAAAGTTGGAAAAATTGGTTGAATCATTAGGAAGAATGGTCCTTAGAATGCAGAAAATGCAAAAAGTTTCCTCCCATGTCAGGTTTAAAGAACTGCGCAGGTTGACATAGATTGAAACTTTTTGCAGATACTTTAAACTTCCTTATTCCCTTCAGTGATGGCATTTCCATTGTCCATCTCTCAGTGTATATATGCATTTTTTTTATGTCCAGCCAGGGTTCAATAGGGTTGAAAACAATGAGGGAAAATCTATGCTGTTAAAACTCATTAAACTCAAGTACATGGGTTTTTTTTTCACATATAAGATAAATTTCTTTAGATCTCTATGGAGTTTGTCAAGTTTGTGATGCAGGTGTCGCCAGGACAAGGACAATAGCTCGTCATTTTCTGTTAACTCTTTACCACACAATCTGGACTTTTATCGACCCCAAGGAAGAAGCCTTTTGAAAACATAGTGGAAAAAGGAGAAAATGCTGGTAACCAGCATTTTCTCCTTTTTCCACAATGTTTTCTTCCCTGTAACAGATTTAAATCATCACTTGGGCAGAATTTAGATAGCCGTCTGCAAATGCCTTCTGTTTGGACCAGTCTAAAACTTTTGTCGTTTGGTAGACTTAAATCTTTAGCACACAATTTGGACTTTTAACAACCTTGAGAAAGAGGCCTTTTGAAAACACTAAGGGAAAAGGAGCAAATGCTAGTAATCAGCATTTTCTTCTCTTTCCACAGTGTTTTCTACCTTTCCCAAACCAAATTTTAATTTTAGAATCCCCTTCATTTTGACGTCTGCAAATGCTTCCAATCTGGACCAGTGTAAAATTTTATCATGTGGTAAAGAGTTAATACAGCCAAGTTAAAAATCATGTTTGAAAAAGCATGAAAAGGTTGTTGGAGAAGAAAATGCTGGTAACCAGCATTTTGTTCTTTTACCACAATGTTTTTCTAAGCTTTCTTTTATAGGGCCATGCCTCAAAATTACGATTTTTTTATCTAGACTAAAGGCATCTGAAGGTAAAAAGTCAAATCTAGCTCAGACAGTGATTTCAGTCTTTGATAGGATGGAAAACATTGCAGGAAAAGTAGAAAATGCTGGCCTTGTCCACCTTTCTAGGATTTTTGTGATAAAAATATTATTGAAAGTCAAATTATGTATCTCTTGTAGACTGAAAAGTTTGTGTTGAATTGTTCAAGGTGGTAGAGATTGATTAGGGCCGACTATTAAGGGTAAACACAATTTTTTTCATGCTGTTTTATCAGGACAACCATTATCAAAATGCCAGTACTATGGAAGGTGCAATATTGTGATGCATTATAATTCTGTCAAAGATTAATTTTCTAGGGCTCTTTATTCAGTATTGGAAAAGACAATTATTATCATTCTATAAATATTTACTGAGACCCAATTGTATAACTGATAGAAATAATGTTCCGTCTCTCTGTTCAAAAGAATGCCACCAAAAACTTCCTTTTCAGATTTCAAAATATCTGATGATTATATAGATTTATCTAATGGATCTATATTAACTCATTACCACAAGACAAAATTTTAGGTTTATCCAAATCGAAAGCATTTGCAGACAACAAAATAAAAGTGACTGAAGATTTGAAATTTAATTTGTGAAGACTAGAAAACATTGTGGGAAAAGGAGAAAGTACTGGTTACCAGCATTGTCTCCCTTTCCCACAATGTTTTCTAAAGGTTCCTTTCTCAGGGTTGTCAAAAGTAGGGATTGTGTGGTAATGGGTTAAGTTTCTTCAAATTTGGCCCTTGGGGTCAAAAGTTTTACCTGGGCTTAAATAGGGAAAACTTCGAAATTCTTCCTGTACCTAGCCATAGGGCCTGTGGCTTCCAAATTTTGCATGTGGTTTTATCTCGGGGGGCCTCGACCAAGAGAGCCATAATTATGACCTCGGGGTCGAGTTTGGTCCCACAAGTCACAAGTTTTACATGGGCTTTTATAGTGAAAACTCTGCAGATCTTCTTGCCACTAGCCATAGGAACTAACCACACATTCTGGACCTATATTATTTGGTGTGGGGGCTTCATATTGGGGATCTCCACCACAAGTCAAGTTACTGTAGAATTGTGGCTTTTCCCTGGGGTCCTAACTTTCTCATATGATTTCATGTAAAGATTTTGTATGTCTTGTGTATATAATATAGCTCATTTTAAGGATTATTATATCTGTAACTCAAGCCACTCATAGATTATTACATGCTCACACTACAGGCCCCTGTTAACGATTTTAACTGTAAATCAAGCCACTCATTTTTACATATGTGTACTATAGTCTCTTTTTGATAATTAAAATGTGTATAACTTGAGCCACTTATTGATGATTACATGTATATACCCTAGCCCACTTTCAATCATTGAAATATATGTGAGTTGAAATATCTGTCATGGAAACTACTCCTATGTAATTACATGTATATACTTTTGCCTCTTTTAATGCTTACACATATTTATACTATAAAATATAATAAAAATGTCTATTATTGAACTCACTCATGGATGATAAGATGTAAATATTATATCTCCTTTCATCAATTAAAATGTACATATCTGAACCAGCTCATGGATAATAACATTGCAAATAAGATAACCCACTCAATGATAATTATGCTTTCAACAACTAAAATATCCATATATGAACACAGTAATGATATATTTATACCATTGCCCCTGTTAACAATTAAAATATCTCTGAACACACTCATTTATAATCATATACTACTATCCCTTTACACAATTTAAATATGCATAACTGCACACACTCAAAGATATTTATTGATACCAACAAAGTCAATATTCAAACCGTTAGTTGCTTTGCAATCAGTAGCTTTGTCTTTTTTTTAATGAGATATAATATTTCATCACACTGTTGATGCTATTTCACATAATCAATATGTAGTTGTACATAGAATCAGCCTGTCCCTATGCCATAAGTTTTGCAATATGTAGTCCTTTGTATGTTAAAGTTACATTCAATTTGCTGCTCCTTCTTAAATCCCTTGCCCATTTCCAGTGAAATTTTACAGGACCTTACATTCAATAGCTGATTGTGGATAGTGTCAGCATATCCCTTTGCAATGACTATTTGTAGAGTTATAGCTCTTTCTATGCTACATTTGATTTTTCAGCTCTTTTTGATTTTTCTCATGATTGCTTAATGTTGATGAAATTGTAAAGGAGTCAGATGTCCTTAGTGTGAGCATGTCCCTTTTTAGTAAATAAATGCAGTGTTATGGGTACTTTTAATTGCTATTTTATTAATTTTGTAAGCACTTCTTCATCTTCATACAATTATTCAGCAGTCATCAGTAAGACATCAAGCTGTGCTTAGTGTCAGCATATCCTTTTCAAGTGAAATACTGGCAGAGTTATGTCCCTTGTTGAATAATATGCCTCGTTGGATTGTGTTAAATTTAGTACGACTCAATTTAGTTGATAAGTATAAAGATATAATGAGGGCCAATGTCAGCTACTCTATAACTGGAAACAGTCTAGGATTAAAAGAGAAATTGTGGAAAAAGTTACCATTCCCACCAGTACAGATCATGGTTAGAAGAATGACATCAGGCAAGATATTTTATCTGTTCTACTTACTGGTTTGGGTCCAGGAAAATTTCTTCAAAGTGTATGTATTTTACATAAATGGTTGTACTAGCAGTCATGGAAACAATTATTTGGTTATAATAAAGGCCAATGTACCACTACTAATTATCACTAGTACATCTGCCTTTCATGGTTTGAGTCTTGGAAAAAAGTCTTCATAAAAGACATGACATTGTACTTTCACTTTACATTAAATGGTAGAACTTGCAACCATAAGGAGAAGTATTAGGTTCTGAACAAGGGCCAATGTCAGCTACTCTAATACTGGTTATGGTAAAGATTTTATCCATAAGTAATGGAAAAGCCTGAATTGTCATTGTCATAGGTCATGGTTTCAACAATTAAATCCAAGTTTTTCTATCTATGAGCTGCTCACTTGTTTGAATCTAGGTAATGGTAAAGGTTGTAAGTGTTTGGCTGCAGGGCAGGAGGGGGTCATAATATTTCTCTGAATTATAACACACATAAAAAACAACAACAAAATTGAGAAAATAAACAAATACTAATACAAAGACAGTTGGTAGGATAAAAGGTGGTAAGGGTTTGGCTGTAGGGGAGGAGGAGGCCATAATATTTCCCTAAATTTTGACAAGAAAAAGCAAACAACAAAATTTAGAGTACAAATAGTAATACAATGATGATGGTAAATAAAGGTGGTAAGAGTTTGGCTTCAGGGAGGAGGATAAGGCCAATATCTCCTTGAATTATGACAAGAAAAACAATTAAACAACAAAATTTAAAATACAAATAGTAATACAATGATATTTGGTAGGAAAAAAATGGTGGTAAGGGTTTGGCTGTAGGGGAGGAGGAGGCCATTATACCATATAACGGGTTTTTTTTACGTGCTGCCAATTTTTTACTAATTTTTACGCATCAAAAAGATTCCTAAAAATTCGACGCGTAAATAATTACAGTGTAAAACCGTAGTATTGTATCGATATGAAATAAAGGGTTATCAGTATGTAATACCTGTGCACTAAATACGCGCAATATAAGAATTTTTTCACTTGTGTTCTGATTACGTGTGATATGACTTCTCTCGATAAGTCATCTCTACCAAATTTGGATATTTTAAGCCACAGCTTCCGTGCCCAAATAGAAAAGTAACAGAGAATTCCAATCATGTTAATTGAATATTCAGGTTAAAAATGCTTTGACACCACGTAAACGAGGCACCTTCATGATACTCGACACGTTGATTATTGCGGTGATGAGAATTTGACTCGGCACCGGCCCACTCCAAAAATGTCATGAATGGGTCTTGTGAAAAGACGTGGCTGTACAACTGCAAAACTGAGCTATTAAAATTTTGATGAGCTAAAGGAGGGCTTTCTAAACAGAGTGAAAAAAGTAATGACAGATGACAATGTGCCTCCACAGTTAGTTATCAATTATGACCATACAGGTATCTATTAAAACAGTTATTCGCACGTCAAAACAATTACCGCTATTCGCACGCCAAACAAAGAGTGACACTTTTCTTTCAATCTGTATTTAAAACAAACAATACATTTATAATCTTAAATGAAAGAGTGGACAATGCACTGATATTTTAAATGCTGTAATTTTTTACGTATGTTTAGAATTAGTAAAAAATAAAATCGTAAAAAGTTAAATCGCATGTTTTTAGCTCAAATTCGTAAACTTTTACAGCAGTAAAAAAAAAACAGTTATACGGTATTTTCCTGAATTATGACATGTATTTGATTTTAAGCACTCACCCAACAGGTTACAGTATAAATGGTTGGCACTGTGGAAGGAAGAGACCATTATATTTTCCTGAATTATGACATATATTTTGAATGTTTTAAAACAGAGGATTAGAAAATCAAAGTTGAATTTTGAGTTTGTTATCTCTTAGTTATTGATCAATGTGGAATTTCAGAATATGTATTTACATATTTATGTGACCATTATGACAACTTTGTAAAATTTTTACACACTAACAACACATACCATAAATTTTGGATTGCTTCCACATTTGTAAGACTGAGATATGATAAAGGACGACTCTATCTGACTTATAGGGTTTTGGCCTGTTTTTAACATCCACCTCTGTTTGTGTCATCTGGCAAAAGATACGTCCTCAAATCTTGGTTATCCATACTTGCCTGTGTAAGACATGGGAATATGTTTAAGTACTGTATCTGTACCCAGCCTATGTGAAATTGTATATGTGAGGTCTTAATGTTCGCACTCACCAAAGAAAACTTCTGTTAAGTTTTTTTAAATTTTTACTAATTTTTACACATCAAAAAGATTCGTAAAAATTCGACGCGTAAATAATTACAGCGTAAAACCATAGTATTGTATCGATATGAAATAAAGGGTTATCAGTATGTAATGCCTGTGCACTAAATACACGCAATATAAGAATTTTTTCACTTGTGTTCTGATTACATGTGATATGACTTCTCTCAATAAGTCATCTCTACCAAATTTGGATATTTTAAGCCACAGCTTCCGTGCCCAAATAGAAAACTAACAGAGAATTCCAATCACATGAATTGAATATTCAGGTTAAAGATGCTATGACAAAGGACGACTCTACCTGACTTTCAGGGTTTTGGCCTGTTTTTAACATCCACCTCTGTTTGTGTCATCTGGCAAAAGATACGTCCTCAAATCTTGGTTATCCAT
The DNA here is from genome assembly GCA_943736015.1 of Tridacna crocea. NCBI lineage: Eukaryota > Metazoa > Mollusca > Bivalvia > Cardiida > Cardiidae > Tridacna > Tridacna crocea. The sequence continues at coordinate 40,853,364 of OX031065.1, forward strand.
ACTTGCCTGTGTAAGACATAGGAATATGTTTAAGTACTGTATCTGTACCCAGCCTATGTGAAATTGTATATGTGAGGTCTTAATGTTCGCACTCACCAAAGAAAACTTTTGTTAAGCATAATTATCCAATGGATGACAAAGGTATATGTTACATGTCAGCTAGAATATGACTTGTTAGGTAACATGTGAGACTAGAGCACATGCATGTTCCAAGAGAAAACATGACTTTTAGGAGTTGTTGTGGTTGTGTGTTTCCTATGCACACTATACAGACAAAAACAATGACAGTCTACCGCCATTGCTAATGTGTATGTTTCAGTGATAGAACTATAAATTTTGATAGGATGTGATATTCATAATTTGATGTGAATAAGTGGTCCTCAGCAAGGTTTGAGATGTGTATTTGTTACTCCATAAAAACCATTCTGCTGTTTAGTCCTTATAAGAAGTGATTTTCCCATGTAGCAGACAGTGTACAAGGGTTGTCCCATTGAATCATAGACACTTATTATAAAAAGATTTCTTAATGTCAGATTGCAATAATTTTACAAGTATATATATATTTTAGAACTGTGATGTGCTATATTTTAGAGCAGTGATGTGCTATTTCTAAAGAGCATAAGCTTACTGTTACATGTAGTTGTTAACTTCACAATGTGCACTGGTTGGCAATTTGTGATATATTTCAAAATGTTTAAGTTATGACCATAATTTATATCTTAATGATGTTTTCAGCAAATAGTAATCTAAGGTTAACCCTTTACCAAACAACCCCTGGTGTTTTAAGATCCTGAGATAGAAGTCGTTTGAATAAATTGTGGGAAAAGGAGAAATGTTGGTAACTGGCATTTTCTCCTTTGCCCACAATGTTTAACACCCTGCCGGAATTAAATTTCAATGTTTTAGTTAAGTTTATTTTGTCATCAGCAAGTGCTTTAAATTTGGACCAGTCTAAAATTTTGTTATTTGGTGAAGAGTAAATAAAATTATAATTAGAAACTGTACCCGTCAGTTTTATTGTCACTCTGATTGTCTATGATTCAATGGGATAGCCCTCGTAGATTTAGATCAGGCTGCACAGGGATGCATTCCCTACTTTGATGTACAATGATATTTTGTGAGGTATTCTGGTGAGAGCAGCCTTGAAATTGCTTTAATTATGCCTATACTACCTATAAACTCACCTGAACATGAAGTGCTTCATGTGAGCCATTGTGATTGCTAATTGTCCAACAACATCTACTGTATGTCTGTTCAACCACAATTCCAAAAACTCCCCCCAGACATTAATGGATGAAAGAAAATTGAATTTAATGTCCAAACTCTTCTAAACATTTCAATCAAAACTTGATTCAAAATAATTTTGATAATGTGACAAATTTTACTAATTGCAGCATCTGTGTTAAAGACAGCATTTACATTTTTTTTTTACATTTAAGATTTTTAAGAGCTTAGACTTTCTAAACCATATGGATTGATTCATATTTGTTACAATGATAGATATACCGGTAGGTTCAGAGTTTCTGTCAGCAGGGCAGTGCCCATGATCTTTAAGTCCATATTGTAGACTTTAATACTGTACATCAAAGTTATACTTTCTTTTAAGTTTTTTAAGAGCTCATATTTTCTAAAGTGAATGATGGATTAAGTTCATAGTTTTGTTGTAGGTTTGCATTGTAAGGTTAAGCTCTATGTTTATTTTTGTTATACCAACTGTTAACTTTGTACTTTTTTGGTAGTTTTATACGGTTCTTTAAATGCTAATCATTTCCAGCTAACTTTTGATTTTCATATTGGTCATTAAAAGTTTACTTCAAAATTTTTGAAGAAACCACATCTTCAAAACTTTACGATGACTTTGGTTCATATTTGTGATTGAGATCCAAGGTTTCTCTCAGCAATATACCCCTCCCCACACCTATGATTTTAAAGTCTAGATCATGGACAATTTTAAAATTTCATGTTTAAATTGTTCTAGAGTGTTTATTTTCTCAAGATCAAATGTTTAAGTTGTTTCATATTTAGTTTGGTGATGGACACTTTTTTACTCATGCTATTGAGTTAGTCTTGGGTTTTCTGTCCTAGGCTGGGACCCTTTTGCTGTTTCAGGGCACTGCCCATGCCCCTCCCCTGACAAATTAAATTATACAGGCAAACTGTGCTGTGTGATGACAGTTTTTGTTTGTGGATTCTATGTTTTTGTGCTACATAATTATGTATAAAAAACTTTGCAGATTTTCCTTTCTAGGACCACTAGACCTGGAATGTTGATACTTGATATTTAGCATGATTGGATAGTTGTTGGTCAAAGTTCTTCATTATATGTTCCTGGGGTAAAATAATGTCCTGCCATATTGGTCACAGTTCAACCATGGAGTAATAAGAGGAAACTGGTAGGGGAAAAATCTTCCCTGATACCCCAAAACATATAATGTTGATGTTTGGTATGTGTCTACTACATAGGTTGATCCATTGTCAAAGTTGTTCAGATTGTACCCAAAGATGTTAAAAGATTGTCCAGTCTCATGTTTGCATTGTTTTCTGTTGGAAGAACTTCAATATTCTTCTCTTGGTTCTGTAGTTTTTAACAATCTATGAGTTATGTCTGTGAAACTTTACTGTGATAAATATCTTTATATGGAGATGATCTACTCGTCTTCATTGAATAACATTGTCATGTACACTGTTACTATAAACAGCAAGAATGAAACCTACAGTTTCTTCAACACTCTGAGCTATGTTTGTGGATTTTCATCTGGCAATAGGTTTTAGCAGGTAGATTTTAACAGACTATTCATTTACAACACATTTTGCCATTACTTAATGAAGATAGAACAATCAAGATTTAAACTCTGAGCTAGTATGAGTCTTACCTTTAGTCATGCAGTTGTAGCTCTTATTAACTAGGTGAGCGATGTATGACTACCATGTTTTTCTTGCTCAATTTGTTATTTTAATTTATATGACAGACATTTAAACCCTTCTATTGTGAAAGCAGCCTTCTATTAGGGCCAAAACAGAGATACACCTTGGTAATTTGGAACTAACTTGAATGATCTCCAGGGGCACAGTCTATTTTGATCACCTGTTAATGCCAGCATGTCAACGGTGTGGCGCCAACACACCAGTGTGGCGAGATGGGACGACTCTGTCAAGCTTTAGAACATCACCGGTGGCAAACCTGCGGTAGTCTGTCACAAACTAGGGCTGAACCTCGGTAGCCTTTGGTCAGAACATGCAATCCATCTTCTTGAACTGGGACAAAACCAGGTAACATTGGGTCTATGAGAGTGTTACCCCATTTTTCGGTGAATATGCCCCTGGTATACATGCTACTCTTCACCATGAGGAATTCAGACTATTATCATGACCATGAGTGTGAGAATTGGGTTTAATTAGAGACTTGGAATGATCCTCAGTAAAGTAGATTTTGGATTTTTTAGAGTCAAGTACAACTTTTAGTTCCTATTGCAGAGTGTAGATTAAGGTCAGACTGTTTAGAACATGCAGTCCCATTTTTGATGTACACTGTCTGACAGTTTGTGAAGAGTGATGGTGAAAGAAACCTTGAAGTTGCAATATCTGTGTCTTGTCTATCAGTTTAAGATATCCTTTTCATATTTGGCAGGCACATTAACTCTTTCCAAACAATACAAAAATTGAAGAACTTCGTATTTCAAAAGGAAGAAAACAATACAGAAGCAAATAAAATACTGCATACTCTCAATTTTTATGCTCCCCGAAGGGCGAGCATATAGTCGCCGCTTCGTCTGTCCGTCCGTCTGTCCGTCCGAAGCCATTTCTTCACAACCACTGGACTAAATTGGATAAAACTTCATATATGAACTCCTTTGGGTAATGTGCCGACGCATCTTTCCCAGATTTTCCATTTGACCCCGTGTCATGAAAAAAAGGGGCTTAATGCAAAATTGCAATTTTTTTACTAAAATCTCATTCAGTTTTTGTCATAATTTCATGAAACTTCATGGTTATATTCTTTATGGAAAGATTCAGCATATGCCCTTGCTATTTTTAATCTAGGCATTTTTTAAGATGACGTTCTGTCATGGAAAAAGGGGGTTTCTTGTGAAATTCCAATCTTTACTAATGTTTCATTCAGTCTTGGTCAAAATTTCATTAAACTTCATGGTTATATTGTTTTTTCAAAGTTTCACCATGTGCTCTTGTTTCTTTATCTTTTTGTTTTTCAATTTGACCTCTGTCATGGAAAAAGGGGGTTTCTTGTAAAATGCCAAGGAAAAAGGGGCCTTAGTGCAAAATTGCAATTTTTACTAATATCTCATTAGTTTTTGTCAAAATTTCGTGAAACTTCATGGTTATATCTTGTTTTACAAGTTTCAAAATGTGCCCTTGTTATTTTCAATCTATCAGTTATTTATAAGCAAATACCTCTTTCCTGGTTTCTCAATTTGAGGCTGCATCATGGAAAAAGGGGACTTTATGGAAAAAAATTTCACTTGTATCTTCTACATCTGTGCTCAAAATTTTGTGAAATTTCAAATCTGAACTTGTTGGAACGTTGCCCAGGTATCTCTCTTCCGGTTTCTCAATTTCAGGCTGTGTCACGGAAAAAGGGGGCTTCATGTAAAAAATCGTTTTATGTAATGTTTACTACATGACTGCTCAAAATTATATAAAATTTCGAACTTTGAATTATTATTAAAAAATGCCACAAATCACACACCACTTGTATTTATTTCAATGATGCAATATTGCCTTATGGAAAAAGAGGGCTTAAAGGGGGCTTACTGGGCTTATTGTCCTCTACAAGTTTGTGTTGGCCATCTCTAAGATAGTAATTGCCTCTTCAATTCAATTTTTGGGGAGCATGAACAGGTCCTTTTAGGATAAAAGAAGTAAATTTATATCAATTTCATATATTTTATGACAAGCACTTGTTCGGGGAGCATAACCCGTCTCTGATGGCTCTTGTTAGCTCTGTTGGTCAAAGGCCATCAGAGCTTACATCATGGTGTGGTTTTCCTAGTCATTCTGTCCATACCACCAACAGCCTTAAAACCCTATTGATTTTGAAACAAATTCCCAATTTGGGAAAGTTAGCCATAAAAAGTTGCAAATTTACAATTCTTGATGATGGGATGAGGTCCACATTTTGCGGCTGGATTTTTGTGAAACATGCTTAGTTTCTTTATATCATCATTAGCTTGAACCCTATTGATCTTGAAAATAACTGGATGATTCAAAGGGTAAATTAGCCATTAGATGTAGAATATTTGCATTGTTTTCACAATAAAACCGACCTTTGTGGTCAGATTTTTGTAAAACTTGCACAGATCAGTTGTTATTTGCTTTTATTATATTGATTTTGAAAAAAAATGTGACAATATGGAAAAGAAAAGTAGTAATTTAAAGGTAAACAACAATTGTCTTTCTTACTTACACAATTTAAGACTATATTTGTTGTCAAATTTTCTTGAAACTTGCAAAAGTTATTTTTATCATCAACCCAAACCCGTAAGAAAAAGTTGCCATTTTGAGTTGCACTTCTTGTTTACTTGATTGAGTGGGCAATTTTGATCCAATTGTTTGGAAACTTGCACTGATCATGCGTATAATCATCAAGGGATTTTATGCTTTTGAAAATGAAGAAAATCCAGTATCATTTAGGGTAAAGGAGCCATTTGATTACTAAAAGTCTTGGGTATTCAACAAAGTCCACATTTTTGGTTCATGTAAGCTGCATGAAATCCAAAACTTTTGTCGTAATGAGCAGCAATCTAACAGGTACTAAATCCTTGTCAGATTTCCAAAGTGGTTTCAAAAATATCTACTTTTATAATTTCACTAATTATTTATGCCTACATATGATGCTGTATTAGTGGATTCAAGCCCAATTACAGGTCCCCCCCCCACCCCAGCATGTTTTGTCAGTGTTTTCGTCTTTTTCCTTTTAGCATCAATGATTGTTTGCTAGAAAATACTAGTAAGCAAACTTACAGCCAGTAGAGCAAGTCAGGCCCTCAGGGGCCTTTGAGGGCCTCTGATTTCCTCAACTTCCTCCATTAGGATTTTAAATTCACATTTTTTTTTGTAAAGGGTTAACTCATTACCACACAACAAATTTTTAGGTTTGTCCACATCAAAAGCATTTGCAGAAGACAAAATGAAAGTGACTGAAAATTTGAAATTTATTTTGTCAAGGGTAAAAAGCATTGTGAGAAAAGGAGAAAATGCTGGTTACCAGCATTTTCTCCTTTTCCCACAATATTTTCAAGAAGTTTCTTTCTAAGGGTTGCCAAGAGTAGGGAATGTGTGGTAATGGGTTAACTCTTAACCAAATGACAGAAATAATCTGGACTTGTTTACTCACAATTACTCATTTGAAGTTTTGATGGATTTTTCTTTGCATTTTCTTTTCTCACAATTTTTTCAAAGCTTTTTTTAGTAAAGAGGTCAAGCTTATGCCATTACCCCCACATATTTTTTTGTCTACTCTGATTTTTATGCTGCCAGAGAAATGAGGAATAAGTGTGAGTCTATTTCACCCAAAATGAAGACAGGATTACAAATGAAAATACATGCAGGCAAATGGAAAAATTACCAAGAAGAGTTTCCTGTTGTAATGGCAGAGACAACCAATGGAAACTTTCTCTAAAGTCAAATGTGATTGTTGTCAATGCATTTTTCCATACTTGGTTACATAAATTGCCTGTCTTAAGAAACAAATGGGCCAAATGAAAGTAGTGTGTAAACTGAGAGGTAAATTATAAAGAATTATTCTTATTCAGGATAAAAAACCTAAGATTATTCTTGAGCTGAAATTGCAAAAACCTGGAGCCAGTTTCACAAAAAACCTAAACTCTTATTTTGCTCTGATCCACTAACGGTCTTGGTGTCTGATTTAAGTTGACTTGATCATTTCAGTCAAATTTCTTTCACATTTGCAGGCTTAGAAACAGTCTCCAATCCCATGTTGACTCAATGTTTCAGACACAGCTTATCAAAATAATTAGCCGGCCCAGGTAGCTCAGTGGTGAGCATGTCGGACTCATGACCTGGTGGTTGTGAGTTTGATACCTGGTTGAAGCAAACTTTCTTTCCGGCGTATTTTCGCCTCTCACCTCTGCTGGAGCATGTGAGAAAAGTAGTTGGTGGCTTTGGAAAGAAAGTTGTGTTAGTACTGGTGTAAGAAAGCTAGGAAACACATATGCGTCGCCGACCACCATGATATGATCTTAGCTGTTAAAGTGGCATTAAACTCCAATACAACCAACCAATCAAAATAATTGAAGTAAAAACGTCATTTTAACAGACTTTATTCCATTATTTTGCTGAAATAAGAGAGAAATGTTGTGTCAATTTAGAAGTTATATCTTCTAAAATCTAACGGATTTTCATATTATGAACAGAAAAGTTGAAATAGACTGTCACCAATGATGGATCAAGTCACTCCAGAAAGCTTGTTGACCTATTAAGGGGCAGATAATTGTAGGAAAGTAATCCCAGCATGATTTATTTGTCTATTCAATGCAGATAATTGTAGAGAATTCATTACAACAGACCTTATCTTTCTCTATCCGTAAATTTTTGGGAGGGTAAGATTTCCATCAGAATAAGTATGGTTTGTACAATTGTAGTAAGCAAGATATTTTATACAAGCTAGACTAGTACTGGCCAAAGTCCAGGATAGTGGCAGATTGGCAGCTGTCCGCAGATGGGGTGAGAATGCTGTCACCAAGGACGGATCAAGGCAAGCTAGAAAAGTTGTCGGTCTATTCAGGGACATCTGTGTTCAAGTGTAAAATCAATCTTACACATCTGTAGTATTTCTTCAAACTGAAGAAATGGAAAATAGTTATCAAGTAAATCACCCACGGGGCAGACCATTTTTACAGACCACATCAATGGACTTTTTTCAACTTCTAATCAAAGATTGTGATTTGAATAAATTTCACATACCGCAGAGAGCAAGACTAGAATGCAAAAAAATGTGTAAAGACCAGTACAAGGCTAGTTATAACCGAATATATTTTTTCGAGGACCTTGGAAAGTAATGAGCTTGTGTGACAAATCTTGCCTAAAATTGTCCTAACCAGGACTTAAAATGGTGTAACTCACACTCTTCCTTAAATGTATGGATAGAACCTAGACTTTTACCAGTATTAGAGTAGCTGACATTGGCCCTTGTTATTACCTAATACTCACTGAGATAATCTTCAGTCCTACCAAATTCAAAATACATCTTACTTGAAGAGTTTTTCCTGGATCCAAATCAGTATATGGCTTGCATGTTTTTACTTAACCATTGCACTTACTGTTTGGATTCTTACCGTAAAATAATTTCTTTTTAAACTAGCTGGTGACAATTAATGTACTAGGAGCCTTGATATCTCTGACAGAGAAAATAAAGCTTGAAAGGATATTTTTTTTACAATAATCTACCCCTGAAAGATCAGTAACCATTCCAGTTTGTTTTGATCCAACTTTAGAGGCAGTATATCTCCTCTTTTGTGCTTAGAAACTGAAAATCGTGGTCTTTTCACTTAAGATATAAGACTTCCACTATTCTGTCTCCCGTTGAGTAATCGACTCTGCACTTTTTTGACTGAAATTTCCCTGATACTAAATAGAGCAAATTGAAAGTTTAGGAAAGGTTTTGTGAAATTGATAGAAAAAAATTCTACTTTTTTTTTGTTGACAACATGCTTTTAACATTTTTTACAACTTTATGACTGCCCCCCCCTTCATCTCGCACCCAGCTCAGCAAATTTCTTTATGGGGATTCATTCCTCTCTCACAGCTGACTATTGTCTCAACAATGATTATGTGGGAAAGCACCCAGTGGCTTGGAAAGAAGATTGTGTGGAGTACTAGTAAAAGAGACTCCAGGAAAGCATAGATACTCTGGCTGCAGCAATATAACTGAAATAATGTTGAAAAACAGCATAAAACACTGTACAATCATAAGGGTTACATAATTCATTTATTGTTGCACTTTATTGAAGTTATTTTCAAATTTGTGTTTAGAGAGTTAATATGAGAAAAAATCAAGGTTTGGATTGCTCTACAGGCCTAAGGCCAGAAAAGCCAGTACCAGTGCCATGGCAAGGTTTCGGTCATCTATCCATCCATCTGTCCATTTATATACATTATATCTGTGATTAAATTTTAGACACAACCAAATTGAAAGGATTTGTAGAAAACAAATTGAGCACGGCTCAAATAGTGACAAGGTTCTTTAAGACTGGTACAAAATGTGAAAATGTTGTTTACAAGCATTTTCCGTTTTTCCCTCAGTATTTCAAAGCTACTATATTTGTTAGCTGATTCTTGTGTCCAAATTAAGTCCAAATTATTTGTTGCACTTTTTTTAGAGCTTGATGCTATTCTGTATTACAGTGATTAATAAAGCAGTGTTGAATTTGGACTGATTTCTAAAGATTTGAGGATTTTCCATGATTATTGCCAATTTTTTCCATTGCAAGATACGTATTAGGCTGTTTGTATTCTGTTACTCCAACTGCAAACCTGTTTTTTTTTTTCATTTTTGAATTAGTGACTAATGGATGTTAGAAAATGACAGAAATTTCCTGAAATATTGCTTTAACCCTTTCCCAAACAATCCCTGCTTTTTACGGATCTGGAATTGTAGCCTTTTGAAAAACATTGTGGGAAAAGGCAAAAATTTTCTCCTTTTCCCACAGTGTTTTCTACCCTATCATAGACAGAAATCATCTTTTCAGCAAGAGTTGAATTGTCATCTGCAACTGCTGTCAATTTTCGTCTAGTCCAAAAGTTTGTCATTTGGGAAAAGGTTAACCCTTTACCAGACGACATAATTTTAGACCTTTTCAAAATGAAAGCATTTGCAGACGACAATTTCAATATGACTGAAATGGTGCAACTGTTTATTGATAGGATAGAAAACATTGTAGGAAAAGGAGAAAATGCTTCTTACCAATACTTTCTCCTTTTACCACATTGTTTTCAAAATGCTTGTTTCCAAGGGTCTTCAAAATTTGTCATTGTGTGGTAAAGGATTAAAGGAATTAGAAAATTTTTCCCTATGGCTTGAAGCTGATGATACTGTAGGAAAATTTAGCATAAATTTAAGTGCGACTTTCACTTTACTGGTCAGTAATTGCTGGTAGAGCGATTTGGGCCCTCATGGGCCTGTTGTTCCATTTGTTTAACTGTATTTTCGTGTATAAGTCTCTCCACATTTAAGGCAATATGAAAAAGCTTGGTCTTCATTTCTCTAGCAGCGTTGAAGTTAGAGTAGTTGAAATTTTCTAAAAGGGATGGGGGTAATGGTATAAGCTTGACCCTTGAAAGTGCCTGCCAAATAAGAAAAGGACCATTAATATTAATAGAACAGACATAGATTGCGTAATTTCAAGGTTGATTTCACCAGAACACCAAACAAACCGTCAGGCATTGCACATCACAGATGATACTGCATGCTCTGTGCAGTTTGAACTTGATCTACCATATCTGCAAAATGAACATAAAACTGTACTTGACTCATGATTTTTAGCAACCAGTCTCCTTTATGCAATTCCTGAAAGGTCAGATAATACAAATTCAGAATCTACTTTAAGTAAGATCGGCCTTAGTCTCTTGTGAAAGCCCCACCCTCACAGTCATGACAGTGTTTACTGTTTTCTGGGTTCCTCCTGGTGAAGTGTAGCTGGTAATCAGGGGGTGTTTTCACCCTAAAAATGGGTTAACATTCTCATAAACCTGATGTTTCCGTGGTTTTATCCTGGAAAAGAAGATGTATTGTGTGCTGTGACCACAGACTGTCGAGGTTACGCCCCACTTTGGGATGGAATACCAACGGCTTGTTGTCAGTGATGTTCTGAAGATTGCCAGAATTGTCTCATCACACCCCATTTGTGTGAAAGTGACATGCCAGTGTCATGCTGTCATCAGCAGGTTATCAACACACGGTATGTTCCTAGAGGTGATTGAACTTGCTGCCAAATCACCAAGGTTTGTAGTGATTTTGGTCCTGATAGATAATGCAATTTCAAGGCTATTCTCACAAGAATACCTCACAAAATATGTTGTACATCAGAGATTATTATCCCCCACCATAGGCGGAGGGATATAGTTTTAGCATTGTCCGTCCGTTCTTCCGTCTGTCTGTTCATCTGTCTGTGTGCCTGTCCTGGTGAATATCTCCAATACCATTGGACTGAATTTCATAAAACTTTACACATGTGCACAATAACCCTTTCTGTCGCGACGCTTTTTAGCTCACCTTAGCACAACGTGCTCAAGGGGAGCTTTTAGGATCACCCGGTGTCTGTCGTCTGTCATGCGTCGTCCGTCATGCATCACCAACATCAACTCCTCTTAAACCGCTGGGCTAATTTGGACCAAACTTGGCTGGAATGTTCCTTGGGAGGTCCTCTTTATAAAACTGTTCACAGAATTTGATTCCGTCAAAAACTGGAAAACTGGAATTTTTTAGGAAATTCTTCAAAAATCTTCTTCTCTGAAACCGCTGGCCAGATTTTAAAATAATTTCACAGAGATGTTCCTTGGGTGACCCTTTTCAAAAGTTGTTCGCGAAATTTTGATCCGTCGAAAAACATGGCTCTGGTGAATGGTGGCTTCTTGCACTATACAGAAATGAAGGAATTCTTAAAAATCCTTCTTCTCTGAAACCGTTTGCCAGATTTTAAAATAATTTCACAGAGATGTTCCTTGGGTGACCCTTTTCAAAAATACTTTGAGAAATTTTGATCCGTCCAGAAACATGGCTCTGGTGAATGGGGGCTTCTTGCACTATACAGAAATGAAGAAATTCTTAAAAATTCTTCTTCTCTGAAACCGCTGGTCAGATTTTGAAATAATTTCACAGAGATGTTCCTTGGGTGACCCTTTTCAAAAACTGTTCATGAAATTTTGATTTGTCAAGAAACATGGCTCTGGTGAATGGGGGCTTCTTGCACTATACAGAAATGAAGAAATTCTTAAAAATTCTTCTTCTCTGAAATGGCTGGTCAGATTTTGAAATAATTTCACAGAGTTGTTCTTTGGATGACCTTTTTCAAAAATTTTATGTGAAAATTTGATCCGTCCAGAAACATGGCTCTGGTGAATGGGGGCTTCTTGCACTATACAGAAATGAAGAAATTCTTAAAAATTCTTCTTCTCTGAAACAGCTGGTCAGATTTTGAAATAATTTCACAGAGATGTTTCTTGGGTGACCCTTTTCTAAAGTTGTTCGTGAAATTTTGATTCGTCAAGAAACATGGCTCTGGTGAATGGGGGCTACTTTCACTATAGGGCAATGAAGAAATTCTTAAAAATTCTTCTTCTCTGAAACGACTGGTCAGATTTTAGAAAATTTTCACAGAGATATTCCTTGGGTTACCCTTTTCATAAAATGTTTGTGAAAATTTGATTCGTAGAGAAACATGGCTCTGGTGAATGGGGGCTACTTGCACTATATGGAAAAGAAGAATGTTTCGAAAATTCTTCTTCTCTGAAACGGCTGGTCAGATTTGAAAATTATTTCACGGAAATATTCCTTGAATGACCTTTTTCAAAATTTGTTATCTAAATTTTGATAGGTCAAGAAACATGGCTCTGGTGAATGGGGGCTACTTGCACCGTATGGAAATGAAAAAACTCCTAAAAATTCTTCTTTTCTAAAACTGCTGGTCAGATTTTGAAAGGACTTTTACAGGTGACCTTTTAAAAATTGCTTGGCAAAATAATGGTTTTGTTTCCAGTGTTTCAATACCTTCAAAAAAAGAAGGGCATGGTCCTCTCAAAAACTCAGGTGAGCGATTCAGGGCCATTTTGGCCCTCTTGTTTGTTTTTGTGATTTGATGCAAAATGGCTGACTGGGAGCGATTTTAAGTTACCTGATTGAGCACACTTTTGATGTTTTGAGTCTTATCTTGAAAACTATACAGAGTTTTCACATTGAACTTCTCACATCTATCAACCACCATTAGCAAATGCAGGAAAAAATGTTTAACCCAGATTGACCTTGCAACACCACAACAGTTATATATCCTTGTTTTTGTAATGCTTTGTCATGGAATAAAGGGGGCTTCATGTTATAGTTCATTCCATTTCTTTTGAATGCAACTCCTCCCACATTTTTGGACAGATTTGAATCGAATTTTCACAGAATGTGTCTCATCATGTGACCTATTGCATGCTGTCAAGGTTTTGCAATTTGTAGCTGTGTCATGGAAAAGGGGGGCTTCATGTTATATTTCATTCTATTTCTTGTGAAAGCAACGCTTCCCACATTTCTTAGCAGATTTGGATGGAATTTTCACAGTAAGTCTCTCATCATGTGACCCTTCGTATATAGTCAAGGTTTTGCAATTTGAAGCTTCGTCATGGAAAAAGGGGGCTTTCATATTTTATTTCATTTGATTTCTTGTGAAAGCAAAGCCTCCCATGTCAAGGTTTTGGGATTTGTAGCTGCATCATAGAATAAGGCAGCTTCATGTTAAATTTCATTTTTCACCAACATCTCTAATTATTGGACATATCTCAACAGATTTGGATGAAATTTTCACCGATCATGTGACCTTAGGCATGTTGTCAGGGTTTTGCAATTTATTGCTGTATTTTGGAAAATGGGGGCTTCATGTTAAATTTAATTTTTTATCGCACATATCTCAACAGATTTAGATTAGATTTTCAGAGATCATGTGACTGGGCATGTTGTCAGGGATTTGCAGTTTATTGCTGTATCATGGAAAAGGGGGGCTTCATGTCAAATTTAATTTTTATACGCCCGTCGAAGACGGGACGTATTATGGGATCACCCGTGGCGGGCGGGCGGGCGGGCGGCGTCCAGTTCTTTGTCCGGAGCATATCTCCAAAAGTATACTAGCTAGGCTTATGAAATTTCATGGGTGGATAGATCTCATCGAGGGGGAGTGCAGTGCACAAGAATCATAACTCTTGCTTGCTTAATTTTTGAGTTATTGCCCTTTGTTGTTTTTCATACTTGAATTTTGTCCGGAGCATATCTCCAAAACTATACTAGCTAGGGTTATGAAATTTCATGGGTGGATAGATCTCATTCAGGGGGAGTGCAGTGCACAAGAATCATAACTCTTGCTTGCTTAATTTTTGAGTTATTGCCCTTTGTTGTTTTTCATACTTGAATTTTGTCCGGAGCATATCTCCAAAACTATACAAGCTAGGGTTATGAAATTTCATGGGTGGATAGATCTCACTGAGGGGGAGTGCAGTGCACAAGAATCATAACTCTTGCTTGCTTAATTTTTGAGTTATTGCCCTTTGTTGTTTTTTATACTTGAATTTTGTCCAGTGAATATCTCCAAAACTATACTAGCTAGGGTTATGAAATTTCATGGGTGGATAGATCTCACCGAGGCGGAGTGCAGTGCACAGGAATCATAACTCTTGCTTGCTTAATTTTTTAGTTATTGCCCTTTGTCGTTTTTCATACTTGATTTTTGTCCGAAGCATATCTCCAATGCTATACTACCTAGGGTTATGAAATTTCATGGGTGGATAGATCTCATCAAGGGGGAGTGCAGTGCACAGAAATCACAACTCTTGCTTGCTTAATTTTTGAGTTATTGCCCTTTGTTGTTTTTCATACTAGAATTTTGTCCGGAGCATATCTTCAGAACTATAGTAGCTAGGGTTATGAAATTTCATGGGTGGATAGATCTCACTGAGGGGGAGTGCAATGCACAAGAATCATAACTCTTGCTTTCTTAATTTTTCAGTTATTGCCCTTTGTCATTTTTTATACTTGAATTTTGTCCGGTGAATATCTCCAAAACTATACTAGCTAGGGTTATGAAATTTCATGGGTGGATAGATCTCACCGAGGCGGAGTGCAGTGCACAGGAATGATAACTCTTGCTTGCTTAATTTTTGAGTTATTGCCCTTTGTCGTTTTTCATACTTGATTTTTGTCGGAAGCATATCTCTAAAACTATACTAGCTAGGGTTATGAAATTTCATGGGTGGATAGATCTCATCAAGGGGGAGTGCAGTGCACAGAAATCACAACTCTTGCTTGCTTAATTTTTCAGTCATTGCCCTTTGTTGTTTTTCATACTTGAATTTTGTCCGGTGCATGCCCCAGCTTTACAACTTGGGGTAAGACGGGCGTATCTTGCGACAATTTGCCGCTCTTGTTTATCAATGTATCTCCAACTTATGGACATTGTTTCATGAAGCTTAATATTTTTATTGGTTGTTAAAACCCAATGACCAATGTGTCCATTATGCATCGTACTGTCCATCCATCAGTCTGTTCATAAACCTTTTAGATCACAAGTAACAATATATGCATTGAGTTACCAAGGCAGGTGCTACAAATTCCAACACTTTAGTCTCTAGCTAGCTGCTTGCAATGACAGCAATGTGATGGAGTATATTGTGAGAGGGATGTCTTCTAAAGTGCTGGATAAAAATGGTCAAACTTTGTGCATGCCCTCCGTAGGATAGTCCGTTGATGCAATTTTTCTTTACATGTGGATAACTGAATGTGTAATCATGGACCTCTTATATATTTTTTTATGTAATGAAATGCTGTCCCATGGAAAAACAGAGCTTAATGTATCATTTCATCACAGAGCAATAACAAAAAGGCCACATGTACATGTATGCAAAACACAATACCTCTAACATGTTTGTATCAAGAAAGGTCTTTTTTGGCGGGTGATACCATTTCAACGAAATTGCTTGTGCCACTTGGAATAATCTCCTTATGTGGCCTTCAACTTCAGGTTTATCCTTTTACTTTTCGATCCAGTTTTAACAACAATGAGACAGAAGGTTTATGACAACACAGCGGAAAAAGGAGAAACCAGCATTTTCTAGAATTTCCAACAATGTTTTCTGCCCAGTCAGTGAAAAATTCCATTTTTTTTAACATTCATGTTTTTAAGCCTGATAAGTGCTGTCTGATCTTAAATCCATGTTCATGCTGACTGTTGCTTCATTCTAGACCAAGATTAGACTAGAGATAACCTTCATTATACCTCCTCACAGCAAAGTTAATGGGGGTATACTGGAATTGCCATGGCTGTCCGTCCTTCTGTGGAATTTTAAAGAAAGTTTTTGGGCAAGGTTGACAATGACAATGTTTTGATTTGATTATTTGTTATACCCCCACAAAACACCCTGCAAAACCCCTGCTTAACGAATGTTTTCGGGGTATACTGGAGTCAGCCTGTCTGTCCGTGTGTCCATCCATGTGTCCGTCTGTGTACAGAATACTAATAATTTTGTGTCGCAATCTCCTCTTACAGTTTTCCTTCAACTGTATTGAAACTATGCACATATATTGAACATATATTGAAAATTTGCAAGAGGCAATTTTCATCTGTCAACTCTTCTTTGTTGAGGAATTCTCTCTCCTTGAACCTGACAATTTTTTAAGTCGAAGCGTTTGCTGGGGAATTAATTCACATTCACTGACAGCTCTAGTTTTCTCAGTCATGGACCTTAATTTTATTATTTCTAAGTGTTTCCATGCTGGGCCCCTGCCACTCGGGGCCTAAGAAATAGGTGGCTGCCTTCGCCTCTGTGGCATATGGGTGGTAAGAGTCCCCAGAAACAGAGGAGAGCATCACCCTTCTCCACCAGGTCTTCTTTGGTATAGTTGTCAATCTGTCATAAAAAAGTGGAGGAGAGGTATACTGAAATCACCTTGGCTGTCTGTCAGTCCGTCTGTAGACAAATAGTCTTAAGTTTTTCAGGTACTGAATTCATACTTAGCCTGTTTGCCCATCAATCTGACCAGACCGCTATCTTGTAAAGTCCTTGATAAAAATTGATGAAACTGAATGCATGTCTTCAAGTGCATAGATTATTGATGATCCTACTTTATATATGACATTTCATGGAAGAAAGGGGCTTGGTGTGTGTGTGTGTATGTGTGTGTGTGTATATATATATATATTTCATTTAATGAAATGCAATGTGATGGAAAAAGGAGACTTAATGTACATCCCATTGTGGACCTCTTACATGTTTTATCATACTGGTTGCTATTAACAAAACAACAAAAAACAGCAAAGACGACAAACAAATCTACGAAATATATATATAAAAAAGTACAAAACGATTGAAATATTTTACGTACCGTGTTTTGGTGTGTATAACACGCACATTTTTTCAGCTCTGAATAATTTCAAACTGGGGACTGCGTGTTATACACTACAATAGGCAAAACCATGTTTTTCTCCTCCTTGAAAATCGGTCGTAATCTCGTATACCTGTTAAAAGTGGGTGGGGGTACAAAATGGCCAAACTTCTCTCGCCACAGCCTTAACTTTCGTCATCATCCCATTTCAACTTTAACCGTTTAAAAAAAAAAGATTGTAATTTAATTTTGTTAAAATGTACTTGTACATTCTTAATTTATGGATTAGGATTCGTAATTTCCCGATTCTATCAGCCATTTTGGCAATGGCGAACGTACCCCGGAATGATAAATATCGAGTTACTGTTATCGTCTGATTCGTCTCATATTTTTTTTAAATTCATCGCTACTTTTCACAAAAACCGTGATTTACATCATATAGATCTTTGTTTATTTCACACCTGTCACATTTGTCGATCAAGGTGAGAAAATAGGAGATTAACTACGATATGGTCGTCAGTTCAATGTGTGAATTTGCAACATGCCATAGGCTGACATGTTTTTATAATCCCCCGAGTACACCTCGAATCATTACCATTTCCACTTTGATTGAAAGTGGTTATTTCCCTTTGATAAAGTACCGCCATTTACAATTTTTCAAGATAGCGACCTGAGCTTCACATGTTACGATATTATGGTCAATTTTTGATGCGTGTTGTACATCCGAACAACCTTTTTTACTTGGATATGATGCTGAAAAAGGCCTGCGTGTTATACATGCCTGCGTGTTATACACAGCATTTTACGGTAAATGAAAAAAAAAGAAGTTGAAAAAAAGAGGAAATAGAAATATATAAAAAATAATAAGAAATAATTAATTTTGTAGTTTCTAAATTTGTTTCCATGCTAGGCCCCCGCCATTCGGGGCCTTAGAAATAGGTAGCTGCTTTCACCTCTGTGGCATATGAGAGGTAAGAGTCCCCAGAAACAGAGGAGACCGATATGGAGTATCACCCATCTCCGACAGCTCTTCTTTGGTAAAGTTGTCTGTCTATCCGTTCACCTGACCGTCTGTTGGGGCCCCTGTCTTTAAAAAGTGTAGGGGGCTATACAAGAATTGCCCTGGCTATCTATCCAGTGTCTGTTAATTTGCTAGGCATTATACTCTATATATTATATGTCAGGGAAAAAGGAGGCTTGATTTATATTTTCTCTGTTTTTATTTAATGAATGGCCATGTAATGGAAAAAGAAAACTTAATGTACAATCCCATTTTGGACCTTTTATGTTTTATCAACGTGCTTGCTATAAAAAGAAAAAGCAAAGGAGAGAAAAAACCTATAAAATATATATAAAAGAAAGTACAAAAAGACTGAGATATTTTACTTATAAGGAAAAAAGAATTAGAAAAAAGAATAGAATGAAATAATAGAAAAATAAAAAATAATAAATAATGAGTTATACGGAAAAAAAAGACAAAGTACATTCCATTAGGGATCTCGTATATGTTTTATAAAACCAAAAAAACAGCAAAGAAGAAAAAAAATCTATAAAATGTATTTTAAAAAAGTTAAAAAAGATTGAAATATTTTACGTATAAGAAAAAAAAAATGAAAAAAAAAAATGGAAAAATAATAGAAAAAAAAGAAACAATAAGAAATAATGAATTTTATAGTTTCTGAGTTTGTTTCCATGCTGGGCCCCCGCTACGTGTTGCCTAAGAAATAGGTGGCCACTCAGGGCCTTAGAAATAGAATCGCCTTGGCTGTCTGTCCGTCCATCTGTTTGTTTTCATTTAATGAGTGGCCATTTAATGGAAAAAGGAAGCTAAATGTACAATCCCATTTTAGACCTTTTATGTTTATAAACGTGCTTGCTATAAAAAGAAAAAAAGCATTGGAGAAAAAAAAACTATAAAATATATATAAAAAAAAGTACAAAAAGACTGAGATATTTTACGTATAAGGAAAAAAGAATTAAAAAAAATAAAAAAAAATAATAAAAAAAAATAAAGAAATAATAAATAATGAATTATATAGTTTCTAAGTTAGTTTCCATGCTGGGCCCCCACCACTCGGGACCTTAGAAATAGTTGGCTGCCTTTGCCTCTGTGGCATATAGGTGGTAAGAGTCCCGAGAAACAGAGGAGACCAGTATGGTCCTCCCTTCTCCACCAGCCCTTCTGTGGTACAGATGTCTGTCTATCTGTTTACCTGTCTTTAAAAAGTGGAGGGGGTATACTGGAATTACCATAGCTGGCTGGCTGTCTGTCTGTAGACACATATTTGCCCTGTGTGATACTCTAACAGTAGTTCATGTACTGAATTCATACTTGTAGTCTGTTTGCCCATCCATCCGCCCAGACCAATATCTTGTAAAGCACATGATAAAAATTGATGAAACTTAATGCATGTCTTCCATTGGATAGTTTGTTGCTACTTTTTTGTCTATATATGTAATTACATGTCATGGAAAAAGGGAGCTTGATTTATATTCTTTCTGTTTTCATTTAATGAATGGCAATGTAATGGAAAAAGAAGACTTGATGTACAATCCCATTTTGGATCTTTAATATGTTATATATCATCCTGCTTGCTATAAACAAATAATACGGCAAAAGGAAAAAAAATTATGAAAAAGTACAAAAATGTTGAAATATTTTACGCAAAAGAAACAAAGAAGTAAAAAATGAAGGAAAGAATAATGAATTTTATGATTTTTAAGTTTGTTTCCATGCTCGGCGCCGCCACTCGGAGCCTAAGAAATAGGTGGCTGCCTTTGCCTCTGTGGTGTATGGGTGGTAAGAGTCCCCAGAAATAGAGGAGACCGGTATGGAATTGCCTTGGCTCTCGGTCCACAAATTTGCCAGGTGAAATGCTCTTAACAGTTTTTCAGGTACTGAATTCATACTTGCACCCAATGTTCTTATATATAGGAAGTTGTTTATTGTATAATTTTGATGACCCTGGTGCAATTTGATGATATGTGTACTCTTACCTGATTTTCAGTGAATGTTATGGAAAAAAAAGAGCTTGACATGTATTTTTATTATGGACTATATCTCCTTAACTACAGGACGAAATGTTGTGCATATTTATCTTTATGTTGTTTATCATAAGACACAGACAAGATTCATTTGTTTTTATTTTATGAAATGCCATAACATGAAAAAAGGGGGCTAAATGTGTAATTTCATAATGGACCAGTAATAGTCTGTTTGCCCACCGATCCACCCAGACCGCTATCTTGTAGTCCTTGATGAAACTTCATGCATGTCTTCCATTGAAAAGTTTGTTGATTTTTTTTTTTTTCAACATATGAAATGACATGCCATGGAAAGAGGGGGTGTGATATATATTTTCTTTGTTTTCATTTAATGACAGGCCATGCTATGGAAAAAGGAGACTAATGTACAATCCCTTTATGGATCTTTGGTATGTTTTATCATACTGCTTCCTGTGAAAAAAAAAACACCCAAAAATCAGCAGTGAAGAAAAAAAACTATAAAATATCCCCCCCAAAAAAATACAAAAAGATTGAAATATTTTATGTATAAGGAAAAAAAGAATGAAAAAAAAAGAAAATAAATAAAAAGAAATAATAAGAAATAATGAATTTTATAGTTTCTAAGTTTGTTTCCATTCCTCTCAGGGCCTTAAAAATATGTGGTTGCCTTCGCCTTTGTGGCGTATGAGTGGTAAGAGTGCCCAGAAACAGAGGAGACCCATATGGAGCATCAACCTTCTCAAACCAGCTCTTCTTTTGTGTAGTTGTCTATCTATCAGGGCACCTGTCCTAAATAAGTGGAGGGGGATTACCGGTAAATGGTATCTCCCTGGCTGTCTGTCCGTCCATCTGTAGACACAAACATGCCATTTGCAATACTCTAACAGTTTTTCAGGTACTGAATTCATACACTCTGTTTGTCCATCCATTCCCCAGACCGATATCTTGTAACTGAGCCCTTGATGAAAATTGGTGAAATTTCATACATGTCTTGCATTGGACAGTTAGTTGATCCTATTTTTTTCTATATATGTAATTACATGTCATGGAAAAAAAGGGGTTAATGTATATTTTCTTTGCTTTCGTTTAATAAAAGGCCATGATTTTGAAAAAAGAGACTTAATGAACAGTCCCATTATGGATCTCTTATATGTTTTATCATACTGCTTGCAATGACATGAAAAACAAAAAACCTGTAAAGACAAAAAAAAACCTATAAAATATACATAAAAAGTACAAAAAGACTGAAATATTTTACGTATAAGAAAAAAAAGAAATAAAAAAAAAAAACCTTGAGAAAAATGATAAAGAAAGAAATAATAAGAAATAATGAATTTCATAGTTTCTTGGTTTGTTTCCATGCCGGGCCCCCGCCTCTCGGGGCCTTAGAAATAGGAGGCTGCCTTTGCCTCTGTGGCATATGGGTGGTAAGAGTCCCCAGAAACAGAGGAGACCGGAATGGTCCATCACCCTTCTCCACCAGCCCTTCTGTGGTACAGATGTCTGTCTGTCTGTTTACCTGTCTTTAAAAAGTGGAGGGGGTATACTGGAATTACCGTGGCTGACTGGTAAGAAATAAAATGTATTTTAAAAAAGTTAAAAAATATTGAAATATTTTATGTATAAGAAAAAAAAAATGAAAAAAAAAATGGAAAAATAATAGAAAAAAAAGAAACAATAAGAAATAATGAATTTTATAGTTTCTGAGTTTGTTTCCATGCTGGGCCCCCGCCATCCTCGGATACCCCGGGGTCTCCCTATTTGCTACGCCACATCGACCCCTGGGACAATTAGTTGAATTTCTTTCGCTTTACCGCTGGCCGAATGCTGGCTTTTCATTGGTTCCATCATCATTTTGTGATGGGCGAGTGTACTGTACGCTATGACGTTTCGTATCGATTTTCGGCGGCTCGCTTTACCGCTGGCCGAATGCTGGCTTTTCATTGGTTCTATCATCATTTTGTGATGGGCGAGTGGACTGTACGCTATGACGTTTCGCATCGATTTTCGGCGGCTGATTCAGAGTTTTATTAGTCAATTGTCCCAGGGTCGATGTAGCGTAGCAAATAGGGAGACCCTGGGGTATCCGAGGATGGGCCCCCGCCACTTGTTGCCTAAGAAATAGGTGGCCACTCAGGGCCTTAGAAATAGAATCGCCTTGGCTGTCTGTCCGTCCATCTGTTTGTTTTCATTTAATGAATGGCCATTTAATGGAAAAAGAAAACTTAATGTACAGTCCCATTTTGGACCTTTCATGTTTTATCAACGTGCTTGCTATAAAAAGAAAAAAAAGCATTGGAGAAAAAAAACCTATAAAATATATATAAAAAAAGTACAAAAAGACTGAGATATTTTACGTATAAGGAAAAAAGAACTAAAAAAAATTTAAAAAAATAGAAAAAAATAATAAAAAAATAAAGAAATAAATAATGAATTATATAGTTTCTAAGTTAGTTTCCATGCTGGGCCCCCACCACTCGGGACCTTAGAAATAGTTGGCTGCCTTTGCCTCTGTGGCATATGGGTGGTAAGAGTCCCCAGAAACAGAGGAGACCGGTATGGTCCATCACCCTTCTCCACCAGCCCTTCTGTGGTACAGATGTCTGTCTGTCTGTTTACCTGTCTTTAAAAAGTGGAGGGGGTATACTGGAATTACCATAGCTGTCTGTCTGTCTGTCTGTAGACACATATTTGCCCTATGTGATACTCTAACAGTAGTTCATGTGCTGAATTCATACTTGTAGTCTGTTTGCCCATCCATCCGCCCAGACCGATATCTTGTAAAGCCCATGATAAAAATTGATGAAACTTAATGCATGTCTTCCATTGGACAGTTTGTTGCTACTTTTTTGTCTATATATGTAATTACATGTCATGGAAAAAGGGAGCTTGATTTATATTCTTTTTGTTTTCATTTAATGAATGGCAATGTAATGGAAAAAGAAGACTTGATGTACAATCCCATTTTGGATCTTTAATATGTTATATATCATCCTGCTTGCTATAAACAAATAGTACGGCAAAGGAAAAAAAAATTATAAAAAAGTGCAAAAATGTTGAAATATTTTACGCAAAAGAAACAAAGAAGTAAAAAATGAAGAAAAGAATAAAATAAATAATGAATTTTATGATTTTTAAGTTTCTTTCCATGCTCGGCCTCCGCCACTCAGAGCCTAAGAAATAGGTGGCTGCCTTTGCCTCTGTGGTGTATGGGTGGTAAGAGTCCCCAGAAATAGAGGAGACCGGTATGGAATTACCTTGGCTCTCAGTCCACAAATTTGCCAGGTGAAATGCTCTTAACAGTTTTTCAGGTACTGAATTCATACTTACACCCAATGTTCTTATATATAGGAAGTTGTTTATTGTATAATTTTGATGACCCTTGTGCAGTTTGTTGATATGTGTACACATACCCGATTTTCAGTGAATGTTATAGAAAAAAGAGAGCTTTACATATATTTTTATTATGGACTATATCTCCTTAACTACAGGACTAAATGTTGTGCATATTTATCTTTATGTTTTTTATCATAAGACACAGACAAGATTCATTTGCTTTTATTTTATGAAATGCCATAACATGAAAAAAGGGGGCTAAATGTGTAATTTCATAATGGACCAATAATAGTCTGTTTGCCCACCGATCCACCCAGACCGCTATCTTGTAGTCCTTGATGAAACTTCATGCATGTCTTCCATTGAAAAGTTTGTTGATTTTTTTTTTTTTCAACATATGAAATGACATGCCATGGAAAGAGGGGGTGTGATATATATTTTCTTTGTTTTCATTTAATGACAGGCCATGCTATGGAAAAAGGAGACTAATGTACAATCCCTTTATGGATCTTTGGTATGTTTTATCATACTGCTTCCTGTGAAAAAAAAAACACCCAAAAATCAGCAGTGAAGAAAAAAAACTATAAAATATCCCCCCCAAAAAAATACAAAAAGAAAAAAAAATTAAGAAAATAAAGAAATAATAAATAATGTATTATATAGTTTCTAAATTAGTTTCCATGCTGGGCCCCCTCCTTAGAAACCTTAGAAATAGGTGGCTGCCTTCGCCTCTGTGGCATATGGGTGGTAAGAGTTCCGAGAAACAGAGGAGACCAGTATGGTCCATCACCCTTCTCCACCAGCCCTTCTGTGGTACAGGTGTCTGTCTATCTGTTTACCTTTCTTCAAAAAGAGGAGGGGGTATACTGGAATTACCGTGGCTGGCTGTCTGTCTGTCTGTCTGTCTGTCTGTAGACACAAATTTGCCCTGTGTGATACTCTAACAGTAGTTCATGTACTGAATTCATACTTGTAGTCTGTTTGCCCATCCATCTGCCCAGACCGATATCTTGTAAAGCCCATGATAAAAATTGATGAAACTTGATGCATGTCTTCCATTGGATAGTTTGTTGCTACTTTTTTGTCTATATATGTAATTACATGTCATGGAAAAAGGGAGCTTGATTTATATTCTTTTTGTTTTCATTTAATGAATGGCAATGTAATGGAAAAAGAAGACTTGATGTACAATCCCATTTTGGATCTTTAATATTTCATATATCATCCTGCTTGCTATAAACAAATAATACGGCAAAGGAAAAAAAATCTATAAAAAAGTACAAAAATGTTGAAATATTTTACGCAAAAGAAACAAAGAAGTAAAAAATAAAGAAAAGAATAAAATAAGAAAAAATGAATTTTATGATTTTTATACGCCCGTCAAAGACGGGACGTATTATGGGATCACCTGTGGTGGGTGGGCGTCCGGGCGGGGTGGCGGGCGGGCGGCGTCCAGTTCTTTGTCCGGAGCATATCTCCAAAACTATTCTAGCTAGGGTTATGAAATTTCATGGGTGGATAGATCTCATTAAAGGGGAGTGCAGTGCGCAGGAATCATAACTCTTGCTTGCTTAATTTTTGAGTTATTGCCCTTTGTTGTTTTTCATACTTGAATTTTGTCCGGAGCATATCTCCAAAACTATACTACCCAGGGTTATGAAATTTCATGGGTGGATAGATCTCATTGAAGGGGAGTGCAGTGTGCAGGAATTATAACTCTTGCTTGCTTAATTTTTGAGTTATTGCCCTTTGTTGTTTTTCATACCTGAATTTATCCAGAGCATATCTCCAAAACTATACTAGCTAGGGTTATGAAATTTCATGGGTGGATAGATCTCATCTAGTGGGAGTGCAGTGCGCAGGAATCATAACTCTTGCTCACTTAATTTTTGAGTTATTGCCCTTTGTTTTTTTTTCATACTTTAATTTTGTCCGGAGCAATTCTCCAAAACTATACTAGCTAGGGTTATGAAATTTCATGGGTGGATAGATCTCATTTAACTCTTTACCACACGACAAAATTTTAGACTGGTTCAAATTGAAAGCATTTGCAGACGACAAAATGAAGGTGACTGAAAAATTGAAATTTGTTCTGGGAAGGGTAGAAATCACTGTAGGAAAAGGAGAAACTGCTGGTTACCAGCATTTTCTCCTTTTCCTACAGTGTTTTCAAAGGGCTTCTTTCTCAGGGGTGTCAAAAGTAGGGATTGTGTGGTAATGGGTTAAGGGGAGTGCAGTGCACAGAAATCATAACTCTTGCTTGCTTAATTTTTGAGTTATTGCCCTTTGTTGTTTTTCATACTTGAATTTTGTCCGGAGCAATTCTCCAAAACTATACTAGCTAGGGTTATGAAATTTCATGGGTAGATAGATCTCATCAAGGGGGAGTGCAGTGCACAGGAATCATAACTTTTGCTCATTTAATTTTTGAGTTATTGCCCTTTGTTGTTTTTCATACTTGAATTTTGTCCGGAGCATATCTCCAAAACTATACTAGCTAGGGTTATGAAATTTCATGGGTGGATAGATCTCATCTAGGGGGAGTGCAGTGCGCAGGAATCATAACTCTTGCTCACTTAATTTTTGAGTTATTGCCTTTTGTTTTTTTTTTTCATACTTTAATTTTGTCCGGAGCAATTCTCCAAAACTATACTAGCTAGGGTTATGAAATTTCATGGGTGGATAGATCTCATTTAACTCTTTACCACACGACAAAATTTTAGACTGGTTCAAATTGAAAGCATTTGCAGATGACAAAATGAAGGTGACTGAAAAATTGAAATTTGTTCTGGGAAGGGTAGAAATCACTGTAGGAAAAGGAGAAACTGCTGGTTACCAGCAGTTTCTTCTTTTCCTACAGTGTTTTCAAAGGGCTTCTTTCTCAGGGGTGTCAAAAGTAGGGATTGTGTGGTAATGGGTTAAGGGGAGTGCAGTGCACAGAAATCATAACTCTTGCTTGCTTAATTTTTGAGTTATTGCCCTTTGTTGTTTTTCATACTTGAATTTTGTCCGGAGCATATCTCCAAAACTATACTAGCTAGGGTTATGAAATTTCATGGGTAGATAGATCTCACCAAGTGGGAGTGCAGTGCACAGGAATCATAACTGTTGCTTGCTTAATTTTTGAGTTATTGCCCTTTGTTGTTTTTCATACTTGAATTTTGTCCGGAGCATATCTCCAAAATTATATTAGCTAGGATTATGAAATTTCATGGGTGGATAGATCTCACCAAGGGGGAGTGCAGTGCACAGGAATCATAACTCTTGCTTGTTTAATTTTTTACTTATTGCCCTTTGTCATTTTTCATACTTGAATTTTGTCCGGTGCGTGCCCCAGCTTTACAACTTGGGGTAAGACGGGCGTATCTTGCGACAATTTGCCGCTCTTGTTAAGTTTGTTTCCATGCTGGGCCCCCGCCACTCGGAGCCTAAGAAATAGGTGGCTGCCTTTTGCCTCTGTGGTGTATGGGTGGTAAGAGTCCCCAGAAATAGAGGAGACCGGTAAAGAATTGCCTTGGCTCTCGGTCCACAAATTTGCCAGGCAATATGCTCTTAACAGTTTTTCAGGTACTGAATTCATACTTACACCCAATGTTCTTATATATAGGAAGTTGTTTATTGTATAATTTTGATGACCCTGGTGCAATTTGATGATATGTGTACTCTTACCTGATTTTCAGTGAATGTTATAGAAAAAAGAGAGCTTTACATATATTTTTATTATGGACTATATCTCCTTAACTACAGGACTAAATGTTGTGCATATTTATCTTTATGTTGTTTATCATAAGACACAGACAAGATTCATTTGTTTTTATTTCATGAAATGCCATAACATGAAAAAAGGGGGCTAAATGTGTAATTTCATAATGGACCAGTAATAGTCTGTTTGCCCACCGATCCACCCAAACCGCTATCTTGTAGTCCTTGATGAAACTTCATGCATGTCTTCCATTGAAAAGTTTGTTGATTTTTTTTTTCAACATATGAAATGACATGCCATGGAAAGAGGGGGTGTGATATATATTTTCTTTGTTTTCATTTAATGACAGGCCATGCTATGGAAAAAGGAGACTAATGTACAATCCCTTTATGGATCTTTGGTATGTTTTATCATACTGCTTCCTGTGAAAAAAAAAACACCCAAAAATCAGCAGTGAAGAAAAAAAAAACTATAAAATATCAAAAAAAAAAATACAAAAAGATTGAAATATTTTATGTATAAGAAAAAAAAGAATAAAAAAAAGAAAATAATTAAAAGAAATAATAAGAAATAATGAATTTTATAGTTTCTAAGTTTGTTTCCATTCCTCTCAGGGCCTTAAAAATATGTGGTTGCCTTCGCCTCTGTGGCGTATGAGTGGTAAGAGTGCCCAGAAATAGAGGAGACTGATATGGAACATCAACCTTCTCCACCTGCTCTTCTTTTGTGTAGT
Source organism: Tridacna crocea (assembly GCA_943736015.1). Lineage (NCBI taxonomy): Eukaryota > Metazoa > Mollusca > Bivalvia > Cardiida > Cardiidae > Tridacna > Tridacna crocea. The sequence goes on from OX031065.1 coordinate 40,881,243, forward strand.
TGTCTATCTATCAGGGCACCTGTCCTTAATAAGATGAAGGGGATTACTGGTAAATGGTATCTCCCTGGCTGTCTGTCCGTCCGTCTGTAGACACAAACATGCCATTTGCAATACTATAACAGTTTTTTAGGTACTGAATTCATACACTCTGTTTGTCCATCCATCCCCCAGACACATATCTTGTAACTGAGCCCTTGATGAAAATTGGTGAAATTTCATACATGTCTTCCATTGGATAGTTTGTTGATCCTATTTTTTTCTATATATGTAATTACATGTCATGGAAGAAAAGGGCTTAATGTATATTTTCTTTGCTTTCGTTTTATAAAAGGCCATGATTTGGAAAAAAGAGACTTAATGAACAGACACATTATGGATCTCTTATATGTTTTATCATACTGCTTGCTATGACATGAAAAACCAAAAAACATGTAAAGAAAAAGAAATCTATAAAATACACATAAAAAGTACAAAAAGACTGAAATATTTTACGTATAAGAAAAAAAGAATTAAAAAAAAAATTGAGAAAAATGATAAAGAAAGAAATAAGAAATAATGTCTATAATAGTTTCTTAGTTTGTTTCCATACCGGGCCCCCACCTCTCGGGGCCTTAGAAATAGGAGGCTGCCTTTGTCTCTGTGGCATATGGGCGGTAAGAGTCCCCAGAAACAGAGGAGACCGATATGGAGCATCACCCTTCTCCACCAGCCCTTCTTTGGTATAGTTGTCTATCTGTCAGGACAACTGTCTTAAAAAGTGGAGGGAGTATACTGGAATAGTTCAGGCTGTCTGTCCATGAGTCTGCAGACACAAATTTGCCGGGAGGGGCGGGAAATACTCTAGCAATTTTTCAGGTACTGAATTCATACTTACAGTCTATTTGTCCATCTGTTCTCCCAGATAAAGTCCTTGATGAAAATTCATGAACTTCATGCCTGTCTTTTATTGGATAGTTTGTTGATACTAATTTTTTTTTCTATTATGTAGTGACATGTCATGCAAAAAGGGGGCTTGATATTAATTCTTTTGTTTTCATTTTGTGAAATTCCATGTTACGGAAAAAGAAGACAATGTACATTCCATTACAGATCTCTTGTATGTTTTATCATACTGCTTGCTATTAAAGAAAAACCAAAACAACAGCAAAGAAGAAAAAAAAAACTGTAAAATGTATTTAAAAAAAGTTTTGAAAAAGATTGAAATATTTTACGTATAAGAAAGAAAAATGAAAAAAAAAAAAATGGAAAAATTATAGAAAAAAAAGAAACAATAAGAAATAATGAATTTTATAGTTTCTGAGTTTGTTTCCATGCTAGGCCCCTGCCACTTGTTGCCTAAGAAATAGGTGGCCACTCAGGGCCTTAGAAATAGAATCGCCTTGGCTGTCTGTCCGTCCATCTGTCTTCAGACACATATTTGCCCGCCGAGATACAGTATTTCAGGTACTGAATTCATACTTACACAGTCTGTTTGCCCATCCATCTGCCCAGACTGATATCTTGTAAAGCCCTTGATGAAAATTGATGAATCTTCATGCATATCTACTCTGAACCAACTGCACAGTCAACCAAATTTCTAAGTTCACACAATTTAGGTAGACATAAAATAGTCCTAATATAATTATTATTCAAGGACACTGCTGTTCAATATTTTTATGTAAAAGTTCTCCCATTTTGCTGAGTAGAGTATTACCATACTTATATGACATTTTATAATTCTGTGATTTCATGATATTCAGCTGGCCAAACCATGAAAAAGATTTATTTATTGAAGTATAACCTTGATTAACTTTCAAAGGTAAAAAAATAACCAAATGAGTGTGAAAAAGTCTTTGGTGGCATTTCATTTGTGAAATCCTGCCTAATTTTGGCATTGGTAGTATTTTCCTTTCAGACTGTCATATGAAAAATAATACATATAAACAATGTTGGACACCAAATCCATTCTTTTCTTACAAAAACAGAACAATTTGTGATTGTTTAGGGCATTCCCTGAAGACTTATAATACCAATATTGCACCTTTTATAAGAAATTTGACCTGTATATTGCAATAGAATATTATTCTCAAACAGTGTACCACTGTTTGAAGATTTTTTTATAAGAAATCTGTAGAGAAATGAAATATCAGTGTTATATTTTATTGTATAGTATGGAATACAGTCCAGAATTGATGTACATGTATCTGTGTTGGAAATAGCGCATGAATGATAGTATTTTTAGGATTTTTTAATAGAATATTGTCCGTCACCAATGTATCACTTTGTAGTATGAATGAGGCAGGTATTTTAGTCTTTTTTTTTTTTAAATCAGAATACTGTCTGGAGCTAATGTATCAATGTTTGAAGTAATATATGAATGAGGGTATTTTTAGGATATTTTGATAGAATATTGTATCTGTGTTGGAAAAAGTTTATGAGTCAGATTTTTTTTAAGGATTTCACAGTGGAATGCTGTCTAGAAATGACATTTCAGTATTGGAGTAACATATGAATGAAGAAATTTTCAGAATTTTTTAGTGGAATACTGTCTGGTATCAGTGTTTGAAATAACATGTGTGAAAAAATTTTTAGGATATTTCAGTGGAATACTGTATCTGTGTTTGGTGAAGTGAGTGGGGTTTTTTTTTTCTAGGATTTTTCAGTGAAATGCAGTTTAGAAATGATGTATCTATAGTGGAAGTAACATATGAATAAAGGAATTTTCAGGATCTTTTAGTGGAATACTGTCTGGAACTGATGTATTAGTGTTTGAAGTAACATGAATGAGGGAATTTTTAGGATTTTTTTTTTTAATAGAATTCTGTTTAGAACAGAAGTATAAATTTTGTGTTGGAAGTACCGGTAGCATATGAATCACAGATTTTTTAGTGCAATACTGTCTGGAACCAATGTATCATGTGTTGAAAGTAAGATATGAATGTGGAAAATTTTAGTATTTAGTTTAATAGAATACTGTTTAGAACAGATGTATAGATTCTGTGTTGGAGTAACATATGAATGACAACAATTTTAGGATTTTTTTAAAAGAATTCTGTCAGATACTGACATACATGTATCTCTACTAGAAGAAGTGCATAATAAGAGTATTGTTAGGATTTTTTAATAGATTGCTGTCTGAACTGATATATCTGAAGTAACATATGAATGAAAGTAGGTTTTTTATTAAAATTTTATTAGAATACTGTCTGGAGCCAATGTATCAGTGTTTGAAGTAACATATGAGTGAGAATATTGTTAGGATTTTTCAATTGAACACTATCTGTGATGGGAGAAGTGTATAAATGAGTTTCTTTTAAGGATTTTACGTTGGAATGATGCCTAGAAATGATGTGTCTGTATTTGATGAATTTTTAGGGGGTTTTTTTTTATTGAATTCTATTTATTTATCAGTGTTGGAAGTAACATCTGAATGAAGGAATGTACAGGATTTTTTAACTAGAATACTGCTTAGAACAGAAGTATCTTTGTTGGAAGCAACATATGAATGACAATAATTTTCAGGATTTTTTAATAGAATAATGCTTAGAACAGAAGTATCTTTATTGGAAGTAACATATGAATTAAGGAATTTTCATGATTTTTTTAAAAGAATTCTGTGCAGTACCAATGAATGACAATAATTTTGGGATTTGTTTTTATAGAGAATTCTATCCGGTACAGGATTTTCAGGATTTTTTAGTGGAATACTACCTGAAACTAATGTATCATGTGTTTGAGGTAAGGTATGAATGAGGGAAATTTTAGGATTTTTAATGGAATACTGTTTAAAACAGAAGTTTCCGTGTTTGAAGTAACATGAATGACAGCAATTTTTGGATTTTTTAAAAGAATACTGTCAGATACTGATGTATTGGTATTAGAAGTAGTGCATAATAAGAGTGTTTTTATAGAATGTTGTCTGAACTGATGTATCATGTGTTGGAAATAATGTATGAATGAGGTAAGGTTTAGGATTCTTTTTTAATAGAATACTGTTTAGAACAGAAGTTTCCGTGTTGAAAGTAACTTATGAATGAAGGAATTTTTTGAATTTTTTAGTGGAATACTGTCTGGAACTGACGCATTATGTGTTTGAAGTTAGGTATAAATGAGGGAAATTTTAGGATTTTTTATTAGAATACTGTTTAGAACAGAACTATCCATGTTGGAAGCAACATATGAATGAAGGGGAATTTTCATGATTCTTTAAAAGAATTCTGCCCAGTACCAATGTATCTATTAGAAGTAGTGCATATTATGAGGATTTTTAGGATTTTTTTTATAGAATGCTGTCTGAACTGATGATTCAGTGCTGGAAGTAACAAAAGTGAATATAGTTTTTAGCTCCACTGGCTGAAGGCCAGCGGCTTTATATCATGGCCCGGGGTCCATCGTGCATCTGTCTGTCCGGTCGTCTGTCCATGCATGTGTGTGTTGAATTTTATTTCAAATGTCTTCTTCTTTGAAACTACTATCCAATTTTGATCAAAATTAGAAGTAGTGTATATTGAGAGTAGTTTTAGGATCTTTTATAGATTGCTGTCTAAGCCGATGTATCTGTTTAGGAAGTAACATAAGTTAGTGCTGCACTGGCTGAAGGCCAGTAGGCTTATGTCATAGCCTGGTGACCGTAGTGCGTCCGTCCATCCGTCCGGTCGCCATTCCATCCATGCGTTAACTTTTATTTCAAACGTCTTCTCTGAAACTACTTAGAAGAAAATTTTGTGTCATCGAGTTTAAAGCCAATTGGACAAGTATTGTAATGTTTGGCTCGTAAAGTTGTGATTTATAAGCAAGTGGAGTGATACAGGACTGTCTTAGCCATCGTGTTCTATTTATCTTTTACAGAGAGTTTAAGCCTAAAGTTTAAATATTCAGTACATGTACACAGCATTACAGGAGCATTTCTAGCTTAGTTGCACATAGAGTCAAAGATGGCCTTTAAATCGGTGTGGCTGAAACTTTGGAGATGTTGGGTAAGTATCAAGCAACATAAAATCATTATTTACCTTAGGTGTTTAAGTCTTGCACATGGGTTCAAAGATTACCCTGATCTCAAGGTCTGTTTGATTTTTTTCTGTAAGTTTTTTAAAAAACAATTTTGGCCAAAACTATGAAGATGTTGGTCCATAGAATCTAGATAGCAAGTTTTAAGCATCAAAACATGACTGTTCGTAGAAGTTGTTCAAGTCCTGCACATGGGGTCAAGATGGCCCTTTTCTCATGGTCTGTTGTTGTAGTTGAGGTTCTATAGTTTCTAAAGTCTATCTGGCTGACACTATTGAAATTATAGACTTAACATTCTGAATATGAAGTATATAAAATAAAAAGATAATTATTAATCTAAGTTTTTTAAGTTCTGCAAATGAGTTTTTTCCAATGTTTGTTGTTGTACTTGGGGTTCTCTGAGTTGGTTTCATTTTGTACACTGCCAGACTTAACATATATTGTGTCATCTTCTCCAACTGTCAGTCCTTCCAACTGCCCGTCCTTTGTCAGTACGTACGTGCATAGGTCTGTTTCTTTTGAATGCAACTCTTCCAACATTTCTTTACGGATTTGGATGAAATTTTCACAGAATGTTTCTTATCATGCGACCTATAGCATATTGTCGGTTTTTTATGATGTGGCAGCGTATATTGTGATGATGGCACTCTTGTGTTTAATGTTTTTGGCTGAAACCATGGATATAATATCTAGTATATAGAATAAAAAAAATTATTTTCAAAGTTGTTCAAGTCTTGCACATGGGGTCAAAGAATGCCCTGTTCCCAAGGTCTGTTTTTGTACATGTTCTATCATTATTTTAATCTTTTTGGCTGAAACTAGAAATGTTAGGTCAAAAACTAAATATTAATTACGTATCTAGCATCAAAAGATACTTATTCATCAAAGTTGTTCATGTATTGCTCATTGGGTCAAAGATGGTCCCATTCCTAAGGTCTATTGTTGCACTTGGGTTTATATACTTTTTTTTAAAAAAAAAAACATTTTGGCTGAAACTATAGGGCTGGTAAGGGAAAAGCTCTGAGTATTAAGTATGTATCTTTAAAAATTGATTTTTATGAAGTTGTTCCCTTCCCAAACAAGTGTAAAACATGGCCCTGTTCTGAAGTTCTATTGTTGTACATGTAGTTCTAAGATGTTGTTCAAGTACTGCACATGGGGGTTACAGATTTGTTTTTTTGCAAAACAAATTATTTCTAGGGTATACTGGTATCAACCTGTGTGTCTGTGTGTATGAAATACTTGTAATTGCCTGTTTCTGTCAAAGTGCTGGCGGGTGCATAAAGTTACATTCAGTGACCGGTCTAGTTTCATTCTTCTTTGCTGAAAAATGGAGATGTTAGGCCACAGCCTGAATATCTAGTGTATAGCATCAAAAGATCAGTATTCATCTAAAAGTTGTTTAAAGTCTTGCATCCTTGGTCAAAGGTGGCCGTGTTCGAAATGTCTGTCATTGTGCATGTACATGTAGTTCTGTAATTCTAAATAGTTTTTGCATTTTTTATATGTCCATCTATCCACTGAGCCCTGTTTTCATATGGGAATCAAGAATAATGGGTCACTGGTTCGATCCCCAGAAGAAACTCTTGGAAAGCATGGATAGGTGACTGGCAGCAGCTATAATTATAACTGACATCATGATGAAAACTCCATTTTATACCATACAATCAATCAAGTGAGCATCCATCCTTCCTGACAGATGGCTTCTATATCCAGGTCTGTTGAACTATATAAAGTTCTAAAGGTTTTATTTCAATCTTCTTGGCTGAAACTGCAACCATTTTTGGCCTTAAGTCTTACATTTATGCGAGTAGTATCAAAAGAATGTTCTTGAGTCCTGGGTCAAAGATGGCCCTTTTCCAAGGGTTTGGTGTTGTACACAGATCTGGTTTTTTTTTGCAACATGTATCTTGAATCATGCAGCCAGCAGCACCATAATTTTGTGTTGCATCAAGGGATGGTCAGTAAAGTTATTGAAATTGGTCATATGCAATAAAAGATTGCCATGCCCAGGATAAACATATTTCAAAAAAAATGAAAACAATTATTATACAAATAACAAAAACTTCCTCTAAAGCCAGTAGGCCTGGTGTGTTATTATGTAGCATCACATGGTCTTGTATAACATCATCAAAACAGGTCCTGCACATGGGTCAGTACCAGCTAATACAGCTCAGTAGGTAGAGTGTAGGACTCGTGAACCCAATGTTTTGGGTCACTTCAGGTTGTGGGTTCGAATCCCCGGCTGGCCAACTGAAAAATTACTAGTAGTAATAGTCTTTCGGATAAGACATTAAACCGAGGTCCCATGTGACGGTGCTATACGCCGAGCACGTTAAAAGAACCAGGCGAAGCTCTCCGTAGTTTCGACCTGTATCCTTGCACTATCCCCAGTAACAACTAACCGTCTTCTGGGGGTGTTGCTCAGATGGGCAACCAGTAGCAACGATGAATAAACGGAAATAACTAACCAACCAACATGGGTCAGTTATTTTTCAGAGTTACAATTTCATTTTCTTTTTACTTTCCTTGTCTTGAACTAAGAGCCATGAGCCAGATATTTGGTCTCAGCTTTATGAAATATTCCATTTAAATCCAAGTTGTTTAAAATGTGCTCCTGGGTCAAAGAGGGCCTGCAAAGGGGTTGCCTGTTTTACTTTGTGTTCTGTAGGAATCTGTTTCAGAAATTTATTCGTATTTTTTGTTCCTGTCTGAAACAATGGAGCCTACAGCATGAAAAATACAGTAGTATCATAATGTGGTCCCTAGTCAAAGTTGTTCGAATTGTGCCCTTAAGATCAAAGCCCATGTAGGTACACATATTTTGCAAAAAGAAACATATGCATGAGTACACATATTTTACAGAAAGTGACATTCATGTAAGTAACCATTTTAAAATAAGCATCTCTCTTAAGACCATAAGGTCTGATATATAGATATTTGTTACATAGCATTATACTGTTGTCCTGCATCAAAGCTACATGTCAATGCCAATTCTGCCAAGAGATAAAGGTCTACTCTATATCTTTTGAACCCATTGCCTGGTCTTAATACTATTCCACATATACCAGTCTTGATGCTTGATGGCCTGCAAAGTAGAAGTTTGGATACCAGTTTGTAAGGTTGATTTCATAGCAGCAGTTATAAGTTCGAAAACATGGAATTTGATGCTGATTAATATCTCTTGAACTTTGTCCAATTCTGTAGATCAATCACACTTATCATGTCATCAGAACCTGTACTGCTTATAAAACGTCACAAAAAGACACAAGTACTGAGTAGATATTGATACTGTAAGCAGCACTCTTGGGAGGGGGCGCTTCATGCAACTTTGTGATGCATTACACAAAGCAAGCTGTCACACAGTTTGAATTAACTGTGTCTAAATACCGGGTGAATCATGAAGAAAATTACCACTATTTGACCTATAGCCAAAGTCTGGACCCTGGTAAGGCCTCATATACTCAGAATGTCTGCATAAGATAATGTATGTTGTATTGTATACTATAGTTTATATTAAATATGTATTAAATATTATATCATGAAAATGTTCCTTAAAAATTCCCAGGGGCCATTATATCTTAGTTGGCATTATTAAACTGAAGTAGACTCATAGTAGTACTCAATATATGAACCAGAGTTTTACAGAAAAGTTTTCAAATGCATTTGTTCCAATGACAAGTTGGTGTACATGGCTATGTCTCCCAAAAATTTATTTTGGAAAGACATGTTGATTGCATTGAATTTGCCTGTATCTGTCTGTCCATCCATGTGTCATACTATTTGTTTAACTTCTGAACTGCTTACCAAATTATAAAAAAGTAATTCACTTAAATGTTTACCATAATCAGATGACATGCAGATGTCTCGCATAACATGCAATCATCCTTTATCATCATATTGATGGAAGATTTTATTTGAACAAGTATTTAGTTCAAATGATGATTATAATTGTAACATAACTAAAACTACACAAAAAAATCTGGCTAATATATCTACATGTAGCTGAAATATAGTTGTAATGACTAACTCAAACTACATAAAAGACTTCTGGCTCTTCTTATCATGTTAACTTATGTGGATTAGATTCTATTCCTCTGGTAACAGCATTGATATCTTTACCAATCAACAGAATTACCATCATTTTCTGCTTTTCCTACAATGTTTCAAAAGGCTTCTTTCTCAGGGTTGTTGAAATGACATCAGTAAGTTAATAACATTGAAATATATGGGAAAGACCTTATTGAAATAAGCAATGTCTTTGACATGAATTGCTCAGACAAGTTGTCCTGGCCAAATGGGTGATTTTGCTGCACTGGTAAGTATACATGAAATATAAACTTGATTAGGAATTCATACCTGTATTGTATTTTTGGCTTTCTGGGTTTTTTTGTCCATGAATTTTTGGGAAGATTAAGATTCTCACCAGTATGAGTCAATAGTTAGAATAATTGTAGTCAAGATATTTTATACCACCTACTTTTGTGCTAGTTGAAATCCAGGTAAATTTCAGGTAGAAAATAGTATACAAATAAAGGATCTATGCTGTCACCAATGACGGATCAAGGCAAGCTAGAAAAGTTGTCGATCTATTCAGGGGCAGCTGTGTTTAATTTGAAAGTCAATAAAAGCTTCTTGTACCGCTTGCATGCTCAATAGAAGCCACTTGTACTGCCTTTTCTTTTTGAGAGGCATTAATAAGTTCATTGATGTAGTATATAATAATCTGACAAAAAAGCTTAACCCAAGTTTGTCAGAGGTAAAGCAATTTCTACCATTGTTCATTATGATGCTGGACCCATACCAGTGAGAAAGAACATTATGATGCATGTTTGCCTGGACCCATACCAGTAATTAGCTTGCATAAAATATCTTGCCTACAAATGTTCAAACATGACTTATATGGAAGGGATTCTAAACACCCCCAAAGATTTATACGTAAAAACCTTGACTCTTATCAGAATTAGACTCGTTGACATTGACTCAAGCTATAAGTTAATGATAAGGGAATTAAAGTAGTACCTTGTCTATGTTACAAGAAAATGTTTCCTGGACCAAAGCCAGTGTTTATTTTGCTTAGTTCTCGCCTACCAATGTCTACAACACCACCTTAATTTCCTGGATACTGAAACTACCCATACAGGTAAAAAAGTCTGAGCAATTAATTTTTGGAATATTTTGTGTCGTTCATACAGTTTTATTTTAATTTGACATGTTTCCAAAATTTATTAAATCTAAGACTATCACTTTGATCAAATCCACTAGAGGCTTTTCTTATGAGATGTTGACTTAGAATTTACTTTGAGTCAAGCTCTATCAAGTCAATGTTGAACTCTTTACAAAATGATGAAATTTTAGATCTGTCCAAATTGTAAGAGTTTGTCACTTACAGATATTTACATAATGGTAAATACCAAAACCAGCATTTTTCATGACGGCTCTCAAAGTCCAATTGAGATCCTTTTTACATTTGTCTGTCTGTCTGCCTGTGCACTTCATATCATTTGTGCCTTTAATTTATAAGATAATTCCTACATGTTTACCTTGATGGGACTACATTCAAAACAGGGTATCATGAGCTAAAGTTTGTATTTAAAGCCAACATGTACTGCAATATCTCTTGAACCCCTCTTCCGACAATGAAAATATTTCACAGACATCTCTCATTAATGATTTGACATGACATGATATGCAGAGTGAAGGCAGAATTTTATTAGAAATTAATTTTCTTGTTCCAGTGATGTTTATTTGGTAGCAGCCGATGTTTTCTCCTGTCTGCCACCTTGTATTTTTAGCTCACCTGAGCACAACGTGCTCAAGGGGAGCTTTTAGGGTCACTGGCTGTCCGTCGTGCGTCGTCCGTCGTGCGTCGTGCGTCGTCAACAATTCTTTAAACATCAACTCCTCCTAAACCGCTGGGCCAATTTGGACCAAACTTAGCAGGAATGTTCCTTGGGAGGTCCTCTTTAAAAATTGTTCACAGAATTTGATTCCGTCAAAAACTCTGGTTGCCATGGCAACGAAATGGAATTTTTTAGCAAATTCTTTAAAAATCTTCTCCTCTGAAACCCCTGGTCGGATTTTGAAATAATTTCACAGATATGTTCCTTGGGTGACCCTTTTCAAAAATTGTTCGTGAAATTTTGATCCGTCAAAAATTGTGGCTCTGGTGAATGGGGGCTACTTGCACTATACAGAAATGAAGGAATTCTTAAAAAATCTTCTCCTCTGAAACCGCTGGTTGGATTTTGAAATAATTTCACAGATATGTTCCTTGGGTGACCCTTTTCAAAAATTGTTCGTGAAATTTTGATCCGTCAAAAAATGTGGCTCTGGTGAACAGGGGCTACTTGCACTATACAGAAATGAAGGAATTCTTAAAAAATCTTCTTCTCCGAAACTGCCGGTCAGATTTTGAAATAATTTCACAGAGATGTTCCTTGGGTGACCCTTTTCAAAAATTGTTCGCGAAATTTTGATCCGTCAAGAAACATGGCTCTGGTGAATGGGGGCTTCTTGCACTATTGGGAAATGAGGAAATTCTTAAAAATTTAACTTCTCTGAAACCACTGGTCAGATTTTGAAATAATTTCTCTGGGATATTCCTTGGGTGACCCTTTTCAAAAATTGTTCACAAAATTTTAATCCGTCAAGAAACATGGCTCTGGTGAATGGGGGCTACTTGCACTCTAGGGAAATGAAGAAATTTTTAAAAATTCTTCTTCTCTGAAATGGCTGGACAGATTTTAAAATGATTTCACAGTGATGATCCTTGGGTGACCCTTTTCAAAAACTGTTCACAAAATTTTGATCCATGAAGAAACATGGCTCTGGTGAATGGGGGCTACTTGCACTATATGGAAATGAAGAAATTCTTGAAAATTCTTTTTCTCTGAAACCCCTTGTCAGATTTTAAAATAATTTGACAGAGATGTTCCTTGGGTGATCCTTGCTCTTGTGAATGGGAGCTACTTGCACTATATGGACATGATGATATTCTTGAAAATTCTCTTTCTCTGAAACCCTGGCCAGATTTTAAAAGAAATTTTCCGAAATGTTCCTTGGGTGACCCTTTTCAAAACTTGTTCGTAAATTTTGATCCATCAAGAAACATGGCTCTCGTGGATGGGGGATACTTGCTCTTATACAGAAATGAAGAATTCTTAAAAATTCTTCTTTTTGAAACTGATGGTCAGATTTGGAAATGAATTTTACATGTGACCTTTTGAAAATTGCTTAGCAAAATTATAAATTTGGTTCCAATGTTTCAATACCTCAAAAAAAAAAAAAATAGGGTATGGTCATCTCAAAACTCAGGTGAGCGATCCAGGGCCATCTTGGCCCTCTTGTTTAGCAATTGTTTCTTTCTAACTTTGCTAGCTGCTTTCCTGAATAAGCACATGACATATTACAAATAAGAATAATTTGTAGACACTGTACTGTTTCTAACCACTAGCTGCTTTCCCTCATAAGCAAATGAAAGATTGCAAATAAGAGAGCACTTTTAAACACTTTGTTCTTTCTAAATCTTCTAGGTGCTTTCCTTTATAAATAGTTGACAGTTTACAAATAACAGTGCATTTACTTTTCAACAATGCAATTGAATTTATCTCCTATATATCACTGTATGGATTGTCTAAACATTACAATAATAGGATGTTTTTTATCATCCTGAGGCCTCAGATTATCATGCTTTTTCTTTTTATAGTTCTTTTAAATAATTTCACTGACAGTAGTGTTTTTTTACATAGTTTTAACACTTCAGAACCCTAGCCTGGCACTGGTGAAAATCAGGAAAATATGAATAACTTTATGAACTGTTGCCATGATATGACTAAAATAATGTTGAAAGTGACATGAAACACCACTTAATCAGTCAACATTAAGTTTTACCATACATTATGTGCATTAAAGTATTATTATCATACAAATACATTTTTATACGCGGTTTGGGGCGAAGTTTATTGACACAATCTTCTCCATCTGTACGTCCATCCATCCATCTGTCCCTTCGTCCCATCCATACACATGTCCATTTCTTGTGAATGCAAATCCTCCCAGTTTCTTGAAAGATTTGGACGAAATGTTCACAGAATATTTCTCATTATGTGGCCTATTGCATACTGTCAGGGTTTTGAGATGTGGCGGCGTAAACTGTGACAATGCCACTCTTGTTTTAATACATTTGATTCACATCAGCATTCTATACAATGACCATAATTTCATGATGGCAAATTACTATATGTAGTACACACACTGTCCTAAAGCTGGCTACAATGAGTTGGATGGTATCCAATGACACCCCTGCAATATTTATGCAGATAATACTTTGTGACCATACATTGATCTTTTACAAGGAAAGATATATTAATGTATGAGCATAAAGGGGGACCAGTATCCTTGGACATGCAATTATCCTTTTAACCCTTTACCAAATGATAAAATATTAGGTTTGTTCAAATCGAAAGCATTTGCAGATCAAAAAATAATGTGACTGAAAATTTGAAATTTGTTTTGTGTAGGGAAGAAAAAATTGTGGGAAAAGGAGAAAATGCTGGTCACCAGCATTTTATCCTTTTCCCACAATGTTTTCAAAAGGCCTCTTTCTCAAGATTGTTAAAAGTCAGGATTGTGTGGTAAAGGGTTAACAGACAACAAAATTTTAGCCTTTTCCAAATTCAAAGCATTGCAGACGACAATTTCAATGAGGTTCAGATGGTGCAGTTTTTCTCTGGTAAGTTTTCTCTGGTCACCAGCATTTTATCCTTTTCCCACAATGTTTTCAAAAGGCCTCTTTCTCAAGATCGTTAAAAGTCAGGATTGTGTGGTAAAGGGTTAACAGACAACAAAATTTTAGCCTTTTCCAAATTCAAAGCATTGCAGACGACAATTTCAATGAGGTTCAGATGGTGCAGTTTTTCTCTGGTAAGTTAGAAAACGGGAAAACCAGCATTTTCTACTTTTCTCACAATGTTTTTCGAAGCTTTCTCTCTCGGGCTCATTAAAAGTTGGCAATGTGCTTTAAAGGGTTAAAGATCGCACAATGTCATTCAAATATGAGCTGTGCTCTGCAAAACAGGGGCCTAATGTACCAATCTTAACTCTATATCAAATGACAAAAGTTGAAACATATCCCAAATGAAGGCATATACAGACAACAAATTAATTTTAGCACAAAAGATATTTCTGTCTGTAAAATGGTAGAAAACATTCTGGGAAAAGATGAAAATGCTGATTTCCAGCATTTTCTGGTTTTCCCGCATTGTTTTCAAGTTTTTTACGTAAGGGTTGTTGAAACCTGGGATTGCGTGATGAAGGGTGAACACTTTTACGACCTTAGGAAGATGACCTTTGTAAAAAATGTGGGAAAAGGGAAAGACTGCTGCATACAAGCTTTTTCTCTTTTTTTCAACAATGTTTTCTTTTTTTCAGACACTATCCATAATTCAAGTCAAAATTCATTTATCATCTCAGAGCTCCAGATAAGAGGGAGTGATAGTATTCAAAAGTTATCTCTCTTTGAAACCCCATGTTGTGGGTACTCATTAGAATCGTCATGCTGAGACATTTCTAATGAGTACCCACAACATAATATTTAGTGGAGAATAATAAATATTTTCCATTTTCAAATCATAATCACTTGCTCTATCTAGGGCTATCTAGGGCTATGCTTCTGGTCTTGTTAGGAGATGCTGTAATAGTTCTGTTCTCTGTATATGACACAGGCCTTCGATGCCTCATTGCTTTATCACGGAACACCAAAATTTTCATCTGTCCCATCACCCTATAGTGTTACTTAAAATAGCACCTTGGTATACGACCATTTTATAATGTTTTTTTTTTCCCCACATATTATCACACATGATACAAAGATGATGTGACAATGTGCTATTTCATGACACAGTGTTCGGTGTTGGAGCAGTGAGAATTGCATTTCTCTGTAATAGACCAGTGCAGTTTTAGTAGGCCCAAGTCATACTAAAACTTTGAGATATTCTGACATCAAAGTCTGAAGATTTTCACTTAAGACTGAAGTAACTAGCAAATTGTAAATATGAAAATGGAGATCCATGCCAAAGGTGCAGATAAATATGGAAAAATTTCTTAGGATACGGTCCTTTTTCCATTCAAGTACATGTAGCACTGTTGCTTTGAATTAACCATATACCCCATAATCCCAAGTTTTAACCCATTACCACAAAAAACCTACTTTTGATGACCCTGAGAAAGAAGCCTTTAGAAAACATGATGGGAAGAGGAGAAAAGACTGGTACAGAGCATTTTCTTCTTTTCCCACAATATTTTCTATACTTCACAAAACAAATTTCAAATTTTAAGTCACTCTTATTTTGTTGTCTGCAAATGCTTTTGATTTGGACAAACCAAAGATTTTGTCAATTGGTAATGAGTTATGGACATTGAAGAAAGCTTTTGACAACAATGGTGGAAAATGAGAACATGCAGGTAACAAGCATTTTCTAACATTTTTTTCTAGACTATCAAAAACAAATTTCATCATTTGAGACAAAATGTTGTCTGCAAATGCTTTCAGTCAGGGCTTGTCTACATTTTTATAATGTTGTCAAAATGAAACATGCCTTGTGTACTTCTAAGGGCTTCTGCAGCTTAACCCATTACCACACAATCCCTAATTTTGATGCCCCTGAGAAAAAAGCCTTCTGAAAACACTGTGGGAAAAGGAGAAAATGCTGGTGACCAGTATTTTCTCCTTTTCCCACAGTGTTTTCTACCCTTCGCAGAACAAATTTCAATTTTTCAGTCACCTGAAAAATGCTGGTTATATTTTATCCTTTTCCCATGATGCTTTCAAAAGTTGTCATTATCAGGGTTGATAAGACTTAGGATTGTATAGAAAAAAGATAAAACATAACTTGTTATGTTCTGAAACATGCTTGCAAATCCTGGTCAGTAATCAGCTGTCAGTAATGCCCAGGACTTAAGACAAGAGCTCGAATTCTTGAATTGCAAACTGATTGCAGAGGTCAGTTTTGAAATTGGTGCAAAGAGGTGAAGTTCTCTGGGCAGAAATTACTGGTTAGGTTATGAGCATTGCCTCCTTTCCACACAATGTTTTTGAAAGGACTTTATCTTGGGATTGACAAAGCTCGGGACTGTGTGGTAAAGGGATAAAGCAAGGAAAAACAAATTGTATATCTGCATCTGATGCTTTGCTTTTACTTTCCAGCTGCCTCAGAAATGCTTCATTTGTCCTATCCAAACAAAAAGACAGATTTTTTTTTATTTTCAAAAAATGCTTAATTTTTTTCCTCAGAGACAATTTTCAGATCCATCACAAACTATCAACAACATGTATAAATAAGACATAACTTGCTTGTTATAATGCATCAAGGAATTACACTAACCCTATACCAAACAATCCCTGGTTTTTAAGACCCTGAGACAGGCCTTTTGAAAACATTATGGGAAAAGGAGAAAATGCTGGTATCCAGCATTTTCTCCTTTTCACACAATGTTTTCTACCCTGTTGGATACAAATTTCAATTTTTGAGTTAGATTTATTTTGTCATCTGCAAATGCTTTCATTCTTGACCACTGGTCACCAGCCTAACATTTTGTCGTTTGGTAAAGAGTTAAACCCCCTTTTCAACAACACTGTGCATGTATTACATAAAAGGCAACAACAGCGTTTCATAACCATGCCAACTTTAACTCTTTACCTCACAAGAAAATTTTAGTCGGGTCCAAATTGAAAGCATTTGCAGACAACAAAATATTGGTGACTGAAAAATTGAAATTTGTTCTGGGAAGGGTAGGAAAAGGAGAAAATGCTGGTTACAAGCATTTTTGAAAATGCTGGTTATTTTCTCCTTATCCCACAATGTTTTCTAAAGGCTTCTTCCTCAGGGGCATCAAAAGTAGGGATTGTTACACACAGTGGTAATGGGTTAAAATGACCTACACTATTTAGTAATTGCTGATCTCTTTTCATCTGATTAATGTTTAGAATTTTCAGACTGTCCCTTTTCGTGTGATGGGTCACATATAATAAACAGTTTATTTTATCAGTTTACATGCTTTGAATTGTATCAAGGTCCTCCAAACAAAGAAGATGGCAATGCCAGTCAGGGAAATCCAAGTACGGACCAATCAAATTCAAGCTCATCTGTGATTGGAGATACGTCCTTGGAAACTCCATCCATGTTGAGCACACCCTCAGCAAGTTCTGTAAGAGGGCCTGGTAATGAATATGCAACAAGCAATGATGAATATGCAACAGGTAGTGCTAGTAATGCAAATGGACTAACTGGTGAGGAACAGTAAAAACTGAATGCTCTTTCAATGATTTTGCCACATATTGAAGAGTCAGTATTAATTGAAATTTTACAGCAAGTTGGATTTTCTGTAGATATGACAATAACCCTTCTACAGGATTAACTTTTTGTCAGTTTTTATTCACTTGCCATGATATTTCCTCATATTGAAGAATCTGTGTCGATTGAAATTTTACAGCAAGTTGGATTTTCTGTAGATATGGCAAAAACCCCTTCAACAGGGTTAACTCTATCAGTTTTTATCCAACTGCCATGATGTTTCCTCATATTGAAGAATTTGTATTGACCCTGTACCATACAGTCCCGACTTATAACGACCCTGAGAAAGAGGCCTGAAAACATTGTAGGAAAAGGAGAAAATTCTGGCATCCAGCATTTTATCCTTTTCCCACAATTTTTCTACCCTATCAAGAAAAAATTGCACCTTTTCAGCCTCATTGACAATGTCGTCTGCAAATTCTTTCAATTTGGAATGGTCCACAATTTTGTCGTTTGGTAAAGAGTTAATTGACATTATACAGCAAGTGGACTTTAAGGTACATATGGCAATAACCATTCTACACGGTTATTTATTTATCAGGGAACAAAATTTTAGAACCATCAAAATAGATAGCCTTTGCAGACAACTAAAGTAGACATGGTTCAAGTTGAAAGGACTTGCAGACTACAAATTAGAGATGGCTTAGATGGCAGAATTTGTCCTTGATAGAAGAGAACATATTGTGGGAAAAAGAGAAAATGCTGGTTACCAGCACTTTCTCCTTTTCTCACAATGTTTTCAAAATGCATCTTTCTTAGGGTCGGTAAAAGTCGGGATTGTGTAATAAAGAATTAACCAAAGGAAAACAAGTTCATACATAACATAAAAACATGGATGCAGATTATATTTCATTGAATAACTTGCTTACTTTAGACAGAATGATGTCACTCTATACAGAATGATGTCACCAATATATGGAATTACATAGATTTTACCACGCTTTGGTGGCACTGTATTTATAGTGCTGAATTCACTTGTCACCAGAAAAATCTACCCTGTGGAGCGATACAGGCGCTCAAGCACCTCTAGTTAAAGAGGAGCTTCCAAAGAACATTCCAGCCAAGTTTGGTCCAAATTGGCCCAGTGTTTTAGGAGAAGTTGATGTTTAAAGAATTGTTGACAACGCACGACACATGACAGACGATGGACTCTGGGTTATCCTAAAAGCTCCCCTAGAGCATGTTGTGCTCAGGTGATCTGAAAAATGCAGCACACTTGAAAAATGACTGAACTTGTTTTATTTCATATTAGATCTGCTTCAAAATCATTCCTTTGATTTAAAATGATATTGTCAAAAGTAATCCTCATCATACACATATATACAAATGTTTTTGGAAAAGTGATTCAACTCTCTGTTTCTTACGCTTTCCGGTATTCCGCAGGCATTTTACCCATGTTGCTGAAAGAAGAAGAATGCATCAGATACGTTAAATTAAAAACAAACTGTTTCAGGTTTCATGGATATTTTACAATTTGATCAACAAATATTGGTTAAACTGTAGGGTATATATCTGTGTTAGAAAGAAGTACAGGGAAAAACATAGTATATGTGAATAACAACAATGATCTTTGTATAGAGCCTTTCGGAATCAGATATGTTAAATTTATGCATCAGATATGTTAAATATCTTTCAAATATTCCTATTTTGGCATACTCTATTTTATCACATTCAAGCGGGTTTAATATAGCAAAAGCAATTACTAAACAAAGACAACAGATGCTAATCATTGAAAAAAATTCTCAACTCACCCCCTTTTCATGCAGGAGCAGCAACTGTACATTATTTTCAACCCAACATGGCAGTAAACTAGAGGCGCTTGAGTGCCTGTCATGCTCCACAGGCCTGATTTTTCTGTAACAGTGCAGAGAAGTTTTTAACAATTACCATTCATTCCTGCATTTTAGCTCAATGAAGAAAAAAAGCTATGAAAAACATTGTGAGAAAAGAAGAAAGTAATGGTAACCAGCATCTTAGTTTTCCACAATAATTTCTACCCTTTTTGATACAAGTTTTACTAATTTGAGGACACATTATGTTGTCTGCAACATCTTTCAATTATGACCAGTTATAAAATTTTGTCTTCTGGTTATAGTTAAAGAGGGTCTTGTCACAAACCATTTTGGGTGGGGAAACATCAAAATATAGAAAATATGTATTGTATCAATTGTTTTATTGCAGTTGCAGGATCAGTTTGATAGGATAACAAATGCCTTATCACAACCGTAAAGCCCTATCCCACTTTGTACAAGGTAACTAGAATTAATAACCCTTCTGTCCACTTTCCACTTAGTCACCAATAGGTCAAGAAACCCCTCTCATATTCTCCCCCCCCGCCACTCGTGCCTTTGGCACTTGCTTCAAGCCTTTGGCACTCATGCTGAGCCTTCTACTTTCTCATTTGAGCCTGCTACTTCAAATCTTTCTGAGAACTCTGCTCCTGGTAGAGGCCCACTAGATAAAACTATATGCAAAATTTGGTAGCCCTACCCTTATGGCTAGGTACAAGTAGATTTTTGAAAAATTTCCTATACAAGCCTGTGTAAAACTTATGACCCCCAGGACAGAAGGCTTTAATTTGGGCACATTTAGTAGACAACCACTTGATAAAGCTAGATGCAAAACTGAGTAGCCCTAGGCCTTATGGCTAGGTACCAGAAGGATTTTAAAGTTTTCCCTATATAGGTCCATATAAAACTTGTGACCCCTGGGGTGGGGCCAAATTTGACCCCTGGGCTATCATTTCAAGTAGTTGCAGAGAAAGAGATGTTTAAAATAAAAGTTAACGAAAGCATGGACGCATGGACAGACACATAACAGACACCAGGCCATGACATAAGCCTGCTGGCCTTCGGCCTGTGGAGCTAAAAAGGCTGCTTGCAAATGTGAAAGTAAATATTTCATATATAGAAAAACAGACCTGAACTAGGTATAGTGGGTTTATCCACAATTCTAATTTGTCTCTCTGGAATTATGGATTCTCCCATTTCATTGTCAATATCTTCTGGTAACTCTGATACGCCCTCCCACTCTTCTTGTGGACTTCGAGGAAAATACAGTGGTAATATTTTTTTATATGCATCCTGCAGAGAAAAGCAAATTATTGAACATGTGGAATGAAGAAATATGTTTGAAATTCAAAAGCTACTCCATGAATCATGGATTCATAAAGTTAATGTTTATAATAAATCTGTTACTTCATAAACAAAACAACTTCACATCTTTATTTGGTTTATGATAAACCTATTACTTCATAAGTTAAACAACTTCACATCTTTATAAAAATTTTCACATAAGAAGCTTACAGAAATTTACTTAATCCTTAACTCTTTTCCAAACGACAATATTACAGACTAGTCCAAATTGAAAGCATTTGCAGACAACAAGATTAATCTGACTCAAAGTTTGAAATTTATTTTTGGGAAGGGTATGCTGGTTACCAGCATTTTCTCCTTTTCTTAAAATGTTTTCAAAAGGTTTCTTTCCAAAGATCGTTAAAAGTCAGGATAGTGTGGTAAAGACTTGACCCAACAACATTATTATTTCATAATTCCTTTCCCAAATGACAAATTTTAGACTCTTTCAAACTGAAAGAGTTTGCAGACCACAATTTCAAATTTGATAAAAATGGCCGTTACGGGCAATTTCTCCTTTTCAAACAGTGTTTTCAAAAGACTTGTGCTACAGACACATAAAAACCAGGGCTCGTTTGGGAGAGGGTTAAAAGGTTTTTGAAATCATTGTAGGAAAAGAATGAAATGCTACTTTCCTACTACATTTTCTGATATTTAAAATAGATATCCCATCATTTCAGCTTCATGGCAAGCTCGGCTCACATAATGGATTAATGGAATTTGTCCTTTACATGTAAAAACCATTGTAGTAAAATGAGAAAAAGCTGGTCATAAGCATTTTTTCTCCTTTTCCCATCATGTTCTCAAGTTTTTTTCTTCCGGGTTGTGAGAAGATGGAATTGTTCATCAACCCTTTACCAAACAATTCCTTTTTACCACACATAGGAAAAACCCTCTGAAAAGATTGTGAAACAAGGAGAAAAATGCAGGTAACCAGTCATGTTTATTTTGTCATCTGCATATTGTTTCAATTCGGACAAGTCTAAAAATGTAGTCATTTGGTAAAGAGTCAAAGGGTTAACTAAGCATCCGTGGGGGTCAATTCTATTCACAGATCCAGCATCAAGGCTAGTACCTGGCAGATTTTTAACCCTTTTCCAAACAAGCCCTGGTTCTTATGTGTCTGCAGTAAAAGTCTTTGAAAACACTGTGGGAAAAGGAGAAATTGCTTGTAACAAGCAATTTCTCCTTTTCCCACAGTGTTTTTTTTTTTTACCCTTTTTGAGAACTTTCTGCCATTTTCTCCAAATCTAAAATTGTCGTCTGCAAACTCTTTCGGTTTGAAAGGGTCCAAAATTTGTTGTTTGGGAAAGGGTTAATGCAATCAATTGCTCTATTACTTGATCCCTAAAAAATCTACCAAGCATCACACGTGTGATGTCCAACAAATCAAAATGAAAACTGCAGCTGCACAGGTTCAAATTGATAGAGGCTTACATTATACCATTACCAAATGACAATATTTTAGACTGGTCCAAATTGAAAGCATTTACAGATGACAAAATAAAAGTAACTGAATATTTGAAATTTGTTTTGTGAAGGGTAGGAAACATTGTGGGGAAAGGAGAAAATGCTGGTAACCAGCATTTTCTCCTTTTCCCACACTGTTTTCTAAAAGCTTCTTTCTCAGGGGCATCAAAGGTAGGGATTGTGTGGTATTGGGTTAACCCTTTCCCAAATGACAAATTTTAGACTGTCCCAAACTCAAAGTGTTTGCAGATGACAATCTTGAATTTAATGAGAATGGCAGAAAGTTTTCCGATAGGCTAGAAAACACTGTGGGAAAAGGAGAAATTGCTCAATCCAAGCAATTTCTCCTTTTCCCAAAGTGTTTTCTAAAGACTTGTACTGTTTAAAAAAAAGTTTTCTACCTTATAAAAGGAAAATCGAGTCATTTGAGCCATTATGAAATTGTTGTTTGCAAATGCTTTCAATTTGGATAGTTCGGAAATTTTACCTTGTGCTAAAGGGTTAAAAACAGTGTAAAATAATCAAAATAGAAGAATTCACGTGCTAGGATCAAAAGGAACAGGTTTTTTGTTGTGTCTGTGATTGTTATCCTGTACATGATTGTCTGGGACTATACTTCCAACTGAACCGAACCTAGTATAAAAGATAGAATAATCGAGGTTCACTCAAAGCCAAGTTTGTCACTCGTCATTAACAATGACTAAATATGTGAGAACTTCAGTGGAAATGTTAAGATCTGCCTGTAGTACTATCATTTTTGTGTAGTAAAGGGTTAGTTCAAAGACATTTCTTCTTCCATGTGTATACAACTGATTGTATTAGAGTTTAACGACTTTTGGTATAAATGTTTACGCGCATCCATACTGCGCATGTGTATTTCTCACAGAAAGTAAAACTATCAGCACTATTATGTATTTTTCGCACATATGGTAATAGTAACAGCGGACCGAACATTCTACGGATAGTATTAGCACGGTTGCAGTAGCCATGGTATTCTATGGTCGAAATAAAAAGGGGATGTTTTCATCAAAACGAATGCTTATTTGTCGTGGAAACAGAAAATTTTTTACGCAATGTCAGCCATCCAACGCTGAAAATGATACAGCTTCTGACGTTTTCCTGGCACTGGCAGGCCAGTTGTCATGCCATCCTTTCAGAATGAAGGTGATAGCATCAAAACTGGCCTGCCAGTGTAAGGATGATATGACTGGTAAAGAACTAGCTGGAAAAAAGTCCAGTTACACAGCAAACAATGAAACAGGCGGAAAATTGAAGCCGTTGAAGTATACATATTTCTGGAAGTATGGCTATTTCCTCTTTGAAAAATACCGTGGAAAAAGGAGAAATTTCTTCTACTGAATATTTTTTCCTTTTTCCATCATGTCTGCCGAGCTTTTATCCCATTTTTTCCAGAGAATTTCTTTTTTTGCATTTCTATGAGCCGTAATCATGTATGCAAATTTATAATAATAAAAAATGTAGATAATGAAGGGTTTGAAATGAATTTGAGGTATATAGGGTATGTTCATTTTTTGAAGGAGTATAGGATCCAAAATTAATGTGGGAAAAGGAGAAATCGCTTTTAATGAGCATGAGCAATTTCTTCTTTCCCACTATGTCTGCTGAGCTTTTATTATATAGTTTTCCTTACAAAAAATTAATGTCCAACGTGACCTTCATCCCTGTTTCCTGGGGAAATAAGCACGGGTAGGGGCCATTTTTACTTTTGGAAGGCGAGATTTTCATTCTCGCCTTCATATGTCAACGCTCGGCAGCTTGCTGAAAATGCCTCTGAACAGCATTATCAAAACGCCTTTCAAATAGTTCGATACTTCTCGAGTACATTAGAACAAAATAGTGTCGAGACCATTGTAAATTTAATCAGAACAGCCAGAAGAAACTTCAAGTTTCTAGAAGAAATGAAATCAAATTCGTAAAAAGCATCGTTTTTGACAAATGCAAAATACTTTGGATCAGTTCATTGATATAATCACGTTGCTACAGCAACGAATAAACCATAGCTATTATAAGCCAATCGAAAGCTACTAACATGACGTCATTCGGACCTACTTCCACTTCACAACGCATAAACAACTAACCAGCGGGATCGTACATGTAAATTTACTATCCCAGAACTAACCAATCGGATAGCTTCTTTGAATGATGTACAGCTGATAGACCCCTTTCCTCTGTTGGCAACCTTATTCTGTCTTTGTGAGGAGTAAAATTTCAATGAAATAAATTCCTTTGAATCATCAATTGTTTAAACAAAATTTTCTCTTTCAAAGAAATATTTTTCTTTTATCAAAGTTGTGCTTGACTTTATGATTAATGACTAGGTTATTGTTACGCATCGGCGTGGCCGAGTTTTGATTCCGGAGACCCGTGAAAAGAAAAAGGTAAATCAGTTGAAATCACAATAGATGTGTCATTTCGAAGTAGTTCTAGTCAGTATGATGTACCGATGTATATAGCCTGGGTTCCAGTCTGCTCGCTTCTTTCCTTATATACGAGTATGATCGGACTTTATTGCGTCAAAAATGACAATAACATGATCTGTAACCGTTTTAACATGCAAAGAATTTTAACTTCTTCTTTTGGTCGTCACGTTGCTTAACGTTCAGCAATTATTCATAAATATTTAACCCTTTACCGCTCACTTGAAACGACTCTGAAATTTAAGCTTTTAAAAACATCGAGAGGAGAGGGGAAATTACAGTCGGAAACCGGCATTTTTTTTTTTTTCATTTTATCACAATGTTTCTACCCTATCAAGAACAAATTTCGTCGCTAATTTGGGCCACCCTGAATTTGTCATCTGTATGAATCCGTGCTTTCAATGTCAACTTAGTCTGAAATTTCTTAGTCAGGTAAAGAATAAACGCTTATCGAAATGAATTGTTATCATAATCACTTACCTCCGTCATTATTAGAACTGAAATCTTTACGTTATATATCCCATTTATTTTCCTCGAAAGAATTTCCTTCAACTATACACTTTTTTCCAAAACTGAATAACACAATGATAAAATTAACTTGACAGGGAGAATCCCCACTGTCCTAGAGTGCATCGGACATTTTCATGATTTTCTAAGAACATGGACCAAGGGCCTGTATCCGTGTAACTGTGCACGATATATTTTTGTCGAACAAAGGAATAGGGTGTATCTCAATATTGACGAATTGGCAATCATTTTGCTTTCATGTTTGCCGACAAGCTGAACGTACATTCCGGTTACGCGGGATTAATGAAAGACAAGCGTTAATGTCAATGAACCCTTTTAAATCGTTTATTACGCCTGTCTCTTTTGAAGAAAAGGCAGACGATTCTATGGTCTGCACAGAATATGCAATCTTATGTCGGATTAGCTATATTGTAATAACCCGACCAAAACAGCCCAGGATGAGGTTGCAATAATTAAGCATTTTGCCCGAAATGCCATTTTCATCAATCTAGCACTCTAGTATACGGGTTAACAGAGCCATAGATTGCAAGAATCGTATAAACGAAGAACACCTTCCGCCGTTCCTTATAGGACCTAAAAAGTCAACCGTCAAATGATGTTGGTTGGTTATCCTTGATAGGATGGTAAACATTGCGCAAAACGGAGAAAATGTTCGTTGCCAGTATTTTCTCATGTTCCTGCATGCTTTCAAAATACCCTTCCCTTTCTAAAAAGCCCCATTCTTTAAGGTCATTAAAACCCAGCACATGTATTGTAATCTAAATGTTAAATCTCCGTTTTGAACATTGAAAGTCGTTTGTTTTGAAAGTCTTTTTCAGTCTTGATAAAGTATATTTCAAAAAAAAAGGTAAACAAATAAAAGAAAAGCCTTTTAACTGAACGACACTGAAATTTTGACAACCTGAAGGGGAGAAAAAGTTTCAAAATACTTTTGGAAAAGGAAAAAACGCTAGTCACGAGTATTTTCTCTTTTTACCACTATGTTTCGTACTTTTTCCCAGCCAAACGGCACTTTTTCAGCTGCTCATAACTCATTATCTGCTAATTGCTCTAATGTAGACGGCCCAAATTTTTTGTTATTTTCTGAAGGGTTTTGTAAAGGGTTACTAAGATGGAAAACATTGTAGGAAAGTCAAACAAAAAGGTTGATTATCATTATTTGCTACTTTTCCTACAATTCTTTGAAAAGCCTCTTCTTCAACATTGTTGAAAGTCAGTATTGTGATCTAAAAGGCTAAATCTCAGTTTCTATACTCTAAAATGTACCTTTCTAAAAACTCTTTGCTCTCTCAATAAAATTATCCATGGAGTAAAATGGTAAAGACTTTCAAGAAATTAATCATCTCATTACAGAGTTACAGTTTTAGATCTATCAAAATTGATTGCATTTTCAAGCAAAAACTATTCTTTAATCCTTTACCATACCCTATCAAGTACAATTTTAACAACCCTGAGAAAGAGGCCATTTAAAAACTTAATTTTGAAAAGGAGAAACTTTCTTGACTCTTTACACGAAGGAAAAAAATTCAAACTTTCCAAAATTGAATGCATTTTCAGGTAGCAACTTTTTGATCTGGCACCATTGATAGAACCTGTATGAAATAGGATGGAAGACATTTTAGAAAAAGGTAAAAATGTCAATTAGCACCGTATTCTCCTTTACAGACCAAAAGTTCTCAAGCCTTCTTCCTAGACCTTATAAACTCATTACTGGGCTAATAGAGGGTTAGATCTAAGTTTCTATACAACGTAAAAAAATATAAGGGTTACAGCAAATTAAAACTCTTTGCTATCACATAAAACTTTTTCTTCAAATGAAATGGATAGGAGTTTCAGAAAAGTCCATTCGTTTTCATTTTTTTCAACATATTTTCACAAGCCTTCTTCAAGTTTGCTAAAACTCAGGATGGTTGACTGGTCTTCATTGCACAGGAACACTGCACAACTCTACAGACTTTGCTGTATCAGGAGAGGCGATTTAAGTACAGGAAAATGTATTGCAATATGTTATGCCTATATTCTAAACTCGCCTTCTAACAGTACTTTCAGTACTTTGATTTCTTATTGTCAAGATTTATAAGTACTATGATTGTGGGAATTTTGAAAAAAAATCTGTCTGCTAGAAAGTATGTTTTTATTGAAGATTAACCCTTAACCCGGTCAAATTATCTCCCTTCTTAACTCAATGGTCTATATATATAATGCATATTGGTACATTTACCATGGTCAGAACCAGGCTTTCATAATGTTTTTTGTGCAAAACTGACTTTTTTTTTAAGTGATGTATATTTGTATATTCTTCGGGCAATTTTCCTGTTTAATTGACTATTCAAGGAAAGTGTGTTAAATCCAGTATATGCTGAATTTTGGAACTGTATGTACCTTTTTCAAAAGCGAATTTCTCAGAAACGAGCACGGGGACCCCCTTTTTCTATCATTATAATCTACAGACATTATGAGCCTTGTATGTGCAAAGTTTAAAAAAATCTGTCCGTTGGAAGAATTTGTCACAAACGTCTTTGAATAATGATAATACACATTACATTAGCGGTAATGAAATAGAATGTAATTCTGATTTAAAGATTCCCGAAAATAATGATATTCAATATCAATCAAGTAGCATAGGTGATTCACACAAAAGCGCTCATCTAAGTTCATCTTATACATTGTGTAGCCCTGAACGTTTACAGTTCAGTGCTAAAGGGTTACATGTTGTGAATTTGAATATTCAGCACTTTTTACCAAAATTTGATGAAATTAAAATTATTTTACATGAAAACAGACTAATAGATATATTCGGGTTTTGCGAATCTTTTTCATCAGATAATGTTCCAGACAAGAACATTATCATACCCGGGTTCAAGTTTGAACGTAAAGATAGGGAAACAAAGCTGGAGGAGGTATAATAGTTTATGTAAAAGATAATATAACATACACACGGCGCTATGATATGGAATTCTCCAACATTGAATCAATCTGGTTGCAGATAAATACCGATGATAACGCGCAAATCTTAGTAAATTTCACTTACCGCCCCCCAAATAGTCCACAATCTTGGATAGATGAGTATGAAAAACAGTTGATATTAGATCTTCTAATTTAGACTGGTTTGCTATTAGGGATTATAATACCAATTTCTCACCTCCACATTCTTTTAGTAATAGTAAGTGGTCAAACGTGGTGCGTGATTTCGGGCTTCACCAACTTGTTAGTACCCCAACTAGAGTAACAAAAAGCTCTTCGTCAATCATAGACCATATTTATACCACGGCTACTAATTATATAGGTGAAATATTTGTTCCTGAAATAGGCGTTAGTGACCACTTTCCAGTAGCTTTCACCTTAAGTAAAAAGTGCAACATCAAACATTCAAACAGACATAAAGCGATTACATATAGATCTTTTAAGAGTTTTGATAAAAGCTTCTTTTTACATGATATGTCTATCTAGAGTCAATTTCGATATTTTGGAAACGATAAGCGATGCAAATTTATTTCTGGATAAATTGTATTATATGATAAACTGTGCACTCGATAAACATGCGCCGTTAAAATTTAAAAGAGTAAAGCGGCTACAGCAGCCTGGCTGGTACACGGACGAAGTCAAACAGGCTAGAATTACAAAGGATATGTATAGATCGCATAAAAATTGGGATCAGTATAAAATCTGGAGAAATAAGTGCATTTCGATCATAAAAAAGACTCAAAAATCCTTCTTTAATAATTTAGTCAAAGACAAAAAAGATGCAAAGTTTTTGTGGAAAAATATAAAACTGGTTTCAAACGAAAATGAACAATGTATATCTGTTCCAAATACTTTAAAGATCAACGATACAATAATTGAGGGAATGCAAAATATAGCTGACGCATTGAATGATCACTTTGTAAACATTGCCAAAACGGCAGAAAAGTCACAACTTAATGCAGAAAATTTCATTTCACTTCAACGATTTCTTGATATGAAATTGCAAAATTCATCTTTTGATATTGATTTTATTACCCCCCATGAAGTTAGTATTCTCATTGAAAAATTGGACACAAATAAGTCTTCTGGGCTAGACAAAATAGGGCCTTATATTTTAAAACTGTGCAAAGACCAGGTTGCAAGACCTATTGCAACTTTAATAAATTACAGCTTATCATATGGCGTTTTCCCAGACAAACTTAAAGAAGCTGGTGTTGTTCCATTACATAAGGGGGGAAGCAAAGATGACTCGAATAATTATCAAGTGAAATGTCCATGTCTACGTCCAAACCCTTTCTCAAAAACAGCAGTTACAAAAGGTGTCACCAGTCTGGTAGATAGGATTAAGGTGTCACCAGTCTGGTAGATAGGATTTAGAATCAATTTTTGACATAAGCATTTTTTTCATTGTTCTTTTTGTGTGTGTGATGGGGTAGTGGGGTGCTGTTTTTGAGAAAGGGTTTGTAAGTGGACATGGAAATTTCACTTGTACAGGTCATTTTTATTCTAAAATTATTTCTGGAATAAATTGACCTGAAATTGACCTTTATGCAAAGAGTAATTAAAACGTGAATATTTAAACCATCTGGTATAATCGGACTGTACGGAAACTGTTATCGGTAAATGTCGGGTTTGACCCTTACTGCGCCTTAGTCAAAATAAACGGTTTTGCGGACGGCATAGATTAAGATCAGGCTGCATAGAAAGTGCATCATAGATCTAAGTCACCCACCATGTATTACCAATTTAAACCAACAATATAACGGTTATTTCAGGTATTTCAAGTATTCTTTGAAAACACTATAAATCTATTAGCAGCATAAAGAGTTTAGAAACATGCACATAGTTCCGCATGCAGACGACATTAGCCGGAGCCAAGTTAGAACAATAAATCAAGCGTGTAATATATGGTAATTGAGGTCATTTATTTCATGTCAATTTGTTCAGGTAATACTAATGAAAGTTTATAACACACAACCACTTGTACATTTTGATCCTGTGGAGACACCATACCTGTTACTAAAACAAAGTAGGTCAAACATGGTTGACAATTC
The DNA here is from genome assembly GCA_943736015.1 of Tridacna crocea. Taxonomy (NCBI): domain Eukaryota; kingdom Metazoa; phylum Mollusca; class Bivalvia; order Cardiida; family Cardiidae; genus Tridacna; species Tridacna crocea. Next base: position 40,911,170 of record OX031065.1, read on the forward strand.
AATAAGGGAAAAATGTCAAACTTTCTGACTTAAATATGTGCCTTTTTAAAGAAACTATAGGATTTTTGGTAGTAGCAGTACCTGGTATGTACCATAGCCTATGTTTTCTCCAAAACTTAAGCAATTTTGTTATGTCATTATTATTTTGTAGGTTTTAAACGATGTCATCTTTTTCTGCAATGTTTTAGTTTTATTATGCAAGGCCAGTAGGTATAATTATGTAAAACAGCTTGTACTCATCCAGAGCTTTAATTTGATATATGGTTTTCCAGGACAAATTTTTATAATTACAGAATTATTGACGTAGGAAATTAAGCAAAATAAACACTTTACATGAACCTTAACAAATAACAAACCACGAAAGGAACAATACAGAAATATGCACTAACATCCCAGACATTCCGTGCGACAACCATCTACAGCACATGTACTCATCTGGTTGTTATAGAAGTATGTTTTTCTGCTTACCTTGTGTAATCTTATGGGAGCAGCCATGTTTTTTACTCGAACAGGTACGTAAAATTGACAGGGGCAGTAACGTTGACCAGGAGCGAGTTCGTAAGGTCTCTACAGTGTGATCTGTGGGGTAAAATTTTGTCGGTACATTTTTTTCCCGTCCTTTAAATTCAAGTAAGGTAACTTCTACAATGTTTCATAAAAATCAAAGGGGCTGTAGAGATCTCAAAAACATATTATTTTTCTTATGTTAAATTAACATTAATAATATTTAGGCATGGGTCTACCGTCCTGTTTTGTCGTTTTTAGGCATACCCGAACCACGTGCAAACTCGAAAGTCACGTGATTACTCAAACTTTAGGCGGGTGGACTGCATGGACGAAACAACCTGTTCCAAAAATTTAAGCGTAAGTAGAATCTATTTTATCCGTTCCTAATCTTTAGATATTGTGTTCCTCAGTGATTTAATGATGATCAAGTGTGGCAGATTTAACTGTAGAGACTATTATGAATTATTTATTTTACAACCCTGATTTCCTTCCATTTTTAAACAAAATATAGGAGGCCATATAACGCGTAAAGCTGTTCATCATCCGGCCCTAAAATGTTTCTAAAAGATTGACTGCAGATCTAGCTCTAATCTAGAAACTCTGAATTACGATGTTTTTCTTATGCTGCCTTGAGTTTACGTAAACAATTTTACGGCCTTTCTTTTCTATTCAATATTTCTTGTGATGGTGTACTGTCATTACATATGACGTGCTCCGGCAAAAGGGGCTTTGTGCATCTACGTTATCCATGCTACCAAGCAACTTCATTTAACAACCAACTTAATTATAAGGTAGTCTGGTCCTAGTAAATACAGAAAATTGACCATTAGCAAAAAGTTTTGGCTCAGGACAGCTTGCGCAGGCTGACCACAAGGGCGGATCCAGAGGGGGGGACCGGGGTTCCGGACCCCCCCTGGAATTTTGGCAAAAAAGTGGTTATCAGATTCGTGATTGGGACAGGTTTGATATTGCACAGCATTTATGTAAACTACAGTCATAAATCTAAAAAGGGTTCAAAATATGGAGACCTCATGGTTAGAACTGGAAACGTTGACTTTTCTTGTAAACGGCTTAGACCCACTGAAATCCAGAAATCAAAGTATCATATAATAAGACGAGTGCGTTTTCCATAGGACCCCCCCTGAGAAAGATATCTGGATCCGCGCATGGACCTGAATCAATATTTTTCGCATAGGCATTAAGCCCCTTTTTCATAGCACTTTTCATATATTGACAAAAATTATTGTTACTTTTTTAAACAAAGTTTTAAGTACATTTAAATCAGACATTGGAAAATTGGTGCAAGAAGATCATCAGCCCAGGGTTCGAAATTCCCACATATTTACTCGCAAAATGCAAGCCAAAATTGGAAAATGCAAGTTGAAATTTCAAGCACTTGCTAAAAAATTTGAGTGCAAATTATTGAAGAACAGTTACCGAATGTACTAAATTTCATATGTGAATTCATACAAAAAAAGGTAATTCTTTTCGTTCTGGATAAACATCAGTCATGTCTCACTGAGAATACCCTTCGACGGCAGTTGACAATGTCGCCATTGAAGCCACCAAGCTGTTGTTTGTTATCAGAATTTCGTGAGGCAAGTGCGTTTGTCTGCACTCACAGCAGATCCTGAGGTTTTACATTTTTTGTACGGAAAAACAGTAGAATTCAATCTCTGATTATAAGGCAAAAATATTTGACCAAATTTCAGACTTGTTCATATAAAAAAACGCTGGCAGGCAACAAATAAAATTTGGCTTAAAGGATGTGATACGTCTGTGAAATAATAGAAAATATTGTGAGAAAAGGAGAAAATGCTAGTAGATCTAACAGTATTTTCTCCTGTACCCAATTCTTATTTTGTTTAACCCTTTACCAAACAACCCCTGGTTTTTACGACCCTGAGATGGAAGCCTTTTGAAAACATTGTGGGAAAAGGAGAAAATGCTGGTAACCAGCATTTCCTCCTTTTCCTGCAATGCTTTCTATCCTGCTGGAAGAAAAGTTCAATTTTTGAGTTACATTTATTTTGTCGTCTGCAAGTGCTTTCAATTTGGACAAGTCCAAAATTCTGTCATGTGGTAAAGGGTTAAAAAAGCTGTACATTCTAGGGGCATTAACCCTTTGCCACACAACGATGTTAATGGAATTATTTATAGAAATGAAAGGGTTGCAAATGACAAAAATAAAAGCTCCTGAAATAAAGATTGATAACAACAGGGATAACAAAGATTGGGGAGTACAGAATATGGAATCTGATCTTGAAATCAGGTCGCAGATCAAACTGCATGTTCTTGCTAAACACAAGCAAGGTCAGACAGGGCAAACATGCAAACTGATCTTAGATGATTAATACACATCCTGAGTTTTAATAACCCTGAGAATTAAGCCATTTGAAAACATTGTGGAAAAAGGAGAGAATGCTGATGACAGTCATTTTCTCCTTTTCCCATCATATCTGATTCAAATTCCATTATTTTTGCCAATTTGAACATTTGGTTAATTTTTTACCAGGTTTCAAATTTTAAATTTGTCTGAACTCAACTTGTAAAAATAAAATTTCAGGGCCACTTGTTGGTGAAAGTTAATTCCCAGAGCTGGACACTTAAAATTTCTAGAAAGTCTTTTGGATGACATATTAAACCTAACCTCCTTGTGATGGTGCTGTACATGGAGCATATAAGCTTAACCCTTTACCAAACAATGCTGACTTGATGACCTTAGGAAATGGGACTTTTGAGAACATTGTGGGAAAAGGAGAAAATGCTAGTCAACAACAGTTTCTCCTTTTACCACAATGTTTTCTACCTTATCAAAGACATCTTCTACAATTTTAGCAATGTTGAATTTTTGGCCTCTTTGGATTTGGATGGGTCTAAAATTATATTGTGTGGTAAAGAGGTAAAGGGCAAAATTTTCCTGGAAATGTCCATGAACAAAAGTTAAAAATATTGCTAGATGCATATATTTATTGTACAGAATACCGAGGTTGGAAAAAATACTCATAACAAGCATATCTTTTAGCTCATCTGAGCACAACATGCACAAGGGGAGCTTTTAGGATCACCCGGTGTCCGTCTTGCATCATCAACAATTCTTTAAACATCAACTCCTCCTAAACCACTGGGATGTTCCTGGGATGACCTTTCCAAACATTGTTCGCAAAATTTTGATCGATCAAGAAACATGGCTCTGGTGAATGGGGGCTACTTGCACCATAGGGAAATGAAGAAATTCTTAAAAATTCTTCTTCTCTGAAACCCCTGGTCAGAATTTGAAATAATCTCACAGAAATGTTCCTTGGATGACCCTTTTCAAAACTTGTTTGGGAAATACTGATCTATCAACTAACATGACTCTGGTAAATGGGGGCTTCTTGCACTAATTATGGCCATGAAGAAATTCTTTAAAATTCTTCTTCTCTGAAACAGCTGATCATATTTTGAAATAATCTCACAGAAATGTTCCTTTGGTAAGCCTTTTCAAAAAGTGTTCACAAAATGCTGATTTCTGTAGAAACATGGCTCTGGTGAATGGGGCCTACTTCACCTATTTGGCCATGAAGAAATTTTTTTTCTCTGAAACGGCTGACCAGATTTTGAAATAATTTCACAGAAATCTTTCTTGGCTGACCCTTTTCAAAAGTTGCCCGAGAAATTTTGATCCATCAAGAAACATGGATCTGATGGCCGTGGGCTATTCACACTATACAGAAATAAAGAAATTCTTAAACATTATTCTTCTCTGAAATGGCTGATTAGACTTTGAAAAAATTGACTTTGGTTCTCTCAGAAATTTCAGGTGAGTGATCCTGGGCCATCTTGGCCCTCTTGTTTCTTTTCCCATATTTTTTAACATTTTCAAAGGAATACATGTATTAGACTATAAATTTGTGACACTTAAAACTTTTTGTCTTCAAATGCTTCCAAATTCACCTAGAGTAAAACTTTGATATCATTGGTATGTATGAAATTCATAATATTATGCACAGATAAATTTTAAAAATAGCTTTTTTCTATAAGTGCAACACCTTCATATCTAGTTTGGTGCTTGAATACTCTCTTAGCTTGACTGTGTTCGAAGAAAATGAGTTTTTGTCATAGTCCTGGTGCAATATCTCTGCTATTATTGAAGATATTTACTTCAAACATGGTAAAGTTGTTAACTATGGCTATAACCATCGGTCCGACGAATCATGGAAATACCACCGAAATGCCCCTATCTTTTTATTACTACGTTATTGTTACTTTTTAATTTCAACAGATTTGTCTTTTTTGTGGAATTGGACCCAGATAATGTCAAATGAGATGAAGGGGTGTTAGTTTAAATCATAATGACAAAATAACAATGTATCGTCTGATGTAAACAATGCACCGAGATAGAGGTATGTTTACAAGTCCACCGAAATACCTGTTCAAAGAGGCCATAATACTCATTTTAAGCCAGTTTTAACTCATTTTGTTTTTATTTTATCAAAATATAGTCATTCTTATATATCTATGCCAAATATTGCGCCTGACGGTTGTATGGTTGCATAGATTACGCCTGATAGAAAATGCATTTCGTGGACTTGAGGCCTTCAATGTAAACAGACTGGTCGTTTCCGGATTTTAAATCGAAGATTTTCGATATCCGTTATACACTCGGGTAGATTCGTATGATGATCATGCATTCTGTAACATGACTATATTTGACCTTGGCCTTGATGCGGTAAATAAAGGAAAATGTATGCTTCTCTGTTGCAGCCTCTATTTTTAGACGGAGATCGAGGCCTATATGTAAGTTACATCGTATCGGACTCTAGGCGGAAACCAACAATAAATTTCCGTGAGTCACAGCCATTGTTTACAGCTTCGATCGTCAGCCAGTTTTCTTCTGGCCAATTTTGGTTTTTCACACAAACCCTCGTGTTTCTTTTTTCATTTACACGATATATGTCAGTAATTTATCCTTGTGTACACAAAGGACAGATTTCTGTACCGTTCTATTTTTCTTTTTTAAATTTAACAGTGTTTCTGCTCACCAGCTGTAGACAGGCATCTTTCAACATTGTAAATATTTGTTGTATAGGAATTCAACATCTGCAAGATTTGGCTATTTTTCGCATAAAACATGACTATACTAATGATCACTACAGAGAAGATTAATGTTGAAGAAAAATGTTATTAATATATACGTTGATTATTGATTCATGTGGAGAACAATCACCGACATACTCACATGTCAAGTCCTGATGCAACGAAATACCTGACCTTTATTACACAAAATACAGACTTGGGAGTTATCAGATGGAATTATCACCTATATTTTATTTCTTTAAATCATAAACACAGATAGATCTATATACTCCACAGAGTATGCAAGTGCTTTCCGTTTGGGAACAAAGCACCTAAATTAAGCATTGCATGATGTATCCATCATCACTCGCGTGTCGCCTTTGACAACATTTTCTGCTTTTTCCACAATGTTTATGGACCTATATAGTGAACTGCATATATACATATATATTATGTAGATCTAAATAGATATTTGATTTATAATCGGTAGATGTGGAATTTAGACAGACAAGTGTATAAATTAAGACAGGGTAACATGTTTACCCGATTCAAAATGGCGGCAAGATGTCTTTCTAGATCTGCTAATTTTTAATTTCATTCTCCAAATATCACGAAAGGAAACCATTTTTTCTGAGCATATTCAATATGGATATAGATCTGACACATCAACCTTGTAAAAGGGCTACTGTAGTGGGAACGTAAACTCCCTGAATCAACATATTTTACTACGTCATGCGGGTATTTCGGTGGACAACAGGCTCATATTTCAGTGAACATCCATTACGGCGGACGTCAATGGTATGTTGTTATTTTGTCATTTTACTTTAAACTAACCACTTTTCATCAATATAAACATAAGTTTGTGTTAAATACCAAAAAAAAAGCAATTTTTTTGCAATTGTATCAGTTACTTGACTTAATTGTGAAAAAAAAAAAAACCGGGTATTTCTGTGGTATTTCGGTGATTCGTCAGACCAGATAACCATCACAGTATTTTTACAGATTATGCCCCTTTTTCTACTTAAAATTTTCACAGAGTCATGCACTTACAGCCAAGTGGTGGCATTAGTATGCTGTGCCCTTGTTGAAATTGGGTATGAGGAATCAACAGGATTATTTTTTTTTATCTTTGTAGATGTGCAGTTTGATGAAAAGTGGACATAATTGAGGTAAGAGTCACTGTACATAGGGTATTTAAATGTTAACTTATAAACTAAATATCCTGATATTGTGTAAAATGTATTATCAGGAGAAAACGAGGTTTATATTTGAGATTTTCATCTTTAAAACTATGATAATTGTTGGTATACTAAATTTCATGAGATGCTAAATGGCATAAAATAATTATACTGTTCCAGCAAAGAAAACTCTGAGAGTTTGCATCAAATTTCCAATTTCTAGCAGCATTTTGACAAGGTTGTGCTCTGTCTTCAGATTGTGACATGCTTCCCTTACATCAATCATGAATGATTAAAATAAATTAAGGGTACAAAAATGCATTGCATCATCAAGGCATGTAGCTGTAAAGTCATTATTATCCATCTTTATCACTCATAAGCTGCTAATTTGTAAATTCAGTGTCTGTGAAAATTGATTACAATAGACAAAAAAAGATAAACAGTGATGATGAGTGATCCTTAGTACATTGTTTTAAGTTTGCATAATTAAGTAAAAAATGCGGCACAATGCTATAGAGGCTAGGAGTGCTACTAGAGCACTTAGCGCTCATGGTGAGCTTTTACGATTGTTTTGCATTGGCCATGGTCAGTAGCCATCCTCAGTTTTTACCTTGTGTACACACAAGGGGGCACATTTTTAGTCCAGTACTCAGTTAATATGTTTGTCTTGATGATACATGTATCTCTGAAAGTATGGGTCAAAAACTAATTCACCAGGTCAAATAATAAAAAAACCCTTATCTATTACTAGTCATATTATCCGTTCAATACTTATGATTGAAAGTTAGTCAAAATGATGGTCCTGATAATATCTGGGACCATTTTGAAAATAGGTCAGGTCAGATTAAAACTTGGTCATGAGGTCAAATGTTTAAAAGAACATTCTCTATAATACTGGTGGAAACTAAACAAATGTTTTGTCTTGACAACATCATTAATGGATCACAAATGTGTTACATAGAGTCAACAAATAGGTCATCAGGTAGAATCTTTGAAAAGCCATGTGTATGTTCTAGAGGTCATATGTTCAGCCCAAAATTCATAAAATTAGTCAGAATGTTTGATAATCTTGGATTAATTTGAGAATGGACAAAACATGGTGTTGGGTCAAAAACCAGGTAAACAGACACTCTGGAGGACACTCTGGAAGCCATATTTTCAGTTTAAACTGAGAATAATTGGCTGGAATGTTTGTATAGATGATGATTAGGACATGTTGGCTAAAAAAGTAGGTACACTCGAAAGGGTTGCATTTTCAGTCCAGTACTCTAAGAATTTATCAGAATGTTTGTCTTGATGATATCTTACACAGATTCAGTGTTCCCAATCATGCAAAATCATGCGTGAAACACGTATAAATGAAATAAAACATGAACAAAATTACAAACCTGTACGTGAAATCATGCACAAAGAAATACAGAAGAAGATCAAACATAAAAATGAAAAAAAAAAGTGCTTGCATAGAACAGCTCACGTTAGAGCCATTTTTGGACAAAGTAAATCTAACATCAGAAAAATTTTGGATTTCCAGCTTTCTATTTTTAAAACATTTACATGGTCAGCATACTCGGTCTTTATTACCGTGACCTATCATTTGCAGACTGGGACTCCTTTGTTTCCAAAAAGAATCCTTAATTCAGCTCTGCCCTGTTCAACACAGTCTATGAAAAAACGTTTTGTTGTTGACGTCAACGTCTTTCGTCTGTACACATAAACCTACGTTGGGAATAGCTCAGAAATGTTTCGGGTTTCGGAATTTGGGTTCCCATAAGCAAGCAAGGCACACGAGTTGTAGAAATATTCAACACGGAGAAAACAGAATTCATATCAGTATTCAAACTCATGCAAATTAGATCTCCTTTGCCAATCCCTTTACAGAATTGAAATTCAAGTAACAAAGTTTGGTTTCACGCGAGACCTCCTGAAAAAATGTAACCAAAAATAAAAGCCATTACCCGCTGATCTTCTGAAAAATGACAGGTTTTGAAGTGACTTGCTATCCTTATTGACAACCATTAGCCAAATCATTCAGAAACACCTATCCACAATTAAATGGACATAAAAAATAGATCGGTCCAAAAAACGCGGAAACCCATGACACAACAAAATGCTTCTTTTTATATGGTCTGATCAGAGTCACTTCATACTTTCTTTTCAGCTTTTAATGGATTTAAGCTGTGAATTTCCACGTATATCTTGATATAACATATTGTTTTGCTGCAAATCATCAATATGGATTCCTTTACCTTCAGTTAAGAACCATTATTGTCATACCCTCAAATATGAAATCTAGCCAACATCCCACCCCTTATTTACAACTCTAGGGGTAAGTATACACTGAAATAAAAACGGCTAATGGGATGTGAAAATATGAGCATAAAGACTACTGCAGTCTAGTTAAACATTTGACAAGCAATTCTTTAACTGTCAGTTACATTTAAAAATCTACATTGACAAAGTAGATCTGCATGATTGTTCTGCATCTGAACGAGAACAATGCATTAAGTAAAATATCTAGAGTTGTGGGCATACAAGTTTTTTTCTGAATTTGTACCCCCATTTTTTTCCTATACCCCCATTTTTCAACTGTAGGGGGTACAAAAAACCCCCAAATAAAATTTTCAGGGGGAACACTGCAGGTTTGAAGCTGAGCCACATCAGGTCTAAGAGTAGGTCACTGACATATCTCGGGTTAACCATGTATACACTCTTGGGGTCACCTTTTTAGCCCATAACTCATGTTAGTTGGTCATTTTGTTTGCCTTAGTGATATCTACATGGAGTTTTTGAATGGGTCAAGTTGGGTAAATGAGTAGGTCATAGAGACAAATCTTAGAAAAGCTAGTGTACTCTCTATAGGCCACATTCTCAGTCTAGTAGTCCTGAAAGTTGTTCACATATTTATCTTGATATCTTGAGATTTGAAATGGGTCTTGATGGATCGAAAAGGCTCAAAAAACCCAGGACTATCATGGCCCTCTTGTTTATACTTTAATTTTCTTAATTAATACAGCAATACAACATAATAGGCGTATAGAATTCAAAAGTGCATACCACTGTAAATAACATAAAATAATCAATGATAAATACAACAAAATACAACACTTTTTTTTGTTAATAAAGGCCTCTGGCCTAACATACAATAAAACAAAAATTACATATCAAGTAGATTATGTCCCCTTTACATTAATTAACTACTCACACGTTGTTTAAACTGTAGACTGCAAAATTTATGAAACATACAAAAGTAAGTAAGTAAATATTTTATTATAGTGACATGTGCATGAATTAACAAAGTACAACTGATAACAAATAAATATAAACACCCGGCCCCCATGGGCCTATATGTCACTTTCAAACATAAGTAACAAAGTAGGTACACATGACCGAAAGGGGAAGAGTGGCTGTCAATGAATAGGGAATCAAGCACACATTTTTTTTTTTATAGCATATCGTCAGTCAAGCCACGCCTCCTAAATCTTGAGGAGACGTTGATTGGCTGAGGACAAACCTAATAATAACATAATTCTTATGTGATTGAAAAACGAATAAAACGAAATATAAGGAATGTCTCCACCCCTTTTTTTTTTTAACATATATACAAGCAGATGGCCATTAATTCATGCTGGACAATTGTTCTCCCTAATCTACAAATAACCAAGTGCAATGTAAACCAGGTTCAGGTTGCATGAGCAACCTGTCAAGGTTTAACCTGCCCTTGGCTTTCTTTGTCTTGTCAATGATTTGGTTGTCGAAAATGATAGACAGTAGGATTTATTGAATTCTGGTATTAAAAGACTATACATCCAAGACATCTTATTATTCTTCACTGATAAATGCAAGATGCATAAATTATCACAAGTTTCTATATACATTTACCCATAAAAATTGTTGTTTAACCCTTTCCCAAACAATCCCTTATATTTACAGGTCAGGAATAGAAGCCTTTTGAAAACATTGTGGGAAAAGGAGAAAATGCTGGTAACCAGCATTTTGTCCTTTTCTGACAATGCTTTCTACCCTGTCATATAGAAAAATCATCTTTTTAGCAACTGCTAATTTGTCATCTCCATAATGCCTTCAATTTGGTCTGGTCCAAAACCTGCCGCCTGGGAAAGGGTTAACCCATTACCAAATGACAAAATTCCAGACCGATCCAAACCGAAAGAAACCACAGACGACATCTAAAAGTGCATCCAAGTTGAAAAACAAGTATCCTATAGAATAGAAAACATTGTGAGAATAGGAGAAATTGCTTATTACAAGCAATCCCCCCTCCCTCACAATGCCCTCCACAGCTATATATCTTTAGTGCGTTAAATGCGGCATTGTTTTGCAATGCATTAAGTAAGCGCACAAATCCCTTACAGTGTTGACCAAGGATAGGCTGTATAGCAAGCAACCCGTCCAAATCAGCTCCATCAGGAACCAGTGTAAAATTGATCTAGGGTCTTGATTGTATTTTCTGAAGAAATTGCAATATAGTATAATTAGCTATATATTGATCGACGTCTTAAAGGTGGCCCTTCAGATTTTGGGACAAAAATTGTACAAAAATGCAAAAAAAGTCATCCTTATACTCCCAAAGCCTTTTAATTTTCATTCATAAAACCCCAGTAGTCGAACACTGTCTGACAACACGAGAAATTAGAGATTTACTACACCCCAGGTCGACACCGACGGGAGACACATTCTATTTTTAGATGATCAATTTGCTCATTTACATATAGGAATACACAGACAAAGTTTCAAACATAGCATCCGAAGGAGACATTATGGAAAATAATTATTACATGTTTGTTATGTGATAGAATTTAAGCGTTATGAGTCACGTGCAAGTCACTTGGCATTCTCGAAATGCTTTATTGATTTTTGGTGGGAAATCTAAAAATACCTTAAGAGGCTACGTAGCCTTTTAAGGGAATACCATCAAAAAATTTTTTTTTGTAATTTTATGAATCTTAATTATTGATGATTTGTATTATTTTTTCATATGAATTTCAGTGATACATATACTTTTTAATTTGGTGAGATGTAAAAATTCTAAATACCCACCTTTAAAGATAAGGCTTTCACTATAAATTTAGACAATTTTCTTTCATGATTAAAAATAAGAACGACGAGTTTCTCATCTGGAGTAAGATCAACATTAAGAATGTCACCAAATACTTGAGCTTGTAAGTCTTGTTAAAAGGAACAAGATGCTATGAAATGGCTTTCATTTTCAATAACATTTTCATTGCAGAAAACACAAACCCGGTCACTTAAAGGTTCTCCAATATAACGTCCTGTTTCTATCCAAAGCGGAAAAATACCACATCTTAACTGAGCGAGAAATAAATGCTCATTTCTGCTAAGATTCGAAATGATATATTTTTCAGTTGACGGAACTTCCTTAAAGGGCAAATCAACAAGTTTCTGATATGATTAGTTTTGAAATCTACATCAATCAAATGGCAACCTGGTAATATTGTAATTTGAAAAAAAAATTAGTAAAAGTACTTTTTTTCAATTTATATTTTTGCTTATTAGTTTTTCTAGCATCGCTTACCTCCCTTACTTATTGTAGCGCACCTTGATCTGTGACGTCATAGGAGCGTTTGTTTCAATATGGACCTCGTTTCAGATAGTGAAATGAGCGATATTTAAGACGAAGGAATACACGATTCTAGGCCGGTAAGGCCGTACATGTACCACCGAGTTTTTAATGAAACTTAATAGTTTCTGATGATGAGGATAAAAGTAAAAATTCGCCCACCAATGGCGAAAATAACGATGTTATGCCGGACTTTTGAACAGCGTGATGAGTATCACGCCTACATGTATTAGGCTACGGGGCGAACGTCGCTTACAGAAATATTATTCGATACATGATAAAATTAAGTGTACGGCATAAGCTTTGTTTCACTTGAAGTATTTTCAGTAGATTTACGGGTGGCATTAATAATAATAATAATAAAAAAGACGGTTTCAAGACAGATCCACGACTACACAGTTCCCCGACACTTTTAAAGACATTTCTCCTACACTTTAGTTTCATGTCAAATAACCGATTTCTTGACTTTTACGATTGATAATCGTGAGATGTTAGTTCTAACTATTTGTTGGTGGATTCTATATTTGTACCTTGTAAAGAATTCTGTAAACATTGACAGGTACAAAATTTGTTCTCTCATGGGTGAAGGGTTACACAATAAATCGCGATTTTCGTGAAAATAAGAATAGTTTGAAATGCTGTTAACGAGCGTGAAATTTGAGAAAATAATATGTTCCGAGATCGTTAAGACAATCATCAAAATTATTTTATATTCTGGGTAACCGCGTTTGTATCAATTTATCCTTTATCCACAATATTTTCTACTTTTAACTCTTTACCATACGACAAAATATTAAACAGGTCCAAACTGAAATAGCTTGCAGACGACAAAATAAAGTTATATATTTCAAAAATTGAAATTTTGTTCCAGTAGAGTAAAACACTGTGTTAACAGGAGAATATGCTGGTTACTAGGTTACTTTCTACTAGGTAGCTGGTTACTTTCTTACAATGTTTTTAAAAGTCTGCTGTCTTCGGGGTCGTAAAAATTATGGATTGATTGGTAAAGGGTTAAATATAAATCCCACACATTGGGCACAAGTTCTGGTTAAGTTCACAGGGAGCAGTATCCGAATTTGAATTTTGCTTTGAATTTGGTCTGGTCCAAAATTTGCCGTCTGGGAAAGGGTTAAATTTTTACCAAACATCAAATTTATTGACTCAACCGAATTGAAAGCAATTTAAAAATTTAAGAGTCAACAAATTAAATTTAACTCGCATGTTTGGACTTGTTTTTGATGGGTAAAAAACATTGTAGAAAAAGGAGAAAATGCTGGTCAGCAACATTTCTCTTTTACCTATAATGTTTTCGAAAGTTTTTTCTATCTTTACAAGGGTCGTAAAAACAAAAGATTTCTCTCAGTAGGATGTCTAGAAGACAGAGTATGGAGAGGAACAGGGAAATATCCACAAATCGGAAATGTAAAGATACAATTCAAAATTTGTTCAAAATGATAGTAAGTTGTCAAATCATTTTTAAGAGTGAAATGTCTAAGAGAAGAAGTGTACGGGATAAAAGCTGTAACATGGGTTTACTGTCACAAACAAACATTACAGAGTAAAGGGGTGAGATATGCAAATGTTATGTAACCATTTCCTGTATTGTTTCAACTGGCCGGTGATGGATTAACATTTATGACCATGACTAGGGGTAGCCAGATACTGACTTCACCCTTTACCATGCAAACCCTAGGTCTAGTTTCCAATACCCAAAGAAAGAGTGTTTCAAAAACAGTGTGGGAAGAAAAAGATGTTTACTGTTTAAGGGCAAATCCTAATATATTTTGACCATACTGTTTTTTGCTCCAATTAGCTGCAAATATTTTTGGTTCACAATTCTTTTCTTGTCTGCAAATGCTTTCAATTTGAACCAGTCTGAAATTTTTGTGTTTGGTGAATGGTCACTTGACCCTTTGTTTTTTTACAACCCTGAGACAGAAGCCTTTTGAAAACATTGTGGAAAAGGGAGAAAAAGCTGAAACACTTGAAAGTTAACATCATTTGAACAATCCAGACTTTGGTACTTGCAAAATCTATGAATTTGGATGAATATGTTATGTTGTTGCCTTTGAAAACATTGTGAGGAAAAGAGAAAATGCTAAGATTTTCTCCTTTTCCCATAATGTTTTCCATCCTTTCCAAATCAAATTTCATTTCAACTTTTTGATTACCATTTTTTGTCATGTGCAAATTAACCCTTTACCAAACAATCCCTGGTTTTTACAACCCTGAGATGGAAGCCTTTTTAAAACATTGTGGGAAAAGGAGAGAATGCTGGTAACCAACATTTTCTTCTTATCCTACAATGTTTTCTATCCTGGTGGAAACAAATTTCAATATTTCAGTTAGGTTTACTTTGTTTGCAAGTGCTTTTAATTTGGACCATTCTAAAATTTTGTCTCTTGGTAAAGGGTTAAATGTTGAAAACATTTGGGAAAAAAAGGGGAGAAAACGGCACCAATTTCTACTTTGTTAAGAATGTAGATCTAGAAAAGGATAAAATATTACGAAAAACAATTAAAGGAATTACCGACCTTATGTTTGTTTTTCTTTTTGGAGATTGCCATTGCGGAATGTCTGTCTTAAATATGGCCTATCTTATTTCGACTCGGAGTTTCGAACAATGTCGGCACAGCATCAGGTTTTAATCGCAGCCTAATATTCCTATAACCAACTTCTTTTACGAGTTTTGGACTTATTAAGAACTGACTGTCCTCGAAGTGTTTCAAACACAATTTGGAATGAACTGATGGCACAAAATCCTCCGTTACTGTCCGGCACCGGTTTAAACGTTGAATCCATAGTTTCCTCCTTTTTAATTCCTTCGGAAATTTGAACATACTAATTCTATGTGTTCCTGATTCGACGTTGAAGCCATAGGCTGCACAATTTACCATTTTTTCGGCTGAATTCTATGTTAATACTCAGATATCTGCGTATAATCATCAGCGTTCCTACTTATTTCTACTGACTGTAAACACAGGCTTACGCGACTATGACGTCACACAGGTACGGGAGATAAGCGAATCAGGGGAAGTAAGCCATGCACCGTTTTTGGGGCCGTATATCAGCGTGACAATTCGAGCGTGATTTATGGCATGTTACAGAGTGGTATTTATGAAAACTGATGGACACGTGTTTACTAACATCATTTGCAGCTGATTGGAGCAAAAAAACAGTATGGTCAAAAAATCTTAGGATTTGCCCTTTAAATAGTCTATGTTGCGTAATTTAGGCAAGTTTTCAACACTAGTAGTCCATATTGATTTATAATAAATATTTATCTTTTACTCGGCAAGAGTCAAATCAATACAACTTTTGCTTTCAAAAAAATTATCTAAACCCAATTTATTGAGCATGACCTTGAAATCACTTGACCAATTATTATTGCATAGTCTACAGTCATGATTGAACGTTGCCTTTGTCAGACGATTGTTATCCATACGAATTAGTCTATTCCAGAACCGAATAATATTTAACCAATGTCTGTACAGGCATGGTAGCCATTTAATGTCTCCTATCAGTGCTATAATTGGTGCCTATCTATGAACACCCATAAAGAATCTCATGGCTCTATTTTGAATATTATCTAAACAGCGGTATGATTTTATTCCCCATGTAGATGAACCATAATCGAGAACAGGCGCAACACAACTAAAGTACAATTTTTCATAGGTTTTGAATCTGAAGTCCTTCATCTTACGAATCTTCGATGTTAATCCACCAAGTGCTCTACCTGCCCCTTTTGAGATGTTCATGAAAATAGACACCTAGATACTTGTAGCATTCAACGATACCAAGTTCACTTTGACCTAATTTAAACTGGTACTCTGTTTTGCGATGTCGCGCCGGTCTAAAATGCATACACTTCGATTTATCAGTGTTAATAACCACACACCATTTATTACACCACTTCGAAAGAGTGACCAACATTTTCTGGAGGTCATTTTCAGAAGATGCTACAAAAACGATATCGTCTGCATATAACAAGAGGGATATCTTTCTATTGTCAATTTCAACTCCAAGGTCAAGGGCATTTATATCAGCGACAAGGTCATTTATGAAAATCGAAAATATTGTAGGTGAAATACAGTATCCCTGTTTTGTGCCGATCGAACAACTGAACCACTCATTTACATTTACAGTCTATAAGACAAACTGTTTGCATCAGATTTTTAAAACAAATTTTATTGATTTCTTATTAGTCACATATAGATGTATTCTATTGTTACTTAATTATTGTAAATGTTTTAAATTATACCAGTATAAGTAAATGGGGTAACTAAAATTTATGGATAATTAATATTTCTGCTTGAAATAATTTGATAACATTAACATATTTCTTGTACAAATAGCAACTTGCAGAATGTTAGAGCTGAGGACTAAATAATATCTATCTAATAACTGTAAATATGAATTACAAAATTATTGTATTCAAACATGAAGAAAATGTTTTAACCTAATTTTTTGCCAATTTTGTATACAAGTGACGGGGAATTTTTTAAGTCATGAAATTGCATGGTAGGGTTTACTTAAGGTTTAACTGTTGAAGCTATGGTTTTGACACTAATTCAAAATTGGTTTTCACTCTTTTGGCTCAGAAATCAATGCCTCTTCTGCTTTAGGGTTTATTAGGGCGAATCTACCATAGATATTGTGTAAAAGTTTCAAAAGTTTGAGGTTTGTCATCTTGGTTTTTAAAATATTCCATTAGTTGAGAGATACATGATGACAAAACAAAATTTTTGCAAAAGATGAATCCTTTAAAATAGTACCATGTCTTTCAAATTGATAGGTGTGATACATGAAGTATCTAAACATGATGTGTGTCTATCAGACACACATTTGCTTTAAACATGTTTGAGGGTCAGGAAACCAAAGGGATTTATTATAACTATTAACTCTTTACAACAAAATTTTAGACTGGTCCAAATTGAAAACAATTTTTGCAGACAACAAATAAAATGTGCCTTAACTTGTTGAATATTTCCAGAAAGATTATAAGCCATTGTGGGAAAAAGGAGAAAATGCTAGTTACCAGCATTTTCTCCTTTTCCACAATGTTTTTAAAGGTCCTATTTCCAAGGGTCTTCAAAATGTGGGAACTGTGTGGTAAACGGTTAAAGATATTATCAGCATAAGGTATTTGATTTTAAAGATCTTAATGCTTTATCAAATGATAAAATTTTAGACTTGTCCAAATACAAAGCCTTTGCAGACAATGAATTAATTATAGCTCGATTCATATTTGTCTTCAAACAAATGGAAAGCATTTAGAGAAGGAGAAAATGCTGATTCCCAGCATCTTCCCCTTCTCCAGTAGTCTTTTCCAAGCCTTCTTTTTAAAGGTTGTTTTAAAAGGAGATCATTTGATACAGAGTTAACCCATTACCACTCAATCCCTACTTTTGACTACCCTTAGAAAGAAGCCTTTAGAAAACATTGTGGGAAAAGGAGAAAAATGCTGGTAACCAGCAATTTCTCCTTTTCTCACAATGTTTTCTACTCCATCAGAGACAATTTTCAACATTAAAAGAACATTTAAATTGTCGTCTACAAATGCTTTCAGTTTCTACCAATCAAAATTTTTGTTGTGTTGTAAAGAGTTAAACCCAAATTATCACAAATGAATTTTTTTTTAAATGTAGTTGTTTATCTATTCCATTATTGTAACAAGAAGTATAAGAGAAAAAAAAAGTCGTCTTTTTTTCTGTAAAAATGGAAAGTGTTTGCATTTTTATATCATCTGTGGCCATCAGTGCATTGAATTATTTCTTTAACTCTTTCCCAAACAAGAAAATGCCAGACTAGACTTGCTTCAAAGCATTTACAAACAGCAGAATCAGTGTATCTATAGCCTAGAATATTATTTCTGTCTTTAAGATGGTAGAAAACAACGTGAAAGAGGGAGGAAATTCTAGTAACTACCATTTTCTTCTTTTTCCACCGTGTTTTCAACAACCCTCCTCAGCATGGTGGGTTTAAATGAAATTGTTTGGTAAAGGGTTAATTTTTTTGTACATTTTGCTTGTGACTCTGTGAATTATGTAGTCTATGTTAGCTCTTTACCACATAATCCTGAATTTTAACAACCCTGAAGAAGAAAACTTTTCAAAACATTGTAGGAAACATAGAAAATGCTGTTAACCAGCATTTTCTCCTATTCCCACATTGTTTTCTACAATTTCAGAGAGAATTTCATTTCTAGTTCCCGTCTGCAAATGCTTTGAATTTGGACAGGTCAAAAATTTCATCATGTTGTAAGGGGTTAAGGATCTTCCAATATATGTAAATAAGGAATAATCTGTATCCTGCAATGATGTATGTTAAGGATCTTAAATCAGAAAATAACTTTGTATTCAAGTCTCATGCAACAAATAATCTTAAGGTTCTTAACTCTTTACCACACGACAAAATTTTAGACTGGTTCAAATTGAAAGCATTTGCAGACGACAAAGTAAAAGTGCCTGAAAAATCTAAATTTGTTCTGGGAAGGGTAGAAAACACTGTGGGAAAAGGAGAAAATGCTGGTTACCAGCATTTTCTCCTTTTCCTACAGTGTTTTCAAAAGGCTTCTTTCTCAGGGGCGTCAAAAGTAGGGACAGTGGTAATGGGTTTAAATCCAGATTTAAAAAAAAAAGACTATAACCTTTAATATCTTTCGCAGTGTTTGATGTTAAGGATGTTAAAAATTAGCAAGAGCAAAACCCAATATGAGACTGACCAATGTTAGAGAACACTGAATTGATTTCATTGAAAGAAGCTCAATCTCTTGACGTAAATTCTGAAAATGGCTTGGTAAAATAATGCAATTTTAATATTTTGGCAAAATTTTGATTGGGATGAAATTGTGGTATAAAAATAATAAAAAATGGTAAAATTCATGGCACAGAAAAGCTGTCTTTGTTCTATGGGTGATTTCCTTACACTGGTTAGTATCCAGGAATCATAGATACAGAGCAGAGTTGACTACTGGGTTGGATCCAGGAAAAACTTTAGCCTTGCTATCAAATTGTTTTATTGTTTTTATATTGTTTTTTATTGTTTTATATATGAGCTAACAATAACATGAACAAGAAGTAAACTGTCACCAATGACGGGTCAAGGCATGCCAGAAAGGTTGCTGATCTATTCAGGGGCAGATAAAAATGATAGGAAATTCATCTTCACTGAATAAAGAAACACCACCTCCTTGTAGACATCAGTCTCTAACAATGAATATTTCATTGTCTGATAATTACTGGTTTGGGGTCCAGGAAACTATCATCTTCTCACAAGTACAAGGTTATAAACAGGTTCAGCTTTAACTAGCATAGTACTGGTTTGAATCCAGGTCAATAGCAGGTCAGATGTATGCAAAATTGTCTACAAATAAGGAGCTGATGCTGTCTGAGCCAATGACAGATCAAGACAATCTTGAAAAGTTGTCGATTTATTCAGGGGCAGCTGTGTTTCATTTGTAAAGTCAGCTTTTCAAAATTCGAGAATCTGAAAAAATTACAAAATTAAATTCAAAAAAGGCCATTTTGAAAAATTACATCAGTGGATTTGTTTCATTCTATCACTGCCAGAAACCATATTGGAAGCACTGACAGCTGTCAAAGATCAAGATCAGACTAATATACCTCCAGAATTACTAGGCCCTGATCAATCAAACAGCTTTGAAGTCAATTTTAAATTAACAGTTGATTCCAGAGCTGATTGAAAAGTTGACCCTGTTCTTGGTCGACTCGAAAACAAATGAGAACAGGCAGTGATGTTAGGTGTCATTCTGTATATTTTTATGTACACTCCAAGGGTCATGCAATTATAGGGATCTTGACCCCTAAAGTGCTAGTCTATCATTACCATAATTTCTTTAGGCCAGTGTAGATTGAGATCAGCTGGATTGCTGTTCTTGCATATACACTGCCCAATTTATAATGATGCTCACCAAATTCTGCCTTTCCTGTACAATGTGTTTATCTAGCACTTTATGGGTATTTTTCTAATAAGTATGAACAGTTTTCAGATATATACACATAAATTTGCATTCATAATTTTTGATGCATTGATTTTTTTCTTTTTGTACCTGTTATTTCAAGTTATTTGAGGTTGTAATTTCAATTTTGTATTTGAACTCTTTACCAAACAACAATCTTTTACAATTGTCCGGATTCGAAGTTGTTGCAGAAGACAATTTAACCCTTTACCCCATAAGACATTCCTATGGTATCTCTAATTGACCCTAAATAACAGCAAGGATTAAGCTGTTTTTGATGTGTATGACACCTTTTGATGGCATACAAAACATAGTGACAAAAGGTGAAATTGCTTGTCATGAGCAATTTCATCTTTTGCCACATTGTTTTTCAAAGGCTCCTACAAGCAATGTGTAGAAATGAGTATCTATGGAGTAAAGGGTTAAATGCAGCTCAATGAAAAACCGATTTTAGATAGGTAGAAAACATTGTTGGAAAAGGAGAATTGCTTGTTACCAGCATTTTCTCCTGTTCCTACTATGTTTTTGAAAGTATATTTGTCTGTGAACATGTAGAAAGCAATATGGAAAAAGGGGAAAAAATGCTGGTTATCAGCATTTAAACATTTTTCCATAATGTTTTCACAAACCTTAAATATTATAAAGGTTGTTAAATCTTGGGATTGTTTAGTAAAGAGTTAATCTACAAAACTACCATCAAAAGTTGTTTTTTTTCTGTATGTCATTTATAAAAGTCTTAAAGTAATTTCTTTTGGTTTAAAGACATTTAAAAGATGTTTTGCATGAAGATATTTTACACGTTAAGGGGGAAAAATATCGAACAGATATTGGGCATAATCCAAGACATGGTGCTTATTAAAAGGTTTATTTGCTGCAAGCCCTGGTCTAAATGTGTTGCAATGTCTTATTTCATGGAAATCAATTTTTGGAATATTTTGAGTTCCAGCAAGTGAAAACCTTTAACTTTTGTCAACTTGTCAAATCATGTCAGACACGCGTTATATTGCAACATCTTCGGCAAATTTCTTGGCATTTAGGATTAGTAGCCTAAATTCTTGAAAACCTACAGCAACAATGAACTCTTTCTATGATATTTTGTCAAGCTCCTGTTACAGGTCAGAAAAAAAAAGTTATCATTATGTTGCCCTGCTAAAACTTCTTCATAATTATATCAATGGATTGGTCTAACCTTAGCCTAGACTTTACACATGGGTAGATTTTAAAATAGATTTTAACAGTAGTTCTCCTTTATGTGTTTATGTGGCATTCTAAAAATAAGGTCAAGGTCATACTTGGAGGTCATAACTTAAGGCTCCACATGTACTTGTTCATAGAGAATACTCCTATACTCATGCAAATTTGAAAACAGGGATCTAAAATAAGAATGAAAGACATTTAATGATTCATCACTTTTTGTCCTAGTGCAGTTTCAGTTCATTACTAATTCACCCCTTAGACAGTTTTCAAGTTTCTATTGTTTTTGTCTGTCAAGGTCATTTTGTAAAATTAGTATTACTTTTGCCTGTCAAACCAAAATTAGATAACTATAAATTTTCATGCAGCTTTTTTCTACTTCTGCAGAACACTAGTTATAGTGGTACACCATAATTATAGAAAACTACATGGAGTAAGTAGACACACAAGTTAATCAAGAATAAGGCAAAAAGCTAAAGCTGCAATTAATAAAAAAATTAGCAAAGTTAAAAAGTCTCACTCAATAGTCTATATCAACGGGTCACTCTCAGTAACAAACACAGGTTTTAGCAAGAAAACCTTAAGAATTCTGCTAAAGTAGTTTAAAAGTAAGATTGTACATTTACCTTATAAACAAATGCATAGGTACAGCCGAACAATTTTTAATCAACAAAACTTAAAAAGATTCAGACCCAAGTAAACTAGTTCATATTAGCTAACATGTGGGAGAAAACTTAACAAGCAAGCACCATAATTATATTCTGCTATAGATTTTGGATTTAGACATCAGAGAGTTTTGTTTGATTGTTTAAAGTAAAATGCAAAATATCATGACCCTTGCCTTGATTTCTACATTTGTGACAAGCCTAGAAACACTGTTAATTGCTGAAGAACCTACAGGCTGGATTACTCAGTGCACTACACATTTAATACATGTATATTAATAGCATTCACATAAATGCATAATTCAAGAATCCATATATTCAAAATCACAGATAGTTGATATTCATCATTATGCCTCAGTTGATATTCATCATTATGCCTCTTCAACAGAGATTTTTTAAGTGGGAAAATCACATTCCCATCCCATTCTGTATGGGTAGCAGTTTCCACACCACATTAGGAGCATATTGACACAGGCATATTGACTCGGACATGTAAGTTTGACATGTGGGAACAGAAATGGACTGAGTGGGTTTTGAAGGGTTTTGTAGTTTTAAACTGGTTTTAGACTACCAGATGGACAGACAGAGAGTCAAAGAACTGCACTTGGGTTTTGAAGGCCGGTACTACTATTCTGAAATAAACTGGGTTTCTGGGCTATTGCAATTGATGAAATTAAGGCACATTTTGAATACTAATTGATTTATACATGTGATAGCAGTCTTTCTATTTTTGTATTTTTTTTTCAAATGACAAAAATAGATCTTCAAATTTTTTTTCTTTTAAAGCTGCCTAAGCACATTTATCTCTTTTTATTTTGGAAATTTCCTAAGTTTTATCATCTGGTAAAAAGGATTAAATCTGTGCAACAAAATTCTGAGATTTAACAACCCAAAGACAGAATCCTTTCAAAAACATTATGGGATAATACTGGTAAACCAGCATTTTCTCCTTTTCCCACTGTCACAAAATGATAAGGCTTGGTGTGAATAATCATATATTCGGAATCCAAGTGCAAACTTTTTGATAATTTTCCTGTTAAAAAATGAATTATGACATAAAAATCTATCACAGAATAACAGATAACCTAACTCAGATATCTTAAATATTTAAAGCAGCTAAAATCTTAACACTCTTAGCTTCCATTGCATTTCTTATTTTCTGAATTTCCTCCAAAAATTCTTCATGTGGTACCCTGCTTAGCATTACCCTGAGCCCACCAGTGTTTTTGGCGTGATATTTCCTTTCCTCCCAAATACAGGCTCTTTTACCACCAACCAAAATTATTTACTGGGTATGTGCCGAATCTATAGGTCTACCTTGCACAAGCCACAACACACTAACTGCCAGTTTAAAGCCTGACTGTTTGTCTTGTAACCAGTATTTTCTCCCTTTTCCATAATGCCTTCAACCCTTTTGCAGACAAATCCCATCATTTAAGCATTACATTATTTGTTGTCTGTGAGTGCTCTATATTTTGTAAAGTCCAAAATTTTATCATTTAGGCAAGAGTTCAGAAGATTTATTCATATATATTTTGATAAGAAACTTAAATTTACTAGTTTAAACTACAGTTTTAATTGTCTGTGTTTATAAATTCTTCCTTCAGTTTTCTGCTTAACTTAGCTATTTCCGTGTGGAATGAAAATAATCTTTTTTTTCCTTAAGGATATTTCAAATTGCTATGTGTGTTTCTGATAACCCCTGTCCCTGGTCACAATACTGCAGAAAGGATCAGAAGCTAGCATAGCCATTTTATCTTTATTTTTATGAGTAACTGTGGGAATTTGAAGAGAGAGAGAGTAGGAAAGGAAAAATTTGGAGAGGAAAAGAGAGAGAGCGATAGAGAGAGAGAGAGAGAGAGAGAGATTTTTAAGAGTGGATATGTAAGAGGATGAGAAAAAACGAGAGAAATTTGCAGAGAGAGAAACTGATATTAAATAAAGAAAACTATCTTAAAGATGTAATTAAAAAGTAAGACTTTTGTTTCTTCAATCAATTCGCAAAACTTGGCTAATTTAATGTAGTCTTAAAATAGTCTTTTTTTTTTCCTTAATGGTTATGTGTGCTTCTGATACCCCCTGTCCCTGGTCACAATACTGCAGAAAGGATCAGAAGCTAGCATAGCCATTTTATCTTTAATTTTTTGAGTCACTGTAGGAATTTGAAGAGAGAGAGCGGGAACATGGGGGAGAGAGGAAGAGGACGAGAGTGATTGAGGAATTTGCTGAGAGAGAGAGACAGAATGAATAAAGAAAACTATCTCAAAGATGTAATGCAAGAGTATGTTTTTTTCTTTTTTCAAAGAATTTGGATAATATAGATAATTCCATGTAGTATTAAAATAATCTCTTTTTTTTTCCTTAAGGATATTTCAAATGGTTATGTGTGCTTCTGGTTCCCCCTGTCCCTGGTCACAATACTGCAGAAAGGATCAGAAGCTAGCATAGCCATTTTATCTTATTATGCTCCCGGAAGGGCGTGCATATAGTCGCCGCTTCGTCTGTCCCTCCGTCTGTCCGTCCGTCTGTCTATCCTTCCGTCCGTCCGTCCGAAGGCATTTCTCCACAACCCCTAGACCAAATTGGATAAAACTTCATATAGGAACTCCTTAGGGTAAGGTGCTGACGTAGTTTTCCCGTTTTTTTAATTTGACCCCGTGTCATGGAAAAAAGGGGCTTAATGCAAAATTGCATTTTTTACTAATATCTCATTCAGTTTTTGTCAAAATTTCATGAAACTTCATGGTTATATTGTTTACGGAAAGATTCAGCATGTGCCCTTGCTATTTTTAATCTAGGCATTTTTTTAATTGATGTTCTTTTACGGAAAAAGGGGGTTTCTTGCAAAATTGCATTTTTTACTAATACATTTATCTCATTCAGTTTTTGTCAAAATTTCATGAAACTTCATGGTTATATTGTTTATGGAAAGATTCAGCATGTGCCCTTGCTATTTTTAATCTAGGCGTTTTTTAAGTTGATGTTCTTCTATGGAAAAAAGGGGTTTCTTGCAAAATTCCAATTTTTACTAATGTTTCATTTAGTTTTGGTCAAAATTTCATTAAACTTCATGGTTATATTGTTTTTTCAAAGTTTCACCATGTGCTCTTCTTTCTTTATCTATGTGTTTTTCAATTTGACCCTCCATCATGGAAAAAGGGGGTTTCTTGTAAAATGCCAAGGAAAAAGAGGCCTTAATGCAAAATTGCAATTTTTACTAATATCTTGTTCACTTTTTGTCAAAATTTCATGAAACTTCATTGTTACATCTTGTTTTACAAGTTTCAACATGTGCCCTTGTTATTTTCAATCTTTCCTGGTTTCTCAATTTGAGGCTGCTTCACGGAAAAAGGGGACTTCATGGAAAAAGGGGACTTCATGGAAAAAATTATCTTTCACTTGTATCTCCCACATCTGTGCTCAAAACTTTGTGAAATTTCAAATCTGAACTTGTTGCAGCGTTGCCCAGGTACCTCTCTTCCGTTTCTCAATTTCAGGCTGTATCATGGAAAAAGGGGGCTTCATGTAAAAAATCGTTTTATACATTATTTACTATATGACTGCTCAAAATTTTATGAAATTTTGAATTATTATTAAAAAATGCCACAAATCACACACCAGTTGTATTTGTTTCAATGATGCAATATTGCCTTATGGGAAAAGAGGGCTTAAAGGGGGCTAAGTGGGCTCATTGTCCTCTACAAGTTTGTGTTGGCTATCTCTTAACCCGTCTCTGACGGCTCTTGTTTTCGTGAGTAACTGTAGGAATTTCGAGAGAGAGAGCGGGAAAGGAAAAATTTGGAGAGAGGAAGAGAGAGAGAGAGAGAGAGAGAGAGAGAGAGATGAAGAGAGAGATTTTTTTAAGAGTGGAATATGTAAGAGGATGAGAAAAAACGAGAGAAATTTGCAGAGAGAGAAACTGATATTAAATAAAGAAAACTGTCTTAAAGATGTAATTCAAAAGTAAGGCTTTTGTTTCTTCAATCAATTTGCAAAACTTGGCTAATTTAATGTACTCTTAAAATAGTCTTTTTTTTTCCTTAAGGATATTTCAAATGGCTATGTGTGTTTCTGATACCCCCTGTCCCTGGTCACAATACTGCAGAAAGGACCAAAAGCTAGCATAGCCATTTTATCTTTAATTTTTTGAGTCACTGTAGGAATTTGAAGAGAGAGCGCGGGAACATGAGAGAGAGAGAGAGAGAGAGATTTCTTTAAGAGTGGAATACTGAGAGGAAGAGGACGAGAGTGATTGAGGAATTTGCTGAGAGAGAGAGACAGAATGAATAAAGAAAACTATCTCAAAGATGTAATGCAAGATCATGTTTTTTTCTTTTTTCAAAGAATTTGGATAATATAGATAATTCCATGTAGTATTAAAATAATCTCTTTTTTTTCCTTACAGATATTTCAAATGGTTATGTTGTGCTTCTGGTACCCCCTGTCCCTGGTCACAATACTGCAGAAAGGATCAGAAGCTAGCATAGCCATTTTATCTTATTATCATGAGTAAATGTAGGAATTTGGAGAGAGAGAGAGAGTGGGAAAGGAAAAATTTGGAGAGAGAGAGAGAGAGAGATTTAAGAGTGGAATATGTAAGAGGATGAGAAAAAGTGAGAGAAATTTGCAGAGAGAGAGAAACTGATATTAAATAAAACTGTCTTAAAGATGTAATTCAAAAGTAAGGTTTTTTTGTTTCTCCAATCAATTTGCAAAACTTGGCTAATTTAATGTAGTATTAAAATAATCTTTTTTTTTTTCCTTAAGGATATTTCAAATGGTTATGTGTGCTTCTGATACCCCCTGTCCCTGGTCACAATACTGCAGAAAGGATCAGAAGCTAGCATAGCCATTTTATCTTTATTTTTTTGAGTCACTGTAGGAATTTGAAGAGAGAGAGAGCAGGAAGATGGGTGAGAGAGATTTTTTTTAAGAGTGGAATACTGAGAGGAAGAGGATGAGAGTGATTGAGGAATTTGCTGAGAGAGAGAGACAGAATGATAAAGAAAACTATCTCAAAGATGAAATGCAAGAGTATGTTTTTTTCTTTTTTCAAAGAATTTGGATAATATAGATAATTCCATGTAGTATCAAAATAATCTCTTTTTTTTCCTTAAGGATTTTTCAAATAGTTATGTGTGCTTCTGGTACCCCCTGTCCCTGGTCACAATACTGCAGAAAGGATCAGAAGCTAGCATAGCCATTTTATCATTATTTTTTGGAGTCACTGTAGGAATTTGAAGAGAGAGAGCTGGGAAAGGAAAAATTTGGACATGGGGGAGAGAGAGAGAGTTTTTTTTTTTAAGAGTGGAACACTGTGAGGAAGAGGACAAGAGTAATTGAGGAATTTGCTGAGAGAGAGAGAGACAGAATGATAAAGAAAACTATCTCAAAGATGTAATGCAAGAGTATGTTTTTTTCTTTTTTCAAAGAATTTGGATAATATAGATAATTCCATGTAGTATCAAAATAATCTCTTTTTTTTCCTTAAGGATTTTTCAATTTTTCTGGTACCCCCTGTCCCTGGTCACAATACTGCAGAAAGGATCAGAAGCTAGCATAGCCATTTTATCTTATTTTCATGAGTAACTAGGAATTTGGAGAGAGAGAGCGGGAAAGGAAAAATTTGGAGAGAGGAAAAGACAGACAGAGAGATAGACAGGGAGAGAGATTTTTAAGAGTGGAATATGTAAGAGGATGAGAAAAAGTGAGAGAAATTTGCTGAGAGAGAGAGAGAGATAGAATGATAAAGAAAACTATCTCAAAGATGTAATGCAAGAGTATGTTTTTTTCTTTTTTCAAAGAATTTGGATAATATAGATAATTCCATGTAGTATTAAAATAATCTCTTTTTTTTCCTTAGGGATATTTCAAATAGTTATG
Source organism: Tridacna crocea (assembly GCA_943736015.1). NCBI lineage: Eukaryota > Metazoa > Mollusca > Bivalvia > Cardiida > Cardiidae > Tridacna > Tridacna crocea. Next base: position 40,939,232 of record OX031065.1, read on the forward strand.
TGTGCTTCTGATACCCCCTGTCTCTGGTCACAATACTGCAGAAAGGATCAGAAGCTAGCATAGCCATTTTATCTTATTATCATGAGTAACTGTAGGAATTTGGAGAGAGAGAACAGGAATAGAAAAATTTGGACAGAGAGAGAGATTTTTTTAAGAGTGGAATACTGAGAGAATTGGGGAGAGAGAATGGGAATTTTAGGAGAAAGAGAAAGATTACGATAAAAAAAAAAAATTTAAGTTAGGCTTTTTCTGTACATTTTAAGTCATTTAAACCTGTACAACACAATCCCATCTGCTCAGTTGAGGGAGTATAGTTTTGGAAAGTATTGAGGGAAAAGGAGGAAGGCTTTGAAAGGTATTATGGGAAAGGATTAAAAAACTGGTTACAGGAATTTTTCTTTTTTTTTATTTATTATTTCCAAAGACAAAATGCAGTTGTTTGATCAAAATTTAATATGAATTGTCTGCAATTACTATGCTGTAAATTTTGCTTAGCTAAAAATTTTGTCATTTGACACAGTTACGACTATATTTCAGTTATAAAGTGGGGCTAGTTTGCCTATTTGCTTTCCTTGAGCTTCTTTATCCAGTACTTTGCACAATATTCTTTCAAAGCCACAGTGTGCTTTCCCACATAACTATCTTGAACCCTTTACAAGACAATCCTTTGTTTTACAACCCTGACATAGAAACCTTTTCGCTTTTTCCCACAATGTTTTCTATAATGCTGGATAGAAATTTCAGTATTTTAGTTATGGTTATTTTGTCTTCTGCAAATGCTTTCAGTTTGGACAAGTCTAAAATTTTATTGTTTGGTAAAGAGTTAAAACTTTGATTCAAATTGACAGATGAATGAATCTTGTTGCAATGGCTGTCATCAAAGTTTGGAGAAAAACAATTGGCCAAACCGAGGATTTAAACCTGAGACCTTCTGGTCTTATGTTGTGTGCACAACCAACTACAATGCAGGGGGAGGGGCTTGACAAAGAAGTTACGAAATACTGTTGGAGTTGGTGCAAAATTACACTTTCATTCACAATTGTCAACTAAATACATATGGCTTGTAAATGCACCAAAAATATTATCCTTTACCACACATCCCAACTTTTAACACCTAAAGAAAAACGCTTTTAAAAAATACTGGAAGAAAGAAAATGCTGGTAAGAACCAGCATTTTCTCTTTTTCCCCTCAATGTTTTTCTTCCCTTTTCAAAAGAATTATCAACTTTTGGGTCACATTTATTTTATGGTCACATGTCTTCAGTTTTGACCTTTTATTACCTTAGTTTTCTCTCACATGGTGGATAATAGAAATTGTTACACAAGAAACTGTTGCTCAACCCCCAGCCCATTAAAACATAGGTTTCCCTGGTCTTTTATTATTTATACTTACAGGTACCCTGGCTTTGTAGAGGCACTGCTCAGACAGCGTGACAAACACTTTATACTAAGAGAAGTCTACAAGATGACACTGTATTAACATGGCAAGTTGAACACTTACCCTACTAGATTAAAATAATATCAATTGTAGTAACTTCATGAACACTCAGGTTAAGCAAGATCAGGACTCCTATTCATCAACCATTCTTAAGAACATTCTTTGTCTTATTCTCCAGAATTTCCTTCGTCTTTAAATAACACACCTTCTGATTGGCTAAACTGAATGGTTAAGCCAATGCGAAGTTGTGCTACATACAAATTCAGAATAACTTGGAGAAAAAGATTAAGAATATTCTCAAAAATGGTTGGTGAATACGGGCCTAGACTGCACATAATATAATATCACATAGTCCAGAGTTTTAATAATCCCGAGATGGATGTCTTTAGAAAACATTATGAGAAAAGGAAAGAGTGCTGGTAACCATTATTTTCTCCTTTCCCCACAACGTTTTCTACCCTAAGACAATGCCACTGTATGAACTACGCTTAACCCATTACCACACAATCCCTACTTTTGACGACCCTGAGAAAGAAGCCTTTAGAAAACACTGTAGAAAAAAGGAGAAAATGTTGGTAACCAGCATTTTCTCCTTTCCCACAATGTTTGTTACCCTTAACAAAATAAATTTCAAATTTTCAGTCACTTTTATTTTGTCATCTGCACATGCTTTCAATTTGGACAAGCCAAAATATTGTTTTTTGGTAATGAGTCAACCACTTGAAAATGTCATTTCTGTTTGTTTAGCAACCCTCTGAGTTAAAGCAAATGTGGAGGGAAAGGTTTTGAAAATGCTGTCGTAAAATATGGATTATTGAAATGAATTTAGATTGAATACACAAGGAAATAGTGACAGAAATTACTCATAAATAGTTACCCCATCTGCCACAGTGTTTTCAGAACTACTGTGCTGGAAAAGGCTATCATCTGGAGGTGATAGTGTGTTAGTTGTTCCCTCTTCAGCAACTCCTAAACCCTTATTCTGTTAAATAAGTAATTTGAAATTTTCAGTTTGACAATAAAAACCCTGAATATTGCTATTTCAAAGTTATGTTTTGGGTAATGACATCTCCTTATCAGACAGTGTAGAGCCAAGATCAGACTGCACATTTTGTGCAGTCTGATCTTGATCTACACTGTCCAAAAAAAGGTTCTTAATATCATGAATATCTGGATACTGCACAAAACCCGCTGTCCGTAGACTGGACCTAGCATGGAGGGAATTCTACACCCTAGTCATCTAGGAATGCAGGACCCTGCAAGCTTCACACATATTTTTGACATGTAGATGCTTTACCAGACATCAAACTTTAACTCAGGTACAAACTTAAATCATTTTCAGATGGTAACAGTACTGTTGTACAAATAAAGCAACTTTTCTTTGAAAGGGAAGAAAACATTAAAGGAAAAGCAAAAATGTTGGTTACCAGCATTTTGTATATATTCTCACAATGTTTTCTCTTGACTTCCTCAGGGTTGTCAAACCTTTGGATTATGTAGTAAATAGCTAAAAGTGAATCAAATAATGAGTGTTTTCTCTGAAAGGGTGAAAAACAGTGTGAAAACAGTAGGAAAAAAATGTTAGTAATCATTCATATTTCAAAGGGTTCTTTTTTTCTAAGGTCATTAAAAGATAGATTCTATGATATTGGACTAATTGGTCCTAAGAAGGACTTGAACTGTTTTATCGACAGTTCTATAGATTCAGATCAGACTTCAAAGGTCATAATTGGGGAAAAAGTTGTTTATGACAAGCAATTGTTCTTTTTCCACAATATTATTGGTCCTCAGAATCCTGGAGAGAACTTGAACTGTATTATCTGCAGAGTACTGTTATCCAAGATCTGGATCTGTATTCCACCACCTCCCCGTGGGGTCCCGGTTTTTTTTTTACTGTATAGGACCTCGGCCTTTCTCTATGGCATGTCGTAGAAGGCTACTAAAATTAGAGACAAACGGCTGCTTTCCTCATAATTCGTAGGATTGCAGCAGGCTTGGTAGTTCTTATTCCAAATCCTTTTTTTTTCTCGATGTAAATGGGGTTTGGAATGCGAATCAATTGGCCTGTGGGACCGGTGTGGTTTAACCGGGGGTATAAGAATAAACCACTGCAGTCTCGCGATTGTCACATCTGCCATTTCATCTGGCAGAACAAAAGTGACAGCATGCATGTTGTAAAAGGCGACAAAAGGGGCATCAGTTTGTGTTTTGTCCATTCCGCATTTATCATGTTTGTCTTGTGTTGTTGCACATACGTGTATGTTTTCACCTTGCATTATTGTTTACTAAGTAAGTGCTCCCAAAATGACCTAATTTGTCGACAGGCCTTAAAACACCATTTATTCATTCCACCACTGTTCTTCAGAAGTAAATGAATTGGTTTAACCAATCAGATGTTGCATTATTTTCAAATTTTAAATAATCTGGAGATTAAGGCTGAAAACAATCTTTGGAATGTTTGGTGAGTACTGACCCAGGCCTTCATAGGACAACATGATGGAGGAAACAGTTGCTTGTAACAAGCAGGTGCTGCTTTCCCACTCAATCAAAACTAGAGCGTAAAAAAAGGAAATATGACAAAGAAATACTAGTTTGGTTAAGAAATACACACATCATAAGGGATGTGTTTCAGTCTAGTATTTTAACTCTTTACCACACGAGAAAATTTTAGACTGGTCCAAATTGAAAGCATTTGCAGACAACAAAATAAAGGTGACTAAAAATTAGAAATTTATTCTGGTAAGGGTAGAAAACACTGTGGGAAAAGGAGAAAATGCTGGTTACCAGCATTTTCTCCTTTTCCCATAGTGTTTTCAAAGGGCTTCTTTCTCAGGGGCGTCAAAAGTAGGGATTGTGTGGTAATGGGTTAATCCTTTACTGCATGACAAAATATTAGACCTGTCTGAATTGAAAGCATTTTCAGATGACAGTTTCAATGTGGCTCCTATGGTATTGTTTTTCCCTGATGGAGTAAAAAACATTCTGGGAAAAGGAGAAAATGCTGGTAACCAGCATTTTCTCCTTTACCCACAATGTTTTCAAAAGCAGGATTGTTAAAAGTCACTCTTGTGCAGCAAAGGAATAGAAAAAGCCCATAATACCAGAAAAAAGCCTTTCTGTCAGCTTTTGATAAAAGTCTAGATTGTGTGGTGAAGATCAAGATAAGAAAATTTGAAAGCTCTATAACGTAAATTGTCTGACAGGTTTCACATTTATTTTGTCTGCAAATGCTTTCAATTTTGACAAGATCATATTTTTGTTGTTTGGTAAAGAGTTAAAGGTGGCCCTTCAGATTTTGGGACGAAAATTTTACAAAAATGCAAAAAAATCATTCTTATACTCCAGCAGCCTTTTAATTTGCCTTCAAAAAACTCCAGTAGTCGAAAACCATCCGATAACACGAGAAATTAGAGATTTATTATGGACCAGTATGACACCAACGGGAGACACCTTCTATTTTTAGATTATCATTTCTATCATTTAAATACAGGAAAACACAGACAAAGTTTCAAACATCCATCCGAAGAAGACATTATGGAAATAATTATTACATGTTTGTTATGTAATTGATTTAAGCGTTATCAGTTACATGCTAGTCATTTGACATTCCTACAATGCTTTATTGATTTTTGGCGCAAAATCTAAAAATAGCTTAAGAGGCTACGTAGCCTGTTAAGGGAATACCACCGAAAAAACTTTTTTGTAATATTATGATTCTTAATTATTGATGATTTGTATTGTTTTTTCCTATAAATTTCAATGATATGTATATTTTTTAATTTGGTGAGATGTGAAAATTCTAAATACCCACCTTTAAGCCATGTACATGGTTCATATATAGATGTTTACTGCCACCAATCTCTTGCTGGCATGCAAACCTCCATACCTTTAACCCTTTACAGTCCAATCCCGAATTTTAGTGACCCTGAAGAAGGAAGCTTTTGAAAACATTGTGGGAAAAGAAGAAAATGCTTGTAACCAGCATTTTCTTCTTGTCCCACTATGTTTTCTACTATTATCAAAACAAGTTTAGATTTTTGTATCAAATTTATTTTGTCATCTGTTTTGGCTGGTCAAACATTTTGTCATTTGGTAAATAGTTAAACTATTTCCGACAAAAAAAAAGTGGTTTCATCTCAACATAATAACTTGTTCTTTTTACTCATAGGTAAAAACATATCATACCTGTCAGTGCACTACAGAATGCCATTCATTCATTCATATTTTTTGTCTTTTAAATATGTTTCAGGAAAGGCATGAGCTGGCTTTAGGAAAAGTCAGCTTGAAGACAGTGTGGGGGTAGGTCAAAGTTTTCAGTCAGTTTCTAGCTGTTTTCTCAATTAATTTGTTTTCTAAACTCATACTGCTTTGGCTATATAGAACTTTTATTCATAGAGCTAAGTTGGGTTGTTGTGTATTTCTTTATTCATCATTTTAATGGATAGAATACCTGTCTGCACTGCTCTCAAGTTGGCTGTAATGGTTCAATAGTTGGAACAGTAGGTACAAGATATTCATTCTGATCATGAGTGTACAAAGCATTATAATGTTAAATTGTTAAATAACCAAAAAAACAACAGATCTCTTTGTAAATCTCATACAGCAAAATTTGGAAATATTTTTTAAACAACCTGTACAGTGATTTCTTCAGTTCAAGTGATAACATTCAAAAAACATTCCATTTAAGAGATCTATGAGGTTTAGTAAATTGACAGTAGAAACTTCCTTTAAATCAAGCACAGCTGGTTTTTCGGTAACAGCATTCAAGATTTTTGAAAATGAAATTCCGATTTTGTTCCGGGTTTTAGTCTAAATGTTAATATGGATGACTAAAAATTCAGTGTCTTTCGGTTAATCAAACAGCATCACACATATCACAATCTTTCGCACAAGTAACTGATTGGTCAAAAGTGACTATAATTATCTACCGATCGGATGATTGCTTAAAAATCATTGTTAGTTTAACAAATATCAAAATGAAATTTCTTGAGCTTGTGAAACTTGCATGAAATTCCTGGGAATACCAACATATAGCTGCATGTCTTCATGCATATGGACTGTTGGATCAAATACATCATAGAATTATGACAAGTTTAGTCACCTTTCTAAAATGACCTACATTAAATTCAGGATGGTGGCAAACTGATCGATCAAAGCATAAATTGACATGTTTCATAAACTTACATGTACTTACAAGGGATTCAGGTTTCTTAAAAACCCATCTTTCGCATAATTATGTTATCCACTAGGTTAGATACGAGCCTAAGTATTAGGCTAAAAGTTTACTTAAAAAGAAAACATACTGACATCAAAGTCCTATAGGTAGGCAAGGTTCAGTTCATTTGACTAAGAGTAGGAACTTTTGTTTCATATACTGTGGCCTGGGACAGGGGTTATTTTTTTTCACACCATTTATATTTCAACTGTTTGTAAGCACTTGGGTAATTGTTTATACTTATGGTATCAAAGAATAATTTTACAGGCCGGGTCAACTTAAAAACTTACCTCCAATGCATTCATTTTTGTTTTGAAACCCATCTTCAAATATAAGTAAGTTACCTACTAGGTTAGATATGAATCAAAGGATCAGGTTATATGTTTCCTAGTCAATTATCCTTCTAAAAGTATATTCCTATAGGCAGGTGAGGTCCAGTAGACTGATAGTAGGAACTGCCATTGTATACACTTACATGTGACCAGGGACAGGGTTTTATACATGTAGCACAAATGGAGGTTTCAACTATCAGGTTGCTGGCAATGCCTATTTTTCAATTTTTTCTAAGCACTTTGGTCAAAAGCAAATCAAAATTTCTTTTAGGTAAGACAAGGTTCAGTTAATTGACAGTAGGAACTTCCGTTTTATATTATGGCCTGGGACAGGGGTTACTTTTTTCACACTATTTATATTTCAACTATTTGTAAGCACTTGGGTCATAATTTATACTTATGGTATCAGAGTTATTTTATGGTATCATAGCATAACTTTACAGGCCTGGTCAACTTAAAAACTTTCATGCAATGCATTCTTTTTTGTTTTGAAAACTTGTCTTTCAAATATAAGTAAGTTACCTACAAAGTTAGATATAAATCAAAGGATCAGGTTAAACGTATACATGTACTAGTCATTTATCCTTCTAACAGTATATTCCTATAGGCAGGTGAGGTTCAGTAGACTGATAGTAGGAACTGCCATTGTATACACTTACATGTGACCAGGGACAGGGATTTTATAGTACAAATGGAAGTTTCAACTATCAGGTTGCTGGCAATGCCTATTTTTCAATTTTTTGTAAGCACTTGGGTCAAAAGTAAATCAAAATTTCATTTAGGTAAACTTATAAAACTAGTCCTCATTAAATTCAGGAGGACAGAAGTGCCATCTTTAAACCATAATTAGGTTTATGTTAGTTTCTGCATATAAACTCATAAAACAAGCCACATTAAATCCAGGTCAAAGTTCTACCTGTACACCATTTCTACATAAATTTCTTAAGGTCAACTTTTAAAAATAGGCTACATTAAATTCAGGTCTCGAGCGATACCGTCTTCAAATCTCTGTTACGTTACGTAAACTTACAATACTAGTTTGCACTGAATTTAAGTTCTAAGCAATACCATCGTTTAAACTTGAAGTTCTTTGTTACAAAAATTTCTTCATGTAAACTTTAAAAATAAACCTATTGGTATGTTAACTCCAGGTATCAGCAAAACTCTTGTCAGGTAAATTTAGAAAACCAGCCAACATTATATTCAAGTCAAAAGCAATAGGTACATCTTTAACTCTTTGCCACACGACAAAATCATAGACTGGTTCAAATTGAAAGCATTTGCAGACGACAAAATAAAGGTGACTGAAAAATTGACTTTTGTTTTGTGAAGGGTAGAAAACATTGTGGGAAAAGGAGAAAATGCTGGTAACCAGCATTTTCTCCTTTTCCCACAGTGTTTTCAAAAGGCTTCTTTCTCAGGGGTGTCAAAAGTAGGGATTGTGTGGTAATGGGTTAAACTACACATTACATAAATTTCTTCGGGTAAAATTCTAAGGCTAGCTTTCATGTCTCAAACAGCACTATCTTAAATCCTTTCTACTTAATCCAGAGTTTCCATGATCCACAGGTAACAGCCTTTTGAAAGCATTGTGGTTGAAAGGCAAAATCCATATCACAAGCTTTTTCCATACCCTCTGCCTTTCAAAACTAAATAATTTGAGTTGCACTTAATTTATCATCTGTAAAAGTTTTCAATTTGAACTAGTCTAAAATTTTGTACCTAGGTAACCCATAAAATTGTTTGAAAAGTCTTCGGCAGAAAAAAAAATTCATATCAGGTACAGACTCTCCAGTTTAAGTTTATATTTGCATGAATTTTCAATATAAAGAGACGGTTTGCAAACTCACAGTGCAAAATATCAAATTCTTTCAGTAAATGTTTATTGTTCAAAATTTTAGATAATCCTTTAACAAACAACTGGTTTTTACAACCCTGAAATAGAAGCCGTTAGAAAACATTGTGGGAAAAGGAGAAAATGCTGGAACCAGCATTTTCTTCCTTTTCCGCAATGTTTTCTAGGCTGCTGGAAACAAATTTCAAATTTTGAGTTACATTTATTCTGTCATCTACAAGTGTTTTCAACTCTAAAATTTTGTCATTTGGTAAAGGGTTAAAGAAGATTCAATATCATATAAGCTATCAAAACTTTGTACAATTCAAGCTAACACTATGAATGTCTTGCTCCTCTACTTGTATTACAGGATTGTTGTTGTCTTTTCATGCTGAATTATGTCTGAATGAAATAAGAAATATGTATACCCGCAAATCTTGGCATAAAGTTTCAAAATTCAAAATTGATTTTGTTTCTTTGTGTATTTGTGTGTTTTTGTTTGTTTCTGTGTGTGTTTATTTGTTTGTTTGTTTTTTCATGTTTATTTCAAACTTTTGCAGAGGTTTTGTGTGCAGTGCTATCACCACATTGATAACCTAGGTACCGGTCTGCAAAAATGTACCCGATATGGCCAATGTGCAGAGAGGATTAAAGGCCTTTCCTTTTCTGATGCATGTATTTGCAGGTTAAGATAGTACTGTCTTGGAGTGTGTTTGCAACCCAGGTCCAGAGATCTTATATGGGTATAATATCTTAGGGACCCAGTCTGTTTCAAAACCTCACCCCCAACAAATTACACTTTCTTTATAAAAAAAAAATGCATCCCTGTCTTTTTGATCTACATAAGACTGTTAGGCCAAGGCATGTCAGAAAACATTGAAATTGTGATCCCAAAGTTACAGTTAGATGGGTCCCCAGTTAGATGGCCATTTACATGCTGACACCCATATTGTATTGAGCAGGTAAAAAATGGCCATTGGCATGCCTAGAGAAACTGCTCCTATCTATATTGGCCACACCATGCTAGGTGGACAGTCTTGTCTGATGTCTGGACTGTTAAACTATATTAAATATTGTGTCAGCATTTTAATATGGGTAATGAACTTTACCTTCTATCGTACATTGCCATACCTGTATGGTGGTTAGTTTTTATAAAAGACTTTGTGGCCAGAGTGTGTTTGAAAACATCTGATCGTGATCTCAAAAAGACGGTGAAAATGGTCATTTGAAAGCTGACACCAAAATAAACAATTCAAGAAAATGACCATTAATATGTACAATATTGGCCACACTGTGCTAAGTAGTCTTGTCTTGGTCATTGTTTGAATTTGTATGATATAGAATACAATAGTGTGTCAGCCTACAAAGAAAACATTAGTAAATGTAATCATACTGTTTTCAAAATTTGCAATATTGTGAGAGCAATAAGCTGAATTGAATGATTTCTTTGGCCTACTTGGGGATGTGGTTGTAGTTCCTTACCTCTACTTTTTATTCTGTTTTTAGGTACAGAATAGTACTGGAGCCACATACAATATGGTGAAGATGAAATGAACCATCTAATTGAGAAACAGAACCTAGACTAGTGAATGCTGTGTATTGAACAAATGTAAACGGTGGTGTTCCACAAATTATCATACATTCTTCAAATTGCTGAAACGATTTGGGAAAAGCAGTGTTTTTCACACTGCTGTGTAAGTGCTGACTTTATTTTTTTTAAGTTGTGTGAGTCTAGCCAAACTGATCTTCATGTTACAGGAAGGGCATTAGCAAATTCACTCTTACCTTGGTATTTTGTCCAAAGTTCTATTCTTTAGAATTGAGCTACATTTTGTCAATAGAATGCTACCTAAAGTAATAGTTGCACCTAAAATTTAATTAGTGACCCTTGAATTGCTATGAGGAACATGTGCACAGCTCAAGGTTATGCAGGTCAATGATGTATCTGATATTAGCCTGTTTGGTTGTGGGATAACATCTTTTCTATAGATTGACGAGTATTATAAACTATAAAGTATGATAAAATGATGTGAATTACAGCAGTGGTTCCATTTCCTGCTTTTTTTTTTATTTTACAAAAGCGTTGACTAACTCTCTTGGCAAATTTGTAGCCTTCTTCATATCTAAAAATTGGATTTCTCTTTTTTCCTTAACCCAGGATATTTACAACACCTTCTTTCTTATGGTCTTCACTTTCTACCACACTAAAAATCTTAAGATTTGTAAAAATTTGAAATCTAACTTCCAGTGAAGCTAAAATTATGAATTCTGTAAAAAAGGGGGAAAAAAAGAAAATTCTGTTTATCAGCATTTTTTTCTTTTCACACAACGATTTTGAAATTCTTCTACCCCAAGTTTGTGCAATTTTGAATAGTATGTTAAGTAGAATAAAATATTTATTTGGTAAAGGATTGAAATATTTCTTTTCAGGTAAGACATGATTATTCAAGCCCGGCTCAGTGGTGAGTGTGTCAGACTCATGACCTGGTGGTTGTGAGTTTGATACCCGGTTGAGGCGAACTTTCTTTCCGGCGTACTTTCACTCTCACCTCTGCTGAAGCATGTGAGAAAAGTAGTCGGTGGCTTTGGAAAGAAAGTAGTGTAAGTACTGGTGTAAGAAAGCCAGGAAATACATAAGCGTCACCGACCGCCATGATAGGACCTTAGCTGTTTAAGTGGCGTTAAACCTGAACAATCAACCAACATGATTATTCAAATCTTTTTTGTCTGCTGAATTGCCTAAATTTATCTGCCCCTTTGCTTAGATTTTTAACTCTACCTGCTGGAAATGGCAAAATGTTAAACTTGTCCAAAATACAAGCTGTTGCAGACGACAAAATAAACATGACTTAAGAATTGAAATTAAACTTTAGAAGAGTAGAAAACATTGTGGGAAAAGGAAGAAATGGTTACCAGCATTTTCTCCTTTTTCTATAATATTTTCATAAGCTTCTTCCCGTGGGTGGTTAAAACTAGGGATTGTTTGGTACAGGATTAAAAGAATTCCTGAATTATTTATCAGTAATGCTGTTTGTCTGTCCCTCTTGTTAAATCCTTGGCAATAACTGATGAAACTTCATTTATCTGTTCCTTAGGCTAGTTAGCAATTTTATTTGTGTGTGGGAGTGGGGATGTATTATTTAATGCAATGCCATGGAAAAAGGGTCTAAAGAATGTGTCATAAAAAGAGTCTTTTTCATTTAAGGATATTCAAAAAAAGTAATCTGTTTTTCTTTTAAATCTCTTTCAGAAAAGATATGAGCTTATTGTAGGAAACTTTAGCATGACTACAGAGTGGAGGTAGATCAAAGTTGTCAAACAGTTTCTAGCTGTTTTCTAAATGAGTTTGTTTTCTAAATTCACAAATGTAAACGGTGGTGGTCCACAAGTTATCATACATTCTTCAGATTGATTAAACAATTTGGGAAAAGCAGTGTTTTTCACACTGCCGTGTAAGTGCTGACTTTATGATTTGGTTTAAGTTGTGTGAGTCTAACCAAACTGATCTTGAGGAATGGCATTAGCAAATTCACTCGTACCTTGGTTTTGAATAGCGTCACCTTATGACAACAGGTATTTTATCCAAAGTTCTGTTCTTTAGGATTGAGCCTCATTTTTCAATATAATTTAGCTACATTTTGTCAATAGAATACTTTCTAAAGTAATAAATGCACCTAAGATTTAATCAGCAACCCTTGAGTTGCTATGGGAAACATGTGCACACCTCAAGGGTATGCAGGTCAATGATATATCTGATATTAGCCTGTTTGGGTGACACCCATATTGTATTGAGCATGCTGGTAAAAAGAATGGCCAAAAATTAAATATTGTGTCAGCATTTTATCGAGTTCTACTTACTACCATACTGCCTCATTTTTTGTATTAGTTGAAAAAAATTGAACAGTGCAAAAGTATTTGTAGAAAGTCATCTGTTTTGAAATCAAAGTGAAAATTTGCACAGGAATGGAGGCATTTGTAATGTGCTAATACTACATTTCCACAGATAGTTTTGTTTAGAGCTTTAACCCTTTCCCAAACAAGCCCTTGTTTTTACGTGTCTGCAGTACAAGTCTTCTGAAAACACTGTGGGTAAAGGAGAAACTGCTCGTAACAAGCAATTTCTCTTTTTCCAACAAGGTTTTCTACCCCTTCGGATAATTTTCTGCCATTATTATGAAAGTTAAAATTGTTGTCTGCAAACTCTTTCAGTTTGGAAGAGTCTAAAATTTGTTGTTTGGGAAAGAGCTAACAAGTCATAACTATATGCTGGTGAGTTGATAAGTTTATAAAAGACTGTTACACCAGGGCATTTTTAATGATTTCTTATCTTGACCAAAAATATGACAGTAAAAAATGGTCATTACAAAGCTGACACCAAAATGAGTAATTGCAAAATCATAAATTACCTCAAGTATTGGTTACACTGTGGTAGGTAAACAGTTGTGTCTGGTTCTGTGTTTGAGTGTTTATTATACACACAATATTGTGTCGGCTTACAAAAGTAAAGGAAAAGTCTTAGATAAATTTTTTATATCATTGCATATGTTTGCAATATGTTCAAAATTTGTTATTCTGTTAGAGCAATAAACCGATTCCAAAGATTACTTTGGCTTACTTATGGATGTGGTTTTTGTGCCTTACCCATGTTTTTGTTTTATATTTAGGTCAAGTATAGTGCAAGAGCTACATACACAGACTTTGCTAAAGCTGATATGAACTGTCTTTTTGAAAAAAAGAAACCTAGACTCATGGATGCTGTATACTGTACCAATGTTAACAGTGTTATTCCACAAATTACCATATATTCTTCATTCCCTGAAAACAATTTACAAGAAACAGTGTTTCTGGACCATCAAAGTTGATTCTTTGAGTCCAGAATTGATCATGATGTTACAGAAATGGCATTCCAGAAGTGTCCTGCGAAAACTATGAATTTCTACTTTGCCTGCCTATTCCGGAATTGTATCAGACAATTCTAGAATTTCGCGAGGGAGCTATATCATACTATTGTCTTAAAATTACAAAGGGGATAGATCAGGATAATGATAAATATGTTAGGACATTCTCATGTATTGCAAAGGTTCTAGATTCTGGTGGTCATGATTCGCTTACTTCCTTTACACACAGTGTTTTCTGCTCTTTCAGTCAAGTATACAACATATTCCGTCTTTGAAGCGACATCGGATTTCTTGTTTTGCAAATGCTTTCATTTTGGAGCAGGCAAAAATAATGATGGTTATGCCATAAAGGGTAAAAGTTAAAAGTGTTCCAATCTGAAAGTTCTTTTCAACTGAGAGATAATCTCACACTATTAAGGAGTGTATATTAAAGATCAGGCTGCACTCTTGTGCAGTCTTATCTCTGCAAAACCCATCACGTTCATGCTTAGCAGCCAAACAGTTGAGCCTGAGACATCTTTGTGCTAACTTAAGACCGAGACAAAACAGATTTACTGATGGTCAACCCATTACCAAACAATGGCGACTTTTAATGCCCCAGAAAAAGAAGCCTTTTGAAAACAATGTGGGTAAAGGAGAAAATGCTGGTAACCAGCATTTTCTTCTTTCCCCACATTGTTTTCAACTCTCCCCAAATCAAATTTCTATTATTGATTCCCATTTATTTTGACTGTAAATGCTTTCAATTTTAGCTAGTCCACAATTTTGTTGTTTGGTAAGGGGATAAATTTTTAGACTTAACCAAATCGAAAGTATTTGGAGATGGTAAATTAGATGTAGCCCAAATGAAAACATTATGGACAAGGGATAACCAGCATCACCTTGCCTCTTTTTAGCTCACCTGAGCACGTTCTTGCTCAAGGGGAGCTTTTAGGATCACCCAGTGTCCGTCGTCTGCAATTCTTTATACATATATCCTCCTAAACCACTGGACCAATTTGGACCACACTTGGCCTGACTGTTTCTTGGGAGGTCCTCTTTAAAAATTGTTCACAGAATTTGATTCAGTCAAAAACTCTGGTTGTCATGGCAACGAAATGCAAATTTCTAAGAAATTCTTTAAAAATCTTCTTCTGTGAAACCACTGGCCGGATTTTAAAATAGTTTCACAGAGATGTTCCTTGGGTGACCCTTTTCAAAAGTTGTTCACGAAATTTTGATACGTCAAGAAACATGGCTCTGGTGAATGGGGGCTACTTGCACTATACGTCAAAGAAGAAATTCTTAAAAATTATTCTTCTCTGAAACGGCTGGTCAGATTTTGAAATATTTCTCAGGGATATTCTTTGAGTGACCCTTTTCAAAAATTGTTCGCGAAATTTTGATCTGTCAAGAAACATGGCTCTGGTGAATGGGGGCTACTTGCACTATACGTCAAAGAAGAAATTCTTAAAAATTCTTCTTCCCTGAAATGGCTGGTCAAATTTTGAAATAATTTCTCAGAGATATTCTTTGGGTGATCCTTTTCAAAAAGTGTCCATGAAATTTTGATCCGTAAAGAAACATGGCTCTGGTGAATGGGGGCTAATTGCACTATACAGCAATAAAGAAATTCTTCAAAATTCTTCTTCTCTTAAACCGCTGGTCAGATTTTAACCCTTAACCCCACAAGACATTTCTATGGTATCTCTAGTTGACCTTAAATAACAGCAAGGATGAAGCTGTTTCTTATGTGTATATGACATCTTTTGATAGCATAGAAAACATTGTGGCAAAAGGTGACATTGCTCATCACGAGCAATTTAACCTTTTGCCACAATGTTTTCCAAAGGCTCCTACAAGCAATGCGTAGAAATGAGTATCTATGGAGTAAAGGGTTAAGATAATTTCACAGAGATGTTTCTTGGGTGACCCTTTTGAAAAAGTGTTCATGAATTTTGATCCGTCAAGAAAAATGGCTCTGAGGAAGGGGGGGGGGGGGGGGGGGGCTACTTGCACTCTATGGCAAAGAAGAAATTCTTAAAAATTCTTCTCTGAAACCACTGGTCAGAATTTGAAATAATTTCTCAGGAATGTTTTTTGGGTGACCCTTTTCAAAAAGTGTTCATGAAATTTTGATTTGTCAAGAAACATGGCTCAGGTGAATTGGGGCTACTTGCACTATATGGCCATGAAGAAATTTCTTGAAAATTCTTCTTCTCTGAAATGGCTAGTCAGATCTTGAAATATAATTTCACAGAGATAATCCTTGGGTTGCTCTTTTCTATAAATGTTTGCGAAATTTTGATCCTTCAAGAAAATGGCTCTGGTGACTTGGGTCTACCTGCTCTATACAGATATGAAGGAATTCTTGAAAATTCTTCTCTGAAACGGCTGGTCAGATTTTAAAATAATTTTAAAGATATTTTCCTTGAATGACCCTTTTCAAAAATTGTTCGAAATTTTGATCCATTAAGAAACATGCCCTGGTGAATGGGGACTACTTGCACTTTATTGAAATTAAGAAGTTCTAAAAATTATTCTTTTCTGAAACTGATGGTCAGATTTTGAAATAACTTTTACTGGTGACCTTTTGAAAATTGCTTGGCAAAATAATGATTTTGTTTCCAATGTTTCAATTCCTCAAAAAAAAGGGCTATGGTCCTCTCAAAAATTCAGGTGAGCGATCCAGGACCATCTTGGCCCTCTTGTTTCCAAATTGTTTTTAGTAGCTTTCTTCTTCAGGGTTTTTGAAACTTTGGATTGTGTGACAAAGGGCAAATTTGAGAGAAAAATTTTTATAGGTTTTGTTATACGCCCGTCGAAGACGGGACATATTATGGGATCACCCGTGGCGTGCGTGCGGCGTCCAGTTCTTTGTCCGGAGCATATCTCCAAAACTATACTAGCTAGGGTAATGAAATTTCATGGGTGGATAGATCTCATCGAGGGGGAGTGCAGTGCAAAGGAATCGTAACTCTTGCTCTCTTAATTTTTGAGTTATTGCCCTTTGTTGTTTTTCATACTTTAATTTTGTCCGGAGCATATCTCCAAATTTATTCTAGCTAGGGTTATGAAATTTCATGGGTGGATAGATCTCATCTTGGGGGAGTGCAGTGCATAGGAATCATAACTCTTGCTTGCTTAATTTTTGAGTTATTGCCCTTTGTTGTTTTTCATACTTGAGTTTTGTCCGGAGCATAATAGCTAGGGTTATGAAATTTCATGGGTGGATAGATCTCATTGAGGGAGATTGCAGTGCACAGGAATCATAACTCCTGCTTGCTTAATTTTTGAGTTATTGCCCTTTGTTGTTTTTCATACTTGAGTTTTGTCAGGAGCATATCTCCAAAACTATATAGCTAGGGTTATGAATTTTCATGGGTGGATAGATCTCGTCAAGTGGGAGTGCAGTGCAAAGGAATCATAACTCTTGCTCTCTTAATTTTTGAACTGTTTTTCATACTTGAGTTTTGTCTGGAGTATATCTATAAAACTATACTAGCTAGGGTTATGAAATTTCATGGGTGGATAGATCTCATCGAGGGGGAGTGCAGTTCAGAGGAATCATAACTCTTGCTCACTTAATTTTTGAGTTAATTGCCCTTTGTCGTTTTTCATATTTGAATTTTGTTCGGACCATATATCCAAACTATACTAGCTAGGGTTATGAAATTTCATGGGTGGATAGATCTCATCAAGGGGGAGTGCAGTGCACAGGAACCATAACTCTTGCTTGGTTAATTTCTGAGTTATTGCCCTTTGTCATTTTTATACTTGAATTTTGTCCGGTGCATGCCCCAGCTTTACAACTTGGGGTAAGACGGGCATATCTTGCGACAATTTGCCGCTCTTGTTACCCTTATGCTTATACTGCAAATTCTGCACATCAATTAGATGAACACAGATCAAAGATTGTGCAGGTCAATTTAATTTGATACTTCAAAACTGATTATAGAGTAAGGTAGAATGACCACTTTTTATACCGAAAACATCAGAAAAGAGAAAAGTGCGACCCTGGTCAGCCTGTGCAATCCACGTAGTCTGACCAGGGTTGACACATGTCACGGTTCCCAGATGGTACATTTTTGTCTAACAGGTTACGATTTTTATACAAGTATTGTACCCTGGTTATCATGATAAACAATATAGCGACATGCTCTCTGATTTATTGTACTGTCGGTTTACTTCAAAAACCTCATAACTACAGCTTGTAGTTAGAAGGTCTTTGAAGTAAATGGACAATAACCTGTCAACCATAACTTAAAAACATGAATGCTTAGCAGATGATTTATGACAATGTAACTCTTCAGTGCACATTTCTTACAGTATTCTATGTAATTGTGCCTTTCAATGGTATTATAGTTAGAACAAAATTCAGTTAAGTTCTTCTTGTGAGTATCAATCACTCAATACTGTACTAGGAGACAAATGTCAATGATAATGATCAGAGAATGATGAAAGAAAATGAAAATAAAAGTCTTACTTTGTTCCCAATTCCTACTTTGCCCAGGGACAATCCAGGAATTGAACCATGCCAGGTAGGCATTCCAACTACCTCCTGCAAAGTGAGAATTCCCACTTGGAGTTGGAAGATTCCAGTATTGTCCTGATTCCTACTTTGTGCAGAACATAAATAACACATCCTGTTGGTTAAAGTTATGGTCTTTAGTATTTAGCCATATTTTTTAATTAAAAAAATTCTGCAGTACTACCTGAAGTTTTACTTGACTCTTTACCACACAATCCTGACTTTTAACAACCCTGAGAAGGCCTGTGAATACATTGTGGGGAAAGGAGAAAATGCTGAGAAACAGCATTTTCTCCTTATCGCACAATGTTTTTAACCTTTTTCAAATTAAATTTCAATTTTTGATTCACATTTATTTTGTTGTCTGCAAATGTTTTCAGTTTAGACTAGTCCAAAAATACCAGTTTATTGTTGTTTGGTAAAGAGTTATGTAGCCACCCCAGAGTTGCTATGTGAAACATGTTTACAACTAAAGAGTAAAGATTGTTAATGATGTGTATGACATTAGCCTGTTTTGTTATGGGGTAACCTCTATTTTAAAGATTGATGAAATATTGTAAAATATAACAATGTGTTGTGAAATAAACAGTGCTTCATTCTGCTGCATTTCTTTCCAAAGTGGTTGGTTATTCAGTGGTTATTCTCCTCATGGCATAGACAAAATCTATTGACAAATCTTTAGCCTTCTCCCTTTTAATGCGTTTTCTAAACAGTTCTTAGTTTTTAACAGCCCTGAAAGAAAAACGCTTTTGAAAACATTTTGGGAAAAGAGAATATGCTGGTAACAAGCATTTTCTCTGTTTCCCACAATGTTTTCCACCCTTTCCAAGATAGAAGTTATCTGTTTAGTTACATTAGTTTGGCTTCTTTGAAGAAAATATCGGGGTATTGTCATAGCTGTAGCATCAATGACTGTGCCACATTGTCTTGCAAAAACTTTGGACATTTTGTACCATGGACATCTTTGAAAGATTAGACAACTTTTAATTTCTAGCATTTTTTTCCTTTTCCCAAAATGATTACTAAGGCTTTTTAGCTCACCTGAGCAAAACATGCTCAAGGGGAGCTTATAGGATCACCCGGTGTCCGTCATTCGTCGTCAACAATTCTTTAAACATCAACTCCTCCTAAACCGCTGGGCTGATTTAGACCTTACTTGGCTTGAATGTTCCTTGGAAGGTCCTCTTTAAATTTTTTTCACAGAATTTGATTCCATTAAAAACTGGTTGCCATGGCAACCAAATGGAATTTTCTAGGGAATTCTTTAAAAATCTTCTCCTCTGAAACTGCTGGTCAGATTTTGAAATAATTACAGATATGTTCCTTTGGTGACTCTTTTCAAAAATGTGGCTCTGGTGAATGCGGGCTTCTTGCACCATATACATTTAGAAATGAAAGAATTCTTAAAAATTCTTCTTCTCTGAAACAGCTGGTCAGATTTTAAAATAATTTCACAGGATTGTTCCTTGGGTGACCCTTTTCAAAAACTGTTTGTAAAATTTTGATCCGTCAAAAAATGTGGCTCTGTGAATGGGGGCTTCTTGCACTATACAGAAATTAAGAAATTCTTAAAAATTCTTAACTGCAACGACTTGTCAGAATTTGAAATAATTTCACATAGATGTTCCTTGGATGACCCTTTCCAAAATTTGTTCGGGAAATTTCGATCCATCGAGAAACACAGGTCTGGTGAATGGGTGCTCCTTGCACTATAGAGAAATGAAGAAATTCTTAAAAATTCTTCTCTGAAAACGCTGCTCAGATTTTGAAATAATTTCACAGAAATGTTCCTTGGATGACCCTTTGTAAAATTGTTTGTGAAATTTTGATCCATCAAGAAACATGACTCTGGTGAATGGGGGCTTCTTGCATTATATGTCCATGAAGAAATTCTTTAAAATTCTTCTCTGAAACAGCTGATCAGATTTCGAAATAAACTCACAGAAATGTTCTTTTTATAACCCTTTTCAAAAATTGTTCGCAAAATGCTGTCTAGAAACATGGCTGTGGTGAATGGGGGCTACTTGCACTATTTGGCCATGAAGAAATTCTTTTTCTCTGAAATGGCTGATCAGATTTTGAAATAATTTCTCAGAAATGTTTCTTAGCTAACCTTTTTCAAAAAATTGCTATAGAAATTTTGATCCATCAAGAAACATGGCTCTGATGACTGTGGGCTATTTACACCATACAAACATGAAGACATTCTTAAAAATTCTTCATCTCTGAAAGGGCTGATTACATTTAGAAAGAAATGCTTATGGTTCTCTAAGAAATTCAAATGAGCGATCCAGGGCCATCTTGGCCCTCTTGCTTCTTATTGTTGTCACTGACTATACCAAAAATGTCAAAATCTAAAGCATGAGTTTCCATGTG
The DNA here is from genome assembly GCA_943736015.1 of Tridacna crocea. Classification (NCBI taxonomy): domain Eukaryota; kingdom Metazoa; phylum Mollusca; class Bivalvia; order Cardiida; family Cardiidae; genus Tridacna; species Tridacna crocea. The sequence goes on from OX031065.1 coordinate 40,959,835, forward strand.
GCTGAAATTATGATTTCCGTCTTTGAAATCGAGAAAAAAATAGAAAAAAATACTCAAAACCAGGATTTCCCTCAATATCTTCAAAACATCGATCCTCACCCAAGTTATGTTTTGTTTTCAACCAAAAAGTTTTAAAGAGGAAAAAATGACTATATGAGTCATCAAAAAAGACTAGCTTTTGCTAGCTGTTATACCTGTCCTTCGAAAATTTTGGATTTTTTTCCCCCTGTAATAGCTCTATGCATCACAGCATTATAATCTTAATTTCTTCAGCCCCTATGTCCAATCAGCTGTGAAATATCCATTTTTTGCCTCTATTGCCTCGGTACAATACTGTATATTGTTATTAATCTCTCGCTAACTCCAGCAATTTTTTAATAGATTGATTGAATGATTGTCTGGTTAATTCTTTTTAGCTCACCTGAGCACAACATGCTCAGGGGGAGCTATTGTGACCGGTCATCGTTCGTCCGTCCGTCCATCCGTCCGTCCGTTAACAATTTCTTTAAAAATCTTCTCCTCCAAAACCAGATGGCCAATCTTGATAAAACTTGGCAGGAATGTTCCTTGGGTGAAGCTCTACAAAAATTGTTAAAAGAATTTAATTTCATCAAAAACTCTAGTTGCCATGGCAACAAAATTGCTGAAAATGGAAAAAATCTTTAAAAATCATCTTGTCACAAACCATAAGGCCGGGAGCATTCATATTTTGTATGAAACATCATTGGGTGACCCTTTACCTAAATCGTTAAAATTATTCCCCTGGGGTCATATTTAGGCTTTGCCTGGGCGCACCCTATTTTACATAGAAACAAAGAAGGAAATCTTTAAAAAATCTTCAGACAAACCATAAGGGCTAGAGCATTCATAATTGGCATGTAGCATTATCTTATGATCCTCTACCAAAATTGGTAAAATTATTCCTCTGCGGTCATATTTGGGCTCTGCCCGGGCACACCCTATTTTAAAATCTTTAAAAATCTCTTTGTGACAAAACATAAGGCATTCATATTTTGTTTGTAACATCATTGGGTGACCCCTTACCAAACTTGTTAAAATCATTCCAATGGGGTCATATTTGGGCTGTGCCCGGGCGCACTCTATTTTACATAGAAACAAAGAAGGAAATCTTTAAAACTTCTTTTGATGACAAATCATAATGGCTAGAACATTCCTGTTTAGTGTGTAGCATTAACTGATGATCTTCTACCAAAATTGTTGAAATTGTCCTTCTGCGGTCATATTTGGGCTCTGCCCGGGCGCACCCTATTTTAAAATCTTTAAAAATCTTCTTGTGATAAAACATAAGGCCGGTAGCATTCATATTTTGTTTGAAACATCATTGGTTGACCCGTTACCAAAATTGTTAAAAATCATGCCCCTTGGGTCATATTTTGGCTTCGCCCGGGCGCACCCTATTATAGAAACAAAGAAGGAAATCTGTAAAATATCTTTTTCTGACAATTCATAATGGCTATAGCATTTCTATTTAGTATGTAGCATTATCTGATTATCCTCTACCAAAATTATTAAAATTATTCCTGTGCGGTCATATTTTGGCTCTGTCCAGGTGCACCCTATTTTAAAATCTTTAAAAATCTTCTTGTGACAAACCATATAATGCCAAGAGCATTCCTATTTTGTTTGAAGCATCATTTGGTGACCCTTTACCAAGAAGGAAACCTTTAATAAATCTTTTTTTGACAAACTGTAATGGCTAGAGCATTCATATTTGCTATGTAGCGTAATCTGATAATCTTCTACCAAAATTGCTAGAATTATCCCCCTGTGGTCATATTTGGGCTCTGCCCGGGCACACCCTATTTTACATAGAAACAAAGAAGGAAATCTTTTAAAAATCTACTTGTGGCAAACAATAAGGGCTAGAGCATTCATATTTTGCAAGTAGCATCATCTAGTGACCCTTTATAAAAATAATCAAAATTATCCCCTTGGGGTCATATTTGGGCTCTGTGCCCTGGTGCACACTATTTCACATAGAATCATAGAAGGAATTCTTTTAAATTCAATTCCATCTAAAAAGGAGAAATTGTTTGTAACAAGCAATTTCTCCTTTCTCACAATCTTTTCTACCATATAGATCACTTATTTTTCATTTTAAATACATTTAAAAATGTCGTCTGCAATTTGTTTCAATTTGGAACGGTCTAAAATGTTGTCGTCCTAATTATTGTGTGGTCTATGTTTGCCTTGCATTTCCCTTTTGATGCAACGTTCCCCTACTTGATTCATACTTTCCTTTTACCTATTTTTGTCCCGTTTCACTTCTTTATTTTGTAAATTGGGTTTGAACAATGTGCTCCTGCATTCTAATCAGGGAATGAGCTTTTGCTTTTTCGTCCTTTTATTGTAAGGGTCCTCTTCGGGTCGGAGTCTGGCAGTACATTGGTTCTCTTTCTATTTGACATACGCCTTAAATATTATTATGAAAAGCCAAGTACGTACAGATTAATAGAACTAATTGTAACAAAAGAACAGTCTTAAACCTTTGTTACCATATTAACGAAGCTGTAAAGCGCCGTCTATCCATTATGAACGTCGTCTCCTCTTGATTGTGCCTTGCCAGGCGGCCAATTATTTATTTATTATTTTCGTCACCATTGACCCTTATCCTACTTAACCCATTACCACACAATCCCTACTTTTGATGACCCTGAGAAAGAGGCCGTTAGAAAACATTGTGTGAAAAGAAGAAAATGCTGGTAACAAGCATTTTCTCCTTTTCCACAATGTTTTCTACTCTTTACACAACAAATTTCTAATGTTGAGTCACTTTTATTTTGTCGTCTGCAAATGCTTTCGATTTGGACAAACCTAAAATATTGTCGTTTGGTGAAGAATTAATAACTAAAATGTAATGTTCAGTTCGTTATTAAAACCCAAGTATCGCTATTTTTAAGTTATAATTTGGGGAATAATATCTCCTGGTCAGTGTAGATGGAAGATTAGAATGCACAGTCTGATCTTGATCTGCACTGGCTGCAGAGGTGTTAAGCAGCTCAGGGGTTAATTTTCTCTATCTGCTGCTAGGTAAGGCATAATAATATAAATATGTCGCTATCCTTTTATCCATATATTCAAATATTTGTTAGGACTTAGTTCAGTTATATAGTCTGCATGTATTACATATGTAGTAACTTGGCTACAACGCCTCACTTCCTTAGGCCTGTATGCCTCTATAATTTTTTAAGTCTAATTAACTCTGTCATTTGACAAACATCTTTTTTTCGTCAAAATACAATCAGATGCGGGAATCTACTTCGGATCCAATAAGACCGGTCTTTAGTGGAGCCGAGAGCACTGTGGGAAGCGGAGATAATTTTTGTTACCGCTTTTTCCCAATTCACACAATGAAGTCAAAATTTTGTTTATTAGGGCCATTAGAACATTGGATACTTTGGTAAAGTGTAAAGTGGACAGATTACATGAAACTTGCGTCAAAATGTTTCTCATTCCAAGACCATTCTTCATGTTCCAAGACCATTCTAAGTTTAAAATTTACACTGATTTGACACATACAACACTAAATTAAATGATTTGATAAAAAAAATATTTGTTTGAGAAAATGCAAGTGTTTGCCTATTACAAAGTCATGTAGCGGTATGCATGATTATAACAGATAGATACCCTTGTAAATATGATATCAAGTTACAGTTTGTTACCATGGCAACTAGAATGCTTAGTTTTCTGTACACCGTTAACTCTCTTTGAGAGTTATCATTGAACAGAAAACTGAGCATTTTGGTAGTCTAAATAATGAGACGACACGGTGATTTTTTTTTTTTCATATTTGGACATTTATTGTGCACCAGAGGCGATCAATCGAAAAGTAACATCGCCTTTGAGGACAGTTGTCTTGACTGAGCATTTTAGTTGCTATGATAATAGATACATGACACAATTTCCTATTTGAAATGATATAGGGTTAGTGTTTAACCCTAGCGACACAATCGTCTAGACTGACATCTGGACCAACAAGCTGTAGTCCTTTCTATGAAGGCAATCGTTAAGTGATCCCTACAAGAATAATTCAACTTTTGCTTCAGGATTTTTCCCACCATCTCCACCTCCAATTCATTGTCATAATGCAGAAGAAAATCATCCATTTTTAACAGTTCTGAAATTCCGTAGAACACGGCCATTTTAGGTTGTTTATTTGTCGCGTTAAGTGTGTAATACATTTAAAAAATATGACACTTTCACTATTCTGGTATATACAGGATTGGGAAAAATTGTCGTGTGGAAAGGGAAGTAACTCGTGGTGACGCGTCAGTAACGGTATTTGGCAATTGGTCTATTAACTCGATCTATAAATATTCATGAGCAATCAAATGGAGTAGCGTGCAATCATAGGACCAACAAGACATGGAACGAATTGGTTTTGGAACGAAAAAGCCCAAGGTCAGTTGGCAAATTTGTATCATTTCACGAGAAGCTAATTTCAATCAAAAATAAGTATCTCAACGATCGATAGCCTCGCCCAATGTATTTTAATATGCCATTTCAAATTACATATTTGAGTGACACCGTAAAAGTCATTTGCTTGAGAAAAAATGAGTTTAACTGGGTTTATTTCCTTCGGTTTTGCACAAAATGGTAGAACTAAAACTCTACAACGTTTGGGTACGCTGTCTCGGTAAAGACTCGGTACAGACTCTAAAGAGTTTGGGTACGCTATGACAAAATGGATACGCTGGCATATGTAGAAATATGTATCATATAGAGGATCTGCAAATCAAGATTTAAATTGAAATGTCGTCCTAGATAGCTGCAAATTATGAAGAAAATGGCAATATTCATGTATTTAAAATGAACTACTTTATGCCAAGTTTTATATTCTTGCGCTAAAGCCCAGGACCTTTCGGAGGTTGATTAATCTATCGGTGTCATTGACGACCGACTTTTTTTGAAAAGGGCCGAGTTATTACACTTGAAATTACGTTTTTCAGTCCATCTGGCTTTTTTTGCGATAAAAGAGTATATAATCATTGCTTTATCTGTTTGTATGTGGTTAGGACAGAGAATGTAGTAATGATATTCCACAGCGTTTGAAACATTTTCAAGCTGCAAACATCCGCGATATTCAGGCAAAATTTAAGCGGTAACTACTTGAACTCAATCTCTTTCTCCTGCTGTGTACCTAAACGCGATTGAGTATTAGATTCACAGGTCACTGTAGAAAAAAAGCTATGAAAAACATTTTGAGAAAAGAAGAAAATAATACTAAACTGCATTTTCTTAGTTTTACACAATAATTTCTACCCTTTTTGATACATGTTTTACTTATTTGAAGAAACTTCTGGTTATAGTTAACTCATTACCAAATGACAACATTTTAGGATTGAAAAAATGGAAAGCATTTGCAGATGAAAATTTGAAAGTTTTGTGAAGGGTAGATAACATTGTGGGAAAAGGAGAAAATGCTGGTTATCAGCATTTTCTCCTTTTCCCACAATGTTTTCTAAAGTCTACTTTGTCAGGGACGTCAAAAGTAGGGACTGTGTGGTAATGGGTTAAAAAGGGTCTTGTTACAAACCATTTTGGGTGGGGAAACATCAAAATATAGAAAATATGTATTGTGGCAATTGTTTTATTGAAGTTTCAGGTTCAGTTTGATTGGATAACAAAATGCCTTTAATATCACAACAGTAAAGCCCTGTCACTCTTTGTACTAGGTCACCAGTAGGTCAACAAACCTTTACCAGAACTAATCAAAGTGCAGAGGTTCTCTTGTTTTATATGAAAAGGATTATATAGATTATGTAAAGCAACCATCTTTAACTCTTTAACAAACGACAAAATTTCGGATGTGACCAAGCTGGAAGCATTTGCAGACAACAAATTAAACATTGATGAAATGATGATTTCTCTCTTTGATAGAGTAGAAAACACTGAGGGAAAATGAGAAAATGCTGATTACCAGCATTTTCTCCTTTTCCAAGAGTGTTTTCCAAAGACTTCTTCTTCAGGGTTGTTAAAAGTCAGGATTGTATGGTAAAGATTACCACCATACGAACTAACCTGCAATACAACAATGAAATCAAAATGAATAGTTTGAGAGAAGAAATTTTTCAAAGACTTTACTTTATACCATAAAAGGAAAATGAGCCTCCCATAAAAGCCATGTTTTTTGACAGATCTTTTTTTTTTAAGGAATTCTGTAGACCTGTACCTAAGGAACATTCGTGCAAAAAAAAAAAATGCTATCCAATTAGCGGTTTGCGAGAAGATTTTTAAAGGTTTTTTACTTTCGTTGCCATGGCAACCAGAATTATTCATGGAACTCAATTATTTGAAGGAATTTGAAAGGGGGACCACCTAAGGAACATTCCTGTGAAATTTGGTAAAAATCCAGTCAATAGTTTCTGAGAAGTTTTTAAAGAAAAAGTTTACGGATGCACACACGGACAAACGGACGAACACACAGACAGACGCGTGACGGACACAATGCCATGACAATAGCCCGCTGGCCTTCGGCCAGTGGAGCTAAAAACACGCACAAAGAAGTACTCAAAACAAAAAGTCATTTCCACCAAACATACTGGTAGGTGTTTCATTGTCTCACATTCCAAGAAAGGAAAGCCATTTTCAGTTTGATCAGACACAATAATTAGATTACAAGAGGGCCAAGATGGCCCTGGATCGCTCATCTGAATTTTTGAGATGACCATAGCCTATTTTTTTCTTGAGGTATTGATACACTGGAACAAAAGTTATTATTCTACCAAGCAATTTTCAAAAGGTCACCTTTAAAAGTCATTTCAAATTCTGACCATTAGTTTCAAAAAGAAGAATTTTCAAGAATTCTTCATTTCCATATAAGAACAAGTCGCCCCCATCCATGAGAACCATGATTCTTGACGCAAACAATTTTTGAAAAGGGTCACGTAAGGAACATCTCTGTGAAATTATTTCAAAATCTGATCAGCCTTTTCAGAGAAGAATTTTTAAGAATTTCTTCATTTCCATATGTAGTGCAAGTAGCCCCAATTCACCAGAGCCATGTTTCTCGACGGATCAAAATTTTGTGAACAATCTTTGAAAAGGGTCACCCAAGGAACATCTCTGTGATATCATTTCAAACTCTGTCCAGCCATTTCAGAGAAGAAGAATTTTAAAGAATTTTTTATATGTCCCTAAAGTGCAAATAGCCCCCATTCATCAGAGCCATGTTTCTTGATGGGTCAAAATTATTGCATACAATTCTTGAAAAAGGTCATCAAAGGAACATTGCTGTGAAATTATTTCAAAATCTGATCAGGAGTTTCAGAGAAGAAGAATTTTTATGAATTTCTTCATTTCCGTATAGTGCAACTAGCCCCCATTCACCAGCACCATGTTTCTTGACAGATCAAAATTTCTCGAACAATTTTTGAAAAGGGTCATCCAAGGAACAGCTCTGTGAAATTATTTCAAAATCTGTCCAGCTGTTTCAGAGGAGAGGAATTTTCAAGAATTTCTTCATTTCCATATAGTGCAAGTAGCCCCCATTCACCAGAGCTATAATTCTTGACCAATCAAAATTTCGCGAACAATTTTTGAAAAGGGTCACCAACGGAAAATCCCCAAGAAATTATTTCAAAATTTAATCAGAAGAATTTTAAAGAATTTCTTCATTTCTGTATAGTGCAAGTAGCCCCCATTCACCAGATCCATGTTTCTTGAGGGATCAAAATTTCACGAACCATTTTTGAAAAGGGTCATCCAAGGAATATCCCTGTGAAATCATTTTAAAATCTGGCCAGCAGTTTCAGAGAAAACAAGTTTTAAAGAATTTTCTAGAAAATTCCATTTGGTAGCCATGGCAATCAGAGTTTTTGACAGAATCAAATTCTGTGAACAATTTTTAAAGAGGACCTCCCAAGGAACATTCCAGCCAAGTTTGGTCCAAATTGGCCTAGCTGTTTAGGAGGAGTTGATGTTTAAAGAATAGTTGACGACGCACGACGGACACTGGGTGATCCTAAAAGCTCCCCTTGAGCATGTTGTGCTCATATGAGCTAACAAGAGGGCCAAGATGGCCCTGGATCGCTCAAATGAATTTTTGAGAGGACCATAGCCATTTTTTTTTTTTTTTTAAGTATTGAAACATTGGAAACAAAATTATTATTTTGACAAGCAATTTTCAAAAGGTCACCTGTAAAAGTCAATTCAAAATCTGAACATCAGTTTTAGAAAAGAAGAATTTTAAGAATTTCTTCATTTCTGTATAGTGCAAGTAGCCCCCATTCACCAGAGTCATGTCTCTTGTTGGATCAAAATTTAGCAAATAATTTTTGAACAGGGTCATCCAAAGTACATCTCTGTGAAATTATTTTAAAATCTGACACGCTGTTTCAGACAAGAAGAATTTTCAATAATTTCTTCATGTCTGTAGAGTGCAAGTAACCCCCATTACCAGAGCCATGTTTCTTGACAGATCAGAATTTCATGTACAATTTTTGAAAAGGGTCACCAAAGGAACATCTCTGTGAAATTATTTTAAAATTTGACCAGCGATTTCAGAGAAGAAGCATTTTCATGAACTTCTTCATTTCCATATAGTGTGAGTAGCCCCCATTCATCAGAGCCATGTTTCTTGGCTGATCAAAATTTCAAGAAAAATTTTTGAGAAGGATCACCCAAAGAACATTCCTGAGAAATTATTTCGAAATCTGACCAGCTGTTCCAGAAAAGAAAAATTTTTAAGAATTTCTTCATTTCTGTATAGTGCAAACTTGTAGCCCCCAGTCACCAGAGCCATGTTTCTTGATGGATCCAAATTTCAGGAACAATTTTTGAAAAGGGTCACCCAAGGAACATCCCTGTGAAATTACTGGTATTTTAAAATCTGGTAAGAGGTTTCAGAGAAGAAGATTTTAAAGAATTTCTTAGAAAAATTCCATTTGGTTGCCATTCCTACTAGAGTTTTCGACAGAATCAAATTCTGTGAACAATTTTTAAAGAGGACCTCCCAAGGAACAATCCAGCCAAATTGGTCCAAATTGGCACAGCGGTTTAGGAAGAGTTGATGTTTAAAGAATTGATGACGATGCACGACGGTCACCGGGTGATCCTAAAAGCTCCCCTTGAGCATGTTGTGCTCAGTTGAGCTAAACAAGAGGGCCAAGATGGCCCTGGATCGCTCACCTGAGTTTTGAGATGACCATAGCCTATTTTTTTTTGAGGTATTGAAACATTGGAACCAAATTTATAATTTTGCTAAGCAATTTTCAAAAGGTCACCTGTAAAATTCATTTCCAAATCTGACGATCAGTTTCAAAACGAAGAATTTTTAAGAATTCTTCATTTCTGTATAAGAGCAAGTATCCCCCATCCATGAGAGCCATGTTTCTTGATGGATCAAAATTTACGAACAAGTTTTGAAAAGGGTCACCCAAGGAACATTTCGGAAAATTTCTTTTAAAATCTGACCAGGGGTTTCAGAGAAAGAGAATTTTCAAGAATATCAACATGTCCATATAGTGCAAGTAGCTCCCATTCACAAGAGCAAGGATCACCCAAGGAACATCTCTGTCAAATTATTTTAAAATCTGACTAGGGGTTTCAGAGAAAAAGAATTTTCAAGAATTTCTTCATTTCCATATAGTGCAAGTAGCCCCCATTCACCAGAGCCATGTTTCTTCATGGATCAAAATTTTGTGAACAGTTTTTGAAAAGGGTCACCCAAGGATCATCACTGTGAAATCATTTTAAAATCTGTCCAGCCGTTTCAGAGAAGAAGAATTTTTAAAAATTTCTTCATTTCCCTATAGTGCAAGTAGCCCCCATTCACCAGAGCCATGTTTCTTGACGGATTAAAATTTTGTGAACAATTTTTGAAAAGGGTCTTCCAAGGAATATCCCAGAGAAATTATTTCAAAATCTGACCAGTGGTTTCAGAGAAGAAAAAATTTTAAGAATTTCCTCATTTCCCAATAGTGCAAGTAGCCCCCATTCACCAGAGCCATGTTTCTTGACGGATCAAAATTTCGCGAACAATTTTTGAAAAGGGTCACCCAAGGAACATCTTTGTGAAATTATTTCAAAATTTGACCAGCGATTTCGTCGGAGAAGATTTTTTAAGAATTCCTTCATTTCTGTTTAGTGCAAGTAGCCCCCGTTCACCAGAGCCACATTTTTTGACGGATCAAAATTTCACGAACAATTTTTGAAAAGGGTCATCTAAGGAACATATCTGTGAAATTATTTCAAAATCCAACCAGCGGTTTCAGAGGAGAAGATTTTTTAAGAATTCCTTCATTTCTGTATAGTGCAAGTAGCCCCCATTCACCAGAGCCACAATTTTTGATGGGTCAAAATTTCACGAACAATTTTTGAAAAGGGTCACCCAAGAAACATATCTGTGAAATTATTTCAAAATCCGACCAGCGGTTTCAGAGGAGAAGATTTTTAAAGAATTTGCTAAAAAATTCCATTTCGTTGCCATCGCAACCAGAGTTTTTGACGGAATCAAATTCTGTGAACAATTTTTAAAGAGGACCTCCCAAGGAACATTCCTGCCAAGTTTGGTCCAAATCCGCCCAGCGGTTTAGGAGGAGTTGATGTTTAAAGAATTGTTGACGACGCACGACGCACGACGGACACCCAGTGACCCTAAAAGCTCCCCTTGAGCACGTTGTGCTGAGGTGAGCTAAAAAGCTGAATAGGACTTTGGTCAGTTATTATTCTGCGTTATAACCAATTCTGGGTTAGTGTCAGAGGTAATGTTCTGTATTGATAAATTAGGTTCTATCTGTGAAAGACCAACACTGGACACTGCTACTTGTATACCCTCTGGCAAATCTGAGGCATTCAGTTGTTGTATGTGCTGAAAGTACAGATAAACAGTATGAGTAGCAATAGATAAACACTGCAAACTGCTACTTATATAATTTATGCTCTAGAAAATCTAAGGAATTCTGTTGTTGTCTATGCTGAAGGAACAGAAACCGAGTTTACTGCAAAAATGAGACAATTCTAACTTATACCATCTGACTTAAATGAGTATGGAAGAAGATAAGTTTAAAATGTATGAAATCAAGGCTGAAAACATACATAAACACAAACTGAAAACCACATGGTCAAAGAAGAAATCCCTCATTAAAAGTAGGTTCTTCCTTGTTGCGATACTTTTAAATGGTCTGATGCACAAACAATTTTAAATGTCTGATGGAGATAGAGAATAAAGAAATTAGGTTACAGTCTGTTTTTGAAATACATGTACCAGAAACTGAAGCAAGTCAAATTATACGACACAAATTTTCAACACCTGTCAACTGTAAAGACTTTGAAATTATTACTTGTACAAATTTATCAAACCTTTACCACACAACCTCACTTTTGAGACCCCTGCTGAAGAAAGCATTTGAAAACATCTCAGGAAAAGGAGACAGTGCTAGTAACAAAGCTCCAGATAATTGGGAGTGATGATATTCTAAAGTCATTGTTTCTCTTCAAAAGCCTATGTTGTGGGTACTCATTAGAATCATCTCGATGGGACAATTCTCATGATTACCCACATCATAGGGTTTAGTAGAGAATAATCTATATTTTGAATTTTGAAATCAAAATCACTCCCTCTATCTGGAGCTCTGTAGTTACCACCTTTTTTCTCTCTTTTCCATAATGCTTGCTACCTTCTGAAGATAAATCACATAATTCCGGTCACATCAATACCTTTTGTCTTTAGCAAATGCCTTCAATGTTGACAAGCCTAATATTTCTTTGTATGGTACACAGTTAACTCTGTACCAAACGAAAAATTTTTGGACTGGACCAAATTCAAGGCATCTGCAGACAATAAATTAAATCTTGTTAATATGGTGATTTTCTTACTTTGATAGGGTAGAAAATATTGTGGGAAAAGGAGAAAATGCTGGTTACTGGCATTTTCTCCTTTTCCCACAATGTTTTCTATGGGGTTCTTACACAGGTTCGTTAAAAGTCAGGATTGTGTGATAAAGACTTAAACAAATTTGAATTGCAGTGAAAGAGATAACATGTTTCGTAAGCTACTAATTCTGATGTTAGGAGCTTACCGGTACAGGAACTTGTATCACTTGATCTCCTTGCAGTATTTGAATATGTTGAGCATGTTGTAGTTGAGAGATCTGTTCTGGGGTGGCATGTAACACCTGGATCTCACCTTGCAGGTTTGAATCCCCGTGCATAGCCACTGACTGTTGGAGATCAAGCTCCCCTTGTAAATAAACATCTGAGCTCTGTTTATACAAAAAAAAAGGAACAAAAATTATACAGTTGCAATTTAACCTTGATACCTTCTTGTATCCTATACCATAAGGCCAAAGATAGACCCCCAGGCTGCTGAGCATGACTTAATGACATTTTGCAGACAATGTAGATCTGCACTGAACATACAGTCTGATCTAGATCTACAATGTCCGATAAGGACATTATCTTGCCCCCCAAAATACCTTTGAAAAAGCAAAATTTTGGTTTCAACTTTCAACTTGGATGTTTCATTTCACTTCTTTAGCAGGAGAAGAGTTAAAATTGTCCAAAATAAAGCATCTGCATACAACAAACCAGATACCCCTTTACTGACACAATTTCTCCGTAACAGGGTTGAAAACATTGTGAATGATGCTTGTTACTATGATGTTTATCCATTTACATAGGGATCTTCATACGATCCCTAATTTACCTATTTTCTAACATACAAGGGGAACAACTTTTTTGACTAGGGTGTCAGTGAACTATGTATTTCTTCTACTTTGTAAAAATCCCATAGTTTGAAAAATAACAAATAGGAAAATACAAATCAAACAAAAGAACCATTTGAACAAACACTTTTGTCAACACAGACAGGCTACTTATCAGTCACAGTCTATAAATGTAATCACTGCTAATTACTTAATTTTTCGCTAGGAATGCAGGGCGATGCCATCGTCAAAAGTGAAGTGCTGCATAAATGCTCGGTTGTATGAAAATGCAAACATTTCTTTATGTGAACTTTTCCTGGTTTACCATATAATCAAGAAAAACATTCGGATTGACTTTCAAGAGTTTTGGACTGAAAATGCAGCCTCTAGAGCGTCACAAGATTTTCTTTGATTTGACCTAGTGGCCTAGTTTTTGCCTCTACATGACCCATTTTCAAGATATCATTAAGCCAGACATTGCGGCCAAGTTCGATATGTATCGGACTGAAAATTTGTACTCTTGAACGTTTACAAGGTAAAAACTGACAACAGACGACACAAGACAGGTGACACGCAATGGACACAGCATGATCACAAAAGCTCAGAATTAGCACTTTGTGCTCAGGTGAGCAAAACAAAAACATATTCTCACATTTCTATGGTGCAAGTGTAAAACATCCTCATGATTCAATGATTCTTCATCACTTATCATATCACCAATTAGTGGATAATTTGATGAAGCCTTTCCTCTAAATGCCTTCACTGTAAGAGGCATTCCTCGCTGTTTTCTTCTAAATGCTGTTCTACATTTAGAGTCTATATTCTGTTTGATTCTATGCCAGTCTTGTTCAGTTATACCAAACTTGTGTATCAAATGACCTAAATGTGAAAAAAAAGGCTGGGTTACAACAAAAATACGCAAAAATTGCTCACCCTTTATCACATATTAGCTTATTTAGTCAATTTTGCGAAAGATGCCATTCGAAAGCATTGAGGGCAAATGAGAAAGTGCATGCAACCAACATTTTTGCTTTTTCTACATTATTTCCATCTCATCACAGACAGTCATCACTTAACCCAATACCACACAATCCCTACTTTTGACGCCCCGAGCAAGAAGCCTTCTGAAAACCTGCGGGAAAAGGAGAAATTCTCTCCTTTTTTCGCAGTGTTTTCTACCCTTCCCAGAACAATTTTCAATTTTTCAGTCACCTTCATTTTGTCATCTGCAATGCTTTCAATTTGAACCAGTCTAAAATTTTGTCGTGTGGTAGGGAGTTAAGAAACATTTCATTTTGTTGTCTGCAGATACTTCCACTTTTAACAAGTCCATGACAAAACTAAGAAGTATATTTTACAGAGTTGAATTGCATTGGAAGGGACTAATGCATACTTTTGCAGAAAACATTTAAAAAGAGGACAATGATGGTGCTATATCGCTCACCTGAGTACTAAGCAGTAAAGGTCTACAATGAAGATAAATATCAAATATCAAAGTTCAAGGCCAAATAATTCTGACAGGGTATGTAACTGCAAAAAGCATTTTCTTCTTTTCCAAAAATGCTTTCACAACCTTTCTTATTCAGGGTCATTGAAAGTCAGGATTGTGTGGTATAGAATTGAATTAACTTGGAAGGCCAGGCATTAATTGCCTGTTCAAAATGGTGGTCAAATGACAGATTAAAACATCGTTCCATCATTGTAAGACACAAATGAGACTTGTTTCAGTAACTTTTGAACAAATGTCAAAGGATATTGGCTGAGACAGTAATCAAGCTAGCGCAAACTGGGAACCCTAGACTTACAGCTCACAACATTACTGATCTACCAGCAAATTTCAGTTGCTCAACAAGTCAAGTATGTGAAAGGTAACCCCTTTTTCTGTGACAAAATCATTCAGAAGAAAATTGTATCAAAAGACTATCCTAAGGAAATTCCGAAAACATGTTTGAAGTTCCATAAATACCAAGGACTTTAGAAGATATCCGTCAAGATGGGTGGATGGGCAAACTGACTGTAATTGGTCCATAATGAAATTATACATTTAGTCCCCTTTTTTGATAACATGTTGTTTCATGAAATAAAATCTAATAACTATTGTCTGTCGCTTAACAAGATGAAGTTTAATTACATTTTGTCCTGTAGTGAAAGAGAAATTGGTCCGCAGTAAAAATTTACACCAAGTCCCCTTTTTCAATGATATGGCAGACTATCATAAGGAACACACAATAAAGTTTCCATCTTCATTCAGAAAAGAGGAATTTAAAAGTTTTCTTTCTTTGTTCCCATGTTCAAACTTGTGACCATCAAGGCGGGGCCAGTTTGGACCCCAGGATCATTGTATCATATTTGGTAAAGGTCCACTAGAAAATGCTACATATGAAATATCAAAGTTCTATGACTTCCAGTTTCAGAGAATTTCTTTAAAAAAATTTTCCTTCTTCATTCCTATGTTTCGAACTTGTGACCCCCGGGGCTTGGCCTGTTTGGACCCCAGGGACATCATTTGAACAAACTTGGTAGAGGTCAAATAGCAGACGCTACATACAAAATATCAAAGCTCCACTCCTTCTTGTTTCAGAGAAGATTTTTAAAGTTTTCCTTCTTTGTTCTTATGTTTCAAATTTGTGACCCCTGGGGGCAGGGCCAGTTTTGACCCCAGGGGCATCATATGAACAATCTTGGTAGAGGCCCACTAGGATATGTTACACACCAAGTATGAAAGTTCTGCACCTTTTTAATCTTGGTAGAGGTCCACCAGGAGATCCTACATTCTAAATATCAAAGTTCTGCACCTTCAAATTTCAGATGAGAAGATTTTTAAAGTTTTCCTTCTTTGTTCCTATGTTTCAAACTTGTGACCCACAAGCGGAGCCAGTTTTGACCCCAGCGACATCATATGAATAATCTTGGTAGAAGTCCACTAGGAGATCCTACATACCAAATATTAAAGCTCTGCATATTCTAGTTTCACAAAAAAAGAATTTTAAAGCTTTCCTTTCTTGTTCCTATGTTTCAAACTTGTGACCCCTCTGGTGACGCCAGTTTTCACCCCAGGGGCATCATATGAACAATCTTGGTAGAAGTCCACTAGTAGATTCTACATACCAAATATCAAAGCTCTACACCTTCTAGTTTCAGAGAAGAAAATTCTTAAAAATTTCCTTCTTTGTTCCCATGTTTCAAACTTGTGACCCCAAGGGCAGGGCCAGTTTTGACCCCAGGGGCATCATATGTATAATCTTGGAAGAGATCAACTAGAAGATGCTACAAACCAAATATCAAAGCTCTGCACCTTCTAGTTTCAAAGCAGAATTTTTTAAAAAGTTTTCCTTCTTTGTTCCTATGTTTCAAACTTGTGACCCCTGGGGAGGGGCCAGTTTTGACTCAAGGGGCATCATATGAACATTTCTTGGTAGAGGTCAACTAGGAGATGGTACATACCAAATATCAAAGCTCTGCATCTTCTAGTTTCAGAGAAATTTTTTTTAAAAGTTTTCCCTCTTTGTTCCTATGTTTCAAACTTGTGACCCACGGGGCAGGGCCAGTTTTCAACCTAGGGGCATCATATGGCCGATCTTGGTAGAGGTTCACTAGGAGATGCTACATACCAAATATCAAAGTTCTACACCTTCTAGTTTCACAGAAGAAGAATTTTAAAGTTTTCCTTCTGTTTTTCCTATGTTTCAAACTTGTGACCCCCGGGGCGGGGCTAGTTTTGACCCCAAAGACATCATGTGAACAATCGTGGTAGAGGTCCACTAGGACATCCTACATACCAAATATCAAAGCTCAGCACCTTCTAGTTTCAGAGAAGAAGAATTTTAAAGTTTTCCTTTTTTATTCCAATGTTTCAAACTTGTGACCCCCAGGACTGGGCCAGGTTTGACTCCAGAGATATCATATGAACAATCTTGGTAGAGGTCCACTAGATGTTACATACCTAATATCGAAGCTCTCCACCTTCTAGTTTCAGAGTAGAAGATTCTTAAAGTTTTCCATCTTTGTTCCTATGTTTCAAACTTGTCACCCCCGGGGCAGGGCCAGTTTTAACCCCAGGGTATCATATGAACAATCTTGGTAGAGGTTCACTAGGAGATGCTACATACCAAATTTCAAAGCTCTGCACCTTCTAGATTCAGAGAAGAAGATTTTTAAGTTCTCTTTCTTTGTTCCTATGTTTCAAACTTGTGACCCCCAAGGCGGGCCAGTTTTGATCCAAGGGGCACCATATGAACAATCTTGGTAGAGGTCCACTAGGAGATGCTACATACCAAATATCAAAGCTCTACGCCTTCTAGTTTCAGAGAAGATTTTCAAAGATTTTGCTATTTTTTTCCTTTTGGTTGCCATGGCAACCAGAACTCTAAGTGGAATTCAATCTCTTGAACAACTTTGGTAGAGCTTCAGCCAAGGAACATCTCTGCCAAGTTTCATCAAGATTGGCCCCGTGGTTTAGGAGGAGAAGATGTGTAAAGAAATTGAGGACGACGCACAACGTACATCACACGACGGACATTGGGCGATCACAAAAGCTCACCGTGAGCACTTTGTGATCAGGTTAGCTAAAAAGAGCAAGGTCGTCTCTGAAAGGGCAGAAAAAACAGTGGAATAAGATACTGATTGTAATAGTTTTTCTTCACACATTTATGGTTGGGTTTTAGAAAATTGTTTTGGGAGAAAAAAATAGGAAACAAGAGGGCCAAGATGGCCCTGGATAACTCACCTGAACTTTTGAGAGGACCAGAGCCATTTTTTAAAAAAAATCTACCAGTAATCAGCCATTTCAGAGAAGAATATTTAAAAATTTCTTCATGTCTGTACTGTGTAAATAACCCACAGCCATCAGAGCCTTGTTTCTTGGTTTACATGTATCAAAATTCCTAGCACTTTTTGAAAAGGGTCAACTAAGAAACAGTTCTGTGAAATTATTTTAAAATCTGATCATCTCTTTCAGAGAAATAGAAATTTTAAAGAATTTCTTTATGGCAAAAAAGTGCAAGTAGCCCCCATTCACCAGAGCCATGTTTCTTGACTAATCAGCATTTTGCAAACAACTCTTGAAAAGAGTTACCAAAGGAACATTGCTGTGAAATTATTTCAAAATCTGATCTGCCGTTTCAGAGAAGAATAATTTTCAATAATTTCTTCATGTCTGTATAGTGCAAGAAACCCCCATTCACCAGAGCCATGTTTCTTGACAGAACAGAATTTCACAAACAATTTTTGAAAAGGGTCACCAAAGGAACATCTCTGTGAAACTATTTCAAAATCTGATCTCCCGTTTCAGAGAAGAATAATTTTCAAGAATTTCTTCATTTCCGTATAGTGCAAGTAGCCCCCATCACCAGAGCCATGGTTCTTGATGGATCAAAATTTCACGAAAACTTTTTGAAAAGGGTTATCCAAGGAACATCTCTGTGAAATTATTTCAAAAATGTGATCAGCGGTTTCAGAGGAGAAGAATTTTTAAGAATTTCTTCATTTCCATATAGTGCAAGTAGCCCCCATTCACCAGAGCCATGATTCTTGACAGATCAAAATTTCGCCATCAATTTTTGAAAAGGGGCACCCAAGGAACATCTCTGTGAAATTATTTCAAAATCTGACCAGTGATTTCAGAGGAGAAGATTTTTAAAGAATTTCCTAGTAAATTTCAATTTGCTTGCCAAGGCAAGAGCTTTTGATGGAATCAAATTCTGTGAACAATCTTTAAAGAGGACCTCCCAAGGAACATTCCAGCCAAGTTTGGTCCAACTTGGCCCAGCGGTTTAGGAGGAGTTGATGTTTTAAGAATTGTTCACGACGCACAACAGGTGTTCCTAAAAGTTCCCCTTGAGCACATTGTGCTCAGGTGAGCTAAAAATACAGTTAGTCCTCCCGAGTGATCTGTGGGTACAGTGTTTGAGAATTGAATAAAAATTTCTCACATAACCTCCCTTGTTTTCAGTGTAATAAACCCAGTATGGATTTTCTTATCTCATACATGTTTGATATCACTTTTGTGCGACATCATTTTTGACGTCACTTTCTTTATGTTTCATACAAGTGAGTCTCATGGATAATACCCGGGAGGCATTTATAAATGTTTACATCATTTCAATCTCTATTTTGTGAAACATCATTATGTGATCAAAAGAATCTGACATTCATGGGCGTTTGGGATAAAACCTCATTAAACTCGCCAAAGGCTCGCTTCATAACATTTCACTAGACTCGTTTAATAAACCTTTTATCACCTAACCTCCCTTGTTTTCAATGTAATATACCAATTACGAATTTTCTTATCTTACACACGTTTGATATCAAAATTGTGTGAAGTCATTTTTGATGTCATTTTGTACATAGTTAATACGGGTGCATTTATGAATGTTTTTTTATCATCTGATAACATATGATAAATATTGTTATGTGATAAAAAGAATCTGATATTCATGGACACTTGAGCTAAAATTTTATTAAACATGTAAAAGAAAATGTTATTAAGCTTGCCAAAGGCTGGCTTAATAACATTTCCCTAGACTTGTTTTAAAAAATCTTATCTCAAAAGCCAACTAATGTCAGAACCTATATATCATAGCTAAGCTGATTCCACCTGCTAGAAGTATTGAGAATTTAAGATAAAAAAGGAAAAAAAGGCATTCTTACATCTAATTCCATATATCATTAAAGGGTCTAGTTGATTTTTGCCATGTTTTCCCATTCCAGACAAATTGGATGTTGCTTGTGTTTCACGATCAAAGAGATAATCTAATAAGGTTAAAGCCATTTTTTCTGGAGTTCGACAGTTGGAATGAATATGAAGTAAATCACTGAAAAATAACAAATTTCATAACTAATGCCAGATAAGTCAAGTTCTGTGAGAAAATGTCATCCTGCAGAGTCCACATAGGATGACATAGTTCAATACTTTCTGTACTTTCTATCACTCTTTACCTCATAGTCCTGACTTTTAATGACCCTGCAAAAGGATACTTTTGACAACATTGTGGGAAAAAAAAAGAGACAAGAGGGCCAGGATGGCCCTGGATCGCTCACCTGAATTTTTGAGATGACCATAGTCTATTTTTTTTTTTTTTCTTTTTTAGCGTTGAAACATTGGAACCAAATTTATAATTTTGCCAAGCAATTTTCAAAAGGTCACCTGTAAAAGTCATTTCGAAATCTGACCATCAGTTTCAGAAAGAAGAATTTTTAAGAATTCTTCATTTCTGTATAAGAGCAAGTAACCCCCATCCACGAGAGCCATGTTTCTTGATGGATCAAAATTTACGAACAAGTTTTGAAAAGGGTCACCCAAGGAACATCTCTCTGAAATTATTTCAAAATCTGACCAGGGGTTTCAGAGAAAGAGAATTTTAAAGAATTTCATCATGTCTGTATAGTGCAAGTAGCCCCCATTCACAAGAGCCATGTTTCTTGACGGATCAAAATTATATGTACAGCTTTTGGAAAGGGTCACCCAAGGAACATCTCTGTCAGATTATTTTAAAATCTGACCACGGGTTTCAGAGAAGAAGAATTTTCAAGAATTTCTTCATTTCCATCTAGTGCAAGTAGCCCCCATTCACTAGAGCCATGTTTCTTGGCCAATCAAAATTTCGCGAACAATTTTAGAAAAGGGTCACCCAAGGAATATCTCTGTGAAATTATTTCAAAATCTGGCCAGCGGTTTCAGAGAAGAAGAGTTTTTAAGAATTTCTTCATTTCTGTATAGTGCAAGAAGCCCCCATTCACCAGAGCCATGTTTCTTGACGGATCAAAATTTCGCGAACATTTTTGAAAAGGGTCACTCAAGGAACATCTGTGTGAAATTATTTTAAAATCTGGCCAGCGGTTTCAGAGAAGAAGAATTTTTAAGAATTTCTTCATTTCTGTATAGTGCAAGTAGCCCCCATTCACCAGAGCCATGTTTCTCGACCAATCAAAATTTCGCGAACAGTTTTTGAAAAGGGTCACCCAATGAACATCTCTGTGAAATTATTTCAAAATCTGACCAGCGGTTTCAGAGAAGAAGATTTTTTAAGAATTCCTTCATTGCTGTACAGTGCAAGAAGCCCCCATTCACCAGAGCCACATTTTTTGACCAATCAAAATTTCACGGACAATTTTTGAAAAGGGTCACCCAAGGAACATATCTGTGAAATTATTTCAATATCTGACCAGCGGTTTCAGAGGAGAAGATTTTTAAAGAATTCCTTCATTTCTGTATAGTGCAAGAAGCCCCCATTCACCAGAGCCACATTTTTTGACGAATCAAAATTTCACGAACAATTTTTGAAAAGGGTCACCCAAGGAACATATCTGTGAAATTATTTTAAAATCCAACCAGCGGTTTCAGAGGAGAAGATTTTTAAAGAATTTGCTAAAAAATTCCATTTGGTTGCCATGGCAACCAGAGTTTTTGATGGAATCAAATTCTGTGAACAGTTTTTAAAGAGGACCTCCCAGGGAACATTCCTGCCAAGTTTGGTCCAAATCCGCCCAGAGGTTTAGGAGGAGTTGATGTTTAAAGAATTGTTGACGACGGACGACGGACACCGGGTGATCCTAAAAGCTCCCCTTGAGCACGTTGTGCTCAGGTGAGCTAAAAATACTGGTACCCAGAATTTTCTCGTTTTACACAATGTTTTCTACCATTTCCAAACCAAGTTTCAATTTTACAGTCACACTTGGTTTGTGCTCTACAAATGCTTTTTATCTGAACCAGTCTTATAATTTTGTTGTCTTGCAAAGAGCTAAATCATGAATTTTCTACATGTTGATGGACCATTCAAGTTCATGATTCTGTCTGTTGTAAGACAAACTGGTTTTCATGGATCCATAAATATGTGATGACTATATATTTGTAATGTATAATGTATAACCATTTTGCTTTGGGCCCCATTTTTTTCAAGAGTGTCACTCAAATGTTTTTTCCTGCATAAATCATTTACCTCAGATACATGGAAACCGTTTAGCAACATGTTCTAGATAATTCCTGAATGGTTCTCTGTTGCTATTCCTTTTATATCAATGGCCAATCTACATAACAGTACTAATGGTAACAAGAGGGCCATTGGCCCTGTAAAGCTCACCTTAGACTATAGCTTATGAGTGAAATTCAATTCTTTGAACACATTCAATAAAGCTTCACCAAGGAACATCCCTGTCAAGTTTCATCAAGATTGGCCCAGTGGGTTAGGAGAATAAGATGTTTTAACCCTTTACCACACAATGATGACTTTTGACAGGGCTAAAAGTTTTTCGTCTTGTAAAGAGTTAAAGAAATTGTTGACGGACGACAGACGCACAACATAGGGCAATCAAATATCAACGCTCTACACCTTCCTGTTTCAAAGAATAATTTTAAATTTTCCTTTTTTGTCCTATATTCGATCTGTGGTCCCCAGGGCTGGGTCAGTTTTGACCAAAGCAGCATCTTTGGGACAAACTTGGTAGAGGTCCACTCAAACATGCTAAATACCAAATATCAAAGCTCTACACCTGCCCATTTAAGAGAAAAAGAAATTTGAAATTTTCCTTATTTGTTCCTATGTTCCAACCTGTGACTTCCGGGGCGGGGCCAGTTTTGACGCCATGGAAATCATATGACCAAACTTGGTAAAGGTCCACTAGAAGATTCTGCATACCAAATATCAAAGCTCTGCACCTTCAAGTTTCAGGGAAGAAGATTTCTAAAGTTTTCCTTCTTTGTTGCTATGTTTGAACCTGTGACCCCCCCAAGGCAGGGCCAGTTTTGACTCCAAGGGCATAATATGAACAAACTTGGTAGAGATCAACTAGAAATATCATAGCTCTGTGCCTTCTAGTTTTAGAGAAGAAGAATCTTAAAATTTTCTTTCTTTTTTCCTATGTTCGAACTTGTGACCCCCGGGGCGGGGCCAGTTTTGAGCCCACGAGCATGATTTAAACAAACTTGGTAGAAGTCCACTAGGAGATGCCACATACCAAATATCAAATCTCTACGCCATCTAGTTTTAGAGAAGAAGAATTTTAAGATTTTCCTCTTTGTTCCTATGCTCAAACTAGTGACCCCCAGGGTGGGGCCAGTTTTGAACCCAGGGGCATCATTTGAACAAACTATGTAAAAGTCCAGTAGGAGATGCAACAGACCAAACATCAAAGCTCTATGCTTTCTAGTTTCTGAAGAAAACAATTTTAAAGTTTTCCTTCTTTGTTCCTATGCTCAAATTTGTGACCTCAGGGGTGGGGCTTGTTTTGACTCTAGGGGCATAATTTGACCAAGGGGCATAATTTGACCAAACTTGGTAGAACTCCACTAGGAGATGCCACACACCAAAATATCAAAGCTCTATGCCTTCAAGTTTCAGAGGAGATTTTTAAAATTTTCCTTCTTTATTCCTATGCTCAAACTTGTGACCCCTAGGATGGGGCCAGTTTTGACCCTATGGGCATAACTTGAACAAACTTGGTAAAGGTCCACTAGGAAATGCCACATACCAAATATCAAAGCTCTATGCCCTCAAGTTTCAGAGGAGAAGAATTTTAAAGTTTTCCTTATTTGTTCCTATGCTCAAACTTGTGACCCCCCGGGGCGGGGCCAGTTTTGACCCAAGGAGCATAATTTGAACAAACTTGATAGAGGTCCACTAGGAGATGCCATATACTAAATATCAAAGCTCTACACCAAGTTTCAGAGGAGAAGATTTTTAAGGTTTACCTTCTTCATTCCTATGCTCAAACTTGTTATCCCCCGGGGTGGGGGCAGTTTTGACCCTATGGACATAATTTGAAAAAACTTTGTAGAGGTCCATTAGGAGATGCTACAGACCAAATATCAAAGCTCTACACCTTCTAGTTTCAGAGAAGAAGATTTTCAAAGATTCCGTTTTTTTTTCTCTTTTTCTTGCCATGGCAACCAGAGTTATGGGTGGAATTAAAATCTTTGAACAATTTTGGTAGAGCTTCACCCAAGGAACGTTCCTGCCACGTTTCAAAAGATTGACCCAGTGGTTTAGGAGAAAAAGATGTTTAAAGAAAATGTAGACGGACGACGGACACTGGGCGATCACAATAGCTCACCTTTAACACTTTGTGCTAAGGTGAGCTAAAAACACATGATAAATTTTTGTTGGAAATAGTCTAACACACAAGCTTAGTGAATTTCATTTTGAGGATTGATGATAGTCATTGCAACAGGATTCATCTTTCTCTCAACAACTATCATATTTTTTTGACAATGGTTACGTGGGAAAGCAGCCAGGCCCTCAATAAAAATACTTGATTAAGTTGTTAAAGAAATTCTAGGAAGCCATGGATAGGTGCACAAGCCCTCATAATCTTAACTGAAATAATGTTTGAAATGGTGTTAAATACAACAGAAATAAAGCTGTCCACAGGTCAGATAATATAAACAAAGAATGAAAAGTTCTGACCTTCCACTTACTGCACACCTCACTCTCATTTCAACGTTACTTTCATCTCCTAACCATGTTCCATTTGGATAATCCTCTGAAAGTTGGAAAAATTAATCTTTAGAGAGCCTCTCATAATCAGCAAGCAAGCATAGGTCATTATTAGTCATCACAGTATGTTTTACTCTTTACCGAATAACAAAATTTTGGACTTGTACGAAGTGAATGCACTTCCAGACGACAAAATAAAAAGTACTCATAAATTGAAATTTGGTTTAAGCAGGGTAGAAAACATTGTGGGGAAAAAAAGAAAATGCTAGCTTCCGGTATTTTCTCTTTTTCCCACCATGTTTTTAAAGGGCTTCTATCTCCGGATTGTAAGAACCAGAGATTGTCTGGTAAAGTTCCAGTTTTGAGTGTATGTTAGACTGCTGTCCTCTAGTGCACCTGACATGCTGTTGAGAGTGGTATTTGAGTGCAATAAAAACATACACTAAATGTATACATGTATTTGATAATTGGGAAATAACTTGAACCTTCAGAATACATCCTTAAAACAGCAGTAATACATGCAGGCGAGTTATTTTCATGTTTCCAACTTTAATTCTAGTTTTAAGATTCTTTTTTCTGCCAACAACCAGAATTCTAAGAGACTGTGGCATAACATTGATAGACTCAAAATAACATCCATACTTTTAAATGGTATGAATTATCCTGCAATTTGATCTAAAAAAATATTTTCTTCTGGCCACCAGTTGGTATTTACTACACTGCTATTACTCGCAGATTATAATTTTGGCCTTTGTTGACATACATAATATAACAATACAAACATATAAAAGGTGATGCAGGTTAAAAGCATGCTTCATTACATAAACAGTACAACAGGCATTCTAGAAGAAAGGAATGCTTGTATCCCCTATAATTATGAAATTGACTAACCATAAAAAGACACTGTTATTGTCTGAGAGTTACAGAAGAGGTTTTTTTTAATGTATTATAACCATAATAATATGTTTTACCAGCAAGAACTTACCTTCGCTGTTTAAAGTTATAAGTGTTACGTTGGGACCTAAACTAGCTATACTATCAACACTGTTTAAAGAGGCACCATCAACTGGTTCTAATGAAATGAAAAAAAAAAACAAAAAAACAAGAGGACCATGATGGTCCAATATCGCTCACCTGAGTACTAAGCAATAAAGGTCTACAATGAAGATAAATCTCAAATGTCAAAGTTCATGGCTAAATAATTCTGACAGGGTATGTAAGTGTGCAAAAAGCATTTTCTTCTTTTCCCAAAATGCTTTCACAAACCTTCTTATTCTGGCTCATTGAAAGTCAGGATTGTATGGTAAGGGATTGAATTAACTTGGAAGGCCAGGTATTAATTTCCTCGTCAAAATGGTGGTCAAATGACAGATTAAAACATCATTTGCCCATTGGTAAGACACAAATGAGATTTATCTCAGTAACTTTTGATCAAATTTCAAAGGAAGACATGAAGAAATGAGACAGTAATCAAGCCAGGGAAAACTGGGAACCCAAGACTAACAGATACAAAATTTTACTGACTGATCTATCGGAGCTCAACAAGTCCAGTATGTGAAAGGTAACACCTTTTTCTGTGACACATCTTACAGAAGAAAATTGTATCAAAAGACTATCCTAAGGAAAACATGTTTGAAGTTTCATAAATGTCACAGACTTTAGAAGATATCCATCAAAGTGGATGGATGGGCAAACTGACTAATTGGTCCATAATAAGGGGCATCATATGAACAATCTTGGTAGAGCTCCACTATGAGATGCTACATACCAAATATCAAAGCTCTGCACCTTGTTTCAGAGAAGAAGAATTTTAAAGTTTTCCTTCTTTGTTCCAGAGCTTCACCCAAGGAACATCCCTGCCAAGTTTCATCAAGATTGGCCCAGTGGTTAAGGAGAAGATGTTTAAAGAAATTGTGGACGACGGACAATGCACATCGCACGACGGACATTGGGCGATCACAAAAGCTTACCATGAGCACTTCATGCTCAGGGAGCTAAAAAAACAGAGAGAAAACTTTTAACCCATTACCACACAATCCCTACTTTTGACGACCCTTAGAAAGAAGCCTTTAGAAAACATTGTGGAAAAAGGAGAAAATGTTGGTAACCAGCATTTTCTCCTTTTCCTACAATGTTTTCTACCCTTCACAAAACAAATTTCCAATTTTCAGTCACTTTTATTTTGTCGTCTGCAAATGCTTTTGATTTGGACCAGTCGAAGATACTGTCAAGTGGTAAAGAGTTAAGCAAAATGTTTTTGTAAGTCAGAAATGTATTGATTGTTTACCAAACAACAAAAATTTAGACTGGTTCAATTTGAAAGCATCTGCAGAGGATAAATTAAATGTGAATCAAAATTGAAATTAGTTTTGGGAAGAGTGGAAAACATTGTTGGAAAAGGAGAAAATGATGGTTATCAGCATTTTCTTCTTTTCCCATAATGTTTTCAAAAGCTGTCCCTTCAGGGATCACTAAAAGTCAAGAGTGTGTGGTAAAGAGTTAATTCTTTCCTTTATGAGCTATTTGAATAAGTCCAATTAAAAGCAAATACATGCACAACAAGTCATAAAATATGTTTCAATGTACAGCTAATTTCAGCTTGAAAAAGATAGATTTAGGACCAATACAAGTGCTTAACCCATTACCACACAGTCCCTACTTTTGGCGCACCGGAGAAAGAAGCCTTTTGAAAACACTGTAAAAAAAGGAGAAAATGCCGGTAACCAGCATTTTCTTCTTTTCCCACAGTGTTTCCTACCCTGCCCAGAACAAATTTCTATTTTTCAATCACCTTTATTTTGTTGTCTGCAAATGCTTTCAATTTGAATCAATCTAAAATTTTGTCGTGTGGTAAAGAGTTAAGTGTTTAATACCATTTTTTTAACATGATTTTAGTTTGGTGGCTAGTGACCTATCTATGCTTTCCTAGAGCTTCTGCTTTTAATCATTCACACGATACTCTTCCCAAGCTTTCCCAAAATTAACAAGCGATTTCGTTGAAATGATATCCCCCGCCAAAAAAGACCTTTTTTGATACAAACGTATAAGAGGTACATGTATTGTGTTTTGCATGTACATGTGGCCTTTTTGTTATTGGTCCATGATGAAATTATACATTAAGCTCCCTTGTTCCATGGCACAGGATTTCATTACATAATAACTCAAAAAGCATAAAAAGCAGAGTTATCATTCTAGTACACTGCAGTTCTCCACAATAAAATCTATCAATGTATGAAGAAACATGTCATTAACTGAAATAATTTTTGAGTTATGTCCTGGACAAAAATTGAGCCTGAAAAATAACGAAGGGCAATAATTAAAAAATCATATTGCCAGAGTTATCGTTCTTGTACACTGCACTCCTTACAGTAAGATCCATCCACCGATTAAGTTACATGTTCATATCTGAACTAGTTTTTCAATTATGTTCTGGACAAAAGTTAAGCCTGAAAAATAAGAAGGCGTAATAACTCAAAAATTATGAAAGATAGAGTTATTATTCTTGTGCACTGCACTTCTCCTTATTGAAATCTAGACACATACAAATTTTCAAGTTGATATGTGAAACACTTTTCAAGTTATGTTCTGGACAAAAAATTTAGCCTGAAAAATAACAATGGGCAATAACTCCAAAAATTTGAAGGACAGAGTTGTCATTCATGTACACTGCACTTCTCCTTAATGAGATCTATCCACTTACGAAGTTTGAAGTAGGTATCTGAAATACCATTTATCTTCTGGATAAAAATGGGGGACGGAAGGAGGGACTGACAGAGACTATCACCATATCCCCCCCCCCCCCACCAGGGGGATAATAAGTCAAAAAAAGCCTGTGAATCTAAATGGAAATGTGCGAACAAAAATCCAAAGTAAACATTTACAAAGGGCAATAATTCCAAAAATACTGAAGATAGAGTTATGGTTCTTGTGCACTGCACTTCTCCTCAATTAGTTCTATATGTGTGTGAAGTTTCAAGTTCCTAACTTTTATACTTTTGGAGATATATGCCAGACAGAAATCCAAAGTAAAAATTAACAAAGGACAATAACTCAAAATTTACTGAAGACAGAGTTTTGGTTTTTGTGAACTGCACTTCTCCTTAATGAATTCTATAAGTGTATACAGTTTGAAGTTCCTAGCCTTTATACTTTTGGAGATATGCTCCGGACAAAATTCCAAAGTAAAAATTTACAAAGAGCAATAACTCACCAATTACTGAAGATAGAGTTATGATTCTATCCCCCGCCCCCTTTTCTGCGGGGGATAATAAGCATTGTTGAAATAACGATCAGCTGTAAGAGATGTGAATCAATCCAGTCGCAATGACTACCATTGAATCTCGGAAAGAAATTGACTAAACT
The DNA here is from genome assembly GCA_943736015.1 of Tridacna crocea. NCBI lineage: Eukaryota > Metazoa > Mollusca > Bivalvia > Cardiida > Cardiidae > Tridacna > Tridacna crocea. The sequence goes on from OX031065.1 coordinate 40,988,291, forward strand.
GGAGATTTAAACCAGCACTGTACGCCATCAACTGCGCTACCTAAGCTTGGCTTTCAAAATCATAAAGTAGCTCAAAGTATGAATGAATGAATTTTGTTTTCCAGCATATCAACAGCTTTTGGTTAATTGGTGCACATATCCTGTATCGAAAGATGATTAAAGTGAGAAAAGGCCCCTTCAAAGATATCTCTCTCTTACCACATTTTTTGCTTGAAAGTATTCCACTGACAACCGTTCAATTTACATCTACATGCATGAAAATGAATGGAAAACATAAATGCAAAACCTAGATCTTACCAAACAACAAAATTTTAGACTCGTCTAAATTGAAAACATGTGCAGACAACTGCATTAAAGCTTTACCACACAATCCTGAGTTTAAAGGACTCTGAATAAAAAGCCTTTAGAAAACATCTTGGTAAAAGGAGAAAATGCTGGTTACCAGCATTTTCTCCTTTTCCCACAATGTTTTCCATCCTTCCCAAAATAAACTTCAATGTTTCAGTCAAATATTTTGTCTTCTGCAAATGCTTTAAACTTGGAGGAGTCTAAAATTTTGTCATTTGGTAAAGAATCAAATGTCGCTCAATTACTGATATTTTTCTTTAAATGAGTAATAACTATTGCGGACAAAAGGACAAAATGTTGGTTACCATTACTTTCTCCTTTTCCCACTATGTTTTTGAAAGTTTCAGGATTGTGTAATAATAGGTTAACACTTACCCGATTTGCAGCCATGCTGAGGTAAGCCCACCACAAATGCTCTGAAACACAGTACATGTATCTATAAATCAAACACATAATTCATATTAATGAACAGCCTCCTGCTCATCTGTTTTATGTATATTTTCATTTCTTAAGTTCTAGATGTTTAATTAGCAAGTATGATAAATGAAAACAATTCTTGTAAGCCTTTAGTTTAGCTAAATATGACTATATTTGAAAAAAACTCTTTCCTAAGATTAGTCAAAACAAATGGACTGTTTGTTTAAAGTTTTAGTGCATATTTCAACTAAATAAGCCCAAATTTTGGCCATTAAATCTTGACATAATGGACACTAAGACCAGGCGTCCACTAGGGCCATGACAATACGTGGATAGCATGCGGACAACGAATTTAATATGCGACAAAGCTTCCGCATGTTCCTGATGGCTTCTTCTTCTTGTCCTAGATGCTTCCGCATTATTCGGGGCCTTCCGATCCGCAATTTTGTCCACGTCGAAATTTTGATGAAGAGCAAAATTTGGATGAGGAAATGAATTTCCTTACACCTTCAGCATCTTGTCTGCGTTGTCGTCAGGACATCCCGAGTCTTCCGCATATATTCTAGAAATCTTCATTGACATTTTGTGGACACTAAGCGGAATCGATACAGAAGGTTCGTGGAACCTTTCCTGAATGTTCAGGGAGGTTGTGGTATGCTCTCTGAACACAGGGAAAATGTCTCATGACTTTCGTATCTAGGCAACCTAATCCCTTACAATATCAAAACTAGAAGGCCCTGAAGGGCCTGAATATGCTCTACTGGCAGAGAATTGAATTTTGCTTTTATGGTAGCATACATTATGAATTCATGATGCAAAAAGACAAACTAGTAGGCCCTGAAGGGCCTGAATATGCTCTAAAGGCAGAGAATTCAATTTTGCTTTTTCATGAAAATCTGACAAGAAATGCATACTTTGTCACGAAAACAAGAATTGGTCATTTTCAACTTGAAATGGTTTCTTTTCCCATACTGTTTGTTGGATTTATTTCAAAATAGATAGGGTTGGAGCTATTGGTGAGATAAACAAACTGTGCAAGTTTCACAAAATCTAATTACAAATGCACATTTTATCCCGTAAACAAGAATTTGAAATTTTCAACTTGAAATGGCTACTTTTCCCATACTGTTTGTTGGATTTTTTTCAAAATCAATAGGGTTGAAGCTATTGATGAGATAAACAAACTGTGCAAGTTTCACGAAAGTCGGGCAACAAATGCAGACTATATTGCATAAATAAGAATTTGAAATTTTCATCTTGAAATGGCTACTTTTCCCATACTGTTTGTTGGATTTTTCTCAAAATCAATAGGGTTTAAGCTATTGATGAGATACACATACTGTGCAAGTTTCACGGAAATCGGGCAACAAATGCAGACTTTATCGCGTAAACAAGAAAAAGACTAACGGACGGACAGATGGACGACAGAAACCACGCCATGACATAAGCTCTGCTGGCTGAAAGCCAGTAGAGCTAAAAATCAGTGCTCTGTCACTTGCAGTTTGACTTTACACAGGGCAGACGTGGATCTCTCCTGCAAACAATATGCCGAGACAAAAAAGAAAACACAAAAGTCAACAGTGAACTAGAATAGGCCCTGAAGGGCCTGAATATGCTCTACTGGCAGAAAATTGAATTTTGCTTTTATGCTAGCACACATTATGAATTCATGATGCGAAAAGACAAAAAACACATTTGTGTTTTTGCAACTAAACAAACTGTGTGAAATTCATGAAAATCTGACAAGAAATGCAGCTTTTAATGCGTAAACAAGAATTGGTAATTTTCAACTTGAAATGGCTACTTTTCCCATACTGTTTGTTGGATTTATTTAAAAATCAATAGGGTTGAAGTTGTTGGTGAGATAAACAAACCGTGCAAGTTTTACAAAAATCTAATAACAAATGCACACTTTATCCAGTGAACACGAATTTGAAATTTTCAACTTGAAATGGCTACTTTTCCCATACTGTTGGTTGGATTTTTCTCAAAATCAAAAGGGTTGAAGCTACTGATAAGATTAACAAACTGTGATTTTCATGAAAATCTGACAAGAAAGACAGACTTTATCATGTATACATGAATTAGAAATTTTCAACTTGAAATGGCTACTTTTCCCATACTAATTGTTGGATTTTTTCCAAAATAATTGGGTTGTAGTTTGGAAAAGAGGTAAGACTTGTTATGACACAACTTACAAGAATACTTTTACTCCATAAATACTTATTTCTACGCATTGCTTGTAAGAGCCTTTGGAAAACTTTGTGGCAAATGGTGAAAGTGCTTGCGACAAGCAATTTCACCTTTTGCCACAATGTTTTCTATGCTATCAAAAGGTGTCATATACACATAAGAAACTGCTTCATCCTTGCTGTTATTTAGGGTCAATTAGAGATACCATAGAAATGCCTTATGGGGTAGAGGGTTAATATAAATGTACCAGTCAAACATTCTAGTTCAGTTTCTTAGAGAATTTGCAACCTTTCAAAGGACTGGTCAATACAGTGATATTACTGCCTCTATCAATTTTGACAACTTTCAGTTTACTAGTTAGGTTATGCAAGGAGCCCTTCAACCAATTAGCTAGAGACAACGAAGATAAGCCTGTACAGGACAATTTTGGAGTTGCCCATTGAAAGTTTGGACCTTTTCCACTATATAGTAATCTTTGTAATTCTGTTTTGATTTTCTTCTCTAATGCAACCCATACAGGTCTTGGTTTCCACAATTTGACTTCGATTTACTTGTGAAAATTGGCCATTCTCCCTCATTATTCCAGAGGCTGTGATTTTCTGTTGGTATGGCCTTTTTGGAGACATCTCGCTTATATGACCTAACCTTCACAGCTATGACACTTGGCGTTCTTGTAATAACAATTCTGACTGTCACTATTAGCTTTACCATCCCTAAATTACTGTTTGAACACTATATCACTTATGATAATGAAACAAGAGTGGCAAATTGTCGCAACATATGCCCATATGTCAAGGAGGTATAATAGTTGCAAAGGGCATGCAGTACAACAAACATGTTCACCAAGTCTCAAGTCAATTTGACATACCGAATATCAAAGCTCTCCGAAGAATTTTAAAGTTTTCCTTTTTTGTTCCTAGGTTTAGAATTTGTGACCCACTGGGCAGGGCCAGTTTTGACCCCTGGGGCATCTTACGAACAAACTTGGTAGTGATCCACTAGTAGATGCTACAAACCAAATATCAAAGCTCTACACCTTCTAGTTTCAGAGAAGAAGAATTTTAAATTTTTCCTTTTTAGTTCCCATGTTTAAACTTGTGACCCCAGGGGCTGGGCCAATTATGACCCAAGGGGCATCATATGAATAAACATGGCAGAGGTCCACTAGGAGATGCTTTATACCAAATATCAAAGCTCAACACCTGGTTTCAAAGAAGAAGAATTTTAAAGTTTTCCTTTTTTTTTCCCCATGTTCAAACTTGTGACCCCCGGGGTGGGGCCAGTTTGGAACCCAGATGCTTCATATAAACAAAGTTGGTAGCAGTGTACTAGGAGTTGCTTCATACAAAATATCAAAACTCTAAGCCTACCAGTTTCAGAGAAGAAGAATTTTAAAGTTTTCCTTCTTTGTTCCTATGTTCAAACTTGTGACCCCCGGGGCGGGGCCAGTTTTGACGCCAGGGACATCATATGAAAATTCTTGTTAGAGGTCTATTAGGAAATGATACATACCAAATATCAAAGCCCTGCACCTTCTAGTTTCAGAGAAGAAGAATTTTAAATTTTTCCTTCTTTGTTCCTATGTTTCGACTTTGTGACCCCCGGGGTGGGGCCAGTTTTGACCCCAGAGACATCATATGCACAATCTTGGTACATGTCCACTAGGAGATGCTACATACCAAATATCAAAGCCATGTACCTTCTAGTTTCAGAGAAGAAGAATTTAAGGTTTTCCTTCTTTGTTCCTATGTTTCAAACTTGTGACCCAGGGGCGGGGCCAGTTTTGACCCCCGGGGCATCATATGAACAATCTTGGTAGAGGTCCAATTGGAGATGCTACATACCAAATATCAAAGCTCTACGCCTTCTAGTTTTAGAGAAGAAGATTTTCAAAGATTTTACTATTTTTTTCCTTTTGGTTGCCATGGCAACCAGAACTATGGGTGGAATTCAATCCTTTGAACAACCTAGGTAGAGCTTCACCCAAGGAACATCCCTGCCAAGTTTCATCAAGATTGGCCCCGTGGTTTAGTAGAAGAAGATGTTTAAAGAAATTGTGGACGACGGACATTGGGCGATCACAAAAGCTCACCATGAGCACTTCGTGCTCAGGTGAGCTAAAAACACTCAACAAATCTTAAATTGTCCCAAATTCACATGATTTGCTCAGCAACACTGATTCTACCAACTTCTGGGTTATAGTTGTATTTTCACTTCGTATCTTACAATGAAATGTGGAAATGTGATCATTCAACAGTTTTATTTTCATGAAAGATGATTTGACATATTGTTACATATAATTATGTACATGTATATTTAAACCCCTCCCTTTTTTCAAGGTTAACAAAAAAAAAAGTTGAATCTAGTCAATTTAAGTTTGAAATAAAAATGTTTGATACAATTAACTGAACTTGTTTTTTCCCCCTAAAAAGCACAGGTCACCTTTAATTACACTATCTACAGTATCAACAATCTTTCTGAAAATGGCTTTTCAAAACAATGTGGCAAAAGGAGAAAATGCTGGTAACAATTTTCTATATGTCTCACAATGTTTTTTTCTTACATTTCCAAGCCTTATCTAGTATGTTATTTGCAAATATTTTCAAACTGTCAGGGTCAAAGATGTTATTGTTTGGTAAAGAGATAAGTTCAAAATATTCTCAGTGCAGAATATATCATAAAATATCTCCCCCCTCTAAAAATTATTAACATTTTAACCCATTACCCAATGCACCATTTTGAGACCGTCCCAATTTCAAAGAAAGTGCAGACGATGACTGAAATGTGGCTACTAGTGGGTTTTAAGATACAGATTGCATAGAAAATATTGTGAGAAAAGGCAAAATTGCTCACAATGTTTTCCTAAAGTTTTTTTCTTCATCGTGTTAAAACGAGCATATATGGAGGAAAGGGTTAATCCAGTGAAAAATTGGTATAAATGATACTTCTAATGATGTGTAGGTGTAATTGAGTCACTGCTCTTAGACAACTAAATTTGTCACTTTTCCAAATTTAAAGAATTTCCAAATGATGAAAATGTTGCAAAGCGAAAACCCTTCCAAAGGGTAGAAATGGAAAATATAAGAAAAAAATTCCATCCAATCATTTACTGAATTTAAGAAAAAATAGTCCTAGTGTTTTTCATCTGAACCAAACTGTCTCTCAAATTATAAAAATATTTCCAAAGTAATTTAATTATTATGCAATCTACAACAGGTTAAAGACCATTGTGAATAATTAGTTCAACCCAACCACACAATCCCAACTTTTGATGACCCTGAGAAAGAAACCTTTAGAAAACATTGTGTGGGAAATGGAGAAAACGCTCCTTACCAGCATTTTCTCCTTTTCTCACAATGTTTTCTACCCTTCACAAAACAAATTTCAAATTTTCAGTCACATTTATTTTGTCGTCTGCAAATGCTTTTGATTTGGACAAGCCTAAAATTTAATGAGTTAATAACCACATTAAATTTGTTACTCTTTTTCACGGGGGTAATACCAAAATCGCTATTTTTGCTGTCGACCGAGCTGGTACTGCGTAAAGCTGCTGTCGACCGAGGAATACGGTTTTCGACCGAGCGGTACGGCTGTCGACGGGGGGACAAGGTGATTTAAATACGCTATAAGTGTGTAATTTTACTATATGTTTCTATATTTTTGGGTTCAAACAGTTTCTGAAATATTTTGCTATTGTTTTAAGTGTTTTGGAAGTTTGGCTAATATCCTGTTTTAACACTGAGCGCAGTTAATCGTGAAAATATGTAAAATAAGTATTTTCGGGGAAATGCGTGATTCTTATTCAGTGTCATGGCAAATCGAGGGCGGTACAATGCAGATATATCATAAGTATACATGATTACCTTTTATTTGTGTGTGTGTATGCGCTTATATGCATCTATGACACTTTTTATGTTTTCGCTGATACTGCTGTCAATGATCTGAAAGTTTACCGGGTACGGTTGTTGACGTTACTGGATACGGCTGTCGATGATTGATCGAGAGTGCAACCGACAGATTTTTCTGGGAAATAACCAGTTAAACAATAAAATTTCTGTTACATTCTTCGTCAGTCATTGTGTCCTTTGAAAGGGTTACAGTTTGTTGATTCAGATGTCAGTCTAGACGATTGTGTCGCTACTAGTGCTATGATTCATTCATTTCAACGAATAAAATGGATGTATACATGCAGTTTGTACGTCCTGATAAATGCAAAACACCATTGTGTATTCGTACTTTTTGGCACAAGCATTTACTCATGGGTAAAAAGCAAGTCCTGTGGTTTGCGCACTCTTCAAGAACATGCAGTTAAGCAGATAGCAATGTTTAGTGTTTGGTGCGGACCATTTAGTTCGACAATTTGGACCAATAGCTTGTAAGGAATTATTAACTCTGCAGTTATCGTGTGCGAAATCAGGTTTACATGTGAGCTGTGACGCAGAAAAATAGCAGTTACTGCATATGCGTACAGCAAAGGTTTAGGCGATCCTGCGCACCACCACAGTCTCTTTCTCTAATGGAATCAGATCATCATACAACATACGGAAGTAGCCAAACTTTCCATTTTCTGGATTTAGAGTTTTTTTACGAAATTGTAGGGCTTGTGACGGATGCCTTGAGCATGCATGTTCATTGACTTCGTGATGGGCAGTGCACTTATACGAATAGTAGCAGCATATGTATTCAAGCATTTCGACGTTACACCAAAATGCGTCACTGTAAGTCCAGGAATTGGCCTAACTAGTATACATTAACCTGAAAATACACATATACACGTATAACACAAAATAAAACGATTTGAGAAAAATTATTTGTTGAGAAAATGCAAGTGTTTGCCTTTCACAAATCATAGCAGTATGCAGAAGTCCGATGTCAGAAGCATGATATACGAGGGATATCCTTGCAAATAGGATATTATGCCATGGCTCTGTTACCATAGCAACCAAAATGCTGTTTTCTGTTCACTTATAACTTCCAAAGAGAATATTTGCAATGGTATCCATCGTATACCATGCTTCTGATACTAAAATCCTGCATACCGCTATGATTTTGTAAAAGGCAAACACTTGCATTTTCTCAAACAAATAGTTTTTCTCAAATCGGTGTTATATGTGTCAAATCAGTAAAAAATGTGAACTTAGAATGATCTTGGAACATGAAGAATGGTCTTGGAAAGAGAAACATTTTGACGTAAATTACATGTAATCCGTCCAAATTTATAAGGAAATCATAGAGGTCTAAAATTCTGTTGTGTGAGTCCAAAATGAGACTGTAAGCTGATCATCACATATGAAATCATTATCTTAATTAACATACCTATGCAATTTAATGCTGTGTGACATGGTGTCAGAAGATGCATTTATTCGGAATATAAACCTTTGTATCTTTTCTTATTTCTGATCCAAACATAGATTTTAAGGTTTCTTTGAAACCGCCTCAGTGAGGCGGTTCTAATGATCAACCAAAACCTATGTTTTAAACAAAAATAAGAAAAATAGCCCATACCCCTGCAAACCCCACTTTTCACTTTATAAAGTGGGGTTCACAGGAGTTTGAACTGCACGGGATTGTTAACGTAATGAATAGTCACTTTGAAGCAAATACGCTCAAAGTTGACGGCATATAGAAAAATTCCCAGATAATGGACAAAATGCAATCTTTGCACTCAGTGCAATTGAATTTTTTTCTTATTGATTAGAATCTCCTAATCGTTTGCTGAAAATCTGGAAAGTTTTCTTTGACCAGGTCAAAATATTTCAAAGCATGCAGCCGCTCTCTAGAGATAGCCATTGCAAATTACTCAAGGGCCATATCTGCTGAGCAACCCTACCGATTACCATGACATTTGTTGCGAAATGTTCCTCTCTCCATAGGCGCTTGAAGTTCTTCGCTCTGAAAACCCCCTCAAAATGCTAAATATCAAGGTTAATATTGACGCAATCTATATGCAATTTCGTAATGGCTCATGTAGCAAAAATATTTAGAATTTTTGACCTGTTTTTGCATTTATACGTCAAGCGCATGTGCTCTTTCCGACATCATTCTTCAAGAGTATTTGCACATGTTTGCAGCCCTATTCCTTTATCAAAGTACTGAAAATACTGACAGGCTAGCGAATTTGGAACTAGTGTGTGGTTATGGTAAATGTAAATCTTTGTTGATTTATACCTGATTGAAGAAATATTGTCATATCTGGTTTCTGGGTCCGTTCCAGGTCCATCGGTTCAATCTGGTTATTAAATCCAAGTTGGTTCAATTCAAATGCAGTTCAATCCATTGACTTTACCCGAAGCTCTTGACTATTTTCTTCTCTAGGAAATATTACGATAAACTTCGGTTTGTTAACTTTCAATTTAAAACAGGTTATTTTGTTGAGATGAAATCTCCTGCCTAAAAAGACATCTTCAGATAGAAAGAAATAAGAGGTAAATTGTGTTTTGCATGTACACCTTGCCTTTTAGTTATTTCCATAGCATAGCATTTGAAAAGATAAGACAAATATGATGCAGCCTATAAACAAAATTAATACGAAGTTTCATGAAATTTTGTCCAATAGTTAAAAAGATATCAGTCCGTAATGGAAACATACATCAAGCCCCCCCCCCCTTTCTGATGACACGGCATCAAATGAAAAAATGAAGAAGGAATCTTTATCGGTGGACTATCGTAAGGAATACATTAAGGATGTTTCACCAATTTTCATCAAGGATTTTAAAAGATGTCTGTCTGGACAGAGGAGCAGACAGACAGTGTGGAACAAGATCAGGCTACACAGTTTGTGCAACCTGATCTTGGATCTGAACTATAATGTTATTAATCAAGTGATTTCGTATTGGCCCAGTTACAGGTCCGAGGTCAGCCGTATTGGCACGAGGCCGAGGATCAATATGGCTGACCGAGGACCTGTAACTGGGCAATACGAAATCACTTGATTAATGACAATTTTATTAATTAACCCTTTTACGACCCTGAAAAAGAAGCCTTCTGAAAAGATTGTGAGAAAAGGAGAAAATGCTGGAAACGAGTATTTTCTCCTTTTTCCCACAATGTTTTCTACCCTGCTGGAAACAAATACCAATTTTTGGGTTACGTTTACTTTGCCGCCTCTTTGAACGTGATTGGCTAAAAGTAAGCGCAGACGCTCACGCAAGTGAACTTTTGGCCAATCACATTCAAGGATTTCTGTATTGGTCGCGGGTCATCAATATTGATACGAGGTCAACTGTATTGATTGGAGGCCAAGTCGTATTAAGCCTGGGTCACGACATGTGTACTATACGAAGTCAGAAATGTGACTGGTATCTCGTGGACCGGTTTCCATGTATAACTTCTATATATCCAAAAGTTAATTAATAATAACCGATAATGGGATATTTTTCTTTTACAAAAATATACACATCCGCCAGAATGTTTTATTTAACCTTTTTTTAAGCAGGTTGAGGAATAACTTGGATTATACAGTTAATTAACCCATTACCACAAAAATTTTAGATCTATCCAAATTGAAAGCATTTGGAGATGACAATTTCAAAGTGGCTCAAATGTTGCAATGTTTGCTTTGATAGGAAAAAAAACCTGGGAAAAGGAGAAAATGCTGCTTACCAGCATTTTCTCCTTTTCCAACAATGATTTCAAAAGGCTTCTTCCTCACAGGCGTTAAAAGTTGTTGTTGTGTGGTAAAGGGTTAACAGCAACGGATGCAATAGTCACCTATTTAACTCTTTACAAAACCAAACATTTTACGGCCCTCCACATTAAAAGCTGTTCCAGACAATAAAGTTAAATGTGATTAAATTGATGAAAACATTCTAAAAGGGTTGAAAAAACACGAGAAAAGGGGAAAATGCTTGTATCTAGTATTTCCTATTTCTTTTCCCGCAATGTTTTCAAAGGGCTTCTTCCCCACTAATGTGAAAACTTGGGACTGTGTGGTAAAAGGTTAATATACAAGACGTTAAACAACAGTTTCACATATCACTTTCGCATTCAAAATGATCTAAATAAGGAATGACTGGAGGAATGAGAGAGGTTCCCTGGCCAGTGAGGGCTTGTGTAGCTGGGATTTGCTACAAGTCACCTGGGGGTATTACTTTTAGATCCATTCATACTTTTATGTACTCCGGGATAGGAATCAGTGATATGAGCCTGATTTGCATATAGGTCACTTACTTTACATATAAGCAAGCATCATGTACCTTATCAATGACATCTTGTACAATCTACTGCTTTGAAAGTGGACAAGTTCAAATTGGGATGGTAGAGACTCTGCGCTTGAAGTCAAAGTTGTCGTAATGACTGAATTAAGATTCTTAACAGTAAGGAGTATTTTTTGTGAGGCAGTATTTTGAAACTGTGGGTTTTTTTTGTTTACATTGAGTCTGACTCAATCTGGATGCCTATAGACTAGCTTTGCTAGTCTAAAATCATATTTTACAGTTTTATTCTTAATCTGATTTGACCTTTACATGTTTCAGTATTTACATCTGTGACCAGCCTTGTAGTCTGTTGTGTGAACTATATACGGGCGAGTTAAGGGTGGAGTCATTCTTGGCGACTGTTGCGACTTTTAAGACACCAGTCCGCACAAACATATAGAGTTTTCTTCATGGCTCCCAGTGAAATCTGCCTTATAGTGGAGATTTCGGTAATAGTCATAGAATAAATCATGTATTTTAACACAGGTACATGAAATGTAGTTTTCATATTTTGTCGACAGCCGTATCATTCAGACTACGAAACCATCGACAGCCGTATCACTGGTAATCGACATCCGTATCCTGATATTTTTCAAAGGTCCATAAAATCTTCCAGAGTGCATGAATTATGCCAAACACACTTTGTTGTAGAAGCGTAAATGATACACGAAATATATAAGGCGTTTTGTTGCTTTCGTACCTTTTATAATGCATTAGATTGATGATATTCTATGTAAATTGATTTTTTTCGAAAGAATGGGTATTTTATAGTGTTTTTCAGCGTCACAACTCTCTATAAGTGAACAGACAAATAACACGTTGTCTGTTTAAAAGATTGATAGCGTTTGTAAATGTTAATACTTACGTTTTTGCTTCTCCAAGGGCATCAAAGTCACCTTGTCCCCCTGTCGACAGCCGTACCGCTCGGTCGAAAACCGTATTCCTCGGTCAACAGCAGCTTTAGGCAGTACCAGCTCGGTCGACAGCAGAAATAGCGATTTTGGTATTACCCCCGTGTTTTTATGAGTGTTGAAATTGCATCTTTGCTATCCAAACAATGTAATTAATGTATTGCATTTCTCTGTTATATCTTTTCTTTAAATGTGTTGATGCTTATGTTTTTTTTTTTATATATAAAACACATTTTTAAAAGATGGATAAATATTTTATGGTATCCAATATGCTTTTTACGTTAATAGCAACTTTATCATCCTAAACAAAAAGAGAGACAGACATGATTTTATCACTAAGCATTTGATTGACTTTGCCATGTTTTATATTTCATCATTGATTTTAACCATGTAAGGCAAATTCAAAATAAAGCAATGTTAAAAATCATCAAGATGGTGACTACGTAATTTCCATTAATTTGTACACAGATTGAAGTTAGAAATACTATAAAAATCATGGGTACATATTGATTTCACTTTGGTACGTTTTGACTTCACTTGGGTACGCTCTGACTCCACTTGGGTATGTTTTGACTTGGGTACGTTTTGGTTTGGGTACGTTTTGACAACAGTGCAACTGTCAATGTACAGTCGTAATTGCTGTATTTTACCTTGCGTTTCATATTTCAGGTTGTATTTACTGTATACGGAGGGGATGAAATATCCTTGTCGCCACTGTTTTAGGGTCCAAACAAAAACAGTAATCAGCATTTTAACTTTACTAATGATAATCTTTATGTACTTTTGGTTTCTATCCCAGTCACATACGCCATTTTCTTAATCGAATTACAATACTTCAAAATTAGGTCGATCATAGTACAGATAACTATCCCTAAAGGCAATGTTGCTTTTTGACTGATCGCCTCTGGGTACAGAGACAACCAAGACAAAATCAGCTGAAAACTCTGCACAGATTTTGTGCGCAAGTTTGAACTCTTATAATCTCAAAAATAGAGCACATAACTAGAATTTAAATATACCTGTGGCTTGCGTATTCAATATTCCTTCGTTTGAAATACAAATATTTTCAATTTAAACACTAATCGTGAGAAAAAAAACATGCATTTCATCAGTTACCCGAGTTGTTTACGTTCCTGAAACATACAAAATGGCCGCCATGCATGATACATTTCGTCAGTAATTTTTCCGAGATAAAACTGTTGTAAACGACTTCTACAAGCTTTTTATGTAATGAAAGGTATAACAATTTATTTTTGGTCATGTTTAGTACTAAAAGTTAATTGCATTTCCTAGCGCTCTATATTTGCTACCGGAAAATTTACGATGGACTTGAGACGGTACGGTGTAAATATTAAATAAATATTAAAAAGATAACCGAGGTGTCTGATTATGGAGACTAAGGTGGATCAAAGACTTAAAATGCTAGAATTGATAGCAAAAGTTCATGGCTGATTTCCATAAAATCGTGTATGTAAGCATTTCGCATTCAGTTTTAGATGTTAGAAAAGATTTTTTGAGGTGTAATGGCATAGATTTGGAGTTTTCAAGTGCTTTGGTGTGTTTTGCGGTATTTTTCGAGTGGTTTTGGGGTGTTTAATCCAAAACATACTTTACAAACTAGGTCAGGTCAAAGCTGCAGAGCCAGATAAATTTTCAAATTTAGAGCGAGTTCCATGATATTTAAGTCTGAAATTCATTGTTTGCATGGTTTAGAAGAGTTGATTTCAAACGATGTCAGTCATGTCGAAATTCCTTCCTCATAATATGCTAAGTTCTACTGTCTCAATACGAGAATTCCAGACCATCGTGAAATCAGCCCAAGTTCATGAATTTTCATTATAAGATCACAATATTTACAATATAGGTGCTCTCGACTGAGTTGACTGACCAATCAAATAAGCTAATTTTAAATTGGAGTCACATTCTCCTTTTTCTAGCGTAGGTATATGAGTTCTGGAGGTCAAGTCCAAGGATAAAGAACAAATTCCAGACATACCAAGAAAAAGTAGTTCTTCAGTGATTGGGTTAAAAGCAGAGTAACTGCACCTCGTTTATGAAGTAAATACAATGTTTTTCATCCAATTTTTTGCATGATTCTTCAACCCACTATAGACACCCCCAACTCACCCTGAGCTCCTCGAGTTTATCGCTAAAAGTCAAACGTTTTGACAAACGTGCGACTTAAAAAAAGAAAAATCTCCAAATGACAAATACCAAACTGGTACAAAAGATCTTAAGTTTTCTGATAGGATAAAAAACATTATGGAAAAAGGAGAAAATGCTGGTTGGTAGTACTTATTTTCTTGTTTTTGACAATGGTTTCAAAGAGCTCTCTCTCACAAAGGCTATTTTATAAGATTTCTTCCAAAAGGTCTTTAACTCAGGGCTATTTGGAAAGACTATAGAGAAATATTTTCTCTGTGCTATTGTTTACCAAACATGCTTCAAGAAGGGACAGAAACATTAGACTATGAGCAATATAGGAAACAAGAGGGCCAAGATGGCCCTGGATCGCTCACCTGAATTTTTGAGAGGACCCTAGCCCTTTTTTTTTTAAGGTATTGAAACACTGGAAACAAAATCATTATTTTGTCAAGCAAGTTTTAAAAGGTCACCTGTAAAAGTCCTTTCAAAATCTGGCCAGCAGTGTCAAAAAAGAAGAATTTTTAGGAGTTTCTTAATTTCTGTACAGTGCAAGTAGCCCCCATTCACCAGAGCAATGTTTCTCGATGAATCAAACTTTCATAAACAATTTTTGAAAACGGTCACCCAAGGAATATCTCTGTAAAATTTTTTCCAAAATATGACCAGCCGTTTCAGAGAAGAAGAATTTTTAAGAATTTCTTCATTGCCCTATAGTGCAAGTAGCCCCCATTCACCAGAGCCATGTTCCTTGATGAATCAAAATTTCGGGAATACATTTTGAAAAGGGTCACCCAAGGAACATCTCTGTGAAATTATTTCAAAATCTGACCAGCCGTTCGAGAGAAGAAGAATTTTTCAGAATCTCTTCATTTCTGTATAGGGTCACCCAAGGAATATCTCGGAGAAAATTTTTCCAAAATATGACCAGCCGTTTCAGAGAAGAAGAATTTTTAAGAATTTCTTCATTGCCCTATAGTGCAAGTAGCCCCAATTCACCAGAGCCATGTTCCTTGATGAATCAAAATTTCACGAACAATTTTTGAAAAGGGTCACCCAAGGAACATATCTGTGAAATTATTTCAATATCCGACCAGCGGTTTCAGAGGAGAAGATTTTTAAAGAATTCCTTCATTTCTGTATAGTGCAAGTAGCCCCCATTCACCAGAGCCACATTTTTTGATGAATCAAAATTTCACGAACAGTTTTTTTAAAGGGTCACCCAAGGAACATCTGTGTGAAATTATTTCAAAATCCGACCAGCGATTTCAGAGGAGAAGATTTTTAAAGAATTTGCTAAATGGCAACCAGAGTGTTTGATGGAATCAAATTCTGTGAACATTTTTTAAAGAGGACCTCCCAAGGAACATTCCTGCCAAGTTTGGTCCAAATCTGCCCAGCGGTTTAGGAGGAGTTGATGTTTAAAGAATTGTTGACGACGCACGATGGACGACGGACACCGGGTGATCCTAAAAGCTCCCCTTGTGCTCAGGTGAGCTAAAAAGTAGTTCCGGCTTACATTCTAAAACTATATCATCACTAGTGATGATATGATATCATCACTAGAGATGTTATTCACTATGAAAAACTGAAAAAATAATACATGAACAGTGAATAATCTAGATTTTGCTAACAATGAGTCCTGGGACTCGCAAGTGTGAAATCAGTGAGTCCCAGACCAAAATCAATGAGTCCAGCTTTAAAAATACAAAGTCCCACTAAGGTTTGTTAGCAAACATTTCATGATTTAAGAACTTTTTTAGCAGATGTAAATAACAGACAAAAAACCGAAAATAGGTTTTAGTAACTTTATAAACAAATTAACATATGTCTATGATATGGAACAATTTAACCATTTCACAAACAATCCCCTTGTTTCAATGACTTGTCTTTTGAAAACATTGTGAAAAAAAGAAAGCGCTCAGAACACGAAGTTTCTCATTTTCCACAATATTTTCTATCCTATCAGAGAATTGGAATTTATTAGCCCTTCACCTAGTGGGGGGCCGATGAACGATTATAGTCGAAAGTCACTTGGTTTTGGCTTCCGATTTCGATAATCGATTGAGAAATCCCGGAATCGATTGTAGTCGGTTGCTAACCTGGCTTGGTGCCAAAACTTGAATTCTGGTTTTTAGCGCTTGGTTTCGTGATTCTTATTAATCACAATCTTGGATTAAACAAACGAAAATTGGCTGAAAAATGAGAAACAAATCTTTGTCCATGAATGTCCTGACAAAAGTTGACAGCTCGGCAAGCTTCCCTGAGCCCGGGTTTTGACATTTGGAAATTTGAAATGACTGGTCTTTGATGGTGAAAGATATCTGCCTAAATGTCAGTCTGAGGCATGAAATTATCGTCTAGAACTTCATATAACCTAGCTTGCGTGCATCGGGCAGAAATATAGGTTAAACACAATCAGTATAAAATGCGAAGGACACCCGGATGATAATGAAGCTGGCGAGTCATTTATGACAGAGTAAGGAAAGTGTTATTCCTCTTATCTAGTGTAAAGTGACTGGTTTTTAAGTTACTGCTATTTAAACTGACTAAATGATGTCAAATCATGTAGTAATACTTCATCAGAAACTAACTGTCAAGAAAAAATAGATCGACAAAAAAGCGCAAAAACCCATGACACTACAATGAGCAGCGTGGCGTCGTCCGATCAGAAGGACTTCAAACTATCTTCTTATCTTTAATAATGAATTTTAAAAGTGAATTCACACAAATTTCTGAATAAAGCAATAAGTGGAAGCTAAAATTCTGTTCATGAGTGGAAATAATGTTTTATGAAATGAAAATAAAGGGGGGGGGGGGGGGGAAGAGGAGTCTTCTGCAAATGTTTGAACTATTAGGTATAATTATGTGCGAAAATAAATATCATGCTAGTATGACTTGCTTAGAGGAAATGTATATGATCCGAATGCAACCAACGAAAATATCACTTTACAATCGTGAGCTTTACTAATTATTCGTACAATATGCTTTTCGTAACCTGTGCGTCCCGAGGGATGCACATATATTGCTTTTGTGCGTCTCAAGCAATTTTTGTGCGTCAGGGACGCAGGACGCGCAGCTAGATTATTCTCTGCATGAAGAAATCACGGTAATTCACCGATAGGAATATAATAAAAAATATCTCTTCTAAAATAAAGCAGTGTGGAAATAAAGCTATTGCTTGAATAAAACTCAATGGATTATCCTCTTAAACAAAATGATTTACAAAATATGCAAAAGGCAATATAGAAGCAAAGACCAATATATACATACCCTTTCTTAATGCCCGATGAGGGCCCTCCAGAGTGTGCATTCTGTTTTGCAGTGCTCATTAAATAGTCAACTTTATCTTCTATTTCTTTTGCTCTATCACATAGCATAGTTAGGGAGTTTTCTATACTGTCCAGTCGAATACAAATTGCTTTGTTTATGTTGAACAGAATTTGCTAAAACAAAAATGATACATATGCAAATAAATTATATCCTTCTTTTCTTTACATTTCTGTAACTTGGTCTCTTTTAACTCTTTAACAAATCACAATAATTTAGACTTGCTAAAATCATTTACAAAAATCAAAATGCTGTATCTAGCATTGGTATCAGGGCTGCCTTTGGTTTTGTCCTGATAGGTCACAGAAATATTTCGTACATTATAATAAAATGAATTACTTGTGCAATCGATGGATCCATTGATAGCGCAACAATCAATTGATCATGCAAGTATCGCTCAATCTCGCTGTGCTAACGATGGATGGTCACGTACTATAGATCATCCGCGTCAGACTCCGTCATTTGCCCTTGCTCCAGCCTCTGACCCACTGGGATGGCTCAGTGGTAGCCCATGCAAATCAGTCCTGGCTACATCAAACCCATCAACGAAGGGCGCATCACGATCTATCGATAGTTGTGCTAACAACAGATCCATTGATAGTACAGCGTGATCAATCGATGGCGCAGATTGGTCGTGTTATCGACTGATCTGGGCCATCGATCACACTGCACTATCAATGGTGCGCTATCGATGGATCCATTATTAGCACATTGGTGTGCTATCCGTGGATCCATAATTAGTGCAACCATCGCTAGTTGATTCATTGTATGTTGTTTTAAACAGTATTTCAGCTATATCGCAGCGGCCAGTGCAACTATTCTTGTATTCCTAGTTCTCTTAACCAGTACTCAGCACAAAATTCCTTCCAAGCCACTGGATGCTTTCCCACATAAAATGCGGAAACAATGGACAACGGTAAGAGAGGAATGCATCCTGTCTCAATGACTATCATTTGTCATCGGAAGAAATATTGGTGAGCCAGGGATCTAACCAGCCACATCCTTTTCTCAAGAACAGGATCCTGTACGCTGCCGAATGAGCTATAGGGCTTGGCACTACAATCGACAGATCGCATTGCGCCATCGGTCAATTGGTTTGGGGCATGCAGGACTGATTGGCATGTTGCTTGTTTTATCTTGGCTTCAACTGTTCGTGTGAGTTATATGTGTGGCTGTGGTAAGGTCTAAGGGAAATCAGTAGTTTTCGACACACTTGATATTCGTATCTTATACTTTCAGTTGGGGGAGCAGCAGGTTAGGCCTAGAATAGTAGGCCTATTGGCAGTCGGTGAGGCACAGATGTTTTTTCCTGGCTTTCTCACACCAGTACTGAAACTGGTTTGATTGATTGTATGGTGTTTGGCGCCTTTTTCAAGTATATCAGTTATATTGCAGCAGCCAGTGGACCTATTTAAGCTTTCCTGGAGTTGTGTTAACCAGTACTCTGCACAATATTCTTTCCAAGCCAATGGCAGCATTCCCACATAACCATTGTTGAAACAATTGACAGCGGCGAGGGAGGAACGAATCCTGTCGCATTGTCTATCATCAATCCTCGGAAAGAATATTGGCCCAGCCGAAGATCGAACCAGCCACCCCCTGTTCTCATGTCTGCATCGATACCAACTGAGCTACCGGTCTTGGCACACCTAATACACGTATCTTTCCAAAGCCAATGACTACCTTACTCACATGCCTCAGCAGAGGTAAGAGGCGAAAATAAGCCAGAAAGAAATTTTGCCTCAACCGGTTATTGAACTCACAACCACCAGGTCATGAGTCTTACACACTCACCAGAGCCATCTGAGCCGTTCAGAGGCTGGAGTAAGGGAAAATGACAGAGTAAGACATGGATGTAGGGCTCCGTACCGGTACTCGATATATATCGAAAACCGGTATTTTACGTTCGATAGATATATCGGATCGAACGTTTCTGTATCGAACAAAATATCGATCATCAAAAGAAAATAAAAGTAAAGCATATAAATACCCAGTTTAGTTGTTTTTAACGGCGAAATTCATTACGAGTTTACTTTAGGTAATCTCTAAAGTCAAGTAGTCGTAGAGGTAGGTGTGGCTACCTGGGAAACATACAACCAATCGAAATGCGTCATTCTTTATTCCTCGCCCTGTACCCGTTACACAATGGATGACAATTAGCTAATACCCCTATTCTCGTTCCCCCGTCATGTTGTTTGAAATCTGCAAATTATGCATCAATCAGCAGATTGCAGACAAATTTACGCTGATAATTGGTCAATATAGTTGATTAAAGAAAGGTAATGAACATCTCGTGATGTGATCGAGAGGTAGCGATGGAAATAATTGAAGCCGTGACCTTTCAACCTTCCTAAGATTTTATTTGGTCGATCTTTTAATATTGCCGAAAAATGTGGCTCGAAAATCAAATCTTTTTTTCCATTAGATTATCTGAAATCAGTGTTCCGACTCGTGTAAATTATTGTGTAAATCATTTTATAGACTTGAAATTTGCATAACAAATATTAATCACACGCGAGACCTCACGTAAGGAAAACCATGGACAAAAAAGGCCATTATCTGTTTATCGTGAGTAAAATAACAGGTTTTGATGCTAGTTCTAATCCTTATTGAGAAATCTATGTCGAATCATGCGAACATACCTATCCAGAAATTAACACGCATGAAAAATAGTTCGGTGAAAAAAAAAAACACGGAAACGCATGACACAACAAAATGTCTCCTTGACATTGTCCGATCAGAGTCCTCTTAGACTGTCTTTTCAGCTTTTTAATGAGTAGTAAATGTAGATCTAGTTAGAATTCATATTAATTTAGGCCTACATAATTATGAAATTTCAATACAATCTAGAAGTGTTAAATTTGCGGTATTTTGTTTTTCAGGTATGCTGAAAAAAGAACAAACACAATTTTCGCATTCTTTTCTTTCTTTTCTTGAAAATTGAAATATCATATGATATATCGAATATCGATCATTTTGTATCGATACAAATATCGTATCGATCAAACTGACCGATACGGAGCCCTACATGGATGATCTATAGTACATGACCATCCTCCATTAGCGCAGCGCGATCGATGCTTGCGCCATTGATCGATTGTTGTGCTATCAACAGATCCATTGTTCCTGCAGCGGGATCAATTGATCGCGCAAATCCATCGGTAGCACATAACATATATACATAACTTCACCAATAACTGTCCAAGTTCTGTTTATTTACCTGTATAAATATTAAGCATAAATACCTGTATAAATATTAAGCATAAAGTTCAAGATACGGTTAAATAAGAACAAAGTATTCTGTCCTAAAAATTAATGTTGACCTTCATATGAAGAAATTCTGTGTAGACAGTCTTTTCACAGTAAAGTTTTAATGCTGTTTTTTTGTTTTATAAACTGCATGCTTTTCATCTTACATTAAGAGCCAGAATCTTATTTACCTTTACAGAATTTTCGCTACTGATGTCACAGTCTATTTCCACACGTCTGTGTTTAAGTGCTGGTTCATCACAATTATCTGTTAGTTGGCAAATATGTGAATAAAGTAAAGAAAGATCAATTTATCCCTTTACCACAAAACAAAAACTTTAGACTTCTCCAATCCAAAAGCATATGTAGAGGACAAATTGAATGTGACCAAAAGTTGTCTGTGAAAGGGAAGAAAACATTGTGGGAAAAGGAGAAAATACTGGTGTTTTAAAAGGCTTCTTTAACAGGGGTGTTAAATGATATTTTGAAAGACAGAATCAAAGGGATGTGACCGTTTGCCTTGGGTTTGGGAAAGAAGAAAAAACAGTTGAAAGAGTTGCCTTCGGTGGGATATGAACAATAACCTTTCAAAACCATTGCCAACCACTCTACAACTCAGCTCTGAAGCTCGCCAACTCCTTCCACTATCGATTCGAAGATGTATGCATCCACTTTTATGGAATAAGGCCTGTATGGTTGCCAACCCTATTGGAAATTTTACATTAAAAATAACAAAAAACTCAGCAATTTCTCTTGCAGTTTACATGTAGGATTGAATTCCCCACTTTTGTGGTCCATACACATTCCTCTCTGTAGGACATTTCATTTCTGTCTCACAAAAAATGACATCTCATTAATTTATACATGTATTTGTACAAACATAGGTTTCCTGTTAGTTAACTTTTCTTCAACGAGGCAAAGCAGAGCACAGCATGGACCTACTTTCAAAATGTACTTCTTTAGGTACTGTCAAAGAAGAGGTCCTGAAAGATGTAAATACTCATCCTATTCATATAACCAATTCTGACAAACAAAGAGTACTTTAACCCTTTACCAAATGACATAATTTAAGACTGGTCCTAATTGAAAGCACTTGCAGGTAACAAAATAAACACAACCGAAAAATTGAAATTTGATTCCAGGATGGTAGAAAACATTGTGGAACAAGAGCGGCAAACTGTCGCAAGATATGCCCCGTCCCACTGCAAGTTGTCTATGGGGAATATTTATCATTAAGGGTAGGATGTGGAAAATACTATTGCAGCAGAAATCATGCAAGTGATTGAAGTAGGCATTAATGCCTCCTCTAATGATAAGGAAACATGCATATAAAGTTTCAGGTCATTCCAACACGAAAAGGCAAGGTTATATTGCAGAGACGCATGAAGCTGTAAAAAAAAAAAAAAGAAAGTGAAATTCCAAAAAGCCATTAGGTAAGGTTACAGTTCCAGTGCACTGCACATTTCATAACTGCAACAAACATATTTACCAAGTAGGGGTGTAACGATACATCGGACCATCGATGCAGCCCGATGGCGAGCGTGTCGATGTTACTGTATCGATTGTTAAGTTTAAGATCGATAACTATCGCCGATATTTGCCTCAACTATCGATAGTTTCAATAGTTTCAGTGACAGGAAAAGGAGCCAAATAGATGAATTCTAATAACAAAGAAAATCCAACTCGAATGTCGACTGTCGTCCGATCTAAATTCTTCTGTCAATCCTCATTCTGTCGGATGTTTCGTCCGGATGGGTTTAGTACTTGTATTGGTTTCGTACAGAAGTGAAAAACAACTTATACCGTTCAAATGCAATTGTTACATCATTCCTAGATATTAATTTGCAAAGTTTTTATTCATAGAAAACCTTTCGTTTGCCGCTAGTAATACACACCTTTTGTATAGATTTATTTTCTTGACAAAAATCGTGTCGGCGTATGTGGCGAATTACCGGTGGGCGAAACAGGTTCATTCGCCATAGCAACGTAAATCATGGCGACATCATCAACTTCAACGCCATTTGAAATAATAAAAAAATAAATCTGGAAAACCGCAGTCTGAGAGCATTTTGGCTGCATAAAAGATGGACAAATTGATAAAAAACGCGTAGGGTGCAAATTATGCCAAACTATTCTCAAGTACAGCGGAAATACCACCAATTTAACAGACGACATAAAAAGGAAGCAACCGATATTCAGTCGCACTGGGCCAAAAAATAAATGTATCCGACCCCAATCAGAAAATTTAGACGTGACCGACGAACAGAAGTAGTGTCAATCTTTTTTCAGTATTTTCGGGAACAGCAAAATATCCGCTACATCTCCAAGAGGCAAAGCTATAATGGAAGCAATTGCCAAGTTCATTGTTAAAGATCTACTACCTTATTCAGTGGTTCAGAATGCTGGTTTTAAGAACTTGCTCCATGTTATAGACCCAAAGTACATGATACCATCATGACAACATTTTTCTGATCAAGTAATTCCACAGTGAAAAAGGATCAACAGGGTTGTTATGCAGCTATAACAAGTAATGGGTGGACAAGCAGAGCTACTGATTCATACATTTCAATCAGTCAGACAATCACATTTAACTCTTTACCCAACGACAAAATTCTAGACTTGTCCAAATTGAAAGCATTTGCAGACAACAAAATAAATGGGACTCAAAGATTAAGTTTTTTGTTTCGTTGGGTAAAAAACATTGTGGAAAAGGGAAAGAATGCTGGCTACCAGCAATTTCTCCTTTTTCTACTGTTTTTGAAAAGGCTTTTTGCATAAGGTTGTTAAAATTCATGATTATGTGGTAAAGATTTAAAAGTTGACTTTTTCAAAAGTTAAGAGTTGTTATAAGTTATGACCATTCTGCACTTGGAAAAATTATTTATTAAAATTTATAAAGCATCTTGCATTTACTTCTGCCCTTTTTGTTATTCAAAATAGGTTCTCAGGTAGAATTTAACCTTCCTTAGGAAGGTATAAGTATAAGTATAAGTTATATTCTTATCCACTGCACTCCATAATTTTTCAACACTCATGCATACCAAATTTTAAGATATTTAGACTGAAAATGACAAAATTATAATCCAGACAAGTAGAAAATGCTGGGAAAATGACGATCACAGGGAAATAATTCAAAGAAAGCATGAGGTAGAGTTATGGTTCTTTTGCACTGCATTCCATATTATTGCAACAAAGACAAAAGTTTCATGTCAATCGTATTATTGCAACAAACACAATTTCCAAGTTTCAAGTCAATCAGACTTGATTTGACAAAGTTATCCTCCTGACAAAAAACTGGAAGCCGCCCGCCCACCTGCCCGTACGCAATGGGTGGTCCCATAATACGTCCGATCTTTGACGGACATGTAAAAAGGAGAAAATGCTGGTTACCAGCACTTTGTCAGTTTTCTCACGATGTTTTTAAAAGGCTTTAACTAAGGGTTGTAAAAACCAGGGATTCTTTGGTAACATATATAATGGTGAGGAGTTCAAAAGCCACTAATTCTTATTTGGATCTGAATAATTTTTGCACAAAATGCATAGAAATGGGACCATTCACCTTCATGTTCTGAGCCAGAGTCCATATTGTCTGATGTTGTGTCCATCAGGTTGGTCACAGCTATCTGGACAAGAGGAGGGTTGTCATTTAATCCGGTACCTGATGACATTTTTTCTTTGGTATACTGAAAAGATGAGAAAAATATCATCAAACACCAGGAAGCCCTACAAATAACAAGAGGGCCAAAATGGCCCTAGATCGCTCACCTGAATTTTTGATAGGACCATAGCCATTTTTTTTTTTTTTTGAGGTACTGAAACACTGGAAAAAAATCATTATTTTGCCAAGCAATTTTTAACAGGTAACCTTTAGAAGTCCTTTCAAAATCTGACCAGCAGATTCAGAAAAGAAGAATTTTTAGGAGTTTCTTAATTTCTATACAGTGCAAGTAGCCCCCATTCACCAGAACCATGTTTCTGGACCTATCAAAATTTCATGAACAAATTTTGAAAAGGGTCATTCAAGGAACATTTCTGTGAAATCATTTTAAAATCTGACCAGCCCTTTCAGAGAAGAAGAATTTTTAAGAATTCATTCATGTCGGTATAGTGCAAGTAGCCCCCATTCACCTGAGCCATGTTTCTTGACCTATCAAAATTTCATGAACAAATTTTTAAAAAGTCACTCAAGGAGCATTGCTGTGAAATTATTTTAAAATCTTAGCAACCATTCGAGAGAAAAAGAATTTTTAAGTATTTCTTCATTTCACTATAGTGCAATTAGCCACCATTAATCAGAGCCATGTTTCTTGACGAATCAAAATTTCACGAACTTGTTTTGAAAAGGGTCACCCAAGGAACATCTCTGTGAAATTATTTCAAAATCTGACCAGCAGTTTCAGAGAAGAATTTTTTGAAAAGGGTCACCCAAGAAACATCTCTGTGAAATTATTTTAAAATCTGGCCAGCAGTTTCAGAGATTTCTCAGAAAATTCCATCTGGTTGCCATGGCAACCGGAGTTTTTGACGGAATCAAATTCTGTGAACACTTTTTAAAGAGGACTTCCCAAGGAACATTCCAGCCACGTTTGATCCAAATTGGCCCAGCGGTTTAGGAGGGGTTGATGTTTAAAGAATTGCTGCAGACATATAACGGACATCGGGTGATCCTAAAAGCTCCCCTTTAGCATGTTTTGCTCATGTGAACTAAAAAGCAAACGTTTCCTGTCATTTTATTATTCTTATTTATGTGTAGAATCCCTATTTTAAGTATTGTAGACACATATAAGACTGAATATGCTATCTGCATTGCCACGCTTTTGGTGATAAAGAAAGAAAATATGGGTCATTATGTTATAATAAAATAAAAATGGATAAAACAAGAGGGCCAAGATGGCCCTGGATTGCTCACCTGAATTTTTGAGATGACCATAGTCTATTTTTTTTTTTTGAGGTACTGAAACATTGGAACTAAATTTATAATTTTGCCAAGCAATTTTCAAAAGGTCACCTGTAAAAGTCATTTCGAAATCTGACCATCAGTTTCAAAAAGAAGAATTTTTAAGAATTCTTCATTTCTGTATAAGAGCAAGTAGCCCCCATCCACGAGAGCCATGTTTCTTGATGGATCAAAATTTACAAACAAAATTTTGAAAAGGGTCACCCAAGGAACATCTCTCTGAAATTATTTCAAAATCTGACCACTGGTTTCAGAGAAGAGAGAATTTTAAAGAATTTCATCATGTCCGTATAGTGCAAGTAGCCCCCATTCACAAGAGCCATGTTTCTTGACGGATCAAAATTATATGTACAGCTTTTGGAAAGGGTCACCCAAAGAACATCTCTGTCAGATTATTTTAAAATCTGACCACGGGTTTCAGAGAAGAAGAATTTTCAAGAATTTCTTCATTTCCATATAGTGCAAGTAGCCCCCATTCACTAGAGCTATGTTTCTTGGCCAATCAAAATTTCTCGAACAATTTCAGAAAAGGGTCACCCAAGGAACATCTCTGTAAAATTTTTTCAAAATCTGTCCAGCCATTTCAGAGAAGAAGAATTTTCAAGAATTTCTTCATTTCTGTATAGTGCAAGTAGCCCCCATTCACCAGAGCCATGTTTCTTGACCAATCAAAATTTCGCAAACAATTTTTGAAAAGGGTAACCCGAGGAACAAGTCTGTGAAATTATTTCAAAATCTAACCAGCTGTTTCAGAGAAGAAGAATTTTTAAGAATTTCTTCATTTCTGTTTAGTGCAAGAAGCCCCCATTCACCAGAGCCATGTTTCTTGACCAATCAAAATTTCGCGAACAATTTTTTAAAAGGGTCACCCATGGAATAACTCTGTGAAATTATTTCAAAATCTGACCAGCGGTTTCAGAGAAGAAGATTTTTTACGAATTCCTTCATTTCTGTATAGTGCAAGAAGCCCCCATTCACCAGAGCCACAATTTTTGGCAAATCAAAATTTCATGAACAATTTTTGAAAAGGGTCACCCAAAGAACAAGTCTGTGAAATTATTTCAAAATCTAACCAGCTGTTTCAGAGAAGAAGAATTTTTAAGAATTTCTTCATTTCTGTATAGTGCAAGAAGCCCCCATTCACCAGAGCCATGTTTCTTGACCAATCAAAATTTCGCGAACAATTTTGTAAAAGGGTCACCCATGGAACAACTCTGTGAAATTATTTCAAAATCTGACTAGCGGTTTCAGACAAGAAGATTTTTTAAAAATTCCTTCATTTCTGTATACTGCAAGAAGCCCCCATTCACCAGAGCCACATTTTTTGATGGATCAAAATTTCACGAACAATTTCTGAAAAGGGTCACCCAAGGAACATATCTGTGAAATCATTTCAAAAGCTGACCAGCGGTTTCAGAGGAGAAGATTTTTAAAGAATTCCTTCATTTCTGTATAGTGCAAGAAGCCCCCATTCACCAGAGCCACAATTTTTGACGAATCAAAATTTCACGAAAAATTTTTGAAAAGGGTCACCCAAGGAACATATCTGTAAAAATTATTTCAAAATCCGACCAGCGGTTTCGGAGGAGAAGATTTTTAAAGAATTTGCTAAAAAATTCCATTTGGTTGCCATGGCAACCAGAGTTTTTGATGGAATCAAATTCTGTGAACAATTTTTAAAGAGGACCTCCCAAGGAACATTCCTGCCAAGTATGGTCCAAATCTGCCCAGTGGTTTAGGAGGAGTTGATGTTTAAAGAATTGTTGACGACGCACGACGGACGACGCACAACGGACGACGGACACCGGGTGATCCTAAAAGCTCCCCTTGAGCACGTTGTGCTCAGGTGAGCTAAAAAGGATCACCCAAGGAACATCTCTGTGAAATTATTTCAAAATCTGTGCAGCCATTTCAGAGAAGAATTTTCAAGAATTTCTTTCTGTATAGTGCAAGTAGCCCCCATTCACCAGAGCCATGTTTCTTGACCAATCAAAATTTCACGAACAATTTTTGAAAAGGGTCACCCAAGGAATAAGTCTGTGAAATTATTTCAAAATCTAACCAGCTGTTTCAGAGAAGAAGAATTTTTAAGAATTTCTTCATTTCTGTATAGTGCAAGTAGCCCCCATTCACCAGAGCCATGTTTCTTGACCAATCTAAATTTCATGAACACTTTTTGAAAAGGGTCACCAAAGGAACAACTCTGTGAAATTATTTCAAAATCTAACCAGCTGTTTCAGGGAAGAAGAATTTTTAAGAATTTCTTCATTTCTGTATAGTGCAAGAAGCCCCCATTCACCAGAGCCATGTTTCTTGGCCTATCAAAATTTCGCGAACAATTTTTGAAAAGGGTCACCCAAGGAGCAACTCTTTGAAATTATTTCAAAATCTGACCAGCGGTTTCAGAGAAGAAGATTTGTTAAAAATTCCTTAATTTCTGTATAGTGCAAGTAGCCCCCATTCACCAGAGCCACATTTTTTGACGGATCAAAATTTCACGAACAATTTTTGAAAAGGGTCACCCAAGGAACATATCTGTGAAATTATTTGAAAATCCGACCAGCGGTTTCAGAGGAGAAGATTTTTAAAGAATTCCTTTATTTCTGTATAGTGCAAGTAGCCCCCATTCACCAGAGCCACATTTTTTTACGGATCAAAATTTCACGAACAATTTTTGAAAAGGGTCACCCAAGGAACATATCTGTGAAATTATTTCAAAATCCGACCAGCGGTTTCAGAGGAGAAGATTTTTAAAGAATTCCTTTATTTCTGTTTAGTGCAAGTAGCCCCCATTCAACAGAGCCACATTTTTTGACGGATCAAAATTTCAGGAACAAATTTTGAAAAGGGTCACCCAAGGAGCAACTCTTTGAAATTATTTCAAAATCTGACCAGCGGTTTCAGAGAAGAAGATTTGTTAAAAATTCCTTAATTTCTGTATAGTGCAAGTAGCCCCCATTCACCAGAGCCACATTTTTTGACGGATCAAAATTTCACGAACAATTTTTGAAAAGGGTCACCCAAGGAACATATCTGTGAAATTATTTCAAAATCTGACCAGCAGTTTCAGAGGAGAAGATTTTTAAAGAATTTGCTAAAAAATTCCATTTGGTTGCCATGGCAACCAGAGTTTTTGATGGAATCAAATTCTGTGAACAATTTTTAAAGAGGACCTCCCAAGGAACATTCCTGCCAAGTTTGGTCCAAATCCACCCAGCGGTTTAGGAGGAGTTGACGTTTAAAGAATTGTTGACGACGCACGACGGACGACGGACACCGGGTGATCCTAAAAGCTCCCCTTGAGCACGTTGTGCTCAGGTGAGCTAAAAACAAGAGGGCCAAAATGGCCCTGGATGGCTCACCTGAATTTTTGAGATGACCATAGCCTATTTTTCTTTTTTTTTGAGGTATTGAAACCAAATTTATAATTTTGCTAAGCAATTTTCAAAAGGTCACCTGTAAAATTCATTTCGAAATCTGACCATCAGTTTCAAAAAGAAGAATTTTTAAGAATTCTTCATTTCTGTATAAGAGCAAGTATCCCCCATCCACGAGAGCCATGTTTCTTGATGGATCAAAATTTACGAACAAGTTTTCAAAAGGGTCACCCAAGGAACATTTCAGAATTTTTTTTTTAAATCTGACCAGGGGTTTCAGAGAAAGAGAATTTTCAAGACTTTCATCATGTCCATATAGTGCAAGTAGCTCCCATTCACAAGAGCAAGGATCACCCAAGGAACATCCATGTCAAATTATTTTAAAATCTGACCAGGGGTTTCAGAGAAGAAGAATTTTCAAGAATTTTTCATTTCCATATAGTGCAAGTAGCCCCCATAATTCTTGACCAATCAAAATTTCGCGAAAAATTTTTGAAATGGGTCACCCAAGGAACATCCCTGAGAAATTATTCCAAAATCTGACCATCGGTTTCAGAGAAAAAATTTTTTTAAGAATTTCCTCATTTCCCTATAGTGCAAGTAGCCCCCATTCACCAGAGCCATGTTTCTTGACCAATCAAAATTTCGCGAACAATTTTTGAAAAGGAACAACTCTGTGAAATTATTTCAAAAGTGCAAGTGCAAGTAGCTCCCATTTACAAGAGCAAGGATCACCCAAGGAACATCCCTGTCAAATTATTTTAAAATCTGACCAGCGGTTTCAGAGAAGAAGATTTTTTAAGAATTCCTTCATTTCTGTATAGTGCAAGTAGCCCCCATTCACCAGAGCCACATTTTTTGACAGATCAAAATTTCACGAATGAATTTCAGGGTCACCCAAGGAACATCCCTGAGAAATTATTTCAAAATCCGATCAGCGGTTTCAGAGGAGAAGATTTTTAAAGAATTCCTTGATTTCTGTATAGTGCAAGTAGCCCCTATTCACCAGAGCCACGATTTTTGACGGATCAAAATTTCACAATCAATTTTTGAAAAGGGTCACCCAAGGAACATATCTGTGAAATAATTTCAAAATCCGACCAGCGGTTTCAGAGGAGAAGATTTTTAAAGAATTCCTTTATTTCTGTATAGTGCAAGTAGCCCCCATTCACCAGAGCCACAATTTTTGACGGATCAAAATTTCACGATCACTTTTTGAAAAGGGTCACCCAAGGAACATATTCTGTGAAATAATTTCAAAATCCGACCAGCGGTTTCAGAGGAGAAGATTTTTAAAGAATTTGCTAAAAAATTCCATTTGGTTACCATAGCAACCAGAGTTTTTGACGGAATCAAATTCTGTGATCAACTTTTAAAGAGGACCTCCCAAGGAACATCCCTGCCAAGTTTGGTCCAAATTGGCCCAGTGGTTTAGGAGGAGTTGATGTTTAAAGAATTGTTGACGACGGGCGACGCATGGCTGACACCCAGTGACCCTAAAAGCTCCCCTTGAGCACGTTGTGCTCAGGTGAGCTAAAAAGTCCTACGGTTTTTCATCTGAACCAAACTGTCTCAAAATGTCTCTCAAATCATAAAAATATTTGCAAAGTAATTTTTACCTTTCCCAAACAATCCAGGGTTTTTACCACCCTGAGATAGAAGCCTTTTGAAAACCTTGCAGGAAAAGGTGAAAATACAGGTAACCAGCATTTTCTCCTTTTCCCACAATGTTTTCTTTCCTGCTGGAAACAAATTTCAATTTTTGAGTTTTGATTATTTTGTTGTCTGCATGTGCTTTCAATTTGGACCCATCTAAAATTTTCTTGTTTGGTATCGTTAATTACCATGCAATCTACAACTGGTGAAAGACCATTGTGAATAATTAGTTTAATCACCACATTTAATTTGTTACACTCTTTTTGAGTGTTGAAATTGATTGCTTCTTTGCTATCCAAACAATATAATTGACGTATCGCATTTCTCTAACTGTCATATCATTTCTTTAAATGTGTTAATGCTTATGTTTTTTTATATATGTATATAACATATTTTTATAGTGATGGATAAATATTTTAAGGTATCTAATATGCTTTTTTTCACTAATAGCAACTTTATCTTCCTTAAAAAAAAAAGAAAGAAAGACACAGTTTCATCACTAGGCATTTGATTGACTTTGCTATGTTATATGTTTCATTATTGGTTTTAATCATGTGAGACAAATTCAAAATAAAGCAGAGTTAAAAATGATCAAGACAAGAGGGCCATGATGGCCCTGAAATCGCTCACCTGAGTTTATTGACCAAACATGCACCATCTAGTTTCCCAGTGACCTAGTTTTTTTCAGACATTACCCATCATCAAACACTTTCGAGATATCAATAAGACAAACATTCTGGCCAAGTTTCATGAGTATTGGACTGAAAATGTGGCCTCTACAGTGTACAAAGGGTTTTTCTAAGATTTCATCAAGTGACCTAGTTTTGGACCCGACAATTACCCATTATCAAACTCTTTTGAGACATCACCAAAACAAACATTCTGACCAAGTCTGAAGAGTATCAGGCAGAAAATGTAGCCTCTAGAGTGTACACAAGGTTTTTCTAATATTTGACCCATTGACCTAGTTTTTGACTCCACATGACCCATTTTCAAACTCATTCAAGGTATCACCAGGACAAATATTATGAACAAGTTTTAGGAGTATCAGACTGAAAATGTGTCCTCCAGAGCATACAAAAGGTGTTTATAACATTTGACCTTTTGACCCAGTTTTTGACCCAACATGACCCATTTTCAAACTCATCCAAGATATTATCATCTAAGATATTATAAAGGCAAACATTCTGACTAAATTTCAAGAGTGTTGGACTGAAAATGTGGCATCCAGAGCATATACAAGGTTTTTCTAAGATTTGACCTGGTGACCTAGTTTTTAACCCCCAATGACCCATTTTCAAACCTGTCTGAGATATCATCAAGACAAACATTCTGACCAACTTACAAGAGTTTTAGACTGAAAATGTGGCCTCTAGAGCCTACAAAAGGTTTTTCTAACATTTTACCTAGTGACCTAGTTTTTGACCCCACATGACCCATTTTCGATCTTGTCCGAGATATCATCCAGGCAAACATCCTGACCAACTTTCATTAGTATCCAACTGAAAATGTGGCCTCTGGAGCGTAGATAAGGTTTTTCTAAGATTTGACCTAGTGACCTAGTTTTTGACCCCACATGACCCATTTTTGTACTCGTCCGAGATATCATCGAGACAAACATCCTGACCAACTTGCATGAGTATCCGACTGAAAATGTGGCCTCTAAAGCAAACACAAGGTTTTTCTAAGATTTGACCTGGTGACCTAGTTTTTGACCCCACATGACCCATTTTCATACTCGTCCGAGATATCATCCAGACAAACATCCTGACAAACTTTCATGAGTAAACAACTGAAAATGTGGCCTCTAGAGCATACACAAGGTTTTTCTAACATTTGGCCTGGTGACCTAGTTTTTGACCCCACGTGACCTATTTTCAAACTCCTCCGAGATATCATCCAGACAAACATCCTGACCAACTTTCATGAGTATCCGACTGAAAATGTGGCCTCTAGAGCGTACACAAGGTTTTTCTAACATTTGACCTGGTGACCTAGTTTTTGACCCCACGTGACCCATTTTCAAACTCGTCTGAGATATCATCCAGACAAACATCCTGACCAACTTTCATGAGTATCCAACTGAAAATGTGGCCTCTAGAGCCTACACAAGGTTTTTCTAACATTTGACCTGGTGACCTAGTTTTTGACCCCAGGTGACCCATTTTCGAAATCCTCCGAGATATCATCCAGACAAACATCCTAACCAACTTTCAAGAGTTTTGGACTGAAAATGTGGCCTCTAGAGCGTACAGAAGGTTTTTCTAAGATTTGACCTGGTGACCTAGTTTTTGACCCCACATGACCAATTTTCAAACTCGTCTGAGATATTATCCAGACAAACATCCTGACCATTTTTCATGAGTATCCGACTGAAAATGTGGCCTCTAGAACGTACACAAGGTTTTTCTAACATTTGACCTGGTGACCTAGTTTTTGACCCCACGTGACCCATTTTCGAACTTGTCCAAGATATCATCAAGACAAACATCCTGACCAACTTTCATGAGTATCCGACTCAAAATGTGGCCTCTAGAGTGTACACAAGGTTTTTCTAAGATTTGACCTAGTGACCTAGTTTTTGACCCCACATGACCCATTTTCAAACTTGTTTGAGATATCATCGAGACAAACATCCTGACCAACTTTCATGAGTATCCGCCTCAAAATGTGGCCTCTAGAGCGTACACAAGGTTTTTCTAAGATTTGACCTTGTGACCTAGTTTTTGACCCCACATGACCCATTTTCGAACCTGTCCGTGATTCCATCGAGAAAAACATCCTGACCAACTTTCATGAGTATCCGACCAAAACTGTGGCCTCTAGAGCATACACAAGGTAAAAAGTTGACGACGGTCGACGGACACAGCACGATCACAATAGCTTACCATGAGCACTTCGTGCTCAGGTGAGCTAATGATGAATACGTAGTTTCTATTAATTTGTAAACAAATTGAAGTTAGAAATACTATAAAAATCATGGGTACACTTTGACTACATGTTGGGTACATTTAATTGTATAATCGTTCTTGCGCCAAAAAAATGAAATGGTGCAAAATTATTGCACTTTTAGGGGGGTTGAATTATGCCAATTTTCGGTATTTTTTGCTGAAATTTTCCAGAAAAAGGACTTATGGGACTGTAGCCAGGACATTTATATACACATGCACTTGATTCTTAGACCTGAACGATCTTTGTTTGACTAGGAAAAAAAAAACACTGAAAAATGAAAATTTGTTTTTTGTAAGGAAAGAGAAGGTGCACGCATGTAAAAACATACCATTTCTTGTTTATTCATCATTTTTTTGATAAAATCAGTCAAGAATACTTATTACAATGTGTTTTTACAGCTGTTTTCTGAGATAGGTAAAGCTGATCAAGAAACTGGTAGTGATTTTTTTCAAAATGGCCGACCCCCTTTTTTTCCCCCATTAGAAAATCATTTGAGTTGCTATATTCTGTTGTAAATCACAATCCAGTCATTTCAATCTGTTTATATGAGGACAGAATTCATTTAAAATCAATAATAAGTCGCATATGGCATTTTTTTAGTGTTTATTCATTGCAAGATTGCTTCTGGCTTGTTCATCCCAAAACCATTTCGTCCCAGGGCTTGTTCATCCCTGGGTTTTTCGCTCGGGCTTGTTTTCTAATCATCCAGAAATAACTTTGAATTTTCAATCACATTTATGTTGTTGTATTCAAATGTTAACAATTTGGACTAGTCCAAAATTTTGTCATTTGTCATTTGTTAAAAGGCCGATGATATTTACCTGACAGTCATGTACACACGTAAGAAAATTCATACTGCGAAGCTAACTGTCGTGTATTCAATGAAGGAGAACTTGTTGAGTGCCGGACGGTCGTGCATGGACTGATGAAATATTGTCTTGGAGGCGCAAGTACGTGCCCGCTATTTCTGATTTCTTCATTCAGTGCACGATGCGGTCGTGTCCACACTGAAGATTCAGACTCTTATGTACACTGTGTAAATGGGTTGGGCCAAAACGCAGACTGTTACGTGAACTGGCATGGCATAGACAGTCTCATTGGAGCACAGCAATAGTCATTTATACAGCGTGTTACAGAACAAATGCACAAGCGTAGCTGGCATCCTTTTTATATGTCCGAAGGCTCTTATTACATTATACCGTACACCCGGTCGTTCGTCCGTCCGTCTGTTTGGAATTTCTTGTGTGCGCAACTCCTACAGTTTCCATCGGAATTTAGATTTATTTGAAATTTGCCACAATGGTATCCAGCAAGGTTGGCAAAAAGCCGGTCAATATGAGTATTGACCGGGCCGGTGGTTTTAACCTGTTAAAATCGGTCAATACTGGTCGATTGGTGGTCAATTGAAGTGGTTGATTGGGTCGATTGAATCACTGACTAAGATATACCTGTCCTGTTTCTAAGCTAGTCTTAAAAGCTGTCCTAAATCCTGCACTGAAGATATATTACATATTATCATCAGTATCATAGTTTTTATCAGTAAGGTCCCTTTTTTTATTTGATCATAATTCAAAAGACATTACTGATGGTCAACTGAAGAGGTTGTTTGGATTGATGTTCACCTTTGAACTTACATGCAGGTCAGTTCTTTTCAACCAAAGAAGTTAAGAAGTTTTATTTATCATCATCCCTTATAGGTTAGATATCTATTTATCAGGGTTCAAATTTAACGGTCGCAAACTCGCAAAATGCGAGCTGAAATGAAAAAATGCGAGTGCCAAATTCTAACGGTCGAAATAATTCGCGAGTGCGCCGGAAAGCGGGCAAACCTATCGCTTAAAAATCTGAATTAATCTATGAATGTGGTCGTTTTTCATGTACTCTGTATTGCCGTATGCCGTGTAGAACTATCCTTTGAGAGTATCGCCGACCGCGTGACATTCATAGAGACGCTTGTTGCCGTATTATAAATACATGTATCCGATATTTAAAGCACGTAGGCGATTCTGACGTTGTTTTTACGTCTGTCTGCATTGCCTCGCTGAGAGTATGCACAGGAATCGGACGTTTATTTGGTGAAAATAGATCTAGCTAAATGTCAGCCGAAGTGGTCACTCTCTATTATAAAATTTCATAAAAGAGAGTGACCACTTTGACTGACATTTAGCTATTTTCACCAAATAAACGTACGATTCCTGTGGAGTATGGAGCGGAAAATATATATAGTTTTTTCGGCAAAATGCCGTATTCTGTGACA
This sequence comes from Tridacna crocea, assembly GCA_943736015.1. Classification (NCBI taxonomy): domain Eukaryota; kingdom Metazoa; phylum Mollusca; class Bivalvia; order Cardiida; family Cardiidae; genus Tridacna; species Tridacna crocea. The sequence continues at coordinate 41,024,275 of OX031065.1, forward strand.
TTGCCGGAATACACAGACCCCAAAACGATAAAACTCTCGAAGCCCACTGCCGAATGTGTAGAGTCTGAGCTATAATATTAGCCGTATTTGACGGGTAATCACGGTTTTTCGTGTTGCACTCTTTGTATTCAAATTGTAAATTTCACGATTTCGTAAACTTTTGGGAAGAATAAACCTTGCGCTCTCAAATCGACGTAAGTATGTGAAGCACGAAAGAGGCACCTTATAGGTAGGCGGAGCTTATAACATTGTAGGAAAAGGAGAAATAGGCTCATCAATGTTTTCGTAAGTTTCCCATTTCAGAGTAGTTAAAACAAGGGACTGAGTGGCAATGGGTTAAAATATTGCTAGTACAAAATCGAGTTTTGCGAGTAGAAAAAATGGTCACTAGCAAATTTTTGCTAGTTGAAAAAAAAGTTAAATTTGACCCCTGATTTATAGTATTGCATCTTTTCTCTTTTTCTCTTCCCCACTACAACCACAAATATACATGTACTTAGGTTTTATATCATTTAAAAGTTCAAAGATAGCATAACAAGAGGGCCATGATGGCCCTGTATTGCTCCACTGGCTTTTTAACCCTTTACCACGCAAATTCAAGCGTTCATGACCCTGAAAAAGAGGGCCTTCAAAAACAATGAACACTGTCAGGCAGTACAAGCAGGTTAATTCATAAGCATGAAAGGTAAAATCCTTAGAAAAATAATCTGAATGATAGAAACCTTACTCTCAATTTATTATTCAACTCATGTGAGCATAACTATTAGCATCAAAATGAGTCACACTTGAAAACAGCATATTTTCTATAAAAAAACTTAATGTCTAGCACCAATTATGTATCAATGCAGTTTGATAATCAAGGGAGGTAAATAGTACCAAACTTTCTCTTTCATACAAAGAGTTATTTCTCTTGATTAATGTTTAAATTGAAGTGACTATATTTTGAAGCCCATGTTAAACTTGTGACCCCTGGATGGAGCCAATTTTGACCTCAGACCTACAGTATGAAACTAGAATGTGTGGTTATAAACACAAAGATTTTTTAATCTTGCCCAATAAAAAGCCCTGTGAAACAAGTTTGCTCCATAAAAGGCACTGTAAAATATGTGACCCATGAGACAGGTTTATAAAGCCTATAATACTTGTGACCCCTGGGGTGGGGTCAAACTTGACCCCCAAAGTTAAAATTTGGGCCCTCTTGGTAGAGGCCCATTAGATAAAGCTACATGCAAAATTTGATAGCCCTAGGCCTTATGGCTATGTACAAATAGATTATTAAAGTTTCCCTATATAAGCCCATGTAAAACTTGTGACCCCTGTGACGGGGCTAAATTTGACCCCAGGGCTATAATTTGGGCACCCTTGGTAGACACCCCCTAGATAAAGCTACATGCAAAATTTGATAGCTCTAGCCCTTATAGCTAGGTGCCAGAAGATTTTCAAAGTTTTCCCTATATAAGCCCATGTAAAATTTGTTAACCCCCCCCCCCCTGGGGGCGGGGGTCAAATTTGACCCCTGGGCTATAAGTTGGACACCCTTGGTAGAGGTCCACTAGATAAAGCTACATGACAAATTTGGTAGCCCTAGGCCCTATGGCTAGGTGGAAGAAGAATTTTAAAGTTCTCCCTATATAAGCCCATGTAAAACTTGTTACCCCCGGGGCGGGGCCAATTTTGACCCCAGGGGTATAATTTACACAGGCTTGGTAGAGGTCCACTAGATAAAACAACATCCCAAATTTGGTAGCCCTAGGCCCTATGCATAGGTAGAAGAGGAGTTTTAAAGTTCTCCCTAAATAAGCCCATGTAAAACTTGTGACCCCCAGGGCGGAGCCAATTTTGATCCCAGGGCTATAATTTGAAGAAACTTGGTAGAGGTCCACTAGATAAAGCTACATGCCAAATTTGGTAGCCATAGGCCTTATGGTTTCAAACAAGAAGATTTTCAAACATTTTCAATTTTTTTCAGTTTTGTTGCCATGGCAACCAGAGTTTTTGAAGGAATTAAATTCTTTCAAGATATTCTAAAGAGGGCCATGGCAGGATCATTTCTGTGAAGTTTCATCAAAATTGGATGGGTAGTTTCAGAGAAGAAGATGTTTAGAGAAAAAGTTAACTCACCGACGGACGGCCGGTCTTACAGGACGGACCTTGTGAGGTCGAATTGCTCTTTATTCAATACACCCAAATAACCCCACAAAGTTAACCCCACAAGCTAACCCTAACCCCACAAACCCTAACCCTACAACCCTAACCCTAACCCCTAACCTACCAGATGGACGGAATGAACCCCATAGAGACTAAATGTACAAATTACCCCTAACCGCACAATGTCGGGCTCATAAGGCCGGACAGACGGACGGACAATGGGCCATGACATAAGCCCGCTGGCCTTGGGCCAGTGGAGCTAAAAAAGCAGCTAATTTGAAACTTTCATGTAAAATTGAAGAAAAAAGTGTCACCCATGTGTACCTGTCACTAATCTATAGGCATATTGAGTACCCATAAAGAGGCTGTGACTGATTTATACTACGGTCACAAATCAGTAAATGCCGCCTTCCGGCGTGGTAACTGCCAGTTTTCACTCAAATTCGGCCGGTGGCAGGCACAATCGGCAGGCGGCATTTTAGACGCCGCTAGGACGCCGCTGAAGTTTTAAGAAAAAGTTAAAATTCTGACTGCCACCGGCCGATTTTTTCTATTTGTGGCTGTCGTCAGGGCGCATTTCGTGGTCGCGCGATGGCAATGAAGTGACAGACGGGCGGCAGCACGATTTTTACTCGGTCGTCACGGGGTTCGAGGGCCTTTAATCTTCGGCTGGCGATCGGTAGGAACTAACTGCCACTCTCCAGCATCCGGCCTGCTACCGTTATGCTATCGACACGCCACCGTGCGATTTCAAAATACCTGCAGGCGGCAGGGCGGAGATTGAAAAGCAGATGGAAGGCGGCTGATGGTGTTGGTAGGTGGCAGGATAGGGATCTGCCGAGTGCAGACTCCCGGCCCCTGAATATAACTCCGAAGCTATTCACAATAAGAAATTTTCGTCATGGCGATTCTAACAGCACCAGGGCGACTCAGAGATTTGCATATTGCTGGGTTGAGCTCCAGTCTCTTGCGCTTCGGTACTGGCGCTTTGTCCTGCCCCTTGCCTTTAGGGGGCAACTTGTTGGAAGGAAAAAATTCTTAAAAATTAGATCTCTTTATCTTGTGGTTGATAATAATGATGAACACTTTGTAGTGATACGAGAGCAATCTAGATATATATATTTCCCGTAAACCAGCCTGCCGCCATCAGATTATCGGGCGGACGCCTGTCGGTGGCAGTTCGAACGCCCGATCGCCGGCCGGTGTCAGTTGAAAATGGTCGGTGTCCGCCAGGTTGCCGGGCGGTGGCAGGTAAAATCTGACGGCTGCCGGACTGTCGCCTAACTGCCACCAGCCGACACCCTGATGACACCCCACACCCCACGAACATAAGAAACTGCCTGCGGCCTTTTACTGGCAGTTATTTATGACGACTCTCACCGATTTGTAAAAAATCAGCATGTAATTTTAAGAATCCACCGATGTCTAAAAATCGGCAGGCGGCAGTTTCGCATTGTGACCATAGTGTAACTAAACAACAGTTAGGGATACAATAATGTCTGAAGCGTCTACTTACTCCTTTACATTGTTGTCAAAACACATTAAAAGGTGTAAATGTTGTCCCTTTCTATCCCAATGGGTGTGGCTTAAATTAGAAAAAGAACCAATCATGTATACATCCCTATTTGGGGTAGAATACTTGACACCAGGCCTTATTCTTAAAATACTGGCTTATGTGCAATCAAGTTATAATCTTATCATCACGCAGTTACCTAAGGTGTCAAAAATGAAACCTAAAACCTTATTAGGGTCTTATATAGAGTTTTGGAAAACTGGCAAAAGCCAGCTGATAAGTAGCCTTGATAGGGAAAAAAACATTTCTTTCCACTAAAGTCAACTCTCATATTGGTGAATTCAACCAACCTTGGAACCAAAATAGGAAAAAAACTTATGATAAATATACACTAAATAGCATCACTATCCACTTAAAATGCATATGACCTGTAAAATTTCCAAATGACCACTACAAATATCCAATCAACCAGTATTGACCAGTATTGACCACTTTGGGAGTATTGACCGGGGCGGTTTTAACCGGTTAAAATCGCCGGTTAAAACCATCCCTGGTTTCAACCGCCCAACCTTGGTATCCAGTTGTTTCAGCACCCAGTCATTTCTACACCCAGTCAGTTCAACACTTTTTGGTCGTTTTGACCCATATTTTGGTCAATTCGACCCACAATTTTTTTTTGCAACAAATGGTCATTTCACAGTACCTTGTAAACATTTCAATATTATTTTTTCTTTGTAGTATATAGTGAAAAGTGCCTCTTCGCCGATGTTTATGTTTACTTTTTTTGTTCTACTATTGCAGATACATTATTATCTTGATACATACAGTGATGGAATTGTATTTGGGGATATTGGTAATTGAAGAAGATAGTTCTAAATGTGTTATTATGTGTTCTAAGAACAGAATCTCTATGTACTTTTATGTTTTTCCTTGTTGCTTGAATAAATGCTAATTTTGAAACAGAATGTTTGTTAGTTGGAATTAATAGTTTCTTTTGATTTGTTTGAATTTGATAGTTGTATTTCGCAAATTATACCCACTGATAGATTGTTTGCTTCAGTTTGTATACCATCAACAGTTTCTTTAAAAAATGTAATTTATTTAAAAACAGATAAAAAGTACTAGTATTTGTAATTAATTTGAGTACATGTATTCAAAGAGTTATCTAGATAGGGGTATCCCAGAAAGTATTTAAAGCAGATGCAATTGAAATTCAGCTAAATATACTATATGTGCTGTTGGAGATAACTATATAGACTACCTAAATTTGTAGTGACAAGAGTATGTTAATGGTTGTTTTGTGTGTGTTTGTTTTTGGAGTATCATGAATAATTGGGACTTTTTAAAGGAAGTAGGGGTTTGGTCGGGAGGACAAAACAGGCAGTTTCGTGCGATACATGTATGAGATGGCAGCATCCAACATGTGACACAGGCCGAGCAAAAATTATTTTGTAGAAATTTTTATTTTTTCCCTCCACTGAAATAAACTACAGAAATCAATATCTGACTACACGAACCATACCGTCTGATCCTTCATCTACTGCACAATTAATCTCCCTTACCCTTTACCACACAATCCCAAGTTGTAATGACCTTCAGTTACAAGCCTTTGGACATATTGTAAAAAAAACCCACACATTTCATCCTTTTCACACAATGTTTTTAACCATATCAAAGAAAAACTCCATTACATTGAGTCACAATTAAATTTGTTGCCTGCAAATAATTTCAAGTAGTACACACACACGTCGTCAAATGTTGTGATCGAGTCAAAATTCTTGTCCTTTGTTGTGTACTCTTAGACAATCAGCTGCCTCACAGTTTCAGTAGAAAAGCTTGGCTTATCATTAATTGTACTTACTGAGTTTACCCCTTATCCCGCTGAATAATTGATATGTTAATTCAAAACCAAAGGTAAAATCCTAAAGTTTGATATTTCAAAGGTATTTTGGGGGAAAGGATATTTCTCTATCGGTAAAAGTGGATCCAATATCAGATCTCACGTTTGTGCAGTCCTACCTTCATTTACATGAAAAAGCGTTGAACTGACTGGGTGTAGAAATGACCGGGTGATAAATTTCAAATAGATCTAATTCTGATGGAAACTGTAGGAGGAGTTGCAGGAGCGTTAGGGGACAGAACTCATTCCATAGCCATCCACGGCTGAAGAAAGCAAGATGGCTGTTTTTCACATGCACCACACTTTTCCATAATTTGTTCTATCAGTGTATGTAGTTTCTAGTCAATACCTTTAAAGGTTCCAGGCTTTTTCGTCAACACCTTTTCAGTCTTATTGGAACAAGATCTCTGTGTGCCCTCTAAAATGAATTATTTTACACATAAAAGTTCTTTGAATAAAACTTGTTTATGCTTTGTTTTCTCTCTCGAAGTCGTAGAACAGAAACTTTGTTAATGATTCAAGACATGAACACAGCATGTCTCAGCAACGCCTGTTGCCTAGGCAAGTGGCCTTTCAACATAAAATACATTGAAAATCTGGCTTGAATCCATGCAATTAGATCTAGTTTTGATATATTGCACTTCTTTTTTTTCACTGTTTGTTCATCATGCTGCTTATGCTGTCTTAGTGGATTCAACTTTTTGCATCATGAATTCAAAATGCATGCTAGCAAAAAAGCTAAATGTCTGCCAATAGAGTAATTTCAGGCCCTCAGGGGCCTCTAGTTGGATAAATGGATTGAGGGGTGGATGTATGAATTTATGGTATTTAACACTGTCTTTAACATAGTTTCACCAGTAATTTTACGAGAAATTCGAATGTTTTCTTCAGAAGTTTTCGGTTTAGAAGAGAAAAGAGTATGTCGTTTGGAAGAGTGCTACTGCCAGCTAAAATTTGCCAGGCAGTGTCATGTAAACATATCTGCACAGATTTGTTGTTGTACGGATTATGATTGAATATATCTGAGGGAAAAAAATCCTTTTCGCCAGTTTCTATCATTTGCCTATTTTCATATTTTCTTCAACATTTGAAATAGATTACCTTTGAAAGCTTAGTAATGGTGAAAATTCCTAACACATAATCTACCACGCCACTCTCAGGACTACCAGTCCTTTGATTTTGATAGCTTGGAAGTTATGGCCTGAACAGAAATTCAAAGTGAAAAGTTGGCTATTTCAGAAGTCAAGGGTAGATAATTTCAAAATACAAACAGCGATCCAAATTTTGAGAGTCACATGCGCACAACTACCCATCATGGAGATTCATTGTGGCAAGTTTGAAGTAGATCCAATTCTGATGGCAATTGTAGGAGTTGCGCACACAAATAATTGCTAACGGATGGATGACCGGGTGTATAACATAATATAACATATACAGGGCATGATACCCTGTATAAATGACTATTGCTCCACTGAGACGGTCTACGCCGTGCCGCTTCACCATACCAGTCTGCGTTTTGGTCCAACCCATTAACATGTGTACGTAAGATCCCGTTTCTTCAGTGCGGACACGACCGCATCGTGTACTGGATGAAGAAATCGGAAATAGCATGCACGTAATTGTGCCTCCAAGACGATATTTCATCAGGGCACAACAGTCGGGCACCCAACGAGTTTTCCTTCATTGAGTACACGACAGTCGGGCATCCAGGAAGTTTTCCTTCATTCAATACACGACAGTTGTCCTCGCAGTATGAATTTTCTTCAGTGCGAACACGACGGTCAGGTAAATAGTCACTTTGTTGTTAAAATGCTTGCAGTTCTATTGTCATTCTCTTGCGGAAAACTGTTATTCAACATATTTTTAACGAAATTTGTGAATTTGAACACTAGATAAAGCCTCAGGATGGATTGTTTTCTTTAAGAAAAAGTGGAATACTTAGATATTATTCATATTTTAACCCTTTACCACAAAACCCCAACTTTAACGGAAGAAACCTTTCAAAACATTGAGTGAAAAGTAGAAAATGCTGGTAATCAGCATTTTCTCCTTTTACCACTATATTTTTTACCCTTTCCAAGCAGATTTCAACATTTTGGTCACATTTATTTTGTTGTCTGGTAATGCTTTCAATTTTGACATGTCTATGATTTCGTTGTTTGGTAAAGAGTTAAATGAGCTAAAGGCCTGAAATTTCCTGTTCTATCATAGTATTCGAGTAATGATTTGTAAAGAAAAACTTGTGGAAGTCCCTTTTTTCACAATACTGTGATAGGTGCATGGTGAGCAAACCTTGAAATAATAATAAAAAACAAAAGATTGTCATCTGAAGTATTAATCATCTTAGTGCAAGTCCCATCCAATTAAGTGAAAAAATGAATTTTTCCACCTTACCCAATCCCGTGCAATGATATGCTTAGGTAAGCAATAAAAAAATATGTGTACATTTCCTCTGATTTCAAAAACTGACAGAGCCACCAAAGAAGAAAAAAAGGGAGAGGGGGAGGACATAGATAATTGATAGTTTAAACTGTTAAGAGTTTAATGTTGATATTATTATTTCCATCAACTCTGTGTTTTCTGTGCAAATTTGGTGCTCTGTGCACATGTTAAAAAAATCATTAAAAAATTAGATTGAAGTACAGGCATTACTTCTTGGGTTTTCTTTGTAAAGGATTGGTAGTAGGACTGGTTGATGCAGAAAGAAAAAACAATTTATTTGGATTTGTCTTATTTTGTAAGGTTGAGGTAAAATTTACAACTTTTCCCATAAAATAATTTGGTTGTTTTTCAACGGATTGCAACAGACCATACTAAAAAATTCGTCAAAAAAAAAAGTACTGCTCCGATAAGGAAAAAGTTTAGTGTTTTGAACTTCTCAAACCTTAGTCCTGGTATGTGGAAAGTTTCAGATTTCTATTCCAAAATTCAAAAAAATCATTGTTCCATCCTACTGTAATCCCCCAATAGTGCAACTGTCCATGTGCAGTCGTAATTGCTTTATTTTACCTTGCGTTTCATATTCCAGGTTGTATTTACTGTATACAGAGGGGATGAAATATCCTTGTCGCCACTGTTTTAGGATCCGAACGAAAGAAGTAATCAACATTTTAACTTTACTTTCCGTTTCCATCCCAGTCATGTACGCCATTTTCCTATGGAATGAGTACTTCAAAGTGAAGCGGATTAAAGACCTAAAATACTCGAATTGATGGCAATAAAATACTAGAACTGATGGCAATAAAATACTAGAATTGATGGCAAGAGTTCATGGCTGATTTCCATAAAATCATGCATGTAAGTAAGTGTTTGCATGCAGTTTAAGATGCTAGGAAAGTTTTTTGATGTATAATGGCATAGTTTTCGACTGCTTTGGATTGTTTTGGGGTTTTTTGAGTGGTTTTGTGGTGTTTCATCCGAGATGTACTTTACAAACTAGGTCAAAGCTGCGGAACGAGACAAATTTTCAAATATAGAGCAAGTTCTATGATATTTAACTCTAAAATTCATTGTTTGCATGGTTTAGAAGAGTTGATCTCAAATGACGTCACTCGAGTCGAAATTCCACCCTTATGCGCAAAGCTCCAACGTCTCAATACATGAATCCCAGACCGTCGTGAAATCAGCCCAAGTTAATGAATATTCATTATAACACCTTATTTTTAATATCATGTAAATTTTTAAAAATTTTTTTTTTAAAATTTATTTATGTATTTTTTGACTATTTATATTAAACCTTTATTTCTCTCTAACATTTGTTGAATAGAAATGTTACTCCTGGTATACCTAATGCTGGCCAAAGATCGACCGACATACCAGTAACCTGACAGTGTATTGTCTGCCACTCATATCTAAATCATACAAGATACATAATTTGAATATTCCCCTTTTATGTTTCACCGCAAACATTTGGCATATTGTCTTTGTATCAATGCTTTTTGCATGGTTCAAATGTATAAATTATTTGTCGAAGAGATATTGATTCATGCTGTATTTACAAATGCATTCGTTTTAACTGACTTTTGCATACAAATGGCGGAAATCTCAATTGAAGTTTCAATAACGTAATTTTGTATCGCTGTATTTTTGATACAATTTTAATAAGGACATGAGAAAACCTGGTCGGATCTTTGTGCTTTTCAATTATTACTGATACAGATTTACATGTTTTTTGTATAAGCCGTGTGATCATTTTACAAGTGCATAGTACTGCTACATATCTGCTATTACATTTACATGTACACAACCTCGCAATTATTGCCTTAAGGACTAGATCTATTGAGGATTACAGTAAATGCCTATTTTAATTCAAGATGACACTATCCACATATTTAATCATGACTGTATTTTACATAAATGCTGTGCAATATCAAACCAGTCCCATACACAAATCCAATAACCACATTTTTGCTAAAATTCCAGGGGGTGGTGGGTCCGGTTCCCCTTCTCTGGATCCGCCCATGTTATAAGATCACTGTATTTACAATACAGACCTCGAGAGTTGATTGACCCATCAAATAAGCTAATTATAAAGCCATATAAATATGCAATCCCTTTTTTAAACTAACGTTAAGCATTGATGGGGGAGAAACCTTAGCTGAATTGTGTTTTATTTACCCATCCAAACAAAGATGGATGTTAAATTTTCACATAATATACAAAATAACTGCAAAACTTTTAAATTTTTTTTAATTTAAGTCACTTTTTCCTTTTTCTAGCGTAGGTATATCAATAATATGAGTTAACGGGTCCAGTCCCAAGATAAAGAGCGAATTCCAGACATACCAAAGAAAAAGTAGTTCTACAGCGATTGGGTTAAAAGCAGAGTAACTGCACCTTGTTTATGATGTATATACGACGTTTTTGATCCAAGTTTTAGCATGATCCTTTAACCCACTATAGACATCCCCCAACTCACCCTGAGCTCCTCCAGCTCGTCGCAAAAAGTCGAACATTTGGACAAACGTGTGACTTAACAAGAGCAGTGTTGAATCTAGGATTGCTTGGAAAGGGGCCAACTCCCCCACCCCTGACAAAAATGTGGGCCAATAAATTTTTGCAATGGGCCATCATGAATTGAGTCAGATCTGAGCAGGGAAGATCAATTTATTGGTTCAAATTGTTTTAAATAACTGGATCTATAAGCCAAGCAAATAATAAACATATCATTTTTAAACTTATATTTTGAAGATCTCATTTTAGGAAAAATACACAGTAGCTGGAGCATTTGCATAAGATGGCATATCAAAATATAGACAAAAATGATAAAAAAAATTAAAAAATTTTACACAATGGTAATAAATGACTGTGGGAAAATAAGAAAATCAACTTTCTCCATGTTTCTTTCTTTTCTGTTTCTTTACAGAATAAAAAAGAAACAAAAACACAACTTTTTATCTTACCTGATTTTTCATTAGCTCAAATCTATGCGGTAGTGGATGTAGAATTCTTGTGAAAAGGGAATGCTTCTATCTGCTTTGTAATCAAAGGTTTTGCAAGTTCTATGTGTCATTCACTATATACAGATAAAAACTGTTTTGAAAAAAAAAAAAAATCTTGGGCTAGTCTCAATTGAAATATTTACAGCTGATTTCAAAATTCTACTTAGAGTAAAAATTAAGTTTTGGATATTTTCCTGTCTTTCTTTGATTTATACAACTTCATGGCCTCAGAGAAATCGGCCTTTTCAATAGGTGATCCATCAATTTTTATGGTCATTAATGTATTCATGGTCTTTTCCTGCATTCTATTTCTTCTATTAGTTTTTATTCCATTTTGACAGGAAAAACCTCTCTCGCAGTCTGCAGTCTGGTAGGGTAGTATGAGGCAAATGTTGGCAAGAATGATTAAATTTGGTAGAGACTCCCTATGGTGTTTGTACAACAGTTGCCATAAAAGTTTAGTACTATCTCTGGGATACATTTGCTGAACAACAATGTGTTTGGCAAGAGACCACTCAGTCCTACAGCTATCACCATCTATGAGCTTGCTGCTTTTGACATCTCCAATCACAGCATCACTCCCATAATGGTTGATGATAATTTCCAGTTCTTTGTTGCCATACTGTTCCTTTTCAATGTCACTTAAAAATGATAAAGATCTCATACCAAATACATGAAAGGCTGTTGAAACATCTACAGCATCTTTGGGAAATCTCTCAGTAATGTTGTTTGATAGTTTTTCACAAAAAGTATCTCTGATTTCGTCTAACACCTTCTTTTGGTCTTTAATCTGAATCAACTTCTGACCTTTAAATGAACACTCCAGCACATGCCCATCTGTATCCTTTTTGAACACAAGTTGCTGTAAAAGTTCTGACTGATAATGGCCATTTCCCTTCTGTGCCTGTTTGATCTTGGTCTTCAAGTTACTTAATGCTGGACCAACTGCAGCAATGTCAATATCTTGTTTCTGGAGTAGTAAAGACATTTGAGATACAGATGGTAAAATGTCCATTAAGGTATACAAAATGAACAAAAATTTATACTCTGACAATTTATGCAGAAAGTCTTTACATTTTCTATCATCATGTTTTTTGTAATAAGTTATTAATGATGGCCATGATCTATACACTGCAAAAACTGCCTCAGAGAATGCTAACCATCGAATTTCATGACACTCTTTTACCTTCACTTTTTGATTATTTAGTACTTTCTGAATTTCAGCAAGCTCACAGGCACGATTCCCTGACTTGGAACCACCGAAATAGTAGTAGAGATCTGATAAAGTTTGTTCAAAGTCTTTGAAATGTGGGTTATTTTTTGATGCTTGTGAAGTACAAAGGTTAAACCTGTGTGCCATACAATGAATGGACACCAAGTGAGGACTCTTCTGCTTCAGTTTAGCTGCTACTCCGTTTCTCTTACCGACCATCACCGCAGCACCATCACTTCCGAAACCCCTTAATTTTGTAACATCAAGCTGTTCTGTATTTATTAGATCCATTACCAAGTTAAACAAGACTTCAGCATCAGACTTGGGATTGTCAATTGTCATGTTCTTCAGAAAGTAGGTTTTAGGTTCAAAATTTTCATTTGCTATTCTAACATAGGCCACCATTTGTTTGGAAACACTGATATCAGTAGATTCGTCAATTAAAACAGAAAACATTTCAGCTTTTCTTATAGCTTCTATAGTGCTGTGATGAATTGTCTCAGCGATACATTCTTGCAGCTCAATACCTGTTGCTCTTGATGAGTATGTTGCATTATTGGAGATGCTTAAATTCTGTAACATGACACAGCCATTCAGCTTTTGTAGTTCCAATACACTTGTATATTTGTTTATGGGAATATCTTCCTTTGCCATCCAATATGTTGAGCGCATTGCTGCTGTAAGTGGGGTATCACTTCTTTTCAGCGCCTCATTTGTAGCCTAAAATGGAAAGTACCAGCATGTCAATGTAAATGCTTATTATTGGAGTTACTAGCATTACAGCAACTGTTCTAGTTTTCAAATCAAAATTTACATTAGATTTGAGAATAGGAAGAGCTGCTGTAATGAAAGCAATATGAATTGTAATTTTTCATCCTTTTCTAAAAAAAAAAAAAGAGGTCATGAACGTAAAAACTAGTCCGGACAGAAAATAACATCAGCAGACACAAAAGATACGATATCGCAGTTTACGGATCATTTGAGACACCATTAATTCTACAAATATGATCAATATTCACCAGGAAAAAAATAAGGTCAGTTTGTTTTTAACTGAATACATTCAGTAAGTAATAATTTACACAGAAGGCCATCCTTGCTCATACTTCTGGCGATTATCCTTCAAGCGGTTGCCATGTTATTTTTTTTCTACTTTCATTGTGCATGCGCACTGGATCAAATTACGAGTTTATTCCCCGGGCTCAAAAGGAAAACACTGTAACCGACATTTTATCACTAGATCTACATATTCATATAGAAATTTTACCAAAATGAGATTCGTAACTAAAATGAGAAAACATCCAAAATAAAAGAAACTTACAGTTGCCATGCTGTTGCGTAGGACTGAATCTCTGACGGAGTCACAGTGGTCCTGACAGGAAACATGTCTCGTTAAAGTACTTGATCGGTAGTTTTTGCAGCCACGAGTAAAAGTGTTAATCTTTCCATACTCTGAACATAACGCACAAATCATTCCCGAGTCAGTTTTTCTAAGCCATGGGTACGTTCCGAGCCAATTTTTCTGGAAAGTGTGATCATATTTCCTTTTCTTGCAATCTGGAATTGACTGTTCCGGCGACGTGTCTTGTTTCTCCGTTAAGTATTCTTCTGAAGGACTGTCTCGTTCATCCCTTGTTCTCTTTTTAAGAAATTCTGTCAACTTGAGTTGATTCGACATTTTGTGAAGATAACGCTTAACCACTGAAATTACCGCGTGATTTGACACAATAATGACGTCAAAAATTGCATAGGCAACACGTGGTTGACATTTGGAGGTCATTTATGGCAACTCGGCCGATTCCGTAGCCTCGATTACGCCCGAGTGTTTAGTATGTCTAACAAGAGGGCCAAGATGGCCCTGGATCGCTCACCTGAATTTTTGAGATGACCATAGTCTATTTTTTTTTTTTGAGGTATTGAAACATTGGAATCAAATTTATAATTTTGCCAAGCAATTTTCAAAAGGTCACCTGTAAAAGTCATTTCGAAATCTGACCATCAGTTTCAAAAAGAAGAATTTTTAAGAATTCTTCATTTCTGTAAAAGAGCAAGTAGCCCCCATCCACGAGAGCCATGTTTCTTGATGGATCAAAATTTACGAACAAGTTTTGAAAAGGGTCACCCAAGGAACATCTCTCTGAAATTATTTCAAAATCTGACCAGGGGTTTCAGAGAAAGAGAATTTTAAAGAATTTCATCATGTCCATATAGTGCAAGTAGCCCCCATTCACAAGAGCCATGTTTCTTGAGGGATCAAAATTATATGTACAGCTTTTGGAAAGGGTCACGAAAGGAACATCTCTGTCAGATTATTTTAAAATCTGACCACAGGTTTCAGAGAAGAAGAATTTTCAAGAATTTCTTCATTTCCATATAATGCAAGTAGCCCCCATTCACTAGAGCCATGTTTCTTGGCCAATCAAAATTTCACGAACAATTTTAGAAAAGGGTCACCCAAGGAACATCTCTCTGAAATTATTTCAAAATCTGTCCAGCCATTTCAGAGAAGAAGAATTTTCAAGAATTTCTTCATTTCTGTATAGTGCAAGTAGCCCCCATTCACTAGAGCCATGTTTCTTGACCAATCAAAATTTCGCGAACAATTCTTGAAAAGGGTAACCCATGGAACAAGTCTGTGAAATTATTTCAAAATCTAACCAGCTGTTTCAGAGAAGAAGAATTTTTAAGAATTTCTTAATTTCTGTATAGTGCAAGAAGCCCCCATTCACCAGAGCCATGTTTCTTGACCAATCAAAATTTCGCAAACATTTTTTAAAAGGGTCACCCAAGGAACAACTCTGTGAAATTATTTCAAAATCTGACCAGCGGTTTCAGAGAAGAAGATTTTTTAGGAATTCCTTCATTTCTGTATAGTGCAAGAAGCCCCCATTCACCAGAGCCACATTTTTTGACGAATCAAAATTTCACGTACAATTTTTGAAAAGGGTCACCCAAGGAACATATCTGTGAAATTATTTCAAAATCCGACCAGCGGTTTCAGAGGAGAAGATTTTTAAAGAATTCCTTCATTTCTGTATAGTGCAAGAAGCCCCCATTCACCAGAGCCACATTTTTTGACGAATCAAAATTTCACGAACAATTTTTGAAAAGGGTCACCCAAGGAACATATCTATGAAATTATTTCAAAATCCGACCAGCGGTTTCAGAGGAGAAGATTTTTAAAGAATTTGCTAAAAAATTCCATTTGGTTGCCATGGTAACCAGAGTTTTTGATGGAATCAAATTCTGTGAACAATTTTTAAAGAGGACCTCCCAGGGAACATTCCTGCCAAGTTTGGTCCAAATCCGCCCAGCAGTTTAGGAGGAGTTGATGTTTAAAGAATTGTTGACGACGCACGACGGACGACGGACGACGCACGACGGACGACGGACACCGGGTGATCCTAAAAGCTCCCCTTGAGCACGTTGTGCTCAGGTGAGCTAAAAATAGAATCTAACATTGATCTAAAATCGGGACAGTCGATTCGCACTGTGTATAGATATGTATTGACTTATTTTTTCGGCCTACAGTTCTCCGGCAATTTCCTTTTTCGTTTAAACGCACAGTAATTTTTATTTTGCGCCATAGATTAACAACATGCGTGATACGTGGCCCAGAGATATTCTTTATTTGCGCCAATTATTTAGACAATGCGTGATTTTACCAATCCCGCATCCTAGATTCAACTCTGAAGAGGGCCAAGATGGCCCTGGTTGGCTCCCCTGAATTTTTGAGAGGACCATAGCCAATTTTTTCAACCATAGCCAATTTTTTCACAATCTAAACAACCATTTCAGAGAAGAAGAATTTTTAAGAATTTCTTCATGTCTGTATAGTGTAAATAGCCCATAGCCATCAGAGCTATGTTTCTGGATGGATCAAAATATTTCGAGCAATTTTTGAAAAGGGTCATCCAAGGAATATCTCTGAAATTATTTTAAAATCTGACCAGCCGTTTCAGAGAAGAAGAATTTTTAAGAATTCCTTTATTTCTGTATAGTGCAAGAAGCCCCCATTCACCAGAGCCATAATTATTGAAGTATCAAAATTTCACAAACAATTTTTGAAAAGGGTCACCGAAGGAACATCTCTCTGAAATAATTTCAAAATCTGACCAGCGGTTTCAAAGAAGAAGAGTTTTTAAGAATTTCTTCATTTCCCTATAGTGCAGGTAGCCCCCATTCACCAGAGCCACATTTTTCCCAACACTTTTTGAAAAGGGTCATCCAAGGAACAACTCTGTGAAATTATTTCAAATTCTGATCCGTGGTTTCAGAGAAGAAGAATTTTAAAGAATTTCTGTATAGTGCAAGTAGCCCCCATTCACAGAGCCATGATTCTTGACGGATAAAAAATTCGCGAACAAATTTTGAAAAGGGTCATCCAAGGAACATCTCTGTGAAATTATTTTAAAATCTGACCAGCCGTTTCAGAGAAGAAGAATTTTTAAGAATTCCTTTATTTCTGTATAGTGCAAGAAGCCCCCATTCACCAGAGCCATGTTTCTTGACATATCAAAATTTCAAGAACAAGTTTTGAAAAGGGTCACCCAAGGAACATCTCTGTGAAATTATTTTAAAATCTGACCGGCGGTTTCAAAGGGGAAGATTTTCTAGAAAATTCCATTTGGTTGCCATGGCAACCAGAGTTTTTGACGGAATCAAATTCTGTGAAAAATTTTTAAAGAGGACCTCCCAAGGAACATTCCAGCCAAGTTTGGTTCAAATTGGCCCAGTGGTTTAGGAGGAGTTGATGTTTAAAGAATTGTTGACGACGCACAACGGACACCCAGTGACCCTAAAAGCTCCCCTTGAGCATGTTGTGCTCAGGTGAGCTAAAAAGGGGACACATTAGGCAAAAAGATGTCTAAATAGCAAGTGCCTTCAAGTCATATAAACCACTGTTTGCCATATCAGAGGATCTATCGGCATCATGTACCCGCTATAACAGTATGGCTAGAGAATTCATGGGGACTTTTCCAAACTGTGATTTTGGTTTTTCCAGGGAAAAGCACCCTTTCCAGCCAAAGGAATCAGAAAAAAGTCGGTCTAGATATGTTTCTGGTGGGAAAAGATTTGCTCTGATACCTGGAAATGGAGTTAGAATGAATACCTCTACCTTTAAAGGAGAAGTTGCTGACCAAATTGCCAGACTGAAAGCGATGCCTGTGTCAGTGGTCCTTTCAGCTAGTACAGTATCAGTGAGGTACCGTAAAATGCTGTGTATACCACGCAGGCATGTATAACACGCAGGCCTTTTTCAGCATCAGATCCGAGGTAAAAAGGTTGTTCGGATGTACAACACGCATCAAAAATTGACCAAAATATCGTAACATGTCAAGAATAGGTCGCCGTCTTGAAAAATTGTAAATGGCGATACTTTATCAAAGGAAATAACCATTTTTAATCACAGTGGAAATGGTAATGATTCAATGTGTACTTGGGGGATTATAAAAACATGCCAGCTTATGACATGTTCCAAATTCACACATTGAACTGACGACCATATCGTAGTTAATCTCCTATTTTCTCACCTCGGTCAACAGATGTGACAGGTGTGAAATAAACATAGATCTATATGATGTAAATCACGGTTTTTGTAAAAAGTAGTGATAAATATAAATTATATTTTTAAATCATTCATTTCTTTCTGAATCACTATTTTACTCTTTTATAATTGTTCAATTTTAGCTATTAACAAAGAATGAAAAAAATATGAGACAAATCAGACGATAACAGTAAATCAATATTTATCATTCCGGGGTACGTTCGCCACTGCCAAAATGGCTGATAGAATCGGGAAATTACGAATCCTAATCCACAAATTAAGAATGTACAAGTACATTTTAACAAAATTAAAACATGTTTTTTTTTTTGTAATCGGTAAAAGTTGAAATGGGATGATGACGAAAGTTAAGGCTGTGGCGAGAGAACTTTGCAGTTTTGTACCTACGCCCCTTTCCCCCACCCACTTTGAACAGATATACGACCGACTTTCAGGGAGGAGAAAAACATGGTTTTGCCTATTGTAGTGTATAACATGCAGTCCCCAGTTTGAAATTATTCAGAGCTGAAAAAAAGTGCGTGTAATACACACCAAAACACGGTATTAGATCTTAATTGCCATGTATGTAGAGAAACAGGCCAAGCCCACATAGACAAGCCGCAATTTTAGACTTGGGCTTCTGTATACTGTAGTTGCTTAAAGGGTGCTGCATTTACAGACCCTATATAAGATGGGGCTTTTCAAAATGGGGAAGTATGTGGTAATTTTACTGGTTTGACTTTAGCCATTCCAGCATGTGCAAAATGAGTGCCAGAGAGTCCCGCGTCACAAAGGTAGCCTCAGACGAGCTCGAGAAGCCAAGCTATAAAGACTTGTTCTTCTGCCTGTAAAAAAGACGACTAGCAGTTTTTGTGACCCTCTGAGGCGGACTATTCTCAATAATGAGATGCTCCGGTGATCTTTTTCATATTTGGACATTTACTGTTCACCGTACGGTCTCAAGTCCATCATGATTTTTTCAGTAGCAAAGCTTCAGACCCTATGTTTTTTGTTTTTGTTTTTGTTGGTTTTATCAATATTACATCAAGATGCACTTACATTTTTTTAGTGATTAATTAGATCAAAGACATTTTCAGAAACCATTATTCCCTAGAGGGCGTTTGAAAGTACTCCCGAGGAATTTATCAACTCTATAGGTAATATGTATGTGTATTTTTTATTAGCGAATCATTTGAGCGAAGAATGCAGATCTATACACTTAACACTTTACAACACAACCCTGATTTTTAACTACCCTGAGAAAGCAAGCTTTTGAAAATATTGAGGGAAAAGGAGTAAATGTTGTTTTCCAGCATATTCTCCTTTTTCCACAATGATGAATCTTTCCCAAAACAAATTAAATTTGTTGATTCACATTTACATTTTGTCGTCTGCAAAAGTTTTGAACTAGGACTGTTCCAAAATTTTATTGTTTGATAAAGAGGTAATCGATTTTTTTCTTTTGTTTTACTGGTATCTGTAGAACACTTGAACTTGGACTCAAATTTCAAGGAAGCAGCCATCATTGTTGTCATGTAACTCGTTTGAGACAAGCGATTTCATTGGACCGAAACCTCGATACATTTTGATCACGTGACAAAAATGATGGCTCCTTACTTGAAATTTGAGTGAATCAATCAAACATTGGACAATTTGGAGCTGTATTCTTCGTGTCATTATTAAACAACGAAGATTGGTTAAAGATATTTACTTTTCTTATCAAACAGCTAAGTATTTTGGCCATGATCTTGTACAGAATAGTAGATTTACTCTGACAAGCGCACTGAACAAACCCATGTCCGACCAAACAATTTCGACCTATTTGTCGAGAAATCAGCTTCTGTAACACAACTCATTGAACGTTTAGTCATGAAACCAAGTTATTTTTCGCTAGAAAAATATGTAATGAGCTAGATAAAGTAGACCTTGTGTGATTATCTGTAAAATTGACAAAGTAACTTGTGTTTTTGTGATGACAAGTAGACTTTGACGATAATGTCAGTTGCATCCCTTGTATTATATATCTACATGTAAAACATAAAAAAACGTTAAAAATCCCTGTGCAGTGAATGACAAATGACTTATTAAATTATCATTGGTAAAAAAGAACAGATTAAAGTAAATGAAGATAAAAATATGATTTTTTTTTGTTCGACCTTTTTGCTTTTTAAAAAATAAGCCGCAAAACGTTAGGTGCGTGATTATTGCTTACACTGGGATACCCGGGAGGCGGACCAGTTACAAATAGGCAAGTCTGATTTTACAATATTTATGAATGTCAGTTCGCTCATGTTGCTCAAATATATGCGTCTGGTCTGCGAAAAACAACTGTATTGTTTTGGTTTTGTGTGAGAGAGAATTGAGACAAAAACTCATGAGGAGAATATGCAGACGACGTCTGTCGAGTCTTTCACGGGCATTTTTTTCTTTTCTCTGAAGGAAAAGGCGAGTTGTCTGGGCTTGTTTTCTTCATAATGAGGGTGGTCTCAAACAAATAAAACACTTGGGCCAGTTTTGCTATCATGACAATCATCAGAACGTTAAGAAAACTACAGAAATGTCAAAACTGTCAAATTTACCGCTGGACACTCGAAATAGATTCTGAAATCCCGTTTCGTTTCTCGGAGAACGTTAATGGCGTCTTAAACGGTAATCCGCGAGAAAGAACGATACTGCGCATGCGGCTCTTCCACCGTATTGACATACCCACAAATATTTGTAGACCGACGAAGAAAAACAAAAGTAATTTGGCCAATGCCAAACAACTCCATGCACAGAACTTCCTATTTTCCTTCAAATCTTAGATAGGGACAAATCCTCTTAAGTTTGAAGAAATGAAGTTGGGCCGTGATTTGATGGAAACATTTTTTCCCCGTAGAAATTTGGTGATTACTTCATTTTAATACGAAAATAAACCGAACAAAATCAAGGACCAACCATTCTTTCTCACCGTTAGACCTGCTTCAACAACTTACGCACAAGTACTAAAATAAAACATTAAGAAAAATCCAGGAAGACATATACATCTTTTTTTGACAGTTCAAATTTTCATACTATCACAATTTGATGTTGAAAAATGGATAAAAACGGTGATTGAATCATACAAATTGAGTACTTATCACCTCGATCCAACTTAGATTTGACAATTTGTGTAAAAAACGGTTGACTTTATTTAACTGTGCTCAATATTAAATTCGAGATGAAAAAAAAAGATAAAAATATGTATGATCAAAACATGTCGATTTTCAAAATCTGCTTAGTATAAGTGTACCACCAATCTATGATGACGGTTCTATAAAAAAAATATTAAATTTATTGAGGCACTATTTCAATTGGACAAAAAAAAAAATTACAAATTTATACTAAATGTATGTATAATGGCTTAGACTCTTATCAAATATACTCATTTGTCAGAAGAAAAAAAGTTTTGGTTTGAAGGCTAAAAGGATAAATCAACAGTCCATATCACGCTTTGCCCCGCCCACATTTCTCGCGGTAGAATACGTATGTTCCATTACGCAAACAAGTAACACTTGCTCTGTACATGTATAAGTATGATTGCAGTGTACAACATGTTTCAGAAGCTGGGAGGACCTATGCGTGTTAGGTACTGCCCGGGCCTATATAGAGATCGAGTATGAAAGGAAGGTTGAAACTGATTTTAACTTAATTATTGAAAATGTTTCTAAGCAATTGTAATTTGAAACACTTTTATTCAGCATTTCTCTTGCCTTTATTTATAAACGCGTCGTCTGCCACAATTGAACTCGATGTGGAAAACACTAAAATATGGGGACCTGGTTTAAAGACATCGTTTCATCTACCAGTTCGGTATTTTTTTATACAAATAGTTGGAGGAGATGGTGAAAAGTGAGTGTTCTTTTTATTTCTTTCTGCCTATTTTCTTGTTTTACAACCTATAGTTTAGGCAAAGAAATTTGACATTCTAGCCTTGCGGTTTGTTGGTTGGGAACAAGACAATTCCCCGACAAGACTTTTCGAGACAGTTCCCCGACAAAATTGAAGACAGTTCCCGACACTTTTGAGGACAGTTCCCCGACACTTTTATTATTAGTATATTGAATAGGTTTTTTTTTTTCAAATAATTTTTTTAGACATCACTTCAAATGGATGAAGTAAATTTCAATGTTGGTTGTACCTTTAGTAGTGTTTATTCTAGAGCGGAATAGCAGGGCGCACCACCCTGCCCCTTTTTAACTCCGCCCTTCTGCCCTCGAATCTGTGAACACCCGCCCTGTTGCCCTTGTCAAATACATACAAAACTTGCTTGTGTATTGTTCTGGTTTCAGAACAAACCACCGGGCCACATCAGTGTTTCGCCTCTGCCTTGTCAAGCTTGCACAGTCACAAAAAGTCGCCATAAATTTCTTCCGACCTGACTTTATTCATGAAATACAGCCAATCTAAGACTAAGGGTGACACGAATTATCCTTTATCAACTTCGTCAGTTAACACAGTATATAAACGAACTGTACCCAAACCGGATCTTGCGAGTAAATTCCATGAATCGATTGGTGAAAACAGATGGGTACCTTTGAATAATTGAGATCGACAGGTTGTTGTGACTTTCATGCAACTTGCAAACATTTGCATCATTGAATGAAATAATGTATCTTTCAAATAAATACATCATTTACCATCTTTGGCCATGTAATTGCTGATAAAGTGCAAAACTCGTCTTCACTTCTTTTGCTCACTACTATACATGCTGTTTTCACAAGGCAATTTATGTATAATTCCGTCTATCTATCCGATACCCATTTGTAAAGTTTTGTTTCTAAATGTATGCTCTTCACAAAACAGCCAATATATGCCGACAAAATTTGTTAAAATTACCTGAAAATGTATGGAAATTCTGCATGGCGAACGGTTTGATACTGTACCCTTCTTGCAAATATCAAGTAAATGATCTGTACATTACTTGCGAGTTGGCTGAACGAATTCTTGCGAGTACCATACAGGGATTTCCATTGCTTTATACCTACACAAGAGCGAAGCATCCATTACGCACGTTACTAGAGTGCTCAATACAAACTTTGTTTCGCAATTTATTCCTTACAATGTCATTTCAATGCAGTTGTGCTGAAGAATCTTTGAAATTTTTGTGGCAAAAGGTGGAACTCCTCGTTACAAGCAATTTCAACCTTTGCCACAACACTTTGTATGCTGTATAAAATCTAATATACATATCACAAGTAAAAAAATATTAGCTGTGATTATATGTGAATCATTTCTAAGTATACGTTCAAAATAACACGACTTTGTCTCATTGGCAAAAAAATAACATGAGCTTCGCACAGCAGTGCATATACGCCCAAAGGGGCTTGTCAGTGAAATGGATTAAAATCTAGAACCCTACAGAGATCCAAATTTGAAAAGTCACATGCAAAACCACACATCATAGAGATTCATTGTAGTAAGTTTCAAATCATTCCGATGGAAACTGTGGGTGCATACAAAAAAATGCTAACGGTGACAGACCGTGGCCATAACATAATACAACCCTTCCATCGTATAAAAAAAATCAAAGTGCTGTCAGCACTGTAATCGGTCGACACTGAATAATCTCAAACCTAGCCATTCGACCCCTCGTCTACCCATCATGTGTACAACCTTATCCTCGTACCACCACATATGAAATACGCTATTTTATATTATAAAAGTGGAACAATGATTTTGTTCTTTTGTCATTATCAGTGCCATTTCTGAACACCATTCGTTGTATGTTTTGTTGAAGGATTACGTGTCACAAGGACTATGTGTCACATTTTATTTGCGTCTTTAGTTCATGCAGAGTGTACTGCCCAGCTCTTTTATTACAGCAGGGTATTAGTGGAGCTGTATTTTATTTCCACAAGTTAGTGTTGAAATCGGTGATCAAGGCGGACCAGAATAAAAGACAATATCAAATATGAAACACGGGGAGATATGTAACAGCTGCGACAGGTCATTGAACATCTATTCTTGTGGCTGTAAACAGTCACTGAAGATCAGGTTTTTGAGAGAAAAGCAGCCAAACATAATAGTATAAAAAGACTCGGGTTTTATTCTGCTTCCTTTTCATGAACTACAGGAGGCCCTTCAGATTTTGGGACAAAAATTTTACAAAATACAAAAAAAAAAAATCTTTATACTCCCAAAGCCGTATAATTTTCTTTCATTAAACCCCAGTAGTCGAAAACCATCCGAAAACAAGAGAAATAAGAGATTTACTACAGCCCAGGTCGACACCGACGGGACACACTGTCTCTTTTTACAATTTGCTCATTTACATACTGGAAAATACACAGACGAAGCTTCAAACATAGCGTCCGAAGAAGACATTATGGAAAATAAATACATGTTTCTTATGGAATTTAAGCGTCATTAGTCACATGCCAGTCACTTATTTAAAATTAACATTCCCACCATGCTTTTTTTTTTTTGCGCGAAATCTAAAAATAGCCTAATGGGCAACGTAGCCTTTTAAGGGAATACCACCCCTAATTTTTTGTAATATTATGATTCTTAATTACATGTATTGATAATTCGTATTGTTTTTTCATATTAATTTCAGTGATATATATATTATTTAATTTTGTGTGATGTGAAAAACCTATATACCCACCTTTAAGGAACAGAACGAATTCATGCAATAAAATTTCACAACTCGTATTCATCCGCTGATAGATAAAAAGAGGGATTCATCTGCTTAAATAGATAAAAAGAGGAATTACCATTTCCTGATACGGCATCTTGGACTCATCCAATTTGGGAGAATTTAGGGGAAAATTTAAAGATCTGCTTAATAAAAGTATAATTTTGAAAAAGAATAGAACATGTAATGAGAAAGGAAGAAATTGTTCGTTGAGTGTAATTTCTTCTCAAATTCTTACAATATTTTCTTAAGTCATTGACTGATGACTCATTTCTATGAGGAATAGGAATAACCACTATAAAACAGTATTTCGAATAAAACATTCAGATTCTTCAAGAAACTTGTGAACATCCCTCACTGGTGTCTTTCTTTATGGGGCTTTTTTTAAATGGTGACACATAAACAAGCCTTCAAACTCACTGTCTTAGTATCACCATTAGGTTGCAGAGGCCTGTTCCATAGCTTCAAATCTTTTGGAATACTTTTGAAGTTTTTTTTATACGACATTGTTTCTTTTCTTTGTGAGTCAAATTCTGAAAGTTTGATCTTGAGGTTTTTCCTATATGGATTTCCAAATTATGATTTATTTATATCACAAAAGCTTGTGGTTGACAGTTTGCTGTAAAGGCATCTGAATTACTCCATTTTTATACAGATTTATACCATCAGGCATCAGATTTGTTATCCCAAGAACCGTACAGAATATTTGAAAAAAAATCCCAAGACACCGTACAGATAGATTTCGTAAACTCGCAAGTAAGGGTACGAATCATCAGCAAGAAACGTACAGTTGACCTACTTTACATAGAGGCATTAATTCTTATTTTTTATGTTCAAAATCGAACTTTAAAATGCCCAATGCCGCAAATGTCTTTTTTAATTAATAAATTGCACCGGTTCAAACTCAGAAAACGTGTTTCAGCCAGCCTTAACATGATAAAAGCTGATTTAAGATCGGGTCTACTGCAAATGACGCTGTAGCCTGCGGTGAGTATTGAGAATTTCAATGTTTTAAAGCTAAGAATGATTATATGGCAGTTTTTGTATTGACAATAAAGGTTTGGCATAAACTATAAATAAAGATTCACATAGTTTACATTCAGCAGTATGAAAGACGCAACAATTTTTATCTCGGCTGTCTCTAATGCAAAGTGGACATCACTGAAATTTACTCGCAAGATCCGGTTTGGGTACAGTTCGTTTATATACTGTGGTTAAGACAGGACAGCAGGGTGTTATAATCCTTCTCTGTCATTAACTTGCTAAACCATCCCTTTATCCCTCGAAACCCTGACTTTTTTCCCTCACAGGTACTTTAACGTCCGCTAATTTCTTTAAATGACGTCACACAATCAGTGAAATTTATCAATACTTGAATAGTTTTAAAATAAAGCTGAATTAACTCTTATTGCAGCTGGAGATTATCATTTCGTATATTTTTTTGCATAAATTACAAGTATGGATGGTAAACCAAAGTTGCCAACTATCTTGAAAATACTCGATGTTTGCTATTCAAGCATCGGCATTTTTTTTCAAAGCAAAATCTGCATTGCAGTGTTCTATTTTCAGCAGTCTATTTATAGAATGGCTTATGCAGTAGTACACTACTCCATCAGTAGGCCTGCCTACACATTTTGTAATTCTTTCTATGTAATAATTAAGTTTTTTTTATTTTTTTTAATCAAGATTATTGTCATTTCTTCCGAGCCAATTTTTCCTTTTTTTCCTTCCTAGAATTATTATTTATAAATCCAAAACCATTGTATTCTCATTACAAAGCAAATTGATAATTACCTCCCTTTTCTGAAAACTAACAAAAGTATCAACAATTGTTTTTAAGAGACATCAAAGGCATTTCTAGTCGGTCAAAACTATGCATAAGTATTTTATCTGTTTAAATCCGTATTTATCAACTATCAAGAACTTTTATTCCATGCTACACCAGAAGTGTTACGGGTCTACTACATTAAAGCTAAGTATAACAGTGCATCATGGGATCATAAATTACATGGCAATCAAAACCTGTATAGTCAGATTGTGTTGCTTTGAGTCTATGAGTTGATAAGAATCTTTTCTTATTATTTTCTTTAATATGCAATTCATATCCAAAGTTATAGTTAGAACTTGTTTCGAAAAGAGTGAAGGACACTGATTTGCCTTTATCTGATATGAGAAGTCATTCAACAAGGCAGTGTTCCTCCCTGCCCCTTTTTCCTGCCTCCCTGCCCCTTTTTCCAGCCTCCCTGCCCTTTTGCCTGGTCTAGAATAATCACTACTTTAGTCTGAAGGTGTCTGCTCCGATGCTATTTTTGTGACTGGTCTTCGCAGACACCTTCATAACAGCCATTCATTGAACCAGTATGGAAGAAATACGATTTTACCTGCATCTTTTCGAACGGCTCTATGCGACAGAATTTCAAATAACAACCAATAAAATGGGCATGGATTGTTAGATAAATGATTAATCTTTACAAAAATACTGGTGTTAGTTAATATCCAACTCTTACCTTTGTGCAAATCTGTGCTTTTCAACGTAAATTATCATTGAGCTACTTCACCAGAAATCAAAACATGGTGATCTTTTCAATGCGCATGTCTCGGCAGAAATCGCAGTATCTCTGACACGCTACAGGATGGTTTAGTTGCGAATTTTGCTGTAAACAAATGCACCTTGATCAAACTTGGCTGTATAGGGTTAGGGAACCAGACTGTACAAATATCAAATTCCGTTGAGTGCGCATGCCTGACTAACAGAAGTCGCCGTGTTAGTTGTTTACAAATTCCGCCGGATTTATTTACGTTGGGAAAAAGGTAAATTCCCATTGATTTAATTGGTATTTTGCAGCATATTTTGTGTGCTCTTAAAGATTAATCATTTATCTAACGATTCATACCCATTTTATTAGCTGTCATTGGAAATTTTGTCGCATTGAGCCGTTCGAAAAGATGTGGGTAACATCATATTTTTTCCAGAAGGGTTTAATAAATGGCTGATATGAAGGTGTTTGCGAAGACCAGTCACAAAAATAGCATCGGAGCAGACACCTTCAGACTGAAGGTATGTTGGTGGTTATTAAATTGCGTAATTATGACCAATTAAGGAGGGCGATATATTGTGAATGGACTGTTTGTTGCCACATTAATATGAAGTCTGTGACGTGAAATGCATTTTTGACATGTATTACTCATGTAATGTAAGTGCTATAAATTTCGTAAATAAAGTTTATAAATATTTTTTACTTTTTGTTCATTCTCGTTGGACTGTATAACAGTCATATTACTACTGTCCATACTGTCTGGCACAATTTAAAGGGGATCTACATTTATATTATCCATTATATGACTTGCCAGTTATTTCAGTTTCTCTGGAAGCAAGAGACAGTTGGTCAAATGTAAAAATTACGCTAAACCTAGGCCTACATGTATTTCAAACCCAACACTGGGATAAGGATTCGTTTAGTAATCAAATAGATCTACAGGTATTCATTTACTATAGTGATAATATTCCGATCTGCACAACGGTGAAAATATCATTTCTGAACTGAGCGGTCATCAATATACAACTAAAAAGGATAAATACTCTAAATTATTCACAATTCTTTCACAACTAAATAAAAAACCTTTCCTTAAAATCTATAGATATCGATAATAGTTTTCGATGAAAATCAAGTTTGCTAATTATAAATGTGTCGGGGGAACTGTCTTCAAAAGTGTCGAGGAACTGTCTTCAATTTTGTCCGGGAACTGTCTCGGAGAGTCGTGTCGGGAAACTGTCTTGAAACCTGTTGGTTCACTGTAGTTACGGTGGTTTACAATCAAAACATACCCAAACCAAAACATACCCAAAGTCAAAACGTACCCAAGTGGAGTCAAAACGTACCAAACTGAAGTCAAAATGTACCTAAGTGGAGTCAAAACGTACCCAATGTGAAGTCAAAATGTACCCATGATTTTTATAGTTTTTTTTTTTTATCTTCCATCTAATAAATGAATAGAAATATTGTTTTGACCATCTTGATGATGATATTAAATGTTTAATCCTGCTTTATTTCAAATTTGCCTTACATGATTAAAACAAATAATGAAGCTTATCACAGAACATATATAGCTAAGTCTACCAAACTCATCATGATAAAATTACCGTGTGTGTATCTCTCTTTTTAATACAATTACCATTAGGGAAAAAAGTGTCTGATACCTTGATATCGTTATCCATCACTATTACATAATGTATGTATTATTAATATATGTATACGTATGTATTATTAATATATGTATACATATTTCATCCATAAAAAAAATCTGATAAAAAAATCTTCATAAGCATTAGCATTAATTTTGTATAGAAATGAGATTATGTTAATTACATTGTTTGGATAACAAAAGGTGCAATGTTCTCATCCAAAAAGAGTGTAATGAACTTTAATCATGTGGTGAATAAATTAATTATTCACGGTGGTATTTAAACTGCTGTATATTGCCTGATTATATATTTGTATGCTTTATGTTGATAATTTGAGAAACAGTTAGCCTTAGATGAAAAAAGACTTCCCAATTGCAAAAATGCATAATTTTTCCCAACTGTGGCAGAAGAATTTCCCAATTTTGCTGAAAGG
The DNA here is from genome assembly GCA_943736015.1 of Tridacna crocea. Lineage (NCBI taxonomy): Eukaryota > Metazoa > Mollusca > Bivalvia > Cardiida > Cardiidae > Tridacna > Tridacna crocea. The sequence continues at coordinate 41,053,306 of OX031065.1, forward strand.
ATTTCGCAATTTTGCTGGAAAAATTTCTCTTGATACGATGCTGATATTCCTAACAAGTTAAAATAACAATTTCTCAAAAGTTACTTCAAATGACAGGATGAAAAACTCATTATTTAAGGGTAATTGAAACCAAAAGCAGTTTTTTTTTTTTTATTTGTGACTCAGCTGACTGGGCTGCAGTATATCCAAAAGTAAACAGAGGAGTAACTGTTACAATCACTTGCAAAAAAGATCCTTACTACATTATATGTACACGGAATTATTCATGTTGACCAGCCAAACTGTAATACAAACTTAATTATCCCCGCCATAGGCGAAACTGTAATACAAACTTAATTATCCCTGCCATAGGCGGAGGGATATAGTTTTAGCATTGTCCGTCGGTCCATCCGTCTGTGTGCCCATCCTGGCAAATATCTTCATAGGACAGAATTTCATGGAACTTTATACACATGTACAATAACCCATTTTTTTTTTTTTTTTTTGATTGGATGCAAAATGGCTGGCTGAGAGCGATTTTAAGTTTCACTTAAGTTACACTTATGTACACTTTTGATGTTTGGAGTCTTCTCTTCAAAACTATACAAAGTTTTTACATTGAAATTGTCTCTCATCTGTTGATCTCCATTAGGAAATGCACGAAAAATAGTTTCACCTACATTGACCGTGCAACACCACAGTTATATGCTAGAAAAACTAGGTCACTGGGAAACTAGATTGAAAATTGTTCATGTTTGGGCAATAGACTCAGGTTAGCGATTTCAGGGCCACCATGGCCCTCTTGTTCATTTCAAATGGACTTTAAATTGTTGTCTGCAATTTGTTTCAATTTTGACCAGTCTAAAATTTTGTCATCTGGTAATGGGTTAAACCACAAGCCAAAAAGGAAACAATTTAGACACTGTATAGAGGAAAGTTGATGATAAGCAGCAGTTTTTAGCTCCACTGGCCAAAGACAAAGAAAAAAATCTGTAAACATCGTGTGACAACCCCTAGGGTATGCCTCATTTTAAAAGAATAACCTGCCTTTGATAAACCATATAAGTTACAAATATACTCAGGTGAGCGAAATAGGACCATCATGGTCCTTTTGTTTATCTTTTTGTAAATGTTTGTCCCAAAATCCGAAAGGCCACCTTTAAGTTGGACAAGCAAAGTGAGTAATAATTTAGTCCTAAAAGTGGGTGTTTAGAAATTTCACAACACACCAAATTTAAATATATATATTCATCACTGAAATTTATATGAAAAAACAATACAAATCATCAATAATTAAGAATCATAAAATTACAAAAGAAAAGTTTTTTTGATGGTATTCCCTTAAAAGAATACGTAGCCTCTTAAGCTATTTTTAGATTTCGCACCTAAAATAAAAAAAAAAAAATTGTGGGAATGTTAAGTGACTGGCACCTGTCTAATGACGCTTAATGGTAAATTCCATAACATAACAAACAAGTAATTATTTTTCATAATATGTTCTTCGGACACTATGTTTGAAGCTTCATGTTGAACTGAGACGTAGTAGATCTTTAATTGATCTTGTTGTCTGATGGTTTTCGACTACTGGGGTTTTATGAATGAAAATTGTACGACTTTGGTAGCAAAAGGATGATTTTTTTGTATTTTTGTAAAATTTTAGTCTCAAAATCTGATGGGCCACATTTTAAATATGCTGTGTCAAATGCCATGTTGATCAGTCAGTAAATAAACCATTGATCACAATCGATAATCACCATCCACTCTGTATGGAGTGCAACATGCGAAAAGGTGCATTCGGACATTTGCGTAAAGTGTCGTCCCGGATTAGCCTGTACAGTCCGCGCAGGCTAATCCGAGACGGCACTTTACAACTACATTAGATTTTGTGTTACAGTAGACTTGCGTAAAACAGAAAATCACATAAAATCGGAAAATGTCGTTTCGGATTAGCCTGTGCGGACTGCACACGCTGATCAGAGACGACACTTTACGCAAATGTCCGAATGACCCTTTTCGCGTGTTGCACTCCGTATAACATATTCTTGAATTGTCTAAATTTGATGGTAACACAGCTTTTGATTGCCTAAGCTGAATGGCTCAACTCTTTACCAAAACAACAAAATTTAAGACAAGTCCAACTTGGAAAGGATTTGCAGGCGCCAAAATAGATGTGACTCCAACTTCAAAGAATCTTTTGAGAAGGGTAGAAAACACTGTGGGAAAAGGAAAAAAATTGCTGGTTACCAGCATTTTCTCCTTTTCCCACAGTGTTTCCAAAAGGTTTTTTTTCAGGGTCTTTCACTCCTAACCAAACAATCCCTGGTTTTTACAACCCTGAGATAGAAGCCTTTTGAAAATGATGTGGGAAAAGGAGAAAATGCTGGTCACTGGCATTTTCTCCTTTTCCCACAATGTTTTCTACCCTGCTGGAAGCAAATTTCGATTTCAACATCAATATCAACATCAATATTGTCGTCTGCAAGTGGTTTCAATCTGGACTATTGTAAAATTTTGTTGTGTGGTAAAGGGTTAAAAGTCGGGATTGTGTGGTAAAAGGGTTAACTGCCCAGAACTTGTCTTACTTTGTAATTCTATAATTAGATCAGGAATGTTCTTAAGTCTTTACCAAACAATTCCTGGTTATTATGACAATGAGTTAAAAGCCTTTTGAAAACATGGTGGGAAAAGGAGAAAAATGCTGGTAACCAGCATTTTCTTTTTCCTTTTCCCACAGTGTTTCTACCCTGCTGGAAACACATTTCATTTTCGACTTGCACTTATTTTGTCGTCAATAAGTGCTTTCATAGTCTAAAATTTTGTTTTATGGTAAAGACTTAAAGATTGGTTGATGAATATGGACCCAGATAATGTATGGAGAGTCAAGGAAAATCGAGACAATGAATAGATAAGTTTGATAGATTTGTGTGAATATTACATGATTCCACTTCCTTAACTCTTTGCCACATTGCAAAAGTTTAGACCTATCCAAATTAAAAGCATTTGTAGATGACAGTTTCATAGTGGCTCAAATAATGCAGTTTTCTTTGATAGGGTAGAAAACTTTGTGGGAAAAGGAGAAAATGCTGGTAACCAGCATTTTGTCTTTTTTCTGCAATTTTTTCAAAGGCTTCTTAATTCTTTACCACACAACAAAATTTTAGACTAGTTTAAATTGAAAGCATTTGCAGACAACAAAATAAAGGTGACTGAAAAATTGAAATTTGTTCTGGGAAGTGTAGAAAACACTGGGAAAAGGAGAAAATGCTGGTTACCAGCATTTTCTCCTTTTCCCACAGTGTTTTCAAAAGGCTTCTTTCTCAGGGGCATCAAAAGTAGGGATTGTGTGGTAATGGGTTAATTAGGGTTGTTAAAAGTCGTCACTGTGTGGTAAAGGGTTAAGACACAAAACTTGACTTCTTGCTTTACAAAGTCTGTAAATGGATTGTAAAGGATAAAAGTTGATGACCTCTGATAATCGCAAGGAACAATCAAGCCCCTTACAAGAAGGAGTCACTTAATTTTTTTTTTACCAGAAATGTAAAACGATTTGTCTTGACCATATAAAAATGATCAATTGTGCTGATGAAGTAAATGAAATGTGTCTCTATGATGGTAAACAATGTAAAAAAAAAAAACAGAAAAAATATTGGTACCAATCTTAATTTCCTTTTGTTAGCTCACCTGAACACAGCATGCTCAAGGGGAGCTTTTAGGATCACCCGGTGTATGTCGTGCATGGTCAACAATTCTTTAAACATCAACTCCTCTTAAATCACCATACTTGGCTGGAATGTTCTTTTGGAGGTCCTCTTTAAATAGTTTTCACAAAATTTGATTCCATAAAAAAATGTGGATTTTTTTTTTCTCTGAAACCACTGGTCAGATTTTGAAATAATTTCACAGAGATGTTTCTTGGGTGACCCTTTTCAAAAATTGTACGCGAAATTTTGATCCATCAAGAAAAATGGCTGTGGTAAATGGGGGCTACTTGTTCTATATGGAAATGAAGTGAAACCCCAGGTCAGATTTTAACCCTTCATTCCATAGATACTCATTTCTACGCGTTGCTTGTAGGAACCTTTGGAAAACATTGTGGCAAAAGGTGAAATTGCTTGTGACAAGCATTTTCACCTTTTGTCACAATGTTTTCTATGCTATAAAAAGGTGTAATATACACATAAGAAACGGCTTCATCCTTGCTGCTATTTAGTGTCCATTAGAGATACCATAGAAATGCCTTATGAGGTAAAGGGTTAAAATAATTTCACAGCAATGTTACATGGGTGACCCTTTTCAAAAAATGTTCACGAAATTTTGACCCGTCAAGAAACATGGCTCTGGTGAAAACTGTTTGCGAAATTTTGATCCATTAAGAAACATGGCTCTGGTGAATGGGGGCTACTTGCACTAGAAGGAAATTAAGAAATTCTTAAAAATTCTTCTTTTCTTAAACTGATAGTCAGATTTTGAAATGACTTTTACATGTGACCTTTTGAAAATTGCTTGGCAAAATAATGATATTGTTTCCAATAATCCAATACCTCAAAAAAAAAAGACTATGGTCCTCTCAAAAATTCAGGTGAGTGATCCAGGGCCATCTTGGCCCTCTTGTCACAGTAATTAGAAGTGTCTTTCCAGGGGGTCATAGAATTACATTGTTGTCTGCACATGTCATATTTCTTGGAAGATTCGACTGTCTTATATGACGCATCACTAGTCCCAAAAGCTGGCTGACTGTAATATTACGCCTTATAATATGTAATATGTAGAAAATAGCTTTTATCAATATGTTTGAGGAGAAATGAGACCTGCTTTAGCTTCAGAGACTGCTGATCATAGCTGAGTGAATTGCACGAGGCAGCGTTTTATTGAGTAAATGTTTATTTTAGTTTGAAATTCAAAGTAACGGTTGTCGCGTAGGAAAGTGGTTCGGTTCTGTACCCAGGATGCCCAAAGTAGATAGATGAGTATTTTATGAATGCCATCTAGTGGGAGATAATGAGAATTACATAGACATTCTTTGTTGATGTAAGGCAATACAGCTTCTGGTCATCAATACACAATACATACATAATACATTAACACGTGACAGTTACCAAAGGTTGAAAATATTCTAGAAGAAAGCATAACATATAAAAAATCGTGTTCATGGCTATAAACATTGCCTAATCATAATGAAAAATAAATTTTTTTTCATTGATAACTGTTTACCAAATTACGCAAATTTAGATTGGTCCAAAATAGGAAAACATGGGACACTTAAAAAATACTTTTTAAAAAAGGAACAGCTTCTCTCTTTCAAAGAGTGAAAAACATTGCTTGAAAAGGAGAAAACACTGGTTTCCAGTATTTTCTTCGTTTCCAGCAAGACTTCTTGAGCTTTCCTACTTACAATTTTTGAAAATCGAAATTATTTGGTAAAGGTCCATTGGCTTATGAACATGGCAACATCACCATATAAATAAGTAAATATAAATAAAGTTAACATTAAAGGAACCCAAAAAAGATACATTAATCGTTACTCATGGAATTAATTGTATTATTTCTGACTTAAATGACTTTAAAAAGGTCTTTTTCCGTGGGGGATGTCATTTCAACGAAATTGCTTGTACGTTTATTCTTACTTTAAAACCTCTCTAACAATAAAAAACCCATGAAAACATCTGGAATTCCTTTATACACCCTTTAGCAAAAAAATATATATGCAAATCCAATGCGTCTTACAGTAAAAATTACTAAAATTTCTCAGTGTTTAAATTCCTAGACAGCTCAATAACCGGTTACATGACTTCTACAGGATTGTTGGCAAAGGTTTAAGCCTTTTGTATCAAATTTACTATATATTATCTAGATCAGTAATTTTTTTTCCTTACCTCTTTACCAAATTACAAAATTTTAGATGGGTCCAAATTTAGGGCAGTTACAGGCAACAAAAAATAAAGGTAATTCAAAGACTTCTTTCTCATTGTCGTTAAAAGTCATCTTTGTGTACTAAAATGGTATTGCCTATGGCAGTGAAAAAAATAAATTTATCACTCTGTAAATGAGAAACATTTATGTCTCTGCATTTACCATGATTGACATAAAATTTAGATAGAATTGTGGAAAAAGAAGCAGTTACTTATGGAAAGCATCTGCTTCTTGTTTTGCACAATATTTCTCATTCTGTTGAAAAACAAATATTATTTTCTTCCTTGAAATGTTTGTCTTTTGTTTTTGTTTGTAATGGTTCATGTAAGATCTGACAGGTCTTAAAATAGCCTCTACATGCACCCTTTACCACATACAATACAGTTTTAACAACCCAGGTGAAGAAGCCTGTTAAAAACATCGTGAGGGGGGAAAGGAGTGCTGGTTAGCAGCATTTTCTCCTTTTTCGAACAGTCATTTTTACACCTCCAAAGTGATTTATCTTCTGCAACATTTTTAATGCTTTCAGTTTAGAAAGGTTTAGAATTTTCTATTTGGTAAAAGAGTTAATGAGCTATGGAGACCCAAGAATGTTTTGCTTTGACAATGGCCTTAGGCCTAGGAGTGGAAAATTTATTCCCTGTACCCTTTGTCAAATAACCCAATGTTAGACTGGTCCTAGTCCAAAGTAATTGAAGATGGCCAACAGAATGTGGCTCAGTTGATGATAATAAATTTGTCTCCACGAAGGTATTATATAAACACTGAGGGAAAAGGAAGAAATAATGGTCAAAGTGTTTTGCAAACTGAGCTTCTCCATCAAGATTGTTAAGATGCGGTAGAGGTAAAAGTTAAACCCTTTACCATACAATAATACTTAAGACTTATTCAAACTGAAAGCAGATGGCAGACAGCAATTTCATAGTTACTAATCTCTAATGACGCATTTTTAGCTTACCTGAGCACAACATGCTCATAGGGTCTTTTTAGGGTCACCCATCTTCGCAAGCCAAGTTTACGATCACTACGTGGATCTTACCTTGGCTGATTGAGCCTGATTTCGAGATTTCTGCGATGCGCCCTCTATTGGATGCTGGTTATTACTCCCCTTTACATCATGTTTTTAAAAGCAAATGAAATATTGGTTTACAAACCGCTTACAAATACACATGAAGCAATAAGCAGACATCCACGTGGGTTTCCATATTTTACCTTTTATTCGAAAGGTAGAGACCTTGTTCTATATTTATCAAAGATGAAATGCTACGAGCGATTTAATTCGTTGCAGCTAAGTCTGGCTGCATCCAATGCAAAAGCATATTGGGTGAACGTAAAAACTAAGCTGGATCCACCAAGGGTAGAGTAAGGTAGTGAATCGTCGGCCTTTAGCCTGCGGAGATGAGGGCTACCTGGTGTCTGTCATGCGCCGTCAACAATTCTTTAAACATCAACCCCCCCAAACGGCTGGGACATTTTGGACCAAACTTGGCTGGAATGTTCCTTTGGAGGTCCTCTTAAAAATTGTTCACAGAATCTGATTCCATCAAAACCTGTGGTTACCATGGTAACTAAATGGAATTTTCTACTTTAAAAATCTTCTTCTCTAAAACTGCTGGCCAGATTTTAAAATGATTTCACAGAGATGTTCCTAGGGTGACTTATTTAAAAAATTGTTGGCAAATTTTGATCTGTCAAGAAACATGGCTCTGGTGAATGGGGGCTACTTGCTCTGTAGGGAGATAAAGAAATTCTTAAAAATTCTTCTCTGAAACCGCTGGTCAGATTTTGAAATAATTTCACAGGGATGTTCTTTGGGTGACCCTTTTGAAAAATGTTTGCCAAATTTTGATCTGTCAGATTAGGCATCCACTAGGGCCAGGACAATACTCAGATAGCACGCAGACAATGAATTTAATATTCGGCTAATTTTCCAAATGTTCCAAATGGCTTCTTACTGTTCTCCTAGAGGCTTCCACCTGATTTGGAGCCTTCCGGATTGGCAATTTTGTTCACGTCAAAATTTTGATCGAGAGCAAAATTTGGACGCGGAAATGAATTTCCTTACACCTTCGGCATCTTGTCTGCGTTGTTGTCAGGACACCCCGAGTCTACCGAGTATATACCCAAAAGCTTTTGAGCCACGCAGACAGAGTGCAGGCATTAAGAGGAATCAATACAGAAAGTTGGAAGAACCTTTCCTGAATGTTCAAAACGGTGGAGGAATGCTCTCTTATCACGGGGAAAATGTCACATGACTTTCGTATCTAGGCAACCTACTCCCTTAACATATCAAAATCAGTGCGTTGTCACTTGCAGTTTGACTTTCACCAGGGCAGACGCGTTTTTAATCTTTCCTGCACATAATAATTTATGCCATGACAAAAAAAAATTCATGATGGGAAAAAAACATACGACTGGAGTTTGTGGTAATTTCATTTCTTGCTTGTTTAGAGCGACATTATTTTCTCTGATACACAGCTAATTCGTTGATGTCAGTCTATGGAGCGAGAGAATCATGCACTGTAATATAAACTATTAATGCAACCTCTGCATTTCCGTACAGTCTCTGCCTAGTGTCGTGCATTGAAAGTGGTTGTCCCAAATGTTTCCTGGTGTAATCTTAGATATGTCCGTGTTGTCCAGAAACGATCTGCTTTCACGCCTGATATTCGGTACCATTCCAGACTGTTTATATGGACAATCCTAAGTATATGCTAGCAAGAAGTCCACGGACATTCCGGGGATAAGTACATTTTTGTTCTGAATTGATATTCTCTCAAAGGAAGGTATGCTGAAATCAATTTATTTTTATTGCGAAGCTTCCTTGTCCCTTCCGCGTCCTAGTGGATACCAGGCATCAAGAAACATGGCTCTGGTGAATGTGGGCTATGAAGAAATTCTTAAAAATTCTTTTTCTCTCGAATGGTTTGTCAGACTTTAAAATAATTTCACAGAGATATTCCTCAAATAACCCTTTTTAAAAAGTGTTTGTGAAATTTTGATTCGTCAAGAAACATGGCTTTGGTGAATGGGGGCTACTTGCACTGTATTGAAATGAAGAAATTCTTGAAAATTCTTCTCTGAAACCCCAAGTCAGATTTTAAAATAATTTTACAGCAATGTTCCTTGGGTGACCCTTTTCAAAAACTGTCTGCAAAATTTTGATAGGTCAAGAAACATAGATCTTGTGAATGGGGGCTACTTGCCTTATACAGAAATTAAGAAACTCTTAAAATTCTTCTTTACGAAAACTGCTGGCCAGATTTTGAAATGACTTTTACAGCTGACCTTTTGAAAATTGCTTTGCAAAATAATGATTTTGTTTCCAGTGTTTCAATACCTCAAAAAAATGTTTGCTATGGTCCTCTAAAAAATCAGGTGAGCTATCCAGGGCCATCTTGGCCTTGTTTCTTTGATGAGGTTGAAAACTTTATTTTAAAAGGAGAAAATGGGGTAACCAGCATTTTCTCTTTTTCCCACAAAGATTTTAAAAGATTTCTGTCTCGGGGTCACTAAAAGTCGTCATTGTGTGGTAAGGGTAAAACCTTGCCCAAACAATCCCTGGTTTCTCAGGCCCAGAAAAATAAACTCTTTTTGAAAACAGTGTAGGAAATGGAATAAAATGCTGGTAACAAGCATATTCTCCATTTCTCACCATGTTTTCCACCCTTCCAAGAACAAATTTCAATTTTTGAATCACATACATTTTGTCATCTGCAAATGCTGTCACTCTGGACCAGTGTAAAGTTTTGTCATTTTCTAAAGAGTTAAATAATCCTGAAATTTTAGACTAGTCCAAATAAAAAGCTACAGTTACTGCAGAGGACAGCCCAAATGTTGTGCAAAAACACAAAATTTGTTCTTCAAAGGGTAAAAAACATTTTGGAAAAGGAATAAAAAGCATTTTCTCCCTTTTCCATGTTTTCAAGAGATTCACAAAAGCTTTTTTCAGTGCAGTTAGAACCATGGATTGTAGAATAAAGGTTAAGTAATTCAATAATATTTTATATCTATGAAATAAAAACAGTAGATAAGCCACAAACCACTATCCTAGTATATTTGGTGAGAATATCTAAAAATGTGTTTAGTATCAAAATATTATACACTGTTGATCAAAGATTGAACTGCATATTATGTGTAGTCAGATTTTTAGCTCACCTGAGCACAAAGTGCTGATGGTGAGCTATTGTAATCGTGCTGTGTCCGTTGTGCATCGTCCGTCGTCAACCTTTTACCTTGTGTACGCTCTAGAGGCCACATTTTTGGTCCGATACTCATGAAAATTGGTCAGGATGTTTGCCTCGATGAAATCTGGGACGAGTTCGAAAGTGGGTCATGTTGGGTCAAAAACTAGGTCACTAGGTCAAATCTTAGAAAAGCCTTATGTACGCTCTAGAGGCCACATTTTCAGTCCAATACTCATAAAAGTTGGTCAGAATGTTTGTCTTGATGATATCTCGACAAGTCTGAATATGGTTCATGTCGGGTAAAAATCTAGGTCACTAATTCAAATCTTAGAAAAACCTTGTGTACGCTCTAGAGGCCACATTTTCAGTCTGATACTCATGAAAGTTGGTCAGGACGTTTGCCTCGACGAAATCTAGGATATGCCTGAAAATGGGTCATGTCAGATCAAAAACTAGGTCACTAGGTGAAATCTTAGAAAAACCTTGTGTAAGCTCTAAAGGCCACTATTTCAGGCGGATACTCATGAAAATTGGTCAGGATGTTTGCCTGGATGATATATCGGACATGATTGAAAATGGGTCATGTGGGGTCAAAAACTAGGTCGAAGGTCAATTTTAGAAAAACCTTGTATACGCTCTAGAGGCCACATTTTCATTCCAAAACTCTTGAAAGTTGGTCAGAATGTTTGTCTTGATGATATCTCGGACAGGTTCGAAAATTGGTCATGTGGGGTCAAAAACTAGGTCACTAGGTCAAATCTTAGAAAAACCTTGTGTACGCTCTAGAGGCCACATTTTCAGTCCAAAACTCTTGAAAGTTGGTCACAATATTTGCCTTTATGATATCTTGGATGAGTTTGAAAATGTGTCATGTGCAGTCAAAAACTAAGTCACCAGCTCAAATTTTAGAAAAACCTTTTGTAGGCTCTAGAGCCTACATTTTCAGTCCAAAACTCTTGTAAGTTGGTCTAAATGTTTGCCTTGATGATATATTAGACGAGTTTGAAAATGGGTCATTGGGAGTTAAAAACTGGGTCACCAGGTCTTATCCTTGTATATGCTCTGGATGCCACATTTTCAGTCCAACACTCTTGAAAATTAGTCACAATGTTTGCCTGGATAATATCTTGGATGAGTTACAAAAAGGGTCATGCTGGGTGAAAAACTGGGTCAATAGGTCAAATGTTACAAACACCTTTTGTATGCTATGGAGGACACATTTTTAGTCTGATACTCCTAAAACTTGTTCATAATATTTGTCCTAGTGTTACCTTGAATGAGTTTGTTGGGTCATGTGGAGTCAAAAACTAGGGTCAATGGGTCAAATATTAGAAAAACTTTGTGTACACTCTAGAGGCTACATTTTCTGCCTGATACTCTTCACACTTGGTCAGAATGTTTGTTTTGGTGATGTCTCAAAAGAGTTTGATAATAGGTAATTGTCGGGTCCAAAACTAGGTCACTTGATGAAATCTTAGAAAAACTTTTTGTACTCTGTAGAGTCCACAATTTCAGTCCAATACTCATGAAAATTGGTCAGAATGTTTGTCTTATTGATATCTCAAAAGGGTTTGATAATGGGTAATGTCTGATAAAAAACTAGGTCACTGGGAAACTAGATGGTTCATGTTTGGTCAATTGACTCAGGTGAACGATTTCAGGGCCATCATGGCCCTCTTGTTATCTGCACTGGTAGCCATTGCAAAGCAAATTGTCCTTGGCAATTTAGTTGAGCCTGGTAGCTCAGTCATAAGTGTGCAGGACTTGAGAACAAAGGGTCGTGAGATTGATCGCTGGCTTGGCCAGTGTCTGTCCGAGGATTGATTATAATCATTGCGATGGTATTCATTCTTCTCCCTCAGCTGATCATTGCATGTGGGAAAGCAGCCAGTGGCTTGGAAATAATGTACAGAATTCTAGTGAAAAAAAGACTACACGATTTAGGAACTGGAAAGCACAAATAGGAGAACAGGCTGCTGAGAAGTAATTGCATCATTCAGTCAAAACCAAAAATTTGACCCATTTTCGCAAAACCAGTGTCGCCAGTATTGTCGACGATCTTAAACTGCCACAAATACATTTAGTGAACTAAATGTATATATGTAAAATTAATATTCAAAGAATACTTTAAATCAATAATTGACAAAGAAGATAATCTATTTACCAAAAATATAAAGAAATTTTGGGGTCAAAATGCTGCTAGTAGCAAATTTCCGCATGTCTCCACAACAAATTGACATTTTGTAGCTCTGAAATTTTAAATATGAAACTTTCATCGAATACAGTTATTTTACTAAGGTAAAGACATGGTAGCTATCAGCTAACTAAGGGCATTTTTTGGGTCCTGATTTGTTTAGTTTTTCCTTCTGGCAAATTTTTTCGACGTTGTCAAAATAGACCTCACCTACCGTAACGATTTTTACAACCTCTGCAAACTGTGTTAATACATATGTAGAGCTTTAGAAAATGCGCTATTTTCTTCATAAAATGTGAATTCCTTTGGTACATACAGAAAAATGTAAATGCGTGTGAAGAACATGTGAAAATTGCTGCATGAAGTCACACCATGTTTTGTCGCAATTTAGAACCTCACCTCTGTAACTAGAAAATGTCCTATTGTGATTACATTTGTTTTCTATATCAAGTCACCATATCTCCATGTCGTATTTCCCCCATTTTTGCATTTGTTCAAGTTTTATTTCGTTTCATTCGGACACAATAGGTTGAAATTCATTTTTAGCTCCACTGGCCGAAGGCCAGCGGGCTTATGTCATGGCCCGTTGTCCGTCGTGCGTGCGTCCGTCCGTCCGTGCGTCCGTCCGTCCGTCTGTCCGTGCGTTAACTTTTTCTTTAAACATCTTCTTCTCTGAAACTACCCATCCAATTTTGATGAAACTTCACAGAAATGATCCTGCCATGGTCCTCTTTAGAATTTCTTGAAAGAATTAAATTCCTTCAAAAACTCTGGTTGCCATGGCAACAAAACTGAAAAATTTTGAAAATCTTTGAAAATCTTCTTGTCTGAAACCATAAGGCCTAGAGCTACCAAATTTGGCATGTAGCTTTATCTAGTGGACCTCTACCAAGTTTCTTCAAATTATAGTCCTGGGGTCAAAATTGGCCCCGCCCCGGGGGTAACAAGTTTTACATGGGCTTATATAGGGAGAACTTCAAAATTCTTCTTCCACCTAGCCATAGGGCCTAGGGCTACCAAATTTGGCATGTAGCTTTATCTAGTGGACCTCTACCAAGGGTTTCCAACTTATAGCCCAGGGGTCAAATTTGGCCCCGCCCCCGGGGGGTAACAAATTTTACATGGGCTTATATAGGGAAAACTTTCAAAATCTTGTTGCACCTAGCTATAAGGACTAGGGCTATCAAATTTTGCATGTAGCTTTATCTAGGGGGTCTCTACCAAGGGTGCCCAAAAGTATAGCCCTGGGGTTGAATTTAGCCCCCGTCACAGGGAATCACAAGTTTTGCATTGGCTTATATAGGGAAACTTTAATAATCTACTTGTACATAGTCATAAGGCCTAGGGCTACCAAATTTTGCATGTAGCTTTATCTAATGGGCTTCTACCAAGAGAGCCAAAATTTTAACTTTGGGGGTCAAGTTTGACCCCATGCCAGGGGTCACAAGTTTAATATTGGTTTTATAAACCTGTCTCATGGGTCACATATTTTACAGGGCCTTTTATTGAGCAAACTTGTTTTACAGGGCTTTTTATTGGGCAAGATTCAAAAATCTTCGTGTTTATAACCACACATTCTAGCTTTATATTGTAGGTCTGGGGTCAAAATTGGCTCCATCCAGGGATCACAAGTTTAACATGGGCCTCAAGATATAGTCACTTTAATTTATACATTAATCAAGGGAAATAACTCTTTTTATGAAAGATAAAGTTTAGTACTATTTACCTCCCTTGATTATCAAACTGCATTGATACATGATTGATGCTAGACATTAAGTTTTTTGATAAAAAATATTCTGTTTTCAAGTGTTATTCATTTTTTTGATGCTAATAGTTATGCTCACATGAGGTGAATAATAAATTCAGAGTAAGGTTTCTATCATTCAGCTTATTTTTCCAAGGATGTTACCTTTCATGCTAATGAATGAACCTGCTTGTACTGCCTGACAGCGTTCATTGTTTTTGAAGGCCCTCTTTTTCATGGTCATGAACACTTCAATTTGTGTGGTAAAGGGTTAAAAAGCCAGTGGAGCGATACAGGGCCATCATGGCCCTCTTGTTTATTCACCCCTCCGTAACGAAATAAAATTTTGAACCATACCCCTGTAACTAGTGCGAATATAACATCAAATTGCTTCTTAGAAAACTCTGTTACATCATGCGCGATGTATATGACATTAACTATGACCTTGCTGACGAAAAAAGTTTAGATTTAGAAGAAAGAAGAATTAATAAAAACAAGGTTAAGTCTTGAATTTTGTTTTTAGCTCCACTGGCCGAAGGCCAGCGAGCTTATGTCATGGCCCGTTGTCCGTCGTGCGTCCGTCCGTCCGTCCGTCCGTCCGTCCGTCCGTCCGTCCGTGCGTCCGTCCGTCCGTCCGTGCGTTAACTTTTTCTTTAAACATCTTCTTCTCTGAAACTACCCATCCAATTTTGATGAAACTTCACAGAAATGATCCTGCCATGGTCCTCTTCAGAATTTCTTGAAAGAATTTAATTCCTTCAAAAACTCTGGTTGCCATGGCAACAAAACTGAAAAAAATTGAAAATCTTTGAAAATCTTCTTGTCTGAAACCGTAAGGCCTAGGGCTACCAAATTTGGCATGTAGCTTTATCTAGGGGACCTCTACCAAGTTTCTTCAAATTATAGCCCTGGGGTCAAAATTGGCCCCGCCCCGGGGGTAACAAGTTTTACATGGGCTTATATAGGAAGAACTTTAAAATTCTTCTTCCACCTAGCCATAGGGCCTAGGGCTACCAAATTTGGCATGTAGCTTTATCTAGTGGACCTCTACCAAGGGTGTCCAACTTATAGCCCAGGGGTCAAATTTGGCCCCGCCCTGGGGGGGTAACAAATTTTACATGGGCTTATACAGGGAAAACTTTCAAAATCTTCTCGCACCTAGCTATAAGGGCTAGGTCTATCAAATTTTGCATGTAGCTTTATCTAGGGGGTCTCTACCAAGGGTGCCCAAATTATAGCCCTAGGGTCAAATTTAGCCCCGTCACAGGGGCTCACAAGTTTTACATGGGCTTATATAGGGAAACTTTAATAATCTACTTGTACATAGCCATAAGGCCTAGGGCTACCAAATTTTGCATGTAGCTTTATCTAATGGGCCTCTACCAAGAGGGCCCAAATTTTAACTTTGGGGGTCAAGTTTGACCCCACCCCAGGGGTCACAAGTTTTATATTGGCTTTATAAACCTGTCTCATGGGTCACATATTTTACAGGGCCTTTTATTAAGCAAACTTGTTTTACAGGGCTTTTTATTGGGCAAGATTCAAAAATCTTCGTGTTTATAAACACACATTGTAGTTTCATATTGTAGGTCTGAGGTCAAAATTGGCTCCATCCAGGGATCACAAGTTTTACATGGGCTTCAAAATATAGTCACTTCAATTTAAACATTAAGCAAGGGAAATAACTCTTTGTATGAAAGATAAAGTTTGGTACTATTTACCTCCCTTGATGATTATCAAACTGCATTGATACATGATTGGTGCTAGACATTAAGTTTTTTTATAGAAAATATTCTGTTTTCAAGTGTGATTCATTTTGATGCTAATAGTTATGTTCACATGAGTTGAATAATAAATTCAGAGTAAGGTTTCTATCATTCAGCTTATTTTTCCAAGGATTTTACCTTTTTCATGCTTACGAGTTAACCTGCTTGTACTGCCTGACAGTGTTTATTGTTTTTGAAGGCCCTCTTTTTTAGGGTCATGAACGCTTGAATTTGCGTGGTAAAGGGTTAAAAAGCCAGTGGAGCGATACAGGGCCATCATGGCCCTCTTGTTTTTTTATCCTGCAGTATGAAAATTTATTTTTTTTTTTGCGAAGACACAATCTACCATGGTAGAAATATTGCTTAAAAGTGAACAAGAATAGATTTTAAGGTCCTGCTATAAAATACACTCGACCCTTTCTACTTCCTTTATGGAGGTTATATAAATTTATATCTAAAACAATCTTTTGTGTTACGTTAACAAAATGATGTCCAGGTTAAAAGAGGACATGGTAAAATTAATTCAACATGTCTGCGTTTATGTTTCTTCTGTACACAGAAAAAAACATTGTATGACATACCTTTTTTTCCCTAAATCCGTTACGGAGGTGAGAAAACGGTAGACAAGTGGTTGATACTGCATCACATGAATAAATTCATATAGAATTACATTTTCATGCTGTGAACTTTTATAGAACTCATAGAATGTGTTGGAACATTGTAAAATTTAACAGTTTTATCGATTTATACAAGTTTAATTGCTCATCGAAAAACTGTAGCGGTGGTGAGAAAATATGTTACGGATGGGAGAATCGAATATTGATGGCTGCTATGTAGAGAAGGGTTCTGATATACTCATTTACAAGATATAATGGTTAATTTGGTGCATTTGTGGTTAATTTCATTCCAAAAGAAAGTACAATTATGCTATCAGTTAGAAAAAAACATAACAAAACAATGTATGAATTCTGAACCAAATACTGAGTTTCAAATTGAGAGACAATGATCAAAAGAAAATCGAAGTTGCTCTTGAAGAAAAGGCTGAAATGTGTGACCTGCAGGCGATTTGATGTTATTTTAAAATTATCAGATTTCCATTACAGTATAACAACATAAAGGTTTACAAGCTTAAAAAAAAAAACAGTTTATGTTTATTTGAGTTTATGTTTGGAAAGACACAACAGTCGAAGAACTCTTCTCTTTTTCCTACAATGTTTTCTACCCTTCCCAAAACAAATTTTAATTTCTGTGCCATACTTCTTTTGTTGTCTGTAAAGCCTCCAATTTGGACTATACTACAATTTTTTTTGTCTGATGAAGGGTTGTTATCAGATTGTAGGTTTTGTTTAGTATGATATTTGGTTTGCACAGCTTGCCAAAGTTGACATGGCTCAATGCTTTGTTATAGGGTAAAATATTCTGGGATTGTCTGTTTGTTCATTAATTATGTATCAATATCAATGCATAATACCTGTTGATAATATTTTCAACTCTTCTTGTGGTGCCTGTGGTTGTGAGGTGGAGTGTCAGCCTCGTAACCATGAGGTCCCAAATTTGATAACCAGGAGGGGATGTCATCTTTGAGATCGTGACTTGGCCAACACATTTTGCGTGAGTACTGGCATTATTTCTTGGAAGCAGTATGGAGAAAGATTAGTATAAGTTGTAAGAACTTTTTCTCTATCGATATGAAATAAATACGTTGAACTCTTGTAATCACAAAATCCCAACTTTTAACCACCCTGAGAAAGAAGCCTTTTGAAAATATTGTGGGAAACAGAGAAAATGATGGTAACCAGCATTTTCTTCTTTTCCCACAATGTTTTCTATCCTTCACAGAACTAATTTCAAATTTTCACTTTTATTTTGTCGTCTGCAATACTGTGCTTTCAATTTGGACCTGTCTAAATTTTTGTCGTTTGGTAAAGAGTTAACTCTTTACCACACAATTCCAACTTTTTATGACCCTGAGAAAGAAAGCTTTTGAAAGCATTGTGGGAAAAGGAGAAAATGCTGGTAACCAGCATTTTCTCCTTTTCCCACAATGTTTTCTACCCTTCCAAAATCGAATTTCAATTATTGATTCACATTCAGATTGTTGTCTGCAAATGCTTTCAATTTGAACTACTCTTAAATTTTGTTGTTTGGTTAAGAGTTCAACTAACTCCTCATCAGCAATGTCATAAACAGGGGTGTACTTAGGCAGACGCCCATAATGCATTAACTCTTTACCACACGAGAAAATTTTAGACTGGTCCAAATTGAAAGCAAAGGTGACTGAAAAATTGAAATTTGTTCTGGGAAGGGTAGAAAACACTGTGGGAAAAGGAGAAAATGCTGGTTACCAGCATTTTCTCCTTTTCAAAAGGCTTCTTTCTCAGGGGCGTCAAAAGTAGGGATTGTGTGGTAATGGGTTAAAGGCTATTATCAGTGCACATTTTAAAATACTGATTTACTGTCGTGAAGCGTGAAGTACACAAACTTGAAAGGGTTTGACAGAAATTGATCATATATTCTTATTGATTCTTTACCAAAATTGTCTTAGTTTATATAATCTTGAGAAAGAAGCCATTTGAAAATATTGTAGGAAAAGGAAAATGCTGGTAACCATTGGATTGTGTGTGGTAAAGGTTTAACTCCTTACCAAACATCAAAATTTTAGACATGTTTAACACTTTACCAAAAAACAAAATTTTAGACTGGTCTAAATAAAAAGCACTTGCAGTCGACAAAATAAACGTAACTTGAAAATTCAAATATGTTTCCAGTACTGGGTAGAAAAAATTGTGGGAAAAGGAGAAAATGCTGGTCACTACCAGCATTTCCTTCTTTTCCCACAAAGTTTTCAAAAGCTTTCTCCTTCAGGGGTGTTAAAAGTCGTCACTGTGTGGTGAAGGGTTAAGCTACATGCATATGAGCAAATTTATTTTGCATACAAATCAGACGGATTCAAAGATGAGATGTGGCTTTTCAGGAAAGAAAACATTTTGGGAAAACAAGAAATTAACAGATAATTACCAGCTCATTTTCCTACAGTGTTTTCACAAGTCTCTTTCCTTAAAGGTCACTGAAACATGGGATTGTTTTTCAAATGATAATTTTTTTTTTCATTTGCATTTGCTGGTTACCAGCATTTTCTCCTTTTCCCACAATGTTTTCAAAAGATATCTTCCTTAGGGTTGTCAAAAGGCATCATTAAGTGGTGATGGGTTAAAGTACACCCTTTGAAAACTAACGGGGTATAACATTGATTTCATGTACCTAATTGAAAAGGGTAGACCAAGACAGAACTATATAGAAATTGCAGTCTGATCTCGGATGTAATCTACCCTGGCTAATATTTTGAGTCACAGTCGTTCTTTTTTCTTGACTGAAAATTTCCGAATTAGTAGTTGTTTTTTTCTTTGGAAAGATTATGGGCAAAATTTGCCTATGATAATTATTCAGTTTGGTGTGTGATGAAATTAGAGCTTAAGCAATCAGGATGGTTGGGTAGGGCGACGGAATACTTAAAATAATTTCATTAATAAGAGTATATTTACATGTCACTTTTTACCAAAAATCTTGCACTTTTGATAAGAGACTTACATGTATATGAAAATGATTTGAAAATACTGTAGAAAAATGAGAAAATATTGGCAATCATTTATCAGTTTCTCTTTGGCCCATTGAAATTCTTTATTTCTTTCTGCCCTTGAAAGACAAAGTTCTTGTTTTGAGTAACATTTTGTTTGTTGTCTGCAAATTCTGTCAATTTGGACAAGGTTGAATCTTTGTTTTGTGGTTAAGGGTTAAGTTAGTGTCTGCAGTTCTTGCTCTCGGTATGGTAAAGTCTTACAGGGTTTTAACGGATGCACATTTTCTGCATCTGGCATGCAGAAATAGGGAAGCAAGACTCCCAAAACTTAGGCTACTGCATCCCCTGGGACGCAATTCTAATATTGTTGTGATTGGGTAAAGATTCAACGATTGAGAGCCCTAAGAAGTAATATCAAAAGATAAAATTTGTCAAGCGTGAACAATAGTACCAAAAATGTACCGCAGCTTTTCGGACCGTTAGTGCGGTAGGGTGTAAAAACCCAGCATTCTTGACAAGCTGACCAAAAATAGGTAATACAGTTTAAAAAAAAAGTTCTTCAAAGTAATTCTTTTCAAGAGTAAAGATGTGTTGTTAAAAAAATGGACGTATAGCATCTGCCAAAAATTATCACTAATTTTGACCTTCACAATCTACGACAGTGGCCAGCTCTATTATGATTTATTATCTATTATGATTTAGACCGAGCCCCTAAAGGTTAATGTTTGTGCTGACTAGTGGTGAAATGGTTTTACCAATATACCAATTAACCACGGTCTGTTCAAAGAAAAAACTGAAGCCGGTACAAATTTTACCACATTGGTATTTCTGCAATATGTCAACTTCTCCTACTTGCATTAGAAAGTCCAGTTTTCCCCAAGATTCTGTCGGAAATCGATGGTTTTTCAACTAGCTGAAAGATTTACAAAAGCGAAAGTTGTTTAGTTTTTCCATAGGCGGTGTCACCGGTGTTAACCCTTTACTCCATAGATACTCATTTCTACGCATTGCTTGTAGGAGCCTTTGGAAAACATTGTGGCAAAAGGTGAAATTGCTTGTGACGAGCAATTTCACCTTTTGCCACAATGTTTTCTATGCTATCAAAAAGTGTCATATAAACATACGAAACAGCTTCATCCTTGCTGTTATTTAGGGTCAATTAGAGATGCCATAGAAATGCCTTATGGGGCAAAGGGTTAAGGTAAAATTATGACACCTCAAATATGCGACAACTTCTGAACTCCAAATAACTGTCGACCGTATTACTGATTTTGGACCAACAAAGTTTGTTATTCATTCCCTGTAACTTTGCTCGCGCTTATTTTGCATTTTTTTTCCCGGTAGATAAGCGGGAAAGTATTAGTGTTAGTTGAGCAACAAAGTTAGTACATTGCACTGTCTTCTCTATTGAGCTCCCAAAGTTCGGAATAGTAGGACTGGTTTCTACATAAACAAGTGCGCCCTCTGAGCGAGTGTTCAGTACTGCTGGTGACTTTTTGTCAGGACAGAGGGCTTCTCGGGGTGCTGACAAAGTTGACATGCTAATATTTTTGAAAAAGAACATGATTTGAAATGTCACTGAGTCATTTACTTGTTTCTATAGATAATTCTCAATTTCTTTATCATTTCAGTATAGTCTGTGTTAGACTAGTCAATCGTTTTAGCATATGCTACCCTAACAGTTATTAAAAGTGGTCAGATATGCTAAATATCAGCATATACATGTACAGCATATTGCAATACATATCTCAATATGGGTCAGCTGTATTGCAATATATTGCAATATGCTTTTTACTGTATTGTTTCACCCCTAAGCATGCAGTGATAGAAATTGCGTCTGCAAACTAGTGGTTGGCCGATGATCGACTATAGTCGAAAGTCAGTTGGTTTTGACTTCCAATTCCTACAATTGATTGAGAAATCCAGGAAACAATTTTAGTCAGTTCTTGAAATCGCTTGGTGCCTAAACTTGAATTCTTGGTTTTGTGACTATGATTAATCACAATCTTCGATTAAACATAGTGGATAACAAACATGAAAATTGGTCGGAAAAATGAGAAAGAAATAATTGTCCATGGATGTCGTGACAAAACTTGACAACTCGGCAGGCTTCTCATTTGATCCCTGAGCCTGGGTTTTGACACTTGGAAATTTGAAATGACCTGTCTTTGACAATGAAAAATATCTGCCTAAATGTCAATATGATGCAAGAAATTATTGTCTAGAGCTTCATATCACCTAGCTTGTGCGCATCCGGCAGAAATATGGGCCAATCACCATAAGTATAAAATGCAAAGGACATGCAAATGATAATGGAAGTTGTTGAGTCATATATGACAGAGTAACAAAGGTGTTATTGCTCTCATCTAGTGTAAAAAGACAGATTTTTAAGTTACCTAGTATTCAAACTGACCAACCGATGTCAAATCATGTACTAATACTTCTCCAAAAATTAATTGTCACGAAAAAATAGATCGCTAAAAAAGCATGAAAACCCATGACACTACAATGAGCAGTATGGCATCGTCTGATCGGGGGACTGAATTTAAGCAGTGAATTTACACAAATCTCTGTATAAAGCAATAAATGGAAGCTATATTTCCGTTCATGAGTGAAAAAAAAGTTTTATGAAATGAAAATATAGATCTAAAGCAGATGGGAGTGGTTGTCTGCAGATGCTTGAAATATTTCTGTTTTTCTTTTAAATCTTTTTCAACTTGTTTGGAAATTAAAATATACGGAAAAAATAATTGGTATCGGTATACAAATTTGTACACCCAAGGGACTCCCAATTTTTAAGCCAGGATTCCCATAATCATAGAAGTCGAGTCTCAAGGACCACCAAAAGGAACTGTTAGACTAAAACTGTGGTCTTACACTTGGCCAACCATTAAGAAATATCTTTTTATCAAAAAGTCCTACTTTGTCACAACCCTTTACCAAAATTAATAATCCTAATAAATGTTTTTTAACTCTTTCCAAACAACAAAATTTTAGACTGGTCCAAATTGAAATCATTTGCAGACGACAACATAAATGTGAATCAAAAAATGAAGTTAAATTTGGAAAGAGTAGAAAACATTGTGGGAAAAGGAGAAATTACTGGTTATCAGCATTTTCTCCATTTCCCATCAATGTTTTCAAAGGCTTTCTTTCTCAGGGTCGTTAAAATTCGAGATTGTGTGGTAAAGAGTTAACCCATTACCACTCAATCCCTACTTTTGACGCCCCTGGAAAAGAAGCCTTTTGAAAACATTGTGGCAAAAGGAGAAAATGCTGGTAACCAGCATTTTCTCCTTTTCCCACAATGTTTTCTACTTAATCAATAAACAATTGAACCATTTGAGCCACACTGAAAGAGTGTCGTCTGCAAATGCTTTCAATTTGGACAGAGCTAAAATTTTGTTGTCTGGTAAAGAGTTAAATACAACCCAGAGGAAGAAACCTGATGAAAAGATTATGGGAAAGAGATAATACCAAGGATTAATCTTAAGTCTTTCCCGCACAGTCCCAAATTTTAACAACCCTGAAAGAGTTGACTTTTGAAAAATTTGTTGGAAAAGGAGACAATACTGGAAACCAGCATTTTCTCCTTTTCCAAAATGTTTTTTATCCTCTCAAAGAAAGAAATCATTTTTTGAGCTGCATTTAATGTGTTGTCTGCAAATGCTTTAACCTTTTACCAAACAATCAAGACTTTTGGCGACCCTGTGGTAGAAGCCTTTTGAAAACATTGTGGGAAAAGGAGAAAATGCTGGAAACAGCATTTTCACCTTTTCCCACAATATTTTCTACCGTTCTCAAATCAAATTTCGATTTTTCAGTCATATTTACTGTGCTGTCTGCAAATGCCTTCAAGTTGGACCAGTCTATAAATTTGTCGTTTGATAAAGAGTTAAAGAAATGCTTTTGCCCAGTCCGAAATGTTGTCTTTCGGTAAAGAGTAATTAGTGGAGTTAACCTTTTACCCCATAAGGCATTTCTATGGTATCTCTAATTGACACTAAATAACAGCAAGGATGAATCAGTTTCTTATGTGTTATGACACCTTTTGAAAGCATAGAAAACATTGTGACAAAAGGTGAAATTGCTCGTCACGAGCAATTTCATCTTTTGCTACAATGTTTTCCAAAGGCCCCTTCAAGCAATGCATAGGAATGAGTATCTGTGGAGTAAAGGGTTAAAAAAAAAAACAAGGAGACACTATCAGTGTTTAAATTGGACAGAACAATTACAAAGCCAATTGTTTGCTTTTTCCTATCGTTTTTCTGGTGCAGACATCCAGTGTTGATCAAAGATCAGACTGCATTTTTGTACAGTCAGATCATGATCTACATCAGACACACAGGCAACTACAGTTTTTGTCTCTTAAGGCACAATAGTGGCCAGAAGTAAATGATGTGTGTGATAAAATGCTTTTAAATTTGATTTTAGAATAGCATAATGGTATGATCTTGACTCAATCACTTTTCGCACACAGTGTCAAGATCAGATTACACAGAAGATACAGTTGGTGAGAATATCTAAAAATATGTTCAATATCAAAGACTAGATTGCATGATTATTATGTGCAGTCTGATTTTTATCTACACTGTTAACCGTTGTATCTAATTAGGTGTATTATATTTGCCCTAAAACTACCTTTGAAAAAGCAGAATTTGGCTTTTACTATAACCTTGAATGTTCCATATTTTTCATGCTTAGCTGGATGAGGTGTTTGATTTAATTGAATTTTTGCATCCACATTTTTACTTTGACTGATACTGGGCCTTTAACCCATTACCACGCAATCCCTACTTTTGAAGACCTTGAGAAATAAGCCTTGAGAAAACACTGTGGGAAAAGATGAAAATGCTGGTAACCAGCATTTTCACCAATTCCCACAATGTGTTCTACCCTTCATGAAACAAATCTCAAGTTTTCAGTCACTTTTAATTTGTTGTCTGCAAAATGCCTTTTGATTTGGACAAGCCTAAAAATATTGTCATATGGTAATGAGTTAAGGGTGAAATAGAGGAATAGATAGTGAATTTCAATAAAGTCATGATCCAGTAAACAAGATACTATTCAAAACTTTGTGAAAGGTGAGGTTGAGGGATTTGCCATTTCATTCACTATTAATCCTTCACCACCCACAGATAAGCTGGACTTTTCATTATGTCAGCAGTCCACACTGAAAGCATTTTAAATTTAACACAAGAGAAAATTACTCAATTGAAGCAAGTTCTCCTATTATCACAATATTTTCTCATGAATTCATATTCTAAACCTTACTTCATGTAGACAGGCTACTATTAAAATTACCAATTTATTTCGGGAGAAAAAAACGAGTTTTTACTCTGAATTTATGATTACTAACAGAGCTCCAGATTATAGGGAGTGATGGTATTTTAAATTCTCTGTTTCTCTTCTAAACCCTATGTTGTGGTTACTCATTACAGTCTTCTCATTGAGACAATTCTAAAGATTACCCACAACATGGGTTTAAGTGGAGAATATTTAATAGTTTAAATAATTATTATGAAGTCAAAAGCCCTCTATCTGGAGCTCTGTTAACTCTTTACCACACAATGAAAATGAAAACTTGTCCAAATTGAAAGCATTGGCAGATGACAATTCAAACGTGTCTCCAGTAAAAGTACTTGTCTTTGATAGGTAAGAAAACATAAAGGGAAAAGGAGAAAATGCTGGTTACCAGCATTTTCTCCTTTTCCCTTAATGTTTTCAAAAGGCCTCTTCCACCACACTGGAGAGACATTACGAACTTGTTCCTGGTCAACGTTACTGTCCCTGTCAATTTTACGTACCCGTTCGAGTAAAAAACATGGCTGCGCCCACAAGATTACAAAAGGTAAGCACAAAAAAATAATTTTTTTATCATGTTATTGAATAGATATGCAGTTGCAGGTTGTCGCACGGAATGTCTGGGATGTCAGTGCACGTTAATCTCTAGTTCTTTTGGTGGTTAATCGTTTGTTGAAGACGTTTAATCCAACAAAGTTTCGCCGGGGACTACGATTTCTGAAAAAACACTACTTGGAGTCTCCAAAAACCCTTGTAAAACATATACACTCAATATTCTGAAGTGTGTGCCGTGTCAGATGACCAATACAGTGATTATCCTCAGCACTATAAACCGATAAAAAATCAAATTGCAGTTATTCAGGGATATTTTGCCATTTTTAAATTACAACGTAAGATGCTCCTACGGTCAATACAACGATTCAGCTTCTGAGCTGAAAATACGGTAAGCGTATGGGTTTGTGTTACAGTGAACAATTTTGTTATTAAGTTGGTCAAGATTCTATATTAATCATCGTAGTCACAGTCGTAGTGTAGTTAAATAAATACTTGAATGGAAGTACAATTCTACAACACATTGAATTCTTCTTTCTATCAATAGGCCTAATGTTACTGGGCATGTTCAGGCGATCTCGGGTTCTCTGTTTCTATCCCCAATTTTATTAAGCTGGCAGAATCAGACACCCATCGTGAAGAGAGAGAGAGAGAGAGAGAGAGAGAGGGGGGGTATCATTAGGTAGACTGGTCCTTGAACATACAGAAAATTGACCTAAAGCGAAAAGTCTTGGTCCACTTCCGCCTGCACGGAATGCACAAGCTGACCTGGGCAGATTCTTTCCGCAGATCTATGCATTAAGCCCCCCTTTCCACAGAGTACCGCTGATCAATATTTAAATATTAAATATTAATATACATTTAGATATTCAGATATTAATAGTTACTTTTAGGTGTGCCGCTTACAAAGCATACGAATGGTTGGTCGTTGATGATCATTATTATTAAATCATATTCACAAAAACGAGTCTCTTGATGACGATATCGAAGATGGTATTTATAATAGTTATGGATCTTCTGCAAGATATAGTTATGATAGATATCCTTTTCATGATACTGTCTGTCATCAAGCTCTTCATCTATATCACAGGAATTTGACATTCTATAACCAAAAAAATGATCAAATATGAAAAAAATATCTCCCCTATATAATGTAAACAGAAGGACTGCAACGCCTCGATTGTCTCATTCAAAATCCTAGAAATGCGCCCAACTGTCTCATAGGAATACGGAAGTTGAGCCTATATTTTTTGCAAATCTTTCTAAAACTAAAACAAAAGAAAAGTGAAGTTGGGTATTCTCGTATTTTGTGAATATTATTATTGATTGTATGCATTAGAATCTAATTTTAACATCGGTATTCGGGAATGCTACTCGATAATACATTGATAATATGCGACTTTATATCCGAGATATTGTGATTGAATCATCGGGACAGAGCCATAAATTAAACTGCTCATTGCAGGAAGTCCTTGTATCTATCACTTAGTGGTGGGCAGATGATCGACTATAGTCGAAAGTCATTTGGTTTTGGCTTCCGATTCCGATAATCGATTGAGAAAACCCGGAATCGATTGTAGTCGATTCTTGAACTCGCTTGGTGCCTAAACTTGAATTCTTGGTTTTGTGACTATCATTAATCACAATCTTCGATTGAACAGTAGATAACAAACATCAAAATTGGCCGGAAAAATGAGAAAGAAATTTTTGTCCATGCATTATTTGACAAAACTTGACAACTCGGCACGCTTCTCATTTGATCCCTTAGTCCGGGTTTTGAGACTTGGAAATTTGAAATGATCTGTCTTTGACAGTGGAAAATATCTGACGTATGAAATTATCGTCCAGAGCTTTATAAAATCTAGCTTGCGTACATCCGGCAGAAAATTGGGCTAAACACGATCAGTATAAAATGCGAAGGACACGCGGATGATAATGAGGGTGTCGAGTCATTTATGACAGAGTAACAAAGGTGTTATTCCTCTTATCTAGTGTAAAGTGACAGATTTTTTAATTTACTTGCTATTTAAACTGACTGGATGATGTCAAATCATGTAGCAATACCTCTCCAAAAATTAATTGTCACGAAAAAATAAATCGCCAAAAAAGCGTGAAAACCCATGACAATACAATGAGCAGCTTGGCCTCGTCCGATCAGGGATACTTCAAACTATCTTCTCATCAATAATAATGGATTTATACAGTGAATTTATACCAATCTCTGAATAAAGCAATAAGTGAAAGCTAAATTCCGTTCATGAGTGAAAAAAATGTTGTTTTATGAAATGAAAATATAGATCTATAGCACACAGGTTTGGGGGGGGGGGGGGGGGGGTTTGAAGTCGTTGTCTGCAAATGCTTTAAATATGTCTGATTGGTTTTTTTTTTGTATATGGAAAAATGAACAGTATAGATTATTCATGTGCTAAAACAATAAAACAGAATAAAGTGCTTTACTTGAAATCTTTATAACGTCTCATCTGAAGATTTAAATGTCTCATTACTTTTGAAAATGTCCCATTGGTTTTCGAACACAGGAGCCATTGTCTCATTGAAATAAATTCTTTACCGATCACTGTTAGCCTAGCGATAGAAAACACAAAAATGTACCTGCGACATTCGGCGATTCCTCAGTAGACACCTTTTAACCGGAAATATCCGTCATGTATTACATTTTTTTTTTAACAATTTCTATCCATCGAGGAGGCCATTCGCTGACGTCACAGGATTCCCAGGAAGGGCCAGGAAGTGTATTTTCGGATTATGTATTAGAGTCAAATATCTTTTCTTTAAAAGATAATACGGTCAAATACTTTTGTTAGTTACTTGTATTAAGTATCATGTGATGTCCATAAATATATCTTAAAAACGAAAAAAAAAAAAAAAAAATACGTAATCCGAAAATACGTTTCCTGGCTCTTCCCGTGACGTCAGCGAATGGCCTCCTCGATAAATAGAAATTGTCTCCGGTTAAAAGGTGTCTACTGAGGAATCGCCGAATGTCGCAGGTACATTTTTGTGATGTCTATCGCTAGGCTAAAGGAAATTATGATCAATGTTTGTTTCGTGGGTGATTTTGGGTGGGAAAGGCTGTCTTGTGCTGTCGCTTGCAATCGAGACGTTGCATTCCTTGTGTTTGTATTATATAGGGGAGATTTTTTTCCATATTTTATCATTTATTTTGGTTATAGAATGTCAAATTCCCTTGTCTATATCATGGCATTTCATTTCAAAAGCATCAAAAGGATAATAAACCTGACGGAAAGAAAACCTGAAAGATAGACAAGTAGACAGTTATGCATATTGATTAAAAAAAGGGGAAAAAATCATTAAACTCGTACACAATCACATTATGATATCGTTCTCTGTTTCAATTCAGGAACTGGATCGTTTTATTGTGTTCTGGAGCGTGGTGCGTTGCCTTACATAAATTGAGAGAAAAGTGCTTTTTAATGGATGTCGTATAGTTTTTTGTTTTCAACTGTGGTGAATAAAGCATATGTGATTCACTTGACACAACACAAACTTCAGATTATTGTGTTTGTATGTTTAAAAAAGCTTTTTGCTGACTTCCGGGTGTTGATTATTCAGAAATCGTTGTCGCTGACGGAAGTTTGTTGGATTAAACGTCTTTAACAAATAACAAACCACCAAAGGAACAATACAGAAATATGCACTAACATCCCAGAAATTCCGTGCGACAACCATCTACAGCACATCTACTCATCTGGTTGTTATAGAAGAATGTTTTTGTGCTTACCTTGTGTAATCTTGTGGGCGCAGCCATGTTTTTTACTCGAACGGGTACGTAAAATTGACAGGGACAGTAACGTTGACCAGGAACAAGTTCGTAATGTCTCTCCAGTGTGTCCACAGGGGTCGTTAAAAGTCGGGATTGTGTGGTAAAGAGTTAATTAATAAACAACAAGATTTTAGACTTGTCCATATTCAAAGTAGTTTTTAGACAACAAGTCAAAAGTCTCTCAAATGAATGGATTTGTCTTTGACAGGGAGGAAAAAAATTTGGGAAAAGGACAATATGCTGGCCACATCTTCACGAGCCAATGTTACAATCAGTACGTGGATCTTAGAGTAGCGTAGTAGATCATCACCCTTGGCTTGTGAAGATCCCCGGCACTACAATAACTGAAAATACAGTAAAATCTGGATAATTTGAAATCCCAAGGGGACAAGCAAAATTTTCAAATTTGATTATCGCAGGTTTTGGAATTAGCCAAAATATCTATGGAAAACATGACTTCTGCTCAGGATCAGCAAGTAAAGTGATAATCAAGACCCCTGAGCAATAAAACTGGGTTTTTTGTTCCCTTTTTTCATAACGTTCAAGAATCAACTCTGTTTTAAAATTGTTGTATTATCGTGTAGTAATGAACCACTGGTAGTATTGTTGCCATTGTAAAACTTTGTAAAATTTACACTACACAATAGATGGATGGACACCAAAATTTCTTTGCTAGACAATTTCAGTATGGTTGAAACTGTGCAATTTTTCTTGACATAAAACATCACGGGAAAAGGATATATTGCTGGTTACCAGCGTTTTCTCCTTTTCCCACCATGTTTTCAGGAGCTTTCTCTCACAGGGTTGTTATTAGGCAGGAATTTGTGTGGTATTAATCCTTTACCACATGAGAAGAATTTAGACCTGTCAGAGTTGAAAGCATTTGCTGATGACAGTTTCAGTGTTGATCATTTGGAATAATTTTTCTTTGATAGGATAGAAAACATTGTGGGAAATGGAGAAAATGCTGGTTACCAGCATTTCCTCCTTTTCCCACAATGTTTTCAAAAGGCTTCTTACTCGGGGTCGTAAAAAGTCGTCATTGTGTGGTAAAGGGTTAAAGTGTTAATATGATCATTTTGTAAACTAACAAATCAAAATTTGTAATTTTAGATTTTCTTTTTCATTTCAGCATCACAGAATCCATCGGTGACAAACCTTTTGAAGTCTCTTTCGAAGTTCTGAATGACAGGGCAAGAATTCACCACAATGTTTTAGACAGAAAAGATGGGTTATACATTGTACGATACAGGGTCCATTTCCCACAGGAAGATATAAAGATTAATGTGAGGTACAATGGACAACATGTAGCCAAATCTCCATATAAATTGAAAGGTAAACCTGGTTTGGTAGTTATTAGTCCTTATCCTGCTAATAACTAAGATGAAATTTTCGATTTGATAGTAAAATCCTATATGTAACTGTTTCAAAGGTATATTTTAGAGAATAACATCTCCTTTTTGGACAGTGTAGATCCAAGATCAGACTACATGTCCTGTGCAGCCTGATCTTTTGCTACACTGTTCTCAAAAGGTCAGTGAGTTGTGCCTAGCACCCTAAGGGTTAACTGTCAATTTGTCAAGTAACACAGGTGAAAGTGCTTTTTGAGCAGCTGCGATCAAGCTGCAGAGACATTGTGCAGTCTATCATCTTACTCTCTAGTCTAGGATATTGCTTGAAATACTCTGGGTTCAGGCTCAAATGCTTGTCAGTATTTGTCTTTTTCAAGGAATGCTTCTAGAGACCTCATGAATCCAGGTGGTCATACTGTATACCACACAATCCAAAGATGTTGAAAAGAGCTTTAGAAAGCATTGTGTGAACAGGAGAAAAGGCTTGAAACCAACATTTTCTTCTTTTTGCTCAGTGTTTTCTATACATTCACGGAAAAATCCCATAATTGGAGCTGGATTTGTCTTGTCATTCTGAAGAATTCTCATTCTTATTAAGTAAAAACTTTCAGAGTTGGGTAAGGTGTTAACCTTTTACCAGACAACAAAGTTTTATCACCATCCAAATTGAAAGCATTTGCAGACAACAATTTCACCGTGGCTCAAGTGGTGCAATTGCTAGTTGATAGAGTAGAAAAAAATGTTGGACAAGCAAAGGGGGATTGGTGTAAATTTTCACTATGGACCAACATCTCTTTCACTACAGGACAAAATGTAATTAACATTCATCTTGTTAAGCGACAGACAATAGTTATTTGATTTTATTTCATGAAACGAGATGTTAGCAAAAAAGGGGACTAAATGTATAATTTCATTATAGACCAATTACATTCAGTTTGCCTATCTATCCTCCTTGACGGATATCTTCTTAAGTCCTTGGCATTTATGAAACTTCAAACATGTTTTCCTTAGGGTAGTCTATTTTCCCACAATGTTTTCAAAAGGCTTTTTTCCAAAGGTCGTATTGTGTGGTAAAGGGTTAAGCTACGGATTGTTTTGGAAGGGGGGCTAAGTGCTGTATGGTAAATCCATTGTTACACAAAATAATGTTGTAACATATTTATACCCCCGCAAAGCGAACGATTTCAGGTATACTGGAATCGGCCAGTCTGTCCGTGTGTCCAGCCGTCCATCCGTCCGTGTGTCTGTCCATGTGTCCTTCTTATGTGGACCTATACCAAATATGATCCTGGGTCCAAAGTGGCCCCGCTCCAGTGGTCACAAGTTTGAATATGAAACATGAAATTCCTCTGTTCTGAAAGAAGATGGAAACTTCGTACGTGTGTTCCTTATGATAGTCTTCAAATAACAATATTTTACCTTTTTAGCACACCTGAGCACGAAGTGCTCAAGGTGAGCTATTGTGATCGATTAATGTCTGTCATCCGTCTCTCCTTCCGTCCGTCAATTCACAATTACAAAAGAATCTTCTCCTAAACTAACAATCAAATTTCAGTCAAACTTTACAGAAATGATCCTTAGGTGATGCACTTTCAAAACACTTAAAAGATTTAAATTCCACGAAGAACTCTGGTTGCCATGGCAACCAAGTGTAAAAACTTTAAAAATCTTTTCGTCCAAAACTGTAAGGGCTAGAGCTCTCATATTTGGCATGTAGCATCATCTAATGGCCCTCTACCAAAAGACTTCAAATCATGGCTCTAATGTTGAAATTGGTCCTATGTTGTGGGTTCTCAGATTTTACATAGAGATAAAGAGGGAAATCTTAGAAAATCTTCTTGTCCCAAACTGTAAGGGCTAGAGCTCTCATATTTGGCATGTAGCATCATCTAGTGGCCCTCTACTAAAACACTTCAAATTATCGCCCTAGTGCAGAAATTAGCCCTATGTTGTGGGGTCTCTGATTTCACAAAGAGATAAAGAAGGAAATCTTAGAATTTTTTTTATCCCAAACCGTAAGGGCTAGAGCTTTCATATTTGGCATGCAGCATCATTTAGTGGCCCTCTACCAAAATACTTCAAATTATGGCCCTGCTGTGAAAATTAAGCCTATGTTGTTGATCTTGGAATTCACATAGAGACAAGGCAGGAAATCTTTAAAAACCTTCTTGTCCAAATGGTAATAGCCAGAGCTTTCATATTTGGCATGTAGTGGCCCTCTACTAAAATACTTCAATTTATGTCCCTTATGTAAAGAAATGTCCCTGATGTAAAGAATTGGCCCTATGTTGTGGGTCTCGGATTTCACATAGCGATAGAGAAAGAAATCTTTAAAAGTCTCCTGGTCCCAAACGGTAATGGCCAGAGCTTTCATATTTGGCATGTAGCATCATCTAGTGGCCTTCTACCAATAGACCCCAAATTATGGCCTTAGTGTTGAAAATGGCCCTATGTTATGGGTTCTCGGATTTTACATAGCGATAAAGGAAATCTTAGAAAATCTTCTTCTCCCAAACCATGAGGGCTAGAGCTTTCATATTTGGCATTTAGCATCATCTAGTGTCCCTCTACCAAAATACTTCAAATGATGGTCCTGGTGTCAAAGTTAGCCCTATGTTGTTGGTCTCGGATTTCACATAGAGATAAAGAGGGAAATCTTTAAAAGTGTTCTTGTGAGCACTCTTGAGACCACATTTCTTGCTAAGCTGAATTGAAAATTGGTTAGAATGTCTGTCTTAATAAAATCTCACATGAGTCTGCATTGAATGCTTGTTCGGAATATAACTTTGTCATCTCAAGTAAGAACGACTTCAAAATTGGTATGCATGTTTGTTGTGATATTACGGAAAATTGTGTTCAAGAATAATAACTCTACCTAGCATGGATTTTGAGTAATTCCAATTTGATCTTAAAATAAATAGTATTGTTTGGTTGTCCAGAGTTGAATTTTGAAGTCTCGAGTCAAGTTGTTTGTTGCATTGCCTGCCCTTTGCAATTATTATACCTCCTTTACAACTGGTTGTGGGATTGCATATCTTGCGACAATTTGCCGCACTTGTTTCATCATCATTACCCCTTGAACCTCAATATTTGGTAATTATGGTCGTTGTACTACTGCTTAGTACTCAGGTGAGCGATATAGGACCATCACATGGTCCTCTTGTTTCATTAAATGTCATGTCATTGAAAAAGGGGGATTGGTGTAAATTTTCACTATGGACCAACATCTCTTTCACTACAGGACAAAATGTAATTAACATTCATCTTGTTAAGCGACAGACAATAGTTATTTGATTTTATTTCATGAAACGAGATGTTAGCAAAAAAGGGGACTAAATGTATAATTTCATTATAGACCAATTACATTCAGTTTGCCTATCTATCCTCCTTGACGGATATCTTCTTAAGTCCTTGGCATTTATGAAACTTCAAACATGTTTTCCTTAGGGTAGTCTATTGATACAATTTTGTTTTGTAAGATGTGCCATGGAAAAAGCGGTTACCTTTCACATACTGGACTTGTTGAGCCGCGATAGATCAGTCAGTATTAATGTTGTGAGCTGTTAGTCTGGGGTTCCCAGTTTGCACTGGCTTGATTACTGTCTCAGCCAACATCCTTTGACATTTGATCAAAAGTTACTGAGACAAGTCTCATTTGTGTCTTTCCAATGAGCCAATGATGTTTAAATATGTCGTTCGACCACCATTTTGACCAGGAAATTAATGCCTGGCCTTCAAAGTTAATTCAATCCCTTACCATACAATCCTGACTTTCAATGACCCTAAATAAAAAAGTTTGTGAAAGCATTTTCGGAAAAGAAGAAAATGCGTTTTGCACAGTAACATACCCTGTGTCAGGGTTATTTGGCTTTGAACTTTTATATTTGGTATTTATCTTCACTGTAGACCTTTACTGCTTAGTACTCAGATGAGCGATATAGGACCATCATGGTCCTCTTGTTTTTTGGTTGGAATGAAATTACTCTGTATAGTTGTAGTAATATTGGTTAATTTTTATCTTACATGTTATTTCTTGCCCCTGGGATACGTTCTTTACTTAGTTTGTAATTTCATCAAGTTCAGGATTTATTTTACATCCCTATCTTTGCATTTAAATCAACACTGGACACATTACAGATCTTCTACTCAAATATGCAACCTTTGACACTTACTCTCTATAGATAGATATCCGTCCATCCCTCTGTCCATATATCCAACCATCCATCCATCTATCCATCTGAAATTCTTAAATGTAGAGGTAAAGAAAGATTGATAGGGCATGATACATGTATTTGACATGGTTTAACCCATTACCACACAATCCCTACTTTTGACGCCCCTGAGAAAGAAGCCTTTTGGAAACACTATGGGAAAAGGAGAAAATGCTGGTAACCAGCATTTTCTCCTTTTCCCACAGTGTTTTCTACCCTTCCCAGAACAAATTTCTATTTTTCGGTCACCTTTATTTTGTGGTCTGCAAATGCTTTCAATTTTGACTAGTCTAGAATTTTCTTGTGTGGTATAGAGTTAAAGAATGACTGGTTGAAAGAGAGAGACAAACAGACAGACAGATACAAAGAGAGAGACTGGAAAAAATGAAATAAAGGGAAAATGTTATTCAAACATTTGGGCGTTGCCCTAAAACTTTGAATTGATGAATTTATTATCACATAAACCAAAATCTTTTAAGGACAGGTTCAAATAAAACATCTAGAAAAAGTGAAATTGAATTTTCGATTTTTTGATGTTGAATGATCCATACAACCATTCTAGCTGTCAGAAAAATGATAAATGGACAACTTGCAAGAGCGTATCAATAAGATTTCACAGCGTTGCTCAGCAATACTGAAATTAACTCTTGGTCTACTTTCCTGACTTTAAACTCTTTACCACACAATCCCGACTTTTAAGGAGCCTGAGAAAGAAGCCTTTTGAAAACACTGTGAGGAAAGGAGAAAATGCTGGCAACCAGCATCTTCTCCTTTTCCCACAGTGTTTTCTACCCTTCCCAGACCATATTTCAATTTTTCAGTCACCTATAAATATTTTGTTGTCTGTAAATGCTTTGAATTTGGACTAGCCTAAACTTTTATGTGTGGTAAAGAGTTAAGTTTGTAGGTTTTTATTAACCCTTTACCTCATATGCCAATTTAAGACTCTTCCATTTCAGCAGCAAATAAAGATATGATGTCAAAAGTATGGACAAATGAGGATATAAATATCTGACTGAGTGGAAAACATTGTGGGAAAAGGAGAAATTGCTTGTTACAAGCAATTTCTCCATTTCCCACAATGTTTTCAAAAGCTGCCTGTTGTTGATATGTCAAAATGAGTATCTATGGAGTAAAGGGTTAACTCTTTTACTTTAGAATAAAATAAACTGTGTTTTCTCAAAGGCTGAAAATACATTTTCTCTGCAAGATCAACATATAATATAGAATATGGCAGTGGACAGTGCAGATCACCAGTGAGACTTTCTGTGCAGTGTGAGCTTGATAAAAACTGTCCACAAAAGCACTCTGGTGTTGTCTATGGTATGGAAAGAGTTAACTCTTTACCAAACAACAAAATTTCGGATTGGTCTATATTAAAAGCATTTGTGTACGACAAAACAAATGCGAGTCAAAAATTGAAATTCAATTTTGGAAGGGTAGAAAACATTGTGGGTAAAGAAGAAAATGCTGGTTACCAGCATTTTCTCCTTTACCCGCTATATTTTCAAAAGCTTTCTTTCTCAGGGTGGTTAAAATTCGGGATTGTGTGGTTAAGTCTGTTAACCAATCTGAAAAGGAAAGCTTTTGAAAATGTTTTTGGATAAAAGAAAATTTTTTGGTTACCAGCAATTTCTCTTTTTTCCCCACATGTCTTATAGCCTTTCAAGGACAAACTCCATCAGTTGATCCGAATTTAATTTATCATATGCAAGTGTTCTCGATTTGGATAAGTCTAAAATTGTGTCATTGGGTAAAGAGTGACAGTGTCTGTTTGGCTGGGACATAAATATTCATACTCTGTGCAATATACCCCTTTTCTTAAATCTGTCACTAATACGCCTTAAAGGTGGATATTTAGAATTTTTACTTCTCACCAAATTAAAAAATATATATATCATGTAAATTCATATGATAAAATAACACAAATCATCAACAATTAAGATTCATAAAATTACAAAAAAAAAGTTTTTTTGATGGTATTATATTCCCTTAAAAGGCTACATAGCCTCTTAAGGTATTTTAGATTTCACACCAAAAATCAATAAAGCATTGTGGGAATGTCAAGTGACAGACATGTGACTCATAACGCTTAAATTCCCTATCATAACAAACATGTGATAATTATTTTCCATAATGTCTTCTTGGGACACTATGTTTGAAGCTTCTTCTGTGTATTCCTGTAAGTAAATGAGCAAATTGATCATCTAAAAATAGAACATGTCTCCCATTGGTGTCAACCTGGGCCTTAGTAAATCTTTAATTTCTCGTGTTGTCGGACGGTTTTCGAGTACTGGGGTTTTATGAATGAAAATTAAAAGGCTTTGGTAGTATAAAGATGATTATTTTTTTTACAGTTTTAGCTCACCTGAGCACAACGTGCTCAAGGGGAGCTTTTAGGATCACCAGGTGTCCGTTGTCTGTCGTCAACAATTCTTTAAACATCAACTCCTCCTAAACCACTGGGTGGATTTGGACCAAACTTGGCAGGAATGTTCCCTTGGAGGTCCTCTTTAAAAAAGTGTTCACAGAATTTGATTCCATCAGAAACTCTGGTTGCCATGGCAACTAAATGGAATTTTTTTAGCAAATTCTTTAAAAATCTTCTCCTCTGGAACCGCTGGTCGGATTTTGAAATAATTTCACAGATACGTTCCTTGGGTGACCCTTTTCAAAAAGTGTTCGTGAAATTTTGATTCATCAAAAAATGTGGCTCTGGTGAATGGGGGCTACTTGCACTATACAGAAATGAAGGAATTCTTTAAAAATCTCTGAAACCGCTGGTCGGATTTTGAAATAATTTCACAGATATGTTCCTTGGGTGACCCATTTCAAAAATTGTTCATGAAATTTTGATCCGTCAAAAAATGTGGCTCTGGTGAATGGGGGCTTCTTGCACTTTACAGAAATGAAGGAATTCTTAAGAAATCTTCTTCTGAAACCGCTGGTCGGATTTTGAAATAATTTCACAGAGTTGCTCCTTGGGTGACCCTTCTCAAAAGGTGTTCGCGAAATTTTGATTGGTCAAGAAACATGGCTCTGGTGAATGGGGGCTGCTTGCACTAGACAGAAATTAAGGAATTCTTAAACATTCTTCTTCTCTGAAACGGCTGATCAGATTTTGAAATAATTTCACAGAGATGTTCCTTGGATGACCCTTTTCAAAAACTGTTCGCGAAATTTTGATCTGTCAAGAATCATGGCTCTGGTGAATGGGGGCTACTTGCACTATACAGAAATTATTTAAAATTCTTCTCTGAAACGGCAGATCAGATTTTGAAATAATTTCACAGAGATGTTCCTTGGGTGACCCTTTTCAAAAAATGGCCAAGAAATTTTGATCCGTCAAGAATCATGGCTCTGGTGAATGGGGGCTACTTGCACTATACAGAAATGAAGAAATTCTTTAAAATTCTTCTTCTCTGAAACCGCTGGTCAGGATTTGAAATAATTTCACAGAGATGTTACTTGGATGACCCTTTTCAAAAGTTGTTCGCAAAATTTTGATCCGTCAAGAATCATGGCTCTGGTGAATGGGGGCTACTTGCACTATACAGAAATGAAGAAATTCTTTAAAATTCTTCTTCTCTACAACTGCTAGTCAAAATTTGAAATAATTTCACAGAGATCTTCCTTGGATGACCCATTTCAAAATGTGTTCGTAAAATTTTGATCTGTCAAAAAATGTGGCTCTGGTGAATGGGGGCTACTTGCACTACAGGGAAATGAAGAAATTCTTAAAAACTCTTTTTCTCCGAAACCGCTGGTCAGATTTTGAAATTATTTCACAGAAATGTTCCTTGGGTGACCCTTTTCAAAAGGTGTTCATGAAAGTTTGATTTGTCAATAAACATGGCTCTGGTGAATTGGGGCTACTTGCCAATTAAGAAATTTTTTAAAATTCTTCTCTGAAACTGCTGATCAGGTTCTGAAATAATTTCACAGAAATGTATCTTAGTTGACCCTTTTCAAAAATTGCTCGAAATATTTTGATCCATCAAGAAACATGGCTCTGATGGCTATGGGCTATTTACACTATACAGACATGAAGAAATTCTGAAAAATTCTTCATCTCTGAAATGGTTGTTTAGATTGTGAAAAAATTGGCTATGGTCCTTTCAAAAATTCAAGTGAGTGAACCAGGGCCATCTTGGCCCTCTTGTATTAAATATCCATGTGTAAATTCGCTCAAGCATCTTTAAATTATGTACTGATAATTTATCATCGAGAGAAAAATACGATTAAAATCTTTTTTCCGAAATTTTATTGAGAGAAACAGTCAATGACGGCACGATTTCAGTAGCCTATCTGCCATACTGTATATGTATTGACTGTGTTTGTTTGTGAGCCATTGGCAACAGTAACTATGGTAGTCGGTTTATCTTATCACCACGGGTCCATGTATAGCTATAGCTAGGACATTACTGTTGATCAGAAGCTATTTACCTTTCTCACAACTGTTTGGTGATGGATACGCTATTTTTCTGGAAAATTTACTTATAAGACAACACAGCTTCTGAGTTCATCCTGGTCAGACTGGCTGTTGAATTGTCCTTAGAAAAGACTGATCATAGGATCTTCATGATAGTATACTCGACTAAGTGTATGACTGAAACCCAAAGGAAACACATACATGTAGGTATCACAGAGTAAGCTGCATTCACTAACTTGTTCACAAAAAGTCCTCTGTTTTAAAGACACTGAGGAAGAAAACTTTGGAAAATATTGTGTGAAAATGAGTAAATGGAGTTGACCCACATTTTCTCCATTTCCCAAAATATTTTCTTTATTACATTTTCAAAGGACATATATATTTCATCATTTTGAGCCACATAATTTTTGTTGTGTGCAAATATGTTGCATTTAACTATTGTAATTTAGATTTTAATGTCAGGTAAAGTCAGAGCTATCACCATATGATAACCATGCAAAAGTTTTGAACATCCTCCAAGCTTAAAATTTATGGTTGTTTTATTAATCAATAGCAGTAGGTGAGTAATAATGAGATATACTACAATGAAATAAAAATTTATGTTAGTCATTGATTTTTTTTTTCTTTTGATCTTTTGAATTTGAATTTTTTGAAAAAAGAATAAAAACCCTGGTAAATTATTCATGAGTTCATACAGTGAAAATGAACAGGAAAAGGGCCTAAAATAATTTTTGTGATTGAATGAATATACACTATTTTTTTTTCTGAAAATTGAAATATATTCATTTTTCCTATCAATGCTTACTATAATGAATATTTGAGCCATGCTCTGTGAGAAAGGGGTTTGATGCATTTGCAAAAAAATATCAACCCTGGCCAGCCTGCACATTCTGAACAGTCTTGTTGATATTAGTAATTTTTAGCTCCACTGGCTGAAGGCCAGCAGGCTTATGTCATGGCCTGTTGTACGTTGTTTGTCCGTCCGTCAGTCTGTGCGTCTGTCAGTGTGTTAACTTTTTCTTTAAACATCTTCTTCTCTGAAATTACCCATCCAATTTTGATGAAACTTCACAGAAACAATCCTGCTCTGATCCTTTTCAGAATTTATAGAAAGAATTTAATCCCTTCAAAAACTCTGGTTGCCATGGCAACAAAACGTAAAAACTTTGAAAATCTTTGAAAATCTTCTTGTCTTAAACCGTAAGGCCTAGGGCTACAAATTTGGCATGTAGCTTTATCTAGTGGACCTTTCCCAAGTTTCTTCAAATTATAGCCCTGGGGTCAAAATTGGCCCCGCCCCAGGGGTCACAAGTTTTACATGGGCTTATTTAGGGAGAACTTTAAAGTTCTCTTCTACCTAGGCATAGGGCCTAGGGCTACCAAATTTGGCATGTTGTTTTATTTAGTGGACCTCTACCAAGAGTGTCTAAATTATAGCCCTTGGGTCAAAATTGGCCCCGCCCCGGGAGTAACAAGTTTTACATGGGCTTATATAGGGAGACCTTAAAAATTCTTCTTCCACCTAGCCATAGGGCCTAGGGCTACCAACTTTGGCATGTAGCTTTATCTAGTGGACCTCTACCAAGGGTGTCCAAATTATAGCCCAGTAGTCAAATTTGGCCCTGCCCCGGGGGGTAACAAATTTTATATGGGCTTATATAGGGAAACTTTAATAATCTACTTGTACATAGCCATAAGGCCTTGGGCTACCAAATTTTGCATGTAGCTTTATCTAATGGGCCTCTACCAAGAGGGCCCAAATTTTAACTTTGGGGGTCACGTTTGACCCC
Source organism: Tridacna crocea (assembly GCA_943736015.1). NCBI lineage: Eukaryota > Metazoa > Mollusca > Bivalvia > Cardiida > Cardiidae > Tridacna > Tridacna crocea. The sequence continues at coordinate 41,094,106 of OX031065.1, forward strand.
ACCCCAGGGGTCACTAGTTTTACATTGGCTTTATAAACCTGTCTCATGGGTCACATATCTTACAGGGACTTTTATTGAGCAAACTTGTTTTACAAGGCTTTTTATTGGGCAGGATTAAAAAATCTTTGTGTTTATAACCACACATTCTAGTTTCATATTGTAGGTCTGGGGTCAAAATTGGCTCCATCCAGGGATTACAAGTTTAACATGGGCTTCAAAATAGTCATTTCAATTGAAACATTAATCAAGGGAAATAACTCTTTATGAAAGATAAAGTTTGGTACTATTTATCTCCCTTGATTATCAAACTGCATTGATACATGATTGGTGCTAGACATTAAGTTTTTCGATTGAAAATATTCTGTTTTCAAGTGTGATTCATTTTGATCCTAATAGTTACGCTCACATGAGGTGAATAATAAATTCAGAGTAAGGTTTCTATCCTTCAGCTTATTTTTCCAAGGATTTTATCTTTCATGCTAATGAATTAACCTGCTTGTATTGCCTGACAGTGTTCATTGTTTGTGAAGGCCCTCTTTTTCATGGTCATGAAACACTTTAATTTGTGTGGTAAAGGGTTAAAAAGCCAGTGGAGTAATACAGGGCCATTATGGCCCTCTTGTTTCTGCATGTCAAAGGATAGGACTGGTCTGCTTCGTAAGTAAATTTATTATAGATGAAAATTTTTAATGGACTATATGCAATGACTTGCTTAAGTGTATCATGCATCGCAAAGATGCATTAGATCCCCTTTTCCAAGAGAGTGGCTAATTTATATGTGACCCATCATGCTAAAAGGGACCTTTTGGGAACTGCAAAAAGGGTCAACCCTGGTCAGACTGCGTGCATTGCACAAGGCCAGAAATGCTAGTTAAAGGTGGCCCATCAGATTCTGGAACAAAAAATTTACACCAATACAAAAAAATCATCCTTATACTCCCAAAGCCTTTTAATTTTCATTCTTAAAACCCCAGTAGTTTTCAACCATCCGACAACCAGAGAAATTGGAGATTTACTATGGCCCAAGTTAACGCTGAAGGGAAACACGTTCTATTTTTACATGGGCAACAATGCTTCAAACATAGCGTCCAAAGAAGACCTTATGGAGAGCAATTACATGTTTGTTATGTTATGGAATTTAAGCGTCATTAGTCACATGCCAGTCACTTGACATTCCCACAATTTTTTTCTGGCAAATCTAAAAATACCTTAACTCTTTACCAAAAAAGTACCTGTTTTTTATGACCGTTAGGCAAAAGCCTCTTGAAAACATTGTAGAAAAAAGAGAAAATAGTGGTAACTAACATTTTTAGCTCATGTGAGCACAGAGTGAGCTATTGTGATAGTGCTTTGCATATTGTGCGTCATCAACTTTTTACCTTGTGTACGCTCTAGAGGCCACATTTTTTCATCCAATACTCATGAAACTTGGTCAGAATGTATGCCTTGATGAAATCCCAGATTTGTTTGAAATTGGGTCATGTCAGGTCAAAAACTAGGTCACTAGGTCAAATCTTAGAAAAACCTTGTGTATGCTCAAGAGGGTACATTTTTAGTCTGATACTCATGAAAGTTGGTCAGAATGTTTGCCTTGATAAAATCTCTGACGAGTTTGAAAATGGACCATGTCAGGTCAAAAACTAGGTCACTAGGTCAAATCTTACAAAAACCTTATGTACGCTCTAGAGGTCACATTTTCAGTCCGATACTCATGAAAGTTGGTCAGAATGTTTGCCTCGATGATATCTCGGATGAGTTTGAAAATGGGTTGGTATCAGGAGAACTCGTACCCTGGAGAACTTGTACCTATGGACTGAGTCCGGCATCCAATGTCCATCAACAATTTCTTTAAAGGTGTCCCTTCAGATTTTGGGACGAAAATTTTACAAAAATGCAAAAAAATCATCCTTTTACTCCCAAAGCCTTTAAACTTTCATTCATAAAACCCCAGTAGTCGAAAACAATTCGACAACACGAGAAATTAGAGATTTACTACAGCTCAGGTTGACACGAACGGGAGACACATTCTATTTTTAGAAGATCAATTCATTCATCTGCATACAGGAATACACAGATGAAGTTTCAAACATGGGGCCCAAAGAAGACATTGTGGAAAAATAATTATTACATGTTTGTTACGTAATGGAATTTAAGCGTTATGAGTCACATACTAGTCATTTGACATTTCCACAATCCTTAATTGATTTTTGGCGCAAAATCTAAAAATACCTTTTAAGGGAACATCATCAAAAAAAATTTTTTTTTGTAATTTCATGAATCTTAATTATTGCTTATTTGTATTATTTTTTCATATAAATTTCAGTGGTATATATATTTTTTTCATTTGATGAGATGTAAAAATTCTAAATACCCACCTTTAAACATCTTCTTCTCCTAAACCACTGGGCCAATCTTCATGAAAATTGGCAGGAATGTTCATTGGGTGAAGCTCTACCAAAATTGTTCTAAGAATTGAATTCCACCTATAACTCTGCTTGCCATGGCAACAAAAAGGAAAAAAAAAAAACCCTGAACTCTTTGAAAATCTTCTTCTCTAAAAATGCAAGGCGTAGAGTTTTTATATTTAATATGTGGCATCTCCTAGTGGACCTCTAACAAATTTGTTCATTAGGGTCAAAACTGGCCCTACTTTGGGGGAAAACAAGTTTGAGCATAGGAACAAAGAAGGAAAATCTTCTCCTCTGAAACTTGAAGGTGTAGAGCTTTAATATTTGGTATGTAGCATTTCCTAGTGGACCTCTAACAAGTTTGTTCACATTATGCCCCTGTGGTCAAACCTAGCCCCATCCCAGGTGTCACAATTTTGAGCGTAGGAACAAAGAGAGGAAATATTAAAAATCTTCTCCTCTGAAATTTGAAGGCGTAATGCTTTGATATTTGGTATTTGGCATCTCCTAGTGGACCTCTACCAAGTTTTTTTCAAATTATGCCCCTGGGGTCAAAACTGGCCCCACCCTTGGGTCACAAGTTTGAGCATAAGAACAAAGAAGGAGCATAGGAACAAAGAAGGAAAACTTTAAAAATCTTCTCCTCTGAAATTTGAAGGCGTAGAGCTTTGATATTTGGTATGTGGCATTTCCTAGTTGACCTCTACCAAGTTTGTTCAAATTATGCCCCTGGGGTCAAAACTGGGCCCACCCCAGGGTTCACAAAGTTGAGCAAATGAACAAAGAAGAAAAACTTGAAAAATTTTCTTCTCGGAAACTAGAAAGTGTAGTGCTTTGATATTTGGTCTGGTGCATCCCCTAGTGATCCTCAACAAAGTTTGTTCAAATGATGCCCCTGTGGTCAAAACTGGTCCCACCCTAGGGGTCACAAGTTTGAGCTTAGGAACAATGAAGGAAAACTTTAAAATTCTTCTCCTCTGAAATTTGAAGGCTTAGAGCTTTGATATTTGGTATGTTGTATCTCCTTGTGGACCTCTACCAAGTGTCTTTAAATCATGCCCTTGGGGTCAAAACTGGCCCGCCCAGGGGTCACAAGTTCGAACATAGGAACAAAGAAAGAAAATTTTCAAAGTCTTGTTCTCTAAAACAAGAAGACATAGAGCTATGATACTGTGGATTCATATAATTTCGTTGGTATGAAATTTCGTGGATTTTTCAAATTCGGCATTTTCGTTGGACCGTGAATTCGTTGATTTTCCATTTCCGAAAGAAATTTTTTTTAGTGAAAAAAAAATCTAAACTGTTCATTAATAAAGTGTGTCAAAGAAAGAAAGATAACATAAGACGGGACTCGATCGATGACAAGTATACAGGTATCGTATCGGGTGTAAAGGGTGTAAAGTTTATGACACTTATCTGATAATCTGATCGCCGGTCTCAAGTCTATCAATTAAGATATATGTTATTTTCGGCGTTTGAGGAATCGAATTAGACGAAAATTAATTTCCCTTGTAATAGTCTAAGCTCCGATAGGAGGCGTTCGTGTAGTGCACGAGTATATTGCTCGTGCGCGGGTTCTTCAGTTCAGAGTTGGAACCGACTGGGACCACACGTATAATTTTGTTTAGTTCATGTTATGTATATAGTTGGACACAAAGTACTGCGTTAAGCGTTCAGAGTATCGTGAGTCAGGCGTGGCTGCCTTTAGAATTGCTGGCGAGGTGTTATTCCTTGTCATGGCGTTTGCCATATTGTGTTTTAGAGTACCACAATGTAGTGGGTAAAGGCGTGGCTGCCTTTAGAATTGCTGGCGAGGTGTTAGTTCTCGTCATGGCGCTTGCCAGATTGTGTTTCATAGTACTATGTTGCTGGTATGTTGTTAATGGAGTTCGCCATGGTGTGTTTAGAAGAAGCTATCGCGATTGTACGCTGTATTTCATTGTTTTGCTATGTGATGTGGTTGTTAAAAATGGTAGATTAAACGGTCAACAGTCGGTCAACGATTCCAACTGTTATACCAAAAAATATGTAAGTGTTGTATTGATTGTAAGAGGAGTGTGAGTTTGCAAGGGAATCGTAATTATTTACAATTTACACAGTTATTATTTAATCCTGTAGTCACAGTTTACAATCAAATTTTAACCCGTAAAAGATACGACGACGTTTTCAGAATCGTCTGCTTTGAAACTGCTGATTTTAGAAGCTATCCTTCCCACATGTCTGGGTCATATAGGAAAACAAGACTGCTTACGGCATATTCGCCGATATATTGTGACAGAAGGAAAGAGATCTTTTGTTTCGAGCTCGAGTCGTTTATCATTACTGAAATGATACATTTTACCTTGTTCTCCAAAAGTGTGTCCGAAATAGGGTGGAAGTGTAAACTCCGACAAATTTGCATCTAGATCTATATTTAGAACAAGCGTGAAGGGTCAAAATTGTAGGAGACCTAAGTTTCGGCTTCCATTCAATCTTGCGCGACTTCCAAAAGTTGCTTTCTAATACGAGCTAAGCCATTGCGCAACTGAATGGGATAGATCGACGATCAGACTGCAAGTTCTGTTTAGTCTGACACCGTCCAACAACACGTTGAAATCCGCCATCTTGTCATCACCAAATTCAATATTAGAACGACCCAAATATGAAACACGCCGTCCGTCAACATGATTTTTATGCCAGTTGCAGGTACACACGCGCTTGCAGTAAAATGTTGATTTGGGGTAGATCTATGACGTAATGTGTAGGTCATTCGAGCAAGAGGGTTGTAAAACAAACGTTTGTTGTACTAATTTACGACTTTTTTTACCCCACGAAATCGTTTAGAAATGGCTGTTTCAAAAACACCTGGGCAGTCGTGTCACATGTTTTGTGTAGTCGGCAGAAAATTGCTTTGGCTGTATTAAAAAAAATCCTCGCAGCCGAAATGCAAAGGTAAAAGATAAACATGGATTACTTGTTATACCTGTTATACCTGTTATACCTGTTCCGAGACCTCTGGTAAGCCTAAGGCTTCTAATGGTCCTTCTCTTCTTTGGTTTTTCCTTAAATTAATGTCCATAAAACATTCTGGACTGAACTTTGAAGGGTGATTGCGCCAGTGGTTGTTAAGACGACTCTTAACCCTTTACCACATGACAAAATGTTGGACTGGTCGAAATTGAAACCATTTTCAGATGACAAAGTAAATGTGAATCAAACATTGAGTTTTGATTTTGGAAGGATAGAAAACATTGTGGGAAAAGGAGAAAATGCTGGTTACCAGCATTTTCTCCTTTTCCCTCAATGTTTTCAAAAGGCTTGTTTCCAAGGGTCGTTAAAAGTCGGGATTGTGTGGTAAGGAGTTAAAGGAATTTACACTTGGAGCAGTAACAACCTCATCTGGTAGAGAGTTCCAAGGGTCAACAACTCTTACACTGAAGGAATTTTTCCGTAGTTCTGTTTTTGAAGCCTTTTTATATAATTTTAGTTGATTTCCTCTTGTAGCAGTTTTTGATAATATTAATAGCTTAGTATCAGAACATTGATCATAGCCATGTAGAATTTTATATACTTGAATCATGTCAGCTCGTAATCTTCGGTATTCAAGGGTTGGTAGACCTAATTCTCTTAGTCGTTCCGTGTATGACAGGTCTCTTATCGATTTAATACATTTAGTGGCTCTTCGCTGTACCTTTTCAAGTGCAATCTTATGTTTGATTAGATATGGGGACCAGACACAACTAGCATATTCCAGATGTGGACGGACTATTGATTTGTATAAATTGAGAAATATTAATTTATCTATATAGGTGAAGGTTCTAAAAATGATTCCCAAATTCCTGTTTGCTATTTTCACTTTAGATGTAATATGTGTATGGAAGTCTAGACATTGGTCTACTGTTACTCCTAGATCTTTCTCTTCTTTGACATTATTGATATTGAATAACGAGTTGGAGTCGTCAGTGATGAAATAGTTATATTCTGGATAGTTTTTCCCGATGTGAAGTCTTTTACATTTTTTAATGTTGAGATCCAAGTTCCATTCTCTTGTCCATCGATAAAAGTTGTTTGTAGTTTGTTGCAGTTTTTCGTGATTGTCTGGGCTATTTGTTGTTGAGTATGTTTTGGTATCATCTGCAAACAACTTAACTGGAGTTTCAGCTACGGAGGGCAAGTCATTTATGTAGATCAGGAAAAGTATGGGTCCAAGTACGCTTCCTTGGGGTACTCCACTGAGGACTTCTTTTGGTGTTGATTTCTTTCCACTGATAACTACTGTTTGAGAACGTTTCGTTAAGAAATCTTTAATCCAAGTAAGAATTTTTCCAGTTATTCCATACATTTCTAATTTCATAATCAATTTTGAATGGCAGATTGTGTCAAATGCTTTTCTGAAGTCAAAAAAAATAGTATCAACTTCTTTTCCACTATCTAATGATTCAGTCCAGTTGTCAATTACTTCCAAAAGTTGAAGGGTACACGATTTGCCATTGACAAATCCGAATTGGTCTTTACTGAGTAGGTTATTAACTTTTAAATGATGCATGATCCTTTTTTTGAGTATTTTCTGCATGATATTTGAGCAAACAGGGCTTATACTGATTGGTCTATAGTTTCCCGGATCTTCTTTAGTTCCAGATTTGTAGATTGGTGTTACATTGGCTGTTTTCCAAATTCCAGGGATTCTTCCTTCATTTAAAGATTTATTGAATATAATTGTAAGAGGTTTACTAAGCTCCAATTTGCACTCCACTATAGCCTTTGGATGAATGTTATCTGGGCCAATGCTTTTGTTAGGGTTAATTTCAGAAATTGCGTTTAGGACATCATCTTCTGTAATTTCCATATCGTCTAGGGTTGATTGATAATTCCTTTTAATAAAACTTGTAGATGTGTTGATTGATCTCTTAAATACACTGGCAAAGTATTCATTGAAGACATTAGCTTTTGTTTCGTCGTTTTCAACTTTTTTATCATCCTTGTCAAGTATATTACCTATAGTTGTTATTGTCTTTTGATTTTTTCCAACGTAATTCCAGAACATTTTACTATTGGTGTTGATTTTTATAGATAGTTCCTTCCTACTTGATCCGATGCGTGCAGGTAATTTTTCAACAGTATTTATGCCGTCGTCGCCGGGATAACAGAAAAAGAAATGAAGTTAAGGCAATGAAAAATTACTATTTTTACTCGGTAATTGTTAAGTCTCAAAGAAGTCTTTGTAGGAACAAATAATCTGAGGTGTAAATAACTTTCTGTTCGATAGTGTGTACATTTTAACGTTGGCGTCGTCACGTTCGTTATTGATCAATGAAGCCGAACCCAACTTAGTTGAAGATGGCAAAGGACCTATCTTTCGTCGGGAACTTGAATTCGTGGGCTTACCTACCCACGAAATCAACGAAAATTAGTACTCAACGAATATTAATGGTTTCACAGTATTTGGCATGTAGCAATTCCTAGAGGACCTCTACCAAGCTTGTTCATATTATGCCTTTGGGGTCAAAAGTGGCCCTACCCCGTGGGTCACAGGTTCGAACATAGCAACAAAGAAGGAAAACTTGTTCTCTGAAACTTGAAGTTGCAGAGTTTTGATGTTTGGTATGCAGAATGTTCTAGTGGACCTCTACCAAGTTTGGTCATATGATTTCCCTTGTGTCAAAACTGGCCCTGCCCTGGAGGTCACTGGTTGGAACATAGGAACAAAGAAGGAAAATTTTAAATTTCTTTTTCTCTTAAATGGGAAGGTATAGAGCTTTGATATTTGGTATGTAGCATCTTTGAGTGGACCTCTACCAAGTTTGTTCCAACTGGCCCCACTACGGGGTCACAAGTTTGAGCATAGGAACAAAGAAGGAAAACCTTAAAAATCTTCTCCTCTGAAATTAGATGATGTAGAGCTTTGATATTTGGTATGTGGCATCTCCTAGTGGACCTCTACCAAGTTTATTTAAAGCATGCCCATGGGGTCAAAACTGGCCCTGCCGCGGGGGTCACAAGTTTAAACACAGGAACAAAGAAAATTTTAAAATTCTTTTTCTTTAAAACTAGAAGGCTTAGAGCTATGATATTTGGCATGTAGCAATTCCTAGTGGACCTCTACCAAGTTTGTTCATATTACCGGTATGCCCTTGGGGTCAAAACAGGCCCAGCAAGAAAGAAGGAAAACTTTAGAAATCTTCTCTGAAACTTGAAGGTGCAGAGCTTTGATATTTGGTATGCAGAATGTTCTAGTAGACCTCTACAAAGTTTTGTCATATGATGTCCCTGGCATCAAAACTGGCCCTGCCCCGGAGGTCACAGGTTTGAACATAGGAACAAGGAAGGGAAATTGTAAATTTCTTTTGCTCTTAAACGGGAAGGTGTAGAGCTTTGATATTTGGTATGTAGCATCTTTGGGTAGACCTCTACCAAGTTTGTTCCAAGGATGCTGCTTTGGTCAAAACTAGCCCAGCCCCAGGAACCGCAAGTTCAAACATAGAACAAAGAAGGGTAATTTTAAAAATGTTTCTTTGAAACCGGAAGGTGTAGAGCTTTGATATATGATTGCCTTATGTCTATCGTCTGTCAACAATTTCTTTAAACATCTTCTCCTCCTAACGCACTGGGCCAATCTTGATGAAACTTGCCAGGGATGTTCCTTGGGTGAAGTTTTACCAAAGTTGTTCAAAGAATTGAATTTCACTCATTCGCTATAGTCTAAAGTGAGCGTTCCAGGGCCAATGGCGCTCTTGTTTCATATATATTTCAGTGATATATATATTTTTAGCTCACCAGAGCAAAACATGCTAGAGGGGAGCTTTTAGGATCACCCAGTGTCTGTTGTGCATCATCAACAACTCTTTAAACATCAACTCCTCCTAAACCACTGGGCCAATTTGAAGCAAACTTGGCTGGAATGTTCTTTCAGAGGTCCTCTTTAAAAAGCGTTCACAGAATTTGATTCTGTCAAAAACTCTGATTGCCATGGCAACCAAATGGAATTTTTAAAGAAATCCTGTAAAAATCTTCTCTGAAACTGCTGGCCAGATTTTAAAATAATTTCACAGAGATATTCCTTTAGTTATCCTTTTTAAAAGTTGTTTGCAAAATTTTGATCCGCCAAGAAACATGGCTCTGGTGAATGGGGGCTACTTTCACTATACGGACATGAAGAAATTCTTGAAAAATCTTCTTCTTTGGAAATGGAAAGGCAGGTCAGATTTAATACAATTTCACAGAAATGTACCTTGAATGACCCTTTTCAAAAACTGTTTGTGAAATGTTGATAGGTCAAGAAACATGGCTCTAGTGAATGGGGGTTACTTACACTGTACGGAAATTAAGAAACTCCTAAAAGTTCTTCTTTTCCGAAACTGCTGGTCAGATTTTGAAAGGACTTTACAGGACTGGTGACCTTTTGAAATTTCTTGGCAAAATAATGATTTTCTTTCCATTATTTTTATTTCAATACCTCAAAAAAAAATGGCTATGGTCCTCTCAAAAATTCAGGTGAGCAATCCAGGGCCATCTTTGCCCTCATGTTTAATTTGGCGTGATATGAAAAACCTAAACACCCACCTTTAAAGCTACAATTAATTGTCACCTATCAATTTGGACAAGTCCAAAATTTTTTTGTTTGACAAAGGATTAAACAGGGATTGTTAGATAAAGGTAAAAGAATTCCCTACTACAAAGTCCGGTTGTCACTGCTATGTAACTCGGCCCCAGATAAATCACTTTTTGTGAAATTATCAACTTGGCCAAAGAAAAAAGTCATACAGGGGTACATGTCATGTACCATATCATAGCCCATAGTAAGAATTTTATAAATTAAGTTCAGTGAGAGTGTAATATTTTAGCCCATTACCACATGATCTAATACCAGCATTTTTGTCCTTTTCCCAAAATGTTTTCAAAAGTTTTTTTTCTGACAGAGTCCTTAACAGTAGGATATTGTATTGTATTTTTGTGATCGCCCAATGTCTGTCTCTCATGTGTCATCCGTCGTCCACAATTTCTTTAAACATCTGGGCCAATCTTGATGAAATTTGGCAGATATATTCCTTAGGTGAAGCTCTATCAAAATTGTTCAAGAGATTAAATTCCACCCATAACACTGGTTACCATGGCAAACAAAAGGGAAAAAAAAAAGCAAAATCTTTGAAAATCTTCTTCTCTGAAACTAGAAGGTGAAGAGCTGTGATATTTGGTATGTAGCATCCCTAGTGGACCTCTACCAAGATTCCTCAAATGATGCCCCTGGGGTCAAAACTGGCCCTGCCCCGGGTTCACAATTTTGTAACATAGGAACAAAGAAGGAAAACTTTAAAATAATTCTTTTCTGAAACTTGAAGATGCATAGCTTTGATATTTGGTATGTAGCAATGCCTAGTGGACCTCCACCAAGATTGTTCATATAATGCCCGTGGGGTCAACACTGGCCGGGCCCCCGTGGTCAAAAGTTTGTAAAATAGGAACAAAGAAGGAAAACTTTAAAATTCTTCTTCTCTGAAACTAGAAGGTGCAGAGCTTTGATACTTGGTATGTAGTATTGTTTAGTGAACCTGTACCAAGATTGTTCATATGGTGCCCCTGGGGGTCAAAACTGGCCCCGCTCCGGGGGTCCCAAGCTTGAAACATATAAACAAAGAAGGAAAACTTTAATAATTAAAGTTCTTCTTCTCTGAAACTAGAAAGTGCAGAGCTTTGATATTTGGTATGTAGCATTGTCTAGTGGACCTCTACCAAGATTATTCATATGATGCCACTGGGGTCAAAACTGGCCCCGCCCTGGGGGTCACAAGTTTGAAACATAGGAACAAAGAAGGAAAACTTAAAAATTTTTCTTCTCTGAAACTAGAAAGTGCTGAGCTTTGATATTTGGTATGTAGCATCTTCTAGTGGACCTCTACCAAGATTGTTAATATGATGCCGCTGGGGTCAAAACTGGCTCCGCCCCAGGGGTCACAGGTTTAATACATAGGAACAAAGGAGAAAACTTTAAAATTCTTCTCTGAAGCTAGAAAGTGTAGAACTTTGATATTTGGCATGTAGCATTGTCTAGTGAACCTCTACCAAGATTGTTCATATGATGCAGCTGGGGTCAAAACTGGCCCGGCCCCGCCCCGGGGGTCACAAATTTGAAACATAGGAACAAAGAAGGAAAACTTTAAAATTCTTCTTCTCTGAAACTAGAAGGTGCAGAGCTTTTATATTTGGTATGTAGCATCTCCTAGTGGACATTTACCGAGGTTGTTCATATGATGCCCCTGGGGTCAGAACTGGCCCCGCCCTGGGGGTCACAAGTTGGAAACATAGGAACAAAGAAGGAAAACTTAAAAAAAAAATCTCTGAAACTGGATGTCGTAGAGCTTTTATATTTCATATGTAGCACTTTCTAGTGGACCTTTACCAAATACAATACAATGATCCAGGTCTCCAAACTGGCCTCTCCCTGATGGTCGCAAGTTTGAACATGGGAACAAAGAAGGAAAACTTTGATATTCCTCTGTTCTGAAACAAGATGGAAAATTCGTATGTGTGTTCCTTATGATAGTCTGCCAGTAACAATACAGTTAAACCTGTTAGAGTCCACCTGTATTAAGAGACTACCTGCTTTAAGACACCACTGTTCTGATACAACAACCCTTCTTACATTAACCTAATAGAACCTGTGCTTAAAGACCACCTGCTGTAAGAGACCAATTTCAGTACTCCCTTGAGTGGTCTCTGAATACAGGTTGTACTGTATTTTACTCTTTTTCATTAAATGTCATGTCACTGAAAAAGGGGGCTTGGTGTAAATTTTCACTGGCATTTATGAAACTTCAAACATGTTTTCCTTAGAATAGCCTTTTGATACAATTTTTTTTCTGTAAGATGTGTCACAGAAAAAGGTGTTACCTTTCACATACTGGACTTGTTGAGCCAAGATAGATCAGTAAGTAATATTGTGAGCTTTTGGTCCTAGAGGGTTCCCAGTTTGCGCTGGCTTGATTACTGTCTCAGCCAACATCCTTTGACATTTGATCAAAAGTCTCATTTGTGTCTAACCAATGAGGAAATGATGTTTTAATCTGTCATTCAACCACTATTTTTACAAGGAAATTAATGCCTGGCCTTCCAAGTTAATTCAATCCCTTACCATACAATTCGGACTTTTAATGACCCTGAATAAGAAAGGTCGTGAAAGCATTTTTGGAAAAGAAGAAAATGCTTTTTGCACAGTTACATACCCTGTCAAAATTATTTTGCCTTGAACTTTGATATTTGGTATTTATCTTCATTGTAGACCTTTACTGCTTAGTACTCAGGTGAGGGATATAGGACCATCATGGTCCTCTTGTATTAACTAATTACCAATTTTCTTTTTCCTACAATGTTTTCAAACGGCTACTACCTCAGGGTCGCCAAAAGTGGTCATTGTGTGATAAAGGTTTAAAGGATTAATAAAAGATTTTTAAGCATTTTGTGCTCAAAATTTTAAGCTCCAATTTAATTTACTGCACAGTCTAGACTGAAAAAACTATCTGTACACAAACATAGGATTAGCTAAATTTGAATTTATTAATCTTTCTTAACGTGTAATTTATACAGGTTGTATCATTTAGTTATCTTAATAGCAGTTTGTCCAAGTTGTATGATACAGCATGTACTACTCCTTACCAAAGGACAAAATTTTAGACTTATGTGCTGATTGAAAGCATTTGCAACTGACAAAATAGAAGTGTCTCAGAAATTCGAACTTGTTTTGGGAAGGGTAGAAAACATTTTGGGAATTGGAAAAAATGCTGGTTACCAGCATTTTTTTCGGTTTCTCCCCGTTTTCAACAATTTCTTCTTTGAGGTTATTTGAAATTGGGATTGTGTGAAATAGATCTAGAGCATGTACATTTGAAAACCTTTTTAGCTCACCTGAGCACAACATGCTCAAGGGGAGCTTTTAGGATCACCCGGTGACCGTTGTGCATCGTCAACAATTCTTTAAACGTCAACTCCAACACCCCGGGGCCAATTTGTACCAAACATGGCTGGAATGTTCCTTAGGAGATCCTCTTTAAGATCTGTCAAAAACTCTGGTTGCCATGGCAACCAAATGGAATTTTTTAGGAAATTCTTTACAAATCTTCTTCTCTGAGACCGCTGGCCAGATTTTAGAAAAATTTCACAGATATGTTCCTTGGGTGACCCTTTTCAAAACGTGTTCGCAAAATTTTGATACGTCAAGAAATATGGCTCTGGTGAATGGGGGCTACTTGCGCTATACATAAATGAAGAAATTCTTAAAAATTCTTCTCTGAAAGCGCTGGTCAGATTTTTAAAACATTTCACAGAGATGTTCCTTTGGTGACCCTGTTCAGTGTTCAAAAATGTTAGTGAAGTCCGAACTTTTGACACCCCTGTGGAAAAAAATATTTTGAAAACATTGTGGGAAAAGGAGAAAATGCTGGTAACCGCAATGATTTTTTACCTTCCCAAAACAAATTTCAATGCTATAGTCACATTCATTTTATTTTGTCATCTGCAAATCTTTTCAATTTGGACCAGTCTAAATCTTTGTCATTTGGTAAAGAGTTAACCCTTTACTTCACAGTTATGTCGTTTACCTACCCTATTTATAAAAGGCGTTTGAATACTTATATTTTGTGGAAAAAGGAATCTCCATTATCAAATATTGTGTTCTACCCTATCAAAGAAAACCAAAACCATTAAAGGTTTATTTGTTGTCTGCCTATGTTGTAAATTTTGTCTTAAAGATGCCTGTCTACAGCCGGTGAGCAGAAACGCTGTTTAATTTCAACAAGAAAAATAGAATGGTACAGAAATCTGTCCTTTGTGTACACAAGGATAAATTACCGACATATATCGTGTAAATGAAAAAAGAAACACGGGGGTTTGTGTGAAAAACCGAAAATTGGCCAGAAGAAAACTGGCTGACGATCGAAGCTGTAAACAATGACGGTGACTCACGGAAATTTATCGTTGGTTTCCGCCTGGAGTCGGATACGTTGTAACTTACAAATAGGCCTCGATCTCCGTCTAAAAATAGAGCAACAGAGAAGCATCCGTTTTCCTTTATTTACCGCATCAAGGCCAAGGTCAAATATAGTCACATTACAGAATGTATGATTATCATACAAATCTACCCAAGTATATAACGGATATCGAAAATCTTCGATTCAAAATCCGGAAACGACCAGTCTGTTTACATTGAAGGCCACAAGTCCGCGAAATGCATTTTCTATCGGGCGTAATCTAAGCAACCTTGCAACCGTCGGGTGCAATATTTGGCATAGATATATAAGAATGACTGTATTTTGAACCTGTAAAAATTTTATATTCTTCATAAAGTATCATTGTATATTAAAAAGAAATGATGCTAAATATGGTTTAATCATGCCGTGTCTGGCATGACATGAATGCCCGACCACTCTCCGCAGCTTACCGAGTTGTTGTACGTAGTATACCGGCATTGGCCATTGTTACAAGATTCCATAACAGTTGGCCAACCTTAAATCTCTCTTAGAATGTATTTTTAAGCATAAAATCAATCACTTTCAACTCTTTTTTGATCAGTAAGATTAGTTAAGGCCGTCTTCGTTAACAGCAGTAGCTTATTTGGTGGACTACTTTTTATGGGGTTAACTGAAATGTTATGGCAGTTGTTAGGTATGTTCATCACTGAAACATAGGCAATTTGTTTGGTTTTTAACTCTTAATTATTTTTTGAATTTAGTTTAGAATTTTGGAATTTTCGTTTTGGAATTTTTGTTAACTCTGTGGCGACAACCGCCACAAAAACAAAATGAGTTAAAACTGGCTTAAAATGAGTATTATTGCCTCTTTACCCGCCCGGGTGGCTCAGTGGTGAGCGCGTTGGACTCATGACCTGGTGGTTGTGAGTTCGATACCCGGTTGAGGCAAACTTTCTTTCCGGCGTATTTTCGCCTCTCACCTCTGCTGAAGCATGTGAGAAAAGTAGTCGGTGACTTTGGAAAGAAAAGTTGTGTTAGTATTGGTGTGAGAAAGCCAGGAAACACGTGTCGGCGTCACCGACCGCCATGATATGACCTTAGCTGTTAAAGTGGCATTAAACCCCAATCCAACCAACCATTATTGCCTCTTTAACCCATTACCACACAATCCCTACTTTGGACGCCCCTGAGAAAGAAGCCTTTTGAAAACACTGTGGGAAAAGGAGAAAATGCTGGTAACCAGCATTTTCTCCTTTGCTCACAGTGTTTTCTACTTTTCCCAGAACACTATTTTTCAGTCACTTTTTTTTGTCATCTGCAAATGCTTTCAATTTGGACCAGTCTAAAATTTTCTTGTGTGGTAATGAGTTAATATCCAAAATTCTGTTATTTCATAAAGAGTTAAAATAGTAAAAGTTTAAAGACAGAGAAAAAGGAGTGATCTTGGTTGTTTTTTCATATTAACCAAGTGAAAAATGCATGGAAATTTCTCACCCGCAAACAAAGTTTGTGGGGGGTATACTGGAATCAGCCTGTCGGTCGGGAGGGCAGTCGATCTGTCTGCAAAATCTTGTCCGGACAACTCCTCCTACAGTTTCAGTCCAATTCACTTGATACTTGGCAGAAGTGTTCATTAGGAGCTGTAGATGTGCAAGATGTAAATTTTGTGAAAATTTCATCAAGAATTACTGAGTTATTGCCCCTGATTTGACTTAAAAATGCTTGTCTGGACAACTCCTCTACATTTTCTGTCCGATTCACTTCAAACTTGGCAGAAGTGTTCATTAGGAGTTGTAGATCTGCAAGACACACTTTTCATGAAAATTCTATGAAGAATTAATGAGTTATTGCCCCTGATTCACATTTAAGATGCTTGTCCGGACAACTCCTACAATTTTAGTCCGATTCACTTAATATTTGACAGAAGTATCCATTTGGAGTTGTAGATATGCAAGATGCGAATTTTGTGAAAATTCCATCAAGAATTACTGTGTTATTATTGATGAGTTATTGCCCCTGTGACATGAAATATAGGGGTGGGGGTATTATATCACCTTTAGTGATATTTATTCTAGTTGTTTTTAAATAAACCCCTTTTTAATATCAGAAGCCAAAAATACACCTTAACCCATTACCACACAATCCCTACTTTTGACGCCCCTGGAAAAGAAGCCTTTTGAAAACATTGTGGGAAAAGGAGAAAATGCTGGTAACCAGCATTTTCTCCTTTTCCCACAATGTTTTCTACCCTTCACAAAACTAATTTCAAATTTTCAGTCACATACATTTTGTTATCTGCAAATGCTTTCAATTTGGACAAGTCAAAAATTTTCGCGTGCTACCAATGCCCATTTGGAGGAGATTTTGAAAGTATTGTTCAACACTTCATCGAACAAGCTCTTGCTTGCTTAATTTTTATACGCCCGTCGAAGACGGGACGTATTATGGGATCACCCGTGGCAGGCGGGCGGGCGGGCGGCGTCCAGTTCTTTGTCCGGAGCATATCTCCAAAACTATACAAGCTAGGGTTATGAAATTTCATGGGTGGATAGATCTCATCAAGGGGGAGTGCAGTGCACAGGAATCATAACTCTTGCTCGCTTAACTTTTGAGTTATTGCCCTTTGTTGTTTTCATACTTGAATTTTGTCCGGAGCATATCTCCAAAACTATACTACCTAGGGTTATGAAATTTCATGGGTGGATAGATCTCATCGAGGGGGAGTGCAGTGCACAAGAATCATAACTATTGCTTGCTTAATTTTTGAGTTATTGCCCTTTGTTGTTTTTCATACTTGAATTTTGTCCGGAGCATATCTCCAAAATTATGCTAGCTAGGGTTATGAAATTTCATGGGTGGATAGATCTCATTGAGGGGGAGTGCAGTGCACAGGAATCATAACTCTTGCTCGCTTAATTTTTGAGTTATTGCCCTTTGTTGTTTTTCATACTTGAATTTTGTCCGGAGCATATCTCCAAAACTATACTAACTAGGGTTATGAAATTTTATGGGTGGATAGATCTCATCGAGGGAGAGTGCAGTGCACAAGAATCATAACTCTTGCTTGCTTAATTTTTGAGTTATTGCCCTTTGCCGTTTTTATACTTGAATTTTGTCCGCTAAATATCTCCAGAACTATACTAGCTAGGGTTATGAAATTTCATGTCTGGATAGATCTCACCGAGGGGGAGTGCAATGCACAGGAATCATAACTTTTGCTTGCTTAATTTTTGAGTTATTGCCCTTTGTCGTTTTTCATACTTGATTTTTGTCCGGAGCATATCTCCAAAATTATACTAGCTAGGGTTATGAAATTTCATGGGTGGATAGATCTCATTGAGGGGGAGTGCAGTGCACAGGAATCACAACTCTTGCTTGCTTAATTTTTGAGTTATTGCCCTTTGTTGTTTTTCATACTTGAATTTTGTCCGGTGCATGCCCTACCTTTAAAACTTGGGGTAAGATGGGCGTATCTTGCGACAATTTGCCGCTCTTGTTGAGTTATTGCCCTGTGTCGTTTTTCATACTTGAATTTTGTCCGGTGCATATCTTGAAAACTATACTAGCTAGCGTTATGAAATTTCATGCATGGATACATTTCATCAAGGGGAGTGCAGTGCTTATAAATTGCAACTCTTGCTTTCTTAATTTTGAGTTATTGTGGGAGAGTACATCTTATGAAATAGAACTGAACTGTAAGGAATTGTTCCTGCTTCCTAAACTTTTGTTTTTTTTCCCTGTATTGTTTTTGAGACTTAAATTTTGTTTGGAGGATTCTCCAATGCTATGCTAGCTATGGCAAGGAAATTTCATGACATGATATCTCTAGTTATTTCTACACATAAATTTTGACCACACTGTATCTCCAAGAGTATAGGTGTCATCAATATGAAATTTTATCCTCTTATTTGTAGATTTTAATTTGTTTTTGAAAGATGTGAGATCAAAACTGCCATTTGCTTCAATCAACGGCAAAAATTTCTGCACTACTATTTTTCTCTACCTCCTCTATATGATTATTATGCCCCAGCTTTACAACTTGGGGTAAGACGGGCGAATCTTGCGACAATTTGCCGCTCTTGTTTTCTATAAAATCCGAGAAAGTTATGACCCCCAGGCAAAGTCATATAAAATCCAATAAAGTTATAACCCCAAGGCAAAATCATTTTTCTCCACAAAGCTATAATTACTTGATTCCTAGTGGAGGTCCACACGATAAAGCCCCATATCAAATAATACAGGTCTTGAATGTGTGGTTATAAACATGAAGATTTTCAAAGTTTCCTTAATAAAAAGAACCTGTAAAGCATCAGATCCATGAGGCAGAGCTAAATTTAGTAGCCTTAGGTCTTATTACGATTACTAGGCCTTATGGCTAGGTACAAGTAGATTCTTTAAGTTTTGGAAATACAAGCCCATGTAAAACTTGTGACCCAATGGGAAGGGGCCAAATTTGACCCAAGGGCTACAATTTGGGCACCCTTTGTAGAAACACACCGGATAAAGCTACATACCAAATTTGGTAGCTCTAGGCCTTATCACTAGGTAAGAGCAGATTTTTAAAGTTTCCCCTATATAAGCCCATATAAAACCCATGACCCCTGGGGTCAGGCCAAATTTGACCCCAGGCCTATAGTTTTGGCATTCTTGGTAGACATCCACTTGATAAAGATACATGCCAATTCTGGTAGCCTTAAGGCCCTATGGCTAGGTACCAGAGGGATTTTAAAGTTTTTCTATATATAAGCCTGTATAAAACTTGTGACTCCCGAGGCGGGGCCAGTTTTGACCCCAGGGCTATCATTTGAAGGAACTTGGTACAGGTCCACTAGATAAAGCTAGATGCAAAATTTTTAGGCCCTAGCCCTTATCAATTCAGACAAGAAGATTTTCAAAGATTTTCAATATATTTCACTTTTGTTGCCATGGCAACCAGAGTTTTTGAAGGAATCAAATTGTTTCAAGGAATTCTATAGAGGACCATAGCAGGATCATTTCTGTTGGGTTTCATCAAAATTGGATCGGTAGTTTCAGAGAAGAAGGTGTTTGAAATAAAAAGTTAACACACGCATGGGCGCACACACGGATGCACAGATGGATGCACAACGGACAACAGGCCATGATATAAGCCCGCTTGCCTTCAGCCAGTGGAGCTGAATATGGCTCAGATTATGTGGTTTGTATTTGTAACGGTTAGAAAATTATAATGGAAAAAGAAAAGAAATACATAATTATGTCTTGTTTTCCAACAATGTTTCACGAGCCCTTTTACAAAGGATTCATAAAAACACAGGAATTATTGCCTGTTAAAGGGCTAAAATCAAAGTACTGAAAGTACTGTTAGAAGGCGAGTTTAGAATATAGGCATAACATATTGCAATACATTTTCCTGTACTTAGGGCCGTCTACATTAAAGCAATTAGCAGATAATAAGTTAAGACCAGCTGAAAATGTGCCGTTTGGCTGGGAAAAAATAAAACATAGTGGTAAAAAGAGAAAATACTGGTGACTAGCGTTTTCTCCTTTTCCAAAAGTATTTTAAAACTTTTTTTCCCTTGAGGTTGTCAAAATTTTGTCGTTCAATTAAAAGGCTTTTTTTATTTGTTTACCATTTTATTTGAAATGTACTTTATGAAGACTGAAAAAGAGTTTCAAAACAAACAACTTTCAATGTTAGATTACAATACGTGTGCTGAGTGTTAATGACCTTAAAGAATGGGGCTTTTTAAAAAGGGAAAGGTATTTTGAAAGCATGCAGGAACATGAGAAAATTAATACTGGCAATGAATATTTTCTCTGTTTTGCGCAATGTTTACCATCCTATTAAGGATAACCAACCAACATCATTTGATGGTTGACTTCTTAGGTCCTATATGAAACGTCGGAAGGTGTTCTTAGTTTATATGGTTCTTGTAATCTATGACTCTGTTAACCCTTATACTGGAGCGCTGGATTGATGAAAATGGCATTTTACATTTCGAGAAAAATGCTTCATTATTGCAATCTCACCCTGGGCTGTTTTGGTCGGGTTATTACAATATAGCTAATCCGACATAAGATTGCATATTCTGTGCAGACTATAGAATCATCTGCCCTGTCTTCAAAAGAGACAGGCGTAAAAAACGATTTAAGGGTTCATTGACATTAACGCTTGTCTTTCATTAACCCCGCGTAACCTGAATGTACATGTACGTTCAGCTTGTCGGCAAACATGAAAGCAAAATGATTGCCAATTCGTCAATATTGAGATACACCCTATTCCTTTGTTCGACATAAATATATCGTCTACAGTTACACAGATACAGGCCCTTGGTCCGTGTTCTTAGAAAATCATGAACACGTCTGATGCACTGTAGGACAGTGGGATTCTCCGTGTCAAGATAATTCTATCACTGTTGCATTCAATTTTGGAAAAAAGTATATAGTTGAAGGAAATTCTTAACGTAAAGATTTCAGTCCTAATAATGACGGAGGTAAATGATTATAACAATTCATTGCGATAAGCGTTTATTCTGTTCCTGACAAAGAAATTTCAGACTAAGTTAAAACTGAAAGCACTGGTTCATGCAGATGACAAATTCAGGGTGTCCCAAATTAGCGACGGAATTGTTCTTGATAAAAAAATGCCGGTTTCCGGTTGCAATTTCCCCTCTCCTCTCGATGTTTTTAAAAGCTTGATTTTCAGAGTCGTTTCAAGTGAGTGGTAAAGGGTTAAATATTTATGAACACTTGCTGAACGTTGAGCAACATGACGACCAAAAGAAGAAGTTAAATCTTTTTGCGTGTTAAAACGGTTACAGATCATGTTATTGTCATTTTTGACGCAGTAAAATCCGATCATACTCGTATATAACGAAAGAAGCGACTGGAACCCAGGCTATACATCGATACATTATACTGGCCAGCAGATTTACCTTTTTCCTTTCACGGGTCTCCGGAATCAAAACTCGGCCACGCCGATGCGTAACAATAACCTAGTCATTAATCATAAAGTCAGGCACAACTTTGATAAAAGAAAAATACTATTTCTTTGAAAGAGAAAATTTTGTTTAAACACTTGATGATTCAAAGAAATTTATTTCATTGAAATTTTACTTCTCACAAAGACAGAATAAGGTTGCCAACAGAGGAAAGGGGTCTATCAGCGATACGTCATTCAAAGAAGCTATCCCATTGGTTAGTTCTGGGATCGGGAATTTACATACACGATCCCACTGGTTACTTGTTTGTGCGTTGTGAAGTGGAAGTAGGTCCGAATGACGTCATGTTAGTAGCTTTCGATTGGCTTATAATATAGCTACGATTTATTTGTTGCTGTAGCAACATGATTGTATCAATGAACTGATCCAAAGTATTTTGCATTTGTCAAAAACGATGCTTTTTACGAATTCGATTTCATTCCTTCTAGAAACTTTAAGTTTTTTCTTGCTGTTCTGATTAAATTTACAATGGTCTCGACAATATTTTGTTCTAATGTACTCGAGAAGTATTGAACTATTTGAAAGGCGTTTTGATAATGCTGTTCAGAGGCATTTTCAGCAAGCTGCTGAGCGTTGACATATGAAGGCGAGAATGAAAATCTCGCCTTCTAAAAAAGCAAATTCTCAAATTCTCCCAATTTAACTTTGTATGACACAAAATTCATGAGTCATACAGGTCATGTTTGGATAAACCACAAGGCATTCACAATACTGATTATATATGTGTAACAGTTCTACTAAATAGCCCCCCAAGGCTTGGATTGAACCCAGAACCTTCAGGTCCCAAGTGGAATGGTCAACCACACTGCTACAAAAGCTAGCTCTATAGCAAAACAGTATAAGTATCCCCTTATACAAACATAATTAACATCAATCTTTTGGATATACCAATATATAACATATCCATGTCTGGTCATGGCATCTGAAGACTGGATCTTGAGGAAATTTTGATTGGGGTTTATTTTAACACTTGAGTGTGTAAGTACCAAACACTCTGTGTTAATAATCCTGAAGGAAATAGGCAGTTGAAAGCATTATGAGACAAACACAAAATTCTTGAAAGCAGTATTTTAACCCTTTACCACATGAGAAAATTTTACACTGGTCCAAATTGAAGTCATTTGCAGACGACAAAATAAAGGTGACTGAAAAATTGAAATTTGTTCTGGGAAGGGTAGAAAACACTGTGGGAAAAGGAGAAAATGCTGGTTACCAGCATATTCTCCTTTCCCACAGTGTTTTTAACAGGCTTCTTTCTCAGGGGCGTCAAAAGTAGGGATTGTGTGGTAATGGGTTAAGGAAATAGGCATTTCATTTCACACAGTGTTTTCTGTCCTAAGATAGACCAATTCATTATCATTTTAGTAACATTTGATATTGAGTCTACAGATGCTTTCAGGTCTAAAACATTGTGTTTGGTATACACTTAATTAACCCTTTCCCAAACAAGCCCTGGTTTTTTCGTGTCTGCAGTACAAGTCTTTTGAAAACTCTGTGAGAAAAGGAAAAATTGCTTGTAACGATCAATTTCTCCTTTTCCCACAGTGTTTTCCTCCCATTTGAAGAACTTTCTACCATTTTCATCGAGTTTGAAATTGTCGTCTGCAAATCCTTTCAGTTTGGAAGAGTCTAAAACTTGTTGTTTGGGAAAGGGTTAATCTACTTATCAAGGTAACAGGTTTTTAGCCTTATCCATCGATAATTGGTTTTAACTCTTTAACTCTTTACCAAACGACAAAATTTTGGGCTGGTCTAAATGGAATGCCTTTGCAGACGGCAAAATAAATGTGACTGAAAAGTTGAAATTTGGTTTGGGAAGGGTAGAAAACATTGTAGGAAAAGAAGAAAATGCTGGCTACCAGCATTTTCTCCTTTTCTCACAGTTTTTTCAAAGGCTTTCTTTCTCAGGGTCGTTAAAAGTCGGGATTGTGTGGTAAAGAGTTAAGCGCTTTTTACAACTACAGTTGCCCTTACATCTAGCGTAGTTCAGGATCAGACTGCACAAAACTTAAAGTCTGATTTTAAATGATCTGCACTGTCTGCTTTTGTGAAACTCTACAGAGAAAAGTCACCATGATATTGTGAATATTTCAAGTTTTAATTCGACAACAGAGAATGTTCATTGGGTTTATTTTGGCGCTCTTTTCTGCAAGATGCTGACTTTTTAACTACTCTGACAAAGAAGTCATTGCAAAGCAGAGTGAAAAAAAGGAGAAAGTGTTGGTAACCAGCAGTTTCTCTGTTTCACATGATATTTTCAACTGTATCACAGAAAAATTGCCTTTGAACCACACTGAAATTGTTGTCTGCATATGCTTTCAACTTGGACAGGGGTAAAAGTGTGTTGTCTGATAAAGGAGTAAGCTTATTTTACAGTTTATTATGAACCCCGATAGTGCATTATAGATAAAATTAACATTCTATGTCCATTATCAAGATGCAGGTATTGCAAATTCAACTTCTTTTTGCCTGGACATCAGGTATACCATTGGATACTGATTGTATGGATATCCTTTACAGTCTGATCCTGATCTACACTTTTCATAAGAGCAATTATATTGAGGTTCAGCACTACAAAAGTAAATCAAAGGACTGATAGTCCTGAGAGTTGCCTGTAGGGTAATGGGTTAGAAGTTTTCACCCTTTCTTGTTGAAACCTATTAAAAGCATTCAAGATACAAAATAACTTAACCACAAGACAGTATTATATGCAAGCATATTTCTGAGTTGTCATCCTAAAATTCAAAATATCCGTATTAAATTTTACAGTTAAAAAAATGTGGTGGAAATTAAAATTTAGGCACCAGGACTAGCTTTAATGAGTTCAACGTTTTTTATTCACAGACAACAACACTTTACAAATAAGTACCAGATTATCTTCTGGTATAGGATCTAGTGACATACTTTTAGACAAAAAATGCCCTTTTGCAACTCGCTCATATCTAATCTTAGCAGTCTGACAAAGTTTCATAAGTATTACACTGAACATAAATGGATTCTACAGCTCTATTACGGTTTCGTCTGACTTGACCTAATGACAACCTTAAAGCTTTTTCTTTTAACCCTAGGTGACCTATATTCAGTTTTGTCAAAGAAATTATTGAGACAAACAGCCGGGCAATTTCATGATCACTGGATTGAACTGTAGCCTTTGGAGCACAAACAAATATTTGACTCGGTGATCTACCTGTCCTTTGGAAATAATTTGTTTTTGTCGTTGTCCAGGTTGAGGTTTTGACCAGCAATGGACTCTATGAATGTGGCTGCTACAACTCAATAAAATCCATAACCCAACAGCATGATCATCAGCCTTTAACATTTGTCTGCATTTTATAACGTCCCAGGATTATAGTGCTTCCACACCAATCGAAAATTGTCTACATGTATATTGCTTTGGTGTAAATTAAATATTTGCGATTCACTTTATTACCCTTTACAAAAACCCTTCACAAGGTTACAAACACTCCAATAAAGAACTTGTTGGTCGAGCGGGTAAACACTGATCTGTTCTATTATATTTGAATTATAGTGGAGTAAAAAGTCAATTTCTCAGATTGCTGGTTGTTAGAACTGCGTAGTGTAAATTCAGATTTGGGCAGTTTCAAAAGCACCTTTGCATTCTAACACCCGCAGTAATGAATTGTTGTTAAATAAATACTAGATCTAAGTTAATCGCTCATTGAAAAAAAAAACAGACTTTAACAAATTTGGCTGTCTTTATGAACGAAAACCAATTAAATATAGTAAATTTCCAACCCTCTCTCTACATAGGTCGGTGCACGCTGAAAGTAAAGGCCAGATCAGCGACTGATTCATAAATATGTAAATTCATAAAGATTTCCGTGGTGCAAATGACGTTTATACATCACGTGATTACAAGATCTATATTTGTCGCAAAGCTACATTCCAGAAAACACCTGCAAAGCGATAACTTGGTACAGCCTTGAACCGTGTACATTGCATACGCTATGTACAATCTATGGTGCACCTAGAATATGGGTGTGCAAAGTATCTAAAGTCTAGATTAAAAAGCTGGGAAGAAGCAACATGTAAGAATGTCTAAGAAGGCAATGCAACCATTCCATGTCATTAAAAATTCGTTAAAAAAAAATTAGCCTACTGTTGACATGTTAACTCGGCATCGCCTTCCTCTGTCCAATCATAGGTTGAGCGCTGAATTGAAATAAGGCTTGCAGTTAGGATTGTAAGATTGTAAGAGTTAGAGTGTACTTCTAATAGGTAATTATCAAACAATTTTCACTGAGAATTGTCCTCAAATAGAAAGAGAAAAGATGTATGTAGTTGAAGATTTCTTATCGTGTCCGCAGACTTGTTTAGTTCACGGCAGCTATTTTTACATATATACGTAATGCGCTATTTTTGGAGATGATGTCTTACACAGACATAAGGCTAATTTGTACCCCTGCGGACAAAATGATTGTTTCAAAGGTTTGAACCGTTAAACAGCTCAGTCTTTATAGACATATTCCTTATCACAAAGGCACAATTGTAAATTCTTTACAACTAGGGATGGCAACGGTTAACCGGTTAACCGGTTAACCGATTGAATGACCGATTAACCGGTTAGGAAATTGGTAACCGGTTAACCAGAAACAAATATAGGCCTATATTATCAAAAGTTTACCAAAATGATAATTATGATAAAAAAGATACAAAGTTAACTTTGCCGGTTCTGACAACAAAAACTGCATCATACGCACATCCAATGTCGCCAAGACACGGCGAAGGTGTGATATACAGTTTGACATGTCTGTGCAATATTAAACATTGTTAATTCGCTAATTAGTTCCCAGTCTCCGATAATAAACAATCAAACACATGTCCACTTTGGATCAAAGGCACTGGCATATCGTAAATGATTTGCTTGGATTATTTCATTAAGTACCCGCCCCTAATCAAATATATGCATGGATTGACCAATCAGTGTAAGAGGGATTGAAATTTATAAAGTCAATCAATCTGTGTTCAAGCGGGCATAGCGGTTTCTCTTCGTTCGTTCATTATCACTTCAATAAGTATCATCGAAAATCATAGTATAGAGCAGAGGCTTTGAATTTGGGAGAGTCTAAAATTTAAACCTGTCGTTTTGGCGATCACTTAGCGATGGCCAATTCGTTTGACGATCAATAACCATACCATCATCTGTATGATTCTGTTTGTAGATTTTTTGAAGTTGTAAATAGCAGTGATCCCACTAGTTTTTTCTTTCGATGCAGCACTAAAGTCTGTTATTAATATATCTATGGAAATTTACTGCTTAAAATCATTAAAAAGTTAAAAGGACGATCTGAAGTGACTCTGATCGGACAATGTCGAAAGGAACATTTTGTTCTGTCATGGGTTTCAGTGTTTCTTGCATCGAGCATTTTTTCACGTGTTTAATTTATGGATACGTATTTCCGCCTGATTTGACAATAATTTATCAAAATGGATGGCAAGTAACTTCAAATCCAAGTATTTTACACAAGTTAAGCAGATACTGTTGTTGTTGTTTTTTTTCCTTTTCAACATGAAGTCTCATGTGAAACCAAACTTTTTTTTAAGTGAATTTCAGTTCTTTTAGGTTATTTACGCAATAATTTTTGTAGTGGAAACACTGAAATGGCCTGATAATTTCTAGTCCTCTATAGAAAACACTGTTGGAAAATGGTTTTATTGCCGAGAGGATGAGAGATCGTCGATAGATTGGCTGTCTTTTGCGCTAAAGTACAGAAATAGTAAACATCACGGAAATGCATTACTCACGCACCGGTTGTCAGTGTTGACATATCGAACAGGTACCTTCATCTTAAATGTTTTTACATGGTCATTCGGTTAACCGGTTAACCGATCGAAAGATTGAACAGTTAACCGGTTAGCAAATTTACTAACCGTTGCCATCTCTATTTACAACAGAAAAAAACTGGGTTTTTCACCGAATTATTAGAAAACTGTTTTATCTCGTAAACCGGAACTTGGGACAGGAAGCAGTACAAGGCTGGAGGTATGCTTACGTCACCCCATAGATCAAGACGATAACAATGAGAGCCTGTTTGCTACGCAAACAGGCGACTCAAAAATCAATAGTAAAAAAAAATCATAAACTCAAAGGTTTTTTAGCTCACCTGAGCACATGCTCAGAGTGAGCTATTGTGATAGTGCTATGTCCAGCATCCGTTGTCAACTTTTACCTTGTGTACACTCTAGAGGCCACATTTTTCGTCCAATACCCATGAAACTAGGTCACTTGGTCAAATCTTAGAAAAACCTTGTGTACGCTCTAAGGCCACATTTTCAGTCCCATACTCATGAAAGTTGGTCAGAATGTCTAGTTGATACATGTATCTCGGACGAGTTTGAAAATGGGTCATATTGGGTCAAAAACTGGGTTACCAGGTCAAATCTTAGAAAAACCTTCTATACGCTGTGGATGCTACATTTTCAGTCCAACACTTTTGAAAATTGGTCAGAAGGTTTGCCATGATAATATCTTGAATGAGTTTGAAAATGGGTCATGTTGGGCCAAAACTGGGTCAATAGGTCAAATATTGCAAAAACCTTGTGTATACTCTGGAGGACACATTTTCAGTCTGATACTCCTGAAACTTCTTCATAATATTTGCCTTGGTGATACCTTGAATAAGTTTGAAAATGGGTCATGTGGAGGTAAAAAATAGGTCACTGGTCAAATATTAGAAAAATCTTGTGTACACTCTAGAGGCCACATTTTCTGCCTGATACTCTTCAAACTTGGTCAGAATGTTTGTTTTGGTGATGTCTCAAAAGAGTTTGATAATGGGTAATTGTTGGATCCAACACTAGGTCACTTGGTCAAATCTTAGAAAAAACTTTTGTACACTATAGAGGCCACATTTTCAGTCCAATGCTCATGAAACTTGACCAGAATGTTTGTCTTATTGATATCTCAAAAGTGTTTGATATTGGGTAATGTCTGATAAAAACTAGGTCACTTGGAAACAGGACATAAAATGGTCAGCGATTTCAGGACCATCATGGCCCTTTTGTTTAATTCTTTTCTTTGTGCAGTATTGTTGCCAGAATACCATATCAGTTTAGTTTATGTTTCAGTGTACTAGATATTTCCTCTTATATCAAGGGTCTGTATTCCCCAACGAAATTTAAGAATACTTTCAGTCTTTAACTCTCCAGAATTTTCCAAATTCGAAAATAATGCAAGTTCTGATTGGCTTATAAACTCGTGGAAGGTCAGAAGGAAATTTTTAAAATTCTTCTTCTCTAGAACTAGAAGGTGCAGAGCTTTGATATTTGTTATGTAGCATCTCCTAGTGGACCTCTACTGAGATTCTTCATATGATGCCCCTGGGGTCAAAACTGGTCCTGCCCCGGGGGTCACAAGTTTGAAACATAGGAACAAAGAAGGAAAACTTCAAAATTCTTCTACTCTGAAACTAGAAGACGTAGAGCTTTGATATTTGGTGTGTAGCATCTCCTAGTGGACGTCTACCAAGATTGTTCATATGATGCCCCGGGGTCAAAACTGGCCCCGCACCCAGGGTCACAAGTTTGAAACTTAAGAACAAAGAAAACTTTGAAATTCTTCTTCTCTGAAACTAACAGGCGCAGAGCTTTGATATTTTGTATGTAGCATCTCCTAGTGGACGTCTACCAAGATTATTCATATGATGCCCCTGGGGTCAAAACAGGACCCGCCCCGGGGGACATAAGTTTGTATTATAGGAACTTTGAATTTCTTATTCTCTGAAGCTAGAAGGCGCAGAGCTTTGATATTTGGTATGTAGCATCTCCTAGTGGACCTCTACCAAAATTTTCATATGATGCCCCTTGGGTCAAAACTGGCCCAGCCCCGGGGGTCACAAGTTTGAATTATAGGAACAAAGAAATAAAGCTTTAAAATTCTTCTTCTCTAAAACTAGGTGGTGCAGAGCTTTTATATTTTGTATGTAGCATCTCCTAGTTGACCTCTACTAAAAGTGTTCATATGATATCCTTTGGGTCAAAACTGGCCCCGCCCCGGTGGTCACAATTTTGAAACATAGAAATAAAGTAGGAAAACTTTAAAATTCTTGTCTGAAACTAGGTGGTGCAGAGCTTTGATATTTGGTATGCAGCATCTCCTAGTGAACCTCTACCAAGATTGTTCATATGATGCCCTTTGGGTCAAAACTGGTCCCGCCCCGGGGGTCACAAGTTTGAAATAAAGGAACAAAGAAGGAAAACTTTAAAATTATTTTTCTCTGAAGCTAGAAGGCATAGAGCTATGATATTTGGTATGTAGTATCTCTTAGTTGAATTTTACAAAGTTTCCTCATACTATGCCCTTGGGGTCAAAACTTGCCCTGCCCCAGGGGTCACAAGTTCGAAACATAGGAACAAAGAAGGAAAACTTTAAAATTCTACTTATCTGAAACTAGAAGGCGTAGAGCTTTGATATTTTGTAAGTAGCATCTCCTTGTGGACCTCTACCAAGGTTTTTCTTAGGATCCCCCTGGGGTCAAAACTCGTCCTGCCCAGGGGTCACAAGTTTGAATTTACAGTTTGGTACTCAGGTGAGCAATATAGGACCATCATGGTCCTCTTGTATTTTTATATTAGCTCACCTGAGCACAACATGCTGAAGGGGAGCTTTTAGGATCACCTGGTTTCTCTCTGCCGTTGTGTCGTCAACAATTCTGTAAACATCAACTCCTCCTAGACCACTGGGCCAATATTTGGACCAACTTGGCTGGAATGTTCCTTTACAGGGGTAAAACTTTTCCGTATTGTGGCCAACCAGCTCATTTTACATTTTTCCAAATTGTCCAAATCCGAGGAGAAAAAATGGGGGGTGGGGGAGGTGTGTACCCCTTTATTGTATTTTGCAAGTCAGATGCTGTATCAATAAAATTTATTGTCCTGTGGCATTTGCTTTGTCTGGGAGTTGATCTGGGCCATTAATGGCTCTCGTGGAGCGTCAGGTGAGAGAGATTCCGATACAGAATCAGCCATGTTTGGTGGCCAGCATAGTCGGAATAATTACTGAAGCATGCCGAATGGCAGTTTGAATGGTCTATTTGTAAAACGTCTTTTGATTGGACAGAACTGTTATCTTATATATGAGAAATATATTGGTTAGCCAGTGTGTGAGATCACCTATAAATATATGTGATTTTAATAATGAATTCGATCAGTGAATTTACACAAGTATCTTAATAAAACAATAAGTAGAAGCTAAAATTATGCCTTGAGTGAAAGAAATTGTTGTTTTATGGAATGAAATTATAGATCTAAAAAAAAGGGGGGTATTTTTTTTTAAGATTTTCTTTGGTTATAGCATATCATATATTTCATTTGATTCAAGATTTTTTTCAGCTTTAAAATGCTAAAACTGGATCTCATTAAAGGAATTTGAGGGTTATAAAATAGGTAAATCTCAGGACCCCCGACCAGGGCTTTGCCCTGTACCCACCTGGGGCCCTAGTGGCCCCCTGGCCCCAAGCTCAATTTTCAGTATTTTCAGATTTTTGTAACTTTTACCCCTGCCTTTGGAGGTCCCCTTCAAAAATTTTTCACAGAAATTGATATTATGGTGAATGTGGGCTTCTTTCACAGCAATGTTCCTTGGGTGAGACTTTTCAAAAACTGTTTGCAAATTTTTTATCCTTCAAGAAACATGGCTCTGGTGAATGGGTGTTACAAGTTTGCACTATACGGACATGAAGAAATTCTTGAAAATTCTTCTCTGAAACACCAGGTCAGATTTTAAAATAATTTCACGGAGATGTTGCTTGGGTGACCCTTTTCAAAATGTATTTGTGAAATTTTGATCCGTCAAGAAACATGGCTCTGGTGAATGGGGGCTACATGCACTATATATGGAAATTAGGAAATTCTTGAAAATTCTTCCTCTCTGAAACGGCAGGTCAGATTTTAAAATAATTTCATGAAATTGTTCCTTGAAAATGACCTTTTTAAAAAATTTTTGCAAAATTTTGATCTGCCAAGAAAGATGGCTCTGGTGAATGTGGGCTACTTACTCTATACGGAAATTAAAAAATTTCTGAAACTAATGGTCAGATTTTGAAATGACTTTTACAGGTGACCTTTTGAAAATTGCTTTGCAAAATAATGATTTTGTTTCCAATGTTTCAATACCTCAAAAACAAAAAAAAAGTCCTCTCAAAAATTCAGGTGAGCCATCAAAGGCCATCTTGGCCCTCTTGTTTTGAAAACCTTGCAGAATAAGACAAAAAATGATCTTAACTTTGTACCAAAAGAAAAAAATTTAGATTGGTCCAAATTGAAAACACTTTCAGATGACAAATGTAACTTAAGAACTGAAATTTGTTTCCAGCCAGGTAGAAAACGTTGTGGAAAAAGAAGAAAATGCTGGTTACCTGCCTTTCTTCTTTTCCCATGTTTTCAAAAGGTTCTATCTCAGGTTTGTAAAAACCAGGGAT
This sequence comes from Tridacna crocea, assembly GCA_943736015.1. Lineage (NCBI taxonomy): Eukaryota > Metazoa > Mollusca > Bivalvia > Cardiida > Cardiidae > Tridacna > Tridacna crocea. Next base: position 41,125,869 of record OX031065.1, read on the forward strand.
TATTTCATAAAGGATTATTACAGAGTATAATCCACTGCATTGCTTGGTAAGGGGTAAAACAAAAGAAGTTGCATGACCTACTCCTATCCACAAAACAATATAACAATGTAAAGGAACAGGAATCATTTTTTTTCTCCTTTTCATTTTCAGTTTTTGAGTTACACTTATTTTGTTGTCTGCAACTGCTTTCATCTTTGATCAGTCTAAAATTTTGTTGTTTTGGTGATGTCTCAAAAGAGTTTGATAATGGGTTTCTTTTTCTCTGAAACCCCTTGTCAGACTTTAAAATAATTTGACAGAGTTGTTCCTTGGGTGACCTTTTTCAAAAACTGTTCATATAACTTTGATCCGTCAAGAAACGCCCCCCAGCCGGGTAGGGGGAATAGAAAAAATCCCGGTTGTAGTCCTGCAGCGTGGTAAAACCCCACCGAAAAGGACCTGCCCGTTTGCCGTGGGCTGCGACTCGTGTCACCTGATGATGGGATCCTGGTGGTTGAGTGACATCAGGGATTGGCTGGGCCCTGTACTTGCAACACACCACTTTGGCCCCAAGTTGGGCTAAACGGGAGGTCAGGAAGGCCCGTCCTGATCAATCGGCTGGTCATGCCTTGCCCTAGGACGTCTGATATACTCTTTCTTTTACATCCTTTTCTCAGTTAAATTTACCATCTTCTCCACATAATTATATCACACTCTTTCAGATGTTATATTTCTTATTTAGCCCTAGAAGGCGGTGGCTCATGGGTCAATCGGGTGAAAGTTTTTTGGTATTTGGCTGACATTTGTAAACTCTCAATGATCGTCTAAGCTTGGTAGGACTTTCTGCGAGAATGCATCTGTCCAGTCTAGCCCTTTCATACCGAGTATACCATTGATGTATCCCTGTCATGGTCTGCAAATGGGTTTTCCCCAGACCATGTCCCCTCGTTGGGCTCCATGGCGGGTGGGGAGCATCGGTGGTGAAACTTAACACACAAACATGGCATCCCAAAAAAAGGCCAAGCTCAATGAAAGCAAGCGCCCCCTTTCAGACAGTGACTCTGAAACAGAAACTTCACTTCCTTCATCTTATCAATCTCCACGTTTTATTGTTATCCAATCTCAAGATCATTCAAAACCTGTAACTAAACTCTCTTCATTCATTATAGAAAAACAAATCTCTAGTATCCTTGGTACACCAAAATCAGTTAAAAAACTTAAAGACCAGACCCTACTAGTTGAATGTTTTACAAATCAACAAGTACTGAATCTTTTAAAAAAAAACAAATTTTTTGACATAGACGTTAAAATTTTTCCTCATCCTTCACTTAATTCTTGTAAAGGAGTAATTAGATGCAAAGAGCTTGCATACTGTGACTCCTTACAAGAAATTAAAGACAATCTAAAACAACAAGGTGTATCCGATGTTCAGCGGATTTCTGTACGCAGAGATGGAGAACAGAGACTGACACATACATACATTTTAACATTTTCTTCGCCTATTCTTCCAACCTCTATCAAGATAGGCTTCCAAGTAGTCAAAGTAGATGTGTATGTGCCGAACCCCTTGCGATGCTTTAAATGCCAGCGGTACGGCCATTACATCAGTAAATGTCCGAACCAAGAAAAATGCTCAAAATGTGCTCATCAAGGACCTGACCATGACAGTACTACTTGTTCAAATCCTCCTCTCTGCATTAATTGCAAATCTGCACACTCTACTTTTTCAAGAGAGTGTCCAGTATGGAAGGAAGAAAAAGAAATTCTTTCTATTAAATATAACAATAATGTTACCTTTCCAGAGGCAAGGAAAATATTTGAACAACGCAAGAAAACCTCTTCTGGTCCTAGTTATGCAGGTGTTGTTGGCTCGTCAACTGAAAAGGACGACTGCAGCACTTGTAAAATTCTTGCGAAAGTTCTACTTCAAAAATTTCCTGATGTAGCTTCTGAACTGAAAGAACTTCTTCCTCCATCCACCTTGTCCAAACTAATTCCTGACTCTCCATCTGTATCTAAAACAAACACAACCTCTTCGGCATCCTCAAAACCCACAAACTCTCAAAATAGTTTGTCTGAAAAAACTTCAAAGCCATCTACACCTTCACAAAATTCTTCACGGAAAACTCCAAAGCCATCTACCTCTTCACAACCACCTCCTAAGAAACCACAACCTCCATCTTCACAGTCTACAACAAAACCTAAAGTCTCATCCAAGGATAACAATCCCAATCATACACCCCGACCTCCTAAAAGGTCTTCTTCCAAATCTAAACCACAATCTAAAGATAACCAAGGATCTTGTGAGATCACAGTCAAAGTAAATGATCCTGTCCCTACCTCCAACAGATTTTCGGAGCTAGAGGACATGGATGCAGATACTGAAAATCTGGAAGGTGAGGCTTCAGATTCAGAAGCCTCTATCTGGTCCACTTCCAAAGATCTTTGGAACAAGGATTTTGACGCGTGGCAATCATCCAAAGCCGAGACATCTGTAATTAAATCTTAACCAGTCTATTTTAAAATGCATTGGTTTACGGCCTCGTTTTTTACTTTAGTCTTTATACTTTCCTCATGCACTATGGATACCATAATCCAGTGGAATTGTCGAGGTCTGAAGTCAAACTTTGACGAACTTTCACTTTTAATCAATGAGCACAAACCAGTTGCTATTTGTCTGCAAGAAACCTTCCTTAAACGGGAGGATGATATCACTATCAAATATCATTCTGTTTACAACAAGATTTTTACCGAAGGTGAAAAAACCAGAGGAGGTGTTTCTATTATTGTAAACAACAACATTCCTCACAAAGTTATCTCTTTAAATACAAACCTGCAAGCTGTTGCTGTCAGGTTATCTATACACAGTGCTGTTACACTGTGTTCTTTATATCTCCCGCCAAGCATACCCATCAATGAGACCAATCTGAATGATCTCATTTCACAATTGCCATCCCCCTATATTCTTGCTGGGGACTTTAATGGTCACAATGTTATGTGGGGTTGCAATGACACCAACCAGAGAGGTCTCCAGTTGGAGAACTTCACTTCCAACAACTCTCTGTCTTTCATGAATGATAACAAATCCAAAACCTACTTGCATCCAGCAACTGGATCTTACTCTTCCATTGATTTAACATTATGCAGCCCAGTCTTACTTCCCAATTTTACTTGGAAAGTGACTGAGGATTTGTGTGGAAGTGATCACTTCCCCATTATCTTTTCATCTACACAACCGTCCAGCAGTGTACGACCGCAGAAATGGAAGCTTTCCAAAGCCAATTGGAATAAATTTGAAACCCTATGTGAACAGACCATTACACATGATAAATTTGGAAATTGCGATGATCCTGCAAAACTTTTCACTTCCCTATTAATTGATGCAGCTGAACAGTCCGTCCCTCAGACCTCGACAAACCCAAAACGACCTGACAAGCCTTGGTACAATGATGATTCTAAACAGGCTGTCAGACACAGAAAACAGGCCCTTAGAAAATTTAATCTCAGGCCTACCAAAGACAATCTTAACTTATTCCGTATTTCCAGGGCAAAAGCCCGTCGTACCATTAAAGAAAGTAAGCGCAAGGCCTGGAGACAATATGTCTCTAAGTTGAATAGTAGAACTACTACTAAAAAAACCTGGGATATGATCAGAAAGATCAATGGCAAAGGCCAGACCCCTGTTAGTCACCTTGAGGTTAACAATACTTCGTTGGAATCTCCCCAGGATATAGCTGATGCTCTTGCTAACACCTTTTGCAAAAAGTCTTCCTCTGCAAACTATTCAGAAAAGTTTCAGAGAAATAAAGCTAGAGAAGAAAAGAAAAAGCTTAATTTCAAGTCTTCGAATTCAGAGCATTATAATAAACTCTTCACTTTTAAAGAATTAAAATCTGCTCTGAATAAAGCTCATGATTCTTCTCCTGGTCCAGATAAAGTTCATTACCAGTTTTTAAAACACTTACCTTTTACTTCCCTCTCAGTTTTACTTGATATTTTTAATGATATCTGGCAGTCAGGTGATTTTCCTGCATCCTGGCGGGAGGCACTTGTCATTCCTATCCCAAAACCTGGCAAAGATGGTAGTGACCCGGCTAACTATTGGCCAATAGCTCTTACTAGTTGTCTCTGCAAGACCCTAGAACGTATGGTCAACGACAGGCTTGTCTGGTTTTTAGAGAAGAACAACCTCATCGTTGATGTACAGAGTGGATTTCGTCGCCAGCGCGGCACCATAGATCATCTTGTCCGCTTTGAAACCTTTGTCAGAGAAGCCTTTATTAATAGACAGCATGTAGTATCTGTCTTTTTCGACCTTGAAAGCGCTTACGATACAACTTGGAAATACGGAATTCTGAAAGACTTGCATAACTTTGGTCTTCGAGGCCGTCTTCCTCTTTTTATTTCAGCCTTCTTGGATGAACGTCTTTTCCGCGTCCGAGTTGGTAATACTGTCTCGGGAGCCCGTGAACAGGAGATGGGTGTACCCCAAGGATGTATTCTCTCTGTTACACTTTTCAGTGTGAAAATAAACAGTATAGTCAAAGCTATCTGTCCTGGTGTAGACTGTTCCCTCTATGTTGATGACTTCGTCATATGCTTCAGATCTCGAAATATGAACATTATTGAGAGACAACTTCAGCAATGTCTCAACAAATTGCAAACATGGTCTGATGAAAATGGCTTCAAATTTTCAAAGTCCAAAACTAAGTGCATGCACCTCTGTAATCTACGAGGTGTTCATCCAGATCCTGAACTTTATCTGGACAAAACTAAAATTGAAGTCGTTTCTGAGTTTAAATTTCTTGGAGTCATCTTTGACAGAAAGCTTTCTTTCCTTCCTCACATCACTGCACTTAAAAAGAAGTGCAAGAAGGCTCTTAATCTTCTTAAGGTTGTGGCTCATTCTGAATGGGGAGCAGACCGTAAAGTCCTCTTGCAGCTTTATCGGTCTTTAGTTCGCTCCAAGTTGGACTATGGATCTGTTGTATACGGATCGGCCCGTAAATCCTATCTGAAAATTCTCGATTCTATACATCACGAAGGTCTACGTCTTGTACTTGGGGCTTTCAGAACTTCTCCCGTCAATAGTCTTTATGTTGAGGCTAATGAACCTTCTCTTTCTTACAGGAGAGAAAAACTCTCACTTCAATATATTTTAAAACTTAAGTCGAATCGTTTTAATCCAACTCATAACGTTGTCTTTAAACCTGAATATAAATCTCTTTTTGAAAGGAAACCAAATGTTATTCCTCCATTTGGTATCCACATGGAGCCCACTGTAGATAACCTTGGCATAGACACCGAGTCTATTGCTGACTATAAAATCTCTGAAATCCCTCCATGGACACTAAACAGTGCAGAATTCAGATTTGACCTTGCATCTGACAAAAAGTCTGTCACGGATAGAACTGTATTTCATGCTAGATACAACGAGATAAAGGAACATTATTTTTCCTTCAAACCCATCTATACAGATGGATCTAAAGAAGGCAATTCTGTAGCAGCTGCCGTTGTTTATGGACAAAGGAGCTTAAAATGCCGCCTTCCAAACAACTCCTCTATCTTCTCTGCTGAAATTAAAGCAGTAGATCTTGCCCTTAATCTAGTTGAAAGTTCTAATTCCAACCGTTTTATTATCTTTTCAGACTCTTTGTCAACATTACAGGCCCTTTCAAATCAACGACTTGAGAATCCTTTAATCTGCAGTTTACTTGAAAGGATCTCACAAATTTCTTCTAAAAATAGACTGGTGTTCTGCTGGCTTCCAAGTCATGTAGGCATCAAAGGCAATGAAAATGCCGATAGGTCTGCCAAATCTGCACTTAACCTTCCCATTTCAGATTTTAAAGTTCCACACACTGATTTTAAATCCTCCATTTTATCACATATCCAATCTTCTTGGCAATCCAAGTGGGATGCTGATATTTTCAATAAACTGCATTCAGTTAAACCATCCCTTGGTGAATGGTATCCCGTTTACAGATCCGTTCGTCGAGAAGAAGTGATAATTGCACGACTTCGAATTGGCCATTCACGCATCACACATTCCTGGCTCTTGACAAGAGATGAAGCCCCTGAATGTATACCATGCAATGCAACCTTTTCTGTAAAACATATCCTACTAGATTGCATTGACTTTCAGCCAGTTCGTTCAAAATATTTCAACGTCGATAGTTTGAAAAATCTTTTTGATTCTGTCAGTGTTGAATCTATTATCGCTTTCATAAAGGAGATTGGCATTTACAATAAACTGTGATATTTACTCTGGAGTTTCTTACCCATCATTTTACAACATTCTTTACTTCATTAATATTCAGTTTGCATCTCCTTAATGGGAGGATTGGCTCTCTTGGAGACATCTTATCTCATTGGAGACAGGACCTCTTTAATGGGAGTATCTCATCCCATTGGAGGCTCCAATCTTTATCAATTTTAACCTCATTTCCAAGGAAAAACAATATTATCAGTCTTACCTTTTAACCTAAAGCTTTGGAGTAGGCAGGGACGCCCAGCCACTCAATATCATATTTTATGCACATTATAAATGACACATATTTCTTTTTCATTTAAAAAACTTCTTTTTACCAAACCAGCATTGAGTTTAAACCTTTTTATCACATTCTTAAATCTTATCATTTAAAACTTTTGAGTATATAGGGATTGCCCTGTAACTCGATAATGCCCTTTATGCATTTTTCTTAATTCAGTTCTTATCATTTAAAACATTTGAGTATATAGGGATTGCCCTGTAACTCGATGATGCCCTTTATGCATTAAATTTTCTTAATTCAATTCTTTTATTGTCATTCAAACTTTATTCAGTTTAAACAACTCCACGTTTATTATCTTTTAACATAGATATGCACGCTAAATGACCAAAGTTGTCGATGCGCCATAAAACAACATTCATTCATTCATTCCGTCAAGAAACATGGCTGTGGTTAATGGGGGCTACTTGCACTATACGGACATGATGAAATTTTTTAAAATTCTCTTTCTCTGAAACCCCTTGTCAGATTTTAAAAGAAATTTTCAGAAATGTTCCTTGGGTGACCCTTTTCAAAACTTGTTCGTAAATTTTGATTCATCAGATAACATTGCTCTCATGGATGGGGGCTACTTGCTCTTATACATAAATGAAGAATTCTTAAAAATTCTTCTTTTTGAAACTGATGGTCAGATTTCAAAATGACGTTTCCAGGCGACCTTTTGAAAATCGCATGGCAATATTATAATTCTGGTTCCAATGTTTCAATACCTAAAAAAAAAAAAAAAAAAATAGGCACTATGGTCATCTCAAAAATTCAGGTGAGCGATCCAGGGCCATCTTAGCCCTCTTGTTTTGAGTTATTGCCCTTTGTTAATTTCAAGTTTTCATTTTTGTCCGGGCCATAACTTCCAAACTGTAAAAGCTATTTACTTGGAACCTCACACTCAGATAGAAACAGTATGGAGAAGTGCATTGCACATGAATCATAACTCTGCCACCTTTATTTTTTGAGTTATTGCCATTTGTTAATTTTCAGCTTGAATTTTTGTAAAGACCATAACTTCCAAACTTTAAAATCCACCATCTTGCAACTTGAAAGATAAATAGAACACATTATGAAGAAGGGCATTGCACAAGAACCATAACTCTGCTATCTTTCTTTTTGAGTTATTGCCCTTTTCACTTTGAATTTTCGTCTGGGCCATAATTTCTAAAATGTAAAAGATATGTTCTGGAACCTTCAAAGACTGATAGAACACCTTGTGGATAAGAGCAATTCACTAAATTTGTAAATTTGCCACCCTTATAATTTAGGTTACTGCCCTTTAATATTTTTCACATATCATAGAGAATAACTAGTCTTCATTCATGGCCCATCCATCAGTGCAACTCATTTCACTGACAAGCCCCTTTGGGCTTATATGTGCCGCTCTGCAAAGCTCTTGTTTCTTTTTCAGGACAAGCATATCAGGAGAAATGTAAATGTCCGCAGCCAGATATTGAGAAATGGTTCAAATCTCTTGGTTGTCCATATTCGTATAGACAGATTGAAGCTGACTTGTCTATGTTTGACGATGTTGACCTGGAGAAAAATGCAAAGGAGACAGTCAATAGGTTTACTACTAATCGAGGAATGCATAGCCTATGTCATTATAAAATCTTGGATAACAAGGTATGAGCTTCAACCCTTTCTGAAACAACAAATTCTTGACTTTGCCAAACTGCAAGTAACTGCAGGTAGGAAATTCAAAACTTGGCATAAATGTACTGCAGTTCTCTTATAGCTTAGAAAACATTGTGAATAAGAAAACATTGTGAATAAAGGAGGAATATTGTGGTCACCAATATTTTTATGCTCCCCGAAGGGCGAGCATATAGTCGCCGCTTCGTCTGTCCGTCCGTCCGTCCGTCCGAAGCCATTTCTCCACAACCCTTGGACCAAATTGGATGAAACTTCATATATGAACTCCTTAGGGTAATGCGCCGATATCCTTTTCCCGGATTTTCAATTTGACCCCGTGTCATGGAAAAAAGGGGCTTAATGCAAAATTGCAATTTTTACCGATATCTCATTCAGTTTTTGTCAGAATATCATGAAACTTCATGATTATAATTGTTTATGGAAAGCTTTAGCATGTGCCCTTGCTATTTTTAATCTGGGCATTTTTTAAGTTGACGTTCTGTCATGGAAAAAGGGGGCTTCTTGCAAAATTCCAATTTTTACTAATATTTCATTCAGTTTTGGTCAAAATTTCATTAAACTTCATGGTTATATTGTTTTTTCAAAGTTTCACTATATGCTCTTGTTACTTTATCAATGTGTTTTTCAATTTGACCCTCTGTCATGGAAAAAGGGGGTTTCTTGTAAAATGAAAAAGGGGCCCTAATGCAAAATTGCAATTTTTACTAATACTTGTTCAGTTTTTATCAACATTTCATGGTTATATCTTGTTTTACAAGTTTCAACATGTGCCCTTTGTTTTTGCAATCTATGAATTATTAATACGCAAATACGTCTTTCCTGGTTTCTCAAATTAAGGCTGCATCACGGCAAAAGGGGACTTCATGGAAAAAATTGTTTTTCTCTAGGTTCTCCTTTATCAGTGCTCAAAACTTTGTGAAATTTCAAATCTGAACTTGTTGGAACGTTGCCAAGGTACCTCTCTTCCTTTTTTCTCAATTTCAGGCTGCGTCTCGGAAAAAGGGGGCTGGGGGGCTTCATGTAAAAAATTGTTTTATGTAATATTTAATACATGACTGCTCTAAATTTTATGAAATTTCGAATTTTGAATTATTATTAAAAAATGCCACAAACCACACACCCATCATATTTATTGCAATGATCCAATATTGTCTTATGGGAAAAGGGGGCTTAAAGGGGGCTTATTGTCCTCTACAAGATTGTGTTGGCTATCTCTAAGATAGTAATTGCCTTTTCACTTCAAATTTTTGGGGGCATGAACAGGTTCTTCTAGGATAAAAGAAGTAAATTTATATCAATGTCTTATATTTTATGACAAGCACTTGTTCGGGGAGCATAACCCGTCTCTGATGGCCCTTGTTTTCATTTGCCCACAATGTTTTCAAAAACCTTTTTCCTTTATAGCCACTTTAGCATAAAGTGCTAAAGGTGAGCTATTATGATCATCCTATGTCTGGCGTCCATCAACCATTTCTTTAAACATCTTCTTCTCCTAGACCACTCGGCCAATCTTGATTAAATTTGGCAGGGATGTTCCTTGGGTGAATCTCTACCAAATTTTGCAATGAATTGAATGGACGATTTGCCAATTAGATTTGATATAAGCGATATTTCCATTTTATCATAAGCGGCGCACCAGAAGTACCGAGTTATCCCTTCACCCACTTTTTTCTGGTAAGACTTCATTAGATACATATTTTTAAATACTCAAAATGAAGCTTGATAAATATTTTGTGAAGAAGTTATGGAAGGTCTGAAATTTGATCTGAAGCCACGTTTCTTTCGTTCATGATCTATATAATATGAAGTTATTCGTCAATAGGTACTTGCCTGAAAGTGCAAGACGGATGTTTGATAATAGTGCTTTAATATGAGTAAATGGACTCTCCCTGTCTTTCTGAAGACACTGTACAGCTATTTTAGCCTTTTACCAGAGTATTTCGAGGCACCCGGAAAAAAAGGGGGCATACATGCTGATTTGTCCCACTTTCTGTTATTTGTCTCACTTCCTCAACCTTAACACACACCCCCCCCCACCCCCTCTCAAAAAAACGAAACAAAAAGTAAGCAATATACAGTTCAGAAACATCTGTGAAAAATAAATTTTACAAAGTGTGAGAGAAAATATTTGGGAAAAAAGGAAAGGCTTGCAACAAGCATTTCCTCCTTTTTCAACAATAGTTGTTTTTTTTTTCATCTTTTCAAAGACAATTACAACCATTTGACCTACGTTTATTCTATCGTCTCCTTATGCTATGTATCTGAACGAATCCAAAGTGTTGTCTTCGGGTGAAAACATTCAGAGTAACTATTTAAAACCATATTTCGCATAACCCAAGCTTTTTACGACCCTTACAAAATATAGTTTTTAAAAATGTTGTTGAAAAAGGATAAAGTTCTAGTAACTAACATTTTCTCCTTTTCCTTTGCTATTCTTCCTACAGAAAATTTCTTTTTTTAGACACATTCAAATTGTTATCTGTATAGGCTTCCAATTTAGGAAAGTCTCAAAGTTTTGCTTCGTGAAGAGTTTATGAAAGTTTCAGTGTTGTAAAAAATTGGGTGGGGTTGATAACATCAATATAACTGCAATATAACTTTCCTATTTTTATGTCTGATTATTCAAACAATGTTTGCATAATTCTGTAACTAAGTTTGTAACATACAGGCTCGAAGTCCAGGAATCTGTGGTTTTATTTTTTTAAACTATTAATGTGATAATTTTTCAAAAAAAGAATTGCCCCATTACCTACTAAAATTAAAATACAGAGACAGTTTAGTAACAAAAAACTGGGACATTATCCCATTACCATACAATCCCTACTTTTGACACCCCTGAGAAAAAAGTTTTTTTCAAAAATATTGTGTAAAAAGGAGAAAATGCTGGTAACCAGTATTTTTTCCTTTTCCCACAATGTTTTCTACCCTTCAAAAAAAAAAATGTCGTGTTCCTGTTTGAACTACAGTACCTTATAATAAGTTGACTATCGTAATAACAAAGTTTAATTCCAATTTCAAACCTTCAATTCCCTCTAGAAAAAAAGATGTTAGAGATTCATTTCCAGAAGGCGAATACGTCTTTTCATTGCAAAGACTTAGTTAGTAAAGGATTAGCTGGGTGTTCGTTTGATCTCGGTATTTCACCGTCAAAGTGGGTGATCAATATGAAAAGCTGTGATGTTCTTTTTAGGCACCGACTAACACACAAGTGTCACAAATAAGTGTTTATCCCGTTTGGTATTAGGTGCATCACTTGAAAAGGTTTGGAATTGTTAAAATCTGTTATGGAGGGTAAGTCTGTTCTAATTAATGGCCCTATAAGATGCATTTTTCTGCCCAAACATCTTTTTTTCAAATGCATTATTATGTAACCTGGTTTAAAAGGTCCCACTTTAACTGCATATTTGCACTAATTTCTTTCAGAATGGGTTTTTTTTTTTTTTAAGTTATTAAATCTTATCCTACTAAATAAATCAAATGCTGCTTTTAAAGCCTATAGTAAAAACTCAAATGTTATTTCAAAGGAATATCTCGAGGAAAAATATCTCCGTATCGGATAGTGTACATCTAGGATCAGACTGCACGTTCTTCCTGGTGTGATCTGAATCTATATTGTCAGCAAAAGGTCATCGAGTCACACTTGGCAGCCTGAGGGTTAATGTTGTCTGCATACAAAAAGTTCTATCAACACGCCCGGCAGGATACAACACTTATGATACCGCTTTACTCTCTGAAGTCTACCGAAAAATTGGTAAAACAACAGTTCTTTTTTGTGTGTGTCTTCGAAAAAGATAATTTATAAAACTACCGGCACAGCCACTTTAGGGGTTTTGTCTTATTTATCGCGTTTAGGGTGTATTCTATATAAAACATATGACCCTTTCACTATTTGGGTATATACAGGAATGGGAAAGATTGTTCGGTGGAAAGGGAAGTAACTCGTGGTGGCGCATCAGTAACGGTAATTGGCAGATGGTCTATTACACCCGTAACTCTGGTTGCTATGGCAACAAAAAGGAAAACAGTACAGAATCTTTAAGAATCTTCTTCTCTGAAACTAGAAAGTGTAGAGCTTTTATATTTTGTCTGTGGCATTTCTTAGTGAACCTCTACCTAGTTTGTTCAAATGATGCCACTGGGGTCAAAACTGGTTCGCCCTGGGGGTCACAAGTTTGAGCAAGGAACAAAGAAGGAAAACTTTAAAAATCTTTTCCTCTGAAATTAGATGGCGTAAAGGTTTGATATTTGATCTGTAGCATCTCGTAGTGAACCTTTACCAAGTTTGTTCAAATGATGCCCCTGGGGTCACAAGTTTGAACATGGGAACAAAGGAATGTTTAGAAATTTTCTCCTGAAACTTGAAGGCGTAGAGTTTTGATATTTGGTATGTAGCATCTCCTAGTTGACTTTTACCAAGTTTATTCATATGGTGCCCCTGGGGTCAAAACTAGACCCGCCCCAGGGGTTAAAAGTTCAAACATAGGTACAAAGAATGAAAACTTTTTTCGTCTCAAAAAACTAATTGGCATAGAGCTTTGATATTTGGTATGTGCATTTTGTAGTGGACTTCTACCAAGATTGTTCATATGATGCCCTTGGGGTCAAAACTGGCCGCTTAGCCAAGGGGGTCATAAGTTTGAACACAGGAACAAAGAAGGAAAACTTTAAAAATTTTCTTCTCTGAAACTTGATGGCATAGAGTTTTGATATTTGGTATGTAGCATCCTCTAGTGGACCTCTACCAAGTTTGTTCGTATGATACCCCTGGGGTCAAAGCTGGCCTTGCTCCAGGGGTCACAATTTCAAACAGGAACAAAGAAAGAAAATTTTAAAATTCTTCTTCTCTAAAACTAGAAGGCATAGAGCTTTGATATTTGGCATGAAGCAATTCATTGTGGACCTCTACCAAGTTTGTACATGTTATGCCCTTGGGGTCAAAATTGGCCCTGCCACGGGGGTCACAGGTTCGAATATAGCAACAAAGAAGGAAAACTTAAAAATCTTCTCTGAAACTTGAAGATGCAGAGCTTTGATATTTGGTATGCAGAATCTCCTAGTTGACCTCAACCAAGTTTGGTCATATGATGTCCCTGGAGTCAAAACTGCTCCAGAGGTCATTGGTTGGAACATAGGAACAAGAAAGGAAAACTTTAAATTTCTTTTTCTCTTAAAAGGGAAGGTGTAGAGCTTTGATATTTTGTATGTAGCATCTTTGACTGGACCTCTACCAAATTTGTTCCAAGGATGCTGCTTTGGTCAAAACTGGCCCAGCCCTGGGGATCACAAGTTCGAACATAGGACAAAGTAGGAAAATTTAAAAATTCTTCTTTGAAATTGGAAGGCTTAGAGCTTTGATATTTGTTAACTCACTTTAGCACAAGGTGCTAAAGGTGAGCTATTGTGATTGACCTATGTCCGGCGCCTGTCGTCCGACGTCCAGCATCCGTCATCCCTCAACAATTTCTTTAAAGGGCAAATCAACAAGTTTCAGATATGGTTAATTTTCAAATCTACATCTATCAAATACTAACCTGTTACTGTTGTAAATAAAAAAAAAGTATTGAAAGTACTTTTTTTCAAATTTATATTTCTGCTTATTAATTTTTATTGCATTGCTTATCTCCCTTACTTATTGTTGCGTGCCTTGACTTGTGATGTCATAGGAGCGTTAGTTTCAATATGGACGTTGCTTACGATAGTGAACGGAGTGATATTGAAGACAAAGAAATAGACAATTTTGGTCCGGTAAGGCCGTAAATGTATGAGCCAATTTTTAAAGAAACTAACCAAGTTTCTGATGATGAGGATGAAAGTAGCTTTTCGCTTTTCGGATGACCAATATAACGATGTTGTGCCAGACGTTTCAACATGGTGAGTACTGCATCACACGCTTTTTAAATAAGTCCATTTACAGAAATATTTTACCGTACATGATAATTTTAAAGAGTGTCGCATAAATTTTGTTTCACGTGGAGCAGTTTCAGTGGATTAACAGGCAAATTAATAAAAAAAAATCTGTTCAAGACAGTTCCACGAGACAGTTCCAGAAACTTATGAAGACATTTTCCAGACACATTAGATTCATGAATGTCAAATAGTCTAACCTCTTTCTTTACTTTTATTATTGATAATCATGAGATGTCAGTTCTATTTGTTGATAGGTCCATGTTGATATTTGTACCTTGTAATAAAGAATTCTGTAAACATTGGTCCTTGTTGATATTTGTACAGTACCATGTAAAGAATTTGATAAACATTGACTGGTACAAGTTATTCTCTAATGGGTGAAGGCTTACACAATAACACGATTTTCATAATACATGATATTTGAAATTATGTTTACCAACATGAAATATGATAAAAGAAATTGTTTCGAGACAATTTAGAGTTAATTCTTAAAATTATTTTGAAAACTTTTCATAAAACTTAGTATTTCACACTAGAAATATAGCAATACATGTAGGCCTACATGTAGATCTGCAACAGGGAAAGATAGAAGCGATCTACATGTGCAAAAATACTTTTTAGCTCACCTGAGCACAACATGCTTAAGGGGAGCTTTTAAGATCACTGGGTGTCCATCGTCCGTCGTGCGCCGTCAACAATTCTTTTAACATCAACTCCTCCTAAACCGCCGGGCAAATTTGGACCAAACTTGGCTGAAATGTTCCTTGGGAGGTCCTCTTTAAAAAGTGTTCACAGAATTTGATTCCATCAAAAATTCTGGTTGCCATGACAACCAAATAGAATTTTCTAGGAAATTCTTTGAAAATCTTCTCCTCTGAAACCATTGGGCAGATTTTAAAATAATTTCACAGAGATGTTCCATAGGTGACCCTTGTCAAAAATTTTCAAAATTTTGATCCGTCGAGAAATGTGGCTCTGGTGAATGGGGGCTTCTTGCATTTTACAGAAATTCTGAAAAATTCTTCTTCTCTGAAACCGCTGGTCAGATTTTGAAATAATTTCACAGAGATGTTCCTTGAAGATTGTTCATATGATGTCCCTGGGGTCAAAACTGGCCCCACCCTGGGGGTCACAAGTTTAATACATAGAAATAAAGAAGGAAAAATTGAAAATTTTTCTTGTCTGAAACTAGATTATGTAGAGCTTTTATATTTGGTAAATAGGATCTCCTAGTGGACTTCTACAATGTCTGTTCATATGATGCCCCTGGAGTCAAAACTTGCCCTGCCCCATGGGTCACAAGTTCGAAACATAGGAACAAAGAAGGAAAATGTCAATATTATTCTTCTCTGAAACTAGAAGGCGTAGAGCTTTGATATTTGGTATGTAGCATCTTTTAGTGGACTTCTACAAAGTTTCTTCATACGATGCCCCTGGGGTCTAAACTTGCCCTGCCCAGGGTTCACAAGTTCGAAACATATGAACAAAGAAGGAAAACTTTAAAATTCTACTTCTCTGAAACTAGAAGGTATAGAGCTTTGATATTTTTTAAGTTGCATCTCCTAGTGTACCTCTAGCAAGTTTTTTTTTTCTTAGGATGCCCCTGGGGTCAAAATTGGCCCTGCCCAGGGGTCACATGTTTGATTTTACAGCTTAGTACTCAGGTGAGCGATATAGGACCATCATGGTCCTCTTGTTTCAAAAAGCTTCTATCACAGAGTCATAAAAACCAAGGATTGTTTAGTTAACCCATTAACATACCATTCCTACTTTTGACAACCCTGAGAAAGAAGCCTTTAGAAAAACATTGTGGGAAATGGAGAAAAAGCCGGAAAGCAGCAAACAGCATTTTTTCCTTCTCCCATAACATTTTCTACCCTTCACAAAACAATTTCAAATTTTTCAGTCACTTTCATGTTGTTGTCTGCAAATGCTTTTGATGTGCACAAACCTAAAATTTTGTCATTTAGTAATGAGTTAAAGTGTTAAACCTTTTATTAGCTCACCTGAGCACGAAGTGCTCAGAGTGAGCTATTGTGATCACTCACCGTCCAACGGCGTCCGTCGTCTGTTCACATTTTCTTGTTTATACTCTAGCATCTACAAAAATCAACCAATCAACACCAGACTTGGTCAAAATATATATGATTATAAGATCTCAGATGAGTTTTGATTTTGGGTCTAATCGGACCAGAACATCTGGAGTTATTTGCCCTTGAATTGGAAAAATTGCTATATTTCACATTGTTAACACTCTAGCATCTACAAATATCAACCAATCGGCACCAAATCTGGTCAAAATATATATGACCATAAGATCTCAGATGAGTTTGATTATGGCTCTAATCGGACCAGAACATCTGGGGCAATTTGCCCCTGAATTAGAAAAATTGCTATAATTATTTCACTTTTCTTTACACTCTAGCATCTACAATTTTTAACCAATCAGCACTAAACTTGGCCAGCAATATATACATGTATGACCATAAGATCTTGTATAAGTTTGATCATGGATCAAATAGGGTTAGAACAACTGGAGTTATTTGCCCTTAAATTAGAAAAATTGCTATATTTGACTCTATTTACACTCTAGCATCTGGACTAAACTTGGCCAGCAATATATATGACCATAAGGTCTTGTATAAGTTTGATCATGGATCAAATAGGGTTAGAACAACTGGAGTTATTTGCCCTTGAATTTGAAAAATTGCTATATTTGACAATAACTTGGCCAGAAATATATATGACCATAACATCTTGTATAAGTTTGATTATGGATCAAATAGGATTAGAACAACTGGAGTAATTTGCCCTTGAATTAGAAAAATTGCTATATTTGATTTTGTTTTACACTCTAGCATCTACAGTTATTAACTAATCAGTGCCAAACTTAGTAAAATTATACATGCCCATAAGATCTCGGATAAGTTTGATTATACATGTAATCATACCAGAACAACTGGAGTTATTTGCCCTTGAATTTGAAAATTGCTATATTTCACTTTTTTTACACTCTAGCATTTACAAATATCAACCAATTTGTTCCAAACTTGGTCAAAATATACATTACCATTAGATCTCGGATGAGTTTGATTATGGATGTAATCGAACTAGAACAACTGAAGTTATTTGCCCTTGAATTTGACAGTTTTTTTAGAATAGTTCTTAGTCAGGAGGATAACTTTGTCATCTCCAGTCTGATTGACTTGGAACTTGGTATTTGTGTTTGTTGCAGTAATACAGAGTGCAATGTGGAAGAACCATAACTACCTCATACTGTCTATGAGTTATTTCCCTTTGATTATCATTTTTACAACAATTTTTGCTCATCTGGAATATAACTTTGTCATCTATAGCCTGAACATCTTCAAATTTGATATGCATGATTGTTGGAAAGTTATGGAGTACAGTGCACAAGAACCATAACTCTTCCCAGCACAAAATTTGAAATATTCCCCTTTTGGCCTTCATTGTTATAGCATTTCTTGCTTGTCTGGAGCAAAACTTTGTCATCTTAAGTAGGAATTACTTAGAATTTGGTATGCTTATTTGCTGCAATATTTGGAAGTGCAGTGCCTAAGAATTCTAACTCTACCTCGTGCTGTCTTTGAGTTATTTCCCTTTGAATGTCATTTTTACAGCATTTAGTGCCTGTCCAAAATAAGTTGTCATCTCGAGTCAGAACGACTTCAAACTTGGTATGCATGTTTGTTACAATATTACAGAGTACAGTGTGCAAGAACAATAAGTCTACCTAGCTCGAATTTTGAGTAATTCCACTTTGATCTTCATTTTTACTGTATTCTTACTTGTTGGGAACAGAACTTCGAAGTCCCAAGTTAAATTGCGGCAATTTGCTTCTATTGTTTCATTATCATTTAGCCTTGAAGCATGGTATGTGGTAATTATCTTTATTTTAGACCTTTGCTGCTTAGTACTCAGGTGAGCGATATAGGACCATCATGGTCCTCTTGTATCCAAAATTGATCAGAAACCCATACATGTGAAAGATTGGCTATTGTATAAGTGACAGTTTTCCTCACTTTATCCTTGTTACACTGTTTTATATTTCAGACTATACAGACACCTTGCCTATAGAAGATTTTTGAGATGGGTATATGGACTGCTGGGGAAAGGAGTGGGGTTTTAAATACCCACAGTAACTTGGATACTAATTATATAAGTTATCAAGGGATAATTCATGGAGTTTGTGTGTTCTGAACATCGATTGAAAAACAAGTTCTCTTGATTCTGCTCCCTGGGATCTACACCAGTACTCGTGCAGAAGGTGTGGGCTAATGGAAAATTCCAAAGTTGTTACCTGCTCCAACTCGGGACCTTATGGTTAAAGGCAGACCCTCTACCTCACAACCATGCACACCACACAGCTAAGAACTCATTTTTATACGTCCATCGAAGACGGGATGTATTATGGGATCACCCTTGACGGGCGGGCGTCGTGACGGGCGGTCGGGCGTCGTGACGGGCGGGCGGGCGTCGTCCAGTTCTTTGTCCGGAGCATATCTCCAAAACTATTCTACCTAGGGTTATGAAATTTCATGGGTGGATAGATCTCATCAAGGGGGAGTGCAGTGCACAGGAACCATAACTCTTGCTTGCTTAATTTTTGAGTTATTGCCCTTTGTCGTTTTTCATACTTGAATTTTGTCCGGAGCATATCTCCAAAACTATACTAGCTAGGGTTATGAAATTTCTTGGGTGGATAGATCTCACCAAGGGGGAGTGCAGTGCAGAGGAACTATAACTCTTGCTTGCTTAATTTTTGAGTTAATGCCCTTTGTCGTTTTTCATACTTGAATTTTGTCCGGAGCATATCTCCAAAAGTATACTACCTAGGGTTATGAAATTTCTTGGGTGAATAGATCTCACTAAGGGGGAGTGCAGTGCACAGGAACCATAACTCTTTCTTGCTTAATTTTTGAGTTATTGCCCTTTGTCCTTTTTTCATACTTGAATTTTGTCTGGTGAATATCTCCAAAACTATACTACCTAGGGTTATGAAATTTCATGGGTGGATAGATCATCTCAAGGGGGAGTGCAGTGCACAGAATTCATAACTCTTGCTTGCTTAATTTTTGAGTTATTGCCCTTTGTCGTTTTTCATACTTGAATTTTTTCCGGAGCGTATCTCCAAAACTATACTACCTAGGGTTATGAAATTTCATGGGTGGATAGATCTCACTAAGGGGGAGTGCAGTGCACAGGAACCATAACTCTTGCTTGCTTAATTTTTGAGTTATTGCCCTTTTGTCGTTTTTCATACTTGAATTTTGTCCGGTGAATATCTCCAAAACTATACTAGCTACGGTTATGAAATTTCATAGGTGGATAGATCTCATCAAGGGGGAGTGCAGTGCACAGGAATCATAACTCTTGCTTGCTTAATTTTTGAGTTATTGCCCTTTGTCGTTTTTCATTCTTGATTTTTGTCTGGTGAATATCTCCAAAACTATACGTGCTAGGGTTACGAAATTTCATGAGTGGATAGATCTCATCAGGGGGGAGTGCAGTGCACAGGAATCATAACTCTTGCTCGCTTAATTTTATGAGTTACTGCCCTTTGTCATTTTTTCATACTTTAATTTAGTCTGGTGCATGCCCCAGCTTTACAACTTGGGGTAAGACGGGCGTATCTTGCGACAGTTTGCCGCTCTTGTTTCCCAGTACAGACCACATTTGTTGTGGCTGAAATAAGATGTTTGAAAACATTGTTATGAAAAAAAGAAATACTCATATTGAGCCATTTTCCTGTTCTTCCAGAGCTCAATGTTTTGTTTTCTCTATGAGAAGCATTTGCTTCGCTTTTAATTCCATTCTTTAAAATTTTGTTGTTTTCTCCCAATTCAGAAAAGTCTAAAATTGGGGGAAAAAAGGTACTCTGATAGTAAGTGACTTGTGTTTCGGAAACAAAGTGGGAAAGGAGCAGTTACCCTTACTTCAATTTCACCTCTTCACAATCATGTTTTTCAAATGATACTCATTAGGGCCAACTAATTTGATGATATTATACTATATTTCAAAGGGAGTCAACATGCTCATTTTGTCCTTTAACTTCCAACAAAGGTGAAAATTTTCATACTATAAGGGAAATTACGGTATTGAAATTGTTATCAAAATTAAGAGACAAAACAAACGTATGGCTTGCAACATGCAAAAATGGACATTTGGACATTTGGATAAATTGTTATCTCGAATCAGCCTGTGTACTGAGCAAATCAGCCTGTGTACTGAGCAGGCTAATCCGAGACAGTGTTTTACGACTATATTGGATTTGGTGCTACAGCAGTCTTGCGCAAAACAGAAAATTACATAAAACTGAAAGTGTTGTTTCAGATTAGCTTGTGTGGACTGTGGAGGCTGATCCCAGATGGCACTTTCTGCAATTGTTGGAATACCCCTTTGCTTATCTCCCAAAACAGGTTTTATGAATCAATTGTGTGTTTTCAAAAAGCTATTTCACATGTAAATTTGAAAAGGTGAGTGCTTTTCGAGGGATAGAAATAATTGTTTTCTCTTTTGATTAAAACTTATATTTCTTTGATGTAACAATTTTAATCCTAGCTGTAACGAGTGTTGCTTCCTACTTAAAAACATCTAGAATTTCCATTTTGAATATAGTGTCAAGTCCCAAACAATAAAACTTTGAAATAGTTCCATTTTCAGGTATTTTAATGTTTATTGTTAATTTGGCCTCTAATTTGCTGCTTTACTTTCTTTCATATAACAAGACCAGTCATTTGTGTATCAAATATCTACATTAAAGAACAAATATTCTAAGCAAGGGGCTGTAGTCATTCTTATATCAATTGTTTATATTCCCTTTGATATTTTACTATAGCTGTCAAGGTTCTTATATTTGTTTCCACAGTAAATAAGTTCAAAACTATGGAATATATTGTTTACTTTTCCATCCCGTAACAAAATGTATCAATTCTGTGACACAAAATCCTTCATGTAACATGCCACTCAACATGAAATATTTTGATGAGCAAGACATTTTTTGACATAATAAAATATCAAAAGAAAACTTGAAAATCAGTTTCAAGTTTAGAACCTACAGTAGCAAGTGGATTTGTCCCCAAATGTACAAAACAATATGCTACACCGTGGGAGATTACAGAAAACAATACTGGATTTTGATGAAGGTCTGCCCAAAAAAGGAGTTAAAAGCATGAAATAAATAGAATATTTGCTGCTTCTCATTCGAGGAAATGTTACCGATGATGTTCATTTAACAAAATAAATTTCGATCTTTTACGGAAAAACACCCAATTATCCTCTATGTCTTTTGCAGGCATCTAGTTTAAACCCAACTCAGCAGCACAGGCTGTTCAGGTGGATCTTGGATATATTTTGCTTGCTTTTCAGCTCAGCTGAACGCAAATTGCTCATGTAAAGCTTTTGTGATGGTATTGTGTTCATTGTCCATTGTGTGTTGTGCGTCGTAGATAGTGGTCTCTCATCTATTGGGCTTTTTCTGTCTGATACTCGTGAACTAGGTTACTAGGTGATTCTTAGAAAAACTTTGTATGTGCTCTAGAGGCCAAATGTTCAGTCCACTACTGTTGACACTTGGTCAGAATCTTTGTCTTGATGATATCTCAGACTATTTACTACTTACAGACTATTTACACAGTATGTTTATCTCATCAATAGCTTTAACCCTATTGATTTTGAAAAAATCGGACAAACAGTATGGGAAAAGTAGCCATTTCAAGTTGAAAGCTTTCATTTCTTGTTTACGCCATAAAATCTTCATTTTTGGTCAGATTTCCACGAAACTTTCACAGTATGTTTATCTCATCAATAGCTTTAACCCTATTGATTTTGAAAAAATTCCGACAAACAGTATGGGAAAAGTAACCACTCAAGTTAAAAGCTTTCATTTCTTGATTACGCCATAAAATCTTCATTTTTGGTCAGATTTCCAAGAAACTTACACAGTTTGTCTATCTCATTAATAGGTTTAACCCTATTGATTTTGAAAAAAAAATGCGACAAACAGTATGGGAAAAGTAGCCATTTCAAATTGAACAGTTTCATTGCTTGTTTACATAATAAAATATTTATTTGTGATCAGATTTTTGTGAATTTTTCATCTTGTTTATCCCATCAATAGCTTTTTAACCCTGTTGAGTTTGAAAAAATTCAACAAACAGTAATGGAAAAGTAGCCATTTTGAGTTGAAAATGTTAATTTTTTGGTCTTTTTGCATGATGAATTCCTAATGTATGCTTCATCTAAGAGCAAAATCTCTGCCAGTAGAGCATATTCAGGCCCTTCAGGGCTTTCTAGTTTTCATATCAAGCTAATGGTTAACAAAGCTCATCCTCTTACTTTCAGATTTACAGAAAGACATATGGGCAGCATGTTGGATTCAAGATGTTTAGTGATGCTATTTTACTGTCTATCACAAGAAAGGTAACCCAATAAGACAATTTGCTGCAGGTGACTAGGGGAAAACATTTTGGCAATTTTAACCCTTTACTGCACAACAAAATTTTAGACTTGTCTGAATTGAAAGTTTTTGCAGATGACAGTTTCAGTGTGGGTCATACCACATTATAACCAGCATTTTCTCCTTTTCCCACAATGTTTTCAAAAGCCTTCTCTTTAAAGTCGTCATTGTGTGGTAAAGGGTTAAGATTGCTCTTGCCCTTAACCCTTTACCAAACATTCCCTTGTTTTAATGACCCAGCAGGTAACCACCATTTTCTGTTTTTCCCACAATGTTTTCATTTCTTCTAAATATAAGTTTCAGTTTTGAGTTTTACTGTTTCCTCATCTGCAAATACATGTGTACCTTCAATTTGGACAAGTCTAAAATTTTGTTGTGTGGTAAAGAGTTAATATCTCAACAAAGCAGACCATGCAGATCAAAGATGTACAGACTGATCTTGATCTTTACTTATAGCCAAAGAAAATTTAAGTTGTGAAAGGTGCCATACAGGTCAAGTTATTTCACTTGTTATGAAACAGCTGTGCCCTTATATAGAATTAATCCACACTTACACCGTCAGCATGTTGGTTTAGTTCATGTAAACTTAATGAAGAGTTAATTAATACATGTCACATGTTGCATGGATTTTTCCCTTTTTTTATTCTTACGGCAGGAAGATGAAACTTGCCTGTACACCCACAGTATTCACAAAGTAAAAACACTGGATTATATAAAAAAGTCTTAATGTTAGCGCTGTCTGTCCTTCTGTCTGTCCGTCCTAACGAGCCGGGCATTGTGAGGTTAGGGATAAGTGTACATTTAATCTCTATGGGGTTCATTCCGTCCATCTGGTAGGTAAGGGGTTAGGGCTAGTGGGGTTAAAAAATGCTCTTGTGGGGTTGCATTGAATAAAGAGCAATTTGACCCCCACAAGGTCTGTCTTGTAACACTGTCCGCATGTCTGTCCCGACAAATATCTCAAATTCCATGGGGCGGAATTTCGTGAAACTTTAAACATGTGTAAAATAACCTATGCTCCTGAGACACTTTTTATATGCCCGTCAAAGACGGGACGTATTATAGGGTTATGAAATTGCATGGGTGGATAGATCTCATCAACGGGGAAGTGCAGTGCGCAGCATAATTCTTGCTCGCTTAATTTTCGAGTTATTGCCCTTTGTTGTTTTTCATACTTGAATTTTGTCTGGAGCATGTCTCCAAAACTGTACTAGCTAGGGTTATGAAATTTCATGGGTGGATAGATCTCATCAAGGGGGAGTGCAGTGCACAGGAATCATAAATCTTGCTTGCTTAATTTCTGAGTTATTGCCCTTTGTTGTTTTTCATACTTGAATTTTGTCTGGAGCATATCTCCAAAACTATACTAGCTAGGGTTATGAAATTTCATGGGTGGATAGATCTCATTAAGGGGGAGTGCAGTGCACAGGAATCATAACTCTTGCTTGCCTAATTTCTGAGTTATTGCCTTTTGTTGTTTTTCATACTTGAATTTTGTCCGGAGCATATCTCCAGGAATATCTCCAAAATTATACTAGCTAGGGTTATGAAATTTCATGGGTGGATAGATCTCATCAAGGGGGAGTGCAGTGCACAAGAATCATAAATCTTGCTTGCCTAATTTCTGAGTTATTGCCTTTTGTTGTTTTTCATACTTGAATTTTGTCCGGAGCATATCTCCAAACTATACTACCTAGGGTTATGAAATTTCATGGGTGCATAGATCTCATCAAGGGGGATTTCATTGCACAGGAATCATAACTCTTGCTTGCGTTATTTTTGAGTTAGTGCCTTTTGTCGTTTTTCATACTTGAATTTTGTCTGTTGCATGCCCCAGCTTTACAACTTGGGGTAAGACGGGCGTATCTTGCGACAATTTGCCGCTCTTGTTTGTTTTTTGTGATTCGATGCAAAATGGCCCACTGAGAGTTATTTTTAGCTCTACTGGCTGAAAGCCAGCAGAGCTTGTGTCATGGCGTGGTTTCCGTTGTCCGTCCGTCGGTCCATTTGTCTTTTTCTTGTTTACGCGATAGTCTTCATTTTTGGTGAGGTTTTCGTGAAACTTACACAGTTTTTTTATCTGATCAATAGCTTTAACCCTATTGATTTTGAAAAAAATCCAATGAACAGTATTGGAAAAGCAGCCTTTTGAAGTTGAAAACTCATTTCTTGTTTACATGATAAAGTCTTCATTTCTGGTCAGATTTCTGTGAAACTTACACAGTTTGTCTATCTCATCGATAGCTTAAACACTATTGATTTTGAAAAAAATCAGACAAAAGGTTTGGGAAAAGTAGCCATTTCAAGTTTAAAATTTCCATTTCTTATATATGTGATTAAGTGTGTATTTGTGGTCAGATTTCCATAAAACTTGTAGAGTTTGTTTATCTTATCAATAACTCCAACCCTATTCACGGCGGAGAATCACGTGACACAACAACAACAACAATGACCGTTATTTGAAAAAATTCCCCAACTTCAGGTAAGAAAATCTTCAATAATTCTGTTAATACATGACCGATTGGAATTTGGTTTGAAGCAGAGAAGGCGGAAGGACTCCGGGGATTTGCTTGATGTGTTAGATTTTTTAAACAACACCTGAAAAAAAAGTTATTGACGAGCAAACAAATAATTTGTTTGCTCGTCAATAACTTTTTTTTCAGGTGTTTTTTTTTAAAATCTAACACATCAAGCAAATCCCCGTAGTCCTTCCGCCTTCTCTGCTTCAAACCAAATTCCAATCGGTCACGTATTAACGGAATTATTGAAGATTTTCTTACCTGAAGTCGGGGAATTTTTTCAAATACCTGTCATTGTTGTTGTTGTTGTGTCACGTGATTCCCCGCCGTGCCTATTGATTTTGAAAAAAATACCAACAAATGGAATGGGAAAAGTAGCCATTTCAAGGTGAAAACTTTCATTTCTTGTTTACGCAGTCAAGTCTGCATTTGTGGTCAAATTTCCATGAAACTTGCATAGCTTCCTTATATCATCAATACCTTTTGATTTTGAAAAACATCCAATAAACAGTATGGGAAAAGTAGCCATTTCAAGTTGAACAATTTCATTGCTTGTTTACATGATAAAGTATTTATTTGTGATCAGACTTTTGTGAATTTTCAGCTTGTTTGTAATTTTCAACCCTGTTGGAAAAAATTCAACAAACAGTAATAGAAAAGTAGCCATATATTTCATTCCACTTCTTTGTGAACACAAATCCTCCCACATTTCTTGACTGATTTGAATAAAATTTTCACAGAATGTTCCTCATCATATGCCCTATCGCTTATTGTCAATGTTTTGTGATTTGTTGCTCGTCATGGAAAAAGGGGGCTTCATGTTTTTAGCTCACCTGAGCACAACATGCTCAAGGGGAGCTTTTACAATCACCCGGTGTTCGTCGTTCGGCGTGCGTTGTCAACAATTCTTTAAACATCAACTCCTCCTAAACTACGGGGCCAATTTGGACCAGACTTTGCTGGAATGTTCCTTGGGAGGTGCTCTTTAAAAACTGTTCACAGAATTTGATTCCGTCAAAATCTCTGGTTGCCATGGCAACCAAATGGAATTTTTCTAAGAAATTCTCTAAAAATCTTCTTCTCTAAAACCGCTAGCTGGATTTTAAAATAATTTCAAAGATGTTCTTTGGGTGACCCTTTTCAAAAATCGTTCGCAAAATTTTGATACATCAAGAAACATGGCTCTGGTGAATGGGGGCTACTTGCACTATATGGAAATGAAGAAATTCTTAAAAATTCTTCTTCTCTGACACCGCTGATCAGATTTTGAAATAATTTCACAGAGATGTTCCTTGGGTGACCCTTTTGAAAAAGTGTTTGCAAAATTTTGATATATCAAGAAACATGGCTCTGGTGAATGGGGGCTACTTGCACTATACGTCAAAGAAGAAATTCTTAAAAATTCTTCTTCTCTGAAACGGCTGATCAAATTTTGAAATAATTTCTCAGAGATGTTCTTTGGGTGACCTTTTTGAAAAAGGGTTTGCGAAATTCTGATACGTCAAGAAACATGGCTCTGGTGAATGGGGGCTACTTGCACTATACATCAAAGAAGAAATTCTTAAAAATTCTTCTTTGAAGCAGCGGGTCAGATTTTGAAATAACTTCTCAATGTTCTTTGAGTGATCCTTTTCAAAAATTGTTTGCGAAAATAATGATTTGTTTCCAGTGTTTCAATTTCTCAAAAGAAAAAGGCTATGGTCCTCTTAAAAATTCAGGTAAGCGATCCAGGGACATCTTGGCCCTTTTGTTTTAGCTCACCTGAGCACAAAGTGCTCATGGTGAGCTTTTGTGATCGCCAAAAGTCCCTCGTGTGTCATCCACAATTTCTTTAGATATCTTCTCCTCCTAAACCACTGGGCCAATCTTCATGAAACTTGGCAGGAATGGTTTTTGGGTAAAGCTCTACCAAAGTTGTTCAAGAGATCGAATTCCAGCCATAACTCTGGTTACCATGGTAACCAAAAGGAAAAAAAGCAAAATCTTTGATAATCTTCTTCTCTGAAACTAAAAGGCGTAGGGCTTTGATATTTGGTATGTAGCATCTCCTAGTGGACCTCTACTAAAATTGTTCATATGATGCCCCTAGGGTCAAAACTGGCCTCGACCCAGGGGTCACAAGTTTGAAAAAAATCTTCTTCTTTGAAACTAGAAGGTGCAGAGCTTTGATATTTGGTATGTAGCATCTTCTAGTGGACCACTCCCAAGGTTGTTCATATGATGCCCCTGGGGTCAAAACTAGCCCTGCCCCGGGGTGGGGGGGGTTCACAAGAAGATGCAGAGCTTTGATATTTGGTATGTAGCATCTGCTAGTTGACCTCTACCAAGATGATTCATATGATGCCCCTGGGGTCAAAACTGGGCCCGCCCCAGGGGGTCACAAGTTTGAAAGAGGAACAAAGAGGGAAAACTTTAATATTCTTCTTCTCTCAAAGTACATGGTGCAGAGCTTTGATATTTGGTATGTAGCATCTCCTAGTAGACCTCTACTAAGATTGTGCATATGATGCCCATGGGGTCAAAACTGGCCAAGCCTTGGTGGGGGGGCGGGGGGGGTTCACAAGTTTGAAACATACTGGAACAAAGAAGGAAAACTGTAAAGTTCTTTTTCTCTAAAACTAGATGGTGCAAAGCTTTGATATTTGGTTTGTAGCATCTGCTAGTGGACCTCTACTAAGATCGTTCATATGATGCCCCAGGAGTCCAAACTGGCCCAGCCTGTGGGGGTCACAAGTTTGAAACATAGGAACAAAGAAGGAAAACATTAAAATCTTCTTCTCTGAAACAAGAAGGAATAGAGCTTTGATATTTATTATGTAGCATCTGCTAGTTGACCTCTACCAAGTTTGGTCAAATGTTGCCCCTGGGGTCCAAACTGGCCCAGCCCTGGGGGTCACAAGTTCGAAACATTGGAACAAAGAAAGAAAACTTTAAAAAAAAAAATTCTCTGAAACTGGAAGTGGTAGAGCTTCAATATTTCATATGTAACATCTTCTAGTGGAACTCTACCAAATACAATATGATGATCCTGGGGTCCAAACTGGCCCCGCCCTGGTGGTCACAAGTTTGAACATGGGAACAAAGAAGGAAAACTTTGAAATTCGTCTGTTCTGAAAGAAGATGGAAACTTCATATGTGTGTTATTTATGATAGTCTGCCGAAAACAATATTTTACCTTTTTTCATTAAATGTCATGTCATTGAAAAAGGGGGGCTTAGGGCAAATTTTCACCATGGACAAATATCTCTTTCACTACAGGACAAAATGTAATTAAACTTCATCTTGTTAAGCGACAGACAATAGTTATTTGATTTTATTTTATGAAATGACATGTTATCAAAAAGGGTCTAATTGTATAATTTCATTATGGACCAATTACTGTCAGTTTGCCCATCCATCCACCTTGACTGATACCTTCTAAAGGCCTTGGCATTTATGAAACTTCAAACATGATTTCCTTAGGATAGTCTTTTGATACAATTTTCTTCTGTAAGATGTGTCACAGAAAAAGGGGTTACCTTGCACATACTGGACTTGTTGAGCCCCAATAGATCAGTCAGTAATGTTGTGAGCTGTTAGTCTAGGGTTCCCAGTTTGCGTTGGCTTGATTAGTCTCAGCCAACATCCTTTGACATTTGATCAAAAGTTACTGAGACAAGTCTCATTTGTGTCTTACCAATGAGGGAATGGACTTTCAATAACCCTGATTAAGAAAGGTTGTGAAAGCATTTTGGGAAATGAAGAAAATGCTTTTTGCACAGTTACATACCTTGTCAGAATTATTTTACCTTGAACTTTGATATTTGGTATTTATCTTCATTGTGGACCTTTACTGCTTAGTACTCAGGTGAGTGATATAGGACCATCATGGTCCACTTGTTTTTTATTCCATTTCTTGTGATCTCATCTCCTCCCACATTTCTTCGACTGATTTGAATAGAATTTTCAGAGAAGGTTTCTCGTCATCTGACCTATCGCATATTGTCAAGGTTTTGCGATTTGTAGCTGCATCATGGAAAAAGGGAGCTTCATGGTTTTTTTTTAGCTCACCTGAGCATGAAGAAAATGCTTTGAATCTGGACCAGTCTAAATTTTTATCCTTTGGTATAGAGTTAAGGGGATAACTTGGAAATACAGCTGAAAGCATACTGATTGACGGAGAAATTACTCTCTAGTAATTTCTCTAGAGGCCACATTTTTGGTCTGATACTCATGAAACTTGGTCAGAATGTTTGCCTCGATGAAATCTCGGACAAGTACGAAATTGGATCATGTTGGGTCAAAAACTAGGTCACTAGGTCAAATCTTAGAAAAACCTTGTGTACGCTCTAGAGGCCACATTTTCAGTCCGATACTTGTGAAAGTTGGTCAGAATGTTTGACTTGATAAAATCTTTTATCCTGTCACTTCTGTGTTTACCTGACGGATAACAGGGTGCCCGATATTTTTTTTGATATCCGTCAGTCACGTGACCAAACAGAAACGGAACTACTTTCGTCAAAGTGTTGCGATGACATTTACTTTCTGATCAAGTACTAGACTTGACTTTGTGAATTAACCCTTTACTCCATAGATACTCATTTCAACGCATTGCTTGAAGGAGCCTTTGGAAAACATTGTGGCAAAAGATGAAATTGCTCGTGACGAGCAATTTCACCTTTTGCCACAATGTTTTCTCTGCTATCAAAAAGTGTCATATACACATTAGAAACAGCTCCATGCTTGCTGTTGTTTAGGGTCAATTAGAGATACAATAGAAATGCCTTATGGGGTAAAGGGTTAAACTGAATTTGTTTGGTTGATTTTTAGCTCACCTGAGCACAACGTGCTCAAGGGGAGCTTTTAGGATCACCCGGTGTCCGTCGTCCGTCGTGCGTCGTCAACAATTCTTTAAACATCAACTCCTCCTAAACCACTGGGCGGATTTGGACCAAACTTGGCAGGAATGTTCCTTGGGAGGTCCTCTTTAAAAATTGTTCACAGAATTTGATTCCATTAAAAACTGGTTGCCATGGCAACCAAATGGAATTTTTTAGCAAATTCTTTAACAATCTTCTCCTCTGAAACCGCTGGTTGGATTTTGAAATAATTTCACAGATATGTTCCTAGGGTGACCCTTTTCAAAAATTGTTCGTGAAATTTTGATCCGTCAAAAAATGTGGCTCTGGTGAATGGGGGCTTCTTGCACTATACAGAAATAGAGGAATTCTTTAAAAATCTTCTCCTCTGAAACCACTGGTCGGATTTTGAAATAATTTCACAGATATGTTCCTTGGGTGACCCTTTTCAAAAATTGTTCGTGAAATTTTGATCTGTCAAAAAATGTGGCTCTGGTGAATGGGGGCTTCTTGCGCTATACAGAAATGAAGGAATTCTTAAAAACTCTTCTTCTCTGAAACTGCTGGTCAGATTTTGAAATAATTTCACAGAGTTGTT
The DNA here is from genome assembly GCA_943736015.1 of Tridacna crocea. Classification (NCBI taxonomy): domain Eukaryota; kingdom Metazoa; phylum Mollusca; class Bivalvia; order Cardiida; family Cardiidae; genus Tridacna; species Tridacna crocea. The sequence goes on from OX031065.1 coordinate 41,156,384, forward strand.
CCTTGGGTGACCCTTTTAAAAAATTGTTCGCGAAATTTTGATTGGTCAAGAAACATGGCTCTGGTGAATGGGGGCTTCTTGCACTATACAGAAATGAAGAAATTCTTAAAAATTCTTCTTCTCTGAAACAGCTGGTTGGATTTTGGAATAATTTCACAGACTTGTTCCTTGGTTTACCCTTTTCAAAAATTGTTCGCGAAATTTTGATTGGTCAAGAAACATGGCTCTGGTGAATAGGGGCTACTTGCACTATACAGAAATGAAGAAATTCTTGAAAATTCTTCTTCTCTGAAATGGCTGGACAGATTTTGAAATAATTTCACAGAGATGTTCCTTGGGTGACCCTTTTCTAAAATTGTTCGCGAAATTTTGATTGGCCAAGAAACATGGCTCTAGTGAATGGGGGCTACTTGCACTATATGGAAATGAAGAAATTCTTGAAAATTCTTCTTCTCTGAAACCCGTGGTCAGATTTTAAAATAATCTGACAGAGATGCTCCTTGGGTGACCCTTTCCAAAAGCTGTACATATAATTTTGATCCGTCAAGAAACATGGCTCTTGTGAATGGGGGCTACTTGCACTATACGGACATGATGAAATTCTTTAAAATTCTCTTTCTCTGAAACCCTTGGTCAGATTTTGAAATAATTTCAGAGAGATGTTCCTTGGGTGACCCTTGTCAAAACTTGTTCGTAAATTTTGATCCATCAAGAAACATGGCTCTCGTGGATGGGGTCTACTTGCTCTTATACAGAAATGAAGAATTCTTAAAAATTCTTCTTTTTGAAACTGATGGTCAGATTTCGAAATGACTTTTATAGGTGACCTTTTGAAAATTGCTTGGCAAAATTATAAATTTGGTTCCAATGTTTCAATACCTCAAAAAAAAAAAAAAAAAAAAATAGACTGTGGTCATCTCAAAAATTCAGGTGAGCGATCCAGGGCCATCTTGGCCCTCTTGTTTCAATTTGAAACCAACATTATAAGTCAATATTCCACGCATGTAACTATGCGAAAAAAGATACAGACCGCTTTTTAGCGTTATTTGTTGATTTATTTTCCAATGAACTGATAAAGCGTCTATTCTACCTAGATGCCGTCATCTGTCGTCAGAACGAACTGTCAAACCTGTCAAAATCGGAAAAATATGAAAAAAATATAAAAAATAAGTTGATTCTGTTTGTCTTTAAAATAAAATGAGTGAAGAAATAAATTTTGACATTGGGGTGGATGACCTGTTACAAGCAACTTGCACAAATGACTTGGGCAGCAGCTCATTGGAGTTTGTTCAGCAGGATGAATTTGATATGGAAATGCTATTTGACGAATTTGAAATGCCATCTGATGTTGATCTCCCTCAAAACAAAGCTCTAGAAACTGAAATAAATGGCCCTAGCAATCACAAGGAATTTGTAGAGCTGTCATCAAATGATGTCCAATCATTTATAGCTGAACAAGAAAACAAGAATACTCAAAAGAAAACATTATGTGATGTCATGAAATTTAAACGCTTTCTTGAGAACAAGAATCAATACAAAGAAATCCATGAAATCGATCCGGACCAGTTGGATGAATATCTGGCAAACTTTTGTTTATCTGTAAGAAGGCCAGATGGATCAGACTATGAACCATCTTCGTTGAGGAATATAGTATCCAGCATTGACAGAAAGCTGAAGAGGCATAAATATCCTTCTAAAATATTTGGAGACAATACCAACACATTTCAGCTGACAAGAGATGCTCTACAAGCAAAGCTGAAATCATTTAAACGGTCAGGAAAGGGAAACAAGCCCAATAAATCAAGTCCAATAACTGATTACGAGATCAATATTTTGTATGAAAAGGGTATTCTAGGGGGTAGCGGTGGAAAATCCCTTCTCAACACTCTTTGGTTCAACAACTGTGTGATGTTTGGACTTAGAGGCACTAAAGAAAATTATAATTTGAGGTAGATATACTTTAACAAGAGCCCTTTTGTCTGTACACTTCGACACTTTTCTTTGGTATTTTATTGATATGATAAATTTGGAATTTCAAAGACTACAAAAAAACCCCAAAACATTGTGACTAAAGCAAAATGCTTTAAAATTTTCACACTTTTACTACCATTCCTAAGACAAGACAGTTGTAGATTCTACACAGTTACTGATTTAATATCATGATACTGAAAGTAATAATAAATTGAAGCCAGAAATGCATGAAACATGGACCATAATGAAATAGATATAAGAAATGATGCCTTAACAGCTATTTTATGACTCCCACTGAGAATTGAACTCAGATTTCCTCTAAAGACTATGTAGAGGTGTTGTACCATTAAACTACAGGAGTTTTCATGTACGCTACCAAGGCATAACAAAATCTTGTACATTTCATTTAAGTTATATATATAGTCCATGTACCAGGTATTTCATTTTCAAAATTTCCAACAAAAATTTAAAAGTAGTTTGCTCATTTCTATGTACTTTGAAGGATATTAAATCACAATACAGTTTGTTCCAGAGACAGTAGAAAAGGTGAAGGTGCTGGTTACCAACATTTTGTGGGAGCTGCATTTCGTTCTTATTCCACTGTGTTTTCAATATCTTTCTCTCCGAGGGTCATGAAAATGTGGCATTTTCTTATAAAAGGTTAACAGATAACAATATTAATGATAACTGTTCCAAATAACACTCATTTGCTGCTAAAAGAATCAAATTCTTCAAACTACCAATGACAAATTACCTTAAGAACCTTTTATGATTTTTTCCGAAATCAAAGCAATGTCTTTTAGTATGACTTTTCAAACAAAAAAAGCACCGTCACTCTTAATTTCCCTATTTCAGATGGGATGATGTTTGACTAAGTAAAGCTTCAGATGGATCTGAATATCTTGAACTGACAGAGGGTCAAACCAAAACTAGAAACGTCCAGAATACCTCTGATATTAGAGAAGTCAAACCAAAGATATTTGCCTTTACCGAGGACCCATCCAGGTGTCCAGTAGAAATGTACAAACTTTATGCCTCAAAACGACCTACAGACTATTGTGAGCCCCAGCATCCTTTTTATATTGCCCCTAGAACCAATTCGCAATCACACAACAATGTTTGGTTTAACAAAATGATTGTGGGAGAGAAAAAAATTGGCAGTCTTTTAAAGGTAATGGCTAAGGATGGTGGTTTGGATGAGAATAAGCGCCTGACAAATCATTCCACACGTAAACATCTAGTTCAGGAACTCAGGGATTCAGGAATAGCACCAACAGATATCATGCAAATAAAAACATTCAGTCAGTAATGAACTATTCCTCCATGTCTGAGGAAAAGCATAAAAAGTGTTCAAATCTCCTCTCAAATACCAGACTATCATCCTCAGCCTTTGCAGAGACAGTTCCAACTGAGTCTCAGGAAAAGTACAAAAATGAACAAACCTTTCCCCCCTCAAATGTGAAGTCTGATCTGGCAGACACAACAAAAAGAAATCCTGAAAGTTTTCATCCTCCCACAGCACCAGCAGTCATAACAGATCAAGGTCAGGTCAATTTACACCACACCCGTACACTAAATGGTAACAGGACGTTTCGCCCCCAAGACGTTTCCCCCAAGGTCGTTTCCCCCCTGGTTGTTTCGCCTCTATTTTTCACCCCTAGTCGTTTCGCCCCCGGACCCTAGTCATTTCGCCCCCAAACCATTTCCTCCCCTAGTTGTTTCGCCCCCAAAATAATTTAAAGAGAGAAAGAGAGAAGCAGAGAGACAATCAGCACCTTAAGAGAATAATGGTTCAAAGATTCTTGAATGATAGTGTATATTAAGAATTATTACACTAAATCTAATTCAAATCATAAATTAATAGAGGCCACATGTACATAGTACATTTATAAGCTAATTAGCTTCTACAGAATCATAATTTTCTGAAAAGAAGAAGAAAGAAAATATATAAATATACATGTTTACCGATGTAAGTGTCCTTGATAGTCTTTTGATACAATAAACTGAAGTATTAAGGTTTTTCATCGATACCATTTACCACCTTGTTTATTTGGTTGAGTTATTAATCACGCAATGTTTTTCGCGCAATGAATGTGACTTAATGCTGAGGTGTGAACACGCGTGTTTTATGCAAAATTAAACTTCATAAATTATATCTGCTAGATTTTTTTTTTACCCGGAATGTAGAATGAAAAATTATGACACGAAAAAACTGGACTGAATATACATACTGATATAACTGCCGTTGTATAGTTATGTAATAGAATCACCATTTCCAAAGGAATTGTGAAATTCCGTCAATAGTTTATATATACATGTTTATATAAAAAAGCCAATCCTAGATTAAGGTTAAAATTCAGAACAAGAAAAAATACGGGAAAAGAATCATTTAGAATTGTGTCTCCTTTTGTCACGATGCTGATCACCTACGTATAGCAGACAAAGATGATGCACCATATGACGCCGACCTGATCTCGGTCTTTACCTCTCTTTCACCTTCTATATTATCTTTTAAAAGATTAATGACGCCCAAAATTGTTTCTGCTTGAAAGAGTCCACCGTGTTATTGGTCAAAAGGCTACCAAGTGCCGTCATAATCCTAATAGGCCACTGATTATCAGCTCGTTAATTACGTATTACACAATCTTTGTCAATTTGACTTTGCTACTGTGGAGTCGCTTAATTGATTACGTAATCCTTTGTCACATTGTGCATTATTTTCAATATTGTCTGCGCCAATTTTTATCAAAAAGTATAGATGCGTTTATATATCTTTATGTAGAAATACAAATGTGTAAAGAGATTTCACTGTCTTGATTTATCATTTATATTTCTGAGGTTCAGCGTAAAAAGGGTTGATATTTTACAGAAAAGTTGTGAACTTCAATCCAGATTACGTCCTTCTGTCCGTGTTCCGTTCGTCCGAAGCCATTTCTCCACAACCCCTGGACTAAATTGGATGACTCTTCATATATGAAGGATCTTGCGCCAATGTATTTTCTCGGTTTTCCAATTTGACGTTGTGTCATGGAAAAAGGGGGTTTCTTGTAAAAAAAAAAAAATCCAATTTCTACCAATAACTCAGTCAGTTTTCGTCAAAATTCCTTGGATCTTCGCATTCAAATTGTTTATGAAAAGTTTCAACATGTGCCCCCTTTTTTAATCTATGTCAAACCATGTTACGGGAAAAGGGTGCCTAGTGTCTGATAAGTTGTTGCCCTTATTGCCTTTAGTAAATTGAACATTGGCAAATGCTGTTTGGCAGACGGGACCAAACACAAGTAGCCTGTTTCACCCCCACTCTCCTCTCCTATTACCAATTATTTACCGACACCTGTTTATGGAGCATAATCCGTCTACTATGGCTCTTGTTTTACTCTTTATTATTTCCTTGTACAAATAACACAAAAAGGGGAGGTGTTTTGGTAAAATGCAATAACCGTTGACAGCCTGGTACTTGAAAGAAAGCAATTTAAAACAATGTGGAAAAAAGGTAAATGCTGGTTTCCAGTATTTACTCCTCTTTTCATTGAATTAGACTATTCAGACACTAACATCACAATTTGAGCAAGTCTTGATACTTCCTTTTTTTTCTGTCAGTAACCGAAAAATTGGCCGTTGTAAAGCTAGGGTGATAATTCTTTCATTAATAGAAGCTTTTTGCTTTCTTTTTAATGTAACAATTTTTACCCTTTTACGACACGAATAAGAATTAATTTGTTGATAAGGGTCTCATTGTCCAAATTATTCAAATGCCAAACAAAAAAATGCATATTGTGCTTCTTAATATTGTCCTGCTATTAAGATTTATAAAAGTTCTAAGGTGCAATTCACCTTTCTTGAACAGGGGGCGAAACGACTAGGGGGGAAAACAACCAGGGGGCGAAACGACCAGGGGGGAAACGACCTGGGGGGAAACGTCTTGGGTGCGAAACGACTAGGGGAGGAAATGGTTTTGGGGCGAAACGTCCCAGAACCCACTAAATTCTCACATGAATGCCCTTTTCTCCGGGGCAACACTTAACATCAAACATTTCAATGTTTATATGAACTATATCCTTGTTGTTTGAATTGTTCTTATAAATGTTTCATGCAGCAATTGAATTATTCAAATTTATTATTTGTTTTAACCCTTTCCCAAACGACAAATTTTAGACTCTTCCAAATTGAAAGAGTTTGCAGACGACAATTTTAACTTTCATAACAATGGCAGAAAATTATCCAAACAGACAGAAAAATAAGGGCTTGTTCGGGAAAGGGTTAACACCCCTGCATTTACTCTTTCCCAAACAATCCCTGCTTTTCATGGCCCTGCTTTTCATGGCCCTGCAATAGAAGGCTTTTGAAGAAATTGTGGGAAAAAGAGAATATCTTATTAACCAGCATTTTTTCCTTTTCCCACAATGTTTTCTTCCCTATCTGATACAGAAATCATCATTTCAGCAACATTAAATTTGTTGTCTGCAAATGCTTTCAATTTGCTCACATCCTGATCTGTTTACCCTCTTACAATTGTTGGTGAATTTCAGTATTGCAAGCATGCCACTGACAATTAGCAACATCTTGTAAACTCAAATACTTGTAAAAGCTCAAACAGTATGGAAAATTACCCTCTAACCTCACGGCCGGTAGTGAATTCAAACACGGACCTTGTAGACTGAGAATCCCCAGCCCATTCAAAACACTTGACACAATGCACCCAGACTCCAGAGTAGGCCTACCCCAGCCATCACGCAGTTTGTCGTGAATAGAACCTTTTAAGGATGTACTGATGAGAATTTCGCGAGTGGCAGAGCAAGTATTGCCTTATCAAGCCATATGAATTCTGTTTTTTCTGATCAGTCATCGAAACATTGAATGTATAAACTGATAATCCTTGTCAACACAATTATTGCCTTTCACAACATTCGCACATGTTAAAATTTGCGTAGTGCACACGGTATTCAAACACTAACACAAAGTTCAAACTTTTCACCTCAGAAAATTCTTTAGCTATGAAATATTAAGAAAATAGGCTTATTATCATAATAGGTAGTACTATATTTTGTAGATAAGGACGTCTTCATGTATATAGTTTGTGGTTTTAAAGGGACTAATTTGTTTATTTTGTGAACCGAATCACATCATTGATTTTTTTTAAAGGTATGGTGTCAGTAGACCAGGAAATTTTAAATCAAAGGTGCGGTCTCCAAATAAATGGTTTTCCCTCTCTCTCATTCGGTCCTACTAAATACCGCAAAGACACCCTAAACACCACAAAGACACACAAAGACACACAAAGATGCACAAAGATGCACAAAGACACCACAAAGATGCACAAAGACACCAAAAGATGTAAAAACACTGAAAATATAGTTTTTGAGCTATTTGCATTATCCTAGGTTAAACAAATGACAAACTAGCGCAGACACACATGTAGGTCCAATTAAGCATCCGCCGGATCATTTCGTGCAACTTATTTTCCTGTTAATCATTTAATCTCTGGTAATTTAAAGGCCTTGTCTTTTGATGCCCTTTATCAAGTCGGCATCGTAAACATATTGTTTATTAGTAAATTGTAGTTCATGACATAGTTTGTCTAGTTAACAGTCTCATTTCGTATGGCTAACAGTTTGACAACTCATTGTAATATATTGACTGATTTGTAAGGTTCAAGATGAAAGAGAATAATGCGAAATTAATGGCATTTATTGAGTTTCAATGAAAGAGAGGCATGTTGGTATATAATGGAATGTTTAGTAGAAATCTGTAAAAAGTAAACATTGGAGACGAGTAACATGTTTAATTCTTGTTTTGTAAATTCTTGTTTTGTATTATTTATATTTTCTTGATAGATCCAATTTCTGATTAAAAAAAATACATTCTATGAACAACCTTTTCCTATACAGACTAAGACCCTCTTATCGGGAAACAAGTATTCAGTGCACATTTTTCACAAGTAACTGACAACTGCCTTCATTTTCTCATCTTAATTTTTTATTACTCCAGTTTACAAATAGCACGAATGGAGAAATGTTCAAGAAAAATACAGTAACCAAAGGAATGTTCAGTACTTCTAACCCTTTACCACACAAGGTTTTAAACGATCCTTTGACAAAGACAGCCTCTGAAAACAATGAGGAAAAAAATAGAAAATTCTGGTTAAGAGCATTTTCTCCTTTCTTCACAATGTTCGCTATCATTCAGATACCAATTTTATGATTTCAGCAATACTTGATTGGTCGTCTCCAACTTTGAGTCTGTAGGAGTCTGATAATTTTGTCGTTTTGTAAATAGCTTACAATTTTGCAGTGCAGAATAAGATGAAAAGAAAGCAGCTAATGATAAATTGTCAACTTTGCCTTTGAATATGCAAAATTGAACTTTATAGAAGGTTTTCAAGCTCGTCATCATCATCATAATCATCATCAATCATTCATCATGGTGTTTAACTAGAGAAAATATACGAAACAGCAGAAGAAGAAAAAGATGGATTCACCTGGCCCTGCAGATGCCCTAACCCACCTAGGTTTGATTTGCATGATTTATTAATTTTTCCACCCGAGCATAATGCAAACAACTAAATAAAACTAACTCTTTTTTTACATGCTTTAACGTCTTTATAGTGTCTTTGTTGTGTCTTTGTGCGTCTTTGTGGTGTCTTTGTGTGTCTTTGTGCATCTTTGTGTGTCTTTGTGGTATTTAGGGTGTCTTTGTGGTATTTAGTAGGACCCCTCTCATTGGCTCACCAGATAAATTCCTCCACCTTGCCCGATAAACTTAACCCATCCAAGACACCAACCATCTATTCTCTATGAATGAGTTTGAAAATTGGTCATGTTGGATCAAAAACTAGGTCAATAGGTCAAATATTACAAAAACCTTGTGTATGCTCTGGAGAGCACATTTTCAGTTTGATACTCCTGAAACTTGTACATAATATTTGCCTTGGTAATACCTTGAATAAGTTTGAAAATGGGTCATGTGGAGTGAAAAAAATAGGTCACTTGGTCAAATATTAGAAAAACCTTGTGTACACTCTAGAGGCCACATTTTCTGCCTGATACTATTCAAACTTGGTCAGAAAACATTCTTTTCTCAAAAGAGTTTGATAATGGGTAATTGTCGGGTCCAAAACTAGATCACTTGGTCAAATCTTAGAAAAACTTTTTGTGTGCTGTAGAGGCCACACATTCAGTCCAATACTCATGAAACTTGGTCAGAATGTTTATCTTATTGATACATGTACCTCAAAAGTGTTTGATAATGGGTAATGTCAGCTAAAAAATTAGGTCACAGAGAAACTAGATTGAAAATGGTTAATTTTTGGTCAATAGTCTCAGTTGAGAAATTTCAGGGCCATCATGGCCCTCTTTCTAGTATTTGGGTCAAGTTTGTCCCGACACCAGGGGTCACAAGTTGTACATGCCATGATGGGCTTTTGTTGTGAAAACTTTATAAATCCTCTTATCTGTCAAATGGGTCTCATGTTTTACAGGGCTTTCTATTGAGAAAATCTTATTGTTTATAACCACACATTTTAGACCTGTTTTAATTGGTATGGGGTTTTATATTGTGGACGGCCACCAGGATTCAAGTTATTATAGCTTTGTGGTCAATAATGGCTTTGCTTGGTGAACATAATTTAAGCCTAGGATTTTAGAGAAGAAAATTGTTTGTCTTCAAGTTTGAAACAAATTGGCCAAGTATTTTAACGTTTGGCTTGTAGTGTTATTACTTAGCCAGTGGAGCGATACAGGGCCATCATGGCTTTCTTGTTTAACAGATTTCAGGTGCAGGATAAGAAAATAACTTCACATCATTTGAATCAGGTTTTAATATGTTTTCAGCCATTGCTTTCCATTACATAGAGTCTAAAATGTCTTTGGGAAATGGTTTCAGTCGCATTTGCATTAACTCTTTACCAAACAATCCCTGCTTTTTATGACCCTGAGATCAAAGTTTTTTAATCATTGCTAGTATAAACCAGCATTTTCTCCTTTTCCCACAATATTTTCTATCCTGCTGGAAACAAATCTCAATTTTTGAGTTACATTTATTTTGTCATTTGCAAGTGCTTTCAAGTTGGACCAGTCTAAAATTTTGTCGTACAGTAATGAATTAAACAACAACAGCATCTTTCTTTAGGTTCGACTTCCAGACATTGAGTTCTTTGTCAATCTAGGAGATTGGCCCTTGGAAAAGAAGAGTGTTTCTGAAAGTCCTGTGCCAATATTTTCATGGTGTGGCTCTGATGAGACACGAGATATTGTGATGCCAACTTACGACATAACAGAAGCTACTCTTGAAATGATGGGAAGGTGAAAAACAGATTTTCTTCTTTTTAGCTCATCTGAGCACAACGTGCTCAAGGGGAGCTTTTAGGATCACCTGGTGTCCGTCGTGCGTCGTCAACAATTCTTTAAACATCAACTCCTCCTAAACCGCTGGGCCAATTTGGACCAAACTTGGCTGGAATGTTCCTTGGGAGGTCGTCTGAAAAAAGTGTTCACAGAATTTGATTCCATCAAAAGGTCTGGTTGCCATGGCAAGTCTGGTTGCCATGGCAACCAAGGTGAATTTTCTAAGAAATTCTTTAAAAATCTCTGAATTAGCTGGCCAGATTTTGAAATAATTTCACAGAGATGTTCCTTGGGTGACCCTTTTCAAAAATTGTGAAATTTTGATCCATCAAGAAACATGGCTCTAGTGAATGGGAGCTACTTGCACCACACATAAATGAAAACACTTCTTAAAAATTCTTCTTCTCTGAAACCGGTTGTCAGATTTTGAAATAATTTCTCAGGGATGTTCTTTGGGTGACCCTTTTCAAAAGTGATCGTGAAATTTTGATTGGTAAAGAAACATGGCTCTGGTGAATGGGGGCTACTTGCACTATACGAAAATTAAGAAACTCCTAAAAATTCTCTTTTTCTGAAACTGCTTGTCAGGTTTTGAAAGGTTTTACAGGTGACCTATTGAAAATTGCATTGCAAAATAGTTATTTTGTTTCCAGTATTTCAATACCTCAAAAAATCAAAGTACTGATAGTACTGAAGGCCAGGAAATTGAGGATGCGAAACAACACAAGAGGTCAATTTTAATTAATAAGGTTCTTAAAAATTCTCTGAAATCGGTTGTCAGATTTTGAAATAATTTCTCAGGGTGTTCTTTACTTTGGGTAACCTTAAAAATTCTTCTCTGAAACCGCTGGTCAGATCTTCAAATCATTTCTCAGGGATGTTCTTTGGGTGACCCTTTTCAAAACTTGATCGTGAAATTTTGATTGGTAAAGAAACATGGCTCTGGTGAATGGGGGCTACTTGCACTATACGGAAATTAAGAAACTCCTAAAAATTCTCTTTTTCTGAAACTGCTTGTCAGGTTTTGAAAGGTTTTACAGGTGACCTATTGAAAATTGCATTGCAAAATAGTTATTTTGTTTCCAGTATTTCAATACCTCAAAAAATCAAAGTACTGATAGTACTGAAGGCCAGGAAATTGAGGATGCGAAACAACACATGAGGTCAATTTTAATTAATACAAACAGGTAGACAGACAGGGATACAAGCGGATTCCACTAAGCCCCTAGAATTCTTGGTTTTATCAGGAAATTTTGAACTGATACTAGAAAGCATCAGCCAGAAACCAATTAAGCCAGAACTAGGCACGTGCTCACAGTTATGGGGTGCTTGATAATGGCTTAGAATACTTAGTAATTTGTCGTGGTTGTAAACAATCCCAAGTCAAAATTGAACCGTATTCAATGGCGCAATACCAACTTTGGTTATCTAAATTTTCTGAGACATGTGATGTCTTGTAGTCCTGAATGACGTTATTTTTTACATTTATGACGCAAGAACATATTTATTTTTATTAATTTCAATGAAAATACATGTAAGATAGATATCAAGGTAAAATGTAATGAATAATAAAGTTTGGAGTGATTTGGCAGTTGGTCATGTTGTCTCTACCTTCCACAAGTCAACGAAATTTTTAACTGGTCATATTTGAAGGAAGTTGTAGATGAAAATCCAAAGTAGTTCTTCATGTATATTGAAAAATAAGATTTTGGGGAAATTTGGAGGAATTGCTTGTTACAAGCAAATTCTCTTTTAGCCGAAATATTTCCTCAATAAAATACTGTGAAAAGGTTGGATTGTTTTAGGAAAACGATTAGGCTTGGTTTTCCTATTTTACTTGCCTATTTTACGGACAAGTCACAGTGACTTGAGCTTCGATACTTTTATCTACATGATATAAAAAGACGTTAATCCTAATTCATAATCGTTGTCCAAGGACAACTTGTGTCAAGCCCGCGAACACTTGACTCTCAAGCTTGACCTAGACCCTGGACCTGAATAAATGTTTCAAAGGGAACTTCTGCTCATGATGGAGAACAATGCATTATGCTAATTTATATCGGAATCTATCCAAAAATGTAGGAGTTATGGTTCGGACGAAAACTTGGCCTTCAGTGTGGCCTTAATCTTGAACCTACTTGAACAGATGTTTCAAATGGCACATCTAACTGTGATGGAGGTCAATTGTGCCAAATTATTTTGAAATCCATCCACAATTGTAGAAGTTATGGACCCGAAATATTCGGATGCACACAAGCCCTAGTGAACACTAGAAATATGTGTGTCAGAGACACTGATGCCCCTGCTAAATGGTATTGGTCACAGGTATGTCATATGACACTAGTAGAGAGAGAGAGAGAGAGAGAGAGAGAAAGAGATGAAAAAATACATTAAATGCCAAGCGAGTGACTACAGAAAAAAAGTTATAAGCATTTATTTGGTTTCAAATCAAAGTCAATCAAAGACATTTTTAAGAATCACACAGGTGTAATCTATTTGTGGCAGGTGTAAAAGGTGTGAAATACATCCTATCAGTGTGAAATAGGCAGTATAAACAATGACAAAACTACCAAATAACTCTTGGATAAAGGTAACTAATACACATAATGTACATACTAAAGACAACGAAATTTCAAAAATATTTTTATAGACAACTTGATTAACGATATGGATGAAATTTGATGGTGGGGTAGATTTTTCTAAAATTTTATTTGGGGACGATTTCACCAAAGAAATCGTCTCCAGGGGACGATTTCTCCGGAGTGATAAACATAACACGGGCCAAGCAGTATGGTGACGATTTCTCCAGGGGCCGATTTCTCCAGCATTCTGCTGAAGTACCCATGTAGATTTAGTCGATATACATAAGAAAAAGTGATGAACATAACACGGGCCAATATTCTATATGTAGTTTGCTTTATTTACAATCGCATTTTAGCGGAGACATGTTTTGTGACACACATGTTCAAATGTCAACACAACGTTATAGACAAACCCCGAGCAGAGTCGTCGTTTGTTAATCTCACCATACCTGAATGTGAATGATCCAGAGTGCAAGAGAGAGCGTTATAGATATTAACTGTATATAGCGCGTAAGAATACACAACTGCCGGATAAAGCCAAGTTCATAAGGTTACGCCTTTATTAGGTCAGTATTAATGACAAAAGCCGGATAAAAAACACAAACTCGTCAGTTATAAAAGGATTGTAATACCCTTGCAATTCCATGGCATTTTGCAGATGAAAGCTTTGAGGAAAGGAAAGCATTCACACCGGAAACTAGTTGTAAATGATCCGGAGTGCAAGAGAGAGCGTTATAGATATTAACTGTATATAGCACATAAGAATACACAACTGCCGGATAAAGCCAAGTTCATAAGGTTACGCCTTTATTAGGTCAGTATTAATGACAAAAGCGGGATAAAAAACACACACTCGTCAGTTATTAAAGGATTGTAATACCCTTGCAATTCCATGGCATTTTGCAGATGAAAGCTTTGAGGAAAGGAAAGCATTCACACCGGAAACTAGTTGTTTTGGAGGACTCAGCGATATAGAGTGGACACACCGTCCAACATTTTTGTCTGAATAGGCAGCTTACGATTCCTATAGGCAAGGGAATCCCTTGAGAGGGATTCCCTGGCCTAAAAATTGGCTATGGTTGTCTCAAAAATTCAAGTCAGCGATCCAGGGCCATCTTGGCCCTCTTGTTTAAGTCTTCTATTGTACTAGAGAACAAAAACTTGACTTTTTTCTTTTAACCAAATGCATAAGACATTCTATTTCACTGTGTACTTCAGCTGTCCAGTGTTTGAACAATCCTGGAGAAGAGGGCTTCTGAGAATCAATATAGGAAATGCTTGTTACCAGCATTATAACATATTTTATATTTACTTTCAACATTTCAGCAACAGAAATTATTTTTTAGCTATAGTAAATTTGTTGTCCTCAGTTGCTTTCAATTTAGTTATCCCCCTCCGTAGGCGGAGGGATATAGTTTTAGCGTTGTCCGTCCGTGTGTCCGTCCGTCCGGGCAAATATCTCCAATACCATTGGACGGAATTTCGTGAAACTTTATATACATATACAATGACCCATTCTCCCGAGACACTTTTTTTGTTTTTTTGATTCGATGCAAAATGGCCGACTGAGAGCGATTTTAAGTTTCACTTAAGTTACACTTAAGTACACTTTTAATGTTTGGAGTCTTCTCTTCAAAACTCGATTTCTCCACAACCCCTGGACCAAATTGGATAAAACTTCATATATGAACTCCTTGGGGTAAGGCGCCGACGTATCTTTCCCTGATTTTCAATTTGACCCCGTGTCATGGAAAAAAGGGGCTTAATGCAAAATTGCAATTTTTACCAATATCTCATTCAGTTTTTGTCAGAATATCATGAAACTTCATGGTTATATTGTTTATGGAAAGTTTTAGCATGTGTCCTTGCTATTTTTAAACTGGGCGTTTTTTAAGTTGACGTTCTGTCATGGAAAAAGGGGGTTTCTTGCAAAATTCCAATTTTTACTAATATTTCATTCAGTTTTGGTCAAAATTTCATTAAACTTCATGGTTATATTGTTTTTTCAAAGTTTCACCATGTGCTCTTGTTTCTTTATCTATGTGTTTTTCAATTTCACCCTCTGTCATGGAAAAAGGGGGTTTCTTGTATAATGACAAGGAAAAAGGGGCCCTAATGCAAAATTGCAATTTTTACTTATATCTTGTTCAGTTTTTGTCAAAATTTCATGAAATTTCATGGTTCTATCTTTTTCTACAAGTTTCAACATGTGCCCTTTGTTTTTTTCAATCTATTAATTACTAATGCGCAAATATGTCTTTCCTGCTTTCTCAAATTGAGGCTGCATCACGGAAAAAGGCGACTTCATGGAAAAAATTGTTTTTCACTAATATCTCCTTTATCGGTGCTCAAAACTTTGTTAAATTTCAAATCTGAACTTGTTGGAACGTTGCCCGGTACCTCTCTTCCTGTTTCTCAATTTCAGGCTGCGTCTCGGGAAAAGGGGGCTTCATGTAAAAAATTGTTTTATGTAATATTTACTACATGACTGCTCAAAATTTTATGAAATTTCGAATTTTGAATTATTATTTAAAAATGCCACAAATCACACACCTGTTGTTTTTATTTCAATGATCCAATATTGTCTTATGGGAAAAGGGGGCTTTAAGGGGGCTTATTGTCCTCTACAAGTTTGTGTTGGCTATCTCTAAGATAGTAATTGCCTTTTCACTTCAAATTTTTGGGGGCATGAACAGGTTCTTTTAGGATAAACGAAGTGAATTTTTATCAATTTCATATATTTTATGACAAGCACTCGTTCGGGGAGCATAACCCATCTCTGACGGCTCTTGTTTTATCTAATGAAATCCTGTGCCATGGAACAAGGGAGCTTAATGTATAATTTCTTCATGGACCAATAACAAAAAGGCCACATGTACATGCAAAACAGAATACCTCCTATACGTTTTTATGAAAAAAGGTCTTTTTCGGCGGGGGATATCATTTCAACGAAATTGCTTGTTTCATCTAAAATTTTACTGTGTGGAAAAGAGTGAGGGCTATACTATTTCACAGAGTCATGCAAAATGTTGGAAAATATGACACAAGATCTTGACCTACAGTGTGTGCAGATCAAGCTATTTTTAAATAGCCTTTCCATGGAGATAAGATTGACCAGTATCATGTCGGATAAGATTGACCAGTAGACATACAAGCTTACTCTAGACTAAATAAAAGGCTTGTACTACTGGAACAACAAGAACCCTTGAACTGCAGTAGTATAATATGGACATGTTAGTAGAAAATAAGATTTGGTTGCTTTTATTACCTAATAGCACCCTTACTCTCTTTCCTTCATTTTTAGCTCACCTGAGCACAACATGCTCAAGGGGTGCTTTTAGGATCACCCTGTGTCCGTCGTCCGTCGTCATTCTTTAAACATCAACTTCTCCTAAACCGCTGGGCAAATTTGGACCAAACTTGGCAGGAATGTTCCTTGGGAGGTCCTCTAAAAATTTGTTTGCAGAATTTGATTCCATCAAAAACTCTGGTTGCCATGGCAACCAAGTGGAATTTTTTAGCAAATTCTTTAAAAATCTTCTCCTCTGAAACCACAGGTTGGATTTTGAAATAATTTCACAGATATTATCCTTGGGTGACCCTTGTCAGAAACTGTTCGTGAAATTTTGATCCGTCAAAAAATATGGCTCTGGTGAATGGGGGCTACTTGAACTAAACAGAAATGAAAGAATTCTTAAAAAATCGTCTTCTCTGAAACCGCAAGTCAGATTTTGAATTAATTTCTCAGGGATGTTCTGTGGATGACCCTTTTCAAAAACTGTTCGCGAAATTTTTATTGGTCAAGAAACATGGCTCTGGTGAATGGGGCTACTTGCACTATATGGAAATGAAGAAATTCTTGAAAATTCTTCTCTGAAATGGCTGGATAGATTTTGAAATGATTGCACAGAGATGATCCTTGGGTGACCATTTTCAAAAGTTGTTCACAAAATTTCGATTGGTCAAGAAACATGGCTATGGCGAATGGGGGCTACTTGCACTATATGGAAATGAAGAAATTCTTGAAAATTCTTCTTCTCTGAAACCCCTCGTCGGATTTTAAAATAATTTGACAGATGTTCCTTGGGTAACCCTTTTCAAAAACTGTACATATAATTTTGATCAGTCATGAAACATGGCTCTAGTGAATTGGGGCTACTTGCACTGTACAGACATGATGAAATTCTTGAAAATTCTCTTTCTCTTAAATCCCAGGTCAGACTTTAAAAGAAATTTTCCGAAATGTTCCTTGGGTGACCCTTTTCAAAACTTGTTTGTAAATTTTGATCCATCAAGCAACATGGCTCTTGTGGATGGGAGCTACTTGGTCGTATACAGAAATGAAGAATTCTTAAAAATTCTTCTTTTTGAAACTGATGGTCAGATTTCGGAATGACTTTTACAGGTGACCTTTTGAAAATTGCTTCGCAAAATTATAAATTTGGTTCCAGTATTTCAATACCTCAAGAAAAATATAGGCTATGGTCATCTCGAAAATTCAGGTGAGCGATCTAGGGCCATCTTGGCCCTCTTGTTAGCTCACCTGAGGCAAGCTTTTAGGATCACGAGGTGTGCGTCATGCGTCGTCAACAGTTCTTCAAGCATCAACTCCTCCTAAGCCACTGGGCCAATTTGGACCAAACTTGGCTGGAATGTTTCTTTGGAAGTCCTCTTTAAAATCTGTTCACAGAATTCGATTCCGTCAAAAAGTCTGTTTGCCATGGCAACTATATGGAATTTTCTCAAAATTCTTTAAAAATCTTCTTCTCTGAAACCGCTGGCCAGATTTAAAAAAAAAAAAAAATCACGGAGATGTTCCTTGGGAAACCCTTTTCAAAAAGTGTTCGTGAAATTTTGATCCGTCAAGAGACATGGCTGTGGTGAATGGGGGCTACTTGCACTATACGGACATAAAGAAATTCTTGAAAATTCTTCTTCTCTGAAACGGCTGGTCAGATTTTGAAATAATTTCTCAGGGATGTTCATTGGGTGACCTTTTTCAAAAATTGTTCACGAAATTTTGATCTGTCAAGAAACATGGCTCTAGTGAATGGGGAAGGGGCTACTTGCACTATACAGACATAGAGAAATTCTTGAAAATTCTTTTTAGCTCACTTGAGCACATTGTGCTCAAGGGGAGCTTTTAGGATCACCCGGTGTCTGTAGTGCATTTTCCGTCATAGGTCATCAACAACTCTTTAAATATCAACTACTCCTAAACCACAGGGCCAATCTGGAACAAACTGGGCTGGAACGTTCCTTGGAAGGTACTCTTTAAAGATTGTTCACAGAATTTGATTCTGTCAAAAATTCTTGAAAATTCTTCTTCTCTGAAACCGTTTTTCAGATTTTGAAACAGTTTCACAGAGATTCCTTGGATGACACTTTTCAATAACTGTATGTGAAATTTTGATGTGTCAAGAAACATAGCTCTGTTGAATGGGGGGCTACTTGCATTATAAGAACATGAAGAAATTCTTTAAAATTCTTCTTCTCTGAAACCCCAGGTCAGATTTTTAGCTTTCCTGAGCACAACGTCATTAAGGGAAGCTTTTAGAATCACCAGGTGTCTGTCGTATGTCATCAACAATTCTTTAAACATCAACTCCTCCTACACCCCTGGGCCAATTTCGACCAAACTTGGCAGGAATTCTCCTTAGGAGGTCCTCTTGAAAAATTGTTCACAAAATTTGATTCCGTCAAAAACTGTGGTTGCCATGGCAACCAAAAGGAATTTTCTAAGAAATTCTTTGAAAATCTTCTTTTCTGAAACCGCTTGCCAAATTTTAAAATAATTTCACAGAGATGTTCCTTTGGTGACCCTTTACAAAAGGTGTTGGTGAAATTTTGATCCGTCAAGAAACATGGCTCTGGTGAATGGGGGCTACTTGCACTATACAGAAATAAAGAAATTCTTAAAAATTCTTCTTCTCTGAAACTGGTTGTAAGATTTTGAAATAACTTTTCAGGGATGTTCTATGGGTGACCCTTTTCAAAAATTGTTCGTGAAATTTTGATCCGTCAAGAAACATGGCTCTTGTGAATGGGGGCTACTTGCACTATACAGAAATGTAGGAATTTTTGAAAATTTCTCTTCTCTGAAATGGCTGGACAGACTTTGAAAAAAAAAATCACAGATTTGTTCCTTGGGTGACCCTCTTTAGCTCACCTGAAGACGAAGTGCTCATGGTGAGCATATGTGATTGCCCAATGTCTGTTGTGTGTCATCCACAATTTCTTTAAACATCTCCTCCTAAACCACTAGGCCAAGATAGATGAAACCTTCGCAGGGATGTTCCTTAGGTGACCTCTATCAAAGTTGTTCAAAGCCATAATTCTGGTTGCCATGGCAACCAAGAAGGAAAAAAAGCAAAATCTTTGAAAATCTTCTTCTCTGAATCTAGAAGGCGTAGAGCTTTGATATTTGGTATGTAGCATCTCCTAGTGGACCTTTTAGTCTAAGGCCTGGCAAGCTGGATTCAATTTTTTTTCAATCCGTCTGGTAGAAAAATTTCATTGGTACCAGGTGATAGTACAGCTATATAGAAATCAAATTAGGGTGGATGCCAGAAACAAAAGTGGTGCAGATTTTTTTCAGACGACATTTTGTTACCCCACCCACTGAAAATGCATTGCATTGAGCTTATGTGTATAAACAACAAAATTTCAATATCTTCCGGAGTATATTGATTGCAAATAGGTCTAATTGATAGTTAAGCACATAAGCAATGGTAAAATTCAGTTACAGGAGAAGATAAAATACACTGGGTGTCTTGGTGTTACCCCACCCACCAAATTTGCATACATTTTTTGAAAATCATGAGCAACTTGATATCATTTAAGACTTTTGTGTTTCAACTTCTAGTAAAAGGATTTGATGAGAACTAAATGCTAACTATTGTACTAAATGGCTGCATTGTATATTTGTAACGGTCTTGCTTATCTGTTACCCCACCCACTAATGTATATTCACGGCCATCTATGAGCTATTATATAATTATGGCAGATTTTAGGAGACACAATTTTTGAAAATTAAGTTGGATTTTTTTGGTTGATAAGGTTCCTTATTTCCACACTGGAATATTGTCTACTGTGATGCAATGCTAGTCATAACACATCGACATGTCCTTCATGTAACAAAATTGTAAAGTAAAAGAAATTCCATTCTAATTTAGAAAAATAACTATTTTTTGGTTCAGATTATAATATTTCACTTTGAATCATCTGTATAACACATATTTGTTTTATATTAATTGAGTATTTTGGAACAAGATTTTGGCACCTTATATGACAGAGAAGATCAGTGTTTTGCAACTATTTTAATTTCTTGAAAAAGTTATATAGATCTAGTAAATGATTCCTAGCTGTTTGTACTAAAATGTAACTGTATTTTCCGTTTTGTTCCCAGAAATTGTTTTTATCAAATTAAACGTCGTGGCTTCTTTTCATGAGCATTTTTTAATCATTGTTATATAAACCACTCATGTTTTACAGCAATGACACAAAATGTTACAGCGCAGACACATATAAGTACCAAAAAAAGATTTGTACTTAGTGCCTTTATTTGAGAAAAATCAAATGAAACAATAATTGAATAGTTACACATGAAATGAAGAAAAGTCATTTGCACCAAAAATACTGTCGTGTTGACAAATTAAGTTATTTCAATTACTCTTCAGTACCCACTGTTAACTATATTCATGCTATATGCATTAAAAATATGATTGTTATGTAGGAAATAAATCTGTTACATCATTGCATTTCAACAAGAGGGACATGGCCCTGGAGTGCTCATCTGAGACTATAGCTTTATTTCCCTCATGTTTATGTGATGAACTTTTAAACTAATCTGTGACCCCAGGGGCAGGGCCAGTTTTGACCCCAAGGGCATAATATGAACAAACTTGGGAGAGGTCCTGTAGGAATTGCTACATGCCAAATATCAAAGCTCTATGCCTTCTAGGTTTAGAGAAGAAGAATTTTATAATTTTCTGTCTTTGTTCATATGTTTGAACTTGTGAACCCCAGGTTAGGGCCAGTTTTGTACCCAGGGGCATTATATGATCAAACTTGGTAGAGGTCTAATAGAAGATGCTACATACAAAATATCAAAGCTCTAAGCCATCAAGATTCAGCGAAGAAATTTTTATAAAGTTTTCCTTCTTTGTTCCTGTGTTCGAACTTATGACCCCCGAGGCAGGGTCATCTTTGAACCCAAGGGCATCATATGGACAAACTTGGTAGAGGTCCACTAGGAGATGTTACATTCCAAATATCAAAGCTCTTTGCCTTTTACTTTGTGAGGAGAAGAATATTAAAGTTTTCATTCTTTGTTCCTATGTTTAAAATTGTAACACTCTGGGCTGGGCCAGTTTTGACCCCAGGGGCATCATGTGAACAAACTTGGTAGAGGTCCACTAGGAGATGCTATATACTAAATATCAAAGCTCTATGTCTTCAATTTTCAAAGGAGAAGATTTTTAATGTTTTCCTTCTTTGTTCCTATGCTCAAACTTGTGACCCCCGGGGTGGGGCCAGTTTTGACCCCAGTCGCATTATTTGAACAAACTTGGTAGAGGTCCACTAGGAGATGGTCACATACCAAATATCAAATTTAAAGCTCTATGCCTTCTACTTTCAGAGAAGATTTTCAAGGATTTTGTATTTTTTTTCCTTTTTGCGGCCATGGCAACCAGAATTATGAGTGGAATTCTATTCTTTGAACAATTTTGGTAGAGCTTCACCCAAGGAACATCCCTGGCAAGTTTCATCAAGATTTGCCCAGTGATTTAGGAGAAGATATTTAAAGAAATTGTTGATGGACGACAGACGCTGGACGCCGGACATAAGACGATCACAATGGCTCATCTTAAGCACTTAGTGCTAAGGTGAGCTAAAAAAAAAAAAAAAAAGAACTCAGAAAAGCACCCACATCCACATCCACACCCACATCCACAACATATACACATACACACACACACAGCGCAGCTGTACTGCAAATGCAGCAAACAAAGAAACTGATGGTTGATCATACGTCACAATTACGCTGAATGAACATCGCATTTGTTAATTTTAAGTCAGCAAGAGGATTTTAGCTCCACTGGTCGAAGGCCAGCGGGCTTATTTCATGGCCTGCTGTCCGTCGTGTGTCTGTCCGTATGTGCATTAACTTATATTTCAAACATCTCCTCTAACACTACCCAACCAAACTTGATGAAACTTCACAGAAATGATTCTGCCATGGCTTTCTTCAGAATTTCTTGAATGAATCCGATACCTTCACAAACTCTGTTTGCCATGGCAAAAAAAACCCTGAAAAATATTGAAATCTTTGAAAATCTTCTTATCTGAAAGCATAAGGCATAGGGCTACCAAACTTGGCATGTAGCTTTATGTTGTGAACTTCTACCAAGTTCCTTCAAATAATAGCCCTGGAGTCGAAATTTGCCCCGCCTAGAGGGTCACAAGTTTTATACGGGATTATATAGAGAAAATTTAAAAATCCGTCTTTAGGGCCTTGGGCCACCAAATTTGGCATGTATCTTTATCAACTGGGCATCTACCAAGAGTGCCCAACTTATAGTCCGGGGGTCAAATTTGGCCCGGCCCCGGGGTCACAAGTTTTACATGGGCTTATACTGGGAAAGCCTTTAAAAATCTACCAGTACATAGCCGCAAGGCCTAGGACTACCAAATTTTGGATGTAGCTTTATCTAGTGGGCCTCTACCAGAAGGACCCAAATTATAGCTTTGGGTTAAGTTTGTCCCCACACCAGGGGTCACAAGGTTTTACCTTGGCTTTCGTGTTGAAAACTTAGTAAATGATCTTTTTACTAACCATAATAAAGCCTAGGGCTACCAAATTTAGCCCTGTTTCATGGGTCTCATGTTATATACATGGCCTTTTTTTCTTTTAGGAAACTTTGAAAATCTTCTTGTTTATAACACAACATTCTCTACCTGCATTATTTGGCACGGGGGTTTATCTTGTGGACCTCCACCAGGATTCAAGTAATTATAGCTTTGTGGTCAATAATGGCTTTGCCCAGAGGTCAAGGGGTCATAACTTTCTCATAGGATTTTATGGAAAAAAAATGTATGTCTTCAAGTTTAAAACCAATTGCCCAGAGTAATAATATTTGGCTTGTAGTGTTTTCACGTATTAGCCAGTGGCACGATACAGGGCCGCCATGGCCCTCTTATATTAAGTTATATCCCCTATTGCATCAGTGAACTAGAGAAACAGATGGATGAAAATAAGAAATAGGGCCTTTTTTTGGCCTGGGCCTTAGCCTATTGTATGTCTTCAAGTTTGAAACCATTTGGCCGGAGTTGTAATATTTGGCTTGTAGTGTTTTCACTTATTAGCCAGTGGAGCAATGCAGGGCCATTATGACCCTCTTGTTTCAAGTCATATCCCCTACTGCATCAGTGAAATAGATTAAAAGAGTAGGAGAGTAAGAATAACAAATGAAATAAAACAGATTAAGTAATGAAAATAGCCAAATCTTAGTGTTGGCATACTTATGGTTACAGTTGTGAATATATAATGAAATAACGAAATCAAAGGGTAATGCGCAACAACAAATTATACTGTTGCACTCATAAATAGATAATTTTTGAGGTGCTAAATGCTAAAACTACATAACTGTTCTTAATTCTAGTCCTCAATGTCTATCCTAGTAGCTCTAGCCAAAACTGTGAAAAAATCTAGCCAGAAATATTAACACATTCAATGTGAAGACTGAAAATCAGAGATTGTTTTCAATTCATTCTGCAAGGAACATTTATTAGGTGTTTTACGGTATGCGAAATTGGTCAGACTTGATTTAATATAAGTCTTACATACATGTAAATGTGGATTTTTATGAGCATCTTAAATTCAAAAGATTTGTCAAAAAGATTGCATTGTTTCATTGTTTTTTTCATTATTGTGGACATAGGAAAAGTTTAATTTTTGTTATAGGCAAATTTGGGGTAGGCGCATTTATTAGCATATAAAAAAAAATCTGCACCACTTTCAGATCTGGCATCCATGCTTAGAGTGACTCTAATAGACTATCCTAACTCACTGTACCATTTGAATTTTTCTACCAGATGGATTGAAAAAAAATTAAAAATAGGGCCCTTTTTTGAGCTGGGCCTTAGCCTATTTACCAAGATTGTTCATATTATGCCCCTGGAATTAAAACTGGCCCTGCCCCTGGGGTCACAAGTTTGAAACATAGGAACAAAGGAAAATTTAAAAATCTTCCTCTCTGAAACTACAAGGCATAGAGCTTTGATATTTGGTATGTAGCATCTCCTAATGGACCTCTTCCAAGATAATCCATATGATGCCCGTGGGCTCAAAACTGGCCCTGCCCCAGGGGTCACAAGTTCAAAACATAGGAACAAAGAAGGAAAACTTTAAAAATCTTTTCTGAAAATAGAAGGTGCAGAGCTTTGATATTTGGTATATAGAATCTCGTAGTGGACCTCTACCAAGATTGTTCATATGATGTTCCTGGGGTCAAAACTGGTCCCACCCAGGGGATCACAAGTTTGAAACATAGGAACGAAGAAGGAAAACTTTAAAATTATTCTTCTTTAAAACTAGAAGGCGTAGAGCTTTGATATTTGGTATGTAGCATTTTCTAGTAGACCTCTACCAAGATTGTTCATATGATGCCACTGGAGTTAAAACTGGCCCCGCCCCAGGGGTCACAAGTTTGAAATATAGGAACAAAGAAAGAAACTTTAAATATCTTCTTCTTTGAAGCAAGGAGTAGAGCTTTGATATTTGGTATGTAGTATCTCCTAGTTGACCTCTACCAAGATTGTTCATATGATGATGCCCCTGGGGTCAAAACTGGCTCTGCCCCAGGGGTCACAAGTTTGAAACATAGGAACAAAGAAGGGAAAACTGTAAAAATCTTCTTCTTTGAAACAAGAAGGAATAGAGCTTTGATAATTGGTATGTAGCGTCTGCTAGTTGACCTCTACCAAGTTTATTCACATGAAGTCCTTGAGGTGCAAACTGGAACAGCCTCAGGGGTCACAAATTTGAAACATAGGAACAAAGAAGGAAACTTTAACAATGTTTTTCTCTGAGACTGTAATTGTAGAGCTTTGATATTTCATATGTAGCATCTTCTAGTGGACCTATACCAAAAACGATATGATGATCTCTTCGGACAAGAAAGATTTCATTGTAGACCATTACTACTTAGTACTCAGGTAAGCGATATAGGACCATCGTGGTCCTTTTGTTAGTTCACCTGAGCACAATGTGCTCAAGGGGAGCTTTTAGGATCACCCAGTGTCTGTTGTGCGTCGCCATCGTCAACAATTTTTAGCTCTACTGGCTTTCAGCCAGCAGAGCTTCTGTCATGGCGTGGTTTCCGTCGTCTGTCTGTCCATCTGTCTGTTAGTCTTTTTCTTGTTTACGCAATAAAATCTGCATTTGTTGCCCGATTTCCATGAAACTTGCACAGTTTGTGTATCTCATCAATAGCTTTAACCCTATTGATTTTGAGAACAATCCAACAGTATGGGAAAAGTAGCCATTTCAAGTTGAAAATTTCAAATTCTTGTTTACGCAATAAAGTCTGCATTTGTTGCCCGATTTTCGTGAAACTTGCACAGTTTTGTATCTCATCAATAGCTTCAACCCTATTGATTTTGAAAAAAATCCAACAAACAGTATGAGAAAAGTAGCCATTTCAAGTTGAAAATTTCAAATTCTTGTTTACGGGATAAAGTCTGCATTTGTTGACCGATTTTTGTGAAATTTGCACAGTTTATCTAATCAATAGCTTCAACCCTATTGATTTTGAAAAAAATCCAACAAACAGTATGGGAAAAGTAGCCATTTCAAGTTGAAAATTTCAAATTCTTGTTTACGCGATTAAGTCTACATTTGTTGCCTGATTTTCATGAAGCTTGCACAGTTTGTTTATCTCATCAATTGTTTCAGCCCTATTGATTTTGAGAAAAATCCAAGAAACAGGATGGGAAAAGTAGCCATTTCAAGTTGAAAATTTCTAATTCTTTTTTATGCAATAAAGTCTGCATTTGTTGCCAGATTTTCATGAAAATCACACAGTTTGTTTATCTTATCAGTAGCTTCAACCCTATTGATTTTGAGAAAAATCCAACAAACAGTATGGAAAAAGTACCCATTTCAAGTTGAAAATTTCAAATTCTTGTTTACGGGATGAAATGTGCATTTGTGATTAAATTTTTGTGAAACTTGCAGAGTTTGTTTATCTCGCCAATAGCTTCAACCCTATCTATTTTGAAATAAATCCAACAAACAGTATGGGAAAAGAAATCATTTCAAGTTGAAAATTACCAATTCTTGTTTTCGTGACAAAGTTTGCATTTCTCATTTTTCTTTTTGCATTATGAATTCATAGTGTATGCTGGAATAAAAGCAAAATCTCTGCCAGTAGAGTGATATCAGGGCCTTCTAGTTTAAACATCAACTCCTCCTAAATCTGTCAAGAAATATGGCTCTGGTGAATTGGGGCTACTTGCACTATACAGAATAGAAGAAATTCTTGAAAATTCTTCTCTGAAACCGCTGGCCAGATTTTAAAATAATTTATCAAGGATGTTCCTTGGGTGACCCTTTTCAAAGATTGTTCGAGAAATATTAATCGGTCAAGGAAGATGGCTCTGGTGAATGGGGACTACTTGCACTCTAGGAAAATGAAGAAATTCTTGAAAAATCTGCTTCTCTGAAGCGGCTTGACAGATTTTGAAATAATTTCACATCAATGTTCCTTGGGTAACCCTTTTCAAAAATTGTTTGCAAAATTTTGATAGGTCAAGAAACATTGCTCTGGTGAATGGGGGCTACTTGCACTTATATGGAAATGAAGAATTTCTTGAAAATTCTAATTTCTTGAAAATTCTTCTTTCTGAAACTGATGGTCAGATTTTGAAAAGACTTTTATAGGTGACCTTTTGAAAATTGCTTTGAAAAATGATAATTTTGGTTCCAATATTTCAATACCTCAAAAAAAGAATAGGCTATGGTCATCTCAAAAATTCAGGTGAGTGATCCAGGGCCATCTTTGCCCTCTTGTATAATAATTTCAGCAATGTTCCATGGATGACCTTTTTCAATAATTGTTTGCAAAATTTTGATCCGTCAAGAAACATGGCTCTGGTAAATGGGGGCTTCTTGCACTATACAGAAATGAAGAAATTCTTAAAAATTCTTCTTCTATGAAACCGCTGGTCAGATTTTGAAATAATTTCACAGAGATGTTCCTTTGATGACCCTTTCCAAAAATTGTTTGTGAAATTTTGATCCGTCAAGAAATCTGGCTCTGGGGAATGGGGGCTACTTGCGCTATAGGGAAATGAAGAAATTCTTAAAAATTCTTCTTGTCTCAAACGGCTGGACAGATTTTGAAATAATTTCACAGAGATGTTCCTTTGGTGACCCTTTTGAAAAATTGTTCGTGAAATTTTGATTCATCAAGAAACATGGCTCTGGTGAATGGGGGCTACTTGCACTATAGGGCAATGAAGAAATTCTTAAAAATTCTTCTTCTCTGAAACGGCTTGCTAGATTTTGAAAAATTTTCACAGAGATATTCCTTGGGTGACCCTTTTCAAAAAATGTTCGTGAAAGTTCGATTCGTCGAGAAACATTGCTCTGGTGAATGGGGGCTACTTGCACTACATGTATATGGAAATGAAGAAATTCTTGAAAATTCCTCTTCTCTGAAACTGCTGGTCAGATTTTGAAAGGACTTTTACAGGTGACCTTGTAAAAATTGCTTGTCAAAATGATGATTTTGTTTCCAGTGTTTCAATACCTTCAAAAAAAAAAAAAAAAAAGGCTATGGTCCTCTCAAAAATTCAGGTGAGCGATCCAGGGCCATTTTGGCCCTCATGTTTAAAATTGCTTGGCAAAATAATGATTTTTTTTCCCGATGTTTCAATTCCTCAAAAAAAAAAAAAAAAGGGCTATGGCCCTCTCAAAAAGTCAGGTGAGCAATCCATGGTCATCTTGGCCCTCTTGTTTTTTAAAAGCTGACTTATTTCGGATAGTTAAAGTAAGGTGTAATTTCTTATAAAACATTGGTTGAGTAAATGATGTTATTCATAGGGAAAAATTAGTAATGATTTGTTAATCATTAGTAACTATTAGATTTTACTTTTCTTTTCAGACAGTCTTTGGATGTGTTTTCTGTCATGGGTAATAGTCCAGGTCCATGGGAAAACAAAACAGAGATTGGGTTCTGGAGGGGTCGGGATAGTCGACAGGAACGTCTTGACCTTGTTGTCATGTCCAGAAAAGATCCAGATATTATAGATGCAAAAATGACTAGAATGTTTTTCTTTCCACATGATCAAGAAAAATATGGAGATCTTGTCTCTCATATTTCTTTTTTTGATTTTTTTAAGGTGAATAATTTACTACATGTATCTATACCCAAAGGTTATATTGACATTTATATTTCTGGATTCCCAGGAAAATACCCACCAATGATTCTAATGAAATTCCTATCTTCATACCACACAACAAAAATGTAGACCTATCAAAATTGAAAGCATCTGCAGACATCAATGAGGCACAAATGATGGAATTTGTCTTTGATTGGGTTGGAAACATTGTAAGAAAAGGAGAAAATCCTAGTTTTCTAGCAGTTTCTCAATTTCCTACAATGTTTTCAAAATATTCTTTCAGGTGAAATAGCCTTTTGAGGCAAAGTAAAATTTTGCTGTGATGTTTAATCTTTAACCTGAAAACACATGCACAGGTGCAAAGACCGCTGTGTCATGACCTAACCTGTTAAAACAGCATTTAACTTTAATACAAACAAACAGACAAATCTTTAAAGGTCAGTAAAATAGGGATTGTGTGATAAATGGTCTATCTAATTCTAATTAAAAGAAACTAATATATTTGATTAGCTAAACCATTTTGACAAGTCTACCAAAAGATCTGTTCCTATAGTAAAAAATTTCTTGAGAATTAGAATTCTATTAAACCTTCCACTGCTAAGCTTGACTTACCGACCTTGTGTAGTCTGATCTTGGATTTGCGCTGTCCTATGAAGAGATCTATTTCTTCCTGAAATACCTTTGATTGAGTTTTTACTGCCGGCCTAAAAGTTTCATGTTAGTTATCTAGCAGGATAAGTATTAAGATTAACTGGTGAATACTGCTACTAGTCATCTGTATATGCTTTATCAGTTTGTGATTCAGTTTCATGTATCTCTGCTTTCTGTGTTTATCAGAATTTCTTGTAATGTACCACAGTGTATTGCTGTGGCATAAACAGCAAATATGTGCAAGTAATGTACTTATGAAGAATAGTTACTTGAAGCATTTTCCTCATTTGTCAGAATGTCTTGAAAGGTAGCTGCAAAGCAAGTTGTCAGTTTAGAGTTGTTGAAATGCTTAAGTTCTCAGAAGTTGAAATATACTCATGTTATTGGTATGTTGTGTTAAAGGCCATTGCGATGGGGGCCTCAACAGCTCTTGCAAAATCTGCACAGGCTGGCCAGGGTTCATAACCTGGATTGATACATTTTGGAAATGCATTGAACTCTTTTTTTTTTTTCACAGAGTTAGGCTTATTTATTGGTTATATGTATTTCAGTACAAATATCAGCTAAATATTGATGGGACAGTAGCTGCTTACAGATTTCCATACTTGCTGGCTGGAGATGGTGTGGTGTTTAAACAAGATTCTAATTACTATGAACATTTTTATAAAGATCTGAAGCCCTATGTTCATTACATACCATTTAAACAAGATTTGAGTGATTTGAAGGAGAGAATAACTTGGGCAAGACAAAATGATGATAAGGTGAGCTTAAAATATGATGAAATATGTAACAATGTACCAAAAGGCTTATGCAATAAGCATAGATGTAGATCAGTATGCAGAGAATATATAGTCTGATGTTAGGTTTACACCATTGGCTACTTTTGTTCTGTACAACTGGGAAAAATGAACTCATTAATTCCAATGGAATTGATGTGTACATGAGTGAAGTTGGTAGAGGACAGAGGTGGTTTGTTAGATTCTGAGTTTGGATTAATGATATAATCAATACTACAGATACACGGCGGAGAATCACGTGACACAACAACAACAATAATGACTGACATTTGAAAAAATTCCCTGACTTCAGGTAAGAAAATCTTCAATAATTCCATTAATACGTGACCGATTGGAATTTGGTTTAAAGCAGAGAAGGCGGAGGGACTCCAGGGATTTGCTTGATGTGTTAGATTTTTTAAACAACACCAGATAAAAAAGTTATTGACGAGCAAACAAATTTTTTACCCTGGATAATTTGTTTGCTCGTCAATAAGTTTTTTATCAGGTGTTGTTTAAAAAATCTAACACATCAAGCAAATCCCCGGAGTCCTTCCGCCTTCTCTGCTTCAAACCAAATTCCAATCAGTCACGTATTAACGGAATTATTGAAGATTTTCTTACCTGAAGTGGGGGAATTTCTTCAAATGTCGGTCATTGTTTTTGTTGTGTCACGTGATTCCCCGCCGTGAGATATCTAGGGATATATCCTATGTGTTCTTCGATGAGAAGCCTTTGGCTATAAGTCAATTTTTTTCCTTCAGGCTAAACTTTTTAGGAGAAGATGTTTGCTAAATTCAAGTAAACATATTTGGTAATGAATTTTTGATTGACAGCCCAAGTGCAATCTTTTGATTGCCACACATAACAGCTTTACCCTTTACCGTAAAATCATCAATTTAAATGCCCTCTTGGATGAAGCCTTTTGAGTAGATTGTCAGAAAAGGAGAAAATACTGGCAACCGGCATCTCTCCATTTCTCACTTTGATTTTTAGCCTTCCAGGAGTAGAGTTCTTTTTTTTTTGAGTCATGGTCATCTTGTTGACCAGCATAAGCTTTCAGTCTGTGCAAGTGTAAAACTTGTTGTTTGGTAGAGCCTAAAAAGGTAAATAGTTCGAACAGTAGCCGAGTAATCACCAGAATGTCTGAAAAGTGGCCACATTTGTACCTGACAGCTGTATTTCATAGGTTATGTACCAGAAACTGTAAATGTGCATGGCACAATATATGTATGTCTGACATCAGCTGTTGAAGAAATGTATTCAACTGAACTCACACATAATTGTGTTTTGAGCACATGAGTCTACTCTGTCAAAATAATTAACCAGCCATGCTCTTGCAAAGGGGGGCTTAATGCATCTTTGTGATACATTTTACCAAGCAAGCAATCACATGATCATGGATCCATTAAATTGATTTTGTTTAATAACCAATCGTATCATGAGGTAGAGTGGTCCTTGAGCATAGAGATACATGTAATTGACCAATAGTGAAAAGTTTCATATCACGTCAGCTTATGCGAACTCCATTAAGATACATTATGCCCCATTTTCAGAGCATGGCTTTTTTCGAAAGCGTGGCCCTTTTACTACACAACAAATTTTCCGATTTGTTCAACTTGAAAGGTGAGGCTTTTCTTTGAACAAATGAAACAAATATTGTGGGAAAAGGAGAAAATGCTTGTTACTCACATTTTACTCCTTTTCCAAAAATGGTTGCAGATGCTCTGTGCTTCAGATCTTTAAAAGTTGGGACTGTGTGTTAACCTTTTACCACACAGTGACGACTTTTGACGACCCTGAGGTAGAAGGAGAAAATGTTGGGTTCCCACAATGTTTTCTACCCTTCCCAAATCAAATTTTGATTCTTCATTCATACTCATTTTGTCATCTGAAATGCTTTCAATTTGGACCAGTTTATAAATTTGTTTGTTTGGTAAAGATCTAGTTAAAGGGTTTTTTCCACCTTTGGTGACTGTACTAGTTTGATTCCTGTCTAATTCTTTTGGCAAATTCTGAACAGTAATCAGAACCGAGGATGCTGAACTTGCCAAGAGCAGCTGGTAATGATGTTCATGATATGAACAAAAAAAAAAAAGAAAATTAATTTCTTGATCTTAATCTCATCCTAGACATATAGGATCTGATGTGAGTGGACTCATGAGATAAGATTTTATTGAACAAGTCAAATTAAGTGAGCTTTTGGTGAGCTTAATAACATTTTCCTTGACGATTTCAATGAAATCTTATATCAAAAGCCTACAAATGTCAGATTCTATTTATCACATAACAATTTTTCACAAAATATAGATCAGATGATGCAAGAACATTCTTAAATGCACCCGCAGTATTTTCCACGAGACCCATGTACTTGTATGAAATGCGTACAAAATGACATCAAAAATGACGTCACACAAATGTGATATCAAACGTGTGTGAGATAAGAAAATTCATAATGGGTATATTATACTGAAAACAAGGGAAGTTATGTGATAAAAATATTTTGTAATATATTTATGTCTTTCAGGTGAAAGAAATAAGCAAAAATGGTAGAAGTTTCGTCATGAACAACTTATTGCCAGCAGATATATTTTGTTACCATGTAAAATTATTTCATGTAAGTAAATCGTCAGTTCCCTGTTTTCATTACGTACATGTTTTCGATACTTTTACGTTTCTGCGCATGTTTTCTAAACCAGAAGAGGAATGATGTCATCGTTTGTATTCACTACATACAGATATCGTCCATTTTCAACGTCTTCGAAATTTCTCCAAAATGCGTCAAAAAAAGTAAGTAACGACCTTTTTCTTGCATTCATTCCAGAAATTAATGTTTTTGCTAAGTACTTTTTTGTTTTTCGATGATTTTATCCCAAAATTGACTAAGGAAAAGGGTCAGCCTGTTCGTTTTGGTTGCAAAAGTAACGTGACTGTCATGTGACCTCAGTGATCGGTTCGGTACAGGATGTTTCAAAAGTGCTGAAACCTTATATAATTTTTTTGTCAAACACATGGTGAGAATATTTGTTACTATTATTGTAAAGTGAATAAAGAGCATTTTTTTTCTTTCTATATCATTTATTTATCCATATTTCTTCTCTCATTTCAGGCAAACCCTGTGTCTTTTACATCAAAATACAGGATTTATTCACCAACAGCAATGACCAATGCTTATAAAGCAGTAAGAGAAATGCAGATGCCAGTTAAAACTGCTGCACGACAATATGGTGTTCCCCAGACAACCTTAAGGGATCGTGCTCTTGGACGAATTGATCCAGAAACGACATCATCAGGGCCACAAGCGTAACTGAGTCAACATGAGGAGGCAGTATTTGTGGAGCATATCAAGTCTATGTCTCAGCTGGGTTATGGATATTCCCGAAGTGAGGTTATCAATTGAGCATCAAATTATGCTGTGTTCCTTGGAAAACGAGACAAGGAACATCCATTGAGTGACAGATGGTACAGGTCTTTCATGGACAGATTGCCAGAAATTAAGAAAGTGAAACCTAGATCTCTTGTAAACTATAAGGCACAAGCAACCTCCAGAGAAAAAGAATCTTCATATTTTGATAATTTACAATCTGTATTACAAAGAAATAACCTTATGAACAAACCAGAGCACATATATAAAGTTGATGAAAAAGGTGTGCAGACTGAGCATAGACCACCATATATCGTTTGCGCAGATAATTCTGTCCCTGCAATTACATCATCCAGAACATGCATTACAACAGTTATAGGATGTGGCAACGCCATTGGTATGCAAATACTACCTTATTCATCTTCAAAGGAAAACGCCTCACAAGTGAACTCTTACAGGGAGCAAGTCCTGGTACGCAAGGAACAGTCAATGAAACTGGTTGGTCAAATTCAGATGTATTTCTAAAATACTTTAACACCAATTTTCTGAAGTTTGTGCAACATGAAAGTGAAGACCTGCCACTCTTGCTTATCTTTGATGGTCATCTGTCAAATGTAACTGTACCTGTTACTGATTGGGCTAAGAAAAACAATGCGATTTTGTTTGTTCTTCCAGCTCATAGTAGCCATGTTCTGCAACCTCTGGATGTGGGTTGTTTTGGTCCCATGCAGCACATTTACAATGCTCAATGCCACAAGTTTCTGAGGGAAAACTCTGCCTCTAAAATAACTCGGTACAATGTTTGCACTTTGGCATGCCATGCATACAGGTCTGTTGTCAACATACTGTCAGCATTCAAGCGTACAGGGATCTATCCATTCAATCCAGATGCCATTTCAGATTTGCAGCTTGCAACTTCAAAGGCCTTCTTACCTCCTCAACCTAATTCCAGTGAGCATGTCCTTGAAAACAGTACAACTTCTGCTCCTCAGCCTGCACAGTTCTTTGCAAATGCAGAAAAAGTAATTGCAGACAAGCAAGGATTTGAAAATAAGCAAAAACATAAAACAATCAGCAGCATTGTTTCTGGAAGATCCATTACTTCTCCCACCGTGCAAAGGCAAAGAATCACACAAAAAAGTGAAAAAAAATTATCACAGAAAAGTTCTAAAGTGAAAGTTAATGTAACCCCTTCCATCAGTAACAAACGAAAACGTGATTGGAGCCCCCAGCCAGGTCCTTCAAGGTAACTTATTGATAAATCCCTCAGTGAATCAGACCTGTCTTCAAATGATGAAATCGCAGATGATGAAAAGTGCTGCGTGTGCCATTTATTTCAGCCTAGAGAACTTCTAGAATGTGTTTATATCGTGTTTACCAAATGGGTACAATGTGACTATCCATCATGTGGTCATTGGACACATCTTAAATACTGTTGCAAGCAGTCTGTAGTAAGACTACATTATGATTTTATTTGCCCATGTCATGATAATACCAACACAGAAGAACAACTTAAACTGTATTACACCATGGTTGAAAAATGGTTTTGATTTTTGTTTTATGCTTAACTGACCTGAATAACATACGACTTTATTTAGACATCTGGGTATTTAGTGCACCTTTACATTTTGGTTAGGTAAACATTTTTTAACTGTATCAGTACATAAATACTCTGCAATAAGGAGTAGTGAAAAGTATCAAAAACAGGTCAACAGTGCAAATGGCGATCTTGTTTTACCGTTGATAAAAATTTCTCTATTGTTCAGCTTCTTTTCCTTTTTATTATACAGCCCGAGGGGGCAAGCATATAGTCGCAGCTTCGTCCGTCCATCCGTCTGTCTGATGCCATTTCTCCACAAAGCCTTGACCAAATTGGATAAAACTTCATATATGAACTCCTTAGGGTAAGGCACCTCCGTGTCTTTGCCGGAATTTCCATTTGACCCCGTGTCATGGAAAAAAGGGGATTAATGCAAAATTGCATTTTTTACTAATATCTCATTCAGTTTTTGTCAAAATTTCATGAAACTTCATGGTTATATTGTTTAAGGAAAGATTCAGCATCTGCCCTTGCTATTTTTAATCTAGGCGTTTTTTAAGTTGACGTTCTGTTACGGAAAAAGGGGGTTTCTTGCAAAATTCCAATTTTTAGCTCTACTGGCTTTCAGCCAGCATAGCTTATGTCATGGCTTGGATTCTGTCGTCCGTCTGTCCGTCCGTTCGTCCATCTGTCCTTCCGTCCTTCCGTCTGTCCGTCCGTTAGGCTTTTTCTTGTTTACGCGATAAAGTCTGCATTTCTTGCCCGATTTTCGTGAAACTTGCACAGTTTGTTTATCTCATCAATAGCTTCAACCCTATTGATTTTGAAAAAAATCCAGCAAATAGTATGGGACAAGTAGCCATTTCAAGTTGAAAATTTCTAATTCTTGTTTAAGCCATAAAGTCTGCATTTGTTGCCCTGTTTTCATGAAAATCACACAGTTTGTTTATCTTATCCGTAGCTTCAAGCCTATTGATTTTGAGAAAAATCCAACAAACATTATGGAAAAAGTAGCCATTTCAAGTTGAAATTTTCAAATTCTTGTTTACTGGATAAAATGTGCTTTTGTAAATAGATTTTTGTGAAACTTGCACAATTTGTTTATCTCACTTATAGCTTCAACCCTATCTATTTTGAAATAAATCCAACAAACAGTATGGAAAAAGCCATTTTAAGTTGAAAATTTCAAATTATTGTTTACGCGATAAAGTCTGCATTTGTTGCCTGATTTTCGTGAAATGTGCACAGTTTGTTTATCTCATCAATAGCTTCAACCCTATTGATTTTGAAAAAAATCCAACAAACAGTATGGGAAAAGTAGCCATTTCAAGTTGAAAATTTCAAATCATTGTTTACGTGATAAAGTCTGCATTTGTTACCTGATTTTCATGAAAATCACACAGTTTGTTTATCTTATCAGTAGCTTCAAGCCTATTGATTTTGAGAAAAATCCAACAAACATTATGGAAAAAGTAGCCATTTCAAGTTGAAATTTTCAAATTCTTGTTTACTGGATAAAATGTGCTTTTGTAAATAGATTTTTGTGAAACTTGCACAATTTGTTTATCTCACTTATAGCTTCAACCCTATCTATTTTGAAATAAATCCAACAAACAGTATGGGAAAAGAAACCATTTCAAGTTGAAAATTACCAATTCTTGTTTTCATGACAAAGTATGCATTTCTTGTCAGATTTTCATGAAAAAGCAAAATTGAATTCTCTGCCAGTAGAGCATATTCAGGCCCTTCAGGGCCTTCTAGTTACTAATGTCTCATTCAGTTTTGGTCAAAATTTCACTAAACTTCATGGTTACATTGTTTTTAGCTCCACTGGCTGAAGGTCAGCGAGCTATAGTCATGGCGTTACTTCTCCTCAGAGACTACTGACTGGATTTTTAGCTCACCTTAGCACAACGTGCTCAAGGGGAGCTTTTAGGGTCACTGGGTGTCCGTTGTCCGTCGTGCGTCGTCAACAATTCTTTAAACATCAACTCCTCCTAAACCACAGGGCCAATTTGGACCAAACTTGGCAGGAATGTTCCTTGGGAGGTCCTCTTTAAAAATTGTTCACAGAATTTGATTCTGTCAAAAACTCTGGTTGCCATGGCCATGGTTTGTTCAAATTATATCCCTGGGGTCAAAACTGGCCCCACCCCAGGGGTCACAAGTTTGAGCATAGGAACAAAGAAGGAAAACTTTAAAAATCTTCTCCTCTGAAACTTGAAGGCGTAGAGCTTTGATATTTGGTATGTAGCATCTCCTAGTGAACCTCTACCAAGTTTGTTCAAATTATATCCCTGGAGTCAAAACTGGCCCCACCCCAGGGGTCACAATTTTGAGCATAGGAACAAAGAAGGAAAACTTTAAAAATCTTCTCCTCTGAAACTTGAAGGCGTAGAGCTTTGATATTTAGTATGTGGCATCTCCTAGTGAACCTCTACCAAGTTTGTTCAAATTATGTCCCTGGGGTCAAAACTGGCCCCACCCCAGGGGTCACAAGTTTGAGCATAGGAACAAAGAAGGAAAACTTTAAAAATCTTTTCCTCTGAAACTAGAAGGTGTAGAGCTTTCATATTTGGTATGTGGTATCTCCTAGTGGATCTCTACCAAGTTTGTTCAAATGATGTCCCTGGGGTCAAAACTGGCCCCACCCTGGGGGTCACAAATTTGAGCATAGGAACAAAGAAGGAAAACTTTAAAATTCTTTTTCTCACAAACTAGAAAGCGTAGAGCTTTGATATTTAGTATGTTGCATCTCATAGTAGACCTCTACCAAGTTTATTCAAATGATGTCCCTGGGGTCAAAACTGGCCCCACCCCGGAGGTAACTAGTTTGAGCATAGGAACAAAGAAGGAAAACTTTAAAATTCTTCTCCTCTGAAACTAGATGACGTAGAGCTTTGATATTTGGTATGTGGCATCTTCGAGTGGACCTCTACCAAGTTTGTTTAAATCATGCCGGTGGGGTCAAAACTGGCTCCACCCCGGGGGTCACAAGTTCGAACATAGGAAGAAAGAAAGAAAATTTAAAAATTCTTCTTCTCTTAAACTAGAAGGCATAGAGCTATGATATTTTGCATGTAGCAATTCCTAGTGGACCTCTGCCAAGTTCGTTCATATTATGCCCTTGGGGTCAAAACTGGCCCTGCCCCGTGGGGTCACAGGTTGGAACATAGCAACAAAGAAGGAAAACTTTAGAAATCTTCTCTGAAACTTGAGGGTGCAGAGCTTTGATATTTGGTATGCAGAATCTTCTAGAGGACCTCTACCAAGTTTGGTCATATAATGTCCCTTGCGTCAAAACTGGCCATGCCCGGAGGTCACAGGTTGGAACATAGGAACAAAGAAGGAAAATTTTAAATTTCTTTTTCTCTTAAATGGGAAGGTGTAGAGCTTTGATATTTGGTATGTAGCATCTTTGAGTGGACCTCTACCAAGTTTGTTCCAAGGATGCTGCTTTGGTTAAAACTGATCCAGCCCTGGGGACCACAAGTTCGAACATAGGACAAAGAAGGAAAATTTGAAATTCTTCTTTGAAACTGGAAGGTGTAGAGCTTTGATATTTGATTGCCCTATGTCCGGCGTCTGTCTTTCTATAAACATCTTCTTCACCTAACCCACTGGGCCAATCTTGATGAAACTTGGCAGGGATGTTCCTTGGGTGAAGCTTTACCAAAGATGCTCAAAGAATTGAATTTCACTCATAAGCTATAGTCTAAGGTGAGTATTCCAGGGCCGATGGCCCTCTTGTTTTAGTTCTGGTAAAGGTTTGTTGACCTCCTGGTGATTAAGTGCAAAATGGACAGAAGGGGTGTTCATCCTGGTGACCTAGTTTTTAGCTCACCTGAGCACAATGTGCTCAAGGGGAGCTTTTAGAGTCACTGGGTGTCCGTCGTGCATCGTCAACAATTCTTTAAACATGAACTCCTCCAAAACCGCTGGGCCAATTTGGACCAAATTTGGCAGGAATGTTCCTTGGGAGGTCCTCTTTAAAAATTGTTCACAGAATTTGATTCCGTCAAAAATTCTGGTTGCCATGGCAACCAAATGGAATTTTTTTAGCAAATTCTTTAAAAATCTTCTCCTCTGAAACCGCTGGTCAGATTTTGAAATAATTTCAGAGATATGTTCCTTGGGTGACCCTTTTCAAAAAGTGTTCGTGAAATTTTGATCTGTCAAAAAATGTGGCTCTGGTGAATGGGGGCTACTTGCACTATACAGAAATGAAGGAATTCTTAAATAATCTTCTCTGAAACCGCTGGTCAGATTTTGAAATAATTTCACAGAGTTGTTTCTTGGGTGAAAAATTGTTCGTGAAATTTTGATTCATCAGGAAACATGGCTCTGTGAACAGGG
Source organism: Tridacna crocea (assembly GCA_943736015.1). NCBI lineage: Eukaryota > Metazoa > Mollusca > Bivalvia > Cardiida > Cardiidae > Tridacna > Tridacna crocea. The sequence goes on from OX031065.1 coordinate 41,195,374, forward strand.
GCTACTTACACTATATAGGGAAATGAAGAAATTCTTTACAATTCTTCTTCTCTCGAATGGCAGGTTAGAATTTGATAAAATTTTACAGAGATGTTCCTTGGGTAACCCTTTTAAAAAGCTGTTCCTGAAATTTTGATTTGTCAAGAAACCTGGCTTTGGTGAATGGGGCTTCTTGCTCTATATGGAAATGAAGAAATTCTTGAAAATTATTCTTCTGAAACAACAGGTCAGATTTTAAAATATTTTCACAGCAATTTTCCTTTGGTGACCCTTTCCAGAATTGGCTTCTGAAATTTTGATCCATCAAGAAACATAGCTCTGGTGAATGGGGGCTACTTGCACTATACGGACATGAAGAAATTCTTGAAAATTCTTCTTCTCTGAAATGACAGGTCAGAATTTAAAATAATTTCACAGAAATGTTCTTTGAATGGCCCTCTTCAGAACTTGTTTGCGAAATTTTGATTGGTCAAGAAACATGGCTCTGGTGAATGGGAGCTACTTGCACAGTACGGAAATTAAGTTACTCCTAAAAATTCTTTTCTTTTCTGAAACTGCTGGTGAGATTTTCAAAGGACTTTTACAGGTGACCTTTTGAAAAAATTGCTTTGTAAAATAATGATTTGTTTCCATTGTTTCAATATCTCAAAAAAAAAAAAAAATGGCTATGGTTCTCTCAAAAATTCAGGTGAGCAATCTAGGGCCATATTGGCACTCTTGTTTGTATTATTTTTTCAGAAATATTCGTCCAAAATAAAGTCTAAACCTCTGGCTCCAGATGATACCTGGGAGTTAGTCAAACACCCAGATGACTTTAATTCAAAGTGTGAATGCAAATATAAACAGCCAAAGAAAAAAGAAAAGACGGTAGAAAAGAAGAAAAATACTAAGAAAGACGAGCTTTAGCATGAAGGTAAAGATTTAGATTTTAGTCGATATAATTGTTGCTTTATTGTTTTATTTTTACCAAATTTTTATTTTCATCAGATTGGTCTTAATTGATTATTTAATGCTTGCTTCTGGTCTTAGAAGATTGCTAATTTTGGTAGTGGAAAGTTGTTTCCTCATTATGAAAAATTATAGATTAATTGATTTGTTGATTAATGAGCCTTTTTAGCTCAGCTGAGCACAAAGTGCTCAATGGGAGGTTTTAGGATCACCTGGTGTCTGTTGTCCGTCGTGCGTCGTCAACAATTCTTTAAACTTCAACTGTTCCTAAACCACTGTGCCTATTTGGATCAAACTTGGCTGGAATGTTTCTTGGGAGGTCCTCTTTAAAACATGTTGGCAGAATTTTGATTCCGTCAAAAACTCTGGTTACCATGACAACCACTCTGGTTGCCATGGTGACCAAATAAAATTTTCTAAGAAATTCTTCAAAAATCTCTGAAACCGGTGGCCAGATTTAAATAATTTAACAGAGATGTTCCTTGGGTACCCCTTTTAAAAAAATATTCACAAAATTTTGTTCCGTCAAGAAACATTGCTCTGGTGAATGGGAGCTACTTGCCTTATATTGCAGGGATTTTCTTTGGGTGATCTTTTCCAAAATCTGTTCTTGAAATTTTGATCTGTCAAGAAACATGGCTCTGGTGAACAGGGGCTACTTGCAATATACGGACATAAAGAAATTCTTGAAAATTCTCCTCTGGAATGACTTATGAGATTTTGAAATAATTTCACAGAGATATTTTTTGATCTGGTAAGAAACATGGCTCTGGGGGTTACTTGCACTATACGAACATGAAGAAATTCTTAAAAATTCTGCTTTTCTGAAATGGCTGGTCAGATTTTAAAATAATTTCAAAGCAGTCTTCCATGAATGACCCTTTTCAATATTTGTTCGAGAAATTTTGATCCGTCAGGAAATACGACTCTGGTGAATGGGCTCTACTTGCACTATAGGGACATGAAGAAATTCTTGAAAATTCTTCTTCTCTGAAACAGCAGGTCAGATTTTAAAATAATTTCACAGAAATGTTCCTTGAATTAGCCTTTTCACAAATTATTTGCAAAATTTTGATCTATCAAGAAACATGACTCTGGTGAATGGGGGCTACTTGCACTATATAGAAATTAAGAAATTCTTAAAAATTCTTTTTTGAAACTGAATGTCAGATTTTCAAATGACTCTTACAGATAACATTTTGGAAATTGTTTGGTAAAATAATGATTTTGTTTCCAATGTTTCAATTCATCAAAAAAAAAAAAAAGGCTATGGTCCTCTCAAAAATTCAGGTGAGCGATCCAGGGCCATCTTGGCCCACTTGTTTCTACAAAGTATTTTACCTTTTAACCTTGTTGTTAACAGTAAACAGGCATGTGCAAGACTATGCAAGATTAATGAGTAAAATGGCTGTCTCCCACATATTAAGTGACTTAACCCTTTACCAATTAATCCCTGGTTTTTACGACCCTGCGATAGAAGCCTTTTGAAAACATTGTGGGAAAAGGAGAAAATGCTGGTTACCAGAATTTTCTCCTTTTCCCACAGTATTTTCTATCCTGCTGGAAACAAATTTCAATTTTTGAGTTACATGTATGTTTATTTTGTCGTCTGCAAGTGCTTTGTGTTTGGACCAGTTTAAAATTTTGTCGTTTGGTAAAGGGTTAAACCTTTGCTAGACAAGTTTTAACCTTTTTAGCAGAAAAAGCTTTGAAAACATTGTGGGTTAAAAAGGCAATTCTGGTAACCAGCATTTTCCTCATTTTCCACCATGATTTCTATTTGTTGAAACACAAATCCCCTGATTTTAGGTATACCTAATTTGCTATCTGCAAGTGCTTTCAAAATGGACAAGTTGGACAAATGCTTTCAAATAAGACAAGTCGAAAATTGCATCATCTGGGAAATGGTTAAGTTACTACAAATTATATTTAGATGTGTTGTTTTCTAGCGTAAGCAACACAAAGGAGAGTATTAGGAGGAAAGGAAAATGTTATTGTTTTTAAAATACTTTGAAATCATTTTATTAAAAACTTGTTCTATTTCATTATCATCATGTAGAAAAATTGAGCAGCTAAACCAATTTTTGACTTGTCCAGTTTGTGCATAGTAGAAGACATATCCTGGTAAGTGTGGCTAGAATATGTAGTGGCAATTGTTTCTGAAAGACAAATAAACATAGTCGAAAAATGAAGAAAGGCTGATTGCTCCTTTCTGTACGCCCATCGAAGACGGGACGTATTATGGGATCACCCGTGGCAGGTGGGAGAGCAGACGTGCGGGCGGTGTCCAGTTCTTTGTCCGGAGCATATCTCGAAAACTGTTCAAGCTAGGGTTATGAAGTTTCATGGGTTAATAGATCTCATCAAGGGGGAGTGCAGTGCGCAGGAATCATAACTCTTGCTTGCTTAATTTTTGAGTTATTGACCTTTGTTGTTTTTTCATACTTGAATTTTGTCCGGTTAATATCTCCAAAATTATACTGGCTAGGGTTATGAAATTTCATGGGTGGATAGATCTCATCAAGAGGGAGTGCAGCGCACAGGAATCATAACTCTTGCTCGTTTGATTTTTGAGTTATTGTCCTTTGTTGTTTTTCATACTTGAATTTTGTCAGGAGAATATCTCCAAACCTATACTAGCTAGGGTTATGAAATGTCATGGGTGGATAGATCTCATCAAGGGGGAGTGCAGTGCACAGGAATCATAACTCTTGCTCACTTAATTTTTTAGTTAGTGCCCTTTGTCATTTTTCATACTTGAATTTTGTGCGGTGCATGCCCTAGCTTTACAACTTTGGGTAAGACGGGCGTATCTTGCAACAATTTGCCGCTCTTGTTCAACAATGTTTACAAAAGCCATCTTGATCAGGTTCTTAAAGAGTTGATTTTTTGGTTAGGTGTTATAAAGCTGGCTATTATTATTAGGTTGTTACATTTTAATGATTATTTATACTTAGGAAACTGTCTTAGCCTCTGTTGTATTCAAAATGGTGCTATTTCATGTGTAAATGAAATATTGAGAGATAATGTGAATGCATGTTTGTAACTTATTTCTTACCATTATAGATTAATAGATTGTGATCTAAGTAATGATGTATGTGTTAGAGAATGAATGTGATAAAAGAAAGAAGTGTTTCTACATTTCTTTCAATTTTTAGCTCCCCTGGCCGAAGGCCAGCGGGCTAATGTCGTCCTCCATGCGTCAGCCAGTCTGTCCGTCCGTGCATTAACTTTTATTTCAAGCATCTTCTTCTCTGAAACTACATATCAAAATTTCATGAAACTTCACAGAAATGATCCAGCCATGGTCCTCTTCAGAAATTCTTAAAAGAATTTGATTCTCGCAAAAACTCTGGTTGCCATGGCAACAAAACTAAATATAGGCCTGGGGTCAATATTGGCTTCTTTCCAGGGATCACAATTTTAACATGGGCTTCAAAATACAGTAACTTGACTTCAAATATTAATTAAGGGAAATAACTGTTTATAAAGGATAAAGTTTGTTACTGTTTACCTCCTTTGATTATCAAACTGCAGTGATAAATGATTGGTGCTAGATATTAATTTTTTTTTATAGAAAATATTTTGTTTTCAGGGAGAGTGATTCATTTGATGCTTACAGTTATGCTCACATGATTGGAATATTAAATTCATAATAAGATTTTTGTCATTTAGGTGTTTTAAAAAGCCAGTGGAGCGATACAGGGCCCATGGCCCTTTTGTTGTTACTCCAACGGCTGAAGGCTAGTGGAGTTTATGCCATGGCATGGTATTCTTTTGCTGTCTTTCCAGCTTAACTCTTTTTTTTTTTTTGGGGGGGGGGGGGATGTATTAATGGACAGTTTTAGCTCTAGTCTGTAGTTGCAAGGTGATAACTATATAGCTATACAAAAATTATATACATCATATATAAATATTTATCCATTATAGAGATATATATATATATACATCATAGGACATACATGTAATGAGAAAAGATAGGTTTAACCCCTTTATCAGGCAATAGGGACTCTTAAACACAATTAAGAAGTAGCTTTTTTAAACACTGTTGGAAAAGGAGAAACTGCTTAACATCATCATTTTCCCCTTTTCCACAATGTCAAACCTGTCTGACCCAAACAGAAAGATTTTAACTACATTTGTTTGTACATCTGCTAATGTTTTCCATTTTGGCATGTCTAAAATTTTGTTGTTTGGTAAAGGTTAATGCATCCCTACGATGCATTTTATCAAGCAAGGCATCATATAATTTTTTATCCAAATTTGTTTTACAACAATCTGAATCATGAGATAGAATGATCCTTTTGCATACAATCTGTATGGACCACACAGGCTGACATAAGTCAGTATTATTTGCAGATGTATTTGCCCTTATCCTGCTAAATATAACTAACAGAACATTTTCAATTCAATTGTAAAAACCCACATACTGCTTTGTCTAAGTTGGGTGTTGGAAATAGATACATGTACATGTATATACTTCTCTGACAATGTAGATCTAAATTCAGATTGCATGTTCTGTGCAGTCTGATCTTTATCTACACTGTCTACAAAAGGTCACAGAGTTGTACTTAGCAGCCTAAGGGTTTATGCACTTTTTAGCTCACCTAAGCACAACATGCTCAAGGGGAGCTTTTAGGATCACCTGGTGTCCGTCGTCAACAATTCTTTAAACATCAACTCCTCCTAAACCGTTTGGCCAATTTGGACCAAACTTGGCTGGAATGTTCTTTGGGAGGTCCTCTTTAAAAACTGTTCTCAGAATTTTATTCTGTCAAAAACTCTGGTTGCCATGGCAAACAAATGGAATTTTCTAGGAAATTTTTTAAAAATCTTCTCCTCTGAAACCGCTGGCCAGTTTTTAAAATAACTTCACAGATATATTCCTTGGGTGACCCTTTTCAAAATTTGTTCGCGAAATTTTGATCCGTAAAGAAACATGTTTCTAGTGAATGGGGGTTACTTGCACTATACAGACATGAAGGAATTCTTAAAAATTCTTCTCCTCTGAAGCCGCATGTCAGATTTTGATATAATTTCACAAAGATGTTCCTTGGGTGACCCTTTAAAAAATTGTTCGTGAAAATTTGATTCATCAAGAAACATAGCTCTGGTGACTGGGGGCTACTTGCACCATATGGAAATGAAGAAATTCTTAAAAATTCTTCTTCTCTCGAACGGCTTGTCAGATTTCGAAATAATTTCGAGATGTTCCTTGGGTGACCCTTTTCAAAAATTGTTTGTGAAATTTTGATTCAAGAAACATGGTTCTGGTGAATGAGGTCTACTTGTATTATACGGACATGAAGAAATTCTTGAAAATTCTTCTTCTCTGAAACAGCTGGGCAGATTTTAAAATAATTTCACAGAAATGTTCCTTGAATGACCCTCTTCAAAAACTGCTCGCCAAATTTTGATTGGTCAAGAAACATGGCTCTGGTGAATGGGAGCTTCTTGCACAGTACTGAAATTAAGTTACTCCTAAAAATTCTTCTTTTCTGAAACTGCTGGTCAGACTTTTAAAGGACTTTTACAGGTGGCCTTTTGAAAATTGCTTGGCAAAATAATGATTTTGTTTCCAGTGTTTCAATACCTGAAAAAAAAAAGAGCTATGGTCCTCTCAAAAATTCAGGTGAGCAATCCAGAGCCATATTGACCCTCTTGTTTCACAAAGCATGGCCTTAGATCATAGCATTTACATATTTGTTATCATATACATAGAAGATAAGCTCGTAGAAAAGGGGTTGTGATGTATCTTCATAATACTCTGTACCGTGCTAGTTGTCAGGTAATATTGATTTTTGTCTGAAATGTCGCAGTATGTAGTAAAATGGTCCTTTGACGTACAGAAAATTCACCAATAGCAAATATGTTTGATCTAGGTCTGTCAGCGTGAGACTGTGGGGGCTGACATTGCTCCATCACTTTCATAGATGCTTTAAACCACCTTTTCACAGACCATGGCCCATATGTGTCTTACTCATCCTAATGTATTTTATACATGTTGTACATACAACGTAGTTGTGTCAAGGTCTGTTGAGAAGATAAAGAGGTTTTATTATTCACCATAGTATACTTTCCATTTTTGCTCAAATCTTCATTAACACTTTTACCATGCAGTCGTATGTTATAACAATCCTTGAAAATATTGTGCGAAAAGGAGAAAATGTTTGTTACCATCATTTTCTCCTTTTCCCACAATGTTTTCTTCTCTGTCAAGGACAAATTTTGCCATTTTAGCCAGTTTTTAGCTGTCGTCTGCAAATGCTTTATATTTTGACGCGTTTAAAAAAGATTTGTTTTGTAAAAAGTTAGAAATGATCATTATTATATTATTTATTTTTCTCGAGAAGTACAGGTCACAAATTAGTTGTTCCATATTTGAACATTTAGAAAACAATATGAGCATGCAGAAAAATGCATTGCATTCTTCTCCCACCTATTTTCAAAAGCTATCTTTCTCAATGATCGTAAGATACAAAAGAAATAAAATAATTTTTTTCTGGTTTATTGTGAAGAGTCCAAGCTATATAACAAAGATAGAGTGCAGTGTACATTTAGCACCAGGCTGCTCAAAATACGTGCTCTTGTCTTGATGTGCAGTGTCCTCTAACCCCTTACCAAACAATCCTGTGTTTTTGACAAACAGGAGGAAAAGGCCCTTTAACTCTTTACCAAATGACAGAATTTTAGACTAGTCCAAATTTATGTGACTCAAAAACTGAAACTTGTTTTGGGGCGGGTAGAAAAGATTGTTGGAAAAGGAGAAAATTTCTTTCAAAGAGTCATGAAAACCTGGGATTGTTTGATGAAGAGTTGAAACATTGTTGTCCAATAATGTTTATACTCTTTCAAAGACAAATTCATCATTTTTAGCTCTACTGGCTGAAAGCCAGCAGAGCTTATGTCATGGCGGGGTTTCCGTCCGTTAGTCTTTTTCTTGTTTATGCGATAAAGTGTGCATTTGATGTCGGATTTTTGTGAAACTTGCACAGTTTGTTTATCTCACCAATAGCTTCAACTATATTTATTTTGAGGAAAATCCAACAAACAGTATGGGAAAAGTAGCCATTTCAAGTTGAAAATTTCCAGTTCTTGTTTACGCGATAACGTCTTAATTTGTTACGCGATAAAGTCTTCATTTGTGGTCAGATTTTTGTGAAACTTGCACAGTTTGTTTATCTCATCAATAGCTTCAACCCTACTGATTTTGAGAAAAATCCAACAAGCAGTATGGGAAAAGTAGCCATTTCAAGTTGAAGTATCAAATTCTTGTTTATGCGATAAAGTCTTCATTTGTGGTCAGATTTTCATGAAACTTGCACAGTTTGTTTATCTTATCAGTAGCATCAATCCTATTGATTTTGAAAAAAATCCAACAAACAATATGGGAAAAGTAGCCATTTCAAGTTGAAAATTTCAAATTCTTGTTTACGTGATAACATGTGCATTTGTAATCAGATTTTTGTGAAACTTGCACAGTTTGTTTGCCTCAACAATAGCTTCAACCCTATTGATTTCGAAAAAAATCCAATCAACAGTGTGGGAAAAGTAGCCATTTCAAGTTGAAAATAATTTATGCTTGTTTACGCGATAAAGTCTTCATTTCTTGTCAAATTTTCTTGAAAATCACAGTTTGTTTATCTTATCAGTAGCTTCAACCCTATTGATTTTGAAAAAAAATCAATAAACAATATCAAAATAGTAGCAAATAAAAGTTCAAAATTTCAAATTCTTGTGATTAGGTCAGCAATTTTGGTTGAATTTTCACGAAACTTGCACAGTTGCTTTGTATTTTATGCTTTGTGCCCTATTGATTTAAAAAAAAAATCTGACAATCAGTTTTGGAAATGTAACCATTCAAAGTTGAAAATTTCTAATTCTTGTTTAGGCAATGAAGGTCACAGTGTTGATCCAATTCTTTTGAAGATTCATCAAAGGATTGAATATCTATTTTGTTTTTTTGCATCATGAATTCATAATGTGTGCTATCATCAAAGCAAACACTGCAAGTAGAGCATATTCAGGGCCTTCTAGTTGTCCATATATCATTTGTTGTCTGCAAATGCGCTGAATTAAGACTAGTCGAAATTTTCTTTTGTGTGGTAAAGAGTTGAACTGCTACAGGAATGTGTTATTTTTAGCTCACCTGAGCACAACGTGCTTATGGGGAGCTTTTAGGATCACTGGGTGTCCGTCGTCCGTCGTGCGTTGTGCGAAGTCAACAATTCTTTAAACATCAACTCCTCCTAAACCACTGGGCCAATTTGGACTGAACTTGGCTGGAATGTTCCTTGGGAGGTCCTCTTTAAAATTGTTGACAGAATTTGATTCTGTCAAAAACTCTGATTGCCATGGCAACCAAACGGAATTTTCTAGGAAATTCTTCAAAAATCTTCTCCTCTGAAACTGCTGCTCAGATTTTAAAATAATTTCACATAGATGTTCCTTTGGTGATCCTTTTCAAAATTTGTTCGTGAAATTCTAATCCGTAGAGAAACATGGCTCTGGTGAATGGGGGCTTCTTGCACTATACAGAAGTAAAGGAATTCTTAAAAATTCTTCTCTGAAACGGCTGGTCAGATTTTAAAATAATTTCACAGAGATGTTTCTTGGATAACCCTTTTCAAAAATTGTTCGCGAAATTTTGATCCGTCAAGAATCATGGCTCTGGTGAATGGGGGCTACTTGCACTATACAGAAATGAAGAAATTCTTTAAAATTCTTCTTCTCTGAAACCGCTTGTCAGAATTTGAAATAAATTCACAGAGAGGTTCTTTGGATGACCTTCAAAAAATTTTTTGCAAAATTCTGATAGGTCAAAAAATGTGGCTCTGGTGAATGGGGGCTACTTGCACCATAGGGAAATGAAGAAGTTCTTAAAAACTCCTCTTCTCTGAAACCGCTTGTCAGATTTTGAAATTATTTCACAGAAATGTTCCTTTGGTGACCCTTTTCAAAAGGTGTTCATGAAAGTTCGATTTATCAATAAACATGGCTCTGGTGAATGGGGGCTACTTGCACTATATGGCCATGAAGGAATGTTTTTAAAATTCCTCTGTGAAATTGCTGATGAGATTCTGAAATAATTTCACAGAAATGTTTCTTCGTTGACCCTTTTCAAGAATTGCTCAAAATAATTTGATCCATCAAGAAACATGGCTGTGATGGTTGTGGGCTATTTACACTATACAGACATGAAGAAATTTTTAAAGATTATTCTTTTCTGAAATAGTTGTTTAGATTGTGAAAAAATTGGCTATGGTCCTCTCAAAAATTCAGGTGAGCGAACCAGGGCCATCTTGGCCCTCTTGTTTCAACTGCAGGGCGAAGGATGATGGACCTAGTATGTATTTTTATGCCAATATTTTATAAAGCTTGTTTTAAATTCACCCCTTTCAAGTGCCAAATGACAAAAATATGATGTGTGGCACAAAAAGAGACCATCTGGGAACTGCAAAAAGTGTCAACCCTGGTCAGACTGTGCAAATTTGGCAGGCTGACCAGGATTGACACTTTTTACTTTTATGATATTTTCTGATATTGACCTGCACTATCGTTGATCTTTTTTCATTCAATTGATGTACGGAATTCCCAGATGGTCTTTTCTCACTGTACAGGTCACAAATAAAACTTTAGTTTGCGAAATAAACCCCCAAGGTGGCTTTTCTGTCAACATAGCAGACACTGTAGACTAAAGATCAGACTAGATGTTTTGTGCTGTCTGATCTTGAAATAGACTGTCTACAAATGTAATTTTGCATGCTGCTGTAAGGTTTTAGTCATTATGCATACGTAAGAAAATAGATATTATATATTTATTTACATGTATAATATTTATTTACATGTATAACAATGTATAAGTGCAATTACTCCGGGTCTAATCGTATATTCATGTAAATGTCTCAACAGTTTACAAACAATTAGTCTCTTTGGCATTTTTAGCTCACCTGAGCACAAAGTGCTCATGGTGAGCTTTTGTGATCACCTAATGTTCGTCGTGCAGTGTGTGTCATGCGTCGTCCACAATTTCTTTAAACATCTCCTCCTAAACCACGGGGCGAATCTTGATGAAACTTTGCAGGGATGTTCCTTGGGTTAAGCTCTACCAAAGTTGTGTAAGAGATTGAATTCCAGCCATAGTTCTGGTTGCCATGGCAACCAAAAGGGGAAAAAATAGCAAAATCTTTGAAAATCTTCTCTGAAACTAGAAGGCGTAGAGCTTAGATATTTGGTATGTAGCATCTCCTAGTGGACCTCTACCAAGATTGTTCATATGATGCCCCCTGGGGGTCACAAGTTTGAAACATAGAAATAAGGAAGGAAAACTTTAAAATTCTTCTTGTCTGAAACTAGGTGGTGCAGAGCTTTGATATTTGGTATGTAGCATTTCCTAGTGGACATCTACCAAGATTGTTCATACGATGCCCCTGGGGTCAAAACTTGCCCTGCCCCAGGGGTCACAAGTTGAAACATAGGAACAAAGAAGGAAAACTTTAAAATTTTACCTCTCTGAAACTAGAAGGCGTAGAGCTTTGATATTTTGCAAGTAGCATCTCCTAGTGGACCTCTACCAAGTTTTTCTTAGGATGCCCCTGGGGTCAAAACTGGCCCTGCCCAGGGGTCACAAGTTTGATTTTACAGCTTGGTACTCAGGTGAGCGATATAGGACCATCATGGTCCTCTTGTTTATCTTAAATAGAAATTTTAGATGTGTTCTCCTTGTATTGTAGAGCCTATAGGATGGACAAATAGTCATATGCAATTAAATATGAGAGAAAATTGTTAACCATCTGTCTATTGTTGTTCTTTTTTTATTTTTCCTCATTGCGGGAGTTCATTTATTGACACTTTGCAAGGTGACAGTTCTAGACATGTCCAGGTTGAAAGTTTGTTTGAATGCTGTTACACTCTGCTTTCAAATTATTTCAGTCATATCTGGGCAACAGCTCACATATTCATGTATTTCATGTATTTCACCAGTACCAGGCTATGGCTCCGTGGTATCTTGCCCAAGGACAGTGGGGCTAATGAGGCTCAAACAAAGGGACCCCATGTCCACAAATCCTTTACATAAACTTAACCTCTGAGCCACACATAAAGAATGTTTATAAAAACATGGGTACAGCCAAAAGTGAAAATGATTGAAAAAAAATCTATGCAGAATTCATTGAAAAGCTTGACCAAAGGTAAAGACATTTTATTTTCTTTTAATCCTTTTCTAAACAATTCCTGGTTTAATGACCCTATGGAAGAAGATTTCTGAAAACATTGTGGGAAAAGGTGAAAATGCTGGAAACCAGCATTTTCCCCTTTTCCCCATTTTTAGCTCACCTGAGCACAACATGCTCAAGGGGAGCTTTTAGGATCATCCGGTGTCCGTCGTGCGTCGTCGACAATTCTTTAAACATCAACTTCTCCTAAACCGCTGGGCCAATTTGGACCAAACTTGGCTGGAATGTTCCTTGGAAAGTCCTCTTTGAACGATTTTCACATAATTGGATTCCGTCAAAAACTCTGGTTGCCATGGCAACCAAATGGAATTTTTTAGGAAATTCTTTGAAAATCATCTTCTCTGAAACCGCAGGCCAGATTTTGAAATAATTTCACAGAGATGTTCCTTGGGTGACCCTTATCAAAAAGTGTTCGCGAAATTTTGATCCGTCAAGAAACATGGCTCTGGTGAATGGGGGCTTCTTGCACTATACAGAAAAGAAGAAATTCTTAAAAATTCTTCTTTTCTGAAACCGCTGGCCAGATTTTGAAATAATTTCACAGAGATAGATGTTCCTAGGGTGACCCTTTTCAAAAATTGTTCGCGAAATTTTGATCTGTCAAGAAACATGGTTCTGGTGAATGGGGGCTTCTTGCACTATACAGAAATCAAGAAATTCTTAAAGATTCTTCTCTGAAACCGCTGGTCAGATTTTGAAATGATTTTACAGAGATGTTTCTTGGATGACCCTTTTCAAAAATTATTCGTGAAATTTTGATCCGTCAAGAAACATGGCTCTGGTGAATGGGGGCTACTTGCACTATAGGGAAATGAAGAAATTCTTAAAAATTCTTCTTCTCTCAAACGGCTAGTCAGATTTTGAAATAATTTCAGAGATGTTCCTTGGGTGACCCTTTTAAAAAATTGTTCGTGAAATTTCGATTCGTCAAGAAACATGGCTCTGATGAATGGCGGCTACTTGCACAATAGAACAATGAAGAAATTCTTAAAAAGTCTTCTTCTCTGAAACGGGAGGTCATATTTCGGAAAATTTTCACAGAGATATTCCATGGGTGACCCTTTTCAAAAATTGTTTGTGAAAGTTTGATTCGTCGAGAAACATTGCTCTGGTGAATGGGAGCTACTTTCACTATATGGAAATGAAGAATTTCTTGAAAATTCTTCTTCTCTGAAACGGCTGGTCAGATTTGAAAATTATTTCTCGGAATTATTCCTTGAATGATCTTTTTCAAAATTTGTTTGTGAAATTTTGATAGGTCAAGAAACATGGCTCTGGTGAATGGGGGCTACTTGCACTCTATGGAAATTAAGAAACCCTAATAATTCTTCTTTTCTGAAACTGCAGGTCAGATTTTGAAAGTACTTTTACACGTGACCTTTTAAAAATTGCTTGGCAAAATAATGATTTTGTTTCCAGTGTTTCAATACCTTAAAAAAAGGCCATGGTTCTCTCAAAAATTCAGGTGAGCGGTCCAGGGCCATCATGGCCCTCTTGTTTACATACCCCTCCCCTTTTCCAGTCAAATTTCAATTTTGAGTCACATTTATGCTGTTATCAGCAAATGCCTTTAATTTGGACAGGTCTAAAAATTTTCAGTCACTTTCATTTTGTTGTCTGCAAGTGTTTTCGATTTGGACAAGCTTAAAACATTGTCATTTTGTAATGAGTTAAAAATCTTTACCAACAAAATTTCTGACTTAACCTAATTGAAAGCATTTGCAGACGACAAAATCAATGTAGCTTGAATGGGAAATTTTGTCTATGATAGGATAGAAAACATTGTGGGAAAAAAGAGTATTAGCTCACCTGAGCACAACGTGCTCAAGGGGAGCTTTTAGGGTCACTTGGTGTCCGTCGTGCGTCGTCAACAATTCTTTAAACATCAACTCCTCCTACACTGCTGGGCCAATTTTCCATGAAAGAGGGTCAAATTGAAAAATACATTGATAAAGAAACTTGAGCACATGGTGAAACTTTGAAAAAAAATATAACCATGAAGTTTAATGAAATTTTAATCAACACTGAATGAGATATTGGTAAAAAAATGGAATTTTGCAAGAAACCCCCTTTTTTCCATGACAGAACGTCAACTTTAAAAACGTCTGCATTAAAAATAGCAAAGGCATATGCTGAAACTTTCCATAAACAATATAACCATGAAATGTCATGAAATTTTGACAAAAACTGAATGAGATCTTAGTAAAAATTGCAATTTTGCATTAAGACCCTCTTTTCCATGACACGGGGTCAAATTGAAAAACCGGGAAAGATACATCGGCGCATTACCCTAAGGAGTTCATATATGGAATTTTATCCAATTTGGTCCAGGGGTTGTGGAGAAATGTCTTCGGACGGACGGATGGAAGGACGGGCGGACTGACGAAGCGGTGACTATTTGCTCTCCGTTCTGGTAGCATAAAAATGTGTGTGGGGTCCCTAGGTTATCTTCAAAGAGACAGTTGTGTGTTGGCACGCTACCTGCTATCTTGGCCTTCAAATGCATTATCTTGTTGATATTGGCTATCTATCTATAAAACAACTCCCGACGACACATGATCATCCTCCTGTTGTGACTAGTAGATATGAGAGGTATTTATAACCACATTTGGACATGAAACAGATAAAACATAGTACATAAAAACTCCTCTGGCAGTGTATTAAAGGTAGGTACTTAGAATTTTCACATCAAACCAAATCAAAAAATATATCACTAAATTTTATATGACAAAACAATACAAATCATCAATAATTAAGAATCATGAAATTACCAAAAAAGAAAACAAAAAATGGTATTTCCTTAAAAGGCTACGTAGCCTCTTAAGCTATTTTTAGATTTCGCGCCAAAAAAAGAAAAATGCATTGTGGGAATGTTAAGTGACTAATGACGCTTAAATTCCATTACATAACAAACATGTAATCATTTTTCATAATATCTTCTTCGGATGCTATGTTTGAAGCTTCGTCTGTGTATTTCCAGTATGTAAATAAGCGAGTTGTCCATGTAAAAATAGAACGTGTTTCCCGTCGATGTTGACCTTGGTCGTAGTAAATCTCTAATTTCTCGTATTGTAGGATGTTTTTCGACTACTGGGGTAATATGAATGACGATTATAAGGTTTTGGGAGTTTAAAGATGATATTTTTATATTTTTGTAAACTTTTCGTCCCAAATTCTGATGGGCCACCTTTAAAGCCATGACTTTATTATACGCCCGTGTTACGGGAGACCACTCCTTCCTGCATGGCATACTCCCGATTTAAATACAATACTTGGCTACTGCGTCAGGGAGATATCTCTTTGGCTCAGTGGTTAGGGTATTGGCTTTGCGTCCGGGAGTTCGGAGTTCGAATCCCGCTCCGATCCTTATTTCTGCCATGCATTTATTCATTTGTTTCTTTGTTACGGACTTCGTTCGTAAGATGGGGGCTCGTCCGGGATTGGCCATTGAGCCATTAATCCCATTTGTTGTCCAAAATCGGACTTCCTGCCTAATAAGGCTTTGAGTCATCAATAAATGATGACTTTAAGAGGGGGTGTGTTACGGGAGACCACTCCTTCCTGCATGGCATACTCCCGATTTAAATACAATACCTGGCTACTGCGTCAGGGAGATATCTCTTTGGCTCAGTGGTTAGGGTATTGCCTTTGCGTCCGGGAGTTCGGAGTTCGAATCCCGCTCCGATCCTTATTTCTGCCATGCATTTATTCATTTGTTTCTTTGTTACGGACTTCGTTCGTAAGACCCGAAAGGTCGTATTATGTTATATCCCCGGTCGTCCGTCCGTCCGTTAGCAATTTCTTGTGTGCGCAACTCCTCCTACACTTTTCATCGGAATTATTTGAAATTTGCTTCAATGAATCTCCATGATGTCTAGTTGTGCACCCGACTCTTAGAATTTGGATCACTGTTTGCGATCTAAAATTATCTGCCCTTGATTTCTGAAATAAACAATTTTTCACTTTGAATTTTGCTCAGGCCATAACTTCCATACCATGAAAGGTATCAACTTGAAACTACATACACTGATAGAACACATAATGGAGAAGTGCAGTGCACATGAAACATTACTATGCCACCTTTAGTTCTTGAGTTATTGCCCTTTGTTAATTTTTAGATTGAATTTTGTCCAGGCCATAACTTCCAAACTATAAAAGCTATGAAATTGGAACTTCATACGCTGATAGAACACATTATGGAAAAGTGCAGTGCACATGAACAATAACCTTGTGACCTTTATTTTTTGAGTTATTGCCCTTTGTTAATTTTCAGTTTGAATTTTTGTCCAGGCCGTAACTTTCAAACTTTAAAACCTATCATCTTGAAACTTCAAATACTTATAGAACACATTACGCAGAAAGTGCACTGCACAAGAACCATAACTCTGCCATTCTTTTTTTCAGTTATTGCCCTTTGTTAGTTTTCACCTTGAATTTTCATCTGGATCATAATTTTTGAAAAATACAAAAGCTGTGATCTGAAACCTCCCAAGACTGATAGAAATCCTTGTGGAGAAGAGCAATTCACAAAATGTGTAACTGTGCCACCCTTCTTTTTTAGCTCACCTGAGCACATCGTGCTCGAGGGGAGCTTTTAGGATCACTCTGTGTCCGTCGTCAACTTTTTCTTTAAACATCTCCTCCTAAACCAATGGGCGGATTTGAACTAAACTTGGCTGAAATTGTTCACAGAATTTGGTTCCATTGAAAACTCTGGTTGCCATGGCAACGAAATTGAATTTTTTAAGAAATTCTTTGAAAATCTTCACCTCTGAAACCGCTAATCAGATTTTGAAATAATTTCACATAGATGTTCTTTGGGTGACCCTTTTCAAAAATTGTTCGTGCAATTTCGATCCGTTGAAAAACATGGCGGGGGGGGGGGGGCTTTCTGCACTGTATGGACTAAAAGAAATTCTTTAGAAATCTTCTCCTCTGAAACCGCTGATTAGATTTTGGAATAATTTCACATGAATGTTCCTTGTGTGACCTTTTCCAAAAATGTTTGTGAAATTTTGATCCTTCGAAAAACATGGCCGTGGTGGGGGGAGGCTTTTTACACTGTATGGACGTAAAGAAATTCTGAAAAATTGAAGTTGTTATGGAAGAGGTAGAAGGTACTGTGGGAGAAGGAGAAACTGCTGGTTACCAGCATTTTCTCCTTTTCCTGCAATGTTTTCAAAAGGCTTCTTTCTCAGGGGCGTCAAAAGTGGGGATTGTGTGGTATTGGTTTAAGACTTGTCCAGATGTATAATTAAAAAATTGTGGAACTGTTTTTTTGGGCCGGTCTTGATAAAACTAAGGCATCTTGTGATAGGTTAGTAAGTAATGGACTACTATCCTAACCAGTAAGGTCACAGCACAGTTACTGTTGTGGACCTGTAATTGATCATGTAATTTTCTACTGGGAAACCACTTTCTATAGTTAGACTTGTCCTATGATTAAAAGTAGGAAAGCGGACAGTCTCGTCTTTTAATGAACTTGAGTAGGAAGTTTTTTTTTTTTTGAGAGCATTGTGAGGAAGGGAGAAAATACTGGTAACCAGCATTTTTTCTCCTTTTCCCTCAATGTTTTTCTGTTTCAGTAGGAAAATTTTTATTTTCAATTTTTTGGGCTACTTTGACTTTTCGTCTGCAACTGCTTTCGGTTTGGGCCGGTCCAAAATGTTGTTATTTGGTAATTAGTTAAACACTGCTATATAAATTTGGTAATGAACTGTAGTTATACGTAACTGTCCTATTCATAATTGTTCATTTCTGTCATTTGTATTTTCACACATGTTGATCTATTTGAAGACATTTTAAAGACTTGTCTAGGTTTTTGAAAAATATATTGTACATATGGGTGTGTTTATATGAATGGATTAAATGTATGTAAGTTTATTATCATTGTATGTCACCTTACATGAAGTCGGTGAAAGAACTCTGTGGCTACCAGTGTATATCAAATTGTCCGATAATGTTTTTGAAAGTTCATTTCCCATAAGTATTTCTATAAAAGTTCATATACTGCTATCTGGACCATGTGCTTGGGGTCGGACCGATGAGTAGGTGCAGCCTGATCTTGGTCCATGCTGTTCTCTTGTAGAATGGCATGGATCAAGATCTGACTGCAAGTTACACAATATTACATATATATTTTTTCTTTCTATTATAACTTGGAATTATCAGTTTTTTTTTTTTTTACACTGACGTTTTAAATAGAATTAGGTAGGTTATTGATATTATTTTTATAATTAGTATAATATCCAAGATTTTTTCTCGTTTTCCTACACACTTCTAAATGATGTGTTGGGATGATTTATATTACACAGTGCAGATGATGTCAACCGTAGGTTTTTCTTTTTCCACAAATAATGTTGATCTTTCACTTATTTCTTTGGATTGTATGGTCGAGTTGTGACTGCACGAATTGCTGTCTTTATTCGCCCGTGCTGTCTGTCATTTTTTTAAGGAACATTTCCTTTCTGTTATGTTTTGATTGTCAGGAACAAACCACAACTGAACTCGAACCACTATCTTGTCCTATATATATAAATATGTTTAAACTTCCATTTCTGAGTGTACATAAGATCTCTCTTTTTTTATCTTTTTGCTTCTTATTACTTTTCATATATTCTTCTACTCCATCCTATTCACGATTTTGTCTCTGTCTCGTACTTGAAAGTCAAAGGGAGTGTTCTTTTAAGTCAGTACGATTTCAAACCAGCATTGAAGCTGGCTGTGCAGACTGTACATTTGGCAATGCAACATTTCAATTCCTGTTATTAGTTTTATCATGGCCGGACTAAAAATAAAAAACATGTTATAGCAATGCCAGTGTGCAGACTGCGTTCCAGGTTCAGATTATTAAAAAGTCTTTTATTTTTTTGTGCGTTAATACTACAACCCAAAGAGTTGATATTTACTATCTGAATCGGGACAAACCCAGTCCCAATAAGCTGTACTTTATTGGAGAAAGGAAGCTACAGGTTATACATACTCAAATCAGAAACAAATGTAGCTCTCTCAATCACCACTTATTTCTGAAAAATATTGTTGACTCTCCTCTCTGTACTTGTGGTGGGATTGAGACGAGTGAACATTTCTTTTTTGAATGTAATAATTATGATGCTACCAGGACTAGTCTATTTAATGCAATATCGGTATTTGGTAATATTGATCTTGAAATGTTACTCTTTGGGAAAGGTAATCTACTTTATCGTGATAATGAGAAAATTTTTCTTGAAGTCCAAAACTTTATTAGGCTAAGCAGTCGATTTCCAGTTTGATAATTCTGTTTTCTACCTTTATAAAAAATTCATCAAGAATACAGACACTTACTATAGAATGGAACAATTTATATTTTCATCGTATAAAAGCCATTTAAGAACACTCCCTCACCTTATCTTCCTTACCCTATCTTTTCCATTACCTTATCTTTCCTCTTTCTCTCTTGTAATTCTCTCTAACTCATTTCATAGTTTTCAATCAAAATATCTTTTCCAAAACAATATTAAATAATATTATCTTTATTTCGCTGTATAGCATATTAGTTTAAATTTGTGATTTGTACTCGCTAATTTTGGCTTTCAACTTGGAGAAGAACATTATAAGCATTGCTTTCGTTCTTATCCATTTTGCATAAAAAATTTTGAACTGTATTTGTAAATCATCTTGTACATTTTAGTTGATTTTGCAAATAAAATATATTTAAACTAAACTAAAGAAATTCTTTAAAAAACTTCTCCTCTGAAACCGCTGATCATATTTTGAAAGAATTTCACAGAAATATTCCTTGGGTGCCCCTTGTCAAAAAATGTTCGCGAAATTTTGATTTGTCAAAAATCATGGCTCTGCTGGTGAGGGGCTTTCTGCACTGTACTGACATGAAGAAATTCCCTTTAAACACAACCTCCCTAAACTGCTGCAGCAATTTGGACCAAACCTGGCTGGAATGTTCCTTTGGAGGACCTCTTTCAAGATTAATCACAGAATTTTATTGTATCAAAAACTCTGTTGACAATTTTCTTTACATTTAATTTTCTCTCTACTCTTGTCTATATCGTTTAGTACTTTGTCAAGGGAGACAACTCATGTTTAAAAAAATGATTTATAATTTGGGTTGTCTTTCCTGTTCAAATTTGACGAGAATGATATCCCTTGAGTTAAGAAAATTGCGCGAGACAACTTGGCTGACAAAGTTGCTGTGTTCTTCTCTTGAACGGCTGGTCAGATTTTGAAATAATTTCACAGAGATGTTCCTTAGGTAATCTTCTTTAAAACTTGTTCATGAAAGTTTGATTCGTCAAGAAACATGGCTCTGGTGAATGGGGGCTACTTGCACTGTAGGGAAATGAATAAATTCTTGAAAATTATTCTTCTCTGAAATCTGCAGTCAGATTTTAAAATAATTTCCACATAAATGTTCCTTGGGTGACCCTTTTCAAAAACTGTACGTGAAATTTTGATCCATTGAGAGAAACACGGCTCTGGTGAATGGTGAGTGTTTTGCGTTGAACCGTTAACAACTTCCTGAGATGATATCAATGTTAATGAATATGCTGTTTATATTGAGAGGGTTTACAGCATTCTCCGACTCATGAAACCCTTGTGTATATTTTGAGTGAGTAAATCCTAATACTTTAGAAATGGAGTGTGGATGATTAAAATCTACTTGGCATCCATCTTCTATATCGATAACTGACCCAAGGGTATTTGTGTTAGCAGAAATATTGATATAATATTTTTCATTGACTTCATCATAATGGTCGTTTTTTTCTCATTTCCTGCTGAATGGTATCATTAATGTTTGTGATTTCATATTTTCCTTCTGGTATTTCAATCAACTTTATGCCATGAAGTGCCATTATCTGGAGAATAAATGAAGATATTGTTTGTTGCATCAAAATTTGGAAAAGAGTAGTAAGTTTCAAGGTCTACCAGAGCTATTTCATATTTTTTATCCTTTTCCAGTTGAATAGGTGGGTTAAACCTAGTTTAGATGCGTGTTTTGTTGCCACTTACTATAATTTGAAATGACGTTTTGGGTTCTGTATTTTTTACAATTTGTTTTAAAAGCTCTCCCATTTTTTTACATAGTAAAAATATATTTTTAACTCGATATGTAAAGTTATCAAAGCCGTTTCTGTACTTCCCATCATGTTTTTTACTCCGTTAAATCAATAATAACGAAACCATGTGGTTTTTCCCAACACTTATGGCAAAATTTTCTAAACTCATCCTTAGACATAATTTATCTTCACTTACATGATCACTATAAATATGATTAATGTTTTTTAGGTCTTGTTTGAAAAGACAGATAAAATTTGCGTTTTCTCTAATAGTTTGCCTCGGTAACCTAAAATAGTTTTGTGAAAGATAAAAGCAGTCAACATTGCTATGCCTTCCACGAATGTAGTAGCACTCACACTTATTTTGCTTTTCTAAAGGTACCACTGTAAACACAATGAGCAACCCTAGGCCTATCTTCCACATTCAAAAGTCTAGGTTCTACCCCTGTGCTCTTTTTCTCTATACCAAGGCTTTTCCATTTTTAGCGCTTTCTCCGCACTATTTATGATTTTTTAAACACTAACACGTAGAAATGGTTATTATTTTATGAACTAAAGCATCATTTTCATCATCATGATCAACTTCTAAACCATCACATTAGACGTTAAACCCTATTTATACGGTCAATGGCCTTTGTATAGTAAACCATAGTCAATCAAATTGTATGACTTTGGGATAAGTTTCAGATAAAGGTGTCCGGAAACAGAAAATTACAAGAACATAATTACGTTCATGGAATGTACATCAAACTGTGAAATTAGCATCCGGCTGCTAACAAGAATAATCAAGTTCTTTCACTTTGTTTATTCCTAAACAATGGCTAGATAGTTCGTTTCCTATGCAGAAGCCTTTGACGGTCCTATACAAAAGCTCTGAGAGGCCACTGTATAGAACAAAAAGGCCAGTTCCTTTATGGAGGCCCTTATATTTTCCCATACAAAGGTCGCTATATAGAAGTCTATATAAAGGCTCTCGGAGGCCCCTGTATAGGACAATTCTCCAAAGTCCTATACGGAGGCCCGTTTCCTTTCCCATACAAAGGCTTTAAAGGCCATGGTCGGGGCCATTGTATAGAATCCTATACAATGGCTTTTCAAAGCCACCGTATAGTATCCTCCATATTTAAAAGTCAAAGTTCTACACTAGGGCTTTTTTCCCTATACGAACTTTTTTCCATTTTTTCACCTTCCTCCTCACTATGATTTTTTAAAGCATAAACACGTTGAAATAAAATATTATTTTCATCATCATGATTAATTTCTAAACCATTACATTAAACATTTAACACGATAAATATTGTAAATTTATGGCCTTTCTATAGTAAACCATAGTCAATCAAATTGGATGACTTTAGGATTAGTTTAAGATAAGGGTGTCCGGAAACAGGAAATTTCAAGACTATAATTAAATCCATGCAATGTACATCAGACTGTGAAATTAGCAGTCAGTTGCTAAAAAGAATAATCGAATTCTTTCACTTTGTTAATTCCTATACAAAGGTTGGATAGTTCGTTTTCTTTACAGAAGCCTTTGAAGGTCCTATACAAAGTCCCTTAAGGCCATTGTATAGAACAAAAAGGTCAGTTCCTATACTGAGCCGTTATGTTTTCCCGCACAAAGGCTCCTAGAGCTCCTGTCGGGGCCGCTGTATAGAAGTATATACAGAGGCTCTCAGAGGCCCCTGTATAGTACAATTCTGCGAAGTCCTATACTGAGGCCCGTTTCCTTTCCCATACAAAGGCTCTGAAGGCCATGGTTGGGCCACTGTATAGAATCCTATACAAAGGCTCTCACAGGCCCCTAAACAGTACAATTCCTATACAGAGGCCCGTTGATTTTCCTATACGAAGGCTATAAGAGCAACAGTCGGGGCCACTGTATAGGATTCAGGCCTCTGTCGGGGCCCATGTATGGGACTCTATACAAAGGCTTCCGGAGGCCCCTGTATAGACCAGTTCTTTAAATTCTTATACAGAGGCCCGGATACTTTCCCATACAAAGGCTTTCGGAGGCCCCTATATAGAACAGTTCTTCAAATTCCTATACAGAGACCTGGATATCTTCCCATACAAAGGCTTTGGGAGGCCCCTGTATAGAACAGTTCTTCAAATTCCTATACAGAGGCCTGGATATCTTCCCATACAAAGGCTTTCGGAGGTCCCTATATGGAAAAATGCTTTAAATTGCTATGCAGAGGCCCGGATACTTTCCCATACAAAGGCTTTTGAGGCTCCTGTATAGAACAGTTCTTCAAATTCCTATACAGATGCCTGCATATTTTCCCATACAAAGGTTCTATTAGCAAAAAAGTTAGTTTTTTAGTTAAGTTGGACCCCTGCATCCTTTTTCATCTATACTAAGGCCTTTTTGGATCAGGGCCTTCTACCACACCGTTTTTGATATTTTTAACATTAACACGTACTGCATAATCATATTTTGTAGAAATTAGATGTTTTTGAACACTTTTAGTAAAAAAATCATCTAAAAGTTTTCAGCATTCCCCTATAAATTTTCTTATTTACTTCGAGATATTCTTGGATTTCATGCATATAAAAGGTTTTTTCACCAAAAAAGATGTTGCTGATTTCCTTGTCATAACATATTTTGGTTTTAGCTCCATGACCACTTAGATTCGCATTTATTTTTAAAACTTTATGGTATAAAGAATGAAAATTTTAATGACCTGTTTCATAGACAAACTAAATGTTTCGTTTCCTATATCTAACACAATTCATGGGTGTAATAACTCTTCTTCTTATCAAAATTATATTGAAAACCTACCTTTCTTTATTTATAATTCTAATTTTGATCCTGGCCAATTCAAAACAAACTGTTTACAGGTTCCTGACTTGATCCAACGAGTAGTTACGCACAGGTAAACTGTGTTAACAGTTGCTTCTAATTGGCCAGGGTCAAAATTAGACGTAAGTTAGTTTTTTTAATGCAATTTTGATAAGAAGAGTAGTTATTCCATCCATGAATTATGTAAGATTAAGGAAAAGAAGCATTTGGTTTGTATGTGAAACAGGGGGTCAGGACCTTTCTTTCTTTGTTCTATGGGTAGCAGTACACGGTTGTCGGCTAAACTCTGCCATATGCTGAACTGAACTTCCTCAAACAAAGGTCTATATAGTCAGTCTGAAATTATAAGGAGCACTTAAATGCAACAGCACGATCCTAATTCTTTAGATTTTATCAATAAATCATGTTCAACTTCTGAAATGGTGATATCAATGATCAATATAAGTAACTGACATGGTTGGAAAAAAATGGAAAAGATTGCCATTTTAGCCTATATTCCAAAATTCACAAACTGCAAACCCAGGAAGCTAGCCTGAAAATGCCAAGTTGAATTGAAACTCAAAACAACACATAATCTGCATCCTCGGATACCCCGGGGTCTCCCTATTTGCTACGCTACATCGACCCCTGGGACAATTAATTGAATTTCCCTCGCTTTACCGCTGGCCGAATGCTGGCTTTTCATTGGTTCCATCATCATTTTGTGATGGGCGAGTGAACTGTACGCTATGACGTTTCGTATCGATTTTCGGCGGCTCGCTTTACCGCTGGCCGAATGCTGGCTTTTCATTGGTTCCATCATCATTTTGTGATGGGCGAGTGGACTGTACGCTATGACGTTTCGTATCGATTTTCGGCGGCTGATTCAAAGTTTTATTAGTCAATTGTCCCAAGGTCGATGTTGCGTAGCAAATAGGGAGACCCCGGGGTATCCGAGGATGCATAATCTGGGGATAAAATCCAAAATAGCACATTACCATGCCGTTTTTTCGCAATCTTTCGTGCCCTGACCCTACCCTTGTTTTCTCTGCTGCTAGCTCCATGACCCCTCACTTTCGCATTTGGGGTCAAAACTATAGAACAAAGAAGGAAAGGTCATGACCCCCTGTTTCACATACAAACCAAATGCTTCTTTTCCTTAATCTAACACAATTCATGGGAATAATAACTACTCTTCTTATCCAAATTGCATTAAAAACCTACTTTACTCACTTATTTCTAATTTTGACCATGGCCACTTCGAAGCAAACTGTATACTGCATGTGCCATAGTTTTGTCCCCAAGGCTACCCTACTGTGATTTTTACGGGTACAAACTTTTTACGCCATCACCTTTCAATATGACAGTAATTGAGGAAATTGCTACATCGCCACTGTTTGAGTAATGTAGATCAAGGTCAGACTGCATGTTTTGTGCAGCCTGATCTTTGCTCTACACTGTTCTCTACCGTTTGAGACAATTAAGATAGGATCTGCCATTATCCTTGTAGCATTGTAGAATATTTAAATATCAATTGGGTTTATTCGGCGCTTTGAATGTTAATTCTGAAATACAATATAATGTAGGCCTATAGCCTATATGTTAAAGCTGTATGTGTAGATTCAGATCGGCCTTCTGGTGACTCAGGGAACGTATATATGACCCCCGTGCGCAATGGGAACATTTTCGGGTCGTCCGTTGTGAGTCGTCCGACGTGTGTCGTCAACAATTCTTTAAAAATCATCTCCTCTAAAACTTCTGAGTCAAAGTCAACCTAATTGAGTCTGGCCTCCAGAAGGCCGAGCTCCATCAACACTAAAACTTGATGTTGTATTTCAGGATTATTCATTATAACACACCGTCAAAAGATGGTCGATCTGAATGTACACTTAAATCTTTATTTCAAATTTCACGATTCCTCACTGTGCACACCGTTTGAGCCTGGGTAATAGAAGGCTGATCGCTGTCAAAAGTTATATAGCTTTTTTCAAAGAATTTCATAGTATTTTTAAAGCATTTGATTGTGTACACCGTTTGAGTCTGGTCATCAGAAGGCCGATCTTTGTCCAAAGTTATATAGCCTTTTTTCAAAGAATTTCAGCTTTTATTGTGCAATCCGTTTAAGTCTGGTCACCAGAATACCGATATGAATCTACATTTACTGCTTTATAAAGTATTTGAGTATTATTCATCATGAATATCGTTTAAATATTGTCACCAGGAAGCCGATCCGGGTGTACACTTACTGCTCTATAAGGTACTTGAATGTTATTCAACGTGCACACCGTTTAAGTGAGGTCATAAGAAGGCCGATATCAGTCTGTATAAAAAAAATACCACTTCAGATTGCACTTCATGAATATTTAACAACTGTGCACACCGTTTAAGTCAGGTCACCAGAAAGCGGATCTAAGTATACATTTGCAGCTTTACATAGTATTTTTTCATTCACCTACTAAAGCTGTAAGGTAAGACCGAGATCGGCATTCTGATACAGAAGTACCTTATAAAACAGTAAATTCAGACCTGTATCAGTCGTCTGGTGACCACACTTAAACGGTGTGCTTGATGAATAATACTAAGACACCTACTAAAGCTTTATTAGGTACATGTATTTATTAGGTACATGTATTATTATTCCTCATACACATAATTCTGGTCACAAGAATGCTGATCTCGATCTTACCCTACAGCTTTATTAGATATTTGAGTATTATACATCGTGCACACCGTTTAAGTCAGGTCACCAGAAGGCCGATACGGGTCTTAACTTACTGCTTTATAAGGTACTTCTGTATTATTCATCGTGCACACCGTTTAAGTCTGGTCACCAGAAGGCCGATACGGGTTTATAACCTACTGCTTTATAAGGTACTTCTGTATTATTCATCGTGCACACCGTTTAAGTCTGGTCACCTGAAGGCCGATACGGGTTTTAACCTACCGCTTTATAAGGAACTTCTGTATTATTCATCGTGCACACCGTTTAAGTCAGGTCACCAGAAAGCCGATACGGGTCTAAACTTACTGCTTTATCAGGTACTTCTGTATTATTCATCGTGCACACCGTGTAAGTCAGGTCACCAGTAGGCCGATCTGTGTCTACACTTACTGCTCTTTAAGGTACTTGAGTAATATTCAACGTGCACACGGTTTACATCTGGTCACTAGAAGGCCCATCTGAGTCTACAATTACTGCTCTATCAGGTACTTGAGTATTATTCAACGTGCACACCATTTAAGTCTGGTCACCAGATAGCCGATACGAGTCTAAACTTACTGCTTTATAAGGTACTTCTGTATTATTCATTGTGCACACCGTTTAAGTCAGGTTACCAGAAGGCCGATCTGAGTCTACAATTACTGCTCTATGAAGTACTTGAGTATAGGGTGTCCGGAAAGTAAGGTAACATTTTTGTACATCTATAATATGGCTTTAAATATCAGATAAAGAGGTAGAATTAAAGGTATATGTACATAAAATATGCAAGTTTTTTGTGCGGTTATTTCATTTGATTTTCTTAACAATACGCACTTTTATACAGATTTCAAATGGGAAGTACCGTTTTGTGATTGGCGTCATTTTAGAAATTAATGACGTTTTCAATTTGACGGCCTTTTATGCTCTCATTTTCCAAACACACACGATGAAATTGTCAATCACTCTAGGACACATTTAAATATCAATGATATTGAGTTTACTTGAAAGATTTTTAAACAACATGTCTATGTCATCTGGGTAGGGATCGTAAACCTTCGACATCAAAGTAATGCAAAGGAAGAAGTTACGCAGCTTGATGCTGGGACTGTGTGCAGGCTACGATATTCAGCAATCTGTGACCTCCGGAATATTGTCTTGATAATTTTATATCACCGAACGTACCATACAAAATGTCTGTCACAGATTTAGATGTGTGTGTACCTAAGCACCATCAAGCATGAACTAAATTTTTTGCATATCTGGATGACTTCATCCTGACCTCGACCTATACGACTTCTTTTTGTGGGGTTATGTGAAGTCAAAATTCGACAATCCAAACCAGACAGCACAGAAATGTTGTTAAAGAACACATAAAGTGAAATCAAGAAGATTGATATTGAAATGTACGTTAATGTGTATGACAATTTTATCTAGCATGTTCGGCAAGGAAAGAGCATAATCGGCCATCACTTTGAAAACGTCATTACTTATTGAAATGACGCCAATGACCGAAAAGCACTTTTGAATTAAAATCTGAATAAAGAATGCAAAATGTAATGAAAATTAGATTGAATTATCACACAAAAAAACGTACACGTTTTATATACATGTATATGTATTTTTATCTTTTTATTTTATATTCTAACCCAAAATATAAATGTATGAGAGTGTTACCTTACTTTCCGGACACCCTGTAGGGTTAAAGTGGAGCAAAGAGCCCAGGTGGGGTCAAACGCCCACCACCAATATTATCTGACGTACACACTTTTGTGCTTTACGTCATTCTATCTCTTTGACGTCATCGCCTGAAAGTTCTGGAACCAACAACATTTCATCTGAAAGTCAATAGACCTGTGAGTACAGACTGAGGATTTGTTTATTTTAGGATAGTTTGATGTAATTGTCGTTGTTTAATATTTAAAGTGCAGTGCTTGTTTGGTGAACTCGCCAGTGTTTTAAAACGAAGAAAGTATTAAGCCTGCCATTACAGAGTTCGTACAAAGGGACAAAATTACGGAACAATTATACAGTATGGTTACTTCCCTTGATTACATAATCATCTGGGGCAAAACGCCCATGAGAATCGGGGGCATAAAGCCCTCCCCTGGGCTTTTTGCCCCTTCGTCCTAAGCGTTTTTCCCCTTTCATTTTTTTCATTTTTATATTATCAATAACTTTTATTATTATTTTGGTTTGTGGCGTATTACTCTATTACGGTAAATTTATGCTTACGAATAGATATTGATAAGCTACCCCACCGAAAATTTTAATTATCCCATTTTCCCGTTCTGTTCCCGTTCCACTCCCGAATTTTGGGATTAGATTCATATATGTTCTTTTTATGTTCCCTGAAAGAATTTTGGACGAGCATA
This sequence comes from Tridacna crocea, assembly GCA_943736015.1. Lineage (NCBI taxonomy): Eukaryota > Metazoa > Mollusca > Bivalvia > Cardiida > Cardiidae > Tridacna > Tridacna crocea. The sequence continues at coordinate 41,224,464 of OX031065.1, forward strand.
AGGGAACATCCGGGGATTCCGTAAAACAATAAATATTTGAGAAAGAGATTGACCTTTCTAGATTCAGAAAACCTGTCTTTTTTTGAAAAGTATCGAACCTGGTCAGCTTACGCAGTCTGACTAGGATCAATACCCTCGCACTTCCAAGATGGTCCTTTTTCGCACGACGGGTCACATTTTTATTTGTAAAACGAAAACATTTTCTTTTTCTGTTTAGCATTGGTCTATTGTAATGTACGGCTTGCTTTATTGCTTTTTTGTTTATGGTGAGGACTTACAAAAGAATCTAAACACTTGTGGTAGATTCGCCCGTTGCAGAGACAATAATTGAAGAAGCGCACGTCACAGAAACACTGGTAGTAGAATCGCAAGTCGCAGAAGCACTGGTGGCAGGAGCGCTTGTCGCAGAAGCACTGGTGGCAGGAGCGCTTGTCGCAGAAGCACTGGTGGCAGGAGCGCTTGTCGCAGAAGCACTGGTGGCAGAAACACGAGTCGAAGAATCTTTGGTAGAAATGCAGGTCGCAGAGGCTGTATTGGCCCAAATGCTGGTCTCAGAAGAACTGGTGCCAGAAGGGTTTGTAGCAGAGCTATTGGTGACAGTAGCGCGGATGGTAGACGCACTGTTGGGAGCAGCATTAGTGACAGATGCACTGGTGGCAGAGGCATTATAGGCAGATACGCTAGACGCAGCACTGGGACCATCATCAAAATGAGTGTTCTGGTTTTCTTCTTCAGACTAATCAAACTGAAGGACTGCATCAAAATCTTCAGTCGAAAAAACGTTGGAATCGAAGGGCCAAAGTCCGCAGCTTTTGAATCCATTCACAGCTTTTTTCGGGCAATGCAGTCTTCATGTAAGCAGTTCCAGTTAGTTTTGCCATATCCTACACTGTTATGCGACGTCCAAGATTGGAAACCATGGGACCGAAAAAAGCGGTCGCTTAAGAAAATGATCGCTTAAATTTCAGTTGTGGCATATAGATAAGACTAATATGATTTCAAAAATAGAATATTTCGTAAAATCCTTTAAATCCTATGTTTTTTTGGTACTTATTAGAACCGTCTCGTCGAGACGATTCTACTGAGTTCCAACAGCATAGGGTTTAGGTCAGATAAAATGCTTTTACGAGCAAATACGTCCTCTTCTTTAGAGGCTTATGCTTCTGGAAAGGGACTTCAAACCGTGATCGCTTAATGAAAGTAGTCGCTATATAGAGGTGTTCGCTCATGCAATATCGACTGAAGATGAATTTTATTGGGTTCATAACAACGCCTGGTTATTGGAACAGGCCAAGGATATACATATTTGATTAATTCCCCCTTAGACTCGAGCCTATGATATAGTCCACAGGCCGATTATTATTAGCCTTACGCTTTGACCCATTATTTAACCCATAATTTCCATTGCAACACAATGCCTTAATTGTTTTGACGTTACTAGTGGGTATGAATCTAACATTAAGAAAACATTAAGGGAAAAGAAGAGAATGCTGGTAACCAGCAATTTCTGCTTTTCCCACATCGTTTTCTACCCTTTCTGATAGAAATTCAATCGATCTTGACGGACATGATTAGCCGTGCATGTAGCACGGCGGGGAATCACGTGACACAACAACAAAAAAAAATGACCCGACATTTGAAAAAATTCCCTAACTTGAGGTAAGAAAATCTTCAATAATTCCGTTAATACATGACCGATTGGAATTTGGTTTGAAGCAGAGAAGGCGGAAGGACTCCGGGGATTTGCTTGATGTGTTAGATTTTTTAAACAACACCCGATAAAAAAGTTATTGACGAGCAAACATTTTTTTTATTCTGGATAATTTGTTTGCTCGTCAATAACTTTTTTATCAGGTGTTGTTTAAAAAATCTAACACATCAAGCAAATCCCCGGAGTCCTTCCGCCTTCTCTGCTTCAAACCAAATTCCAATCGGTCACGTATTAACGGAATTATTGAAGATTTTCTTACCTGAAGTGGGGGAATTTCTTCAAATGTCGGGTCATCGTTTTTGTTGTTGTGTCACGTGATTCCCCGCCGTGATGAAGGGTCTAAACTTTCCGCTAGACGGATTAATTGTAATTTTCACCCTTGCCTAATCAGCGATCAAAAACCGCCAGACAAAATTTGTACACAAGGCTTGCGCATCTATCTATATAACATTTTAAACACGCATAACGATAAGCCATGGTTTACCTGAACCTAGTGCTCATATAAGCTATTGTTTTGTCTTTCATGACATTAAACCTACGAATAAAATGAAAATCGAATCTGTGAAATGAAAGAGGCATTAAATGGAAGAAAAAAAATTTAATTTCCGGCACTGGTTTCGTTTTGTAAAAGTTCGGGGCAAAAGGCCCATACATGGGCGTTTTACCCCACCCTAAAAGGCGTTTTGCCCCGGGGGTGGTGCAAAAAGGCACAAATTAAAAAAAAAAAAAAAAATTGTCTGGCTCCGGGCAAGTGTACCCGACAGGCCTCCTCAATTTTTTTACCATGGTATATTCTTAGTATTTGGACTAAAGTTACTGCACAAATGAAAACATTGAAAATTTCTGCATGTAATTTCTAGAAATATTACTTTATCCTTATGGGGGGCGTTTTGCCGCACTTTACCCTATTATTCATCGTGCACACCGTTTAAGTCTGGTCACCAGAAAGCCGATACGGGTCTTAACTTACTGCTTTATAAGGTACTTCTGTATCATTCATCGTGCAAACCTTTTAAGTCTGGTCACCAGAAGGCCGATCTGAGTCTAAACTTGCTGCTTTATAAGGTACTTCTGTATTATTCATTGTGCACACCGTTTAACGACGTTTGGTATAAATGTTCACGCGCATCCATACTGCGCATGTGTATTTCTCACAGATAGTAAAACTATCAGCGCTATTGTGTATTTTTCCTTTTCCCATCATGTCTGCCGAGCTTTTATCCCATTTTTTCCACAGACATTTCATTCTTTGAATTTCTATGAGCCATATGGCCATAATTATGTATGCAATCTTATAAAAAATGAACTACATGTAGACGATGAAGGGTTTGATATGAATTTGAGGTATAAAGACTATGTTCATTTTTTGAAGGAGCCAATATAGATGCAAAAATTAATGTGGGAAAAGGAGAAATCGCTTTTAATGAGTATGAGCAATTTCTTCTTTTTCTGTATGTCTGCTGAGCTTCGATTATATAGTTTTTCTTGGGAAAAATTAACTTCCAACGTGACCTTCATCCCTGTTTCCTGGGGAAAGAAGCACGGGTAGGTGCCATTTTTATTTTTACTTATTGTCAAGATTTATCAGTACTATGATTGTAAAAATTTTGAAAAAAAATCTGTCCGTTAGAAAGTATGTTTTTATTGAAGATTAGCCCTTAACCCGGTCAAATGACCTCCCTTTTTAACTCAATGGTCTATATATAAAATGCATATTGGTACATTAACCATGCTCAGAACCAGGCTTTTTGTTATTTTTTGTGCAAAACTGAATTATTTTTCTTTAAAGTGATGTATATTTGTATATTCGTCTGGTAATTTTCCTGTTTAATTGCCTATTAAAGGAAAGTGTGTTAAATCCAGTATATGCTGAATTTAGGAACTGTATATACCTTTTTCAAAAGCGAATTTCTCAGAAACAAGCACGGGGACCCCTCTTTTTTTTCGTTGTAATCCACAAGAGACATGATGAGCTTTGTATGTGCAAAGTTTAAAAAAAGTCTGTCCGTTGGAAGAATTTGTCATAAACGTCCTTAAGTCAGGTTACCAGATAGCCGATACGGGTCTTAACTTACTGCTTTATAAGGTACTTCTGTATTATTCATCGTGCACACCGTTTAAGTCAGGTCACCAGAAGGCCGATCTGAGTCTAAACTTGCTGCTTTATAAGGTACTTCTGTATCATTCATCGTGCTCACCGTTTAAGTCAGGTTACCAGAAGGCCGATCTGAGTCTAAACTTGCTGCTTTATAAGGTACTTCTGTATTGTTAATCGTGCATACCGTTTAAGTCTGGTCACCAGAAAGCCGATACGGGTCTAAACTTACTGCTTTATAAGGTACTTCTGTATCATTCATCGTGTACACCGTTTAAGTCCGGTCACCAAAAAGGCCGATTTGATTTTTATTTCACAGCTTTATTAGGTAGATCTACTTCAGTATTATTCATCGTGAACACCGTTTAAAGACAGATCACCAGAAGGCCGATCTGATTCTACACTTACTGCTCTATAAGGTATTTCATCGTGCACACCGCTTAGGTCTGGTCACCAGCAGGCAGATACGGATCTAAACGTACTGTTTTATAAGGTACGTCTGTATCATTCATCGTACACACGGTTTGAATCTGGTCCCCATAAGGCCGATCTGAATCTACACTTACTGCTCTATGAGGTTTTTGAGTATTACTTATCTTGCACACCGTTTAAGCCCCGGTCACATATTCACGGAAGACCACCACGGTAGAGCTACGGTCTAATCGCTCACGGATGACTACGGAAATGACAAATTCCGTAGTCCGCTACGGTTCCAATACGGATACACAACGTTTTGAGTACGGAGTTCGACGGATCTACAGCCAAAATGTAGGTCAGAGTTCCAGGAGTGATACGGACTGTTACGGTTGGACACGTTTTAATACGGAGCGACACGAACCAGGACGATTGTAGTACGGATACACTAGATTTGCTACGGTACAGGTAGGGATTAGTACGAATAAGAACGATCCGATACGTAGTAGTACGAATCGTCACGGATCGATACGGACCTACCACGATTTAGCATTCCGTCCAAATGCTCTAGCCTGCTTATTTTCAAAATGCTACAAGTTCGGCCATGAGAGCCTCATACTGGGCATGGACGGGTCTTCGTAAAAGCCAATCTCTAGTCCACATATTCTCTGTCTTTTATTACCTGATTATTATAATCAATAACCCATCACAAGTTGACAAAACTTTGCCTCCACGAAATTGAAAGTATCTGCAGACAACAACTGTAAATTTGGTACAATTGACCTTCAGTTCTACAATAAGGTGGAAAGCATAGTGGGAAATGGAGAAATTGCCCATTTTGAGCATTTTTTTCGATTTTCTAGAATCAGAACGTTTTCTTGACTTGTCTGTTGCAGACCCATAAAAAGAAGGGATCGAATGGTAAAAAGGTTCAATGAAAATATTGATTAATAACTTGTCTCTTATGTACATAAAATCTGTTTAATTCACAATTACACTGGTTATCGTGAATGTTTATGTTTTAAAAATTGTCTTTATAGTCAGTATCACCCATTTCGAAAGGGCCAGTTGGCACCAGGCAGGCAACCAGTAACCATACATTTAACAAGCTGTCGGTTCACCAACCAGCCATATCAGAACAAGTTCCTGGCGTTGCCTGAACCACCAGAAACGGTGACAGTTTTATGTACTCGTACTATTTGATCGTTTTACTTGCATGTTTAGCATCGTTGTTTGGATAGAATGTCATATAATAGTATTGATGTTTATTCATTTTCGTACAATGTTTTGTAAAATATGTAACCTTAAATTAAAGGTATTAGATCTAGTAATGGTACGATAAAAATATAATTAGATCTATTACATCTATGTATATATGTCATCAAGTTGCCGGACAAGTGCCTTGACATTTTGTGCCATACCAATATCCATTTGCAGCCAAATTATTGCAAACATCATTTGTTGACGGTTCATGATTGTGAACTCAACAACAAACCGCAATTGCATTGTATTCTACTATGACGGAGTAAAAATACCTTTGTTGAAGTACATGATTCTGAATTTGTCCTACCAAACAATAGTGGTCCGTACAATTCCGTACTGTGTCGTGTTGCAACGTAGTAAACCGTAAAAGACCGTGCGAATCCCTGCCTCTCCGTAGTACAACGTATTAGGTCGTGACTTTCCGTGACAAATCCGTATCATAACGTAACTAAAACGTAGTGTAACCGTGCTAATACGTAGTTCTCCGCGAGTATCAAATCCTGAAAAAAAATTGGGCCTACGGATAAGTACGGACTGATACGGTTTTAATACGGACCAGAACGTATCAGTACGGTCTAATACGGACTAGTAAGGATACGCTACGGTCGTTTGATCCGTAGCGAATTTTTGTGCATGTTCAAAAATTGTCAAGGACCGCTACGGATATATAAGGACTACTACGAATGACTGCGGTTATAATACGGAGAGCTACAGACTAGTACGAGTTGTCACGGACAATGCCGGAACGAATCCGTAGCTCTTCCGTGGCAGCCTTCCGTGAATATGTGACCGGGGTATTAAGTCTGGTCACCAGAAGGCTAACACGGGTCTAAACTTACTGCTTTAAAGGGTACTTCTGTATCATTCATTGTGTACACCGTTTAAGTCTGGTCACCAGAAGGCCAACGCGGGTCTAAACTTACTGCTTTATAGGGTACTTCTGTATTATTCATCGTGTACACCGTTTAAGTCTGGTCACCTGAAGGCCGATCCGAATTTACACTTACTGCTTTATAACGTACTTCTGTATCATTCATCGCGCACACAGTTTAAGTCTAGTCACCAAAAGGCCGATACGGGTCTAAACTTACTGCTCTACAATTAAGGTACTTGAGTATTATCCACCGTGCACACCGTTCAAGTCTGGTCACCAGAATGCCGATCTGGGTCTCAACTACCAAAACGTGTTTTCGTTAGTAACCTACATCTGTAAAGTTTATAGTGAAAACAATTTTCACGCCGCCGTCTTGAAAATACTGATTCACTGACGAGCGATATTCCGACAGATTTCTTCAAGAATGCGATACATAAACGGTAAACGTTACTTTTGATTTATTATAGAACTATGTAACAACTAGATCCTGTTGTAATTTTGGTTTATCATTCAGCAAATGTAATGAAAAATAGGGGTATTTCCCGGCGACTTATTGTGGCTAGAAGTGATTCGAAAATCGGCGTTTGTCGATGCTGATAAATTGGGCTAAGGCGATCACACTCACTATGGTTGGAATGTGTAGAGAAAACATTGAAAAATAATGTAAGAATTGTTTGGGCGCTAAGGGTAACAGCCTACGTCACAGGAAGTGATATCGGACCTGCGCATTTTCGTAACTTATGTCCGCCAAATTGAAAAGTAAGTACGATATGAAGATAAAATGAGGCTAGCTTGGGTGGATACAAACGGACTACAAATACTCTCATGTATTTATCAAAGACATTAGATGAATACATTTACTATTCTGATGTCTTAGACAGGAAGCAGATGTCTATATGCACTAACACTTTGACAAAATATCAAAAAGTGATTGGGTTTTAATAGTTGGTCGAAGTCTATTCCATTATAATAAGTAGTTAACAAAAGCTTTGACAAAAAACAAAGTCCCTAGGCATTGTACGCTTTGGAGGTCTAAAGATTTTTTCAGATCATTTAAAGGAACGATTACAAAAAAAAACCAGTTTTACCAAACACGCACACTGACTTTATAACAAGGGTCCGATATCACTACCTGTGAAGTCACACTGACGTACGTTGTGAGGGGTGTACTTTGTAATTTTCAATGGACTAATTCAGTAAAATGAGCCAGATATCGAGCACCTGTCAAAAGATGTCGCATATTCGGACTGAACGGATAAGTGATCAAGATACGTTATAGATCGAGGTTTTTGTTGAATATAGCCAAAATTCAACGTGAAAAGAGAGAAATGAAATGAAATAGATCATCTTTTTCATTTTCAGGTGTAATGTACGAGACATATGGACAGGTATTTGATAGAACGGACCAGGGCCCTTTGCTGAGGAAGTTGGCTTGCAGATTAACAGTTTAGCCACTAGTGTTACCCTGGCTTTTAACGTAGGCAGAGGTCAGTCAGCTGTTCAAGTGGAAACACTTAAAAAAAAAAAAGCTGAAAAAAAGAGGGAACGTGCAATTTTAAAAACTCTCAATGGATTTAAAGATGTATCATATTCTATTAAGGATGTTTTCGGTGGTAATTTCTGCACATCACTTTGGCGGTTTCAAGGGAGACAATAACAGACAGTAGCTCTTCTCAAAGAAGGTACTTGAATATCGTTCGGACAACACCATGAATTTCAGATACGGTATGTTTCTAAGCGAAGAATGAGTCTACAATATCGACTTAACGGACATTTTGCAAAAAAAGATCTAAAGGGCAAAAGATCAGAAGAATGCAGGAAAGTTTTCGGCGGTAATGACTTTCTCAGAGACTAGAGTCTACTGAAAATGACAGTGCCGATCGGTTTGAGCGCCTATACGGTTACTATGGAAACGGCCATTTTACAAAAAATCTAACACATGTTCATTATACTTTTTCTTTTCATTTTTGTACTTGACATTAAATTTTACTGTATACATCAAAAAAATTAGAACATTCTATGAAAGGAATTTTTCAAAATTTTGAATTAATTAAAGACTACATGCTGAATTTGCTTATATTTTGGCAAGTCAAGAAATAGGAAAAGTAATTTTTAAAAAGAAAATGAATTCAGATTATTATTTCATTCATACAGAATCAAGAAATAATATATTAGATATAGAAAATGATAGTTGCATTGTATAACAAACTTTCTATCATTGTATTACTGTCTTTAATGAAGATACAGTCATTTTAGGTGTTTTCAAACGGTTACCATAGAAACAGCCATTTTGCAGATAATCTAACTCGGCAACATACCTTTTTCTTTTTATTTTTGAGTTAACCATTGAATTTTACCCAACATATAAAAGAATTAGAAAATTCTATGAAAGCATTAAATTTTCACAAAACTGTAGAAAACGTCTTTAAGCAGAATGAAATATTGACAGTAATGATCAACCGATTAAATTTTAACAATTTCACTCTTTCTTACAATGTTTTGTTCTTTTTGTTATACTATTTTCAGCATTAGGCTGTAAGTTATGTGTCATCTGCAATCACTTTTAAGGTAGGTGGACAAGCCTAAAATTCTGTAATCTGTTGGAATTAATGCGATAGCATTTTTTTTTGTCTTATTTTATGCTGAAAAAAATCTTACAGCTCTTGATAATGGTGAATGTGGTAAATATGATGAAGCTTTACATCCTACCAATGGCTGTGATTTTTACAAGTTGCCCATCAATAAAATTTATGCCTGCCTATATAATGAAGTAAATTTCGAGATACTTAGATATTTTTTTATGCTTGATCAAACTTACTCTTTAAATATTTATTATACTCAAACATTAATGGCAGAACTAGAACATGTAAAAATACATGAAACTGGCCCTGATATCTTTTAGATTAAAAAAGTTACAAGAAAATGAATGAAAATTTTCTTCAAAAGGGTTTCACAAATCAGTTCCAGGTAATACAGGTTATATAGTCGGTAAAATTCAAAAGAACTGCCCATGTTCCCAATTTTCAATTCTTATAATTTTGATCCATACAAGATATTTAAAAAATTTCAAGAGTTGTTTAAGACTGAAATCTTTTGTGGTTGCTATGAGAAAAATTACCAGAATTATCAGGACACATTCAGCAAGTTTCATGTTAGATTTACCCTCAATCATCTAATACCGAGCAACCAAAAGAAGGGGGCTTTTCAAAAAATTATATGAAGAAATGACAATTACAGTATTTTCACTTTTTCCCAAACTGTTTCCACAAATCCAAAGCAATAAAGATTTTTTCTTTAAATATATGTATTTCGGAACATTTCATATAAAGTACCAATTGCATAGTACTTATTAACACGAGTTAATCAACTAACCAGAGGGTCCTTATGATTTGAAAGTGTGAAATATATCCTTTAAATGTGAAAGATTTATAAGAAAGACCCATATAAGTCTGCTGAAAAGAGAAACATGATTCAGTCAGAAAGTTAATTGATTGAAATAATTATCTAGTGTATTACATTCTAGATATATCTCTCAGAAAAAATGTTATGTGTTGTCTTTAAATATTATACCAGGAAACTTTGCAAACATTTGTTTCATTCTATGAATTGAAAAAAGAAAAAGTCATAAGTCATTTTTGATAATACCATCAGACCGATAGGTACAATGATGTAGATATTGGTTGAAAGCCACACTTAACTCTTTACCACACAATCCTGACTTTTAACAACCTTGAGAAAAAAGCCTTTTGAAAACATTGTGAGAAAAGGAGAAAATGCTGGTAACCAGCATTTTCTCCATTTTCCACAACGTTTTCTACCCTATTAACCCTTTACTCCATAGATACTTATTTCTACGCATTGCTTGTATGAGCCTTTGGAAAACATTGTGGCAAAAGGTGAAATTGCTCATGACGAGCAATTTCACCTTTTGTCACAATGTTTTCTATGCTTTCAAAAGGTCTCATATACACATAAGAAACAGCTTCATCCTTGCTGTTAATTAGGGTCAATCAGATATGCTATAGAAATGCTTTATGGGGTAAAGGTCAAAGCAAAATTGCGCCATTTGAGCCACTTGAAATTGTCCTCTGCACATGCTCTCAATTTGGATAGGTCCAAGATTTTGCTGTGTGGCAAGGGTTTATAATGTACAAACATTATTTCATACTTCAGGAAATGAAAATGGAAAAATTTGCAATAAATAGGGGGTTAGGGTCACAATCGGGCTTGAACTTACCATTGTAAGAGGCATGGTGAATTAAGTCTTTACCAAACGACATAAGTTTAGACAGGTCCGAAGTGAAAGCAATTGCAGACAACAAAATTAACGTAACTAAAAAGTTAAGATTTTTTTTCCAGTATGGTATAAAACATTGTTGGAAAAGGAGAAAATGCTGGTTACCATAATTTTCTCCTTTTCCCACAATGTTTTCAATAGCTTTCAAGCTCAGGGTAGTTATAAGTCGGATTGTGCGGTAAGGAGTTAACCCATTACCACACAATCCCTACTTTTGACGCCCCTGAGAATGACGCCTTTTGAAAACATAGTAGGAAAAGGAGAAAATGCTGGTATCCAGCATTTTCTCCTTTCCCACCATGTTTTCTACCCTTCACTACACAAATTTCAAATTTTCAGTCACTTTTATTTTGTCGTCTGCACATGCTTTCAATTTGGACAAACCTAAAATTTTGTCATGTGGTATTGAGTTAAGCAAATCATAGAGAAATAATTCAGTGAAATTTTTCAAAACCAGTGGTTTGAAATCCAGCCAAATTTGATAGACTGTCAGTACTTAATGTATCAAACAATTTTTGCAAGTTTCAAAGAAATGTGACCAATAATAACAACTGCAATAGGCAAACAAAGACTAAATCATCAGATGGCTGCTGTTCCTTAACTGTTTGCTTTACTTTTGTGCATTTTTGATAATACACATGTACAAGTAGTATGTGCAAGCCCCAAAAGAATTGGATAAAAGATGTTGACTTTATCTGGTAAACAAAAAATGCGAATTTCCAAAATCAAATGGCTACTAATGTCAGACTAGTTTCATAATTGACCTGGCACAAATATTTGATGACAAAGCAACTGTGCAAGTCTCGTGTAAATTGCATAAACAAGCATTTTAAACTTTCAACTTAAAAATGGCTACTTTTCCCTTAACAATATACAGATTATTCTCTAAATCAGTGGTGTTCAAGCCATTAATGATATAAACAAACATACATGTAGTAAGTTTCATACAAATCTGACCATAGATGCAGATTTTATTGGATATTCTGAAAATGTCATTCTTTAAATGGCTACTTTCCCTTCACTGGTTCAGATTTTTTTTTTTTTTTTCAAAATGAAAAGAATTTAAGCTTTTGGGGGTATTGATACTATAAACACACTGTTCAAATTTCACAAAAATCCAACCACAAATTCGGATTTCATTGTGCAAATAAAATTGTAAACCTTAACTGTTAATAGATACTTTTCCCTTACTGATCGTTGGATTGTTCTCCAAATCAGTAGGGTTCAAGCTATTGATGACATTATAAGCAAACTGTGCAAGTTTCACTACTCTGACGATAAATGAAGGCTTTATCACATAGTCAAGATTTGTAAATTTTCAAAATCAAAAGACCCAGATACTACAGAAGTGCAACTTTTAGTAAAAAAGTTTTCTTGGCAAAAGATAAATTTTAAGATTTGTGCAGGCAGTTTGAAAGTTGTGCTGTAAAATTTAATGCTAGAAAAATCTTAACTACATGTATATGCCTACTATCATGTGTTACATTCTGTTCTTAACTTTTTGCTCCTACTGTATCAATATTTTTCGGTGATACCTTTTGTTAACCCATTACCACACAATCCCTACTTTTGACGCCCTTAGAAAGAAACCGTTAGAAAACATTGTGAGAAAAGGAGAAAATGCTGGTAAACAGCGTTTTGGAGAAAATGCTGGTAAACAGCATTTTCTCCTTTTCCCACCATGTTTTCTACCCTATTAACCCTTTACTCCATAGATACTTATTTCTACGCATTGCTTGTATGAGCAACAAATTTCAAATTTTCAGTCATTTTTATTTTGCCGCCTGCAAATGGTTTCGATTTGGACAAACCCAAAATTTTGTCGTTTGGTAATGGGTTAATTCTTTTCTATCATATTGATATTTTTTCAGTTGTATGGTTACACAAGACCTATAAAATGCTGATCATGAATTTGATATATAATGAAAAATATTTGGTTAACCTTAACCATCATAATTTATCTAAAGATTAATGACCCCAAGGAAGACTTATAAAAAAAAAAATGTTACCACTAACCCGAGTTATAATGACCCTAAGAAAGAAAGCTTTTGAAAACATAGAGAAGAAAAAATGCTAGTAACCACACTTTTTTTTCTTCATTTCCCACAATGTTTTCGTTTCATTTGTTTCACAGACAAATTTCATTACTTGTGCCACATTGACTATGTCCTTTGGAAATACTTCTAATTTGGATTTGTCTATTATTTTGTTTTGTGAAAAGGGTTAATTACAAATCCTGAATTTCTTATCTATGAAATTCACACTGTTAACCCATTATCATACTTCTACAACTGTTAATGATCCCAAGGTAGGTAGAAATAACAAAAACTATGTGGGAAAAGGAGAAAATGCTGGTTTCCATTATTGCCTCCTTTTCCAACAATATTCACCATTGTATCACGCACAAATTCTGGACATTTTTGCTTTTCTTCCTAAACTTTCAAATCAAGCAGCTATTTCTCACATGGATTTTGAATATTTAGCATTGTGATCCATTTAAGCATTTGTATAATACCAAGGACTTTGTAAATAAGTTGTTTCCAATCAAGTTATAAAATTGTAAATAAAATTATAAATAATTTCTTATATTTTGTCAATTTTGAGAATCAGCTGTTGCGTTATTTTGCGACTTGCATTTTTAGCTCACCGGAGCATGTAGTGCTCGGGGTGAGCTATTGTGATCGGTCAATGTCCGTCCGTCTTTTGGTCTGTCTGTCCTTCACATCACTGAAAATTTTCTCCTCTGAAACTGCCTATCAGATTTCAATGAAACTTCACAGAAATCATCCCTAGGTGATGCACTTTCAGAATACTTCAAAGATTTGAATTCCACGAAGAACTCACCCTGGTTGCCATAGCAACCAAAAGAAAAAACCTAAAAAATCTTCTTCATGTCCAAAACTGTAAGGGCTAGAGCTTTCGTATTTGGCATGTAGCATCATCTAGTGGCCCTCTACCAAAATACTTCAAGTTTTGGCTCTAGTGTTGAAAATGGCCCTATGTTGTGGGTTCTTGGATTTCACATAGAGATAAAGAAGGAAATCTTGTAAAAATCTTCTTGTACCAAACCGTAAGGGCTAGAGCTCTCTATATGGCATGTAGCATCATCTAGTGGCCCTCTACTAAAATACTTCAAATTATTGCCTTAGTGCAGAAATTGGTCCTCTGTTGTGGGGTCTCAGATTTTATAAAGAGATAAAGAATCAAATCTTTAAAAATCTTCTTGTCCCAAACCATAAGGACTAGAGCTTTCATATTCGGCATGCAGCATCATCTACTGGCCCCCATCAAAATACTTCAGATTATGGCCCTTGTGTGAAAATCAGCCCTATGTTGTTGGTCTTGGATTTCATATAAAGAAGGAAATCTTTAAAAATCTTCTTGTCCAAAACGATAATTGCCAGGGCTTTCATATTTAGCATTTAACATCATCTAATGGCCCTCTACCAAAACACTTCAAATTATGGCCCAGATGTAAAAATTGGTCCTGTGTTGTGGGTCTCCGATTTCACACAAGACATAAAGAAGGAAATATTTAAAAATCTCTTGGTCCCAAACGGTAATTGCAAGAGCTTTTATATTTGGCATTTAGTATCGTCTAGTGGTCCTCTACCAAAATCCTTCAAATTATGGCCATAGTATTGCAAATGACCCTATGTTGTGGGGTCTTAGATTTCACATAGCGATAACGAAGGAAATCTTAGAAAATCTTCTTGTCCCAAACTGTAAGGGCCAGAGCTTTCGTATTTGGCTTGTAGCATTATCTAATGGCCCTCTACCAAAATACTTCAAATTATGGCCCTGGTGTGAAAGTTGGCCCTATGTTGTTGATCTCAGATTTCACATAGAGATTAAGAGAGAAATCTTTAAAAACTTTCTTGTTAGCACTCTAGAGATCACATTTCTTGCTAAGCTGAATTGAAAATTTGTTTAAATGCTTGGCTCGATAAAATCTCACATGAGTCTGCATTTAGTGCTTGTCTGGAATAAATCTTCGTCATCTCAGGTCAGAACGACTTCAAAATTGCTATGCATGTTTGTTGCAAAATTACCGAGTACTGTGTGCAAGAACAGTAACTCTACATAGATTTTGAGTAATTTCACTTTGATCTTCATTCTTACAGTAGTTTTTGCTTGTCCAGTGTCATCTTCGCAAGCCAAGGATACTAACTCCACTTTGTTCGTTACGTACCTTGGCCGCTCGCCTCTTTAAAAATCGAAACTCCCGCTGCGCCACCTATCGAATATCACAAGTTGCGTAACCTTTGATGATGTTATTTCTGACCAATCAAGATGCTCGTGATAAAATTTGTTGGGCAATGCATCAAATATGGCTGCGCTTTCGGAATCATCAGATCAGAAACAAGACGAACAGACATACGATAATCCGCAATCATTTGGCTGTGGAACCCGTCCTAATACTTCACATAATTGATCGTAAACTATATAAAACTTATTAAATATCAATCGTCTACTCTTTTTTGGCAAATTTTCGTCACAGACACGACAACTTTCGTTTTTGATGGGCGCTGCCATTATTGTTTTCTGTTTTGCGAAAGATCTCTTGTTATGAATGGTTTGATTGGATGCGATGGGTTTTGATCGCATCCAATGAAATGGCGCAGCGGGAGCTTCGATTTTTAAAGAGGCGAGCGGCCAAGGGTACTACCTTAGTATCCTTGGCTTGGGAAGATGGTCCAGTGTGGAATTTTGAAGTCTCAAGTCGAATTGACTTTAGACTTGGTAAGCATATTTGTTGCATTGCTTGGCCTTTGTATAATACCTTCTTGACAACTGGCGGTGGGATGGGCATATCTTGTGACAATTTGCCGCTCTTGTTTCATTACCATTTGCCCTTGAACCTCAATACATGTATTTGGTAATTATCTTCATTGTAGACCTTACTGCTTAGTACTCCGGTGAGCGATATAGGACCATCATGGTCCTCTTGTTTTGCCATAGTTCCATTTTGCAATGATAAAAGACCACCATAATATAAAAAATGGCTTAATGTAACAAAAATACTTCTGAAACATGTGTTTATTTTGTCGTCTGCAAGGACTTTCAATTTGGACCAATCTTAAAGGTGGGTACTTAGAATTTTCACATCACACTAAATCAAAAAATATATATCACTGAAATTTATTTGAAAAAAAAAAACAATACAAATCATCAATAATTAAGAGTCATAAAATTACCAAAAAAATCTTTTTTATGGTATTCCCTTAAAAGGCTACGTAGCCTCTTAAGCTATTTTTAGATTTCGCGCCAAAAATAAAAAATGCATTGCGGGAATGTTAAGTGGCTGGCACGTGACTAATGACGCTTAAATTCCATTACATAACAAACATGTAATTAGTTTTCATAATATCTTCTTCGGACGCTATGTTTGAAGATTCGTCTTTGTATTTCCAGTATGTAAATGAGCGATTTGTTCATGTAAAAATAGAACGTGTTTCCCGTCGATGTCGACCTTGGCCGTAGTGAATCTCTAATTTCTCGTGTTGTCGGATGGTTTTCGACTACTGGAGTATTATGAATGATGATTAATAAGGCTTTGGGTGTATAAGGACAATATTTTTGTATTTTTGTAAAATTTTCGTCCCAAATTCTGAAGGACCACCTTTAAATTTTGTGGTTTGGTAAAGAGTTAGTGTAACAAAAGTACTTTGAAACTGTAGTCCAAAACATGGCGGCTTCTGTGATGCATTGCATCACAAATTTGTTTTGTCCGTAATGTAGAATAGAAATGGAAAGAGGGCGTCGGTATCTATATAGACCGAAAAAGTGCAAAAGAAAATATTTTTAGAGCAAACGTTTTCATTAGTCGCCGCGCAGAAGCGCGCGACTACATTTTTATTAGTTTTTCGAGTTAGGACATGGACAATGGGAATTTCTTTTTATAGGGGTGTTAAGCTTAACAAGGAATCTTTCTGCTTCGCCTTAAACTGGCTTTTTTAATTCATTCTTCAACTACGAAGTATATATAATACGATACTATTTTTGCTCTGTTAATACTTACAACATCAAAAAATCCGCCCAAGTATTACTTTTATTTTCGCTATTCGTGAGAAATGGACTCATCCAAATAAATGCCTTGTTTCCATTGGTCAAGGTTGTACCTAGATCATTTCGTACGATTTTGGTCATTTCGTACCTACCTATACTTTCCATTTTGGTCATTTCGGAGCCAGTTGGTCATTTCGTACTCACTCTGGTCATTTCGTACAGTTTTAATTATCATTTTGATTATATAGTACCTAGTTTTTCCCACTATTTGCGTGTTTTTTATTGAATGATCACTGCTAAAATTGTACGTTGCGTTAAATCCCCCCCCCCTCCCCCAATAATTTGATCACCAATGAAATGACTGTGTTTGGCAAAATATTGCTAGACAATCGTCGCATGTAAGGAGGATGAAATAATGCAATACGCTGATAGAAAATTTCAAACAAATTAATTTAGTTCTAAACAAACGGAAAAGAGCCACAGAATTTTTTTCATCTACTATTGTTATCTGACATACACCAAACAATTTTCGACGTCACATTTCATTCAGTGTGATTTTCTGCTTTCTTTTTTCTCCAAATCTCATGATTCACCACACTGTTGAACAAATTTCCTTCTATTTCGGTCCCTAGTATTAGTAGGTGGGTTATTTCTCACTGCATAACGAAACGCACTATATGTCAAATTGGGACAAGCCGATTCTGAAAAGTTTGCCTCCCCCCCTCCCCCAAATCCCAAATTGCTTCCTACGTCCCTGGTTTAGAACCCCCCCCCCCCTTTTGTTTATTTCTCACCGAGTTCTAGATAAATTTACTTTGTGGGAAAAAATCTGGAGAGAGACCAGTTTTTGGAAGGCGAGATTTTCATTCTCGCCTTCATATGTCAACGCTCGGCAGCTTGCTGAAAATGCCTCTGAACAGCATTATCAAAACGCCTTTCAAATAGTTCGATACTTCTCGAGTACATTAGAACAAAATAATGTCGAGACCATTGTAAATTTAATCAGAACAGCAAGAAGAAACTTCAAGTTTCTAGAAGGAATGAAATCGAATTCGTAAAAAGCATCGTTTTTGACAAATGCAAAATACTTTGGATCAGTTCATTGATATAATCACGTTGCTACAGCAACAAATAAACCATAGCTATTATAAGCCAATCGAAAGCTACTAACATGACGTCATTCGGACCTACTTCCGCTTCACAACGCATAAACAACTAACCAGTGGGGTCGTACATGTAAATTTACTATCCCAGAACTAACCAATCGGATAGCTTCTTTGAATGACGTATCGCTGAGAGACCCCTTTCCTCTGTTAGCAACCTTATTCTGTCTTTGTGAGAAGTAAAATTTCAATGAAATAAATTCCTTTGAATCATCAAGTGTTTAAACAAAATTTTCTCTTTCAAAGAAATATTTTTCTTTTATCAAAGTTGTGCTTGACTTTATGATTAATGACTAGGTTATTGTTATGCATCGGCGTGGCCGAGTTTTGATTCCGGAGACCCGTGAAAAGAAAAGGGTAAATCAGTTGAAATCACAATAGATGTGTCATTTCGAAGTAGTTCTGGTCAGTGTGATGTACTGATGTATAGCCTGGGTTACAGGCTGATCACCTCTTTTCCTTATATACGAGTATGATCGGATTTTACTACGTCAAAAATGACAATAACATGATCTGTAACCGTTTTACCATGCAAAGAATTTTAACTTCTTCTTTTGGTCGTCACGTTGCTTAACGTTCAGCAATTATTCATAAATATTTAACCCTTTACCGCTCACTTGAAACGACTCTGAAAATCAAGCTTTTAAAAACATCGAGAGGAGAGGGGAAATTACAATCGGAAACCGGCATTTTTTTTTTTCATTTTACCACAATGTTTCTACCCTATCAAGAACAAATTTCGTCGCTAATTTGGGCCACCCTGAATTTGTCATCTGCATGAATCAGTGCTTTCAATTTCAACTTAGTCTGAAATTTCTTTTGTTTGGTAAAGAATAAACGCTTATCGTAATGACTTGTTATCTCCGTCATTATTAGAACTGAAATCTTTATCTTATATATTCCCATTTATTTTCCTCGAAAGAATTTCCTTCAACTATACACTTTTTTCCAAAACTGAATAACACAATGATAAAACTAACTTGACAGGGAGAATCCCACTGTCCTAGAGTGCATCGGACCTGTTCATGATTTTCTAAGAACACAGACCAAGGGCCTGTATCTGTGTAACTGTGCACGATATATTTTTGTCGAACAAAGGAAAGGGGTGTATCTCAATAGTGACGAGTTGGCAATCATTTTGCTTTCATGTTTGCCGACAAGCTGAACGTACATTCCGGTTACGCGGGATTAATGAAAGACAAGCGTTAATGTCAATGAACCCTTAAACCGTTTATTACGCCTGTCTCTTTTGAAGACAAGGCAGACGATTCTATAGTCTGCACAGAATATGCAATCTTATGTCGGATTAGCTATATTGTAATAACCCGACCAAAACAGCCCAGGGTGCAGTTGCAATAGTTTTTTTCCCGAGATGTAAAATGCCATTTTCATCAATCCAACGCTCTAGTATAAGGGTTAACAGAGTCATAGATTACAAGAATCGTATAAACGAAGAACACCTTCGGATGTTCCTTATAGGACCTAAGAAGTCAACCGTCAATATTGATGTTGGTTGGTTATCCTTAATAGGATGGTAAACATTGCGCAAAACGGAGAAAATATTCGTTGCCAGTATTTTCTCATGTACCTGCATGCTTTCAAAATACCCTTCCCTTTCTAAAAAGCCCCATTCTTTAAGGTCATTAAAATCCAGCACATGTATTGTAATCTAAATGTTAAATCTCCGTTTAGAACATTGAAAGTCGTTTGTTTTGAAAGTCTTTTTCAGTCTTGATAAAGTATATTTCAAATAAAATGGTAAACAGATAAAAAGAAAAAAGCCTTTTAACTGAACGACACTGAAATTTTGACAACCTCAAGGGAAAAAAAGTTTCAAAATACTTTTGGAAAAGGAAAAAACGCTAGTCACCAGTATTTTCTCTCTTTACCACTATGTTTTGTACTTTTTCCCAGCAAAACGGCACATTTTCAGCTGCTCTTAACTTATATATTAGCTGCTAATTGCTTTAATGTAGAAGGACCTAATTTTTTGTTATTTTCTGAAGGGTTTTGTAAAGGGTTACTAAGATGGAAAACATTGTAGGAAAGTCAAACAAAAGGTTGATTATCATTATTTGCTACTTTTCCTACAATGCTTTGAAAAGCCTCTTCTTCAACATTGTTGAAAGTCAGTATTGTGATCTAAAAGGCTGAATCTCAGTTTCTATACTCTAAAATGTACCTTTCTAAAAACTCTTTGCTCTCTCAATAAAATTATCCATGGAATAAAATGGTAAAGACTTTCAAGAAATTAACCATCTCATTACAGAGTTACAGTTTTAGATCTATCAAAATTGATTGCATTTTCAAGCAAAAACTATTCTTTAATCCTTTACCATACCCTATCAAGTACAGTTTTAAGAACACTGAGAAAGAGGCCTTTTAAAAACTTAATTTTGAAAAGGAGAAACTTTCTTGACTCTTTACACGAAGAAAAAAATTCAGACTTTCCAAAATTGAATGCATTTTCAGGTAGCAACTTTTTGATCTGGCACCATTGATGGAACCTGTATGAAATAGGATGGAAGACATTTTAGGAAAATGATAAAATGTCAATTAGCACCGTATTCTCCTTTTCAGACCAAAAGTTCTCAAGCCTTCTTCCTAGACCTTATAAACTCACTACTGGGGTAATTGAGGGTTAGATCTAAGTTTCTATACAACGTAAAAACATGTACGGGTAACAGCAAATTAAAACTCTTTGCTATCACATAAAACTTTTCCTTCAAATGAAATGGAAAGGAGTTTCAGAAAAGTCCATTCGTTTTAGATTTTTTCAACATATTTTCACAAGCCTTCTTCAAAAGTTTGTTAAAACTCAGGATGGTAAACTGGTCTTCATTGCACAGGAACATTGCACAACTCTGTAGACTTTGCTGTATCAGGAGAAGCGATTTAAGTACAGGAAAATGTATTTCAATATGTTATGCCTATATTCTAAACTCGCCTTCCAACAGTACTTTCAGTACTTTGATTCTCTGTGTTGTTCATAAATCGCAATGCAAAACCATTATTCTTTATTAACATTGTTCACCAAACAGTATAGTTTTAGACTTGCAAACTTATGTTCTCTTGAATCATACTTTACTAGGACAGCAACATTTTAGTAACTTGGCCCTGTTTTCAGCCTTTTCCTAAGCAAACATGGTTTATCACTTGTACTATCAAATTCTTTTGGAAAAACATGTTGGATAAGAAGAAATTGCTCATTATAAGTAATTTCTCCTTTATTAAATACCTTTTTTCCCACTACTAGCGAATTTTCCACCATTTTTGCAGCTTTTTAAATTGTCGTCGGCCAACTCTTTGAATTTGGAAGAATCTGATGTTTGTCGTTTGGAAAAGAGTTAAGAGGGTAAACGAGGGTATTGGATACTGTAAGAGAAGACAAGTTTCGATATAGATTCACAGTCACATCAATTTCATAATGGGTTAAAAATCTGCTGATGAAAACTGACATTTACTTACTTGCACTGCCTTTCTTTAAGCATTGAATAAAAATGTTTGCGGCGACTTTGATGCTTTGCATCAACTTTTTCTTGTCGGTGTTTGTTTGCATGATGAATTTTGAGCATGAAACACCCTAATAGGATTCGTGTAACATTGCCTTTTATCGCCAAAGTCGTACGGATTCAGCTATGAAAGGCGATGTTACACGAAAAGTCACCCATTAAGCCTTTAGCAGACGGCAAAATTTCAGCCGTGTTCAAACTGAAAGCATTTGCAGACGACAATTTCATTGTGGCTCAAATGGTACAATTTTTATTTTATAGGATAGAAAACATTGTGGATAATAGAGAAAATGCTGGTTCCCAGCATTTTCTCCTTTCCCACACTGTTTCCACAAGGCTTCTTTCTCAGGGTTGTAAGAAGTCGGCATTGGGTGGTAAAGAGTTAAAAGTACATGTGGTTATAGTTGCTAATTATGTTATACTTTTACTTGTACAACACAATTTTTAAGTTTAACGACCCTTAGAACATAACTTTTTTACAAACATTGTAGGAATGGGAGAAAAAGCTGGTAAGCAACGTTTTCTCCTTTTCCAACAATGTTTTCTACCCTATCAAAGATGTACGCTATTTTTGAGCCATGTTTCAATTTTTGTCCGCAAATGGCTTCTTTCGGTATAATTTATTAGCAGTTAATGCAATTTAAACAGCTTAGGTCATAACAGCTGCCAGTGCACCTATGCATGCGTTTCTTGGCTATTTCCTTAAAGTCATGCACTGAATAACAATATGGCATGAATGATACGTGGATCAGAAAGAAGACCATGCTGGAAATTTAAACCAGCGATACCGACTTCTAGTTTTTGAGCTACAAACTCCTTCAAAGGGATCGGCAAAACTTTTATAAAGCACATTATTTGGCCTACAAGGATTTTGAGGTGTAAAGGCTCAAAATTATACTAAAACTGGTTTTCAGCACTTTAAGATACCTTTCAAGACTTTCATAACTGTTACGGATTGATGTGATAGAAAGCATTGGTTAGAAGCAATTTCTCCACAGATGTCTTTAAAGGCCTCTTGCACTGGGTCATAAAAACTTGGGATTGTTTCGGAAAGTATTAATATCATATATTCAAGTCTTGTTTTCTGCCTGTGCCCATGCACTAGATTTTATCTTCATTTTAGCCACAAACAAATGAGCTGTGCTTTGGCGGAAGGGGGCTTCTTGCATCCTCGTGATGGATTATACCAAGCAAGACATAAATAATTATTGATCCATAGACCGACCCTTCGATGTACAGAAAATTGAATAATGGCGAAAACTTTCAGCCCAAGTCAGCCTGTGAAGACTGCACAGACTGACTGTCTGCACAGGCTGACCTAGGTCTATATTGTTTGCAGATCGATTAAGGCACCTTTTTACTTCAAGTCAAGTATAAAGGAAACCTGTGCAAAGAAAATGATAAGATGTGTACCTGGTACAACCCCGCTGCCTTCAGTGCGTCAGCACATTGATGGTTCTAGCGAGCAAAGTTTGATATAGGCCTATCATACCTATGTGAAAAGAGTTGCCTCCCTCTGTTATTTATCGAATTTTCAGATGCAAATACATGTATCTCGCAAAGCATGATGTTTCCCTCATTGAAATGCAAATATATGGCGTAAATCGCATATCTCAATATATTTTACTAAGTAATACATTATTTCGCTGCAATGGAACAGTTTTGGCATGCAGAAACTCCCATGGCATATATATCCTTGGCGTAAAAATTCTCCATGTTGTATTTTAGTAGGACCGGTGAAGGGGGGAGCTTAATGCATCTGCGAAAGATACCGACTCGTTTCCCTGCGGAAACTCAGGTCATGGCGGACACTTTTCGCTGTTGGCCAAATTTCTATATGCTCAAGAATCAGTCTACCTGATGATCAAGACGCTTGTGAAAAAAAGATGGCTGTTATGGATCCATAAGAATGTGATGGCCTGCTTGTTACGGTTCATCTCGTGGAATGCATGAAGCTCCCTTTTGCCGGAGCATGGCATGTACTGATAAATTATGCATATGGTAGATCTACTTCTTGGCCATTATCTCCCGCTAGACGACATTCTATAAATACTCATCTATCTAATTTAAGCATCCTGGGTACAGAACCGAACCACTTTCCTACGCGACAACCGTTACTTTGAATTTCAAAATAAAATAAACGTTTACTCAATAAAACTCACTCAGCTATGATCAGCAGTCTAGAGAAATCTGGAGCTAAAGCAGGTCTCATTTCTCCTCAAACGTATTGCTAAAAGCTATTTTCTACATTATTACTTTATAGAGCGTAATATTACAGTCAGCCCGCTTTCGGGGCTAGTGATGCGTCATATAAGACAGTCGAATCTTCGAAGAATATGACATGCGCAGACAACGACTTCTCAACTTCGTGACGCCCTTTATCTCCTAATACTCTTTACGACTTTCATAGGCAATATTTCTTGTTTGAATGTCTTTTAAAGTTTTTGTAAACATTGTGTGAAAAGGAAACTGGCATTTTCTCCTTTTCTCTCAGTTTTCTTTCCTTTAAAGGAAACACACAATCTTTTGAGTAACAAGTAATTCATTTCAACGTCTGAAATTGCAGTTTAACTGTTATTGCTTGAAATTGAACCATATCTTTTACCTTTATAACATTGCTTTTAATTTGTTTATGAAGGGAATCTTATAACGTGGCTCTTAACACATATTTTTTGAGGTGCTGATTGAAAAAAGGTGTAAGAAATGCACAGACTGATACAGTTGAAAACAACATTTTGGCTGCTAACTGCGATCCAAAGACCTTTTGCGGACATTGTAGATCAAGATCCGACAGCACCAGTCTTATCTTAAATCTAGACTGTCCGAAAATGAAAATGTTTTTTTTTTCCAAAAGTACCCTTGAAACGGTTTTGGGTTTTTACTATCGGGTCGAAAAGTTCATGTCAGCTTTGAGCTGAATAGGAGTTAGAATACAAAAACTTTTTTTTTTGGCAATGGCCACAGTTTACAGAGCCCCAGATAAAGGGAATTATTTCAATTTCAAAATTAAAAAAATATAAATCATTCTCCACCAAATCTTATGTTGTGGGTACTCATTGGAATTATCTCGAGACAAGTACCCACAATATAGGGTTTCAAAGAGAAATAATGGATTAAGAATACCATCACTCCTTCCAATATTGAGCTCTGGTTTAGAATCGTTTCGTTGACGTTGTAAACGGTATAGAATCAGACTGCCCATCAATGTGATATAATCTTCGACAATTGTAAGTTCTCTAAATGCTTATATTCTGCCTTTTGTGGTGCAGATAGCAAGTCAAAAACTAAATAACGACCACATGTGCTATCGAAGATCTAAATATTTTGCTTTCCTTTTGTCGACTGAAGTAGAAATATACGAGCCATGCCCCATCATAATTGGGCTAAATGGATCCCGTGATCCATGATACCAAGAAAATCTTCATATAATTATGGATCCATGCTATCCAATTTGTCTGATAAGTGACAAACGCTTGAGGTAAACTAGTCCTTCGACATGCTGAAAATTGACCGATGTCAAAACCTCCCACCCAGGTCAGCCTCCACTGATAACGCAGATCGCTACTTTTTGCAGATGCATTAAACCTCCTTTTCACAGAGCATGGATCATATGTAGTAACTGGCATACTGGGCCTATTTAGGCATAATTTTATAATATAGCTTTTTTTCTGGGTACCACTAAAAATTGGGACATTGTGGTTAATATAGTCAGACATAAGCATCACCAAAACTGACTAGCAATAGCCCATGTGCTTAGACTAGCATTACTCATGCCCACAAATTTGCCAATTCTGGGCTATGAAAAGTTTTCTCGTAGCTATCATTTCATTTAGCTCATAAACCAGCCTGTTACTTGTCTAATGAGTCCAAGCTTGAAAATATACCAAATAAAAGGTTATCCATAAATAAAAAAAGACTAAATTTGTTCTGGTGATGCTTACTTTATGTCTGACTGTATGTTTTAACTTAACCCTTTGGCTGCTAATTGCGACTCACTAACCTTTTACGGACTGTGTAGATAAAGATCAAACTGTACAGAATGTGCTGTCTGATCTTGGATCTAAACTGTCTGATAAGAAAAAAAAATTTTCTTTCAAAAGATAAGTTTCAAATAGCAATGTTCGCGGTGTATACCATCAACTTTAAAGTGTTACTTAACTCTTTACCACACAACCCCGAGCTTAAACACCCCTGGGAAGGAAGCCTTTTGAAAAAATTGTAGAAAAAAGGAGAAAATGCTGTTTACCAGCATTTTTCCCAAATTGTTTTTTCCCATGTCAAAGATAAAATGCACCAGTTGAGCCACATTAAAATTGTCGTTTGCAAATGCTTTCAGTATGGACAAAGCTAAAATTTTGTCGTCTAGTAAAGAGTTAACTTATCAAGCAGGATAAGGGTCAAGTTTAGACTAAAAATGACAATTAGAATGGTATGTAGATCTTTACAGTTCCCAGGATTTTTAGCCCTGGGCAAAAATACATACTCCAGATAGACAGAGTGTTTTTGATTTCAAAATTGAAAAAAAAAATTTTTTCTTCAGTAAACCCTATGTTATGGGTACTCATTAGAATTGACTCATTGAGACGATTCTAAGGAGTACCCACAACATGGTGTTTAAAAATAAGAAAAATAATGGATTTATAATACCAGCATTCCCTCTTACCTGGAGTTCTGCATACAGCAATATAACAAAGTCATAACTACATCACATACATTTTTTTAATTTTTTGTCTATGATGCATATATGTACAAAGAATAATAAAATGCGAATTGTTTTTCATAACTTTCGTAAAATGACATTAACATTTGGTTTGATAAAATGTTTGTATGGGGAGTAGGGTCTGTGTAAAAATGATACCGAGAATAACATATCAAGTCACGAAAAAAATAAATCAAGAAGCAAAATTATTGCAACTTAACAAACATTTTAATATCCCCGAAGACTCTAGTGCACATGGAAACAACTTACTATGCTTTCATTCTTCTGTCACCATTGTGAGAGCAATCACACAACTTATACTTTGCCAGTGAAATCCTTATTTCTCTGTAATATTTTCTGGTTTGGTAATTTATTTTCCATCCACAGGATGATAAAAGTGTTTTCTTTTGCATATGATCCTGTTTTATGACACTTACCAATAAGGTTCATCAAGATTATCAAAACGCTGTGTGATTAGATAGGCAAGTTTTGGATGGAAAGGCATATACTTGATTTTAATCATTTGGATCACATTGTCAGGAAAGTAGCAGTTAATAAATGAGCTCTAACTTCTTTCCTACAAATGTTTTCCAAACTTGAACTTGTGTCTGTGTTTGCTGACACAATGCATTTCTTTTCTTAGTTTTATAGATTGAATTTAAACCTTAATGATTTTTCCCTTACACTCATATATTGTTTGTATTCCACTTTTTTTTCAAGTACATCGGTATCCTAGAATTCTACAGTTACCAACTGTGGAACAGCACAAGATGACTTACAATAAGTTTAGTCAGCGCAACACTTCCTGAATGAATCCGTTCTAGGATGAGTAAAAGAATACAAACCTTTGTAATCCAAATCATCCTTAACTTTCAAACTGAATTTTAAGACCTAAACTCTGATTATCAGATAAATTTTGTTGCTGCAAATCAGCACTAAGCATTTAGAATTACATTCTTCTTTTGAAAAGCAAGACTAGTCCTATGGTTAACTTAAAGCCAATTTTATGACTATGCTTCAGATTTGGGATCAGAGTAGCGTTACAAATGGAGAGTTAATTTAATCCTTGACCCTAAAAAGCCTAGATGGTTTGGCCCAGTCTGAGTTCCAGGGTCAATATTGAACAATCTTTCTAATGGACATTCTTTTTCTCATTCTGCAAGATTTTCTCAATTTGAAAGTAACACAAATTCTGAATTGCTATACAAAATGGTTTAGCTAATCAGAAATTCTATTACTTTTACATTTTGAAAACTCTGGACACCAAAGGAAAGAACATTCTTAAGAATGATTGGTTAATCTTTAGAAATTTAGCGCTTTTTCTCAGTCACTGATCACAGATGATTGCTCCAGAAAGCCTACAAAATTGAGGCTGCTGTGTATGTGGTGCGGTACCAAAGTTGTTTACATAATACATCCTTTCTGTAGTTTAATTCACAAGCAAAAAGCATGCATGTTTATTTCTACTGACAATTTTTGTAAGTCTACCAACAAAAAGGTTGACATTTAATAACAAATTATGATAACAAAGCTTCTGTCTGACACAGCTACTGTCTGACTCCTCATTATATGTCCAACTATCTTTCCTACTTGGCATACTTATTGTATATGAGAATTAGGAACATGTTCACAGGCTAATTATAACACCCTTGCCATACAATTCCTAGTTTCAATGAACTGAGAGGAAGGACTTTATAAAACATTGTGAGAAAAGGACAAAATGCTGGTAACGAACATTTTCACCTTTACTCACAAGGTTTCTTTCTCTTTAAAGTCAGATTGAATTACATGTATATGAACCACATCAATTTCTATCTGCAAATGCCTTAAAATTTGAGAAGTGTAGATTTATGACATATGGTAAAGAGTAAAATACCTTTGTAGAATTCTGGAGCAATGTTAAATTTAAAAAATGGAATTCGCAATGTACATATGGCTAGATTCATCAACCATTCTAAATTGAACTCTAAAGTGCATAATAATTACAATATTAGCTATCTGACTGGCTGAAAATGTCTTAGCCAATCAGACAGCTAATCTTGGAAATTAAAGAAAGATCAACACTTAGATTGGTTGTTAAATATATCCAAATCAACCTTTGGAGTACAAAAGCCCTCCAACAATATTTGAAATCGGTCTAGTCTACTTCCTATTAAAACATAGTAACTTGAGATATCACATGACCTGAAATTCAAAACCAATGTCTGTTTGGGTCATGTGACTATCACAACAGACCTGAGGTCTATATATAGCACAATGAGTGAATCATTCTTCCCTTATGACAAACACAACCCTAGGAGTGTCCAGAAGACAACAGAGTTTTTCATCTTATAACTCTTACGTCTGTCATAATTTATGAACACTAGAAAAATGGCTTAGGTTCTGTGTCAGTTAATCATAAATACTTGTAACAAGAATCAATGATTTATTAAAAAGATCATTTAATTAATTTCCACATATTGCTATATGTCAACAAATGCTATAAGTAATATCTTCCACTGAAAAGTTCTTATCACATCTTTAAGCTTTTAGATCTTTCTTCTTTGAAAAAATAACTGTTCTTTGAGTAGAATTTTTTTTATCCAAGGGTATGTACAATGATTAATATGATTAGAGTTTTTGGTGTTGTTACTTTCCTTTGTTTTGTACTGGTAAATATAGTTTGAACTCTGCTGGCAATTCATCTTCTGAATAAAGTCTGTCTGAGAAGTAGACACGGCGAATTCGGCAGTTTGCATGAATCTGAAAAACAACAGAGGCAACCAATTACTAAAACATTACTATCCACTGTGATACTTATATATACACACAGGTCTCTGCAATTTACTAGATGACAAAATTTTAGACTTTTCCAAATTGAAACCAATGATAAATAACAGATAAATGTGGTTTAACCCTTTACCACACAATCCCTACTTTTGACGACCTGAGAAAGACGCCTTTAGAAAACACTGCAGGTAAAAGAGAAAATGCTGCTAACCAGTATTTTTCTCCATTTCCCACAATGTTTTCTACTTTTCACAAAACAAATTTCAAATTTTCAGTCACTTTTATTTCACCATCTGCAAATGCTTTTGATTAGGACAAGCCTCGAATAATTGTTTGGTAATGAGTTGAATGATACAAATTGTCTCAGAAAATACTCAGGGAATGGAGTAAAGGCTGGTCATTTCTTACTCGTGGTCACTTAAACTGAGAATAGTGTGGTGAAGGGCTTAAGCTGATTAAGAACTCTTAAGATCCAAATTGCACCATATTTTGGTTTATAATGCCAAAATTTTACTTATTGACAGTAGAAAGTTTTATCCAAAACAACTGTTAACTAGTCAGAATTTTCTTGGCCACTTAAAAATACCTTGATCATGGCAACAATGGACATGTAAATGTCAAGATGGGCCCTGCTTACACACAATAATCAATCCTTAGAGTGCCCAAAATATTCAGTAACCACATCAAACAAAAGATATAAAAATTGCAACATCAGCACTTATTTGTGCTATACTAGAATGTTGCTGCATATTGGCGACTGTTACTGTTCATCCAAGATCAAGGCTGGTGCTTCTAAAACTTTGAGTATCAAGTCTAGTTTCATCATGTATCCAAAATGCACCTATTAGCAATGAATCTACAGTTTAAAATAAAAAATGTGTTGCAATGGGCATCCCAATATATTTAACTATATATTAAATTTATTTACTACCCCCCATAAAAGTATCTTAAGATCATTGACCATTTCATTCACTTTATATTTTTCAGAAGTCATGACATATTAATGCAAGTTCTGAAATATATTTCAGAAAAAGCAAAGTAACAATTTATCAAACTCATATATCATCATCAGTTTCATCTTCGTTAGCCAAGATTTACGATCAGTATGTGAATACAGTAGTGTTGTGGATCGTCACCTTTGGCTTGTGAGGCATCAGTTTCATACTGCCATCAACCAATGTGCCAATGAAATTAACATTAGTTTTGCACCCTGTCTTTTTGAAGTTCTCTTAAATCTTTAACCAAAAGACAAGATTGGACTAACCCAAATATAAAGCATTCGCAAGATGAAAAATTCAATGTTGCTAATATGTCGAATTCCGTCTCTGATAGAGTAGAAAGCATTGTGCGAAATGGAGAAAATGTTGGTTAGTAGCATTTTCTCCTTTTCCCACAATATTTTCTAAAGCCTTCTCTTTCCGAGTCCATGAAAGTCGGGATTGCCAGGGATTAAGTGGTAAAGGGTGTATATACCGTTTTCTTTCCAATCCAACTTTGGCTTCTAGGCATTTGTATACACGTATTTATTCTGAGAGAATTGTGTTTGAATTGGCCAGACCAGGACTGAATCAACTTTGATTTATAACCTGGTAAGTATGACTTGAGTTCATAAAAATCAAAGAAATTGATTTCTGGTCTTATGTCTTAACTTTTTCACAGTTACAAGGAAACAGAAAGGAGCTCTGGATTGTGTGACAAAGGGTTAACTGTCTTAAGCTGAGAGCAATTTAGAGAACCAACCTGTACTCTAAGGGTTTCAATGTAATTTGTTCCATATGCTCTTCTTGTGAAATCTGACAAGTTGAACTGAATCTGATTCCAACCATCGTCCAATCTCATTGGCATAGTACAGATGAAGGGCTTCACCCTAGTTGTGCTCTGGTAATTGCTAGCTCTGAATCGTCGTCTTACATTCTTATCGTCTAATACCTAAAAAAAATAGTGTAATTACTGCATAAATAGGCTATTTCAGGCTATCTAACTCTTTACCAAACAACACAATTTTAGACTTGTCCAAATTGAAAAACAAACAAAAATCAAGTGATTCAAAAAGCGAAAATTGACCTTAAAACAGTATAAAAGATTGTGGAAAAAGGAGAAAATGCTGGTTACGAGCATTTTCTCCTTTTCCTACAATGTTTTTTAAAGTTTTCTTTCTCAGGGCCATTAAAAGTCAGGACTGTGTGGTAAAGAGTTAATATGAACACAAGAAATCCCTGCAACGATCTTATACTCTGATCTAGCATTTAATCTTATTCCGATTCAAAAGTTGAAATGAATTCATTTATTTCCAGATGAACTCCCTTGCAACTGAATGTAGAAAAGTTGTCTCTCTTGGCATGTGAGAAAACTAGTCAAAAGCTAATGTAGGGACATTTTTGAAATATACAAAACTAAGTAAATGGTGTATATCCAACATCAGACTACAAAGAATATTATGTCTGATCTTGATCTATGCCATCTGTACAAGCTACTTAACCCTTTCCCAAACAGTCCCTGGTTTTTATGGATTTAGAATAGTAGCCTTTTGAAAACACTGTGGGAAAAGAAGAAAATACTGGTAACCAGCATTTTCTCCTTTTCCCACAATGCTTTCTACTCCGTCATAGGCAGAAATCGTCTTTTCAGCAAGAGTTGAATTACCATCTGCAAATGCTTTCAATTTGGTCTAGTCCAAAAGGTTGTTATTTGGGAAAGGGTTAAGCTACTCATGGATTTGAAAGACTCGAAACTTCACAGTTAGGGATCCTTCTCTTGAAGAGTGGTTGTAAGTGCTTATATGCTTACATGAAAAAAGAACATATCTAAACAATCATTGTTTTGATTTCTTTGTTTTCAAGTACACATATTTCATACCCAACTTTTGGTTAACTCTTTACCACACAAGAAAATTTAGACTGGTCCAAATTGAAAGCATTTGCAGATGGCAAAATAAAGGTGACTGAAAAAATGAAATTTGTTCTGGGAAGAGTAGAAAACACTGTGGGAAAAGGAGAAAATGCTGGTTACCAGCATTTTCTCCTTTTCCCACAATGTTTTCTAAAGGCTTATTTCTCAGGGGCGTCAAAATTAGGGATTGTGTGGTAATGGGTTAATGGTGCTTTAAAGTTCAACAAGAACATCAGAATGTCATGGCTATATTCTAAATATGGTATACGGAATCCCTGTATATGAACAGCAATGAATAAATGTAACAAATAAATAAGCTCATGATAGAAACTCACCTGCACCTCAAATGTGAAGTATTTCTTTAAATTCTTAATGATCATAACCAAAAACGGTAATTTGATACCCAGAGTTTTCTTTGGATCTGCTGGACATGTGATATATGTTGTGCTGCAAAAAATAGGAAACAAACTGAAGTTGTGAATACATACATGATCAAAGGAAGAAAGTCTGACAACTAACTTGATAAACTATCTGTTGGCAAAATAACTGTTCAATTGTGAAGAGGGGGAATTACTTTCCACAGAGTAGAACATTCTTCATGTCACAAACATTGTCTCCATTCCAAAAACATTTTTCAATATAGCAAGGGTGTAAAGAAAGTGTTTTTTAATGTTGTTGGATTCACTCGTACAGTGACTGCTTACTATTTTCGGGCAGATACTAATAAAAAAAAGAGACAAAAATATTGCAGAATCACTACTGTGATTGTCAAGGTACATTTAAAGAATTATATAGTTTAGATTCAAGACCAGACTGCACATACATGATCCATATCGTTGGCAATCAATTAAACTTAGCTCCTATAAATTTCTCCCTTATTTCTTCAAGAGATAAAAGAAAATACAACGAATTTTGTGATGATATTGATAAAAGTAGCAATGAGGTTTTACTTACCTTACATTTGTACCGACAATTTCTAATACTAGAGACTGGATGTCGTTGTCTGTAATACGTTTTATGTGACCATTTCTGACCTGAAAAGGATTAAAAAAAAATTGCCCGTATAGACTTAAGTTCCTCAATTTTATGGACGTAATGAAACTATTGATGTATCAACCTATCAATAGCCAGCTGCAAATAATTCTCTTTGACTGTCATTTTTTGAACAGACACTATGCTGAAGAATGCTGTGCCATGTTTAATGAAGTGAAGTGCTATGCTAAAAGTAACCTATGGAACAATACTAAGTCTCGAGTCACAGGATCCCCGCATACCAGTTAAGATGCTGGATTAGAAATTGGAAAATCCAAGGTCATCCCTGTTGGCTGCACTTGTTATGCTGGTGTGTATTTGAGGCCTGCCATTACAGAGAGAGGTCCCTGTTGACTGAGCTATTATAGTCTATGGTAAAACTTGAAAGAACTATAACTGTTAACAAATGATACATTTTCATATTGCCATTGGGTGTATCGCTACAAAAATCCAAAAGAGTTGTAAAGTTGGCAGATGTGGTAAACACAATCATTTACCTACTAGTGGGTACTGCCTACTAGTAAGGCGAAAAGCATACTCAATCTTTTAAAGTATTTGTGCATTAATTAAAACAAAATGGCTGACATGCATTGTGTATTGAAATAATTACGATAGAGTTAATTTTGACCAGTTTTTTCAATTGAAAGAGTCTTCAACTAGAGGTCATGAAAGGAGATTATTTAAAAAGCATCATAATCTTAAAATCTGGTGAAACTTTTTCTCACAACAGATTGTGGATACTTGGAACAACCTACCAGAAGAAATAATCATGGCTAAGAGTGTAAATAGCTTTAAAAGTCTTTTAACCCATTACCACTCAATCCCTACTTTTGACGCCCCTGAGAAAGATGCCTTTTGAAAACACTGTAGGAAAAGGAGAAAATGCCGGTAACCAGCATTTTCTCCTTTTCCCACAGTGTTTTCTAACCTTCCCAGAGCAAATTTCAGTTTTTCAGTCATTTTTATTTTGTCGTCTGCAAATGCTTTCAATTTGGACCAGTCTAAAAACAACCACTGGAAAAATTGTTATTCTAAATTTTGTCCCACATCTATGAATCCGAAAGCGGACAAATATAGAACACCGTATGAAAATCGATCAGAGAGGCGATGGCTGAAGAACTGAAGAACAAGGTAAACAAGGAAATTACCTAGCAACCATGATGGAATGAAGAATTTCTTCTTTTTTTCCCCCATAAGACAAGATTCACATTATACGAAAATACGGGCATTTTTCGTAAGATCCTACATATTTGTTCTAAAAATTTCAAAGTAGGCTACAGTAGATTTTCGCTTAACGACCAGTAAACAATACAGCGTTGCAGGGTTGTCAGTGATAATCTTTTGCTCATCTCTCCAACACATTTGCACCATTTTCATTGTTACTGACTACAAACAATATATTGATCATCAAAGTTTGACAATATTCTTATCCAGAAGGCAGAAATGTTAAACTATCTCACAATGAAACGAATGACAACAAAAGAATATCAACTTCCGTTTCCCCCACCCTCTCCATAATATTCCATTTACAATAAGTTTGTAAACTATTTCAAATAATATTATCATTTGTAAGTGATAAATTACTATTTCATTTATAGAAAGGCTGAATGTCGATATTTAATTCGGTGTAGAAGTCTCGTTATTCAACTGAAATGCTCATCATTTCACTCACACACGGTTGCCAGCCATGTCACTATGGCGATCATAGATAACTGCATCAACTAGCGTAAGTAAATTTCTTACCTTTTTGTCCCATATTTGCAACGGTTTACTCCCAATACTGTACAGTATTGATAAAAACCCACTTTGAAATGTGTTTTTAAACATTTTTAAAATTTTTTGATGCCTAAATGTACACAAAAAAGTCTTTTTGTACAACACCACTGACACACGTCTTGCTCGAGTAAAACCAAGTTGTCAAGTGACGATTTTGTTCTGTATCGATTCTCATGTGGTTGTCAAGGAAAGTTACATGGTTAGCGCAGGTAGACAAGTTGCTATGTGAAAGCCGGTCCTATTTCCAAATACATTGTCCCATTTACCTTCAAAATATCAAAAAATCAAATTGTTGTAAAGAATTGAATTTTAATATACTTTAAAGGATCAAGAATTATTTACTTCAGTGTTTAGATGGGCTTGATTGTTACTACTTTTTTACCGTAGCTTCTTCCGGTAAGTATATCTCCGTTGCGATTTGGTTCTCTCGTTCCTAACGAAGCTTTCCATTCATGTATGTTTACATTGACCACGCGGAAGTCGGCTTTGAGCATTGTTGGTGCATTTTTAGCATACTTATGAATATTTTTCTCTTTTCAAGGAGGTGGGGGGGGGGTGGGGGAGGCTGGGGCGGGATTTAGGAAGTGGGAATCCGAAGGAACAAATCATTAAATAACCATTCAGGCTATTGTAGACTATACATGTGTGTATTTGATCTGGAAGCTAAACATTGTGTCTACAGTTGTGGCTGCTTCTATAAATCAACCATACTCACGTAGGCCTACCTTAGATCGAGATGTACAAATGTCTGATATTGCAAAATTATCAGATCTCAGAAACTCAGATTTATTCTTCACTTTATTTAGATACTATATATAGACTTTCTCTACATCAAAGGGTAAAAATATGCAAATACATATTACAGATCTAGATCGATCTAACCTAATTATCCATATTTTGAAGGAAAGGTCTAAATAAAGGGTCGTCTGCTTGACTTTTTGTTGTGGAGGAGGGAAGGGGTGTTAATGATTTATTTTTAAGAGTATTTTCACAGAATTTTAATATACCCCACCGACTACATGCAGTTAACTCATTACCGGACGACAATATCTAGGCTTGTCCATGTAAATCTCTGCCTTGTCACGTTGATTTAACTCATTACCAAACGACAATATATTTTTTTAGGCTTGTCCAAATCGAAAGCATTTGCAGACGACAAAATAAAAGTGACTGAAAATTTGAAGTTTGTTTTGTGAAGGGTAGAACACTTTGTGGGAAAAAGAGGAAATGCTGGTAACCAACATTTTCACCTTTTCCCACAATGTTTTCTAAAGGCTGCTTTCCCTGGTTTGTCAAAACGTGGGGACTGTTTGCATGGTAATTGGTTAAAAGACGAATAGCTGTACCAGCCATATAACGTTTGGACTGTAGAGCCATGGTTTAAAACCGCCAGTGTAGACCTAATTCAT
The DNA here is from genome assembly GCA_943736015.1 of Tridacna crocea. NCBI lineage: Eukaryota > Metazoa > Mollusca > Bivalvia > Cardiida > Cardiidae > Tridacna > Tridacna crocea. The sequence continues at coordinate 41,260,376 of OX031065.1, forward strand.
CATTAATATCTCCCGCTAGAAGGCATTCTACAAATAATAATAAAACCGTACCTGGTGCGATTCAGTCAGCTATGATCAGTAGTTCAAAGAAATCTGGAGTTAAAACAGGCCTGATTCCTCCTCAAACGTATTAACAAAAGCCATTTTCTCCTTTGCTACTTTATATTCCTACCCCCCCCCCCCCGCCAAAAAAAAGGGGGGGGGGGTTGATGGGTCATATAAGACAGGTCGAATCTTCGAAGAAAATGACATGCGCAGACAAGGCCTAATTCACGTCTAATATAGAATTAACGTTGTCAACCCGAATTATACATGCAGAAGAAAAAGAAAGAAAATTGATTCTTTTTTAAGTGCTACAAAAGCATTTGGTGGGCACTGGGCAGGGAGTTTATTTGTTTGTTTATAAAGCTGAGTAGATCTAAAAAGCGCGTTTTCAATATAGAATTCTTGCTATAACATACAGTGTCCAAAGAACCTAAAATGAAATCTTAGTAAGCTTTCAGTAGTTCTACAATTTTCTCCTACTATTATTTTATCTTTTCTGCTCACATGACAATTTTTTAATTTTTTAAGTCTATGCTAGTGGAAGAAAAATTGACTCATTCCAATAGCATGAAATCAATGACAAACAACAGATTTTACATTTTGAGTTTTGCCATTTAAAGAAAAGAAAAGTGCTGAATCAGGAGAAAATGCTTGTTGCTTGCTGCCAGCTTAACAAACAGTTGGAGCTTGTGCTTACAAAAGGGGGCTTAATGCACCCCGGCATTTATTATACTATGAAAGCCATAACATGGTTATGAATCCATAATATCCACGTTTTTATTAACCAACTTATCATGCCATAGACTGGTCCTTTGATATACAGAAAAATGATGGCAATTTCGAAAAGATTCGACCAAGGTCAGCCTGTGCGGACTGTGCTGGCTGACCTGGGTTGATATTTTTCGCAGATGCAATAAGCCCCTTTTTCACACACCACCAGATAGATAGATAGATAGATAGATAGATGGACGGACGGACGGATAAAAGAAAAAAAGTAAATAAATAAATAAATAAATAAATAGATAAATAGATAAGTAACTCAAAGAAGAAATATTTAACCATTAGTCTGAGAAGCGCTAACCTTTTGCGGAGAGCCGCGGAATATCGAGATCAGCTGACTGCACTGAATGTGAAGATGGTTTTCTCCAAAAGATAAATGTGACCCATCACACGAAAAGGGACAATCTAGGATCTCTGTACTTTAATTAGATAAAAAAACACATCAACGGTAGTACAGATAATTAAAGTTGGTAGTTAAAAGATGATTGTATAACAAGGTACAATGACCGCTTTTCATACGGAAAATGTATCATAAGAGCGGAAAGTGTAGACAAAGTTTTCCTTCTTTATTTCTATGTTTCAAACATGTGACCCCCGGGCGTCTGTATGATCACTTTTCATACAGAAAATAGCATTAAAGCGAAAAGTGTCAACCCTGGCTAGCTTGCGCAATTCTCGCAGTCTGACCAGGGTTGACACTTTTCGCAGTTCCCAGAAGGTCCCTCTTTGCGTGATGGGTCATATATAAACGGGGCAAAACGGGGTTTAATGCATCAATGCACCTCTGTAATGTATAATACCAAGATCCATAAAATCTATTTCAGTGAAAAACTGACCAAATCAGGAGGTAGAATAGTCATTTGACACACGGAACATTAATCACTAGAAAAAAGTTTCAACTTAGGTCAGCATGATAACAAAGCCTGGCTTGTAAATTGCCTGCAACACTCGAAAAGGAGAATTTTGACATTTGCATGAAGTGTCGTCTCGGATTAATTAGTCTGCGAAGTCCGCACTGTCTAGTCCAAAATGGTGTTTTACGGCTGCATTAGATTTGCGCTACAGTAGAGTTGCTCAAAATAGCAAATTACATAAAATTGGAAAGTGTTGGAAAGTGAACTAGTCTGCACGGCTGCGCAGGCTGATCTGAGTTGACACTTTACGCAAATGTCCGAATGTCACTTTTCGCGTGTTGCAGGCTATTTAAGTATAAAACTTAAACTATTATGAACTATTAAAGAAGCGAAAACGTAGAAAAGAATCGGACAGAGTGCCGATGACTGTAACCTATTCAAACCTCCTCCCAGACTTGAACCATATCATCCGTAAACACACGAGAATATCATATAAGTCAGAGAGAATGACGAAAGTGTTTCAAGAACCTCCTATGGTTGCATACAGAAGGGACAGAAATCTTGGTGACTCTTTAGTTCATGGAAAGACGAATAAACAGGTTAAAAAATCAAGCAAACCATGCAAATTAGATTGCGACAAATGTGCCCACATTTCCGACAGCGATAAAATTATTAGTACAACAGGAGAAGGGTTCAAAATCCCGAATTACAACAATTGTAGACAGCACAGCGTAGTCTACTCAATAAGCTGTAAGAAGTGTGACACGGTGGTATATGTTGGAGAGACTGAACGACAGTTAAATGAAAGGATGACGGAGCACTTGCGTGACATCAAGCTGCAGAGAGACAAGCCGATTAACGGTCATTTTTCAAAGAAAGACCATTCAGAAGAGGATGCTGTTTTTTCTATATTACAACAAATAAAATCAGGCTGCAAGACAGAGAGATTGATGTACGAATCAACTTGGATACAGAAATTACGGACTCACCGGCCGGCGGGGTGTAACGTCAAAGATTCCCGCTATCAATTAACGTTAATTTAATTAGCGCGGGATCAAACGTTGTGTATTTCACAGTGGCGTCACATCCTGTAAACAACAATGGCATACGACGTGTATCTACAAAGGAGATAAATTTACGTTTCTTTTCTTGAGAAAGGCCGCTGGCCGAAATATTGAAAAACTGAGTGACTATATTTATTTTATTTAAGTGTTGAATTCCCTACGGAATTATTTGTATTGATATTTAAGTATAGACTAACTCGACTGACAAAATTGTAAAAGGGTAACAGGGGTAAACACAATAGTCCGTTGTACCTGGTCGAACGTCTGAAACTTTTTCTCAGCGGTACAAATAAATCTAACCCTTTTTCCTTCTAGATCAAAGAAAAAAACAACAACGATTCGAAAACAAGAAGAGAGACTATATTGGGTGTGGTCATTGCATAAAACGAGTACCAGTCTGTGTAGATGACGACCAGACTGCACAAAAAGAGAAATCTGTCCTTGATGTAAAACAGCACGTAGTTGCTCATCTTCGCGAGCCAAGTTTACGATCACTACGTGGATCTTACCTTGGCGGATTGAGCTTGATTTTTACAACCCCCCACCCGATACGCCTTTTCATTGGATCCAGCCAGCTCTAGTTGCATCGCATAAAATCGCTCGTAGCATTTCATCTTTGATAAAAATAGAACACGGTCTCTACCTTTCGAATATAATAGGTAAAACATGGAAACCTACGTGGATGTCTGCTTATCGCTTCGGCACAAGTAAACAGTTTGCTTCGAATTGGCCAGGTCAAAAATAGAAATAAGTGAGTAAGGTAGGTTTTTAATGCAATTTTGATAAGAAGAGTAGTTATTACACCCATGAATTGTGTTAGATTAAGGAAAAGAAGGATTTGTTTTGTATGTGAAACAGGGGGTCATGACCTTTCCTTCTTTGTTCTATAGTTTTGACCCCAAATGCGAAAGTGAAGGGTCATGGAGCAAGCGGCTGTTTTTAGCGGAGAAAACAAGGGTAGGGTCAGGGCACGAAAGATTGCGAAAAAACGGCATGGTAATGTGCTATTTTGGATTTTATCCCCAGAGTATGTGTTGTTTGGAGTTTCAATTCAGCTTGGCATTTTCAGGCTAGCTTCCTGGGTTTGGATTTTGTGAATTTTGGAATATAGGCAAAAATGGCAATTTTTTTCAGTTTTTTTCCGACCATGTCACTTGCTTATATTGATCATTGATATCAATATTTCACAAGTGAACATGATTTATTGATAAAATCTAAAGACTTGGGATTGTGCTGTTGCATTTAAGTGCTCCTTATAATTTCAGGCTGACTAAATAGACCTTTGTTTGAGGAAGTTCAGGTCGGCATACGGCGGACCGAGACGAGTTTAGCCGACAACCGTGTACTGCTACCTTCATGTGTATTCGTAAGCGGTTTGTAAAACGATATTTCATTTGCTTGTAGAAACATGATGTAAAGGGGAGTAATAACCAGCATCCAATAGAGGGCGCATCACAGGAATCTCGAAATCGGGCTCAATCAGCCAAAGGTAAGATCCACGTAGTGATGGTAAACTTGGCTGGCGAAGATGGTATTTGCTAGTGTAGCATATTTTCGTTAAAGGGGTCATAAATCACAACATGGGCGGGGTGAATTGTTTAAAAGTGTCTAAGCTGTAATCATTAATAACATTTAGATTCATTCAAAAATATTACGTTTTAATGGCACATCATAGTCTTAAATACATTAAAGAATAATTAACATGAAGGAACTTTAAAGGTGGCCCTTCAGCTTTGGGGACAAAAGCTCACAAAAATTGAAAAAAAAAATCATCTTTTTACTCCCAAAGCCTTTTAATTTTCATACATAAAACCCCAGTAGTTGAAAACCATACTACAACAAGAGAAATTAGAGATTTACTACGGCCCAGGTCGACACCGACGGGAAACACGGTCTATTTTTGAATGAACAACTGGCTCATTTATATACCAGAAATACACAGACAAAGCTTCAAATATAGCGTTCGAAGAAAACATTATGGAAAATAATTAATTGCTTGTTATGTTATGGAATTCAAGCGTCATAAGTCACATTCCAGTCATTTGACATTCCCACAAGGTTTTTTTTTTATTTCTAACGCAAAATGTAAAAATAAGGGAACACTATCATTTTTTTTTTGGTGTAATTTTATGATTCTTAGTTTTTGATGATTTGTACTGTATTTTTTCATATAATTTCAATGACATACATATTTTTTAATTTGGTGAGATGTAAAAAAATAAAAATATCCACCTTTAAGGGTTTACGATTTCTTTTCGGTTTGATATATATATATCTAAAATATTATTGATAGATTGATTATACGGTGTTTAACCCCGCTTTCAACATTATTTCAGTTACATCGCAGCGTAGTGCACCCATCCGTGCATTCCTGGGGTTTCTGTTACCGGTACTTCGCACAATACACTTTCCAAGCAACTGGCTGCTTTCCATAATTATCGCCGCATCGGTGATCAGCGGTGAGAGAGGAATGAATCCTATCGCAATTACCATGTTCAGTCCTTGGAAAGAAATTGGTCGAGCTGGGGATCGAAACCACGACCCCCTGTTCCCAAATCCTGTACGCTACAGACTAAGTACCGGGCTCAGAATTGATTTTTCTAGTACTTTTGTTTTTGGTTCGTTTATAAAGCTATTCCCGGTGATTCTTTCAATATAAAATGAACAATTACATAGATCCATTCCAAGCCATTGAGATCCAGTAGCCAAGAATAAACCCAGTTCAGAGAGATAGACCAACCGGAAGTTGATAGGAAGAACAGCTGGTCGCTATGGAGACCGGTTTCCAAGAAGACACCCGTCTCCATTAGAGAACTTTATCTGTGTGGAAGGCACGTCGATAAACTCCTTCTTAACCTTTTCCCAAACGACAAACTTTTGGACTAGACCAAATGAAAGCCTTTGCAGACGACTCTTTGACTCTTGCTGAAAAGATTATTTCTGTCCATGATCGGCTAGAAAACATTGTGGAAAAAGGAGAAAATGCTGGTTACCAGCATTTTCTCCTTTTCCCACAATGTCTTCAAAAGGCTACTATTCCAGGCCCGTAAAAACCAGGGACTGTTTGGGAAAGGGTTAAGTCAAAATCGTAAATAAGTATATAATTATACAAAGGCTCTACCCTTTTCCCAATACAGACATTTTGTTGCCGATAACGATCAGAGCAAGAAAAGCATTATCAGGAATATCAATGCCAACGCTTTAAGCTATTATGATTTTTTTTCTCTTTTTGAGGCGAGATAGGTCCGCCTGCTTTAACTTTTTAGGGAAAGCAATTGGTAATATTCTTTAGAAAGAAGTGCTGCCACGATGTTTTCTACAATTTTCCGCATTGGTTTGTAGCCTGTTTTGGCGAGATTTATGTCACTGAAGAAGAAATAAAAAGTTGCAGGTTAGATCTGTTGAAAATGACGTTTAAAAAAATACCACCTAAAAATGTAAAATTTACATCGTTATTCAGAACCATGTGAATTCAAGATCAGATTGCATATTCTGTGCTGTCTGATCTCATATTTACTCTATCCGATAAGGATACTTTGAAGCTGCCCTGCAATGGGTTTAACTCTTTACCACACGAGAACATTTTAGACTGGTCCAAATTGAAAGCATTTGCAGACGACAAAATAAAGGTGACGAAAAAATAGAAATTTGTTCTGGGAAAGGTTGAAAACACTGTGGGAAAAGGAGAAAATCCTGGTTACCAGCATTTTCTCCTTTTCCCATAGTGTTTTCAAAAGGCTTCTTTCTCAGGGGCATCAAAAGTAGGGATTGTGTGGTAATGGGTTAAAGGGTTAATCCGTTTTCTTTGCTTACATAAGATAATCCATTTATTCGACAAGAGAGATTGGTTCGCTGTTAGACCAAGGCCGAATGCCTTTAGCGATCGAACAGCAAAAAGTAACATAAGGGCCAGTCTAGGAATCCTCATCTTCGCCAGCCAAGTTTACGATCACTACGTGGATCTTACCTTGGCGGATTGAGCTTGATTTTTACACCCCCTCGATACGCCTTTTCATTGGATGCAGCCAGCTCTAGCTGCATCGAATAAAATCGCTCGTAGCATTTCATCTTTGATAAAAATAGAACACGGTCTCTACCTTTCCAGAAATAGGTAAAACATGTAAACCCAAGTGGATGTCTCTTATCCACGGCGGGAATTCACGTGACACAACAACAACAACAATGACCGATATTTGAAAAAATTCCCCGACTTCAGGTAAGAAAATCTTCAATATATCCGTTAATACATGACCGATTGGAATCTGGTTTGAAGCAGAGAAGGCGGAAGGACTCCAGGGATTTGCTTGATGTGTTAGATTTTTTAAACAACACCTGATAAAAAAGTTATTGACGAGCAAACAAATTTTTTACCCTGGATAATTTGTTTGCTCGTCAATAACTTTTTTATCGGGTGTTGTTTAAAAAATCTAACACATCAAGCAAATCCCCGGAGTCCTTCCGCCTTCTCTGCTTCAAGCCAAATTCCAATCGGTCACGTATTAACGGAATTATTGAAGATTTTCTTACCTGAAGTTGGGGAATGTTTTCAAATAACGGTCATTGTTGTTGTTGTTGTGTCACGTGATTCCCCGCCGTGTTATCGCTTCATGTAAAACGATATTTCATTTGCTTTTAGAAACATGATGTTAAGGGGAGTAATAACCAGCATCCAATAGAGGGCGCATCACAGGAATCTCGAAATCGGGCTCAATCCGCCAAGGTAAGATCCACGTAGTGATCGTTAACTTGGCTCGCGAAGATGTGGAATCCTCAGTGTCCCTGTGACTGGTTAACCCTTTATCAGACGACAAACTTTTACACTCGACCAGTTTGAGAGCATCTGCAGACCACAATTCAAATTTGGATAAAAACCTGAAATTTGTCAATGAAAGGGTAAAAAACATTGTGGAAAAGGGACAAGAAGCTGATTACCAGTATTTTCTTCCTTTTTCCGAGATGTTTTCACGAGCCTTTTTTTTCTTAAACAGTTTTCTAAACTCTAGATTGTTTGGTAAAGAGTTCAAGTCTGATTTGTAATCCAGGCGTTTCAAGTTTTGATTACCGCGCTGGTAGCACTGTTCCACTGGGATGTCACTGGGCAAGGCATTTGCTCTGGAAACAAATACTCGTAGATTTGTGAGCGGACGTCCGGCCGTAACTGTAGTAACGGATGAGAAAGCCTTCATCCCTTTACCAAATCTTACGAACAAAGTCCGTAAGAAAGAAATAAATAAACAATTGCACGGCAGAAATACAAGGACCGGGCAGGATTCGAAACCCAGAACGCCCGGACGAAAGGCCAATGTGATAACCACTGAGCTAAAGAGTATCTTTCTAACGCAGTTCGGTTTGGTACTTAACTCTTTCCCACACGAGAACATTTTAGACCGGTCCAAATTGAAAGCATTTGCAGACGACAAAATAAAGGTGACTCAAAAATAGAAATTTGTTCTGGTAAGGGTAGAAAACGCTGTGGGAAAAGGAGAAAATGCTGGTTACCAGCATTTTCTCCTTTTCCCACAGTGTTTTCAAAAGGCTTCTTTCTCAGGGGTGTCAAAAGTAGGGATTGTGTGGTAATTGGTTAAATCGGGACGAAGCCATGTAAGGAGTGGCCTCCCGTAACACACACAGTGTCTACTTTTGACGACCCTGAGCAAAAAGCCTTTAGAAATCATTGTTGGAAAAGGAGAAAATGCTGGTAACCAGCATTTCTCCTTTTTCCACAATGTTTTCTACCCTTCACAAAACAAATTTCAAATTTTCAGTCACTTTTTAACTTGTTGTCTGCAAATACTTTCGATTTGGATAAACATGAAATATTGTCGTTTGACAAGGAGTTCTCGTAATGCAGAAAACAAGGGTCCTCCTCAGTGGCTCATTGTGGACTCGTACCTGGAACGGTCACGGGCTCGATCCACACTGGGTCCAATGGACCTTTCGCAGGAGTGATCTTGAGCAAGAAACTTCAGATCCCCAAGCCTAGTACAGCTTAAACCCAGGAAAAAATGTGAATATGTACGCAAAGACAAATTCAAATCAAAGTACTGAAAGTGCTGACAAACTTTTGAATGTGGAATCAGCAGCCATGTTTAAGTAATGATAAACTACTTGTTGCTTTGTTTATTTTTTTTTTCAAATTTTTTTTTTAAATCGCGGCAGTCCGTGTACCTATCCATGCATTCCTTGGTTTCTTTTATGCGTTTCGCAAAATACCACTATTCTTTCCAAGTCGGCTGTGGCTTTCTCACATAATCATCGTCGAAAATCTCTGTAAAATTTCTGCAGCTAAGCTGTAACCAATAAGCAGTTTCGCTGAAATGATATCCGCCGCCAAATGGGTTATTGTACACAACTGTACACATATATAAAGTTTCACGACATTCCGTCCATTGATATTGGAGATTGCACCCAGACGGAAACCGATGGATGGACTGACCGATGGACGGACAACACTAAAACTATATCCCTCCGCCTTCGGCAGAGGATAATAACCCCCGGAGTACAAAAATTAAAGAAATGGAACTTGTACATGGGGGAAATGCCAAAATATTGAAATCTAAAAGTCATTTGGCAAGAATATATTAAAAGGTGTATGTCGCAAATTAATATTGATCAAAGATTAGATTTCACATTATGGGCAGTCTGACTTAGATCTTAAACGTCTTCCATAATTGCATCAATTTGCTGCTATAAGGGAAAAAAATAAATTCTCTTGGACAAGAAACAGATCTGAACAACAAAATATTTCTCTCATCTTTACATATTATTGTACATTTAAGGCACTAAACTTAGGACGGAATGAAAAAATGAAATTAAGCCTTGTAGTGCTAAATCCGGATTTAACTGCCTAGGTGGACAGTGTAGATCAAGATCAGACTGCACAGAATGTGCAATCTGATCATGGACCTACATTTTCCACTTCTTGGACAGATAATGGCAAGAACAACTTTGAAGCAGTAATAAATTCATGTTTGGCACAAACTAAGTGTGCCCATTTCATTTATTTAGCAGTACAAGCATTAAAACTTAAGTACATAAAACACAACTACACTAAAATCATTGTTAAAAAAGAGGCACTTTCAGCTATGCATGTAAGTTTCTGAACACGAAGACTGAAAAGAGTTCATTCATATAAACACAGCTTTCTTTTTTCTTTTCATTATAGAGTCCACTGGAAAATTTCAGATCATGAATAAATTCAAGATTTACACATATACCTACACTGTTATACAAGTATATACTTCAAATGGATTTTTCATGCCTAAAAAAAAAACAGTTGTCTAACCATTTAATTTCTTTGCAACACAACAAAACTTTGGTCAAGAATCTATACTAAAAACTTCCCCAGACATAAACTTGAACTGAACACATACCATGGAATCTGCTTTTGAAAGGGCAGAAAACATTGTGGAAAAAGGAGAAAATGCTGTTAAAGCACTTTCTCCTTTTCCCACAATGTTTTCTAAATCCATAATTGTCCGTGGTGTTAAGAATCTAAATCATTTGGTAACAGATAAATACTTTAAAGGCAAGTTTTGACTGACAAATGTGTAACTTTCTATTACATTTGTAATTTCTATAAGTGAATCATTTTTATGCATTTATATCTCTAAAACTAAAGAAAAATGGGAAAAGGAGCCATCGTTCCTCGTTCACTAATTATGCCTAAGGCAATTTCTGATGGCAGAATTTGAAAACTCCCTTTACAAACAGTGGTACAGAGGTAGAGCAACGATTTGTCACATGAAAGGTTTCTGGCTCAAACTCTGCAATGAGGTGGTTAAAGTTTCTAGGATCAATTGAGGGTGATTAACGGAAGTTGAAAGAATCTAAGTTGATATTTACCCACCATTCTTAAAAATGTTCTCTGTGTAATTCTCAAAGATTTTCTAAATTTGAAAGTGAAACAATTTCTGATTGTTTAAACTAACAGTTTAGGAAATCAGAAATTGTTTCACTTTAAAGCTTAGAAAATTCTGGAGAATTAGACTGAGAAGTTTTTAAAGAAAGGTTGGTGAATCTGGACTCTGTTTCTTCTCAGGAATCTCTGAATGCCCATTTTCTGTGTTTTGCAGACCATATCTCATTGGCAGTCTATGTCATTATCATAAAATACTAATCCAATTATTCAGTGGTACAAAAGGTTAAATAAAAGCCTCATCCTGGTTAACATTGTCTGATTACAGCATGATATTGAGAAAAGCCCATTAAAATGGCTTCTTTTTACTATTTCATGACTACTAACACGCCATTTCATGTTTATTTTCCGCAGTAAAAAATCTATGGGCATTTTTCTTGTAAAAGGGGGCTTATTGCAATTTTGTGATGCATTACACAAAGAAAGACAATCAATTTTGTCTAACAACTCCCTAATCATGATGTAGACTGGGCCTTTGGCGCTTAGGAAAATGACATGTAGCAAAAAGTTTTGGCCCAGGTCAGCCTGCACTGACTGCACAGGCTGATCTTGGTCTATACTTTGCGGATATGCATTAAACCCCCTTTCCACAGAGCATGGCTTATATATTTTTAATCTTAAAATCAAATCCTTTTACAGCTTTCTACCTCCTCAAAATTAAAGTATTCTAAGGCAGATATTGTTCTAGGTTACTAACAATTACAACCTCATTTAGCATTTGGCAAAGCTAGGGTAAAATGAGGATAATGTATTTCTATGTTTTGATATTCATATACGCCTAATATTTCTAACCCAAAACTTACAAAGCTTTACCAGTATTACAAACTTTAGACACATCTTAAAAATGCACCAGTAACAGCTTTATAGATTTCTGTACATAAATCATTCGTTACTTAATGTTTTTACATGACTTATCAATTTTGATTGAAGCTCTTATTGAACTCTGGATAAATGTCAACAACTTAACTGTTTTTGGTAATTTCTTCCACAACATAATGCTTAAGTCTATACCAAAGAACAGATTTATAGACTGGTCCAAATTGGAAGCATTTGCTGACGACAAAACAAATGTGACTGTAAAATTGAAATTTGATTTGGCAAGGGTAGAAAAAATCGTGGGAAAAGGAGAAAATGCTGGTTACCAGCATTTTCTCCTTTTCCCACAATGTTTCCAAAAGGCTTCTACCTCAGGACTGTCAAAAGTCATCATTGCTTGCTAATAGGTTAAACCTTTACCACACAATCCCAAGGTTTAATGATCATAATGGAGCTTTGAAAACAAAACAGGAATGGAGAAAATGCTGGTAACCAATACATTTCCTCCCTGATACAAGTGAAGTGAGATAAAGTTACAGAAGATTGGCTGAATAGTGACAAGTGCCTCACATGGTTGATATCACTGACTAGTTAATATCCAGGGGAGAAAAGTTTAGTCTCAGCCACAGATTAAGCATTGGTTGACAGTAAATCAAATGTGGCTGTAAAGATGGGGTTTACTTATAAAACTTCGAAATATGGAAAAGGGAAAAATACTGATCACCAGGATTTTCTCTTCTTCTCACCATGTTTTAGACACTCACCTCCTTTACTTTGAAATAACTAAGGACTGTATTATAATGGGTTGAACTGATTATGGGGGGATTCAAGCCCTGTAAATACCTAACTCTCACTGTCATACATGATCAGAACTGATTATGGGGGATTCAAGCCCTGTAAATACCTAACTCTCACTGTCATACATGATCAGAACTGATTATGGGGGATTCAAGCCCTGTAAATACCTAACTCTCACTGTCATACATGATCAGAACTGATTATGGGGGATTCAAGCCCTGTAAATACCTAACTCTCACTGTCATACATGATCACAGATGCATTATTATCTCCCTTTAACACATGACTATCACTAGACAATGTTTTTTTCAGTTGATTGTAACTCCAGTTTAATTGTTCTACTTCATGCTGATGCCTCTGCCTCTCTTGTTCTAACTCTTGTAATAAATGTCCGTTTGTTTGAACAAGAGATCTGAAATAATCAGGAAAGTCAACTACATACAGCGTGCATACTGAATGGTGCATCATGTCTCTTTCAGCAAATTCATCTTTTAACCCATTACTACACAATCCTGGTTTTGACAACCCTGAGAAGGAAACCTTTAGGAAATACTGCGGGAAAAGTATTTTCTCATTTTCCCAAAATGGGAGTTTCCTTGCGCAGTATACCTCAGAGCCATAGCTTAGTACTGCTATAAATGCTGGACATACGAAAATATGTGAAGTGATATATGACTGAAATAATGCTCAAAACAGGCCAATTCAATCAGCAAATCAACCACACAATCACGGTATGAATGGCAAGGACAGCTTTTAAAAACAGGGTTAATCTGCACTTTATCCTTTTCCTCTTTTTTTGTACATCACATCTGAGCAACCTTTATTTTGTAGTATGCAAATGCTTTCAATGCAGATAAGTTGAAATTTTTGTAGTTTAGGATGTGATTAAAAACTCCTGCTAAGGGACTCTGCTGAGGGCCTATGTGATAGATTGTTTGTCTCATTTACTCTTTGTTCCACCTATGCTGGATATAACAAATCCATATAATAAAAGATTAAGCTGAAACATACTTATGGCTCTCCTGTAACATAGAGGACAGTTCTTGTAACTGTTTATACTGTTTTAGATGTGTTGATTGCTTCTCAATCTCTCGCCGTAACAGTTCATTTTGTTTATGTAAGTCATCTGAAAATAGAAATATTCCTTACTAAGACAACCATATACCAGTATTACAAATACTGTTTTTTGCCTGGCTGTTGAGAGATAATGATACTCACTCTGTTGGAAAATAGACTAGATTGAAAACGTACATTTCGTCTATCTTAAAAAGCAAACTAGAAAAAAAATGAGTAGCACAGAGCTCCAGAAAATACTGATTATGCTCCACTAAACCCTATGTTGTGGGTACTCATTAAAATAGTCTCATAGAAGAGAAATAATGTATTTAGAATACTGTCACTCCCTCTTATCTGGAACTCTGGTAGCATATACCCAAAACCATTTTGTAATGTCTGATCATGGTCTACACTAATCACAAATGCACCTGTCATTTTACTTATCAGGTTATAACAATAATTTGCATTACATCTTTACAGACAAATCCAGTGTTTTTAAAACCCCTGGAAAGAAGGTTTCAGAAACATTGTCCAAAATAAAGAAGAAAATGTAAATGCTGGTATCATACATTTTTCTCTTTTGTCATTACCGGTAAGTTTTCTACCAAGTCAATGAAAACTTTGATCACTTGAGCCTTTAGATTTCTTGTCAGCAAAGCATTTGGAATGGATCAAGTCTACATTCTATTGTTCTGTGTAAAGGATAAAGAAGCTTTACCCAGCTGTGCTTGATTGACAGAGATAGATCCCATTTGTGTGTTGTTCTGATCTAGTTGTTGTAACTTCTGCTGTAAACGTTTGTTCTCCTGGGCATATGACTGGGCCTTGTCTTTCAAAATTTCCTTGAAAAAAAAAAGTAAGAAAAATATAACTGAACCATGCATGACAAAAAGGCATTAAATACATGTATAACTCCCCCTGTACATCATTCCAGAGGCCATTGGCCCTCTATTGGTCTATCACCGAACACTAAAATTGTCCTTAGTAGATCATCGAACACATATAACATATTGGTGCATCAGCCCTAGTAACCAGCATTTTCTCCTTTTCCAACAGTGTTTTCTATCCTATCAAAAACAAACTTCATCATCTGAGCTGCCTTTTATTTGTCGTCTGCAAATGCTTTCAATTTAGACCAGTCCAAAATTTTGTCATCTAGTAAAGAGTTAAGCCCTCTTTTTAACAGAGCATGGCTCAATTAAAATATAAACAAGCAATTTCTTTGAAATGATATCCCCCTCCAAAGAAAATAGGTAACTTAAAATCACTCCAAGTCAGCCATTTTGCATCGAATTAGAAAAAAAAAAAAAAGTCTTGGCAGAATGGGTTATTGTACACATGTATAGAGTTTCACAAAATTCGGTCCAATGGTATTGGAGATACTCACCGGGACATATACATGGACAGACGGACAGAAGAACAGACAGACAGGTGACTAATACAATGGGATTTGGGTCAGACACTCCAATCTTGAATTTCATGCTCAGCACAACAATGACCAGGGCCAAGCTTTCTATTTGCAGAAAAAGTGACCTTGACACTGACCTAAACAGAATTCTAACATGACAATGAATTTAGCACTATAAACACAGTGCAACAAACGTGTGATAAAATCTACATTATTCTATGTAGAGTGACATCATTCTGTATACAGTAATTATGTTATTCAATGGAATATAATTCGCATCTGCATTTTTACTCACAATATGAATTTGTTTTCCTTTCATAAAGAGTGGTCATGTTAGAATCAAAATAATCTTTCTATCGTGGTTTATCATTCAATAAACCATGTTGTGATTTATGAGGTGCAATGAATAACCGACTTGGGCTATTGCCTTCATGGATTATTTAGTGTGCCTCATAACTCTCAAATGTGGTTTATTGAACAATACACCACAATAGAAAGAATGTTATATCTTACTTAACATGATGAACTGCTAACACATAGAAATATAAAACACATACAACGTCAGTAAATGCTTTTTGTAATGATGCTTTCAGGTGGGCTTCCGTGGCAGCACTGTCTTCTAGACTAGACTTTGTCAACTCTTCTTGCCTTTTTATGCGAGAGTTATCTTTCCGTATTTGTAAAATCTCATCTCTTAACTGTCTGATTTCATGTTGTTGGGACTCACTGAGAGATGATCTTAAGTAATCATCTATTGCACTATATGCTAAACCTGTGAAGAAGAAGGCACATGTACTTGTGGAAATAATTTCAAGACTGTTTCTTCACCTGTAAACAAACTTTAACCATAAAACTGCTATATAAGTTAAATGAAACATTTTAAGCACACAGTAAAAACCAGAATGTTGCTATTTCTTACTAAATTTTTTTTAGGAAAAACTTCTGCTTCCATACCTAAATTACGTTGTCTGTATAATGGTAGTTATTAAAAAAGTGTAGATTCAAGGTCAGACTGAATGTTGTATACAATCTGATTTTCATCTAGACTGTCCACAAAAGATCACTGAAACACTGATATCAGCCTGAGGGTTAACCCTTTCCCAAACGACAAATTTTGGACTCTCCCAAACTGAAAGAGTTTGCAGATGACAAATTTAGATTTGGAAAAAATAGTAGAAAGTTCTCGGAAAGGGTAGAAAACACAATCTGCATTTTCTGTTTTTGCTATAACATTCTGAATGTGCTTCTGTCTTGGGTTGTTCAAGGTAAATGATAAACACAAGAGCTTTTAGAGACAAACATTTTTCATCTTCAAGGCAGACCACTTTCAAAACAACTCTGGCAAACACATAAAAGAGAAAAATTATCACAATGGACAATATCTTTTTTCTGGCTCCATGAAAACATGCTCCATTTGCCACTAAAGGTGCACAGAATAAACCTGAATACAATGTGCATGTTAAGTAGCTGTGTTTTACACTCATGTTTTAACTTTGTCTAATGCAAATTTTACATACATTTTTTTTTACAATGCATTCACTGATATTACTGGAACCAGAGCACATATCAATGTCTAAAATTCTTTAAAAGCACCAGCCCTACCTTTGAACTTATTGTTTTTGTGAAGGGACTTGGATCCATTCCAGTAGCGGTCTACCATGTCCAGAATTTTAAACAAAAATAGTCTGGCTTCTGGTGCCTCTTTTGTGGACGGGTGTTTGAGTCTCCCAACTGGTACCTCAACTGGGCCTTGTCTGGTTTCCTGTTCTGTGTACCTCTCTGCTTCAGGCCTGTTAGTGTCATACTGAAACCAAAATACAGAAATAAAAGAAATAGAGGATATTTGTTTTTGATGGTGAAAGATCAAAATTTATTTTATCAAGTGAATATCATCGGTAATACTTTCACGAGGTCACAGCCATGCACGCGAAAATATTACCGATGATGTACACAAGATGAGCTAAATTTCGATACTTCACCATGAAAAACAAATATTCTATTTTTTTCATACTATTACTTTTAACCTTTTTTGGGCAGATCTTAATCAAAGTCAACTACAGCTCTTCTTGGTTACCCCCCCCCCATCCCCCTCACCTCGGCATACTCTCTCTGCATAGCAATGCATTATAATATTATGTCAAGCATGAGAAATGTAAGGTAAATCATGTCATACTGCCATCTGGTTGTGAGGCACACACATTTTACATAAGTAACTAGAACAAGAGGAAAACTGTTTCCAACTTCAATTGAAGAGTTAAAATACAAAAATTGTTATTTTCCCTGGTTGTAACCATGAAATTTCAAAAAATATTTCAGCAGTATTTCTCAATAACCTACCATAAAGCATGAAATAAGTAGTATTATCTAATGGTGATAATGATACTGTGCGGTGTATCAATCCTTTTCCCAATGGCCCATTTAACTCTTTACCAAACGACATGATTTTAGACAGCTTCAAAATGGAAGTATTTACAGACAGCATAATAAAGATGATTCAAAAATTCAAATTTGTTTTCGGAAGAGTTGAAAATGGTGTGGGAAAAGGAGAAAATGCTGGTTACCAGCATTTTCTCCTTTTCCCACAATGTTTTCAAAAGGTTTCTTTCTCAGGGTCATTATAAGTCGGGATTGTGTGGTAAAGGGTTAAGTCTTCCGAAATTAAAACTTTTGTTTACAAAACACTTGATTCATACTCTATGCGTAGTGGGTTTGTTGCATCTAAAAAATGTATCAACACACACAAGCCTATGCAAGCTGGCTTGAGTCAAAGCTTTTTCATTTTTGAAATTCTCTGTGTGTCCAAGGACTATACTATCTCATAATTCTGTTGGTTCTTGGACATATTGGATTTTATGGATCCATAATAATGTGACGACCTCCTTGGTATAATTGTAACCAGGGTTTTATTCTTTAACCATGTACTTCAATTTGAATATATAACTGTATTTGTCTTGTGTATATGCATGCCTGTGAGTAGTGTTGAGTATGCGAAGGTGTGCAAGTTGTCTCTGCCCATGAAATATCTTTCCAGCTCTTTTTCTTCATTTCATCAGTTACAGATACACATTTCTCGTACTCCACAGAAATTTCATCTTTAGAAGAAACGAGTCTGTTCCAGTAAGAATATATCATTTTTCATGTGTTTTGTTACTGTTGATCTGACAATCTAGTATGTTTTAGCATTTTTCTCTTCATCTCACTCTTCATCTTACTCTTTGTGTTTGACTAAGTCTGATCAGCATTTCATGAAATGAATCGATATAGAGAAAGAAACAGAACTTCATTCATCTTTAAACCCTGGTCAACATAATGCATAATATGGGAAAAGGAGAAAATATCAAAAATATATTGGTTAACCCTTTACCTTATGATAACACTTATTTTTGTCCAAATTGAAAGCAATGTTACTCAAACTATGAAATCTCTTTCCAAGGGTAGCATTTTCTCCTTTCTCCAAAATGTTTTCAAATGTCTTCTTCCACATAGTCGTAACAAGTCAAGATTGTTTTGGGAAAAGTTTAACCCTTTACTACACAATGCTGACTTTCGAGGCTCCTGGGAAAGAATCTTTTTGAAAACATTCTGGTAAAGGAGAAAATGCTGGTAACCAGTTTTTTACCCTATCAAAGCAAAATTGGACCATTTAAGCCACTTTGATATTATTGTCTGCAAATGCTTTCAATTTACACAGGTCTAAAATTTTGCTGTGTGGTAACAGGTTTAATCAAGGTATGTATTTGCCAAAATGATGAGTGCATATTCTTTGCTGTCTGATTTTGTCTCTGGTGTCCATAAAAACCCAGCTTTAGACTATGGCAGCAAAAAATAGAATGAAATTACCTCCATTTTTTCGGAAGGCATACTACGAGATCTTCGATGATGTCTGTCATGAGGCTGTTCATCCTGCTCATCCTCACTGTCTATTTCTATCTGTTCCACTTGAGACCTCTCAAGTTGTACTTTAGATGGAGGAGGTGGGTATGAATCTCTCTCAGTTTGCACAAAGCTTTTATATTGTTGATCAATATTGCCCTCTGTAAGAAAATTCATATGAAAACCAGTTACCTGTTTACAACACAATCTCGAGATTCAAGGACCCAAAGATAGAAACATTAGGAAAAGATTTGTGGGAAAACAATTCTCCACAATATTTCCTACCCTTCCAAAAATAAATCCAATAATTCAAGTCATACTTAATTTGTTGTCTGCAAATGTCCTCATCTAGGAAGAGTCACTTTCTACAATTCTATCATCTAGCGTAGAGTTTTAGCATTCAAAATTGATATGAATAACCAACAGGAATCAAATACACAATACTGAAATAAAGCATCAATAATTATTCCAGCAGAGCTTGCCTGCACAGTTCTTCAAAAACACTGTCTTTAAGCCTATTACTACATAATCCTAAGCTTTAATCATGAAAAATGGCCTTCAAAATAATTGTGAGAAAATGCTAGTATCTATGCAGCAATTTCTTTTTTTCCTTAGGTTTTTTTTTTTTCAAATCGAAAATTTCATTAACCCTTTACTCCATAGATAATCATTTCTACGCATTGCTTGTAGGAGCCTTTGGAAAACATTATGGCAAAAGGTGAAATTGCTCGTGACGAGCAATTTCACCTTTTGCCAAAATATTTTCTATGCTATCAAAAGGTGTCATATACACGTAAGAAACAGCTTCATCCTTGCTGTTATTTAGGGTCAATTAGAATTACCATAGAAATGCTTTATGGGGTAAAGGGTTAATTAAGCTGCAGGCAATTCTATGCCTGCTAAAGTATTCAGCTTTTCATGTCTTCTAAAAGAGCTTTTACTATGACTGAGTAATAAATTATGTTTGGTAAAGAGAAAATTATTACCCAATGTAAATGTTTGAAATATTTTGATGCTGATATACAAGGGTATTTAACACAAGGAATCCTATGGAGTAGTAATCTTTTCCCAGCTTGTTTTTGAATTTCACAGGTTAGGAAAATGTTGAAATCTTATTTGACCTTTTAATCAAAATTCCTCAAACAGCTAAAAGCATACAAGCACAAAGAAAGTTACTACAGCAATAAAACATTTTGTATATAGACCAAGAAAGTTACAATAACATCATCAGAGCTCCAGATAAGAGGCAGTGATGGTATTCCATATCCATTATTTCTCTTCCAAATCGTAAGATGTGGGTGCTCATTAGAATCGTCTTGATGAGACAGTTCTAATGAGTACCCATTACATAGGGTTTAGCAGAGAATAATAAACATTTTCTGAAATCAAAATCACTCTCTCTATCTAGAGCTCCGCATGATATTCTATATTTATTTCATGCTTTCCAGTAGGATATTGAGAAATAGCGGTGAAAACATTTTTCGATATTACACGAGTACGACCAGTGAATATACCAATATTCTAGTTACATAGGTAAAATGTGCTGACTTCACAAACAGATGGAAATATGATGTCATTTACCTTGCATTTCTCGGGCTTGACGTAATATTGTAATGTGTTGCTATGTGGAGGTGGTATGCCACAGGGAATAGCTGAAAAGAACTGTTCTGGATTTTGATACAGCTCCACTAAGATAGGATTAAAAGCATGAAATAAATAGAATTTTTTTCCCCGGTGAAAGATCAAATTTGTTTGATCATGTGAACACCACTGATAATATTTTCACTTATAACTATGCCACTCATGAAAATATTACCAATGATGTTCATGCGATGAAGTAAATTTCGATCTTTAACTGAGAAAAACATATATCCTCTTTATACACCGTACCTCCAGCTGGGTTTGGCGTAAAGTAACCATGACTTTTAAACTTGTGATAGGCTTCTGCTTCATCCATAAAATCCATGTTTAGGTCCTCCTGTATGTGGGGGGAGGTGTCACTATTAGGAACCATAACATCTGGAATGTTTGGGTATTTCTTCCTGTAAGCTGCCATCACATCATCCACTTCAGCCACTGGTTTCTTTTTGGTAGAAACCTAATTATGTAACATGAATGTCAATTCTTTATTGTAAAGGTTTTTCCTGGGAAACTCACAAAAAGCTGTTATAAATAGCATCAAGGACACCTGATGTGGGTTTCAAAGCTTGGCCGCACTTGCTTTTTATTGAAAATTGTTGGTTGAAAAAGGCAAATAGTCATGTCTATCTACCCTTCTTGTATGGGTACCTCTTTTTATAGGTAAGGCATTGTCTAAGTTTGAAGTGAATATCTTAAGTATTAACCCTTATCCTACTGAATAAATAAAATGGAATTTTCAATTCTGTACTGAAATGTACTGAATATTTCTGATGGAAATGAAAATCATCTGACAAACGTAAAGAAACCGTTGTCAGAAAAGGAGCAATTGCTTCTTACAAGCAATCACTCTTTTTCCAACACTGTTTTCAAACTGTCAACAACAGGTCAATTTCATATAGAAATGGGTTTAAATATGAAATAAGTAAAGCTTGGATATTTATGACACTGAATTCTCGACAAATATACTGTTTTGTAAAGGGTAGAAAACATGGTGGGAAAAGGAGAAAGTACTGGTTACCAGCATTTTCTCCTTTTCCCACAATGTTTTCTAAAGGCTTCTTTCTCAGGGGCATCAAAAGTAAGGATTGTCTAGTAATGGCAATGGGTCAATGCATTTGCATAAAGTAATCTCTCTTATCAAAATGTGCAGTCCTGGTAGGCTGACATGGGCCGTAATTTTGCTATCTGAAATTCTGTGCATGCCAGTGCATCATTCTACCACATGATTTGGTTGGTTGTTTGACAAAATGGGTTTTATGGATCTGGAATATTTCATGACTTGCTTGGTACACTGCATTATGGAGACACATTAAGCCCCCTTTTGCCAGAGCAGGGTTCATTTATTAATGACGAGAAGTTGAAAAAATTGATATGCAATGCATACGCACCCTGCTCTATGCAAAGGGGGACTTAACCCTTTCCCAAACAAGCCCTGGTTTTTACATGTATGCAGTAAAAGTCTTTGGAAAACACTGTGGGAAAAGGACAAATTGCTCCTAACGAGCAATTTCTCCTTTTCCCAGTGTTTTCTATCCTTTTTGAGAACTTTCTGCCATTTTCTCAAAATCTAAAATTGTCGTCTGCAAACTCTTTCAGTTTGGAAGAGTCCAAAATTTGTTGTTTGGGAAAGGGTTAATGAACAAGCCAAAAATATCAACCCAAGTCAGTCTGTGCAGTTCAGGCTGGCTGACTAGAGCCAAAACTTCGATATTGGTAAATTTTCTGCAAGTCCAGAGACTACCAGTACCTCATGATTAAGTCAATTGTTCAAAAAGTTGCTCTTATGGATTTGTAATTATGTGAAGACTCAGGGCGGTATCATATATCACAGAGATGTATTGGGCTCCCTCTTGCAAGAGCATGGCTCATATGTTACTGAACTTGTTAAGGTTAATGGTTATATACTTTGGTCTTGCTTTCCCTTGGTTTTTGTTTTTTTACAAGTAGCTGTTTGAGCCTTAAGTTATGTCAAGAAAACTTTAAAGTTGCTAAATCAGAATTTAAGACTTTGAACTGAGATTCTTTAAGATTACATATGTGATAAGTCTGTCATACCTGTATTTGTGGTCCATCCAAAGATATAGGCTCCAAGTTCTTCAGTCCTGTAAGATATCCACCAGCAATTTTTTAAAATAAAACGCAATTTAATATTTTACCACACAACACTTTTAAATGCCCCAAAAAGGTAGTTTTAGAAAACTATGTTGCAAAAAGTGAAAATGTGGTTTACAAGACTAATAAATTTTGGCTTATACAAAAACATTTGATCTCATATGAGTAGATCTTTCTTTTTTTATAAAGAAGAAACCCCCAGTAACTAGATGAAGAAAACCTTTGAAAACAAAGAAAGAAAACATACAAAATGTTTAAAGTAGCAGGTCTGTAACCCTTATAATGCAGCATGGAATAAAATTTCTTGATAGCTTATAAATACAGATTTATATATTGATATGATATTTTGCACATTTTTAACCGACCAGAAATTCCTTTGGTGTCTAATTTGAAATTAGTTGTAGATACATTGGTTAGTTTCCAGAAAAGGGAGGTAATCATGATATTCCTCAATTATGAGAAAATAGTGGTTTTAGATTTATAAATGATAACTTCATAAAGGAAAAAAAAACCCGAAAAAGTGGCTTGGTTAAAAAGTACAATACTCATTTTTAATCAAAGCAAATTTTATATGATATTATTATAGTTGAAATAGCTGTATGTTATTATAGTTGAAATAGCTGTTTTTAAATACAAGTCCACTATCCCCTTTTAACCCTTTCCCAAACAAGCCCTGGTTTTTACGTGTCTGCATTAAAAGTATTTTGAAAACACTGTGGGAAAAGGAGAAATTGCTCGTAAAGAGCAAATTTCTCATTTTTCCACAGTGTTTTCTACCCTTTTTGAGAATTTTCTGCCATTTTCTCAAAATCTAAAATTGTCGTCTGCAAACTAATTTAGTTTGGAAGAGTACAAAATTTGTCGTTTGGGAAAGGGTTAAACAATCTTTGCAAACATTATCTATCCTTGGGTCCTACAAGATTATTTGCTATATAAGCCATGCTCTGTGAAAAGGGGGCTTGATGCATCTGTGAAAATGTAACAAATCAGAGTAAAATTACCAGTAATGACCCTTATCCCATATCTGTCATGACCAGTGAAGTGCATGAAAGGGTATTATCAATGGCTATAAATTTAAAAAAAAAAAAAACTTTGAAAAATAGGTCAATTTCTAAAATACAAATTCTTGAATGACTAAATTGAAAGCATTTGTAGATGACTAAGTAAACCTTGTAAAACAGGAGAAAGTGCTAGTTAGGACAATTTTTCTCCTTTTGCATCATTTTTTTCAAGTCTTTTTAAAACACTAAATTATTTGGTAAAACTAATTAATTAAAACTAATATTGAGGCTGCAAAAAAGTCTAAAACCTGTAATAGAGTAGTCCTGAACAGCAGGTTCCTTGGCTGAAGAGCCTGTTAATGGCCTCTGTTTCCCGAGGTCACCTCCAGTACTTGCTATGAGGTCTAGTATAGCCACATCATCATCATCTAGAACTGAAAAAGAGGGCCAAGATGGCCCTGAATCGCTCACCTGAATTTCTGAGAGAACCATAGCCATTTCTTTCACAATGCAATCAGCCCTTTCAGAGAAGAAGAATTTTTAAGAATTTCTTCATGTCTGTATAGTGTAAATAGCCCAAAGTAATCAGAGCCATGTTTCTTGATGGATCAAAATTTCTAGGGCAATTTTTGAAAAGGGTTAGCTAAGAAACATTTCTAAGAAATTATTTCAAAATCTGATCAGCCGTTTCAGAGAAAAAGAATTTCTTCATGGCCAAATAGCGCAAGTAGGCCCCATTCACCAGAGCCATGTTTCTAGACAAACCAGCATTTTATGAACAATTTTTGAAAAGGGTTACCAAAGGAACATTTCTGTGAAATTATTTCAAACTCTTATCAGCTGTTTCAGAGAAGAAGAATTTTAAAGAATTTCTCCATGGCCATATAGTGCAAGAAGCCCCCATTCACCAGAGCCATGTTTCTTGATGGATCAAAATTTCACAAACATCATCCAAGGAACATTTCTTTGAAATTATTCCAAAATCTGACCAGCGGTTTCAGAGAAGAAGAATTTTTAAGAATTTTTTCATTTCCCTATAGTGCAAGTAGCCCACATTCACCAGAGCTGTGTTTCTTGACGAATCAAAATTTCACGAACACTCTTCAGAAAGGATCATTCAAGGAACATCTCTGTGAAATTATTTCAAATTCTGACCAGCCGTTTCAGAGAAGAAGACTTTTTAAGAATTTCTTAATTTCCATATAGTGCAAATAGCTCCCATTCACCTGAGCCACATTTTTTGACGGATCAAAATTTTACTAACACTTTTTGATGGGGGTCACCCAAGGAAGAATCCAGCGAAATTATTCCAAAATCTGACCAGCGGTTTCAGAGAAAAACAATTTTCAAGAATTCCTTCACGGATCAAAATTTTACCATCAATTTTTGAAAAGGGTCACCCATGGGACATATCTGTGAAATTATTTCAAAATCTGACAAGCGGTTTCAGAGGAGAAAATTTTTAAAGAATTACCTAAAAAATTCTGTTTGGTTGTTATGTTTTTGATGGAATCAAATTCTGTGAACAGTTTCTAAAGAACACCTCCTAAGGAACATTCAAGCCAAGTTTGGTCCAAATCCACCCAGCGGTTTAGGAGGAGTTGATGTTTAAAGAATTGTTGACGACACACGACGGACACCAGGTGATCCTAAAAGCTCCCCTTGAGCATGTTGTGCTTAGGTTAGCTAAAAATAGAGTGAAATAAATCTAGTCATCTTAACTAGCCACTTCCATCATCCAACGAGTCTGTCTTAACCCCTGATCAAACAGCAACATTTCAGACTTGAAAGTTTTTGCAGATGACACAATAGTCATTACTCAAAAATGGAAAATCACTTTTGCAAGGTAGAAAATATCGTGTTGACAGGAAAAAATGCTCTTTACACCAGGAAGAGAATAAAAGAGTCTCTAGAGGGGGTAAGTTGAAATTAATCAGCAATCTTGTAATTTCTAAAAAGCTTTCCTGTATTTCTTGCTTTTTGATAATGAAAATCAAAATCTGTCCATGTTCATAAACCTTAACAACAATGATATAATTTTTTTTTTTTTGCAAAATGGCATAGTAGTACAAATTCCAGCATTTACTGTGGTTGGTCTCTCAAGCTTCACATGCTCATGACTGAAAATTGATCAGAATAGAGACATAAAACAAATAAGAGGGCCATGATGGCCCCGGATTGCTCACCTGAATTTTTGAGATGACCATAGCCTATTTTTTTTTTTTTTTTTTTTTTTGAGGTATTGAAACATTGGAAATAAAATTATTATTTTGCAAAGCAATTTTCAAAAGGTCAACTGTAAAAGTCATTTAAAAATCTGACCATCAGCTTCAGAAAGAAGAATTTTTAAGAATTCTTCATTTCCGTATAAGTGCAAGTAGCCCCGAATTCACAAGAGCCATGTTTCTTGACCAATCAAAATTTTACCAAAAAGTTTTGGAAAGGGTCACCCAAGGAACACTGATGAGAAATTCTTTTAAAATCTGACCAGGGGTTTCAGCGAAAGAGAATTTTCAAGAATTTCATCATGTCCGAATAGTGCAAGTAGCCCCCATCACAAGAGCCATGTTTCTTGACCAATCAAAATTATATGAATAATTTTCTAAAAGGATCACCCAAGGCACATTGATGTGAAATTATTTTAAAATCTAAACAGGGGTTTCAGAGAGGAAAAATTTTCAAGAATTTCTTCATTTCTGTAAGTGTAAGTGTAAGTAGCCCCCATTCACCAGAGCCATGTTTCTAGACAGATCAAAATTTCACGAACACTGTTTGAAAAAGGTCACTCAAGGAAAATCTCTGTGAATTTTTTTCAAAATCTGTCCAGACGTTTCAGAGAGGAAGAATTTTCAAGAATTTTCTTCATTTCCCTATAGTGCAAGTAGCCCCCACTCATCAGAGCCATGTTTCTGGGCCAATCAAACTTTCGCCAGCAATTTCTGAAAAGGGTCACCCGAGGAACATCTCAGTGAAATTATTTCCAAATCTGACCAGCAGTTTCAGAGAAAAAGAATTTTTATGAATATCTTCATTTCTGTATAGTGCAAGTAGCCCCCATTCACAAGAGCCATGTTTATTGACCGACCAAAATTTCACGAACAAATTTTGAAAAGGGTCACCCAAGGAACAACTCTGTGAAATTATTTCAAAATCTGTCTGGCAGTTTCAGAGAAGAAGAATTTTCAAGAATTTCTTCATTTCCCTATAATACAAGTAGCCCCCATTCACCAGAGCCAAGTTTCTTGATTAATCAAAATTTCGCGAACACTTTTTGAAAAGGGTCACCGAAGGAACATCCCTGAAAAATGATTTCAAAATCTGACCAGCAGTTTCAGAGAAAAAGAATTTTTTAGAATTTCTTTATTTCTGTAAAGTGTAAGTAGCCCCCATTCACCAGAGCCACATTTTTTGACGGATCAAAATTTCACGAACAATTTTTGAAAAAGTTCACCCAAGGAACATCTCTGTGAAATTATTTTAAAATCTGCCCCTCGGTTTCAGAAAAGATTTTTAAAGAATTTCTTGGAAAATTCCATTTGGTTGCCATGGCAACCAGAGTTTTTGACGGAATCAAATTCTGTGAACAGATTTTTAAGAGGACCTCCCAAGGAACATTCCAGCCAAGTTTGGTCCAAATTGGCCAAGCGGTTTAGGAGGAGTTGATGTTTAAGGAATTGTTGACGACGCAAGACGGACACCGGGTGATCCTATAAGGTCCCCTTGAGCATGTTTTGAGCTAAACTAGAAGGCCTTGAAGCGCCTGAATATGCTCTACTGGCAGAGAGTTTGCTTTTTTGACCCATTACCAAACGAAAAATTTTTAGACTGGTCCAAATTGAGAGCATTAGCAGACAACAAAATAAAAAGTGACTAAAAATTTGGAATTTGTTTTGTGAAGGGTAGAAAACATTGTGGGAAAAAGAGAAAAAACTGGTTGTCAGCATTTTCTCCTTTTCCCACAATGTTTTCTAAAGGCTTCATTCTTAAGGGCATCATAAGTAGGGATTGTGTGGTAATGGGTTAAATAAGCATTAATCACGCAAAAAGACAAAAAATTGACATTTTCAACTCAAAATGGCTACTTTTCGTTTGTTGAATTTTTTCAAACTCAGCAGGGTTAAAAAGCTATTGATGGGATAAACAAGCTGAAAAATTCATAAAAAATCTGATCATTGATAAATACTTTATTATGTAAACAGGCAATGAAATTGTTCAATTCGAAATAGATAAAGATAATTCGATAGGGTTAAAGCTATTGATGAGATAAACAATCTGTGTAAGTTTCACAGAAATCTGACCAAAAATGAAGACTTTATCGCGTAAACAAGAAATGAAAGTTTTCAACTTGAAATGGCTACTTTTCCCATACTGTTTGTAGGAATTTTTTCAAAATCAATAGGGTTGAAGCTAATGATAAGATAAACAAACTCCTGCAAGTTTCACGAAAATCAGACAACAAATGCAGACTTTATCGCGTAAACAAGACTTGGAAATTTTCAACTTGAAATGGCTACTTTTCCCATACTGTCTGTTGGATTTTTCTCAAAATCAATAGGGTTAAAGCTATACACTAACTGCAAGTTTCACAAAAATCAGGCATTAAAGGCAGACTTTATCGCATTAACAAGAAAAAGACTAACAGACGGACAGATGGACGGAAACCATGCCATGACATAAGCTCTGCTGGCTGAAAGCCAGTAGAGCTAAAAACTGAAGATACACCAGTGTGTAATCAAAAGTTTGTTAGGAATCAAATTTTTGGTCTATCAATGACATATACTAAGCAATCTTCTTTTCCTTTAAATGAAATTAGTAGCCAAATGATTTCATGCAGTTAAATCAAAGTCTGTATCCAAATAATGCTTTGGATGCAAACAGTAATTCAACCTATCTTTACAAAGCAAATCATGTCAATCTACCTATCTGATCAAAGTCCCACATGATTGCTATTAACCAAACAATCCATGTTTTTTATGACCCTGAGATTAAATCTTTTGAAAACATTGTGGCAAAAGGGGAAAATGCTGTTAACCAGCATTTTCTCCTTCTCCCATAATGTTTTGTACCGTGCTAGAAAGAACTGTCGTCTGCATGTGCTTTCAACTTGGACCTGTCTAAAATTTTGTTGTTTGTTAAAGAGTTAAGACTTGATGTTCTAAACAAGAGCACCACATGCTATGCTTTTGAAATGTTATTATCTATGGTCACCTGATAAAGGTGGTCATTGAACACAAAGGACAGCTATCACAATTTCGACTGTACTTGTATACTGATTCTGTTAATTACTTACCTCTACCACTTCCAAGAGTTTTGACATGTTCTGCTCGAGGGTTTGGAGCCCTTTTTTGGGGCTCTTCCATTCTAGGATGGTTTGTCATCTCGGCTGCTTGGCTACTGCTGAAGTGAATTAATGCCCCTTGTCTTTCTTTGTCCCTAACACTTCTATCATCTGAACATAGAGAACAAGAATACATTGTTTTAACTTTTTATTGAACCACAAAATTTTACACCATACAAATTTAACCCTTTACCCCATAAGGCATTTCTATGGTATCTCTAATTGGCCCTAAATAGCAGCAAGGATGAAGCCATTTCTTATATGTATATGACACCTTTTGATAGCATAGAAAACATTGTGACAAAAGGTGAAATTGCTCATCACGACGAGCAATTTCACTTTTGCCACAATGTTTTCTATAGGCTCCTACAAGCAATGCATAGAAATGAGTATCTATGGAGTAAACGGTTAAAACGCCTTCAGACAACAAACTAAATATAGGGTAAAATAGAATTTGTCTTTGAAAGAGAGAAAACCCTGTAGGAAAAGAAAAAAATGCTGTTTACCAAAAGAATATTCTGACATAATTATTGAATTACAAATTGAAATTTTGGAATCCAAACATCTCACTTACTCTGTTAACCTTTTACCGCACAATGACGACTTTTGACGACCCTACCTTTTGGAAACATTAAGGGAAAAGGATAAATTGTTGGTAACCAGCATTTTCTCCTTTTCCCACAATGTTTTCTACCCTTCCCATATCAAATTTCAATCTTTCAGTCATGTTTATTTTGTCATCTGTAAATGCTTTCAATCTGTATATAAATTTGTCATTTGGTAAAGAGTTAATTCCCTTCTCTGTGATACAATGGTGAAATCCCCTCCTGGTGATATTTAAATGCTTTTACCAAACAACCTTGGATTTTCAAGCCTCTGAGAGAGTAGCCTTTTGAAAGGGAGAAAATGCTGGTAACCAGGATTTTCTCTTTTTCTCACAATTTTTTCTACCCTTCTCAATACAAATTTCAGTTTTTGAGTCAATTTAATTCTGTTGTCTGCTACTGCCTTCAATTTGGACCAGTCTAAAATTTAGTTGTCAGGTAAAGACTTAAAATAAGCTGCAAGATTTGATTATTTAGCAAGTAAAGGGTTAACAATTGCAAGTAATTTTCTGCCTTTACTGTAGACAACTTTTGACCCTTTACCCCATACGGCATTTCTATGGTATCTCTAATTGACCCTAAATAACAGCAAGGATAAAGCTGTTTCTTATGTGTATATGATAACTTTTGATAGCATAGAAAACATTGTGGCAAAAGGTGAAATTACTCGTCAAGAGCAATTTCACCTTTTGCCACAATGTTTTCCAAAGGCTCCTACAAGCAATGCGTAGAAATGAGTATCTGTGGAGTAAAGGGTTAAACTCTCTACCATTTTACCAATCCACAAAATTTTAGGCAGATCCAAAGCACTTGCAAATTTAGGCCAAAATAATTGTAATGCAAAAAATTAAATAATTATGTTTCCAGTAGTGTAGAAAACATTATGGGAAGTGGAGAAAATGATAGTTACCAGCATTTTCTCCTTTTACCACAGTGTTTTTAAACAGCTTCTATCTCAGGGTAGAAGAAATCAGGGATTGTTTGGTAAAGGATTAAACTTTTGTAATGAAGAATTTTGTCTCAGAATTACCAACACCAGAATTTGATAGATGTTACTATATGGAACTTGCAACACACAAAGATACCAACTTTAATGTTTTCTAATTCAGTAAAAGATTTTCTTTATTTTTACATCAAAGTAACCAGCTCTCCTTTATCTTGTACTTACCCAATTTTTGTAGATTTGGAAGCATATGTATAAGATAGAGTCTGTAGTCTGTCTCTGTCCTCGTAACAGGGTTCAACCTTAAGTCTAACTCCTTCAGGTTAGGGTTGTTCTTCAAACGTTTTAATTCATCTAGAGTCTGTATGTTGTTATAATAGCTGAACCAGCTAAGGAGAAAAACAATAACTGAGAAACTTGTGGTAGGTGAAACTGAGCTGTTACATAGAAATTTCGCACTCTTCACCAAAAAATCCCTGGGTTTTAGGACCCTGATAGAATTCTTTGAAAACATAGTGGGAAAAGGAGAATATACTGGTAAACCACAATGTTTTCTACCCTCCTGGAAACTAAGTTCAATTTTTGAGTTAGGTTTATGTTGTAGTCTTTAAGTGCTTTTAGTTTGGACCTGTCTAGAATTTTGTCCTTCATTCTTTGGAACTGCTCTAAAATTGTTGAATTTATGAGATTAACTCTTTAATTATGCCCTTCAGGACAAAATTTTATAAAAATACTAAAAAATCATCCTTATATTCCCAAAGCCTTTCAATTTTCATTCATAAGACCCCAGTGGTTGAAAACCATCCAACAACAAGAAACCAAAGGAAAACACAGTCTATTTTTACACGAGCAACTCACTCATTTACATAGTACAGGAAATACACAGACAAAGCTTCAAACATAGCATCCGAAGAAGACATTATGGAAAATAATTACAAGTTTGTTATATTATCGAATTTAAGCGTCATTAGTCACATGCCAGTGACTTGACATTTCCACAATGCTATTTTTGATTTCTGGCAGGAAATCTAAAAATAGCTCAAGAGGCTACATAGCCTTTTAAGGGAATACCATCCAAAAAATTCTTTTTGTAATTTTATGATTCTTAATTATTGATGATTTGTACTGTTTTTTCATCTAATTTCAGATATTTTTTAATTTAATGAGATGTGAAAAATCTAAATACCCAGTACCCATCTTTAACATAATTATGAAAAAAACTCGGACTTAACCAAATTAAAAGCATTTGTAGACCTATGACAAAATATATGTGACTCATAAATGGACATCTGTTTTTGGAAAGAAAGCATTGTGGGAAAGGGAGAAAATGCTGCTTATCAGCATTTTTCTTTTTCCCACAATGTTTTCCTTAGCCTCCTCTCTCAAGGTCACTATAAGTTGGGACTGTATGTTATAGAGTTAAAAGTGTAGCAGAATTTGTTCAATCATCTGTATTTCATCTTCAGACATATCTAAGTTCAAAGGATACAGATTTAGTTTCTCCAGCAATTGAAGGTTCTCAATACCCTGAAATGTTACAAACAAAAGGTACAGGATGCATCTGATTCTTGCTCTGTGAAAAGAAGGTTTAATACATCGAAAAAAGAAAAAAATGTTTCATATTAGCCTATGCAGTCTGCAGATACATTTTTCCTATTAACAGAGCACACCTTATCTAAGCCACATCAACATTTCTCATATCATATTTTTATACATCTCAGAAAGTATGGAAAAAAAGTGATGAATTTCAAAATTATTCAAAATATATAAACAATGTATTTTTCTCCATCTCGTACAGGCATGGCAAATTCTGTTTATCCCTCTACCAAACCATAAAATTATAGACTGATCCAAATTCAAAACATTTGCTTGAAACACTTAAATGTGACTTATACATGTAGGTTGATATCTAACTTCAAAAGAAGGGTAGAAAACACTGTGTGAAAGGTTGAGTGGTGGTTAAAATGTGGCTGCATGGGTCACTTATCATGTGACTTGGCCATTGAGCCAATCTATCTACCTGTGTATCAGTTCAATGGTCATTTCCTACCAAATCAATTGCATTATGACTATTTGTATATTTTGCACTCAGTTGTTAGCCTTTTTTGGAGAAACACTCTTTTAATTTTGAACAAGAATTATAGAGAATTTTTGAGAAAGAGTCTTTCAGATTTACCAAACTGTACATGATACACCTTCACTTGTTTTCATCCAGTATGCAACCAATCTTATCATTATTTTATGAAATTACAATCTTACATCCTTGTACCTTTGTGCAAAATATTGCCCTGATATTTACAAGGCTGCACATATTAAGGCGCTGTCACACTCTAGCGTATAGAGCCAGCGTATGAGGACCGTATCAAATATTTCGAGAAATTGTTTATACGCGCAACTTTTCAGCATATGAGGTCAACTGCCAACTGTAACAAATCTTGGTGATGTTGCAGCACAGCAACCTCCATCTCTGAACTGCTGGTACAAACTGATACAGATTTGGAAATGTGAGACTTTAAATACCTCCTCCCCCCCAATACGCTGGAAATACGCATGTAATACGCATGGGATAAGTTTGCTGTACGCTCAGAACACGTTAGGCATAACATGAGTACGTTAGACTGTCGTTAAAACTACCATTATAACGTTAGCCATTCGTTAGACACACGTCAGACACACGTTCATTATACGCCCCTCTAACGCTAGGTTTATACGCGCAACTTTTCAGCATATGAGGTCAACTGCCAACTGTAACAAATCTTGGTGATGTTGCAGCACAGCAACCTCCATCTCTGAACTGCTGGTACAAACTGATACAGATTTGGAAATGTGAGACTTTAAATACCTCCTCCCCCCCAATACGCTGGAAATACGCATGTAATACGCATGGGATAAGTTTGCTGTACGCTCAGAACACGTTAGGCATAACATGAGTACGTTAGACTGTCGTTAAAACTACCATTATAACGTTAGCCATTCGTTAGACACACGTCAGACACACGTTCATTATACGCCCCTCTAACGCTAGGTTTCAATTTCAACGTATGAGAAGCGTGCTCGACTTATGAGTAACGTACCTTCAGCGTACCTCTAGCGTGTTCAGCGTATGAGGAACATATGATGAGCGTGAAATTCATACGTCGGCATACGCTGAAAATTTTTGTGCATGTTCAAAACATTTTTTGGCCGTCAACGTACATCAGTGTACATCGACGTGCCCCGGCGTACTAGAAACGTATTCCAGCGTACCTATAGCGTGTTTCAGCGTATGTCAGCGTATGCCCAAAAAGTCCATACGTTCCTCATACGCTGGCTCTATACGCTAGAGTGTGACAGCGCCTTTACAACGGATAGAAAATGCATTTCATTCTATTGTGACAAGACATACCCATTACAACCACAACTTCCGGTTTAACCCATTACCACATGATCCCTACTTTTCACACCCCTGAGAAAGAAGCCTTTTAAAAACACTGTAGTTTCCCATAGTGTTTTCTACCCTTCCCAGAACAAATTTCAATTTTTCAGTCACCTTTATTTTACCGTCTGCAAATGCTTTCAATTTGAACCTGTCTAAGATTTTGTTGTGTGGTAAAGAGTTAAATCAGAGACAAATACTTGGGCTCATATTCATCAGCCATTCGTAAAAACATTCTTTGTCTTGTTCTCCAGAATTTTCTACATTTGTAAGTAACACAACTTTTGAATGGCTAAACCAAAACCTTGGAGAATAAGGATGCTTGGTGAATACAGGTCCAGGCGTCTCTTTATCCTGTAAACCTTATGTCAGTCTTTTATCTACCTTTCAATGCTTATCTAGATTCTACAAGCTATGAAATTTTATCAGCGTTTGTGTAATGTCTAGCTGCAAGGGTCCATCTTTAAAAGAATCAACTAGAAGGCCCTGAAGGGCCTGAATATGCACTACTGGCAGAGATTTTGCTTTTAAATAAAGCATTCATTAGGAATTCATTATGCGAAGAGACAAAATATACAAGAATTTGAAATTTAGAACTTTAATTGGCTACTATTTTGATATTGTTTATTAAATTTTTTCAAAATCAATAGGGTTGAAGCTACTGATAAGATAAACTGTGTGCTTTTCAAGAAAATTTGACAAGAAATGCAGACTTTATCGCATAAACAAGAATAAAAAAATTTCAACTTCAAAAGGCTACTTTTCCCATACTGTTTGTTGGATTTTTTTCGAAATCAATAGGGTTGAAGCTATTGATGAGATAAACAAACTGTGCAAGTTTCACAAAAAACTGATTACAAATGCACATTTAATTTGAAATTTTCAACTTGAATGGCTACTTTTCCCATATTGTTTATTGGATTTTTTTTTTCAAAATCAATAGGGTTGAAGCTACTGATAAGATACACAAAGTGTGCAAGTTTCACAAAAATCTGACCACAAATGAAGACTTATTAACGTAAGCAAGAATTTGAAATTTTTAACTTGAAATGGCTACTTTTCCCGTACAATTTGTTGGATTTTTCTCAAAATCTATAGGATTGAAGCTGTTGAGGAGATAAAGAAACTGTGCAAGTTTCATGAAAATCTTACCACAAATGCAGACTTTATCGCGTAAACAAGAATTTAAAACTTTTAACCTGAAATGGCTACTTTTCCCATACTGTTTGTTGGATTTTTCTCAAAATCAATAGGGTTGAAGCTATTGATGAGATAAACAAACTGTGCAAGTTTCACGAATATCTTACCACAAATGAAGACTTTATCGTGTAAACAAGAATTTGAAACTTCTAACTTGAAATGGCTACTTTTCCCATACTATTTGTTGGATTTTTCTCAAAATCAATAGGGTTGAAGCTATTGATGAGATAAACAAACTGTGCAAGTTTCACGAAAATCTGACCATAATGACTTTATCGCGTAAACAACAAAAAGACTAATGGACGGACGGACAGACGGCCGGGCGGACAGACGGACGGACGACGGAAACCACGCCATGACATAAGCTCTGCTGGCTTTCAGCCAGTAGAGCTAAAAACTACTGACTTGATTCAGGAACAACAAAGAAAAGACTTTGTTCCTCAAACTGGGTATTGGGTTTTTGGTTACTTCAGACTACCAATGTAAAAGATTGTTAAAAGAGATTGATTGTCAATTCTTACCAAGATTACGGTATCAATAAAGAAGTACCCACTTTAGCTCTTTACCACTGCCACAATCCAGACTTTTAATGACTCTGAGAAAAAAGCCTATGGAAAACATTGTGGGAAAAGAATAAAATACTGGTAACTAGAATTTTCTCCTTTTTCTACAATATTTTCTACCCTATCAAAGTCAGAAATTATCATTTTACCAAGATTAAATTTGTTGTCTGCAGATGCTTTTGATTTGGTAAAATTCAAAAATTTGCCATTTGGTACAGAGTTAAAAGTCAACAATTACAGTGTGTCAAAGTAGTCTAACTGGGGACCCTGTTATAACCATTCTTACCTGTAGACTGGTAATATTATTTCTAGACAAATCCAGATGTTTAAGTCTTGAAAATTTACGTAAAGACGATCCAAGTGCCACCACCTTTTCATGGTATGTTCCTGGTAAGGCAAGTGATTTCACATCTTCTACAAGAGAAATAAATTAAAAAAAAAAATGTGAATATATTCTATTTTCATAAAACAGGATCATTTTATACCTGTATAACTGCAAGTTCTATAGACAGAAAGCTATATTACTTGTGGTCAGTGGTTTGATTCAGTGCAGGTTACAGCAGATTTTGGTTAACACTTTACCAAACGACATATAAATCTTCGACTGCTCCAAACTGAAGGATTAGCAGGCGAAAAAATTAATGTGGTTCAAAGGTTAAAACTTGCTCTGGGAGGGTAGAAAACATTGTAGGAAAGGGGGAAATGCTGGTTACCATCATTTCTGCTCATCCCACAATGTTTTCAGAAGGCTATTATCCCCTACCCCCAAAACGGTTAAGGTGGTCAAAAGCCCCTTCGCAATTTTTTAAGGGAGGTCAAATTTTAAAGGCGGTCAAAAGCCCCTTCGCGATTTCGCAAGAGAGGTCATTATCCCCTTCATCCAATCTTTAAGGCGGACAAACCCCCTTTATCAGTAGCTAACAGTAGTCCCTATGGATGGTAACCATGCCGACAATATCCCCTCCAAAGACCTGAAGTCTGATAATCGCTTTGAAATAGAACACTTGTAGGCTACAATATACAGTAAGTTCTATACAAATTCTGAATGTGTGAAATCATCCGATGTGAATCTAGAATTGATGATTGTTGATTAATTGTATGCCGTTAAACGCCATTTTTAACATCATTTGACTTGTATCGTGGCGGCCAGTGTACCTATCAACCCTTTCCCAGGATGCTTTTTTTCCCAAGCCACTGGCTGCTTTCTCACATATAAACCATTTAAATGCCAATGGTCAGCGGTGACAGGTATGAATCCTATGGCAGTGAATATCATCAATCCTCAGAAAGGAATTGGAACCAGCAACACCCTATTCCAAGCGCTGTATGATATCGACTGTGCTCGGCTTGCAAAAGCAGGCCAACATGTTCCAAAGGCATTCTATAAATCATGGCTCTTTGAATCAGGACTCGAGACTAGTACCTGGAGCCTCCAGGTAACGAGTCCTACACTTTACCGCTGAGCCCTGCAGGATCCTAGAAATAGATGTATTACACCAAGGAAAAAATCAAGACAATGTGAAAAACAGTGTAGAACAAGATCAAAATGCCTTAAATGTGCATGGCCATGATAGCAAAGTTTCCTTGAACCACAAACTGTTTCAATGAATTCCATTTTTTTTTCAAGTGAAATGTAAATCACAAATGCAGACTTTATCACGTAAACAAGAATTTGAAATTTTCAACTTGAAATGGCTACTTTTCCCATACTGTTTGTTGGATTTTTCTCAAAATCAATAGGGTTGAAGCTATTGATGAGGTTAACAAACTGTGCAAGTTTCATGAAAATCAGGCAACAAATACAGAGTATATCGCGTAAACAAGAAAAAGACTAACTGACAGACAGACGGACGGACAGACAGAAGGACGACGGAAACCATGCCATGACAAAAGCTCTGCTGGCTGAAAGCCAGTAGAACTAAAAAACTAATGATTCATCTTTGAATTTTAAAATTGTTGAAAGGGTCAATCAGTAGATCAAGGTTTTTATCTGTATTACAGTGAACTAGTGGGCTGTATATAAACTGACAAAAACTGAAACAGTAAGAGGAATAAATTAGAGTTGAATGAATTTAATCTAAACTAACAAGTAAAGCGCGACAACTGAGTCTTCTGAACTTTTATTTCTTCACAATGGGTGATAATAACAATTATTACTTAGTCAATTATAGCTTCACATCAGCGTGACTTGTTCATGAGGTGTTTTTTCCTGTGTGCTGA
This sequence comes from Tridacna crocea, assembly GCA_943736015.1. NCBI lineage: Eukaryota > Metazoa > Mollusca > Bivalvia > Cardiida > Cardiidae > Tridacna > Tridacna crocea. The sequence continues at coordinate 41,298,026 of OX031065.1, forward strand.
TCAGCAGATAAGTTCGTTCTACAGATGGAATTTCACAATCACAATGATTATGTGCTTATCAGACGCACCCCCTACTTCAAGCTCAAAATTCTAGGCAAAAAAATTCATCTAATAGTCGAGCACATACGGTATTATAAACTTGGTTGTCCATTTGGCATCCTGATTAAGGTAAACAATTGCTCATAGTTCTAGCTATGTACAAGCCCTTCCAACCTTTGAAATGCAAAATAATGTATGTCAATTGTCATAAAAAGGACTCTAAGTAAATACTAGTATCAATCAGCAAATAACAATAGAGCCAGATATCAATATACACTATCACCTTGTTTACCCTTTTACTAATCAATCCTTGGTCTTAACGACCCTGAGAAACAAGCCAGCTGAAAACATTGTGGGAAAAAGAGAAAATGCAGGTAACCAGTATTTTCTTATGTTTTCTTCTCTTCCAAAGTAAAGTTTCAATTTTTTGAGTCAAGTTTATGTTGTTGTCTGCAAATGCCTTCAATTTGGACAAGTCTAAAACCCTTTACCGAATAATCCCACTGTTTTATTTACCCTGAAGGACAAAGCTTTTGAAAACATCATGGAATAAGGAAAAAAAGCTAGTAACCAGCATTATCCCCTTTTCTCACAAGTCATCATTTGGGGTACATTTATCATCTGCAAATGCTTTGAATTTAGTCTAGTCCAACATTATGTTGCTTGGTAAAGAGTTAACCCTGTACAGTTCATTACACGATTAAGTTTCATCCATATTGACAGTATTTGAAGACAGTACCATAAATTGACTGATGCTAAAATAATTGATATTTGATACAGTAGAAGACATTGTAGGAAAGGTAGAAAAAATGCTGGTGGCCAGCATTTTCTCCTTTTCCAACAATGTGTTCAAATTTGCACATTTTGCAGGTCATTCATACATGGGATTGCAAGATAAAGGGTTAACCCTGCACAACAGAACTTTACATCAAAATCAGCAATACTCACATTGATTGAGGAGAAAGAGAAATATTGAAGGTATAAAATATAACCAAACAAGAAAAAGTTGATGCAAAGCATCAGTCGCCGCAAAAAAAATTGTTTAATGCTTCAAGAAAGCCAGGGCAAGTAAGTAAATGTCAGTTTTCATCAGCAGATTTTTTAACATTTTATGAAATTGATGTGAATGTGAACCTATATCAAAACTTGTCTTCTGTTACAGTATCTAATACCCTAGCACAGCACTCTCTTAGCTCTTTTTCAAACGACAAATATCAGACTCTTCCAAATTCAAAGAGTTGGCAGATGACAATTTAAAAAGCTGCAAAAAATAGTGGAAAATTCGCTAGCAGTGGGGAAAAGGTATTTAATAAAGAAGAAATTGCTTATAACGAGCAATTTCTCCTTATCCAACATGTTTTTCCAAAAGAATTTGACAGCACACATGTGATAACCTGTGTTTGTTTGGGAAAGTGTTGAAAACAGGGCTAAGTTACTAAAATGTTGCTGTTCTAGGAAAGTATGATTCAAAAGAACGTAAGTTTGCAAGGGATGCTTTCAATCTAAACAAGTCTAAAACTATACTGTTTGGTGAACAGTGTTAATAAAGAATATAATGATTTTGCATTGCTATTAATGAACAACACAGCGAAAAACTGGTCTCTCTCCAGATTTTTTTTTCCACAAGGTAAATTTATGCAGAGCTCATTGAGAAATAAACAAAGGAGTTCTAAACTATCTTTGTTTTAAAAACTAAACTTAGAAAGAAGTAACCAATAATGGTCAGAACCATCATACCCTTTCTTCGGAGGAATTTAGCACAATTTCAGCAATGTACAGTTTTAGTAGTGGTCATTCAACAAAAAACACACAAATAGTAGGAAAAACTATCTACAAAATAATCAAAATGGTAATTAAACCTGTGTGTACACGAAGTTTGTACTAAATGTCCAACTGGGTAGGAAATGACCAAACTATAAAGTATAAGTAGGTACGAAATGACCAAAATCATACGAAATGACCTAGGTACGACATTAACAAGGTACAAAATGACTGGAAACCTGCACAGTCTTGACCAATGGAAACAAGGCATTTATCTGGACGAATCCATTTCTCACGAAAAGCGAAAATAAAAGTAATAATTGGGCAGATTTTTTGATGTTGTAAGTATTAACAGAACAAAAATAGTATCATATTGCAATTTCGTAGTTTAAGAATGAATTAAAAAGCCAGTTTAAGGCAAAGTAGAAAGATTTCTTGTTAACCTAACACCCCTATAAAAATGAAATTCCCACTATCCATGTCCTAACTCGAAAAACTATTAAAAATATAGTCGCGCCGACTAATAAAACATTTTTTCCATATTTATGTGTGGAAGGTAATATATAGTTGTAACAACAGTCCTTTGACTGTAACGTTAGATGTTTTCAAAAACTGTCAATGGCAGTGACATTGTATCCTCGACGATATATCATACTGATCGTATTGGTGACCCGGGAGATGAGGTTGACTAGTTCAGACTTGTCTCTCAGATCTATGCAAAAATAGTGAATGGATTTATTCACAATATCTATCTATTCCTTTGGACAACAAATTACTCAAGATAAAAACTGTATCAAATCAGTTCATGCACGATGACATTATTGTGATTTTACCATGTTTCGAAAACTTAAACCTGGGTGTCATATTGAGCCATCTCAACAACCCTTTCACCGGCCTTCCACCACTGTGCAGTAGCCGTATTTATTCATTAAGAAAAGGGGAAAAACCCGTTAAAACGCAGAGGACCCCTTTGAAAAAAAAAACACACACACAGACAAAATGAGATGAATATATATTTTTTACCTAAATTATCATGCTGTAGACCAACACGGTTTCTGATGAGGTCCTCCGATAGCGTCAGCGCCATGTTTTCAATACAAACTATTTATTGGATTGCTTCCGTTTCATTCCACATGTTCTATCTCTGGTACCCGGCACAGCATGTAGTCACTCATTTCGATAGTTGGCTTTCGAACGGTGAAAAACGACGGGTACCAGTTTAGTTACCAACTGCCAATCTCCGAGCAGAGTTGTCGTTCGTTACCTCACATACATCTCTGCGATGGGCTAAATGACAGGAATCTTGTCAAACCGAGGAGGAGATGTTTTGTCACTGTTTAACTGTTTCGTGTGTAAAATTATAAGGTAGACATAGGAAATATGATTCTGGATACATTATAAGTGCGTTCAAACTGATGAATTTACCTGTATAAAATGGAACTATTTTTTTCGAGCCTCTTTACTTTTTAGAATCTTACGCCAAGTTTAACAAAAATGGCTGCGCCCATGGATGATGACAACAGTTTTGACACACCGATAAATCTTAGGTTATAAGATTGAAAAACAAGTTATGGTCCTTTAAAAGACATTTAAGCTTTTCAGAAAAATCCGTCTTTTTAACATTTCCTGCCACATAGTCTGATTTGCCGTATGCTGTTTCAACAGCACACAAAGTAATCGGTATTGGTCTTTCTTTCACCGGCGTTTGTGTCGCCACTTTGAGGTCTGGTCATGTGACGAAAGTATCACGTAATGACGGACTACTTTCTGAGCCCACTACAGAGGTGAATGTAATGATCCGGAGTGCAAGAGATTGCTCCGGATCATTACATTCACCTCTGTAGTGGGCTCAGAAAGTAGTCCGTCATTACGTCATATTTTTGTCACATGACCATAACTCAAAATGGCTACACAAACGCCGGTGAAAGAAAGACCAATATCGATTATTTCGTGTGCTGTTCAAACAGCATGGGACCAATCAGACTTAGTGATAGGAAATGAATAAAAGAGGCATTTTCTGAAAAGCCTAAATATCTTTAAAGGACGATAACTTGATTTTTAATCGTACAAACTTAGATCCAGCGGTGTGTCAAATCAGTTGTCATCATTCATGGACGCAGCCATTTTTGTTAAAATCGGCGTAAGATTCTGAAAAGTGAAGAGGCTAAAAAAAAAGTTCCATTTTATACAGGTAAATTCATCAGTTTGAACGCACCTATAATGCATCCAGAATAATATTTCCTTTGCCTAACTTACAATTTTACATATGAAACAGTTAAACAGTAACAAAACATCTTTTCCTCGGTTTGACAAGATTCTTGTCATTTAGCCCATCGCAGAGATGTATGTGAGGTAATGAACGACAACTCTGCTCGGAGATTACCGAATGCTGCGCACAGCCCTTGCGCTCTAGGGTTAGGAGAAGCACGTGTGTTAAACATCCCAATAATACGACCATTAATTTTGAAAGCCTTGTTGGCAAAAGAGAAAATAGTTATCATCAGTATTTTCTTCTTTTCCATCATGGCTTTCAATTCACAGATAATGTAATCCCTAAATGAGTTTGACATCGGCGAGTTTGTGAGCTTTACATGGATCCGTGGCGAGTTCCTCGGGTACTGTCGTCAAGGGCTCCCAAACAACCATGGTACATGTAAGTACATGTACGTTATAGCGGTTAGGCTGCTAAAATCGCGATGTCATGACTGTTTTTCACAATTAAATTCCTGAAAAAAAAAATAGTTTTAAATCTAACATGAAGAACTCCCCATAATTATGAACTCTCGGTAAACATTTAAAGAATCTTACAGTAAAGTCTTTTAACTTACACACGGCCTGTAAAAAAAAAAGTCGAATTACAGGAGCTACGGACAATATAATATTAACGTTAGACCTAGTCGTTTTAGCGAAGTTTTGTTCTTCAATAAGAAAGAATTAAACACTTCAACAATTTAAACCTATATTTTGCCGCAGATAATAGATTGAAAGATACTTATTGCGGTTTTCACAAGGCTAGTAAAGTCATCTCAACAACATATCTAATTAACCCTTTCCCAAACAATCCCTGTTTTTTACGACCCTGAAAAGGAAATCTTTTGAAAACATCATAGGAAAAAGAGAAAATGCTGGTAACCAGCATTTACTCCTTTTCCCACAGTTTTCTACCCTTCCAGAACAAATTTCAATCCTTGAGTCACATATATTTTGTAATCTGCAAATGCTTTTAATTTGGACCCGTGTAAAATTTTGTCGTTTGGGAGAAGGGTTAAATAACACTGAATTACAAGGGTTTAGGGTTAGCAAAAGTATACCTAAAATACAGATTGATTGATTCTACAGAAAGATGTAATTTTCTGAAAATATTTCAATTAAAGTAAAGGTTAAAGGTGGGTATTTAGAATTTTTACATCTTACCAAATTAAAAAAAATATATATCACTGAAATTCATATGAAAAAATAATACAAATCATCAATAATTAAGATTCATAAAATTACAAAAAAAATTTTTTTTTGATGGTATTCCGTTAAAAGGCTACGTAGCCTCTTAAGCTTTTTTTAGATTTCGCGCCAAAAATCAATAAAGCATTGTGGGAATGTCAAGTGACTGGCACGTGACTCATAACGCTTAAATTCCCGGTCATAACAAACATGTAATAATTATTTTCCATAATGTCTTCTTCGGACGCTATGTTTGAAGCTTCTTCTGTGTATTCCTGTAAGTAAATGAGCGAATTGATCATCTAAAAATAGAATGTGTCTCCTGTTGGTGTCAACCTGGGCCGTAGTAAATCTGTTATTTCTCCTGTTGTCGGACGATTTTCGACTACTGGGGTTTTATGAATGAAAATTAAAAGGCTTTAGGAGTAAAAGGATGACTTTTTTGCACTTTTGTAAAATTTTCGTCCCAAAATCTGAAGGGCCACCTTTAAGGTAAAAAAGGGTTATCAGGGGATTTCAAAATGCATTAAGTGTGCTGTCAATTAACAAACTTGCTTATGTGATTCACAGTAGTTTGTTTTGTCTTATGATATACTAAAGACAACGTGTGATCAAGTTGATTAGAGCGGCAAACTGGTTTGCAATCAAACACACTTTCTATATAAAGTTAACACGTAGTTTACCGACACATCCTTTGTAAAGGCAGATGTGCTAATCTAAACTCAAAAGAACTTTTTTTCACCCATAACCACACAATCGCTACTTCTGACGCCCCTGAGAAAGAAGCCTTTAGAAAATATTGTGGGAAAAGGAGAAAATGCTGGTAACCAGCATTTTCTCCTTTTCCCACAATGTTTTCAACCCTTCACAAAACAAATTTCTAATTTTCAGTCACTTTTTATTTTGTCATCTGCAAATGCTTTCAATTTGGACAAGTCTAAAATATTTTCGTTTAATAATGGGTTAATTCGTAGGTAAAAATCAAAATATTGCTTTTTCGAAGTCACGTATTATAGAATAAAAATCTCCTTTTCGGACAGTGTACAGATCCAAGATCAGACTTACGTTCTGTGCAGTCTGATCTTGATCTTACGCTGTCCACAAGACGTCAGTGAGTCGCACTTAGCGGTTTAAGGGTTTATTTTACCATACTACCAAGTCAAAAGTTTATTTAATTCACATGAGTTAACTTTCGACCTGAACATCTACCCGTACACTAGTACAGAACAGCAGAATTTGACTTTTTCATAAATGAAAGCTACTTTCATTGAGGAATATGTTGTTAGGAATACACGCCAATGTACTTATTGTGAATAGCAAATAGTTTTAATCCAAGATTGAACTGCATATGTCATTTGCAATCAGATCTATATCTACACATTCAGCATATTCTTCATGCGCGAAGGGTTAAGATTAATGTCAAACTGAAACATGACAAGTGCTCTTTTTTGATGTGCATAGGTTATTAAACAAGGTTAGATTAGTAAAAGTATTTTCTTTTTATAAGTTAGTCATAGATATATTTTTACCTTTGTTTTCCACCATAAGAGGGGAAAAAACTATAGCATTAATTAAATCATTGTGTAGGCTATTGTAGAACTGAACTCTCTGAGTCTTTCATCATACCCCTTTGCATATATCCAGTTTTCAGTAATAATTATAATTCAAACATGTCTAAAAAACCTCTGCGTGATCGCACGTCAGCGGTACACGTTCACAAAGCACACATTTTAAACTTTTTTTTTTAAAGTCAAAAATTTAAAACACAAAATAAACTCTTAAGCAACCCATCAACATTAATGTTCAATCGTTTATTTGGGACCGGAAACATCGGATGAAATAAATGCGATGACCTGATTGGTTAAATATCGATTCTCACGGATCTATGTATAGATCAAGCAAGTTTGCTTACCACAAGACGTCTGCAGGTCTGTGAACCTATAGAGAGTGGTTCATCCTTGATGTTAAGGGCCCAGTAACGCGAAAAAATATCTAAAATGAATGCAAGAACAGAAATGTATTTAAATTTAAACTAGAACATCTATACCATTTATACCTTTACCATACAACGACGAAGTTTAACGCCCATGAAAGAGAAGGCTTTTGAAAACATTGTGAGAAAAGACGAAAATGCTGGTAACCAGCATTTTCTCCTTTTCCCACAACGCTTTCTACCCTATAAAAGAAAGCTCATTTCATATGAGCCACATTGAAACTGTCATCAGCTAATGCTTTTCAATTCGGACAGGTCTAAAAACTTGTCGTGTGGTAAAGGGCTAAGAGTAATGCTATAATGTGGTGATGAGTCTGTTTGTGTAGCCTATGGTTGGTCCAAGCGTCGGACGCTGACTGAGAAAAAAAGCCTAAAACATAATAAAAGTATACAGCCGCTAAAAAATCGCCATCTTTACAGAGAGGGGGCTACTTATTTACCTGTTTTTTTTTTTACATCGAATTTTACCACCCAGCTGGAGGGAAATGCAAGCATCGACAAGAACATTTCTTATACATTATTCTGTATAGTGTTATGTAGCTATGGTACGGCCTACTCAGTGACCTGCTTTCAGAATAATCTAGAACCGTGAAGAACGTGAATTGGTTTTTCCACTGTGGCCATTTTTAGAATCAGGCTATTTACTAATCAATGATGTCATCTTTCTATAAAGGACTAATCTAGAATTTTAGACTAGTCTAGAGTTTTTCTAGCTGATATAAATAGGAGTCCCCTAATTGGCGATTTTGGATTTTGGACTAGACTTTTGGCTCGAAGGATCCATACAGAATTAGTGAAAAGTGTTGGATTTAACTTGAGATATACAATGTACATCAGTAAGTTGGAATAATTTTAATTTTGATACAGGTTGCTCATATCTACTTGCAATTTGAAACAGTTGTTAATTTAGGTTTTAGGAACCAGAAATTTCAGTCTTTTTAGTCTAAACTTATTATATTTCAACATTCTAAGATTAGAATTAACAAATTTTCATTCTGCTTAACTCATATTTTATTCTTTTGCCTTTGTTCATAACTAAACATTGTTAATTGTTAAAGGCTTGTTGCTGGTTTTCTTTCTCGTTACACTTGGCTCGTAATAGAAATTGGGGGGCTCATCCGGGATTGATCATTTAGTCAGTTTGGATATACTTTGGAGTTATTTTCAACTTGTTGCAGTAAACAATTTTATTAGATAATAAATAGTAATAAGAAATTAGAATTTGAATTCGAATTTTATTCTATTGGACCAGCAAAAAACAATCATGTCTTTTGATCTTCAAACATTTATTGCTGAGCCTTCACAGGAGTTGTTTAATTTAGCAAGAAAGTCAGATTTGTTAGATCTTGCTTCTCATTACAAACGTACTGCCATTAAATGTACTTTGTTAAAGCATGAAATTAAAAACTCTATTGTTCAGTTTTCAGTTGATGAAGAAATACTTGTCTCGTCTGCTGTGTCTCTTATTCTTGAAAGAGGTTACAGGAGATAAAATTAAAAATTATAGCAAGAAGAAAGAATGAAAGAGACAGAATTAGAGTTAGAAAAAAATATATGCTGAAAAAAAAAGAAAAAAAAAAAAAAAAAAAAGAGTATGCTGAATTAGAAGAAAGAGAAAAGGATAGGCAATTTCAGATGAAAATGAAAGAATTAGAAATAGAAAATAAAGAAAAATTATATTTGCATGTGGTCAATGGCTTTGACATAAAAAAAGACCTCAGACTTGTATAGCCATTTCAAGAACAGGAACTTGATAAATACTTGTCACATTTTGAAAGATTTGCTGAAAATTTGAAATGACCGAAAGAACACTGGACCTTTCTCTTACAAAGTGTTGTAAATGGAAAGGCTCGCCGAATTCTTTTGGGTTTTTTTTGCAAAGTCTAAGTAATGAACAGCTTTCTGATAATGATAATGTTAAGGAATTGATCCTAAGGGCTTGTGAATTGGTACCTGAAGCATATAAACCAAAAATTAGGAATTGCAAAAGAACAGAAAAGAAAATATTCAAACCCATGCCGTTGAACTTGTTAGAACTAAAGAACAGTTATTTGATAAGTGATGCCATTCAAAGAAAATAGGTTCAAATCATGGAAAACTTAGACAGCTTCTGTTAGGTGAAGAATTTAAAAGGTGCATTAATTTAGATGTAAAAAATTTTTGTAAACGAGAAAGAAGTTGAAACTTTAAAGAAAGCTGCTTGTTTAGCAGACAACTTTGACTTGACGCATAGGGTCTCTTTCATGAATAAATCAAACCCTCGAAAATCCATTTATTCATCTACTGGTCCTAAACCAAAACCTAATCAAAATAATAACAATTCCAATCAGAATAGTCCCAAACCCAAGTCTACTTATGAAGCCAAAGGTTAAAATCCCTTATCGCGACCCACGTGTAAGTATTGCAAAGAATCAGGCCACATTGTTTCTGAATGTCCTGTTTTACAAAGAAAACGGGAAAACAAGAAAGTTTTAAGCATCCAGGCTTTACTTCATTTAAGTCTACTCCTCGGTCATATTTTAAAGACCAAACTTTTGTCTAGGCCAAAGTACCCGAGACTGATCATGTTATGGAGATTTATGAACAATTCTTATCAGATGGTTTTGTGTCACGAAAAAGTGATTTTGCCCAGTCTACCCCTATTAAAATTTTAAGTGATACTGTCCAGAGCTTCTCAATCTCTTATTCTAGCAGATGTCCTGCCTTTTTCTGGGACAAGTGTCCTTATTCAGGGCGTAGAATGTGGATTTATTAATGTTCCGCTTCATAACATTTATTTGTCTTCAGACTTAATTAATGGTCCAGTGACTGTTGGTTTTTGAAAAGAATTATCTTTTAAAGGTGTTCATTTGTTAATAGGCCATGATTTAGCCGGAGATAAGGTAATAGTTAATCCACTTGTAACTGACACACCTTGCATGGATCAATCAACCGATCCAGTTGAGGAAGAATTAAATTCCTGACCTTTACCCTTCATGTGCAGTTACTAGAGCTATGGCAAAAAAAAGCCATTTTGACTGAAAATCAGTCTTATACATTGACTTACCTGATTCTTTGTTGGGTCATTTATTTAAAAATGAAACTAAGAGGTCTATTTAACAAAACCCGTCTGAAAGTCAGACAAATTCTAAACAAATTTCATCAGAATTGGGTTACACATCTTCACCTTTAGTTAAAGAAGGCCATGATATAAAGTCAAGGTCAAAATTAAGTGAAGACCAACAACATTATCCAGAAATAGCACTTTCATTTCAAAAAAGCAGTTAGTGAATCTGATATTTCACAAGAACCTATCTGTTTTTATATAAAAAATGGAATGATGAGAAAGTGGCGCCCTCCTGAAGTCTCTGTTGATGATAAGAGGGCTGTCAATCATCAAGTTGTCATACCTAAATTTTATAGATCAGAAATATTAAGCTTAGCTCATGTAACACCTATATGAGGTCATTTAGGCATCAATAAAACCTATCATAAAATTCTAAACCATTTTTATCAGCCTGGTCTAAAAACAGATGTATCAGATTATTGTAGGTCTTGTCTTACTTGTCAAATGGTAGGCAAACCCAATCAGGTCATACCTAATGCTAAACTACAGCTGATCCCTGCATTTGATGAACCTTTTAGCAGGATTATATAATTGATTGTGTGGGTCCTTTGCCAAAAACTAAGGCTGGCAATGAGTACCTTCTGACTATTATGTGTGCCTCTACCCGTTTTCCTGAAGCAATACCTTTAAGGAATATAAAATCTAAAACAATTGTTAAAGCTTTAATCATTTTTTTTCACTTCTGTAGGACTTCCTAAATCTGTCCAATCTGATCAAGGGTCAAGTTTTATGTCTGGCATTTGCCAACAAATAATGCATGAGTTGGGAATTAAGCAATATAGGTCATCCGCCTATCATCCTGAAAGCCAAGGTGCCCTTGAAAGGTTACAGCAGACCTTAAGAAATATGATACTGTCATATGGCTTTGACACACAAAAGGATTGGGATGAAGGTATACATTTCTTACTCTTTGCAGTAAGAGAGTCTGTACAGGAATCTCTTGGTTTTAGTCTCTTTAAGCTTGTTTTTTGGCCACAAAGTTCGTGGACCTTTAAAGCTTTTAAAAGAAAAATTTCTTTCACAAGAAGACTCTCCTTTAAATTTAGTTCAGTATGTTTCTGACTTTAGAAACAGATTATTTAAAACTTGTGAGGTGGCAAAATTAACTTTAGAGAAACTTCAATGTAAAATGAAATAAAGATACGACAAGAATTCTAAGGAAAGAAATTTTAAACTTGGAGATACAGTTTTAGCTCTTCTACCAGTTCCTGATAGGCCTCTACAAGCAAGATATTTTGGTCCTTATTCTGTAAAGAAAAGGGCAAGTAACTTAAATTATGTGATAACAACTCATGACAAAGAAAAGCAAAAGCAATTATGTCATATAAATATGTTAAAGGAATATGTTGATAGAGATAATTGAAATATTTCACCAATAAATGTAGTTTCATCAGTCCCTCAAAATCAAAATCGCATTAACCTGGAAGACAGAAATTGTGAAGAAATAAGCTTTGACAAGTCCAACCCTATTTGTTCAAAACTTCAGAATTCTTACATTTTAAGAAATTTAGATCACAAACTCGTCACATTTAGACCATAATCAAAAAGATAAATTGAAAAAGTTAATTTCTGAATATGAGCACCCGTTCCCTTTTACACAAAAAGTTTTTATTTACTGTAATGAATACAATCATTAAGATCACGAAAATAAGCATACCTGATATTCCAGCACATACAGATACAATATACCATGATGTGGCCATTGAAAATTCAAAACCAGTGAAACAACATTCATATCGAATGAATCCCAAGAAATTGGAGCATCTTAGAGAGGAGATCTGTTTTTCGAAGATTCTGAAAAGAAGGCTATTGAAAACATAGCAGGAAAGGAGAAAATGTTGACGAATAACACCAGAATTTCTCTTTTTTTCAACGTTGCTTTCAACCATTTTATGGACAAACTCATTGTCTGTGGCAACAGATCGTTTGCAACTTTTTCGTCCGCGGAGGAAAAGAAAAAAGTTGTTGAATTCTCTTAAAAAATGAAAAAGAGTGATAATGAGCTTTGTTTTTAAGTGCTTCCATTGTATCTATGAATATGCAAGATTGATTTATTACACCTATTAGTAATATGAAAATGCCATTTAGGTTGCTTCTAGGAGGCGTTCAAGGTATTTTTGATCTAGAAAAGTGCTTTATCTAAAAATAACACTGTTGTTTGTAGATTATGATTGTTTGGAAACTTGAATCATAAAAAACATCGTGCTGGCTCATGTAGACAATAAACATGTCTGAAATATTGTTTTATATTGGATCCATACACGTCCAAGACACACCAGAACCCTGGCCGAGTTCTAGTGAACGCAAGAAATACATGAACATGTAAGCAGTCGCCGTGGTATGACTTAAATAATATTGAAAGCGGTGTAAAACACCATTCAGTCAATCTATCGATATCACCTACGCTTGGCCTTGAATTAGTGCTAACGCCCAGTGGACAGCACTGAATTAAACTTGTACAGATCAACAAACCTACCAAAATAAAAACAATCAATGGGGCGAAGCTCATCAGGTGCCAATTTTTATCAAAGATTCTTAACCCATTACCAAACAACAATATTTTAGACTTGTCCAAATTGAAAGCATTTGCAGATGACAAAATCGAAGTCTCTAAAAATTTGAAATTTGTTTTGTGTAGCGTAGAAACCATTGTGGGAAAAGGAGAAAATGCTGGTTACCAGCATTTTCTCCTTTTCCCACAATGTTTTCCAAAGGCTTCTTTCTTGGGGGCGTCAAAAGTAGGGATTGTGTGGTAATGGGTTAAATGACCAAGCGAGAAAATAAAATAAATATATTTGGGAAAGATTTGTTTGCCGTTAAAAAATGGTATTCACTTTCTATTTTCATAGAGCAAATCTATACTTTCGACATGATTGTTAAGTCATCTACTCAATACTGATGGGTGCCGGCGCTGTGGTCTCCCGTGATACGTGAAGCTCGCGCCTATGTCGTTCTTATACGGGAAAGACCTCGTTTTTCAGTTTAATCAGGGTATGATGAACGAGTTAGACGCTGAAACGAACAATGGAAACGTTAGAAACCTCAAAACTGATAAACTATACCCCGCCCACTGTTTATTCTGTAAGCTAAGTTAGAAAATCCACTGCTGGTTTTCATGAGTATATCTGACATGGACAAGACGTGAAGATCAAACAGCGCATAATACAAGGAGGTGCAGGTGGCGTTGACACCAGAAATATGAAGCTCAACACCAGTATTGTTGAGGAAGTGACAGTTGGGAAGACGTGCAACGGCTTGCTCGCGCACGGACAAAAGATCTGTAGCAAGATACAGAGAGTATTTACGGTAATCTGTAAATTTTTCTGCAAACTCAAACATGTCTTGAATGACGCTAGCATCACTGTAGTAGCTTCTGACGTGGATACCAACTAACTTCTTGGTTCTGTTGTCTGTTATGTGTTCAAAATAATCAAGAAAATCTCTCCTGAAAGGCTGTTTAACCTTAAACATAGTATGAAAAAGTATCGTCGTTGGATTACGCTTTGACATATGAGAGAGCCACATATTTTTTTTCCAAAACATTGGATTTTCTACAAGATATCTTAACATTATAACGTTTGATGTTATCACTACGTTTCTCGCCTCCCACGGGTCATCGTGTAGGGTTTTCAAAAATTCTACATTAGACAATCTTGCACGGTAATTGACGTAATGCCTATCAGTTGAATTTCTATAAGTAGTCAAACATTTAGACCAGTCATACATATTTGGCTCAAAATATTTAGAGAGCGGACATGGTTCAATAACATTAATAACGAATGTACGGCCAGTCATTACAGCCAGCAGGAAGGACGATAAAATTCCGCGAATACGATCATTCAGTCCGTAACATTTCTCTGTCTCTGATGAGCATTCATAGATTAAAAGTCGTTGACTACAGTTTACTTCTGGAAGAGTTAATTCTCCAAAGACTTTGTTCAAATCTACAGCGTTAAATTTGAAAGACTTTCGGTTCCCAGTAGGTATGTTTCTGTTACCCTCCAGATATCTTGACTTGAACTGCCTGCGGTTGGTGAATTGGTAATGCGTGTACAATACGAGCCCAGTAACAACCATAACGAGCTGGAAAAAAAGGAGATATTTTTTGTTAAATACATCAGCGAAACATAGCACAAAACAAACGAGTTTGTACTTATGATTATATATGGCCAATCTCCGAGCAGAGTTGTCGTTCGTTACTCTCACCATACATCTCTGCGATGGGCTAAATGACAAGAATCTTGTCAAAAAGAGGAAAAGATGTTTTGTTACTGTTTAAAACTGTTTCATGTGTAAAATTATATGGTAGACAAAGGAAATATGATTCTGGATACATTATAGGTGCGTTCAAACAGATGTATTTACGTGTATACAATGGAACTATTTTTTCGAACCTGTTTACTAATCAGACTCTTAATTTTAACAACAATGGCTGCGCCCATGGATGATGACAACAGTTTTGACACACCGATAAATCTTGGTTTATAAGATTAAAATACCAGTTATGGTCCTTTAAAAGACATTTACGCTTTTCCGAAAATCCGTTTTTTATACGCCCGTCGAAGACGGGACGTATTATGGGATCACCCGTGGCGGGCGGGCGGGCGGGCGGCGTCCAGTTCTTTGTCCGGAGCATATCTCCAAAACTATACAAGCTAGGGTTATGAAATTTCATGGGTGGATAGATCTCATCGAGGCGGAGTGCGGTGCACAGGAATCATAACTCTTGCTCGCTTAATTTTTGAGTTATTGCCCTTTGTTGTTTTTCATACTTGAATTTTGTCCGGAGCATATCTCCAAAACTATACTACCTAGGGTTATGAATTTTCATGGGTGGATAGATCTCATCGAGGGGGAGTGCAGTGCACAAGAATCATAACTCTTGCTTGCTTAATTTTTGAGTTATTGCCCTTTGTTGTTTTTCATACTTGAATTTTGTCCGGAGCATATCTCCAAAACTATACTTCCTAGGGTTATGAAATTTCATGGGTGGATAGATCTTATTGAGGGGGAGTGCAGTGCACAGGAATCATAACTCTTGCTTGCTTAATTTTGGAGTTATTGCCCTTTGTTGTTTTTCATACTTGAATTTTGTCCGGAGCATATCTCCAAAAGTATACTAGCTACGGTTATGAAATTTTATGGGTGGATAGATCTCATCGAGGGAGAGTGCAGTACACAAGAATCATAACTCTTGCTTGCTTCATTTTTGAGTTATTGCCCTTTGTTGTTTTTCATACTTGAATTTTCTTCGGAGCATATCTCCAAAACTATACTAGCTAGGGTTATGAAATTTCATGGGTGGATAGATCTCATCAAGGGGAAGCCCAGTGCACAGGAATCATAACTCTTGCTCGCTTAATTTTTGAGTTATTGCCCTTTGTCGTTTTTCATACTTGAATTTTGTCTGGAGGATATCTCCAAAACTATACTAGCTAGGGTTATGAAATTTCATGGGTGGATAGATCTCACCGAGGCAGAGTGCAGTGCACAGGAATCATAACTCTTGCATGCTTAATTTTTGAATTATTGCCCTTTGTTGTTTTTCATACTTGATTTTTGTCCGAAGCATATCTCCAATACTATACTACCTAGGGTTATGAAATTTCATGGGTGGATAGATCTCATCGATGGGGAGTGCAGTGCACACAAATCACAACTCTTGCTTGCTTAATTTTTGAGTTATTGCCCTTTGTTGTTTTTCATACTTGAATTTTGTCCGGAGCATATCTTCAGAACTATAGTAGCTAGGGTTATGAAATTTCATGGGTGGATAGATCTCACTGAGGGCGAGTGCAGTGCACAAGAATCATAACTCTTGCTTTCTTAATTTTTCAGTTATTGCCCTTTGTCATTTTTTATACTTGAATTTTGTCCGGTGAATATCTCCAAAACTATACTAGCTAGGGTTATGAAATTTCATGGGTGGATAGATCTCATCAAGGGGGAGTGCAGTGCATAGGAATCATAACTCTTGCTTGCTTAACTTTTGAGTTATTGCCTTTTGTTGTTTTTCATACTTGAATTTTGTCCGGAGCATATCTCTAAAAGTATACTAGCTAGGGTTATGAAATTTCATGGGTGGATAGATCTCATCAAGGGGGAGTGCAGTGCACAGAAATCACAACTCTTGCTTGCTTAATTTTTGAGTTATTGCCCTTTGTTGTTTTTCATACTTGAATTTTGTCTGGTGCATGCCCCAGCTTTACAACTTGGGGTAAGACGGGCGTATCTTGCGACAATTTGCCGCTCTTGTTTCACATTTCCTACCACTTAGTCTGATTGGCCGTATGCTGTTTGAACACCACACAAAGTAATCGATATTGGTCTTTCTTTCACCGGCGTTTGTGTCGCCATTTTGAATTCTGGTCATGTGACGAAAGTATCACGTAATGACAGACTACTTTCTGAGCCCACTACAGAGGCGAATGTGAATGATCCGGAGTGCAAGGGAGTGACATTTGGCCTGCAACACGCCATCTTTGCGAGCCAAGGTTACGATCACTATTTTCATCTTCGCGAGCCAAGGTTACGATCACTACGTGGATCTTACCTTGGCTGATTGAGCCCGACTTTGAGATGCGATGCGACCTCTACTTGATGCTGGTAATTACCCCCCCCCCCCCTCCCCCCTTTTAGGTCATATTTCTAAAAGCCAATGAAATATCGTTTTACAAACCGCTTACGAATACACATGAAGCGATAGACTGGTTACCGCCCCTGATACTACTACGTGTATAGGTATAGGTAATAATACACGGTATACAACGGTGACCAGTTCAATGAAGCGATACATTCAGAACACGTCGGTCAATTCTACGATTCTGGTCAATGCTGGATCGATAAGCAAATGGAAGCGATAAGCAGCGTTGTCTGCGCGTGTCATATTCTTCGAAGATTCGACTGTCTTATATGACGCATCACTAGCCCCGAAAGCTGGTTGACGGTAATATTACGCTCTATAAAGTAGCAATGTAGAAAACAGCTTTTATCAATACGTTTGAGGAGAAATGAGACCTGCTTTAGCTCCAGATTTCTCTAAACTGCTGATCGTAGCTGAGTGAATTGCACGAGGTAGCGTTTTATTGAGTAAACGTTTATTTCAGTTTGAAATTCAAACTAACGGTTGTCGCGTAGGAAAGTGATTCAGCTCTGTACCCAGGATGCCCAAATTAGATAGATGAGTATTTATAGAATGCCATCTAGCGGGAGATAATTGATAAACAGACCTCCACGTGGGTTTCCATGTTTACCTTCAATTCGAATTCTATTTTTATCAATGATGAAATGCTACGGGCGATTTCATTCGTTGCAGTTAGAGCTGGCTGCATCCGATGAAAAAGCGTATCGGGGGAACATAAAAATCAAGCTCGATCCGCCAAGGGTAGAGCCGCGTAGTGAATCGTCAGCCTTGGCTTGCGAAGATGGCAACACGCAAAAAGGAGCATTCGGACGTTTGCCTAAAGTGTCGTCTAGGATCAGTCTACGTACTCCACGCATGCTAATCCGAAACGACACTCTCCATTTTGATGCGATTATCTGTTTTTCGCAAGTCTCATGTAGCACAAACTCTATTGAAGTCGTAAAGTACCATCTGATTAGCCTCTTAGATCTGATTAGCGGACTGCCTGCCAGTTTACCTCCAATTCATTTTTTTTTTGTCCAGATAAAATCGGATTTGTTGGTCGATCATAATGTGATGACTAACTTGGTATCATGCGTTACAGAGATGCATTAAGCCCCCTTTCGCCAGAGCATGGCTCACACCCACACGGCATTGTTCAAGCGATAGGCAAATAAGTTATTTTTAGTATCGGTGTCCTCTGATCGAGCAATTTCGGTGTTTTTTACTGGATGACTGATGGAGCTTCAGGTGCCTATGGTTTCTCCATTTTGTTATGCGTTTTGTGTCATTGACAGTGCTGTAACTTTGTTACCAAGCAATTACATATTATGTATTTTTTGCACATATCATACTTAACAGCAAGGAGTCCTTTTTCGGCATTTCTTGCGGCTGCTTTTTGACCTGGAACTGATGACAAAGGAATAAATAAAAATTTGTGATCGGTGAACTGTAGAAATGATTATTTCAAGGGCCCCTGCCTATTTGCTGGCAAATTTACGCCCTTCGTCTTTATTTAAAAAAAGATTTCTTTCTCTACGATGATTTGGATTTACATAATCTTTACAATTTGAAAATTTTACTTTCTAACAGTATTCAAAACAGTGAGGAAAAGGAAACCGTGGCTGGCGAGTTTACTTTTCATTTTTTCTGATCACATTTAACCACTAAAGACCACATCTTCCATCATCTGTAACGCCGTCGTTCTTGCTTTAATAAAGACACTTCTTGTTACATTCAACTCTTAACCCGAACAATCCTGGATTCAACAACAGTAAGGAGTATACAGCTAGTAAAAATATCATTAGAATAAGACAAAATACTGGTATTCATCTGTTGATCCATGTTTATATTGTTGTCTGCAAATGCTTTTATATTGAGATTTTGGTTGACCAAACTAACTGTACATTAGACTTTTACATTTAGCTATTTTTTGTTATGATTACTGTTAACACTTCAGCTGATAAGCGTGACTCGCTGACCTTTTGCAGACAGTGTAGATCTAGAAAGTGTAGTCTGATCTTGGATCTACACTGTCCGTTAAGGAAATAATATTCTTTAATAAATATGTAGAACAATAAAATTAAAAGAAAAAAAAAAGAGTTTAAAATGACATTATTCGACTTTATACTATCTGCTTTAGGATTCAATTTATAGATTTAGCAGGATAAGGATTGAAACAATTGTGGAAATTTCTTGTTCTAAATTCAGCGTCTTAACCCTTTCCCAAACGACTAACTTTTGGACTGGACCAAATTGAAAGCATTTGCAGACGACAATTCAACTCTTGCTGAAAAGATGATTTCTGTCTATGGTAGGGTGGAAAACATTGTGGGAAAAGGAGAAAATGCTGGTGACCAGCATTTCTTATTTTTCTACAATGTTTTCAAAAGGCTACTATTCCAGACCCGTAAAAACCAGGGATTGATTGGGAAAGGGTTAAAAGAGTATATAAAAAATCCGCTGGATTACGAGGTAGACTTGTCCTTTCACATATAGCAGACTGACCAATAGTAAAATGTTTCGACCCAGATCAGCGTGCGCGAACTACGCAGCCTGACTTGAGTCGATACTTTTTCCCCCGCGGATGCACTAATCTCCTTTTTCACAAAGCACTGACCATATTCAACGGTAATTCTAACGTTAGCGACTTGTGAATGGGTACCAACGTTCAGGTCAAATTTCTGTAATCTGCCCTATCTATCGAAACAAGAGTATGAACATAAAGACTATTTACGCAGAGAAATATCCATCTTGAAACCCGAATTGTCCTTCTATCCATTAGGATTTTGCCTTAATCTTATTATTTCCTCTTATTTTACTTTCTTTTCCAACTGGATGTAAAGTAATTGAACACCGGTAAATCTTTACGAACTCAAAGTTTAACATAAATGTGTAGATATACAGATTTACAGATAAATGTGACCCATCACACAAAAAGGGACAATCTGGGAATACCGAACATCACTTACATGAAAAAAGATCAATGATAGTGTATGTCAGTTTCAGCTAATTTTTCAAAAACGATCGTATAGTGAAGTAGAATGACCACTTTCCATACAGAAAATATCGTAAAAGCGAAAAGAGTCGACCTTGGTCTGCCTGCGAGGATTGCGCAGGCTGACCAGGGTTGACATTTCGCAGTTCCCAAATGGTTCCCTTTTGCGTGACTGGTCCAAATGTTTCTGTGCTTGCAGATGTCTAACACATGATGAAGACTGGATAATTAAGATCAAAATTGATCATGGTAGAGTCAACAGATGTTGTTTTACCATTACACGTCTATATAATCTCTTTTGCACGGAAGCAGTGTTTCTCCCATCTTCAAGTTTTTGAGGGTCATTTGTGACCCCCTATTCAAAATTTTTGGGGGTCATACAAGTTTGTAAAAATCTTGACTCCTGTGGAACTGAAACTGTTTTTCTTAATTTGACAAGACCCTAATATTTGTTGCATTTGTTAATTTTTCATTTTTCTTTTTTTGGGGTGCTCACGCATGGAATGGACAAAAAACCGTCAGCAATTCGATTTTTTTTGTTTACCTACTATTCTGTTTCGGAAAACGCATCATGAGAATACACAGACCGTACAAGCTTTAATCGAGGCATATTGACCTTTCCTTTATATAATAGTTATTCCGCACCTAGTTAAGTGTCACTAAACCATGAGCTTCAAATGCGTGACTGTGTGAGAGAGAAGCCAGTTAGTAGCTATTCATGGTTCTTAAATCTTTTCTTATGCAGTACTGACAGATAATTATTTATCTGAATATATCATAGATTGCATCGGTTTCAGAAAATGGCCGTCGTATCATAAACTCTCAGTTTAAGATCATCATGGCATACGAAATCTTTCTGTGCATACTGCATGGGGAGCTAGTGAACAGGCGTTCGTGTTCTGACGAAGTTCGACATCTATATAACGTTTTCTAAGTCTTATTATATAACATTATACAGCAAAGAAGTTTCTCAAGATCTGATTCGATAAGTAAATGCCCAAACAAATGTAGCCTGCAACATGTACAGCGGCAAAACCAACATAAAACAGTTTCCCTTTCGGGAGCCCCGTATAAATCAATCCACCATAAACACAAAATCTAGAATGGCGGCGTCGATCAATATATACATCAAGATTAGCGTCTGCGCATGTCATATTCTTCGAAGATTCGACTGTCTTATATGACGCATCACTACTAGCCCCGAAAGCGGGCTGACTGTAATATTACGCTCTATAAACTAGCAATGTTGAATATAGCTTTTACGTATCAATAGGTTTGAGGAGAAATGAGACCTGCTTTAGCAACAGATTTCTCTAAACCGGTGATCATAGTGATCATAGTTGAGTGAATTGCACGAAGTAGCGTTTTATTGGCTAAACGTGTTTTTTGTTTTAAATTCAAAGTAACAGTTGTCGCGTAGGAAAGTGGTTCGGCTCTGTACCCAGGATGCCCATATCAGATAGATGAGTATTTATAGAATGCCATCTAGCGGGAGATAATGTCAAGATTAGCGCCAAGCATCACGTTTTAGCACGTATTACCAAGGTTTCTGTGACGTCAGTTCCCAGTGGCGTCAGTTTTTAGCTCACCTGAGCATAACGTGCTCAGGGGGAGCTATTGTGACCGGTCATTTTCCGTCGTCCGTCCGTCCGTCTGTCCGTCCTTACGAGCCCGACATTGTGGGGTTAGGGGTAATTTGTACATTTAGTCTCTATGGGTTCATTCCGTCCATCTGGTAGGTTAGGGGTTAGGGTTAGGGTTGTAGGGTAAGGGTTTGTTTGGTTAGGGTTAGCTTGTGGGGTTAACTTTGTGGGGTTTTTTGGGTGTATTGAATAAAGAGCAATTCGACCTCACAAGGTCCGTCCTGTAAGACCGTCCGTCCGTCCGTCCGTCCATCTGTCCGTCCGTCCGTTAACAATTTCTTTAAAAATCTTCTCCTCGAAAACCGGATGGCCAATCTTGATAAAACTTGGCAGGAATGTTCCTTGTGTGAAGCTCAACAAAAACTGTTGAAAGAATCAAAAACTCTGGTTGCCATGGCAACAAGATGGCGGAAAATGGAAAAAATCTTTAAAAAATCTTCTTGTGACAAACCATAAGACCGGGAGCATTCATATTTTGTATGAAGCATCATTGGGTGACCCTTTACCAAAATTGTTAAAATTATTCCCCTGGGGTCATATTTGTGCTTTGCCCGGGCGCACCCTATTTTACATAGAAACAAAGAAGGAAATCTTTAAAAAATCTTCTTCTGACAAACCATAATAGCTAGAGCATTCATATTTGGTATGTAGCATTATCTGATGATCTTCTACCAAAATTATCAAATTTATTCCTCTGCGGACATATTTGGGCTCTGCCCGGGCGCACCCTATTTAACAATCTTTAAAAGTCTTCTTCTGACAAACCATTAGGCGGAGGGCATTCATATTTTGTATGAAGCATCATTGGGTGACCCTTTACCAAAATTGTTAAAATTATTCCCCTGGAGTCATATTTTGGGCTTTGCCCGGGTGCACCCTATTTTACATAGAAACAAAGAAGAAAAACTTTAAAAAATCTCCTTCTGACAAACCATAATGGTTAGAGCATTCCTATTTGGTATGTACCATTATCTGATGATCTTCTACCAAAATTGTTTAAATTATTCCTCTGCGGTCATATTTGGGCTCTGCCCGGGCGCACCCTATTTTAAAATCTTTAAAAATCTTCTTGTGACAAACCATAAAGCTAGGAGCATTCAAATTTTGTTTGAAACATCATTGGGTGACCCCTTACCAAAATTGTTAAAATCATTCCCATGGGGTCATATTTGGGCTTCGCCCGGGTGCACCCTACTTAACAATCTTTAAAAATCTTCTGATGACAAACCATTAGGCAGAGGGCATTCATATTTTGTTTGAAGCATCATTGGGTGACCCCTTATAAAAACTGTTAAAATTATTCCCCTGGGGTCATATTTGGGCTTTGCCTGGGCGCACCCTATTTTACATAGAAACAAAGAAGGAAATCTTTAAAGTCTTCTTCTGACAAATCATAATGGCTAGAACATTCATATTTGGTATGTAGCATTATCTGATGATCTTCTACCAAAATTGTTAAAATTATCCCTCTGCGGTCATATTTGGGCTCTGCCCTGGTGCACCCTATTTTAAAATCTTTAAAAAACTTCGTGACAAACCATAACGGCTAGAGCATTCATATTTTGTTTGAAGCATCATTGGTTGATCCCTTGCCCGGGTGCACCCTATTATACATAGAAACAAAGAAGGAAATATTTAAAAAATCTTCTGATGACAGACCATAATGGTTAGAGCGTTCATATTTGGTATGTAGCATTAGCTGATGGTCCTCTACCAAAATTGTTAAAATTATTCCTCTGCGGTCATATATGGGCCCTGCCCGGGCGCTCCCTATTTTAAAATCTTTAAAAATCTTCTTGTAATAAAACATAAGGCCAGGAGCATTCATATTTTGTTTGAAACATCATTGGTTGACCCTCTACCAAGATTGTTAAAATTTATTCCCCTGGGGTGATATTTGGGCTTCGCCCGGGCGCACCCTATTATACATAGAAACAAAAAAGGAAATCTTTATAAAATCTTCTTCTAACAAGTCATAATGGCTAGAGCATTCCTATTTAGTTTGTAGCATTATCTAATTATCCTCTACCGAAATTATTAAAAATTATTCCTGTGCGGTCATATTTTGGCTCTGTCCAGGTGCAGCCTATTTTAAAATCTTTAAAAATATTCTTGTGACAAACCATATAATGCCAAGAGCATTCATATTTTGTTTGAAGCATCATTTGGTGACCCCTTACCAAAATTGTTAAAATTATTCCCCTTGGGTCATATTTGGGCTTTGCCCGGGCACACCCTATTTTACATAGAAACAAAGAAGGAAACCTTTAATAAATCTTTTTCTGACAAACTGTAATGGCTGGAGCATTCATATTTGCTATGTAGCATAATCTGATAATCTTCTACCAAAATTTCTAGAATCATCCATCTGCGGTCATATTTGGGCTCTGCCCGGGCGCACACTATTTTACATAGAAACAAAGAAGGAAATCTTTTAAAAATCTACTTGTGGCAAACCATAAGGGCTAGAGCATTCATATTTTGCATCTAGCATCATCTGGTGACCCTTTATAAAGATAATTAAATTATCCCCTTTGGGTCATATTTGGGCTCTGTGCCCTCGTGCACACTATTTCTCATAGAATTATAGAAGGAAATCTTTTAAAATCAATTCTATCTAAAAAGGAGAAATTATTTGTAACAATCAATTTCTCCTTTCTCACAATCTTTTCTACAATAATTATAGATCACTTATTTTTCATTTTAAATACATTTTAAAATGTCGTCTGCAATTTGTTTCAATTTGGATCGGTCTAAAATTTTGTCGTCTGGTAATGGCTTAAACTACAAGTCAAAACGGGAACAAGACACTGTGAAGATAAAAATTGATGATAAGCAGCAGTTTTTAGCTCCACTGGCCAAAGACAAAAAAGAAAATCTGTAAACATCTTTTTGTGACAAACCCCAGGGTATGCCTTGTTTGAAAAGAATTAATAGCCTGCCCTTGATAAACCATATAAGTTACAAATTTACTCAGGTGAGCGATATAGGACCATCATGGTCCTCTTGTCACTGAATTTGGGGCACTCAGAAGGGAAATTCTACTGCGTCAGGTTACTCAATTTTGAAAATTTGCTGAACAACTGATGGAACGGTAAAACTTTTCAGTGTAATAATTTCGTTGTACAGTTAGGTGGCAAGTGACTTGGAAACTAGTTCACGGCTGTGGTACATCATGTCGCTAACTCTCCTTCGCATTCCGCTCGTGGCGACGTGATTCACCACAGTCGTGAACAAGTTTCCAAGTCCCTTGCCACCTTACCGTACAACTAATATCATATTGGTGGCGAAGTTCATGACATGAACGCCTGTGTCGTGAATTTCTGTCGCTCAGTATTTCAGCTCGACGCCTTGGGTGTGCATGGTTAGCTATTGTTTTGACTGTATTGATATTTTTAGTTACGTCATTGGAGAAGTCATCACTGAAGACACTTTCTCCGTTCTTGTTCACAATTTAATATACTGAAACGAAAAAGAAACTTTTCCTGTGTTAAAGTGCAATTGCAATGTTATTAAAAAAAAACTCAAAATGTCAATTGACCTAGATATATTCAAGCGAACGATTATGTGTCCGATAAAACAAATTTTAACTCGATTGAAAGCGATTTTCATATGTATTTGCATATTTTTTTTTTTTATCGAAGAGAATTTGAATGCCAAACGCTACCGAGATGAAATTCTTGCGAGGCACGTTATCCTACTGTTTCAAAATAATGCCAATATCACTCTTTTTCAGCATGATAATGCCATAAGCCATACAAACAGGGACAGTGTGAATTTCCTCAGGGCGAATTACATTGCATTTATTAATGACTGGCCTGCCAAAATCCCTGGTCTGATTGAACACCTTTGGGATAATTTGAACCAGCGTGTTAGGCGTCACCCTATTCCACCGTCAAACGTCATTCGGCTAAGACAAGCCTTAATCCACAAGCCGAAATCAATACACTTATCCATTCTATGCGCCAACGATGCCAGGCAGTCCTTCAAGCTTGAGGTGGTCATACCCGGTATTAAGTTATGATTTTGGTGAGCGACCCCTTCCGCATTATAACTACCATTTCAATACTTTTGGAAAAAACCCTCAGCAATAACTTTTTTTCACACAAAGTCGCAATAACATACTCTTTCAATACATATCAATCTAGTTTAAGGTAAGACCTGTGTAATGGAAAACAGCTATTTCCACTAAAATATCATCCTGCAAGATTAGCTATAATAAAAAATGAGTATTACTGAACTACTTTCACCTTTTCATTTTTTCCATTTTCTTTGAATTATCATTTATGAATCTAAAACCATTATATTCTCAATTCAAAAAGAGATAATACTTACCTCCCTTTTCAGAAAACGAACAAAAGTATCAAAAATAATTTCAAGATAGACATAAACGGAATTTCTGATCCGTTAGAAATGTGCAAAAAATATTATTTCTGCATAAATCCTTATTTATTCTTATTTATCAACCAGTTAGAATTTTCACCGGAAGTGCATTACAAAGGTCTTACCTTAATCCTGATTTTCATACTCGTGTATATCTGCACTTAAACACTGGGGAAGTTTCTTTTTTGGTTCAGTATATATCTATCTGTAGGGTTTGTCCAGTATAGCACATACTCCCACGCCATATGAAGATTCGTTCGCTAATCCTTCAAGTGCAGATGCTCTGTTTCTCAGTAAGTGGATTCTTTACGTCGGGCGCCAATGTTACAGTTCTGACTAGCAACTTTGCAGGGCTGGGATCAAACCTAGGACCTCCAGATCATGAAGCGAACGCTGCGTACCACGTCGCTACAAAAAGCTAGCTTTTTGGCAAGAAGCATATTGGCAGCATTATCTCCTGCTGGATGGCACTCTACAAATACACATCTACCTAATTTGAGCATTCTGGGTACAGAATCGGACTACCTTTTTTACACACTTTGAATTTCAAACTAAAATAAACGTTTACCAAACAAAACACTAACTGGTGCAATATATTCAGCTGTGATCAGCTAGCATGTAATCTATGCTCCGGCCACTTACTAAAACAGCCCTTATAGGCTTTGGTAACAGCTTTGGCGGAAGTCCTTCTTTTCACGGGCATATGGGATCGGTGATGCGTCATAGCACAGACAGATGGAGTCTTCCAAGAATATGACATGCGCAGACAACGACATCTCATGGCTCCCATTACCCGCAGCATGCCGAATGACCTCCAACATTGTCTGATAATTTACTGCCTCACTGTCAATTAGAAAACATTCATTGCCTACTTCATTTAACCTGATCCTGACCTTTATGCTGAATATATTTATATAAATAGAACTCCGACAATTTTTTGGAAAGATATATATATACTTGGGAAGGAACAGGTAATAAGCTTTTTCATTTCGTATATATACGGTACGCAATATTTCCGTGACCACTCGGGACATATGCCGAAGGCAGCTCCGTGTAATGCCGATGGTAAAAATAGAATTCTAATTTACGTAAATGATGATGACCTGGGTCAGGTTAAATGAAGTAAGTAATAAATCTACAAACATGTACGTAAGGCCTAGCATATATTGAGAACCTAAGAACATAAAAGCCTATTCTTAGTCAGACAGACAAAATTGTTTGAATAAAGACTCTTCCAGGGAGCATTAACGGAAGAAACAGTTACAATCCTTGAAGAACTGTATCTTATTATTTTTGCACTGCAAAATATGGTATTGTTTTCATTTTTTCCGCCGCATACAGTACAGTATCATCTGAGCGAAAGTGGGAAAAAAAAAAACGTCAGTAGGAAAATACTGTGGTATATCTCCGTAACAACGAAATGATCTCTTTCTCCTACCCCCACCCCCTTTTCGTCTTTTTTTCTTTCCTTCAGTACTTTTGACCCTATCAGAGACATACTCCGTTGATTGAATGGCTCATAATATCTGTAACCGGGATTTGAGACTGGCCCTTTTGACTGCGAGATTGGTCTTGAAGCACACCACGAGAAGAAAGGGGCAATCTGACAGAAGGAAGTTAAACGCATCTTTGTGATCCAGTACATAATTGGCTTACATCCAGTACATAATTGGCTTACATCCAGTACATAATTGGCTTACAACACGGGGCATTCGGACACATGCGTACAGTGTCGTCTCGGATCAGCCTGTGCAGTCTGCGCAGGCTATATAGCCTAGGCCTAATTCGAGACAACACTTTACGTCAATATTAGATTTTGTCCTACAGCAGGCTTGCGTGGAACAAAAAATCTCACACGATTTGAAAGTGTTGTCTCGGATTAGCATGCAAGGACAAATTTTAGTTTTTATATCAAAGAAATACGTTAAACTATATTTAGCCTAATTGACGTAACGAGCCCTGGTCTCATTAATGTATACATATTCATGAATAGGAACTATATATCTTTAAAAAAGACAGACTGCGTAAGAGGGGTGACAGATATTTCGGTAACACACGAGTTCGGTAACATAAACTTATAGAGTAAATCGATTGGATGTTTCAGTAACAAAGCAATTATATTGTATTTATGTTCTGTGACGTTCTTTACACCTAATGTATGGCTTTGTTTTGTTCACACCTTTTACTTTTACATTTTTCACCCATTGATAGACAGGTTCCAACCTTTTATTTTTTCATTCCCTACCCTTTTTCGCTTAATAGGCATTTCCACATGGTCAATATATACAGCATGAAATGGGGTATATAACAAAAATATCATTTATGAAACATAATGTAAATTACAAATTAAGGTTTGAAATAACGAAGGTTTGATGAAAATACAGCCATGCGTCGGGTGTAAAGAATGTCACATATATAATTGCTTTGTTACCGAAACATCCAATTGATTTACACTATAAGTCTATGTTACCGAACTCGTCTGTTACCGAAACATCCGTAAATCCGTAAGAGTAGGCCTAACTGGAATTTGAATTTTGAAACTTTAACTCATTACCAAACAACAAAATTTTAGGTTTGTCCAAATCCAAAGCATTTCCAGACGACAAAATAAAAGTGACTGAAAACTTGAATTCTGTTTTTTGAAAGGTAGAAAACATTGTGGGAAAAGGAGAAAATGCTGGTTACCAGAATTTTCTCCATTTCCCACAATGTTTTCTATGACTTCTTTCTTGGGGGCGTCAAAAGTAGGGATTGTGTGGTAATGGGTTAATACGGCTCAGTAGGAAGTAAAGTATTGAGATACTGAGACGTAACCTCGCGGGCTATTGCCTGTTTCCTTACCGTTTTCATTTTATTGAAAGGTGATACATCCGTTGGGTTATTGGATGACAGTTAAACACCATGAAACAAACATATCATTTGGCTTTTTTAATCTATTCTTGTGGATTTAGACTTCCTATTGCTCTTTGATACAACTGCAACAACTGTAAAATGTTACCATAGATTTTCTATGTTATTACTAGTTGATACACATTTATCGGGACCGAGTTTTGTTCGGTATACTGGTTCGGTTTAATCCGGGCACACACACAAAAAAAATAATCAAGCCCTCCTTATAAAGTGACCAATAGCAGGTATTGTTACATCTCAGGGTTAGGAAATATCAACAAAATGGCGGATTCCATGATGCTGAAGTTGTACTAGGATTGAAATTTCCAAAGCTTAAACTTCAAAAGATGCCTCAGTAAATCTGAATCTGGTAAAAGATATATGAATAAACAGCATGATTTTTGTTGTAATTTGATATTTTTAATCCATTAGAAGCTTCATTTACTTCTTAACAAAAAAACCCCCCTGAAACTCAAGTGTGTCGATATGATCATTTGTATCGGTTCCGGGCTTGTTCGTCCCAAAACCAGTTCGTCCCTGGGCTTGTTCGTCCTTGGGCCTATTCACCCGGGCTCGTTCGTCCGGGCTTGTTCATCCCACACCACCGTTTCGATCTTATCAGAATATAATTACTATGTGCCTTCTACCTTCAGTCTGTAGGTGTCTGCTCCGATGCTATTTTTGTGACTGGTCTTCGCTAACACCTTCAGTCCAACCATTCATTCAAGGCTTCTGGAAAAGATACGACTTTACCTACATCTTTTCGAACGGCTCTATGCGACAAAATTTCCAATGACAGCTAATAAAATGGGTATGGATCGTTAGATGAATGATTAATCTTTAAGAGCACACAAAATATGCTGCAAAATACCAATTAAATCAATGGGAATTTACCTTTTTCCCAACGTGAATAAATCCAGCATAATTTGTAAACAACTAACACGGCGACTTCCGTTAGTCAGGCATGCGCACTCAACGGAATTTGAAATTTGTACAGTCTGGTTCCCTAACCCTATACAGCCAAGTTCGATCAAGGTGCGTTTGTTTACTGCAAAATTCGCAACTAAACCATCCTGTAGCGTGTCAGAGATACTGCGATTTCTGCCGAGACATGCGCATTGAAAAGATCACCATGTTTTGATTTCTGGTGAAGTAGGTCAACGATTATTTACGTTGAAAAGTACAGATTTGCACAAAGGTAAGAGTTGGATATTAACTAACATCAGTTTTTTTGTAAAGATTAATCATTTATCTAACAATCCATGCCCATTTTATTAGTTGTCATTTGAAATTCTGTCGCATAGAGCCGTTCGAAAAGATGCAGGTAAAATAGTATTTTTTTCCATACGGGTTCAATGAATGGCTGGCCTGAAGGTGTTAGCGAAGACCAGTCACAAAAATAGCATCGGAGCAGACACCTTCAGACTGAAGGTATGTGCCTTCCAAAGATAACTTATTTGAAACATGCAAGTACTTTGAACAAAACTTACTTAAATCGGTGCTCGCGCTGCCAATCGACATTATCGACATTTGTCGATTTATTTAATTCAGATATCGATTAATTCTTCCAACTGTCGATAAAAATTCTCGATTAATTTATTCTCAAAAAAGTCGGGTAAAAATTCCTTTACATGCCTGGATTACAGGTTAATTTGCGCGGGAAATGTGTGGTAATCGTTTGTTTCACACCTTGGCGGACGCAGACTTGGGCAATCAACAGGTCATAATGGGCTGGTATATTATACAACACGTGTCATATTTAGCCATTATTGTTTCTTCTTAAATTTTGATTGACCATGTTCACTGACAGGGTGATAGAAGGGAACCAATCAGATGTTACTATGTTGACATCATAGAATTGAAATTCACATAACAAATTTTAGTTACTTGCGAGGTCCCATGTAAGAAAAAATGAAAAAAAACAACATTATCCGCTTAACTTGTGTAAAATGACAAGATTTGAAGTAACTTGCTACCCTTATTGATAATTATAGTCAAATCAAGTAGAAATACCTATCCACCAAGCAACACAGGTGAAAAAATGCTCGAAGCAAAAACCACGGAAACCCATGACACAACAAAATGTTTCTTGTGACATTGACCGATCAGTGTCACTTTAGACCGTCTTTTCAGCTTTTCAATGACTTTAAGCTGTAAATGCCCATAGGTATCTTACTTTAATAAAGTTTTGTGCTGCAAGTCATCATTATAGACAACTTTACCTTTAGCTGAGAACAGTTGTTGTCATACCATATTATGACATCTTACCCCTAGATTTACAGCTCCAGGGTTAAGTGTACCATTGAAACAAAAAATGCTACTGGGATAACTGTTCACTTATATAAGTCTACCACAATGTTTAAGTACTATTGAGTGAATAACTTTTTGTTTACATAGTCTGACTCGTCTACCACACTGACTTAATTTGAAAATAATTAAGGTTAAAATAAAATAAAGGTCGGTAATCATGTAATAGAAAATGTTCTCCATTTACTTGTGCATATCATTTATGATAATAAAAAATGTTGTTTGGTAAAGAAGTACTCTCAAAAGTCGTTATGCTTTTATGCAATATTGTGGTAAAAGGAGCACTGTCCTAGGAAGTAGCTCTTAACAAATTTTCCTTTTTCCCTCAATATTTTCTGCATTGTAAGGTTAAAACAAACTTGTGTTATATTTTAAAAGAGTAACCTTTCAACAAAGGAAACCAAGAAATCAATCTTTGTGCTTTAATGCAAATCTTGTGGGAAAATGAGCGCTATCTCGGGAAATGATTTAGCGCAAATGTTCCTTTCCCCCAATATTTCTACAATATAAGATTAAATATATAGATGATTTAGTATTATTATTGACATAATTATGTGTATGAAAGTTTGAAAATGTAAGTTAACAGTAAAGTTTGTTCAATGCTACATATACATGTGAATATTTATTTCTTTTAAAAGCAACTTCACACGCTTATTTTGTCTATTATTTTTTGTAAGAAAAAGTTGTTGGCTATTATTTTACTTGGGCCAGAGCTAGCACTGCTTAAATGCTTTTTTTTGCCCCTCTTTAAGTCATATTTTGAACAGAACTGAAATGATTCAAGATTTTAACACAAAATGTCTCCGCAGTGCCTCTTGCCTAGTTTTGCGGGTTTCAAGACAGTTCCCTGACAAGACAGTTCCCCGACACAAGTTTTGGAGACAGTTCCCCGACAGATTTGGAGACAGTACCCCAACACTTTTGAAGACAGTTCCCTGACACTTTTGTTTGATGTCAAACAACAAAATAGATATTATCGTATATAAAAAGAAATTTTTGATAAGGGATTATATGGATAAATGATCTTTTATGACTAATTGAAGTCTTTGTTCATGTATGTGATTGGCGAGTACATTTGATCATCGTGGTATAATCTATAGTTTGACAGAACAATTTGACAGCCTATCGTCACCAAATAACAACACATTATCGAAATTACATGTACATTCTCCGAAATGCTGTGCATACAAAGAGAGATCGAACTACAATATTCATGTATGTAAAATTGTTTGAGATGTACAAGATGAACAGAAAAGGTATTTCACTCGGTAACACCCCCCCCCCCCCCCCCCCCCCCCCCCCCGCCCTCTCTCAGTGATTTTTTTACAATTTGCGTTAAGTGAGTCCTGGGACTCGCTGGGGATGAAAAACTATGAGTCTGAAACCAACTTAACGAGTCCCACCTTTTGGCTGATTACCAAACGGCAAAATTTTAGGTTTTTTCAAATCGAAGGTTTTTCCAAATCGAAAGCATTAACAAACGACAAAATAAAAGTTATTGAAGATTTTAAATTTGTTTTGTTAAGGGTAGAAAACATTGTCAGGAAAGGAGAAAATACTGGTTACCAGCATTTTCTCCTTTTCCCACAATGTTTTCTAAAGGCTTCTTTCTCAGAGGCGTCAAAATTAGGGATTGCGTGGTAATGAGTTAAACCCCATTTTAAAAAGATATTGTTCAAATTGTTAAAAAATCTGTATGGTCTGATTTGTGAATTCTCAGTCATGAATTCTCTTCACTTTCGTAAGTTAGCCAACTGAAAAGTTTATGCCAGTTTGACTTGAATTCTCTCGGTTTCGAATCAGCCGGGGCCGAATCCACGCCGATTGAACTAGGCGATGATTTCTCATTATTCTCAACATTTTTATCCGTATGTAAGTCACTATGAGTCAGTTAAAGTTAAAGTTTGTTGTTTGTGATCGGATTTTGCCTTCTTTTTTGGCATTGCTTACGCACTGGAATTTTTTCGACGAAATGGAAATCGTTTGAGGATATCAAAATCGCCCGGGTATAATAAAGATTCAAAAAGTAATTATTTGCCGATGAGGACATGAAATGATAGTTGTTCAATCATATTGACTACAATTTCTTTGCGTCCCTGACGCGGGACGCACAGGTAAATGAAACACTGCTCTCTACTGTAGGCCTATTTCTGTAAAACAGGGGAAAGCATGTTGGCCTACAGGTAACTAAACTACAAATTATTAAAGACTTTATAGAATAAACACAAAATACTCATTTTGATGCTGGCTAAAAGTGCCCTTAAAATTCTGTTATGTTCAATACAGCTGTGATTCATTGTGAATTCATCCATGAGACAATAACTACCCAACAATTTATATAGCAATCTTCTTCACAAGGTACAGATAATCCGATCATAACATCAATTATCCACGAATAATTCAATTTCTCATGATTATCAATTATAGTTTTGTTAATTCTACAGTATAAAAGGTAATTTTCCATGAAACAAAAGTGTCGGAGAACTGTCTTCAAAAGTGTCGGGGAACTGTCTCCAAATCTGTCGGGGAACTGTCTCCAAAACGTGTTTGGGAACTGTCTTGTCGGGGAACTGTCTTGTTCCCGTTTTGCGGCCTTACATTACAATATTAATTGAAAATCCATATGTACATGTATGTATATATGATTTGTAATTTAATGTCTTTCCTAAATACCATGATTGGGATACAAGTCGTCATTGGCATTTTCTCATTTACATTAGTTTCTTCTCTAAACGTAGCGATGGGAATGACGCCATAGATTTTTTTTTTCTTTTACTTAGTGTAGTTTAAGTTTACATACTTATTTTACATGGATTGAGAAACAAGTCCCCACAAGTTATGCTAATCTCTCTCGATTCTTCTGCTTCCTGGGAACTACACCAGTGCTCGCACCGAATGTGTTGGCCGATGATAAATCCTGAAAATGACACCCTCTCCCGGCAATCGAACTCAGGACCTTTTGGTTATGAGGCCAACAGTCTAGCTCAACAGTCTAGCTCACAATCACGGACACCACATTTCTTTTACTTTGGTTTCTTCTATAAACGTGATGGGGATCTTTTTTGTACAGTTATAACTTTGGTTGAGTAAAATCAAAATCAGTGAAGAATTCACTATGAACACTTTTGTTGGCAGATACATAAGTTGGGACGAACAAGCCCTGACGAATGAGCCCAGACAAACAAGCCCAGGGACAAACAAGCCCAGGGACGAACAAGCGCGTTACCATTTGTATCGATAGACATGTAACCGAGTTAGGTAAAATTACTGGATCGGACCCTTTTTTTCGGATAATACCGTAAAACATCCCTCTGCTATACAGTCAATGCATACATGTGGCAATGTTTTTTGAGTTAAAAGAAGAAATTTAATGAAATTTTCAGTTTCATTCCATTGAAAAATATTGTATTTGATGTATACGAAATGAATCCATAAACTAGTTGCAATTTTTTGACAAATAATTTTGATTTTCATGGATTTTCATGATTTATGTCGGGGCGTTTTACGGTATGCCGATGAATTGTTGTTTCTCTGCATAGTTGCCTGGAATTTTTGTCTTTTTTTCTTTTTCCATTTTTCCCACCTTCCAAGATTCACCTACCAAGATTAATGTCCAAAGAATTAGACTTGTCTCAATAATGAGATGCTAAGGTGATTGTTTTCAAATTTGGACATTTATTGTGCACCCTACTGCCCCAAGTCCATGGTAAGTTTTCCGGTAGCAAAGATAAAGTCTAAATATTGACTTTATGTTTTGTCGGTTTAAGATGTATTGCATTGAAATGCAACTGTCTTTAAGTAATAATCATGACCAAAGACAAATTAATAAACCTTTCATTACATAAAGAGCTAGTAGGAGTCTTTTAGTAACATGTAAATCTCAAGAAAAACACTGACGAAATTTATCGTGCCTGGCGGTCATTTTGTGTGTATACAACTCGAGTAACAGATGAAATGAACAGTTTTTTTTGCATATGTTCAGCTTTTGAATTGAAAATATTTGTAGTTCAAACGAAGAGTTATATAACATGTACATCTCAGAAAAAAACACTGAAGAAATTTATCCTGCCTGGTGTCCATTTTGTGTGTATACAACTTGAGTAACAGATGAAATGAACAGTTTTGTATATGTTCAGCTTTTAAATTGAAAATATTTGTAGTTCAAATGAAGGGTTACTAGTATTTAATACACAAACAACAGGTAAGTTTAAATCCTAATTTACACGCGAGACGTCACCTAAGAAAAAACACATAAAAACAGCCACTATCCGCTTATCGTAAGTAAAATAGCAGGTTTTGATGCTACTTGTTATTCTTATTGAGAAATTTATAGTGAATCATACGAAAATACCTATCTAGAAATTAACAGACATGAAAATTGTTACATTAACCCATTACCACGCAATCCCTGCTTTTGACGCCCCTGAGAAAGAAACCTTTTGAAAACGCTGTAGGAAAAGGAGAAAATGCTGGTAACCAGCATTTTCTCCTTTTCCCACAGTGTTTTCTACCCTTCCCAGAACAAATTTCAATTTTTCAGTCACTTTTATTTTGACGTCTGCAAATGCTTTCAATTTGGACCAGTCTAAAATTTTCTCGTATGGTAAAGAGTTAAAATTAAAAACAACACGAAAACCCATGACACTACAAAATGTCTCCGTGACATTGCCGGATTAGAGTCACTTTAGACTGTTTTAGACTGTCCATTCAGCTTTTCAATGAATTTAAGCAGTATATTTTCATAGATACCTTATTATTGCAGACTCTTTTTTGGCTGCTAATCATAAATATGGTTTTACGTGTCTGCAGTTAAAGTCTTTTGAAAACACTGTTGGAAAAGGAGAAATTGCTTAAATGAGCAATTTCTCCTTTTCCCACAGTGTTTCTACCCTTTTTGAGAACTTTTTGGCGTTTTCTCCAAAACTAAAATTGTCGTCTGGGAAAGGGTTAACCCATTTTACTGTCAAGCCCCTATATATGCACGTCTCTGCGAAGCTCTTGTTTGTGAGAGTGTCCTTGGGTAAGACACTACAGAACTCTAGCCTAGCACTGGTAAAACCCAAGAGGTACATGGATATGGAGGCAGTCACAGTGATATGGCTGTAATAATGTTGAAAGAGGTATAAAACACCATTCAATCTGTCATTCAATTAATTTCTGTTTTATATCCTAATGCTTGTAGTTCAAGATGGAAGAAGACAATGCAGGTGGAACAACTTCTGATGCATTGCAAGAAAAAGAGACTGTAGGTTGGGAAAGTATGCTTCTTTGTACCTGTCTGCTTTGTTTTTCTGTTAAGAGGCAAGGCCTTTTATCTGTCAGTTTGTAGATAGATGTGTCAATTATTTACAACTAATAATAACTACATTTAGACTTGTCCTTATTAATAGCATTAATCGCTCACAGCAAATTGTTATATCCCCCACAACGTAGTGGAATCGCAATGGCTGTCTGTCCGTAGACATGAATTTGTCAGGAGCTATACTCCTACAGTTTTTCACATACTCAACTCGAAATTTACACACAGGGTTCCTATATATATGAAGTTGTGCATGTGTAATTTTCATGTCCCTGCTGTGATTCATTGCAGAATTATCTCCACTTGAACTTTTTTCAACTCTTACTTATGTACTGAACCATTCTGCATTTTGTGACAAAGACTTGTTTTTGTGACAAGGAGCCGGTAGTGGTGGGTTTATAATAATGTTTAGTGATATCTCTAGTTGGCAGCTGAAATAATGGACTTTGTCTTTGAAAGAATTTTAAATTTTGTCTGTACGTGTGGTATTTAATGATTTTTTTTTTTTACATCATTTCAAATTATATTGCAGATTGCCAATGCACATTTATCAATATTTGCCTTACTTTCTTTGATCAGAACATTCTATAATATTTTTCACAAGCCCTTTCACTGCTTTACCTGACACCGGTAAGCAATATTAAACAATAATCAGAGGTAAGAGAGGAATGAATCCTGTGGCAATGACTACCACGAATCATGTTATCATGCAGACTACGCAGGCTGACCTGGGTTGATGCATTAAGCCCCTTTTTACAGAATATGGCTCCATTATTAGGGTTTTTTATTGCAGAGTCTGCTGAATTGAGTAAAGCAGATGTTCAAGAACAAAATATTCCAGATATAGAAGGTGGATCTGACAACTGTAAAGATGGTGCAAACATCGTAGACGACACAGCCACAAATGACACAAACTCGGACACCATTGAAGTATCTCCGGTACCTAGCATCAAAAGCCTTGGAAGTGGTGACTTTGAAGAACCACTTACCCCAATAACAGATGTATCAAGTAAATCTGAAACCTCTAGGAGTCAGACTGGTTCAGGTATCTCTTTACCAAACAGTGAAATTTTAGACTTAATCGGTTTGGGAGGATTTGCAGGCAATAAAAAAAGTGTGAGACAAAAATCAAAGTTTATTTAAAGATGGATAGAAAATGTTGTGGGACAAGGAGAAAATGCTTGTGACAAGCATTTTTTCCTTTTCCCACAACGTTTTCAAAAGGCTTCACTATCAGGGTTGTTAAAAGTTGGGATGGTGTGGTTAAGGATTAAGTAACATTATGAGCTGGGAAATAAGAGTAAGACATATTTATCTGTCTTTGAGCTCCTCCAAAGTTCAGTGGTCAAGGTTGGTTAGTTCTTTGATTTTTTTATGATTTAGAAAAGATTTTTTAAAAGTTGACTATACAATGAATAAAAATTCTGTTATGAACTATAACCCTTTACTACACAATCCAGACTTTCAATTCCCTGAGAAAGAAGTTTTTGAATCTAAGGTGAGATTCGGAGAAGATGCTGGTATCTAGCATTTTCTCTTTTTCACAATGTTTTTTATGTACTATCACAGACAAATCTTTATATTTGATCAACATTTAAAATGCTTTCAGTTTGGACCATCTAAAATTTAGTTGTTTGGTAAAGAATTAAACATGGTATGATATAATACTCTATAAGTGGAAATTTTTGTGACATGGAAATTTTGCAGTGTTGCCTGTTTGAAAAATTAGCAATCTTTTCTGTTTGTGTAATTGACCACACTTATACTAATAAGTAAAGAATGTCTTGAAATCACAGATGTTTCTGTTTTTTGAAATGTCTCTGATTGGTAATTCGCACTTTGTTGACACGCATCGTAAAATTATCATGATGAGCTCATCTACTTTATATGAAAAAAAAAACGATGTATTGCCATAGCAGGATGTTGTCTGCATCCTGAACATCATCATCTACATAGTAACAGTGGTGCAAAAAATGGCATTTTATGATATCTCTGTCATATGGATGTCATATTGAAGATATTTATGACCCGCCACGCGAAAAGGGACTATCTGGGAACTCCATACATCAATTAGATGAAAACAGATCAAAGGAAGTGCAGGTCAGTTTTAAGTTGATAGTTCAAAAATGGTTATATAACAAGGTAGAATGACCACTTTCCGCACAGAACATATCATAAAGCTAAAAGTGCTGACCCTGGTCAGCCTGCGCCATTAGCGCAGTCTGACCAGGGTTGACACTTTTTGCAGTACCCAGATGGTTCCATTTTGTTTGATGGGTCATATTTGCTTTACGCTCAGACTAGATGTACCTTGTCAAAGGGCTAAACTGTACAGCAAGTTACATGTGTACTATCAAAATATTTCTGGCACCGTTATGCCCCTATTATAAAAAAAGTAACCGCAGCTGAGTGTTGACACTGGCATACAGGGCTCCTGTTTCTTACCTCTTTTAGGAAGAGTCACTCCTGGTAGCCAGTCCGATCATTCTGTGTCGTTGTCTAGCTCGGAGAAGAGCACCCCAAATAAGGCAAGAAAGTCCACAGATAGTGCAGGTAGGAGTTTCTCGTCATTTCCTGATCTTATGATATGCTACACAGTAACTGTGTTTAGCAATCACCTGTTTTAACCCTCTTCTAATGCTACGTTCCCACTATCACGATTCGCGCCACGATTGAAATCGTGGTCTTAATCGTGAGCAAGTCGTGATGATCCTATCAGGTCGTATCAGAACTTGATGTTAATCGTGGCAATCGCATTAATCGTATGAAATTTTTGGCTGTCAAAAGATTTTCTACGATCAACACGATTGATTTTCAGTCGTGGTCACCGCATCTTATAGTATTGAATCGTAACAAAACGTAGCAAATCGCATCAAATCATGCTTCTAAATCGTGTTGATCGGGACCAATCTTGGACAAGGCAAAGGCAAAACCCTGGTTTGATTTCCTGGATAATAGGATAGGATAACTTCTTTTTGATCTTCCACATCGAGACAATCGACGTAAGAAATGTGGCATCCTTTGCAGCAGCAGTACATGGTGCCGTTTAAAACGAACATACCCCCATCAACATTGTAAATTCAGGTTCTACTGTTATGGGAGACCACTCCTTCCTGCATGGCATACTCCCGATTTAAATACAATACCTGGCTACTGCGTCAGGGAGATATCTCTTTGGCTCAGTGGTTAGGGTATTGGCTTTGCGTCCGGGAGTTCGGAGTTCGAATCCCGCTCCGACCCTTATTTCTGCCGTGCATTTATTCATTTGTTTCTTTGTTACGGACTTCGTTCGTAAGATGGGGGCTCGTCCGGGATTGGCCATTGAGCCATTAATCCCATTTGTTGTCCAAAAATCGGACTTTCTGCCTAATAAGGCTTTGAGTCATCAATAAATGATGACTTTAAGAGGGGGTGTGTTATGGGAGACCACTCCTTCCTGCATGGCATACTCCCGATTTAAATACAATACCTGGCTACTGTGTCAGGGAGATATCTCTTTGGCTCAGTGGTTAGGGTATTGGCTTTGCGTCCGGGAGTTCGGAGTTCGAATCCCGCTCCGACCCTTATTTCTGCCATGCATTTATTCATTTGTTTCTTTGTTACGGACTTCGTTCGTAAGACTACTCGTAGCAGCTTTCAAACATCAACAATTCTGAAAATAATCCAGAAGCCTGCAAGCCTGGTTGGTTGGGTCGAAAGGGGAGATCAAAAATAGAGAATTTCAGAGAACCGATTACCGCATTTTCACCCTCAAGAATGAAACAAGAGGGCCCAGATAGCCCCGAATCGCTCACCTGAAACTTTTGAAACAAGAGCATTATTTTGCCAAGTGATTTCGAAAAGGTCTCCTGTAAAAGTCATTTCAAAATCTGTCACCACCCCTAAAATCATCACCACAGCAATGATTATGATAAATCAGATTTCTGCAAATAATTTTTGGATAGATCATGAAAGAACAATTCCTTGAAGAAGAGCACAAGCTCGATAGTAACAAAAATATAAGTGGAACAAGACCCCCTCATGCAGATGCAAACAGTTGGCTGTTGTTTATTGACGGATAAAAAATTCCCTTACAGTTTTTGAAAAGACTCGCCAAAGGAACATTTCTGTGAAATAATTTCAAAATGTAACCATAGAAAATTCCATTTCAAAATGCCATAGCAACCAGCGATTTTGATGCAATCAAATTCTGTGAACACTTTACAAAGAGGACCTTCTAAGCAACATTCCAGCCAAGTTTGGTCTAAATTGGCTCAACAGTTTAGGAAGAGTTGATGTTTAAAAAAGTGTTGACGATGGACAACGTACAATGGACACAGGGTTATCCTAAAAGCTCCCTTTGATCAAGTTGTGCTCAGGTGAGCTAAAATATGTTTAACCCATTACCACACAATCCCTACTTTTGACGCCCCTGAAAAAAAGACCTTTAGAAAACATTGTGGGAAAAGGAGAAAATGCTGGTAACCAGCATTTTCTCCTTTTCCCACAATGTTTTCTACCCTTCACAAAACAAATTTCAAATTTTCCGTCACTTTTATTTTGTCCTCTGCAAATACTTTTGATTTGGACCAGTCTAAAATATTGTCGTTTGGTAATGGGTTAACTTATCCTAAAGATATGCAGCAAAAATGCTTGAATGCACCTATTTTTTCTTCTACATGGAAAAATTCTTTGGTGTGCAAGGAAAACAAAAAAGAGCATTTCTTATTCTTAAAACAAGAATTTAATCTAAATCTAAAATGAAAGTATGGTTTTGTGTATGGATCCTTGGGTCAACTTAACAACATGTTTATGTCTATTTTATCTATCATCGAGGCAACTTCAATCTTTTTGTATGATGTGTCAAGCAGGCTAGAAAAGTAATCAAATTCTTGGCTTCTTTCTTCTGTGAGCCATGGTTACGCCCATAACTGGCTGACTACCACTCTTCTGACCCTTGTGGTTGTGTTTGTTGCTGGTCTGGCAACTACTCATCTTCTTAGTTTAAACATATTTATTTTACATAGATTGAGAAACAAGTTCTTACAACTTATACTAATCTCTCTCGATTCTGCTTCCTGGGAACTACACCAGTACTCGCGCCGAATGTGTGGGCCAATGAAAAATCCCAAAGTTGACATCTTCTTCATCTCTGGTGATATAATGACTGCATACTGCAGATATCACACTATCACTTTTCTCAACAATTAGTCTTCACAAAAAACAGTGAAGTCTGTGGACAATCGTGGTCCATATATATTCATCGGGGTCCAATCGCAGCTCTCCTTTGGATATGATCGTGAAACGTGGCGTATCTTAGCGAAACAGGGCGCACAGGCTCACAATTGACGTATCCCGACTTATCCACACATATCTGTATGCATTACATCGTCATAACTCGTGAACTCCGCTCGTAATAATCGTATCGAATCAGGATTCAATCGCATACTTAAGAGGGGTAATCTTAGTGGATCGAAATGGATCTTATACAAACGTAAGACCGGATCGTAAATGGTTGTGTGAACATAAGTGACTAATCGCAATTATGTCGCATCCAAGTGCAAGTAATCGTTTCTTAATGTCTCTATTCGTATCATCTCGTATCCAAACCAAAAAAATTCCCAAAAGTTTCACGATTAGCTGCGGATTGAGAATCGTGGCTCTCGTAACTAATCTTGCGACAGTGGGAACATAGCATAACCAACAAGATTTATCACTCATCCAAAATGAAAGTTTGTTTGTTTACCTCTTTACCAAATGAACAAATTGTAGACTTGTCCAAATTGAAAGCATTTGCAGATGAGAAAATAAAATATGAATCAAAAATTGAAATTTGATTTTGGAAGGGTAGAAAACATTGTGGAAAAAGGAGAAAATGCTGTTACCAACATTTTCTCCTTTTCCACAATGTTTTCTAAAGGCTTCTTTCTCTGGGTCATAAAAAGTCGGGATTGTGTGGTAAAGAGGTAATGGTTACTGCTATTTTTAACATTATTATCAGTCATATTTTGGCGGCCAGTTTACCTTCCCATACTTTACTGGAGTTTCTTGTACTAGTACTTCGTGCAATAATTTTCTCAAGGCAGTGACTGTTTTCTCACATAGACATAGAAACAATGATCAGAGATGAAATGAATCTTGAAATTAAAAGCATCTTCAGACAAAAATATAACTCTTTACCAAACGACAAAATTTTAGACTTGTCCAAATTGAATATGTAAGCATATGATATGCAGATGACAAGATAAATGTGATTGAAAAATTGAAACTTGATTTTAGAAGAGTAGGAAACAGTATTGGAAAAGGAGGAAATGCTTTCTCAAAGGCTTCTTGCTGGGGGTTGTTAAAATTCGCAATTGTATTGTAAAGAGTTAACCCTTAACACATGTACAAAGTTTTAGACTCTTCCATCTCTTAACCCATTACCACACAATCCCTACTTTTGACGCCCCTGAGAAAGAAGCCTTTTGAAAACACTGTAGGAAAAGGAGAAAATGCTGGTAACCAGCATTTTCTCCTTTTCCCACAGTGTTTTCTACCTTCCCAGAACAAATTTTAATTTTTCAGTCACCTTTAAATTGTTGTCTGCAAATTTTAAATTGTTGTCTGCAAATGCTTTCAATTTGGACCAGTCTAAAATTTTGTGTGGAAATGGGTTAATTAGTTTAAATAAGTATTGGCTGAACTCTTTACCATAAAACAATAACATAAGTCCTGTTTGATTTGAAAGGTTTTGCAGGTGACAGTTACAGTGAATCTCCGGGTTTATTAGTCGAGTCTTCTGATTATTGAGATTTACCTCTGTGTATTGTCTATAAACTGATTTGGAAACAATTCTTGACTTGTGTAGACTTGCCATGTTAAGAAGTAAATTAAGTATACAGTAAATAAGTACTTATGAAATACTTGGCAACAGAAGAATTTTTACATGGTCACTAAATGGTTATGTCTAAATTAACCCTTTACCTCATATGCCAATTTTAGGCTCCTTCAATTGAGCAGCAAATAAACACATGATATCAAAAGCATGGACAAATGGGGAAACAATTATCTGATGGAGTGAAAACATTGTGGGAAAAGGAGAAATTGCTCGTTACGAGCAATTTCTCCTTTTCCCACAATGTTTTCAAAAGCTGTCTGTTGATGATGTGTTAAAATGAGTATCTATGGAGTAAAGGGTTAAGTAAATTCATAGTAATAATTAAAACACATCATAATATGTGTATAAAAAAGAAAATGTACTAAACACAATATGATGTTCTTTCCCATTTCAAGCAAAGTTATTGTAGTACATGTACTGCTAAGCAATAACCTTTTACAGCACAATCCTGATTTTTAGAAGCTTCTTGAAACCATTGTGAGAAATGGAGTAAATGTTGGTAATTGTTTGAAGAGGTGGG
Organism: Tridacna crocea; assembly: GCA_943736015.1. Classification (NCBI taxonomy): domain Eukaryota; kingdom Metazoa; phylum Mollusca; class Bivalvia; order Cardiida; family Cardiidae; genus Tridacna; species Tridacna crocea. The sequence goes on from OX031065.1 coordinate 41,341,883, forward strand.
ATGCTGGTATTCTCAGTATGGTAATTTGGTGAGGTTTTACTGTATGTCTCTGATGATAGGATATATATCCCCAAAAGGACAAAAAACATTGTGTGAAAAGGATAAAATTTTTGTACCTAGCATTCTATTCTTTTACTACAAGACTGTCAATAACATTATTTATAAGGGTAATTGAAACTCTAGCTTATTTGATTTTGTGACAATTGACATTTCAAATTAACAGGAAGGCAAAATGATTCAGAAAACCAAGTTGATAAGTCACTCTCTGCAGCCAAAAGAGTGAGATTTCCCTTGCGAGCTAATATACAGTGGAAAAAAGGGGAGAAACTGGAGGCAATGGACTATATGCGTTCATGGTATGATTATAGAATATTCTAATTTCTGTGAACCCTTTCCCAAACAATCCCTGGTTTTTACGGGTCAGGAATAGAAGCCTTTTGAAAACATTGTGGGAAAAGGAGAAAATGCTGGTAACCAGTATTTTCTCCTTTTTCCACAATGTTTTCTACCCTATCATACAGAAAAATCATCTTTTTAGCAACTGTTAAGTTGTCATTTGCCGAATGCTCTCAGTTTGGTATGGTCCAAAATTTGTCGTTTGGGAAAGGGTTAAATCTTTACCACATGACAATAACTGATAACACTTTAAATTTGGCTCAAATGCTGTAGTTTGCCCTATTTGGGGTAGAAAATATTGTGTGAAATAGAGAAAATGCTGGTTGCTAGCAAGTCTTCTTATTAGGGTCATTAAAACTTGGGATTATATGGTAAATGGTAAACCCTTTACCCAAAGACTAAATCTTTGGCTTGCCCAAAGTGAAAGCATTTGCAAACATCATAACTATCACACTAAAACTTAGATTTTCCAAATTAATCAAACGGTGCTCATATGGTTGGAGTGGTCTTTGGAAGGATAGAAAACTTTTAATTGAAAGGAGCAGATGCTTATCCTAAAGCATTTACTAATACTTTTGACATTGTTTTCAAAAGGCTTTATCATCCTCAAAAGATAGGATCATGTGTGAACTCTTTACAAAACAACATTGTAGACTTGCTCATTGTCAAAAGCGTTTGCATGTATACAACAATTTGAATTTAACTCAAATGATATAGGGTTTGTCCAATTAGGAGTTTTAAGTGCCAGTTTTTCTTAAATTCATGAGACATTTTTGCATAAAACATGCCACACTGTTATAAGCTTGTATTAACAGATAAAAATGGGATGTCAAAGACAGGAAACATATATTAACTAGTAAATTCATGTGATATTAATGCTAGGCTTTCTGCTTGCAATATCTTTGAGCCAGGCCTACCTTGGAAACATTTTATGATGAACTGTTGTTCTGGTCAAAATAACCATACTCCAACCAACAAAGCTGTGGGATCTTGTACTGTACCATGTTAGATCTTTTTTGTGCCTTGTCTGTGATGATTTTAGAACAGCATAAATAAAATCTTTTCCAGAATGTCAGTCTATTCAAAGTCCGAGCAAAAAGTCAATAGTGACATGTACTTTATACTAACTGTATCCTACGGATTTCTTAAGCTTTGCTTAAGTTATCCCTATGATGTCTTTCAATGACAGAAATTCTTATCTACTCATTTATTTATCCTAGCTGTAAGCTATCCAAACTTGTGCAAGCTGGTCTCACAAAAGTCCAATTTGTATTAAATACCATGAGAAGTGAATTTACACTACAAGACTAATGGCCCTTCACTGCTCGTAACAAGAACTTTTTTTCCATCTTCTGGATTTGACCATTATAGGTCCAGTACATTTTAAATTCACTTATTTGACTTTCAGTGAAAATAGTTTTGCTTTCATTGCAAATTATTGGTAAAATAAATTTATTTCATGCAGCCGTAGCTGTGTATTGTCACCCCAACATTCATTGTTGAAATTTTAACTTTTGAATTTGTTTTAAAAAAAAGATGTGAAAAATGAATCTCGACACTCAACCACATAATCCCAAGTTTTAATGTCTGTGGTGAAAGAAGATCATGACAACTTTCTGAGATAGGGAGAAAATGTTGATCACAAGCATGTCTCTACTCTGATCGAAATATCTTTCAGTTTTCTATTCAAATTCAATTGTCCATCTACAGCTTTCTTCAATTTAGACAAGGGTAAAACTTTTGTTGTGTGGTTCAGAATTTATCATTAACCGTTTATGTCTAAAGATTATTCATTGTTTATGAGGGAATATTGCTTCTATATATGTCAGAGCTCCAGATAGAGGGAGTGATTTTCATTTCATAATTTAAAGTGTCAAAATTATATTCCAGTAAATGTTATGGGTACTCATTAGAAGTGTCTCATCGAGACACTGTCACTCTCTCTTATCTTGAGCTCTGCATCTTGATGGAAAGACATGAATCTTGAAATTAAAAGCATCTTCATTTGTCATGATATATTTTTTTTTAAATTCTCCTCGGCCTTTCTCTATGGCATGTCGTAGAAGGCGACTAAAATTAGAGACAAACGGCTGCTTTCCTCGTAATTCGTAGGATTGCAGCAGGCTGGGTAGTTCTTATTCCAAATCCTATTTTTTTTTTTTTTTTTTTTTTTTTTTTTTTTTCTTGATGTAAATAGGGTTTGGAATGGGAATCAGTTGGCGTGTGGTTTAATCGGGGGTATAAGAATAAACCACTGCAGTCCCGCGATCGTCACATCTGCCATTTCATCTGGCGGAACAAAAGTGACAGCATGCATGTCGTAAAAGGCGACAAAAGGGACATCATTTTGTGTTTCATCCATTCCTCATTTATCATGTTTGTCTTATGTTGTTGCACATGTATGTTATTTTCACCTCGCATTATTGTTTACTAAGTAAGTGCGCCCAATATGACCTAAGTTGTCGACGGGCCATAAAACACTATTCATTTATTCATTCATTCATTTTTAAATTCTTATACCAGAACCTAGCATTCAGTACAAATGTAGGGCACAGGTCTTGCACCTCTTATGCCACCATTTTCTTCTTTTGCTTAATTGTTTTCAAAGGGCTTTTTCCTCAGGATTTTTCAAATAAAGGATTTTTTTGTACAGAGTAAAGCATTGTACCTTCAGTAAAATATGAATGACCTTAGAGAAAGATTAACTCTATACCAAACAATAAATCTATAGATTGGTCCAAATTAAAAGCATTTGCAGATGACAAAATAGGTGTGACTGAAGAACCGAAATTTAATTTGGGAAGCATAGAAAAAATTGTTGGAAAAGGAGAAAATGCAGGTTTTCTCCTTTTCCCACAATGTTTTCTGAAGTCATCATTTTATGGTAAAGAGTTTAATGGCAAACTGATGATAAATAAATTCTTTGTAAAATTTTCAAGGTTTCCTGCAAAGATTAAGGATATTGACCCAAACACTTTGTCTGTACTTATACATTTTGATGGCTGGAATCAGAGATATGATGAGTGGGTAGAAATGGCATCGGACAGGATAAGGCCACTTGTACGACATTCTGAGAGGAAAGATAAGAGAAAACAACAGAGAGGAGTATGTTCAAATTTCGATAATGTGTGCACCTATGAAATTGTTTTATAAGTTTCCTTTATTTTATCATCAAAAAAGCTGTTTATGGACTTAGGAGAAGCTAGCACAACCAGAAATATGAAAGGAAGAAATGTCTTTACATTAGTTCTTTACCAAAGGACAAAATTTTGGGCTTGTCAAAGTGTTTGCAGATGACGAAATGAACATTACTCAAAAAGTTGAATCTTGACTTTGGAAGAGTATAAAACATTTTTGAAAAAGGGGAGAAATTTTTCCTATTCTCACATTGTTTTCTGAAGGCTTCTTGTCCAGGGTCGTGAAAACCTGGAATTCTTCGTTAAAGGGTTAAATGATATTGAGATTATCATTGTAAAAGGAACAATTGGTGAAATTGTTGTCATCAAATGAACATCATCAGTTATATTTTACAAGTGGCAAAACAAAAGATAAAAATTTATTTCATCAAGTGAACATCATCAGTAATAATTTTATGAGTGACGCAGCTTTGAGTGAAAAATTACTGTTGATGTACATGAGATAAAAAATTTTCTATCTTCACGAAAAAAAAAAAAACATATTTATTTCATGCACTTAACCCTTTCAGAGGTAGAGTAGTGGGGACTTAGTCAAAATTCAGTTCAGTTCTCTTTGGTTATTCCCCATGGCATACCCCAATCTGCATTACAATATTACATCAAGCGAGAGAAATATAAGGTAAATTATGTCATATTTCCATCTGGTTCTGAGACATGTACGTTTTGCTTTTGTGAGTTGTGCGGGGAAACAACTGTTTTTGCATTCAGTTGCTTAGTAAGAATCTAAAAATTGGTATTTTGACTGGTCATAACAACGAAATATCAAAATAGTATTCACCAATATTTCTCGATAACTCACTGAGAAAGTGTGAAATGAAAATATGTGAATGTTAATGTATAGAAGCTGTTTGTTATAACTCTTTACCACACAAGGTAATTTTAGACAAGTTTAAATTGAACACATTTGCAGAGGACAAAATAAATGTAGCTAAAGTGGTAACTTTTGCCTTTGATAGGGTAGAAAACATTGTGGGAAAAGGAGAAAATGCTGGTTACCAGCATTTTCTCCTTTTCCCACAATGTTTTCAAAAGGATTCTATCTCAGGGTCGTTAAAAGTCGGGATTGTGTGGTAAAGAGTTAACAGAAGAATTTGGTAAATGATACTTCCTTGATTCTATTCAGGGCTATTCTTTTGATTGACTGAGCTTTTATTTTCAAGTCAGTCAGACAGCTGGTCTTGGAATGCAGATTTGAGAATAAAAGATGTATAGATTTGGTAATCATGTGTTCAGAATCAATGTCACTCATACAAAATATAAATATGCATAACTTAGTTGTATAACGCACTAGCTCAGTCATTACAAAGGGGCGTGACGTGTCTTGGTCCAAGATTCGAACAAAGAACTTTTTGAGAGGCTGACATTTATAACCAGAGTACTGTCTTCTGGAAGTACAGTATAAATATGTTGATTAGACAGATTTTTTTCCATTTTTCAGGACTATAAAATAGGAGAGCAGGTATATGCGAAATGGACTGACTGTAAAATGTATCCAGCAAAGGTAACAGCAGTCATGCCAAATGGTAAGTGATTAATACCAAACTACTTATTTTTGTGTGTGTAGCTGCTCCCAGATTGTTCAATGGTCTTGTTTCATTTGGATTGTCAAACTCTTAACCCTGTATCAAACAATTCCTGGTTTTTACGACCCTGAGATAGAAATCTTTTGAAAACATGATGGGAAAAGGAGAAAAAGCTGGTCCCACAATGTTTTCTACTCTGCTGGAAACTAATTATCCCCCGCCGTAGGCGGAGGGACATAGTTTTAGCGTTGTCCGTCCGTCCCCCCGTCCGTCCGTCCGTCCATGTGTCCGTCCCGGCAAATATCTCCAAAACCATTGGACGGAATTTCGTGAAACTCTATACACATGTACAATGACCCATTCTCCCGAGACACTTTTTTTGTTTTTTTGATTTGATGCAAAATGGCCGACTGAGAGCAATTTTAAGTTTCAATTAAGTTACACTTAAGTACACTTTTTAGCTCACCTGAGCACAACATGGTCAAGGGGAGCTTTTAGGGTCACTGGGTGTCCGTCGTCCGTCGTGCGTTGTCAACAATTCTTTAAACAACAACTCCTCCTAAACCGCTGGGCCAATTTGGACCAAACTTGGCAGAAATGTTCCTTGGGAGGTCCTCTTTAAAATTTGTTCACAGAATTTGATTCCGTCAAAAACTCTGGTTGCCATGGCAACCAAATGGAATTTTTTAGCAAATTCTTTAAAAATCTTCTCCTCTGAAACCGCTGGTCGGATTTTGAAATAATTTTACTGATATGTTCCTTGGGTGACCCTTTTCAAAATTTGTTCGTGAAATTTTGATCCATCAAAAAATGTGGCTCTGGTGAATGGGGGCTACTTGCTCTATACAGAAATGAAGGAATTCTTTAAAAATCTTCTCCTCTGAAACCGATGCTTGGATTTTGAAATAATTTCACTGATAAGTTCCTTGGGTGACCCTTTTCAAAAATTGTTTGTGAAATATTGATTCGTCAAAAAATGTGGCTCTGGTGAATGGGGGGCTACTTGCACTATACAGAAATTAAGGAATTCTTAAAAAATCTTCTTCTCTGAAACTGCTTGTCAGATTTTGAAATAATTTCACTGATAAGTTCCTTGGGTGACCCTTTTCAAAAATTGTTTGTGAAATTTTGATTCGTCAAAAAATGTGGCTCTGGTGAATGGGGGCTACTTGCACTATACAGAAATTAAGGAATTCTAAAAAATCTTCTTCTCTGAAACTGCTTTTCAGATTTTGAAATAATTTCACTGATAAGTTCCTTGGGTGACCCTTTTCAAAAAGTGTCCGCGAAATTTTGATTGGTCAAGAAACATGGCTCTGGTGAATGGGGGCTACCTGCACTATAGGGAAATGAAGAAATTCTTAAAAATTCTTCTTCTCTAAAACCGCTGGTCAGATTTTGAAATGATTTCTCAGGGATGTTCCTTGGGTGACCCTTTTCAAAAAGTGTTTGGGAAATTTTGATTGGTCAAGAAACATGGCTCTGGTGAATGGGGGCTGCTTGCACTATAGGGAAATGAAGAAATTTTTCAAAATTCTTCTTCTCTGAAACGGCTGGACAGATTTTGAAATGATTTCACAGAGATGATCCTTGGGTGACCCTTTTCAAAAACTGTTCACAAAATTTTGATTGGTCAAGAAACATGGCTCTGGTGAATTGGGGCTACTTGCACTATATGGAAATGAAGAAATTCTTGAAAATTCTTCAATCTTCTTCTCTGAAACCCCTAGTCAGATTTTAAAATAATTTGACAGAGATGTTCCTTTGGTGATCATTGTTCTTGTGAATGGGGGCTACTTGCACTATATGGACATGATGAAATTCTTGAAAATTCTCTTTCTCTGAAACCCTTGGTCAGATTTTAAAAGAAATTTTCCGAAATGTTCCTTGGGTGACCCTTTTCAAAACTTGTTCGTAAATTTTGATCCATCAAGAAACATGGCTCTCATGGATGGGGGATACTTGCTCTTATACAGAAATGAAGAATTCTTAAAAATTCTTCTTTTTGAAACTGATGTTCAGATTTCGAAATTAATTTTACAGGTGACCTTTTGAAAATTGCTTAGCAAAATTATAAATTTGGTTCCAATGTTTCAATACCTCCAAAAAAAAATAGGCTATGGTCATCTCAAAAATTCAGGTGAGTGATCCAGGGCCATCTTGCCCCTCTTGTTATGTTTGGAGTCTTGCCTTCAAAACTATACAAGGTTTTTACATTGAACTTATCACATCTGTCAGCCTCCATTAGGAAATGCAGGAAAAAAAGTTTCACCTGCATTGACTGTGCAACACCACAGTTATTTGCCCTTGTTTTTGTAATAAGGTGTCATGGAAAAAGGGGGTTTCATGTTATATTTCATTCCATTTCTTGTAAAAGCAACTCCTTCCACATTTCTTGACGGAATTTAATAGAATTTTGACACAATATTTTTTGTCATGTGACCTATTGCACATTGTCAACATTTTGCGATTTGTAGCTGCGTCATGAAAAAAGGGGGCTTCATGTTTTATTTCATTTTATTTCTTGTGAATGCAACTAGTCCCATATTTCTTGACAGAATTGAAATGAATTTCACAGAATGTTTCTCATCATCTGACCTATCGCATATTCTCAAGGTTTTACGATTTGTAGCTGCGTCATGAAAAAAGGGGGGCTTCATGTTTTATTTCATTCTATTTCTCGTGAAGGCAACTCCTCCCACATTTCTTGGCAGATTTGAATGGAATTTTCACATCATGTGACCTAACACAACGCCTCCCATATTTCTTGGCAGATTTGGATGGAACTTTCACATGATCATGTGACCTACTGCATATTGTCAAGGTTTTGGGATTTGTAGCTGCATCATGGAATAAGGGGGCTTCATGTTAGTATTTCATTTTTTTCACCAGAATCTCTGCAATTACTGGACATATCTCAATAGATTTGGATGAGATTTTCACAGATCATACGACCTATCACATGTTGTCAGGGTTTTGCAATTTATCACTGTATCATGGAAAAAGGGGACTTCATGTCAAATTTAATTTTTTATCAGTGTATCTCCAACTTTTGCACTCATTTACATAGAACTTCATATTTTTATTGCTTGATCAAAGCCAGTGACCAATGAGTCAATTGTGCATTCGTCTCTCCATGCATCAGTCTGTTCGTAAACCTTTTAGGTCACAAGTAATACCATATATCCATTCAGCTACCCAGGCAGGTGCTACAAATTTCAACACTTTACTCTCTAGCTACCTGCTTGAAATGGCAGCAGTGTGGCGGCTTATATTATGAGAGGGATATCTTCTAAAGTCCTTCACAAAAATTGATGAAACTTCATGCATGTTTTCCATTAGATAGTCCGTTGATACATTTTTTTTCCCACATAATTATATGAAATCCTGACATTGGTACTTAATATATAATCCTGTTATGGACCTCTTTTATATTTTTTTATGTAACGAAATCCTGTGCCATGGAACAAGGGAGCTAAATGTATAATTTCATCATGGACCAATATCAAAAAGGCCACATGTACATGCAAAACACAATACCTCTGATACGTTTGTATCAAAAAAGGTCTTTTCCGGCGGGGGATATCATTTCAATGAAATTGTGTGTTAAGGTTTTGAGTTACATTTATTTTGTTGTCTGCCAGTGCTTTCAGTTTGGATCAGTCTAAAATTTTGTTGTTTGGTAAAGAGTTAACCCCATACTAAGCGACCCCTTGTATTAATGACACCAAGTGAAAAACATTACCACAAAATCCTTACTTTTGACACTCCTGAGAAAGAAGCTGTTAGGAAATATTGTGGGAAAAGGAGAAAATGCTGGTAACCAGCATTTTCTCCTTTTTCCCCACAATGTTTTCTACCTTTCACAAAACAAATTTCAAATTTTTTGTCACTTTTATTTTGTCGTCTGCAAATGCTTTTGATTTGGACAAACCTAAAATTTTGTCATTTGGTAATGAGTTAAGACAAGCATTTGCTACTGTTTGACTTCCTGATGTGCTTCATATCAGAAACAGTAATTATTTCAATGTCTCAAACTTGGACAACAATTTTATGCTGTTGGATTGCTTTTAAAAAACAATTCTGTACACAGATATATGATGAATTTATTTTAATTCTGTTTACATATTATTGTCGATTGTCACCTAAAGAGGCAATGCCTTCGGAAGGCCATTTATGTTACTGGGGATAGTGCAAGATACAAGAAGGAAACCTATTTTAAGTAAACATTTAATTCTTTAATGTGCTTGGTCAATAGCGCTGTCTTATGGAACCTTGCTTTAACCCTTATCATTCTAAAGAACTAAAATTAAATTTTCAGCTTGATACTAATAACTCATATATGTGGACTGCTAAGAAGCCAAAGGGTTAATGTCTCGTAAGTAAGGGTACACTTAGTAAGGCTACATGCATAAACAATTATTTTAATTGACCAGCTATTTTGCTCTAACCCATACTCTCATATGGCAATAGATTTGTCACTTGCAGGTTCAATGGCCAACCTCTTGAGATATTTGTGTGGACTCAAATATTTGTATGGAAATTGACCTTTTTTATTAGCTCACCTGAGCACAACGTGCTCAAGGGGAGCTTTTAGGATCACCCGGTGTCCGTCGTCCGTTGTGCGTCGTCAACAATTCTTTAAACATCAACTCCTCCTAAACTGCTGGGCGGATTTGGACCAAACTTGGCAGGAATGTTCCTTGGGAGGTCCTCTTTAAAAATTGTTCACAGAATTTGATTCCATCAAAAACTCTGGTTACCATGGCAACCAAATGGATTTTTTTTAGCAAATTCTTTAAAAATCTTCTCCTCTGAAACTGCTGGTCGGATTTTGAAATAATTTCACACAGATGTTCCTTGGGTGACCCTTTTCAAAAAGTGTTCGTGAAATTTTGATTTGTCAAAAAATGTGGCTCTGGTGAATGGGGGCTTCTTGCACTATACAGAAATGAAGGAATTCTTTAAAAATCTTCTCCTCTGAAACCGCTGGTCGGATTTTGAAATAATTTCACAGATATGTTCCTTGGGTGACCCTTTTCAAAAATTGTTCGCGAAATTTTGATCGGTCAAAAAATGTGGCTCTAGTGAATGGGGGCTTCTTGCACTGTACAGCAATGAAGGAATTCTTAAAAATTATTCTTCTCTGAAACAGCTGGTTAGATTTTGAAATAATTTCACAGACTTGTTACTTGGGTTCTCGTTTTCAAAAATTGTTCGCGAAATTTTGATTGGTCAAGAAACATGGCTCTGGTGAATGGGGGCTACTTGCACTATACAGAAATGAAGAAATTCTTAAAAATTCTTCTTCTCTGAAACCGCTGGCCAGATTTTAAAATAATTTCACACAGATGTTCCTTGGGTGATCCTTTTCAAAAATTGTTCGCGAAATTTTGATCCGTCAAGAAACATGGCTCTGGTGAATGGGGGCTTCTTGCACTATACAGAAATGAAGAAATTCTTAAAAATTCTTCTTCTCTGAAACTGCTGGCCAGATTTTGAAATAATTTCACAGAGATATTCCTTGGGTGACCCTTTTCTAAAATTGTTCACAAAATTTTGATTGGCCAAGAAACATGGCTCTAGTGAATGGGGGCTACTTGCACTAGATGGAAATGAAGAAATTCTTGAAAATTTTTCTTCTCTGAAACCCGTGGTCAGATTTTAAAATAATCTGACAGAGATGTTCCTTGGGTGACCCTTTCCAAAAGCTGTACATATAATTTTGATCCGTCAAGAAACATGGCTCTTGTGAATGGGGGCTACTTGCACTATACGGACATGATGAAATTCTTTAAAATTCTCTTTCTCTGAAACCCCTGGTCAGATTTTGAAATAATTTCAGAGAGATGTTCCTTGGGTGACCCTTTTCAAAACTTGTTCGTAATTTTGATTCATTAAGAAACATGGCTCTCGTGGATGGGGGCTACTTGCTCTTATACAGAAATGAAGAATTCTTAAAAATTCTTCTTTTTGAAACTGATTGTCAGATTTCGAAATGGCTTTTACAGGTGACCTTTTGAAAATTGCTTGGCAAAATTATAAATTTGGTTCCAATGTTTCAACGCTTGAAAAAAAAAAAAAAGACTATGGTCATCTCAAAAATTCAGGTGAGCGATCCAGGGCCATCTTGGCCCTCTTGTGTTTGAATATTACCCTTAACTATACAATCCCACATATTCCTTTTTCACCCTGTCACTCAATAATGCCCTTTATGCATATTGAGATAACTTGTAATCCTTCTTAATTGAACCTTTTTACTGTCATTAATATATTCAAACATTTTTCAGTTTAAAAATTTCACTTTTGATATCTTTCAAAGATATGTGCACTAAATGACCTAAGCTATTGATGTGCCATAAAACAACATTCATTGCTTGATTTTCCTTTTTCGACAATGTTTCTCACCTTTTCAAAGATGAATCCATTTCTTTGAGCCATATTGAACTTGTTGCCTGTAAACACAGTCAACATACGTTAGTCATAATTTTTGTTATTCCATTAAAGAGATGAATGAAGGATTTTTATGTTTGTGTTCAGGTTCCTATGAGGTGATATTCTATGATGGTTTTAAGAAACAAGTTCAGCCCATCAATCTGAGACCAATGCCTGGAGAACATAAGAAAAGGGTGAGGGATTTATGATGGTTTCTGTTTCCGAATTCTGTACAACTTGGTGTAGAGAATAGTATGTGAGTTTAACTTTTTACTACACAACACAACCAAATTTTAGACTTGTCCAAACTGAAACCATTTGCAGACAACAATGTAAATATGGTCTATATTCACCAACAATCCTTAAGAATATTCTTAGTCTTATTCTTCAAGATTTCAACAATGTGAAAGTAACAGAAGATAAACCATTTGGTTTAGCCAATCAGAAGTTCTGTTACTTTTACAGTCAGAAAATCTTGAAGAATAAGACTAAGAATATTCTTAAGGATTGTTGGTGAATCTGGACCCATGGTTCAAATAATGTAATTTGTCTGTGATAGGATAGAAAACATTGTGGGAAAAGGAGAAAATGCTGGTTGCCAGCATGTTCTCCATTTCCCACAGTGTTTTCAACAGGCTTCTTTCTCAGGTTTTTAAAATTCGGGATTGTGTAGTAAAGAGATAAAATACGAGTGTTATCTGACAAGGCAAATTTATCATGATTAAGCTTGATGATATAATGTTAGGTGCAGTGATATTTCTAGATAAAAACATAAAACAGTGGGTAGTGTACAGGACTCAAGACCAGGTGGCTGTTAGTTCAAATCTCTGGCATGGCCATTTGCCTTTGAAGATTTGATGATAGTGATTGCTACATGAATTATTCCTCTCTCATGGCTGGTCATTGTTTCAACAATGCTGAGTGGTTACGCCAGAAAGTAGTGAGTGGCTTTCAAAGTAATGCTGAAAGGAAACTCCAGGAAAGCATGGATAGGTGCACTGGTTTCTCCATTAGAACTAGAAATAAAGTTGTAAATGGTGGTAAACACCATACTTACAAACAAAATTAGACAAAAACTAGGAATTCTCCAATACAGAAAGAGCTGCAGAATAGGGCTCTCACCATCACAAGACTATAAGTTGCTATACAAGAAGTGACATTTCTGTCAATGATGTCAGGTGTTTTGTTCTCCTTATTACTTGTACTGCAAAGTGAGACTCAAGGACCCTCTGCAGGCAATGTAGATCAAGATCAGACTGAACAGGGTGTGCAGTCTGATCTTGGACCTACACTTTCTGATTAGAAGTTCATCTTTTCCTGAAAAGATTTTTTTGAAATAGTTGAAAACTATATTGAAGAAGGGGAATATTCTGGTTACCAGGGGGTTTGTACACCTTCCTACAATTATTTTACTAAGCTTCGAAGACAAGCTCCCATCTTTTGAGCCATAGTTAATTTGTTGTCTGCAAATGCTCTCCTTTTGGGAAAATCTGAAGTCTTATCATGTGGTAAAGGGGTTGTTTTATTTATTTTTTCCAGACTTTTGAAATCAATCCTGTTCCAGCTGAAGTAATTAAGAAAACCAGAATAAGGAAAGAATTAATTGGAGGTAAGTAACTGGATTTCCCATTATTATTATATGGCATATAATTGATTAGGCTGTTCAGTAAATGGTAGTGTGAATATCACCCAGAAACTTTCGACTTGCAAGACTGACAAAGTGTTACGGTGTCTTTTTCCTAGCACTGTAAAAAGATATCATTGATTGAATTTAGGCATTTTACTTTCAACATACTTTTGAAATATCTTGTGTCTATCGCAACACTATGTTTGGATGTTAATCCTTAGTCACTTTTTTGCTACCCTATAAAAGAAAGAAATTATGAAAGATATATCAAATTTTTCATATGCAAATGCTTTCAATTAACCCTTTCCCAAATGACAAAAGTTTAGACTGGTCCAAATGGAAAGCACTCGCTGACAACAAAATAAACATAATTTTAAAATTGAAATTTGTTTCCAGCACAGTAGAAAACATAGTGGGAAAAGGAGAAAATGCTGATTACCAGCATTTTCTCCTTTTCCCACAATGTTTTCAAAAGTCTCTTCCTTCAGGGTCGTAAAAACCAGGGATTGTTTGGGAAAGGGTTAAGTCCAGCCCAACTTTTTTTTTCATCCAACACACATAAAGGGGCTTTTGTACATTTGTGGAAAGTGTCATCTCTGACCAGCCTGTGCAGTCTGTGTACGCTAATCAAAGACAGCTTTTAATGACTTCATTCATAGATTTTGTGCTACAGTAGATTTGCGTAAAACAAAAAATTACATACAGACAGAAATTGTCTTCATGGATTAGCCTGGGCAGATTTAGCAGGCTGATCCGATACGACACTTAACCCAAATGCCTGAATGTCCCTTTTCATGGGTTGCAGGCCATACGTGGCCCATGCTCCTACTACAGTTTCCGTTGGAATAACTTGAAACTTACCACAATGAATCTTTATGATGGTTAGCTGTGCATGTGTTTCTTAAAATTTGGATATCTGTGAGCGTTTTAGATTTTAATCATTGACAAGTCCCTTTGGGCGTATATGCACCAGTTTGCAAAACTCCTCAGTGTTTACATTCCATTGAAAGACTATTTCCACCATTTGTATCACAGATTTATTGTCTGTAACAGCTTTTGATTTGGACAAGTCTTCTAGTTTCTGTTGTCTAGTTAAGTGTTGATTCATAGATGAGAGATGCTCTTTGAAAAGGGGTCTTAATGCATCTGCGAAAAGTGTTGACTTATGTCAGCCTACGCAGGCTGACCTGGACTGAAACTTTCCACTTTTGGTCAGTTTTCTGTATGCCAAAGGACCTATTTACTTACTGATTCTGTAGATATGGTAGACAAGATTTATTTTACAGATACGTGATTATTTGATGATTGCTAGGTATCCAGCATGACGGAAATACATATAGCCCCCTTTTGTCAGAGCATCAGTCATTTAGTTATGTAGAGTTAAAATTGGATAGATAGATGAATTTATCTTCTTTGGTATTGATTAAAGTTACAGACTAGATTTTCTAATTCAAACTTTATTCTTATTGTATACTCAAATTATTGTCATTTTACAATAATTTTTCTGTTTTTCTACAAAGGTAACAATAAGCATTGCGTTGAAAGTGTGCCGGCAGAGGCTTCAGCTTCACAGCTTGTATCATCAAGTGGTATACAAGACCACTTACAATGTAACTATAATGCTTCCAGCAGAGCTCCAGGTAGAGGGAGTGATTTTGATTTCGAAATTGAATATATTAATTATTTTCCTCTAAACCCTATGTTATGGGTACTCATTAGAATGGTCTCATCCGGATGATTCCAATGATTACCCACAACATAGAGTTTGGAAGAGAAATAACAGATTTTGAATACCATCACTCCCTCTGGAGCTCTGTTCTAGTATGGTTGAATTATGCACAATAGCTTCCTTTCAAGTTTAAGCTTCATAAAGATGTTGATGAATATCTCTTAACACCAACCACAGTTTCCTGTAACTTTTTACAGAATGACACAACATGCTAGACTTGTTAAAAAAAACAACAAATGAACCATGGCAAAAAGGGGTAACCCACTACCACATGGCAAAATTTTAGACCTATCCAAAAAGCATTAGCAGACAACAAAAATTTCAAAGTGGCTCAAATGGTGCAATTCTGCTTTGATAGAGTAGAAAACTTTGTGGGAAAAGGAAGAAATGCTGGAAAAGGAGAAAATGCTCATTACCAACATTTTCACCTTTTCCCACAATGTTTTCAAAGGTTTCTTCCTCAGGTCGTTTGTGCGATAAAGGGTTAACGCATCGCTGTGTTGCATGGTACAAAGCAAGCTATTACATACTGATAGGTCCATATTATCTACTTTTTGTAACAAACAGCTAGATTATGCCATAAACTGCTCCTTGGTACATACAGAAAATTGACATATAGCGAAAAGTTTCAGCGCCAGTCACCCTCAGCGGTCTGTGCAGGCTGACCTGGGTCGATAGTTTTCGCAGATGCATTAAGCCTCCTTTACTTAGAGCATGCTCTTGCAAAAGGGGTTTATGCATCTCCTTTATTTTTATATCATCGCACAATCATGGATCATTTTTATCTAACAGTCAACTGAATCATGGGATAGGCTGGTCTTTTAACATGAGGAAAAAATTGACAAAATGAAAGAAAAAGGTTTGACCCAGGTGAGGTTGCACAGACTGTGCAGGCTGACTATGGTTAATACTTCTTGCAGATACAACAAACCTGTTTTTCACATAGCATGGCTTTAACCCTTTACTCCATAGATACTCATTTCTACGCATTGCTTATATGAGCCTTTGGAAAACATTGTGGCAAAAGTTGAAATTGCTCACCACGAGCAATTTCACCTTTTGCCACAATGTTTTCTACACTATTAAAAGGTGTCATATAGACATAAGAAACGGCTTCATCCTTGCTGTTATTTAGGGTCAATTAGAGATATCATAGAAATGCCTTATGAGGTAAAGGGTTAATGTACTTTACATGATGAGACCTGTCTTTAACTCTTTACCAAACAACAAAATTTTAGACTGGTCCAATTTGCAGCATTTGCAGACGACAAAATAATAGTGACTGAAAATTTGAATTTTTGGGGGGATGGGAAGAAAACATTGTTTACCTGCATTTTCTCCTTTTCCTACAATGTTTTCAGAAAACATCTTTTTCACTGTTGTTAAAAGTTTGGCTGGTGTGGTAAAGAGTTAACAGATTAGATAAAAATTTGGAGATGGAAAAATATGAGATTATGCAAAAATATTTTGTAATGGCTACCTGGATAAAATAATCAGCAAATAGTTCGAAAATATCATATAGATTAGAATGATAATTTGTTGCAAGGATAAAAAGGGATTTTCAGGGGGTTACTGACATTTTTTTTTGTTGCAATTTTTTTGTATAAAAAAATTGATTTTTTAACGTGAATGTACATCATGGACCAGTAATATTTCCAGAGAAACTTACATGTAATGATTTTGTTTTGAATATAAAAAAGATAAAATTTTCGTTTTTTTTTCAAAACCATCAATTTTTATTGTTGAATTTACAGAGTGAATTTGGTCTGCAATGTTTAGAAATAATGCATATGATTACAGAACATCGACCAAATATGTCACTTTCTGCTTATCTTAGACATAGATTACAAACGTTAAAATGCTGTATTAACTGAAAATAAGGGCAGTTACAAGATAAAACAAGCAATTACATTGATTCAAAAATGTTATGAACAACTCACAATTATCACATAACTCTACTTGTTTTCAATGTAATACAGCCAATACAAATTTTCTTCTTTCATACACATGTGAGATAAGAAAATAGTGCTGTATTTGGTCAATGCTCTTTAATTATACGCTTCATTTTTAGCTCCACTGGCCGAAGGCCAGCGGGCTTATGTCATGGCCCGTTGTCCGTCGTGCGTCCGTCCGTCTGTCCGTCCGTCCGTCCGTCCGTGCTGCTACTTTAGGTTAAAGGGCCATTTTAGTAGACCACAGATACAGAAGGGGCCGTTTTTTACTAAGGGGCCATGGCCCCTTGTTTATTTGCCCAAATGATGCCTAAGGGCCATATCAGTTTGTCCATCATATTTATAAAAAATGGCCCTTTAGTATATTGTCCAATGTTGGACAGTCCAAGGATGGACAGTACTGTTAAATTTCACCACTGCCACATATGTCATTGATAATGAATAATTTCCTGTCTCAACTGCTTATGTGATTTAAAAAATATAAACAAGAGTTACTGTTATTGGATCATGTAACTGAAAAAATGGTTCTCGATTGGACAATTGAATGAATTGGTACCCAGGTTAAATTTAGGATTGGTTCCTCGCCTTTTGGACAGACAAGGGGCCAGTCGGCCATTTTAGCTCAATGTTATTTTTTTCAAAACAAGAGAATGGAAAAAAATGAACTAGAAAGGGAAAGAGAGAATGAAAGGTTATGAAGTTCTTTTGCTAATTTACTTGCTTTTTTTTTTAATGTGACACTGTTCCATTTTCTTCTTTTATCAGATTGTGGTGATTGTTCAAATATTTAACCCTTTACTCCATAGATACTCATTTTTACACATTGCTTGTAGGAACCTTTGAAAAACATTGTGGCAAAAGGTGAAATTGCTCATGACAAGCTATTTCACCTTTTGTCACAATGTTTTATACGCTATCGAAAGGTGTCATGTACACATAAGAAATGGCTTCATCCTTGCTGTCATTAAGGGTAATTACAGATGCCATAGAAATGCCTTATAGGGTAAAGGGTTAAAATGTAGAATGTCATCTATTTGTTAGCATTTCTTGTTTAAACTATTAAGTCTAAAATTTCATTTGAATTCAAAAGATTGATTTCAAATTTGTACTGCCCAATTCCTACCCAATTACCTTCATAATGAAGGGTTGTTCCGTCGCTAATTTTGACATAGTCTCCACTACCCTTCACCAAATGCCTTCATAGAGTCATTCTGGATGATTACACTCCCACAGACAGTCCCACAGCCTTTTCAAATGACCTTAAGGCTTAAGCTGCAATATTTCGACTGACTGCTAATAATGTGGTCATGGATTGTAAAATGAAAGATTGATCTTTTGATCCTTACATATAAACCAATGTTGATATCTATATATGCCTTGCCTTCTTGCGAATGTGGCATTTTCAATGTAAGCAAGCATTAACCTACTCCAACTGTAAACAAAATGTGGCAATGACGTCAGTGCTAGTGGGTTTTTTTTCAGTTTTGGGGGAAAGGTGAACAAATTGATATGGCCCTTTGACATCATTTGGGCAAATAAACAAGGGGCAATGGCCCTTTAACCAAAAAGGGCCCCTTCTGTTTCTTTGGTCTATTAAAATGGCCCTTTAGCCCATTACCAGACGATAGAATTTTAGACTTGTCCAAATTGAAACAAATTGCAGATGGCATTTTAAAGTGCATTTAAAATAAAAATGAGTACCATATAGGGTAGAAAACATTGTGAGAAAAGGAGAAATTGCTTGTTACAAGTAATGTCACCTTTTCTCACATTGTTTTCCACAGCTATATATCTTTAGTCGAAATGCGGCATTATGTGGTAATGGGTTAACCCATTACCACACAATCCCTAATTTTGACGCCCCTCAGAAGGAAGCCTTTTGAAAACACTGTGGGAAAAGGAGAAAATGCTGGTAACCAGCATTTTCTCCTTTTCCCACAGTGTTTTCTACTCTTCCCAGAACAAATTTCAATTTTTCAGTCACCATTATTTAGTCGTCTGCAAATGCTTTCAATTTGGACCAGTCTAAAATTTTCTCGTGTGGTAAAGAGTTAACCTAATGTAGCGGCAGGTGCCCTTTGGAGGGGGAAAAATGTGTGCGAACGATCAGAAAAGGGGTATTTTACTGCCAAATAAAATAGGCATGTAATGTTTTATTTTATTTCATAATGTTGCATGAAAACAACAAAGAAATAACTTTTTTTTCCCCAATCTAGTTTCAACCTCAAATCTCAAAAATAGCCTAAACAAATTATTCTGGCATTTGGAATAAGAGAGGAGACAAATCCTTTTTTTGTGTGTTAATTCCCAAAAACTAGGTACACACCCCAGCTATGAATACAATAAGAAATAGCTTTCAATGGAACATTTTGCTACTTGTCTTTTGATATAATGCTAGTCTTGCTAGAGACATACTACAAAACCATATTTAACCCTTTCCCAAACAACAAAATTTTAGACTGGTCCAAATTCAAAGCATTTTCAGACGACAAAATTAATGCTACTCAAAAAGCAAAATTTGTTTCCAGCAGGGAAGAAAACATTGTACGAAAAGGCTCCCATCTCAGGGTCGTAAAAACCAGTGATTGTTTGGTAGAAAGTAAAGGCTTAAGCTGCAATATTTCGACTGACTGCTAATAATGTGGTCATGGATTGTTAGATGAAAGATTGATCTTTTGATCCTTGCATATAAACCAATGTTGATATCTAGTTATGCCTTACCTTCTTGCAAATGTGGATTTTTCAAAGTAAACAAGTGTTGACCTACTTCTACTGTAAACAAAACGTGGCAGACGGCATTGTAAAGTGCATTTAAAATGAAAAATAAGTACCACATTGGGTAGAAAAGATTGTGAGAAAAGGAGAAATTGCTCTTTACGATGTTCATGTCTTTTTGTTTCAAAAGAAAAAGGTGCAGAATTCCATCACGGGTGGATTATAGTTTTAGTAAAGAAATAAATAGGATTAATATTCATAAATGGCTGTTTTTTAATGAAGATGAAACATATGTTTAGTGGCAAAACACCAGTTTTAGTCTTTGTCATACTTTTCTTTCCACTCAGAACGCTCCTATTTAAAAATTTTTGACCGTCTATCTTCCATAAACTACCCAACGCAGGTTTATTTTGATCATTTATCCATTTAAATGTCGCAGTTTATCTGGAGTTTATCTGGATTTACTGCGCAAGTGTACCTAAACCCTACCCCCTCATTAATATTCAACAATGACTTAACCCTTTCCCAAACAAGCCCTTGTTTTTACGTGTCTGCAGTACTTTTGAAAACATTGTGGGAAAAGGAAAAATTTCTTGTAACGAGCAATTTTTCCTTTTCCCACAGTGTTTTCTGTCCATTCGGATAATTTTCTGCCATTGTTATGAAAGTTAAAATTGTCGTCTGCAAACTCTTTCAGTTTGGAAGAGTCTGTCGTTTGGGAAAGGGGTGAATTAGGTCTAGCACATGCTAAGTAGATCTACAAGTTACGTCGTTAAAAAAAAAGGTAAAGCACAGATACAATTTATGTAATAAAAGCCAATCAATCTAGATCTATATGGTCGGTTGTCCTCTGAAACATACCACCTGAAGCTTGAAACAAGCTGTTGTTACAGGGTTTAAGAAGTAAATCGATGATATGTTGGAATTTTAAGAAAAATAATGCTGTTGTAAATCTGTAGAAATGTTCATAGGCTGAGTTTAGTCGTTACTTCCTCAAAATCTTGGTCAAATTCTGCCATATTTGACATTGTTTAACACTGGCGATAGTCAAGCGTGAATTGGAAATGAAGCTGATAATGAAGATTCTTTAACCCTTTCCCATATGACAAATTTTAGACCATTCCAAATTGAAAGCATTGGCAGATATCCAATTTTGAAAGTGGAACAAATAAAGTTGAGTTTTTTGACAGGGTAGAAAATATTGTAGGACAAGGAGAAAATGCCAATAACCAGAATTTTCTCCTTTTCCAAAAATAACCTTCCTTCCCAATTGATTGTTTGGTAAAGGGTTAAATACCACGTGGTCCTGTACGAGGTTTAGCCCCGATATTCACATGGAAATTAAGTCATTTATTAGCGATGATGCAATGATGACGTTTCTTTAGCGAATCAGCCAACTCCATATATGGGTGAAAGGGCGTTTCTTTATGAATAGTGGATTCCGTATATGGAACATTATTTTAGCAATGATGTAATGTGGGCGGAAAAAGACTAAGTCAGTTAAACGCCAAGAAGTTCAAAATTAAATGATTTAAACAGCCACAGTCGGTCACTACGCTCCCTCCTTTTGGCTGTTTAAATCGTTTAATTTTGACTTCTTAGCGTTTAACTATAACATAAACTCACATGAAATAAAGGAGCTCACGTTGGACCTAACTTTCATTTTTGCTACATTATTAGAAAGTTTGCAGGAATGTGGAATCAATGAAGCTTGTTTCATTTCTTCTCAAAAAGTAAACTGTGGGTGATGGAACGATCACTTTATATATTTTTCACCAAAATCTAGCAATTTAATTGCAAAGTTTCACCTTTTGCAATGTTTTCTACCTTTCACACTTACTTTGAACTGTTGTTTGCAACCTCTTTCAATTAGAGCCAGTTTAAAATTTTATGGACTGGTAAAGGGTTAAGACAATCCATATTGCACCATTAACTCTTTACCAAATGACAAAATCTTGGACATGACCAAATTGAAAGCATTTGCAGATGACAAATTAAACATTGCTAAAATGACGATTTCTTTCTATGATGGGAGTAGAAAACACTGTAGGAAAAGGAGAAAATGCTGGTTACCGGCATTTTCTCCTTTTCCCACAGTGTTTTCCGAACCCATCTTCTTTAGAGTCGTTAAAAGTCGGGATTGTGTGGAAAAGAGTTAAAACTGTACCCCCAATTTCGTCTTTGTACCCCCAATTCAAAACCAACATAATTATGGGGTGCATAATTATACCCCCAAATTAAAATCACAGAGGGCATGTAGTAAAATTTTTTAATTTGATTATTTATTCAGCAATATTTTAAATTTTTATGCACAAGATACAGAATAATTATGCAAGTCGAAAGAGCTCTGTCAACCAAATATGTGTTAATGGAAATTAGAAGATTTCAACGCTTGCGTAGTATGCATTAAGAAGTAACGGCATTATTTAGATTTATTCTGGCCTCTGAAATCTTCCACAATTAACCCTTTACCAAACGAAAACATCGACACAGGCCCAAATTGAAAGCACTTGTAGACGACAAAATAAACGTTGCCAAAAATTGAAAACAGTTTCAAGCAGGTAGAAAACATTGTGGGAAAAGGAGAAAATGCTGGTTACCAACATTTTCTCCTTTTCCCACAATGTTTTCAAAAGGCTTCTATCTCAGGGTCGTAAAAACCAGGGATTGTTTGGTAAAGGGTTAAGGAAACATTCAGTAATAAGGCCCTATTTTAAAGCCAATAAAACTCTTAGTACCCTGCCTGGAACATTCCAAAAAATGTTAAAAGTCTAAATAGCACTTGATGGTACACTTAACCTTCATGTGTTTAGTGTACCTAATGTGTTAGTTTATGCACATGACTACTAGTAGATGTGTTATTGATTTTTTTTTTCTCACACTGTCTCAGTCAGGTTCAGACAATTATTTGTACTAATGGTACGGTTACAAAACAGTAAATGCCACCTGCCGGCGTGGTAACTGCCAGTTTTCACTCAAATTCAGCCGATGGCAGCTCAATGGCAGGCACAATCAGCATTTTAGATGCCGCCAGGACGCCGCTGAATTTTTTAAGAAAAAGTTAAAATTTTGTCTTCCACCGGCCGATTTTTCCAATTGTGCCTGTCGTCAGGGCGCCAGGCGGGCGCGGTGGCTATCAAGCGGCAGATGGGCTGCAGGGCAATTATAACTCGGTTGTCACGGGTTGGAGGGCCTTCAATCTTCGGCCGGCGATCAGTAGGAACTAACTGCCAGGGCCCCTGAATATAAATCTGAGGCTATTCACAATAAGAAAGTGTCATCATGGCGGTTCTAACAGCACCAGAGCGACTCAGAGACTTGCGTATTCCTGGGTTGGGCTCTGGTCCCTTGTGCTTTGGTCCTGGTGCTTTGTCCTGCCCCTTACCTCTAGGGGGCAACTTGTTGGAAGGAAAAATTTCTTAAAAATTAGATCTATTTATCTTGTGGTTGATAATTATGATGAACACCTTTTACTAGCAATTATTTATGACCATTCTCACCAATTTGTAACAAATCGGCAGGCGGCATGTAATTTTAAGAATCCTCCAATGTCTAAAAATCGGCAGCCGGCAGTTTCACATTGTTACCATAGTGTTAAAGGTAACTTTCGGTTGTCAGCCAGAACCCTTCTACTCTCTTTGTAAGGACTTGTGTTCACATAATCAAGACATCAAGTGAAATTAGAACATTTAAAGTTGAGTACTGAAGGCATACGGCAAAATCAAGTTAGGTACTATCTTAGAAAGAATTTGTACAGGTGGACCTCAGCTTGCTACTAACCACCAATTGGCTTCTCCACTCAGATGGTCGCTTCTTTATATTTGACTCATTCTAAAATCAGTTTTGTCCAAATTATACCCCTTTTACAACTAAGAATTTACAAACAAATTCCAGCATCTAAAAGATGAGCATGGCTCCTGCATGCAGTGCTGAGCTCTTGACATCTTATCTTGGAATCACATCCATTAACCCATTACCACACAGTCTCTACAATCGACCGTTTATGATGTGAATATCAAATACAAAATAGAGGTCTATTAAACTTTTACCAAAGTCTTGTTTCTTGTCTTTGTTTCTTCTTACCAAGTTGTCTTCAACATGTGTGACATCTCCAAAAATAAGTCTTAAATTATCATCTGGTATATAATCTAAGAAAAGTTCGGTCCTGGCATTAAGATCACCAGTCCTGTGATAAACAAAAGGAGGAGTGAAAGCGAAACTGTTCCATCTGCATTTTGGAAAATTTTACACTTGAGGGAAAAAACTTCTCATTTCTCTGGAAAGCATTGGTAGATCATCATTCTTAGATATGTAATGCTGAATTCATTAAAAATTACTCCTAATGTGATTAAATGTTTTTCAAATAACTGTATGCCATCAAAGTCAGAGTTATTGTAAATATAAGAACCTTCTAGGGAGATATAATTATGTAAATACCATAACAATTATCTATAACTATCTATAGAGTACGTCTTCAGCTATTGGTACTTCAATAAAGGTGCATATTACTGAGATATTTTGTACACTTTGGAAAACCCAAATTTCATGTGTAAAGATTCATTTATGAAACAACTATTATCAATTTTGACACAAATATTAACTGCTACATACACTTGCATATGGCAATACACCAAATTACAAATTTTGTCCGTAGAACATTTGCTCAGAACTATTGGGAACAAAACCTAAAAGCATCAAATATCTCAAACTTCCATGCAGGTGATCAAAGCAGTTGAAAATTTGCATTTTCAAATAAAGTATCATTATCCAATCTGTTCTAAAGATGCAATCAAGGTGAATATGTTTAGAAAAACTTGTTCTATTGCTTAATAAACTTAACATCATTTTTGTACACTTGGGACAATTATGGATAGAAACATAAATTGCAAGAGGCACAGTGTACATAATTTTAAAGTGTCAATGTTGCCCTTCTACAATTTCAAAAGGACTAAGTAAAGATGTATCTTTGGGAAATCACATTCATCTTTTGCAGTGTTATAGATTGATAGGACTAAGGGAGCAAAATGATTTTAAAGTTTCATCCATTAACCCATTACCACACAGTACCTACTTTTGACGACCCTGTGAAAGAAGCCTGTATAAAACATTCTAGGAAAAGAAGAAAATGCTGGTAACCAGCATTTTCTTCTTTTCCCAGAATGTTTTCTACTCTTCACGAAACAAATTTCAAATTTTCAGTCATTTTTATTTTGTCGTCTCCAAACCTATAATTTTGTCATTTGGTAATGAGTTAATAGTTTTCAACCAAACCCTCAGTTGATGCTACGTATTAGGATTATTTCAAAGAGATGATTCTAATGAGTAACCACAACGTGGAGATTGGATGAGAATTAAGAGAATTAAGGGATTTGCAATGGCATAACCCTCTTTTGTCTTTACAATAAAAAACTTAATACTGCTTTAACGTTTGTCTTAACTTAGACTTTTTATCAAATAAGATGATATCTAATTGCCAAGGTGTTCATTGCTTCTAATTTCTTCTCCATATTATAACACCTAGTGCAGACTTGCACTCTTCTACATCTCATGTCTACGTTTCTGTATTGTCTAGGAATATATTCAAGCACATTGTGAATTTTTAGGCAGATGATGGAATTTTTAGTTTAAACATTTTTATATACATCATGCTTTGACAAAAACAAATGACAATAATTGGGAACTGGGGCCCTAGTTATGATAATGGTATCCCTCTTGTTAAGCATTACCCGGGAACAGTCTTCTGGGAATGAATTGATTTTACCCTGCCATTTCTCTTTATATATATCCCACTATAGACAGCTTCTTTGCCTGGACCTTCTTACACCTCAGATAATGACCAAGACTCTTAACTGACCATTAATTATTAGACATTTGAATAAAGCAAGATTTCACTTTAAGTGTACGTTTTTTAATGGTCTCCCTCATTTCAATCAATTTAGCTGTTGATTTTCTTTTAGATTTTATTTTTTAGCCCATTACCACACAATCCCTACTTTTCACGACCCTGAGAAAGAAGCCTTTAGAAAACATAGTGGGAAAAGGAGAAAATGCTGGTAACCAGCATTTTCACCTTTTCCCACAATGTTTTCTACTCTTTATAATTCAAATTTCAAATTTTCAGTCACTTTTATTTTGTCGTCTGCAAATGCTTTTGTTTTGGACAAACCTAAAATATTGTTGTTTGGTAATGAGTTAAAGTCTTTACCAAACGACAAAATTTTACCAAACAACAAAATTCTAAAAATTATGTCCAAATCGAAAGCATTTGCAGATGACAAAATAAAAGTGACTGAAAGTTTGAAATTTGTTTTATGAAGGGTAGAGAACATTCTGGGAAAAGGAGGAAAATACTGGTAACAAAAAATGCTGGTTACCAGAATGGTTTCCTTTTCCAACAATGTTTTCTAAAGGCTTCTTCCTTAGGGTCGTCAAAAGTAGGGATTGTGTGGTAATGGGTTAAGAAGATGATCTACTGTTTTAGCCCAACCTTCTGAAATTTTAAGTAAATTCTGTCTGAGCCTATCAGCTCTCTTTCTTGTAGAGCTATTGATAGGTGTTTTTCCTGAATGGGCCTCTTTCTGCACCTTACTTAGATTGGTGACTTATGACTGTGGCCCTTTTTGTGATTTTCTTTTCAGATTTTCTTTTTTTTGATTAAGTGTATGTCAATTTAAGGTCTGTTATATGTGGGATCATCTTTTCTCCTTTGCAAACAAACCATCTTTGTGTATGATTTGTTTTTTCTATCTTTCTGGCTTCCGGCTTTTCAGCACTTTCATGAAGAGATTTGTTCTTTTTCAGTTTTAACCTGTACTCTTGTATTCTCAAGATTATATCCTATAGCCTTTTTTTTTTTTCACTATTATCAACCTTTTTTTGATTTCAATGTTCTTTTGAAAGGGAATTTGACCACAAGCTTATTCATGATTCAAGTTCTATATTTTTTGAGAATTTGTGTGAAAACTTGATTTTATGTCCCAAGTGTACAACATTAGCAGGTCTGCTCCATCTTCAGGATTAGATAGATGTATATGTATCTTGATAAGAAATTGTTATTATTTGAAAAAGAAAACTGTTTTTCCTTTTCTAGACACTTCAAATGATAAAATGCAGGGGATTTTCTTCCTTTCCTGCGGGGCCGAATTTCGGCCCCATTCCCAATTGTAAAAAGAGTATTTTTTTCCCAATTCCATAAAACAAAATTCCCAATTAGAAGCTAGAAAAAGAAATAGTCTGATGTATCAGCAAGGACCTTCCCTGACCCACAAATTCCATAAATTGGCGGGCACTGAGCAGAGTTCAACCAGGAAATCGACAATCGTCGTATTGTAGGTATGAAACTATTTGGGGGCGAATGAACTATAGACTGTGTCCGTATATTTTCATTATTTTCAATCGATTCATGCATAGACTGGTTACCGCCCCTGATACACTACGTGTATAGGGACAGGTACAGGCTAATCGAAACGGGGCGAATTCTGCCCGTATTATGCGAGGTAACTGTGCAAGTAGTAACTTAGAGTAGCGTCTCTTGATTTTTGTGTGTATGTTTTTGGTGGGTGTAAAAAGCAATAGCTATGAAAATAATTTTCGATATTACTGTCTTTTAAAGTGATTGTTTTGTAATCATAATATAATTACTTATGCATGGTATCATTTCAACAAACGATAGGTGAATGTCTAAAATTTGATAGAAAAAAAATGTTAATGATTATAAGAGTAAATTATTTGATTATTATGTTTATAATAAAAGCTAAATTAATGAATACATGAAAAATTTTCAAGTGCTGACGTTGAACTTTTACTAAAAAAATTAACATCAAAATAACAAATATAATGCACAAGTTTGTACTTGATAAAGCAGAAAGGGTAATAAGATAATCAATTATCTTATAAATTGAATTGTAGGTTGCAATTCTCAAAGATTAAAGTCTGTTGTCCCTTTGAAGAAGCCTGCAGAGATAAGCCTAGGGGCAATAAAACACATGTGGTGTCTAATCATCTTTTAATTCTCCCTTAACATTTGATTACTTTGTTTTGTAAGGAATAAAGAAGCATGTTTCAACATTTATTAACAAGTGTTTGGGGGGGGAAAAATTAAAAGGGGGGAAAATTGTTTGCCGAATATTTATGTATTACTCAGTTGTTCAGATGTCTAATAGTCAAAAAATTAAATGAATAAAGACTTTAGAGAGGATTTGAAATAAAAGTATCTAATTAACCCATTACCAGACGACCAAATTTTAGACTATTCCAAATTGAAACAAATTGCAGACGACATTTTAAAGAGCATTTAAATTGAAAATAAGTACTATGTAGGTTAGAAAAATTTGTGAGAAAAGGAGAAATTGCTTGTTACAAGTAATTTCTCCTTTTCTCACAATGGAATGTTCAGATTTCCCTCTCCTTTTTATCTAAAAAAAAAAAGATCATTCTAGATGGAAAAGGTCTTTTTATCTGAAAGTTATAAATTATGCTCTATGAATACCTGTATTCTACTATTTATTAATAACATAATAATCAAAATAAGAATGAAATAAAGTCAACTGAGCACATTGTCAGGTTACTCGATATATGTTTCGAGCCGTTTCATTGGCCGTATCAATTATCCAATCACAGGGCACGGTACGATTAGCTTGTGCCTGTTGTAATACACGGTATACAACGGTGGCCAGTTCAATTCATGCATTGACTTGATTGTCTGGCTGTAAACCGTTCTTCACGTCGTAAAAAATAGCCTGTTAACTTCTAGGCATCCGCTTCGCGCAATATGCAGCGAAGCAGAGTTTCGTAAAGCAAAAACAAAGAACCCAGCTCCGAAAATGACTGTCTTGAATCAGGAGCAAGTTATAAAAAATACCCGACCTAATCTAGACCACGAGTTTATTTTTTTCTCTCAATTTTCGAGCTGTTGAGCTTCATCTTTTTCTTTGTAAAGAATCGTCTGTAAAATTTGTGAGCAGAGTCTGTTGTCGGCCGAAATGTGTGAAGTTTCCGCATCAAAATTAATTTTTAACAAGGTTTTCTTTCAATACTCTATGATATCTGCCTCAGAAAATGACAATTTATCAATATTTCTATATATGTCAAAACACATACAGAATCGTTTTCAAAGATTAATCGTCATGGGAAAAAACCACGAAAACCCATGACAATGCCAGAAAGATCTCGAGCGATCAGAGACTCTTCAGTCTGTCTTATTTAGCCTTGATAATGACTTTTATCAGCTGACTTGCATACACACAATATAGAAAATTAGACAGGAAATAATTCTCTGTTCATTCACCTGAAAAACAGGTATCTTTATTATTAGAATTAAAAAATCCTACTATACCGGGAGTGGGGGGGGGGGGGGGTTGTCTCGTAGCTTATAGACTGGAACTAGTATGAAAGACTAAAGACAGCACATCCATCCAAACAGAAAAAAGTTTGAGAAAAAAAACAGTATTGATTCAGTAGTTAATTGTAAGGTTAAATATGTTGACAATCTTTTTATGTTCAATAAATATTATTTTCCCAATCTGACTTTTTGTCGATATTTCTTTTCCCAATTTGGCCAGGGGCTTTTTCCCAAAATGCCTGGATAAAGCCCTGAAATGCAATTTGTTAAAATTATCCAGATTTTTCAAAATTCCTAACCTTCAGTGTGAGTATTGAGTTTTTTTCTTATCATACTTGAAGTAATGAATAACTCAACACTTCTTTTGTAGAGTTACTTATGACAAAGACAAATTTGATCAATGATTGTGAAAACACATGCATTTAGAACCTAGACATATTTTTCTCACAGATAAGCAATGATAGTACTTTGTAGCCCAGGAACTTTACAGTTAAGTGTAATTCAGGCTTGAAATTCAGGCTTTTGTTAAGGCCTGTTTCACATCAGCCTTGCGATTTTTTCGTCGTACGATTTCTGACGCAAACACGATCGCTACCTATTCGTAGCCGTCGCACATACTGCAAATTTGAAAAGCGATCTCCGTACGTTGTTTGTATGGTTGACTCACGAAGTGTACGGTGTTCGCAGGTTGAACGTACGAAAAAGACAAAGTGACGTGTTCGCACGGCTGTCATGCGGTTATCTTAAGGCTGCCGCACAAATTCCCAAGGCACCCGCAAGACTGCCGTAAGAATTTTCAAAGTTTCTTACGACCACCGCACGGCAAGCACGAATTTGCAAGACAGCTGTACGGTGTTCGTGCGATCGCCTTAAGGAGGAAGAATTATATCTCCTCTTGTCCAGATTTTGATATATATAGACACAATGGTATGCAGCAGCATCCTCATTCTTCAGAAGGCCTTCAAAGAGTTAACTCCGGCTATCCAGGCACAGAGGTTGCGTATTGCAGCCATGAACAGGGTACTCGTTGATGAAGAACGGGACGACGCTATTTTATGCTAAAGACATATTTGTCACTCTTGTACAAGCACATGCTTTCTTCATCTGAACCCTGGGTTGGTGGTACCTCGGTTTTATAGGGTTCAATGGGAGGTTCAGCAATCGTAGCCTTCCCCTTTCGCCTTTGAGATCTTCGTTTCTGAGGCATGGCCTTCTCTTCCTGAAATCTCGATAGCGACAGATGACGAACAAGATATAAAACTTTTTAAAAGAAGAGGGATGACGTTAAGTTTTCGCAAGGCATTTGCGGGGCAGCCGTGCAAATCAATACGTTGTTTGTACGTTCCGCAGTAGTCTTCAGACAGACTTTCACCAAACGCAAGGCGCTCGCAAGACAGCCGCAAGATGTCCATGCGATCATCGTGCAGTCTTCGCAAGACAAACGCAAGTATAGAACCGTATGATTGATATGCGATGGTCTCAAGGTAACCGTACGGATGCCGTATGGCATCCGTACAGTTGCCATGCGAAGTCAAAAATCGCAAAGAAAGCGCAAAGAAAATGAGCATGTTGAAAAACCAGCTTGCGACGTCTACGGCGTTGGGAATTCGTACGGAAGTCTTGCGGAGTCCGCGCGAAGTCCTGCGATTTGTCAAAAAATGTTCCCGTGCGGCTGTCGTAAGGCTGGTGTGAAACAGGCTTAAAATGTCTCGCAAAAGCCCCACACTTGGGACATTTTTGGGGTGTTTTGTTAAAAGATCTTTTTACTAGAGTAAGATATCACAACGAAACTTTGCATGCCTATTAACCATCAGGTAACTCATCTAAAGGACTAAAAGGATATTCAATTAAACCTCATGATAGAGAAATATTTGAATGTTTCAGTTTGGCTTCATTTTTTTTAACACACCCTGGCATAGGGAGGATGGGTGATGTGTCATATAAGATACATGTAGGTCTAAGCTTCGAAGAACATGACCTGCAAAACAACTGTGGTAACTTGTACTTTGTATGGTACTACACTTAATATGTGAATCAGTCCAGAGCAGAGGATTATTGATTTTTGTGTATCTCAGTGAGGCAGCATTTCATAGTTCATGTATACATGTATTTGTTAACCCTTTCCTGAACAATCCCTGGTTTTTACATGGCTGCAGTACAGGTCTTTTGAAAACACTGGGCTGATAACGAAATTTTCTGCCATTTTCGTCAAATTTGAAATTGTCATCTGCAAGCACTTTTAGTTTGGAAGAGTCTAAAATTTGTTGGCATGTGTCCTTTGAGTTGCAGGACATGGGTCCAATGCAACTATGCTGGGCAAACAAGTTAATAGTGCAGTATGGACATGATAAATGAGACCATGAATAAGCCCTGCCAGGGTGGCTCAGTTGTGAGCATGTCAGACTATTGACCTGGTGGTTGTGAGTTTGATACCCAGTCTAGGCAAACTTCCTTTCTGGCATATTTTCGCCTCTCACGTCTGCCGAAACATGTAAGAAAAGTAGTTGGTGGCTTTGGAAAGAAAGTTGTGTTAGTACTGATGTGAGGAAGCCAGGAAACATGTGCCTGGCCGACCGCCATTATATGACCTAAGCTGTTACAGTGGTCTTAAATCCCAATGCAACCAATTACCAACCAATTAATTTTCTTCAGATTTTTATTTCATTTAAAACTCTGGTTGAAATTGTAAGGAATTTCTTGAAAAAATCTCTGAAATCTGTGCATCCATTCTGATTTAGTTTGGCAGGAATGTTCCTTCGGTGACCCTATTCACAATTTACTTACAAAAATTTGGATTTGTAAGAGAACTTTTAAAAAAGATCTAGACAAACTACAATGTGATTTGTGTTTATTTAGAACCTTTTCAATAGATATAGATAAGAAAATTAATGATGTTGCTATATATCATTATTAGCCTGACTATTAGAAGAATATGAAGAGTTCTTCTATTCTCTGACATGTTTTCATCCGTTTGAAATTTTTATGTGCAATATCAGAATTCTATATCTACACAAGCTGGACAAGCTTTTGGACAGTGATACCTAGGCAAAGTTCTTATACTTTGATTTGTTATCTAGTCGATTTGATTTTTTCAACCTTTTTGTAAGCCCGTCGCAGACAAGACATTATGGGATCACCCGTGGTGTCCAGGCGGGCGGCGACCAGTTTTTTGTCCGGAGCATATCTTCAGAACTATACAACCTATGGCTGTGAAATTTTGTTGGTGGATAGATCTCATCAAGGGGGAGTGCAGTGCACATGAACCTTAACTCTTGCTTGCTTAATTTTTCAGTTATTGCCCTTTGTTTATTTTCATACTTGAATTTTGTCCGGAGAATATCTCCAAAACTATACTAGCTGTGGTTATGAAATTTTGTTGGTGGATAGATCTCATCAAGAGGGAGTGCAGTGCACACAAACCATAACTCTGGCTTGATTAATTTTTTAATTATTGCCCTTTGTTTATTTTCATACTTGAATTTTGTCCGAAGCATATCTCCAAAACTATACTAGCTATGGTTATAAAGTTTCGTGGGTGGTTACAACTCGGGGTAAGACGGGCGTATCTTGCAACAATTTGCCGCTCTTGTTCGACTATGCTGCTATTTTCCTGAAGTGCTGCATTATTCGATTTTTTCAAGTATATTAGATCTGTTTGATACCATGGCTATAATGGCAGGCTTATAACCTTACATGGCATACGATAAACTTTGCAAAAATTTTCCTTTTATGTTGCGTGCTAAATGACCTCTACTGTCAGTGTGCTGTAGAACCCCATTCATTCATTCATTCTTGAAACTGGATTCCAACCAATCTTTGCAGGGATGTTCTTTGGATGAGCTTTATGACATTCATATTGTAAATTTTAGTTCATTTAAATAGTTTCTTGCTGTTATCGGTAGGCATATTTTCTTATTTTCTATATAGCAGAAACTTAAAAATTCTTCCTTGAACCCATTTCATTTGATTTCATTCAAATTCCAGAGATGTGTTCCTTGGATAAACTGTTATTGGATTTCTTAATCATAATCCAATCTAAAGCATGGCTTTCATCGTGTAGGGCTTACGGTATGGCCTTCGATGGGATATAATGAAACTTTGATCTGATTGAACTACTGATACTCAAGTTGAAACAAATTTCCAAGATCCGTGGACCATTCATTTACAGATTCCTTTTAAATATGTTGATCCATTTTGTGGGTAGGGCTCATTTTCTTCCAATGGCATTATTTTCATATATATCTGTAGCCTTAGATGGATCTCTTCCAACTATGTTCAAATGGATGCCCTCTTCCTGAGAGCTTCCAGATTTGACATGTAGCATCACCAGATTGATCTCTACGAAGTTTATGAAATAATGCCTCTGGGGTCAAAAACAGCCCCACTCCAGGGGTCCATAGTTTAGAAATGTACTGGGTTACAGCAGCTTCAAAAATCTTCCCAAATCATTAAGCCTAGGGCTTCCTTGTTCAACATGTACAGTGATTTTTTTACAATTTGCTATCAGTGAGTCCTGGGACTCGCTGGGATGAAAAACTATGAGTCTGAAACCAACTTTATGAGTCCCACCTTTTAACTCATTACCAAAAGGCAAAATTTTAGGTTTGTCCAAATCGAAAGCATTAACAGACAACAAAATAAAAGTTATTGAAGATTTGTTTTTTTTTGTGAAGGGTAGAAAACATTGTCGGAAAAGGAGAAAATGCTGGTGACCCGCATTTTCTCCTTTTCCCACAATGTTTTCTAAAGGCTTCTTTCTCAGGCATCAAAAGTAGGGATTGTGTGGTAATGAGTTAAAGCCCATAAAAAAAAAAAATATCATTCAAATTGTTAAAAAATCTGTATGGTCTGATTTATGAATTCTCAGTCATAAATTCCCTTCACTTTCGTAAGTTAGCCAACTGAAAAGTTTAAGCTAGTGTGACTTGAATTCTCTCAGTTTCGAATCGGCCAGGGCCGAATCCACGCCGATTGAACTAGCCGATGATTTCTCGTTATTCTCGACATTTTTATCGGTATGTAAGTCACTATGAGTCGGCAGGTCAGACTCTTGTGATTTTGTAAACAAACTAGTTAAAGTTTGTTGATTGTGATTGGATTTTGCCTTCTTTTTTGGTTGCATTACTTG
This sequence comes from Tridacna crocea, assembly GCA_943736015.1. Classification (NCBI taxonomy): domain Eukaryota; kingdom Metazoa; phylum Mollusca; class Bivalvia; order Cardiida; family Cardiidae; genus Tridacna; species Tridacna crocea. The sequence continues at coordinate 41,375,925 of OX031065.1, forward strand.
CGCTTACATCCTTAAGATATGTATACGCATTGGAATTTTTTCGACGAAATGGAAATCATTTGAAGATATCGAAATAGCCCGGGTATAAAAAAGATTCAAAAAGTAATTTTTTGCCGATGAGGACATAAAATGATAGTTGTTCAATCCCGACTACAGTTTTCTGCAATTGAGAAAGAAAGAGTAGGCTATGCCTTGAAGCGGATCTATAACGTCCGTGCTGGATGTCGATCTTCCGTGTACCCGAATAAAAAGAAAACCGGAAACCATTCCATACACTAGAACGCTACTTAAGCTAAAAATACACCAGAAAATGAGGGTACCAGTCTAGAGTAGAAAAATTACCGGTGTTTCGATAGAAAATGTAAACACTTTAATTGATCGGGATCAAACGAAGTTTTGCAAAAGGCATTGATATCAAAATCAATGTGTCTCGAAAATGTACATATCTCAAAGTTTTGCGTCCTCAGTAATTTCTTTGCGTCCCTGACGCGGGACGCACAGGTAAATGAAACACTGCATGTAGCATCACCAGATTGATCTCTATCAAGTTGGTTGGCTAACCTGAGCACGAAATTCTCATGGTGAGCTTTTGTGATCGCCCATTGTCCATCGTCTGTCGTCCACAATTTCTTTAAGGGATGTTCCTTGGGTGAAGCTCTACCAAAGTTGTTAAGAAGATTGAATTCCAGCCATAACTCTGGTTGCCATGGCAACCAGGAGGAAAGATAGCAAAATCTTTGAAAATCTTCTTCTCTGAAACTAAAAGGCGTAGAGTTTTGACATTTGGTATGTACGAACTCCTAGTGAACGTCTACCAAGATTGTTCATATGATGCCCCTGGGGTCGAAACTGGCCCCGCCCCTGGGGTAACAAGTTTGGAACATAGGAACAAAGACAGAAAACTTTAAAATTCTACTAATCTGAAACTAGAAGGAGCAGAGCTTTGATATTAATATGTAGCATCTCCTAGTGGACCTCTACCAAGGTTTTCATATGGTGCCCCTGGGGTCAAAACTGCCTTGAAGCTGGAAGTTGTAGAGCTTTGATATTTCATAATGTAGCATCTTCTAGTGGACCTCTACCAAATACGATACAATGATCCGGGGGTCCAAACTGGCCCTGCCCTGGTGGTCACAAGTTTGAACATGGGAACAAAGAAGGAAAACTTCGAAATTCCTCAGTTCTGAAAAAAGATGGAAACTTTGTACATGTGTTTCTTATGATAGTCTGCCAATAACAATATTTTACCCTTTTTCATTAAATGTCATGTCATTGAAAAAAGCGGCTTGGTGTAAATTTTCACTAACCACCAATACATGTATCTCTTTCACTACAGGACAAAATGTAATTAAACTTCATCTTGTTAAGCGACAGATAATAGTTAGTCAATTTCATTTCGTGAAACAACATGTTATCAAAAAAGGGGACTAAATGTATAATTTCATCATGGACCAATAACAGTCAGTTCGCCCATCCATCCATCTTGACAGATATCTTCTAAAATTCTTGGCATTTATGAAACTTCAAACATGTTTTCCTTAGGATAGTCTTTTGATACAATTTTCCTCTGTAAGATGTGTCACAGAAAATGGGGTTACCTAGCGCATACTGGACTTGTTGAGCCCCAATAGATCAGTCAGTAATGTGAGCATATAGTCTAGGGTTCCCAGTTTGCACTGGTTTGATTACTGTCTCAGCCAACATCCTTTGACATTTGATCAAAAGTTACTGAGACAAGTCACCTTTGTGTCTTACCAAAGAGCAAATGATGTTTTAATCTATCATTTGACCACCATTTTGACCAGGAAATTAATGCCTGGCCTTCCAAGTTAATTCAATCCCTTAAAATACAATCCTGATTTTCAGTGACCCTGAATAAGAAAGGTTGTGAAAGCATTTTCGCAAAAGAAGAAAATGCTTTTGTACAGTTACATACTCTGTCAGAATTATTTGGCCTTGAACATTGATATTTGGTATTTATCTTCATTGTAGATCTTTACTGCTTAGTACTCAGGTGAGCGATATAGGACCATCATGGTCCTCTTGTTTCAAAAAAGAATGCCCCTGGGCTCAAGAACGGCCTCGCATCATGGATCCAAAATTCAGAAAATACCGTAATCTGAGCAACTTAAAAATTCTTCTAGTCCTAAACCATAAAGCCTAGGGCTTCCATATCAACTTGTATCATCAGACTGACTTCCACAAACTTTATTAAAATGATACACCTGGCCCCAAAAATTGCTCCACACCAGGAATCCAAAGTTTGGAAAAGCTCAATTAGAGCAATTTCAGAATTCCTCTTGTCCTAAACCATAAGCCTGTAATGTATTCCATATTTGGCAAGTAGCATTACCATGGGTCTTTACCAGTTTAGGCCCATGACTTGAAAAATGGAAAAGTGTTTCCATAATTAATTTTATATACCTCTACCAAGTTGGTGTTTGGATTGAAACAGGACTCTGTCCTCATTTACATAGGGCTTACATGAATAGGTCAATTCAAAGGAGCTTGATCTTAGGAGAGTGATCAAGGGGCCAGTGGCCCTCATATTTCTTGTTATTTAACCCAATTTTCAAAGGATAAATTTACTGAAACTTACGCAGGTATTGTATCCGTCATGAAATGACTTAAAAGTCACAAAGAGGGAAAAATTGGCTCCACAAAGCCGCAGGCACCCTAAAGTAACCAAAAACAATGTCAATGTTATTTGATGCTGTTGTGACATCATTAACCACAAGGGCAACAATCAGGTTATTGTTAGACGCCTTAGAACAGTTCTGGGTATCACACAACTTTTAAAAATGAAAACTGGGAATTGCAGATTAAACAATGAGATCCGCCAAATAAACTATTTCCAACAGAGTCGGGTGGTCTTATACCTGTGACTTTAGGTTGGTCGAAAAGAAATGTTTATTGAATGTTAATTTGGTCTGAAAAGAGAAGTGCAATGAATGGCCCATAAAACATGGCCCTTTGACTGAATTTGATTGAAAAATATTTGTCCATCTAATCCTACAACATGGCACTCTGGCTTAATTTGGTCTAAAAGAGATGCCCATTGAATGGCCCCTACAGCATTGCCCCTTGACTGAATTTGGTCCAAAAAGATTTGTCCATCAAGTGGCCCCAAAAACATGGCCCTCTGGCTGAATTTAGTCGAAGAGAGATGTCCATTGAATGGCCCCTACAGCATGGCCCCTTGACTGAATTTGGTCCAAAAGATTTGTCCATTGAGTGGCCCCTAAAACATGGCCCTCTGGCTGAATTTAGTCGAAGAGAGATGTCCATTGAATGGCCCCTACAGCATGGCCCCTTGACTGAATTTGGTCCAAAAGATTTGTCCATTGAGTGGCCCCTAAAACATGGCCCTCTGGCTGAATTTAGTCGGAAAGAGATGTCCATTGAATGGCCCCTACAGCATGGCCCCTTGACTGAATTTGGTCCAAAAAGATTTGTCCATTGAGTGGCCCCTAAAACATGGCCCTCTGGCTGAATTTAGTAGAAAAGAAATGTCCATTGAATGGCCCCTAAAACGTGGCCCTTTGACTCAAAATAGTAGCACGAAAAAAAATGGCCCCTTAAAAGGGGCCCTTTAAGTAATGGCTCCTTAACCTAAAACAGTGGACCGTCCGTGCGTCCGTGCGTCCGTCCGTCCGTGCGTTAACTTTTTCTTTAAACATCTTCTTCTCTGAAACTACCCATCCAATTTTGATGAAACTTCACAGAAATGATCCTGTCATGGTCCTCTTCAGAATTTCTTGAAAGAATTTAATTTCTTCAAAAACTCTGGTTGCCATGGCAACAAAACTGAAAAATTTTAAAAATCTTTGAAAATCTTCTTGTCTGAAACTGTAAGGCCTAGGGCTACTAAATTTTGCATGTAGCTTTATCTAGTGGACCTCTACCAAGTTTCTTCAAATTATAGCCCTGGGGTCAAAATTGGCCCCGCCCCGGGGGTCACAAGTTTTGCATGGGCTTATTTAGAGGAAACTTTAAAATTCCTCTTCTACCTAGGCATAGGGCCTAGGGCTACCAAATTTGGCATGTAGTTTTATCTAGTGGACCTCTACCAACAGTGTCCAAATTATAGCCCTGGGGTCAAAATTGGCCCCTCCCCGGGGGTAACAAGTTTTACATGGGCTTATATAGGGAGAACTTTAAAATTCTTCTTCCACCTAGCCATAGGGCCTAATGCTACCAAATTTGGCATGTAGCTTTATCTAGTGGACTTCTACCAAGGGTGTCCAAATTATAGCCCTGCGGTCAAATTTGGCCCTGCCCCGGGGGGTAACAAATTTTACATGGGCTTATATAGGGAAACTTTAATAATATACTCGTACCTAGCTGTAAGGGCTAGGGCTATCAAATTTTGCATGTAGCTTTATCTTGGGGGTCTCTACCAAAAGGTGCCCAAATTATAGCCCTGGGGTCAAATTTAGCCCCGTCACAGGGGGTCACAAGTTTTACATGGGCTTATATAGGGAAACTTTAATAATCTACTCGTACATAGCCATAAGGCCTAGGGCTACCAAATTTTGCGTGTAGCTTTATCTTATGGGCCTCTACCAAGAGGGCCCGAATTTTAACTTTGGGGGTCAAGTTTGACCCCACCCCAGGGGTCACAAGTTTTACATTGGCTTTTACAGTGAAAACTTGATAAACCTGTCTCATGGGTCACATATTTTAGAGGGCCTTTTATTGAGTAAACTTGTTTTACAGGGCTTTTTATTGGGCAAGATTAAAAAATCTTCTTGTTTATAAACACACATTGTAGTTTCATATTGTAGGTCTGGGGTCAAAATTGCCTCCATTCAGGGATCACAAGTTTAACATGGGCTTCAAATATAGTCACTTCAATTTAAACATTAATCAAGGGAAATAACTCTTTTTATGAAAGATAAAGTTTGGTACTACAGTAAAACCTTGTTATTTCGAGTCTCGGACATTCGAGAACCCGGCATATTTCGAGGAATTCCCAGAGTCCCGGCAAAAACTCTACTTTATTGAACCAAAAGTAGCTCGGTAATTTCGAGTCTCGATAAGTCGATAATTCGAACACGGATGGTGGTCCCTGTAAATATTTTCCTTCTTTAAATTGATTGTTTATTCGAATACAATAGTTTCGCACCTCTCCAACGATTGTTTTCACACCTTTCCAAGCAAAGGATTTCATCTCGCCAGCCTGTCTACGGTGTGGCGCAAGTTTTACAAACTGTTAATTACTTCGGGGTATTCATACCACAATATGATTTGAGAAGGTGTTGACGTTAATTAATGATGAGAGGCTACTTGTGACAACAGCCCTTTAAATTCATTGTTGATCCTGAAAAGTCAGTTTAGTAACACCATTTGTGATCAGACGACGCCATATTTTTATCAATTTTCGTGTCAAATCTATTTATAGCATCAGGTTTTTCCCAGTCGCATCGCCACAGATTAGGATCCGTTTGATCACATAAATTTTATCTATTTTGTTACGCTGACGTCGTAATTACTTCGGGTTTGTGTGAATATCAGAATCAGAATTCTGATTCGGAGTGACTATCACTGATACCTTACTATGTCGTAGAAATTTACCTTTGGCACTGGTAAATGTGATTTTCACGGGTTGTGTAGATATTCTGATCTGTTTTCGTGTCGAAGACATTGGCAATGAGAAAAGTCGAAATTCTCTGTTTTTAGCTCCACTGGCCGAAGGCCAGCGAGCTATTGTCATGGCGTTGTGTCCGTCGTGCGTCCGTCCGTCCGTCCGTCCGTTCGTTCGTTCGTCCGTTCGTCCGTGCGTGCGTCCGTAAACTTTTTCTTTAAAAAACTTCTCCTCAGAAACTATTGACTGGATTTTTACCAAATTTCACAGGAATGTTCCTTAGGTGGTCCTCTTTCAAATTCCTTCAAATAATTCTGTTCCATGAATAATGCTGGTTGCCATGGCAACCAAAGTAAAAAACCTTTAAAAATCTTCTCCTCCCAAACCGCTAATTGGATAGCATTATTTTTTTGCAGGAATGTTCCTTAGGTAGAGGTCTACAGAATTCCTTAAAAAAAAAAAGATCCGTCAAAAAACATGGCTTTTATGGCAGACTCATTTTCCTTTTATGGTATAAAGTAAAATTTTTGAAAAATTCCTTCTCTCAAACTACTTGTTTTGATTTCATTGTTGTATTGAAGGTAAGTTCCAATGGTGATAAGTCTTTACCATACAATCCTGACTTTTAAGGACCCTAAAGAAGAAGTCTTTGGAAAACAGTCTTGGAAAAGGAGAAAATGCTGGTAATCAGCATTTTCTCCTTTTCCCTCAGTGTTTTCTACTCTATCAAAGAGAGAAATCATTTCATCAATGTTTAATTTGTTATCTGCAAATGCTTTCAGTTTGGTCACATCCCAAATTTTGTCGTTTGATAAAGAGTTAAAGATGGTTGCTTTACATAATCTATAATCCTTTTCATATAAAACAAGGGAAACTCTACACTTTGATAAGTTCTGGTAAAGGTTTGTTGACCTACTGGTGACCTGGTACAAGGAGGGACAGGGCTTTACTGTTGTGATAGGCATTTTGTTATCAAATCAAACTGATCCCTGACAAAGAAGACTTTAGAAAACATTGTGGGAAAAAGAGAAAATGCTGGTAGCCTTTTCCCACAATGTTATCTACCCTTCACAAAACAACTTTAAAATTTTCAGTAACTTTTATTTTTTCATCTACAAATGCTTTCCATTTGGACAACCCTAAAATGTTGTCATTTGGTAATGAGTTAATTATAACCAGAAGACAAAATTTTTATAACTGGCCATAATTGAAAGATATTACAGACCACATAATAAATCTTCAAATTAGTAAAACTTGTATCAAAAAGGGTAGAAATTATTGTGTAAAACTAAGAAAATGCAGGTAACTTTTATTTTCTTCTTTTCTCACAATGATTTTCATAGCTTTTTTTAGCTCACCTGAGCACGAAGTGCTCATGGTGAGCTATTGTGATCGTGCTGTGTCCGTCGTCCGTCGTCCGTCGTCCGTCGTGCGTCGTGCGTCGTGCGTCGTCCGTCGTCAACTTTTTACCTTGTGTACGCTCTACAGGCCACAGTTTTGGTCGGATACTCATGAAAGTTGGTCAGGATGTTTGTCTCGATGAAATCTCGGACGAGTTCGAAAATGGGTCATGTGGGGTCAAAAACTAGGTCACTAGGTCAAATCTTAGAAAAACCTTGTGTACGCTCTAGAGGCCGCATTTTGAGTCGGATACTCATGAAAGTTGGTCAGGATGTTTGTCTCGATGATATCTCGGACGAGTTCGAAAATGGGTCATGTGGGGTCAAAAACTAGGTCACTAGGTCAAATCTTAGAAAAACCTTGTGTACGCTCTAGAGGCCGCATTTTGAGTCCGATACTCATGAAAGTTGGTCAGGATGTTTGTCTCGATGATATCTCGGACGAGTTCGAAAGTGGGTCACGTGGGGTCAAAAACTAGGTCACCAGGTCAAATCTTAGAAAAACCTTGTGTACGCTCTAGAGGCCGCATTTTCAGTCGGATACTCATGAAAGTTGGTGAGGATGTTTGTCTCGATGATATCTCGGACGAGTTCGAAAGTGGGTTACGTGGGGTCAAAAACTAGGTCACCAGGTCAAATCTTAGAAAAACCTTGTGTACGCTCTAGAGGCCACATTTTCAGTCGGATACTCATAAAAGTTGGTCAGGATGTTTGTCTGGATGATATCTCGGACGAGTTCGAAAGTGGGTCACGTGGGGTCAAAAACTAGGTCACCAGGTCAAATCTTAGAAAAACCTTTTGTACGCTCTAGAGGCCACATTTTCAGTCGGATACTCATGAAAAATGGTCAGGATGTTTGTCTGGATGATATCTCGGACGAGTTTGAAAGTGGGTCACGTGGGGTCAAAAACTAGGTCACCAGGTCAAATCTTAGAAAAACCTTTTGTACGCTCTAGAGGCCACATTTTCAGTCGGATACTCATGAAAGTTGGTCAGGATGTTTGTCTGGATGATACCTCGGACGAGATCGAAAATGGGTCACGTGGGGTCAAAAACTAGGTCACCAGGTCAAATCTTAGAAAAACCTTTTGTAGGCTCTAGAGGCCACATTTTTAGTCGGATACTCTTGAAAGTTGGTCAGGATGTTTGTCTGGATAATATCTCGGACGAGTTTGAAAATGGGTCACGTGGGGTCAAAAACTAGGTCACTAGGTCAAATCTTAGAAAAACCTTTTGTATGCTCTAGAGGCCACATTTTCAGTCGGATACTCATGAAAGTTGGTCAGGATGTTTGCCTGGATGATATCTCGGACAAGAACGAAAATGGGTCATGTGGGATCAAAAACTAGGTCACTAGGTCAAATGTTAGAAAAACCTGTTGTAGGCTCTAGAGGCCACATTTTCAGTCCGAAACTCTTGTAAGTTGGTCAGAATGTTTGTCTTGATGATATCTCAGACAGGTTTGAAAATGGGTCATTGGGGGTTAAAAACTAGGTCACCAGGTCAAATCTTAGAAAAACCTTGTATATGCTCTGGATGCCACATTTTCAGTCCAACACTCTTGAAAATTAGTCAGAATGTTTGCCTTTATAATATCTTGGATGACTTTGAAAATGGGTCATGTTGGGTCAAAAACTGGGTCAATAGGTCAAATGTTATAAACACTTTTTGTATGCTCTGGAGGACACATTTTCAGTCTGATACTCCTAAAACTTGTTCATAATATTTGTCCTGGTGATACCTTGAATGGGTTTGAAAATGGGTCATGTGGAGTCAAAAACTAGGTCAATGGGTCAAATATTAGAAAAACCTTGTGTACACTCCAGAGGCTACATTTTCTGCCTGATACTCTTCAGACTTGGTCAGAATGTTTGTTTTGGTGATGTCTCAAAAGAGTTTGATAATGGGTATTTGTCGGGTCCAAAACTAGGTCACTTGATGAAATCTTAGAAAAACCTTTTGTACACTGTAGAGGCCACATTTTCAGTCCAATACTCATGAAACTTGGCCAGAATGTTTGTCTTATTGATATCTCAAAAGTGTTTGATGATGGGTAATGTCTGATAAAAAACTAGGTCACTGGGAAACTAGATGGTGCATGTTTGGTCAATAAACTCAGGTGAGCGATTTCAGGGCCATCATGGCCCTCTTGTTTCTTTAGTGACCAAAAATGCAGGAATGAATGGTAATAGTTAAAAACTTCTCTTCGCCGTTACAGAAAAATCAGGCCTGTGGAGCGATACAGGCGCTCAAGCGCCTCTAGTTTATCTCTCATTAGCTCACCACTATAACTTCAGTAATTGACACTTCTATGACCATTTCAACAGCGCCGAAATCAAACAGTACCGTTTGTGATTAAAATTTTGACGTCTTCCTCGACATTTAAAACAATAAAAGGGCAGATTTTACGAATTTGTTAAAATTACTGAACACGGCTTTTCCAAAAACTATCGAAAGAAAGGCCAGATTATTTAGAATATATATTAAAAATCCATACTCATATGATCAAAACAGGAAAATTAACAGAAAATAACCCTTTAGATACTACAGTATATTGTTCAAATATGGTAAATGAATCAATCAAATAGGGACAGATAGGTCTACAAAGTTACACTGCTCGGGAGGAAGACTTTGATCGTCGATCTCGAACGCATTGCATTTTTTTCCAATGACATTTTGGATGATTCGAGCACCGCGAAAACTCGAGCATTTTGCTCGGCCCCCTGGGACCTCGAATTATCGAGATTTTACTGTATTTACTTCCCTTGATTATCAAACTGCTTTGATACATGGTTGGTGCTAGACATTAAGTTTTTTGATAGAAAATATTCTGTTTTCAAGGAGTGTCATTCTTTTTGATGCTAATAGTTATGCTCACATGAGGTGAATAATAAATTCAGAGTAAGGTTTCTATCATTCAGCTTATTTTTCCAAGGATTTTACCTTTCATGCCAATGAATTAATCTACTTGTATTGCCTGACATTGTTTTTGAAGGCCCTCTTTTTCATGGTCATGAACACTTCAATTTGTGTGGTAAAGGGTTAAAAAGCCAGTGGAGCGATACAGGGCCATCATGGCCCTCTTGTTAAAACATTGCTGACCTAGGTTCCTGAAGGAATTAATGGTCAATATTCATGATAAAGTTGTTCATTTAATCACTTTGAGAATCAAAACAAAATCAATAAATGCAAGCTTCTTTGGAACTATTTTTCGTTCATAATGTACCTGTCAAAGAAGCACACAGGCTTCATGTAAATTTCATTATACATTATTCATGTATGCCTATGTTTTAACACATTATGGACTATTATTCTTGTTATACAATTATGTGATAAAAAGAATCTGACTCTTGTTGGTTTTTTAGGTAAAGTGTTATTAAACTTGTCCACAAAAATTGTTATTTAGCTTTTCAAAGGCTCGCTTAATAATATTTGTCGTAGACACGTTTGATTGTCAGGGATGTAAAAGTTTTAGGCAGGATCCAAAAAATGCACTCGTCCGTCTGAATTTACGGGTAAGAAATGGGAGAGGATTAGTGAAATGTCTGCCATAATGGTCCGATAGGACAAGTGGTTAATAGGAGATATTAAAACAAGTTTTTCAGATGATTATTTAACTTAACACAAGACAAAAGGGCTGTTCAATTATTGAAAAAGCGAATCAAGGCTATTCAGGAAATCAAGTTTTGAAACAGAACATAAAACATGCTGGTCCCTGCCCCAAATAAAGACCGGTTTCAAGTCAGCCTAATGATACAACCCGGGACCTTTCATTGCAAACAAAAATCTCGTAATATGCTTTGGTTGAACCTAATTTAATATGAGCGACTTCATTTTGCTAATTATTGAAACAAACGATATTAACAGTAATGCAAATACTTTCCCCGATACTTTAACTTCAAAAAGCTATTATTTTGGCTTTATTGATTTCTGTAACTTAACTGGAAAAATGATACCAGTTTTTAGCTCCACTGGCCAAAGGCCAGCGAGCTATTGTCATGGCGTTGTGTCCTTCGTGCGTGCCTCCGTCCGTGCATGCGTGAGTCCGTAAATATTTTCTTTAGAAAACTTCTCCTCAGAAACTACAGTCTGGATTTTTACTAAATTTCACAGGAATGTTCCTTAGGTGGTCCTCTTTCAAATTCCTTCAAATAATTGTGTTCCATGAAGAATTCTGGTTGCCATGGCAACCAAAGTAAAAAACCTTTAAAAATCTTCTCCTCCCCAACTGCTAATTGGATAGCATTATTATTTTGCAGGAATGTTCCTTAGGTAGAGGTTTATAGAATTCCTAAAAAAGAAAAAAATGATCCGTCAAAAAACATGGCTTTTATGGGAGACTCATTTTCCTTTTATGATATAAAGTAAAATCTTTGAAAAATTTCTTCTCTCATACTCTTTGTTGGATTTTATTGTTGTTTTCACTGTGGGAAAAGGTGAAATTACTCGTAATCAACCAAAGATGAGAAGTCTTTCGAAAACACTGTTGGAAAAGGAGAAAATGTTGCTAATCAGCATTTTCTCCTTTTCCCTCAGTGTTTTCTACTCTATCAAAGAGAGAAATCATCATTTCATCAATGTTTTATTTGTTGTTTGCAAATGCTTTCAGGTTGGTCACATCCCAAATTTTGATGTTTGGTAAAGGGTTAAAGAGGGTTGCTTTACATAATCCATTGTCCTTTTCATATAAAACAAGAGAACCTCTGCACTTTTATTAGTTCTGGTAAAGGTTTGTTGACCTTCTGGTGACTAAGTGCAAAGTGGACAGAAGGGGTGTTAATCCTGGTGACCTAGTTTTCTATATTTAGATGTTTCCCCACCCATAATGGTTTGTGACAAAACCCTCTTTAACTATAACCAGATGACAAAATATTTTAACTGCTCATAATTGATAGATGTTGCAGACAATATAATATAGCTTCAGATTAGTAAAACTTGTATCAAAAAGGGTAGAAATTATTGTGGAAAACTGAGAACATGCTGGTGACCATTATTTTCTTCTTTTCTCGCAATCTTTTTCTTAGCTTTTTCTCTTCAGTTGGTAGCTAAAATGCAGGATTGAATGGTAATTGTTAAAAACTTCTCTTCACTGTTACAGAAAAATCAAGCCTGTGGAGTGATAGAGGCGCTCAAGCGCCTCTAGTTAAGAACTTGTATTTATGGTTCGTTGTAACGTATCCATTTCGTCTGAAAAATAGAAACTGAGTCCAATTTTGAAAGGGTTTTTCTCATCAGATGAGTGAGGATCAGAGCAGGGCAAGTGTTTTTTCAGTCACTTGTCCTACAGGACGAGTGCCTTTTCTGGAAATTTTTGGACCCTGTTAGGGTGTGTGATAACATGGGATATGAGCCATAATGCTGGTAAAAGGGGGTTAATCTTTATGATGCATTACATCAAGCAAGGTGTCACATGATACCAAGGATCTATTAAAGTTTTTTTGTCTAATAACCAAGTCACAGTGTAGGACAGGAAGTGTGCATTGTTTGATATTGTATGTCACTTGGGAGTCTGTACAGTGGCGAAATGTCACTTGATTCTAGAAAACTGTGTTTCCATGGTAAGTGAAGTTAATATTTTTTTCATTTATTTTTATATTTGATTGAATTCTTTCCATCCACATGTTTTTTTGATATATATTAAACATGCCAGGCACCTGATTGTGCAATATGCAACCTCCTTAGAGCAATAAGAATGTCTTGATCATCTTGATGTGAGAAAATTGAAATGATTTTCAACTACAAAAAAATAGCAGAATTTTTGCTTTAGCGCACACGAGAGAGTTCTTTCTACGATTAAAAGGTCTGCCGATGTGTCTGCTTTCTCTTTTCATCAACAAGTTCCAAGTTGTGACCTTAAAAGCGATTAAAATGACAAAATTCCAGCATGTATACCAACAGAATTTTGTACTGTCACTTGAATGAAATATTGTAGATCTCAAGTGACTGTACAACAGCTTATCAAGTGACAGTACAAATTCCCTATGTTGACATGCCATTTTAAACGAACGATTAGGAGGATTGTAGTCGATTTTGTCACCAATTTTTTACATGTTTTCAATCAAAAGTGAATAAAGAAACTGTCTATTCATTTGCTGTTAAGCAAAAAAGCTTTTAAGGATGATTAATCACACAAAATACCCCGTTGTTTTTTGGCAAAATCATCTGTATTTTAGTATGGTTACATGGTCAAGGCATCTCCATATCTCCAGGAAAGCTTTTCAGAGCACATGAGTGTTCTTGATACGGTCTATGATTAACAAACAAACAACTGGATATGAAGGTTTTATAATAGCTATCAAAATGAATGAAAAATCATCAGCTTGACTTACCGTGTGTTAGCAATTTTCAACGACCAAGTGACATTTCACCTCTGTACAGACTCCCAAGTGACATACAATCTCAAACACTATACACTTCTGGTCCTACACCGTGCAAGTGAATCATGAAGAAGGCTGGTCTTTTAATATACAGAAAAGTGGCAAAACACTTAAGGTTGAAAAATGGACAAATTACAAAAAGATATTTGACCCAGGTCACCCTGCTTCAGTGTTGTTCCTAGGCCGTTCCTAGTGTCCCCCTGGGTAAAATCTAAGGGGACATTTTGTGAAACGGGGATAAAGACACTTCAAATAAATTTGACTTCATGCATATAAAGTATACTGGTGGGAAAGAATTGAGACACAGTCTACGATAAGTACACGCTCTCCAATATAGAACAGAACAGAATAGAGTTATGGATTACATGATATCAGAAAAAGCGGTGAGAAAATCAGGAACTTGAGCACGTCTGATGTGAGACATATAGCCCGCGCTACTATATTTTATGGGGGACATTTTGAAAAATATTGCAGGAATCCTGCAATGGCGCGGCAAAGGCACAACACTGCTGCTTGGATTGCGCAGGCTGACTATTATCAATTATTTAGTAGATGCATCAAACCCCCTTTTCACCTTTTCACAAAGCATGGCTCATGTTGTTTTGTACTTAATTGTTAACTTGTTCCCACTGTTCTGTAACAAAATGATGTCAAGATAGTGGCAGTTAAATTTCACCCCCCCCCCCCCCCCCCCCCCCCCCCCCCCCCCCCCCCCCCCCCCCAATGTAATGGTGTATTTTGTTTTCAGCAGAGAAATCCTTAACTCTTTACCAAATGTCAAACCTTTGGACTGGACTTAATTCAAAGCATCTGCAGACAACATATTGAATCTTCTTAATATGATGATTTCTGACTGAGAGGATTGAAAATACTGTGGGTAAAGGAGAAAAATGCTGGTTACCAGCATTTTCTCTTTTTCTCACAATGTTTTTATAGGCTTCTTTCACAGGGTCGTTAAAAGTCAGGATTGTTTGGTAAAGATTTAAAACTGTATGTACAATTTATTGTTTTCTAATAATATGGATTTGAGGTTAACTCTTTACCAGATGACAAAATTGTAGTCACTTCAAATCATTGCATGTTTCTATTCCTTTAGTTTAAACATAGTTATTTTACATCGATTGAGAAACAAGTTCTTACTAATCTCTCTCGATTCTGCTTCCTGGGAACTACACCAGTACTCGCGCCGAATGTGTGGGCCAATGAAAAATCCCAAAGTTGACACATTCCTATTCCTTTGTCAAGATTCCTTTTTAGAATTGCCTTGTTGTCTCTGTACTTAAATGTTAGTTTTGTGTATCTGTTTTGTTTTAGGCTGAGTATTGTGCTTGGTAATTAAGTCAATTACTTTAACTTTTTACCAAACAATACGCAATTTTCAAGGACCTGAGAAAGAGGGCTTTTGAAAACACTTTGGAAAATGCAGAAAATGCTTGATTAGTTGAAAACAGCATTTCTTCCAGTTTCAAAAATGTTTTGTATTCTTTCAACAATACATACTTTGATTTAAACCATCTTTAATTGGTCTTCAAATGCTTTTATAAAGGCAATTTTGTGCATTCATAAAGGGTAAGTGTATCAGACTACAGAGGGTCAACTTTTGCTCATTGAGAATGTATTTGTGGAAGACAAATAGAATACTTCTTCACTTGATAGAGTTTGTCTTTGAAAGTAAAAAAGAAAAACATTGTTGAAAAAGGAGAAAATGCTGATAACCAGCATTTTCTCCTCTTTCCATAATGATTTTCAAAATGTGACTCTTGTTGTGTGGTCATTATTGTTTGGTAAACAGTTATCTTACCCTTTATTCATGTCACTGATCTTTTATGTTTGAAAGGCTTCAGAAAAATGTTGTGTGTACCTATTTATATGTCTTGGTTTTCTTCTGGGTTGTCTTCTTTATTTCTAATTGCTATCTTTTTAGCTTGGTTGATATTATAATGCTTTCCAGAAACAAGACTACTCTGTATATTTATAGTGATATGTTGTAGTGGACTTTTTGACTTTTTGAGTTGATAGAACCCATTTATGACATGATTCTCTTGGTTATTTTTTCTTTAAGATTTAACTCATTACCACACAGCAAAATATTAGACCCATCCAAAGTAGCTCAAATAGTGCACTTTTACTTTGATACGGTAGAAAACTCTGTGGGAAAAGGAGAAAATGCTAGGTTAGCACAGTGTTTTCTAAAGGATTTTTTCTCAGGATTGTCAAACATAGGGATTGTGTGGTAATGAGTTAACTCTTTACAACACAAGAAAATTTTAGACGGTTACCAGGATTTTCTCTTTTTTCCACAATATTTTCCAAAGGCTTCTTCCCCAGGGTTGTTAAAAGTCAGGATTGTGTGGTAAAGGTTTAAAACAGATTTTCGACAAACAATTCTGAACTGCCTTGAGGTGACCTGAATAAAAAGAAAATGGTTGCTTTATGTCAAAGATAAACTATGCCCTATTAGGTCAATTCTTACAACCTGTACATACAAATGTTCATCTGCAAATGCTTTCAATTTGGTTAAACATAAAATTTTGTCCCTTGGTAAAAAGAGAGTCTGGAAAGGGTAATCATATTTCTTGTCAGTTCTACTAGATGACAACATACCAAAGTCATAATTCAGTGGTGTGGGGATCTAATTTCACAAGAACTATAAGTTTTTAGGAAGAAAGATACCAGGACATGCTTATTTAGAATTGTGGACTACTTTGGGTGAATTTTGGGAAAGAATGAATTTATATGTTGCAAATAACAAAAAACACACTCCATTCCATCAGCTAGAAGATATGTCTGAGGAAAACTGTCTTGAAATATTTTAACTCTTTCCCAAACAATCCCTGGTTTTTAGAGGTCTGGAATAGTAGCCTTTTGAAAACATTGTGGGAAAAGGAGAAAATGCTGGTAACCAGCATTTTCTCCTTTTCCCACAATGCTTTCTACCCTATCATAGACCGAAATCATCTTTTCAGCAAGAGTTGAATTGTCGTCTGCAAATGCTTTCAATTTAGTCCAGTCCAAAACTTTGTCATTTGGGAAAGGTTTGAAATACATTTTATGCCTTAGAATGGCTAGTACATAAAATAGAACTTTCCTGTTAGTCTAAGCAGCTGAAAATATTGGTATTTCAAAGTTGTTTGGGTCGGAATATGTTACAAAATAGCAAGGCCGTCGGAAGCGTCTTATTTTCAAAATTTTTACGGGGGAGCATGCCCCCGGACCCCCCTAGCATGGGCTTAAATGCGTAATATAAACCTCAAAAAATGCTCTAGAATGCACCAGGGAGCGTCTTATTTTTCAACTTATTTTTCGCGACATCGTTGCTCGCCATACTGGCCGGACCAAATGAAATTTCCTTCCGACGGGCCTGAATAGTGGACAGAGTAGATCAAAAATCAGACTGCATATTTTGTGCAGTCTGATATTGATCTACACTGACCACAAGACAACTTAGTTTGTATCCAGCGCTTTAACCCTTTACCCCATAAGGCATTTCTATGGTATCTCTAATTGATCCTAAATAGCTGCAAGGATGAAGCCATTTGTTATGTGTGTATGACACATTTTGATAGCATAGAAAACATTGTGACAAAAGGTGAAATTGCTCGTCATGAGCAATTTCACCTTTTGCCACAATGTTTTCCAAAGGCTCCCACAAGTAATGCATAGAAATGAATATCTATGAAGTAAAGAGTTAATCCTAACCATTTACCAAATTCTACAAAGATTTATTGTAGTCCAAAATCAAAGAAGTTGCAGGCGATCAATAAAAAAGTTGGTGAAATGATGAATTGTGTCTTTAAAGAGGAGAAAATATTGTTGGAGAAGAAGAAAATGCTGTTTACTGGCATTTCTGCTTTTCCTGCAGTGTATTCATAAGCCATCTCCTTCTGAATCATAAAAACTTGTGATTGTTTGGCAAAGGGTTATGGTAAATGGTGAAGGTCATTGACTTTTGGGTAGATGCCATTGATCACATGAATGAAAATTTACTGCATGTGAAAATATTTTGATAAATGGAGTAAATTACTCATCACATACAATTTTTCTTACTGCCATGATGTTTTTAGGAAGTTGAAAAAAATCATCGGGACATGGAAATTTGAATAACCTTTTCAACACAATGAAATTTTAGACTTGTCCAAATTAAAATCATTTGAAGACGACAAACTCAGTGTTACTCAAGCTGATTTCTGTCTTTGGAAGAGGAGGAGATATTGTGGGAAAAGGAGAAAATACTGGTTACAGGCATTTTCTGTTTTTCCACAGTGTTTCCAAATATTCTTTTCTCTGTTAGGATCATTAACACACAGGGTCATGTGGTAATAGGGATGCTACTTGTACTATTGAAAAACAAAATGATATATTTGTAAAATGTTTTAGTCACATCCCCTGAAGTACAAATGGAATCCACAAGGCCTGTAACGAAAGAGAGAAAACCTTCGACCGAGAGAGGACCTGCTATAAGAAGAGTTTCTGAATCAAAGTCCAAGAGAGGCAAAATAATCTCGGCAGATCTATTCAAGCAGGCTAGCATTGATGGAGAAGATGTGAAAAGTTTAAATGTAATTAGATCTGAAGCAGCTGCCACCCAGACTGTCTATCAAGATAAGGTTAATGTGGTCTATTTTTATTCTTTACTATATGAAAAAAGTTTAGATTGATGCAAATTTAACTCATTACTTAACCCTTTACCAATCGACAAAATTTTAGACCAGTCCAAATTGAAAGCACTTGCAGGCAGCAAAATAAATGCAACTCAAAAATTGAAATTTGTTTCCAGCAGAGTAGAAAACATTGTTGGAAAAGGAGAAAATGCTGGTAACCAGCATTTTCTCCTTTTCCCACAATGTTTCAAAAGACTTCTATCTCATGGTCGTAAAAACCAGGGATTGTTTGGTAAAGGGTTAACTGCAGTATTTTAGGCTTGTCCAACTCAAAAGCAATTGCAGACGACAAAATAGGTGACTCAAAAATAGAAACATGACCTCAGAAGAGTAGAAAACATTGTGGGAAAAGGAAAAAAATGCATGCTAATTATCATAGTGTCCAAAGCTGTCTGTACTGGTTTTACCTTAGTGACAAAAGCTGTCTTTACTGGTTTTACCGTAGTGACAAAAGCAGTCTGTACTGGTTTTACCTTAGTGTCAAAAGCTGTCTGTACTGGTTTTACCTTAGTGTCAAAAGCTGTCCTTACTGGTTTTACCTTAGTGTCAATAGCTGTCTTTACTGGCTCAAGTGATAAGGGACAAAAATATAAATCTTATATAAAAGCTGTTTTTCTTTTCTTATAATGAATTTAAAATTTGTTTTACATAGGGTTGTAAGCAACAGAACTGTCTCAAGCTGGTAGGTGAGTGATAAGGGTATCTAACTCATGACCTGGTAGTTGAGACCTCCGATACCATGTTAAGGCATACTTTTGTTTGAGTGATTTTTTTTCACTTTCACCTCTGATACATGTGAGAAAAGTCATCAATGACTTGCAAAGAAACTTCTGTCAGCACTGGGTCAGGAAATATGTGTAAGTGCACTCACCATTGTGATAAGACCTTGACAGTAAACGACAAAATTTTAGACTGGTCCAAATTGTAAGCATTTGCAGACGACAAAATGAATGTGGCTGAAGAATTAGGAACGGAAGAAAACATTGTGGGAAATGGAGAAAATGCTAGTTATCAGCATTTTCTCCTTTTCCCACAATATTTTCAAAAAGCTCCTTTCACATAGTCATAAAAACCAGGGATTGTTAGGTAAAGAGTTGAGACTGTGTTAAACTCCATGGACAGATAGAACACATTGTATGTAGAAGAGAAAATGCTTTTAATAGGCAT
This sequence comes from Tridacna crocea, assembly GCA_943736015.1. Lineage (NCBI taxonomy): Eukaryota > Metazoa > Mollusca > Bivalvia > Cardiida > Cardiidae > Tridacna > Tridacna crocea. Next base: position 41,395,117 of record OX031065.1, read on the forward strand.
TTCTCCTTTTCAAACAATGTTTCTGAAAGCTTCAGAATTTTGTAGTCATGGATAAATTGAAAGAAATTGTCAAGGGAAGATGCCAGATATAGTCACTTGACAAATGCAGGAAACTGCATGAAGTGACCACTTGTATTGAGCAGCCAACCTGATAAATTTTGTAACTTGGTAGAGTTGATATAGAGTGGAATGTTTATGCTTGTTAGCCTGTTAATCTTTTACCACACTATCCCGACTTTAAAAGACCTGAAGAAGGAAGCCATTTGAAAACATTGTAGGAAAAGAAAAAAATGCTGGTAACCAGCATTTTCTCCTTTTCGTACAATGTTTTCTACCCTTCCCTTTAGAAATTTTAATTTTTAGCTATGTTTGTCGTCAGCAAATGCTTTCAGTTTGGACAAGTCTAAAATTTTGTCATTTGGTAAAGAGTTAAAGGCACCAGTAAGTTAAAAAAAAAAAGATTTACTGATTTATGTAAATAGACTGAAAAGATGAGTTTGGATTTTGTATTTATAGGGCATTGCTGGAGTAAGTGACATGAAGGACTCTGCTCCAACAGCCAACATGGGATTTTACACACACTCCACTACTCAAGGAACTGTGGCAAATGTGCCTTGTGAGTCTCCGAAAATCTTTTTAATTTTTTTTAAATGGTTACCACAGCTTTCCAGTTATTAGAATTGTTGCCTAAAGGCCAATAGGCTCGAAAAGCCTTACGTTCATTTTGTGCTCTAACCCATTACCACACAATCCGTACTTTTGATGACCCTGAGAAAGAAGCCTTAAGAAAACATTGTGGGAAAAGGAGAAAATGCTGGTAACCCCTTTTCCCACAATGTTTTCTACCTTCACAAAACTAATTTCAAATTTTCAGTCACTTTTATTTTGTCGTCTGCAAACTTTATGGACAAACCTAAAATTTTGTTGTTTGTTAATGAGTTAAGTACATTTTTGTTTTCTTTTTCATTGATGTATAAAACTCTATTTATTCATGCAACTTACATTAACAATGACATTAATTGTGAATCAGCCAGGGTGTAGTTTGTGTCCTAGGTTATGATGCAGGATTAAAAATCCTCAGGTGCTAGGTTAGATCCTCAGTCAGTGCACTAGGTCTTTCATGGGAGTGTCTTTAGACAAGACACTTTAGAGCCTTTGTTTTTAGCTCTCCTGAGCAGAAAGTGCTCATGGTGAGCTATTGTGATCGTGCTGTGTCCGTCGTCTGTCGTCAACTTTTTACCTTTTGTACGCTCTAGAGGCCACATTTTCAGTCGGATACTCATGAAAGTTGGTCAGGATGTTTGTCTCGATGATATCTCAGACAAGTTCGAAAATGGGTCATGTGGGGTCAAAAACTAGGTCACTAGGTCAAATGTTAGAAAAACCTTGTGTACGCTCTAGAGGCTACATTTTCAGTCGGATACTCATGAAAGTTGGTCAGGATGTTTGTCTGGATGATATATCTGGAACGAGTTCGAAAATGGGTCACGTGGGGTCAAAGTCTAGGTCACCAGATCAAATGTTAGAAAAACTTTTTGTACGCTCTAGAGGCCACATTTTCAGTCGGATACTTATGAAAGTTGGTCAGGATGTTTGTCTGGATGATATCTCGGAAGAGTTTGAAAATGGGTCACGTTGGGTCAAAAACTAGGTCACCAGGTCAAATAATAGAAAAACCTTTTGTACGCTCTAGAGGCCACATTTTCACTCGGATACTCATGAAAGTTGGTCAGGATGCTTGTCTGGATGATATCTCGGAAGAGTTCGAAAATGGGTCACGTGGGATCAAAGACTAGGTCACCAGGTCAAATGTTAGAAAAACCTTTTGTACGCTCTAGAGGCCACATTTTCAGTCGGATACTCATGAAAGTTGGTCAGGATGTTTGTCTGGATGATATCTCGGACGAATTTGAAAATGGGTCACGTGGGGTCAAAAACTAGGTCACCAGGTCAAATGTTAGAAAAACCTTTTGTACGCTGTAGAGGCCACATTTTCACTCGGATACTCATGAAAGTTGGTCAGGCTGTTTGCCTGGATGATATCTCAGACAAGATTTAAAATGGATCATGTGGGGTCAAAAACTAGGTCACTAGGTCAAATGTTAGAAAAACCTTTTGTAGGCTCTAGCGGCCACATTTTCAGTCCGAAACTCTTGTAAGTTGGTCAGAATGTTTGTCTTGATGATATCTCAGACAGGTTTGAAAATGGGTCATTGGGGGTTAAAAACTAGGTCACCAGGTCAAATCTTAGAAAAACCTTGTATATGCTCTGGATGCCACATTTTCAGTCCAACACTCTTGAAAATTAGTCAGAATGTTTGCCTATATAATATCTTGGATGAGTTTGAAAATGGGTCATGTTGGGTCAAAAACGGGGTCAATAGGTCAAATGTTATAAACACCTTTTGTATGCTCTGGAGGACACATTTTCAGTCTGATACTCCTAAAACTTGTTCATAATATTTGTCCTGGTGATACCTTGAATGAGTTTGAAAATGGGTCATGTGGAGTCAAAAACTAGGTCAATGGGTCAAATATTAGAAAAACCTTGTGTACACTCTAGAGGTTACATTTTCTGCCTGATACTCTTCAGACTTGGTCAGAATGTTTGTTTTGGTGATGTCTCAAAAGACTTTATTAATGGGTAATTGTTGGGTCCAAAACTAGGTCACTTGATGAAATCTTAGAAAAACCTTTTGTACACTGTAGAGGCTACATTTTCAGTCCAATACTCATGGAACTTGGCCAGAATGTTTGTCTTATTGATATCTCAAAAGTGTTTGATGATGGGTTATGTCTGATAAAAAACTAGGTCACTGGGAAACTAGATGGTGCATGTTTGGTTAATAAACTCAGGTGAGCGACTCCAGGGCCATCATGGCCCTCTTGTATACTGGTAAACCCTTTACCAGATGACAAACTTTTAGCCATGTCTGAATTGATAGCATTTGCAGATGACATTTTCAATGTGGCTCAAATGGTGCAATTTTCACAATTTTTCTTTGATAAGATTGAGAATATTGTGGGAAAAGGAGAAAATGCTGGTTACCAGCATTTTCTTCCTTTCCTCACAATGTTTTCAGAAGGCTTCATCCATTTTCCCTTTGACCTACAATAATTACTAAAGGCTTCTTTCCCACGGTTGTTAAAAGTTTGCATTGTCAGGAAAACCTTAACCTGAAACACTCATGAAATAGTGAGTTGTTGCTGTGATATTACTGAAGTAATGATGAAATTAGTACATGTCCATCAGTCAACAGATCAGCAAATTTTGGGTTCATTTGTTTGTTTCAGCTACTTCACATGTCCTTCCCCCAAAAGCGTTTGTTGTGGAATCTGACCATAACAGGTATAAATGTACCTTTGAGGGCTGTAATAAAGGTTTTAGAAAGGAACATCTTCTAGAATATCACATCAAGTATTATCACATGGTGGGTTCTTCTGCCCCGCCCCCTCCACAACCATCCAGGAAAAGGAGAAAAACTGCCAGTAAGTAAAGTAGTTTTGTTAACTCTTTATCGAATGACAAAATTATAGACTTGCCGAAATTAAAAGTATTTTTACAGATGACAAAATGAACATGAATCAGAATTGAAATTTGATTTTACAAGAGCAGAAAACATTGTGGAAAAAGGACAAAAAGCTGGTAACCAGCATTTCTTCCTTTTCCCACAATGTTTTCAGAAGGCTTCATCCTTTCGTTTGTAGAAACCAGGAATTGTTTGGTAAAAGGTTAATATTTGAACTGTTTATCTGACTACAAAATTTGAATTATCCAAATTGGAAGCATATCTAGATTACAAATGAAATCAGCTAAAACAATAAAATTTGTCTATCAATACTTTATTACACTTATGACGGTCTCTAGTCCTAATGACCCTGAGGAAGTAAACTTTTAAAAACATAGTGGGAAAATGAGTAGATGCTGGTAACCAGCATTTTCTCCTTGTCCCACAAGTCTCTTTTACTTCTTTTAAATCATTTATAGGGCTCTACTGGATTTGTCACACACAGATGCTTTCAGTTGGGTTGTGTCAGAGATTTTGTCAATTGGCAAAGAGTAGAAAATATCATTGGAGTATGAGAAAATACTTTTGGATAACAGTTTCTCAATTTCATGTAATATTGTAAGGTTCCTTCCATTTATATAGACATGAAACTGTTTTTTAAATTCTGAATATTTGTTTCATAAATATTTAATATCATGATTTTTTTTTTCATGAACTTTAAGAAAAATGTTATGTCTCTTTTATTCATTATATTTGTCTTGGAAATAACTATGTCCCAAACTTTGTTGTGTGTAACAGAGTTAAGAAACCACCTAAGGGAAACACAAATCTGATATTCTATGGGGGGTGACTATTAAACACAGACATTTTTACCCTGGAACCAAGTCGTCATTGTGTGGTAAAGGGTTAAAAAGAATTGTCAACTGTACAGGCATAAAAATTAAGATTTGTTTTGAACATTTGCTATAGGTTCTACAGACTCTGAATCAACTCCAACAGGGAAGAGGGCATCTTTCAAACAACGAAGGCATTTGTCTACTGAAGGTGGACTTTCACATGACATGGACATGGATTCTAAGGATGAGATACGATCAGCTAGTGCAACACATTCCTCTTTACCTGGTTAGTCTACTGTCAATTCTCTACCAAACAACAATATTTCAAGCTTGTCCAAATTGAAAGCATTTGCAGACCTCAAAATAGAAGTGACGGAAAATTTGATATTTGTTTTGTGAAGGGTAGTAAACACTGTTGGAAAAGGAATTAATGCTGGTTACCACCATAGAAAATGCTGGTTACCAACGGCAGCATTTTCTCCTTTTCCCACAATGTTTTTTACAGGCTTTTTTATCACTGTCGTCAAAAGGAAGGATTGTGTGGTAATGGGTTAAGCACTTATACTTTCTAATTGTACTGTAGAGATTCCATTCCTTGTTAGTGTCATGTATATATATGTAGTATATATATACACTGGTCATTTCAATTTTCAGAGTACAGATTGAAGAATTAGTTGTTTAACCCTTTCCCAAACGACAAATTTTTGGACTATATCAAACTGAAAGCATTTGCAGATGACAAATAAACACTTGCTGAAAAGATGATTTCTGTCTGTGATAGGGTAGAAAACATTGTGGGAAAAGGAGAAAATGCTGGTTACCAGCATTTTCTCTTTTTCCCACAATGTTTTCAAAAGGCTACTATTCCAGACCTGTAAAAACTAGGGATTGTTTGGGAAAAGGTTAAAGACTAGAATGGCAATATACTTGTTAAAAGAAAGCAAAAATAATCTTGTTTTAACTCTTCACCACACGACAAAATTTTAGACTGGTCCAAATTGAAAGCATTTGCAGATGACAAAATAAAGGAGACTGAAAAATTGAAAGTTGATCTGCCAAGGGTAGAAAACACTGTGGGAAAAGGAAAAAATGCTGGTTACCACAATGTTTTCAAAAGGCTTCTTTCTCAGGGGCGTCAAAAGTAGGGATTGTGTGGTAATGGGTTCATGATCCTGAAAAAGGAGGCTTTTTAGAACATTGGAAAAAGAGGTGAAAATACCGGGTACTGTCTGCTTTATCCACATGTGTTCCATGATTTCAGAGACAGAAATTACCTCTTAACTCTTTACCACACATTCCCGACTTTTAACAACCCTGAGAGAGAATCCTTTTGAAAACACTGTGAGAAAAGGAGAAAATGCTGGTAACCAGCATTTTCTCCTTTTCCCACAGTGTTTTCTACCCTTCCCAAACCAGATTTCAATTTTTCAATTACTTTTATTTTGTCGTCTGAAAAATGCTTTGAATTTGGACCATTCTAAAATTTTCTCGTGTGGTAAAGAGTTAAGCTACACCAAACTTTTGTCTTCAGATGCATTCACTTTTAGTTCTGCTATTTTCAAAGAAAACATCAAGACATGTCTCTTGTTATTACTAAAGATATTTACTTCAAACTAGGGCTACTTCTTCACTCATTACCAAACAACAAAATTTTAGGTTTGTCCAAATTGAAAGCATCTGCAGACGACAAAAGTGACAGAAAATTTGTAATTTGTTTTGTGAAGGGTAGAAAACATTGTGGGAAAAGGAGAAAATGCTAATTACAAGCATTGTCTCCATTTCTCACAATGTTTTCTAAAAGCTTCTTTCTCAGGGTCGTCAAAAGTAGGGATTGTGTGTATAATGCAACTGCGATAGTCATGGTGAATAATGCCTGATTATTTCCTAAGTTTGATGTTTTCCTATGGAAAATGAATTGATAGAAAGTATAAAGTGAAGACAAGAATTTCTCTGTTTTGATTATTTAAACATGTTAAAAAAAAAAAGAAAATTGAGTAACTGATCCATGAATTTAATAACAGCTTATCACATGGCTTATGAGGGCTGGAGAGTGACATAGGCCTGCCACCTTGAAATCAGCCCTCTTGCTAAAGTCTTGGGGCAGAAATCAAGGTGGTGGCCTGATATCACTCTCCGGCCCTCATCAGCCATGTAATAATCTATAAATGTAGACCTGTCACAAAATTCTGATGTAAAGTGAGAATGAGTTGTAGGAAAAAGTGCATAATTAATGAGCCATCTGAGCGGCTGCTACACTGCATTATGACATATTGATTTGTGTTTAACCCTTAGCCAAACAATCCTGACTTTAACAGCCCTGAAGAAGAGGCCTTTTGAAAACATTGTGGTAATAGAAGAAATTGCTGGTTCTCCTTTTTCCACCATGTTTTCTACCCAATCAAAGAAAATTGCATCATTTGGGCCTCAGTATTTTCTTCTCTATCAAAGAAAAATTGCATCAATTGAGCCACAATTGAATTTGAGTTGGCTTAAACTTTCTATTTGGACAAGTCTAGAACTTTTTTCAGCCTGGTAAAGAGTTAAAAAAAAACAAAAAAAATTTCTGAACTGTTGCTAAGCTTGTTTAAATAGATTGAGATTTTACCATACTTTAAGAAACAGGTGAGAGTTCTACTCAAACCACCCCTGTGAAAAGTGGGGAACATGGCACAATAGAGGAGACATATCAGCTGATCAAAGACAATCTGGGCTCCAAACATCAGCGCAGTCAGAGTCAGGATTCTAATTGGACGGAAGATTCTAGCGTAACAGATCTGGAGGGCGAAGACACTCTCAAACCAGATGAACTGGTGAACTGTATCTGTGACTTTTATGAGGAGAATGGACTAATGATACAGGCTAGTAGTAGTTTAGATATTGTACCCCATCTAATGCAGAGGGATATAGTTTTATTATTGTCCATCTGTCCTTCCATCCATCTCTCTGTCGTCTGCAAGTGTGTCCATAATGGAATTTCTTGAACTGTATACATGTGTATAATAACCCATTCCCCCAATGCAGTACTTGTATTTTGAATTTTTTTATTTGATGAAAAATGGCTTGACTGTAAATGATTTTAAGTTACATGGTGAAGTAAATTGTTTTGCGGGGGAAGGGGGGAGGGTCATTTCAACAAAATTGCTTGTTACCTCCAAAAACAAGTCTCCAACAGTATGACTATCAAAGAATCTCTGCTTGAACCTTGGTAGTGCAGTCAGAAGCACATACCAATAGGAGAATAGGGGCTCAGCCCTTTTCCATAAATCATAATACAACTGATATAAATTTAATACCTTTCAATGAATCAATAGGCAAATTTCTGTAGGATATTTTTACTTAACATGTACTAAATTTTAAACATATATACTTTACATTGATTGAGACACAAGCTCTTACAACTTACACTTATCTCTTTCGATTCTGCCTCCTGGGAACTACACCAGTACTTGAGCCGAACATGTGTGCCAATTTGTTAAAAATTCTAAAGACGACACCCGCTCCCGGATATCGAACTCAGGACCTTATGGATAGAAGGCGGACGATCTACCTCACAACTACGGACATAACATTCTAATTTTTGATGTGATAATACTATTGAAAACAGCAATGATGAAATGATCAGAAGGTGTTCAACTCTTTACCACACAATCCCGACCTTTAACAGCCCAGAAAATTTTAAAATTTGTTTTCAAATTTCAATTTTATGAATGTAGTTGTTAACTTACCATACGAAATATACATAAGGATTATTCCCCTTAACATCGCAGAAACACGCAAAGAAATCAATAAGCGTCTAGATGATCACGATCATCCTACACTACTCCAGGTGTCTAGACGCTATATCCGGCAGTTAAATTGAAAAAGGTGACATTGCAGTCCCTATAGAAAATGCCGGGGAGGAGGGTGGGAATCGTATGGTAAGTTAACAACTACATTCATAAAATTGAAATTTGAAAACAAATTTTAAAATTTCATTTCATTCTGTTGTTAACTTACCATATGAAATATACATAAGGATAGATTACAAAGCTTACCTCCAAATGGAAGGTGGGAGCATTTTCTTTGCAAAAACATGGAACTGTAACTTCTCTTAACTAATTAAGTTTATATACAGTTTCTGAAATCCATTTCCCTCTATATACAATTAGGAAGTTGCAACTTCAACTTATTTACACATTTACTTCAGTACACTGTTTTGTACATGACGGAAGTAGAACTTTGTAAAAGTAGATTCAGTTTTCCAGTCAGCTGCTTCAATGATAGAGGACATACTAGCCCCCTTAAAAAGTGCCCATGATGGACCAATTGCTCTAGTGGAATGTGCTGTTACTTTGAAATCCTTGTCATAGGCTAACTTAATGGTGTTCACAATCCATTTTCCAATGGTTTGAGATGGAACTGGTTGGTGAGGTTCTATGAAAGATAAGAAAAGTTTTAACTCATCTGACTTTTTGTCTCTACGAAAAACCTCTGTCTTCTTCAGGTAAATAGCCAATGCCCTCTTGGGATCAAGTAGTTTGTTCTCAGGAAAAGCTGGAACCCAAACTCTACTTCCATAATGTGACTGTCTATCCTGTTTGGATAATCCTTATCTAAGAAAAAGAATTCCCTCGCTATGTACAGATATGTTGCCTTCACCAATCCTCAATGACTGAAGGTCCAAACATCTTCGGAACGTTGTGATGGCTACAAGGAAAACAGTTCTATATGTAACATATTTCAAACTTGTTTTATGTAAAGGTTCAAAAGGAAATTTTTGCAAAATTTTTAAAACCTTTTCCAAATCCCATTCTGGACATAATTTTGTAGTAGGTGGTCTTAAATTAAATACTCCTTTTAACAGCCTAATGATATATGGATGCTGACCAACATGATAATTATCAATGGGAGGTAAAACTGCTGACAGCATAGACCTATACCCTGATATAGTTCTATACTGTAACCCCTCATGATAAAGGTCAGATAAGAAATTAGCACAGTCAATTAGAGAAACTGTATAGGGATCTTTTTCCCTTTCACAACACCAGCTATTGAACTTTGTGAATTTACTAATATAGTCCTTTTGAGTCCCTTTCCTCCAAGAGGCTGTGAGTAATTTTCTAACCCGTCTAGGAAAGCCTCTTGTTTTGAAATTTCTGTTGAGAGCAACCAGGCCGTGAGTTTGAAAATCCCTGGATCCGGATGAAAAATCTTTGTTTTTGGTTGAACCAGCATCTCTGGCAAGACTGGTAACCTTATAGGCACTGCTATTAGCAACTGAAGTAGAATTGAGTACCAATGCCGTCTTGGCCACTGGGGAGCTATTAATAGTATCTGACAATGGAATTGAGACATGTGCTGTAGGACTTTTGGTATAAGACATATTGGAGGAAATGCATATGCTATCATTCCCTCCCATGAAATCGACAGAGCATCTACTGCTAGAGCTTTTTTTTTTGTGAGGTAACCAAGTGCAAAAAATTGGTATCTTGTGATTGTCTACTGAAGCAAAGAGATCTATCATTGGTTGATCCCAAAGTCTGAACAAAGACTGAACTATTGAATTGTTTAGGGTCCATTCTGAAGGACGTATTTTCACTCTGGATAACTGATCTGCCAGAATGTTCTTCTTGCCTGCTATAAATGCAGCCTTTAATCTGATGTTGTGTTTGATTGCGTAATTCCACAGATCCCAAGTTAGATAACATAGCTTGGCCGACTTTGTTCCCCCTTGTTTGTTTATGAATTGAACTACTGTAGTGTTGTCTGATCTGACCAGAATGTTCTCGTTTTCTAAATATGGTAAGAAATGCCTTACTGTCCGTAGGACCGCATCTAGTTCCAATACATTTATGTGTCTTTTGGACTCGGTCTGTGACCATGTCCCCTGAAAAATTTTCTGACCTTCCAAATGACCCCCGTAACCTGTCTTGGAGGAATCTGTGGTTATGGTTACCGTTGTAGACCATGGTTGAAGGGATCTGCCCCTTAGCATATTTGCTCGCACTAACCACCATTTCAGATGCCCTACTAAATGTTTTGATACCGGGATTCTGGCTAACATGTCCTTTGAAACAGGTTTCCAAAATGAGAGCAGATGAATTTGAATCGGGCGCATATGTAACCGAGCAAAAGGGATTATTTCTATACAGGAAGCCATGAGTCCCAAAACATGAAGGAACTGAAAAGCTGTATTTTCCTTTACGATCAGGATCTGAATTGCTTTTTCTAATTTCTCTATCCTTTCTATAGTTGGATAAACTAGTCCTAACTGAAGATTGAACAGACTGCCAAGGTATGTTATCGTTGAACTTGGAATCAAAGCCGATTTGTCTAAATTGATTATGAAACCCAGTTTTAAAAGAATGTCTAGAGTCATGTCTCGATCTGAAAGTGCCCCCTTTATTTCCGAGTTTGCTACACACCAATCGTCTAGGTATGAGGAGAGGCGCATATTGTGTATTCACAAGAAGGCTGCTACAACCGTAACAATCTTTGTAAATACTCTTGGTGCTTGAGTTGGGCCAAAGCACATAGCTTTGAATTGGTAACATTTGCCGTTTACACAAAAACGAAGGTACTTCCTGTGAGATTTGTGCATTGGAATATGAAGGTAAGCATCTTTCAGATCTAAAGATACTGCATAATCCCCCATTTTCAAGAGATTTATTACCTTTGCCAGAGTGTCCATCTTGAAATGTTTCTTTACCATGAATCTGTTCAAAGGTTTTAAATTACAGGGCGAAGTTATCCGTTTTTCTTCGGTACCAGGAAAAATGTGCTGTAGAAACCTTCCATTGCATCCTGCAGTGGAACTTCTTCTACAGCCCCTTTTTCCAAAAGCTTTTCTATCTCTGACGAAATAAGTGCCAATTTTTCTGCAGGAGCCCTTGTTTGTCTTATTCCTTTGAAATGTGGAATTCTCTGGAACTCTAGTAGCAGACCATTTTTTATTGTTGACAAAACCATTTGTCCTTAGTAATTTTCTCCCAATTCTTTAGAAAATATTGCAATCTGCCCCCAACTGGGACATCCGGTAAAAGCATCATAACCTTTTTGTCAACTTTTCTCTGCCAAGGATTTATCATTTCGAAAGGAACTCACCTTATTTCTTTGTCCTTGTTTGAAGGAGTTTCTCGGTATTCTGAATTGAACAACCCCTGAATAACCAGCACCATGACGAGACTGGGATTGTTGTTTGTCTTCAAATCTTGTTTTCTTAGTCACATTCTCCGATGTGTCGGTATATTTTCTCTTATAGACACTTGGAGAGGGAAGAGATTTTGGTTTCCGAAACATACTATCGGGAATAACCTCTGCTATTTGCTTATTCCTTTCTTGTTTTGCTTTAAGTTTATTATCGAAGTCTGATCCAAACACTCCTTCTGCTGTAAGAGGTAAAGTGTTAATAGTTGCAACATAGTCCTTCAGCTCACTTAAACCTGTGTCGTACAAAGCTGCTTTTCTCCTAATCAAGTGAGAAAAGGCACCTGTTCTAGCAATTTGATCTAATAATTTTGTAGAAATTGCAAAACTATATCCCTTGTCATCTGAATTGCCAAATCCAAGTTGCAATTCTTTTGTTGTAGGCAATCCAGTAAAGACCCGAGTACTTGCTGGGAATAGCAGGAAAGAATCATTCCCATACGTGCTGCCATCTGGCTCTGAAAACCTAGTCTCTCAATGGAACGCATTGATCTACTAAATAAAGTTGGAGAATGGCCAAAAGCTGCCTTATGACCATATCTCTTTATCAAGAGTGATTCTACTGTGTCATCTAATTTTGGTACCTGAAACCAGTCTTGGCAAGATTCATGGACTGGGAAATCATTCCTGTAACTGTCTTTATAACAAGATAGTTTATCAGGTTTCTCACTCCTAAAGGATTCTGAAATAATACTTTTTTGAGCATCGTCCAAAATAATGCCGACACTAGATTTCTGAGATTTTGTTTGAGCATCTTCTCCAGACATATTTAATAAGGATTTATTTCTAATGTCTTCATTTTCCGACATATATTTACTGAAACGAGTGTCCTGAACCTTATCAATCTGTACTGAAGTCAAGGAACGTGCATCAGAGTCCTCATAAAACCCACAGTTCTGCCTTTCAGTTTCAGACACCTGTAGAGAGACAACATCATCTCTGTTGGTGCAATTTCTATCCAAACCATAGTCTGTATTAAGACTATTTTCCATGGATAATAAAGGTCTGCGAGCTGCACTAAATGCCTCGTCTGTGACCTGACAAGAAGAGGGTAGCAATTTTTCCGCCACAAATTGAGCCTCATTCACCTGAGCCGCTGGTTCCTGGCTTACCTTACTTGTAAACAAAGAAGTAAGTTCCTCCAAATGTTCCGTAATACCCGAAAAACGCTCCTCGAATTTCTTGTTCAGTTTTTCTTCCAGAATTTCCCACGACTCGCGTTCGTCTTTTGAGTCTTTTTTGGTTTTCGTCGAAGATTTACCCGAACCCTTACTCGTCGATTTCTTCTTCAACACCGACTTTGAAGTATCGGACTCATTGTCCGACTTGCGTCCTAAAATAATAGCAGCTTCAGCCATACAAAAGAAAAAGTTCAAAGTCAGAACTCGACAGAGACTGAGCTGTCTAAAAACACGTGTGACTGCAATGGTGCAGAAAATTTAACTGCCGGATGTAGCGTCTAGACACCTGGAGTAGTGTAGGATGATCATGATCATCTAGACGCTTATTGATTTCTTTGCGTGTTTCTGCGATGTTAAGGGGAATAATCCTTATGTATATTTCGTATGGTAAGTTAACAACGGAATGAAATGAAAATATAGTGTTTGAAAACAGTTTTGGAAAGGGAGAAAATGCTTGTAACCAGCATTTTCTACTTTTTTTGCAATGTTTCCAAAAGGCTTCTTCCTCAGGGTCTCTTAAAGTTGTCATTGGGTGGTAAAGACTTAACTAAATACTTCTGTTAAGAACTTTTTTTAAATTTTTGTTCCATGACAAAACTTTGAAGTTGTCCAACTCCAAAGCTTTTGCAGACAACAAATTGATAGTGACTCAAGGTTTGGGATTTGTTTTTGAATGGGTAGAGATAGATCTAATGGGAAAAAGAGAAAATGTTTGTAAACAAAATTTTCTGCTTAACTCTTTACCAAACGAGCTCTTTACCCAATGAGAAAATTTTAGACTGGTCCAAATTGAAAGCATTTGCAGATGACAAAACAAATATGACTGAAAAATTAGAATTTGGTTTTGGAATGGTAGAAAACATTGTGAGAAAAAGGCTTCTTTCTCAAGGTCGTTCAAGTTGGGATTTTGTGGTAAAGAGTTAATGCACAATGTTGTCAACAGCTTTCTCAGTAAAGCATTTTAAACTGAGAGTATGGTGTAAATGATTATAATATGGTTTTTAAACTTTTTTTACCATATATTTACAGTGTGAAGTATGCATGTGTTGGCAGCATGCTGGTTGCTTTGGGATTACAGAGAGGACCCTTCCCAAGACTTACGTCTGTTTTGTTTGTGAAAATCCTCCAGGTGGGACACTGACATAGTTTTAATTTTTTTGGAAAAAAAATCCTGACATATGAAAGAAACAATTTGCTTGTTTATGATACTTTTTACCAACATTGTGCAAATACCAACATTTTACATCACTTGAACTAAATTTTGTTAAAGTCTAATATGTAATTCCTTTGTTTTTATATTGTAAAAACAGTAAGTAAGCTTTCTACATGATAAAAGCAGCATTTCTAAAGGACACTAGTTAATTCTGATGGCTAACATTTGATGCATTTTGAGCAATTGTAGCTAAAGTAAGTAGAGAACTTCAAGAAATTCTGCTGAATCAAAGGAGCAATTGAGCTTCTGAAGTATTACTTTGTTCCTGTAACTCTATACCAAACGGAAAAAAATTTGAATGGCTGAAATTGAAAGCACTAGAAAACAACAATAATTGTACTGATAAATTAAATTTTGTTTTGGGAAGTGTAGAAAACATTGTGGGAAAAGGCAAAAAATGCTGGTGACCAGCAGTTTCTCCTTTTACCACAATATTTTCAATAGGCTTTTTTGTCAGGCTCATTAAAAGTTTAGTTTGTGTGGTAAAGGGTTAAGGAATGCAAAAGGTTTTACAATAAGGAATCCACACACATTAATGAGATCCTTTAATATCAACCATGTATGAATTTCAAATATTATACATACTTCACTTAAATTTTTTGCTATTTAGTTGATCCCTCATATTTTCCTTTTTTAAAAACTGACTGTGATCATGAAAAAATTCTAGAATAAATGCAATGTAGCTGACAGGAAAAAAATTCATTCATACTATGTATGGAACAAAGTAAATTTCATCTATTATCAAATTGTACCTGTCTAATGTTGCTCAGACGTCGAGGTCTTTCATAGCCTATTTTTTTATGCTTGTTGACATAATTTTTTTTTTTTAACATTTTATGATATCTTTGTAATTGCTGAAGATGCTTTCTTCACACGTAGGCTAGATGTTAACTATCAAAAGGTGACCAATTTCCGGAATTTGAACCAAATGTAACAGTTCTCACAAATAGCCATCACTGGCGGGGTTTGTACCCTGAACCACCAGGTCTCATGGGAACACTCTTCCACGTCGCTACAAAAACTAGTTCTGTAGCAAGGTAGTATAAGTGTCCCCTTATACCAACACATGCTATATCTTTAAATCTATCTATGGGATAGACCAGTTTACTACATATATACATTAAGGGCATGTTATATCAAAATGTTTTGACAGAGTATCGTCACTTTTTTGACTTGGAATTTTCTATGGAAATCAATCTTTTTCTTGTGACTGCACCATATAGTGCCTTTGTTTGACTTTTCTTGGTCTCATGGAAGCTATGTAATGAAAACAATTGCCATTTTTTTAAGGTGTGAGGGAGAGTGCTAAACATGTTCATGAGCAGGACTGGTTAAAGAATGGAGAAATACCATGTTTTGATTACACGCAAGGTACCCCAGTGTCGGAGGAGAGGAGAAATATCATCAAGGCTACAAACAATCTGGTGACAGACCTTCATCAATTGAATGCTGTATTACACAGCTTGAGACTCCAACTGAAAATTCTGAGGTACATTAGCCTTTTGGCATACTATCTTGGATTTTAACCCTTTACCTGATATGCCAATTTGAAGCTCTTCCATTTCAGCAGCGAATAAAGATATGATGTCAAAAATATGGACAAATGAGGATACAATATCTGATGGAGTGGAAAAGATTGTGGGCAAAGGAGAAATTGCTCGTTACGAGCAATTTCTCCTTTTCCCACAATGTTTTCAAAAGCTGTCTGTTGTAGATACGTCAAAATGAGTATCTATGGAGTAAAGGGTTAACATCATTAGGAAAAAAATGCTTTTGAAAACATTGTGAGAGAAGGAGAAAATGCTGGTAGTTAGGATTTTTTCCTTTTTTCACAATGTATTTAAACCTTTAAAAGACAAGTCCAATCATTACGTCCAAAATGAATTTGTTGTCTGTAATTGCTTTCAATTTGGAAAAGTTTAAATTTTTGTCGTCTGATAAAGAGGTAAGCTGATGCTTTTTGCTCGAAATGAGGTCACCTAGTCCTTGTAGACAGCCGTGTTGCCAAGCCCCAGTAGCTTATTAGTATTTAGACAGTAAAATGTTGCTACTGTAAATACCCCCACAATCTCCTCCCCACCCCATTCCAACCCTGCCTATATGTTCCAGAAAGTTATGCAATAGGACTTGTTTCTCTCTCACAATAGGTACACATTGTCCTAACTTTGTTTATATTTGATAGCTGTAAGGGAATTAGAAAGGGCTATGTGCCCGGAAGTGGTGGTAAAATTCCAGCCTAGGCCCTATATTCCCTGATTATTCATATTTTCTTTCTTAGTCTTATTCTAGTTAAAGAAAAGAGCACACCTTTTGATTGGCTAAACCGTATAAATTAAATGATTTAGCTTATCAGAAGTAGTTTTACTTTCAAATTTAGAATTTTGAGAATAAGATTTAGAGTGTTCTTATGAATGGTTGGTAAATATGGACGGTCACCCAGGAATTCACAAACAATTGCTCTGGCTGCTACGGTAGAATTGAAACAGTGGTGAAAAAAAGGTTTAAACTCATATAAATAAATAGAACATTAAGCAAAAGCAAAGTTTCTACACAGATCAGCCTGCACAGACTTTTTCGGTCTCTATCTGTCTGTCTGTCTCTCTCTCTCTTTCTCTCTCTCTCTCTCTCTCTCTCTCTCTCACACACAGATGCATTTAACCCCCTTTTCAGAGAGCATAACTTATTTGCTTTGATGTGATTCAGAACCAAAGATGAACAGAAACTTAGAATGTGGAGAATGGACTGGGACATTATGGAACAGTTAGATGACTCCACAGAAGACCATGATGAAGCTACAGAAAGTATTGAACATGTGAAGGATGTACGCAAATCAGAAGATGGCAAAGATCATGTGGTTGAAGTAAAGAATGAGACAGATAAAAACATTGCAGGTGAAGTGAATCATGAAGTAAGATCTAGGGAAGAAATGAAAGAACTGATTCTTGCCTCTGCAAAAGAAGAAAATGACGCTGAAATAAAGATGGAAACAGTTCTTGAAAATAATGATTTAGACCATGAAGTCAAGAATAACATTGATAATGTTGACAATGTTCATACAAATGGTAGCTCTGTAAGTGAAAACAGACAAAATATGGATACAGCAGATCACTCGGAAGCCAAGCAACCAGAGGAGAACAAAATAAAGGACAAAGAACTACAGGATCAAACAGATGAAATGATTGTGACAGAAACAAAGCAGGAAGTCTTGCAAACTGTTCCATCAAATGACAGTATAAGTAAACCTACAGATATGGAGACCACAGGAAACTCCGAGATGTTGAGATCTACAGATGATATGAATCATTCCAGTGAAAGGATCAAGACTGAACAAGTATGTCGCTACTTTCAGCTCTTGAAACAAACCTGATTCTTTTGAGATCTATTACTAATCACGCAAGTTACAAAGTTGCAAAATTTTGCACAAAGGAAAATATCCCGTGTTAACTCTATACCTCACAAGAAAACTTTAGACAGGTCCAAATTGAAAGCATTTGCAGACAACAAAATTTGCAGACAACAAAATAAAAGTGACTGAAAAATTAGAGGTTGATTTTGGAAGGGTAGAAAACATTGTGGGAAAAGGAGAAAATGCTGGTTACCAGCATTTTCTCCTTTTCCCACAATGTTTTTAGAAGGCTTCTTTCTCTGCATCATTAAAAGTCGGGATTGTGTGTTAAAGAATTAACCTTCAACCTAAAATTAAATAGCTCACTAAGGAAGAAGTCCTTTGAAAAACAAATTGTATGAAAACAGAAAATGTTGATTATTGAATTTTCTGCTTTTTCCACATAGTTTGCTACCTATTAAATCTTCATCATATAACCCAATGTCTTTACAACTCTGTGCAATAAGGCTTTGAAAAAAATTGTTGGAAGAGGAGAAAATGCTTGTTGATAGCATTATATGATTTTCCAACAATTTACCCTTTGAAAGAAAAAGTAGAAACACATTTTCTGTCTGTAAATATTCACAATTTGGACAAGTGTAAACTTTTGTCACATAGTAAAGAGATAAAGATATTTAAAAAAAGAAAAAGAAAATTGTGCAGGGTGCTTATTTTGAGCAGTGGCTCTTTTTTTCACTGTTCAACAGCTGCAAACTGCAAAGGTGTCAGTTGTCTGTACTCTGTACCTAACGATAAGTTTATAGAGTGGTCCATTTTAAAAGTATTTACAGATAACAAAATCAATGTGACTGAAAAATCTAAATTGGATTTGGTTAGGGTAGAAAACATTGTTGGAAAAGGAGAAAATGCTGGTTACCAGCATTTTCTCCTTTTCCCACAATGTTTTCAAAAGGCTTCTATCTCAGGGTCATCAAAAGTTGTCATCGTGTGGCAAAGGGTTAAAATGCAGTAGCAAGTTTTCTCAGTACCAATTTAACCCTTTCCCAAACAAGCCCTGGTTTTTACGTGTCTGCTGTACAAGTATTTTGAAAACACTGTGGAAAAAGGAGAAATTGCTCGTAACGAGCAATTTCTCCTTTTCCCACAGTGTTTTCTACCTTTTTTGAAAACTTTCTGCAATTTTCATCAAATTTGAAATTGTCGTCTGCAATCTCTTTCAATTTGGAAGAGTCAAAAATTTGTCGTTTGGGAAAGGGTTAAATGCAGGTGGCAATTTTACAACCATTTTTTGTGGGGATTTAGGTAATCAACTTCCATAGAAGACTCAAACGTGCAGTATGTTCATTATTTCAGTATACCTCTGAAAAACAAATGTTTTTGGGGGTATTCTGGAATCAGCCTGTCTGTCTGTGTGTCCCTCTGTCGGTTGGTCCGTCTGTGAACAAAATACTTGTAATATGCCTGTTTTTGTCAAAGAGCTGGCGGAGGTATTAAGTCACATTCATTGAAAGTTTAAGTTATACCCGACATGATTTTCAATGTTAATAGTATTATTTCCCTTTAAAATTAACCAGCATTTTCTCCTTTCCCACAATGTTTTTTACTCTTCACAAAACAAATTTCAAATTTTCATTCACTTTTATTTTGACATCTGCAAAGGCTTTCGATTTGAACAAGCCTAAAATATTGTTGTCAGATAATGAGTTACAAAAGATGCTTAAACCTTTACCACAAGACAAAATTTAAGACTTCTCCAACTTAAAAGCATTTGCAGACAACAAATTACAAACAGCTCATATGGCAGGATTTGTCTGTGGTGGGGTAGAAAACATTGTGGGAAAAGGAGAAAATGCTGGTTACCAGCATTTTCTCCTTTTCCCACCATGTTTTTAAAAAGTGCTCAATACTTTCCTTAGATGGTTAAAACTGGACTGTGTGGTAATGAGTTAAATATTCAATCTAACAGCTGGTATTGGTTCTGTTACTTATTTCAATAGACGAGTGAAATTAAGACAATGCTAGACACCGAGACAGAAGAGGCCAACCATTCAGACAGTACAGAGAGTGCAGTAGAGGACCCGCTAGAGACTTGTGAGAAGAATTTGTTGAATCACATCTTCAGGGTGCAGGAGGAAATTAGCAAAAGAATGGACCAGATTGAGGAACAAGTCTCTTGTAAGTTTGCACACTGCAGCAAACAATCCAGTATTTTTATTACTCATTTAGTGAAGGCTTTTGAGAATATTGTGGGAAAAGGAAAAAATGCTGGTAACCAGTTTTTCTTCCCATACACAGACAAATTCCATCAAATATAAGGTTTATGTCTTCTGCAAATTCTAAGAACATGAAAGTTCGCAACAAGTTCATAGCTGAAATACTAACTGCATTCTCGGGTTTCAAACTCATGTGGACAATATCCTCTTTTGTTTGAGGTTTAACCTATTACCACACAATCCCTACTTTTGACGCCCATGAGAGAGAAGCCTTTTGAAAACATTGTAAGAAAAGGAGAAAATGCTGGTAACCAGCATTTTCTCCTTTTCCTACAGTGTTTTTAGCTCACCTGAGCACAACGTGCTCAAGGGGAGCTTTTTAGGGTCACTGGGTGTCTGTCGTGCGTCGTCAACAATTCTTTAAATATCAACTCCTCCTAAACCGCTAGGCCAATTTGGACCAAACTTGGCAGGAATGTTCCTTGGGAGGTCCTCTTTAAAACTTGTTCACAGAATTTGATTCTGTCAAAAACTCTGGTTGCCATGGCAACCAAATGGAATTTTTAAAATTTTAGCAAATTCTTTAAAAATCTTCTCCTCTGAAACCGCTGGTCGGATTTTGAAATTATATCACAGATATGTTCCTTGGGTGACCCTTTTCAAAAATTGTTTGTGAAATTTTGATCCGTCAAAAATTGTGGCTCGGGTGAATGGGGGCTACTTGCACTATACAGAAATGAAGGAATTCTTAAAAAATCTTCTCTGAAGAAACCGCTGGTCGGATTTTGAAATAATTTCACAGATATGTTCTTTGGGTGACTCTGGTGAATGGGGGCTACTTGCAGTATATGGAAATGTAGAAATTCTTAAAAATTCTTCTTTTCTGAAACCCCTAGTCAGATTTTAAAATAATTTGACAGAGATGTTCCTTGGGTGATCCTTGCTCTTGTGAATGGGGGCTACTTGCACTATATGGACACGATGAAATTCTTGAAAATTCTCTTTCTCTGAAACCCATGGTCAGATTTTAAAAGAAATTTTCCAAAATGTTTCCTGGGTGACCCTTTTCAAAACTTGTTCGTTAATTTTGATCCATCAAGAAACATGGCTCTCGTGAATGGGGGATACTTGCTCTTATACAGAAATCAAGAATTCTTAAAAATTCTTCTTTTTGAAACTGATGGTCAGATTTTGAAATTAATTTTACAGGTGACCTTTTGAAAAGTGCCTAGCAAAATTATAAATTTGGTTCCAATGTTTCAATACCTCAAAAAAAAAAAAAAGGCTATGGTCATCTCAAAAATTCAGGTGAGCGATCCAGGGCCATCTTGGCCCTCTTGTTTACCCTTCCCAGAACAAATTTCAATTTTTCAGTCACCTTTATTTTGTTGTCTGCAAATGCTTTCAGTTTGAATCAGTCTAAAATTTTGTGGTGTGGTAAAGAGTTAAAAGACTAAAACCATAACTACAGAGCTAAAGAGATACCTCCCTTACACAGGTGTTAGGTATTGTATTTAAATTGGGATGAAGCTATGAGATATAACATATTTCCAAGTTTTATTGGACTGTGCTTTCTGTTTTATAAAGAAGATTGCTTTATATGAACCATACTCTATGACAAGAGGTTTAATGTATCTAAAACATGTACAGATCTGTGTCAGCCAATGTTGTCATTGCAGTCAATTTTCTACAATTTCCTCATGGCACTGCCTCTTGTTAGACAAACTGAATTTTGTGGACTGTTAATTGTATGATGCCATATAGCTTGCAGGGCGTGAAAATGAACATTCATACATTTGCCTAAAGTGTCATATCGGATCAACCTGTGCAGTCCATGCAGGCTAATCTGAGACAGCATTATACAACTACATTAGATTCTGTCCTTCAGTAGACTTGTAGAAAATAGAAAATTACGTAAAGACAGAAAGTGTCATCTCTGATTAGCCTGCGTGGACTGCTCAGGCTGATCCAAGACTACAGTTTACACAAATGTCCAAATGCCCCTTTACGGGTGTTGCAGAATTGATAAATTATAATGAGATGAGACGTCCATATACACTTTTTAGCTCACCTGAGCACAACATGCTCAAGGGGAGCTTTTAGGGTCACTGGGTGTCCGTCGTGCGCCATCAACAATTCTTTAAACATCAACTCCTCCTAAACCACTTGGCCAATTTGGACCAAACTGGCAGGAATGTTCTTTGGGAGGTCCTCTTTGAAAATTGTTCACAGAATTTGATTCCGTCAAAAACTCTGGTTACCATGGCAACCAAATGGAATTTTTTAGCAAATTCTTTAAAAATCTTCTCCTCTGAAACCGCAGGTTTGATTATGAAATAATTTCACAGATATGTTCTTTGGGTGACCCTTTTCAAAAATTGTTCGTGAAATTTTGATCCGTCAAAAAATGTGGCTCTGGTGAATGGGGGCTACTTGCACTATACAGAAATGAAGGAATTCTTAAAAAAATCTTCTTCTCTGAAACCGCTGGTCAGATTTTGAAATAATTTCACAGAGTTGTTTCTTGGGTGACCCTTTTCAAAAACTGTTCGCAAAATTTTGATTGGTCAAGAAACATGGCTCTGGTGAATGGGGGCTACTTGCACTATAGGGAAATGAGGAAATTCTTAAAAAATTTTCTTCTCTGAAACTGCTTGTCAGATTTTAAAATAATTTCTCAGGGATGTTCCTTGGGTGACCCTTTTCATAAAGTGTTTGCGAAATTTTGATTGGTCAAGAAACATGGCTCTGGTGAATGGGGTTACTTGCACTATAGGGAAATGAAGAAATTTTTAAAAATTCTTCTTCTCTGAAATGGCTGGACAGATTTTGAAATGATTTCACAGAGATGATCCTTGGGTGACCCTTTTCAAAAATTGTTCACAAAATTTTGATCCGTCAAGAAACATGGCTCTGGTGAATGGGGGCTACATGCACTATATGGAAATGAAGAAATTCTTGAAAATTTTTCTTCTCTGAAACCCCTAGTCAGATTTTAAAATAATTTGACAGAGATGTTTCTTGGGTGATCCTTGCTCTTGTGAAGGGGGGCTACTTGCACTATATGGACATGATGAAATTCTTGAAAATTCTCTTTCTCTGAAACCCCTGGTCAGATTTTAAAAGAAATTTTCCGAAATGTTCCTTGGGTGACCCTTTTCAAAACTTGTTCGTAAATTTTGATCCATCAAGAAACATGGCTCTCATGGATGGGGGATACTTGCTGTTGTACAAAAATGAAGAATTCTTAAAAATTTTTCTATTTGAAACTGATGGTCAGATTTCGAAATGAATTTTACAGGTGACCTTTTGAAAATTGCTTAGCAAAATTATAGATTTGGTTCCAATGTTTCAATACCTCAAAAAAAAAATAGGCTATGGTCATCTCAAAAATTCAGGTGAGCGATCCAGGGCCATCTTGGCCCTCTTGTATAATATACTAATCATGTCACCAGAGTATATGTTTGCCGTCTGGTTGCTGTAAGGAAAGAAGTAACAAAATCAATGCTGCACAGTGATCCGACGGTCACTGGACGATGCTACCAGCATTTTCTCCTTTCCAACATTGTTTTCAAAAGCCTTCTTTTACAGGGTTAATAAAAATCGAGATTGTGTGGTAATGGGTTACCCCTTTACAACAAAAACCTGAGTTTTAGCAACACTGAGGAAGAAACTGAAAACATTTGAAAAATACAGAAAATGCTTGCGACAGTCATGTTCTCCTTTTCCCACAATATTTTCTGTACTATCAAGGACAAATTCCATCATTTGAGCTACACTGATATTGTTGTTTTGAATTTGGACATGTCTACACTTTTCTCTTGTGGGAAAGGGTAGAAAACAATGTCATGGTGGATAAAGAAACAAATTTCCTTGTGGTTGTTTAACCCTTTACCAAACAATCCCTGGTTTACAGACTCTGGGAAAGAAGGCTTTTGAAAAAACATTGTGGGAAAAGAAATATTTGTTGGGTACCAGCATTTTCTTCATATTCCATAGGCTACCCAATCAAAGACAGAAGTTATCATTGGAGCTACATTTCTACAAATGCTTTCAGTTTGGTCCAGTCAACTATCATGTGGTAAAGAGTTAAACATATAATTGTATAGTTGAGGGTGAATTATATATTTTTCTTCTTATTACAGTACTTGAAGCATTTGAAGCAGCCCAGACTAACAAGGACCCACCAAACCATCAGAATGTATTTACCGACATGCCACAGTTAAAGAGGAATATGAAAATGATGCATGATGATCTGTATAAAGTGAAGAAGATGTCTGTGTTCCATTGAGTTCCTGAAGAATCAGAGTGTAACCTGTCACCTGTCTGAACTCTCTCAGTGCGAAACAGTACACTGCAGAACCAGTCTTTATTTTGAACTAGGCGACAAGGCATGTTTTCAAGTGAATAAAGTAGCTTTTTGACAAAGGACTTTGGTAGAAGTTTCCTATGGGCAAATATCAATATTTAGAACTCCATCCTGTTTTGAAAATCCATAATCGTGGACTCTAGCCTCATTCTGAAAATTCCATATTCAGTACTCTGCAGAGTCGGATATGGATGCAGGTATTTTTTCCTCACATGGCAGAATTTAAGCAGTTTCTTTGGATTTAGATCTAGGTCTGAAATATTAACAATGTTAATTTGGGGCTTTTTTTGGGGGGGCCTTTACCAAACAATCCTTTTTTTATGTACCTGCAAAACGAATATTTTCGGGGTATACTGGAATCAGCCTGTCTGTCTCTCTAGAAACAATTTTGTCAAAGCACTGGTGGGGGTATAAGTCACATTCAGTGTCGGCTCTAGTTTTAATCTACGGAAGTTGGCTCTTATAAACTGTACAAAAAAAGGAGAAAGTTCTGGCTTTTCATGTTGTGAAGACATTTATATTTTGAGATTTTCTTTTCGAATATATTTATATTATATATATCATTGAAGATACCATGGTAAATTCTGGGATGGCTGCTTTCCTATTGTATGCGTACATATGTGGTAACACAGTGCTTTTAAGTGAGATATTACCAACCGACTTGCCTGTGTATATCTCCATGTGTGTTCGCGTGATATCATCAAGACTGTAGCTAGGACAAGAGCTGCTTTTCATATGATAGTTTTTCATATTGAAATGGAATCTGTTGGAACTTGTTTCTCTTTCATAGAGTATTTCTCCTATATGTACAAGTCAGAAGGATGTCTTGATGGCCAGCCTGTGCATTAATCATTTATCTCATACTGTACCAAAAAATCTTATGGTTTTAAACCATCAAGGATAGGAGCTTTGCTAAACTTTGTTGCAAAAGAAGAAAATGCTGGTTACCAGCATTGTCTCCTTTTGCAACAATGGTTTCTGCCAATTTATTGATAAGTTTTCTAATTTTCAACTGTATTTGATTTGCCAATGTAAATTTTATCGTGTGGTAAAACATTTAAAAAGTGAAAAGGAGCAAATGTGCTGTAAAATCTAATTGTCTTATCCTCGAAGTATTTAGAAGGTGGGCGAAGACAGAGTCTCTGTTTCATATTTGTATGGCAAGGAGAAAGGGGGGAAAAGGGTATGATGCATTTAGTTTTTGAGCTAGCGAAATTGCCTATAATTTGAGTTTTTGCTCCAATGTGTATTTGTATTCTTGTATAGTTTCGTAGTTCAATTTCTGTGTTAACACTGCACTAGATAGCAAAATTGCAGACTTTTCCAAATTCAGTGCACAGTCAGACTACATATTAAATACCTTTAGTATGATGGTATTTGTCTATGAAATTGTTGAAAACATTGTGAGAAAAGGAGAAAATACTGGTTACCAGTATTTTCTCCTTTCCTCAAGATGGTTTTAGAAGACATTTTTCATAAGGTCTTTAAATCATAGTGTCTTTTGTTAAGGGGCCAGTTCGTATGGATATTACTTTTTTGTCAGTCTATGACATAGTGTTATCATGTTCCAGATAGGTTGTGAGACGGATAAGTGTGTGGTTTTTTTTTTCAATACATTGACATATAGTGTTTAGCTCCACTGGGCAAAGGCCAGCAGGCTTATGTCATGGCTTGGTGTCCCTCATTGGTGCATCCTTCTGTGCGTCAACTTTTATTTCAAACATCTTCTCCCAAATTACCCATCCAATTTTGATAAAACTTCACAGAAGTTATCCTGCCATGGTCTTCTTTAGAAATTCTTGAAAGAATTTTATTCCTTCAAAAACTCTGGTTGCCATGGCAACAACACTGAAAATTGGAATTTATAAAAAAAGAAATCTTCTTCTCTGAAACTGTAAGGCCTAGGGCTACAAAATTTGGCATGTAGCTTTATCTAGTGGACATCTACAATAATAATAATAGCCCTTGGCTCCAAATTGGCCCTGCCCTGGGGGTCACAAGTTTTATATGGGCTACTCAATTTAGGATCAAGCTTTTATCAAGTGGTTGTCTATCCAAAGTGCCCAAATCATAGCCCCTGGTTTAAATTTGGCCCCATCCTGGAGGTCACAATTTTTACATGGGCTCATATTTTGAAATTTTAAAAATCTACTTGTACCTAGCCAAAAGGCCTAGGACTACCAAATTTTGCATGTAGCTTTATCTGGTAGGCCTCTCCCAGGAGGGCCCAAATTATAGCCTTGGGATCAAGTTTGTCCCCACACTAAGGGTCACAAGTTTTACATGGGCATTCGTGGTGAAAACTTTATAGTCATCTTGTTACTAACCATAGTAAAGACTAGGGCTGCTAAATTTAACCCTGTCTCATGGGCCTCATGTTTTACAGGGCCTTTTATTGAGAAAACTTTGAAAATCTTCTTGTTTATAACCACACATTCTAGACCTGTATTATTTGGTATGGTGCTTCATCATGTGAACCTCCACCAGGATTCAAATAATTATAGCTTTGCAGTCAAAATTGGCTTTGCACGGGGTCATAACTTTCTCGTAGGATTTTATAGAAAAAATTTTGTATGTCGTCAAGTTTGAAACCCAACTAGCCAAATATTGCAATGTTTGGCTTTTAGTGTTTTTACTCATTAGCCAGTGGAGTGATACAGGGCCACAATGGCCCTCTTGTTCTTTTCATTTTTGCATGTTCTATCACTAGGTAAGAATCTGTAACTGGTATTAATAATCATATAGATCAGTATTTTGTAGTCAATCTTATCAAGCAATTAAATATGCAACTTATGTCGTTGTTATGTTGTTTTTGGTGCTTCTGTCAGAGGTACACAGACATTTCTGTGTTGTGCTAGGTTATCTCCATTTTCAAGTTTATTTCATACTTTCTTAGAGTTACTGTTATCTCCACTTCAGAAATCAGACCCAAACCATTGCAAGTTTATGATTGCTTTTGCCTGTAGTGTTTCAGGACAGCAGATAGTGTAGATCAATGATCGGCTTACACATTTTGTTGCAGTGATCTTGATCTACACTCACTGCAAAGGTAACTATGGTCATGAAAGGCACTAAAAGGTTTATTGTATTAATACATAGTCTCTTGAAGTGTAAATCTAACTTGGATTCAGTAGAATTTTGAAACCTAAGAAAAAAATATGCACATACCATTTGAAGGAGCGCTTATCAGTGATGGCTCTACCGTGCAGTTTTGTAAAAGGCTTCTAGTTCGATCCCCGGCATCTCCAAAGTATTTTACCTGGCCAGGTAGCGGTAAGCGTATCATGACCTGATGGTTGCACGTTCGATTCTCGGTTAGGCAAACTTTCTTTCCAGTGATTTTTTGCCTTTTCTTCATATATTTGAAAAAAAAGTCGATGGCTTTGAAATAAATTTGTGTCAGTGCTGGGGTGAGAAGGCCAGGAAACACATACACAGGCCCACATATTACCCAATATGATAAAGCGATGTTAAACTCCAATGCAAACAAATACGTATAGACATTATACAAACCTGGTTAATTCTAAGTTCTGTGCCGGATCACTGTTGGTGGTGTAACCCTGTTGCATGGAAAGGGAAAGGCGCTGTGCAAAGTCATGGCGAAATGTTGGTGAAACACGCGAATATCTGAACTGTCGCAGTAATATAGACAATAAAAATGTTGTTTAACAGCACATACGACGCCATTATACCTTTCAGCCCAAAGGCGAAAACAGCAGAGATCAAGATATCAAAGTGCACAAAACATGCAATCTGATCCTGATTACGCAGCCCACATGTCAATAAGTAGCACTTAGCAATCTAGGGGTTAAGGGTCATTAATGGCCACCATTCGTATCTTGAATGCTTACAAAGGTCAATGGGGGTCACCTCTGACGTCCACTGTAGTCTTCTGTCTGTGTAAGCTGTTAGAGCTGGGCTCTGGCAACAAGACTATTAACCCTTTATCTGATATGCCAATTTGAGGCTATTCCATTCCAGCAGCAAATAAAGATATGATGTCAAAAATACGGACAAATGAGGATACAAATATCTGATTGAGTGGAAAACATTTTTGTGGGAAAAGGAGAAATTGCTTGATACGAGCAATTACTCCTTTTCCCACAATGTTTTCAAAAGCTTTCTGTTGTTGATGTCAAAATGAGTACCTATGGGGTAAAGGGTTAATACATTTCTGAGATGCAAATTAAATACCAAGCAAGTCATCACAAAATTGTGGATCCATAAAATCCATTTTCTCTGACAACCGACTGAAGCATGAGGTAGAATGACACTTGGTCATGCAGAACATTGACAAATGGCGGACTGTGCAGTCTGACATGGTCAATATTTACCGTGCAGATGTATTAAATCCCTTTTTCGAAGAGCAATACTCGTATTAATAAGCTAAAAGATAAATTCGAATTATTACATGTACGTAGACTCATCGTCGACATGCACCGCTGAAAATACATTCAACTGAAAACCAGGAAATTCATCTTATGAGCTTGATTGGTTGATTGTACAAGCGGAAAATGTAGATGCAGGATCAGATTGCAGGTCCTGTGCAGATTAATCTTGATCTATGTTGTTTTCACTAGCCAATGAATTTGCGTTATCTACCTATGACGCAGATCGGGCCAGTGTTTATTTTTACTCTCTATTCCCCTTGGTCAAGTAGATCGACTTAATGTGTTCCACACGGTCCCGTGTTTTTTCGACCCTTAACGTGAATGCTCTTAACTTTACCAAACGATCCCTTGTCCTCCCCAGGTGTGAATCCTTTTGAAAACATTGTAGGAGAAGGATAAAAATGCTGTTGACCAGCATTTTTCTCCTTTTCCCACAATGTTTTCCACCTCTCCTAGGACAAATTTCAATTTTCGAGTCGCATTAATTTTGTCGTTTGCAAATGCTTTCAATTTGGTCCAGTCTGAAATTTTGTCGTTTGGTGAAGAGTTTAAAAACGCCGACATAAAAGGAAAATATCATGTTAAAAAACCCTTATCCGTATCCCTCAATATTTTCTATTGTTTTCGCGAAAAGCTAATATCAGCCACATTTACTTTTGTCGTCTGCTAAAGTTTGTACATGGACAAATTAAAAAATTCGGCTTACATCACACGAAAAGAGGCATTCAGACATTTGCGTAAAGTGTCGCCTCGGATTAGACTGCGCAGTCTGCACAGGCTAATTCGAGACGGGACTTTTCGACTTCATTAAATTTTCTACTACAGAACACTTGTGCAAAACAGAAAGTTACATAAAAACAGTAGGTGTCGTTTCGGATTAGCCTGGGCGCACTGCGGGCCATTTGGTCTTATGGTGAAGATTCCATGTTGTTTATTATTGCTATGATCTGGTCTCTTTGACTGTTTAGTTTTCATACAAACAACTGGACAAAAAACACCCCTAACTGACCGTTTGGGTTTATTTTTTCAACGAAACACTAGGTTTTTTTGGCGTCGCCGAATGCGCGTGCTTTCGATTAATTAGTTTAGATTTAGGTACTGTTGAAGTGGAATTATTTGCGATTTGGAATTTTTTGCGATTTCCCGAATCGGAAGAATTCGCATATTTTTTGTTCGTGTATTTTACCACATGCATGTAAACAAATAACGAGTATCTTGAATTCGCAATCATTTCCGTGCGCAAAACTCCCGTAATCGGTAATTCGCAGATTTTCGGCAACCACATGATTATGTTCATGTATAGTATTCGACTGAATAAATAGAACATTGCAATAAGTTGAAAATGAGGACATTATTTATTCTGAGGGCCCTATAGCCCAACCTGCAGGCAAGTTATCACTGTCTGTCTTTTTGAAACACATTTCTTGTTTCATGAGGGCTAAGATTTGTATTTTTCTAAACCAAGTCTCGCTGTCAGGATACAATCTCACCATCACAACACCTCCACTTGGCGAAATTATTGCGTCTTACTGCAGATTACTTTACTTTCATTTTGTTACAATATTTCTGCGAGCCTGTGCTAATGTTTTAATCCTTTACCACACAATCCAGAATTTCAACCACAAAGGCTTTTGAAAACATTATGGGGAAAGGAGAAAGTGCTGGTAGCCAGCAATATCACACTAGAAAGTAGTAGCATTCCACGGCCCTAGGTTTTGTTTACAAATGATGAAATGCTGAATCATGTTAATAGCCTATTCCAATTGTACAATACAGCAACGTTCTACATTACGAAAAGGAGGTTAAATCATCTTCGTAGGATTCTACTCGAAAAAGACCGTTTTGTCTATAAATCACGGCTATTTGAATCGTTAGGTAATGTGGCCCTGTAACACACAGAAAATTCTTCGATGGCAACGTTGTCTGCACATGTTATATTCATCGAAGATTCGAACTGTCTTATATGACGTAACACTATAGCCCCGATATCGGGAAACTGTAGTATTACGCTCTATAAAGTAGTAATGCAGAAAATAGCTGTTATCAATATGTTTGAGGAGAAATGAGACCTGCTTTAGCTCTAGATTTCTCTGAACTGCTAATCATAGCTGAGTGAATTTCACGAGGTAGCGTTTTAATGGGTAAACGTTTATTTTAGTTTGAAATTCAAAGTAACGGTTGTCGCGTAGGAAAGTGGTTCGGCTCTGTACCCAGGATGCCCAAATTAGATAGATGATTATTTATAGAATGCCACCTAGCGGGAGATAATGTCGATGGCAAAAAGTTTCGACTCATACATCAGCCTGCGCGGATTGCACAAGCTCACATGTATCGATACTTTTTGCAGTTGTATTAAACCACCGTTTCGTAGAACACAAGTCACGTTTATTCAGTCCAGAATCTATGAAATTATCACTGACGATGCACACACATACATAAAATACAGTTATACAATTTATCAAGAGGAACACTCCGCCTGTAATATTATATAACGCATTAATCTTTCGATAACTTCCGTATCAGATACATTGTCAAGACTCCCAAAATATTTTGTTTAAACGCTTGCTCCTGAACTTTCCCTCCAAACTGTCGAAAACGTATTTTACCATACAAACTTTTATTAATACAGCCTTTTACGCTCAGAGTAGACGAGTTTGAAAACATTATGAGAAAAGGACCGTTTTCAAGTCTCAGGCGGTCATGGATTCGAAACCAGTGCACTCAGTACTTGTTTTGTTTAAATCTTTACCAGACAACAAAATCTTTGCCCTGCCCAAATCGGAAAAAATTTGTAGAGGCTCAAATGATGCAATTATTTATTGATAGGGTAGAAACCATTGTGGGAAAAGGAGGAAATGCTGGTAACCGGCATTTTCTCCTTTTCCCATAATGTTTTCAAAAGACTTCTTTCTCAGGGACGTCAAAAGTCCTTATCTTGTGGTAAAGGGTTTAATCTACTTTAAAGTCTCGTGCTTGTGACATGATTTGGTTGGTTCCAACCGTTGATGCCGAGTCTGATACTGCGTCGCTAGCTTACAGGATTTGAATCTATAGGAGGTCGATGATTCGAATATCCAGCCCGGCCGATTTCTATCCGAGGGTAGACGATAGTTAACCAACCAACCAACCTCCCAACCCACCATGATCATCAAGAAAATAATGAGAAACTGGGAATTAATACTGTCTGAATGATATATACAGTCAGACATAAGTTAAAACATCACCAAAACTGACCAGCAATAGCCCATGTGCTTAGACCAGCATTACTCATGCCCACAATTTGCCATTTCTGGGCTTTGGAAAGTTTTCTCGTAGCCATCCTTTCATTTGGCTCATAAATCAGCCTGTTAGTTGTCTAGTGGGTCCTTGCATAGCTTGAAAATATACCAAATAAAAGGTTATCCATTAAAATAAAAATATGACTAATTTGTTCGGGTAATGCTTAACTCATGTCTGACTGTATAAAATCACTCCCCGGAAAAAAAAACAACATTGGCCGGGTTAGGGATTCGAACAGAAACACCTGTAACAAGGTAGATGGACCACTGGTGTGTTTAGACGGATACTGATCTGCCTTACCACTTGCTTCTATAATTGATAACGACTATAAGTTTGTTACTGACCACCTAACTCTTTACCAAACGAAAAAATAGTGGACTGGTCCTAACTGAAAGTTTTTGAAGACGATTGAAAACCTGAAAATTATTTTGGAAAGGGTGGAAAACACTGTGAGAAAAGGAGAAAATGCTGCTTACCACGATCCTTTCAAGAGGCCTCTTTTTCAGGGTCGTAAAAACCAGGCATTGTTTGGGAAAAGGGTTCAGCGGCATCCTGCGAAATAAATGAACAATATTATGAAAAAAGTAATAAAGACCTGAAAAATGCTGTTTTAAAGGCAATTTTTGGGACAAGATTACGCCTTATCGGACAGTGTAGATCAAGGATCAGACTGCACGTTGTGTGCAGTCTGAGCTTGATCTAGACTGTCTGCATTAGATCTTTGAGTCACGCTTAGCAGCTTAAGGGTTAATTAACGATGTAAGCAATTCAATATCGCAAGCCACATGGGGCTTATCAGCGCTAATCAGGCATAATCATTTATAAACTCCTGTAAAAATTTCATATTCCTCGGCAGATATTAGTACATACACTTGTATCAATCTAATGTATTTTTTGTCGAATATTTTGCTAGACTGCGTTAAATCATTCTAAATTTGCTTGCATCCGTAACAAATAAGCGTGATTAATTTTACGCCCCCCCCCCCCCACACACACAGCGCATTGTTCATTTATTTCAATTTAATAATTACAAAATGATGAGTTTTACCGGCTCTGAAGAATAAGACTCCTGAAAACATTATGGGAAAAGGAAAATATTTTCTCCTTTTTTCGCAATGTTTTAGACCCTGTCACAGATAATTATCACCATTTGATCCACAGTTTATATGTCGTGTACAAATCTATTCATTGTCAGCTGGTCTAAAACTTTGTAGGATGTTAAAGAGTTAAGCAAATCAGAGTCCTTGGTGGAGTTAACCAATACGATCTGTCCTAATCCTGCCTATTTGATGTGTGTTAACCCTTTACTCCATAGATACTCATTTCTACGCATTGCTTGCAGGAGCCTTTGGAAAACATTGTGGCAAAAGGTGAAATTACTCGTGACGAGCAATTTCACCTTTTGCCACAATGTTTTCAACACTATCAAAAGGTGTCATATACACATAAGAAACGGCTTCATCCTTGCTGTTATTTAGGGTCAATTAGAAATACCATAGAAATGTCTTATGGAGTAAAGGGTTAAAGGGGCATTAAAACAGATGATAGTTTCGCAAGTTTTTTTATTTTAAGAAATCTGAACAAAATCCCCTCGTGTCCATTAGCATGCAAAGATATTTCAATAACAAAAACCCGAATTATTACCAAGTTCTTTTGTTCATTTGCTGTAAAGGTTCTTTTTTCCGTTTGTAACTGTATAGCGATTATTGCACATCAAGGGTTACCTACATTCTCAACACGACACTATATCGATTTACCCCCACAACTCAGTTGGTAAAGTGGCCGAAAACGTTTTACTGAAGGTTATGATTTGAATCCCAAAGGAAGCATTTTTATTTGCATTATTTTGTTTTTCTCCAACTATGGGTAATAAATCTCGTCCTAAAGTCATTTCAATATAAATATCAACTTATTCACTCTACAAAATTGTCTGGTCGAAATCTAGATTTGTGCCTTTAATTATCATGTACCAGTTTAAACTTGTCAACGCAATAGGCGGAAACAGGGAGTGCTGTCTGATCTGGTATATAACTACATCCAGTTGTTTCCTCCAACTTATTATTTTAATCTTATACATCACATCCTAATGAAGGCACGGTCCTTGGGTACCCATGTGGGCACTCATCACAACTCGGCAGATTCCGTACACGTACATCTTATACCTAGTCTGTAAAACGCTCGTTTCCATTTGAACTCCCAATCACGTGATCTAGTACAAGACGGTCTCTGTCTCTCATTTAGCAACGACATAAACTACTATGATGATGTGGTGAAAACTCCAATCGGAATCGATAAACCAAGTGAAAAATAAATACAAGATCTATTTAGTATAATTAGAAAGATTTCGATCTCGGCAGGGTAACAATGGGTGGTATTCACATAGCATCGCAATGTTTCACCGGAAATAAACCACTTAATTTCTTGTTAAATAATGGGACGCTACTGGATGAGAATAAATCTACATACAAGTCACAAATTTTAAATTGTAATCTTTTTAAAAACAAAAAGGAGCCTATTCTTTCCAAAAACCCAACATTTTAGTTTATGTTTGTCGGTGAATTACGGGGAGTTCACTGTAAATAACAAAACTGGTGATGGTCAGTATGGTATCATCACTAGTTACGATACAGTTTCAGAATGTTTGCCGGAACTACTTTTTTCTTATATTTATACCCCCGCAAACGAAGTTTGTGTGTGTGTGGGGGGGGGGGGCGGGGGGTGGTATACTGGAATCAGCCTGACGGTCGGTCGGTCGGTCGGTCCGCAAAATCTTGTCCGGACAACTCCTCCTACAGTTTCAGTCCAATTCGCTTGATACTTGGCAGAAGTGTTCATTAGTAGCTGTAGATGTGCAAGATGCAAATTTTGTGAAAATTCCATCAAGAATTCACTTTAAACTTGGCAGAAGTGTTCATTGGGAGTTGTAGAAGTGCAAGACGCAACTTTCGTGAAAATTATATGAAGAATTAATGAATTATTGCCCCTGTGACATGAAATATAGGGGCGGGGGTATTTATCACCTTTAGTGATAGTTATTCTAGTGCTTATATTGTACCATTCTTGATAATTAATGGAATTTAAAAAAAAGGTGAATTAGGTATATAATAAAATGGGAGAAAGTAATGGTTATGTGTGATATTAAAAATCTGTCAGTCGAATGGGGTTTTTATACGAATAAAAAAAACTCGTCCATCGGAGTCGTTTATTCAACGGCATTACACCCCATTCCTGTGACAGATTTTCTTATATTACACACAAGAAGTTTATTATCCTCTATTTATCTATTTTCTTACAATGGTCCCCAAAAAGGTGAGGATTGTATAGGCATCAAAGATTGAAGTTAAACTTTTAGCAGTCACGTAACGTTATTGTCCGAGTGTGAAAATGTTTGAAATCCACACAAGAGTTACCACGTGTCTCCTTTGAAGTTTCACAAATTACCATATAAAGAGGGATATAAAACTTTGTGGTATAACGCTAAATCTAATAAGTATTTATAGAGAACAAAATAAAGATTGTAATGATTCCTTTTGTAATTTAGGTTTCTCTTTATTGTGACAGTTTGTTTATATCTGTCGAATTCAGATTGTCTGATTCTCTTATTTCCAATCTATGTACTGAAAAAAAAATGGGGTAAAAAGTTTAACCCGTTACCACAAAGTCCTGAATTTTAGCCATTAAAAAGAAAATGAATTTTGAAATTGAAACCATCGTGACACAAGGAGAAACTGCTGGCTTGATGAAATCACGCTTTATTTTTCAGCGCCAAATTAAAAACAAAAAACTGGGCGGCTGTAAAAGAACTGTCCAATGAAACTCATGAAGGTGTTATTCTCATGGGCATGGCTATACAACCTAACAACAGAGATCCAAGATCAGACTGCACATTCTCTGCAGTCTGATCGTGATCATTTCTGTCCACAAGAGCCCATGTTTTCGCCTATGGCGCTGAAAGGATTAATAGTCAGATTTATCTTTTTTAAGTTTTTTTCCACAGAGTGTTAGCCACCACTATTTCAACGGTTTAAATATCAAGGTTTTTTTCCACTGATTGTTAGCCACCACTATCTCAACGGTTTAAATATCAAGGGCTAAACGTTGTTTTCACAACTACACGTAAACATTTAAATAAAACACATTTGAACATAAAAAGACATTGCTACAAAGGGGACGTCACTTTAAGTTTTTGAAAGAGTTAAAATTTGACTCCGACGCTGTTTTTGTTCGTCATTAAATCGGTCGGGATATTTGCTTCTTTGTCCTTAGGTCTTTCTTTCTCGTCTTTGTTTTGTTTGTCACAGCTCTTCTGCTGTTTGTTCGTGTGTCTTTTTGTCCGTATAGTTGCTTTTATGGTTGCGTGTCTGTCTGTCTGTCTGTCCCACTGTATGGAAACTCTGTACGGGAAATTTCTTCGGTGAATTCAAGATGGCGGACCCGTGTTATTGACAAAGTAAGTGTCGTTTAATTTTGGTCCAAACTTGTTTTAAATTGCTTCCCCTACAAAGAGTAAGGTACCAATCTAAAGAGCTTTGATTAAATAATCAAGCGATAGTAGCTTATGAGAAAACCGGAGTGCCTCTTGTCCGTAATCCCGCGCTGAACATGATGTTTCGATGAAGTTGAAAAACTAAGCGGGAGACCGGAAGAAAACTGGCTTTATTTCATCGAATAGAAAGCTAATGATAAAAGAATGTGCCTCGATCGGTGGGGAAATGTCATACTCTTATAACTGTACCAAAATACGTTGCTTATATTTACTGATTTAACTGTTATAAAGTTTTGAAATTTTGCATGGTGTACTCTTCGGTGCAAACCGAAACTAAACTGCTGTACGGTTGGGTGATCGGAATTTCTGTACGCTTCGGTAACAAATATGAAGTCAAAAATCTGTACACTTCGGTGAAAACGATTAAGAGGGGAAAAAAGGAAATGTATGAACAACCTACATGGGTTATTTACTTGATGTTTTTATGCTGAACTCACAGAAACGTGATGTATAAATCCGCAACTTCGTACACTAAAATAGCTCGTTATTGAGAAGTGCTGAGCAACATGAACAGAAGCATCTTGTATACATGTATATATATGTGCTTTTAACATGAAAATAATAAACTTAAGCTTTTTGTCTTGGTCTGACACCAAAAATGTTGAAACCATCCATAGTATAGACATCAAAGAAAAGCGAAATATAGAACCGTACCTCCTCATCATCATTTATAGATCAGGGGTCCTCCATGGCGCAGTAGGTAACGTAGATTTTTAGTAACTTTTTGTGGACGGTGTTGGTAAGAATTCCACAAAGGACACTGGTTATATTTGTATGTCTGTTGGCGACGCATTTTTAGAGCCCAAGCCCAGTGCTGGTGAACACGTGAAGCACTTTCAGAGCAAACTTTGTGTTGATCGGACCAGAACCAGTTGGAAAGCCATATACAGCCCGAATCAAACAATGACACATCTCTGAGCTTTGGCTTGACTTTTCAAACACTAAGAGCCGGCAGTGAAAAATGCAATACAAAAACCATCCTTTGTGCACTGCCTTGTAGCTATAGCTCATTTTTAATTTACTTTGATATCGCCTAAGTGATCATTTGTTATTCTTTATACCTTAAGAGACCTTTTAAAACAGATAATCGATTGCCTGTTGTTAGATTCACATTTAAGAGTTTTGCTTTAGCATAAATTATGCGTTTTTTCTTTAGTTGAAACCGTCAATTTTCATACATTGATAGAACTGAGAAATTTAGCCTAGAAGAACCATGGCTCTCTTCATTTAGGGGAAAAAACACACTAATTTCGACCTTAATTTTCAAACTATCAAATCCTTTGACTAGAAACTGTGGATGATTATACAACACTCTCAGGCAACTCTGTCTTCATTACATCGTTTTCTGAGTTTTGTCCCCTTTCTATCATCCTTTTGTAAGCATTTCCAAGGGACATTGTCCTTATTCCGTAGCTTTCATTTTAAAGCTTTTGTAAACTCCCACTTTTATGTAGTAACACGGATGGGGAACTACTTTAGTGGTATTTTTTTCTTCTGTTTTCAGTGTTCTACTATAGAATTAAATACATGGATTTTTTTTGTTACATTCTGTTAATAATATATTCTTATTTTGTTACACTCCGGTATTTAGTATACTATACCCGAATAAAAGGTCTCGATCGAGGTCATCTGAATACGTTGATACATTGTAGTTTTATCTGGGGATAAGTTTTTTTTTTAATTCATACTGATTTTAAACACTATTTTAAAATGACTCGTACTTTTCGTTTAGAAAATAGGAATAACGAAAAATTCTCTATCAAATCCTTACAAAGCCAGGAGACCCTGGCGTGACTCATTTTTGAGGCATTATTCGGTTTTAACATAACAAACAAGATATAGAGTAAATGACACAATTAAATTGGGTTTATGTACTTGTATAAGGAATTCTTGCTGTGCGGGAAATACATGTAACAAGTAGACTGTTGTAGCATTTTTCTCCTTTAATCATTTTCACCGAAGCGTACAGATTTTTGACTTCATATGTGTTACTGAAGCGTACAGAAATTCCGATCACCCAACCGTACAGCAGTCTAGTTTCGGTTTGCACCGAAGAGTAAACCATGCAAAATTTCAAAACTTTATAACAGCTAAATCAGTAAATATAAGCAACGATTTTTGGTACAATTATAAGGGTATGACATTTCCCCACCGATCGAGGCACATTCTTTTATCATTAGCTTTCTATTCGATGAAATAAAGCCAGTTTTCTTCCGGTCTCCCGCTTAGTTTTTCAACTTCATCAAAACGTCATGTTCAGCGTGGGATTACGGACAAGAGGCACTCCCGTTTTCTCATAAGCTACTATCGCTTGATTATTTAATCAAAGTTCTTTAGATTGATACCTTTCTCGTTGTAGGGGAAGCAATTTGAAACAAGTTTGGACCAAAATTAAACGACACTTACTTTGTCAATAACACGGGTCCGCCATCTTGAATTCACCGAAGAAATTTCCCGTACAGAGTTTCCATACAGTGTGTCCGTCGGTCCGTCCGTCCGCCCTCCCTCCTGGCTCCATGCCTTGAATCAACATCTGTCCGACAAGGAGACTTTTTACCCCCCAAAAATAAAATTGAAATAATAATGAT
Organism: Tridacna crocea; assembly: GCA_943736015.1. Classification (NCBI taxonomy): domain Eukaryota; kingdom Metazoa; phylum Mollusca; class Bivalvia; order Cardiida; family Cardiidae; genus Tridacna; species Tridacna crocea. The sequence goes on from OX031065.1 coordinate 41,433,773, forward strand.
AATCGGGTTCTATCGGCCCCAAGCTTCATTTAGTTATTTAGTAGGACAAGGGTTAACAAGACGAAAGAGCCAAACTGTATATCTACTCTTTTAGTACATAAACTCGACCCCTTTCCAAAGCTTAAAATATAACCCTTATAACCCTTTGGTTGCTAAGAGCGACTCGCTGACCTTTTGCGGACAGTATAGATCAAGATCAGACTGCACAGAACGTGCAGTCTGATCTTGATCTACACTATCCGATAAGGAAATGTCTTTCCTTATATCATAACTTTAAAACAGCAATATTTGGGTTATTAACCCTTTACTCCATAGATACTCATTTCTACACACTGCTTGTAGGAGCATTTGGAAAACATTGTGGCAAAAGGTGAAATTGCTCGTCACGAGCAATTTCACCTTTTGTCACAATGTTTTCTATGCTATCAAAAGGTGTCTTATAGACACAAGAAACAGCTTCATCCTTGCTGTTATTTAGGGTCAATTAGAGATACCATAGAAATGCCTTATGGGGTAAAGGGTTAATATATCGAACTGAAACCCCTTAACCCATAAGGCATTTCTTTGGTATCTTTAATGTACATTCAAGACCAGACTGTACGTTCTGTGCTGTCTGATCTTGATCTTTACTGTCCGCAAAACGTTTATTTCCCATTTGCCACTTAAAGGGGTTAGTTCAATAAAGAAGGAATACATGTATGTATATGTCGTAGGCCAGATTGGAATCTAGGCAGATCCGGAATCTGCCTAGACCAAATTAGAATTCAAATTTTGTGTAGACCAAAATGCATCGTTTTCTAATTTTTTTTTTAAATATATTGATTTAATTGTGTTTACAATTGAAAGGTATTTCCATTTAAAGCATTTTATATGATTTTTTCCACAATCGCTCTTTTTTCCACCTTTTTTATTAGTACAAAACATTCAAAATTTATATTTACTCTAAATTTCTGACTAAAACTTCTTTTATTTTGGAGTTTACGTCTAAAAGTTAGATGATTCATATGTAGACGCCCTATATTCAACGAGAAATATTATTAAAATTTGGTTTAGGCAGATTGTAGAGCTGCAGAGCTAAACTGGAATCCTGATTTGTTATAGACAAATTCCAGTTTGGTCTAGGCAGATTCCGGATCTGCCTGGATTCCAGTTTGGACTACGACATATATATTGCTTGCAACACACGAAAAGGGCCATTCGGACATTTGCGTTAATTGTCGTCTCGGATTAGCCTTCGCAGTCCAAGCAGGCTAATCCAAGAAGGCACTTTAAGCCTACATTAGATTTTGTGCTACAGTAGACTTGCAAATAGTGTCGTTTCAGATTAGCCTGCGATGACATTGCAAGCTTATCCGAGACGACACTTTACGCAAATGTCCGAATGCCCCCTTTCCGCGTGTTGCCGGACCATAATATACAAATAGTCAAATATACTTAAATATCACAAGGTGCAAAGCTCTGTGATTCATCTAACTTTGTAATGGGTTCTAATTAATTAGACATTAGATCTGGAGCTTTTATGTAAGATTATGTAGAGTAATATTATCCCGTAATTACAACTTTAACAAGCCAACCGTCGCCAGAAAAAGGGGTACCAAATTCAATAACTTTATCTCTGTAAGATTGAAAAAAAAATCTGTTATCTGTAGGTAGGCCAGATTTACGGGAAAACAAGTTTCGAATTCAACAAACTAAAATGCACAAAACGGTAAAACGATTTCTTATAGATTAGTATAAACAACAAGAATGGCATGAACTATTACAACTGTCTAATAAAGATAAAATCTATAGCAAGTTTCAAAGCAATACCTAAAAATATTACCAAAGCGAGAATACTTGCCTCTCTTAAATTTAGAACCGCTAACCACCGTCTGCCTGTCGAAACACGTCGATATAACGGAACCACACTCGAAGACAGGAAATGCCCTCTCTACGACTCTTACCATGTAGGCTCTGAAAAGCATTCACTGTTTGACTACTCCTATTTCTGCACTATTTGGTAACAATATCTGACAAATCACCTAAATCAACATGAAATCTACAGAAACAATTTACACGATTACATCAATTCCAAAAATTAAACAACTAAACTATATAACAGATATAAGTGCACTTGTGAAAATGGTTATGCAAAAGTTTGCAGGTTAGATGTTCTTTTGATTTTCCCTCAATGCCTCCTGTAACTTTCATATTATACTAAATTACTGTAAATAATAGTTTTTGTCTTTCTCACGTGACCATGGATATTTCTTTATGTGTATGTGTTGATTAGGATCAGATCACATATACATGACGTGGTCTGATCCTGATCTACACTCCTTGCTTTCCTGTATAATTTTCGGTCACATCATGTTTAAACACCCTTGGACAAGTATAAACACCACTTTTAGTGTATTAAGTTATACTATTTTATTATATACCTAGCAGTGAAATCCTGGAATTTCCCAGTGTAATAAATTTTGATATCATCACTAGTGACGATATCAACTTTCACTTTCACTTCCTGCCCTAATTTGGGAACTACATTTTTTTTTCTTCGACTACATTTTTTTCGACTTTCAAACGCAAAATTACAAATAATGATGTTAATAAGGTATATAATAAATAGAATAATCAACTGGTTATTTTTGATATGAAAAATATCTCACTCGGACGCGTCGTAAGGCGTTAAAAAAACTCGTGCTGCGCACTCGTTTTTTCAACGCCTAACAACGCATCCTCGTGACATATTATTCATATCAAAAACAACCAGTTGATTATCCTCTATCTAAAGTGTTGTTGTCTAAAGAGTTAACCCTTATCCTGCCAACTATTTGTTTGAATGGTGTTTTACGCCGCTTTCAACGTTATTTCAGCCATGTCACGGCGACAGTTCACATATTCATGTTTTCTGGGTTTCACCAGTACTAGGCTAGGCTCTGAAATGTCTTGCCTAAGGACACTCCTGTAAAGGGAAACCCAGTGGAACTAGTGAGGCTCGAACCCAGGACCACCAGATCACGAGTCCTGCACTGTACCACTGAGCCACACAGGACCCTCCTGCCAAAGAACTAAAATTAAATGTCCATTTCGATATCAATAACCAAAATTTTGCTGTTTTAAAGCTGTGTTTTTTTGGCAATTATATTTCCATATCAAACAATGTAGATCAAAGACCAGACTGCACGATCTGTGCAGTCTGACCTTGGTCCGCAAAAGGTCAGCTTGTCGAGCTAAGCAGCGGAAGCGTTAAACACTATCACAGGTCAAAGCATTCCGAAAGTTATAGTCCAATACAAAATGTCAAAGATCTTTCATGACAAAGCCATCTTTATGTTGGGCGATGCTCTGACAAAGGATGACTTAGTGCATCTCGGCAACCTGTGTTACCGGGCAAATTATCGTGTAATCTGGGTCTATAACATCCATTTTCTCTGTCAATAGACTGGAGTATGTGGTACACTAGCCCTATGACATGCAGAAATGTGACCAAAAGCAAAAGATATCGAAGTAGATCAGCCTGCGCGGACTGCGCAGGCTGATCTGAGTCGATACTTTTTGCAAATGCATCAAACCTGTTCTCGAGGGGTAATTGCCAGAAGGTCGTAAGTGCGTTTTTTATGAAACTGAGAAAATCGCAAAAGAAGATTTTCAATGCTTGCAGTAACAGACTGGTAAATGCTACAAAGGTAAAAATTGGATTGGTTGTAGATCATATATTCAGAAACAACCTATAAGATTGTGGATTCTCCATATTTAATGATTACAGAGAAAAATGCTTTAAATACACATACTTCATTTTGGCATAACACAATAGTCATGTTTACTATAGACTCAACATGTTGTAAGTGCACTTGATACATTGAAAAAAATGGCACATCAATAGGAATTAAGGTTGAAAATGTCTTAGGTGCACAAACTATGTTCTGGTCTGAAAGTTTTTTAAAGTTTGTTTGTACATTAAAACCACAAACTTACTTCATAATCTAATCATAACTAGCATAGACTGGGCAACTGCTCATTTTGGGTTGATACCATGAAAACGTGTCCAGTAAAAAGGTTAAATAACATACTTGTATCTTCAAACATTGTCATTTATTGATGCTTAAATAAAGAAGTATACAGAAATACAGCACAGTCATTATTTCAACACAATCTGTACTGTTTTGGCAGAGGGGCCCCAAATAAATGCCAATTTTACCATATTAAAGTATTCATAGTCTTCAATTGAATCTAGATCTGGTACACAGTCCTTTGCATTTTTTGTTGTCTAACAATATTGTGAAAACTGATAATAAATGAAACTTGGTAATGTTCCATCCTAGCACAGTGACAGCAAATCAGCCTTCTACGTACCAAATAATGTGAGTGCTGTAGAATAAAGTTGTGGTAGAAGAGCAGTAGATATCTTAATTGATTGACTGCATGAAGAAAAAGTAATACATTAAATTTGCTATGATTTTCAACAAGAACAGCCATTAGAATGAAATGTAACATGTTCAGTATTTGAGGGCAGCAATTTGATAAGGTCAAAATCAATAAATATGTTCTTATTTTCCAGGAACCTCTTTGGTCCTCACTTTTCAAAGGTAACAAGTTACTTCACGAAGAATCCTTAAAGCCGTAAAATGACAGATTTCCTTTTGTAATATATCTGATTTACAAGTGAACAAGGAATGGGCAAAACTTTCTGCAGATCGAAGTAGCAAAAAGATATTTTGCACTTTTTTTTCCCTTTTGATTTGTCAGACCATTTTTCTTCTCTTGCCATGTCTTTGTTTTTACAATGGTTGTATAGTTAGCTTTATTACCAGGTGTCACCTCTCCTGTTTGTTCCTATTCGGGTTAAACAACAAAAATAGTTTTTTTGGAATAAGGAGAAAAAAACTAGGTACTCATTAAAGATGTCTATATTTTCCACGAGAAGTGCATTTTCTTGGTTTGGCCCAAGGTAAAAACCTTTATAAACTAGGTTTTCTAGTGTTTAAATCCTGGCCAAGAAAGTTACAATCTGTGGCCTGTTGTGTATAATATGCATCAAATGCTTGAAATAATTCAGTATATTTTCTAACCTCATCCAGTAATTTACTTGTAGGTTGGTGTTTGATGTGAAGTGAATGCTTTCCATGGTTTTCTATAGTATACAAACAGATGAAAAAGCTCCGAAAATCTTGCCTTTCAGTGCACTTTCAACAACTATTCCACAAATGTTGAGATATTTCACGAAAAATGATTTTCCAAAGAATTAAGCTCTTGAGTGAGCCCTCTGTCATTTTGTGGCAGTTTGTAGCCTGTCTAGAGATTTTTGATTGGAGATTTTCCACAGAGGAAATCTCTCTGGCCTCCATATGAATCAAGTTTCCCATAGGGTGAAAAGTATCCTAGTCTTGCCGTATGACAGTTTATCAGAGCATTTGAAACGAGATTTGCATGTTGCAGTTTTCACCTCTTTTTACCAATTTCTTTTTTGCAGTAGCTCTTATATAAGAAGGTACATGCAATTGTCTTTCTTTTTCAAACGATGTGGCCATCCATTCCTGGCTTTGTTGCAATATAAGATTCTAACATCTGTAATACTTCATCTCAGTCTTTATCCACCTTCCTTTCAAAAATCTGAATCAATTATGTACAGCATGATTGTTTAATGATATTGTAAATCCTGAACTTTTGAGGTCTACGCAAGTTATGCAGATGCAATAATTATTTAAGAAATCGTTTTATGAAACTGAAACAATATGCCCATACTGTTAAAAAACTTTCAGCAGTTGCAAAGAGAAAGGGTGTGTTTGTGAAATTCTATGCCTTTGGAACGACCAGACAGATGGATGGACAGCAGTAAAATAATATACCGACAATCATTTAAAAGGGTGGTCAAAACATGTAATTTGCATGTTCAGATTAAGCTTCTTGCTAAACTAAGCTGACAGATTTGTTTACAAGGCTTTAAGTATCTGAGAAATCAGCTTTCCCATTCATATAACAACATAAAAAATGTCAAGACACTGGTATCTTGTTGCAAGTTAGGACATTTTTTCAGACAGAAATACATACAATCTTAATATGATCTACATTACTGCTATAGGGACTGAAAATAGTAATTGCTGCGACAGGGCTTATTTAATATCAGGATGGTGATTTTACCTTTCCTCTGTGTTTAGTGCAGCTGACAACCTGCTTCAAACTTACATTTGTGTGATGAAATAAGTAAACTTACATTTGTGTAGTGAAAGGGGTAAATTTATATTCAGAGATGATGAGCCAAGATGTAGTATGTGCACTTAGGACAGTTTGGCAGTTCAATAATATGAGTTACGACCTTTTGGCTCTAAGTGTATGACTAGAATACAAGATACTGCAATCGGTCATTTTGTAATTTCATTGGTAAAAATGATGATAAAATAACTGACATTGGGGCAAAAGTTAGAACTGTAAAGGATATATTATTTTCTGTAAAAAAGTCATTTTAGCCATATTTTGCACTTACGACCTTCTGGCACTAACCCCTCGTTCTGTTCACATGGCATTGCGCTTACACTAGGAACTGAAAGAGGTTACAAGCCCTTCATAAATCTATTCATGTCCCGATAAGCCGATTTGGGCTTTGTATCAGGACTGAATAGCTCGAAGATTTCAATCTGGAATCTAAACAAAGTTGAGAAAAGAATTGCCTTGAACTTGGCAATCATTACAAACAAGTCATTGACTAAGCCACATGTCTATGTTCCGATCAGCTATTTTTGGATGAGTATCAGGACCGGTTAGCAAAATGATCTGAACCTTGAATATCGTCGGTTTACTTAAAAAACCTCGTAATCACAGCTTGGTTCAAGCTGTAGTTACGGGGATTTTGAAGTAAACCGACGATATAAGATTACGAAAAGGATATTATCGTCGGTTTACTTAACCCTTTACTCCATAGATACTCATTTCAACGCATTGCTTCTTGGAAATTTTGGAAAACATTGTGGCAAAAGATGAAATTGCTCGTGACGAGCAATTTCACCTTTTGGCACAATGTTTCAATGCTATGAAAAGGTGTCATATACACATAAGAAACGGTTTCATCCTTGCTGTTATTTAGGCTCAATTAGAGATACCATAGAAATGCCTTATCGGGTAAAGGGTTAAAAAAACATCGAAGTAAACCAACGCTGTGTATTTTCATCTGCTCCAGATGACGAACAATTAAACATATCTGAAGTGAAGGGTTTTGCTGTCGACAAATTAGACGTAGATCGATGCGTATCTGATTGTGTTTGAGTGTGTAAAAAAATACCCAAAACGTGCTGTGTGATCTTTATCTAGACCTTCTTCTTTTATGAGAAAATCTGGACGGGAGAAACTTTGAAATTATTTATCTGGGTCTTACTGCTACACTGAAAGCTTGTTTGTACATTAGTTAAGTCATCGAATATCCCGGGGGCCAGTGCACCTTTCTATGCTTTCCCTGGAGTGTTCTTGACCAGAACTTTGAACAATATCCTTCTCAAGCCACAGGCTACTTTCCCACACAACAATCGCTAAAACAATTATCAGCAGTTAGAGGGAAATACACCCTAGGCAAAACCGCTTATCAATCCTCGAAAAGAAAATCGCGAAGCAGAGATTGGAAGCAATGACCGACTGTTGTCAAGTCGAGTACGCCACGTGTGCTCTTGAAGCTAGAGCTCGACTCTTGACTGAAAGAGTCTCTATTAGCTTTATTACGCGCTCTACGTAGTTAAACCATTACCACACAATCCCCACGTCTGATGACCCTGCGAAAGAAGCCTTTAGAAAACATTGTGGTAAAAGGAGAAAATGCTGGTAACCAGCATTTTCTCCTTTTCCCACAATGTTTTCTACCCTTCACAATACAAATTCCAAATGTTCAGTCACTTTTATTTTGTCGCCTGCAAATGCTTTCGATTTGGACAAGCCTAAAAATTAATACTGTGGCTTTGGTAATGAGTAAAGTCAACGGGACAGAGCTGAGATTTACATGGACTAAGAGGAAGGAGGGGGGTAAATAATTAGTGCTGTCAAAGAACAAGGCGAGTGTCACAATGTCAGTGACATAACGATATCAGGATAAAATATGTAAGCCCTACAGTCTTCAGTTTGTAACCCATTTCACACTGTAACATCATTATCTCCCGCCAGATGGCATTCTACAAATACTCATCTATCTAATTTGGGCATTCCGGGTACAGAACCGGACTACCTTTCTACGTAACAACCGTTACTTTGAATTTCATACTAAAATAAAGGTTCACTCAATAAAATGCTATAACGCTACCTGGTGCGATTCATTCAGCAATTATCCGCAGTGTAGAGAAATCTGGAGCTAAACAGGCCCGATTTTTCCTCAGACGTATTGATAAAAGCTATTTTATTCACTGCTACTTTGTATTACTACAATCTCCCCACTATATATAGGGGAGAGTGATGCGTCATATAAGACAGGTCGAATCTTTGAAGAATATGACTTGCGCAGACAACGCGGTAACGTAGGGATTTAGACTTGAACATTTTGGGAGCCTTTGCATATGTCAATTCTGATAAAATGATGGATTTTGCTTTTCAGACTGGAAAAAAAGCATCGTTGGAAAAGAAGAAAATGCAGGTTATCATGCAGCACTTTCTTCTTTTTCCGCAATGTTTTCAAAAAGCCTCTATCACAGGATCTTTTAACCCATTACCAAACAATCCATGATCAGTTTACGATCCTGAGAGAGAAGCCTTTTGAAAACATTGCGGGAAAAGGAGAAAATGCCTCGAATGTATGCTAGATCGAAAGATTGACCGAGGTGTTCCGAATGCGATAGAATATACGGCCGCCATTTTGTTATCACGTGACACCGACGCCATTACCATACTGCAACGGAGGAGAGTACAAGAAGTGTTTGAAAAGTAAGTAGGGTGCACTTGGCAGCAAGGGTTTGATTAGATCTTCCAAAGAGTTGGTCTAGAACCCAGATGAGTGACACAAACTGCAGAAAAGCCCTTGCACAAGCCTCAAGTTAGACAAATGTCTTTACGCTATTGTTACGAATACGCTGCGCATGTGCTTCGTTAGTCATGCCCAGATTATGATACTCTTTTGTTCATAAATTTCTTGCTACACAAGAACAGCGCTTTTTGGCGCTACAAAACCATCGCGAGCCGTCAGGTAAATTTTGACCGATGGCAAAAAACACCCGCAGCATTTTCTTAACTTCACACAAATGTCTTCTTTCTCAGCAAGGGAAACAATAATGGATGTCTAGTAGAGGGTTAAACTGTAAAAGTGTTCTCATTAGCTCCTGATAGATGGCATTTTAAAAATACTCATCTATCTAATTTGGACATTCTCAGTAGGTATAGAAATGGACTACATTTTTACGTGGCAGCATTTTCAAACTAAATAGACTGTGGTAATGCACTTTACTCGGTCTACCGTGATCTATTTTTTGATACTGTATACAAAGATTTGTAGTAATAGATCGTATTTTTTTGTCAGTAAAAATTATTATAGTTTAGAGAAATCTAGAGCTAAAACAGGTCTAAATTCTCCTCAAATATATTGATAATAATCATTTTCTCCTTTGCTACTTTATAAGCGCGTATTACTACAATATCCCCAAAAATGGGGGGAGTGATGCGTCCGTCATTGCAGACAGTCGAATCTTCGAAGAAAGTGGCATGCGCAGATAACTAAGTGTTCTTGTGATCGACAGCTATCTACCCTTACTCTGTCAAGCACGACTTACTAACCTTATTCGGACAGTGTAGATCAAGATTAGACTTCAGAAAACGTGCAGTCTAATCTTTGATCTACATTGTTTGATAAAAACATCATTATTTTCTCTGAAAAAGAAAAAAATGAAATTGCAAAATTTGGGTTATTACAATCGTCTTTAAAGTTTCATTTCAGTTTTTTAGCAGAATAAGAAATATACTTCATCGCCAGGTCAGTCCTTTTCTTTCATATTTCTTTTCACACTGCATACAACGCAAGTAAAAAAAAAAATAGAAATCTTGCAGAATGTGATAATTTGTTCTCATGACAACATTGACAGGTACGTGTAATATAAACGTCGAAAACCACCATTAAGATGTCAGCGAGGCGGGCCAACAGTTAATAATCAGCGTATGATGGCCAGTTCTCCAAAGCCTTACATACAAGTTATAGATTCGAACCCAGACGTCGAGACTGAAAATCACAGAATTTTAAAAAGTGATAAATTGTCTTCATGACAGCATGCACATCATTATTATAAGCGTTATATAAACATGAAAAAATATCCTATAAAAATGTCAAAGGGGTAGGAAGGGTAGAAAACATCCAGGAAAAATGTTTAAATGACGATAACTAGCTTTTTCCTCCTTTTCCAACAGGGTTTTGAAACCTCTTTTTAAGTACCAGCTTTGTGCAATTTGATTCCAGCCCACAACATATAATAATGCACTGATAGTGGTGAAAATTGAAACTTGCATACATGTATTTATTTTCCTCCCAATATACATGGAAACAAGGTTTGGTCACAACTTATTATAACTTTGAGGTCGACCCTCTCCCTACAGTGTAATTATACGAATGTTCCCACAAATGATTACGATACACAAGAGAGAGAGATAGAGAGAGACAGACAGACACAGACAGATAGACAGACAGACAGAGACACAGACAGGCAGAGACAAAAACAGAGAGATAGACGAAAGGTATAGATCCAAGTTCAAAGAGTGAGAGAGAGGGAGAGAGAGAGAGACTGAAAGGCAGAGAGGCAGAGAGACAGACGAAATATATAGATCCAAGTTCAGACTGCCCGTTCTTCGACTCTTCGTTCTATCGCAGATGGCGGTAGAGTACAGCTTGGCCCGTATCAAAAGAATATCCTTAGTCTTATTCTCTTTGATTTTTCTAAATTTGTAGGTAACATAACTTCTGATTGGCTAAACCGAATGGTTAAGCAATCAGAAGTTCTGTTACTTTCAAATATCGATAATTCTGGAAAATAAGACTAAGAACCGACGCAAGAATTGTTGGTAAATACGAGCCCAGGAGATGTGGTTTTAACCCTCAGCTCGGCCATTTTTTTTTGTCGAGGATTGTTGATAAACATTGCTACAGAATATTGCCACTGTCAACGCTGTTGATTGATTCGACAGTCAGTAATGTGGGAAGGCAGCAAGCGTAAATTTAGAAAAATTAATATGAATCGGATTTTTAATTCATGAACACATGAAACAGTGTCCAAAACATTGTGGCAAAGGATACGTCATTTGTTATGAGAATTTTGCAAATTTCATTACATGATTTTTTGCAACTTAGCCTTCAAAAACACTCCAACAATTTTCAGCAGTGTGATCTATCACAGTATTTCCCTGCCATACCTAGTTTGTTGATTGTGTACCTCCTATTCTGCAGATATTGTTTTTTTCCTAATGCACCTAGGGGAAATCCACAAATTAGACCCGATGCACGGTTATAGAACTTATCCTGTATACCACAAGATCTCTATTTTAAAGACCTTGAAGGAGAAGCATTTTGAAAACATAGCGGGAAAAGGAGAAAATGCTGGTAACCAGCATTTTCTCCTTTTCCCACAATGTTTACATTCCTATCAAAGACGGAAATCATCATTTAATCCTATCTAGACAATTTAACCGTTACCACCCAATACCGAGAAAGGAAAGGCTTCGGAACACATTGTGGGAAAAGGTGAAAATGTTGGTAAACAATATTTTCTCCTTTTCCCTCAATGTTTACGATCCTATCAACATTATCTCCCGCTAGATGGCATTCTAGAAATACTCATCTATCTGATATGGGCATCCTGGGTATAGAACCGAACCACTTTCCTACACGACAACCGTTACTTTGAATTTAAAACAAAAAAAAGGTTTACCCAATAAAACGCTACCTCGTGCAATTCACTCAACTATGATCACCAGTTTAGAGAATTCTGTTGCTAAAGCAGGTCTCATTTCTCCTCAAATGTATTGATACGTAAAAGCTATTTTCAACATTGCTACTTTATAGAGCGTAATATTTACAGTCAGCCCGCTTTTGGGGCTAGTAGTGATGCGTCATATAAGACAGTCGAATCTTCGAAGAATATGACATGGGCAGACAACGTCCTATCAAAGACAAATATCACCATTTGAGCATCACTGACTTTGTCGTCTGCAAATGCTTTCGGTTTGGACCGGTCTTAAACATTGTTATTTTATAAAGTGTTATACTGAAAAAAAAAACAGCTTAAGTATGTACACAACCTCATTAGTAATAAAGATGCACATTGTTATCAGAGGTAACAAAAAATACACGAAAAGATAATTTATGCCTTGTGTATTTTTTACACAACAAATAGAGCGAATTTTCATACCGTCATGGCTATTCTTTCTTTCTTTCTTTCTTTATGTGTGTCTGCCCCATGTATGTGTGTCTGTGTGTCTGTCTGTCAGTCTGCCCGCCTGCTATGTAGAAACCAGCTTACGATCCACAATTCAAGTGCCTATGTACTCCACTAAGCCTTGTTGTTGTTGTTTCAGTTGCATGTTGTTGTTTCAGTTGCACAAAGATTTATTATCGAGTTTCCTGAGTTTTACAGTATGTCTTAATTTATTATATGTACCATACAAATCGTTGTCTGCACATGTCATATTCTCGAAGATTCGATCTGTCACCCCCCAATTTGTGGGGGGGGGGGGATTGTAGTAAATACGGGCTATGAAGTATAGCACTGGAGAAAATGGCTTTTATCAATACAGGCCTGTTTTAGCTCCAGATTTCTCTAAACTTCTGATCATAGCTGAAGAATTGCACCAGGAAGCGTTTTATGGAGTAAACGTTTATTTAGTTTGAAATGCAAAGTAACGCTTGTCGCGTAGAAAAGTAGTTCTGTTCTATACCAAGAATGCCAAAATTAGATGTTGTATTTGATAATGTAATCTAGCGGGAGATAATACAGTTTTTGTACGTCTAACTCTGTGATAATGAAGTCATAAGTTTTAATGAAACTTTAGAAAAGTTAGTTGAATCTTAAGCAGAGAAAGTAAGTTGAAAAAAAATACTATCGAAAAAATGCAAATCTTTGTAGGGATACACAGTTTCTAATTATATAGATTTAGAGAAAACGGTCAAAACAATATTTTGCTTTCCGTGCATGTCATATTCTTCAAAGATTGTCAGTATTTGAAAATGGCACCTTGCGGCAGATAATGGGGTCATAATGTGAACGCTGAACCCGACTGACCACAGTAAAAGCCGCTTTATCAGCCGAACTGTCTAACGAGACATTTCCCGCCAAAATTAATGGACCCTTAGAACGGCAACAAGATAAATAAAACGGAAAATTTCACTGTCTAACCAGCCAATTAATCCTATAATACGCTTAACTCTTCCCTTACTGAACACATTATCAGCAGCTTTTGTGGACGGTGTAGGTCAAGATCAGACTACACAGAACGTGCACCTGGTCAACGAGCTAAACTCTCCACAACTGTATAATAGATTATGACCCAACAGTTTCTTCATTCCTATGGAATTACATTATCGTAGCTAATAAAATTGTGACATGTTTTTAAGTGGTAGAGAAAGAGTTAACCTTAAGCCTCATAGGTGTTTCTCATAGACCTTTTGCGGAGAGTGACGGTCAAGATCAGACTGCACAGAACGTGCAGTATGATCTTGATCGACATTGTTCGTAAAAGGGATACTTTGCTCAAAAACGTAAGTTTGAAATAACATTAGCAGGGTTTTTGCTATGGGCTTCGAAAGTTAAAATTAAAACTTTACCAAACGACAAAATTTTAGACATGTCCAAATTGAAAGCATTTTCAGACGACAAAATAAATTTGTCTCAAAAATTGAAACTTGAGTTTAGAAAAGTAGAAAACATTGTTGGAATAGGAGAAAATGCTGGTTACAAGCAGTTTCTCCTTTTCCCACAAAGTTTTCAAAAGCCTTCTTTCCCAGGGTCCTGAAAGCCAAAGATTATTTGGTAAAGGTTTAGTTTATTTAGAAGGACACAGGTTTACAGGTTGAACCTGGAATGCACTAATTGGCATTGTTCGTCCAGTACAGTATAGCCAGTTTCGTACAAAGAGACTTCGATACAATAGAATATCCTTAATTACGACCAAACCTTTTTAGTACCTTTGTCAACAATCTGCGGCTATTTTCCGGAAAAACCGTCAGCGTGAATGCTTCTGTCTACTTTATCCTGAGGCAGATGGCTTAGTTTTCTGCATGTCGAAAATGGAAGCATTTGCAGACGACAAAAGAAAGCTTGATGCAATGATAGATTTTTTTTAAAATCTCAACGAAGGAGAGAACATGTTGGAAAAAAGTAACGTCCATTTGCCACAATGTTTTACAATGCCCTCACTCTTATAGTTGTTTACGCAGAGACCTGTTTGTTCAAAAGATTATTTATTTCGAAGAATACAGACTACTATTTACATAATTATCAAACCGAAAGAAATTTCTCCTGATCTGATTGGATAATATGCCCTGAACATTATATGTCATGTAAAAAAACCGTAAAAGCAATTTCCTTTTCGGGAGCCCCGTATGCATGACTATACTATCAAGACAACATCCAAAATGACGGCGTCGATCAAGATTAACATCAAGATTATGTGCCAAGCTGCACGTTTTAGCACTGACGTATTACCAAGGTTTCAGTGACGTCAGTTTTCATTGAGTTGGGGCACTCAGAAGGGAAATTCAACTTCGTCAGCTTACGTAACAAACGCGAGATTGGTACCACTTTGCAGTGTAATAAATTCGTTATACGGTCAGGTAGCAGGGGACTTGGAAACTTGTTTACGGCAATGGTGAATCATGTCGTTCCGAGCATGTTCGGCACGGGGCGACATGATTCACCACAGTCGTGAACAAGTTTCCAAGTCCCCTGCCACCTGACAGTACAACTAATGTTCAGGTTTAAATTTTTGTCATATGATAAAATGTTACAGATGAATCAAACAGGTCGACTACAATTACCTAGCAGCAGAATTATTCATATTGATATCTTCAGAACTGTTCAGCGTTCCAAGACGAAGAATAGAGCAGAGAATGTACTTGTGCAGACATTAATTCTGAGCGAAGCTCTCGGGAAAAAAAAAGGTTTACAGAATTTAGTACTAGTCTTAATTGAGAGCATTTGCAGATGACAAAATATATGTGTAACAAAAACTGAAATTCGATTTGGGAAGGTTAGGAAACATTGTGGGAAAAGGAAAAAAAGAGGTTTAAGTCTTTACAAGACGACATGATTTCGATTTTTTCAAATTGAAAGCATTTGCTGACAAGAAAATAACTAGAAAATCGCTATTAATATTTGCTTGTAATTTAGTCCATGAGACAGTTTTCTCACAGAAATATCCGCCGAAATACTGTTACTTGGTGTCTGGGGGTAAAATTCCATTTTTGCTACAATTAGACATCTGTCGTTCTCAATAAGTTCTTTACCTCCGGCGTGGAACGTAGTTTGGATAAAAAAAAGTTAAGTTTTTGTGTTGTTTTGTATGCGGCTGAATGAATAATTCCAGTGAGATCTATAAAAAGCGATGTCTGCGCATGTCATATTTATCGCAGATTCGACCTGTTTGCCATGTCGCATCACCCATCCCCCAATACCTGGGAAAAGTAGAGCTTGTTTAGAAGCCTATCACCCAAGCATGTAGGGGTTGTTTTAATAAATGTTCAGTGCACAGCTTACATGCTAGCCGATCATAGCTGAACGAATGGCACCAGGTAGCGTTTTATTTAGTAAAACTTTATGTCATTTGAAATTCAAGTAACTGTTTTTGTTTTGGAAAATTACCCCACTTCTGTACCCATAATGCCCATATTAAATAGATGTGTAGTTGTGGAATGCCATCTAGCGGGAGATAATGTTACAAAAAAGATTAAAAACTACAGAATAAATTAGAGGACAATTATAGGTAGTAAGATATTTTGCTTCTTACTTCAGACCGAGCCCTGGTAGCTCCATCTTCGCGAGCCAAGGTTACGATCACTACGTGGATCTTACCTTGGCTGATTGAGCCCGATTTCGGGATTCCTGCGATGCGCCCTCTATTGGATGCTGGTTATTATCCCCCCCCTTTACATCATATTTCTAAAAACCAGTAAAATATCGTTTTACAAACCGCTTATGAATACACATGTAGCGGTAAGCAGACATCCACGTGGGTTTCCATGTTTACCTTCTATTCCAAAGGTAGTGAGCTTGTTCTATCTTTATCAAAGATGAAATACTACGAACGATTTCATTCGTTGCACTTAGAGCTATCTGCATCCAATGAAAAAGCGTATCGAGGGGAATGTAAAAATCAAGCTCGATCCGCCAAGGGTAGAGTAGCGTAGTGAATCGTCAGCCTTGGCTTGCTAAGATGCGGTAGCTCAGTCGGTAGCGTGCAGAACTTGGGAACGGGGGGGGGGGGTCGTGGATTCGATTCCTGGCACGGCCAATTTCTTTCCAAGAATTGATGATAGTAGTTAAAAGAGCATTAATTCCTCTCTCAAAGCTAATCATTGTCTCAACGATTGTTATGTTGAAAGGCAGCCTGTGGCTTGGAAAGAAACACAGTGCGGAACACTGGTAAAAGAGAAACAAGGAAAGCATCGATAGGTGCAATGATCGCCGCGATATAACTGAAATAATGTTGAAAGTCGCGTTAACTTTTTGCCAAACAAACCCTGGTTTTCACGTCTCTGAGAATGACGTTTTTTTGAAAATACTGTTGGAAAACGAGAAAATGCCGGTAACCAGCTTTTTCTCCTTTTCCAACAATTTTTTTTTTCTTTCTGCAAATGCTTTCAATTTGGACTGGTCTAAAATTTTGCCGTTTGGTAAAGAGTTTAACCTATTACCACACAATCCCTACTTTTGACGCGCCTGAGAAAAAAGCCTTTAGAAAACATTGTGGGAAAAGGAGAAAATGCTGGTAACCAGCATTTTCTCCTTTTCCCACAATGTTTTCTACTCTTCACAAAGCAAATTACAAATTTTCAGTCACTTTTATTTTGTTGTCTGCAAATGCTTTCGATTCGGACAAACCTAAAATATTGTCGTTTGGTAATGAGTTAACACCAATCAATCAGTCAATTTAAAATCAAAGCGTGGACGGTGTAAATGAAAGATAAGACCGCACGTTCTCGTGCAGTCTGATCTCTGATCTGACCCTTCCCCTGACGCTAAATACACTGCCCGTGAAGGCGTAAATGGCTAATGAAATCTAGACAAAGTAATTACGAAGAAGGTACGTAAATCAAGTACACGAAGATAAAAAGCCTAGCTTAAATAATGTGGAACTGTCTCATTGCATTATTTTTGATAGCTTAATCTATAAACCATTTAATCTTTAATCTTTGATAAAGTTTATCGGCATTAATTATTCAACTATTATTTCAACATTTCGGAGATACGTTTATAGCAATTTCTAGGATTAAATGGCGGATTAACTGATACAAATCTGACCTTCGTACGCTCCATGAATTTCATTGTATTGCTCCGCCTAGTCTTTTTGTTCGAAACACCGCTCGTGAACGGTTGGTACTCTGAAATGTGCGATGCCTCGCTACGTACTAGCCATAACACATATTTGACATCAACCCTTTACCAAACAATCCCCTGGTTTTTACGACCCTGAGATAGAAGCCTTTTGAAAACATTGTTGGAAAAGGAGAAAGTGCTGCATGGTAACCAGCATATTCTCCTTTTCCCAAAACGTTTTCTACCCTGCTGGAAACAAATTTCAATTTATAGTAACAGCTATGTTGTCGTCTGCAAATGCTTTCAATTTAGACCAAGCTAAAATTGTGTCGTTTGGTGAAGGTTTAAGGGACACAAATATTGATTTTCTGCTCCTTTTGTTGCATCAAATTTGCTGGTCCTGTTAATGGAATGTTCTCATTACACGATTGTTTTTTTTTGCTCCCTGTCTTAGTTTTGACTTATCAATTTAACATTAAACTGCCTGCCGCAATGTTGAAGCAGACGTCTTGGAAATCATGATTTTTGGAAGGCGAGAGCCTTCATCATGTCGCCGCTTTGGAGTTTGCTGCAAATACCTCTGAACAGCATTATAGATCCAAACGCCTTTCAAATAGTTTGATTATTCCCGAGTGCATAAGAACAAAGTAATGTCGAGACCTTTGTAATCAAAACAACAAGAATAAACTTCAAATCTCTAGTTATTTAGGCCTATCTATCAATATGAATTACATAGGTTTGAAACTTGGAATTTCAACCCGTTACCAAGTACATGTAGTGCCGAATTCCAATGACCCTGGGATACACATTGACAGACAAATTCCTAAGTAATATTGTACTACTTCAACCGAGCCACTTTTTCCTTTTTTTCACCTTCTTGAAATTATGATTTATAAATTTAAAACTACTATATTCTAATTGCCTCCCTTTTCTGGAAACCAACAAAAGTATCAACTAATAATTTCTAGACAGACATCGAATGTATTTCTGGTCAGTAAAAATGTGTAAAAGTATTATATCTGTATAAATCCATATTTGTCTACTATCAAGAAATTTGATTCCATGTTATACTAGAAGCGTTCCTGGTCTACTATCTTAACTTACATGAAAATGTCGATCTGCAGATCATCTGCTGGTCACAGCGCCCTTAAATCATTACAAAATTTTAGTATTATTAACAAAATTTAAAGCATTACAGACGAAGAATACATGCGTTTCAAATGTTTAAGATTTGTAAAAAAAAAAAGGTAGAAAACTTTGTAGGGGAAAAAAAGGAGAAAATGCTGCTTACCAGCATTTTCTCCTTGTTCAGTTCCACGAAGTTTTGTTCAAAAGTCCTTGTCTTTTAGGTCTTCAAAACATGTCTGTGCAATAAAGGGTTTACAATTTGTACAGGTGAATTTCTGAACTTACCTGATCGTCCCATTGTGTGTAGTATAACCGTTCAGTGAGAAGACTTAGTTTTACGATACACCGTACAACAAACGTGTGGGCAGCCAATATTTACATGACGCTTCGATTGAAGGACTAGACGAACCAATCATCAATTTTTGTACGGATGTATATAAACTAGGATGTAACTTGTCATTCAGCGAACATCGCTTTAATAGCGTTTCTATTGTGACGCTTTAAATCTCACTTGAGAGGGAATTTTAAAACTTGAGTGCGAATTAAACAATAACATTATGTTGTTTACTTTTGGAATAAACAGATAAAAAATAAATAAGTATTAGAAAATTGAACCCCGAACAGGTGTTTAAATAGAAAACTGAAAGTGGCTGATGTTTTTTTTTTTCGTAAGGTAAAAAAAAAACAAGAAAAACCAAGTATGTGATGGGGTATGTAGAAATTTGAACTTTTCTTAGTTTTTCAGTTGGTTTTGTGATCCTCAGACTTCTGAGACGGGAATTTGGATTTTGGTCACTGTTAAAGACATGCACTGAAATACGAATCAGACTTTGTCTAAAGGAATTTCCAGTGAAACAAAAAGTGAGATGAAATTCGCGGTTTTGTTCCTGTATTATTTGGGTAAGTTATCGATCAAATTGCTTTAGGTAGTTTGTAGATTTTTTTTTCTAAAATAGATTCATGCACCGTTACTTTCCTTTCGTATTATTATTTTTTTTTTCATGTTTCGATCAGAGGACCTATACCAACCGATTAAATCGTTTCCGCACTATACCAAATTGATTTTGAAAATATTATTGGAAAAGGAGAAAATGCTTGTTACATGCTGGTAACCAGCATTTCTCCTTTTCCAACAATGTTTTCTACCGTTTTAGTGGCAAATTCTATCATTTTCATCCGCATTAATTTGTCCTCTGCAAATTTTGACCGCTACATTTTTCTGTCTCGTAAAGAGTTGATAAACAAACAGATTATTATTATTTACTGCAAGAAAACAACAATAATTCACTTCTGCATTTGTGAATATGACAGTTTTCGAGGCGACCCCCACCCCTTCTCTTGTCAACTTAAATAAAGAAGAACCTTAAACTGAAAACTGAAACTTACTAGGTTGCCTTGCACAAGAACGACGAACATATACTTGAAAAGAAGAAGAAAACTTTCTGATAAAAAATGAGGAAAAAAACTTACTCACTGATACTTTTTGTAACTCATACGATTAACATATTACCACACAATCCCTATTTTTGACGACCCTGAGAAAGAAGCCTATAGAAAAATTTGTGTGGAAAAAAGAAAATGCTGGTAACCAGCATTTTCTCCCCTTCCGACAATGTTTTCAACCCTTCACAAAACAAATTTCAAATTTTCAGTCACTTTTATTTTGTCGTCTGCAAATGCTTTCGATTTGGATAAACTTTAAATTTAGTCGTTTGCAAATGAGTTAAATTTGAATTTTCATTTTATATCTTTTATATTCTTGAATGCGATTAGAATTTGATAGAACATTTGAACATAGGCTCAACAACCTGCCTTCGACTACAACATCAATGAGTCCGGTAGAACAGTTGTTGGTGTGCAGGTCTTGAAATCAGGAGGTCGTTGGTTTAAATCTGTAGCTCGGCGAATTTTTTCTCCAAGGACTGATGTTAGTCATTACGACACAATGAATTCTTCTCTCATCGCTTTTCATTGTGTAGACCAGGTTTATATTGGATAGCAGCTAGTGGCTTTGGGTTGATTGGTTGATCGTATAATGTTTTCAACATTATTTCACTTACAAAGCGGCAGCCAGTGCACTTATTCATGCGTTTCTGGAGTTTCTTTTACCAGTACTTCCGGCACAATTTTCTGTCCAAGCCATTTGCTGATATGATCATCGTCGAAACAATTGTCAGTAGTGGGAGCTGTCGCAATGTCTACCATCAATCCTCGGAAAGAAATTGGCCGAACCAGGGGTCGTAGCCAGGGATCGAACCCTGGACCCCGTGTTCTCAAGTGGGTGTGGAAGAAATTTAAATATGATGTGCTGATCTAATAAACTCCAGGAAAGCACGGATTGGTGCACTGGCCGCCACGGTTGAACTGAAATAGAGTAGAACTCCATGGAAAGGCTGTAAAATCACACTGCATCATGAAATGGTGTGCAACACGCGAAAAGGGACATTCGGACATCGGCGTAAAGTGTCGTCTCGGATCAGCCTGCGCAGTCCGTGCAGACTAATCCGAGATGGCACTTTACAACTACATTAGATTTTGTGCTACAGTAGACATGCGCAAAACAGAAAATGGCGTTAAAACGGAAAGTGCCGTCTCGGATTAGCCTGCGCGGAGTGCGCAGGCTGATCCGAGACGACACTTTACGGAGATGTCCGAATGTTCCTTTTCGTGTGGTGCAGGTCAAATAATATGCATCTTACAGTTTATTTATTGTCTTGTGACTCAAAATACTACGTTAGTTCGTCGAAAAAATTAGTCATAAAAACTGACTTTTATTTGAATAGATACGGCCTACAACACGCAAAAAGGGGAAGTCAGACATTTGCGTAAAGTGTCGACTCTGATCAGCCTGTGCAGTCTGTGCAGTGTAATCCGAAACGACACTTTCCGTTTTTATGTATTTTTTCTGTTTTGCGCAAGTCTACTTTAGCACAAAATCTAATGTAGTCGTAAAGTGACGTCTCGGATTAGCCTGCTCGGACTGCGGATGCTGATCCGAGGCGACACTTTACGCAAACTTTCGAATTCTCCTTTTCGTGTTTTTTCAAGTCATATAGTACATGATTTTGGAAAAAAAAATACTCTAAAGGTTCCTTAACCTCTTACCGGACAATCCCTGGTTTTCCCTGGTGAACGATGGCTTTTGAAAACATTGTATGAAAAGGAGAAAATGCTGGTAACCAGCATTTTCTCCTTTTCATACAATGTTTTGTACCCTATGAAAGACAGAAATCATCATTTAAGCTACATTTGAATTGTTGACTTCAAATGTTTTTAGGTTGGTCCGATCTAAAGTTTTGTCGTGGGGTAAAGGGTTAACGATCTTCGTAAAAATGATACTTGTATATTGAAGAATCAATTATTCGAACGTTCATTTCACTGTTAATTAGATTATAAAGATCAGCTTGAACAAACAGTTGTGTCTTTGGAACAGTTTTGCTGGCATTTCTGATCGCTCATTTGTATAGAAGCATCCTCCCCCACCCCATCCTCCGCATCGTTTAATCTTGTAACATTTTTCCTACTGAATAAGTCAGTAAGTCAAATGAAAGTTTCAAGCCATAAGTTAAAAAAAAAGTTGTAATTTTCAAGAATTATTTTTGGGTAAAGAAAAAATACTTTATCGGACAGTGTGGATTCGAAATGAGACAACACCTACTGTGCAGTCCGATCTTGATCTACACTTTTCGGCAAGGTGTCTTCATTCGTGCTAAGATAGCGTATAAGCTTAATTCTGTCAGAAAGTCATTTGAATAAATAGGAAGCAGTCAATCTATCAACGTTTTCTGTTTATTATGGGTTTCGAACAGATCAGATAACTCTCTGAACTTCAAACTTAAGGGTGTTTGATTTTTAATCCTAGATCTGTCCCGCCGACAGGGCTTGCCAAGTGCCAGTGTTCTTAGGCAAGGCAAAAACGATCCCTGGCTACAACCCCTGGCTCGGCCAATTTCTTTTCAAGGACTGATGATAGTCACTGCGATGCAACAGGATTCATTCCTCTCCCACCGCTGACGATTTTTTCGTCGAAGATCCTGTGGGAAAGCAGCCAGTGGCTTGGAAAGAAAATGGTGCGAAATACTGGTAAAAACCTCTAGGAACGCATGGATACGTGCATTGGCAGCAGCTATATAACTAAAATAATGTTAAAAACGACATTATACAATCAGTCAGTCATAACTCTAAAATACTTGATTACAGCCTAACATAAAATCAGAGTTTAGGTTTGTTGGAGCCGATCTTTCTTTTCAGAATAAAGACGGGTCCAATGTTTTTCTATCGTACTTTTGCTGACGGGTTACCGATCAGTTTCCATTACACCATTCTCTGTTGGCTTGGCTCGGACCATTTTTCAAAGGTCAATAGGCCTTCAGGATGCCAAGCACACTTAAGTGACCTTTTTAACGGAAAAGTTTGATCAAGATCAGACTGCACAGAACGTGCAGAGGGATCTTTGATCTACACTCTCAGATATAGTCGTAAATTGAAAAAAAAAAAAACTTTACTGAAACAACCCTGAAATCGCAACATCTCGGTCTATTGTACTATACGTGAAAATGTCATATTTCATGTATTTGGAATTGTGAGGGTAAATCGTGTAGAAATATATCTATTATAAATCATATCTTACAAAGAGACATATCTCATTTGTTTAGCTCTCTGTTTATGGCCTTCACTGCCTTGTAATAGGATAATAAATATAACCTTGTAAATTACTGTTATTCGTGAACGTTTGGAATTCTTTCTTTCTTTCTTTTTTTCTTTCTTTCTTTCTTTCTTTCTTTTTTTTCTGTCTGTTTTTCTCTCTCTCTAAACCTGTTTTTCAATAGGTGAGCCTCTCACTCACACAGAGCTAGAGGTCCAAGACTTTTGTCATCGTATGTCAAATATCTTGAAGTCAAATAATTGGTGAAAACTGAAAACTACTTTTTTTCCCCTTCCACACTCTGGTCCCGTTAACAGCTTCTCCAAATTGAAAGTATAAGCACACAACAAACTGATTGTGGTTCAAACGAAAGAATTTGTTTCTGAAACACGACACGGTACCTCGGGCCCCAGTAGCTCAGTCGGCAACGTGCAGGACTTAAGAATACAGAATCGGGGGATCGACCCCTGGCTACGGCCCCTGACTCGGCCAATTTCTTTCCGAGGATTGATGATAGTCACTGTGACAGGATTCATTCCTCTCCCACCGCTGACCATTGTTTTGACGATGATCATGTGGGAAAGCGGCCAGTGGCTTGAAAAGAAAATTTTGCGGAGTACTAGTAAAAGAAACTCCAGGAACGCATGGATAGGTGCACTGTCCGCCTCGATATAACTGAAATAATGTTGAAAACGGCGTTAAACACTATACAATCAATCAATCATAAAGGACACAGTACATTGTGAGAAGCAAAGAAAAACCTGGTATCTAGTATTTTCTCGTTTCCTTCTGTTGTTTTTTAAAAGCTCCTTTTCTCGAGATTTCTAAATGAAAGACGAAAATGCAAATAGAGATATATAGTATATGAGATAAAACAAAGTATTTTTGTAGCATAGAAAAGAAGAAAGAATCGAAATAATGTGGAAAGGGGCGAATTACATAGAACTAAAAGGGAATGGGCGGGGGGGGGGTAGGGCAAGGAACTGTAAATTGTAAGGAATGAAAGGACGGTAAAAAGGAACTAGAGAAAACTGGATAATTTTAAGTGAAATTAAATCTTTACAAAACAATCTCTTTTTTTTGGTTACCGTCGGAAAAAGCCTCCTGAAAATATTGTGGGAAAAGGAGAAAATGCTGGAATCCGATGTTTTCTACTCTTCTGAAGCCAAATTTTAATTTTTGAGTTACATGTACATTTATTTGTTTTCTGCAAATGCTTTCAGTTTGGACAAGTCCAAAATTTCGTCTTTTGATAGAGAGAGTTAAACAAGGGAAGGAATGGGAGAGGAGGGAAAAAATCGTTTGGAGAGGATGAAAGATTGTTTTTACAACATAAAAGATAGATTTTACCAATGTTCAAAAGAATTTATCTGATTACATAATAAATAACTTGTTAACGCATAAGCAGACGAAAAATTTTAATAACATAAAAGAAGGGGTCTGTCTTTTTTGAAAGAGAGAAAATACTGGTTCGCTACAATTTCTCTTTTTCACGCAATGCTTTTTTTTTTTTTCAAAAAACATTGATATATTCATAGTCTTTCAAACACGCGTCTATGAGGGGAAGGATAAACAAGTTACAAGTTGCAGACGCCTTGAAATTCTATTCCAGCAGACGAATTTTGAAAAAAAAAAAACAACATTGCGATAAAACATGCAATCGCTTCTTACTAACCATTTCTCTTTTAGTTGCAATGTTGCTGACAAAAAATTGGTGTGTTCAGATTTTGATTTATGTCATTTATCTACATTTTAAATAATGTTTTCAATGTCGTCTGCTACAAACTTGTTACAGACGTAAATGAGTGCTGTACTGAGTATAGATTTACTTTTCAATCCCGTCTTTCGCCGACTTTTAGTAAAAAGGCATTTGAAACGTTGTGGAAAAAAAATATGGTAATCCGCATCTTTTAATTTTTTTCTATTATCTTAACTAATTCTCTAAATCATTATTTGAACCATCTTTAATTTGTCGTCTGCAAGGTTTCAAATTCAGCCAAGTTAAAACTTTTGTTAACCCATTTTACCGCACACTGCCGACTTTTAACTACCCTGCGAAAGAAACTTTTGAAAACATTGTGGAAAAAGGAGAAAATGCTGGTAACAGCATTTTCTCCTTTTCCCACAATGTGTTCTACTCTATCAAAAATAGATCAGTCGTTTGAAACTATGAAATTATCATCTGCAAATGTTTTCAATTTGAAATAGGTCTAAAATTCTGACGTGTGGAAAACAGTTAACCCATTACCACAAATCCATACTTTTGACGACCCAGAGAAAGAAGCCTGTAGAAAACATTGTGGGAAAAGAAGAAAATGCTGGTAACCAGCATTTTCTCCTTTTCCCACAAGGCTTCCTATCTTTCACAAAATAATTTTCAAATTTTCAGTCACTTTTATTTTGCCGCCTGCAAATGCTTTCGATTTGGATTAACCTAAAATTTTGTCGTTTGGTGATGAGTTAACCCTTTCCCAAGCAATCCCTGGTTTTTACGGGTCAGGAATAGAAGCCTATTGAAAACATTGTGGGAAAAGAAGAAAATGCTGGTAACCAGCATTTTCTCCTTTTCACAAAATGTTTTCTACCCTATCATATAGAAAAATCGTCTTTTTAGCAACTGTTAATTTGTCATCTGCAAAATACTTTCAATTTGGTCTGGTCCAAAGTTTGCCGTTTGGGAAAGGGTTTAGAGTAAATACCCGGATGCTGTCTGTTGATAGCGCGTATTTTGGCACTGTGCGTACAACTACAAAGCTAAATTCTGTAGATATGGGTCGTTATTTCATTAAACTTTGGCGGTATAACAATTATTCTTGGCAAGAAAATGAAATTAAAATAATCATTATTTACGTTCTTATATAATATCCTCGTTTTTCTCTATATTCCTGGTGTTTTTGAATCACTCCATAAATCTTTGTCTCTTGTCTTGGAATTCTAATCCTGTAGCAAAAAAAAGTGTAAACTTTCGGACGTTGAAAGCATTTGCAGACAACAAATCATATTTACTCAACACCTGAATTAACCCGTTACCACATGACAAAATTTTAGACTAGTTCAAATTGAAAGTACATGTATTTGCAGACGACAAAATAAAGGTGACTGAAAAACTGAAATTTGTTCTGGGAAGGATAGAAAACACTGTGGGAAAAGGAGAAAATGCTGGTTACCAGCATTTTCTCCTTTTCCTACAGTGTTTTCAAAAGGCTTCTTTCTCAGGGGCGTCAAAAGTAGGGATTGTGTGGTAATGGGTTAAAAAA
This sequence comes from Tridacna crocea, assembly GCA_943736015.1. NCBI lineage: Eukaryota > Metazoa > Mollusca > Bivalvia > Cardiida > Cardiidae > Tridacna > Tridacna crocea. The sequence continues at coordinate 41,460,253 of OX031065.1, forward strand.
CAAAAATAGAAAACTTTGAGGGAAAAGGAGAAAATAGTTGTTTCTAGCACTACATTTCTTGACCGGTACTATTTCTTGCACCGGTTGGTCGACGGTTCTCGTCATTTTCACGTTATTTACTTTGACATGTAGTGTATTTCATGCCAGTGCACGGAACGGTGCCTTGTTTGTGGACAATAAAAGAGTGCTTAAGCACTGGTCTTTAGAGTTCTCGAGTTTCTTAGTGATTAAAGTTTCTTCCTCGACGTTGTTAAAACCCGGGATTATCTGGTAAAGGGTTGAAGATAGTTGGGTTTCTGTAACTGTTGAACTACGCTAGGTTGTCTTGTTTGGACATTGTTGATAAATATACATGTACATGTATTTGTTTCTCCCAGAAAGGGTCATGTTTACCAGCCTTTGACGAGAAAGGCTTTGAAAAAAATGTGAGAAAAGGAGAAAGTGCTGGTTTCCAGCATTTTCGTCTTTTCCCACAATATTTTCTGTCTTCTGAAGACAGGCTCTCTCGATTGAACCAAAATTGTTTTGCCGTCTTCATAATTACGCTTTCAACGAGGACAAGCCAATTTTTTTGTTGTCTGGTAAAAAGTAAATAAATTTGATGTTTTTAGAACGGTGACGTGGAATAGCCAAGCCAAGGATAGTTTATTTTTCAATTCTGAAAATTGTGCACTGCGTATTTATTTATTGTCTGAACTATTTCTTTGTCGAACGTGCACATTGTACATAAGAAGAGAGACGGTCGCATTCATGAATAAGTAGTTTTTGTAACAGTGCCCCCCTTGAACGTTCGTTTTCTTTCTAGGCATCTGGTTATTTCTTTCTGAACCAAAAGGACGAACGGGGGCTTTTGAGGACAGCATCGATTATGATCAGATTCTATAGACAAGCTGTCTTATTTCGAGTCTTTATAGACTTGTTTTGTAAAACTTTATAATTTAAAATCAGTCTTCTAAGTTTAGTACAATCAGTTGAAAATTCTGCCGTCGAAAGCTGTCGAAGTTATAATTTTCATAAAATTTATCAAGCAATTTATCATATAATTACGCATACCAAATACCCAATATGTCTTACAACAAACAGAAACAATAGGTAGAACATTCAGAATATTTACTAATAGCAAACAGTTTCGACACAGGTCAGCTTGCACGGATTGCGCAGGCTGACCTGTGTCGATAGTTTTTGCAGATCTGTACATTTAACCGTCTTTTTGCAGAGCACAGCTCATATTTTTGGCGCTAAAAAAAGTTTACCAGAAAGTAATACGCCTGTAAAATTGCGTCAATAGTTTTATTGGGATTTTTTATGGCATTTGATATCATTTTAACACCTCGTTAATCAGCTGTGAGAATTTTTTGACTTGTTTATTGCTCGTTTTCTGCTTGAAGTGATTAAGTTTTCTCATGTAAAATATATTAGCCTGTAATTATAATGCCGTACGAACGCATTATGGTTAATTTCTCGTTTACTGTATGCAAAATTATGAGAAGAAATAAATATTTCCATATTGCTAATTTATTCTCGGAAAGAAAATTACCTTTGATGAATCAATTTTTTCTATTGCACGTTCTTTGAAGAATTATGTATTTCAAACATGTCCGTTATTTACCCACTCGTGTACTTGACTCTCAAAGTTGAACCATGATATTCCAAGCCGTAGTTAAGGTAGTGGACCCATAATACTTCTAGTGCAGCATGGCATAAACTTTCTTGATAGTTGATAAAGACAGATTTATACAGATATAATACTTTTGCACATTTTAACCGACTAGAAATTCCTTTGACTCATTACCACACGAGAAAATTTTAGACTGGTCCAAATTGAAAGCATTTGCAGACGACAAAATAAAAGTGACTGAAAATTTGAAATTTGTTTTGTGAAGGGTAGAAAACATTGTGGGAAAAGGAGAAAATGCTGGTTACCAGCATTTTCTCCTTTTCCTACAATGTTTTCTATAGGCTACTTTCTCAGGGGCGTCAAAAGGAGGGATTGAGTGGTAATGGGTTGATATCTATCTTGAAACTATTTGTTGGTACCTTTGTTAGTTTTCAGAAAAAGGGTTATTTATCATATTCCTTTGAAATGAGAATATAATGGTTTTAGATTTATAAATGATAATTCTAGGAAGGACAAAAATGAAAAAAAAGTGGCTCGGTGAAAGTAATACAACAATACTCATTTTTAATCATAAAAAAATTAATAGGATAATAATCATCTTAGTGGAAATAGCTGTTTTCTATTACGGGTCCACCACGTTTTCTATTACGGGTCCACCACCGTTGTCTGCGCATGTCATATTCTTCGAAGATTCGACTGTCTTATATGACGCATCACTACTAGCCCCGAAAGCGGGCTGACTGTACGCTCTATAAAGTAGCAATGTTGAAAATAGCCTTTACGTATCAATACGTTTGAGGAGAAATGAGACCTGTTTTAGCAACAGATTTCTCTAAACTGGTGATAGTTTAGTGAATTGCACGAGGTAGCGTTTTATTGGGTAAACCTTTTTTTTGTTTTAAATTTAAAGTAACGGTTGTCGTGTAGGAAAGTGGTTCGGTTCTGTACCCAGGATGCCCATATCAGATAGATGAGTATTTATAGAATGCCATCTAGCGGGAGATAATGGGTCCACCACGTTAAATCGGTTATTTCCGCCATTCTTTAATTTTCTTGTCGACTTCTCTCGGAACTTTCCGAGCATGGTCCTTGTATACGTCTGCAGTCGGCGAAGAACTTAGCCTTCATTCCAAAAACGTCTGAATTATTGGTGTGTTCGTTTGTTTTGTGTTTAACAACGTTTTAAACATTATTTTCGTTATATCACGAAAGCCAGTGCACTTATTCATGCTCTCCCCCAGTTTCTTTCACTAGTTGCACCCGCTCCCGGGTTTCGAACTCAGGACCTTATGGTTACGAATCTGACGCTCTACCTCACAACCACGGACACTACACTTTGTTTCTTTCGGTGACCGTTTTTTTTAATATTAACTCTTTACTAAACGATATAGTTCCAAATGGAAAGCATGAGCAGACGTCAAAATTAAAGTGGCTCAAAAATAAATTTGTTTTGGAAAGGGTAGAAAACATTGTGGAAAAAGGAGAAAATGCTGGTTACCAGCATTTTCTCCTTTTCCCACTATGTTTTAAAAGGATTCAATCACAGAGTCGTGAAAACCAAGGATTGTTTTGTAAAGAATTAAAACTCATAATGAGAAAACAGGAGTGAACTATGCTCTGTAAAAAGGAGTCTTAATGCAGTTACATTAAATATAATATTTCCATGTCAGCCTGTGGAGGTTGACCTTTATCCATACTGCTCGTTATTTGAAAATTTTCAGCATGTCTAAGGACCATTTTGTCTCACGATTAGGCGATTGTAAGACAAATGGATTTTCTTGATCGAATCTTCACAGTAATGATGACGAAAAAAAAAAAATTGCCGAAGAAGTGTATCCGAGGAAAAATTGGCAGTTTGGTATAATATATCACGCAGATAGGTTAAGCCCCCTTTCGCCAGAGCACATTTAATGCACGAAACTTAAATCTTAAGACTCCTTCCTTCAGATTGACTTTACAAAGTAAATTTGTAATGCACGAAATACGTATAACAGGGCAAATTACCGATTTAATTGAAACTTACCGACCTTAACATATAAAGGAAATTGAGCGTAAAATTTGACATGATCGTTCCCCACCCCCCTGATCGTACGATAACAGTGTCTTGTTCATGAATGAACATTTCAGTTAGTAGCACCTGAAAATGGGGCTTGTTGGTATATTTGCAGCACCTGTCTGTCTGTCTGTCGATAATTCTCGGGCATCTTATGGCAACAAAGTTATTCAGACTACACGAGAGCCTATCTTTAGATGACCTCAGAAACCCTTCTTAACTCGACGAACCGAGTCCAAATAATCGAAGGCCATATCATTTCATCTTTGGTAACATTTGGTTTACTTGTCTATGAAATATTTCATTCATGATCCATCCTCAGACCACTTAACCCATTACCACACAATCCCTACTTTTGACGCTCCTGAGAAAGAAGCCTTTTGAAAACAGTGTAGGAAAAGAAGAAAATGCTGGTAACCAGCATTTTCTCCTTTTCCCATAGTGTTTTCTACCCTTCCCAAAACAAATTTCAATTTTTCATTCACTTTTATTTTGTCGTCTGCAAATGCTTTCAATTTGAACCAGTCTAAAATTTTGTCGTTTGGTACAGAGTTAACCCTCGTGCTGCTAAATAACTAAAATGGAATTTTCAATTCTATAGAAAAGACTTAAATACTGCTCTTTCAAAGTTATGTTTTTGGGAATATTATCTCCTTATCGGACAGGGTAGATCAAAGATCAGAAGGCACGTTCTCTGCGGCCTGATCTTGATCTACACTGTCCTCAAAAGGTCAGTGAGTCGCCCTTAGCAGACTAAAGATTTATACAGTCCACAGATATTTCCAGTCTAGAATTAAGCCTTTGGCTGCTAGGCGTGACTCTCTGACCTTTTGTGGACAGTATAGATAAAGATCAGACTGCAGAAAACGTGCCGTCTGATCTTTGAGCTACCCAGTCCGAGAAGCAGTTTGATCTTCATCTGCACTGTCCACAAAAAGCCTGCAAGTCGCGCTTAGACGTAACTTGCTCTGACAAACAGTGTAGGTGATGGTGAAAGCTGCCTTTCTTTTGTAATGAGCCTGATACGCTCGTAGAAAATGGTTCCTCTTTAACTCTTTTCCAAAGGACAAAATTTCAGGCAAGTCAAAATTGAAAGCATTTGCAGACGACATATTAAACATAATTCAAAAATTGAAACTTGTTTCCTGCAGGGTAGAAAACATTGTGGGAAAAGGAGAAAATGCTGGCTACCAGCATTTTCTCCTTTTTCCCACAATATTTTCAAAAGATTTCTTTCTCAGGGACGTATAGAAACCAGAAATTGTTTGGTATGAAAGAGTTAACACAAATTTACTTTAACAACTCTGAAATGAAGATTATTAACATACATTATATTTTAACACAAGAAATACATTACATGTACATGTAAAAACATTGCAACAACAGGAGAAATTGCTCTATACTGGCAATATCGCTTTTTGTAGTTACAATGACTTCAGAAAATGTCCGCTATGTACAAATGCAGAAAACGTCACATGCCAGTGTTAAAAAGATAAGATGGTTTTAATATTGAATTCTCACCGCGGGTGGAGTTTAATTTTTGTATAGAAATAATACCTAGTACAAAAATTAACGACAGGTCAAGATTTCCTAATGAAAATCGGTCTTAGGACTAAGTTTTTTTCCTCGTCGGCAGAATATTTGCAAAGATCAAGTCTATTGCTGTAAAATTCGGGTGTAGTTTTTATTACAAATTAGGGGATCGATGCTGGGTTTCAGGAAATATGGAACGCATTAATCATTTAGCAGACGACAAAACTTTTGCCTTGTCCAAACTGAGAGCATTTGCAGACGACAAATTCAGTGTAGCACAAATGGTGCAATTTCTCTTCAAGAAAACATTGGAAGAAAAGGAGAAAAATGCTGATTACCAGCATTTTCTCCTTTTCCTACAATATTTTCAATATGCTTCTTTCCCATGGTCGTCAAAAGTCGGCATTGTGCAGTAAAGGGTTAATCATTGGAAGCTCATTTGTACCGATTACGAATCTTTCATTTGCACATTTGCTTTCATTTTAGAACAGTTTATTTTTGTTTGGGAAAGAGCTAAAATTAACAGAACTGATTTTATTTAACTCTTAACGAAACGAAGTAATTTTTAGAGATCTCCCTAAATTCAAAACACTTGCAGACGGCATCTTAAGTATAACTGAGACTCAAAAGAAATTGTGTTTGGAAGGGTAGAAAAAATTGTATTAGGAAAAGAAAGAAGTGCTGCTAAACAGCATTTTCTCCTTTCTTTCACATTTTTCAAAGCCGCCTTCACAACCATCGTTATATAAAGTATAAATCGTTTGGCAAAATTTTTAAACCTTTTCCAAACAATCCTGATCTTTACGACCCTGAGAAAGAACCTTTTTGAAAAGATTGTGGGAAAAGGAGCATTTTCTCCTTTTCCCACAATGTTTTCTTTCCTTCCTAAAACAAATTTCAGTTTTTTGTAACATTAAATTTGTCGTCTGCAAATGCTTCAACTTTGGACTTGTCTTACAGTATGTCATTTGGTAAAGAATTAAGTCATTACCAGACGACAATATTTTAGACTGGTCCAAACCAAAAGCATTTGCAGACGACAAAATAAAGTGGCTGAACATTTGAAATTTGTTTTGTGAAGGGTAGAAAACATTGCGAAAAAAGGAGAAAATGCTGGTTACCAGCATTTTCTCCTTTTCCCACAATATTTCCTAAAGGCTTCTTTCTCAGGGGCATCCAAAGTAGGGATTGTGTGGCAAAGAGTTAAGTCAACAGGACTGAGCTTAATTAATGGACCAAAGACACACGACAGTGACAAATGGCTAATCCATCCCAGCATTCCCTGATAGCGCTCCTCGTGCCAGCTTTGTCAAGGTACAGACCTCGTTATGTTATCTGGACAACCCACAGTGTCGTCTGCTGAAATTTTGTGACTGAGGGTGTTGAGTGGACTCTTCCATGTTCACACAGCCTCGGCTTTAAGGAAGACGGTTGCTGAAAACATGGTGGAAAAGAGAGAAAATGACTCTATCTTAATGAACTCTTAACCAAAGAGAGAAAATGCTGGTAATCAGCAGGAAGTAATTTGGAAAAAATATACATATTGTACAAAGTATTGGTAAAAGAAATTCAAGGAAAGTATAGATAGGCGCACGGGTCGCCTCGATAGGACTAAGATGATTTTGAAAGCGGCATTAAACCTCATTTAAGCCTTAACAAAACAATCCCTGGTTCTTACGACCCTGAAATAAAACACTTTTGAAAACATTGTGGGAAAAGAAGAAAATGCTGGTAACCAGCATTTTCTCCTTTTCCCACAGTTTTCTATCCTGCTGGAAACAAATTCCAATTCTTGAGTTACGTTTATTTTGTCGTCTGCAAATGCTTTCAATTTGGACCCGTCTAAAATTTTGTCGTTTGGTAAAGTGTTAAACATACAAAACAAACTATGATGGTCATGACTACCCTCTTTCAGCACATTTCGGAACTGGCTGTCATTGTTTACGATCATGTCCGGAACAGACCGTCAGTGTTTACGATCATGTCCGGAACTGGCCGTCAGTCTTTACGTTCATGTCCGGAACAGACCGTCAGTGTTTACGATCATGTCCGGAACTAGACGTCATTGTTTATGATCATGTCCGGAACTGGCCGTCAGTGTTTACGATCATGTCTGGAACTAGACGTCAGTGTTTACGATCATGCCTGGGACTGGTCGTCAGTGTTTACGATCATGCCCGGAACTGGCCGTCAGTATTTACGATCATGTCCGAAACTAGACGTCAATGTTTACGATCATGTCCGGAACTGGCCGTCAGTGATTACGATCATGTCCGGAACTAGTTGTCAGTGATTACGATCATGTCCGGAACTGGCCGTCCGTGGTTCGTGGTTACGATCATGTTCGGAACTGGCCGTCAGTGATTACGATCATGTCCGGAACTAGTTGTCAGTGATTATGATCATGTCCGGAACTAGTTGTCAGCGATTATGATCATGTCCGTAACTGGCTGTCTGTGATAACGATCATGCCCGGGACTGGTCGTCAGTGTTAACGATCATGCCCAGAACTGGCCGTCAGTATTTACGATCATGTCCGAAACTAGACGTCAATGTTTACGATCATGTCCGGAACTGGCCGTCAGTGATGACGATCATGTCCAGAACTAGTTGTCAGTGATTACGATCATGTCCGGAACTGGCCGTCCGTGGTTCCGATCATGTTCGGAACTGGCCGTCAGTGATTACGATCATGTCCGGCACTAGTTGTCAGTGATTATGATCATGTCCGGAACTGGCCGTCAGTGATTACGATCATGTCCGGTACTAGTTGTCAGTGATTATGATCATGTCCGTAACTGGCTGTCTGTGATTACGATCATGTCCAGAATTGGCCGTCCATGATTATAATCATGTCCGGTACTGGCCGTCAGTGATAACGATCATGCCCGGAACTGGCCGTCAGTGATTACGATCATGTCCGGGACTGGCCGTCAGTGTTTACGATCATGTTCGTAGCTGGCCGTCAGTGGTTACGATCATGTCCGGACCTGGCCGTCAGTGTTTACGTTCATGTCCGGAACTGGCCGTCAGTTATTACGATCATGTCCGGAAGTAGCCTTCAGTGTTTACGATCATATCCGGAACTTGCCGTCAGCACCACGATCATGCACGAAATCGGAGGAGAAAATTCAGCAGACAAAGTCAGATTAATCAAACATTACCGATCTACTTATGCCCTCATATCTACTATGTGGTCGGCGGGATTCGATGTTTGCTTTTCGAAAATCCCTCTGCAATCGAGGTAGAAAAGCTTAAAATGAAGCATTTCTTCAGCATTCTGTACTGAAATCGCTCTATTGTCGTTATGTAAATAAGATACCAACCCAGTTTACGACGCCTCGGTGTGATCATGTCAAAAGTGTTTTTTGGTTAGTTTGCCGACTTGTTTGTAATTCTATATAATATTACAGTGTACAAACATTGACAATTGGAGCCAAAGTTTAAATATTTACCCCCAATTTTCTTGCACCCAGGTGTTTCAAAGACTTGTTTTTATAAGTGAAAAGTGAAGAAGATGGGAGTTACCCTGTTGAGTTGAAACTCTTTCAACGGTCCGCTTAACTTCACACTTTGCGACTAAATTTTAGACCCCTTCAAATTCAAAGAATTTGACAATGATTTATCCAATGTACATCTAATAATCAGGGTTTTTTTTGGCGGGGGGGGGGGGCTGGAGTAATTTTTTTTTAAATGTTGAAAAACTAAGAAAATGCTGGTTACCAAAGTCTTCTTTCGCATCCCCATATGGCTAGCAATACACGAAAAGGGACATTCGGACATTTGCGCAAAGTGTCGCCTCGGATCAGCCTGCGCAGTCTGCGCAGGCTAATTCGAGACGCACTTTACGGCTACATTAGATTTTGTACTACAGTAGACTTGCGCACAACAGAAAATTACATAAAAATGCAAAGTGTCGTTTCTGATTCGCTTGCGCGGAATGCGCAGGCTGATCCGAGACGACACTTTACGCAAATGTCCGCATCTTTGACAGAAATCCACTTTTGTCCACTTTTCATTTGAGGGTAGCGGGCTTTTCACTTCTGTCTAGTGGGGTTTTCACCTGTTGGGCTTTTTACCTACACTCCCTTTCCACAGAGTACCGCTCATAATTATGAACCATGTATCTAAATCTTAATTAAGGTTAATTATCCTTTACCAGCATTTTCTCCTTTTTCAACAATGTTTTCTACCCTTCCCAAGGCAAATTTAGATTTCAGGATCATCACGAAAAAGGCCAATCGAAACTTTATAGGACAAGAAGGAAGTTTGATTAATAAGCAATTTCTCCTTTTCAAGCAATGCTTTCTACCCTTTATAGACAAATTCTAACATTTTAGACACCTACGACACCTACATTTTCTCGTCTGCAAGTGTTTTCAATGTTTACCAGTCCAAAACTTTGTCATCTATTAAGGGGTAACGGAAGTAACGACGTAAGCGGTGTAAAGGGTTAAAGACATCCAGGAACCATTCTAGACACGAAGCTAATTGTAATTCGCGAAAATTGCTTATGACTGCCTCGTAGATTACACGATAAAAGCCTGATTGGCTTATCAGTAGATGAAGGTAAAACCTTGTTATAAGTAATGGAGGCACGTCAGTCATAACTGGCGTTTTATAAACCCATTGTCGTCATGCAAACTCACTGAGCTTGTTTACCTACCGCAACAAAATTGCAGCATACGACTCTAAAAATAGCTATGTAAATATATAATGGAGTGCAACACGCGAAAAGATGCATTCGGACATTTGCGTAAAGTGTCGTCCCGGATTAGCCTGCGCAGTCCGCGCAGGCTAATCCGAGACGGCACTTTACGACTACATTAGATTTTGTGCTAAAGTAGACTTTCGTAAAACAGAAAATCACATAAAATCGGATAGTGTCGTTTCGGATAAGCCTGTGCGGACTGCAGACGCTGATCCGAGACGACACTTTACACAAATGTCCGAATGCCCCTTTTCGCGTGTTGCAAGCCATATATAATTAACAATAGCAATAGTCGGTTTATGTTGGAAAATTGTGGGGAATGCAGACACTGGCCAACAGTTAGTCATTTTGTCGTTTCTCAAGCAAAAGATGAATGGAGTTACGTGGCAAAAGAGAAACAGGTGTTCGGTAGCCTGTCATTTAATTTATCTATTAACCAATCGATCGATCGATAACTCGGTCGGGCGGTCGGGTTGTTGAATGTCTGGTTGGCGAGTTGGTTGTTTGTATGATTGATTTGCATCGGTTTTTTTTTTGAAACATGCAACAAGCTGTAGTTACGAGGTTTTTGAAGCCGTAGTTACGAGGTTTTTGAAGCCGTAGTTAGGAGGTTTTTGAAGTAAACCGACGGATTGCTTCACAAGTTGTGATCAATTGCCCTTTACCACACACTTTTTTATTCAAGAAAAAGCGCATGGCAGGAACCTCGAGGTCTTTGCCGTACGGCAATGGACTACCTAATTCAGCACAAGCCGCGGTAGACTTATCCAATCAAAAGCAGTTGCAGACGACTAAGAAGATGTTGAGTATAGAGTTGCTCTTGTTACGTTCAGGGTCACTCGTAAACCCTTAACCACATGACAATATTTTAGACCTGTCCGAATTGAAAGCATTTACTGATGACAGTTTCAGTGTGCCTCATATGAAATGATTTTTCTTTGAAAGGGGAGAAAACATTGTTGTAAAAGGAGTAAATGCTGGTAACCAGCATTTTCTCCTTTTTCGACAATGTTTTCCAAAAGCCTTCAGGGGTCTTAAAAGTCGTCATTGTGTGGTAAAGGGTTAACACCGGACTATTTTGGTAAAGAGTTAGATGAAAGAATGAGATTCAATTTGTGTCGCAAAGCACCAAATTTTGGTTGCCATTTTTGCAATGCGACCTGATTAAAATTGTTATTGTCGATCAACGGAAGGACTCGAAAACTATTTACAACCTGTTCACCGCAATGAACAAAAGGGGGGTATTGACATTATAACGGAGCGCTAAAATCTCGGTTGTTCATATCAAATAAAACCGTAAAAGACGAGTGGAAAAGATAAAAGGCCTAGTTAAAACAACTGTTTGTATTGTAATTACGCTTGTTTAATATTATATTTATCGTTCGCGACCGGATTAACGCCCTATATTCAATTTCGCGGTTTTGGTATGTGTAGCCGGGTCATGAAAACCACTTATTGATATAAAAGAATGGACGAGAAGGATTCTCTGAACAATACAATACAATACAATATTTGTCATACATTTATACATAAGCAAAACAACATGTAAATCATACAAAACGAATGGTGAAAGAAAATGTAACTAACGGTAGTGATTTGAAAGTACCGACATGGAGTTTCAACTCTGGATAAGCTTAACTCATTACCACACGACAACATTTTAGACTGGTTCAAATTGAAAGCATTTGCAGACGACAAAATAAAGGTGACTGAAAAATTTAAATTTATTTTGGGAAGGGTCGAAAACACTGTGGGAAAAGGAGAAAATGCTGGTTACCAGCATTTTCTCCTTTTCCTACAGTGTTTTCAAAAGGCTTCTATCTCAGGGGCGTCAAAAGTAAGGATTGTGTGGTAATGGGTTAACCCTTTACCAGTAGACAGATTTTCAGCATTGTCTAAAATGAAAGCATTTGCAGACGACAATTTCAGTGTGGCTGAACAGGTGCAACTTTTCTTTTATAGATTAAAAAAAACATTGTGGGAAAAGGAGAAAATGCTGGTTACGAGCATTTTTTCATTTCCCCACAATGTTTTCAAAAGGCTTCTATCTCAAGGTCGTAATAGCCAGGGATTGTTTGGTAAAGGGTTTAAAGGTGGCCCTTCAGAATTTGGGACGAAAATTTTACAAAAATACAAAATATCATCCTTATACTCCGAAAGCCTTATAATAGTCATTTATAAAACCCCAGTAGTCCAAAACCATCCGACAGCACGAGAAATTAGAGATTCACTACGGCCAAGGTCGACATCGACTGGAAACACGTTCTATTTTTACATGAACAACTCGCTCATTTACATACCAGAATTACACAGACGAAGCTTCAAACATAGCGCCCGAAGAAGATATTATGAAAAATAATTACATGTTTGTTATGTAATGGAATTTAAGCGTCATTAGTCACGTGCCAGTCACAAAACATTCCCACAATGCATTTTTTTTATTTTTGGTGCGAAATCTAAAAAAAGCTTAAGAGGCTACGTAGCCTTTTAAGGGAATACCACCAAAAAAATTTTTTTTGGATAATTTTATGAGTCTTAATTTTGAATGATTTGTATTGTTTTTTCATATAAATTTCAATGATATACATATTTTTTGATTTGGTGTAATGTGAAAATTTTAAGTACCCACCTTTAAAAGAAAAAGCTTGATGGGAAAATTAGAAAAAACAAGTATTTAGAGAGAAATTAGTATAATTTGTAAGGACTTGTTTCTCAGTCGATGTAAAATAGATATCTTTAAACAAAACTACTGTTATGTTTTTTTTCTATCGGCGCTTTTGAAAGCATGGTTGTCCACAAGGGCGTCAGAACCCGATTCGTCTGGAAAAGGGTTAGATTTAAGAAACTGAAAATTTCACCTTTAGCCAACGACAATGATGTAAAAGTATAGACAAGGAGTTTCAAGTGTGGATCGGCTTAGGTTATACTGTTACCCCACAGGCTCTTGTTAAACTCTTTAGCACACAAATCACACTTTTAACCACGCAAAGAAAGAAGCTTTTTGCAAACACTATTCGAAAAGAAGAAAATGCTGGTAACCAGCATTTTCTTCTTTTCCCACAGTGTTTTCTACCCTTCCCAAACCGAATTTTGATTTTTCAGTCACCTTTATTTTGTCGTCTGCAAATGTTTTCAATTCGGACCTGTCTAAAATTTTCTCGTGTGTTAAAGAGTTGAGACACTAAACCAGCACAACTTATTAACAAAGAGAAATATTTGAAAAAAAAAAACAAGTGACATTGAGAGTTCCATAAAGAAGGGATCAGACATATTCTATAAACAATTGGCTCCATTGAGAGTGAACGTTGATAATTACATGCATTTTTTTATGGGAAAAAAAAAAGGACTTTACAGTTTACATTTAGTTTGGAGCAAAATATTGAAACAATAATTATTTCTCCAAGGTAGGAATTCGAACCCACGACTTTCAAGCCAGCGATTCCGTTGACAGAGTGATTTTGGCAACTGTTTATTGAATTAAGCTGGTTCTTGGTCTTGAGTGCATTGTTGTGAAGTATCAAATTTTTACAACTTTTCTTTTCTCTGATAGTAAAAATGTAGATCTCAAATGTGGATAACTCGAGGTACTTTGACCAATTTGTCTTGTAGAAACACCCCGCCGCCCCTCATGTTTCAGCTTCAGTTTGAAGTTAGACTGAAAAAAAAAAAGATGTATTTGCCAGTATTCTGAGATCCAATCTTTCAAGTTCATTATGTTAGTCGAATGAAAATAAGAATTGTCTCAAAGGGGATTATTGAAAACCAACACGAAAGAAAGGCTGTCACGAAATTGTGAGGATAAATTTTACCCTTCCACCGATCAAGAGATACAACGGATACAATTTTATTTGTTTTTTTTATGGACTATGTAGATCGAGATCAAACCTCACAAAACGTGCTGTCTGATCTAAGAGTCATTCTATCCACAAATTTTAGTTTTAGATATGCATCAACTGGTCTGTTCGTGAAGTTTCTATTTTGGTCTATCAAAAAATACGGATTGAATTAGTTGACAAGGTGAAGGCTTTAAAATATTAGAGCCGGTAGAGATTTAAAACGGAAAGTGTCGTCTAGGATCAGCTTGCGCGGAGTGCGTAGGCTGATCCTAGACGACACTTTACGCAAATGTCTGAATGCCCCTTGTCGCATATTGCAGGCCATACTATACAAATGACTTGCCGAGTAGAATGCAATATGAGGATGCGTTTAACTTCGTTTTCCAAGAGAGCCACTAGCATGTATCTTAAAGTATTACAGGCTAAAGATTTAACCGCTTAATATAGGCATTTTGTCCTCTTGCCATTATGTTTTCTGGAACATGGAGGATGAAAAGATCTTTCAATTGAAGCGTGAAATTCCCAAATCGTGATAAAACGACAGAACTATGGACCACACAGATACTTTACCCTTTACCAAACAATCCCTAATTTACGACCCTGAAATAGAAGCCTTTTGAAGACATTGTGGAAACAGGAGAAAATGCTGGTTACCAGCATTTTCTCCTTTTCCCACAATGTTTTCTACCTTCTGGAAAAAAAATCAACTTTTGAATAAAGTTTTTTTGTCGTCTGCAAGCGCTTTGAATTTGGGACAGTCTATAATTTGGGTCGTTTGGTAAAGGGTTAATACAAACACAGAAACCGTCCCTTTTCATTTTTTACGTGCCCAGTGTGTCGAACTCTAAGATCAGATCGTATCATATAAATCTGATACCAGTGTTATGAGCTCGGGTTCAAGGTTGTGTGTCGGTTTGTGGTTTACCACGCCAGGGAAGGTACTTTCAATACAAACGTTTGTCTTTGTTGAGCCTTAACCACTCAATATTGAACACCCAAAACGTTGCTCTTCCGAAGTTGACGTCAGCGGAAAGAAAATACGGTATCGGACACGGTAGATTAAGAACTAGACTGCACGTGCTGTGTGTCTGATGTTGATGGATGTTGTCCACAAAAGGTCATTAGATCGTCATTAGCAACCTAAGGGTTCACTATACATAGAGCGAGGAACTCTGTGTTCGAGTCTCAATTAGACAGAAATAGGTGTATTGGATCTTGCATAGGTTGGCTTTTGAGATAAAATTTTATCAAACGAGTCTAGCAAAATGCTTTTAAGCGAGACTTATGCAAGTTCAGTAACAATTTAATTTAATGAAAATTCATCTCAAAATACAACGACTGTCAGATTCGTTTATCACATAACGGTATTTCATGAGTAATAGGTTAGAATAAATATGCAAATTCATACATGAACACGTGGGAACTTCTCCGAATAAAAATCCAATTAACCGTTTTCTGAAAGAAGTATAAAATGACGGCACAAGTGACGTCACACCGTGCTTATCTCAAACGCGTGTAAGATATAAAATTCGTATTATATATATGTATTAGACTGAATATAATGGGGATTACATGGTATTAAAAATTACCGCTTACTTTCTACTGTTTCTAACTTAATGTGAGAAAGCAGAAAATGTCTTTTTAGCTCATTATAAAGCCTGTAGGAACGCATGCATAGGTGCTCTAGCCGCATTGATGTTACTAAGGGAAAAAACTAAAACGTCAAAAAACTAGTGAATGTCCAAAAAATGAAAATCGTCTGCTTTCAAAAATAAGGAAAATTTTAATAAATCAAAATAAGAAAAAACCTTGGAATTAAACATTACATACATGTACATGTACACAAATTCGCACAAATTTATTTGTCAGCTTTAACGCTTTAACCGACGTAAAAAAATAGACATGACCATTTGTAGACGATAGATTTTATGCTACAAAAAATGGTGGGGCATGTCTTGAAGAAGAGGAAAGCATTGTGGGGAAGGGAAAAATTGTAGTTTTCTAGCAGTTTGCTCCATTTCCCTCGCCGTTTTCAAGAGCGGTCTCCTTCAGATTTGTAAGAAAAGGATTGGTAGAATGAAGGTTAATGATAATCACGGTAAACGGCAGACAAAATTACTGACAGTTCTAAATTGAAAGCAGTTTACAGCCGAAGAATTCTATGTGACTGATCTGTTTGAATACATTTTTGAAAGCGATGAAAACATTGGGGGGAAAAGGAGAAAATGCTGGTTACCAGCATTTTCTCCCTTTGCCCCCAATGTTTTCAGTAGCATTTTCATTAAGGGGTCGTACGAACTTGAAGGCATTATGTTTGGTAGGTGAAGGGTTATCATAATCGCTGTTAATACTTTATATTTTCTGATGGCCCAAAAGATAATAAGTCAGTGGTGGAGCCGGACAGATTATCGCCTATCTTGTTAACCCTTTACCAAACAATCCCTGGTTTTTACGGCCCTGAGATAGAAGCCTTTTGAAAACATTGTGGGAAAAGGAGAAAATGCTGGTAACCAGCATTTTCTCCTTTTCCCACAATGTTTTCTACCATGCTGGAAACAAAATTCAATTTTTGGGTTACATTTATTTTGTCATCTGTAAATGCCGTCAATTTGGACTGTTCCAAAATTTTGCCGTTTGGGAAAGGGTTAAATAAAAGGAATAAAGCTTCAAAGACTATAATAAAAATTAAAAAAAAAAGAAATGCTATTTCAAAGATATTTTTGGGGAAAAGTATCTCCTTTTCGGACAGTGTGGATCCAAGATCAGACCTCGCGTTTCCTGCAGTCTGGTCTGAATCTACACCGTTTGCAAGACATGTTTTTATCACGGCTTAACAGTCTAGGGACTAACACTTCACAAAACGACAAAACTTTAACGAGCACCAATCTTCACCCTTTACCAGACAACAAAGTTTTACAACAAGCCCAAATTGAAAACAGTTGCAGACGACAATATAAATACAACTGAAAGGTTGTAAATTGTTTTGGGAAGGATAGATAGTCAGCATTTTCTCCTTTTTCCAGAATGTTTTTTGGAGGCTACTCTCTTAACTCTTTACCACACGAGAAAATTTTAGACTGGTCCAAATTGAAAGCATTAGCAGACGACAAAATAAAGGTAACTGAAAAATTGAAATTTATTCTGGGAAGGGTAGAAAACACTGTGGGAAAAGGAGAAAATGCTGGTTACCAGCATTTTCTCCTTTTCCCACAGTGTTTTCAAAAGGCTTCTATCTCAGGGGCGTCAAAAGTAGGGATAGTGTGGTAATGGGTTAAGGGCGTTAAAAGTAGGGATTGTGTCGTAAAGGTTTAAAGAATTGGTAGATGATATACTCAGTCTAGCACAAATGATAATTACTCTGTTTGAAATGTTACAAAACGTTGTGAGAGAATTAGAAAATACTATTGAACAGGATTTTCACATTTTCCCACAATGTTTTCTTTATAAACATTAAAACACTTCTCTTTTCTCCTATGTCACAAGATCCCGAGAGTTAAGAATCATAGGAAAAAGGGCTTATGCAAACATTTAAAAAGGAGAAAATGCTTGTAACCGACATTTTCTCCTTTACTGCAGTGATTTTTGTCCAATCTGAAAAAAATTCCGTCCTTTGAGCTACCCTAAAGCAAACAATCCCTTGTTTTCACGACCCTGGGAGGGAAAGCTTTAGAAAACATTGTGGGGAAAAAGAGAAAATGCTGTAAACAGCATTTTCTCTTTTTCCCACAATGTTTTCTACCATATCAAAGACAGAAATATTCATCTGAGCAACATTTAAATAGTTGACTTCAAATACTTTCAGTTTGGGTTGGTCCAAAATTTTGTTGTGTTGGTAAAGAGTTTTAAATTGGTCGTCTGAAAATGCTTGTAATTTTGACAAGTCTAATATTGTGGTCACCCATAAGGAGCTTACTTTTAGCGTGTTAGGGACAGTATTCTGTTAGATTGCAGACAATGTAGATTAGGATCAGACGGCACCGACTTGTCTGTCTAGGTTCTGATCTACAGTATCCAGTTTTGTTGTGAGATACACTGAAACGAACTTCTAAACGGCCATTTTAAGCTGTAATTCCGCATGGAACTTTTCTCGCGTCCACTGCCTATAAAAGGGATGGCTGATTTGGTTTCATTATTCTTTTTTGCAGAATAATTGACCGGTCTGAAAACATACCTAAGCCAAATTCTGAAGACAATTTACTCAATTCTTATCGCGGAAAAACTTATTTGTCGTTCAGTCATTCAAAATTGTAAATTGAAAAATTAAGCATTTGAGAACTTCATGCTTGTTTTTTCGGATCAACATTTTTTTTTTCACAGAAAATAATTTCTGTTTTTTCTTACTGCTTACAAAAGTTTTTCGCTTCTCCTTTTTAAACTGTTGTGGCTGGTAGACAGCATGCACGCGCAAACAACTAGTTTTCCTTTTTTTTTTTTTAAAAAAAAGAGAGCACTTCTGTTGGCAAAATCGAGAATCTTTTCATCACAATACCATGGTTAACGTCCAGATATAAGTCACAATTTGGTTTTTTTATGAACATTTCTTTTACTTGCTCAAATTTATAAGAGAAACAAAAATGGCCGTTTAGAAGTTCGTTTCAGTTTATTATGGCTAGAATTTTGCAATTTTCCCTCCGCTTTTTTTCCAGCGGAAGAAATGTTCAATTTCACTGGTATGTTTTGTCTTTATAGGGAATGGGGGTGGGGGAACGAGAGAGATGGGGTATCACTGATCGGTCCTCGTCCGGCTCCCAGACGATATTTGTATGGAATAGATGATGGCTGTGGGATCGTCCCCGACCCCAAAACAGTGATATTTGAAAGGAACCATGCTTTGGCAAAAGGGGGCTTAACTCAATACCAAACGACAAAATTTTAGGCTTGTCCAAATCGAAAGCATTTGGTGACGACAGAATAAAAGTGATTGAAAATTTGAAACTGTTTTGTGAAGGGTAGAAAACATTGTGGGAAAAGGAGAAAATGCTGGTTACCAGCATTTTCTCCTTTTCCCACAATATTTTCTATAGGCTTTTTTTTTCTCAGGGTCGTCTAAAGTAGGGATTGTATAGTAATTGGTTAATACGTCTGCTTGACAAATTGTACCAAACAAGTTATATATACTTGTATATCCATAAAGTCCATTTTCTTAAACAATCAAATACATCATTAGGTAGAATGGTGTTAGGATATGCAAAAAATGTACTTAATAGTAAAAGGTTTCGATTTATGTCAGCCTTCGAGGGACACTGCAGGCTGACACGGGTCGATACTTTTTGTAGATACATTAATTCCCCCCCCCCCCACCACTTTCACCGGGTCTAGATCAAATGTCGATACTTTTTGTAGATACATTAAACCCCCCACCACCACCTTCACCGGGTCTAGATCAAATGTCGATACTTTTTGTAGATACATTAATTCCCCCCCACTTTCACCGGGTCTAGATCAAATGTCGATACTTTTTGTAGATACATTAAACCCCCCACCACCACCTTCACCGGGTCTAGATCAAATGTCGATACTTTTTGTAGATACATTAACCCCCCCCCCCCCCCCACTTTCACCGGGTCTAGATCAAATGTCGATACTTTTTGTAGATACATTAAACCCCCACCACCACCTTCACCGGGTCTAGATCAAATGTCGATACTTTTTGTAGATACATTAACCCCCCCCCCCCACCACCTTCACCGGGTCTAGATCAAATGTCGATACTTTTTGTAGATACATTAACCCCCCCCCACCACCTTCACCGGGTCTAGATCAAATGTCGATACTTTTTGTAGATACATTAACCCCCCCCCCCCCACCTTCACCGGGTCTAGATCAAATGTCGATACTTTTTGTAGATACATTAAACCCCCCCCCCACCACCTTCACCGGGTAAATGATCAAATGTCGATACTTTTTGTAGATACATTAAACCCCCACCACCACCACTTTCACCGGGTCTAGATCAAATGTCGATACTTTTTGTAGATACATTAAACCCCCCCCACAACCTTCACCGGGTCTAGATCAAATGTCGATACTTTTTGTAGATACATTAAACCCCCCCCACCACCTTCACCGGGTCTAGATCAAATGTCGATACTTTTTGTAGATACATTAAACCCCCCCTCACCACCTTCACCGGGTCTAGATCAAAATTTAATGTCGATATTGTTTGTAGATACATTAATTCCCCCCCCCCCCACACACACACTTTCACCGGGTCTAGATCAAATGTCGATACTTTTTGTAGATACATTAATTCCCCCGCCCCCCACTTTCACCGGGTCTGGATCAAATGTTTTTTGCTGTTTATGATCAGAATAATTTATAATGATTTTTGGTTTGAGTTACATCACATAATAATTATAGGCCTGCAACACGTAAAATGGGGCATTCGGACATTTGCGTAAATTGTCGTCTGGGATCAGCCTGCGCAGCCCGCGCCGGCTGATCCGAAACGACACATTCCGTCTTTATGTAAATTTCTGTTTTGCACAAATCTACTTTAGCACAAAATCTGATTTAGTCGTAAAGTGCCGTCTCGGATTAGCCTGTGCGGACTGCGCAGGCTGATCCGAGACGGCACTTTACGTTAATGTCTGAATGTCCCTTTTCGCTTGTTGCATGCCAATTCTGGGAAAGGTTCCTGAAGTATGAGGAAATGCACGTAACTTAAGTTTAAACACGTGTCTTCATTGCTTTTTAATAGTATGCATGAAAATGTTAATGCAAGAAAATGATATCATAATCGATGGGCGAACTTTGCAAATGTGAACTTTAATGAACTTAATTGCATTTAATTATGATTTAGAGAGAACTTGTGAAGTTAATACCGCAGCATCTAAATACATTTTTTGAGTGGTACTGTGTAGACAAGGTACATGTAATACAATACATCTGCAAAAAGTGCTGGTCCATTTCAGCTTGGGTAGTTTGCACAGGCTGCCCAGGGTCGAAATATTTTGCTGCTTGTTATTTTCTACTCGTCAAATGACCACTCTATCATGTTACAGCCAGTGTTTAGAAAAAAAAAAAAATGAACCCACATTGCCTGCAGTACGTGGAAAGGGACATTCGGACATAACGCGTTAAGTGTCGCCTCGGAGCAGTGTGCACTGTCCGCGCAGGCTAATTCGAAACAATACTTTCCGTTTTTATGTAATTTTTATGTTTTGAGCATGTCTATATACTGAAGGACAAAAATCTTCTGTAGCCGTAAAGTGCCGTCTCGGATTAGCCTGCGTGGATTTTCGCGTGTTGGAAGCCATAGAGTGTTAAACATCATTTTGTATAATGCAAAATGAAAACAGACTTATCTTATCTCGCTGAATCCTGCTGAGTCCAATAAAACTTATAAACCGGTAAAAACCTGTATAATGTTAATGTCCGGAAAAACGGACGGACGAAAGAATGTACGGACGGGTGGACGACTGCACAAAGTAAGCAAAGAATGATTGAACGATCCTAAAATTTCAAACAAACAAATAAAAGAAATATATATTTTTGATATCAGCCTAGGAGAAAAACTTTGTGAGGCTTATTATAAAGAATCTGTCATTCTCTATAATAATATATCCGCCCAATTAGCGAAAATCCTGATTTCCCGGTGGCAACGAAAGAGAAGAGCAAATCCCGTTTTAACGAGATCTTGTATCCCTCTCGATGCCTATAAATACCTCTTGAGATTCCGTTTCTTTATAATTAAACATAACGACACTCAAGTCTCTGATATAAGCTCTCAGCGGGTCTAAAGTGAATCCGTCCATATTGGAGCTTAAACAAAAATGATCGATTTGTGATGGATAGAAAGACTTGGATCTTTATATGAAACAATCTAGTCTTACTTAGAATAATTATGGCTTTTTCTTTCTTTGGACGTGTAAATCCTGCTTCCATAACTTATTTTAAATGCTTATATTTAAATAAGTAACTGCATCTTCTGTTATTAATAGCATCCTTTATCTATTGATATGTGATGGTCATGAGGAGTTCAATTGTTTGCGAAAAATTTCTCCCCGTTCCCACAGTGAAACACTTCACACCAATTCATCTTTTAATTCAGCTTATCTTTCAGCTTATTTTCCTGTTCTGCTTTTCTTTCACACAGTTTTTCTTTCAATAGCAATCAAAATACCATTATGATTTTTTATTACGTTATCAACCTGTAACTGTGTACCTGAAATTTTGGAGAAGAACAATATAAGCTTAGCTTTCGTTCTGATCCATTTCGTCAGTTATTATTTGTTAAATTGTTGATTTGTCTTTAGATCTTTGTAAATATATGTAATTGATGAATAAATATGTTTGAACTAAAAAAAAAATCTAGTCTTTGAATGATCCTTAACCCTTTACCTGATATGCCAATTTGAGGCTCTTCCATTTTAGCAGCAAATAAAGATATGATGTCAAAGATATGGACAAATGAGGATACAAATATCTGATTGAGTGGAAAACATTGTGGGAAAAGGAGAAATTGCTCGTTACGAGCAATTTCTCCTTTTCCCAGAATGTTTTCAAAAGCTGTCTGTTGTTGATACGTCAAAATGAGAATCTATGGAGTAAAGGGTTAAGTGAATATAGCTTTTGTTGGGAAAGGATCAAGTATTGATAGCCTGTATTTTTTCCCTTTTCCCACGATGTGTTTTGATATTAAAAGAAACCGGAATAATCTGTTGAGCCACACTGAATTTGTCGTCTGCAAATTCTCTCAATTTAGTGGAGTCTGCAATCGAAGATTTTAGCATTTATAGTATGTGTACAGACGGATGTGGTATGCTTTATCTTTTAGCCTTCTAGGTTTTTACGACCCAGAAAAAGAGGCCATCTGAAAACATTGTGGGAAAAGGAGAAAATGCTGGTAACCAGCATTTTCTCCTTTTTCCACAATGTCACATACCCGTCTTAAGTCAAGTTTTAATATTTGAATCACATCTGTTTTTGTTGCCTACAAATGCTTTCAATTTGGACAAGTAAAGAATTTTATCGTTTTGTAATGAGTTAACCCTGTCTTGCCCAAAGGTAAGTATGTGATGATCTTTTTGCGATGCTCCTGATTGAATTTTGATTTGACAAAAAAAAAAATAATGGCTCCTTTTTACCGTATTGCCTGCAATACCTGTACACTGGACGCCGGATGTTCAAGTCGCATTACCTTCAGCAAAATACGGTATATTGCCGATTTAAAAAGTAGATCATTACATCAGTTCTATAAATCTATCACTAGATAACATGCAGTAATTTCTGTAGTAATCTTCAAACCTCTCTCAAACGACTTACCCTTTCGACTCTTCCAAATTGTTAGCATTTGTAGACGACAAAAAGGAAAGTGGTAAAAATCAATGAAAATTCTTTGACATGACAAGTCATCGCTGGGAAAGAGAAAGCGCTGGTTACCAGCATTTTCTTTTTTTTCTTACAATGCTTTCAAAAGTATCTTGCTCTTGGTCTTTAAAGCACGATATCAGGAACCAACTCCTGCTGATGCCAAAATGTGGAATAAATATATGTGATCCATCACACAAAAAGGGACTTTCTTGGAACTGCGAAAAGTGTCAACCCTGGTCAGGCTGCGCGAATCGCGCGGGCTGATCAGGGTTGACACTTTTCGCTTTAATAACATTTTATGTATAAAAATGGTCATTGTAACTTGTTGTACAATCATTTTTTAATTATCAACTTCAACTGACCAGCATTATCGTTGATCTGTTTTCAATTAATTGATGTACAAAATTCCCAGATGGTCCTTTTTTGTGTGATGGGTGACAAATGTGACTTTTGAAATACATGCAGCTTACTACTGTAAATGTATTGGACTCATAACTCTAAGGCCCCGGGCTCGAGCAGCACTGGATCCACTGGGGTTTTCGTGAGAATGTCCTTGTCCAAGACACCTTAGAATCCTAGTCTCAATAATCAGCTGATGTGATTTTTTTGTCATATTTGTACATTTATTGTGCACCGTATGTGCGCCGTACAAGAGGCGACCAGTCAAAAAGTAACGTCACCTTTGGGGACAGTTATCTGTATTTCTCAGAACCTCAGCCTAGTACTGGTTGCCGTGATATGACTGAAACGATGTTTAAAATGATGTACAACACCACTCAATCAGTTTTTAAAGTTGTATGAACTTTATTTAAAGAAAAAAGAAAAGAAAAGTGTCTCAGTTTTTAATATGTATTTTTAGGCCTCGCTTTGACGGTCCTTGCCGGAACCGGAAGTGGCAGTGGAAGTGAAAACGAGCTACGGGACGACAACGAATGTTCACAAGTTTTAATGGGAGCTAAAGGATTACGATCGACCGGCAAGAGGGCTCCAAAACTTATGGGCCACTGGACTTCAGTGAGGTTGGAAATCTTACATTACTCATACTCTGTTAATAGGGGGCCTAATACATCTGCGGAAAAAGTATCGACTCAGGTCAGCCAGCACAGTCTGTGCAGGAGGATCTGAGTCGAAACGTTCTGCTATTGGTTTGTTGCATGTCAAAAAGACCAGTGTACCTAATGATTCATTGGGTTTTTTTAAAAAGTTGATTTCACAGATCCATAATTAACTCATTACCGCACAATCCTTACTTTTGATGATCCTGAGAAAGAAACCTTCTAAAAACATTGTGGGAAAAAGGAGAAAATGCTGGTAACCAGCATTTTCTCCTTTCCCTAAAACGTTTTTCTTCCCTTCGCAAAACAAATTTCAAATTTCAGTCGTTTATTTTCTCGTCTGAAAATGCTTTCGATTTGGACTAGTCTAAAATTTTGCCATTTGGTAAAGAGTTAAGGTATAATGAGTGAACTCTCGATTGCCTCCCACTGTTTCATTTGGTTAGAGTTTTCACCAACCGGCTTCTTTTTATGACAACCCTAAGAATGCCAGAAAGAGAGAGAGAAAAAGCTTGTCATTAACATTTTTTCCTTTCCCTCTTAGTGTCTCCTACCCTGACAGACAAATCCCATATTTCAGCTGCATTTATTTTGTCTTCTATAAATGCTTTCAATTTTGACAAATCCATAAATAGTGTAGTCCTGTAAAGCATTATGAAGACAGTAAGTAATCATACAAAACCGATGTAATGCAGAAAAATGACCCTCCCCTACAAAATGACCCATGGGTCATTTCCCCACGTAGAGGAATGACCTAGGTAATTTTTCTACGTAGAGAAATGACCCTCAGGTCATTATTCTACGTAGAGAAATGATTAATTAAACTCTTTAATAAAAAATAAAAATAATTATCCACTATATATTTTACGTGGTATAGCCTGCATCCACCTTATTTCTCTCTTTTCATAAATTTTCGTCATGTAAACTGCGTTTGAAAATGAAACAAAAATTATGCAAATTTGTAAAATAATCACTTTTAAGAAGCATTTTTTTTACGCTTGCCTTATTTGGTGTCTATTATCTTTATGTATAAAACCTAAATTTATCTCTATAATAATTTACAAGGCTATTTACAAAGTTATCTGCTGCAAATTTGTTTCAATAGGAAATGAGCTCTTCACCAAACAACAAAAATTTACACTTGTCCAAATTGAAAGAATCTACAGAAGACAAATTAAAGTTTGCAACAATAACTAAATTTGTCCCTGTTAGGATAGAAAACATTGTGGAAAAGGAGAAAATGCTGGTTACCACAATGTTTTCAGGTGCCTTTTCATTCAAGGTCTTTAAAACTGAGTATTGTAGATGGCAAAGTTTTCATACTGAAATAGAAATCAACAACGAAAAAAAAAAATCCGTAGGATGAACTAACACATATCAAAAAGGATGAAATGTAGACTGAGGTATTTTTGAAATCTAATCTCGATTTGAAAGTTTTCTCTTATAAAGTTTCAATTTATCGTCTTCCTCCACACGCTACAGTAAATTTTGGTAGCTCACGAAAAATACCCGCAAACGACAGCCATTAATTAAAGTCATAAAGAGATGTCGTCTTGAGACCAGGAAACATTGTAGCGAAAGGTGAAACTACTCTTTATAGGCCATCTTCATTGATATTATAGTCAAGTTTTATCTTTTTTTCTTCTTTTCATATATGTTTTAGGCTTTTATATGAGCAGAGTTATGGTAAAACAACTTGATATGAGTGTTTTTAGCTCATCTGAGCACAACGTGCTCAAGGGGAGATTTTAGGATCACCCGGTGTCCGTCGTGCGTCAGTGCGTCGTCAACAATTCTTTAAACATCAACTCCTCCTAAACCGCTGAGCCAGTTTGGACCAAACTTGGCTGGAATGTTTATTGGGAGGTCCTCTTAAAAATTTGTTCACAGACTTTGATACCATCTAAACTCTGGTTGCCATGGCAACCAAATGGAATTTTTTTAGCAAATTCTTTAAAAATCTTCTCCTCTGAAACCGCTGGTTGGACTTTGAAATAATTTCACTGATATGTTCCTTGGGTAACCCTTTTCAAAAAGTGTTCGTGAAATTTTGATCCGTCAAAAAATGTAGCTCTGGTGAATGGGGCTACTTGCATTATACAAAAATGAAGGAATTCTTAAAAATTCTTCTTCTCTGAAACCTCTGGTCAGATTTTGGAATAATTTCACAGAGATGTTTGCGAAATTTTGATCCGTCAAGATACACGGCTCTGGTGAATGGGGCTACTTGCACTATACAGAAATAAAGAAATTCTTAAAAATTCTTCTTCTCTGAAACTGTTGGTCAGACGTGAAATAATTTCACAGAAATGTTCCTTGGATGACCCTTTCCAAAAGTTGTTCACGAAATTTTGATGCGTCAGAAAACACGGCTCTGGTGAATGGGGGCTACTTGCACTATAGGGAAATGAAGGAATTCTTTAAACTTCTTCTTCTCAGAAACTGCTTGTCAGATTTCGAAATAATTTACACAGAAATGTTCCTTGGATGACCCTTTTCAAAAATTGTTTGCAAAATTTTGATCCATCAAGAAACATGGCTCTGGTGAATTGGGGCTTCTTGCACTATATGGTCATGAAGAAATTCTTGAAAATTCTTCTCTGAAACGGCTGATCAAATTTTGAAATAATCTCACAGAAATGTTCCTTTGGTAACCCAATTCAAAAATTGTTCGCAAAATGCTGATTTGTCCCGAAAAATGGATCCGGAGAATGGGGGCTACTTGCACTATTTGGCCTTTACAATTCTTTTTCTCTGAACAAAAATTGCTTGAGAAATTTTGATCCATCAAGAAACATGGCTCTGATGGCTGTGGGCTATTTACACTATACAGACATGAAGAAATTCTTGAAAATTCTTCATGTCTAAAATGGCTGATTAGATTTTTAAAAGAAATGGCTATGGTTCTCTCAGGAATTCAGGTGAGCGATCCAGGACCATCTTGGCCCTCTTGTTTTTAAGGTAGAAGACCCGTAACTCCTCCAGTGCAACATGGAATAAGATTTCTTGATAGTTGATAAAGACTGGTATATATACAGATATAATACTTTTGCATTTTTCTTGGTCTCTGTTTTGAAATTATTTGTCGATACTTTTGTTAGTTTCCAGAAAAGGGAGGTAATTATCATCTCCCCTTTTAACCCTTTACCCCCATAAGACATTTTTATGGTATCTCTAATTGACCCTAAATAACACAAGGATGAAGTTGTTTCGTATGTGTATATGACACCTTCTTGACATCATAGAAAACATTGTGGCAAAAGGTGAAATTGCTCGTGACGAGCAATTTCACCTTTTGCCACAATGTTTTCCAAAGGCTCCTACAAGCAATGCGTAGAAATGGGTATCTATGGAGTAAAGGGTTAATGATAATATAGTGGTTTTAGATTTATAAATGATAATTCTAAAAAAAGGGAAAGGGCTCAGTTAAAGTCGTACAATATTACTCATTTGTAACCGTAGCAAATTTCATAGGTAAATAATGTAGTGGAAATAGCTGCTTTTTTAACGGGTCCACGACATTAAATAAGATTTTAGAACTAACTAAATTCCTTCCATAAAAAAAGGGACAGTTTCTGGACTGATCAATTTATAAGCATGCTATCGCCCCGATCATGCTAAAATTTGCTACATAATATATAAAAGATATCTACTTATCGGAGAGAGCAGATCCAAGATCAGACTGTATTTTGTGTGGAATATGATCTTGAATCCACGCTGTACAATAAAGATAATACCCTCCCCCCGCCCCCACCCGGAAAAAAAAAACAACACCAAACATTTGAAATAGCTGCATATAGGTATTTACTATGAACTTGAGAGTTTCATTTAAGTTAATTAGATGGGTAAGAGTTAAAATGCGGGAAAAAATTAGGGTGATATTATATAGGTACTCAACAGTAATGTTGCATCACTTTCTGAGGTACCGGCCTCCTGTATAGTGTTTCCACAAGAATTGTGTTACATACTGAACGAAATGTTACCCCAGGATCGCCTTTGTTACTGGTGACATGAGAAAGCTAAATTCTTTCTCTCCGCTGTCCATGCTTAAATGGACTCACGAAAGTGTCATAATATGAACGGTTTCGTCAGATTTCGACCTCGATTGTCTTAAAGGTGGGTATTTAGATTTCTCACGTCTCGCCAAAGTAAAGAAAATATTTATCACTGATTTAAGAATCATAAAATTAAATAAAAATGATGGTGTTCCCTTTAAAGGCTACGTAGCCTCTTAAGGTATTTTTTAGAATTCGCGTCAGAAATCAAATAAAGAATTGTGGGAATGTTAAGTGACTGGAACATGACTAATGACGCTTAAATTCCATAACATAACAAACATGTAATTAATTTCCATAATGTCTTCTTTGGACGCTATGTTTGAAGCTTTGTCTGTGTATTTCCGGTATGTAAATGAGCGGGTTGCTTTTGTAAAAAAAACACCATGTTTCCCGTCGGTGTCGACCTGAGCAGCAGTAAATCTTTACTTTTTTGTTGTCGGATTATTTTCGACTACTGTGGTCTTAAGAATGAAAATTAAAAGGCTTTGGGAGTATAAGGATGTTTTTTTTTTTATTTTGTAATTTTGTGAAATTTTCGTCCAAAAATCTGAAGGGCCACCTTTAAATGTAAAAAAAATTAGCAGGAATTGTAACGTTGTAACGTCAAGCACATCAAACATATCGTGAATTCCTCGTAATTAAATGGAACTCTGTATGTCTCTATCTTCAGTCGGTCTGTGAATTTGTGACATAAATTCCCGCACCGTTCTCATAAAAAAAAATCCATCCACGCCAATTCGAACCTTCGTTTAACGTCATTTTAACCACGTTTTTTGTCTTGTCTAGTCTTTCAAATGATAACAGAGTTTTGTCACATAATCTAGCCTTGATCAGTCAGAGTACCATTGGAAAAAAAATCATAATATTATACAGTAAACTCAATTAATGAGGGCATGATCGATGTACGTTGTATGATAATGTATTCCTCGTGTTCTACATACGCTGCACGTAATCTATGAACAATTATAATTATTCATAATGCATCGATTGATGTATTGTTAAATAATGTAATTAAAGGGGGGAACTTAGATTTTTTGTAATCTTACCAAGCTTATAAAGGAAAAACCCTTTGGCTGCTAAGCGCGACTGGCTGACATTTTGCGGACAGTGTAGGGCAAGATCAGACTGCACTGAACGTGCTGTCTGATCTTTGATCTACACTGTTCGATAAGGGGATATTATTCCCCTAAACATAACATTTTTCGAAACTGGTTACGTAGCCTGTTAAATTACTCTTTTAGATTTTGTGTAAACGTTTTGCAAAGACTTAGAAAGGTCACATGATAAAT
The DNA here is from genome assembly GCA_943736015.1 of Tridacna crocea. Classification (NCBI taxonomy): domain Eukaryota; kingdom Metazoa; phylum Mollusca; class Bivalvia; order Cardiida; family Cardiidae; genus Tridacna; species Tridacna crocea. Next base: position 41,489,721 of record OX031065.1, read on the forward strand.
AAAAAAGCGTCAATTACGAGATTCGTATTGGAATCAGAACGATTACGTCATAGGTGGCATAATGGAAGTAGAAAAGTTACTAACATAAAACTACCATCCAATTATCTAAACGCCCATATTGCACCCTTTTTACCCCACTGCAATGCAGAAGTACAGTTTCTTTAACATACTAAGGAAAATTGCTGATATAGATATGTCAATGTTTCTCAAGAAAATTTGATTTATGACATAAAAATCTATAAACGCCCTTCCTAAACGATCTTTATGAAGATTTTGTTTCAGCAATGATTTCATGTCATTTATCAAATTTACCGCCTGAAAAAAAATGCCCCAACCCAACTCTGTGATTCTGAGAATGAAAATTGAGATTATATCGAAAACAAAACTGAAATCAGTATTATTATTTCTGTTTAATTGTCGCTGAAATTCCTTATCTCATATTGTTACGGTTTAGAACATTTTGCAAAATGTATCAAATTTGATCTAGATAATTAATCCATTACAACATAGTCTCTACTTTTGACAACCCTGAGAAAGAAGCCTCAACAAAACATTGTTGGAAAAGGAGAAAATGCTGGTAACCAGGATTTTCTCCTTTTCCCCAAATGTTTTCTACCCCCCAGAAACAAATTTCAAACTTTAAGTCACTGTTTTTTTTATCATCTCTAAATGCTTTCGATTTGGACCAAGAATACACCGTGACACTTTTCAATTATTACCAAATTTCCTAAATAAGTTCAGTGAGTCGGCATCAAAAGCCGTTTGAAATCGGGAATTGAAAAAGCAGACAGATGTTTTAACGTTGAAAGTTCGATGATCCTTAGGCCTATAAGACAAATTAACGACAACAACAGTATAACAATAGACTGGAATTCGACCGCATTTTATATAGACTGTATAAATAACCCTCTCGAATAACGCTGTCGTCCTTTTAAGGCTTTACTGGTGAGTAATTGTTTACTTTCTAACAGTAGTATTAAACCAGATTTTTAACCAAATTCTTTGCGGAAAAAAAGTTGATATTTTATGAGAAAAACCATTGAAGAAGAACGTGATTATTTGCTCTTGATAGGGATGAATACTAAAAGGATTGTATAAAAGAATATGCCGTCGGGAATCAAACCTACACCCTTGAAAGCCGTAATAAAAGGCGACTGTATCCACTGAGCTTTAGAGCCAACCGAAAAATTCGTTTAAAATGTATCTTTCACTTGTAAGTAATGCAATAGCGGCTATACCCTTAACGAGTTAAGAGAAACCGTTACTAATGGAATAGAAAAAAAAAGTTACTAACGGAATAGAAAAAACCGTTAAGTACTAACAGAATAAAAAAAAAAAAACCGTTAAGTACTAACGGAATAGGAAAAACCGTTAAATACTAACGGAATAAGAAAAACCGTTACTAACGGAATAGGCAAAATTGCAGAAACAATACAAAGGTCGGTGATCCTTTGTATTTTCTACGTGAATTTACATCTAGTTTTTAATCTTAATCCATCTTTGAACGTCAACGAAAGTAAGCGGTAATTACTAAGTTGTTCATCACATATTTCTGCAGCATTTACTTACATGTGTTTAACTCTTTAATAAATGGCAAGACATTCTTAAGTCTTCTTCAAATCGAAAACATTCGCCGACAACATATCAAATAAGGTTCAAATGGTGGCACATGTCTTTGAAAAAGTTTTCAATAACGTACGGTATGTTTTCCTATCGCGATGTTAGTTCCACTCATCGTTAGAGAAGGAGTTCCGCTAAATAATGTATAGTAAACCCTTAACACTTTACAATTGGACAAAATTTTAGACTAGTCCAAATTGAAAGCAATTGCAGACGACAAAATTAAAGTGACTGAAAGTTTGAATTTGTACCGAAGAGGAGAGAAAACATTGTGGAAAAAGGAGAAAATGCTGGTTAACAGCATTTTCTCCTTTCCCCATAATGTTTTCAAAAGGCTTCTCTCTCAGGGTCGTCAAAAGTCGGCATTGTGTGGTAAAGAGTAAAACTGATGTTTTAAAATTAATGACTCAGCAAATAGGTCCGCAGAAAAAAACATGGCTATACTTTTATCCAATCACAGTTTACTAGATATTCATTCGTGACTAAGACCGAAAAGTAGGTCAAGTGCCTGCTCATACAGCTCCTCCGAAAAAAAATGTAAAAAAAAACCTGTAAGCTGAGACAAGGAATGTCGACATTCCAGAATAACACAGTCATCAAAGTGGACAGATTGCCGCGCCGGATGCTTATTGATTTAGATCCTAAAAAATGTCTTTTCAAAACATGGTACTTGAGTCCGCCATTGAAAAAGACTGATTCAATATGCAAACGATGTACGCTTGTATGTCCCCGAAACATGCATACCACAGGTGTTTAAATTTGACTCTTAATTCTTAAAACGATCCTTCACAGCTATACTTGCAGCTAAAGTCAGGGTAGGTCAAGATCAGACTGCGCAACACAATAAGTCTGATCTTTGATCTATATCGTTCACCTTGCGGGAACATTTTTACCTACATTATTTTAGAATTGCAACTTTTTACTTCTTGTATCTAGACTGTAAGTGCCAGCTTTGAGTGTTTGGTCACCTAAAGTTAAATGTGTTGCCGAGCCATATTTTGTTTTGTTGCGGACAGTGTAAGTCAAGATCAGACTGCACAGAACGTGCATTCTGATCTTAGATCTACATTATCGGGAATTCTTTAGTTCGCCAATTTGAACCAAATTCGAAATTCTGATTATTTTCCGTCAATGCTCGTCACCGAGAATGCTCGTTACTGGTCTGAGGATTTCACATGGGTTGACCTGCGGGAGAGTCATTTCGTTCAATATCCAACGACTTCGGGATTTTTTTGATGACAAATATTAAAAAAGACAATGTTACGATCAATTTCTCGTCTTGCACTCACTGAAATGTATCATTTTTCAAGCATTTACTTTTTCATTTCTTAGCTTGCACAAGGATGTTTTCAGAAAGACTTGTAGTTCGAGGTTGTGAAAGGAGTTGAAACACTCAGTAAAGACAAAACTTTGATTGGCCCAAATTGCAATCATTCGCAGTTGACAAAATAGTCATAATCAAAATTGTGAGATTAATATTTATATTGAAAGAAAATATTGTGGTAAAAAGAAAAAAAATAAGATTCTGGACATCAGGTAAGGCTTCTTTCCCAAGGTCTCAGTGTTTCGTAAAGGGTAGAAAGGGGGTGAACTTACTGCATGTTTGTGCGGTGACATGTAGCAGTGTGACATGGAATTAATGTGATATCGATATCATATTCTCCTGACTGTTATTTAAATATGGGGGCCATGCTCTGAGAAAAGGGGCGTTAATGCTTCTGCAAAAGGTTTCGACTCATGTCAGACTGTACAGTCCGCACAGTCCGCGCAGTCTACGCAGTCCGCGCGGTCCGCACAGTCCCCGCAGTCTGCACAGTCTGCGCAGTCCGCACAGTCCCCGCAGTCCGCACAGTCCGCGCAGTCCGCACAGTCCGCGCAGGCTGACATTAGTCGAAAGGTTTTGATTTTGGCGAATTTTCTGCACTGAAAAAGTGCGTGTTGTTTTACCTCATAATTCAATTGGTAGATAGCCAAACTGGATTTCATGAATACATACTTATGTGATAATTCGCTTCGTATATTGCATCACGAAGGTGCATTAACGCCTCTTTTCCCAGAGCATAGATTATATGTGACACATCACGCCAAAAGGGACCATCTGGGAATTCTGTACATCAATTAGACGAAAACAGATGAACGACAGTGCAGGTCCTTTTAAGTTGATAATTCAACAATGATTGTATAACAAGGTACAGTTAGCACTTTTCAAACAGAAAATGTCATTAAATCGAAAAGCTTGCGTAATTCTCACCGTCTGACCAAGGTTGACTTTTTGTCGCAGTTCCCTGAACGTCCTTTTTTGCGTGGTTGGTTACATATATTTTGTGAATGGGAGGAGAATAAGAAGGGGCGGGAAAGGCGGGGGTATGCACGAGAGACCAACTCTTTTTCCAAGACGGGTGTACAACGACACCGTTGGCTTACAGATATAGCACAAGTTCGAATTCGAGCCGCGCTATAGCTGAGTCGGTAGTGTAAAACATTGAAAACAAGAGGTCACTGGTTCGATTACAGGCTCGACTAATTCAAGTTCTCTGGAGAATCGATGTCATTGCGACAAAATTCATTTCTGTCTTACCGCTTATCATAGTTTCGACGATGGTTATATGGGAAAGCAGCCAGTGGCTGTGAAAGAATATTTTAAGGAGCACTGGTAAGAAGAAAACCCCAGGGAGGCATGGATAGGTGCATTGGCCGGTGCCATATAACTGAATTATGTAGAGAGCGGGGTCAAACACAATAATATTATAGAAAGCAAGTTTGAATCCTAGCTCGACCCTGTCTTGTTTTGCTGTACATTGTTTCGCCATTATTTATGTGGGAAAGAAGCGCGTCATAGTATTAGTTGAATAGTTTTTAAGCTCAATTTACAAGAGGGAGAGGAATAAAATGTACATTCATAGTCGATAGAAGAGGGAAGTATAAATCCCATGGTTCTGTTGAGGAAAAAAAAAAGAATTTCAGGACTGTTTACAGCAAATGCGCATTCATGGGTCAAAGGTTATCGCACGTGGAAGTCACGTGCAAGGTAAACTACGTCGACCCTTTTACCTGCACTCGTTAAAATGCCAGTAAAGCATGTCGTAAAATCGGATGCGTATAATTGAATTCCAAACCAGAAATTTCCGCACCAGTCTTTTCGTCCTTGGACCATGTTTACGTTTATATCAGCCAGGCTCTGTGAAAAGGGAGTTAATTACATCTACAAAAAGTGTCGACTCATGTCAGCCTGCGCAGTCCGCGCAGGCTGACATGGGCCGATACTTTTTGCCGTCTTTAGTATTTTTATGCATGTCAAAGGATAACTCTACCCCTTGATTGTAGTCATTTGTCAAACAATGGATTTTATGGGTCCGTTATGGGATGACTTTGTCAGTACAATGTATTTACCCCTTTTTGCCAGAGGAACTATTGGCTGTTTATCAACCCTCGTATATAATTGATATGGAGCTCGATGGCTTAATCCATGCAGGCTCGATGGCTTGAAACCAGGGTCTGGGGTCGCCATAATTTACAACTAGGCCAATTGCTTTCCGAGGATTGATGATATTCAATGCGACAGGATTCGGTTTCCTCTCACTGCTTATCATTATTTCGCCGATGGTCATATGGGAAAGCAGCTGCTTGCTAGGAAAGAATATCGTGCGAGGTAAAACAAAAATGCATCAATGAAAAGCATGGTGCATTGGCTACATTGATATAATCGGATGCAAGTTGAAAAGTCGTTCTAAACTGCAGAATGCAAAAACAAACAAATGATCGTTTCGTAATTCGGAAATGTTGGTAAAATATTTGTAACTGATTTAAAGGTGGCCCTTCAGAATTTGGGACGAAAATTTTACAAAAATACAAAAATATCATCTTTATACTCCCAAAGCCTTATAATTGTCATTCATAAAATCCCAGTAGTCGAAAACCACTCGACAACAAGAGAAATTAGAGGTTTACTACGGCCCAGGTCGACATCGACGGGAAACATGTTCTATTTTTACATGAGGAACTTGCTCATTTATATACCGGAAATACACAAACGAGGCTTCAAACATAGTGTCTGATGAAGATATTATAAAAAATAATTACAGGTTTGTTATGTAATGAAATTTAAGCGTCATTAGTCACGAGCCAGTCACTCAACATTCCCACAATGTTTTTTTTTTTTCATTTTTGGCTCGAAATCTAAAAATAGCTTAATAGGTTACGTAGCCTTTTAAGGGAATACCATCAAAAAACTTTTTTTTGTAATTTTATGATTTTTAATTATTGATAATTTGTATTTTTTTTTCATATAAATTTCAATTATATATATATATATATTTTTATTTGGTGTGATGTGAAAATTCTAAACACCCACCTTTAAACTGAGATATCATTTTCATTAGTGACTCTCTATTTGCAGCATAGCCACATGATTATGTTGTAGGTATTCATGAAACTTCCCGCAGCCATGAAGTCATTTTAACATGATAATAAATTAACATCTTTATTAATTGATAAAATTTTGGTTTCGACGAAACTAAATGCATTTGCATAGGACTAATGAAATGTAGCTAAAGTGGTGATTTCTGTGACAGGGTACAAAACATGCTGGTTACTAGCATTTTCTCCTATTTCCGCAGTGCTGACAAAAATTCTGTCATGGTCTTTAAAAATCGGACCTGTGAAGTATGGGATTAATCCTTTACCTCACAATGGCTACTTTTGACGACCCTAGAAAAGAAACCTTTTGAAAACACAATGTTTTACACTATATCAAAGAAAGATTACACCATTTAAGCCACACTGAAATTGTCGTCTGCAAATGCTTTGAATTTGGACAAGGCTAAAATTTTCTCGTCTGGTAAAGAGTTAAAGGGCTCGATTTCACTATCCATTCTCAAGAACATTCTTCGTAATAATTCTTGTGATTTTTACGGATTTGAAACAACGCAATTTCTAAATGGCGAAACTAAAAACCAATAAGAAATCTCATTACTATTTTAGTCTATGATTACTAGATTTAACTCTTTACCACACGAGAAAATTTTAGACTGGTCCAAATTGAAAGCATTTGCAAACGACAAAATAAAAGTGACTGAAAAATTGAAATTTGTTCTGGGAAGGGTAGAAAACACTGTGGGAAAAGGAGAAAATGCTGGGTTACCAGCATTTTCTCCTTTTCCCACACTGTTTTCAAAAGGCTTCTTTCTCAGGGCGTCAAAAGTAGGGATTGTGTGGTAATGGGTTAATATGCAATTTGGGATGTTACGAGTAAAAATATGTTTCATTTTTATTTTTCAGGTGTGAGACACGCCCAGGGCCCGAGTTTGTCTTGAGGAAATATTTGTTTCGGCGCAATAAATTCCATGCCCAGTTTTATTACTACGCCGACGACGAGTGTACTCAAGTGTCACATTACATCAGTGCTACCGGTACTTTTAATGTTAAAAATAGACCGTCATGGCGGACACCTGGAGCCTTTCAGTCTAAGTATACACTCTCCAAAATAATCATCATTCCATATATAAACGAAAAAGCCAGGCTTTTCGAGAAACTTCTGAGAAGATACTGTCATGACTCAAAATATTCGACGATAGAATCCTTCAATAAGTATAAAATATACCAGTTTACAAAGTACAGTAAGAATGACGTAGAGAACAACAAATACAAGAAAGATTTCGACTGCTCAAAATTGTTTAATTTCACGATGAATGAGCTACAGTTAGTTCGTATGGCGAAGTACAAAGTGAACATCATACACCAACGTGATGGCGTTATCAAAAAACCCCATATCGATACGGAACTACTTCTTGGTGACGTCAGCACAAATATGAAGTTTAGAAGACAATACCGACCCACACATTTTCAGGATCCTCTGAAAAGGTCAAAGGTGAGTTAGCAAATAAAGAATTAAACCAGACACTGTAAACTTTGATAATATATTTGAACGTAAGAATATTGCCCATAAATGTGCACCCTATATTACACCCTAGTAAGGTCTACAAAAAATGCTATTATTCAGAGAATTATTTTTGTCAACCCGCACCACGGATACCAGGCCATCAGAGCACCGGCGAATAGCCGATATCAGTCTTTTTTTCTGCCCAGAAATAGGAATAACTAAAACCGTTGCAATTTCAGTGTTGCTCTTGTCCAGAGTGTCCTAGGAAAGCGGGCACTGTAGATCAAAGACCAGACTACAAATGTTGTGTAGTCTGGTCTTAATCTACAATGACCGCAATGTTGACTCTAAGCGTGCAATAAATGCCCTTTAGAGGTTGTTATGTTGTGAAAATTTAACTGCAACTGTGATAAATAGTAGAGACCTTAAATAGCATCTTCGTAGAGGAACCCGTTGTTACCTCGAAAAAAGCAAAACATACATAAACTAAGTTACTGCAACACATTTGGATAAAACAAAATGCAATTTCAATAGAATCGAAAAAGAAATAACAGAAGATATTCCTAACATTTGTCACACAATTTCATACAGAGACAAAATAGAATGACTATTCTAGAGTCTACTCAGTCAATGGCCAAAGGTTCTCCGTAAAATTCTAAATTCCAGTGTTTTATTCAGCGTGCAGAAGTTTAATTGTGCTACTTCCAATTATGCGATTATCAGAAAAAAACTGTTAGAGAGCGGGGTACCAAATTCATTTACCCGCATTTACTCGCATGTGCTATTGTTGTCCCTCACTTGATATCGAAGTTGTAGTTCTCTATATATTACTGTTCCTCACTTGATATCGAAATTGTAGTTCTCTATATATTATAGCTAGTTCCTCACCTAATATCGAAGTTCTAGATCTCTATCTATTACTGTTCCTCACTTGATATCGAAGTTGTAGTACTCTATCTATTACTGTTCCTCACTTGATATCGAAATTGTAGTTCTCTATATATGATAGCTAGTTCCTCACCTAATATCGAAGTTATAGTTCTCTTTCTATTACTGTTCCTCACTTGATATCGAAGTCGCAGTCCTCTATATATTACTGTTCTTCACTTGATATCGAAGTTCTAGTTCTCTATATATTACTGTTCCTCACTTGATATCGAAGTTGTAATTCTCTATATATTACAGTTCCTCACTTGATATCGAAGTTGTAGTTCTTTATCTATTACTGTTCCTCACTTGATATCGAAGTTTTAGTTCTCTATCTATTACTGTTCCTTACTTGATATCGAAATTGTAGTTCTTTGGAACTAAGTGTATTCCATCAGATTTTTGATAACGTCGCCATTGACGGTAATGCACTCGTACAAAAAGTTTTTCGCAGCCTTTGATGACTTTTAAACAGCTGCATCTTTATTGACAAAAATTGTTGTGTCACGTTTGAAAATATATGCTTCAATGTCAAATTCAGTTTCCCCCATTTTCAATTAAATTAAAGCAGAGAGATACTTTTCCTAAATTTGGAATTAACCAAAAAGTAAAATTTGAAATACATATACAAATAAGTACATAAACATGAAAGGGGATAGAAATATTAATGACCATTGACGATATTGATTAAAGTTTTCTGCCTATTGAGCAAAGGCAGTCGACGAACTATAGATATCAAGTTAAGCCCCCGTCATATCAAACTAGATCTTAGAACGTCTTACCCCGTCCTGACATGATCAGAAAGCGGGTTGCGGTCGGGGCAGAACGTGTAATTTTGGCCTAATAATGCCTGAAACCCCTGTCTCACCAAAGCAGTACTTAGAAAGTCTTACCCCGATCAACGAAGTTGTAAAACGGGCTGCGGTTGGGACAGAACGTGAAATTTCGGTTGGTAATGAGCAAACGCAGTGTCATTTGATGCCTGAGTGCAAGGCGTCTTTATTAGGATCGAAGTACAGCAGTTACCTTTGTAGAATGTCCATCTCGTTTTAACCCTTTCCCAAACAATCCCTGCTTTTTACGGGTCAGATATAGAAGCAATTTGAAAACATTGTGGGAAAAAGAGAAAATGCTGGTAACCAGCATTTTCTCCTTTTCCCACAATGTTTTCTACCCTATCATATAGAAAAATCATCTTTTTAGCAACTGTTAATTTGTCATCTGCAAAATGCTTTCAATTTGGTCTGGTCCAAAATTTGCCGTTTGGGAAAGGGTTAAGTCCTTTGTCCCTCCGTTTAATTACAGGACGGGATGGACGGAAAGACTGAAATTTTGAGCAGGTCTTCTCGTCCCAACCCGTTCATTAAGTTCGTAAACAGACCTTAAAAGGTTGGTAATACGTCTACTCTGTCTGAGCACATTGTAGTCCGTTTGGCAAAAATTTTCTGAACGGAGTGAGAACGAACCAAACGACAAAATTTTAGCCCAGTCCAAATTCAAAGTATTTGCAGAGACATAATAAATATGGCTTAAGAATTGAAAATTGTTTTGGAGTTGGTAGAAAACACTCTGGGAATAGGAGAAAATGCTGGTTACCAGCATTTTCCCTTTTCCTACAACATTTTCAAAAGGCTTCTTTCTCAGGGTCGTTAAAAGTCGGGATCGTGTGACAAGGAGCTCAAACCTCAGTGAATCTGTTCTAAACTTGGATTTTTTAAAATCCCTACAAAATGTTCTGTATTTAGATGTAATTTGTAATTTGAATTGAATTGTATTTATAAATACAGGACGTTATAAAGGGGCAATAAAGTGCGGCGTCCTGCCTTTGAAAAAAATACGTTGAAATGCACATAATTATGATCGTTAAAGGGAAAAAAAAAGTTTTGCTTTCCTGTCTAAGTTACAAACAACAAGATTTATTTCCGTGTCGTGTGTTAGAAAGATAAATCATGTCAAAGCCTCACATCATCAGCTCTGATATTTATGGCAGACGACTTTGAAAAATGTTTTTTTTTAGGATTTTGATAACAATTATGAATACATGTAGGTAGACAAGTTTAATTCAAGAATTTCCAAAAAGAAAAAGGTGAAAGCTGGTGTGGGGAAAAAATTTCGTAAAAATGATAATTCCGACGTATGTCCATTCTAACAATTAACCTTTATATCCAATGGCAAAGTCTTGGGAACCCATTTAATTCTTTAATCCTTTACCACACAGTGCCAACTTTCGACGCTCCTAGAAAAGGAAGCCTTTGGAAAACATTGTTGGAAAAGAAGAAAATGCTGGTAACCAGCATTTTCTCCTTTCTCCACAATGTTTTCTACTCTATTAAAGACAAATTCCTTTATTCAAGCTATGTTTAAATTGTCGTCTGCACATGCTTTCAATTTAGACAAGTCTATTATTTCCTTATGTGATAACGATGTTAAGGCGAAAATTCAAAATTCTTGAAAAATTATCGATGATAAATTGAAATGTTAAAAAAGACTGTGGATTGCTTGGTTACAATAGGGTTTGGTCAAGATTTTAGTTTCACATGTTGTATTGTGTATGGTCCATAGAGAGTTTTTGTGTTGGATAGAACGGAACCAGACTACTTTGATGCTTTGCTTGGTATTATGCATCACAAAGATGCTTGAAGCCCCCTTTAGCCAAACCATGGCTAATATATAATTCTTTATAATTGTGACCCGTCACTCGAAAAAGATGTGCAGGATGACTAGGGTCGACACTTTTCGCTTTTATGATATTTTCTGTATGAAAAGTAGTCATTTCATCTCACTGTATAATCATTTTGAATTATCAAATTAAATTGGCCTGCACTATCTTTGATCTATTCACATCTAATTGATGTGCGGAATTCTCAGATAGTCCCATTTCGAGTGAACAAGTATATAAAACCGTATTGGCAACTTTTGTAAAAAGATACAAGTTTGCGGGTTTCATACTGGCATTGTTGTTATGCAATCGGTTACTCCTTCTACCGGTGCTTTTATTATTATAACAGATGTGACGTCATCATACTGATTGGTATACGAATCTTCGTAATCGACTGGTGGTATTGATCGTGTGACATTTTATCAAGTCAATGCAAAACTCTGGCGCGAAATCTAAAAATACCTAGAGAGTCTACATAACCCATTAAGGAAATGTCCTTGAAAACAAGGTTTTTCTTTCTTTTGTCTTAGAATTTTATGATGATTTACCAGCTATCGGCTTATGTTATTCAATAATACATCATTTTTGAAAGTTGGTGAAATTAAAAAAGTCTGAATAGCTCTCTTTCATAACAGTTGTAGGAACAAGTTAAATGTAGAATTCCAGCCAATGATAAAATAAACCCAAGAGTAACGATTTTCAAAGTTTGCTTTAAAGATCTCCTATAATCGAACTATATCGATACGGATCACATTTTATGTGCAGTGTGATATTCAACTATTGTTATCTTTAAAAGGTGAATTGAACCAATTGATACGTGATTCCAAAAGTAGCCCAGAGCTAGGTTAAAGCATTTGCAGACAATAAATAATTTTTTCTCTGTGTTTCAAAGGCTATGTTCCCTTGTGAAGGTCGCATGGCATGCACTCCATGGCATTTGTCAAACGGATGCAATATGATGTAAAAACCTCCATAAAAATGCTATAAACAATAAAACAAGAAAAAATCCTTGTATATCTCTTTACTAGACAATTTTGAGTTTTTACTACCCTAAGAAAGAAAAAAATTTAAACAAGATTGTTGGAAAAGGAGAAAATGCTGGTTACCAGCATTGTCTCCTTTTCCAACAATGTTTTCCTACCCTTTCATAGACGGATATCATCATTCGAGACACATTTACTTTGTTGTCTGCTAATTCTTTCAATTTGGATTCGTCCAAAAGTTTTCCTTTTGGTTAAAGAAAAAACACAGTACGTTGGTATATGTCAAATGCTTTATTCATCAAAACGGAGGTCATTTACCTGGGTCTCTAAACAGGATTTCCGTTAACCCTTAGGCTGCCAAGCGCTATTCACTGACCTGTTGCGGACAGTGTGTATCCAAGATCAGACTACACAGAACGTGCATTCTGATCTTGGATCTACACTGTCCGATAAGGAATACATCTTTTAAAAAATAAAAGGATTGCAATAGCATTAACGGGTATTTGGTGTCGGCTCGAAAGTTTCCCTTACTTCATATAGCAGCTTAACTCTGTACCAAACAACAAAATTCCATACTTGTCCAAATTCAAAGCCTGTTCAGATGACAAATACAAGATGACACAGAGGATGAAATATGTCCTCGATAGGGGAGGAAACTGTCGGAAAAGGAGAAAATGCTGGTTTCCATGTCAATAAGCAAAATTGATAGTATGTTCAGCATCGAAAATTTTCGACTCTAGTTCCCAGCATTTTCTCCTCTTCCCACAATGTTTTCACACTGTTCTTTTCTCAAGGTCGTTCAAACTAGGGGGTTGTGTGATAAAGGGTTAAGGAATAAACTGATGCTGGCAAAAAGTTTCGATGCTGAACATACTATCAGTTTTGCTTATTGACATAAACACGTCAACTACCGACTGATCTACTTGAATTGAGAGACCGACGCTTTAAACTAACAGCCTAACACCACTGTATCCTATCATAAAAGCATATGTCTAGGACCTGTCTTACGATTAGTGCTGAATACTAACAAAATCGCGTTAGGCCGAAGAGATACCCGCAAATATATATATCTAAACCATGCTCTGTGAAAAGGGGACTTAATGCATCTGCGAAAAGTTTCGGTGCAGATCAGCCTGCGCGTACTGCGCAGGCTGACCTGCGCCGAAACTTTTCGATATTGGTCTTTTTTCTGTAATACAAAGGACCAGTCTACCTCATGACCAAGTCAGTTATTCAAAATGTGACTCTTACTGATCCATAATAATACGATGACTTTGGTTGGTATCGTGTATCACGTAGGGGCATTAGACCTCTATTTGCCAGAGCGAGGCTGATATGGTTTTTCGCAGGTCGGACACGATGTGGTCAAATGGTCAAGCGGAATTTCACTTAAAGTATCAGTTTCCCGATGCAGGGACAGTGTCAATTAAAATGTCCACCTGCACTAAGTGATAAATTGAAATGTTAAAAAAGGCTATGTGAATTGCTCTGTTATAATAGGGTTTGGTTGAGATTTTAGTTTCACATGTTGTATTGTTCCACAGCGTGAAACCTTGTAAATCTAGTCAAATGGGAGCGATTTAGATTAGTCTATGTTAATATTGTACATTAACACCTGTTGTTGAACTCTTTGCCAAACGACAATATTTTGGACTCAAACAAATTCAGAGCATTTGCAGACGACAAACCAAATATTATTAAAACGATGAGTTTTGTCTTTGATATGTTAGAAAACATAGTGGGAAAAGGAGAAAATGCTGGTTTCCATTATTTTCTCCTTTTCTCACGATGTTTTCAAAAGGCTTCTGACACGGTGTGGTGAAAACTCGACATTGTAAGGTAAAAGGTTTAAAAGACGTAGCTGTTGCCAGCCTCGATGCGACAAAATTGAAGCGTCTTCATCTGCTTGAAGTTGTTTATTCAAAGACAAGAAGAAATGTGTATTAGTTTGAAACATGTAAAAAGTTGTCGACCATTATAATAAAGAATTATAAGAGAATTCTATTAAATTATTACTTACTTTTAAATGTGGTGACTTAACCCTTTACTCCATAGATACTCATTTCTATGCATTACTTGTAGGAGCCTTTGGAAAACATTGTGGCAAAAGGTGAAATTGCTCGTCACGAGCAATTTCACCTTTTGTCACTATGTTTTCTATGATATCAAGAGGTGTCATATACACAGAAAAAACAGCTTCACTCTTGCTGTTATTTAGGGTCAATTAAAGATATCATAGAAATGCCTTATGGGTTAAAGAGTTAAATTTGCCTGCAGCGTAACTCCCTGTATTGTTTACTGTCGGCCTTTGTTGGGCCTTTAATACGTGTTCCATTCTCAGTAGCTGTGGCCAATATATCTTACAACGCGGCTATGTTTTTTTTTTCTAAATAAAGATGCCTCTGAAAATGTTCTCAATATTGATAAACCCTTTTCCAAACGACAAAATTCTAGTCAGTCCAAATTTATTTGAACACTTATCCTGCTATGTAAGTTAAACTGGATTGTAAAAACTCAAGGGTTGCTATTTCAAGATTAATTTTTTGAGAGAAATATCTCCTTCTCGGACAGTGTAGATCAAGATCAGACTGCACGTTTTGTGCAGTCTGATCTTGATCTACACTGTCCGCAAAAGGTCAGTGGGTCGCGATCTGCAGCCAAAAGGTTAAAGCATTTGCTGACGATTAAAATAAACAAAAATGTATCGCAATATTTGAAATCTATCCATGGATGAGACGGAAACATTGCGAGAAAAAGAGAAAATGCTGTTTTCCAGCATCTTCTCTTTTTCTCAAGAATTCTTCTTCCTGATTGTCATTAATACACGTGATTTTTTGGTAAAGCTTTTCGCGTTTATTAGTTCAAATTTTGAAGCTTAGATTTATGTGGTTATAAACTAGTCCCATTTCTCAATGCCACTCACATTCAATTTAGCAGAATGTAAACGATAGTACAAATTTTAAATGTTCATCTTTCTATTTAACAATAGGAAGACACCATCTAACACGATTTACGAGTTTTAAAACGATAGGGGTAGATTTGTTAAAGAGAGGTTAATTTTAATGTCCCTACAGTCGTCATTAAATAACTGACTTCTTGACCTGCCGTGTTTGAAATAAACCCATTTCGAACATTACAAAAACAGAATATATGGATTCAGAGAAGACATTTGTTCTTTTCAAACCCTTTACACTATGCCTCTTTAAATTAGATCATTAACTATTTGCCCAATGACAAAATTTGGGGTTCAATTAACCCTTTCCAAAACAATCCGTGGTTTTTACGATCCTGAGATTAAAGAATTTTGAAAACATTGAGGAAAAAGGAGAAAATGCCTGTAGCCAGCATTTTCTCCTTTACCCCCCAAAGTTTTCTACCCTGCTGGAAACAAATTTCAATTTTTGATTTACCAGTATGCTGTCGTCTGCAAGTGCTTTTATTTTAAACAAACCTAAAATTTTGTCGTTTGGTACAGAGTTAAAATAACAGAACATGCAGACGACGCATTCAATGTACCTCAAAGATAGGTTTTGTCCTTGAGACTGTAGAAAATATTGTGGGAAAAGGAGAAAATAATGGTCTACAGCATGTTTCTCTTCTCCCGAAAGATTTTCTAACCCATTAAGGAGGGAGACCCGTAACACTTCTAGTGCAACATGGAATAAGACTTCTTGATAGTTGATGAATACCGATTTATATAGATATAATACTCTTGCTTGTTTTTAACCGACCAGAACTTTCTTTGATATCTATCTTGACAATTATTTGTGGATATCTTTGTTAGTTTCCAGAAAAGGGATGTAATTATTATCTCCCTTTGTAATGAGAATATAGTGGTTTTTATATTTATGACTGATAATTCTATGAAGGAAAACAAGGAAAAAGTGGCTCGGTTAAAGCAGTACATTAATACTCATTCTTAATCACAGACAATTTTGTAGGATGATATTATAGTGGAAAGAGCTATTTTCTACCGCGGGACCACTACCTTAAAGACATATCTTATTACTGAGGGGCCTGATTTCGTTTGTTGTCTTCAACTTCTTTCGATTTATACAAATCCAACGTTTCGTCGTTTAGTTTGGTTAAGAGTTCAAGAAAGAGATTAGAAAGATGTCGGAATTTTTGAGGTGAAACCGCCAATCATTTGATACCACTGTACTTTCAAAAAAACACGCCATGCACCCAACAACGGTATCTCTCTCATTTTGCTCTTTAGAAAATTTATTAACATGCCTTGTTTGTTTGTCTCTTATTCTTCCTTTATCCCCTCTACCAAACAATCCCTGGTTTTTATGACCCACTTTCTGTGAGAATGGGGTTTATTCATCTGCCAAAGGTTTTGACTCGAGTCAGCCCGTGCAGTCTGTGATATTGGTCGAAATATTCAGCAATTGTTCAATGTTCAAAGGACCAGTAAATCTCACAGTTCTGTTCGTTGTTAAACACGTACCATGGATTTTATAGATCCAGATTTTTTTTATGGCTTGCTCAGTATCTCACGCTAGATAGCATTTTACAAATAACTCATCTATCTAATTTGGTACACAGGACCGGACCACATTTCTACGCAACAACCACTTCTTTGATTTTCAAACTAAAATAAATGTTTAATCGATAAAACGCTACCTGGTGCGATTCAGTCAGCTATGATCAGCAGTTTAGAGAAATCTGAATCTAAAACAGACCTGATTTTTCCTCAAAGTTATTGATAGAAGCAATTTTCTCCATTGCTACTTTATAGCGAATATTACTACAATCTGCCCAATATCGGGGAGGGTGATGCATCATATAAGACAGGTCGAATTTTCAAAGAATATGACATGCGCAGACAATGATGGCTTCCTTGATTATGACATATCGCGAGAATTAGAACTATTTTTACTGCAGCAATGGCTTTCATTTTAGAAACACTTGGAGAATTTCGAAATTAAATGAAAATGTACACTAGATAGAATAGATTGTAAAACAGATGTTTTCTTAGTTTATTCATGCGAAGGGTTAGGGAAAGAAAACGCCTCAGAGTTTCTGCGCATAAAACGTTGTTCGTGTATCCGAGTACGATTGAAGTAATTTAGAGGTATAATGATACGTTTGATGTTGACTCGGGTGCTTATTTTCTCATTATACTGCACTAGCTTAACACGAAATGCGACAACCTGGTGTCAATTAGACCAATTTGTCATTTTATAAACGTGTCATTAGCACGGGTAACCCATTTATCAATGTCTCGTCCAAATAAACAGGTTCCACTAAAGCATTTAATAAAATTTAATCCTTTACCACATAAATCCCTACTTTTGACGACCATTATGAAGAAGACATTAAAAGCCTTTTGAAAACATTGTTGGAAAAGGAGAAAATGCTGGTAACCAGCATTTTCTCCTTTTCCCACACTGTTTTCTACCCGGCTATCATAGACAAAAACCATGATTTGAACTACTTTTCTTCTGCACATGCTTTCAATTTGTTTGAGTCCAAAATTTAATTGTTTGGTAAAAAGTTAACCCATTACCACACAATCCCTACTTTTGACGCCCCCTGGAAAAGAAGCCTTTTGAAAACACCGTAGGAAAAGGAGAAAATGCTGGTAACCAGCATTTTCTCCTTTTCCCACAGTGTTTTCTACCCTTCCCAGAACAAATTTCAATTTTTCAGTCACCTTTATTTTGTCGTCTGCAAATGCTTTCAATTTGAACCAGTCTAAAATTTTGTCGTGTGGTAAAAAGTTAAAGCGAGATATGAGTAGTACGAAATAGCTATATCTGTTGTAAAATCATAGGCGTTACTAACTAATTCAATTTTAGAAATATTGCTAACGACAAATGACGTTCAAGAACGCCCCTATATGCAAAACATTTAACGGCTCGATTAGATTTGGATCAAGAAAATGATTCAAAGGTGTAACCAGTGAAATGCTCTTTCTTATAGAACGTTAATATCTGTACTTGTCATTTTGCAGCAGGAAGGCAATGGAAGGTAATGCTTTGTTAGAACCACATTGTAATCGAAAACTGCTTATATTGAGCATTTTTTCCTCTGGCCACTACGTGTGCACGGGTAATATTGTTCTGTCACTTATTTCGAATAAATCATCCATTTTCTATATAGATGCAATTCGCCATTGACATACTTTAAGAAAAAATTACAATGAAAAAGAAAACGTAACTCCCTTCTTTTCAAACATTTCTATCTTCATTTCAGTATTTTAGATTGAATGAAGATAACAAGTTTTCGTTCAGATTTCTTAGACAGAACACAGCTATAAAAAACAACTTGAACCACCAAACACTTTTGGAGTATAATTCAAAATCAGTTTGCAATCTCAGCAACTTTGGGACAACAATTTCTTTTGTCTTCTAATTCATTGTCTACAGTTCGTGGCCAGTAGTATTTCAACGATTCCCATTGACTTTTACATCCATTTTATGCATTTTTCTTTCAGTGTGCAGAAAATTAATTACGAAGCTTCTGATCATGTAATAATAAAGAAAATATTGGGGATGATATATTTATTTATATATTTATTTAATGATTGAAGTCAATGTAAACCAACGTTTTTCTAAAATATTCTTGGAGAAAGGGTCGCAGTTCGTAAAGTATAGATTACTTTAAAAAAAAAAACTGCTTATAAATAGTTGCAATGTAATGGTCTAAAAGTATTATTTCCCGCTAGATGGCATTCTAAAAATACTCATCTATCTAATTTGGGCATCCTGGGTACAGAACCGAACCACTTTCCTACGCGACAACCGTTGTTTTGAATTTCAAACTAAAATAAACGTTTACTCAATAAAACGCTACCTCGTGCAATTCACTCAGCTATGATCAGCAGTTTAGACAAATCTGGAGCTAAAGCAGGTCTCATTTCTCCTCAAACGTATTGATAAAAGCCATTTTCCACATTGCTACTTTATAGAGCGTAATATTACAGTCTATCCGCTTTCGGGGCTAGTGATGCGTCATATAAGACAGTCGAATCTTCGAAGTATATGACAACTAAATATTACTAATAGTCTTTCGGATGAGACGTTAAACCGAGGTCCCGTGTGACGGTGCTACACACCGAGCACGTTAAAGAACAAGGCGGAATTCTCAGTAGTTTCGTCCTGTATCCTTGCACTATCCCCCGTAACAACTAACCGTCTTCTGGGGGCGTCGCTCACTGATGGGCAACCGGTAGCGACGATAAATAAATGAAAATAATCAATCAATCAAGTATATGACATGCATAGACAACGGTCTAAAACCGATTTTATGTATTTCAGCATCGGATTTATTTGGCTTCTTTTTCATTTAGGTTCATACCTAGAATTAGAGCTTCACTTTCAAAGCCACAATACAATAAAAGTTAAGTTGGAAGTACGTGTAAGTCAATAAGATTCAGACTTAGATGACAAAGAATGCAGGCGCTATCTGTACAATTACAGCAAAAATTATAGAATTGTCCAAAATGAAAGCAATAGCAGACAACAAGTTAACCTATATCCTGCTACATAAGTGACAGGAAACTTTTTAACTTATTTCCAAACGACAAAATTTTCGGCTTGTCCAAATCCAAAGCATTTGCAGACGAAAAAAATAAAAGTGAATGCAAATGTGTTTTGTAAAGGGTAGAAAACATTGTGGGAAAAGGAGAAAATGCTGGTTACCTTTTCCCACAATGTTTTCTAAAGACTTCTTTCTCAGGGTCGTCAAAAGTAGGGATTGTGTGGTAATAGGTTAACTGATAGCAAAAACTAAAAGTTTACTATTTGACAGATAACCTTCGGGGGAATAATGTGTCCTAATTGGACGGTGTATATCAAAGATCAGACTGCAAGTTCTGTGCAGTCTAATCTTGACCTACGCTGTCCGCAATAAGGTAAGTGAGTCGCGCTTAACAGCCTAAGGGTTAAATGTGGCTAAATTAACCCATTACCACACAATCCCTACTTTTGACGCCCCTGAGAAAGAAGCCTTTTGAAAACACTGTGGAAAAAGGAGAAAATGCTGGTAACCAGCATTTTCTCCTTTTCCCACAGTGTTTTCTACCCTTCCCAGTACAAATTTCAATTTTTCAGTCACTGTTATTTTGTCGTCTGCAAATGCTTTCAATTTGGAGCAGTCTAAAATTTTCTTGTGTGGTACAGAGTTAACGGAAATCGTCTACGATTGGGTGAAAAAAAAATATGGGCAATGGAGAAAATACTTATTGTCAAAATTGCTCGTTTTCCGGTATTTTTATCGAAGGGGTTTTTCGCAAGGGTCATTAAAACTCGGGATTGTATGGTAAAGAGTTTTAGAAAACTTTTGATATTTATTGCTTCAACTGAAAAAAGTTTGAATCCTATAACTCAGGCCCGTCGGAAGGAAATTTCATTTGGTCCGGCCAGTATGGCGAGCGACGAAGTCGTCAAGCCATGCTTGGGGGGTCCGGGGGCATGCTCCCCCGGAAAAATATTACACATTTAACCCATTACCACACAATCCCTACTTTTGATGCCCCTGAGAAAGAAGCTTTTAGAAAACATTTTGGGAAAAGGAGAAAATGCCGGTTACCAGCATTTTCTCCTTTTCCCACAATGTTTCCTATCCTTCAAAAAACAAATTTCTGATTTTCAGTCACTTTTATTTTGTCGTCTGCAAATGCTTACAAATTGGACCAGTCTAAAATATTATCGTTTGGTAATGGGTTAAGCCATTCTAGGGGGCTCCGGGGGCATGCTCCCCAGGAAAATCTTTTGAAATTAAGACGCTTTCTGGTGCATTCTGGCGCATTTTTTGAGGTTTATATTGCGCTTTTTTTTTTCGAAATTGATCTGGCCATTTTTCATTTTCGGCCGAAAATTTTGTCCGGCCATGGCCGGACCGGCCGGACCGCTTCCGACGGCCTTGTAACTATTCTAATAATTTGCAAATAAGCACGAGATGAATAATCTAAATATTGGCAGGCATTGTTCCGTGACAAATGTTTGTAATTTCAAATTTCAAATGTAATCGAAAGTTGCAATATGATGTAATGAGGACACGTAACGCCCACTAGTGTCATTCTGATTTACATATTCTATTGCACTGAATTACCAATAAAACGATTTATATTAAAGGTAATCAGTAAGATGTTTCTCTACCATCCGCACGGTAATAAATGACAGTTTATAACACTTCAACAAGGAATTCTTTGTTGATTCTTTTTTCCCTTATCAGACATGTTGGATTCGCCAAAAAAGAGCAACTGCACACGATAGATTAGCACTTTGGCTGCTAATTGTAACTAACAGACCTTTTTCAGACAGTGTAGATTAAGATCAGACTGCACAGAAAGTGTTGTCTGATCTTGGATCTGCACTGTCCGATAAGGAGAGATTTTCCACCAAATGTACCTTACAAAAAGCTAAATACATGTATGGCTTTGTAGTGTCGGATTGACAATTTCATATTACTTACATGTATTCAATAGTATGAGGATTGACTTAAGTTTTTGGACTTTTCCTTATAAAGGTCGAAAACTTTGTGTGTGTGTGTGTGGGGGGGGGGGAAATGGAGAAACTGTTGGTAAACAGCCCTTTTCTCCTTTTTCTGCAATGTTTTCAATAGCCTCAAACCGCAGGGTCGTAAAAAAACGTGTTGTACAGTCAACGGTTAAAAATTAAAGTGTTATGTCCTTTTTTAAAGTAAACTTTGTTACCAACAATTAAAGTCGATATGGTCCAAATTTCAATGTGCTTTGCCGAAATGTTTTTTTTTTTTTACTCTACCAGATTTTACAGATCATAGATCAGGCTGAATGTTTTGTGCAGCCTGATCTTGAACTACACTGTCAGCGAAAGCGCAACTCACTTTGCCAAAAATAGAAGAGTAAAACAGTAAATTGACGTTTCGTCTTGTAGAGGTTACCTTTTGAAAATATTGTATAAAAAATCCTTTGAACGAGTAGATTCTATCTTTTTTTGTGGCATGTGTCGAAGACAATACCGCTGGGTTCAGTATTGAATTTTGAAGACTATGTATCGTACTTTGTGCTGAGCCGAAGGAAATAAATCCAATAAAACTCAATTTTTCTCAAACAAATGAATTTTTCGGTAGCACTCAGATATATAATTGGAAGTGGCATATTAAAACAGCGTACACTGGGTATGGCTATCGATCTTGGAAATACTTTTTTTTTTTCAAATTGAAAATAGCTTCACTCGCTCATACACTTCTGTTGGCGCAATGATACACAATTTGCCTACTGATCGCATGGTCGTCGACTTTTTCGTTCTAAAACCAGTTCGTTCCATAGCTTGTTCATCCTATGATTGCGCGCTAATCCGTTTGATTGGGCATTAATATTTTATAGATCGAAATAATTCATTATAATATTAGGAATTGAATGTTAACGGCCAAATATTGGGAGTTAAATGTTAACGGCCAAAGATATTCCAAATCATAGTTTTCAGGTACGGATTTAGTTTATCGATCATGCATCCTACTGTTAAGGGACGTTACTCCTGACTCTTCCTTATGATCGAAGGTAGACCATAAATACACAAATTATCCTAATTTTGTCATAAGTACTCTCCCTGCAACCAAAAAAAAGTATTCAATTGCTTAGTAGGTTGATTTCAAGCCAATATTTGAGTAATATCTCTCTTTTGTTTCAAATTTTTAATTCAACACAATGGCTTCCATGGTAAATACCACTTCAGCGTTCTCAAGGCTTTGATTTTTAGATAGATCTTAGTTGTTTATCTTGATTTGCTTACTCTTTATGGGCATTTGACTTTCTTTTCCTGTCGGAAATAATTCACACTGTGTGAAAAGGGGAGGGGGCTTCATGTATTTGCGAAAAGTATCTACTTATGTCAGCCTGCAGACTAATTTAGGCCGAAACTTTTCGCTTTCAGTCCATTTTTTGCTTTTCAAATGACCAAATCACTTCATGATTCATAAGGTTGTTATATGAAACGGATTCTAGGGATTTACACTTTTATGATGGATTGCTTAGGATTGTGCATCACGACGAAGTATGATGCCCCCATTTGTCCATTTGTTAGAACATAGTTCAACTATATTTTCAACAGTCTTCACGGCCACTACGTACACGGCAATATAAAGGCCCGTAATGGTCATTATCTTATTTCTTGATTGAATCATTGGGGGTGATATTGGATCCGACATGTCGTCTCTTTTCCCGCTAATTTTTGTACCATGGGCAAAGCACATGACACTTACTGGAAGTCTTGGGACTAAACAAGAGAACGGACAATATTGGTTATTTAATTAAGAATGCATTTGAGACGCTTTGGGACTTTTATTAGCTATTTTTCGTCCATTACTGTGTACGCGACCCTCGTAATTGCGCCAATTAATTATTGCTATATTAATGAATAAGCTCTCGCATTTGAACGAACGTGATAGAAGATATCCGAGTAAAAATTAAATCGCAATTTCTTGGTGATTAATCTTTGCAATAGGATATATTTTACGGCCATATTAGATAGTTTCGTTTATTATTCACCTGAGAAATCACGGAATATAAAACAGCTGTCTAAGCGCGAATCGTCGACGCTGTTGATCAAGATCAGACTGCAGAGAACGTACAATATCATTTTTGATCTACACTATCCGATAAGGATAAGGATTAACAGTCTTAGCAATAGAAGAAGCAGCAGCAGTAGTAGTGAAGCAGTGATGATAATAGTAGTAGTAATAGAAGTTGTTGTTTTTGTTTTTGTGGTCGTTGTTCCCGGAAGCTGTCGCGGTTGCTCGTTGGCTGGATATTACTTGTTCATCTAACATTTGTTCGCCATACATTCCTAACGTTTAACAACCCACAGGAAAAAAGACTTTTTGAATTGAAAACATTGTAGGAAAAGGAGAAAATGCTGGTTACCAGCATTTTCTCATTTTCCCACAATGTTTTTTACCTTATCAAGGAGAAGCTTCGTCATTTGGGTCATCTATAATTTGTAGTCTGCAATTGCTTTCAAATTGGACCAATCTAAAATTATGTTGTGTGATAAAGAGTTAAATGATATTCTGTCTTTATTTCAGACTGTCGGATGTGAAGTTTGCCGGAAGATAACCGACTCCGACCATAGTAATCCTCCTGTCCTGACCAAACATCGTACAACGGATGTCGGCGTTCTTGGAAACTGGGTCAGTGAAAGGTGCGAGAGCCGCCCAAATGGCCAGTATCTAACGCGTCACCTGACCTTCCTGTCAAGCGGAAGTGGGTGGGAAGGTGTATACGAATTTTATCGGGACCCGCTCTGTAAGGAGAGACATTTTAAAATTGACGTGAAGGGTACCTATATTCGTGAAGGTCAGTCCAAAGTCATACCAAGAGCAGCAAATTACTTTTTTACCACTCTACGGCTCAAAATAACACCGCTGGACTTTCAGATGACAGACTATTTGAACAGTTATGACGGAAAAAAGTGTGGGAAATCCAAAATGTGGAAAGTAGGTCACACTCAAGATGTGACGGACACCAAGGGGTGTTATACTTTGGGGATTTCGCTTCCAAATATGGAATATGAACTTCTCAAAACAGATTATGACAATCGTCATAGTTACCTATATGTAGGCCAAAGACCAAGTGACTTTGTTTCTATGGAAACAGAGGAAAATAGACCAACCTCGTTTCAAAGACCGCTGGTTAAATGTGGCACCACCAACGAGGTGGTTCCCGAGTATACACAGGTCTATGTAAATGACTTTGCGCCACAGATTTTCTTAAATACGGGTACCAAATTATACAGCTATGATATTTTAGTGACCATTTTAAGTATTCTTATATTTTTGCGCATAATTATTGTTTGATTCTGAACTTCAACAATCCCGACTTTTAACGATTTTGGTAGACGTGGGCCTTAAGAAACATCTGTTGATTAAGACGAAAATATCGGTAACCCATATTTTCTCCTTTTCCCACTGTGTTTTCTATCCTTTTAAAGACAAAAGTCAGCACATTTAATTTTTCAGACCGTCAAGAAGGCGCACTGGATCCATAGTGATTGGTAAAATGTTGTGGGGTAAAAATGACCGATATATTACAGTTTTGGAACCTATTTGTCAGTGAAACAGAAATAATGATTGGGACATACTTTGTGAAAGGGACCTTGATGCATATACGAAAATTATCGACCCAGGTCAACCTACGCAGTCCGCGCAGGCTGACCTTAGCCGAAACTTTTCGCTATTGGTAATTTTATTATATATATATATATGTCGTAGTCCAAACTGGAATCTGGGCAAATCCAGAATCTGCCTAGACCAAACTGGAATTCTGCCTATACCAAAATAGGGTTCCAGTTTAGCTAGGCAGCTCCACAATCTGCCTTGACCAAATTGAAATATTTTCTTGTTTAATACAGTGCGACTACATATAAACCGTCTTATTTTAACTTAGATCCCAACATAAAAGAAGTTTTAAAGAGAAATTCAGAGAAAAAATATAATTTTGAATGTTTTGAACTTTAGAAAAAAGCTACTCTGTGGAAAATGGAGCAATTGTTGGAAAAAAATGCTTTAAGAGTACCTCTTATTGGTAAACAAATGTGGATTAATATGATTGAAAAAAATCTGGAATACAGTTTATTTTGGTCTACAAAAAGTTATAATTCTAATTTGGCCTAGGCAGATTCCGGATCGGCCTAGATTCCAATCTGGCCTATGACATACATTTCCGGAAAACAGTGTATCATAATCAAGTCGGTCAGCCACTTTGACATGTCGTCTTGCTTTGTATTATGTATCATACATCAAGCCCCCTTTTGCAAGAGCATGAATCGGTTATATTTCAGTTCTTGAAAAATGTTCTCGTACAACTGAGCGATGTTTTGCCATGTAAGGGCTTGGATCATCTCTGCGACACACTATAAATAGCAACTTGTCGCATCATTGTATGGCTTGCAACATGCGAAAAGGGGCATTCGGACACATGCGTTAAGTGTCGTCTCAGATCAGCCTATGTGGTTAAACCGAGACGACAGTTTCCGTTTTTTATGTAATTTTCTGTTTTGCGCAAGTCTACTGTAGCACAAAATATAAGTAGTCGTAAAGTGCCGTCATGATACCCCGCGGGGACTGGACATACTGATATGGGTCGATAATTCTTGCAGATCACAGTACATTAAACCCTCTCTTCATAGAGTATACTTCAACTGATTTCGTTGTTTCGTTCCATACTGAAATCTATAATCAGATAACCGACGGCCAGTCTACCATATAGTATATACCCGGACCTGGGCACAAAATTCAATCGTGATTGTCATACATTGTCTGCGCATGTCAGATTCTTCGAAGATTCGACCTGTCTGCTATGACGCATCACTCTCCCCAAAGTTGTGGGGATTGTAGTAATACGCGCTGTAAGTGTGAATGGAGAAAATGGCTTTTTATCAATACATTTGAGGAGAAATCAGGCCTGTTTTAGCTTCAGTTTTCTCTACACAGCTGATCATAGCTGAATGAGTCGCACCAGGTTGTGTTTTACAGAGTAAACGTTTATTTTAGTTTGAAATTCAAAGTAACGGTTGTCGCGTAGAAAAGTAGTCCGGTTCTGTACCCAGAATGTCCAAATTAGATAGATGTGTATTTGTAGAATGCCATTTAGCGGGAGATAATGGATAGTCATAAGGCTTCCATTTGCAATCTTTTGCTCCTTTGATTACATCTTATGCCTCGGCAAAAAATCAAACTTTTCGGAATCAATAAACAAAATCACAAATCAAAATTTGGCAAATACGCAATAATATGAACAATATGTGGTAGTTGGTGCTTGTATTAAATTGGCTTGAAACACGCGAAAAACAGCATTGGGACATTTGCGTAAAGTGTTGCTTCGGATCAGCCTGTGCAATTTGCAATTTCCGTTTCAGTTATGTACATGTAATTTTCTGTTTTGCGCAGGTCTACTGTGGCACAAAATCTATTCAAGTTGTAAAGTGCCGTCTCGGATGAGCCTGCACAGATTGCGCAGGGTAATCCAAGACGACACTTTACGCAAATGTCCGAATGCCCCTTTTTGCGTGTTGCATGACATTTGCTGCAGGCTGTTTGGAGAAAAAATCATACAAATGTCATACTTGTCCAACGCAGCAAATAGTGCAAACAAGCACCAGGGAGCGTGATAACAGCATAATACCGGTATTCCATATTATAATACATGTTTAATACTTACAAATTTTAAAGGTACATCTAGACATTATCAGCTGGTTTTCTGCAATATTGATTTTATCCTAATTTTTATGAAACTATAATTATTCTTGTATCTCCTTGTGAAATGTTGCCTTTGACGGCTGCAAGGTCTACAGATAACGACGGATAGAAACTTTATTTCATGTTTTGGAGACATTCTAAGCATTCGCTGATGTCACTTCCAGTTTAATCCTATACCCCATAAGGCTTTTCTGTGGTATCTCTAATTGACCCTAAATAATAGCAAGGATGTAGCAGTGTCTTACGTGTATATGACACCTTTTGATAGCATAGAAAACATTGTGACAAAAGGTGAAATTGGTCGTCACGAGCAATTTCACCTTTTGCCACAATGTTTTCCAAGGGCTCCTACAAGCAATGTGTAGAAATGAGTATCTATGGAGTAACGGGTTAAACCATTACCACACAATCCCTACTTTTGATGACCCTAAGAAAGAAGCCTTTAGAAAACATTGTAGGAAAAAGAGAAAATGCTGGTAACCAGCATTTTCCCCTTTTCCCACAAAGTTTTCTACCCTATCAAAGCAAGATTGCACCATTTCAGCCACTTTGAAATGCCGTCTGCAAATGCTTTCAATTTGCATAGGTCTAAAATTTTGGTGTGTGGTAACGGGTTAAACATGTGGACGTACATGTACGTGTATATCGTATCATATGTCTTTACATAATTAGACAGGGTAATAAAACTGCTACAAAATAACCCAGAGTTGTAGGACCATTATGAGGAGGCTTTTGAAAACATTGTTGGAAAAGGAGAAAATGCTAATGTTTTCTGTTAATTTAAAAACAAAATTCCGACTTATATCCATTTGTGGTTTGAACTTGTAAATAGATACTCACACAAAAAACACGATGAAGTGCAAAATAAACCTTTTAATTTAAGGCATGCTTATTGCTGTTTATTTTCTTATTTCTTATAAGTCTGTCTGTCTGCGTACGTCTGTGTATGTCTGTCTGTCTGTTCGTTCGTCCGTTGGTCTGTCTCTCACTTTGTCTCTTTTTCTGTCTTTTTTTTTCTCTCTCTATCTCTCTCTATCTCTTTCTTGCTATATCTGTTTATGTCATTTTTACTTTGCCTGTCTCTCTTTCACCGTCCGTCCGTCCGTCCGTCTGTCTGTCTGTCTCTCTGTCTCTTTCTGTCTCTCTCTGTGACTCCCTCTCTGTCTCTCTCTGTCTGTCTCTCTATCCGTCTTTATCACGAACCGCCATCTATAATACCGAGTTATTTTAGCAAAGTTCCTTCGTTCTGGGATCAAAGTACGCAGTTTTACCTCATTAAAGTTTTTAGGGCAACGAGAAATAGATGCTCTAGCGTTACTTTGATGATTTTTGTCTAAACACAAAAACAAATTAAGATAATTAATTAGATATTAAGGATCTCTTAAGATCTCGTATTCACCACAAAGATAAGACGGTACAGAAAGATGCTTCTGTTTTTTAACCCCTTTTCAAACAATGCAGTTTTTTTTAAAGAAAGAATCCAGGAATAATAGCCATTGAAAGCATGTAAGAAAAAAGGAGAACATGCAGGTTATCAGCACTTCTCCTGCCTCCACAATGTTTTCTACCCTTTAACCCTTTACCACATAATCCCTACTTTTAACACCCATGTGAAAGAAGCATTTTGAAAACATTGTGGGAAAAGAAGAAAATGCTGGTAACCAGCATTTTCTCCTTTTCCCACAACGTTTTCCTATATGCCTGAAACAAATTTCAATACTTAAGTCACATTTATTTAATCGTCTGCAAATGCTTTCAATTTAGACCAGTCTGAAATTTTGTAGAGTTTTAAAAATGACAAAACATACCATCTGAGTCAAATTACATCAAGTCTTCGTGGTTTTTTTGCTTTTTTTTATGGAACTAAAAGTTCGTTTGTTTTGTACAGTAATATGTAATGCAATTTAAAATGCCCTAATGCATCCAATGAAGGTTTGCAAGCAATAGAACAGAATAGAACAGGACTTTTCTGTAAGTTCATGCCGCTCCCAAAACTCTATATTATGTCAGTCATATCACGGCAACGCATAACCTATTTATGTCTTTCCTTGGATTCACCTGGTATCGAGTTGGAGCTCTGCACTGCCTTGCCCAGAAATACTTCTTCTCTTCTAGTGCTGTAAGAGCATATCGAATTAGTGATTTTCTGATTAAATGAAAAACTGAATTTCTATTTTACTTCACTTATGGATAATTTGTAAGGCATAAGGCAGTCCTGAAGAATGTGTTACTTCAAACCAATAAGAAAAGGTAGATGCAGTCTCAGCCAATAATAGTTGGTCGGGGGCGCGAATATATAAAATGTTAAGAGTTGCAGCTTTCATGCAAGATTCTGAAAGCTGGGCGTGACTATGGGACTGGCACCAGAATAGACCCCGTGTACAAAGAGAACTTCGTCAAAGGATCGCCATATAGGCCTGGTAAACTACCTTTATCAGTACTCACAGTATATGCATTTAGATATCGAAACCTGCCGGTAAAATTTTTATAAACTTGAAACTAATCAACATTATTTTAAGGTTTAATAAATGAAGACACAGTAACATAAATAAGGCAATTGGAACATTATTCCCCTTTGACCACCATACCTTCATAAGTGGGCGGCTGTAAAATCCTGGTTTCAGATTGTTTCAGAGAAAATGGACGGAAAGGTCTAAAATATTTCTGGAATTGATTTTAGCTGTTCTGTGAAAAAAGAGCACAAATTTGTTTTTGTGCTTATGGTCCCTTTCCTTGTTCATCCCTTGATTGTGTGCTACTCAATTTGATAGGGCAAGAATATGTATAGATCAATAAATGATTGTAATGTTAGGCATCAAATGTTAACGGTCAAAGATATTCAAAATAATAGTTTTCAGGTACAAACTTAATATCATTTTATATATTGACATGGTTCTTACTCTATTCATCATGCATCCTACATTCAAGGGGATGTTACTCCTGACTCCTCTTAATGATCAAAGTGAGACCACTAATACACAAATAATTCCAACTTTGTTATGCCCCCAACCCCCCCCCCCCCCCCTTCTTCAAAAATTCATAAGATATTCATTTTCTTAGTAGCTTGACTTTCAAGCGACCATTTGAATAAACTTTCTCTTTTCCTTTCAAATCATTAATTCCACACAATGGCTTCCTTGACAAATACCACTTCAGCGTTCTCAACGCTTTGATTAAGTTCCTGTATTGCAAACCAAGATGAGGGGTTTATAAATCGTATCGGAACGCCTTCTATTCGCAAAACTCATTTTCACTTGTTTGAACTTTGCTATGAGCTAATTAAGGCGACGCTGAAAAACATATTAACAAGTTAAAAGTAATTAAACCATAAACCCGATAAAAAAAGAAACAGATAATTCATTATTTATCCAGCATCATGTGGACTATTTATAGATTTACAGACATATAGTAATAATGGTACAAAGGAGGAAAAAACTAACGGAAATGAAAGAATATTTTACGCCCTTTTCGAATCATGATTATGGCAAATATCATTTGGTGCAATGAAGTCGTTGCTACTAAAACAACTACAGTACATGTAATTTATCCTTTTTCCAAGATGTTTCAGAATAGTCTGTTTACTATAGTGGTACAGGTCTGATTTTATATATTGGTTAAGTAACAGGTACCTCTTTAAACAAATCTGAAGCAGACATTTAGCAGCAGTAACTGTAAAATACAGTAATGGGCCGCGTTTATATATAAGTGTTTAACCCTTTACCACACTACAAAGTTTTAGACTGGTCCAAATTCAAAGCATTTGCAGACGAATAATCAAAAGTAGCCTAAGTGATAAAATGTAGATTCCTACAACTGAATAGAAAATATTGTCGGAAAAGGAGAAAATGCTGGTTGCCAGCATTTTCTCCTTAACCCACAATATTTGCTAAAGCTTCCTTGCATAAGATCGTTAATAGTCGTGATTGTGTGATATATGCTTAAAAGATATTTGAAAACATTGTAGCAAAGGAAGAACTTGCACGTTGTGAGCGATTTCTTTTTTTGTCACACTGATTTCATCGCTAGTCTGCTTGCAGACGCAAAAAGAGCCGACCGCAGGGGGCAGTAAGTTAAAAATCAGCGATGGCCCCATGTGGTTGGCCGCTGCACTCTTATAACTGATGTTAGATGTTGTAAAATGATTTAGTACTTAGATCATTTTTCCTTTGATGAAAACGCATTAACTTGTTGCCGCCATACAGATAAATTACATTTTTTCCGATGAATAATCAACTGTTCTATTTCTCTGCAGTTGGAAATGCCTTTTAAGTCTTATCTTAAAATCAAGAGGCTATGGTATAAAACAAAAAATGCTTAGTTCATAAAAAAAACAAAAACATACGGTCAGATGCTATAATATAATGGATTGAACAAAAAGGTTTGTTTATAAAAATGCATAAAATAAAACTAAAGGTATATAGTACCCTCCTAAAATAGAAAACAGCTATTTCCACTATGATAATTATTATCCTACAAAATTTACTATGATTAAAATGAATGTTATTGTACTACTTTAACCGAGCCATGTTTTCCTTTTTTCCCTCTTAGAAACGTAATTTATAAATTTTAAAACTCCTCTATTCTTATTACAACGGTAAATAATAATTTCCCGTCCCTTTAAACCCTTTCCCAAACAATCCCTTGTTTTTACGACCTTGAAATAGAAGTCTTTTGAAAACATTGTGAGAAAAAGAGAAAATGCTGGTAACCAGCATTTTCTCCTTTTCCCACATTATTTTCTACCCTTCCCTAAACAAATTTCAATTTTTGAGTAATGTTTTTTTTTATTTGTCGTATGCATGTGCTTTGGACCAGTCTAATATTTTGTCGTTTGGTAAAGGGTTAAGGAAACTAGCAAAAATAGAATGTTGTCGCTTGGAAAATGTATATACACTGTAGTTAAGTCTTCTACACTTCTGCTGTATACATACCAACTGGACAACAATTGATCTGTTATCAACATCGCCCTCTTATCGGTTTGTGACCTATCACGCAAAAATGGACCTTTTGGGAGCGAATTGCGCAGTCTGGCAAAGGTTGACAGTTTTTGCTTCAATAATATCTTTTGTATGAAAAGTGGTCATTGTAACTTGTGATGATACGATCATTTTTGAATTATCAACTTAAACTTACCTACACTATCGTTGATCTGTTTTCATCGAATTGATGTACATAATTCCCAGATGGTCCCTTTTTGCGTGATGGGTCACGTTTATTATTTCAACGATGTAATGATCAGACCACTTGAACGAGCGACCACATTATCAGTCATTGTTCTCTATCGATCCCAGCCTCGAATCTCTCAATCAGCGGATTTACCCTTCTCATAATGGACAGGAATAACTTCTTTTGGATTATTCTCCTGACAGAAATTCCATAGAATCCAGATTGGAGCTTGCTAGGTAATGAATCTGACTTTTGTTGCCGAACAGTCAGTAACCTACGGGGCTGGTGACCAGAGATCGCTGGTTTGAAACCCTGAACTGCCAATTTTTTTCCGAGGATTAAATGATAATCACTGTGGCAGGATTCATTCTTCTGTTATCACTACTGATCATTGTTTGCCGTCGTTGATGTGAAAAAGAAGCCAGTAGGTTCGGTAGCGAAGTGGGCCTACTGGTGACTGTTAACTCCAGAAAGGCATTCAGATATGTGTCTGGCCACTGCCATATAACTGATATAGTTATGAGAACGGTGTTAAACACTATACAACCAAACAATACAAAAGAGCCGCACTTTAGCAAAAGGACGCTTAACATTTTACCACACAATCCCGACCTTTAACGACCTTGAAAAAGAAGCCCTTTGAAAACATTGTAGGCGGAAAAGGAGAAAATGCTGGTAACCAGCATTTTCCCCTTTCCCACAATGTTTTCTACCCTTTCCAAAAACAGATTACAATTTTTCAGTCACATTTATTTGTTGTCAGCAAATGCTTTCAATTCGGACCTGCCTAAAATTTTGTCATTTGGTAAAGAGTCAATGTATCTCAGAGATGTATCAAACAAACCAAGCCATCGCATAAGTATGGATACGTGAAATCCATTCTGTCTATATCGACTGCCTGGGTCAGACGGTAGAATAATCGTTTGACATTTAGAAAATTGACCAATGGCAACAGGTTTCGATCCAAGTCAGCATGCACAGTTTTTAAAGTGGTCAAGAATAAGATTTTATCATTCATAATAAAAAAGATAGTAAACCATATTAAACAATGAAATATCGTTTAAGCAAAAAGACCTTGTCTGGCTTTGTAACTGCTACTGAGAGAGCGCTCCTTTTAATAATGAACACATTACATCACAGAGACATTTTTATTCTTTTCTCACAATGCTTCTTTTTTTTAAACTTTCTTCAGCCTCCTTAAAGGTGGATATTTAGATTTTTCACATCTCACCAAAATAACATATATACCACTGAAATTTGTATGAATAAACAATACAAATCATCAATAATTAAGAATAATGAAATTACAAATAAAATATTGATGGCTACGTAGCCTCTATAGCTGTCTTTAGATTCGCACTAGAAGAAAAAGAACATTGTGAGAACGTCAAGTGACTGGCATGCGACTAATGACGCTTAAATTCTATAACATAACAAAAATGTAATTATTTTCCATAATGTCTTCTTCGGACGCTATGTTTGAAGCTTCATCTGTTATTCCCGTATGTAAATGAGCGAGTTGCTTATTTAAAAAAAAAAAACAACCGTGTTCCCGTCGGTGTCGACCTGGGCAGTTGTAAATCTCTAATTTCTCTTATTGTCGGATGGTGTTCGACCACTGGGGTTTTATGAATGACGATTAAAAGGCTTTGGGAGTATTAAGGTTTATTTTTTTCCTTGTATTTTTGCAAAATTTTCGTTCCGAAATCTGAAGGGCCACCCTTAAAACGCAGGATTGATTGATTTTCGTTTATTTATCGTCTCCACCATTAGCCCATATGGATGATGCCCCATGAACATTGTTACATGTACTTTCTTTTAAAGTCTTTTAAAAGTAATTTCGGGTGGTATCGAACCAACATCCTGAATTGGCCTAGGATTTCATTTTTTTATAGGCCCGAAGATCTATCATTGAGCTATTAAATCTGTTTATAGAAGTATAGGATCATTTCTTAAAGGGTTAAGTAAAACCACATTTTTGTAGAAAGACTAAAACAAAACCCCTCAAAACAAAACAGGTCTAATGCAACATCACGTACCTGTGGAACGGTACAACCGTTAATTGACTTGTAATGGGTGATAATAAATTGACGAGGACCAATATATTAGAATATTAAGTGCCTGTAGCGCTGTGTCCAGATTAAATTACTTAGGCAGACAATGTAGATTCAAGATCAGACTGCACAGAACGTGCAGACTGATCTTGGATATTCTCTGCCTATATATTTTTCTTTTAGATATTCTGACGTATAAAAAAAAAGCGTTGAAAGTCCAAAATCTGCATCTATAATTCTGATTCTTTATACAAATTATACAGCTCTTTTTTAAAACGACGCATTTTTTTTTACTAGTCTTAATTGAAAGCGCTTGCAGACAACAAAATTAAGTGAATCAAATTTATAAATTTGATTCGGGAAGGATAAGAAACATTGTGGGAAAAGGAGAAAACGCCGTAGCTGTTTTAAAATAATTTTCGCCTTTTCCCGCATTGTTTATCCTGAAAAGCCTTTTTCCACCATTGTCGTACCACTCGAAATTCGTATGTTAAAGGGTTATTACAATAATGATTAAACCTTTACCACACCATCTCCAATTTTTACAATCCCGAGTGCGAAGAAAAAACAGTGTGTGAAAAGGAGAGAATGCTGGTAACCAGCACTTTCTCTTTTTCACACAATGTTTTCGCAGGCTTATAAATGTAAGTCTGAAAATTAGAGCTTCCTTCAATTTGCCGTCTGCAAATCCTTTCAAATGTGGCGAGTTGAACCTTTTGTCGTCTGTTAAAGCCTTCAACCCATTCCCAAACGACAAATTTTAGACTCTTCCAACCTGAAAGGGTTTGCAGACAACAATTTCAAATTTGATGAAAATGGTAGAAAGTTCTCCTGAAAGGTAGAAAACACTGTTGGAAAAGGAGAAATTGCTCGTGACGAGCAATTTCTCCTTTTCCCACAGTGTTTTCAGACTTGCATTGCAGACACGTAAAAACCAGGGCTTGTTTGGTAAAGGTTAATACACTTGTAAAATGGCCAGACATATTGGTCATTCGGTCAAACATGACTTGTCACTATACATGAACCATGTTTACAACATACTTATTGTTCCAAAATGATGTTTGTCCTACCTCCGCAAGATGAAGATACTGCAATCAGCCTGTCCTGTTGTCCGCTTACATTCAACAA
This sequence comes from Tridacna crocea, assembly GCA_943736015.1. Lineage (NCBI taxonomy): Eukaryota > Metazoa > Mollusca > Bivalvia > Cardiida > Cardiidae > Tridacna > Tridacna crocea. The sequence continues at coordinate 41,525,325 of OX031065.1, forward strand.
CGAATTTCGCAGTCTCTACCTCGATTTTGTAAATTCATTAATAAAAATAGAAATGACTTAGAACCCATTATGCTGATAAGCGCTTCCCAAAAACCTGTTGAGGACAGTGCAGGTCAAGATCAGACTGCACAGAATTTGCAGTTTGAGCGCAGATTGCAGATCTACACTTTGCAATAAGGACGTAGATTCTATTCCCAACAAACTTTTGAAATCGAAAAAAAAATAATTTTTTTTTCCTATCGGATTTAAGGTTCCATATTTATTTTAGGTTTCATATGATTTCATAGGGACATATTTTCCCGCCAAAATAACTTTGAAACAGTATTCTTTTTCCATTGGCTTTGAGGTTTCATAAGATTTCATAGGGACATATTTTCCCAAAAAATACCTTTGAAATAGTGAAGTTTTCTGTCGGCTTTTAAGTTTAATAAAGTTTCATAAGGACATATTTTCCAAACAAGAGGGCCAAGATGGTCCTGGATCGCTCAGCTGAATTTCTGAGATGACCATAGTCTATTCTTTTTTTGAGGTATTGAAACATTGGAACCAAATTTATAATTTTGCCAAGCAATTTTCAAAAGGTCACCTGTAAAAGTCATTTCGAAATCTGACCATCAGTTTCAAAAAGAAGAATTTTTAAGAATTCTTCATTTCTGTATAAGAGCAAGTATCCCCCATCCACGAGAGCCATGTTTCTTGATGGATCAAAATTTACGAACAATTTTTGAAAAGCGTCACCCAAGGAACATTTCGGAAAATTTCTTTTAATATCTGACCAGGGGTTTCAAAGAAAGAGAATTTTCAAGAATTTCATCATGTCCGTATAGTGCAAATAGCCCCCATTCATCATGTTTCTTGACGGATCAAAATTATATGTACAGTTTTTAAAAAAAGGGTCACCCAAGGAACATCTCTGTCAGATTATTTTAAAATCTGACCAGGGGTTTCAGAGAAGAAGAATTTTCAAGAATTTCTCCATTTCCATATAGTGCAAGTAGCCTCCATTCACCAGAGCCATGTTTTTTGACCAATCAAAATTTCGAGAACATTTTTTGAAAAAGGTCACCCAAGGAACAACTCTGTGAAATTATTTTAAAATCTGACCAGCAGTTTCAGAGAAGAATTTTTAAGAATTTCTTCATTTCTGTATAGTGCAAGAAGCCCCCATTAACCAGAGCCATGTTTCTTTACCAATCAAATTTCGCGAACATTTTTTGAAAAGGGTCACTCAAGGAACAACTCTGTAAGATTATTTCAAAATCTGACCGGCTGTTTCAGAGAAGAAGATTTTTTAAAAGAATTTCTTCATTTCCCTATAATGCAAGTAGCCCCCATTCACCAGAGCCATGTTTCTTTACCAATCTAAATTTTGCGAACAACTTTTGAAAAGGGTCACCCAAGGAGCAACTCTGTGAAATTATTTTAAAATCTGACCAGCGGTTTCAGAGGAGAAGATTTTTTAAGAATTCCTTCATTTCTGTATAGTGCAAGTAGCCCCCATTCACCAGAGCCACATTTTTTTGACGGATCAAAATTTCACGAACACTTTTTAAAAAGGGTCACCAAAGGAACATAATCATCTGTGAAATTATTTCAAAATCCGACAAGCGGTTTCAGAGGAGAAGATTTTCAAAGAATTCCTTCATTTCTGTATAGTGCAAGTAGCCCCCATTCACCAGAGCCACATTTTTTGACGGATCAAAATTTCACGAACAAATTTTGAAAAGGGTCACCCATTGCAAAGGAACATATCTGTGAAATTATTTCAAAATCCGACTGGCGGTTTTAGAGGAGAAGATTTTTAACGAATTTGCTGAAAAATTCCATTTGGTTGCCATGGCAACCAGAGTTTTTTATGGAATTAAATTCTGTGAACACTTTTTAAAGAGGACCTCCCAAGGAACATTTCTGCCAAATCTGGTCCAAATTGGCCCAGCGGTTTAGGAGGAGTTGATGTTTATAGAATTGTTGAAGACGCACGACGGACGACGGATACCGGGTGACGAGCAAACAAATTATCCAGGGTAAAAAATTTGTTTGCTCGTCAGTAACTTTTTTTATCAGATGTTGTTTAAAAAATCTAACACATCAAGCAAATCCCCGGAGTCCTTCCGCCTTCTCTGCTTCAAACCAAATTCCAATCGGTCACGTATTAACGGAATTATTGAGGATTTTCTTACCTGAAGTTGGGGAATTTTTTCAAATAACGGTCATTGTTGTTGTGTCACGTGATTCCCCGCCGTGATTATAGGCTTGAAAAACGTAAGTTATCAACATTGTAAACAGAAACAACGATACAAGCTGATCTTCGCTTATTTATGTTATCATCAATACGACGCTTTGAATGATCACGTGGTATTTACGTCACTAATACGTCACTATCGACATTTACGACGAAAAGTCGGCTAATCGTCGGCGATCATCGATGTTTACTTTGCGGCATGGTAGGATCTATTCTGCTGCCATTGACTGGAACTTTTGCGAACTGCACCTTTACATATCGTGAATATCATAATAATCGCTGTATCTTTACATGGTAAAAATGAAATTTACTTTCAAATAAGCATAATTCATTGATTCTACGCAGTAGGGGAAACTTTTCAAGGCATAAATGTTAAAAAATGAACGATGGTGAATCAACATTTATATGGGATTATATAATAGTTTGACACCAACTTGACACGAAAATAAACAAGGGCGCCTTTCCTAACTTGTCAGTTTTGCACATTTTGGGTTCGAAAAGGACATGTACATTTTGAGAAAACCAGATACGTTACCATACACATACCCTGTTAACATCATATCAGCATGGTAATACAATGTTTTTATCGCAATTGCTATACGCGAACCTGACAGTGAGATACTGTAGTGCCATTTAGGACAATTTGATAATGGCAAAGCAGAACAGACCCGTCATACAAGGATGGGAACTAAATCACTGCAATTGACATCTAGAAAAATCTATTATAACCAAAATTATTTTTCTAAATTGTATAAAGGAAAGCCATCATGTGCGGCACCTCTGTTTCTTTCGTGATAACATTTAATTATCCTTTCCACAAAAATGAAGTGTTTTATCAAAATATACATGTGCAACAGTGTCAAATTGACATGTAAATTGACTGAGTAACGTATCTGGTCAGAAAATCATGGATCAGATATCTGGTAAGTATTGCATGTTTGAGCTATCTACTATCATACATATGCATGTACTTTTACTATAATGTAAAGCGTATCAAAAACAGTAAAATATGGAGTAACTGAGATCGTTGCTTTATTGAAATATTAAAAAAAAAAAAAAAAAAAACAGTACATTAAAACAGTTTGAACTGGATTTTATGGCCAGATCCCCCCCTTTTCCTGTGTTATTTTAACTATGCAAGGCAAAATTGAATGCTGGTAAACTTTAAAACATTTCATAACAGTCTTTATATGTAACGAATACCATTTTCGAACTAAAACAGTGGGCCTTTTGAATTTCCGACCTTGTTTTTCCCATTCCCTGCAAAGATCATGGAAGTGTGTTAGTCAAATGTATTAGACATTATATAATATGCATTTGTAGTACTCTTACACATGTAGTATGCTTAACCATTAGGCATGAAAGCTAATCGCATGCTTGGCGCAATGCAGTTGTAACTGGATCTGTATATAATATGGAGATCTCGTCACAAATGTATTGCATGAACCTGCCGAATTACTGCGGCATATATGTACATTTAGACATGCATAATGTGTAATTACCAATCATACACCACAATACTATTTCATGCCGATGTAATATAAAGTGTGCTTGACAAACGTGTGAAAGGGTCCATGGAGCAGGTTAGTACTGTGGTTTACACTGTTTGCATACACCTTTTGGAAAAATGAGATTATACAACGGGATCAGATACGTTACCATACGTGACCAGATACGTTACCATTGTTTCTACAGGAAAGTATACAGACTGATATGTGAAAAATATTACTGAATTTGTATTTTCTGACAAGCTAAATATAATCGTTTACTGAAGTCAACAGAAAACTTGACTAAATGCGTCGATGATTGGTAAAACGGACAAAATTACAGCATACCTTTTATGTAAAGGGTGATTACACTGGATTATACTTGATTACATGACAAAGAAAATGGCGAGAACATTGGATTCATTTCCAGGAGAGAAAACGAGGCATATGACGTAGTTTGAGTACAATGACGTTAATAAGAAAGTGCAAAAAGCGGTCCTAACATCAGAGTTAAAATGTCACAGTAACGTATCTGGCTGGGTCACGTATCTGGTTCCAAAAACGGTTTTCAGTGCATATTTTCTTAATATTGAACATCAGTCAGTCAACCCAATTGCAATTAATAGTTACACTTTTCAGGCTAAGTTATAAGGCATACGTTAAAGTTGTTACATTGATTTCATATCGTCCGAAATAAGAACTAATGTTGGTAACGTATCTGGTTATTTTTAGCGTAACATGTCAGCACAGAGGATTCATGACCATGGGAAATTTTTGTTATAGATCCAGCTTACCCAGATTTTATATGTTGATACAAGCATATATAATTGTTTAAGATTACTGACATATTGCTTCCCCATTCCATCTGTATCGATCTGTTTTCCTTGCACCTTTTGACTGTAACGTATCTGGTCTGATTTTGGCGACATCCCCTTTGCGAAAATGGCCAAGGCATTCGACCATTGTCGGTGTAATTTTACTCTTCTTATGTTTATACAATGTTTGTTGAAACAAAACAATATGTAAATTGTGTTGCCATATGTGAAAATAAAATAATGTGCATACTCGAAACAGCAATGGTGCGCTGGCGACAGGTAAAATCACCAGGGATAGAGGTATATTAGGTGATACACCTTGGGTATTACATTGTTTCCAATCATTTTTAAGGTTTTATGTGATGACTTGAATGATGTCATATTTGGAAAATATGTTTAAACATGATTTTAGTCTACCACCTTTATGCATTTGGCTGGCGACATCGTATTCGTAAATATTGCCCCTACTGCGTACAATCAATGAATTACGCCATGTTTAATCTAAAATAGACGAAATTACCGAATGCAAAAAGACCACCTGTCATTTATGTATACAAATTTATTTATTTGTTTTCAAAATTCTAGTTCTTTATAAGTTGCAGGGGCTATAAAATTATCAGTATTTATCAGCTAAACAAGAAAATTTTATTCTGGGCAGCAAGATGTAAATAGACTGTAAATTTGTTTTCCAAGGGAGATAACCCAATTGTATTAAACAGACGAAAAGGTTATGAAATAAGTTTTGTTTTTGTACTTTCCTTGTGTGTGACACATAGCTGCACAGGCAAGCGGTCTAAGGGGCCGGTTTTAGGCAATGTTTTTCAAAGGCTGTCTGTTGTAGATACTTCAAAATGAGTATCTATTGAGTAAAGGGTTAAACCCGCCATAAAATACCCAGATATCATCTAAGGTGAGTCATATTTCAAAGTTTCTAGAGTGACATCGGTGCCAAAATTTCTAAACAGATACCATTTTTAAAAAAGCTTTAGACCTTGTTTTAAAAAAACTCTTTCTTGACCTTCGCGTAAGAAGACATAGCCGCAGTCTATGTAAATAATGAAAACAGGATAACGTAAAGTATCAGATGATAGAAAAATGGTCAACACAAGGGTATAGACATATTTTTACTATATTTTTTTTTTTCCTTCATGTTTTTGATCATTGATATATATCTAAATAAAATGACATAATAGAATGAACACATCTATAAAATACATATAGCACGTAATAAAAAAACCTTAATAAATATAAACAAAACATACAAAAATTAATTTAAATCCTTAACAATATCAAATAGATCTATAAATATTCAAACTATTTGTCTAAGGTAAATTAATTTTTGCTACCCTTTCTAAGCATTTTCTTTGTACATTTACCACACAATCCTTACTTTCGACGATCCTCTCTAAAAGAGGTTTTGAAAATATTGTGGGAAAAGGAGAAAATGCTGGTAAGCATTTTCTCCTTTTACCAAATTTCTTCTTGTCTTTTATAAAATAAATTTCATTATTCCATGCATATCTACTTTGTCACCTGCAAATGCTTGTGAACAGTTTTACATACAAATATGACAATATGAATTCTTAGAGTGCTACGTAAAGAAACAATAATCAACAAAATCCTATATTGCTATATAATCAATGGATACTTCCAATATGTTGGTAATAACATTTGCTGAAGAAAAAAAATATGTGAACAATCGAAATGTCAAGGCCTAGTTTGTTATACCTGGAGTGACCAAGTGATCGAGTTCCTCGACTATATCTGGTACCTTGATATACACCTACACGGTACATTTCCTCGCCGGAAATACGCCGGTTTACCGTCTGAAAATTGTAAGGCTCCTTCTAAAAAAAGAAAACTCAAGTCTCAATTTTTTATCGAAATCTTTCTAACTATATATCACAAACAGTTCGTACATTTATCTTTTAAACGTGGTTTATCAAGAACGATTGAAGTTTTCACCGACTGAGAGACAGATGTGAAAAACAGCATCGAGGTTGTTTTTGTCGTTGCTAAACGACTTACAGTGGCGCTGCCATGTGTAAAATGACGTAACTTAGAGTTCAAATGGGAACAATCTTTAATACAGACGAGGTAGGTACGGAATCAGACGAGTTGTGTTAGTGCTCAAAGCCTATATCTGTGCTTACACTTAGCTGATGAATCTTTCACGTAACTGTGGATTCCATTTCTTCCTATGTTCAGTAACAGTGATATTTTTGAAACTAGTCATTAAGACAGCAGAAACTTTTCCAAAAAATTTAATCCTGCATCTTTTCGCAGGAAGAATTTTGGCTCGGTTATGGTTCGAACTTGACACTGCATACTCACATGAACTACCTGCTACGATTAAGCCAGCGGCGAATGGCCTTGTTTCTAACAAACATGACAAGTAGATGCAATGGTGATACATATGGAACGGCGTGCTGCTGTGATGATATCAGAGCTCCAGATAAGAGGGAGTGATAACATTCTGAATCTATTATTTCTCTTCCAAACCCTACATTGTAGGTACTCATTAGAACCGTCTCGATGCGACGATTCTAATGAGTACCCATAATTCAGAGTTTAGTGGATAATAATATATATATTCAATTATGAAATCAAAATCGCTCACTCTATCTGGAGCTCTCGTGATATGCTATCATATATAATATATAAAGATAATTATTGCATAACTCCGTACCAGACAATTCCGAGTTATAACGACCCTGAGATAGATGACTTTTGAAAACATTGTTGGAAAAAGAGTACCAGCATTTTCTCCTATTCTTACAAGGTTTTCTAGTCTTTCAAAGACGAATTCTTTTATCTGTGTCCCATTTATATCCCATGCAACTTTCGACATGGACAAAATTGTTACTGTCAGTTTAAAGTTGAAAAGGATAAAAATAAAGCGGTACTAAAGTTAGAATGTAGAGAAGGGGCTAGGTCTCTGCGCTATTTTGTTTTTTAACTTGTGATCTATAGTAAACAGAGCGCTGTCCTAAAACAGTTTGAAATTTCTCAGCCTCGGTTTCGAGTTCAGTCACGTGAGAACCAAGATAATTGCCGCCATCATTATTTATAGTTCTAAGGCTATTCAAATTATCTTGAATGGCTCGCCTGTTTTTTCTCCTAATTTTCGTGACCTCTGTACCGCCGCACTTTGGCTCGATTGCAGTAATATCAGTGGCATGTCTTTTCCTGTTTGCATTTATGATCGGGCGGATATCAATGACGTCATCAGTGTCACACGCGACCTTGTCTGTTTCGTCTAATTCCGGGTCAGATTCCTTTGAAGAGTTCGCCTTCTTAAACTTGAAATCAACAACCTGAGAAGATTCTTTGATTGTGTTGATATCGGGCTGAGCTAACTCAATAAAATGATTCCTTTCACTTTTAACACAGTCATTCTGTAAACCATGATCTACATCCTGTTTGCTTTCCTGTGTTTTTGTAGAACTTATGGTAGTTTCATCATCTTGCTCTTCCGGTTGTTTGGAATGCTGGGATTGATCACGTGATAGCGACACTATATTGTCTGCTGGCGTGGTTGTAGAATATTGAGATAACTTCTCTTGGGAGGAACTAGATGTTGAGGTTAGACTGTCTTGTGACGACGTCGTCTGACTAGACTTCGGGGACATTTCTGGGTCTACAAAGTCTCCCTTTAACCACACGTGACGAGATCCATTGATGTAGTGTCGAAAATGGCGTATGACTCTACTTCCTATCGAGTCGTAGGACTCTCCCATCACCTAGTTTGTATAAATTTAGAAGACAATGTTTACTTTTTTTATGTACTGTTACTTTAGCAGACACTGTTGATCAAAAGTTACATAATGAACTTAATTCAGCTGCTAATCAGAGCTCCAGATAAGAGGGAGTGATGGTATTCTACGGACGTAACTTTTCTTCAAAACCCTATGTTGTGGGTACCCGTTAGAATCGTCTTGATGAGACGATTCTGATGCTTACCCACTACAAAAGGTTTAGTTGAGAATAATTAATATTTTCAATCTTTTAATCAAAATCTCTCCCGCTATCTGGAGCTCGGTTTATTGTTTAAGTATCCGCAGATTTACAAAACTAACCTCAATTTCAAAAAGCTTACTACCTAATTTATAAGTAGTTGTTGTTGTTGTTGTTTTCAACTAATGAATTTTTACACGAAGGCAAAAGATTGTAAGGAACTTAAAAAAAAGTCTTAACAATAAAAACTATTTTCAAAACTTACCTCGATTTCTAAAACCTGATTACCCACTCGAAGATTTGCCCTGTAAAGGTTTTTCGTCCGAGAGGCATGGACGCCTTTACTGTGAATAGGACCGATTAGTTCCAAATCCATTGTATCAAGCACTTCCTGTCGTATAGTAACTACGTCACTTCCGGAATCAACCATAAACTCTAAAATTGTGATATGTACATGCTTTTGATTAAAACATAAAACCCCACGTGGTAAAGCAGCCCGTAGATATCAAAGAAAGTTGTGCTTCTGACTGCTTTAACTCCTTACCAAACAACCCCTGGTTTTTACGACCCTCAGGTAGAAGCCTTTTGAAAACCTTGTGGGAAAAGGAGAAAATGGTGGTAACCAGCATTTTCTCCTTTTCCCACAAGGTTTCCTACCTTGCTAGAAACAAATTTCAATTTTGAGTCACATTTATTTAGTAGTCTGCAAGTGCTTTCAATGTGGACCAGTCTAAAATTTTGTTATTTGGGAAAGGGTTAAGTTAAAGAGTTTTGTCAATGTGAAAGTTACAGAACTTCTGACTGGCTAAACCAAATGGTTTGGCAAATGGTTTAGCCAATCAGAAGTTCTGTTACTTTCACAGAAAATCTTGAAGAATAAGAGAAAGAATCATTCTTAAGAATGGTTGGTGAATAGGAATATGTAGACAGGCGCACTTGCCGCCATGATGTTTCTGAAATATCATTTAATCCTTTACAACACAATCCCAAACTGGAAAGAACCCGAGGAAGACAGCAATAGAATACATTGTGGGAAAGGAAGAAAATGTTGGTAGCGAGTACTTTCTCCTTTTTTTCCTTTTATGTATCTTTTCAAAACCATCAGCCATCATTTGAGCCAATCGTAATCTCCCGTCTCCAAAAAACTTTGGATGAGTCCAAAATTTTATTGTTTGATGAACGATTAAAATGGTTAAAACACCTTACGAAAAACAAATGAATTTTTTTCCCCAACAAACATCAATGATCATGTGTATTTAAACTCTTCCCTAACAACCATTTTGGATTCGCCTAATTTAAAAAAAAATACAGACAACAAAATTAATCATATGTGGCCACAAAAGATAAAATTTTCAGTGTAACGAATGAAAGCATTGTTGGAAAAGGAGAAAATGCATTTTCTCCTGTTCGCACAAGACTTTCAAAAACGGTCACCCGCTTGGGTCGTTAAAATTCAGTATTGTGTAGTAAACGACTGAAATACTTCATTGACAAATGGCTTTTCGACGGTCAAATGAAACAACTAGTAATCTAGCATGGACATTATATACAGATAATAACTGAAAAACAAAAATAATGAAAAAAAATCTGAGGAAAAAAGGACTTTGCAAAATCGTAAAAATAAACAGTCGTGTTGGTTTATCATTCCTTTGGCGTAGTTCTCTGTTTTATTTTTATTTTACAAAGGGAAGTAACTAAAAATGAAATAAGCATGGTTACGCGTTGGTTACTTCCCCTAAAAATAATACAAACTAACTTGGCTAATCGATTGATTGTATGGTGTTTAACGCTGTTTTCAACATTATTTCACTTCTGTAGCGACAGCCAGTGCACCTATCCATACTTTCCTGGAGTCTCTTCTAGTAGTACTTCGCACAACTTTCTTTCCAAGCCACTGGCTGCTTTCCCACATAATCATCGTCGAGAAATAACTTGGCTAAACATTACATCAAGATTTATAAAATTCAATACTGATCATGAAATCGACTGCGTTTAGTTTTAGTCATAAAGTATACGGGACACAGCTCAGACCAAGATTAGAGCAAAAGGACAGCCTGATCTAGGTGTATACAAGTCTTTGCATCCCCCTTTCAAAAAAAAAAAGATAAAAATTCTGCAAACATACCTATATCTACTTTGTCACGTGGATCGTTCGTTGATATGACGGTAGCATCAATCATCAGAAAGTCATATTTAGCATCCGACAGACAGCGAGGTTTTCCCCAACGCCCGAATGCTACCGGAGATTCTAACCCTGAACCAACGACTGTGGATACCTGCTGGCTGGCACTTATGGTACCTTGAGCTGTAGATGTTTGTGCAATGGACGGTAAAAGGGTGCGATGTTTCTTCGACAGCTGACGAACTAAATACCAGATATAAAAAAGCAAAACATTAATTTGTGTGGCGTTTTGAATATAGGTCAAAATAGTTGAAAATACCAGTCAATTCTTTTCATTATAGCAGATCTTGGAGACAAGTGACAGAGGTTCAACCCTTTACCAATCAATCTCTGGTTTTTACAGCCCACAGGAAGAAGCCTTCTAAACACATTGTGGAAAAAGGAAAAAAATGCTGGTAACCAGCACTTTCTCCTTTTCCCAAAATGTTTACTACTCTTCTAAGATCAAATTTTAATTTTTGAGTCATGATTGTCATCTGCAAATACTTTCAATATAAAAAGGTCGAAAACTTGGTTTGATAAAGGGTTAATGATGCAGAGCTCATTATTTCACACAAGTCATTTACACGGCAGTGGACAGTCCGCTATCATTATGCATACAGACTGGTACCGATAAACACTCTTTGCAAACTAATTTTATGCACAAAATGGCAGGGAAAATGTTAAGAAACACAGTGGGAAAACGCTACTTACCAGAATTTTGGGCTTCTTCTACAATGCTTTAAATTCGTAAAATCCCATCATTTGAAATTAGTGGATATGTTCATTTTTTATGTCTGCAAACGCATTCAATTAGGACAATTCTGTAGTCAAGAGAAGGACAAACGTCAGGTGGAGCTAATGGGTTTAAAGCTGTTTTATTTCATGCTTTCCGGTAGGATATCAAGAAATAGCAGTGAAAATATTTTTCGATCTTACACTGGTACAACCAGTGAAAATACCGATTTTCACGTTCTTGTTGCCTAGGTAAATTGCGCGTGCCTCGCAACCAGATGGGAAATATGACGTCATATACCTTAGATTTATCGCGCTTGACGTACAGTAATATTGTAATGCGTTGCTAAGTGGGAGGGGTACGCCACGGGGAATAACGGAAAAGAACTGTACCACTGTATGGAAACTCTGTACGGGAAATTTCTTCGGTGAATTCAAGATGGCGGACACGTGTTATTGACAAAGTAAGTGTCGTTTAATTTTGGTCCAAACTTGTTTTAAATTGCATCCCCTACAACGAATAAGGTACCAATCTAAAGAGCTTTGATTGAAAAATCAAGCGATAGTAGCTTATGAGAAAACGGGAGTGCCTCTTGTCCGTAATCCCGCGCTGAACATGATGTTTTGATGAAGTTGAAAAACTAAGCGGGAGACCGGAAGAAAACTGGCTTTATTTCATCGAATAGAAAGCTAATGATAAAAGAATGTGCCTCGATCGGTGGGGAAATGTCATATCCTTACAGCTGTATACCAAAATACGTTGCTTATATTTACTGATATAGATGTTATAAAGTTTTGAAATTTTGCATGGTGTACTCTTCGGTGCAAACCGAAACTAAACTGCTGTACGGTTGGGTGATCGGAATTTCTGTACGCTTCGGTAACAAATATGAAGTCAAAAATCTGTACGCTGCGGTGAAAATGACTAAAGGAGAAAAATGCAAGAACAGTCTACTGCGAGAATTCCATATACAAGTACATGAAACCAATTTGTGTCATTTACTCTACATCTTGTTTGTTATGTTAAAACCGTATAATGCCTTGAAAATGAGTCACGCCAGGGTTTCCTGGCTTTGTAAGGATTTGATAGAGAATTCTTTATTATTCCTATTTTCTAAAGGGACAGTACGAGTCATTTTGAAATAGTGTTTAGAATTAGTGTGAATTGAAAGAAAAAAAACTTATCCACAGATAAAACTACAATGTATAAACATATTCAGATGACCTCGATCAAGACCTTTTATTCGGGTATACTAAATACCGGAGTGTAACAAAACAAGAGCCGTCAGAGACGGGTTATGCTCCCCGAACAAGTGCTTGTCATAAAATATAAGACACTGATATAAATATACTTCTTTTATCCCAGAAGAACCTGTTCATGCCCCCAAAAATTTGAAGTGAAAAGGCAAATACTATCTTAGAGATAGCCAACACAAACTTGTAGAGGACAATAAGCCCAATAAGCCCCCTTTTCCCATAAGACAATATTGGATCATTGCAATAAATACAATGGGTGTGTGGTTTGTGGCATTTTTTAATAATAATTCAAAATTCGAAATTTCATAAAATTTAGAGCAGTCATGTATTAAATATTACATAAAACAATTTTTTACATGAAGCCCCCCAGCCCCCTTTTTCCGAGACGCAGCCTGAAATTGAGAAAAAGGAAGAGAGGTACCTGGGCAATGTTCCAACAAGTTCAGATTTGAAATTTCACAAAGTTTTGAGCACTGATAAAGGAGAACCTAGTGAAAAACAATTTTTTCCATGAAGTCCCCTTTTTCCGTGACGCAGCCTTAATTTGAGAAACCAGGAAAGACGTATTTGCATATTAATAATTCATAGATTGCAAAAACAAAGGGCACATGTTGAAACTTGTAAAACAAGATATAACCATGAAATGTTGATAAAAACTGAACAAGTATTAGTAAAAATTGCAATTTTGCATTAGGGCCCCCCCTTTTTTTTTTTACAAGAAACCCCCTTTTTTTCATGACAGAGGGTCAAATTGAAAAAAACACATAGATAAAGAAACAAGAGCACATGGTGAAACTTTGAAAAAACAATATAACCATGAAGTTTAAGGAAATTTTGACCCAAACTGAATGAAATATTAGTAAAAATTGGAATTTTGCAAGAAGCCCCCTTTTTCCATGACAGAACGTCAACTTAAAAAATGCCCAGATTAAAAATAGAAAGGGCACATGCTAAAACTTTCCATAAACAATATAACCATGAAGTTTCATGATATTCTGACAAAAACTGAATGAGATATCGGTAAAAATTGCAATTTTGTATTAAGCCCCTTTTTTCCATTACACGGGGTCAAATTGAAAATCCGGGAAAAGTATACCGGCACATTACCCTAAGGAGTTTATATATGAAGTTTCATCCAATTTGGTCCAAGGGTTGTGGAGAAATGGCTTCGGACGGACGGACGGAAGGACGGACGGACGGACAGACGGACGGACAGACGAAGCGGCGACTATATGCTCGCCCTTCGGGGAGTATAATAAAAATGCATGTATGCTATTAACAGAATGTAACAAAAAAACATTAAGTTCCATGGATACAATTCTATAGTAGAACATTGAAAGCAGAAGAAAAAAAAAAAATCACTAAAGTAGTTCCTCATCCGTGTAACTGAAATATAAAAGTGAGAGTTTATAAAAGCTTTAAATGAAAGCTACGGAATAAGGACAATGTCCCTTGGAAAAATAATGCTTACAAAAGGATGATATAAAGGGGTTGTAACTCAGAAAACTATGTAATGAAGACCAAGTTTCCTGAGTGTGTTGTATAATCATCCAGAGTTTCTAGTCAAAGGATTTGATACTTTGAAAATTAAGGTTGAAATTAGTGGGTTTTTTCCCTAAATGAAAAGAGAGATATGGTTCTTCTAGGCTGAATTTCTCAGTTCTATCAATTCATGAAAATTGACAGTTTCAATAAATGAAGAAAACAAAAGGATAATTTATGCTAAAACAAAACTCTTAAATGTGAATTTAACAACAGGCATGCGATTATCTTCTTTAAAACGTCTCTAAGGGTACAAAGAATAACAAATGATCACGTAGGCGATATCAATGTAAATTAAAAATGAGCTATATAGCTACAATGCAGTGCACAAAGGAGTTTTGTATTGCATTTTTCACTGCCGGTTCTTAGTGTTTGAAAAGTCAAGCCTAAGCTCAGAGATGTGTCATCGTTTGATTCGGGCTTTATATGGCTTTCCAACTGGTTCTAGTACGATCAACACAAAGTCTGCTGTGAAAGTGCTTCATTTGTTCACCAGCACTGGGCGTGGGCTCTAAAAATGCGTCGCCAACAGACATACAAACATAACCAGTGCCCTTTGTTGAATTCTAACCAACACCATCCACAAAAAGTTACTAAAAATCTACATTACCTACTGCCCCACGGAGGAACCCTGATCAATAAATGATGATAGAGGAGGTACGGTTCTATATCTCGCTTTTCATATGATGCGTCTTTGAAGTTTAAACTATGGATGGCTTCTATATTTTTGGTGTCAGACCAAGACAAAAACCTTAAGTTTATCATTTTTATGTTAAAAGCCCATATATTATATACATGTATACAAGATGCTTCTGTTCATGTTGCTCAGCACTTCTCAATAACGAGCCATTTTAGTGTACGAAGTTGCAGATTTATACATCAAGTTTCTTTGAGTTCAACATAAAAACATCAAGTAAATGACCGATGTAAGTTGTTCGTACATTTCCTTTTTTCCTCCCTTAATCGTTTTCACCGAAGCGTACAGATTTTTGACTTCATATTTGTTACCGAAGCGTACAGAAATTCCAATCACCCAACCGTACAGCAGTTTAGTTTCGGTTTGCACCGAAGAGTACACCATGCAAAATTTCAAAACTTTATAACAGCTAAATCAGTAAATATAAGCAGCGTATTTTGGTACAGTTGTAAGAATATGACATTTTCCCACCGATCAAGGCACATTCTTTTACCATTAGCTTTCTATTCGATGAAATGAAGCCAGTTTTCTTCCGGTCTCCCGCTTAGTTTTTCAACTTCATCAAAACATCATGTTCAGCGCGGGATTGCTGACAAGAGGCACTCCCGTTTTCTCATAAGCTACTATCGCTTGATTTTTCAATCAAAGCTCTTTAGATTGGTACCTTATTCTTTGTAGGGTATGCAATTTGAAACAAGTTTGGACCAAAATTAAACGACACTTACTTTGTCAATAACACGTGTCCGCCATCTTGAATTCACCAAAGAAATTTCCCGTACAGAGTTTCCATACAGTGTGTACTGGCATTTTGATAAAGCTCCTCCCGGAAAGGGTTAAAACATGAAATAAATAGAGGATATTTGGTTTTTTTTTTTTTCGGTGAAAGATCGAAATTTATTTCATTTCGTGAACACCTTCGGTAATATTTCCCTTCGTGGCTGCGCCACTCGTGAAAATATTACCGATGGTGTTCACTCGATTAAATAAATTTCGATCTTTCACCGAAAAAAACCAAATATCCTCTATTTATTCTGTATATTCTGGTACAATTATCTACAGTGTATGCAAACCGGTCGTATAGATGGACCATACTCTGGTAAAAGGGGTTAACTGTTTACCAAACGACAAAAATTTTGACTGGTCCAAATTGAAAGCATTTGAAGACGACAAATGCAATGTGGCTTAAATGATAATTTTCGTTTTCGATGGAAAAGAAAACATTGTGGATGGGAAAGAAAACATTGTGGGAAAAAGGAGAAAATGCTGGTTACCAGCATTTTCTCCTTTTCCCACAATGTTTTCAAAAGCCTTCTCCTTCAGGGTCATTAAAACACAGGATTGTGTTGTAAACGGTTGCAGACTGCACAAACAATCGCATAAAACACACCTGCTCTTTCTAAACGCCGCCGATGTCCCGGTAGAGTGATCTCAAGCTCGTCGTACAAATCCTCGTCCGGAAGATTCAGTCTCGCCACCTCTGTTAGATCGATCAGCTCGCTCTGCACAAAACTGATGTAGTAATGGTCAAGACCTTTCTCTCTCAGCCATTCGTACAGAATGTGTTCGCGGCTTGGTTTGAAACCCAGGGCTGGAAAATAGCATGTTGTACTATATAGATATGTTAAGTCCGCTTCACATGAATAGAGAGGGAAGAAACGGGGAGGAGGAGAAGAGAAGATGAGGAGAGGAGAGGGGCGGAGAGGAAAAGACCGGGTAGATGAGGGGAGGGGATGAGGAGAGGAGTAGTGGATAAGATGAGGAGAGGAGAGGGTGAGGAGAAGAGCGAAGAGGAGGGGAGAGGACAGGAAAAAAGAGAATAGAAGAGGAGAAAAGATGAGAGTAGAAGATAGGAGAGGAATCGAGAGAAGAGAAGAAGAGAGCAGAGGAGACGAGGGAAGAGGAGGAGAAGGAAGAGGAGTGGAAAGTATGAAGAGAGGAGAGGAGAGTAGAGAGGAAGAGGGGAGGGAAGAGAAGAAGAGGAAGGGGAGGGAGGGAAGAAGAAGTGAGGAAAGAACAGGAAAGAGGGGATGAGAGGGGAGGGAAGAGAAGAGGAGATGAGAGCAGGGGAGAGGATGAGTGATGAAAGGGGGGAGTAGAGAAGAGGAGTGATGAATGGAGGGGGGGAGAGGAGAGGATAAGATGAGGGGAGGGTAGAAGAGAAGATGAGGAATGGGGAGGGGTTGGGGAGAGGATGAGAGAGGAGAGGAGAAGATGAAGGGAGGGGAGGAGAGAAGAAGATGTGGGGAGGGTAGGAGAGGAGAAGATGAGGGGAGGGGAGGGGAAGATGAGGGAGTGGAAGGGAAGGGAGGAGAAGATGAGGGGAGGGGGGGGAAGATGAGGGAGTGGAAGGGAAGGGAGGAGAAGATGAGGGGAGGGGAGGGGAGGAGAAAATGAGGGAATGGAGGATAGGGAAGGAGAGGATAAGATGAGGGAGTGGAGGGGAGAGGAGAAGATGAGGGAGTGGAGGGGAGGGGAGGAGATGAGGGGAGGAGAGGAGTAGATGAGGGGAGAGGAGGAGAAGATGAGGGGAGGGTAGGAGGGTAGGAGAAAATGAGGGAATGGAGGGTAGGGAAGGAGAGGATAAGATGAGGGAGTGGAGGGGAGAGGAGAAGATGAGGGAGTGGAGGGGAGGGGAGGAGATGAGGGGAGGAGAGGAGAAGATGAGGGGAGAGAAGGAGAAGATGAGGGGAGGGTAGGAGAGAAGATGAGGGAGGGGAGGGAAGGGGAGGGGAGGGGAGAAGATGAGGGAAGAGGAGGGGAGGGAAGGAGAGGAGAAGATGAGGAAGTGGAGGGGAGGGGTGGTAAGGAGAGGTGAAGATTAGGGGAGGCGAGGGTAGGGAAGAACCACCATTGTGCAATATATGTATCACATGATCATGGATCCCTTAAACCTATTCTGTCGAACAACAGACAGATTCCTGATCTAGAATAGTCCTTCGGCATCCAGAAAATTTACTGAAAGCAAAAATGTTTCGGCCCAGGCTGACCTGGCCGATACTTTTTGCAAATGCAATAAATCCCCCTTTGACACAGCGTGTCTCAAATTTCATATATCACACCTGTGTGACTGCATATAGCTTATATAATATCTCAGCAGTGTGATTAACGGAGCATCACAAAGGGAAGATAAATATCGTACCGCCCTCTCTTTTCTTCCTCTCATATTTCAGTAAATAACGTTATTTATCAATAGGCCTATCCTTAAGAGCTTGAACAGTTTTAATTTCAGCTCCAAATGGAGTAAATCCCCTATAATCAAAAGCAAGAAATTCTGATGCATAACATCAATGACGCCGCAAATCAGTTGTGTCTGAAATAAGGCATATTACAGCATTTCAAATTTTTGTCCAAAGTAAACTTATTCAGAAATCGGTGAGAAAGGAATTCTGAAGCCTTAAACAATCTTTAGATTCCAATTAAAAACTTAAAAAAAGAATTAGACAATAATGGGTATGACACAATCATAGCCTTTCCTCGGCGAAATTGAACACAAGTTCAATATTGGAGCTATGCACAAAAGCAGTTGTCATTTTGCAAACATCACAAGAAAATAGTAGTTTCACAATACCAAAAGGATATAGTAAACCGGGTATAAAACTACCAAAGTTGCTACGAAATGATCAAAGTGAGTACGAAATGACTAAAAAAAAACTACTTTAGGCGGGTATGAATGACCAAATGTGTACGAAATGGCCTTGGTACGAAATGATCTTATTACGAAATGAATGGATGCCGAGTAAACAATATGGCTGCCTCTATAGGTACCTCGTTGTCTGCGCATGTCATATTCTTCGAAGATTCGACTGTCTTATATGACGCATCACTAATAGCCCCGAAAGAGGGCTGACTGTAATATTACGCTCTATAAAGTAGCAAGGTTGAAAATAGCTTTTATGTATCAATACGTTTGAGGAGAAATGAGACCTGCTTTAGCAACAGATTTCTCTAAACTGGTGATCATAGTTGAGTGAATTGCACGAGGTAG
This sequence comes from Tridacna crocea, assembly GCA_943736015.1. Classification (NCBI taxonomy): domain Eukaryota; kingdom Metazoa; phylum Mollusca; class Bivalvia; order Cardiida; family Cardiidae; genus Tridacna; species Tridacna crocea. The sequence goes on from OX031065.1 coordinate 41,544,203, forward strand.
CGTTATATTGGGTAAACCTTTTTTTTTTGTTTTAAATTCAAAGTAACGGTTGTCGCGTAGGAAAGTGGTTCGGTTCTGTACCCAGGATGTCCATATCAGATATATGAATATTTATAGAATGCCATCTAGCGGGAGATAATGATAGGTACTTTTCAAAATGGAATAAAAATATAGTGCAGCCGCTCATGCGGCGCCACAATCCCTACCCGTTTTATCATTCTACTCATCGTGTTTAGGTTAATTTGTATGTCTAATTGATCGCGTTTTAAAAGCCCAATACCTGTAACTTTCATCGATTCTTTTTTGTCAGTTCAAGCTTGAAATTCACCCACACTTTACTCACTTCATGCATACTTTATGGCTACTTAAAGTGTTTTTACTGATAATGTACATCAAGATCGAGCTGCTCACAAGGTTTAGCATGATCTTGCATTCATACTGCCCGACGTTTGGTGAGAAAAGTTGGCTAGATCTAACCCAAACCCTAAGACTGCAATATATTAATCTATTCGACAGCCTGAATTGTCCATTTTCATTTATTAAACACTCCAAGGGTAATACACGGAGTTTATCGACATGCTAGTATTCTGTTTAAAATTTATACATTATTTAATAAGCATAGAATTACAGTCCAATACCTGGATAATTTACAAAAAGAGAGGGAGACTTTGTCTTTCTACCTCCCGTTTTCTAATACCCAAAGCTTCTTTTCCACGAATGCTCGAACATGCTCTGACTTGGCGATTAGGATTTTTTTTTTTCAAATTAATTATTACTTTCTCAAAAAGTACAGAGAACCGTTCAATTAAAACAGGCTTTGGTCCAGAGTGACCCATAAGTAATGGTGACCGTTTAAAGCCTCGTAATCATCGGTCCCGGACTTTATACCTGCCCATTGGCCTTTACCGGCAAGTATTATGGCAATCGGACAATACACTTCAGAGCTTTGAGCTAGTGCTTCTGAAACCCAGGAAATATACGAATAAGTAAACTGTCACCGTGTTATAACTTAAATAGCGTTGAAAGAGGCGTTTAAACACCAATCGTTTATCAGACAACCATCAAATCAATCAGTTAATCAGTCAATCGACCGACCAATCGACCGATCAATCGATCAATCCATCCATCAATTTTCTTAAAGTTCATATAGGCTTGGCCCTGTTTGTAGAACTATTCGACAGTTTATTTCAGCCCTTTTACCAAACATGTATCTACAAACGATATACGATGCATTTGGAGTGGACGTAGGGGCGTGAAGCAATCACTTGTAGTGAACATCAATATGAAGACATTTGAAACAGAAGTCGTCGAATGAATCTCAGTAATCTTGAAATATCACTTTAATACAAATTACGATATGGTATATGTAACAAACATTGTGAAAAGAAGAGAAGGTTCTGCAAAACAATTACAGGGTCATTAGCCGGACAGGGTTGTACATTTCTCATTTACATTTAACTACATCATTCACAAACATTTACATATAAAAAAAAAACCCTGACAAATATAATTATGGTCATGGTCATATTTGTAAAACATGACCAGTATGTGTCATGATCTTTCAACATTGCGTATAATGCATCTGATTGGTTGATTGTATGGTGTTTAACGCCGCTTTCAACATTATTTCAGTTATTTATTTATTGTTCCGCACATGTCTTCATATTGATGTTCACTACAACTGATTGCTTCACGCCCCTCCGTCCACTCGAAAAGCATCGTGTATCATTTGTAGATACATGTATGGTACAAGGGCTGAAATGACCTCTGTCGAACAGGTCTACAAACAGAACCAAGTCTAACTTTATATCACAGTGCACATATCCATGCGTTTCTGGAGTTTCCTTTACTAGTACTTAGCACAATTTTCTTTCAACAGCACTGGCTGCTTTCCCACATGATCATCGTCGAAAAAATGGTCAGCGGTGGGAGAGAAATTAATCCTGTCGCAGTGACTAACGTCAATACTCGGGAAGAAATTGGCCGGGCCTGGGGTCGTAGCCAGGGATCGAACACTTGACCTCGTGTTCTTAAGTCCTGCACGTTACCGACAGAGCTACCGGAGCTCGGCGTGTAATACATCTTCAGAAAGTATATATCGACTCATGTCAGCCTGCATAATGCGCGCAGGTTGACATGAGTTGAAACTTTTGCTATCGGTAAATTTCATTTTCTGTACATCGAAAGATCATCCTAGATCATCCTACGACATTCAGTCGCTCGTATGACAAAAACTAATTCCAAAGATGGCATTTAACCCCCTTCTCCCATAGCACCTCTAACTTACTGTTGCAAAAAATCGAATTCAGACAGAGCACAAATGGTATATGGTAAGTAGAAGGTCGTATCGTCACATCTCCACTTTTATCCTAACCATTGCGGTAACGTAACATGTACTTTGTAGGGATGGTGTATATGTGCAGTCTGATCTTGGATTTACGCTGTCTCGTACTTGACCGTTATATATTAAAATACATTTGCATAAAGGAGGTTTTTTTCTTTATCTTTGTTTATTTCACCGAGTATAAAACAAGAGGGCCATGATGGCCCTGTATCGCTCCACTGGCTTTTTAACCCTTTACCACACAAATTGAAGTGTTCATGACCATGAAAAAGAGGGCCTTCAAAAACAATGAACGCTGTCAGGCAGTGCAAGCAGGTTAATTCATTAGCATGAAAGGTAAAATCCTTGGAAAAATAAGCTGAATGATAGAAACCTTACTCTGAATTTATTATTCACCTCATGTGAGCCTAACTATTAGCATCAAAAAAATGAATAACACTTGAAAACAGAATATTTTCTATCAAAAAACTTAATGTCTAGCACCAATCATGTATCAATACAGTTTGATAATCAAGGGAGGTAAATAGTACCAAACTTTATCTTTCATAAAAAGAGTTATTTCCCTTGATTAATGTGTAAATTAAAGTGACTATATCTTGAGGCCCATGTTAACTTGTGATCCCTGGATGGAGCCAATTTTGACCCCAGATCCACAATGTGAAACTAGAATGTGTGGTTATAAACACGAAGATTTTTTAATCTTGCCCAATAAAAAGCCCTGTACAACAAGTTTGCTCAATAAAAGGCTCTGTAAAATATGACCCATGAGACAGGTTTATAAAGCCAATGTAAAACTTGTGACCCCTGGGATGGGGTCAAACTTGACCCCCAAAGTTAAAATTTTGGCCCTCTTGGTAGAAGCCCATTAGATAAAGCTACATGCAAAATTTGGTAGCCCTAGGCCTTATGGCTATGTACAAGTAGATTATTAAAGTTTTCCTATATAAGCCAATGCAAAACTTGTGATCCCCTGTGACGGGGGCTAAATTTGACCCCAGGGCTATACTTTTGGGCACCCTTGGTAGAGACCCCCTAGATAAAGCTACATGCAAAATTTGATAGTCCTAGTCCTTATAGCTAGGTGCGCCAAGATTTTGAAAATTTTCCCTATATAAGCCCATATAAAATTTGTTACCCCCCGGGGCGGGGCCAAATTTGACCCCTGGGCTATAAGTTGGAAACCCTTGGTAGAGGTCCACTAGATAAAGCTACATGCCAAATTTGGTAGCCCTAGGCCCTATGGCTAGGTGGAAGAAGAATTTCGAAGTTCTCCCTATATAAGCCCATGTAAAACTTGTTACCCCCGGGGCGGGGCCAATTTTGACCCCAGGGCTATAATTTAGACACTCTTGGTAGAGGTCCACTAAATAAAATAACATCCCAAATTTGGTAGTCCTAGGCCCTATGCCTAAGTAGAAGAGGAGTTTTAAAGTTCTCCCTAAATAAGCCCATGTAAAACTTGTGACCCCCGGGGCGGGGCCAATTTTGACCCCAGGGCTATAATTTGAAGAAACTTGGTAGAGGTCCACTAGATAAAGCTACATGCCAAATTTGGTAGCTCTAGGCCTTACGGTTTCAGACAAGAAGATTTTCAAAGATTTTCAAAATTTTTCAGTTTTGTTGCCATGGCAACCAGAGTTTTTGAAGGAATTAAATTCTTTCAAGAAATTCTGAAGAGGACCATGGCAGGATCATTTCTGTGAAGTTTCATCAAAATTGGATGGGTAGTTTCAGAGAAGAAGATGTTTAAAGAAAAAGTTAACGCACGGACGGACGGACGGACGGACGCACGACGGACAACGGGCCATGACATAAGCCCGCTGGCCTTCGGCCAGTGGAGCTAATAAAAACACAAAACATTTATTTCAGGGTCGACAGAGTTAAGGTGCGCACGCCGGGATTTGTTTCATCAATTACAAGACTAATAATAACAAGTTCAAACAATCGCGTGAGACAATAATCAGCCACCAGGCAACAAGCTACATAGACTGTGAAATCCAAGAGCGCTCCCCTGGGTGTATAAACAAACCTCAGAGTGATAAATACTTGGGAAAGGATACGTTATAATTTTATACGTTTTTTTTTTTTTCAAACAGAACAGAACAGAATTTTATTTTGACTTGTACAGTACATCGTCAGTTGCACTACAATATACAAAAACAGCGTTGTACATGGAGATACTATCAAGTACGATCAAGATCGTATCACAAAAAAGATATACGTAAAGAAATACATGTAAGATGAAAAGTATCGTGATTAGAAATAAACAATCAGTAATGTACACAGGGTGAACATTTAAGATCTATAAGTTATACATGTATAATGTTTCCAATCGTTTTGCGATCCGCGGCATGTTTGACATAAACTGCTTTTTTTAAATAATGTTTTTGTCTTGGGATTTAAGCAGTTCTGTAAATTTAAAACACAAATAGGCGATTTCGAAAATATACGGGCAAAAAGGAAAAAAAATCTCTGGATCGCTCACCAGAATATTTTAGAGGACCATAGCCAATTTTTTCACGAGGTATTGAAACGCTCGAAACAAAATCATTATTTTGCCAATTATTTTCGAAAGGTCATCTGTAAAAGTCGTTTCAAAATCTTACCAGCAGTTTCAAAAAAAAAAAAGTTTTAGAAGTTTCTTTATTTCCTTACAGTGCAAGTAGCTCCCATTCACCAGAGCTATGTTTCTTGACCTATCAAAATTTAGCGAACAATTTTTGAAAAGGGTCTTTCAAGGAACATTTCCGCGTGAAATTATTTTAAAATCTGACCAGCCGTTTCAGAGAGGATGAATTTTCAAGAATTTTGATCCGCCAAGAAACATTGCTGTGGTGTATTGGGGCTACTTTGATCAGGGGGAAAAAAGATTCACTTAAAGTCAACCTGGCTGCGCGGACAACGAAGGTTGAGATGGTCGATGCTTTATACAGACGCATGAAACACCCTTTTTACAGAGTTTGCTCATTTCTCTGTTTTGCCAGAGATCGGACAATATAGATCAAAGATCAGTCTGCAGGTCCTAAACAGTCTAACCTTTGCCTGCACTTTCCGTAAAAAAATAGCCGCCTATTGACGTATCATTTGTTCGCCATAATTCAAGCTATATCAGTTAACAAAATCGCCGCAGTCACCGCTAATCGCTTCGCACCTGTTTATCCCTCTCTTCCCAATCCTAGAAAACATGGAGTTTTGCGGACGGTATAAATCGAGATCAGACTGCACAAAACGTGCAGTCTGATCTTCGATTTATACCGTCGCTTGTGTATGAAAGCTTTCAAATGCTAATCTTTCTAGGATAGAGGATTGCATATTTTAGCCGAGAAAGATGTCGAGTTTACATTGTAGTATTTGGCGCGGATAGGGTTAAATGATCCGACTAATCGGAACAGAAATGTCAATTAATTATTGATCAATATTGATTGGCCTTTTCTGGCTCTAAGCAACAGGATGCAGACATGGATTTTCCGGGCGCTATCACAGTGTTCAAACATGGTTTCTGAATTTACTCCGATTTCTAACGAATTGCGCTATTTTTCGATCGACTTAGAACTGATTCTTTTTACCTATTATATGTAGAAGAAAAAGTACCGCATATATTACGAAACTATTTTTTTTAGGGGGGTGGCGGGGGATTTTAAGTGCCTCTCAAAGTCAAAAAAAAAAAAAACTTAAACAGAAACAGGGGAATGATAATAATGTGCTAATAGCAACTACGTGTATCACTCAGAGTGATCATTCTAGAAGGGACAAAAGGGTTAAGAGGCACAAAAAATGGGGCAGGGAGGAACAGTTCCTTGTTGAATGACTACTACTAACAGATAAAGGAAGTAGAGGGTCATTGTCTCTTTTGAAAATAAGTTGTAGTTCAAAATTGATAAATAATGTTTTTCTTTCCATTCAGTCCGGCGATCCTGTTTTGTATATGCACCATATAATATATCTTCTTTACAAGCGATTGACCCATAGACGTTGCATTCAGCATAAAAGTACATTTTGACAATGAAATGGTCGTGTCCACGATCTACTTCTGTGGGATCCAATGTAACGTAACTGCAAGGGTCGTTAGATCTCGGGACCGTTTGGTAACGGGCTTTTGGGATAGAGTAAGGTACGTCAAATATTATACTGTCTGTCAGTATGAAAAGTCTACTGCGATTCCTAAAAGGAAAAATGCAATTTGGAGCATTTACATTCAAGATGCCGTAAGTCTTTTGTCAATAAGTCATCAGCGTGTCCATCTTGAGTACGTTCGATGAACGTGTGTAGATGGTATGAACCGTTCATCCCGTTGTCTCCGCATGTCATATGCTTCAAAGATTCGACCTGTCTGCTCATTCGGCATACCTCGGGTGATGGGAGCCATCATATACCTCGGTTGTAACTGGTAGATTGATATGTAGTAGATCGGTACATTCATCGCTCGGAAATGTGCCGGTTTACCGTTTTGAAAATTGTCAGACTCCTCTAACAAAAGGAAACTTTCAATTTTCTATCAAAATCTTTCTTACTATGTTTCAGTTGACAAACAGTTCGTACCTTCATTTTTAACGTGGTTTATCATATTCCGATTGAAATTTTCACGGACAACTGCAGGTAACCAGCATTTTCTCCTTTTCCCTAAATGTTTTCTACCCTGCAGGAAACAAATTTCACTTTTTGAGTTACGTTTAATTTATCGCCTGCAAGTGCTATCAATTTGGATCTGTCTAAAATTTTGTCATTGGTAAAGGGTTAAACCCATGATCGCGGCACTTCCGTAGCGGACCGTTTTGTTTACCGATAGGTTTGTTTCCTTTTGATTACAGTATTGGGAATCGAAATTATCGTCAACATTAACCGTTAATTCAATCCTTTAACCCTTTACTCCATAGATACTCATTTCTACGCACTTCTTGTAGGAGCCCTTAACATTGTGGCAAAAGGTGAAATTGCTCGTGACGAGCAATTTCACCTTTTGCCACAATGTTTTCTATGCTATCAAAAGGTGTCATATACACATAAGAAACAGCTTCATCCTTGCTGTTATTTAGGGTCAATTAGAGATACCATAGAAATGCCTTATGGGGTAAAGGGTTAAGTACTGTCTAAAGCCGTGTTTTAACAAGCGTCAAAAGGAAGTCTACTGAAAAGAAAATGTTGCGAAAAGGGACAAAGAAATTCTGGTAATTTAAAACAAAAAAAAAAAAATCGGAAAAAATCCTTTCAAAACTTATGTAGAACCAGCCCGTGTTTTTATACGCCCCCCCTCCCCGCAAAAGGAAGGTTTTCGGGGGTTTACTGGAATCAGCTTGTATGTGTGTCTATCCGACCGTGTGTCTGTCCGTCCGTGTCTGTCCGTCCGTGTGTCTGTGTGTGTACAAATAATTGCCAGTTTCTGTCAAAGAGCTGGCGGGCGTATTAAGTCACATTCAATGACAGCTCTAGTTTTCGACTGTTCTGTGTAAATACTTGAGAAACATAAAAGGTGCTTGTTATCAAAGTTTTCTTCTTGTCCTAGAAAATTGTATGCTGTTCCATAAACAGGGGTCATCACAACTAATTTGTCTGCGAATTCTTTCGCTCTACTCATGTATAAAATAGAAAAAGAAAATCTCGGGAGCATGTATCCCTGATAATTTCTAGTCTTTCTCTTCTAAGTTTTATACTGATCAAATGGATTGAACAATATCCGTACAAATCAACCTCTACCAGCAAGTCTTGGCGCGATTTATCTCGACGGCATATCATACTTCCTAAAAAAATCAAAGGATTATAATTCCTCTTGTCGTTGCAGGCGAAGCCTGATCAATATTTAAAACGATAAAAACGTTTTTTCTTGTTCAAACAAAAGTTAGATATAATTATGCTCTTCAGTCTTTTCCAACGAAACTTAAATTGCCCTTTGACGCTAAACTAGTTTGTCCGCAGTTACATCAAGATAATAATGACTGTGATACTCCTATAATTTTGGATTGCAACACGCGAAAAAAGACGTTAGAACATTTGCGTAAAGTGTCGTCTCGGATTAGCCTGCGCAGACAGCGCAGGCTAATCCGAGACGGCACTTTACGTCTACACTTAGATTTTTACTTCAGTAGACTTGCACAAAACAAAATAATTCCATAGAAATGGAAAGTGTCGTTTCCGGTTAGTCTGAGCGAACTGCACAGTCTGATCCAAGGCGACACTTTACGCAAATGTCCGAATGCTCCTTTTCGCGTCTCGTATTTTGTATGATTGTATTATGACGTTACTGTTTTGATCCTTACCTAAACAATTCCGTAACGTAACGCCTTGTAGAAAACCGCTTTACAAAACATTCAACGAGAAGGAGGAAATTCTTGTCACAAACATTATGACGGTAGCAAGCACCTTTTGCTTTATAAAAACCTTTTTTCTTACCCTTTCAAAGACGAATTTCATCACATGATTTTGTCACCTGCGAATGCTTTCTGCTTGGATTGGACAAAATTTTGTCGCCAAGAAAAGAGTTCTGGCCATGTATTGACCATTCTCGCAAATAAACGAATAAAGGGGAAGAAAAAAAAACAGGTCTATCAAATGTAGAAAATGTATTAATAAATTAACGGAAAAAATAAATTTGCAATGCAAAGTCAAATCGATCACGGGGAAAAAAGGCTATACGTTTTCTATATTGCGTTGCTCTCAGAATACGATAATTGAAAATTTTCACATTCCCCCAATCAGCACATTGAAATCAACGATTGAAGATCAGTTTTTCCTATACTTCAAGCGTTTTGTTTCTCTCTATCGATCTGCACATGTTGTGGCGAAGAACAAGGCACGATAATTGGTGATCGATACAACCAATTGATTTCTCACCCGCAAGTATTATAACTCATTTTCCGGGTTTTTCCTCTTTCTGGAGAGATCAAACTACCACGCATCAACAAGCAACTATCCCATTACCACACAATCCCTACTTTTGACGCCCCTGAGAAAGAAGCCTTTTGAAAACACTGTGGGAAAAGGAGAAAATGCTGGTAACCAGCATTTTCTCCTTTTCCCCCAGTGTTTTCTACCCTGCCAAGAACAAATTTCAATTCTTCAGTCACCTTTATTTTGTCATCTGCAAATGTTTTCAATTTGGACCAGTCTAAAATTTTCCCGTGTGGTATAGAGCTATACATACGAACAATAGGCAGTTATAGCGAGTCTCTTGCACGTTGGGGACATGCGACAATGTTAAAAGTGGGTATTTAGAATTTTCACATCACATCAAAGTAAACTAGAGCTATCACTAAACGTGGTCATACACCCCACCAGCTCCTTGTCACAAAACATCTCTTTGTAACAGAATGCAGCATGGTTTAGTATAAAAGAAAGATTTTAAAAAAAGACTATTTGGAAAAAAGAGAAACAAAGGGAAACCTGTCAATGGAAAATTATTAAACTGTAAACAAGTTATAATATGCACATACATGTATTTATTTTATAGGGTAACTTCCTTTGAGGTTTGTTAGAAATCTGCTCAGCAGTTATTGCAAAATGGAGTGGACAAAAAAAAAAAAAAAATATAAAAGGGCCGTAAGTAATTGGAAAATCATTCAAGCATAAACAAATTGTAATATGCACATCTTAACCTCAGACTGAAAATCATTCAACCATAACGCATTATAATAATACATCTTCATTTCATAATGAAATTTCGCATGAAGTTTGACTGGAATCTGTCCAGTAGATACTGAGAAATAGAGCTGACAATTGAAATCTGTTGAGTAGTTATTGAGAAATAGAGTGCCAGTGGACAAAAAAATTAATGAAAGGGCCATAATTGCTTTAAAAATCAATCAACCATAACCAAATAATAATATGCACATCTTAGCTTCATGCTGAAACTTCCCATGAAGTTTAACTGCAACCCATCCAATACATACTGAGAAATTGAGCAGAGAAAAAAAAACATACAAGGGCCATAACTCCTTTGAAAATCATTCAACTGTAACTAAATTATAGTATGCACATCTTTACCTCATAATAAAACTTCCCATGAAGTTTGGCTGAAATCTGTCCAGCAGTTATTGAGAAACAGAGCAGACAGAAAATTCATGAAAGGGCAGTAACTCCTTTGACAGTCATTCAGCTGTAACTAAATTACAATATGCACGTCTTGACTTCATAATGAAACTTCCCATGAAGTTTGACTGAAATCCATCCAGTAGATACTGAGACATAGAGCAGACAAAAAAAAAAGAAATTTGTCCAGAATCATCAAAAGGCCATAACTCCGTGAAACCTAAATAAACCATAACCAAAATAGGATATGCACATCTCTGCTTGATACTGAGTCTATTTGTGTAGTTTGAACCAAATCTGTCCAATAGTTGATGAGAAAAAGAGCGGACAAGAAATTTCATGAAAGGGCCATAACTCAGTGAAAAATCAATGAACCATAACCAACATTTCATATGCACATCTCTGCTTGATGCTGAGTTTACCTGTGAAGTTTGAATAAAATTCGTCCCATAGTTTATGACAAATAGAGCGGACAAAAAGGTACAGACCGACCGACGGACGGACAGCTGTGTTAAAAGTATTCTATCAAAAGTATAATTCATTTTCATCAATTCAGCAAGGGCACCGTCATAAAGAGAACGTCAAAAAAGGGCTTAGCTCTTGGAAATTTTATTTAATTAACTAAGAACAATTTATGATATGCACATCTTTGCTGAGTGCAAAGTCTATCCATGAAGTTTGAAAGAAATTTGTCCAGAATCATCAAAAGGCCATAACTCCATGAAACCTAAATAAACCATAACCAAAATAGGATATGCTCATCTCTGCTTGATACTGAGTCTACTTGTGTAGTTTGAAACAAATCTGTCCAATAGTTGATGAGAAAAAGAGCGGACATGAAATTTCATGAAAGGGCTATAACTCAGTGAAAAATCAATGAACCATAACCAACATTTCTTATGCAAATCTCTGCTTGATGCTGAGTTTACCTGTGAAGTTTGAATAAAATTCGTCCGGTAGTTTATGAGAAACAGAGCGGACAAAAAGCTACAGACCGACCGACGGACGGACGGACCGACCGACCAGGTGACTCCTATATACCCCCCTATCAGAGTTTTGGGGGGTATAAAATGTATATGTAACTGAAATTTATATGGAAAAAAAAAAAATACAAATCGTCAGTAATTAAGAATGAAAAATTTGCAAAAGAAATTTTTTTTTGGTGGTATTCCCTTAAAAGGCTACGTAGCCTCTTAAGCTATATTTAGATTTCCCGCCAAAATAAAAAATAAAAGCATTGTGGGAATGTTAAGTGACTTGCACGTAACTAATGACTATTAAATTCCATTACATAACAAACATGTAATTATTTTCCATAATGTCCAGAACTTCGGATGCTATGTTTGAAGCTTCGTCTGTACATTTCCAGTATGTAAATGAGCGAGTTGCTCATGTAAAAATAGACTGTGTTTCCCTTCAGTGTCGATCTGGGCTATAGTAAAACTTAATAATGTATTCCTCGTTTGGCAACATTTTAAATGTGACAAGTATTAAATTTCGTTGATTGGCCATACGGAGGCCGTGCGTCATCACCTAGAAGATATACTGGAACCACGCGTTTTCCTTCAAAATCACATATCGTCTGTTTACTTGAAAAACCTCGTAACTACAGCTTGTTTCAAGCTGTAGTTAGTAGGTTTTTGAAGTAAAGTGACGATATTCAAGATCCCTTGTGCGATGACCATTACAAATATAAACGCATCAGTGCGGTATGGTTCTCGAATATTTATTGCATTTTCCTTAATATTCTAGACCGAATATGGTGGCCGCACAGCTGTAGCAAATGCATGCAACTCAGGGGTAAATGTCCCTAGAACTTTTCATCGGCTCAACCATTCGGCGCAAGTACTGGTGAGGTTCTGAAGAAGCATAATCTAGAGAGATTAGCGTTGTCTGCGCATGTCATATTCTTCGACGTTGTCTGCGCATGTCATATTCTTCGAAAATTCGACTGTCTTATATGACGCATCACTAGCCCCAAAAGCGGGCTGACTGTAATATAACGCTCTATAAAGTAGCAATTAATGTTAAAAATAGCTTTTATCAATAAGTTTGAGGAGAAATGAGACCTGCTTTAGCTCCAGATTTCTCTAAACTGCTGATCATAGCTGACAGAATTGCACGAGGTAGCGTTTAATTGAGTAAACCTTTATTTTAGTTTTAAATTCAAAGTAACGGATGTCGCGTAGGAAAGTGGTTCGGTTCTGTACCCAGGATGCCCATATTAGATAGATGGGTATTTATAGAGTGCCATCAAGCGGAAGAGAACGATTCTTCGAAGATTCGACTTGTCTGCTATGACGTATAACTCTCCCATTTAGGGGGTTGTAGTAATGCGCGCAATAAAGTAGCAATGGAGAAATAGGCTTTTATTGAGGAGAAATCAGGCCTGTTTTAGCTCAGATTTTTCTAAACCGCTGATCATAGCTGAATTAATCACACCAGGTAGCGTTTTATTGAGTAAACATTTATTTTAGTTTGAAATTCAAAGTAACGGTTGTCGCGTAGAAAAGTAGTGCTCTCCTTTACCCAGGATGCCCAAATTAGATAGATGTGTATTTGTACAGTGTCATCTAGCGGGAGATAATGACGATATAAGTATAAGTTGTAAGAACTTGTTTCTCAATCGATGTAAAATAAAACTAATTAAACTAAGAAATTAAAGAAAAAACAAAATCTCTACGTACATCGATTTCAAGCAACAGTCAGCTCAGATCGCCGATGATAAATACGAATCTTTGACCAGCCGATTTCAAAGCAATTTAATGGAACATATAAAGCAGTTTATGGCCAAGTTATGATGGATTGCGTTGCTAATGAAAAATCTCACATGGAATTAATGGATGTTTTATTTTCACGCTGAATTGCCGTCATTCTAATAAAAGATCTAATCCTTTCCTCCGAGATTCACGTTATTATCCTTTCTGTTCACCGACTTTATTAACTCTTCAAGAGCCTAGCACACTTAAGTCTAACTTTTTATCACACAATTACAAATTTTAATGACCCTTAAAAAAAAAAAAAAGCTTTTCAAAACAAGGTGGGAAAAGAAGAAAATGCTGGTTACCAGGATTTTCTCATTTTCCCACAATGTTTTCTTCCCTGTATATACAAGTTCCATTATTTCCGCCATACGTGATGCTTTGTCCTCAAATGCTTTCAATAGAATTTTGTCGTTTGGGGATAGAGTTCAGTTCCGTCTGCAAACAACGTAACTCTAACACAAGACTGCACAGAAGCTGCAGTCTGTTCTTGAACTATATTGGCAAATGTTCGCTCTATTCTAACCTTTTCCCAAACAGGCCCTGGTTTTTACGTGTCTGCAGTAAAAGCCTTTTGAAAACACTGCGGGAAAAGGAGAAATTGCTCGTTTTTCCCCACAATGTTTTCTATCCAGTTTGAGAACTTACTGGCATTTTCTCCAAATTTAAATTTGTAGTCTGCAAACTCTTTTGGTTTGGAAAAGTCCAAAATTTTTCGTTTGGGAAAGGGTTAACTAAAATTGAGCAACAGCATTGCAGTATCCAAGTCCAATTTTTCGGACTGAATCTGTCTGTTTCAACTCACTTGGTGCTCTTAGGTGAATGAACGTAGGAAACGTGTTCATCTTCATCATATATATCGGTATCTTTATAGCAGAGGAAATACTAGTAAATACGATTTGTGTTTATGCTTAAAGCCTTTGCACGAATTTTTCTAATACTGATGGCTAAAAGGTAAGAGAGAAAATGGCGGCGATGTCCTTGTCTTTGAACATAAAAAAGCCCCATATTTGCTTTTCCGTTTGCGCACAGCAGATTTCTTAACAATTGACACAGCATGTACGATGCCTTAGTTATTCTTGTCAGAGTATCTTAAAAAAAGAATAAGTATGTAACATTACACAGGCCTTGGTATAAAAGTCTGTGATATGAACCAAGGAAAACTTGGTAAGTAGACTTAAATGGCTACCAGACTGGCCTGTTACATCAAAGATCAGCCATCTTTTCAGTGTTATCTGATCTTGATTCTTGATCTTCTTAGACCTGAGTTTAGTATCAGGTCTTGCGTCTCTTATATTGTAGATCAGACATCACACTGCATGCAATCAGGGTCCGTATTCACCTACCATTCTTAAGAATATTCTTTGTCTTATTCTTCAAGAGTTTCTGACTGTGAAAGTAACAGAACTTCTGCCAATCAGAAGTTCTGTTACCTTAACATGGACAAAATTCTGGAGAATTAGACAAAGAATGTTTTTAAGAATGGTTGGTGAATACAGACCCAGATCTTGTCAAAAGTTGCCACAAACTGAAAATGGAAAGATAAAAGCAAAATGATGGTTTAGGCTTTTTTTTTTCACTTTTCCAAAAATATTCCTTGAGCTGTGCACCAATGTCCCCCTTTTTTTTAAAACTGGCAATTTCATTGGTTGTCGTGGCAATCCAAAGAACAACAACAACAACAACAACAAATCCTTCAAACGTGATAACCTTGAATCCATAATTACAAAATTACTCATTATATATGCCTGTACAAATTTATGTCTTTTTATTCTCTTGTCAACTCCACAGATTGTCAGTGTGAGACTTTGCAGATATTTTCAAGTGTCTGAATGTGATTCCAGTTTCAAGCTTGTACATTATTAAGTGATAGCAGTGTTTAACTTAAGCTTTGATTAGCCCTTTCTTTCTATTCCTTTACTGTATTGATGCCAAGGCCTTCAGTGCTTTGATTTTCTATGGATTGCAAAGTTAACTTACTGCTCAACTGTGCATTATTCATACAGTTGTAGACAAAATTTGCATATTACAAAAGGACTTATTTTTATATTTATTTTTGAATCAAAATCAATCAACTACTACTATTCTGTTTTTGAACTCGAAAGGCACAGTTGCCTCAAAATGTAAACAATGCCAGCTAAAATATCTAAGCTCACATCATGCCATTTGAATTGAAATCATTGTGAAGATGGCAATCTGTTTTTGTGCATTCAGTCTACGGGTTAATTGCTGGCAGAGACATTAAATTCATTTATCTGTCATTAAGTACTCATTCAACATGCTAGAGTTATAATTTCTACTAAATTTTTAACTTTGCAGGAATGTTTGTAAATGTAAAATATTAATTTCCTGTAACTTGATGGCAGGTGGCTTAACTCTTTAACCCTTTACTCCATAGATACTCATTTCTACGCATTGCTTGTAGGAGCCTTTGGAAAACATTGTGGCAAAAGGTGAAATTGCTCGTCACGAGCAATTTCACCTTTTGACACAATGTTTTTTATGCTATCAAAAGGTGTCATATACACATAAGAAACAGCTTCATCCTTGCTGTTATTTAGGGTCAATTAGAGATACCATAGAAATGCCTTATGTGGTAAAGGGTTAAGAGACCATGAGGTTTTGGCCTGGAACAAATTGAAACCGGTCGTGCAGACATTATATCAAAATGTTGCTATTATGCTGATTCTGGGTCAAAATTTTACAAAACATACAAAAAAATCATCCTTGTACTCCCAAAGCCTTATAATTTTCATTCATTAAACCCCAGTAGTCGAAAACCATTCGACTGCTAGATAAATTAGAGATTTACAACAGCCCAGGTCAACACTGAAGGGAAACACCATCTATTTTTACATGAGCAACTCACTCATTTACATACCAGAAGCTTCAAACATAGCATCCGAAGTTCTAGACATTATGGAAAATAATTAAATATTTGATATGTTATGGAATTTAATAGTCATAAGTCACATGCAAGTCACTTAACATTCCCACAAAGCTTTTTTTGATTTTGGCGGGAAATCTAAAAATAGCTTAAGAGGCTACATAGCCTTTTAAGGGAATACCACAATTTTTTTTTTTTGTAATTTCATGATTTTTAATTACTGATGATTTGTATTGTTTTTTCATATAAATTTCAGTGACATACATATTTTTTAATTTGGTGTGATGTGAAAATTCTCAATACTCACCTTTAATAGGGTAGAAAATATTGTAGGAAAAAAAGAAAATACTGGTCATCACCAGCATTTCCTCCTTTACCAACAATATTTTCAGAAATAGGTCTTCTTTCAGGGGTCATTAAATGTTGGAACTGTGTGGTGAAGGGCCAAAAAACAGTCTAAACTAGATCTGTCATTTTTCAGTTTATTTCAGTGATCCATTATTACAAAAAAAAGAAACTTCTTCAGACAATATGGAGAATGACAATCATAAATTATTATCATAAACCTTATTCTGATAATGTAGATTTAAGTTAGTCTTCAAAGTTCCTTCCATAACTGTGGTTGCACACAGAGTTATGTCTGAAATTGGACTTACATATAACTGGCTGCTAGACATAATACCCATGCCAAAAATTATCTTGAAATTGCATTACATGAATGTTGCCATTTTTGCTTGACTACATAGAGTTAGTTCGCTTATCAAACAAAATGATAGTCAGGGTTTGAATTTCATTTTTTCATCCACTTGCAAAATTAAATTTGGACTCCCATTTTTTTTTGACGCTCAGCTTGTATATCAATGGTAAAGAACGCATAACGTGTACAAACTTTTCAATTCAATTCTATATTGCTTAACCTGTTGACTGGAGACAACAACCAAATGAAATTAAGAAAGTTAATATCAATACCACCATTTAATGATCAGTGCAATTTCAGTTAAATTTCTGTTCTCAAACAAATTTAAATTTCTATAAGATTTACAATGATGTACGATTTTGTAAATGAATTACTGACGTATTGATTACATCCGAATATCTGCGAGTCCAAAAACTGGTTTAGGGAGTCCATCATGTCCGACTTCTTCTCGTTGCTATTTGTGCATAATAGTAATACCGTAAGTATCTTTTCATGAAAGATCGAAAATGTTTAGTTTTGTAATCAGAGATTGAAAAAAAAAAAACCCTCAGTATAGGCTGTGAGTGCAGACCAACATACATGGCTCAAGCAATGTGTATAGCGAACAACAACTAGGAGGCTTCAATGCCAACATGTAAAATAATCAATGGCCTTTGAAGGGTATTCTTAGAGCTGCATGATCAATGTCTATCCAGAAAGAAAAAGAATTACCTTATTTGTATTCACATATGAAATTTAGTATGTTTTGGTAAGGACTATTCTTCAGTAATTTGCACTCACATTCTTTATCAAGTGCTTGAAATTTCAACTCGCATTTTCCAATTCTGACTTGCATTTCGCGAGTAAATACACGGTATGTGGAAATTTTGAACCCTGGACAAGTCATTACTCATTAGTGAAAGAACTTAAAAAAGATTGAAAAACCATAATTTATCCACCATGAAATACAGAGTTTTGTATTAACATGGTAGATGAAATGGAAGATCCATGATCAGACTGCATGATACTGTGCTGTCTTATCTTAACCCTTTCCCAAATGACAAAATTTTGAATAAGCCCAAATTGAAAGCATTTGCAGATCTATGACAATTCAACTCTTGATGAAAAGATGATTTCTGTCCATGACAGGGTAGAAAATATTGTGGGAAAAGGAGCAAATGCTGGTTACCAGCATTTTCTCCTTTTCCCACAATGTTTTCAAAAGACTACTATTCCAGACCCGTAAAAACCTGGGATTGTTTGGGAAAGGGTTAACCTTTAAGCCGCTAAGGGTGACTCTGCTGACTCTGACTCACTAACTTCTGTCGCAAGAGTAGAACAAGATCAGACTACACAAAATGTGCAGTCTGATCTATGATCAACACTATACAAAAAAGAGACTGATCTAATATTCCAGAAACGCAGGTTTGAAACAGCAACATTTGAGTTTTTGCTATAAAATGAACAATTTGTTTAGCTATCTAGCAGGATAAGGGTCATACACAGTGTGAATACTTTCAGCAGAAGCAATGTCAACTGTTTCAGCGCTTATGGGTTTAAAAAAAGATATCTACATACCCGCCTGTAAAATACATTGCCTATCTTGACTGTCTGATATGTACATCGTATTCAAATCTTCTTCGTTCAAATGACAGATATCGCTCTCTAAATCAAATCCCTTTGCAGTGAACATTGCGTGGTATTGTTCTAGTCCAAGACGCGAAAGAAAGTTTTTCACACCCTCCGTCATGCTTTACATTCAGTTGTCGCCAACTTTTGTCGTCTGCTAGTGGAATCCGAACATTGATTCTACCTGACGACAACTAGTTCTAGCTTACATTGATTATCAATTTGAAACTGTCACATTTCCTACATGAATGGACGACATGTTGTATTGGAAAACACCGGAAAAGTACTTGATTGGCTCAACGCTTTTCAGAAGAGCCAATCAAATACTGCATTGATAAAACGGAAGTTTACTTTAGCTGCTGGTTTTCCGCTTTAAAGCGAGTAACAATCTTTATAAAAGAAGTTAAGCTGAGAACCTTTGAAAGCGTGAAAATGGCGAGCCCACCACGTAAAAACATTGCACTAATTACTGGAATCACAGGACAGGTAAGTAATTTATGCATAAATTGAGTAAAGAAAAGTCGCAATAGTGACATTTACAAAGGGTTGATTTTCAACGGGAGCATTCTTTGACCTCTGAAACATAAAACCCGCCACTTTTCTCTGGAGTATATGCACAGAATTTGACATTCTATAACCAAAATAAATGATAAAATATGAAAAAAATCACCCCTATATAATGTAAACACAAGGAATGCAACGTCTCGATTGCTGTCGCTAGTACCTGACAGCCTTTCCCAACCAAAATCACCCACGAAACAAACATTGATCATAATCTCCTTTAGCCTAGCGATAGACAATACAATAATGTACCTGCGACATCCAGCGATACCTCAGTAGACACCTTTCAACCGGAGATATTCGTCATGTTTTACAACTTTATTAGAAAATTTTGATTTATCTGGGAGACCATTCACTGACGTCACAGAAAGAGCCAGGAATCTTATTTTCGTATTACTTATTACTATTTTTTTTAACCGTTTTAAGATATTTATGGACATCACATGATACTTAAGATTTTTCTAGAAGTAACTAACAAAAGTATTTGAGCGCATTCCTTTTTAAAGAAAAGATATTTGACTTGTGTGAATTGGGAAATCCCCCATCAAGCGAGGTACTCTATAAACTTGAGCCGTATTTGATCGTTCAGGGGAATCACGTGACGTCAGCAAATGGCCACCCAGACAAATAAAAATTTTCTGATAAAGTTATAAAACATGACGGATATCTCCGGTTGAAAGGTGTCTTCTGAGGTATCGCCGGATGTCGCAGGTACATTATTGTGTTGTCTGTCGCTAGGTTAAAGGAGATTATGATCAATGTTTCGTGGGTGATTTTGGTTCGGAAAGGCTGTCGGGTGCTAGCGCCAGCAATCAAGACGTTGCATTCCTTGTGTTTATATTATTTATAGGGGAAATTTTTTCATATTTTATCATTTATTTTGGTTATTGAATGTCAAACTCCTGTGGTAAATGTCATGATGTGTTTGCTGAAGTGAAATCACATTTAGTCTTGTTTTGACAACTTACATAAAGGACAACTTGATAACACTAAGGTAACACTGTGAAACTGCCACCTTCCGATTTTTAGACATTGATGGATTCCTAAAGTTACATGCTGCCGGCGGATTTTTAACATATCGGTGCCAGTTGTCGTAGATAACTGCCAGTAAATGGCAGCCTGATGGGTTCTGGGCGGCGCCAGGCAGTTTCTGAAGTTGAAGGGGTATGTGATGTCATGAAGGTGTTGGCCGGTGGCAGTTAGGCGACAGGCCGGCAGCCGTCAGATTTCACCTGCACCCAACTGGCCATCTAGCGGATACCGGCCATTAAACATAAACAAGGGCTGGCGATCCGGCATTTAAACTCCTACCGGCCAGTGGCCACCCGATAATCTGATGGTGGCAGGCTGGTTTACGGGGGATATATAAACAAGGATTATAAACATGTGGGAATTTCGAACCCTGTTGAGGCCGTTCAAAGTTGTAATAGGAAGGTAAGAGTTACGAAAAGGGTTAGGAAACCATTATTTTCCATTTATTTTTTTGAGTATATAAATGTATTTGAGAAAGGAGCAATTGGATTATATAAGCAGTTGATCCTTTTTCTACATTATTAAAAATTCTGTAAGCTGCACCTATTCCAAAAGAAGTATTTTTCTGTAAAGAGTTCAGATTACAAGTCATTTTATGGGGCAATGTTACTGTCCCCCCCATCCCATCTGAAAAAAAGCTTGGTAGCACACTGTGACGGTTATTTTCAATCTACCTTACATGTATATTGAGCATTTTCTTAATTTCTAACCTTTTCTTCACTTTCATGATGAATTCCATCATTGAACCCTTTACTTTGCAGTCTCAATTTGTATAGACACTGATGACAAAGGTTTTTGAAAACATTGTTGGAAAAGGAGAAAATGCCGGTATTCAGTCTTTTACAGTTAAGAGAATGTTCTTGACCTCATCAGATAACTTCAGCTTAATTGATAATGTATCAGTTTTAAAACTGTTGTCTCCGGTACTCTCAATGTAAAGGAGTCAAAGGGCTATTGTTTCTTTACCAAACAACAAACATTTAGACTTGTGGAAACTGAAAGCATTTGCAGACAACAAAATAAACAACTTAAAAATTGAAATTTGTTTCCAGCAGGATAGAAAACATTTTGGGAAAAGGAGAAAATGCTGGTTACCAGCATTTTCTCCTTTTCCCACAATGTTTTCAAAAGGCTTCTATCTCAAAGTCGTAAAAACCAGGGATTGCTTAGCAAAGAGTTAAGAAACATAAAGTATCCTTGATGTGGCATTAGGTGCTCTAGCTTTCATGATTTGGCTGAAATATCACTGAAGCATGTTTAACACAAATCAGTTAACTCTTTACAATGACAAAATTTTATATCTGCACAAATTGAAAGCATTTGCCGAAGACAAAATAAACATGACTCAGAAATTGAAACTTCGGAAGAGTAGAAAGCTAGTGGAAAAAGGAGAAAATGGTAGTTACCAGCATTCTCTCCTTTTTCCACAATGTCTTCAGAAGGCTTCCTTCTTTGGGTTGAAGTACCAGGGACTGTTTGGCAAAGAGTTTAAGTCTTAAGTCAAATATTATATTGTGATTAAAGGGAAATAACTCATGTTTGTTATTTAACATTCTAATTAAAGGGAAATAACTTACTTTTTATCAAGGTGTGATTTGAACCCATTTAACCCATTAACACATACTCCTTACTGTTGACACCCCTGAGAAAGAAGCCTTTTGAAAGCACTGTAGGAAAAGGAGAAAATGCTGATAACCAGTGTTTCTACCCTTCCCAGAACAAGTTTCAATTTTTAAGTCGCCTTTATTTTGTCGTCTGCAAATGCTTTCAGTTTGTACCAGTCTAAAATTTTCTCATGTGGTAAAGAGTTAACCCATTACCACAGAATCCCTGCTTTTGTCGTCCCTGGGAAAGAACTTAAGCCTTTGAAAATCATTGTGGAAAAAGGAGAAAATGCTGGTAACCAGCATTTTCTCCTTTTCCCACTATGTTTTCTACACTACACAAAACAAATTTCAAATTTTCAGTCACTTTTATTTGGTCCTCTTCTTACGAACAAAGTCCGTAACAAAGAAACAAATGAATAAATGCATGGCAGAAATAAGGTACCGAGCGGGATTCGAACCCCGAACTCCCGGACGCAAGACCAATACCCTAACCACTGAGCCAAAGAGATATCTCCCTGACGCAGTAGCCAGGTATTGTATTTAAATCGGGAGAATGCCATGCAGGAAGGAGTGGTCTCCCGTAACATTCTGCAAATGCTTTCGATTCGGACAAGCCTCAAATATTGTCATTTGGCAATGAGTTAACACTGTGTATGAAGATCAGACTACACAAGGAACATCAGTCTGATTACGTGTTGTAACCGACAGCATGTCAACCTGAAAAGAAAACCGTGAAAGGCCAATATCTAAATCTTCCTCTTTTTTTTTTTGAGTATTCACAAAATACAATGAAAACTTTATTATTTATAGTTATTTAACCCTATATAACTTTATCTGTCTCCAAACAACCTGAAAAGACAGAGTTAGAAAATAAGTTTTGATGGAGAATATGCTGGTTACAAGGCAGCTTTCACTCTGTTTCCCACAAATGCTCTCAGTTTCAAAGCCCTTTTCTTAGAGTCATTTAAACCTTACCAAAGGATGCCTGTTTTTTACGACCCATAGATAGAAACCTTTTTAAAACATTGTGGGAAAAGGAGAAAATGCTAGGAACTAACATTTTCTCCTTTTCCCACAATGTTTTCTACCTTGCTGGAGACAAATTTCAATTTTCAAAAACAAATTTCAGAGTTACTGTTTATTTTGTCATCTGCAGGTCCTTTCAGTTTTGACCAGTCTATCTAAGGGTCGTAAAAGCAGCGGATTGTTAAGTAAAGGGATTTACAATTGATGCGACCTTACAAAGAAAGATTCTGAAAATATTGGCGGAAAAGGAGAAAATGCTGGTAACCAGCATTTTCTCCTTTTTCCACAATGTTTTCTAGCCTTCCCAAATCAAGTTCCAATTTTTCAAGTCACCTTTAGTTTGCATTTTGCAAATGCTTTCAATTTGGACCAGTCTACAGTTTTGTCGTTTGATAGAGAGCTAAAGAAATAGAGGACATTAATTTTTTTTTTTCGGTGAAAGATCGAAATTTATTTCATTGAGTGAACATCATTGTGTTTCTGAGATGAGGTAAAGTTTGATCTTTCACCGAAAAAAAAAAACCAAATGTTCTATTTATTTCATGCTTTTAACCCTTCCTGAGGGAAACTTTATCAAAATCCAGTACAGCTCTTGTCAGTTATTCCCTGTTGCATAGCAACGCATTACAATATTACGTCAAGCGCGAGAAATGTAAGGTTAATGATGTCATATTTCCATCTGGTTGTGAGTCACCATGCATTTTTGCCTGGGTAACTAGAAAATAAAAATGGGTATTTTCACTTGTCGTATCCCTGTTATATCGAAAATATTTTCACCGCTATTTCTCGATATCCTAGCAGAAAGCATGAAATAAAGTGCTAGTATTTCACTGTATTTGATCTACCGTACAAGTAGTCAACACCATGATCTGGTAAGAACTTTATTTCAGAAGTACTGTAAAATATGCACTGGGTCAATATCTCTCAATGTCTGCATCAACAAAATCTTGGTTGTGACTACAGCAGTCTGTTTATCTGCCAATCAGATCACCTGTTGCATGTCTATCCCTTTAACCCTTTACCACACAATGATGACTTTTGACGACCCTGAGGTAGAAGCCTTTTGAAAACGTCGTGAGAAAAGGAGAAAATGCTTCCCAAATCAAATTTCGATTCTTCAGTCACATTTATTTTGTCGACTGCAAATGCTTTCAATTAGGACCAGTCTATAAATTTGTCGTTTGGTAAAGAGTTAACTCACAGTTGTGACGTTCAACAACCTTGAAGATGAAGGTTTTTGAAAACAGTGTGGAAAAAGGAGAAAATGCTGGCAAACAGCATTTTCTCCTTTTTCCAAGAGGTTTTTTGACCATTCAGAGAAAGATCAATTCATTTCTCGATCTATTCAATTTGTTGCCTGCAAGTGCTGTCAGTTTTGAAGAGTTTAAAATTTTGTTGTTTGTGAAAGATTTGTACACTAACCCTTTTGAATTATCCTATTAAAACTTTTTAGGAAAGATCTAAAATATTAATACTTCACATGGAAAAGTAGAAAAATGCAGGTAACTAGTATTTCTTCCCACACTGTTTTCAATCCTTTCAAAGGCAGATGAATTATTTGACTCAATTAATCTACAATAATTTGCCATCTCAACATGATTTCAGTATTGGACAAGTGAAATTGACCATGTACAGTATAGGCAATATTGCATAGAATATTAGTTTTTCACTCCCACAGTTCATTGTTAGGAACAGCAAGGTAAGGATAGGCAAAATAAAATATGCTCAAAAAGGAGAATAAAATGGCAGATAGAAAGGTTGCCTTGGTAACTGGAGCAACTGGACAGGTATTAAATAATTTATTTAAATAAGACTTTTTAAAAGAAAAGCTTTATCAATAATGGTTATGAAATATAATATTGATATGATTATGTACCATTAATATATTGATATATTTATGGACCATTCGTCTGGCCTTGAAATCTTAGGACAGTGATTAACAACATTTTGGAAAAGGAGTTCTCATTCAAGTTATTGCTATTGGTAAGCACAGAATTTACTGTATGAAGTTGTTTCCCTCCAGTAAGTGATTCTTTAACTGTTGACCACACTATCCTGACCTTTAATGACCTTGAGAAAGAAGTCTTGAAAACATTGTAGGAATAGGAGAAAATGCTGGTAACATGAAAACATTGTAGGAAAAAGAGAAAATGCTGGTAACCAGCATTTTCTCCTTTTCCCACAATATTTTTATAGGCTTCTTTTTCAGGGTCACAGGATCATTCAAAGTCGGAATTGTGTGGTAAAGAGTTAACCAAACAACAAAAGTTTGAACTAGTCCAAATTGAAAGCATTTTGCAGATGACAAAAAAAGTGTGAATCAAAAGTTGAAATTTGATTTGGAAAGGGTAGAAAACATTGTAGGAAAAGCTAAACTAACCCTAAACCCTTTTCAGACAATGTTTTCCAAAGGCTTTTTTCTCAGGGTTGTTTAAAGTCATGCTTGTGTGGTAAGAGTTACACAGTTAACCCTTTACCAGACAACAAAATTTTGATTTGTTTTAACCAAAAGCATTTGCAAACAACAAATTAAATTTAACTAAAAACCTGAAATTTGTCTAATTGGGAGGATTGGAAAACATCTTGGGAAAAGGAGAAAATGCTAGTAACCAGCATTTTCTTCTTCTCCCACAATGTTTTCTAAAGTCTTCTTTCCCAGAATTGTGAAAACCAGGAGTTGTTTGGTAAAGGCTTAAAGATTCTTTATAACATTTACTTTCAGGATGGCTCGTACCTGGCGGAATTTCTAATAGGAAAAGGATATGAGGTAAATATACTGTACTTTATTATATTACCCTCTAACATGTATCTCATCATTGAACAACCTGGAAAAGGAAGGCGTTTTTGGAAGTAGTGCAGCAAAAGTAGAAAATGCTGGTATATTCTCTTTTCTGTTTTTTTTTCCAATTCAAGAACAAATGGTATAATTTGATGAACACTTTATGGTCATCTATAAATTGCTTGAAAACAAAGGAGTCTAAAATTTTGCTTTGTGATAAAGGGTTAATGTATAATCCATTTGTGCATCTGAAACTCAATACCTTTTATATATATGTTTACATCAATTTAGGTCTTTTTTGTCGGGTGGGAGGGAGGCCAGATATTAGTTAATCAAAATAATTTGTGATACCCCCGCAAAACGAATGTTCCAGGGGAGTATACTGGAATCACCGTGTCAGTTAGTCCTTCTGTGTACAAATAGTGCCTGCTTCTGTCAAAGCGTGGGCAGGGGTATTAAGTCACATTCAGTTCAGTGACAGCTCTAGTTTTTAGCTGCACTGGCCGAAGGCCAGCGAGCTATTGTCATGGCGTTGTGTCCGTCCATTCGTCAGTGTGTGCGTCTGTAAACTTTTTCTTTAACTCTTTACCACACAGTTCTGACTTTTAACGACCCTGAGAAAGAAGCCTTTTGAAAACACTGTGAGAAAACGAGAAAATGCTGGTAACCAGCATTTTCTCCTTTTCACACAGTGTTTTCTACCCTTTCCAAACCAAATCTTAATTTTTCAGTCACAATTATTTTGTTGTCTGCAAATGCTTTCAACTTAGACCAGTCTAAAATTTGCTTGTGTGGTAAAGAGTTAAAAAACTTCTCCTCATAAACTATTGACTAGATTTTTACCAAATTTCACAGGAATGTTCCTTTAGCTTAGGTGGCTCTCTTTCAAATTCCTTCAAATAATTGTGTTCCATGAATAATTCTGGTTGCCATGGCAACCAAAGTAAAAAACCTTTGAAAATCTTCTCCTTCCAAACCGCTGATTGGATAGCATTATTATTTTGCAGAAATGTTCCTTAGAAAGAGGTCTACAGAATTCCTTAAAAAAAAAGAAAAAGATCCGTCAAAAAACATGGCTTTTATGGGAGACTCATTTTCCTTTTATGGTATACAGTAAAATATTTGAAAAATTCCTTCTCTTAAACTGTTCGTTGGATTTCATTGTTGTATTGCAGGTTAGTTCCTATGGTGGTAAGTCCTTACCACACAATCCTGACTTTTAACAACGCTAAAGAAGAAGTCTTTGGAAAACACACTTGGAAAAGGAGAAAATGCTGGTAATCAGCATTTTCTCCTTTTCCCTCAGTGTTTTCTACTCTATTAAAGAGAGAAATCATTTCATCAATGTTCAATTTGTTGTCTGCAAATATTTCAGTTTGGTCAGATCCCAAATTTTGTTGTTTGGTAAAGAGTTAAAGATGGTTGCTTTACTTAATCTATAATCCTTTTCATATAAAACAAGAGAACCTCTGCACTTTTATTAGTTCTGGTAAAGGTTTGTTTACCTACTGATGTACCTAGTACAAAGAGGGTCAGGGCTAAACTGTTGCAATAAGGCATTTTGCTATCCAATCAAACTGATCCTGCAACTTCAATAAAACAATTGCCACAATACATTTTTAGCTCACCTGAGCACAACGTGCTGAAGGGGAGCTTTTAGGGTCACTGGGTGTCCGTCGTGCGTCGTCAACAATTCTTTAAACATCAGCTCCTCCTAAACCGCTGGGCGGATTTGGACCAAACGTGGCTGGAATGTTCCTTGGGAGGTCCTCTTTAAAAATTGTCTACAGAATTTGATTCCGTCAAAAACTCTGGTTGCCATGGCAACCAAATGGAATTTTTTAGCAAATTCTTTAGAAATCTTCTCTGATGAAACTGCTGGACGGATTTTGAAATTATTTCACAGATATGTTCCTTGAGTGACCCTTTTCAAAAATTGTTCGTGAAATTTTGATCCATCAAAAATTGTGGCTCTGGTGAATGGGGGCTACTTGCAATATACAGAAATCAAGGAATTCTTTAAAAATCTTCTCCTCTGAAACCACTGGTCGGATTTTGAAATAATTTCACAGATATGTTTCTTGGGTGACCCTTTTCAAAATTGTTTGTGAAATTTTGATCCGTCAAAAAATGTGGCTCTGGTGAATGGGGGCTACTTGCACTATACAGAAATGAAGGAGTTCTTGAAAAATCTTCTTCTGAAACCGCTGGTCAGATTTTGAAATAATTTCACAGAGTTGTTCCTTGGGTGACCCTTTTCAAAAGTTGTTCGCGAAATTTTGATTGGTCAAGAAACATGGCTATGATGAATGGGGGCTACTTGCACTATAGGGAAATGAGGAAATTCTTAAAAAAATTTTCTTCTCTGAAACTGCAGGTCGGATTTTGAAATAATTTCTCAGGGATGTTCCTTGGGTGACCCTTTTCAAAAAGTGTTTGTGAAATTTTGATTGGTCAAGAAACATGGCTCTTGTGAATGGGGGGTACTTGCACTATAGGGAAATAAAGAAATTTTTATAAATTCTTCTTCTCTGAAACGGTGGACAGATTTTGAAATGATTTCACAGAGATGATCCTTGGGTGACCCTTTTCAAAAATTGTTCACAAAATTTTGATCCGTGAAGAAACATGGCTCTGGTGAATGGGGGCTACTTGCAGTATATGGAAATGAAGAAATTCTTGAAAATTCTTCTTCTCTGAAACCCCTGGTCAGATTTTAAAAGAAATTTTCTGAAATGTTCCTTGGGTGACCCTTTCCAAAACTTGTTTGTAAATTTTGATCCATCAAGAAACATGGCTCTTGTGGATGGGGGATACACTATCTTATACAGAAATGAAGAATTCTTAAAAATTCTTCTTTTTGAAACTGATGGTCAGATTTCGAAATTAATTTTACAGGTGACCTTTTGAAAATTGCTTAGCAAAATTATAAATTTGGTTCCAATGTTTCAATACCTCAAAAAAAAAAAAAAAAGGCTATGGTCATCTCAAAAATTAAGGTGAGCGATCCAGGGCCATCTTGGCCCTCTTGTTTATAGATGCATGATAATAAACATATAAATACCATTCAAAAAAGTTACATGTACTTGTTTATATGCATGTTTATTCAACTGTGCCACAGGATGTCTATGAGACACATTACATTAACTGCATGTATTTTGTTCATTTCATCCATTCAAAATATACTCCTTTATCAGACATCTATTATTAGTATATCATATAGGTATATTTTTACCTTTGTTTTCCATTTTTCTCTTTCAGAGTGGAAAAAATTATAGATTTGATGTATCCATTATCCAGCACTGAATGATCTGATTTCTTTAAATATGGCCAAATTTTCAATCATTATCATAATCTAGAGCCTCTGCGTGATCTTACATCAAACATTTAATCCATTACCACACAATCCCTACTTTTGACGCCCCCGAGAAAGAAGCCTTTAGAAATCATTATGGGAAAAGGAGAAAATGCTGGTAACCAGCATTTTCTCCTTTTCCCACAATGTTTTCTACCCTTCACAAAACAAATTTCAAATTTTCAGTCACTTTTATTTTGTCGTCTGCAAATGCTTTCAATTTGGACCAGTCTAAAATTTTGTCATTTGGTAATGAGTTAAAACACAGTCATAATAAATAGATACCATTGCACTCCTCCAATGTTAACAGTCATTTATTTAGGAACTAAAATAGCAGACATCAAGGCTGCACATCGGGTTGAATAGATGCAATGACCTGATTGGTTAAATATCGATATATCCACAGATCGACGTATTTGGGATATATTTAACTCTACCGAATGACAAAATTTTAGTCTGTCAAATTTGAAGCAATTGCAGACAACAAAATAAATGTTACTCAAACACTGAAACTTTACTTTTGAAGAGTAAAAAACCATTGTGGGAAAAGGAGAAAATGCTGGTTACCAGCATTTTCTCCTTTTCCTACAATGGTTTTGGAATTCTTCTTCATTTGCCTCATTAAAAGTCAGGATTCTGTGGTAAAGGGTTAAATATCAATTGCTCTCATTTCTGATTTTTCCATATTTCAGGTGCATGGGATTATTCGTAGATCCAGCTCCTTCAACACTGGTAGAATAGAACACTTGTACGCAGACAAAACAGCTCACAGTGGTGGATGTATGGTTGTATTTTTATTTGCCAGTTTTCAAGGGGGGGGGGGTGGTTGTTAAAATCAGGGGTCATTGGGTCTCTGCATGAACATATTCCACACGCTGGTAATGCTCATTGCTGGCTCACTGCTGATTATTTTCATGGTGGGTCTAGCTGTTTACTAAATGAGAAAAAACTAGTCTTGTCCAAATTCAAAGCATTTCAAGTTTATTGAGTGTAACTGAAATTATCGGAGTTGTCTTTCGCAGGTTAGTAAACATTGTGGGAAAAGGAGAAAATGCTGGTTACCAGCATTTCCTCTTTTTCACTGAATAGTTTCAAAGGCATTCTTCCTCAGAGTTGTTGACCCTTTACCAAACAATCCCGACTTTTAATGACCCTTTGAAAGAAGCCTTCTGAAAGTAGTGTGGAAAAAGGGGAAAATGCTGGTAACCAGCATTTTCTCCTTTTCCCACAGTGTTTTCTACCCTTCACAAAACAAATTCAAATTTTCAGTCACTTTTATTTTGTCGCCTGCAAATGCTTTTGTAGTTGTTAAAGGTGCTTAAAGTATAAACACTCAAACTATGGAAGAAACAAACAATTTATAAACTCTTTACCAAATAGCAAACTTATATACTTGCTTAACTCTTTCCCAAACAAACCCTGGTTTTTACGTGTCAGCAGTAAAAGTCTTTTGAAAACACTGTGGGAAAAGGAGAAATTGCTCGTAATGAGCAATTTCTCCTTTTCCAACAGTGTTTTCTACCCTTTTTGAGAACTTTCTGCCATTTTCTCAAAATCAAAAATTGTCATCTGCAAACACTTTCAGTGTGGAAGAGTCCAAAAAATGTAGTTTGGGAGAGGGTTAAATAGAAGGATTTGCAGGTGATGATTGAGCCCAAAACAAGGAGATTTGTCATAAAAGTTTAAAACATTGTGGGAAAAGGGAGAAACTGCTGATAACCACCATTTTCTCCTTTTCCCACAGTGTTTTCTAAAGCCCTGCTTAAGCTCTTTTTTTGTATGGGTGGGTTAACCCATTACCACACAATCCCTACTTGTGACTCCCCTGAGAAAGAAGCCTTCTGAAAACACTGTAGGAAAAGGAGAAAATGCTGGTAACCAGCATTTTCCTCCTTTACCCACAGTGTTTTCTACCCTTCTCAGAACAAATTTCTATTTTAAGTCACCTTTATTTTGTCATCTGCAAATGCTTTTAATTTGGACCAGTCTAAAATTTTCTGGTGTGGTAAAGAGTTAATAAGTCTTTATTGGGAATAGAGTGAAAATAATGATCTGTTTAGATGGTTATCTCCTTTTCCAGCAGCATCTGTTACCAGACTAGATTTATTTATAATTGAAGTAATTGGTTTCTTTAACTCTTTATAACAACAAAACATTTTACATGCTTTTAACTCTTTACCAAACGACAAAATTTTAGACTGGTCCAAATTGAAAGCACTTGCAGAGGACAAAAAAAACATAACTTTAAAATTGATGATTTGTTTCCAGCTGGGTAGAAACCATTGTGGGGAAAGGAGAAAATTCTGGTTACCAACACTTTGTCTTTTACCTACAATGTTTTCTTAAAGACTTCTTTCACAGGGTCATTAAAAGTCGGGACTGGGTTTTAAAGGGTTAACCCATTACCACACAATCCCTCCTTTTGACGCCCCTGAGAAAGAAGCCTCTTGAAAACACTGTGGGAAAAGGAGAAAATGCTGGTAACCAGCATTTTCTCCTTTTCCCACAGTGTTTTCTACCCTTTCCAGAACAAATTTCTATTTTTCAGTCACCTTTTTTTTGTCGTCTGCAAATGCTTTTAATTTGGACCAGTCCAAAATTTTCTCGTGTGGTAATGAGTTAATTCTTCATCACACAATCCTTAGTTTTAATGCATCTGAAAAATAGAACAGTCCAAAACTTTGTTTGACAAGAAGAAACTGCTGATAACCTGCATTTTCACCCTTCCCATAGTGTTTTCTTTCTATTTAACCTTTTACTAGATGACAAAATTTTGGCCTTGTGCAAATTTAAAGCATTTTCATACATCAATTTTATTTCGAGTCAGATAGTGATATTTGTTTTTGATAGGGTAGAAAATATGGTGGGAAAAGGAAAAAAATGCTGGTAACTAGAATTTTCTCTTTTTTTTCCACCATGTTTTCAAACAGCTTCTTTCCAGGGTTGTTAGACGTTGTCATTGTGTGGTAAAGGGTCAAGGACAAACTCTACATCAAATTTACAAAAAAAAAGACTTCTGTAAATTTGCCAGGTATGCATGAGGCTTAAAGTTTGCCATGTGGGAAGGGATATTATTATACTGCAAAGAAAGATCTCGTGATCTGATTGGAACATATATATCATGTTCCCTGGCAAAAACCATGTAAAGCCTTTTTCCCTTTTAAATGCCCTGTGAACATCACTACACATGCAACACCACATCCAAAATGGTGGCGTCGATTGATCACCAGACTGCACATTTATGCACCAAACTGCATGTTTTAGTGATGTCAGTTTCACATGATGTCAGTTTTCATTTAATTGGGGCACTCAGAAGGGAATTTGTATTTTGTCAGCATACTTGATTCATGAGATTATAACGCAGGAAAATTTCGCTTTATGTGCTTTGAAAGGGTAAAACTTTGCAGTATAATAAATTTGTTGTAAGGTCATGAGGGTGGCAGGGGACTTGGAAACTTGTTCATGCTTGTGTCAAATCATGTTGCCACCTAGCCATTGGCTCGGGGCAACATGATTCACTGCAGCCGTGAACAAGTTTTAAAGTCCCCTGCCACCTGACCTTACAACTAATAATGAAAGCCCTTAATCTGGCTCAAGTGGTCAGATTTGTCCTGGAAAGAGGAGAAAAGATTTAACCCTTTACCAAACAACAAAATTATGGACTTGTCCAACTTATAATTATACAGAGGACAACATAAATGTGAATCAGAAATTCAAATTCCATTTGGAAAGGGTAGAAAACATTGTGGGAAAAGGAGAGTAAACTGTTTACCAGCATTTTCTCCTTTTCTGAACGTGTTTTCAGACGGTTTCTATATTTGGGTCGTTAAAAGTCGGGATTGTGTGATAAAGGGTTAACTCTACCAAACGAAAAAATTATAGACATGTCCAAATTGAAAGCATTTGCAGATGACAGAATAAACATGACTGAAAAAATTGAAAATTAACTTTAGAAGAAGAGCTGGTTACCAGCATTTTCTCCAATTCCCACAATGTTTTCTAAAGGCTTCTTTCTCAGGGTTGTCAAATGTAGGGATTGTGTGGTAATGAGTTAGGAGCCCCTATTTGACACCATAGACATTTTAAGTCTAGAAATAAAACCCAACTATTTGTCATAATTTCATTATCATGTTCAGGTAATCTCATGTATAGTGCTTTATGATATCATAGATCTATATTATATCCAAAAATAAATCTATCTTTCTAACTGTTGTCACATCATGCAAAACAACACTCTATTGTTTGAACAATGCAGTGTTGTTTTTCATAGCATCACATTAATTCCCCAAGGAATTCATAGTCATATATTTTCCATATTATCATGGTTGCTTTTGTTAATGGATTTTGTTTGATCATTGATCGGACTGACTATTTTGTGTTGTCTGATCTTGATCAAAGCTGACTGTAGATGCAGTCACAGTTATGTAAGTCTCTTAAACTTTTTGCTAAATGACATTTTTATATACTGATCCAGATTGAAAGTATTTGCAGGTAACCAGCATTTTCTCCTTTTCACACAATGTTTCTACCATACCGATTAACAATTGCCATACTGAAGTTGTTGTCTGCAAATGCAAATGCTATTAATTTTGACATAGCTGAAATTTTCTCGTCTGGTGAAGGGTTAAAGGATTGCAGGTGAAGATTTCAAATCTGTAATGATCAATAAAAGCTGGTACCATGGTTTTGATTAGTCTTAAATAGGGTATTGATCTCTCAAGTTTTCTACAGGCTTCTTTCTTAGTGTCGTCAAAAGTAGGGATTGTGTGGTAATGGGTTGATCAAACAAGTTTTAGATTAACAACCAAACTTGGGAGTGTTTGCAGATGACAAATTACATCAAGCTGAAAAACTGAAATTTGCCTTTGAAAGGATAGAAAACATTGTGGGAATAGGAAAAAAATCTGGTCACCATCACTTTTCCTTTTCCAAAAATATTTTCAAAAGGCTTCTACATCATGGTCATTAAAACTTTGGATTGTGTGATAAAAAATAATCTACACGTATATGAGATGGGCTGTGGGCAAAATGGTGGGGTTTCTTTGTAGGAATTTCTTTACAGACTGAAACATTTCTATTGAAATGACAGATGTCTTGGTCTGTTTGCCTACAGT
The DNA here is from genome assembly GCA_943736015.1 of Tridacna crocea. Taxonomy (NCBI): domain Eukaryota; kingdom Metazoa; phylum Mollusca; class Bivalvia; order Cardiida; family Cardiidae; genus Tridacna; species Tridacna crocea. The sequence continues at coordinate 41,577,994 of OX031065.1, forward strand.
TAATGCTTCAGCTAGGTCCTTTTGTTACATATACTTGGGATTGTCTATTTTTATTTTTTGATTTTAATGTCATACAATTTATATATCACATGTGAAGTAGTAAACAATCTAATAAACTTTAATTTGTAAATTTGCATGCAAAATTTCAGTTGTATTGATGATGCTGTCATTAGCCCAGTAATCTGCATTCCACAGTTTCTAAAGTGGCTGCAATGACAGGATTAAGTTTTCTTCTTTTTCCATAATGTAGTAAGAAAACTGTTTCTTCACTGACCTGTTGCAGAGAGTGTAGATCATAATGAGACTGCACAGAATGTGCAGTCTGATCTTGGCTCTACACTGTCCAGGAAAGATATATAATTCCCCAAATTATATTTGCAAAAAAGGGATCTTCTGGGAACTGCGAAAACTATCAACCCTGGTCAGACTCCGCTAATTGTGCAGGCTGACCAGGGTTGACACTTTTTGCCTTAATGACATTTTCTGTATGAAAAGTGGCCCTTGTACCTTGTTATACAATCATTTCTTAACCCATTACCACACAGTCCCTACTTTTGACGCCCTTGAGAACGAAGCCTCTTGAAAACACTGTAGGAAAAGGAGAAAATGCTGGTAACCAGCATTTTCTCCTTTTCCCACAGTGTTTTCTACCCTTCCCAGAACAAATTTCAATTTTTCAGTCGCCTTTCTTTTGTCGTCTTCAAATGTTTACAATATGAACCAGTCTAAAATTTTGTCTTGTGGTAATGGGTTAATTCTATTGACTTAAAATGACCGGCACTATCGTCAATCTGTTTTCATCTAATTGATGTACAGAATTCCCAGATGGTCCCTTTTAGCCTAATGGGTCACATATTTTTGTATTAAGGTTTTACTACCAAACTGAAAATATTCCTTTTACTTATTTAACTCTTTACCACACAATCCCGACTTTTAACGACCCTGAAATAGAAGCCTTTTGAAAACATTGTGGGAAAATGAGAACATGCTGGTAACCAGCATTTTCTCCTTTTCCCACAATGTTTTCTACCCTTCTCAAACCAATTTTCAATTTTTCAGTCACATCTATTTTGTCGTCTGCAAATGCCTTCAAATTAGACCAGTCTAAAATTTTCTCGTGTGGTAAAGAGTTAACAGGATCAGGGTTAAAAAAAAAAAGACTGGATTGTATGATACAGGGTTCAAGATGTCTATGGTTGCCTCCTTGTTTGTCTCAAATGTTTATTAAATCTCTGTGTTGTTTGTTGTGTAATGTTATTTACAAATGTGTTATTATCAGCTCTGTATTGAAATTGTTAATTTAGATGTTGACAAAGTTATAGTATTTTTCTTATATTATATACAATATACACGATTTAATATTATAAACAATATACAAATATGTTAATTTCAGCCATGCATTTACATTATGGTGACCTGACGGATAGTACATGCCTTGTGAAAATAATCAGCCTTGTCAGGCCAACAGAAATCTACAACCTTGGTGCACAGAGCCATGTTAAGGTACGCAATTTTCACTCCAGTGCAGGATCCAAAAAATGTCAGACTTCTTACTTGTCCTACTGGCATTTTGCACGCGTCCTACAGTTAGACAAAGACGGATAATCCACTTGCCCTGACCAATTTTTTACTAGTAAGGACAAGAGGATGAGTGGATAATTTGTTGGACCCTGCAGTACCATATGTAGTGAAATACTGCATTTTGTTAACTCAGCTTGGGGCTTGTATACATCCATCTCTGTGTGGGAAAATGAATTGTTAATTATTTTTCCAGAATGAAGAAAAAGAATGCCCAAGGGAACATTACCACAGCATAATATGCCATTTGTAATATTGTTTGTAATATTGAAAACACTCCTTCATGCATGGCCTCTGATTGGGTTGGACTGGGTCAGCACTTTGGAGAATTCTCTTTTGCTCAGCTGTCATGGTATTTGCCTTTCGTCTGGGCATCCTGCCCGGTCCCTGTATTTCTGCTATGAATTTTTTCATTTGTTTCTTTGTGATGGCCTTTGTTTATAAGAGTATACCTACATATATTGACAACATACTGCATTTATTGACAATTATTTATAAAAAACAGTATTTAATCCATTACCACTCAATCCCTACTTGTGACACCTCTGAGAAAGAAGCCTTTTGAAAACACTGTTGGAAAAGGAGAAAATGCTGGTAACCAGCATTTTCTCCTTTTCCCACAATGTTTTCTACCCTTCCCAGAACAAATTTCAATTTTCAATCACCTGTATTTTGTTGTCTGCAAATGCTTTCAATTTGGACCAGTCTGAAATTTTCTTGTGTGGAAAAGGGTTAAAGAAATTTACCAGGTTGATGCTCAGACTTTATTGCCTCACATGGTCAGGAAGTTCTCAAGGGGAGTTTTTGTTTTCATGACAAGTTGTCAACTTTTACCTTGTGTACACTCTAGAGGCCACATTTTCAGTCCAATACTAATGAAAATGGAATAAAATGGTTTTTTTTATGACATCTGAGATAGATATGAAAATAAATCTCATGTGGCCATAAAGTAGGTTAGTAAAACAAATTAACGAAAATGCTATGTATGCTATCTAAAGGCCACATTTTCAATACCCATTAAACTTTTGTATGGTCCCATTAAAAGTTTATGGTATAACTTTTAACTGACTATTAATGGGTGATTAACAGCTTGAACTCAACTCAAAATGACTTTATTTGGTATTTGGCAAATAAAATTTTGCCATTGACCATTTACAAAAACATAACACGAACATTTGTTGGTAACAGAGGGTCAAGTGTCGTTGATTACGTAATAACAACGCAAAATCTAATCACATATGTTAACAATTTCAATGTACATGAACCTAATATTTTATCAGATCACTGTTTTATTGACTTTTCCCTGAAATTGCAAGCTAAAAATGTTAAATCGGTTAACACTAAAGAGCAACACAATGAAATTAAATATAGAAATATTTGGAATGAGGATAAAAGTAAAACTTACCAGAACGTTTATTAACCACAGAAATAAAAAGCCAACTTGATACTTTTGTAGAGAATGTAGCTGCATGTTATTGTGAAAGAGATATTGATATCTGCGTTACAAATTTTGGAAAACTGATGGATGAAGTTACTTCTCCTCTCTTTAAACATAAGCTAACAAATAGAAAATCGGCTACTTTGCAAAATCTGTCACAAAACTGGTACACTTTAGAATGTAGCGATAAACGCAAAATTTTTTATAGAAGTTTAAACAAATATAGGCAAAATAAATCTGAGGAAAATAGATCAAACATGGTTAAAACGAGAACAGAATATAAAAGTTGTATACGAAAAGCAAAATTTGAGCATGATAAAAAAGAAACAAATAAATTACTGTACGCAAGAGATAAAAATGCCAAAGAATATTGGAAAATGCTAAAACAGTCAAGTGGAATAAAAAGTGAAAATATTTCTATAAATATGTTTGAAGCTTACTTTAGATCAGTTAATAACCCAAACAGTAAGTTTTTTACACCAGATGATGATGTCTTAGATTTTATTGAGCGGTATGAAAATAACGAATTCAACATAATGTTCAGTGAACTTAATGTGCCTATCACACAAAACGAGTTATTTACAGCAATAAAACAATTAAATACTGGAAAGTCAGCTGGTCCAGATATGCATATCAACGAGTTTTTCATTCACGGAAAAGATAGTCTTGCTCCCTCTTTATTGGTTCTTTTTAATAGAATTTTTGAATTAGGTTATTTTCCAGAAACATGGTCAGAGGGTTTTGTTATTCCATTGCACAAAAAGGGTAGCTTAAATGATGTAAATAATTATCGTGGTATAACTCTTCTCAGCACTTTAGGAAAATTATTTACGCGAATTTTAAACAACAGACTCTGTAATTGGGCAGAAATGTACAGTGTTTATATAGAAGCACAAGCTGGTTTTAGAAAGAAAATGGGCACTACAGATAACATATATGTGTTACATGGCGTAATAAATCATATGATTAATAATGGAAAACCACTGTTTTGCGCTTTTATAGATTTTAGTAAAGCTTTTGACTATATTTCGAGGGAAAACTTGTGGATGAAATTGATTAAGCTGGGTATAAGAGGGAAGATTTTTGATATCATCAAATCTATTTATAGCAATGTTAAATCAAGGGTAAAGTATATGAACCAATTAAGCGACAGCTTTGATTGTTTGCTCGGTGTCAGACAGGGAGAGTGTTTATCCCCATTCTTATTTTCCATGTTCATAAATGATATTGAGGACATGTTTATTAAAAACGGTAATAATGGCATCGATATGTACATGTTTAAAATGTTTTTGATACTATATGCTGACGATATTGTCATTTTTGCAAACAACGCTGAAGAATTACAATCTAATTTAAATATGTTGCAGGACTATTGTCAAAGATGGAAATTATCTGTTAATACATCGAAAACAAAAATTGTAATTTTTAGGAAAGGTGGAAGGTTACCAGGCAATTTATCTTTCAGCTACGATGGAAAGAATATTGAAATCGTCGATAAGTTTGTTTATTTAGGCATCGTATTTTCTTCAGGTGGTTCATTTTCTAGTGCCCAAAATACTTTATCGGGACAGTCATTAAAAGCAATTTTTAAATTGAATAAATACTTACATAAATTTACAAATATTACTGTAAGACATAAGTTGGAACTTTTTGATAAACTAGTTTTACCAATACTTAACTATGGAAGCGAAGTTTGGGGATTTCACAGTGGACCATCATTAGACAGAGTACATTTACAATATTGTAAACGAGTATTAGGCGTAAAGAAAAATTGTCAAAATGATTTTATATACGGAGAGTTAGGCAGGGTGCCTCTACAAAATTACAGATTTTACAACATAATTAAATTTTGGACTAAAATTACTCTAACAGAAGATAAGAAGTTAATTAAGGTAACATACAAAACACTTTATCAGGATTTATTAGAAAAACCAAACTGTAAAAATTGGTGTTCTCTTTGCAGGGACTTATTTAATGCATTAGGATTTTCCGATGCTTGGTATTATCAAACAATAGGAGATGTTAAGATTTTCCTATTGTTAGCAAAACAACGGATTCATGAACAGTTTTATCAAAATTGGACAGCTCGTTTAAATCATTCAACCCGTGCTATTTTCTATAAAAATATCGCTGAGCTTAAATTCCAGCCATACTTAGAAGTATTGAATATTGCAAAGGTTAGAACAAGTTTGTCCCAGCTACGTGTCTCATCACATAGACTGTGCGTCGAGACTGGAAGATGGAATAAACCTGTTAGTATTCCATTTAATGATCGCAAATGCTCTTTTTGTAATGTTTTGGAAGATGAATACCACTTTGTCATTCAATGTCAAGTTTTTTCAGAATTGAGACAGCAGTTTATACCAAAATATTTCTGGGAACATCCTAGCATGTACAAATTTTTAGAACTTATGAATTCTGATAATACTAATTTGATAAAAGGGCTTGGTAATTATGTAAACAAAGCATTCATGCTAAGAAATAGTATTCTGTATAAAAGAACAGCAGATTCGTAGCTCCTGACTACATTTTTACACATTTTTTTATATTATGTTTATTATCATGTCATATGTAATATGCAGTCTAATATTGTCTTACATTTCGTTACTTTCGCTATTTTAACTTGTGTGCTTTGAAGGAAGGTGTGGAATGAGATCGGTCTGATCTGCAAGTACAGTCTGACCTTGTTCCACGCTCTTCTTTATTATAGATATTTTTGTTGTTTTTCGGGTTTTTCAGTTTGCAACCTTTGTTTGCACATGTCCTCAGTATATGATCCTGTCTTACACTAAAGGTTTTTTTTTTTTTTTTTTCGGTATACTTTCTTTTATATAGAAGGTGTTGACATGAATAGGCCTGCATTTGTGTATAGTTTGATCTTGTTTCACACTTTCCGCAATTTTCGCTACTTTCGGCATTAAGTTCTTATTTTTGCACATTTGCACAGTCTGATCTAATCCTATGCCAGTGGTTATTTCAGTCTGATTTTGTTTCACACTTTCCGCAATTTTCGCTACTTTCGGCGTTAAGTTCTTATTTTTGTACATTTGTACCGTCTGATCTAATTCTATGCCAGTGGTTATTTCAGTCTGATCTTGTCTCACACTTTCCGCAGTTTTCGCTACTTTCGGCGTTAAGTTCTTATTTTTGCATATTTGCACAGTCTGATCTAATCGTGTGCCAGTGGTTATTTCAGTCTGATCTTGTCTCACACTTTCCGCAATTTTCGCTACTTTCGGCGTTAAGTTCTTATTTTTGCATATTTGCACAGTCTGATCTAATCCTATGCCAGTGGTTATTTCCTATTTCCATTGTTTATCTTTTACGCTTTAAGTGAAACTGCTAGCGGCTAACGGACTGCACATGTGTACAGTATGATTGAGAAGCCCTGAGAAAGAAGCCTGTAAAGGGCATTGTGAAAAAGGAGAAAATGCTGGTAACCATCATTTTTTTCCTTTTCCCGCAATGTTTTCAATGTTTTCTATCCTTCAAATTTGCAGTCACTTTTATTTTGTCGTCTGCAAATGCTTTTGATTTTGGTAAGTCTAAAATTTGGTGGCTTGCAAGTAATTACAGTCTGATCGTTTTGAATAATTGCTATTTTCTATATTTAACTTTTTTTTTTTTTATGTTTTCAAAAGACTTCTGCTCTATTAGGACTATATTGTAAATATGTAATATACTTCTGCAAATTTGTTTGGTTAATCAAGATACATTATAGCTATTACAAAAGTTTCTGAATATGACGATTTTCTATCGCTCCCTTTGTTTATTCTCAATTTTGAACGCAGATGGAGTGATAGTAAGTTATCATTAAAGAATAGTTACGCAATTTTTTGCAGACGATGTTTTTGGATTTATTCCCCAGCAATCCATTTGTCTACCTTGCTTTTTCGTTTCGAACAAGGAAGGCATTAATGGAATGAAGGGGATTTATATCAAAAAAGGATAAAGCTAAATTACTTTTCATAATATTGGAATAGGTTCGCCATATTGTATTATACATTTATATGTTTTTCATACACCTCATAGGTCTATGACCTTCTGGTTTTCATTAATAAAGTTCAATGTGTCGTGTAACATACATAAACGATCAAACTGCATGAAATATGGAATAAATATTTACAAATACAATATAGAAAAAGCTAAAAAAGAAAAAAAAATCTCAACTATTGTAGGATTAACCCATAGGAAACTAAGCATGTTTGAATGACCATTGATGGTCTGTAACTGAAATTTAATGGTCATGGATTTTGCCACTTTTAATAGCTATGAGTAATGTGTTTTTGATGGATTTTTCATGGTCAATTAATGGTGGTTGTTGCAGTAGTGTTTATATGTGTCTGAGATCAATGATACCATGGTTAGTCATCACCTGATGATTGGTCAACAATGTCCATTTTGTCAAGCTGTTGACTGAATCCTGGAGTTGGAGAAATTTGATTAACCCTTTCCCACACAATGAGGACTTTTGCTATCCTTGATGTAGAAGCCTTTTGAAAGCATAGTTGGAAAGGGAGAAAATGCTGATAACCAGCATTTTCTCCTTTTTCCACAATGTTTTCTACCCTTCCCAAATCTAATTCGATTTTTCAGTCACTTTTATTTTGTCCTCTGCAAGTGCTTTCAATTTGGACCAGTCTAAAAATTTATCGTGTGGTAAAGAATTAATACCAAAAATTTTGAATCCAGATCAGCCTGCATGGACTTTGCAGGCTGACCTTTGATAGGTACTTTTTGCAGATGCCTTAAATCCCCTTTTCAAAGGGCATTGCACATATGAAACTTCAAAGAAATCATCTTATCCCAAAAGGTTACTGTCATCAGGTGAGCAGTAAAGGGCCATCTAGGCCATCTTTTTACAGATTTATTTTTTAGATTTCCATAAGTACAGCAGTCAACACTGTTGTTTATTTCCAGTATGTATTGCATTTTCTGTCCAGCAAAGTACTCCAATCAACATATTTTTTCAGGTTTCCTTTGATCTAGCAGAATACACTGCTAATGTAGATGCAGTAGGCACACTGAGAATTCTTGATGCAATCAGAACCTGTGGAATGACAGACCAGGTGAAGTTTTACCAAGCATCAACCAGTGAGATGTTTGGGAAAGTGCAAGAGATACCTCAAACAGAGAAAACACCATTTTATCCTAGATCTCCATATGGTAAGGTTTCTTGCAATCATATCATAATGTGTGTAGGGTTCTCCCTTACCCAAAGGTATTTAACTCTTTACCAAACAACAAAATCTTTGACTGATCCAAGTTTAAAGTATTTGCAGACAACAAAATAAACATGACTCAATAAAAGAAAATTGACTTTGGAAGAGGAGAAAACAATGTGGGAAAAGGAGAAAATGCTGGTCACCAGCATTTTCTCCTTTTCCCACTATGTTTTCAGAAGGTTTCTTTTTCTAAGTTGTTAGAACCTGTTTGGTACAGGGTTAAGACTTTTTAACTCATTACCAAAACAGATATTGAACTTGTCCAAACTCAAGGCTGCTACAGACACCACACTACATTTGGCTGAAAAAAGAAAATATGTCTCTGAAAGGAAAGGAAAACATTGTTTGAACAGGAGAAAATGCTGTTCACCAGTTTTTTTCACCAAAAGAGCAATCTACCTTATGGTTAGCCCACCCGGATGGCTCAGTGGTGAGCGTGTTGGACTCATGATCTGGTGGTTGTGAGTTCGATACCCTATTGAGGCAAATTTTCTTTCCGAGGTATTTTCGCCTCTCACCTCTGCTGAAACATGTGAGATAAGTAGTCATGGCTTTGGAAAGAAAGTTGTATTAGTACAGGTGTGAGAAAGCCAGGAAGCACATGTGCGTCACCGACCGCTGTTAAAGTGGCATTAAACTCCAATACAACGAACCAACCTTATGGTTAAGTGAGTAATTGAAAACAGTGGCTCCCATGGATCCATGATTATATGATGACTTTGGTTTGTATCATGTATAACAGAGATGCATTAAGCCCCCTTTTTATTGTTATTCTTGATTTTCTGCAATAGGGGTTGCCAAGCTGTACGCGTATTGGATAGTTGTCAATTACAGAGAAGCATACAACATGTTTGCCTGCAATGGAATTCTGTTTAACCATGAAAGTCCAAGGAGAGGTAAGCAGAATTTGTATATCCCTTTAGTGTGGATTTACTTCCCCTTACATGTAAAACTCAGTCAGAGGTATAGAGGGTACTGTAATTATTTTCAGAATCTTTATTCAAACCTACCTGTAAGTTCAGTCTCCTAATTGTAAGCTTTAACTCTTTACCGCATGATCCCGACTTTTAAAGACTCTGAGAAAGAAGCCTGTAGAAAACATAATCGGAAAAGAGGAAAATACTGGTTACCAGTATTTTCTCCCTTTCCCGCAATATTTTCTACCCTATCAAAGTCAAAGAATCATCATATTAACCATATTAAATTCATTGTCTGCAGATGCTTTGGATTTGGTCCAATCCAAAAATTTAATGTTTAGTAAAGAGTTAAATAAGATAATTCTAATCTGTTCAAAAACCACAGGTTTTAATGTAAAAACAAGGTACATATGTTTTAGACAGTTTTCAAATATAGTTGCATGCAATAGAATTTTGTCAAACAGTTGTAACAGTCAAAATAAATAACCTCTCAATACCCCTGTCACACCAACCTTTTTCTCATTCTGTTCCGAAAAATGTTGCCAAACAGACTCTAACATTATTTGGACGCAGTGGACATATCATCAACCTTTTACAATCTGTTTATGAACTTTGTGGACAGGTTAGGACAGGAAGGGTGCTGCAGAACTTTGAGCCAGCTGAGATAGTTTTTGTCCTGTAATTAGATAGAGTGACAACATACTTAAAATTAGATGGACATCTTCAAATGGCACAGCCTTTAGATCCTAATAAAGAGGCTGCGCAGTCGGGCATAAATTGGCAATGTGTTTGCATTTTACTGACCGAAATTACACATCCTATCTTGACCCCAGCCCATTTTTTTCGATTTTGTTGACTGGGGTAAGTTTTCTAGGAACAGGTTTGGTGAGAAAAGGAATGTGATCATAATCAGGCCAAAACGATACATTCAACACCGACGGCAACTCGTTTTCCAATTATGTCAGGCTGGGGTAAGGCCATCTTCACAGGCCAAGGCTGACGATTCACTACGACACTCTACCCTTGGTGGATCGGGCTTGATTTTTACATTCCCCTGATACGCTTTTTCATCGGATGCAGCCGGTTCTAACTGCAACGAATGAAATCGCTTTTAGCATTTCATCTTTGATATTCAAATTATCAAAAAAGACCAGATGTAAAAGATGTTGTGGGTCTTGGATTTCACATAGAGATACAGAAGGAAATCTTTAAAAATCTCTTTGTCCCAAATGCTAATAGCAAGAGCTTTCATATTTGGCATGTAGCATCATCTAGTGGCCCTCTACCAAAATACCTCAAATTATGCCCTAGTGTTGAAAATGGCCCTTTGTTGTGGGTTCTCAGATTTCACATAGCGATAAAGTAGGAAATCTTAGAAAATCTTCTTGTCCCAAACCATTTTTGTAGGAAAATAAGTTCTTTCTTAAACTTGGGATTGTGTGGTAAAGGGTGAAAGGGATTTGCTCATAATTTCTGACTCTTGTAGCAAGTTAAGTACTGATCCTCTTTGCAGGTGAAACTTTTGTTACAAGAAAAATAACCAGAGCAGTAGCCAAAATAAATCTGGGTCTGCAGAAATGTCTAGAACTTGGTAATTTAGATGCCAAAAGAGACTGGGGTCATGCTAAGGACTATGTTGAGGTAAGACTTTGACTTGTTCTCAGTAAAATCAGTTCCTGTATATTTATGTATCTATGTACACCTGAAGGAGGTTCTATTTACCATAATTTTGCATGAGTTGTAGTTGACTTCACTGTTTTCACAGGCTCATGAACTCTTTACCAAATGGTAAAATTTTAGACTGGTCCAAATTGAAAGCATTTGCAGATGACAAAATGAACATTACTCAAAAATTGAAATATGTTTCCTGCAGGGTAGAAAACATTGTGGGCAAAGGGGAAAATGCTTGTTACCAGCATTTTCTCCTTTTCCCACAATGTTTTCAAAAGGCCTCTATCTCAGGGTTGTAAAAAACCAGGGATTATATAATCAAAGGTATGTCATGGGATTTATATAGTGCTGAAGGAGACTTTGTGTGATAAAATGTGCAGAGAATGACATTCAACTGTATACTTGAAAAATAATCTTCTTTCTATCATGGTTTATTGTTCAATAAACCACAGTTGTGAGTTATGAGGTACAATAAATAATCTAAGAGTGATTGCCTGAATGGTTTATTTGTTGCATCTCATAACTCACAACATGGTTTATTGAACATTACACAATGATAGGAAGAAGATTATTTCGTTTCTTACATGACCGACCCTGCATGGGGTCAAGTTCTGTTCATACTTAGAGTGAAAACGCAGATGCAGATTATATTATATTCTAACATGACACACAAGTTTGGCTTTGTAACCACAGTGTAAGGAAAGCGTGGTAAAATCTGCTACAATCCATGCAGACGGACGTCATTCTATATCGAGTGATGTCATTAAATGAGTGGGTTATTCAATGGAACATAATCTTCATGCACCTGTTTATCCAAGTTTCAACTTGTTTTTCTTTCATTAAGAATTGGCCATGTTAGAATCAAAATAAGCATCTTTCTATTGTGGTTTATCATTCAATAAACCATGTTGTGAGTTATTAGGTGCAATAAATAAACCACCTGAACTATCGCCCTTGTGGATTATTTATTATGCCTCATAACTCACAACTGTGGTTTTATTGAACTATAAACCATGATAGAAAGAAGATTATTTGTTAATTGAATTACTTAACTTACTTTATACAGAATGACTTCACTCTATACAGAATGACATCACTGTATATAAAATAACAGATTTTTACCATGCTTTCGTTCCACTGTGTATATAGTGCTGAATTCACGTGTCATGTTAGAATAAATATTTTATCACTTTAATTGTTAAAAAAATTATGAACCATGCTCTATGAAAGGGGTCTTAATACATCTGCAAGAAGTATCAACCAAGGTCAGCCTTTGCAGTCAGCTAATGGTCCATTTTCTGCTTGTCCATGAACCAGTTTACCTCATGATTCAACCTGTTGTTAGACAAAATGAATTTTTCAGATCCGTAACAATGCAATGACTTGCCGGGTATCAGGCTTCACAGAGATGCATTAAGCCCCATTTGCTAGAGATTGATTCATACAGATTTTTATCTGAGAAAATTAATGGTATTTTTGGCCTTTTATGGCTGATAAACCACTACAGATGTGGCTGTTATCTTTAACCCTTTACCAAACAGTGATGATTTTTGACAAACCTGAGGTAGAAGCCTTTTGAAAACATTATGGGAAAAGGAGAAAATGCTAGTAACCAGCATTTTCTAATTTTCCCACAATGTTTTCTACCCTTCCGAAATCAAATTTCAATTCTTCAGTCACATTTATTTTGTCGTCTGTAAATCTTTTCAATTTGGACTAGTCTATAGATTTATCATTTGGTAAAGGGTTAATGCTGTTGTCATCATTGTCAAGGTCCTCATACTACAATGTTCCTGACTTGATAATTGGTGTGAAAATGATTCATAACGATTCATGGATGTGAAAATGATTCATAATGGTCCATGGGCGTGAAAATGATTCATAATGGTCCATGGCTGTGAAAATGATGCATAGTGATCCGTGGGCGTGAAAATGATTCATAGTGATCCGTGGGCGTGAAAATGATTCATAATGATCCGTGGGCGTGATCCATGGGTGTGAAAATGATTCATAATGGTCCATGGGCGTGAAAATGGTTCATAATGATCCATGGGCGTAAAATTATTATTCATAATAATCCATGGGCGTGATCCATGGGCGTGAAAATGATTCATAATGATCCATGGGCGTGAAAATGATTCATAGTGATCCTTTGGCGTGAAAATGATTCATAATGATCCATTGGCGTGAAAATGATGTATAATGATTCATGGGTGTGAAAATGATGTATAATGATTCATGGGTCTGAAAATGATGTGTAATGATTGATGGGTGTGAAAATGATGTGTAATGATTGATGGGTGTGAAAATGATGTATAATGATTGTTACCCATTCTAGGCTATGTGGTTAATGCTGCAACAAGATGAACCAGAAGACTTTGTTATATCAACGAATGAATCTCACAGTGTTCGTGAATTTGTTGTTGAATCCTTCAAGAAAGTGAAAGTAGATATTGTGTAAGTTTGATGATATTTTATGTTGTTTTTACTTGTTCATATATCATTGCTTTACATTAAAAACTTCGTAACTACAGCTTGAAACAAGTTGTAGTTACAAGATTTGGGCAGTAAATCAATGATATTTTGCTGTCATATTTAGCACAAAAAATCATAACCTAGCTAAATTCTGTCTATGTATTGATGATAAGTCCAAACTCAAGGCATAAAGAAAATTTTTGTTTTTTCATGGAGGTATTAAAAAAAGAAAAAGAATCATAACTTCCAAAGTATAATAGTCACTGACTTCATACTTCATGCTGAGAAAATCTGCTTTTTAGAACATTTTGAGGAAAAGTGGAAAATATTGGTAACTAGCATTTTCTCATTTGCCAAAACAAAATGTGCTAATGCTTTCACTTTGGACTAGTCTAAAAATATTTTGTGTATTGAAGAGTTCTGTTAACTCATTACCACACGTCAATATTTTAGCCTTTTCCAAATTGAAAGCATTTGCAAAGAACAAAATAAAAATTGAAAATTGACTGAAAATTTGAAATTTGTTTTATTAAGGTTAGAAAACATTGTGGGAAAAGGAGAAAATGCTGGTTACCAGCTTTTTCTCCTTTTCCCACAATGTTATTAAAAGGCCTCTTTTTACAGGAGGTATTAAAAGTTGCGATTTTGTGGTAAAGGGTTAAACCTCAAGTTTATGTTTATGATTCAAAAAGTCATAAGCTTGTACTGTTTTGATACATATTTATTTCATATGTTTAGATCATGATTATGAGTAGTTATCTATTTTAACAGGTGGGAGGGTGAAGGAGTGAATGAAGTTGGCAAAAATAAAGAAACAGGTGATGTACTTGTGAAAGTAAACCCAAGATTTTATCGACCAACAGAAGTGGTAAGTTCTTTTATTTTTTCAGAGTTCAATTATTCTAACCGATTATGTCACCCCAATTAGGGGGTGTTTTTCCCCTTGCGTCTGTCTGTCTATCTGTCTGTCATAAATCATGTCCACTCTATAACTTGAAAACCTTGTAAGATATTTTGATAAAACTTCACACAGTTGTGAAACACCATGAGACTAGGTGTCATACAAGAAAACCATTACTCTGTGGCTTGTATAAATTTTGAGTTATATCCCTTTGTCAAAAATCCTGTCCACTCTATAACCTGAAAATCTTTTAAGATTTTGACACTTTACACATTAATAAAGCATCACTAGGCAAGGTGTCATGTATAAGAACCATAACTCTGGCTTGTATTCTTTCAAAGTAATTAGCCTTTGATAATTTTTCAGTACTCATTTTTAGCTCACCTGAGCACATAGTGCTCAGGGTGAGCTATTGTGATCGATCGTTGTCCGTCTGTGTGTCCGTCCGTTCGTCCGTGAACAATTACTTAAAAATTCTTCTCCTCTGAAACCGCCCAACAGATTTCAGTGAAACTTCACAGAAATGATCCTTAGGTGATGCACTTTCAAAATACTTCAAAGATTTGTCCCAAACCTTAAGGGCTAGAGCTTTCATATTTGGCATGTAGCATCATCTAGTGGCCCTCTACCAAAATACTTCAAATTATGGCCCTAGTGTTGAAAATAGCCCTATGTTGTGGGTTCTCGGATTTCACATAGAGATAAAGAAGGAAATCTTTAAAAATCTTCTTGTCCCAAACCATAAAGGCTAGAGCTCTCATATATGGCATGTAGTATCATCTAGTGGCCCTCTACCAAAAGACTTCAAATAATGGCCCTAGTGTAGAAATTGGCCCTATGCTGTGGGTTCTTGGATTTCACATAGAGATAAAGAAGGAAATCTTTAAAAATCTTCTTGTCCCAAACTGTATGGGCTAGAGCTTTCATATTTGGCATGTAGCATCATCTAGTGGCCCTCTACCAAAATACTTCAAATTAAGGCTCTAGTTAGCTCACCTGAGCACTTTCAAACTTCTCTTGAATATTTATATAACCGGGTTTGGTTAAGAAAGATTATCTTCTTATCTAAACCAAGAAGACCTAAAGCTTTGGCCTTGCACTTCGATATTTGGTATTTATCTTCATTGTAAATCTTTACTGCTTGGTACTCAGGTGAGCGATATAGGACCATCATGGTCCTCTTGTATATATATAATTTTGTATTCACTCTGTAACTCAAAAACGGTTAGAGAAAAATTAATGATATTTCGGTAATGAATTGCCTTGGTCACATATTAATCTTTCTGTCACCAAAAAGTGGGAAAACATCTGTTTATTTGTAGAAAAGCAAGTTCTAGTTGTTTACTGTAGATATGGGGGTCATATATAGTGGTAAATGGTTGCACTTGAAACTTGGAGGTCCTAAGTTTGAGCCTAGCTAGAAGCTCTGGGTTACCTGTGAGTTTCCTTAGGCAAGACAAGTCAGAGCCCTAGCCTAGTTCTGAATTAAATGAAACCTGGTGCACACATGAATATATTAGCTTTTGCTGTATTGGCATAACTGAAGTAAGGTTGAAAGCTGTGTTAACTGTCTACTACTCAGTCCCGACTTTTAACGACCCTGAGAAAGAGGCCTATAGAAAACATGTGGGGAAAGGAGAAATTTCTGGTGAATTTCTGCTCTATCAAAGTCAGAAATCATCATATTAACAAGATTTAATTTGGTGGATACACATGCTTTGAATTTGGTCCAGTCCAAAATTTTGTCATTTAGTAAAAAGTTTAACACCATGAACCAATCAATCAGTCATTTTACCACATTGTTTTCTATCAAAGATAAATTCCATCTCTGAGCTACATTCAAATTATTATCTTCAAATGTTTTTAAGTATATTGGACAGGTCTTCATTTTGCTTTTTATTCAAATGTTTTTAAGTATATTGGACAGGTCTTCATTTTGCTTTTTATTCAAATGTTTTTAAGTATATTGGACAGGTCTACATTTTGCTTTTTATTCAAATGTTTTTAAGTATATTGGACAGGTCTACATTTTGCTTTTGTGGTAAGGAGTTAATAGAAGTTAAGAAAAGAGAAGACAACATCTTTGGAAAAGGAGAATGCTGATACTAGCATTTTTTCCTTTCTCCATGATGTTTTTAAAAGTGTTTGCAAGGGATTTATAAAACACTGGATTGTTTGCAATTGGTACAGGGTTATATATATATTGAATATATTAAAAGTATTTCTTAACCCATTACCACACAATCCCTACTTTTGATGCCCCTTTAGAAAGAAGCCTTTAGAAAACATTGTGGGTAAAGGAGAAAATGCTGTTCACCAGCATTTTCTCCTTTTCCCACAATGTTTTCTACCCTTTCCAAATCTATTTTCAATTTTTGATTCACGTTTATTTTGTTGTCTGCAAATGCTTTCAAATTGGACAAGTCCAAAATTTTGTCAAATGGTAAAGACTTAAAAGGTCCTGCTTGACCCTGTGATTAAGTCTTTACCACACAATGATGACTTTTAACGCCCCTAAGGATGAAGCCTTTTGAGAACATTGTGGGAAAAGGTTAAAATGCTGGTAACCAGCATTTTTACCTTTTCCCACAAAGTTTTCTACTGTATCAAAGAAAAATTTTGTCATATCAGCCACTATGAAATTGTCGCTTAGAAATGCTTGCAATTTAGATAGGTCTGAAATTTTGCTGTGTGATAGACGGTTAGAGGGATGAATGAGAAAACCACAAGCTCTAGGTTTAATCTCTACCTGAGGCACTGGATTTATGTGAAAATGTTTGTGAATAATTGTTATTTTCAATGTTTGAGGAACCAAATTAGATGAAAATTAATTTCCTTTGTAATATTCTAAGCTCCGATAGGAGATGTTTGTGTAGTGCACGAGTAGAATGCTCATGCGCGGGTTCTTCAGTTCAGAGTTGGAACCAACAGGGACCACATGTACATTTCTGTTTAGTCTACCATGTTATGTAAATACCAGTAGTTGGACACAAAGTATGGCGTTAGGCACTCAGAGCATCGTGAGTCAGGCATGGCTGCCTTTAGAATTACTGGCGAGGTGATAGTCCTTGTCATGGCATTTTTAACCTGAATATTCCATTCACGTATAGTATGGATTGGAATTCTGTGTTAGTTTTCTATTTGGGCACAGAAGCTGTGGCTTAAAATATCCAAATAGAGATGACTGAGAGAAGTCATATCACATGTAATCAGAACACAAATGAAATAATTTTTGTATTGCGTGTATTTAGTGCACAGGTATTACATACTGATAACCCTTTATTTCATATCGATACAATGCTACGGTTTTACGCTGTAATTATTTACACATCAAATTTTTACGAATCTTTTTGATGCGTAAAAATTAGTAAAAATTGGCAGCACGTAAAAAAAACCTGTTATATGGTATTGGTTGTTGTGTATAATAAGATTCAACCAACCAATTGTTCTTGGCCTATGTAAAGATAGATAAATCCCATCATCTTGCTGTTTGTCAGAATAAGCCATTGATGACTTACCTCCCTTTGGGCTGGTAGAAAATCATTTTCATGCCATAGCCACCCTTATTATGAAATGAGGAATTCCTTGTTACATGCATTTTCTGATTTTTCCACAATGTTCAAAATTTTGTGGTTTGGAATAGAATATCTCATAGCACCTTAAACCTTTACCACATAACAAAATTTTAGACCTGTCTGAATTGAAAGCATTTCCAGATGGCAGTTTTAACGTGGCTCATATGAAATGACTTCTATTTGATAGAGTAGAAAACATTGCGGGAAAAGGAGAAAATGCTGGTTACCAGCATTTTCTCCTTTTCCCACAAAAATTTCAAAAGCCTTCTCTTTCAAGGGTGTTAAAAGTCGTCATTGTGTGGTAAAGGGTAAAGACCCTGTTCCACATAGTCTTGTGTTTCAGTGATCAAGAGGGAAATGTCCTTGGAAATTATTCTTTGAAAAGGGATCAATGCTGTTAACCCATTACCACACAATCCCTACTTTTGATGCCCCTGAGAAAGAGGCCTTTTGAAAACACTGTGGGAAAAGGAGAAAATGCTGGTAACCAGCATTTTCTCCTTTTCCCACAGTGTTTTCTACCCTTCCCAGAACATATTTCAATTTTTCAGTCACCTTTATTTTGTCGTCTGCAAATGCTTTCAATTTGGACCAGTCTAAAATTTTCTCGTGTGGTAAAGAGTTAACCAACACTATCTCCTTTCTGGACATTGTTATTTTTTAATATTACAGGAACATGCCTCATTTAATTTGTCAGATACTAGTAGTTTAAATGTGGATAGGTGTAAAATGTTTGTTGTTTGATGAAAATATAGCCATTTACCACAGAAACCTATTTCACATCTACACTAAAACTCCCTACCAACTCTCTACCTCTCAATTTGAAAGCATAATGTTTCATGGATACAATGAGTTGAACAACAAAATACTCTGTCTAAGCTGGTTGTATACATGTATTTAACGGTGGCCCATCAGAATTTGGGACGAAAATTTTACAAAAATACAAAAAGATCATCCTTATAACTCCCAAAGCCTTATAATCGTCATTCATAAAACCCCAGTAGTTGAAAACTATCCGACAACACGAGAAATTAGAGATTTACTACGGCCAAGGTCGACATCAAGGGGAAACACGTTCTATTTTTACATGAACAACTTGCCCATTTAGATACCGGAAAAACACAGACGAAGCTTCAAACATAGCATCTGAAGAAGATATTATGAAAATAATTACATGTTTGTTATGTAATGGAATTTAACCCTTTCCCAAACGACAAATTTTGGGCTCTTCCAATCCGAAAGAGTTTGCAGACGACAATTTTTGATTTTGAGAAAATGGCAGAAAGTTCTCAAAAGGGGTAGAAAACACTGTGGGAAAAAGAGAAATTGCTCGTTTCGAGCAATTTCTCCTTTTCACACAGTGTTTTCAAAAGAGTTTTACTGCAGACACGTAAAAACCAGGGCTTGTTTGGGAAAGGGTGAAGCGTCATTAGTCACATGCCAGTCACTTAACATTCCCACAATGCATTTTTTTTGTTTTTTGCGCGAAATCTAAAAATAGCTTAGGAGGCTACGTAGCCTTTTAAGGGAATACCATCAAAAAAAATTTTTTTGGTAATATTATGATTCTTAATTATTGATGATTTGTATTGTTTTTTTCATATAAATTTCAGTGATATGTTTATTTTTTTTTTATTTGGTGTGATGTGAAAATTCTAAGTACCCACCTTTAACTCAGACTGTCCAGATTATAACAAGCAATAGACTCCCTCAGTCTCACATCCCTTTCAAGTTACATGCAGTATATGGCAGGTTTCACATATTCTCATTATCAAAAACATTATCTAGTCAACAAATGAGATATGGTTCATTTGATAAGACTTGTTATTGTAAACCAGTATCTTCTCCTTTTTCCATAATGTTTTCAAAGGTCTTTTTTGCTAGACCTCAGTGTTTTCTGGGAAAGAATTAGTTCATTAGAATCACCTGTATTAAATTGAATATGACACAAATGTTTGAATTTATCTTCGAAAACATTAGAAAACATTGTGGGAAAGGAGAGGATGCTGGTTACCAGCATTTTCTCCTTTCTCCTCAATGTTTTCAAAAGCTGTTTTCTCGGAGTCATTAAAACTTTGACTTGTATTATATAGATACATGTACATGTGAAGTGATGACTTTTTTTTAAGGAAACACCTTGGAAAAAGTAGCTAAAGCTTGTTAAAAGCTATTTATTCTTTTTTTATAAGGTTAAAAAAATACCAACAGCATAGTAAATAAAAAGTTGTGATACATGTATTTACCTATATGGACAATAATGAATTTGTGTGAGACATTGCTTCTAGACTTGTGTTGGGACTCAAAAATCATTTAACCTGTTACCACACAATCCCGACTTTTTAATGACCCTGCAAAAGAAGCCTTTTGAAAACTTTGTAGGAAAAGGAGAAAATGCTGGTAACCAGCATTTTCTGTTTTTCCCACAATGTTTTTCTTCCCTTCCCAAAAGAAGTTTCAAATTCAAGTCACTTTTTAGCTCACCTGAGCACAAAGTGCTCATGGTGAGCTTTTGTGATCGCCCAATGTCCGTCGTCTGTCATGCGTCGTCCACAATTTCTTTAAACATCTTCTCCTCCTAAACCACTGGGCCAATCTCGATGAAACTTGGCAGGGATGTTCCTTGGGTAAAGCCCTACCAAAGTTATTCAAGAGATTGAATTTCACCCATAACTCTGGTTGCCATGGCAACCAAAAGGAAAAAATAGCAAAATCTTTGAAATTCTTCTTCTCTGAAGCTAGAAGGTGCAGAGCTTTGATATTTGGTCTGTAGCATCTCCTAGTGGACCTCTACCAAGATTGTTCATATGATGCCCCCTGGGGTCAAAACTGGCCCCGCCCCGGGGGTCACAAGTTTGAAACATAGGCACAAAGAAGGAAAACTTCAAAATTCTTCTTCTCTGAAACTAGGAAATGCAGAGCTTTGATATTTGGTATGTAGCATGTCCTAGTGGACCTCTACCGAGAATGTTCATACGATGCCCCTTGGGTCAAAACTGGCCCTGCCCTGGAGTCACAAGTTTGAAACATAGGAACAAAGAAGGAAAACTTTACAAATCTTCTTCTCTGAAACAAGAAGGAGCAGAGCTTTGATATTTGGTATGTAGCATCTCCTAGTAGACCTCTACCAAGATTGTTCATATGATGCCCCTAGGATTAAAACTGGCCCCGTCCTGTGGGTCACAAGTTTGAAACATAGGAACAAAGAAGGAAAACTTTGAAATTCTTTTTCTCTGAAACTAGAATGTGCATAGCTTTGATATTTGGTATGTAGCATCTCCTAGTGGACCTCTACCAAGATTGTTCATTTGATGTCCCTGGGGTCAAAACTGGCCATGCCCCAGAGTCACAAGTTTGAAACATAGGAACAAGGAAAACTTTAAAATTGTTCTTCTCTAAAACAAGAAGCTGCAGAGCTTTGATAGGTGGTATGTAGCATGTCTTAGTAGACCTTAACCAAGATTGTTCATATGATGCCCTTGGGGTCAAAACTGGCCCTGTCCTGGGGGTCACAAGTTTGAAACATAGGAACAAAGAAGGAAAACTTTAAAATTCTTCTTCTCTGAAACAAGAAGGAGTAGAACTTTGATATTTGGTATGTAGCATCTGCTAGTTGACCTCTACCAAGTTTGTTCAAGTGATGTCCCTAGGGTCCAAACTGGCCCAGCCCTGGGGGTCACAAGATCGAAACATAGGAACAAAGAAGGAAAACGTTTAGAAAAAAATTCTCTGAAACTGGATGTCGTAGAGCTTTGATATTTCATATGTAGGATCTTCTAGTGGACCTCTATTAAACTGGCCCCACCCTTATGGTCACAAGTTTTAACATGGGAACAAAGAAGGAAAACTTAATTTCCTCTGTTCTGAAACAAGATGGAAACTTTGTACTTGTGTTCCTTATGATAGTCTGCCAATAACAATATTTTACCTTTTTTCATCAAATGTCATGTCATTGAAAAAGGGGGCTTTGTGTAAATTTTCACTATGGACCAATATCTCTTTCACTACAGGACAAAATGTTAATTAAACATCATCTTGTTAAGCGACAGACAATAGTTATTTGATTTTGTTTCATGAAACAACATGTTACCAAAAAAGGGGACTAAATGTATAATTTTATTACGGACCAATTACTGTCAGTTTGCTCATCCATCCACGAATATCTTCTGAAGTCCTTGACATTTATGAAACTTCAAACATGTTTTCCTTAGGATAGTCTTTTGATACAATTTTGTTCTATAAGATGTGTCACAGAAAAAGGGGTTACCTTTCACATACTGGACTTGTTGAGCCCCGATAGATCAGTCAGTAATGTTGTGAGCTGTTAGTCTAGGGTTCCCAGTTTACGCTGGCTTGATTACTGTCTCAACCAACATCCTTTGACATTTGATCAAAAGTTACTGAGACATTTCTCATTTGTGTCTTCCAATGAGCGAATGACATTTTAATCTGTCATTCGACCACCATTTTGACCAGGAAATTAATGCCTGGCCTTCCAAGTTAATTCAATGACCCTGAATAAGAGAGGTTGTGAAAGCATTTTCAGAAAGAAGAAAATGCTTTTTACACAGTAACATACCCTGTCAGAATTGTTTGGCCTTGAACTTTGATATTTGGTATTTATCTTTATTGTAGACCTTTACTCCTTAGAACTCAGGTGAGCGATATAGGACCATCATGGTCCTCTTGTATTTCGTTGTCTGCAAATGCTTTTAATTTGGACCAGTCTATGATTTTGTCGTTTGGTAAAGAGTTAACCTGTTGCCACACAGCAAAATTTTAGATTTATCCAAATTGAAAGCATTTGCAGACAACAATTTCAAAGCTTAGATAGGGTAGAAAACTTTTTGGGAAAAGGAGAAAATACTGCTTACTGGCATTTTCTCTTTTCTCACAATGTTTTCAAAAGGCTTCTTCCTCAGGGGTGAAAAGGTGTCATTGTGTGATAAAGGGTTAAGCCATGCCTTGTGAAAGGGTAGTCTAATGCATTTTGTCCTTTTCCCACAATGTTTTACAAATCTTTCTCACGATTGCTAGAAGTTGGGTTTGTGTGGTATAAGGGTAAAAATGTCAAAAGAGGGCACCTCCTGCTAGAGCTAGTAAGCAAATAACACTTTGAAATTTATTTCTTATCCAAACATTTATATAGTATTTATAAAAATATATACATATCCTTGTATCATAAAAAATTGAATTATCAAAAAGTAACAATTCCTTGTGGAGAGAGCTCTATTTGTTTAATATAAATGTTCTCGATGTTTCGCTGCATATTTACTGGCCATGGGTAAATAATTTTATTGAAGAACTTATTTACAGTTCATTGCTAATGTCAATACTGACTTTCATTGCTTAGTTTGCTCTTTTAAGATATGAATCAGCAATGCTCTGACAAAAGAGGGCTTAATGCGTCTTTGCAACCCACAGTACAAAGCAAAACATTACATATTTAGAAATTCCATAAAATTTATTCAGTCTGGTAATTCACTGACCATGGAGGTAGATTGGTTCTTTGACTTGCAGAAAATCTACAAATCGCAAAAGAGTTTGACCCATCTCAGCCTGCTTTATATGGGCAGGCTGACATGTGTAGATACCTGTTGCAGATCAGAGCTCCAGATAGAGGAAGTGATTTTGATTTCAAAGTGGACAATATTAATAATTCTCCTCTAAACCTTATGTTATGGGAACTCATTAGAATCGTCTCATCGAGACGATTCTAATGAGTACCCACAACATAGGGTTTGGAAGAGAAATAATGGATTTAGAATACCATCACTCCTTATCTGGAGCTGCATGAAGCCCCCTTTTCACAGGATATGTTAAACATGTAAGTTTTCTTTTTTCTTGATGGAGAAAAAAATATGGTCTAAATTTCAGGACTGTTCCATATTGAGGTATCTCCAAACAACAAATGAAATACAGCTTGAAATTAATAACTTGTTTTGTTTATGAAAGGTTAGAAAATATTGTGGGAAAAATAAAAATAAAATGAAATACTTTTACACAAATCTTGAAGCAGCCTTGTTTAGGTCCAAGATAATTATCCTAAGTGATTAAATTCCAATTAAGTTTTTGAAGTAGATTTCAAAACATTAACTTTTCCCACATGATTGTTATTCTTAAATGTTTCCAGTATTGCAAGACAACTATTATTTCTTCAACTTATTGGTTTGTTCGCCTCTTATAAGACTTACTTGTGTCAATATACATTTGAATGAGAAAAAGAAACAAAGAGTATTTTTCCCAAAATAATATTCTCCGCCAGTCTGGGTTCTCACAAGGATTAGACAGCGAAGTGAGGCAATACTTGTTCCATTGTAATCATTTTCTAACTCTTTACCAAATGACAAAATTCTGGACCACTTCAAATTGAAAGCATTTGCAGATGACAAAATAAATGTAAATCAAGAATTGATATTTGATTTGGGAAGGGTGGTAAACATTATAGGAAAAGGAGAAAATGCTGGTTACCAGCATTTTCTCCTGAAAATTCCCACAATGTTTTCAAAAGCTTTATTTTTCAGGGTTGTTAAAAGTCAGAATTGTGGTAAAGGGTTAACTATCTAGCAGATAATCTGAGCCCTGGGAGCTCAGTCGGTAGCTTGCAGGACTTGAGAACAGGGGTTCAATCACCATCTCGGCCAATTTCTTTCCAAGGATTGATGATTGCTATTGCAACAGGGTCCAGTCCTCTCTCAGCACTGGCCATTGTTATGTGGGAAAGCAGCCAGTTGCTGGAAAGAAAATTGTGTGGATAACTGGTAAAAGAGACTCTAGGAAAGCATGGATATGTGCACTGGTCATTGCAAAATAACTGAAATAATGTTGAAAATGTTGTTAAACAGCATGCAGTCAATCAATCTAACAGATGACAATATTTAGCTCTATAAGATTTGTCTTTGAAAGAATAGAAAATAATTACAGAAAAAGCAGACATTGCTGCAAACCAGCATTTTACCCTTTTCCCACAATGTATTCAAAAACTGTCTTCAATAGAGTTGTTAAAACTAAGGATTGTGTTGTAAATGGTTAAGAACTTACCAAAATTAAAAACAAAGGATTTTAAACGTCCTGTGTTTTAACAAGAAAACTGAGCTTTAGAAACTGGAGCAGTTCTCCTTTTCCCACAATGTTTTTAAACCTTTTAGATATAAAATGTTGTCATTAAGACACGTGTAATTTTATTATTTTTGATATATTGACCTACATTGTCCTTAAATACCAAGAAAGTTGTATATGATCATCTAATGTCTAATTTAGGGTATAATTTTATTTTTAGCTCACCTGAGCATGAAGTGCTCAGAGTGAGCTATTGTGATCACTCACCGTCCGTCTCCGTCCGTCGTCCGTCCATCGTCCGTTCACATTTTCTTGTTTACACTCTAGCATCTACAAATATCAACCAATCAGCACGAAACTTGGTCAAAGTGTGTATGACCATAAGATCTCGGATGAGTTCGATTATGGGTCAAATCGGACCAGAACATCTGGAGTTATTTGCCCTTGAATTAAGAAAATTGCTATAATTCACTTTGTTTACACTCTAGCATCTGCAAATATCAACCAATTAGCACCAAACTTTATCAAAATATATATGACCGTAAGATCTCGAATGAGTTCGATTATGGGTCTCATCGGACCAGAACGACAGGAGTTATTTGCCCTTGAATTAAGAAAATTGCTATATTTGACTTTGTTTTCACTCTAGCATCTACAATTTTTAACCAATCAACACCAAACTTAGACAAAGTGTGTATGACCATAAGATCTCAGATGAGTTCGATTATGGGTCTCATCGGACCAGAACGACAGGAGTTATTTGCCCTTGAATTAAGAAAATTGCTATATTTGACTTTGTTTTCACTCTAGCATCTACAAACATCAACCAATTAGCACCAAACTTTCTCAAAATATATATGACCATAAGATCTCGGATGAGTTCGATTATGGGTCAAATTGGACCAGAACATCTGGAGTTATTTGCCCTTGAATTAAGAAAATTGCTATATTTCACATTGTTTACAATCTAGCATCTACAAACATCAACCAATTAGCACCAAACTTTCTCAAAATATATATGACCATAAGATCTCGGATGAGTTCGATTATGGGTCTCATCGGACCAGAACGACAGGAGTTATTTGCCCTTGAATTAAGAAAATTGCTATATTTGACTTTGTTTTCACTCTAGCATCTACAATTTTTAACCAATCGACACCAAACTTGGACATAGTGTGTATGACCATAAGATCTCGGATGAGTTCGCTTATGGGTCAAATCGGACAAGAACATCTGGAGTTATTTGCCCTTGAATAAAGAAAATAGCTGTATTTCACTTTGTTTACACTCTAGCATCTACAAATATCAACCAATTAGCACCAAACTTTGTCAAAATATATATGATCATAAGATCTCGGATGAGTTTGATGATGGGTCTCATCAGACCAGAACGACAGAAGTTATTTGCCCTTGAATTAAGAAAATTGCTATATTTGACTTTGTTTTCACTCTAGCATCTACAATTTTTAACCAATCGACACCAAACTTAGACAAAGTGTGTATGACCATAAGATCTAGGATGAGTTCGCTTATGGGTCAAATCGGACCAGAACATCTGGAGTTATTTGCCCTTGAATTAAGAAAATAGCTATCTATTTCACATTGTTTACACTCTAGCATCTACAAATATCAATCAATTAGCACAAAACTTTCTCAAAATATATATGACCATAAGATCTCGGATGAGTTCGATTATGGGTCTCATCTGACCAGAACGACAGGAGTCATTTGCCCTTGAAATAAGAAAATTGCTATATTTGACTTTGTTTTCACTCTAGCATCTACAATTTTTAACCAATCGACACCAAACTTAGACAAAGTGTGTATGACCATAAGATCTCGGATGAGTTTGCTTATGGGTCAATTCGGACCAGAACATCTGGAGTTATTTGCCCTTGAATAAAGAAAATAGCTGTATTTCACTTTGTTTACACTCTAGCATCTACAAATATCAACCAATTAGCACCAAACTTTGTCAAAATATATATGATCATAAGATCTCAGATGAGTTTGATGATGGGTCTCATCGGACCAGAACAACTGGAGTTATTTGGCCTTGAATTAGAAAAATCGCTATATTTGACTTTGTTTTCACTCAAGCATCTACAATTATTAACCAGTCAGCACCAGACTTGGACAAAATATACATGACCATAAGATCTCAGATGAGGTTGATTATTGGTGTATTCAGACGAGAACAACTGGAGTTATTTGCCCTTGAATTAAAAAAATTGCTGTATTTCACTTTGTTTACACTCTAGCATCTACAAATATCAACCTATTAGTTCCAAACTTGGTCAAAACATATATGACTCTAAGATCTCAGATGAGTCCGATTATGGGTGACCAGAACAATGAGAGTTATTTGCCCTTGAATTAGAAAGTTATTTTGGAATAGTTCTTAGGCTGGAAACTTGGCATTTGTGTTTATTGCAATAAAACAGAGTGCAGTGTGAAAGAGCCATAACTCTACTTCATACTGTCTATAAGTTAATTCCCTTTGATTGAAATTTTTACAGCATTTTCTGCTTGTCTGGAATATAACTTTGTCATCTACAGCCTGAACATCGTCAAATTTGATATGTATGATTGTTGAAAAATTATGGAGTGCACTGCACAAGAACCATAACTTCCTAGCACAAATGTTGAGTTATTCCCCCTTCATTTTTATAGCATTTCTTGCTTTGTCAGGAGCAAAACTTTGTCATCTTAAGGAGGAATGACTTGATATTTGGTATGCTTATTTGTTGCAGTATTTGGAAGTGCATTGCCTAAGAATTGTAACTGTACCTTGTGATGTCTTTAAGTTATTTCCCTTTGAATGTCATTTTTACAGCATTTAGTGCCTGCCCTGAATATAACTGTTATTTTAAGTCAGAATGACTTCAAACTTGGTATTCATGTTTTTTGCAATATTACAGAGTGCAGTGCACAAGAACAATAACTCTATGTAGCAGGAATTTTTAGTAATTCCACTTTGATCTTCATTTTTACAGTATTTCTTGCTTGTATGGAATAGAACTTCAAAGTCTCAAGTTAGATTGCAACAATTTGCTGCTCCTGTTTCATTATCATTTGGCCTTGAACCTTGTTATTTGGTATATATCTTTAGTTTAGACCTGTGCTGCTTGGTACTCAGGTGAGCGATATAGGACCATCATGGTCCTCTTGTTCAAGAGTTGTCAATGAATTTGATTCTGGATAATTTTTTTTTGTCAGATATTCTACTACATAAATATTGGCATGATATTCAAAAATAAAGCTATGCTGATAATAAACAGTTGTTTGATTCAGAAATTGATAAAGGATATAGGCTTTTCTGTCTATTTACCAAAGAATCGCCAGTCAAAATATTTGTATGTATCTGGTGGCAGTGTACAGTTACCTGGTAGTAGTGAAAAGCATCTTGATAAATCCTGGCACATTAGACAATCATGCCTTACAGCTATATCATGTCAAACATTGAGATGGAGTGTTATTTGTACAAGAAGTGTTTGTTTATATCATTGTAATGGGATTAAGCTCCTTTCCAGTAGACAAATTTTTTTACGGATCCAAATTCAAAGCCTTTGCAGAATAAAAGTGAAACAAGGCTTTAAATCATAGGATTTGTCTTTGAAACTGTAGAAAATATTGTGGGAAAAGAAGAAAATGCTGGTTACAAGCATTTTCTTCTTTTTCCGCAATGTTTTATAAAGCTTTTCTTTGGGTTGTTAATAAATAGGATTGTTGGATAAAGGGTGATGCTCTTTCTTGATTTTGGCTGACAGCATGCCATACTTGATTTCAAGACACAGTTTTAATGTAGAGTTTGGTCAAACATGCAATATTTTACAAATATAATACACATACTAGTATCCCTGCAAATTTTTGGTTCAAATACATGAACACAGAGAGAAGTGATATGGACACAAAAAGAAAAAAAATCTGTTACACCATGTCAAATATGGTCCCAAATACTGGTAGTACGATGCTCATATTCCTTGCAGACTACTTTCAGCTTGATATAATGTTTTGTTGGTAAAAAAATTCTAAAGAGGCATTGATCTGACATTATACATGAAAAAATATTTTGAACCATTGAATGGATATTTGTTTTTAATTCCTTATTTTTTTCATTATATAAAAGTGTCCCTAACTGCGATATTTTTTGTTCAAATTCTTGAAGTTTGATTCTAGAATTAGTAAAAAGAAACTTTGTTTTAAGATTAAGAAAGTGACACAAGCTCTGATTGGCTAAACCATTTACAGGTAGTTTAGCCAATCAGAAGTTTCATTACTTTCAAATTTAGAAAATCCTTGAGAATAGATTATGAGTGGTAGGCAAACAAGGACCTCGGTTATACTGTTATTTTGCATTACAAATAAGTTTCATTGTCATTGTTTAGAAAACATTTTTATGCTAATTTATAACTAAAGATTGAAATGCTGTATGAAATGTTAAAGAATTACCTCACTATACTTTTGGGTTATGGTTTAGTTTTGTTTAATTGTATGTCTTCCTCATCAAAGCATGTGATGGCAAGATTAGAATTTGTCCAAAATTCAAAGGAAAATGTTGAACTGACTTTATTAAGTGTCATTTTTTATACTGTTCCAAATTATTGAAAACATTCTATAATAAACAAAATAAACCTTTTTCAACTATTCAGAGAACAATTTTTAAATGTCTTTCTTCAGGGTCAGAAAGAACACAGAATTGTTTCGTAATGGGTAAATGAAATTTTTGATTGTTTTTTGTTTCTATTTCATTTTTTTTTTTAATTTCAGGAATTCTTGTTGGGTGACTGTTCAAAAGCAAAGTCAAAGCTAAAATGGACACCAAAATATGATTTTTATGTAAGCAAAATGTTCATATCTAGTATTGATAAATTTTCTGTGTTATGTATTAACAAATGGTGGATTTTTTTTTTCAAGTTTAGAAAAATGTAGAAAAATGAGAAAAAGCTGGTTGCTAGCACCATATTTATTTCCTTCCAACAATCTTTTCATAGTACTTCTTTCTCAGGGTTGTCAGTACACAGTGTTGTTTATGTAAGAAATAATCTTCTTTCTATTATGGTTTATTATTCAATAAACCACAGTTATGAGGCACAAGAAATAATGTATGAGGGCAAAAGCCTGAAGGGTTTATTCATTGCGAATGACTAACATGACCATCTTTTAATCAAAGGAAGACAAGCACATCTACATACTAAGAGTAAGAACACGGATGCAGGTTATATTCCATTGAATAACTTATACAGAATGACATCACTCTATATGGCCTAGGGCTTTGCGTAAAGTGTCGTCTCCGATCAGCCTGCGCAGTCCGCACAAGCTAATGCGAGACAGCACTTTACAACTGCATTAGGTTTTGGCTATTGTAAACTTGTGCAAAATAGGAAATTACATGAAAACAGAAAGTGAAGTTTCAGATCAGCCTGTGCGGAGTGCGCAGGCTGATTCGAGACATTACTTTATGCAAATGTCTGAATGTCCCTTTGCACATGTTGCAGGCCATTTGGAATGACATAGATTTGATCATGCTTTTGTTGCACTGTGTTTATAGAGCCGAATTCACAGGTCAGGTTAGAATAAAAAGTTAACAATTGATAGCTTGTTTTTCACTTTTGTAAGGTTGAAGACTTTTTGAAACAGGAGAGAATGCTGGAAATGAGCACACTGACCATTTTCATGTGATAGTAACAATGTGTCTGAAGAAAAGTCTTATCATTATATCTCCCCCCCCCCTTCAGGAGCGGGACACATATTGGTTTTCCCAATCTGTCTGTTGGTCAGTAGGAGGGAGGGAGGAAGGAAAGAAGGATAAATTCCATCATTCCAGATGTATTTAATTATGCTGAAAAAAGGCTAATGGATTGGGAAGAATTTGTGGTAAAACAGCCTCTTGACAAGTATGACTAGGTGTACTGGCTGCCGCAATAAAACCAAGACAATATGGAAAATGGCATAAAATACCATTTAACTCTTCACCACATGAGAAAATGCTAGACTGGTCCAAATTGAAAGCATTTGCAGACGACAAAATAAAGGTGACTGAAAAATTAAAATTTGGTTTGGGAAGGGTAGAAAACACTGTGGGGAAAGGGAGAAAATGCTGGTTACCAGCCCTTTCTCCCTTTCACACAGTGTATTCAAAAGGCTTCTTTCTCAGGGTCATTAAAAGTGGGGATTGTGTGGTAAAGAGTTAACAATTATTCAACCCTTTTTGTTTCTACAGGCATTAGTTGGTGAAATGGTAGAATCTGATCTAACTCTGATGAGAACCAGACCAATGGCCTAGTTAAGTAGGTGAGAGAAATTTTAAACCTGTACCACACAATCCTGAGTTTAAACCCTTGTCCTGTTATATAGATTATACAGAGTATGACAAAGTTTATCTGTAAAGGCTCTTTGCAAGGTTAGCATCGGTAAAATCTGAATTTTAAGCTCTATTGGCTGGAGGCCAGCAGAGCTTATGTCATGACGGGGTTTTCCGTCGTCCATCCGTCCGTCTGTACATCCGTCCGTCTGTACATCCCTCCATCTGTCCGTCCGTCTGTCTGTCTGTCTGTTAGTCTTTTTCTTGTTAACGTGATAAAGTCTGCATTTGTTGTCAGATTTTCATGAAACTTTTACAGATTGTTTATCTTATCAATAGCTTCAACCCTATTGATTTTGAGAAAATTCCAACATACAATATGGGAAATGGAGCCATTTCAAGTTGAAAATTTCAAATTCTTGTTTACTTGACAAGTCTGCATTTTTCATCAGATTTTCATGAAACTTGCACAGTTTATTTATCTGATCAATAGCTACATCTCTATTGATTTTGAGAAAAATCTAAGACATAATATGGGAAAAGTAGCCATTTCCAGTTGAAAATTTCCAATTCTTGTTTACGTGATAAAGTCTGCATTTGTTGTCAGATTTTCCTGAAACTTGAACAGTTTGTTTATCTCATCAATAGCTTCAACCCTTTTGATTTTGAAAAAAAATCCAACAAACAGTATTGGAAAAGTAGCCATTTCAAGTTGAAAATTTCAAATCTTTGTTTACACGATAAAGTCTGCATTTCATGTCAGATTTTCTTGAAAATCACACAGTTTGTTTATCACATCAATAGCTTCAACCCTATTGATTTCGAAAAAAACCCAATAAACAATATGGGAAAAGTAGCCATCTCAAGTTGAAAATTTCAAATTCTTGTTTTTGCGATAAAATGTGCATTTGTAATCAGATTTTTGTGAAACTTGCACAATTTGTTTATCTCATCAATAGCTTCAACCCTATGGATTTTGGATTTTTAAAATCCAACAAACAGTGTGGGAAAAGTTGCCATTTCAAATTATTTTGAATTAGCTAATTTATTTACATTCTCTTAAGCATAAAAATATACAGGGGCTGTATTTACCAACTATTCCTGAGAACTGTTTTCGTGTTATTTTGCAGAATTTGAAAGTAACACAAATTCTGATTGGCTAAACCATTGCAAATCAGAATTTATGTTACTTTGAAATTGGAAAAATTTTGGAGAAATCTTCTTTAGGATGGGTAGTGAATACAAAACCATGTTCACTTTTGCTACTATTGTATTTTTGCAGATCTGAGGCAACTGTGATGGACCAGTATTTTGATCTGTTAATTTGTAACTACAACCTAGACAGCAATTAGTCAACAGAATCTTCCTTTAACCCTTTACTAAGCAGTCCAGATGTTGAAGTGTTTGAGAGAACATTGCAGGAAAAGGGGAAATGCTAGTT
Organism: Tridacna crocea; assembly: GCA_943736015.1. Lineage (NCBI taxonomy): Eukaryota > Metazoa > Mollusca > Bivalvia > Cardiida > Cardiidae > Tridacna > Tridacna crocea. Next base: position 41,610,575 of record OX031065.1, read on the forward strand.
TCTTCTTTTTGTACAATCTTCTAAACTTAATTACATATGAGTTAAATGGATAAGATTGTCTGTCAAAGACTCTAACACTATGTTGGAAAAAGACAAAATGTTGTTTACTTATTTTTCTATTCCAGCAATTTTTTCAGATGCACTCTCTCAAACGGTTCTTTAACACAGCCATGATTGTATGGTAAAGGGCTAACATAGTTTGTGTTCACTTTATTTTTCTTGTTGTTTTGGACATTCTTTGACAGTATTTGTTCTATCTTCTAATTTTGTTTAGGATGTAGAATAGTATTCTGTGCTCTTCCGGGTGAAGGCCAACAAGGTTTGTGCATGCCAGTGTCAGCTTCTCTAAATGTACTTCATATGTTTTGACAAGACTTTATAGAAAGAGTTCCTTTATGTTTTTCATGAGAATTCCTTTTACCGTTTACCAAACAATCCCTGGTTTTTACCACCCAGGGGAAGAAATCTTGTAAAAACATTGTGGGAAAAAAGAGAAAAAGCTGGTAACCTGCATTTTCCCCTTTCATACAATGTTTTCCACTCTTCTAAAGTCAAGTCTCAATTTTTTATCAACATTTATTTTGTTGTCTGCAAATGCTTTCAATTTGGAGTCTAAAATTTTGTTGTTTGATAAAGAGTTAAAAAGTATGATATTTGATTTTCATGGCTATATGACTTACTTCACTACAATATGATCCCGACTTTTAACGACCTCGAGAAAGAAAGCTTTTGAAAACATGGTGGAAAAAGGAGAAAATGCTGGTAACCAGCATTTTCTCCTTTTCCCAAAATGTTTTCTACCCTTAAAAAATCAATTTTAAATTTCTGATTTATATTGTGTTCTGCAAATGCTTTCAGTTTGGACATGTCCAAAATTTTGTCGTTTGTCAAAGACTTAACCTGACTCAGGTCAGTGTCATTTACATAAATTGAAATTTCATTTGAAGGCTTTCCTCCCCTGAAACTTTTGATCAACATGGCAACTTAATTTTTTTTGTTTGTAATTTATTGAGAATATATAGCAACTCAATAATTTTTTAACGCTTTTAACCACCAAGAATTTCTGTAAATGTCTATCTAAACAATTTCTATTCATACATATATTACTTTTTAACTCACCTGAGCACAGAGTGCTCAGGATGAGCTATTGTGATCACTCACTGTCAGTTGGCTTCAGGCGTCCGTCCGTTCAAATTTATTTGATTACACTCTAGCATCTACAAATATTAACCAATCAGCACCAAACTTTGTCAAAATATGTATCACCATAAGATCTCGGATGAGTTAGATTATGGGTCTGACCGGACTCGAACAAAAAATATGCCGCTTTATTCTTATACAACTGACTTTTGAAGAGAGTATACAGCAAGATCAGTCTGCACATATGTACAGTTTGGTCTTGCTCTACACCTTCTGATGCTATATCTGTAGTTTGGGTCATATAATCCAGTCCAATGCCAATACATGTAGCAAAATATTTCTGCTTAATTGCCAACAAGTTTTATTCAACAGAAGAAGGGTTGACTTAGTCCTCTGCTGCCAGATAAATGGATGTTAATTGTTCAGAGATGTTAACTCGTTACCAGATGACAATACTTTAAGCCTGTCCAAATCGTATGCATTTGCAGATGACAAAATTAAAGTAACTGAAAATTTGAAATTTGTTTTTGTGAAGGTTCAAATTGAAAGCACTTGCAGACGACATAAAAAAATCCAAAAAAACGTAACTCAAAATTTGTTTCCAGCAGGATAGAAAACATTGTGGGAATAGGAGAAAATGCTTGTTACCAGCATTTTCTTCTTTTCCCACAATGTTTTCCAAAGTCTTCTTTCTCAGGGTCATCAAAAGTAGAGATTGTATGGTAATGGGTTAAAGTTTAATGTCCTTGCTTTTGAAGCTGATTTTGGTCAGAGATTAGTAGCAGATGGTGTACATCCAAGATCAGACCACACATTCTGTGGAATCTGATTTTGATCTACACCATCTTCAAAAGACGTCCAAGGCAATATTAAAAGCAAAGAATTGACTTGTGTAAGGTAAACAAGAGTTTCAGCCAGGTTCTTCAAACTTGGTACAAATATTTCATATGAAACTTAGATGATCACTCTACATTTGAAGGTTAATAGGTCAAAGATTAAGGTCGCAAAGAACTCGGTTTTTAAGGTCATTTAATTCATGGTATTTGTTGGCAAAACACGTAAGATTCTTTTTGATGTAAATAGAGGGGGACACATGGGCATCTATCTTGTTTAATAAAAGAGGGACAATAAGCAAAGTTGTTGTTTATAAACATTTGATATACCCTGTACTGATTATACCCACCACAACGTAGTAGAGGGGGGTATACTGGAATCACCATGGCAGTCTGTCCGTCTGTCCGTCCATTTGTCCGTAGACATAAATTTGTCCGGAGCAATACTCCTAGAGTTTTTTACATACTGAAGTCGAATTTACACACAGGGTGTGAAATTATGCATGTGCAATTTTCATGATTCTGCTGCGATTTGTCACGGAATTATCTCCCCTTGAAGTTTTTTCAACTGTTTACTTTAGTACTAAACCATTCTGCATTCTTTGACAAATACCTGTTTTTGTGACAAGGAGCCGGTGGGAAGTATAATTACGTTTAGTGATAGCTCCAATTGCACTCTGCAGACGTTTTTAGACAGACGAACCAAGAAACAAAATCATTTCTCTTCGTTTTAGTTCTGTGAAATATTTGATAAGTTTGCATCAAATGCAAAGAGAGGAAGGTTGTTTTTTTCTTTCGTCCAAAAATGTCACCTGGATTAGCAATACACCAAGACTTTGAACCAAAGACCTGTTATGAACCGGTACCCCGCATCGAAAGTTCAGGCGTCGTTCGTATGACGTCATCATCAGTGTAGTTTCAATGCAGATGCATATAATTAATTCGATCTGGTTTTTCTTCCCGCCGACAAGATTACAAGTTTCACATTCATCGTATCCAAAAGTAAATTAAATCGATGTTGAAATATAGGTGAATGTAAGGTATTTTCATTATGCCCTTATGAACCCCAGATTTCGTTGGCAACATTTATGAAATCATATATTCAACAAACGTTCCCTAGAAGGTTCTCAATCGTATTCTCGAGACTTTTCTAAATTTGAACAACTTTTGATTGGCTAAACCAAATATTGCTAAACCAGCCAATAATCAGAACTTATGTCACTTTCAAATTCAGAAAATCTTTGGGAATAAGATGAATTTTCTTAATTCTTCGTCCATACCTCCCAATATTTTTGCAATATAGTATCGGCCGACACACACCATAGCAATCGTTTCAGAGAAACTGGTGTATTAAAACTTGACAGCACGCGTACTCGGCACACAACGACGCTATGTAGTGCTCATGGACATATGAAGATAATGCGGTCATCAACCAGTATGGCATTTTGTGACAGATTTTCCAAAGGTATGGCAAGTTTGAAGAGTAATCGCCAAAAGATCACTGCATATGGTGCGATTTCTTTTCTCACCTTTTTGGAAAGGTCACTCGACATATTTATGTCACAGAAATAAACAGTAAAACTCCCGACTCTTTTGGGACAAAAAATGGCAGTCGAGGGTCGCATTTATCTTTACTTCATTTTTGGTTGACTCAAATAGATGCCGTTGCAACACTCATTGATGCGCATGCGTGGTTTTTTTTATTGTTATACAGAATGTGCTCAGCATTGTCCGCAAAAAATTACGGCCATACCAAGGTTACACGGTGCTTATTTCGGACAACAAAATGCACCTGGTAGCCCACCATAACACACGCTAGAATGGACTAATTTGAAGTGTCATGTTTACGCTGATAACATGTTGAAATTACCAAAAATAAGGAGCCGATGACTTTTAGTGCATTTTAAAACACGTTAATAGGGATTCTGAATGACATTTATTGAAAATATAATTATCTCAGATGCGGTGGATGTTGTTTTCATGACTTGTATAAACAAAAGTTATTGTGTGTGAATCCCTCATTATTAACTGAAACTGAAATGTAGCACACGACTTCAAACACATGTGTTCATCCTCTGTAAGAAAGTAGCTTAATGCATCTGCGAAAAGTATCGACTCAGGTCAGCCTGCGCAACCCGCGCAGGCTGACCTGAGCCGAAATTTTTCGCTATTGGTCAATTTTCTGTATTTCCACGGACCAGTCTACCTCATGGTTAAGTCGATTGTTAGAAAGTGTGGATATTACGGATACATAATGGTGTGGTGGATTGCTTGTTACCATAGGTTACGGAGATGCAATAAGCCGCCTTTTTCCAGAGCATGGCTCATATTTATGAACTCTCCACCAGACGACATAGTTTGGGGATGCTCTAAATTGAAAAGAAATGCAGACGACTGGTAAAGTGTGGCTTAAATGGTGAAACTGATTTTTTAAAAAAGAAGAAAACTTACGAGATCGTAGAGAAAATACTGGTTATCGGCTATGCATTCGTGACTCGTTACGCAAAATGGGACTATTGAGAAAATACTGGTTATCGGCTATGCATTCGTGACTCGTTACGCAAAATGGGACTATTGAGAAAATACTGGTTATCGGCTATGCATTCGTGATCCGTTAGGCAAAATGGGACTATTTGGGAACTGCGAAAAGTGTCAGCCCTGGTCAGACTGTGCGAATCGCGCAGGCTGACCAGGGTCGACACTTTTCGCTTTTATGATAATTTCTGTGTGGAAAGTGGTCATTCTACCTTGTTATACAGTCATTTCCTTACCTATCAACTTCAATTGACCTGCACTCTCGTTGATTTGTTTTTCATCTAACTGTGCTGCAGAATTCCCAGATTGTAACCTTTCGCGTGACGGGTTACATTTGAGAAAATGCTAGTTATCGGCTTGGCATTTTGGCAAAATGCTGGTTATCGGCTAGACATCTTAGAACATACTGGTTATCAGCTACGTATTTTAGAAAATACTGGTTATCAGCTACGCATTTTAGAAAATGCTGGTTATCGGCTGGGCATCATTTTGAAAATGCTGGTTATCTGTTAGACATTTTCAATCCAACATTACTACAAAAAGCATGTTCTTTCCATTAAACCTCATTACCAAACGACAAAATTTTAGGTTTGTCCAAATCGAAAGCATTTGCAGACGACAAAATAGAAGCGACTGAAAATTTGAAATTTGTTTTGTGAGGGGTAGTAAACATGGTGGGAAAAGGAGAAAATGCTGGTTACCAGCATTTTCTCCTTTTCCCACAAGGTTTTTTAACGGCTTCTTTCTCAGGGGCGTCAAACGTAGGGATTGTGTGGTAATGGGTTACAATGTTTCTGCCTCCTGTCACTTGTAGAAGCAAGTTGTTAGTCATAGATGACGAAAATTAGGTTTCCTCGTGCGACCCTTTTTTTTTTTCTTCGTAAAATACTGACAACGTTCTTAATTATATAAACAGTGCCTTGTGAAATGGGGATTTAGTACATCTGGGAAAAAAGTATCGACACAGGCCAGTCTGCGAGATTTACGCAGGCTGACCTGGCTCAAAATTGTTTGCTTTTCGTATTTTTTCTTCATGTTCAATGACCTTTTTAACCCTTTACCAAAAGACAATATTTCAGGCTTGTCCAAATCGAAAGCATTTGCAGACAACAGGCTTGTCCAAATCGAAAGCATTTGCAGACAACAAATTAAAAGTGACTGGAAATTTGAAATTTATTTTGTGAAGATTTAAAAACATTGTGGGAAAAGGAGAAAATGCTGGTTACCAGCATTTTCTCCTTTTCCCACAATATTTTCTAAAGCCTTTTCTCAGGGGCGTCAAAAGTAGGAATTGTGTGGTAATGGGTTAATCGTATGATTCCGTTGGTTGGAGGACAAAATGGACTTTATGCATGCAGAATTTTTGGATGACTAGCTCGGTCAAAACATTTTTGCTTTTCGTGTAGATATATTTTCCTCTTGTCTAAGGACCTGTCTATCCCATGATTCAGTGGATTGTTAGATAAAATCGGTATTATCGATCTACAGATTTTCTCTGACTTGGTTGGTATATTTGGTATATAACAGATCACGGAGATGAAAATAAACCTCTTCTTGCTATAGCGTCTCTCAATTAAATTTTTCACTGAAAGCGTACAGAAATTTAATCTGTAGCTGCTAAGGGCGACATACTGACCTTTTGCGGATAGTATAGATCAAGATCAGACTACACAGAACGTGCAGTCTGATCTTACAGACTGAACGTGCAGTCTGATCTTGGATCTACACTGTCCGATGATAAGATGTATGTTTTTCTCCAAAGACAAGCTCGAAATAACCGTCTTCGGGTATTTTAGTATCGGGTTTAAAGACTGAACTTTTGCGGACAGTGTAGATCAAGATCAGACTGCACAGAACGTGCAGTTTGATCTTGGATCTACATTGTCCGATGATAAGATATATGTTTTTATCCATAAGGGAGTTCGAAATAACCTTCTATCGGGGTTGAAAGTTTTATTTAACTTATTTAGCACGTTTTTAAAGGTGGCCCTTCAGACATCGGGACGAAAATTTTTTCAAAAATACCAAAAAAATCATCCTTATACTCACAAAGCCTTATAATTTTCATACATTAAACTTAAACGCCGGTAGTCGAAAACCATCCGACAACTAGATAAATTACAGATTTACTATAGCCCAGGTCGATACTGAAGGGAAACATGGTCTATTTTTACATGAGCAACTCGCTCATTTACATACCGGAAATATACTGACGAAGTTTCAAACATACTGTCCGAAGTTCTAGATATTAGGGAAAATAATTACATATTTGTTATGCTATGGAATTTAATAGTCATTAAGCACATGTGAGTCACTTAACATTCCCACAAAGCTTTTTTCATTTTGGCGGGAAACCTAAAAATAGATTAAGAGGCTACTTAGCCTTTTAAGGGAATACCACCAAAAAAAAAAATAATTATTTTTTGTAATTTTATGATTCTTAATTACTGATGATTTGTTTTGTTTTTTCATATAAATTTCATTGACATAAATGATTTTTTAGTTTGGTGTGATGTGAAAATTCTAAATACCCACCTTTAAGGGTTAAAACAAAAAAAGGTGAAATTTAAAGTTTTGATAGAAAACCTCACTGAAAATCTTCATTTAGCCTTTATTCCAAACGCCCCATGTTTTTCCAATCCCAAAGATATTCTTTGAAAATTGTAGGAAAGGGATAAAACACTGATACAGCTGGTGTGATGCAGAGAAATCTCCCCCCGCCCCCGTAGTAAACAGAATGACCTATGGGTCATTTCTCTACGTAGATTTTCTACATTGTTACCGATTGCAAAATTATTTCAGCTAAATTAGAAATCTTGTTTGGACTAACTAGTCTTAACCCATTACCACACAATCCCTACTTTTGACGCCCCTGAGAAAGAAGACTTTTAAAAACACTGTAGGAAAAGGAGAAAATGCTGGTAACCAGCATTTTCTCCTTTTCCCCCAGTGTTTTCTACCCTTCCCAGATATAATTTCAATTTTTCAGGCACATTTATTTCGTCGTCTGCAAATGCTTTCAAGTTGAACCAGTCTAAAATTTTGTCGTGTGTAAAGAGTTAAATGCTATAGTTTGGAAAAAAAAGTTAACCCGTTATCGAACGACAAAATTTTAGACTGGTCCAAGTTGAGAGCACTTGCAGACAACAAAATAAACGTATAATTCGAAAATTAAAATTTGTTTCCAGCAGGGTAGAAAGCATTGTGGGAAAAGGAGAAAACGCTGATTACCAGCATTTTCTTCATTTCCCACAATGTTTTCAAAGGCGTCTATCTCAGGGTCGTAAAAATCATGGACTGCTGGTAAAGGGTTACGAGACGGAATCAGAGGTCAACAGCTAAAAAACACAAGATACCGAAACACACATTTTTTATGTGACAGGTGAACTTTACAGGCGGACAGTATAGCTCCAGGATCAGATTCACTTTAAGTGCAGTCTGATCTTGACCTATACTGTTCGCAAAAATCCTGTTTTCCTTCCTTGGTGCGTAAAGGGTTAACGCAAAAAAGGGAGTAGAAGTGTCACCATCAACATTAAAGTCGGGACCACTTTAATTTAGACAGTGAAAAATATCTACAGGAAACTATAATATCATAGATAGATCCTAGAAACACGTTTATTGTTTATTTAATTATATATCATCCTATACTTGTCCTACTTATGTGAGATTTTTTGTCGGATTCATTTAGTATTATAGCCGTTTTCAACATTTTTAGCTCGACTATTTGTAAAGAAAACCGTCCAGGCTTTGTCGTAACCCTTGCTTCGTAACCGCCTGCGACATCGTTGTTTGGCGAAAACCTTTCCATTTTATAACATCTCTGTTACTGCCGTTGTCTGCACATGTCACATTCTTCGCAGATTCGACCTGTCTGATATGACGCGTCACTTTCCTCAAAGTTTGGGGGATTATAGTAGTACGCCTTATAAAGTAGCAATGGAGAAAATGGCTTTTATCAATATATTTGAGGAGAAATCAGGCCTGATTTAGCTCCAGATTTCTCTAAACTGCTGATCATAGCTAAATAAATCCAGGTAGCGTTTTATTGATTAAACCGTTATTTTAGTTTGAAATTCAAAGTAACAGTTGTCGTGTAGAAAAGTAGTCCGGTTCTGTACCTAGAATGCCCAAATTAGATAGACGTGTATTTATAGAATGTTTATAACGGAAGAAAATGCTATTGGTGCTGGAGGAATTTACTTCAAACATGGACACACTGTGAACGACCTGGTGAGAAACCTATACAACAAGGGCAGATAATATATAGAGTTTATTTCATCAGCTTGTGGTTAATATGGGGAAATATTTGCCGAAAAAGGGGAAGGTATGCGAAAATAACCAGTGCCATAAGGCACGAGTTATTTTCGCAGACCTTTCCCGTTTGAGGCACAAGCTGATGAAATGAATTGCGTCGAAATTTAAAAAAAAGTAGTTCCAGATTTTCGGCAGGAGGAACTACGTCACTGTGACGGGGAAATAATTGCCCCCCCGCCCCCCAGCTTATATTACGACATTTCTTTATCCATAAAATTTCTAAATATGGACACATGAAATATAATATAAAAGTATTTTTGCCGCAGTAATGCCCCTGTATCGATTTAGGCTTTATCAAATGCCTCGACATTTTGTAATATCTCTCGTTATAAATGAAGCTATTTACTTATTATTTGGAGAAATTCCTAACCACTACAAGCGGAATCATACAACAATGGGTGATAACTCTCAGTATTTTGACACAGTTATACCCCTTTTTTGGCATAAATCTTTCACTAAAAATTATCAACTTCAGTCGAGCGTTGGCACACCAATGAGGTGCTCTTGTTTAATTTCATCACGGTGGCCAGTGCACATATATATCCATTTACATGTACTTCTTGAGTATCTTGGTGCCACTTTATGACTTTTTTGCGAACAGTATAGATCAAGACTGCACAGTACATAATTTTAGACCGGCCCAACATTGCAAAGCACTTGATAATGGCAAAAGTCATATGGCACCATTGATGGGATTTGTTTCACACACAGTCTGGTTAACATTGTGGGAAAAGGAGATAATGCTGCTTACCAGCATTTTCTCTTTTTCCCACAATGTTTTCAAAAGGCCTATTCCTCGGGGTCGTTAAAACTCGGGATTGTGTGGTAATGGGTTAATCGATTTATCAAAATATTCTATTAACATAATTATAAATATTATTGAAACTTACTTTCATTGGCGGATATTGCTAAATACATATTTTCACATGAATGTAACTTGTGGCTGTTAGTTGAAAACGAAAATATTGTATTTCGGCAACATCAATACCAATTGAGATTAAAACATTTTAAAATGTTGATTTAAAGCATGGCGCGCATTAGAAGTTTATTGTCAAACATTCTGGGCTTGTTATTATTCACCTCTAATCAACCATCTGTTAATGGAACTATAAAGCTAATGTAATGACAAAATATTGAACATTGATATAATAAGGTATAGTTGCGGCTACATGGTGGCGTCGATCCATAAACACAAGTAAATGCTACCTTCAGGAGTCTATTTTAAAGGTTGCCCTTCAGATTTTGGGACTAAAATTTTACCAAAGTGCAAAAAAAATCATCCTTATACTCCCATAGCCTTTTAATTTGCCTTCATAAAACCCCAGTAGTCGAAAAACATCGGATAACACGAGAAATTAGAGATTTATTACGGACCAGTATGACACCAGCGGGAGACACGTTCTATTTTTAGATTATCAATTCTCTCATTTAAATATAGGAAAACACAGACAAAGTTTCAAACATCCGTCCGAAGATGACATTATGGAAAACAATTATAACATGTTTGTTATGTAAAGGAATTTAAGCGTTATCAGTCACGTGCCAGTCATTTGACATTCCCACAAGGCTTTATTTATTTTTGGCGCGAAATCCAAAAATAGCTTAAGAGGCTACGCAGCCTTTTAAGGGAATATCATCAATTTTTTTTTTGTAATTTTATGATTCTTAATTATTGATGATTTGTTAATATAAATTTCAATGATGTGTATATTTTTTAATTTGGTGTGATGTGAAGATTCTAAATACCCACCTTTAAGCTGTATAGGCTGGCTTTTGACCTACCTCTTGGTACTAGCCTTGGCACTAAATAGTAGTTTATGATTGGCAAAAAATGTTGGCTTGTTTATTCTGCGGGGTTCTTTTGGACTGTGTTCTGGCCCATTTATGAAATCAATATTCAAATGTTGCTACCGTTAACCCTTTACCAAACAATCCCTGGTTTTATGACCCTGATGTAGAAGCCTTTTGAAAACATTGTGGGAAAAGGAGAAAATGCTTTTTCTCAGCATTTTCTCCTTTTCCCACAATATTCTTTACTCTGCTGGAAACAAATTTCATTTTCTGAGTTGCGTTTATTTTGCCGTCTGCAAATGCTTTCAATTTGGACCGATCTAAAATTTTGTCGTTTGGTAAAGAGTTAATCTTTATGATCGTAAATGATCTTATCATGGATGAGGGATGCTCCTTTTCCTGCATCATTTCATAAGCAACTTTTCCTTTTTATTGAAAAAAAAAAATACCTGACTGAAAGTATGTTTTTAAAATAATGTGCATAACAATGAATCAGACGGAATAAGTGGTGTGATTAACTTTCATTATTTCTCTTGATGTTGAACCGTCAAAGGGGTTCAATATTCTTACACCAACACCACTTGCACCGTCCATCTTTTCCTTAACCCTTTACCAAACCATTCCTGGTTTTTACGACCCTGCCATAGAAGCCTTTTGAAAACATCTTGGGGAAAGGAGAAAATGCTGGTAACCAGCATTTTCTCCTTTTCCAACAATGTTTTCTGCCCTGCTGGAAATAAATTGCAATTTTTGAGTTATGTTTATTTTGTATTCTGCAGGTGCTTTCAATTTGGACCAGTTTAAAATTCCATTGTTTGGTAAAGGGTTAACCATGAGAGGAAGAACTTTTGAAAACATTGTAGGAAAGGAAGAAAATGCAGGTAACCAGCATTTTCTACTTTCCCTCATGTTTTTACACACTTCCCAAGACAATTCAAATAAATAGAAGTACATGTACATTTTAAATGCCGTCTGTAATCTTTTGATATGGATATGTCTAAAATATTGCCGCTTGTGAATCGTTGTCTGCGCATGTCATATTCTTGGAAGATTCGACCCGTCTTATATGAAGCATCACTAGCCCCGAAAGCGGGCAGACTGTAATATTACGCTCTATAAAGTAGCAATGTGGAAAATAGCTTTTATCATTACGTTTGAGGAGAAATGAGACCTGCTTTAGCTCCAGATTTCTCTAAAGTATGTTGATCATAGCTGAGTGAATTGCACGAGGTAGCGTTTTATTGAGTCAAACGTTTATTCAGTAGTTTCAAATTTAAAGTAACGGTTGTCTCGCAGGAAAGTTGTTCGGTTTTGTACCCAGGATGCTCAAATTAGATAGATGAGTATTTATAGAATACCATCTAGCGGGAGATAATGGTTTGTGAATTAGTGTAAAGACGGTGTCCATCATCTTCGCAAGCCAAGGCTGACGATTTACCACGCTACTCTACGATCCACGTAGTGATCGTAACCTTGGCTCGCGAAGATGGGTGTCCATGTACTTTTTACCTCTTCAATATTTGCTTAATTAGCACAAAAAAATTAAAAAAAAAATACCGCCTCTGGACTTGTTGAATATTAAATAAAAGGTTTGTTTAAAGAATTAAAACGCTACAAAAATGTTGTTTCAGGTCGTTACGTTAAAATGAGGTAGAAAATTTGCGGAGTGTCGACTTTGGCCCGCAGCGTCAACAGACTTCTTTCAACACTTGTATCTTACGATAAAAGTTAAGAAGTATCAAAAGAAATTAAAGCAGACGACAATTAAAATCGATTCTAATGACTGGATTTGTGAACACTGCGGGAACAGAAAAATTGTAAAAATTTTCTTTTTCCCACTTTGCTTCTGAAACAAAAGCCATTTTATTACAAAAAGTCTTGCACAGGCGTAACTTGTGAAAACATTAACTGTTTAACAAACTACAACACTTTGGATAAGTCCAAATTAAAAGCATTGGCAGACGACAGAATAAAATGTGACTAAAATTTGTTTAAGGAAAGGAAGAAAACATTATGGGAAGAGGTAAAAACGCTGGTTACCAGCATTTTCTCCTTTTCCCGCAAGTTTTCAAAAGGCTTCTTTCACAGAGTTGTTAAGTCGAGATTGTGTGGTAAAGGGTTAATTAGATTAGCTGTCGTCCTCTTAGGTTTGAAAATTCGCTAAAAAATGAAAATAATGTCAACTTAACAAATAAAGTGAACAATCTAATGCAGGGGAAAATTTAAGTATTGTTCAAATTGAAATCATTCGCAAGATGGATTTTACTGTAAAGTTTAATCTATGTTTTAAAATGTTGAAAACATTTTTGACAAGGAGAAAATGCCGGTTACGAGCATATTCTCCTTCTCCCATAATGTTTTCAAAAGCCTTCTTCTCTCGGGCTATTAACAGGTGGGGTTATTTAGCAATGGGTTGATAAAGAGTAGGTGAGGGCGAAATATACTGGCAGTCTCATATTGTCTTTTGACTCCCCAGAAACACGGTTCGCCTACTGCGATGACTCGTGGTCCGCCATTAGTAACATAAATATTATCTTGGCATCGACGTGAGAAAATCAAACTAAAACAAGACAGATAATTTGTTATCAATACACTATCAATTGAAAGCTGTGTATTGGCAGCCATAAATAAGCGATCAATCGTATAGGTAAATAAACGTGTGTCACGCCATGTTATTATACCATCTTGTTTTCATGTTGAAATTTCCCACAATGCCTCCCGTTGCTTACTTTGTTCATGTCACTTCCGCTTTCACAGATTTTTTTCCCGCCTTCTCGCCATGCTTTCGCTTTGACTCGGAAATTGATTTGTTTGACCATTTATGAACCTTTGTAAAATAATCTTCTTGGACTTGAATACATTTATAGTTCCTCTTGTCGACACTGTAGGTCTAAAATTCGATGGCAAAAACCTTGCGAATCATGTATATGCGTTCTGATCTCCGCTATATTTTACCAAAAAAATACTGTTTATGAAATTTTCCTATGTATTAGCCCAGGGATCTTATAAGATCCCTGATTAGGCTGAAAATATTGCATTAATCTCTGTTTTGGTCAGGTGGTTACAACTACGACTTTTGACAAAAAAAAAAACATTGCTAATCTTTGCAAGACGATAAATATAAACCATCTTATGCTGACAAACGCCGCTGTTTAACCCATTACCACACAATCCCTGCTTTTGACGCCACTGAGAGAGAAGCCTTTAGAAAGCATTGTGGGAAAAGGAGAAAATGCTGGTTACCAGCATTTTCTCCTTTTCCCACAATGTTTTTTTACCCTTCCCAGAACAAATTTCAATTTTTCAGTCACCTTTAATTTGTTGTCTGCAAATGCTTTCAATTTGAACCCATCTAAAATTTTGTTGTGTGGTAAAGAGTTAAATGTCTAAACTGCCGGTGCTGCGAATAGCACTGTAGGACCGAAATTTAAATCAACGAAGAGAAAATGCATCACCACTGAAAGCAAGAACATCCCATCGAAAAAAAGGATTTGATAGTAAATTTCCTTGTTTTATCTGGGCTAATACGGTTATTTGTTGTTTGTTTGTCCTACTTTTCTTCGTTACTTTTTCTTTCTCTGATCCATGTTCAAGCGTTAGATTTACAAACTGTAACCAAAATCACTAACTTCACGACAGCACAAAGTAAACTAGATAAATAAAAGTTAATGGCATCTTAACTCATTACCAGACGACAACATTTTAGACTTGTCCAAACCGAAAGCATTTGCAGACGACAAAAAAAAAAGTGACTGAAAATTTGAAATTTGTTTTGTGAAGGGTAGAAAATTCTGAAGGCTTCTTTCTCAGGGGCGTCAAAAGTCGGGATTGTGTGGTAATGGGTTAAAATCTGAATAATCTCCCTTTGTATCTTTTTTTTTTCTGAGAAACAAGGAGAGCCTTGCTTTTAACTCTTTACCAAGCAACAAAATTTTAGACTGGTCCAAATTGAAAGCACTTGCAGGCGATATATCATACGTAACGCAAAAATAGAAATTTGTTTCCAACAGGAAATAAAGTATGTTTTCAAAGGGAGTCTATTTTTGGGTCGTAAAAACAGGAATTGTTTGGGAAAGGCTTAATTAACTACTCCACAAGATATAAGTTCTAAATAGAAATATTTGAATTTTAACCAGAAATTAAAGAAAAAGGAATTTCAGTTATACAGTGGAAAGGACTAAAAGTTACGGAAGTTCTGATTGGCTGAACTATTTAGTTTAGCCAATCGGAAGTTGTGTCAAATCTAGACTAAAATTCTTAAGAATTAGACAAAGAATATTCTTAAGAATGGTTTGTGAATACGGACCCAAAACCCGTGCAGTCTGAACTTTGATCTACACTGTCCTAAAAATCCTATGCAGTCTGATATTTGATCTACACAGTCCTAAAAACCTGTACAGTCTGATCTTTGAGCTACACTGTCCTAAAAACCTGTGCAGTCTGATCTTTGACCTACACTTTCTTAAAAAACCTGTAGACTTATCTTTGATCTACACTGTCCTAAAAACCTGTGCAGTCTGATCTTTGATCTACACTGTCCTAAAAACCTGTGCAGTCTGATCTTTGATCTACACCGTCCTAAAAACCTGTGCAGTCTGATCTTTGATCTACACTTTCTTAAAAAACCTGTAGACTTATCTTTGAGCTACACTGTCCTAAAAACCTGTACAGTCTGATCTTCGATCTACACTTTCTTAAAAAACCTGTACAGTCTGATCTTTGATCTACACTGTCCTAAAAAACCTCTATAGTCTGATCTTCGATCTACACTGTCCTAAAAAACCGTGCAGTCTGATCTTTGATCTACACTGTCCTAAGAAAACCTGTACAGTCTGATCTTTGATCTACACTGTCCTAAGAAAACCTGTGCAGTCTGATCTTTGATCTACACTGTCCTAAAAACTTGTACAGTCTGATCTTTGATCTACACTTTCTTAAAAAACCTGTAGACTTATCTTTGAGCTACACTGTCCTAAAAACGTGTACAGTCTGATCTTTGATCTACACTTTCTTAAAAAACCTGTAGACTTATCTTTGAGCTATACTGTCCTAAAAACCTGTACAGTCTGATCTTTGATCTACACTGTCCTAAAAACCTGTGCAGTCTGATCTTTGATCTACATTTTCTTAAAAAACCTGTAGACTTATCTTTGAGCTACACTGTCCTAAAAACCTGTACAGTCTGATCTTTGATCTACACTGTCCTAAAAAACCTGTATAGTCTGATCTTCGATCTACACTGACCTAAAAAACCGTGCAGTCTGATCTTTGATCTACACTGTCCTAAGAAAACCTGTACAGTCTGATCTTCGATCTACACTGTCCTAAGAAAACCTGTGCAGTCTGATCTTTGATCTACACTGTCCTAAAAACGTGTACAGTCTGATCTTTGATCTACGCTTTCTTAAAAAACCTGTAGACTTATCTTTGAGCTACACTGTCCTAAAAACCTGTACAGTCTGATCTTTGATCTACACTGTCCTAAAAACCTGTGCAGTCTGATCTTTGATCTACACTGTCCTAAAAACCTGTATAGTCTGATCTTCGATCTACACTGTCCTAAAAACCTGTACAGTCTGATCTTTGATCTACACTTTCTTAAAAAACCTGTAGACTTATCTTTGAGCTACACTGTCCTAAAAACGTGTACAGTCTGATCTTTGATCTACACTTTCTTAAAAAACCTGTAGACTTATCTTTGAGCTACACTGTCCTAAAAACCTGTACAGTCTGATCTTTGATCTACACTGTCCTAAAAACCTGTGCAGTCTGATCTTTGATCTACACTTTCTTAAAAAACCTGTATAGTCTGATCTTCGATCTACACTGTCCTAAAAACCTGTGCAGTCTGATCTTTGATCTACACTGTCCTAAAAAACCTGTATAGTCTGATCTTCGATCTACACTGTCCTAAAAAACCGTGCAGTCTGATCTTTGATTTACACTGTCCTAAAAAACCGTGCAGTCTGATCTTTGAGCTACACTGTCCTAAAAACGTGTACAGTCTGATCTTCGATCTACACTGTCCTAAAAACCTGTACAGTCTGATCTTCGATCTACACTGTCCTAAAAACCTGTGCAGTCTGATCTTTGATCTACACTTTCTTAAAAAACCTGTATAGTCTGATCTTCGATCTACACTGTCCTAAAAACCTGTACAGTCTGATCTTCGATCTACACTGTCCTAAAAACCTGTACAGTCTGATCTTCGATCTACACTGTCCTAAAAAACCTGTACAGTCTGATCTTCGATCTACACTGTCCTAAAAAACCTGTACAGTCTGATCTTTGATCTATACTGTCCTAAAAAACCTGTACAGTCTGATCTCTGATGTATACTGTCCTTTAAACATGTACAGTCTGATCTTTAATCTACACTGTCCTAAAAACACCGTGCAGTCTCCGGGGTCTTCACAACAAAGGTTCACTTCACACCAGAAGAAAGAAATTAATTTTTTATCAGACGACTAAATTTTATACTGGTCCAAATTGAATTGTGTGCAAATAACAAAATTATCGTGATTTGAATATTGACTTTTTTCTAAGAGGGTAGAAAACATTGTGGGAAATGGAGAAAATACTGATTTCCAGCATTTTCTCCTCTTCCCGCAATGTTTTCAAATGCTGTTTTCCTTGGGATCATTAAAATTCGGGATTGTGTGTTAAAGGGTTTTAAAAAAGAAGTCATTGGACAGCCTGTCATGACGTATTTTAATGATTGTTATAATTCACATTTGAAAGGTTTGAATTAATCTCTAAACAAAACACGTGTTTATAAGTGAATTTCAGAAAAGAAAATATTAAAGCGATATTAGTATTTAAACAAATCACCAAAGGACACCGCCTGGAATCTCTTATAAAAATAACCCTATTTATTACAGGCATATGGCTATCCGGTTTCACGTTTTCTTTAATTCTTCATCCGGCGGCGAAATTTTACAGCTTTAGGTGCTAAGCCCGACTCACTTACCGTTACCGGACAGTGTAGATCAAGATCAGACTGCACAAACGTGCAGTCTGATCTATGATTTACATTGTCCGATAAAGAGACTTTTTTTCCAAAAAATGAGATTGAAAATAGCATTTTTTTTCGGTTTGTTTTTTGTTGTTGTTCTATTGTCTTAAAAACTCTTTACAACTTATATTACAGGATTGGAATTTAGACGTTTCCAAATTGAAAGCCTTTGCAGACGAAAATTTATCGATGGTCTAAATGATAAGATTTATTTTTTTTTTCTAGACAGAGGATAGAAAAAATTGCTTCTCTTTATTTTCATCATATTTAATTCAGTGCTGGGCATTTATATGTATGCATTTCATAAATATGATACAGGTACATGTAGTTAACAAGTTCACCCGTTGTCTGCGCATGTCATATTCTTCGAAGATTCGACTGTCTTATATGACGCCTCACTACTAGCCCCAAAAGCGGGCTGACTGTGAAAATAGTTTTTACGAACCAATACGTTTGAGGTGAAATGAGACCTTCTTTAGCAACAGATTTCTCTAAACCGGTGATCATAGTTGAGTGAAATGCACGAGATAGCGTTTTATTGGGTAAACCTTTATTTCAGTTTGAAATTCAAAAGTAACGGTTGTCGCGTAGGAAAGTGGTTCGGTTCTGTACCCAGGATGCCCATATCAGATAGATGAGTATTTATAGAATGCCATCTAGCGGGAGATAATGCAAGTTCACCGTTATGCGGAATAATTAAAATGAAACTTTCAAACTGATATTAAAACCCAAGTGATGCTATTTCATGGATATTTTTAGTGAAAAATGTGTGACCCATCACACGAAAAGGGACATTGTGGGAGTTCTGTACATCAATCAGATGGTACAGATCAATGATAGTGCAGGTCAATTTTAGTTGATAATTCAAAATTGATTGTATAACAAGTTACAATGTCTATTTCCATACGTAAAATATCATAAAGGCGAAAAGTGTCGACCCTGATCAGCCGGTGCAAAAGCCTTCTTCCTTTGGGTCGTTAAACACGGGATTGCGTCATATATTAAAGAAGATGATGATGATGATGATGATGATGATGATGAAATCTTTCCTGCAGACCAAAATATGTGTAAAAGCCACAAAAATGTGCCGCTACAGTTTCAAAATATAGAGAAAAGAATGATTGTGAAATTAACACATACCACCGCCATAATTTTCAAAAGTATTTGCAGATGTAGCTAAAATTATTAGAATTGTCTTCGAATGTCGAGAGTAAATTTTCAGAAAAGAAAACAAAATGATTACCAGCATTTTTCTACTTTTTGCACAATGCTTTATGAAGCCTTTTCCCTATGGATCAGTGAACCTCGGAATAGTTTGCCGCCAGATCGATTGGGTAGTTTTTACACAGCATTCAACATTTTCTTTTTCAGCCAAATCACTACGAAATCTCACATATTCCTGTTTGTATTTCTTTCTACTAGTGCTTAGCGAGGCTCCAACCCGGGTGTCTCTTAGTTACGAATACTGCATTTTATTTCATGTTTCCCGGTAGGATATCGAGAAATAGCAGTGAATATATTTTTCGATATTCCACGGGTAAGACCAGTAAAAATATAAATTTTTGAGGTAGGCCTACATTCCAGTTATCTAAATAAATTGCACCTGACTCATAACCAGATGGAAATATGACGTCATTAACCTTACATTTCTAGCGCTTGACGTAATATTTCAATACGTTGTTATGCCAGAGGGGTACGCCATGGGGAATAACGAAACAGAACTATACTGGATTTTGATAAAGCTCCTCCAAGAAAGGGTAAAATGCATGAAATAAACAGAGTATTTTTTCTTTTCGGTAAAAGATCGAAATTTATTTCATCTCGAGAACACAATCGGTGACATTTTCACGAGTGGCGCGTGAAAATATTTCTGATGGTGTTCACGAGATGAAATAAATTTCGATCTTTCACCGAAAAAAAAAAAATCCTCTATTTATCACTGCAGCAAGTAAGTACCCCTGGCACCAGTATTTCCTCCTTTTCCCAGACTTTTTTAAGCCTTCTTCTTATAGGTCGTTAAATCTTGGGATTATTTTGTAAACTTAAAACTGAGTGAAGGAGTCAGACAAACACTTCTTAAGTCATCCCGCCTATAGTGGCTCTTGAACAATTTACAGATAAGACTCGGGATAACCACATCAAAGGATCGAAAGTGTTTCTAAACTATCAAGTAAAGCTCGGGCCAGTTTTTAAACATATAAAACCTAATCCGCTGAACAATCGTTCCTAATGCTTGGACAACCTTTAATCTGAAACGTACATTCATTCATTGTATCCAAAAATCCCGAATCATAAATCGGAGTTATTTGATTTGCAAACATTTTCGAGCCTGAGATCTGAGTAATAACTAACACCTGTGATGTTGCATTTTTTTAGAATAATTATTTAGTCGTCAAAGGCATCTGTTATCGAACGTATGATAGTTCGAGTTTGTCCGTTTGATTTGAAGCTTTCGTTTTCATTTTTCTTAAACTCACCATTCATTCGTCCAGTTATCGATAATTCGAATACATGCACATGTATTTCGAATGTAATAGTTGAAGGCAGCAAACCAGTAATACTTCTAGTGCAACATGGCATAAAATTTCTTGATGGTTGAAAAATACAGATTTATACAGATATAATACTTTTGCACATTTTTAATCGACCAGAAATTCCCTTGATGTCCATCTTGAAATTATGTGTTGATACTTTTGTCACAGTAGTTACAAGGAAAGGGAGTAATTATTATCTCCCTTTATAATGAGAATATAGTAGTTTAAGATTTATAAATTAATGATAATTCTAAGAAGGACAAAAAGGCAAAAGTAGCTCGGTGAAAGTTGTACAATACTACTCTTTTTTTTAAAATAGCAAATTTGGCCGGATAATATTACAGTGGAAATAGTTGTTTTCTATTACGGGTTCACTACCTTAACCCATTACCACACAATCCCTACTTTTGACGCCCCTAAGAAAGAATCCTTTAGAAAACATTGTGGGAAAAGGAGAAAATGCTGGGAACCAGCATTTTCTCCTTTTCCCACAATGTTTTCTACCCTTCACAAAACAAATTTCAAATATTCAGTCACTTTTATTTGGTCGTCTGCTAATGCTTTCAATTTAGACCAGTCTAAAATTTTGTCGTTTGGTAATGGGTTAATATGGGTTTATATCTACAATGAAGATATCTCATGAGCAGTCAAAATCGCTGCTACTCTTCTGCTTCTGCAATTTTCCGAGATTTAAAAGAGACTCAATGATTTGATCAGACTATGGCTTTACTTTTCAAAACTCAGAAAACAAGTTTAAGGCTACACTCTTGTTATTCGAACAAGCCCAGAAATCTGTCCAGTGCTTGCCATATTTATACCGTATCTACACTGATTCCCGTCCTCCCGCTATCGCCGATCCGTGAGATTACACAATTCTCTCTGAAAGTTAATTCCTTACCATACAAGCTCTGGTTTTTGCGACCCCGAGATAGAAGCCTTCTGAAAACATTGTAAGAAAAGGAGAAAATGCTGGTAACCAGCATTTTCTCCTTTTCCCACAATGTTTTATTCCCTGCTGGAAACAAATTTCAATTTTTTAGTTATGTTTAGTTTGTTGTCTGCAAGTATTTTCAATTTGGACCAATCTAATTTTTTTTTTGTTTGGTAAAGAGTAAATAATCAAAGGACTGAGAGTCCTGAAAGCCGCCTGATGTGTAGTTGTTTGCAAGTTTTTACCTGTACCAAACGATTCCAAGGTATTTACAATTCCAACGAAAGACAGTGTTTGGAATGCTGATAGACAGCATTTTATTCTTGGCCCCACCTTGTCCTCTCACCTTTCCAAAACAAATTCTATCATTTTAGTCACATTTAATAAATTTTGTCATCTGTAAATGCTATCAGTACCTTCCACTTATGATAATAATAATAATAATAATAATAATAATAAGTTAGCTTATTAAGACATCCTTACACATAATAACAACAGCGTAATAAAATACTTATTTACAATAAGGCATTCGGTAAAATACACGCACGCAAAATTCGTGCCTATAAATTCACCCCACCCCACAAACATATACATGGACATACATTATAATTACAGACTCAGAAAAATGACAGTTTCAACAAGCACGTGTAGCAACATCACGAAAAATTATTTACAGACTTCGAATAACATTTTAGATTTCTTCTGAAGGAATCGATTTTATATAATTATTCAGATATTTAATCATTTTCTGCATCTCTCTTCGAGGAAGGTTGCAGATTCCCACGGTCTCTCTGTCCGTCTACCTTCTCGAAAGCCTTTCGAGCAAGCGCTGGTTTGACCTGATTTTTTGGGGGGACAAATTTTCAATTGAATGTTAGTGTGAATGTTATTTGAATGTTGCTAAATTACTGACCGTGGTGCCGCCTTGTGTAAGATCACGTGATAGGCAGCTCAAATGGAAAGGTCCTTTATACAGACTTGGAGAGATGTACTTACGGACTCGACTCAGTTGTGTCCAGTGATAAAAATTACAGATAAGGCACTGACAATTGATGTCGATGCTACATATACGAGCATATTATTATTTTTTTTTCAAAAGCATTAAACTTTTAACAAACTATATTCTACATTGTCTTCAGCAATGTACGCTAACCTCCAATGAAAAATGATAAGAAATACAAATGAATTGAGAGAAAATAACGACAGTGGTAGTAGTAGTAACAGTAATAGTAAAAGTAGTAATAGTAATAATAAGAATAACGATAAAATAATATTTATAATAATAACAGTAATAATAATAAAATAATAGTAAGTAAGCATACGGCACATAAGAAATGAAATAAGACACGATTTTAATGTAAAGATCAGCAGGTGCGCGGCACACCATATTTCTTTCTTGACAAGAAAACAAGGAAAAAAAAAACAGGTAATTTTTATACTGTGCTACAAAAACTAGCCTACAAAAATGATGTCATCTTGTATTAGGCCAGGTGTATTCGTCCACCTTAATACTTAACCCCTGGGCTTCTTGTACTTATCAACTGCATTAACATATGCTGCAAATCTTTATATACATGTAGATAAAAGTTGCAAAAACTTCATTGCTCAGTCCTCTTTTGGCAAATCTTTTACACTTACCATCTTGTTTCACAGAATTCAGCCCCACTCTTTATTAAACAATCGCATATGAGTATTTACTTATTTCAAGTCAACCCTTTCCCAAACAAGCCCTTGTTTTTACGTGTCTGCAGTACAAGTCTTTTATTAAAACACTGTGGGAAAAGGAGAATTGCTCGTAACGAGCAATTTCTCCTT
Source organism: Tridacna crocea (assembly GCA_943736015.1). NCBI lineage: Eukaryota > Metazoa > Mollusca > Bivalvia > Cardiida > Cardiidae > Tridacna > Tridacna crocea. Next base: position 41,633,486 of record OX031065.1, read on the forward strand.
TTCCGACAGTATTTTCTGCCCATTTGGGAAACTTTCTGCCATTTCTTATCAAATTTGCAATTGTCGTCTGCAAACTCTTTGAGTTTGGAAGAGTCTAAAATGTGTCGTTTGGGAAAGGGTTAAAGGTAAAAGATCATAAAGAGCGAGATTATACAGCTAAAGAATCGTCAAGACGTAATATTTAAATGAAGGACTACTTTCAATATGGCGGAATTTAGTACTCATAACCTGTAAATACCTAAAAGGCAAAATACCAGTGCCTTTTACGAAAACGCTTGTACCTAAAGACAACTCGACGCCAACTGTTTTAGATGTTTGATAGAAGTGATTGTCCCTCTTTTTTTTTTTATTTCTCTGTTTATTCGTGCAGGGCTTATCAGTTATAGCCTTGAGCGCCTATACTCTATGATTCTAGTCAGATTTTAGCTATACAAATGTTTGTATATTTGTACACACGCGGCCGTGTTATATCGGAAAAAATCTCTAGGATCACTAGACCTATTGCTTTCCCGTCCGCCGGTGTAATGCAGAGATATGACCCCCCTCCCCTTTACAAAATGACCCATTGGTCATTTCACTACGTAGAAGAATGACCCTGGTCATCGTTCTACGTAGAAAAATACCCCCCCCCCACAGACCGTAGAAAAAGGACCCCCCTCTAGCTGTAGTAGAATGACCCCCGCATGAAGAGAAATGACTCCCCTCGTGAAAATATTACCGATGATGTTCACTCGATGAAATAAGTTTCGATCTTTAACCCATAACCACACAATCCCTACTTTTGACGCCACTGAGAAAGAAGCCTTTTGAAAACACTGTGGGAAAAGGAGAAAATGCTGGTGATCAGCATTTTCTCCTTTTCCCACAGTGTTTTCTACCCTTCCCAGAACAAATTTCAATTTTTCAGTCACCTTTATTTTGTCGTCTGCAAATGCTTTCAATTTGGACGAATCTACAATTTTTCTCGTGTGGTAAGGAGTTAAACCCCCTCTTCCCCCCCCCTCCCACACACACACACACCAAAAAAAATCCCCCATTTATCGACCCTGAAGAAGGTTTCGGGTATATTGTGAGTAAAAGTAAAAGACTTGGTAAGTTCCGATACAACGATAATTTCTACCGTTTCAAGGACAATCCCTATTATTTGAGATATGGCCTGTGAAATGAAAAACTTTAGGCAATTGGGGCAATGACAATATTTGATCGACAACCTAGACATATAGGCAATGACAATACATGTATTTTGAAAAACTTTTGACAATCGGTGGCTATAATAATTTCCAAAATACAATATTTCCAAGACAACTTTTAATGACTGGGCAAAGATACTCTTCACAGACAACTTCGTCAGTTCAGGCTATGACAAGTATAATTCATAGAAAGCTTATTCCTTTCGAATTCAACAAACAGATTTTCTATTTTCATTCTTATTTATTGTGTGGCAGAGACAGGCCATGGCTTTTGACCATAGAGTTACAACAAAAACTCAATGAATAAATCAACTTTGAAGAAAGATGATCCATGGGTACAACTGACCATAGCCTAAATATGAAACTGTCTTTCAAATCGATTCTTCAGTCCAGGACGAACCGCTAATGCGGCAATGCGTCGCAAAGCGCTGTACCGCCATACCAACTTGAATTGCCGGTGTAACGTTGTAAAGTGACCCCCCATAGAATAATGACCCCCCCCGGTCATTATTTTATATAGAATATGGACCCCCCGGTCATTATTTTATAAAGAATATGGACCCCCCGGTCATTATTTTATAAAGAATATGGACCCCCCGGTCCATATTCTATATAAAATAATGACCGGGGGGTCATTATTCTATGGGGGTCACTTTACAACGTTACACCGGCTGCAATTGCTTTCAAATTGGAAAAGAATCAGCATTTTTACTCCTTGTGTAAAGAGTTATCCATTCGACTGCTAGGCGCAGCTGACTGAATTTTGTGGACAGATGTAGACCAAGATCAGACTGCACAAAACGTGCAGCCTGATCTTTGATCTACACTGTTCAATATTGTCCTGCAAAAAATACCTTTTTATAGCAAAATCTTTATTTTTACTCTCGGCTCGAAGATATCGTTCCTGTTCAGCAGAGTCTCAAGATCGTTGAATTACGCGGAACAGAGTTATATCGGTGGAATCTTATCATCTTCCTGAAAGACAGTCCACGCGCCTCTTTATTTACAAATACCACGTGATCTATCAGCGACATCTGTAATCAAGATGGCCGCCAACGAAGCCATTTTGTGTTGATTATTTATAAAAAGTGGTTTTATCAAATTTGTTTACTTGTTGAAAAATAAACGCTTTAATTTATATCCGGGGAATGGTTTCTGTCAGCGAAGAGATCGTGTATTTTCCATTTAACTTTTTACCAAACAGCTGAAAGTTTAAACAGCTCTGAGTAAGAAACTTTTTTGGAAAATATTTTCGGAAAAGGAGAAAATGCTGGTCACCAGCATTTTCTCCTTTTCCCACACTGTTTTCTACCCTTTCCAAACCATAAATCAAATTTTTGAATTAAATTTGTGTTGTTGTCTGCAAATGCTCTCAAATTGAAAGAAAAGTCTAAAGTTTTGACGTTTGGAAAAGTTTTATCTTTCTCCTAACGTTCTTGCATAATAGATAAGCAAGCCTAAACGGAAATACATGTGACTTGAACTTTATCAAGGACATTTGGATGTATTTGGGGAAAGTTTTCTGTATCACAGTTTCTTCTTTTGCCACAAAGTTATCAAGAGTGGTCCGCTGACAGATGAAATAATCGTCTGTAGCTGGTAATGTCACAGTGTTAATCTGAAATTTGTATAACGGAGATAAATGCAAAACGCCTCGCCATGTTTTACATATCAGATAACGATTTCCGGTGTGTGTGTGTGTTGGGGGGGGGGGTGTTAGTGTCAATGACTACTCTGTCAGACTTTTTTTATCAGCTTGCATTTTGACGTCATCATGCATTAAGTTCTTCTTATAGGTGGCATTATTCGAATATATTGACGTGAAATTGACCTTTATGCAAAGAATAATTAAAGATTGAATATTTTATCATCGGGTATAATTGGACTGTACGGAAATTCTGTAAATGTCGCATTCAACCCTAACTTCACCAAAGCCAAACTCAAAAAGCTTTTGCGAATGGCATAGATCAAGATCAGGCTGCACTGAAAGTGCATCTTAGATCTAAGTCACTAGCGCCACATATTACCAATTTAGACCAACAAAATAATGTTTGTTTCATGTTTTTAAATATTTATTTTTTGAAACCTTTATAAATCTATTAGCAGCCTAAAGAGTTAAACAAGAAAGTATTGATGCATAACTTCAATGGCACCGCAAATCGGTCGTTTCTAAAATAAGGCACATTACAGAATTTAGAATTGAACAAAGTAAATTTTTGAAGAACTCGATGAGAAATGAACTGAGAAGTCCTATAAAATCCTTAGAATGCAACTTCAAACTTAAAATAAAAGAACCAATAATGGTAAGACACAGTCATAGCCATTCTTCGGCGAAAATTAACATAATTTAAATTGGAACTATGTACAAAAGCAGTTGTCATTCGAGAAACACCACCAGAAAATAGTATTAAAATTAGCTTCCAAATTACCAAATTGATATAAGAAACTTGGTATGAAATGATCAAAGTAGGTACAAAATGATTGGAGTAAGTACGAAATGACAAAAAAAAAAAATAGTTGGGTGAGAAATTACCAAAATTGTACGAAATGGCCATGGTACGAAATTACCTAATTACGAAATGACTTGAAACCGAGTAAACAATATGTCTGCCTCCATAGGGACTTTTCAAAACCGAATAAAGATATAGTGCCGCCCCTCATGCGTGCACAAAAATGTGCACATAGTTCCGCATGCATACGACATTAACCGAAGTCAAGTTCGGAAAATATTTCAAGCGTGTAATATATGGTAATAGAGGTCATTTATTTCATGTCAATTTGTTCGACTAATACATTGCAGATATTGCTTTGGATTTCTGTTTAAGTTTTCTGGTGAGCTTATTCTTCAGAGAACAAATTTTTGTTCTAAATAACCCCGAGTGAGACTTTTCGGCCCTTTAATTACTAAATTGACTAAAATTATTTTTTGATAATCTTTTCTCTTCTTGATATTATTTGATATTATTGGCGTATCACGTGATTCAACTTTGGGAGAGGAACTATATAAGCAACCTGCTTTCTTTCCGATCCTTTTCACATTTATTTCTTGTATTGTGTATGTAAATGTCAATGTATATTGAATTACATATAACTTAAATTAACTGAATTTTTTTAAGCAATAGAAAAACTCTGTCAGACCTTTTCCTTCAAAAAACCTAAAAATCTCGCTTTATTGGGCAGTTTATATCCAAGATCAGACTCTACATTCCATTCAGTATTACCCTGAATTTACAATGTTCATTAAAAAGCATTGCAACACTCTTGGCAGCCAGTGGATTAACCCCTAGAATGCCAAATAAACCCAACAGACAATTTTACTCAAAAGACTTCACGTAGTGGACCCGTCATAGAAAACAGCCATTTACACAGTGATTATTATTATCCTACAAACTTTGTCATGATTAAAAATGGGTATTATTTGATTACTTTAACCGAACACTTTTTCCTTTTTGTCATTCTGGAATTATAATTTATAAATCTACAAACACTATGTTCTAATCACAAAGGGAGATAACAATTACCTCCCTTTTCTGGAAACTAACAAAAGTATCAACAAATAATTTCAAGATTGAATCAAAGGAATTTCGTAATTTTAGCCGTTCGTCGCTTTACTTCGAAAACATCGTAACTACAGCTTTTTACTTTGGAACAAAGATAAGGACACATTACATTGTATATAATCGTATAATCTGTGAGGTAGTTTAACCCTTTACCAAACAAACCCTGGTTTTTACGACCCTGAAATAGAAGCCTTTAGAAAACATTATGATAACCAGCATTTTCTCCATTTCCCACAATGTTTTCTACCCTGCTGGAAACAAATTTCATTTTTTGAATTACATTTATTTTGTCTTCTGCAATCTACATGGTCTAATCCGAGGCGGCACTTTCCGTTATTACTTAATTTTCTGTATTACGTAAATCTAATAAAGAACAAAATCTAATGTAGTCGTAAAGTGCCGTCTCGGATTAGCCTGTGCGGACTGCGCATGCTCATCCAGCATGACACTTTACGCAAATGTCCGAATGCTCCCTCTCGCGTGTTGCAAGTCATATATGTTCGACATGAACTAAACGTTGAAAATTCGCGCTGTTTGAACTTTGTCCATTTTACCATTATTTCCCGATTGTATACGTTACGTTCAACGTTTTATGCTATGTACTAGTACTTCCTGTTAGACACCGCAACCAATCAAAGCTAGAATCTGGCAAAAAAAAAAAAACAGTTTTCCGTACCGTGTCCATATACCAGTCCTGGTTTGTACATGTATATTCAAATCTGCTTCGTTATCACGCTGCAAAACAAACTAGGCTAGACAGAAAAAAAATACTATTTACAAATATGTTACGTCTCGTTTTTCGAAATTCCCATTTGTTAACTCTTAGCAGTCGACAAACGTTTATACTTGTCCATTTTTTTATTTTTCTGCAGACAACAATTATTAGATATAGCATAAATTATAAGTTATAACTATGACAAAATGAAAAATATTGTGGGAAAAAGGAGAAAATGCTGGTTACCAGCATTTTCTCCTTTTTCCCACAATGTTTTCACAAGTCTATTTTGCTTGAGGTCGTTAAAACGCGGGCCTGTAATGTAAAGAAGTAGCACGTGATTTTTTGTTAGATAAATGATTCTGTATAAACGTATGAAGGGAATTATGATTATGAAAACGCTACAAAAACTAAATGACATCAAAGCAATGAGAAAGTGAAATTAATTATATAACAAGACACGTTTTGTTTTGTATACTCTGCGGTAACATTATCTGACATTTTGCCACCGTTAAGTGGTGGAGTGTTTTAACAAAAAAAAAACGTTATGACAGTACTTTTAAAGCGACCAGAAACTAGGTTCTGTCTCTTGACAGTTGTTGAGTAAACGGAATAATAACATATATTTATTTTATTTTTTTTCAGTTTATTCTATTTTATCATTATTATTACATTCTTTCAGAATTATAAATACTATTTGATTAAACATATGTTTGGCTTACACTGTAACGTGGTTAAAAAAGAGAGAAAGAAAAGAAGCATATTCAAACAAACAATAATAATAATAATAATAATAGAGTTTCGCTCGCAAAAATGCTCCTTGTATTAGAAGATGTTAACAAGAAATACACGTCTAAATACTGGTTTATTTCTCCTTGTAAATACGTGTAAGATGAATTATTTCCCAGCACTGGTATCATAACGGCAAAATTTTAGACTGGTCCACATCGAAAGCACTCGCAGACGGCGAAATAAACGAAACTCAAACATTGAAACTTGTTTCCAGCAGGGTAGAAAACATTGTGGGAAAAGGAGAAAATGCTGGTTACCAGCATTTTCTCCTTTTCCCGCATTGTTTTCAAAAGGCTTCTATGTTAGGGTCGTAAAAACCAGGGATTGTTTGGTAAAAGGTTAAAAAGTCCCGTTTAGATGATATTACCTGGGTGCATTTGAAAGTACATGTATAAAAAATTCCTCTCCGGATGGGGTTATCACTTTAATTCCGCTGAATTTTAGTTTCTTTTTTAGTTAAAGCTTGATGTCTAGCAAGTTAAAAAACATATACATGGACAAACATTATTTGCTTGTTTCAGATTCGTATTGATAATTTTGAACAGAACGTGCAGTCTGATCTTTGATCTACACTGTCCATTATCTCCCGCTAGATGCCATTCTATAAATACTCATCTATCTGATATGGGCATCCTGGGTACAGAACCGAACCACTTTCCTACGCGACGACCGTTACTTTGAATTTAAAACAAAAAAAGGTTTACTCAATAAAACGCTACCTCGTGCAATTCACTCAACTATGATCACCAGGTTAGAGAAATCTGTTGCTAAATCAGGTCTCATTTCTCCTCAAACATATTGATACGTAAAAGCTATTTTCAACATTGCTACTTTATAGAGCGTAATATTACAGTCAGCCCGCTTTCGGGGCTAGTAGTGATGCGTCATATAAGACAGTCGAATCTTCGAAGAATATGAGATGCGCAGACAACGCTACACTGTCCGATAAGGACATATCATAACCGAAAACCAAAGTTTGAAACAACAATATCTGGGTTATTTATATCGAATAAGAAATTATTATTTTAGACATATCATGACAACAACTCACACATCATGTATGTCCTGGGTTTTAGTAGCACTAAGCCAGGCCTCTGTAGGGTCTTGCTCAAGGATAATCCCGGTATGAAAAACCTAGTGTATCTTGTGAGGATTGAACCTTGGACCTTCAAGTTAGGAGGTCTACACTATGCCACAGTACCCCAGTCCCAGAGGAAAGTGCCGATGAACTGCAGAGAAATGGCCCTCCCCTACAAAATAACCTATGGGTCATTTCATCACGTAGAATAACTGGTTGGGCTCTTTAAAAAAGAAACCAGGAGAGGTCAGCATCAATGTTTTCAAATAGTGTATTGGCTTTTGACTTCAATACATTTTGGTACATGTAAACAAACAAGTAACAAAAGCTACCACGTAGAAACCTCATAATTATGCTTTACATGACGATCATTTGGCCTTCTTGTTGCTTTTTCAATTCGCATGATCTTGTCCAGCAGTCTTCTTTCTCTTTTTTTTTTAACGAAATTCTTCTCTCTTTTTTTTCTGCTGCTTCGAGTTATTTTCTTAATGAAAAATTACAATTATTTGAGGGGTCATTTTCAGACATTGCAAATTAATCTAACAAATATTTTTCTGATATTCGTCATATAAAAATAAACCACGCCTATTTCCTATTTTGGTTTTTTGATATCGCTTTATGTACAAAACCATGACGAAACAGACTGTGTATCAGTACAATCTCTCAAGAAAATTGGATATGGACAGCAAATTCTGTGGCTCTCTACCAGTTAAAATCAACACTGTTGGAGAGGTCTAGTAGCCTCTCCAATGAGCCTGATCATTTCCTTCATACAAGAAACAACACACATTTTCCTCTTTTCTCTCAATGCTTTCAAACGCTAAAACCTTCGGGATCATTTATGCTCAGAATTGTATGGTGAACGATTAAACAAAAATCAAAGGGATTTCTACCAGATATCTACATAAAGTTATGTAAATCTATGATCAGACTGCATGAGAGTACAGCCTCTTCTTCATCTTGCAAAACCAGGGTCCGTATTCACAAACCATTCTTGAGAACAGTTTTATGCTTATTCTTCAGAATTTTGTCAATGTAAAAGTAACAGAACTTCTGATTGGCTAAACTAATTGGTTTAGCCAATCAGAAGTTCTGTTACTTTCACAGACACAAAATATTGAAGATTAAAGGTGGCCCTTTAGATTTTGGGACAAAAATTTTACAAAAATAAAAAAGAAATAATCTGTATACTCCCAAAGCCTTATAATGTTCATTCATAAGACCCCAGTAGCTCGAAAACCATCCAACAACAACAGAAATTAGAGATTTACTACAGCTTAGGCCGACGCTGAACGGAAACACGTTCTATTTTTACATGAGCAACTTGCTCATTTACATACTGGACATACACAGACAAAGTTTCAAACTAAGCGTCTGAAGAAAACATTATGGAAAATAATCACATATTTGTTATTTCGTGGAATTTAAGCGCCATTAGTCACTCGCCAGTCACTTAACATTCCCACAATGCTTGTTTTAATTTTTGGCGCGAAATCTAAAAATAGCTCAAGGGGCTACGTAGCCTTTTAAGGGAATACCATCCAAAAAAATTTTTTTTTTGTAATATTATGATTCTTAATTATTGATGATTTGTATTGTTTTTTCATATAAATTTCAGTGACATATATATTTTTAATTTGGTATGATGTGAAAAATCTAAATACCCTAAAGAACGCTCTTTTGAATGGTGTGCAGGGTACGTTTTTTTTTAAACATCCCTGACAGGCAAATTAAAAAGAATTTGAGTTGAACTCTTTCCGCGCCAAATGCCAGTTTGTTAGGCCTACCTTTTTTCGGCAGATATATATATTACCATTTTTTTTTTTAGCATAATTTTTTCAGAAATTCCTTTGATGTCTATCTTGAAATTATCTTAATATTTTTGTTAAATTCCAGAAAAGGGAGTAATTAGTATATCCCTTTGTAATGAGAATAAAAGTGTGTTTAGATTTATAAATGATAATTCTAAAACGAACAAAAAGGAAAAAGCGACTCGGTGAAAGTAGTACAATAATAGTCATTTTTAACGATAGCAAATTTTGTAGGATAATAATTATTATAGTGGAAATAGTTGTTTTCCATCAGGAGTTAACTACCTTAACTCATTACCACACAATCCCTACTTTTGACACCCCTGAGAAAGCAGCATTTAGAAAACATTGTGGGAAAAGGAGAAAATGCTGGTAAACAGCATTTTCTCCTTTTCTAACAAAGTTTTCTACCTCTCACAAAAACAATTTCAAATTTTCAATCACCTTTATTTTGTCGTCTGCAAATGCTGTCGATTTGGAAAAACTGATTTTGTCATTTGGTAATGAGTTAAAAAAAGCAGATGTTGCGATGCGCAAAAAGTCATAAGTCGGTGGTTTGGTGTAAGAGTCAGTACTTTCCATATGCCACAAACTGATCTTGTCCACTTTGTTATGATGCCATAAATGACAATTTTTTATCTTTAAAAAAATAGATAACCAAATACTGTGACGAAAGCCAGCTTCAGAAAACACTGATGGAGAAGAAGAAAATTCTGGTAAGCAACATTTTCTTCTTTTCCAACAATGATGTGTCTAGAATTTCAAAACAAGCCCTATCATTTATAAAAGATACATTAATTTGTCGTTTGCAAATGCATTAAAATTGGATAGGTTTTAAACTTCGTCATCTAGAGATTTCATCATTTTGATCAGAGGTTGACACTTGACTTATTTCACTTATCGTCTGAAGGTAGATATTTTTTATCATTGTCCATTTTCACAACAACCACATCTAAAAACAGGATGGCAAAAAGGATTATTTTCTTTTTGTTGTTGTTGTTGTTTCACACAACATTTTCATACATATGCCCATTCATGGAATGATTCTCTATTCCTCTTAACTCTACCAAAAGACAAAATTTTAGACTTTTCTAAATTCAAAGCATTTGCAGACGACAAAATAAACTTGACTCAAAAATTGAAACTTGGGACTAAAAGAGTGAAAAACATTGTGGAAAAAGGAGAAAATGCTGGGTGTACCAGCATTTTCTCCTTTTCCCACAATGTTTTCAGAAGTCTTCTTCTTCTGGGTCGTAAAAAAACAGGGATAATTAATCAGGCAGCTGTCTGTGGAAAATATATATATTGAACTTCTTTAACCCTTTACTCCATAGATACTCATTTCTACGCATTGCTTGTGGGAGCCTTTGGAAAACATTGTGGCAAAAGGTGAAATTGCTCGTGACGAGCAATTTCACCTTTTGCCACAATGTCTTCTACACTATCAAAAGGTGTTATATACACAAAAGAAACGGCTTCATCCTTGCTGTTATTTAGGGTCAATTAGAGATACCATAGAAATGCCTTATGGGGTAAAGGGTAAACGAAAGAGACAAGTGTAATTGATTTTTTCGGACCTTGTGGATCGTAATTTGTTCAGAATAGGAAATTACGTAGTCTTATCTTGTATTTACCCTAGCTCTGAACCAAACGACAAAATTTATCCTAGTCAGGGCCAAACCGAAAGCTTTTGAACTGAGAAATAACAAAAAAAAAACAGTGCTACAAAAATAAGGAGATATTGTATTTTTGATAGGATGAAAAACAATTTTGGACAATGAAAGGAAAATGCTGGTTTCTGTCATTTCCCCCTTTCCCCAGAAAGTTTTCAAAAGGCTTCTTCCTCTGGTGTCATTAAAAGTCGAGATTTTTAACATCAAAGTTACTTTGAGAAAAGAGAAAATGGCAATCTCTAGTTTGTGCATTCAGAAGATGATCTCTCTAACCAACATTTCGCAACTTGTTGCCGTTTCGGTTAGTAAGGTCAAAATCAGTTCGAATGTCTAGGCCAGCCTCTCATCGGCACAGTACCAGTACAAGTTTTCAAAAGATATTGGACTAAACAGCTATGAATTGACGGTTTTTTGCATATTTATTTTGTGAAGCCAGACGTGTCTGCAGGATTTACTCTGCGCTCCAAGAGTTCAAGAAATGAAACTAAGTGAAATGAGAGAGAGAGAGAGAGACAGACAGACAGACAGACAGACAGACAGACAGACAGAGACAAATGGTGTGGTAGAGAAATGGTGTGATAAGGAGGCAGACAGACAGAGAGAGAGAGAGAGAGAGAGAGAGAGAGAGAGAGAGAGAGAGCAAGAAACAGAGACATACGCAGACAGACAGATAGATAGATAGATAGATAGATAGATAGATAGATAGATAGATAGATAGATGAGAAAGCAGGAATCGCGTTGGGAAAGGGCAGAAAGGGATCTGAAGGGACTTGGAAATACCGGTAACTCATCTGTGGCATGCAAAACTAGAACTATTTTCTGTAGTAAATAAATTCTATACATTTATTCATAAAAGAATACTTCTTTTATTTTTCTCTCTACATATATCAACAAAATATCAACAAAAACAACAACAACTTCGTCACAGTTCTCCAAGTCTGTAGCTTCTCAACTGTCGTTTTTTGTTTCTTTTATACGTAATCATGAAATAAATTTAAATTCCACACAGTGAGCTCTCAATCTTTGTTACTCTCTTTCTATCTTTATCTCTAGGAAGTACTCGTATATATGTGTCCAGGTCTCCAGATGGAGGGAGTGATTTTGATTTCGAAATTAAAAAAAAAAATTAAATATTCTCCACTAAACCCGATGTTATGGTTACTCATTAGAATCGTCTCATCGAGACGATTCTAATGAGTACCCACAACATTGGGTTTAAAAGAGAAATAAAGGATTTAGAATACCATCATTTCCTCTGTTTAAGGTCAATTCATAATGAAGATAAACTATGTATTTTCTTTTTTGTTACAGGTTAAAACCTTTGTATCAGGATAAGTCTAAAATTTGTTCTTTTGGTGAAGAGTTATAACGAGCATATTTGTTTCAAGTTACCCGTAGCAGATATTAACTGCAAAGAATTATGGATTGAATCGGAATCAAACGCACGTTTACAGTTTGAAAAAAAAAATCTATAGTTTAACTAATCCTCGTTTTTGCCACAATGTTTTCAAAGAACTTTTTGGTGATTATCCACTCATCTAATAGTTTTGTCCGCAAAAAATTGTTTGAAACGATTTTCAGCAATGTAACGATATAAAATATAATGCAAAAATTCAAATATACGTTATCAGAAAAAAAATAAACCAAAGTGCAAAGTTGTCCATTTTGTATCAAATCTTCTTTCTGCAAAATTTTAAATCTTTAAATCAAATAAATGAAGATTACGACGCCAATATAAAAGCTCATAAGCTGCGATTTCAAAGTTCATTTTGCTGGAAAATTTTCATTTTATCTTAATTTAATTCTAAACCAAAGATCGGACTTCACTTTCTGCATATAAACAACCTAATAAACATCAGAAATGCAATTTTAATGTGTTTACCATAATGTCACAGTAAATAGGACTGTGTGCATAATACTAGTAGATCAGATTACAGTTTCGTGCTGTCTGATCTCTATTTAAATTGGTCGCTAAGATAACTACAGTTGAGAAGGGCTTTCAAAGGGCTAGAAAAGATAGAATATGCCATAGTAGTCTATATATCATCGGTTTACATAAAAAAGCTCGTAACTACAGCTTGTTTCAAGCTGTATTTACGAGGTTTTTGAAGTAAACCGACGATATGCGGATCTATAATTAATAAAGACGTATTACTTTTATTTGAATAAATTTCATCGCGGGAATGCATTAAGCCCCATCTTCCTAGAGCATGGGTCAATTGGTTTTGCCGAGACATCTCCATGCATAACAATGTGACCTATCATGCAAAAAGGGAACTTCTGGGAACTGCGAAAAGTGTCAACCCTGGTCAGACTGCGCGAATTGCGCAGGCTAGCCAGCTTTGACACCTTTCGCTTTAATGACATTTTCTGTATGAAAAGTGGTCATTGTACCTTGTTAGACAATCATTTTTGAATTATCAGCTTAAACTGACCTGCACTATCATTGATCTGTTTTCATCTAATTGATGTACAGAATTCAAAGATGGTCAATTTTTGAGGATGTGTCACATATAATTTTAACTAGTAGCTCTTAATTCGCGTGAAATGTACCTGAACCATACTGTCTTTCAACAAAACTCTCTTCCTGTCTATATGATTTTCAGTAAACCTTTTATTATTGCGTCATAACATAGGTCATCACTTATTGTACTCTGGGTGTGGAATGTAACTGAGGTGCGCCGGGCGACCAGATGGCAGCACTGTCTAACACGTTTCTTGGAGAAACAGGATTGGTTGCCTGGTTCTCGGCCATTCCTAACGGCAAAGATGATGGATTCTGTCGATACATCAAATCTGGTGCCCCGCTTCCAACACCCACATACATGGGTCTGCTCATCTGACCGAAAGACCCATACGCTGGAATGCTGGGATAGACGTTTGGAAGCCCAAGTCCGTATAATCCATTTGCTAGAGACAGTTGTAGGGTACTTATATTTCCACTTTTCAAGTCTATGATTTTAGGCGGTGGACTTGGTATCTTGTCAAATACGTCTGTCCTTCTTCTTTTAGACGGATTTTCGTTTGTTTCATAGAAATCCTTATCATCACAAGTACTAGAAGACGTGCACTTGTCTTTTGTATCAGTACCAATAATACTGTCTATCGTAAATAACTTCCTTTTTATACCAGAAAACTGTGAGACACCGCTTTTACTTACAGCATCCAATGCTTTATTGTTATACGAACACGAGGAACTATTACTGTTGGTGAATGGTTTAAATCTATCTGCCACGTCAGTAGACTCTCTGGAATTTTCATCTTCAGAAGAACTTGAACAAACATTTATACCACTATCATCCACAGATAAGATGCGATTCTCCTTTTTCACACGAACAAGATCAGAGTTGTCTGTTTTCACAGTCTCGGTTAAATCACTATTGGAGTCAGCATCAGAATCATTGTAATTGTCGTCGCAAACATTTACATCTCGACCATTCATCTCAGTCTCTTCCTTGAAGGGAACTTTTACTCTTCGCTTACGTCTTCTGTAGTTTCCATTTTCGAACATTTCCTCGCAATTAGCGTCCAATGTCCAATAGTTCCCTTTTCCTGGCTTTCCTTTCTCTCTCGACACTTTTACAAAGCAATCATTCAGACTAAGGTTATGTCTTATACTATTTTGCCAACCCTGCTTGTTATCATGATAATACGGAAAACGTTCCATTATAAACTGGTAGATTCCATTCAGAGTCACTTTTCTGTCCGGGGCATTCTTTATAGCCATTGCTATCAAGGCAATGTATGAGTACGGTGGTTTCTGTGGCTGTTCCCGTCTCTGTAATTCTTCGATCATTCTCAAAGCGTAGGCTCGATTGATGTCTGCCGGGTGGTAGTACATTCCCGGGTACCCGTAACCACCGACAGGTCCAAGGCTACTGTAGGATGCTGGTGGAAATAATCCGGTATATAGAGATGGCATTCCATGTGGCACCAAGTCGTTCTGAAGTCCAGCTGGTGAAGACATTTTCTTTTTTCCTTGACGTATCACTTAAAAAAAACAAAACTTATACACGACTTTGTCGAGAAAAAAACTCGAAACAAATCAGCAATCTACATACGTATATGTTTGACTTTTAATATTATCTGAATCGTCTTTCGGTGAATTATTTTACTACACTGTATTTGTAATAATAGTGTTATCAACACAGTTTTTTTTTTTTTTCATTTAATATTCTAACTAGATATGTTGCTGGAATCCCGAAAGGACCGTGAATGTTTTTCGTTTGGAACAGGCTGTAATATTTATATTCCCACTCAGAGGATTATTATTCTTTCTAATTGTAAATGGTTAAATAAATGGTCGATTACAGAAATAACACTCAACTGCCGTCACCCCTCCCGGCAATTTGGTGTCAATTATCATGACGTCACGACGTGCTTCGCCAATTAGCGAATCAAATTACACGTTGAGTAAACTTTGCGGTGTTAAGCCACGGTCGTTGTCCCGCCCACCCATGCGCAGAAAAACAGAAAGAGGAATCGATGTTTATTTTGAAAATTTAATCCTAGAAATTTGGCCACCCAAAATATAAACATTATTTTGACGTGAATTTACAAAGTATTTCCCGTCTTCTGTTATTCTAGAAACTCATCGCCATTCCGATAAATTTCAAATCAGATCTGGACTGGTTTATTTAGACGAGTTTTCAACAGATTGTGTTTTACTAAAGAGCAATGTTAACAAACAGAAAACACGCGTAACCCTTCTTCTAGAGAGTGCAAAATGAAAGGAACAGAATCAACCAATGTAGATCTATAGGTCTTAAATATTTTTCCTAAATGGTTATACTAAATTTCAAATACTTGAGGCTGGTCTTAAAAAGGACTAAGATCAGATTGAATTGCTGGACCAGCTGATTTCCGTCTGCTCTCTTTGAATATTAAAAAGATAGAGCAGACAAAACATATAAATACGGATTAACAAACTACTTCTCGAATATTAACCCTAACCAGACGACATAATTTTAGACCCGTCTAAATTGAAAGCAGTTGCAGAAGACTTTTTCAATGTGGCTTAAATTGTGCAATTGTTTATTGATAGGGTAGAAAACATTGTGGGAAAAGGAGAAAATGCTGGTAACCAGCATTTTCTCCTTTTCTCACAATGTTTTTTAAAAGATTCTTTCCAAAGGTCGTCAAAAGTCGTCATTGTGTGGTAAAGGGTTAATTTGCATCAGTAAACTTCTAAAATATTTTTGTAAAGTAGAGATAGTAACAGTTTATATAAAAATGACGGTACGAAAAGAACACGCAATTCAATGTTGCAAAAGATGCACGTTTCCTTACACAAACTTTTTTTACTTTTACCAAACAGTTTACAAAACAAACATGTCTTTTACCAGACAAAATCCATTCATCCGCCATTGATAATATGTTTTACAATTTTAAAAGATCTAAAAGAGACCATTCTATAAATCATACCGGACTTAAAGTAATCGCGGAATAGAATGAAATTCTGGAATTGCTTGTTGATTTACGTCTAATTTTCTTTACTCGCTTAACTTTTTACCAAACGAAAAAAAATTCAGACACGTCCAAATTGAAAGGATTTGAGACCACAAATTTAACATAATTTCAAATAAGAAATTTGTCTCCCAATTAGTAGGAAACATTGTGGAAAAAGGAGAAACGCTTCGAAAGTCTTAAATTATATCGTTTGATAAAACGATTAAAAAGACGTTTGTTTCGCTGTATTGTGATAAAAGCGCTGACAGATATTCAATTCTATTCAGTCTCCTTTCATCATGTGGCTCGAGATGGCGGAGATGAGGCAGAAACAAAATGGCGGATGTTTATGTAATAAGATAATGAAAAACAATTTGTCAGGGATTATCAACTGAATCACATTTTTCAAATGGACACTTAAAAGTGGCCCTTCAGATTTTGGGCCGAAAATTTTACAAATATACAAAATAATCATCCTTATACTCCCTAAGCCTTTTAATTATCATCCATAAAATCGCAGTAGCCGAAAACCAACAGACAACAAGAGAATTAGAGATTTACTACGACGCAGGTCGACACCGACGGGAAACACTGTCTATTTTTACATCAGCAACTAGCCCATTTCCATACCAAAAATACGCAGACAATGCTTCAAACATATATAGCGTTTGAAGATGGAAATGTTACATGATCATTTTTTTCTGTTGTTAAAGGATTGAAAAATATCACAAATAACTTGCGTACGTTAAAGAGAAACTGTCAAAAACATTTCTAAAGATTATCCCATCATAATGAAATTATGGTATACTAGTATATGTTGCAGAGATTAGCTTATCCAATGAAAGTTACCCATCAGCCTAACACACTTTGTCTATATCGTATTACTTGTTATCAAACGATTAACTTCTTACCCGACGACAAAATCTTCCTTGTTGAAAGTATTTGTGACCCATCACGCAAAAAAGGGACCGTCTGGGAATTCTGTACGTCAATTAGATGAAAACAGATCAACGATAGTGCTGGTCAGTTTAAGTTGATAATTCAAAAATGATTGTATAACAAGTTACAATGACCACTTTTCATACAGAAAATGTCATGAAAGCGAAAATTGTCAAACCTGGTCAGCCTGCGCGATTCGCGCAGACTGACCATGTTGACACTTTTCGCAGTTCCAAGAAGGTCCCTCTTTGCGTGATGGGTAACATTTGCATACGACAAAATCGATTTGTTCAAATTATGAAATTTGTCCGTGAAAGGTTAGAAAACGCTGTCGAAAAAGGAGCAAATGCTGGTCACTGGCATTTTTTTCCTTTTCCTGCAATGCATTCAACAGCTTTTTGCCTGAGTGGTAAAAACTTGGGGGTGTGTGGTGAACGGTCAAATGCAAGAAAGAAGACGATGGAGGGATTCTAGCAACATTTGACCACAAAGTCGCACCAAGTAACATGAGGGTTCACGGATTAACTTTTGGACCAACAAAAATCACAACGAAATAAACGTTTTCAAATTGTTAAACACGTCAAGAAACTCGTACACATGTTCTAACGTGTCGGAGACACATTGCTAAGAAAATCGGACAGTCCAGAACCAAAATCAGACTGCACGTTCTGTGCAGTCTGATCTCGATTATTCACTGTCCGCAAAAGGTTTTAAAGGCATGCTTATCTCTGAAAGGATTAAAACAGATTTGTTGAAGATTAATTAATTAAAAACCACGAACCAGACATTTTGATATAGATGTTTTGGTTGCACTTTTACCTGTTGATATACGAATTAATGGGATTGCTGATTACAGTAGAAAGTCTGGGGAAAGATTTCGCTACAGATTAACTGATTATAGATCTTCAGCAGACGTCTTTCAAAAAATCTTACGAAACAGAATAGAACAGGTTTTTTTTTTTGTTTTAATCTTGACGTTACCGCCCATAAGGTCAAGGACGACATCATATGAATACGTCATGTTGCTTAATTGTTTTTAAAAAAATATATATTTTACATCGATTGAAAAAAAAAGTTGTTACAACGTATACTGATTCCTCTCGAATCTGCTTCATAGGAACTACACAAGTACTCGCGCCGAATGTGTAGGCAAAATGAAAAATTTCAAAGTTGGCTCCTGCTCCCTGGTATCGAACTCAGGGATCTTATAGTTACAATACCGATGCTCTACCTCACAACCACGGATACCACATAATGTTCAATGAAATGTTTATGTGAGAAGCATGTTATATACGTAAATTAAGGTTGTTTACTTATAACATTCCAAGAAAAGGAGTAAGTGGTTTGGGAAAAATATTGTGCGAACTATATCGATTCGGTAACCTTTTAGCATGTATATCGGTGTGCTGGCCGCCACAATATAACTGAAAAATCTTCAAAACGACATTTGAGTCTAAACGAACGAACGAACACAACATTTTTTTAGACCATGAAACTCGCTGTAATTGGCAAAACTATCAGTTCATCCCTGTATCATGATAGTGGAATGTCAAGGCGGTGCCTTCTAAGCAGAGTCTGCTGTTTATTTATGTGTCTATTTCTGTCATCATTCAATCACCAGCTTTGTTAA
Organism: Tridacna crocea; assembly: GCA_943736015.1. Taxonomy (NCBI): domain Eukaryota; kingdom Metazoa; phylum Mollusca; class Bivalvia; order Cardiida; family Cardiidae; genus Tridacna; species Tridacna crocea. Next base: position 41,652,322 of record OX031065.1, read on the forward strand.
CCCTTAAGCTGTTTAGCGCGACTCAACTGACCTTTATGCGGGTGATGTGGATTAAGATCAGACAGCACGTTATGTGCAGTCTGATCTTGAATGTACATTGTCCGGGAAGGACACATTATTACACAAGACATAATTTTGAGATGACAATTTGTGGGTTTTTACTTTTTAGTATCGAATCGAACATTTCTTTATAGTTATTGAGCAGTATAAGGGTTTAGTCTAAGACTCCAAAGTGTGATCCGACAGGCTGCTTGCGGACAAAGTCGATCCAAGATCAGACTGCGCGGAGCGTGCAGTCTGATCTTGGTTCTACATTGTCCGATACGGAAAGGTTGTTTCTTCAAGAAGAACTTTGAAATAGCAATATATGGGCGCCTTTTAACTATAACAATTTACACGGAATTTTCATTTTTTTTTTTTATAGCTGTCAAGAGTTTAAATAAATAAATAAATAAAAGAGTAATAATAATACCATTAAAGAAAATCGTGGAAAACGTTAGATAATCAACAAGAATAAAAGATTAGCAGTCAAACTGAGGGAAAAAGTTTGCGACAGGAGGAGCAATCAGGAGTCATCGTTAATCCATCGACTGCTACTCACTGACCTTTAAGCGGGCGATGTAGATCAAGATCAGACTACACAGAACGTGCAGGCTGATCTTTGATCCACACCGTCTGTTAGGGACATATAATTCCCCAGAAATATGCTTTCGAAAAGGCAATTTTTGGGTTTTCTATAATCGAATTGGAAATCGTATTTAGTTATTTAGCAGGATACGGGTAAAAAAGTAGCACGATTCAATAAAAAAAAAATGCAAAAGTCAGTATGTAAGTCCATATCAATATTTATTATTGTTGTTGTTATTGTTTTTTTTTTGTTACTGTTATTGATTTTTTGGAGTCTTATTTCTTCATTTGCGGTTTCTCTTTGTTTTTCATGCTTTCGTCCTTGACTCCCCCTTTGAGTCGCAACTGTATATGGATACATAGCGTTGCAAAAGTGCAATAAACGTAAAATGAATACAACGTAAATGAATAAATAAATAAAGAAAGAAAGAAAGAAAGAAAGAAAGAAAGAAAGAAAGAAAGAAAACCTAGCACAATTCATTAGTATTTATTTTTACAAAATTATTTAATTAAACTAATTTCACATCTAATTACATGTTAACAGTTAGAAATTGCTAACATATGGTAAGAAATGTGTGCGTGATAAATTTTGCAAGCAAAACTTATTCTTTTATTGATACTGAAATTGTTTAATTAGAAAGAATTTTTTTCCTATCACTGTTGCGTAGGTATACTTCAAATCATAATCTTGTTTTTTCTTTATAATAAGAACTACTCGTTCATTTACATTTGTGAAATTTCTCTCTCTCATTCTTTCTTTTTTTATTAGAAATAGCATCTCTTAATGGCAACTTTAATTTCGTCTTGAAGCAGACATTTTTTTGACAACGTTGTAGCAAAAGGAGAAAATTGTACGCAAAGAGTAATCTATCATAAAACAAATATTCAGAGCTCTAGATAGAGGGAGTAATTTCGATTTCAAAATTGAAAATAGTGATTGTTCTCCACTAACCTCTATGTTATTTTATCTAATTCATTACCATACAATCCCTATTTTTGACGACCCTGAAAAGGAAGCCTTTAGAAAATATTGTGGGAAAAGGAGAAAATGCTGGTAACCAGCATTTTCTCCTTTTCCCACAATGTTTTCTACCCTCACTTAACAAAATTTATTTTTTGTTTTGTCGTCTGTAAATGCTTTCGATTTGGACAAGCCTTAAAAATCGTTGTTTGATGCCTATATTGAAACATGATTTACAAATATTTCATCCAGTATAGTTTTGTCTACTTTTTTATTATTACCTAAAGGAAGTTTAGACGACTGAGAACTACTAAACAATGTCTGTACCAAGAAACTTAACCCTATCCCAAACAATCCCTGGTTTTTACGGGTCTGGAATAGTAGCCTTTTGAATACATTGTGGGAAAAGGAGAAAATGCTGGTAACCAGCATTTTCTCCTTTTCCCACAATGTTTTCTACCCTATCATAGACACAAACCATCTTTTCAGCAAGAGTTGAATTGTCGTCTGCAAATGCTTTCAATTTCGTTTGATCCAAAAGTTTGTTGTTTGGGAAAGGGTTAAGAAAGCAGTTCACATAAATACCCACAACATCACATAGTTTACTTATTGAATCTGGGAGGCATGGTACAATAAGATTACCCAGACACGAACGGATATGTCGTCATTGTGATTTAAACTCAACTGAAGAGAATTTCATTTTATCATTGAATGTCTTTTCTTTTCATGTTTAGGCAAAAAGTTAATAAATTTAAATGTATAGTTTGTCCAAGTGTGTACAAAATTATTATGATGTTTCGTTTAATTAATTAATCTTTATAAGCTTACAAAACTAGCATTTGAAAACAAAGAATGCCCTTAATTCATAACGTTTCATATAAAATCTCACATTCCTGCGTAACACTGCTTGCGACGAAATGCCAATTTTCTATACATTGACTATTTTTGCTGCAGTGTATGAAATGATACATATCTTTTTTTCATATTTTTTCACGTATTATGTGTTATTTCTATGATGTTGTACCCACAACGTATTTCTATGATGTTGTACCCACAACGTATTTCTATGATGTTGTACCCACAACGTATTTCTATGTACAAGTGGGAAATAAAGCTACTACTGCTACTACTATTACTATATAGAGAACGGCAAAGGGTTACAGGGTTCAACCATGGAAAAGAAGTTTAGGGTGTTTTCCTGTTTTAGTTTCTGCATTCGACCCGGAGGGAATCTTTAAATTTTGAGCAAACAGCTTCCTTACTAATCCAATATTTTAGCCACTCGGCGCTCGTTTGATGGATTTAAACACCGACTTTAACAGGTGTTGGACAAATATGTTATTAAATAATAAATTCAAAGAACAGGCTTTTAAACGTATCAACTTATTATAGAAAGAGGAAAACATTGCTTTAGAATCCCCCCGGCACAAACTTAACCCGTCACCACACAGTTCCACGTTAAAAGACTGAAAGGAAAAGGACTTAATTTTTTTTTATCAAACAATCACTGATTTTACGACCCTGAGACAGAAGCCTTTTGAAAACATTGTGGGAAAAGGAGAAAATGCTGGTTATCAGCATTTTCTCCTTTTCCCACAATGTTTTCTACCCTGCTGGTAACAAATTTGAATTTTTGAGTTCCGTCTATTTGGTCGTCTGCAAGCTCTTCGAATTTGGACCAGTCTTTTGTTGTTGTTGTTGTTTGGTAAAGAGTTAATGACAGTAAGTAAACAAGGCTTTTGAAAACATTGTGGGAAAAAGGAGAATAATTATGCTAATGATAACCATTTTTCTCCGTTTTCCCACAACGTTTTCTACAATTTTTACTCCAAGTGTCAGACTTATTTTGTCGTCTGCAATTGTTTTCATTTTGGACCAGTCAATTTTTTTTGTCGTTTGGTAAAGAATTTACATATTTAATGCTAAAAGTAAGTTTTCATTGTCTTTGCTGGTAATATGATTTTGCCCTGACGGTTAAAAGTTTTTTTTTATTAATAAAAAAGAAGGAAACCCAGATGATCTAGACCCAGAACTTCTGTTTATTGGCTTCTGTTAAAGTCTTTTAACTTTTTACCCGATATGCCAATTTCAGGCTGTTCCATTACAGCAGCAAATAAACATATGATGTCAAAAATATGGACAAATGAGAATACAAATATCTGATTGAGTGGAAAACATTGTATGAAAAGGAGAAATTGCTCGTTACGAGCAATTTCTCCTTTGCGCACAATGTTTTCAAAACCTGTCTGTTGTTGATACGCCAAAATGAGTATCTATCGAGTATAGGATTTAAAAAATAACTATGCTTACAAAGTCAATTTAATTTGAGCTTTATAAATGAAAGAAGAGACAAAACGACTAGAAAGCCAAAGAACGGTTGGATGATGATGACGACGATGATGATGATGATAATGCTGCTGCTGATGATGATAATGTTGATGATGATAATGATGATGATGATGATGATGATGATGATGATGAAGATAATGCTGCTGCTGCTGCTGATGATGATGATGGAAAAAAAGTATAATGGCTTATTCTTAATTTTAAAAACTTTTAGATTATAGATTTATTGATGAAAAACAGAGAGACAGAGAGACAGAAAATGAGAATGAGAATAGAGAGAGTGCCGAATAAGTTTCAACATAAGCACTCAGTTCAACAATTAATAGTAAAACAGTGGCAGATCAGGCTTTCTTTCGTCCTTTTTTGAAACTTCTTTATTTCCTCCATTTCGGATCTACGACGGTGGGAAAGTAAGAAATATATCCGTTTATCAAGACAAAGCAAGGAATTAAAGAAAATGGACTAATAGACAGTTGAGACAGGAAGATATAGTTCAAACGGTAGCGGGTGCGAGTTTTAACTGATCTGTATAAACAGAGTACATTTATTTTGTATTATATTGGATAATAGAGTCTAGGAAAAGATTAAAGATGGTGGAAAGATTTTAACCCTTTGCCATTATATCATCGGCTTTGACGAACAAGGTGGGGGAAAAGGTTTTTGAAAACATCGTGGGAAAAGAAGAAAATGCTGGTAACCAGCATTTTCTTCTTTTCCCACAATGTTTTCTACCATTTTAAAAACAAATACAATCATTTGTGCCACATTTCATTTATTGACAGCTTTCAATTTTGACCAGTCTAAAATTTTGTCGTCTGGTAAGGGTTTTAATCCTTATCTTCCTAAATAAGACAAAAAAAAATGGTAGTAAAAACAAGAATAATGTTATTTTAAACTTAAATTTTTGGAGAAAAAATATCTCCTTAGCGGACAATGTAGATCCAAGATCAGACTGCACGTTCTGTGCAGTCTAATCTTGATCTTCACTGTCTGCAAAAGGTCAGCTAGTCATGCCTAGCAGCCTAAGGGTTGAGGGGTCCTGCTGCCTCCAAAGGCAGAAAATAGATGTTAATGTAAAAGATTATAACATCTTAACTCTGTCCCAAACAAGCCCTGGTTTTTACGTGTCTGCAGTACAAGTCTTTTGAAAACACTGTGGGAAAAGGAGAAATTGCTCGTAACGAGCAATTTCTCTTTTTCCCACAGTGTTTTCTACCCTTTTTGAGAACGTTCTGCGATTTTCTCAAAATCTAAAATTTTCGTCTGCAAACTCTTTCAGTTTGGAAGGGTCCAAAATTTGTCATTTTGGAAAGGGTTAAGAAAATCTTGCAATCTCCCAGTGACTGGATCCGATCTTTTTTATTCAATCTTTCTCTCGCTGAATCGAGTTTGTACCAGACTGCAAAACTTTCGACTGGTCTATTTTGAAAGCATTTACAGGCGACAAATTTAATGCAGCTCAACTTATGGGAAATGTCTTTAAAAGGATTAGAAAACATTGTGGGGAAAAGAAAGATAATGATGGCCACAAGCGTTTCCTTTTTACTACAATGTTTTAACGCATTCCCAGATGACAAAGTTTTAGACTTGTTCAAATTCAAAGCATCTGCAGACGGCAAAAGAATAGTGACTAAAAATGGAAATTTGTCCTGAGATGGGTAGAAAACATTGTGGTAAAGGGAGAAATGCTTGTTACCAGCATTTTCTCCTTTTCCTACAATGGTTTCAAAAAGCTTTTATCTCAGGGTCGTTAAAAGTCGTCATTGTGTGGTAAAGGGTTAACCAATTCTGAAAGTAACATTTATAAACATCCATTGATTTTAAAAGCTTTTACCAAACGTTCTCGTACTTTAACAACCCTGAGAGGAGGGGTTTAAAACAATACCAAAAAAGGAAAATGCATTTTCTACCTTTCTATCTAAAAGACTGAAAGGAAAAGGACTTAACTTTTTTTTATCAAACAATCACTGATTTTACGACACTGAGACAGAACCCTTTTGAAAACATTGTGGGAAAAGGAGAAAATGCTGGTAACCAGCATTTTCTCCTTTTCCAACAATGTTTTCTACCCGGCTGGAAACAGATTTGAATTTTTGAGTTCCATTTATTTGCTCGTCTGCTTTGAATTTGTACCAGTCTTTTTTTGTCGTTTGGTAAAGAGCCAATGACAGTAAGTAAACAAGGCTTTTGAAAACATTGTGGGAAAAGGGAGAATGCTGAAACCATGCAGCATTTTCTCCTTTTTTTTTTCCACAACGTTTTCTACTATTTCCTAGAAACTTTACTCTAAGTGTCAGAGTTATTTTGTCATTCATTAAAATGCTTTCTGCTCTCCCATAGATAAAACACCCTTTATATGTCACCAAGTCAACAACTATTTATGCTTTTAAAATGGATGTGTGTGCTTTTTTCCCCGTCTGGTAATGAGTTATAAAGGCAAAAACAAGCTTGAACAATCACATAGTGTTACAGAATATTATAATGAAGACTGAGATCACTGTGTAGTTTGATTTTCATTTATCATCATCATCATCATAAAAGAAATATCAAAAAAGGATATCGGGCATGAGATTTCCTGTCGCCTCTGTCATGTCGTTTAGTCGAAAACTAGAGCAATAAATTTCAGAGGACCACTGAACTATCTATTTGACACGCAGGAACGAGTTGCCACAGAGATTTTGCATTTATTTTTAAAAGGCTACAATCGAGGAAGTAAACAAAAAAATCTTGGCTCTGTAATCAAAACTCTAGAGAAGTGATATAGACACATAGTTAATCTTATGATGAAGCTTTTTTCACTCATCACCGATAAGAAAAGGGAAATTACTCTAATAGTGCAAAGCAAAACGTAAACAACTTCAAGACAGGCTAAGGAAATGCTGCAGCCTTTGAAAAGACTTGTTGCATGGCGTGCACTTACATCCTTCAGAAGTTTGAAACGAAATTTGTCAATGCGAGATGCAGCTGATCTAAGGTTAGCTAATGTGTTTATTAAAAAAAATAAAAATAATGCAATGCGCAATAGTATGAATTACGCTTGAACTTTGGAGCACAGGAATCGGACGTTTATTTGGTAAAAATAGCTAAATGTCAGCCGAAGTGGTCACTCTCTCTTATAAAATATACAAGGAATGCAATGGATTTCGGATCAAAATTTGACATGACTGTCACCGAAAATCATCGCTGAAAATAGGGTCAAATCAGTATTAGCCGACATAAACACACATCTACCGTGCTCTTAAATATCTAATCTTTCGATTTATTATGTCCCTACCTGCCGTGAATCACTCTTTCCGTGTCATTCATCGGATTTCCCTAGGGCGACACATATTCTTTTGTATAATGAGGGACGACTTTCTATAAGGCGCAATTTTGTATAATGCGTGCCCTTTAATTAGCGTGACCGTTTCAGCATAAATATGGAATGAGAGACAACATTAGTGATTACCCCCGATTCGGTGACTAGCTCCGATGTTATTTTTGTGATTGTTTCCCTGCTACCCAGTCACAAAAATAATTTTGGAGCAATCCTTCAGACAGAAAGGTAGGACAACACATGTATTTTAGAAGAGGGCCTTAATGGCACCAGTACCAGTGATGTACACTTTGTAGACACCTGTTTTGGTCCTTTCCTCTTGCCTCAGACATAGCGGCAACTTGAGGAAAAAAAGATTGTCAGGTTCTTGGTAAGGTGTATCTCTAGCCTGTTAGGCTAGAGGTAAGGTACTATATGGGTCTGGAGACTCAAGGGATCAAGATACGGTATTGTGCATGGAGACAATATTAGTAGGACTGGTTCCTAGTCTCAATAATGATACATATATGTAGTAAATGTCATATCATTAGAGGCAACCAGTTGAAAAGTAACATTTTTTGGCTAATGGCAGGGCCAAACAGGGGTTGAACTGTTTAGAATCATTAGCCACTCCAAATCAAGAGTGTTATTTGCTAACAGTGTTTCGAAATTCTCCTTGCTCAAAGTTGCTAAAACTAGGGATTGTGTGCTGAAGGCTTTTAACTCTTTACCACACAATCCCGCCTTTTAATGACCCTGAGTAAGAAGTCTTTTTAAAACATCGTAGAAAAAGGAAAAAATGCTGGTAGCCAGCATTTTCTCCTTTTCCCACAATGTTTTTTACCCTTCCCAAGACATTATTTCAGTTTTTGAGCTACATTGAAATTGTCGTCTGCAAATGCTCTCAATTTGGACTGGCCTACAATTTTCTCATTTGGTAAAGAGTAAACCATTTTTCTGAATAGTCATTCTCATCCTATAGGTTTTTTACACTACTGCAGCATGGACAGGAAAAGCAGCTCGATCTTCAGAGAAAAAGGTTAGACCAACTTTAATTATTTGTCGGTAATTTTCTGATAGCTCTCCCTAACCCTGTGAAATACATGTAAATGTGAAATATTATGTTGTAGTATATTTCCTGGTGCTTGTACTTAACTCTTAACCCTTTACCCCATAAGGTATTTCTATGGTATCTCTAATTGACCCTAAATAACGGCAAGGATGAAGCCGTTTTTTATGTGCATAGGACACCTTTTGATAGCATAGAAAACATTGTGACAAAAGGTGAAATTGCTTGTCACGAGCAATTTCACCTTTTGCCACAATGTTTTCCAAAGGCTCATATAAGCAATGTGTAGAAATGAGTATCTGTGGAGTAAAGGGTTAACCAAACGACAAATTTGTAGGCTTGTCCAAATTGAAAGCAGTTGCAGACGACAAAATAAGTGTGGCTCAGAAAATATCATTTCTTTTGGGAATTGTAGAAAATGTTGGTTACCAGCATTTTCTCCTTTTGCGACAATGTTTTCAAAAGGCTTCTTTCTCAGGGTCGTTAAAAGTCGGGATTGTGTGGTAATGGGTTAATTTTTGAGCAGCGTGAGAAAATTTGATATCGCGCAAAGGTCCAGAGCGATGTCAAAACTTTTTAATGCAGCGAGAAGTAAAATACAGGCACCAGGAAAGTTACTACAACATAATATTTCTTTTATTATACAGTGTCATGGGCGGATCCAGAAGGGGGGGGGGCAGGGTTCCGGACCCCCCAATTTCTCTCCACCTATCAATCTGGTCACATAAATTTACTGTTTACTTTCAAGTTTCATGAGCTTTTGCTCATTTTCATCTTTTTATGGCCTACGGCATTGTTCACTGCCGTCGAGATGCCATTTTTGTTATGTTAGTTAAGCGTCAATAGTCATGTGCAAGTCATGTGCCAGTCATGTGATATTCCCACAATCCTTTGTTGGTTTCTGGGGCGAAATCTCAAAATACCATAGAAGGGAAAACTGTCAAATTTTTTTTGTAATTTTATGATTCTTAATTATTTAGGATTTGCATTGGTTTATTTTATTTTTTTTTTTATAAATTTCAGTGATATATACATCTTTTTTTAGGAAAAATCTAAATACCCACCTTTAAGAGTAAGAAAAGACATACATCTTTTGATTTACTTGAATTTTTTTTGCAGTGGTACTCTTTCACACAGAATAGAGGTGAATGGAGTCAGATTGCATTTTGAGACAGCAGGGGAAGGAAACGATATATTGTTGTTGTTACCTGGTGCTTTAGGTATGTGTTGTCTCAACCCACAACCAGATGAAAGAAAAAAATTAGAAGGGTAGCATTCACAATGGACAAATTCAATTTTATTAAAATGACAATTTTGCTCCTTGTTAGGCATGAAAATATTGTGAGAAATGTTTTCTAACTCTTCTCTAATAAGATTTGTAACAGTCAGGATTGTGTACCTGCACAAGAGAGCAGAAATCTAACTGGTCCGTATTGAAGGCATTTGCAGATGGCTAGCTAAATCTTACACAAATGATGGGATTTGACTTTGAAGGTATAAAACATTGTGTAAAAAGGAGAAAGTGCAAATTCACACTTTTATTGATTATGCTGTTCATTGATTGGGTTAACCTTTTACCACACATTTCTATATTCTAAAGACCTTTATCAAAAGGGAAACCCATACAACAAAGGGAGGCAATTATCATGGTACTTTTGACACACTAGCATGGATGACTTGAGAGCACAGGATTCAAAGTTGGATCCTTGGCAATGACCCCTTGCTCAGCCAATTTCTTTCCATGGATTGAAGAAAGACACTGCGATAGGATTTATTCCTCTCCCACAACTGACCATTGTTTCAACATTGATCATGTGGGAAAACAGCCAGTAGCTTGGAAAGAAAATTTTGCAAAGTACTGGTAAAAGAGACTCAAGGAATGCAAGGATAGGTACACTGACCTCCCTGATATAACTGAAATAATGTTGAAAAAATATCCACCTTGGTCAAACTGCACAGATTTCACAGGCTGACCAGGATTGACACTTTTCACGTTTATGATATTTTTTTGTATGAAAATTGATCTTTCTACCTTACTAGTCTATACTTGTAATCATTTTTGCACTATCATCTTAAATTGACCTGCATGTCTTTGATCTATGTGCATCTAATTGATGTACTGAATTCCCAGAATGTCCCTTTTTGGTTGTGACAGTTCACATATATGTCTCTTACCTGCAAAAGTCCAAATGTTTATAAAAATACTGCCTTGTTTTTATGTGCTCAACTCAGCTGTGCAAGAAATTGCAAAGCTATAGAAATTCAGTTTCATAAATCTTGTGAAGTACTCTTTGAAGTTTGGAGTTTCTTTGTACATGTATATACTTATAAAACCTCTTTTTTTTTTTACTTCAAAACTTAAGTAATTTCTCCAGCATAAACAAGAGTCAAAAGTTAGAGCACTGACTTAGCTAAACATGGACTCAAATCGGTACATAGTATGTAAGTTTTTTTAGGATGGGTGTAGGTGTCCCTGACTTACATAAGCGTGGGTGTAGGTGTCCCTGATTTACATGAGCGTAGGTGTAGGTGTCCCAGACTTACCTGAGGGTGGGTGTAGGTGTTTTAGACTTACATAAGCATGGGTGTAGGTTTCCCTGACTTGCTTGAGCATGGGTGTAGGTGTCCCTAACTTCCATGGTGGTGGGTGTAGGTGTCCCCGACTTACATGAGGGTGGGTATAGTTGTCCCTGACTTACATGAGTGTGGGTGTAGGTGTCCCTGACTTACATAAGCATGGGTGTAAGGTGCCCCTGATTTACATAAGCATGGGTGTAAGTGTCCTTGACTTACATAAGCATGGGTGGAGGTGTCTGTAATTGACATAGGCATGCGTGTAGATGTCCCTGACTTAGATGAGCACGGGCATAGGTGTGGACACCTGACTTGGATAAGCATAGTGTTATCTTGATGGTCACCCTGCAGTTTTTTATGTTGAATATGAATGTCATAATTGGATGGTATACCAAATGACAAAATTTCAGACTTGTCCAAAGTGAAAGCATTAATTGCAGATGACAAAATAAATGTTACTCAAAAATTTAAAATTGACTTTAGAAGAGTAGAAAACATTGTGGGAAAAGGAGAAAATGCTGTTTACCAGCATTTTCTCCTTTTCCAACAATGTTTTCAAAAGGCTTCTTTCTCAGGGTTGTTTAAAGTTGGCATTTTGTGGTAATTGTTAAAGAGTTAAATGGATTTGAAATTATTTTAAGGTTCTTCACAGACAGACTTTGCCAAGCAGCTGAACTATTACAATAAGACAGACTTTACCCTGATAGCCTTAGATCCCCGGGGTTATGGTCAGAGTCGCCCACCAGAGAGAGACTGGCCCCTGGAGTTCCTTCAGCGTGATGCTGATGATGCCATGGAACTTGTGAGGGTAAGTTTTTTTGTTTGTTTGGTACTATATACAACCCCTCTTCCAAATGTTAACCCTTTACCAAACAACACCTGGCTTTTACGACCCTGAGACAGAAGACTTTTAACAACATTATGGGAAAAGGAGAAAATGCTGGTTACCAGCATTTTCTCCTATTCCTAGAATATTTTCTACCCTACTGGAAACAAATTTCAATTTTTGAGTCACCTTTATTTTGTAGTCTGCAAGTGCTTTTAATTTAGACCAGCACAGAATTATGTTGTATGGTAAAGAGTTAACTACATGTATATACTAGCACCAGTTCAATTCCACCTAGTAACACTAGCTAAGGATAGTGCTGTACAGTGGTGGTAACCGGCATTTTCTCTTTTCCAAACAATGTTTTCTACTCTATCAAAGGAAAATTTCATCACTTGAGCCATTATGAAATTATTTGCTACAAATGCTTTCAATTAGGATAGGTCTGAAATTCTGTTTCTGAAAACGGAATAAACAGGGTTTATACTATGTTCCCTGACACATTCAAAATAAATTCATGTATACTGTATACATGGATATTTATGTCTATGTGTGTTTAAAAATTGACGAGTTGCTGATTACCAGACATTTTGCACAGGAACATGTTTGCAAATTTAATAAGCTCTTTATTTCCTTGTATACTTGTGGTAAGATACATGAATACAAAAGTTCATGATTTTTTTCAAATTCATGAAATTGCAAAAATTTCCACACCACAAAAATTTACACTTATACAGACCATGTATATGAACTTGTATCTTATCTATCTTCTCTCATTTTCTTATGTACAGAAACTTGGTGTAGAAAAAGTTTCCATACTAGGATGGAGTGACGGAGGTATCACTGGTATGATAGCAGCAGCAAAGTGCCCGGATATGCTGAACAAACTTGTCGTGTGGGGATCAAACGCTTACATCACAGAAAAAGATATGACATTGTATAACAGTAAGCCTTGTAACATGTACTGTAAACCTTTACCAGAAAACAAAAATGTAGACATGTCTAAATTGAAGGTATCTGCAGACAACAATCTAATTCCAAATGACAAAATTTTAGATTGGTCCAAATTGAACGCATTTGCAGACAACAAAATGAAGGAGGCTCAATCACTGGAATTTGTTCTTCATAGAGTAGAAAACATTGCGGAAAAAGAAGAAAATGCTGGTTACCAGCATTTTCTAGTTTTTATACGCCCGTCGAAGACGGGACGTATTATGGGATCACCCGTGGCGGGCGGGCGTCCGGGCGGGCGGGCGGCGTCCAGTTCTTTGTCCGGAGCATATCTCCAAAACTATTCTAGCTAGGGTTATGAAATTTCATGGGTGGATAGATCTCATCGAGGGGGAGTGCAGTGCGCAGGAGTCATAACTCTTGCTTGCTTAATTTTTGAGTTATTGCCCTTTGTTGTTTTTCATAATTGAATTTTGTCCGGAGCATATCTCCAAAACTATACTACCCAGGGTTATGAAACTTCATGGGTGGATAGATCTCATTGAGGGGGAGTGCAGTGCGCAGGAATCATAACTCTTGCTTGCCTAATTTTTGAGTTATGGCCCTTTGTTGTTTTTCATACTTGAATTTTGTCCGGAGCATATCTCAAAAACTATACTAGCTAGGGTTATGAAATTTCATGGGTGGATAGATCTCACCAAGGGGGAGTGCAGTGCACAGGAATCATAACTCTTGCTCGCTTAATTATTGAGTTATTGCCCTTTGTCGTTTATCATACTTGAATTTTGTCCGGAGCAATTCTCCAAAACTATACTAGCTAGGGTTATGAAATTTCATGGGTTGATAGATCTCACCAAGGGGGAGTGCAGTGCACAGGAATCATAACTCTTCCTTGCTTAATTTTTGAGTTATTGCCCTTTGTCGTTTTTCATACTTGAATTTTGTCCGGAGCATATCTCCAAAACTATACTAGCTAGGGTTATGAAATTTCATGGGTGGATAGATCTCATCAAGGGGGAGTGCAGTGCACAGGAATCATAACTCTTGCTCGTTCAATTTTTTACTTATTGCCCTTTGTCATTTTTCATACTTGAATTTTGTCCGGTGCATGCCCCAGCTTTACAACTTGGGGTAAGACGGGCGTATCTTGCGACAGTTTGCCGCTCTTGTTCCACAATGTTTTCATCTGGCTTCTTTTCAATGGGCATTGAAATGCGTGATTGTTTGGTACAGGACTTTATGTGGCTCAAAATGATGAAATTTGCCTATCCTGGAGAAGAAAACATTGCGATAAATTGTAAAATACAGTGTTTACAACCATTATCTTCTTTTCTCAGAATGCTTTCAAGGCCTGTTTTTGACAAGGTCATTAAAACTCAGGGTTGTTTAGTAAAGGGTTATATAGTGAGATTAACCCATTACCACACCATCCCTACTTTTGACGCCCCTGAGAAAGAAGCCTTTTGAAAACCCTGTGGGAAAAGGAGAAAATGCTGGTAACCAGCATTTTCTCCTTTTCCCACAGTGTTTTCTACCCTTCCCAGAACATATTTCAATTTTTCAGTCACCTTTATTTTGTTGTCTGGAAATTTTTTCAATTTGGGCCAAGCTAAATTTTTCTCGTGTGGTAATGGGTTTAAGCAAAAAAAAAAAAATACTCGGTGATGGTGAAGTCTCCAAATACAGTGTATTGCCAGTTATTTAACTCTTTATCGAACAACAAAATCATCGACTTGTCCAAATTGAAAGCATTTGCAGATGAAAGTATAAGTATGGCTTGAAAATTGAATTTGTTTTGGGAAGAGTAGCAAACATTGTTGGAAAAGGAGAAAATGCTGGTTACCAGAATTTTTTTTCTTTTCCTACAATGTTTTCAAAAAGCTTCTTTCTCAGTTAGTTAAAAGTCGGGATTGTGTGGTAAAGGGTTAATGCTTTTTTGGTAATTTATAGGGAAATAATGGTTGATTATAAGGTTTGATAATTCATGGTTAGGACCAGTGAAATTAACAGTAAACTTTAGTGTTCAGTGGTTCTCTGACGTACTATTTACTGAGGTAAACAGTAGATGTCATTCAAACAGACAGAAATTTGATGTAATACATGCACATTTTTTCTACAGTTCTCTTTACGTAATTGTAATGCATTGTTAAGCTGAAGGAGATATGCCGCATAGAATACCTTAAAACAGCTCTGCAGGATTTTGATGAAATTACCAACCAAAAAGTGGTTAGAAGCATGGAGTGAATAGAAACACTTTTTTTGTTTTCAGTGAAAGATCAAAAGTTATTGCACCTTGTTACAGTCATCAATAATATTATCACTTGTTGCTGTGACTCCCAAGAAAGTATTACCAATGAATGGCAATGATGTTCACTCTTATGATCTAGCCAGTAATTTTTTTCCATTTGCTACAATGTTTTTCACCATGTTAGAGAACATCAGTTCATTTTTATCAACATTTGGATGTGTTATGTGCATATGGTTTTAACTTGAGAAAGTTCTACTAAATTTGTCCTTTCAGAAAGGATTATAAAGCAGCTCACTTGATTGTGAAATCATCATTGACATAGAGAATGTGACATGAACTGGTTTTTGTGATAAAACTCTTTTACAGGAGTCTACAAAAATGTTAGTAAGCTAGCCAAAGGCTAGCCCTTGGCTAGCATAATAACATTTTTTGTGGACAAGTTTAATAACCTTTTGCCTCAAAAGCCAACAAGTGTCAGATTCTTTTTATCACATAACAAGAATTATAGTCCATATTGTGTTAACTTAGAACAGAGGCACACATGTATAACTTGTGGTGAAATTTAGATGAAGCCTAGTCGCTTTATTGACAGGTATATTACAAACAAAATATCCCCCCCCCCCCCCCCCCGTAACATGCTCTATTGGTTGTCATGACGCCCAATGCTGCGTTTTCATTGGCCGATAAGACATTGGTAGACCTGTCAATCAAAATTGGCAGAAAGGTCAATTATAGAGTTTTGATCAGATACAGCATTTCTTATCTCATACTTATGTGAGGCAAGAAAATTCATAATGGCTGTATTACATTGAAAACAAGGGGAGTTATGAGATAAAAATTTGTCAGATATAAGAATGTTAAAAAAATTGACCTTCAGCCTTTGAAATATGGACTTTAAAGACATATAAATGTATCTGTGTACCATCATTTTCTAGATATTCGAGACATTTCTAAGTGGAGTGACGGCATGAGATCACCTTTTCTCAGCTTGTATGGACAGAAATACTTCAAAGAACATTGGAACAAATGGATAGATGCTTTCCAAAACTACTGTGATCAGAAAGGAGGTAAAATTCTGTAACCTGTTTTGTACAAGACTTCCTTTAACAAAATTTTGACCTGAACCAAATTTAAAGCATTTGCAGACATTGAAATAAATGAAAGTCAATCGATGGTCTCTGTCTCTGATAGAGTAAAAAACATTGTGGGAAAAAGAAAAACTGCAGGTTACCAGTATTTTCTTTTTTTCCCCACACTGTTTTCAAAAGCCTTCTTTCATAGAATTGTTAATAGTCGGGTTTGTGTGATAAAGGGCTAATGTTTTATCACTCATTCCCATGGTTAAAAAGTTTGGAACATTGTAGAAAAAGGGAGAAATGAAGATGTCCTAGGATGATAGAAATAAAGGTTCCTGTGTTACAGGGCTAACCCTTTCCCACACAGCAAGATTTTAGACCTATCCAAATTGAAAGCATTAGCAGACAACAAAACAGATCTGACTCAAAAACTGAAATTTGTTTTGGAAAGGGAAGAAACATTGTGGGAAAAGGAGAAAATGCTGGTTACCAGCATTTTCTCCTTTTCCTGCAGTATTTTAACAAGGCTTCTTTCTCAGGGTCGTTCTTTCTCAGGGGCATTGTGTGGTAAAGGATTAAGCAAAGTGTTGGGTTTAAGATAAGATGAGATTTAATTCTGAAAATATCCCATGGTCTGCAGAACATACCTTTCCTTAACCCTTTCCAAAACGACAAATTTTAGACTCTTCCAAATTGAAAGAGTTTGCAGTCGACAATTTTAACTTTCATAACAATGGCAGAAAATTATCCGAAGGGGCAGAAGACACAGTGGGAAAAGGAGAAATTGCTTGTTACAAGCAATTTCTCCTTTTCCCACAGTGTTTTCAAAAGGTTTGTGCTGCAGACACGTAAAAACAAGGGCTTGTTTGGGAAAGGGTTAAAGTAACATATCAGATTACCCTGTGCAGTGGGTACAGGTTGATCTGAAACAACACTTTCCATTTTTATGTATTTTCTATCTTGAACAAGTCTTTCAATATTTGTGAATGGCAGATGAATATACATATAGATAATGGTAAATCTGTATAGATCAGTATTCATTTAAAAATGGCGGTTTCAACCCTCAAGTCACTACAAGAAAAAAGACAAAATTTGTGACTTGAATTTGTTTTCTTTAACACTGAAAAAGTATTCAGTGGCGCTCATATTTTACTCATATCATAGATAGGTATATCATATAATACAAGATCATTGTATCATTATTTTCTTGTTACAGGTGACATTTGTAAAGAAGATCTCAGGAAGATAAAAACCCCAACCCTCATTATACATGGCAGGAAGGATCCCCTGTTACCCCTAGAACATGCAGATTATATTCATCATAACATTAAAAACTCCAGGTCTGTTCATTTTCAAGTAATCATCCTTAACCCTTTCCCAAACGACAAATTTTAGACCCTTCCAAACTGAAAGAGTTTGCATGCGACAATTTTCGTTTTGAGAAAATGGCAGAAAGTTCTCAAAAAGGGAAGAAAACACTGTGGGAAAAGGAGAAATTGCTTGATATGAGCAATTTCTCCTTTCCCCACAGTGTTTTCAAAAGATTTTTACTGCAGATACATAAAAACCAAGGCTTGTTTGGGAAAGGGTTAACAGAATTAACTTTTTTACAAAAGTTTGGAATGAGCCAAACTGAAAGCATTTACGGACAGAAAAATCAAACCTTGCTAAAATGACAATTTATCTTTGTGAATTCACTTCCATATTGCATAAGGCATATACAACTATCTGAAGCCTTCAAAAAGGCACTAAAGTCACACCTATTTCTTATTCATTACAGCTAAATTGTCTCCACAACATTGTAATTAAATGAACCTAATGATGTAATTAATGTGAATTTTATGTAAGTTTGTGTGCGAGTATTTGTATGAGATTGTACAGGGCCGAGAGCCTGGTTGGTCCAGGATATAGCGCTATATAAATGTACATTATTATTATTGTAATTATAGTATAGAAAACATTGTGGGAAAAAAAGAAAATGCTGGTTACCAACACTTTCTCCTTTTCCCACTATGTTTTCAGTAGGCTTCTCTTACACAATCGTGAAAACCTGGGTTTGTTTGAGAAAGGGTCAAGCCTCGATAAACAAGGACCTTTACAGTGCAGTTTTGACAGATTGAGCAACCTGACAAGTTTCTATTCAGTTTTAAGCAACTAGCAAGTAAACCAATGCTAAGTTATGAGATTCTCCACTTCTCGATGACTTCTGCACTTTTAATCCTTTACCACACAATGACAACTTTTATGGACCCTGAGGAAGAGGCCTTTTGAAAACTTTGTGGGAAAAGGAGAAAATGCTGGTAACCAGCATTTTCTCCTTTTCCCACAAAGTTTTCTACACTATGAAAAACAAACTGCATCATTTTAGCCACTAAGGAATTATTGTCTGCAATTGCTTTCGGGTTGGATAGGTCTAAAATTCTGGTGTATGGTAAATGGTTAAATGGTATGATTAAAGCTATGAAGCAGTGTAATGTACCCTATTGTTTTTGTTTTGGCTGTTACTGGATCTTTAATGAATAGAAGTTGACATTGATAAAACTTAAATGTCTATGAGGAAGTTATGGCGTTTTTAAATGAAAGATTGCCAAGAGAGAAAATGTCATTTTAATCAAAATTTGCTGCAGTGAAAAAAGCTATTTTCATGGTTGCCTTTTCAGGTTGTATATAATGCCAGAAGGTAAACACAATCTCCATATTCGATACTACAGGGAGTTCAACTTTCTTACGGAGCAGTTCTTGAAGCAGCCATCTGTCTCCGATGAAGACAAGGAGTTGGCCTGAATGACTGACAGGGGACTGGGGTGCTATTTACCAACCATTCAGTGTTGTACCTAGTCTTTTTTTTTCCCAAGAATTTTCTGAAGTCAATGTAACACAATTTCTGATTGGTCAAGAAAATGGCTTAACCATTTAGTTAGGCCTTTCAAAAATTTTGTTACTTTGTGAATTTTAAATTAGACTAAGATTGCAATTCGGAATGGTTAGTGAATACACCCTCTGGTTTATATTCACCAGTAATTCCTATTCTATACCTCATGACCATCCATCCTATTGACCTGTAAAATAGTCAATGAATTACCAAGGGAAAAGTGGATAGAAATTTTGATAGGTCAGTCTAGTCATGTGATTTTTTTTATCTAAATATAGACATCAGGAAGGTCTCTCCAAAAATACATAGATATGTTCACATACTCATAGTGGCTGATGTATACTATCTGGTCAGAGTGAGATATCTTGCTAGGAACGATATGCCGACACTACACAGGGACTCTCTGATTGACGGAGAATGACTAGTCTTGGAATTTAGTTGATCTAGCCATCCAGTGCCATAGTGGAAAACAGGGGCTTTTGTGGACAGAATAGATCAAGATACATGCATGAATACACTTTAAGTAAATAGGAGCTAAAATCTGTATTACCTGCTTGTTAATTAGGTATATAGGATAAAAATCTTTCAGAGTTTCAGTAGACTGTGTTTTCAGAGATCTAACGATTTTGGACATTATTAGTTGTACTGTCAGGTGGCAGGGGACTTGGAAACTTGTTCACGGCTATGGTGAATTATGTCGCCCGAGCCAAAGGCGAGGTGGCGGCATGATTCACCACAGCTATGAACAAGTGTCTAAGTCCCCTCCCACTTGACCTTACAACAAATTTATTATACTTCAAAGTTTTACTGTCCCAACGTTTGTTGAGCAAATTTTACCTGTTTTTGGTTTAAAAAATTGAGTATACTGGTGAAGAAGAATGTCTCTTCTGAGTGCCCCTATTCAATGAAAGGTGACATCACTGGAAACTGACGCCACTGAAATCTTTGTAATACATGCTAAAACATGCAGCTTGGCACATTATCTTGATGTTAATCTTGATCGACTCTGCCATTTTTTTACGCCCGTCGAAGACGGGACGTATTATGGGATCACCCATGACGGGCGGGCGGGCGGGCGGGCGGGCGGCGTCCAGTTCTTTGTCCGGAGCATATCTCCAAAACTATTCTACCTAGGGTTATGAAATTTCATGGGTGGATAGATCTCATCAAGGGGGAGTGCAGTGCACAGGAACCATAACTCTTGCTTGCTTAATTTTTGAGTTATTGCCCTTTGTCGTTTTTCATACTTGAATTTTGTCCGGAGCATATCTCCAAAACTATACTAGCTAGGGTTATGAAATTTCTTGGGTGGATAGATCTCACCAAGGGGGAGTGCAGTGCAGAGGAACCATAACTCTTGCTTGCTTAATTTTTGAGTTATTGCCCTTTGTCGTTTTTCATACTTGAATTTTGTCCGGAGCATATCTCCAAAACTATACTAGCTAGGATTATGAAATTTCTTGGGTGAATAGATCTCACTAAGTGGGAGTGCAGTGCACAGGAACCATAACTCTTGCTTGCTTAATTTTTGAGTTATTGCCCTTTGTTGTTTTTCATACTTAAATTTTGTCCGGTGAATATCTCCAAAACTATACTAGCTAGGGTTATGAAATTTCATGGTTGGATAGATCTTATCAAGGAGGAGTGTAGTGCACAGGAACCATAACTCTTGCTTGCTTAATTTTTGAGTTATTGCCCTTTGTCGTTTTTCATACTTGAATTTTGTCCGGAGCATATCTCCAAAATTATACTACCTAGGGTTATGAAATTTCATGGGTGGATAGATCTCATCAAGGGGGAGTGCAGTGCACAGGAATCATAACTCTTGCTCGCTTAATTTTTGAGTTATTGCCCTTTGTTGTTTTTCATACTTGAATTTAGTCTGGTGCATGCCCCAGCTTTACAACTTGGGGTAAGACGGGCGTATCTTGCAACAGTTTGCCGCTCTTGTTGATTTTGTTTTGATGGTGTAGTCTTGTATATGGGGTTCCCAAAAGGGAAACTGCTTTTACGTTGCCATTGTACATGATTTATATGTTCAGGTCATATTATCCAATCAGATCATGAGAAATTTCTTTGCAGTTTAATAAATGTTTGTTGCTGAAAGAGTTATAATATTTGGTATGGCCAAAGATTTGTAAAAACTGTAATTGATTGTTTTGTCCTGACCAAATAATATGTAGCTTTTCAATCAGATGGACTGAAATTGTCTTGAACAGGGTTAGATAAAGGCTCAAATACTTTGTACTTTAATGATTCATTTGCCTGTTATTTAGCCTTTTACCAAACAATTCTTTGATTTTACGAACTTGTGTGCAATGTGTTTTAAGGATATTGTAGGACAAGGAGAAAATACTGGTAACCAGTATTTTCTCCCTTTCGAAGTTTTTTGTCTGGTGTAAAGTGAAGACTTAATTATTGTAATTGTTTTCAAATTTTTGTTTGAATTTAATTTTTTGCAGTTCTCTACTGTTAATTTTAAGCAAAATGCACAAGTTTGTATTACTTCTGATTAATTACAGATATTTTTCATTCTTTTCACACCAAACGATCCCATTTTCTTACAACTTTGGAGAAAAAAGACTTGAAAATAAGGAAAAATTGCTCGTCACATGCAATCTCGTGTTTTGCCACATTGTTTTCTACCTCTATTGGACAAATTTCATCTTTGGTATATCCTTTCACTTGTGATGTGTAGATGTACCCGTCACACAAAAAAGGACCATCTTGGAACTTCAAAAAGTGTTGACTCTCGTCAGACTGTGCAAATTGTGCTGGCTGACCAGGATGGAGTCTTTTTGCTCTTATGATATTTTCTGTATGAAAAGTGGCCATTCATTTTTTAACTATCAGCTGAAATTGACCTGCACTATCGTTGATTTGTTTTCATCTAATTGATGTACGCAATTTCCATATTGTCCTTTTTGATGTGACAGGTTACAGATGCTTACCAGATTGATGAGTGTTCAAAATTTGTCATGTGGTAAAGAGTAAACTGTAACCCATTAACCCTTCACCACTCAGCAAGATTTTAGATCTGTCCGAATTAAAAGCATTTGCTGATGACAGTTTCATTGTGACTCATATGAAATGAGTTTTCTTTGATAGGGTAGAAAACATTGTGGGAAAAGGAGAAAATGCTGGTAACCAGCATTTTCTCCTTTTCTCACAATGTTTTCAAAAGCCATCTCTTTCAGGGGTGTTAAAAGTCGGGATTGTGTGGTAAAGGTTTAATACACAATCCTTACTTTCGACGACTCTGAGAAAGGAGCCTTTGGAAAACATTGTGGGAAAGCAAGTAAATGCTGGTGATCTCTTACAATGATTTCTACCCTTCACAAGTCATATTTCAAATTTTCAGGCTTTTTTATTTTGTTGTCCGCAAATACTTTCATTTTGGACAATCCTAAAATATTGGAGTTTTGTAATGAGTTAAGGCTGCTTTGCGTAATGAAAGAAACTTTTGCCGACAATGTAGGTCAAACTACTTCGCGTAACTTTTGTTGGTTATTGGGTTTGTCAATGTGTTAAGCTTTACTACATAACTCTTTTTTGCACTAGATATGTAAACCAAACCTCATATGACAGCTAAAAAAAAAAGTAGTCCACTTAACCTGATTTTATCTGATAGGCCTGACCATACATGTAGGCAGCATAGATCAAGATCAGACTGCACATTTTGAGCAGTCTGATCTTGATCTATTTTATCTGAAAAAACTCTTGTTTTCTGCCTATGGTTCCGAAATGTTTCATGGCTTTGATTCAATGGTAAAATGCCATCAGTGTAACTATATGTAGTTTTGTGATAGTCCAGGATGTGGGTTCAAGCTTTAGATAGGTGCTTTTTAATTGTAACATTAACCCTTTACCCCACAAGGCATTTCTATGGTATCTCTAACTGACCCTAAATAACAGCAAGGATGAAGCTGTTTCTTATGGGTATATGACACCTTTTGATAGCATAGAAAACATTGTGGCAAAAGGTGAAATTGCTCGTCACGAGCAATTTCACCTTTTGCCACAATATTTTCCAAAGGCTCCTACAAACAATGCGTAGAAATGAGTATCTATGGAGTAAAGGGTTAAAGGAAATGCAGTATTATTGAATTGCATGTATATACCGGTTATAACAGGAAAAGTGCTTCTTAGAGAGAGAGAGAGAGAGAGTGAGAGAGAGAGAGATATTTTTCCATTCAACAATCAATTGTTGTAATTATGATCATTGTGTTAAATCAGGTGAAGAAATAATCTATACAATTTTTGCTTTCATACAATGATTTTGTTGACTTTTCTTGCTGTAAAAGAAAACAGTTTTCTGTAGCACAAGAAAATACCATTTATAGGTCACAGCACGAAATGAAGTAACAGACAGTGCAAATCCAAGATCAGACTACATGTTCTGTGCTGTGTGATCTTGATCCACACTGTCTATAGAAGCTTCTACTGTAGCCTATGGCAGCGAGAGGCTGAACATTTAAATTAGAGCCATGCTCTGTGAAAAGTTGACTTATTGTATTTGAAAAAAGTATCTATCCATATCAGCCTAGGTGGACTTGTGAAACAGTTTGCTACTGGTCAATTTTCTGCCTGTCAAAGGACTATTCTAACTCATCATTCTGTTGTTTTTTAGATAAAATGGATTTAATGGAACTATAAAATGACTTGTTTGGTTCTGTGCACCACAAGGATGCAGTAAAACACCTTTTGCTAGAGTGTTGACCATTAATGTAATTATGCTTTTGGATTGCTTAACCCTTTACCCCATAAGGCATCTCTATAGTATCTCTAATTGACCCTAAATAAAAGCAAGGATGAAGCTGTTTCTTATGTGTATATGACATTTTTTGATAGCATAGAAAACATGGTGGCAAAAGGTGAAATTGCTCGTCACGAGCAATTTCACCTTTTGCCACAATGTTTTCCAAAGGCTCCAACAAGCAATGCGTTGAAATGAGTATCTATGGAGTAAAGGGTTAAATAAAGAAGATGAATAAACATGTAGCTGTCTTTTTTACCTTCGGGTAAGACACAATATAGGGAACAGTAGTGTTGCACTTGGGGGTGAAAAATGAAGGTCCCTAAATTGACAAAAGAAGTAGTTTTTCATTTAGTACTATGCTTTAAGTTCAAGAAACCAAAATATCTTGTAGATTGCTGCGCACGAAATACATTTTTTGTTAGCAGACAAATTGACCTTCTAGAGCTTGTTACGGACACTACACAGGGATATAACATCAATAAAATACTTGAAATTATGTTTTTCTTTTTTTTTATGTCATACAGTTCAAATTTCCTCATATTTTTAACTGGTATAAAACAAAAAATACAACCCAAAATGATAATTACATCTCATAATCCTTACAAGAAATCTTGCAAAAAATATTGCTGAAAAATTGCCATGTTTCAACTCTGCTCAAAAATAAAGTTCTCATCTTTAGACACTATTATTACACAAAACTTGAAGTTTAACTTATAATCAACATACAGAAATAAAAAAAGTTTTATCAGACTCTGTCTATATCAATTCAAATTTTGAAAACGAAAAAGCTGTAAATTTGGTTACGGACTCTACATGAATATGACAAAGGCAAATCTGTCTATTATCTTGAAATTTGTATTGAACTGTGCTTATTTCAATACTTTATTATGTAATTTATGATTTAATTAAAAAAAATCCCTATATATCAGTAATTTTTGCGAATACAAATATGAACAATGCAGAAAAAAGAAATGAACTCTTTGACAAATGTTTTCGTATGAATGATATCATATTATGTTCTCATATACCTATTTCTGTAGGAATAAACATGAAAACTATTAGCAAAGGTTCTTTTTTTTTGGCACATGATAGTTCTGATATAGATATAAATCTGTTCATGGTCTAGTTACGGACACTATGCTTTTTCCTTTAATGGAAATAAACATATTTATAGTCTTTCATCAACTTTTTGGAAATGTCTGTTATTTCTTTGGGCTCAAAAACGAAGTGTAAAATGTTCAATTTCACCTCCCGCCTCTGTATCAAGTGGGAAAGTTGTCAGCTAATGGAAAGAAGGTTGTGTAAGTACTGGTATGAGTAAGCCAGGAAAACATGGGATGCACTGACTGCCGTGATATAACATAGATTTTGAAAGGGGCATTAAACTCCAATCAACCAGCAAATGAACACCAGACAAAGTAAGTAAAATAGAACATTTCGAGTGCAAAACTGTTGTAACTCAAAACCAATCTAAAACCCCAAGTTTAGGGGCACAACTGACTCCTTTATAGGGGTTATAAGATGTTTTCTTCAGTAAACAATGTAAATTTAGGTGCCATTGCTCATCATGAGCAATGGCACCTAAATTTACATTGTTTACTAAGGAGTCAAATTTGCCTCTAAACTTGGGTGTTTAAGATGGGTTTTTAGTTACAATAGTTTTGCACTTAGCCTTCGATTTGTAGGCGTCTAAATTATGTTTGTGTTAAACAGTATATTGTAATTGATTTTGGCCTTAACTCATTACCACACGAGAAAATTTTAGACTGGTCCAAATTGAAAGCATTTGCAGACGAAAAAATAAAGGTGACTGAAAAATAGAAATTTGTTCTGAAAAGGGTAGAAAACACTGGGAAAAGGAGAAAATGCTGGTTACCAGCATTTTCTCATTTTCCCACACTGTTTTCAAAAGGCGTCTTTCTCAGGGGCGTCAAAATCAGGGATTGAGTAGTAATGAGTTAAAGTAAGTTTCAACGTCTGGCTTGTAAGTGTTATCAAAATCAATTAAAGAGGCAATAATACTCATTTTAAGCCAGTTTTAACTCATTTTTTTTTTTTATCAAAATATAGTCATTCTTATATATCTATGCCAAATATTGCGCCTGACGGTTGCAATGTTGCTTAGATTACGCCTGATAGAAAATGCATTTCGCGGACCTTGTGGCCTTCAATGTAAACAGACTGGTCGTTTCCGGATTTTGAATCGAAGATTTTCGATATCCGTTACACACTCGGGTAGATTGGTATGATGATCATGCATTCTGTAACATGACTATATTTGACCTTGGCCTTAATGCGGTAAATAAAGGAAAATGGATGCTTCTCTGTTGCAGCCTCTATTTTTAGACGGAGATCGAGGCCTATATGTAAGTTACACCATATCCGACTCTGGGCGGAAACCAACGATAAATTTCCGTGAGTCACCGCCATTGTTTACAGCTTCGATCGTCAGCCAGTTTTCTTCTGGCCAATTTTCGGTTTTTCACACAAACCCCCGTGTTTCTTTTTTCATTTACACGATATATGTCAGTAATTTATCCTTGTATACACAAAGGACAGATTTCTGTACCATTCTGTTTTTCTTTTCGAAATTAACAGCGTTTCTGCTCACCGGCTGTAGATAGGCATCTTTAACAAAAGCTATGTTATTATTATCTCTGTGTAACTTAATGTCAAAATATTTTATATATACTAAATGTATGTATTAAATCATGTAGTGTCCGTAACTTTCACACCATTCTTTATTATCATCTGTGTAAAGAACATGTTCTAGTATTTTATTTGGAATTGTATCCTGTCTGAATAATGGATATTTAAGCTTTGGAAATATGTCTGCCTTTAAGTTACTGACATTTATAAAATACTGCAATTATATCTCAATGAATGATATTAAGGGAGAAAACCACCATTTCAACAAAATGTATCTTGAAAATATAAATTGTGCCAATAAAGCTTTTTCAATTAGTAATATTACCTACAGAATGTAAAAGACAGCTAAATTTTGTTTTTTTGTGCAGCAAAAGTATAATTTTAGTTTTATAATAATTTGGTTACGGTCACTACACAATTATTGGTAAAGAAAGATGGGAAATAAACTTAACCTTTATTAACTTATTAGCTGGAAAACTTTGGTGTTTTCTAATGTTGGAACCATATTAAGCTGATAAAACAAACTGATTTATAATGAATCATTTGAATAGATTTTCTATGACTAAACTATTTACAGTGATGCCACAGTGGAAAAAATGGTGTATATAGATATGATGCAATCAAGGAGATTTACTGTATTACATCACCAATCATGATCCTCAAAATAAACAAGGGATGCTATATTTAATGAAAATAATACATTAGAACATAACTTGTGATTTTAAGTGGGGCAAAAAAAATGAGGAAAACTGTTTTTTTTTTTAAGGTTACGGACACTACACATTTTTTGTAGAGTCCGTAACCATTAAAGTTGGTTAACCGCTTTGTCTTAGGGGAAAGATGTTGTCGAATGTATTTTCTGAAATCTGTGTAGGTAATGAGTGAATAATGAATTGCCGTGAAGTATCTTTAGAGACTTATATCCACTGAATTTTACATGGTTACGGACTCTACTATTTTTCTGAAAAGGCATTTTGTACATTTGAAAAAATCATGAAAATTTTTTTTTGTTAATAACACTTCCAAATGCTTTTCCATGTTGATCAACCTTATCATAGTTGTAATTTTATAACAAAAAGTACTTAAAAAAGTTGTATTAAGAAGGTTTTTTCATCCTATAACAAACAAGAGATATTCAAGATTAAATTTGCATAACATGCTACTACATTTACAGTTTTCGTCATATTTTTCATGTTCTAACCAATTTTAACAAATTAAACATCAAATTAATCCTTGATAATTTTACTAACTGTTGAATATACCTAAAGAGCACTTACCAGAATATTTAACAAGTAGTACAAATTGAAAAAAGAGTGAAATTCTAAGTGCAACAACATAACGCAAAAAAAGCACCATTTTGGGGGTATGTTTCATGTTATATCTCGGAGGCCTTTTGATCTTAGGTGCTCAAATTTTGGCTGAGACTTGAACATACACTAACAAATGATTACACATAGGTTTCACTGATGTAGGACTGGTGTAAATATAAAATAACTTGACATAACAACCAATTTTTTCAAATGATCCCTATATTGTGTCTTACCCGCTTAATTGTGACTATAAAGGAATGTACAGACTGGTCAAAAGGAACTGGGTGTGACGTCGCTTTGAACATAATTGAACCGTGCCCTGTGATAACCAGCATTTTTTCCTTTTCCCACAATGTTTTCAAAAGGCTTGTATCTTAGGGCTGCAAAAACCAGGGATTTCAATTCGCTTTTCGCACAGTTGAAATGCTGTTGCAAAACAGAGAAAATGCATTTGACCCGCATTCTCTTTTCCCACTGTCATTTCAACGTAAGATTGAATTGTAAAGCGTGAATCATTTTGCAGCAAAACAATTAGAGATAAATGTAAACTGTAAACACAACAAAATAATCATAACTAAAGTAGTTGGCTGACATATTGTCCCAGATCCAACACACTGTGCGGACTGTTCGGGAATGTCCTCAGAATCCACGAATCTCCAGTTGCCGCATTTAGGAAATCGTTTCGGGACAGCTGGCATCTCATGACGTTCTCCTACTTGTATAACCAGCGACATACCCAGGGACAGATGAAAATCAACGTGGCAGTGGAACAACCAAAATCCTGAAAATATAGAGTTGAACACAGGTTAACAAGACTACTTCTTTTGTCCCAGCCCTAGATGAGCTATTCTCATATAAAAGTGGAAAACAATGGAAAGTGATGTTAACACTTTACCAAACGACAAAATTTTAGACTGGTCCAAATTGAAAGCATTTAAAGACAAAATAAAAGCGACTGAAAATTTGAAATTTGGTCTGTGAAGGGTAGAAAAAAATGTGGGAAAAGGAGAAAATGCTGGTTACCAGCATTTTCTCCTTTTCACACAATGTTTTCTGAAGGCTTCTCTCTCAGGGTCGTTAAAAGTAGGGATTGTGTGGGTAATGGGTTGAGCAAGTGAGCCAGTGAGCGGGCAATCCAACGCAAAATTGAAAGAATAAACGAACGAAGGGTTGAACGAAAGATGTGAAGAACGAACAAACAAAAATGCAATATAAATCAAAGCGTTGAAAGTTCTGATAAGTAGTCTTTATTATTTCACCAGCGAAAGTGAAAAGTCACTGATGATAACATGCGGTTATACCATTTCGTTTACTTTTTAAGTTTCTCCTTTGTGTCACTTTTATAGTGTTGCAAAATTGATTTGAGAAGAATTCAGTAAGACATGTTTATTTTGTTTAGGTCGAGGATTTAGTAGTTGCAGTAAATAAGCCAGTTTGGAAGATTAACCCTGCAAAGTAGGGTTTCGGAAATTGGCAAACGTCATATATTGAATATTGTGAACAAGTATTGGGCTTTAGTATATCGTCGGTGTACTTCTAAAACCTCGTAACTTCAGCTTGAAACAAGCTGTACTTAAGAGGTGTTTGAAGTAAACCAACGATATGAAACCGGTTTGCTGATTCCAAGATGAAAATTGTCCGCGTTATTACATCTACTTATCTCTGCCATAATGTATTAGCATTGGTTACTTCCCCTGGAAAAGCATTCGAAAATATAAGCAAATTAGTACAACGTGGACAAGAATTACTATTTACCTGAACTTTTTCCAGCTCAAATACGTGCGTGGCACAACAATTGAAAAATCACAAACGACAGAAAAAGAAATCAGTTTTTACTTGTATGATGTATATGAAAGATTCTGAGTGTCTTTACGTATTCTCATGTTGTATGAGGGGAAAAAACTCTGTTTATGTCAAATTCATTCACTTATTCATTCATTATATTTCGTATATACAATATGCGTCCTGTACCCCCAGTTAACTCTTCTAGCAATAAGTTGTAGACTTAGAGTTGAAGGCATTAGCAGACGACATATCGTGCTTCCTCAGCCTTGTAATTACAGCTTGTTACAAGGTGGTGTTACGTGGTTTTGGAAGTAAACGGACGATATCGAATGTTGCTCGAATGATGAAATTTATCGAAAGGGTAGAAAACATCTGGAAAACTACAAAAAATGCGGTTACTAGCTATTTCTACTTTTCAAACGATGTTTTCAATTTACTTGTACCTCAGGGTCTATGAAAAGAGTAAGCTTTTCACAAAAGATTAAATACCGTTACCGCACCAGGTGATGTATGGTTTCTCTACACAAGGGAGATAATTATATGGATATAAAAACTTACCTGGATTATCTGCCCTAAAACGAATGACGGTATATCCCCCATCTGGAACCATAACTGTATCTTTCTTAATAGGATTATTTAGATTTCTTTTCAGCTGACCTCTTCGGTCCATTATTTCAACTTCTTCTCTTGTTATGGACGAATTGACCTGGGATCAAATGTTTAAGTATAGTGCTAAATCATTTCGATGCCAAAGGTTTTTTTATGTCGCTTTCGAGTCTTTTGTAAGAGGTCATGATAAAACTCGACCAAGAAGCATTTCCCGCTTTTCCAATATTGTTTTCAAAAGCCTTCCTGTTCTGGTTGGTGAAAACTCGGGATTGTGTATGAACCCTTTTCCAAACAATCCCTGGTTTTTACGACCGTGAGATAGAAGCCTTTTGAGAACATCATGAAAAAGGAGAAAATGCTGGTAACCAGCATTTTCTCTTTTTCCCACAATGTTTTCTACCCTGCTGGAAGCAAATTTCAATTTTTGAGTTACGCTTATTTTATCGTCTGCAAATGCCTTGAATTTGGACCAGTCTAAAATTTTGTCGTTGGGTAAAAGGTTAAGGTAGTAGACCCGTAACACCTCTAGTGCAACATGGAATAAAATTTCTTGATAGTTGATAGATACAGATTTATACAGATATAATACTTTTGCACATTTGTAACTAACCAGAAATTCCTTTGATGTCTATCTTGAAATTATTTGTTCACACTTTTTAAAAGTTTTCAGAAAAGGGAGGTAATTATTATCTCCCATTGTAATGAGTATATAGTTGTTTTAGATTCATAAAGTATAATTCTGCGAAGGAAAAAACAAAGGAAAAAGTGGCTCGGCTAAAACAGTGCAATAATATTCATTTTTTGTAATAGCAAATTTTTTGGAATAAAGTTAAAGTGGAATTAGCAGTTTTCTATTACATGTGCACTACCTTAAATGTTAAAGATGGGAATTTCAAGCTTTGTTATAATATGTACATGTATGTTTACGTTCAAAGACATTACTTATGGATTAAGCTATTTTGTATTACAAAATTATGAAAACGTTTCAGTAACTTTTTACCCGTCACACTTTTAGAAGAAAACGCAAGGAAAAAGCAGCAGCTGTTTGTAATAAGCACAATGTTTTCTAAACTCTTCTGAAAAATTATCTACTATTTCTTATACAGAGGATAACTGGTTGTGTGTGAACTATTATAAAAATAACTAAATAACATCAATTACATTTAGAGAGGGCCGTGTATTAACAAATACAGAATGCATAAATCTA
This sequence comes from Tridacna crocea, assembly GCA_943736015.1. Lineage (NCBI taxonomy): Eukaryota > Metazoa > Mollusca > Bivalvia > Cardiida > Cardiidae > Tridacna > Tridacna crocea. The sequence continues at coordinate 41,683,486 of OX031065.1, forward strand.
TCAGCTGACATGTGCTGCCCCACAAAATACATTGTATATTACAAAATAACAGTAAAAGGTTGAAAAAAAGAAAGACAGACGTCAACCACTCCACCCACAAATCCCTAATAAAGGAATAAAGTTATCTGAAAGCACACACGTGTGTAGGTCAGCTTCAATGCTTACCTTTTTCATGCCTATAACATGAAATCCATATCCGTGTAGATGCATAGGGTGGTATCCCAATCCATTCTTGCCTTCTGAAACCAGAACTAGTTCAACTATATCTCCTACTGACACTTTAAGTCTGTGTAGACAGCGACAGAATTCTTCTCGACAGTTGGTAGTCAGGGAGGTCTCGTTACAAAACTCTTCCTTCATATATAGAAAGATTGAATTGTATATAGGCTTCATTTAATTCTGTGGCTTTAAAAAGGCACGGTTCAAGACAAAAAACTGAGACAGTGAACAAACACCTACAAAAAGCATGACATTCCGACCAGATACCAGGGTATGTTTCATTTTAGGGAAATGTGTCGATCTCATCCTATACAAAAGACACACAGGCAGACAGACAGAGAGACAGACACACAGACACAGAAAGAAAAAGAGACAGACAGACAGTGACAGATATATAGAGAGCGACAACCAGACAGACAAGACATACGAACGAACAGACGAACAGACATACGAACAAAAGACAGACTAACAGACAGACTAACTGAGAGATACATGGACAGGCGAACGCACAGACAGACAGACAGATGACAGACGACAGACAGACGGACACGAGGACAGATAGACACATGGACCATTGCATGGTCTGTAGTCTGTCTAGGCATACACAAAGACTTAAATACCCACCTCCGAAATTTCTCCGTGCTGAGATAGAAGCGGTGACCATGGCATCGCGTTGGTGATGTGATTGATTTGTAGCGCATACAAATGTGTCCCATGGGCGTTCGACAAACTTTGGGTGAAGTGAGATAGCGGGTAGTAGTCTCGATGTAAAAAGATGTCACTTTCCACGTTGTTGAAGTCCATATTTAGATAAAACTTCCTGATGTTATGCGCCGAATAGATGGACGCCGTGGAATGGTCGGATGTGAGGTCACCAAGATGTTTGTTGTCTTCCGTAAAATACATCGAGTTTGCCGTCTGTATAAAGAAAATTTGGTTACATGTTGACTTAAACCCCTTTCAACAATATTTCAGTCACTCATGTATATACGAGCCTCAGACCTCTGAACTTTTTTATTGGTCTATCGCGGGATTAAAGAGTTTTTCATTATCGGACACCGTTACTATAAATAGCACATTTGTAATTCCCTCTTTATTCTATACGATAGTGCAGGTCAGTTTAAGTTGATAATTCAAAAATGATTGTATAACAAGGCAGAATGATCACTTTCCATACAGAAAATATCATAAAAACGAAAAGTGTCAATCTTTGTCACCCTGCGCAATTCGGACAGTCTGACCATGGTTGAAACTTTTCGTGATTCCAAGAAGGTCTCTTTTTGCGTGATGGGTCACAACTAAATATTGCTTATACTTACCAAACCCTGTCTGTTTCCGTCACTGTAAGAATTTCCACTATGCGGATACATTTCTGTCACCCCGTTGTATCGCAAAATGGCGGACTGCGACAAGCCTATACCTTCACAGTCTCCAAGGCCGATGACATGTATCCAGTAGTTTCCGATCTCTTGATTGGCCTCTATAACGAAGTCATACCTATGTTCCAGAGAATTTACAGAACGGTTTATAACACATGACATCTATAGTTTTCAATGTTAACGGTTGTCCCGCTAAATAAGGTAAACTTAACTTTTGAGTGGATAGTAACAACCCAGATTTTCCTATTTCGCAGGTACATGTATCTTTGGGGTAAAAGAATCTTCTTATCGGACAGTGTGGATAAAAGATCAGGCTGAACATTCTGTGCAGTCTGATCTTAATCTAGATCTACACTGGCTGCAAAAGGTCAATGAGTCGCGCTTTGTAGCCTAGGGATTGATAGCACCATTGAAGCCTTTCAGAATGTTTGCACTTGCTCTCGATATAGGTATGTTAGAAGCCTGTAAGTTTTGTTTGAAAGTACAAGTAAAAACATGATCGTCATAATCTCTAACGCTTTACCAGACAAGAAAATTTTACACTTTTCCAGAATGAAAACATTTGGTGAGACAAGAGTAGCTCAATGGCGGAATTTGTCCCTGATAAGGTAGAAAACATAGTGGGAAAGGCTGCTTACCAGCGTGAAAAAACCTTTTTTTTTTTTTAAATTTCTACAGGGTTTTTTAAAAATCGGGTCTGATTAGTTAAAGATGTATGATTTGAATCTTAATATTTTATATATATATCAATAGCTCAGTGAGACGCCCCTTTTTGGCAAGAATGAAAATAATTTGTTACATTGCAAAGAAAATTCTCGTGATCTGATGGATAATATGCCGCCAACGTATGTATCATGTACACTGGAAACCAATGTTAAAGTAGTTTCCTTTTCGGGAGCCCCGTATACATGACTATCTACACAGCATCCAAAATGGCGGCGTCAATCAAGATTAACATCAAGATTATGCGCCAAGCTGCACGTTTTAGCACGTATTACAAATGTCTCTGTGACGTCAGTACCAGCATATTAAATATTTCAAACCAAAGAACAAGTAAAATGCTTTTAACAAACTTTGGAATGGTAAAACTTTGCAGTATAATAAATTCGTTGTACGGTCAAGTGGCAGGGGACTTGGAAACTTGCTCACGGTTGTTGAATCATGTCGCCATCTGGCCTTCGGCTCGGGATGACATGATTCACCACAGCTGTGAACAATATTAGTTGTACGGTCAGGTGGCAGGGGACTTGGGAACTTGTTCACGGCTGTGGTTAATCATGTCGCCCCGAGCCGAAGGCGAGGTGGCGACATGATTCACCACAGCCGTGAACAAGTTTCCAAGTCCCCTGCCACCTGACTGTACAACGAATTTATTATACTGCAAAGTTTTACCTTTTCAAAGCGCGTTAAGCGAAATTTTCCTGTTTTATAATTTCACGAATCGAGTATGCTAACAAAATAGAAATTCCCTTCTGTGTGCGACGTCGCTGGAAGCTGACGTCACTAAAACGTGCAGTTTAGTGAATAAATGTGCAGTCTGATGATCGATCGGCGCCGCCATTTTGGATGATGTATTGCACGTGTAGTGATGTTTACGGGGCACTCAAAAGGGAAACTGGTTTTTGCCAGGGAACATGATATTATGTTCCCGGCATGTTAACCAATCAAATCACGAGAAATTTCTTTGCAGTATAATAAGTTTCCAAGTCCCCCGCCACCTGAACGAACAACTAATACCGTAAGTCTGCAACACACATCACTGGCTTTATTTTCCTTATTTCCCATTGAACTGCTCTTTTTAATGCATGTTCTATTCCAGGGTTTTTTTTTTTTGTGCAAATATTTTATCCGTAGGGAATCCACATTGAAAAAGGTCAAGCATATTAAACGGTCCGGTAAATGGCAAGGTCAGATTTTCCTACCGCAGTTTAAACCTATGGCTGAACGTTCCAGGTCGTTTTCCAATCGTAACTTTGTTACACACACATAAATGAGTATCTGGTAGATTGGTAGAATCCATCGAGGCTTTGGGTGTTAAATGTTAGCGCTCATCTTATAGTTTCAAAAGTATAAGATATAGAGGATATTTGTTTTTTTCGGTGAAAGATCGAAATTTATTTCATCGAGTGGACACCATCGGTAATATTTTCACGAGTGGCTGCGCCACTCGTGAAAATATTACCGATGGTGTTCACGAGATGAAATAAATTTCGATCTTTCACCGAAAAAAACAAATATTCTATTTATTTTATGCTTTTAACTCTTTCTGGGAGGAGCTTTATCAAAATTTAGTACAGTTCTTTTCCTTTATTCCCCGTGGCGTAACTCTCCCGCATAGCAACGTTACGTCAAGCGCGAGAAATGTAAGGTATATGACGTCATATTTCCCATCTGGTTGGTAGGCACGCGCAATTTGCCTAGGTAACAAGAACGTGAAAATCGGTATTTTCACTGGTAGTACCAGTGTAAGATCGAAAAATATTTTCACTGCTATTTCTCGATATCCCACCGGAAAGCATGAAATAAATTAGTAGATCTCGCCCAAGATGGTAAAGGCAAAGATAATTATAAATGTGAATATCTAGCAACACGAGGAATTGAAATTTTGTGAATTATTCCTACCTTTCTCCAGCAAAAATAATAAAACTCTCCACTTCTACAGGATGCATATCGTAACCGTCACTGGCTACCAACGTCACATTATGTCCCTCTATCGACACTTTCATTGGACAATTCAAAACCCCGTTGCTTATCAGACGAAATCGGTACCGTTTCCAATGTTCTACACTGTAACAAATATCAAAGTACTGAAAGCACCCAGAGCAGCAACCATTGACATTTAAATTAGCAAAATTAGATGTAAGTTAAAGAAGACAGGTGACAGAATGTAATTACGTGGTTGTAGGTAAGTAAAAAGATTTATTTTTTGAAAATTGAATACGAGGGGTGATCAGAAAGAACGTGGACCAGTGCCGGTATCGGAATATTGTTATAAAAAGCAACTTAAATTGGAGTGTTCACTACTTTTGAAAATAACCTCCTCTGAGTTCAATGCACTTTTTCATTCTTAATTTCCATGAGCGAAGCACGTGTGGGAGCGCGTCACGTGACGTTACCATCAAGGACCCGGTCACAACGAGGGTTAGCTCCTCTCTGCTCTCGTAGTGAATGCCACATAAAGAATCTTTCAAAACAGGAACTAGTCAGAGGACACATGGAGTCAGGATTAAATCATTCGGAGCCTTGGCAACTGTTTCCGTGTTTAGTTTTTGCCAAATTTCCAGTACAAGGGTGGCTCTGTGAGCTAGGGCGTTATTTTGGTGTCAAGTGACGTCACCCTGCAGGACTTCTGGGTAAGTTTTTCGTACCGTGTATGTGAAATTCCTTTGAATAATGTGGGCATAAAACTCAGAACTGACTGTAGTATGTATAGATACTACATGATTTAGAAGAAAAACAGGAGAACAGAAATACTTGATGCAGATAAGTTTTCCAGGTGACTTAGAAAGGTTAGTTTTACCAGCGGAAGGCGGTGTTGAATGTTTCAAAACACTGCTTTGTTGTTTAGATTCGGTCTCGTTAAAGTGTGCCTATCTTTCATAGCATGTAACAATACGATTAGTAAAGTTTGATTCCTCTACCCTAATGCATTCAGATATTTCTTTAAAGATTTCGATCCAACCCCAATTTTCTCGGACGTCAGTTTCCGAGGTAGACCTACATTGTGCAATTATGCGACATTCCAAGATTCCCTCTCAAAATCTCCTGGGCACTTCTATATAAAAAGACAAGTGTATAAGCTATGTTACTGACAGTATCTCGGCGATCTTGTTTAACATGCTGCTCTACAGTCGTTATTATTTTGTCTGTGACTGATGTTGATGGACGGCCAGATTTAGGGTCATTTTTAACAGTATATCGCACTCTTGTCTAAACCAGTCCAATCCATGTACAAATATCAGATTGAGCGCCGAGTCCCCTTTAACTGGTTCTAAATCACTTTTGATTTCCGATAAATACTTTTTGAGTTGGACGTAAAACTCTATGATTACTCTCAGCTTTAATAAAACGTCATCCGCTAATCCGTTAATCCACTAATGCAGTATATGACGTCATCAAAATGACGTCACTATTCCTTGTCAAAATGTTTCACATCTATTTCATATATTGAACCTCACTATACATCTTCCGGATCTGTACGTTCTTTACTGTCTGATCTTGATCTACTATGTACACAAAAGCTCTTTACGTCGCAACTGGCAGTGAAAGAGTGGAAAGATAATTTACCGAAAAACCTGATATGGTACACTGTTAATGTGTTCACTGTGTTTCCCTGGTTCAGTGTTGTTGACAGTTGTGTCAGTGGTGGTGATAGCTGGTGTTGTTGACATATTCATCATCTGCATGTCTTCTGCCATGACATCCATGCTGTGCATGCTATGTAGAGACTTTCTTTCCGTAGTTTTCATCGATTTTCCACGTCCTATACGGTACAATTGCAAGCAGATTACACGAAACAAATGTTGTTTTTTTTTTTTTCATCAGTGTTAAGACTTAGGAAAGAGTCTAAAGGTTTGAAACAAAAACAGAACGATAAAATAAGTAATTCGTTATTACGAGACCGCGTTTTCTGATTTTTTTTTTTGCGTACAAAGTAGTATTTAAGACTGTGAGTTCAAAGAATAAAAAATACACCGTTAGTGCGCGGATTTGATACAAATGCACCCTTTACGTCACGCTGAAAACTATAACTATAATATATCATGATATGATAATATAGGGAATTAACTACATGTATACGTGGATATACAGGCGTGTCGAAAAAAAAAATGCGAATTACAGCTTATATAGACATTTGCCGTTGGGAAATATTTGCGAACTCAAGACACTTTATTGGTAGTTATAAATGTGTTTAAATACGGGAACATTTTTTTTTAATTTACATGTCCCAAAAACTTCCACTTACACAGTAAAACATTTAAAGTCGATCAGCCTTCGCTTGCTAGTCTGTTAACATATAAATAATCTCACTTTCTTATGCACACAAATTTATTTCAACCCGAATCAAAAGCGACATATACATACCGTTAATCAAAATAGATGCAGGGTAATTGTCATCAATTCCATGATGATGTAACGAAAACTTGGATGCTGTGTACTCATCAAGCCAATCTTGTACTATAATCGTGTGTTCCGGTAGATCAAAGTCATACAGACGCATATTGTTGGTAGGCCTGGTATCACGAACGATAATTGCACCAAAGACACCGTCCCCTCTCTGTAGCCCTGCGTGCGCATGCCAGTAATGTGTTCCACTATCTTCAACTTTAAACCTGTTTTAATATAGTACATAAGAGCCATGCTCTAGAAAAAGGGGGCATGATTCATCTTCGTTATACAACATACAAAGCAAGCCGTCACATAGATATGGATCCACAAGCTCCATCCTCTTTAAACAACCGACTAAATCATGTGGTAGACTGATCCTTTGAAATGCAGAAAATTGACCAGTAACGAAAAGTTTCGGTCAAAATCAGCCTGTCCTGGGTCGGTACTTTTCGCAGATGCATTAAGCCCGTTTTCACAGAGCATGGCTCGTATACTTACACAAAGACTTTGAACTTGGTGCATTATCTCAATCTCTCTTTTTCGTCTGTTCAGGCACATGCTCCCAATTTAATACCAATCAATACTACTCTATTAAAATTCGTTTTAATTGTCAAGAACGGTAACGCGGCAGAATAAGCGTTATATCATTTTCATAGCATAGATTCCAAGAAGTATGATTTTTGTACGCTTGATCCACTTAACAGGAAAAGATTGAAAATTTATTTTAAAAAATGAGCAACATATAGTTGACGCAAGCTTATGAATACAGTACATGTTTAAAAAGATTTGATAAGAACTAGTATTAACAGGTGCTCGGCCAAAAGGCTGCTGGTCTTGCAAAACAATTTACACAATTCTTCTGAGTTTGTCCTATCTAAATGTAGTTTCAAGCTCACAAAAGTAAGCCAAGTATACGGAAAAAGCACATTTAATCAAAGCGTTGAGAACACTGATGTGGTATTTGTCAAGGCTGCTATTGTGTGGAATTAATAACTTGACAGAAAAAGAGAAATATTATTGAAATATTGACTTAAAAGTCAACCTACGTACTACACAATGCCTACTTTTTTGGTTGAAGGGAGAGTACTCATGATAAATTTAAGAATATTTGTGTATTGATGGTCTCCCTTTGATCATAAGGAGGAGTCAGGAGTAACATGCCATGACAGTAGGATGCATGATGGATAGATATAAAAAAGCAATGTAAATAAATCGAATAAAATTCAGTGAAAACTATGGTTTTGAAATATCAATGGTCGTTAACATTTAATTCCCAACAAAACAATTAATTACTTCGATCTACAAATATTCAATCCAGATCAACTTTAGTAGCGTGCAATCATGGGATGAAGAAGCCATGTGACGAACTTGTTTTTGAAAAAAAAAAAAACCAGGACCAAGCGAGCAGTAGACAAATTTTGTATCATTGCTCCGATAGAAGACTAGGAGCGAGTGAAGCTAATTTCGATCAAAAATCATTATTTCCAAGACAGATGGCCTCACGATGTATTTTAACATTTCCAATAATATATCTGAATGCCACCGAAAAATTCATTTGCCTGAGAAAAAATGAGCTTAACTTCATTTATTTCCTTCGGCTTTACTCAAAATACGATACATGGTCTTCATAATTCTATATTGAAATCATAGTAGTAATGTCTTCGACAAAAAACAATACTGAGCTAACCGAAGGGGCAACGCGTGTATTCAGGTTTGAAATTGGTGGTTGATTAAAAGGGGCTTTAACGCGAGCTGGTAATGCATTGTAGCATGCAACTTATCCTATAAAACGGAATCACTTTGTATGAAAATCGACAAAATCATAAGAAAGAATGGTCCATTGTCATACAGATAATTCATATATAGCAATACCTTTCGACATAGGTCGGGCTGTGGGGACAGCAAAAGCTGACATGAGCGATTTTTTCAGATGCATAAAAACACATTGTCACCGAATATGACAACAATTTTATAAATATCGTCGGTTTACTTCAAAACACTTGTTACTACAGCTTGAAACAAGCTGTAGTTACGAGGTTTTTTAAGTAAACCGACGATATGCTTACTTGTATTGAAACATGGAGTGTGCAGGAATTGGACACTGTGTGACCATCACGACCCCGTCCATGTATGGAGTTCCTCTTTGTTGAATACCGTGCCAGTGTATAGAAGTACCCTCAAAATCGTGAAGTTCGTTGTACACGTTCACAACAACTGTATCGCCGGTACATACCTAGGAGTAACAAAAGAGTGGATAAGGAAATGTTTTAGTAAAAACTGTCATGAAAATTGTATGTTCCGTGAATATCGCAAAGTTGTAAAGACATAAATTTATTAAAGCTATCATAAAAAAAAATAAGATTAATTTGTTTCTTCGGCATCGTCAAGTCTATTTTAGACATCTACAACTAAAGCCATAGACTTATCAATGGTACATATCTACGTGGAAATAAGAGGTGGCTGGGTTTAAATACGAGTTCCTCGTTTAAGAGCTAGAACTGTAATAAAACTGTTGACACGATCCCTTTGAATTGTGCAGATCTCTGTAGACATCCCAAGTAATATGGGCGATGCTCTTCAAAAAGAAGGTTTAATGAGTCAGTCTACCTCATAATTTAGTCGGTTTTAAGACCAAAAGAATTTTATGGAGCTCTATGTAGATGCACTGAATCCACTGCTCCCAGACAGCCGTTCTTATATACCCAGTACATGTGTAGGTGGTAATACAAATAAGAGACAACGGGTTCAGGCAAGCTATAAATAGAACTGTCAATGAAAAAATATATTGATATTCCTTTAAGGCCATGTTGTTCATCTATCTTATTGCGCCTATATAATGTACACTGAACCTACGTGTAAACAAGATGGGAAAAATATTCAAACTTGATCAAGTGGTATGTCAGCAGTGCTTAACATGCGTGTAACTTGGGACAATCTGACAAGAATATGACTAAATTTGGAAACGTTTGATTACTTTTGACAAATGCTTTTCTGTCTCAAATAAAAAAAAAAAAACTTTCTCAAAAAAAAAAAAAAGTTTCTTTTGTTTAGATGAAGGACTAACTTTAAGCCTCACTCGGTAAAAATTTGGACCAAGGCCATTTCAAAACGAACCTTTCTCTTCTTTCCATTTTGCACTACTTTTAATGTTAAAAATTTCAACCTTGCAGCCCCTGATCAAGTTCGGAATCCATCCATACATAAATCCAAGAGTAGAGTACTAGTTCTGTTATACAACTGTTTATAGCGTTTTCATACGTACATTACTCATTTTTTGGCTAAAAGCTATGGACTTGGTGTTTTCTGTTGGATGTCTTAAGAGAAAGGAAAGGTAATAAATCATGTCTATCTAAAACGATGTTTTGCTCGGTACAAGTAAAATAAACCAGGATCTGTATTTACTAACCATTCTAAAGAACATTCTTAGTCTTATTCTTGAAAATGTTGTCAATAAGAAGAACTTCTGATTGGGAAGTCAGAAGTTATATTTCTTTCACAGTCAGGAAGTCATTGAGAATTAGACAAAGGATGTTCTTAAGAACGATTTGAGAATACTGACCCAGGAGTGCGTTGATGGGTGTAACGGCTGTTTAATGCAGAGAAATAACCCTCCCCTACAAAATGACCTATAGGTCATTTATCTACGTACAGGAATGACCTGGGTCAATATTCTACGTAAAGAAATAACCCTCGGGGTTATTTCTCCACGTAGAATAATGACCCTGGGGTTATTTCTCTACGAAGAATAATGACCCGGGCCATTCCTCTACGTAGAATAATGACCAATGGGTCATTTTGTAGGGGAGGGTCATTTCTCTGCATTACAACTGCCGTTTAATCATTTTTGCAACCAGTGTTAAACAATCCACAAGCTTAGATTCAAATGAAACTAACATTAATGGCAGGTCCGGGCATCATTCTGTTGACAACTTTAATGGCTCGCCGGGAACCATCTCCAGGAACACAGTGAGGTCGCAAACAATCGGTTGTATTGGACGGACAAATGTAACAGGCTCGAGACAAGGTCTGATAATGTTCCACTGTAAAGTTATACTCGCATTGCATCTGACCAGAGGACGTTAAACAGTCCCGTTTACAAGGATGGCTTGTGTAATCTGTTGTATACAAAAAAAACAAAAACAGTTCGATCCTTTTACAGATAACAGTTTAAAACACCCAGAATGAAAGCATTTCCAAACCACAAAGAAGATGTGTCTATACTGAAACGAACTTCTAAATGCCCACTTTTGTGTCTCCTATAAATAAAAGCAATTAAAAGAAATGTTAATAAAAACAAATTGTGACATATATCTAGACGTTAACCATGGCATTGTAATGAAAAGATTCTCCCTTTTGCCAATAGAAGGACTCTCTTTTTCAAAAGAAAGGAAAACTAGTTGTTTGCGCTCGCCAAAACAGTTTAACTTCTGTAAGCAATAAGAAAAAAACATGAGAATTATTTTGTGTCAAAAAAAGTTAACCGAAGAAAACAAGCATGAAGTTTTCAAAAGCTTGATTTTTCAAATTACAATGTTGAGTAAATGAACCACAAATAAGTTTCTTCCGCGATAAAAAGTGAATGAATTCTTTTCAGAATTTAACTCATACCTGTATATTTTCAGACCGATCAATTGTTCTGCAAAAAATGACACCAAATAAACTGTCCATTTTATAGGCGGCGGACGCGAGAAAAGGTCTGTAGGAAATTACAGCTTAACAGTTGCCGTTTAGAAGTTCGTTTCACTGTATGTGTCTGAAAAGATTCTGTATGGCTATAAAATTGTAGAAAACATTACAGAAAAAGGAGGACCTGTAAATTACAACTATTTTCTCTTTGACCCACTGTTTTCAAAGCTTCTATCCGAGAGTAGTTTAAACACAGGGTTGTATGGTAATGGACTACACAAGCTGTTGGGAATGTTGTAGTGATCAGCCTGAAGCATAGAGGTACTATAGACCCTTTTAGATTTTGACTACTTGCGCAACGTGTAGGACAAAAAGGCCAAAGAAAACCGTCACTGATTATTGATTATGTGCACAAACACATGCTGCGGCAATTAGAAGTAGTTCTTTGATTTCATAATAAATGTCTTCAAGTCTGTTTTCTCTCTCTTGTCTCATTGCCCATGTGTGGAACAGACTGTAACCTCCTACAAAACGATATCGAGTTCAGTATTAGCAATTCTGGGAAAGGTGGCCTTTGAAAACATCGTGGGGAAAAAAGGAGAATGATGTAAGATTGTTTTGGACCAGTTGTTTTAAAACATCAGTAACTAAATAGTTAAGTGTTATATGTTGGTTTTGTTTCATATATGATTCAGGGAATCTAGCACAACTCGCATTAATGTTGAATCAAATACCGAAAACGAACCTACAGCAGAGCTAGGCGATCTTAATTGACGCTTTAGTTTAGGCTTTAAAAGCTAATTTATTTAAGTAAGGGTGTTAACATGATACGGTTTATGCTGAAAGCCAGTATTTGAAACCGTTATACCGGCAAATAAACACAACGAGACACTTTGCATAGCGAAGCGGACAGTGAAGATTATAAATCAGACTGTATATTTGGTGCAATCTGATCTTTATCTACACTGGCTGCACCGTTAACTTAAGTTATTAGAGACACTTCAAAGGTTGTAAATGTCGTACCTGACTTTTCTGGAAGTCGCCAACATGAAACAACATAAACTATAACCAGTTGGCACAAAAATTGGAGTAAGGAAGTCCTCATTTTATGGCATCAAAAGTGTGGGCCCTGCATCCACCCAATAGTAACTTAGTGGCTGAGGTGTTTTGGGGTTCAGCTGAATATTCCTGCAATTCCATAAAATATACAACAAATCAAGTTGTTGCCTTGTCTTAATATCTCTAAGGTCAGCTGGATTAACTTACATGTAGAGCACAAGATTAGTCATATAGAATTAAGTTAGGGTATGGGCTCCAATCCGACAGCAAGCAGTCCAACAAAAAATAACTCGGTGAGACTTTAAAAAGGTAGGTTCCATGTGAAGGTGAGCACCGCACACCAAGCACGTTAAAGAAGAAGGTGTAAATTAGGATGGGTCTCGATCTGTATCTTACAGTATCCACCACTGAAGTGACTACAAGCCTTCTGGTTCCTTTGCTCATGTACAATGTAGCTAACTGGCGGTTACGATGAATAAACTCAATAGTATTCAATCTCACGATCTCACTTCTGCCCATCATCTTTTACCATACATGAAACTAGTGTTTTACGACGTAAAACATCATCATCACCATCATCATCATCATCATCATCTTCATTATCATCGTCGTGGTCGTCGTCCTCGTCATCATTGTCGTCGTGGTCGTCGTGATGATCATGATCAATATCATCATCATGATTAATATCATCATCATCATTAATATCATCATCAGCAGCATCGAAACGACATCCCATAGGAAAATTTACATACAAAAATCTGAAATAAAATCTCATCAAAAGTGATAACTGTGGGCAATACAAATACCATCAGTATTTGTCATTTAACCTTAACGATATTAGCGAACGTGTCGAACCATGTCTACCTTGGTTGATACATTTTCTCTGTCCCTGTCTCTTTCCCCCTTTCTCCCTCTCTGTCTTTCTGTCAATCTGTCTGTCTCTCTTTCATTAAGCTCCTTTTTCACATAGCACGATACACATGTATCTGCATTTAGAGACCAGATTATATACCTTTCATTCTTTCATTGAAATATGACATTAGAAAAAGAGCTAGCTTGATACTAAACTCAAATGAAATGAAAAGCAATGTTATGTAAGTCATTCGTTTGTTTGATTTTAAGAACATGTAAATCCTCATTGATAATTGTTTTGAACTTAGTGATCTATGTTCCTATCAAAAACTTCTATACATAAGTATACATTTGTATAGATAATACTGGAAAATAGCAAAACTTTCTTCGATTTTCTCCTATTTAAGGCAGTAGACCCGTAATACGTCTAGTGCAACATGGAGTAAAATTTCTTGATAGTTGATAAATACGGATATATACCGATATAAAACTTTCGCACATTTTTAATCGACCAGAAAATCCTTTGATGTCAGTCTAGAAATTAATTGTTGATACTTTTGTTAGTTTCCAGAAAAGGGAGGTAATTATTACCTCCTTTTGAAATGTAAATATAGTGGTTTTAGATCTATAAATGATAATTCTATTAAGGAAAAAAAAAGGAAAACAGTGGCTCGGTTAAAGTAGTACAATAATATTCGTTTTTAATAATAGCAAATTGTATGATAATATTTAGCGGAAATAGTTGTTTTCTATTACGGGTCCACTACCTTAATAGAATGTTATTATTGCCATTCACAACGCATTCTGAATATCTTCCAACTTATTTACTGTCGTTTAGGAAAATCTTCTCTATAGCTGGAACAACACTGTCTTCTTCAATCATATTCAGTCTATTAAAATACTTCTATCTGGGATATTCTTCCTTTTATTTTTTCTCTTTTGAAGACCAAATACTATGTATGTTCAGTAAAGGCATGGCCGTATATAAGTTGTAAAAACTTGTGGCCAAACCCCTTTGTCTTATTCGTAGTGTATGTAAGAATGTGTTTTACGTAAGATATTGTAAATAATGGCAATAAGATATGTTTGAACTTTTAGTTATTTTAAAGAGTTTTTAAGAAGGACTGGGCAGAATCAAGACGACCTCCCCCAGCCCAACCTCTGGATCCGCCCATGAAATAGATGTCTAATGGAAGATATTTTCATTTAAGGAAATACCCAACACTGAAAAATAAGTCTTGTCTGAAATGTACATATGTATAAGTATTTTTACTATTGAGCTGGCGGTTGCGCTTGAATGTCGAGCCGGCTCACCGGACTTTGATTTGATATCTGTATGTATTTTTGCTGTGGAGCTGGCGGTTGAGCTGGAATGTCGAGCTGGCTCAACGTTCATTGATCGAAACATGTGTATAAGTATTTCTACTGTTGAGCTGGCGGTTGAGCTGGAATGTCGAGCTTGCTCAACGGGCTTTTATTTTGACATATATATTTGTATTTTTGCTGTTGAGCTGGAACGTCGAGATGGCTCAACCCGGCTGGTGTTGAGCTGAATGTCAATTACTGAGCGTTGAGCCAACTTCACGGACCCAGTTCTGGTCTAAGTTACCGACTGGGTCACTACAGGATCGACATTACACATTCATCCTTACTAAACTCGCCTGCATTTTAATGACTTCGAGTAAAAAGGTTTTCTAGAAACATTGTCGGAAAAGAAGAAAATGCTGGTAACCAGCATTTTCTTCTTTTCTCACAATATTTTTTCTCCTTTCAAAGAAAAAAATCTATTATTTTAACCAGGTTCAATATTTCGTGTTAAAATACTTTCAATTTGAATCAGGTCAACATTTCGCATTCCTGTGGAGAGTTCAACAAAGGCCACGGGTCATGATGGTTATCGAATTGGAAAACTGTGCAATAGTGCACGGTCGGTGGGCCTTACCGGTGTATATAGCTATCAGGCTACAGAGGTCGTTCAGATGATAATTTCCTTGATAACGATCTAGATACATACAGGGTAGGGCAACTTGTACCGTGTGTATGAAATACGTCGTTAAGATACAATTTACATAAACTACAATTTATATAAAGCATAATAATATAAAGTATAAAGCATACCGCTATTTATCTGTGTGAAGATATCTATAGATACCATATTGTTTCGAGGCATTTTAAACATAGGGTAATAAGTACATTAAATATTCATGGGCCATGTCTACCAAATCCTTGTCATATTCAAGGCCTTGAATTGGGAAAACATTACACGTCCTGACAGTCTCTCAGTCCGTGTTTAACAAGTTCGTAGTTATGTTACGGCAGCCACTGTACATATCAATATTTTTTAAGGGTTTTCTAACTAGTTTTTCAAAATAAACCTTCTTTAACTCTTTATCAAACAATCCCTTGTTTTTTACGACTCTGAGGAAGAAGCCTTTTGAAAACATTGTGAGAAAAGGAGAAAATGCTGTTAACCAGCATTTTCTTCTTTTCCCACAATGTTTTCTTTCCTGCTGAAAACAAATTTCAGTTTTTGAGTTATGTTTATTTTGTCGTCTGCAGGTACTTTGAATCTGGACCAGTCTAAAATTTTGTCGTTTGGGAAAGGGTTGAGACACCGTTTGCTTTCAACATAAAAAGTGTCGAAACAATATTCAGGGGTGAGAAGAAGAGAATCTTGTGTAACTATGAGTACCTCAAACCCGTGGTAGTAATTTTACAGAACTCGGATTCAAGCCAGCAATCCCCGGATACTAAGCCATGTACGTCACCGACTAAGATGCGATGCTCAGTATTCATTAACCCTTTCCCAAACAATCCCTCGTTTTTACGGGTCTGGAATAGTAGCCTTTTGAAAACATTGTTGGAAAAGGAGAAAATGCTGGTAACCAACATTTTCTCCTTTTCCCACAATGTTTTCTACACTATCATAGACTGAAATCATCTTTTCAGCAAGAGTTGAATTGTCGTCTGGAAATGCGTTCAATTTGGTCTAGTCCAAAAGTTTGTCGTTTGGGAAAGGGTTAACTTTATCAGTGCCAAATGTATACACCCAATCTCTTTCGATGTCTGAAAATAGATTCCACTGCGTTACGGGAGACCACTCCTTCATGCATTTATTCGTCCAGATTTAAATACAATACCTACGTTGACTGTGCATGTCGTATTCTTCGAATATTTGAGATTCGACCTGTCTTTTATGAAGCGTCACCATTTTTTTTTTCCGGAGGGGGGGAGGGGGATTGTATAGTAATACTCGCTATTAAGTGGCAATGGAGAAAATGGCTTATTCAGGGAGAAATGAGGCATGTTTTTGGCTCAAGATTTCTCCAAAATGCTGATCATAAGTGAAAGAATCGCACCAGATAGCGTTTTATTTAGTAAACATTTATTAAAGTTTTAATTTCAAAGTCAAGGTTGTCGCGTAGAAAAGTAGTCCGGTTCTGTACCCAATATGCTCAAGTTAGATAGATGTGTATTTGTAGAATATGCCATCTAGCGGGAGGTAATGACAATATCTAAATACTGCGTCAAGGAGACATCTCTGTAGCTCAGTGTTTAAGGTATTGGCCTGTCGTCCAGGTGTTCTAGGATTCGAATCTAGTCCGGTCCCTTATTTCTACCGTGCATTAGCTCATTTGTTTTTCTTTATTACGGACTTTGTTCGTAAGAATTGAGACCCAGAAGGACTTGTGACCCGTCAAGCAATAAGGAACAATCTGGGAATTACGTACATCAATTAGATGAAATACAGATCAAAGATAGTGCAGGCCTATTTAACTCTTTATAACAAACGACAATATATTAGACTAATCCATACTGAAAGTGTTTGCAGACGTCAAGTTATTGGTGTCTCAATTTATGAAATTTGTCTCTGAAACGTAAAAAACCTTGTGGGAAAAGGAGAAAATGCTGGTTACCAGCATTTTCTCCTTTCCCCACACGGTTGCCATAAGCTTTCTTTTCCATGTCAAGAAAACCAAGGCTTGTTTGGTAAAAGTATAAGTTGATAGTTCAAAATGATTCTATACTAAAGTAGAATAAACACTTTCTTACAAAAAAACTTCATAAAATCGAAAAGTGTCGAATCCTTTAGTGAATAATCATTTTATCCAATTCTATCTGTAATTTATCCTTCTATAAAAGAGAAAAAGAATCTATCGCGCTTGCACGTATATTTTTCAAGGAATAAGCTAAATACATTTTTTCATTATTTACAGAAAGGTGTTATACTGATACATGTATATTTTTTACCGGCAATGAACAATACTGCGACATTCATTCTACGAAGTAAGGAAGTTGAACTGTACCAGTCAGAATCATTAACCCATTACCACACAATCCCTACTTTTGACGACCTTGAGAAAGAAGTCTTTAGAAAACATTGTGGGAAAAGGATAAAATGGTGGTAACCAGCATTTTCTCCTTTTCCCACAGTGTTTTCTACCCTTAGTAAAACAAATTTAAAATTTTCAGTCACTTTTATTTTGTTTTCTGCAAATGCTTCCGATTTGAACAAATCTAAATTTTTGTCGTTTGGTAATAAGATAACCTCCAAAGTGCCAAATATATGAAATTATTTCAGTGCAGGCGAGGAGCGACGGTTACGTGTACGAGTTCCGTAACAGCCTCACTTTTTTCTTATTCGAACACACCATATTATTGAAGCTTGCTGATAGGGAAAAACTGTGCTTAGAACGCCTAGTATAAATACAGACACGCTAAGAAGAAATGGATAGGTGCACGGACCACCGTAACAATACTCCTATACTGTTAAAAATGACGTATAACATCGAATCCATGAAATTTAAAAAAAAATCTCCTACCTTCTTTATTCCTCAACAGTAACGGAAAAAAAAAAAACACTTAATGTTACCACGAAACTAATTCGCTCATTAATAAACATCATATTCCGACAAAGATTTTTGAACACTCGATTTTTCTGATAAGCTAACATGTCCCCGGGGAAAGTTTCAACACTTTGATCATATGGAAGAGCAATCGATAATTACAGTTACTTCCTCGGATACTGATTATCAAGATCAGACTGCACAAAACTTGTAGTCTGATCTTTGATCTATATTGAACGCCATGTAGATATATCCCGATTAAAATAAAGACGAGAAATTGCGATATAATAATGCCCCCTTTACTGTGACTAAAAATGTCCGATTTTTGTTTTTAAGGCATAAAACCGTTATAGCCCAATTGGCAAAAACATAGGCTTTTTCGAACGGTATAGATCAAGATCTGACTGCACAGAACGTGCAGTCTGATCTTGGACCTATACCGCCCGCTTATTTAAGGTAAAAAAATCACATTTTAAAGTTTCAATTGGTTATCTTTTCAGGCATCGACAGAGATAAGTTCATACAAATGTCGCTGAGAGAGTTAAGAGTAGACTCGCCTCTGAATATCTCGCTTGATCTTTTGAATAGTAATGAATGACGTAATCGTCGGATTACAAAAATGAATTTTGTAAATATTTCTCAGTCATCGATACCAAAAAAAGGTCTTCATATCATTTCTAGCCATAAGGATCTTATTGCAGACACTTTTCTGTGTGTAAAATCCTGAAAGAGTATCTAAAATCAGGTTGAATGTTCACTGTTGGCGGGTATTATTATTAAAGGCGACTAAATTGCTCCTCCGTATGTTACAGTTTTCTTGGGGAAGATTTTCAGTCTCAATCGATTTATGCCATCTTGTGCTTGCGACTCTTATTTACAATGGATGGTGCTTTTAAGATCTTACTGCACCGAATATAAAAGCCATGTACTATTAAAAGGGAGCTTAACGCTTACTTTTTTATATTTGCCAATTTTATGCATGTCTAAAGGACCATTCTATTTCATGTTTCACTCGATAGCTAGAACCTGGTATGGTGTCTCTCACGCCTCTCCTGGGTACGTTGCATAGAGATAACTCAGATATTTCAGTTTCACCATTTAATTCTCCCATCCTCAAACAGGTAGTACCCATTACATCATACAACAACAACAACCCAAAACTGGGTAAAGACTAAAATTTATCCACCTATGTATAAATACCACACCTAAATTCAACTCTTTACCAAACGACAAAATTTTACATTGATCCAAATTGCAGAAAATGATTATTTCTTTTTTCGATGGGTAGAAAACGTTGTGGGAAAAGGAGTAAATGCTGTTTATCTTTTTTTCGATGGGTAGAAAACGTTGTGGGAAAAGGAGAAAATGCTGTTTACCAGCATTTTCTCCTTTTAGCACAATGTTTTCAAAAGGCCTCTTTCCCAGAGTCGTTAAAAGTCGTGATTGTGTGGTATAAGGCTGATACATCCGTAATTGACCACCATTTCTACTACTACCATTTCTGCTACTACTACTAATGATAAAACTAAAACATACTCAATGGAGCGGATTGAGTATTAACATACAAGGGAGATAATGCGTAATATAAGTTAATAGTTGACGGTAAGATTAGATTGCTTCCCTTGTTTCACCAGAAAAGCAATAGGAGCGAAGAGACTTTTTTTCACGAAGGCAAATCTCCATGCGATTTTTTTTTTCTTTCACTGATCTTCATTTTTTTTTACCCATTTGATTTGTTTTCTGGGGATCTCATCAAATTTCTCGTTGAAGATACGGTGTTTTGGTTACTAATCTCTCATTTACACACAGCCTGCCGTTTTTAATGACATTAGAGAAGCAGCCTTGTGAAAACACAGTGGGTTTGAGAAAATGCTGGAAATCAGCATTTTCTCTTTTTACTACAATGGTTACTATCCGTATATATGAGAATTTAATGTTTGATTAACTTTTGATACGTCGCGAGCTTGGCTCAAAGGATGAAGTTTCCTTCTCAGCCAATTCCCAGTTGTCAACAGTGTTTTTCAAAGCTGTCTTTCTGCGAGGTTAGAAAAGAAGCGAATTAAATAGTAAACGTTTAACATCTATGAATACAACAGGTAATTAAAAATCTTTATTTTCAAAGGTAATTCATCTCATTTCATCTCTGTTTCATTCAATGAAATCTAGTTGGTACACGTTGGAGGTGGTGGTATATAGCTCTTACGAGGAATGGGCTCGTGGAATATTTCGGCATCAACATCCTGAAAGAACAAAACATAAAGGAGACGATTCTAATGAGTACCTACAACAATGGGTTTTGTGGAGAATAAGTAATATGTTCAATTTTGAAATCAACACCATTCCCACCATCTGGAGCTCTGGTAAAGCGAATGTCAGACATAGAAGATAATAAACTGGTTGTGTGTTGTTTTATAAATCTGTCACTAGAATGGATATATGATCCGGTTCAAATAACAAGTCCGATTGACGAGTTTTTAAACTCTTTCCAACACGACAAAGTTTTAGACTAGTTCAAATTGAAAGCATTTGCAGACGACAAAATAAAGGTGACTGAAAAATTGAATTTTTTCGGGGAAGGGTAGAAAGCACTAGGTTACCAGCATTTTCTCCTTTGACTACAGTGTTTTCAAAAGGCTTCTTTCTCAGGGGCATCAAAAAGTAGGGACTGTGTGGTAATGGGTTAACTACATCAAACCCCGCTCGAGTAACAGTCAGTTTATTATTCTATTTATTACATTCTTAACTCATTACCAAACGACAAAAATTTCTGGCTTGTCCAAATTGATTCATTTGCAGACGACAAAATAAAAGTTACTGAAAATTTGAATTTGTTTTGTGAATGGTAGAAAACATTGTGGGAAAAGGAGAAAATGCTGGTTACCAGCATTTTCGCCTTTTCCCACAATGTTTTCTAAAGGCTTCTTTCTAAGGGTCGTCAAAAGTAGGGATTATATGGTAATGGGTTAAATCACCTTTTTTTATTCCAACAATTATCAAGTATGGTACATAAAGCAATATAGAGAAAAAAAGTAGTTCCGGCAACTTTCTTAAACTATATTTACACTGGTGACGGTACTATTTTTATCCTCATTAGTGATGTTATTCGGTGTGAAATTCCAGCAATTATCCAGCAGATAAAAATATATATTTTGCAAAAAAAAAACCAAATACGTACAGCGTCATACATCATCAATATTAGCCTATATAATTATCTTTCACAGGTCTATGTTCACAGATGTAGGTCAACTTTAAATGTGTACATTCACAAGAAAATCGCTCTGTGATATTTGAAACGAGACTAGAATGATACAGTTTACAGATGGAGTAAATCGAAATATTTCCAACCCATTATGCATCCATATCTGTTTTTAAACAATAAAATGACATCATTTTAACACGTACATATCTTAGCAACAACCACTCTATTCTCCTTCGAAATGGTGAAGTAGGCCTAGTCAAATGCTGGCACATGCTGTGGTTGGTTCACCGGCCTCCCGAGCTCATGAATTCGAAATAGTACTATATAGAACCGGGACACCAAAAAACTGAAATACACTAGTGTATTATCAAAAAAAAGTCATTGGTCAATTTATTTAGACCTTTTGTTATAAAACCGCAAATACAATATAAAAATAGAACACTCACTGTCATTTCCTCCCCATGACACATATGGTAATGTTTGGTGGTGTTGAACTTCATTTTGAAATCATCAATAAAGGACTTGTCTGTCCAGTCCGAGGATCTAAACTTTTCAATTAACTGTAAATGTAAAAGACATCGTCATCTAGAATTCTAACATGACACGCGAGTCTGGCTCTATAGAAAAAGTACAAGAAAAGCGCGGTAAAATCTGCAACATTCCATGCAGAGTGACGTCATTCTGTATAAAGCAATATTAGTGAGTTATTCAATGGAACATAATTTTCATCCGCGTTTTTACTCCAGAGATGAGCTTGTTTTCTTTTCAGAAAGAATTGGTCATGTTAGAATCAAAATAATTTACTTTCTGTCGTGGTTTATCGTTCATTCTAACATGACACGCGACTTTGGCTCTATAAACACAGTGCAAGGAAAACGTGGTAAAATCTGCGACAATCCATGTAGAGTGACGTCATCCTATAGCTAGTGACGTCATTCAATGAGTGAGTTATTCAATGGAACATAATCTTCATCCGCATTTTCACTTTCAGTTTGAACTTGTTTTCCTTTCATTAAGAATAAGCCATGTTAGAATCGAAATAATCTTCTTTCTATCGTGGTTTATCGTTCAATAAACCACGTTGTGAGTTATGAGGCGCAATGAATAACCCACTCGGGCTATCGCCCTCGTGGATTATTTATTGTGCCTCATAACTCACAACTGTGGTTTATTGAACGATATACCACGATAGAAAGAAGATTATTTCTTAAGTAAATCACATTGTGAGTTATGAGGCACATTGAATAAACCACTCGGACTATCGCCCTCGTGGATTATTTAGTAACGCACATAATGCACAAATATGGTTTATTGAACGAAAAACCACGATAGAAAGAAGATTATTTTTTAACCCATTACCACACGAGAAAATTTTAGACTTGTCCAGATTGAAAACATTTGTAGACGACAGAATAAAGGTAACTGAAAAATATAAATTTGTTCTGGGAAAGGTGGAAAACACTGTGGGAAAAGGAGAAAATGCTGGTTACCAGTATCTTCTCCTTTTCCCACAGTGTTTTTAAAAGGCGTCTTCCTCAGGGGCGTCAAAAGTAGGGATTGTGTGGTAATGGGTATGACCCAGACGGTAATAAACGAGTCATGCGCTGTGATAAGAGTGCCTTCTGGATCTGCACAAAACTATCAACCCATGTCAGCCTAAACTGTTTTTATTCTTTTACAGGAAAATCCTAAAATTTGAGCCAAGTTTGATGTGCCGCCTGCAAAATTTAATGCTTTCAAAGACGACTAGGTTCTTTTTTTAATTTTTTTTTTTTAATCTGGCCGAGGGGTAGAGCGATCTTTGCAAATGAAAGGAATTCTGTCCAGCGTTTTGTTGTACTAAATATAAGATGTGCTCTAGGAAAAGGGGGCTTAATGCATCTTAAGCGTTGGCCAAGGTCAGCCTGCGCAGTCTGCGCAGGCTGCCCTTGGCCAACACTTTTCGCTATGGGCCAATTTTCTATGCGTCAATCTTTGTTATGAGTCAATTTTTAGCACTTCCACGGACTAATTTACTTCATGTTTCAGTAGACAAAATAGACTTCATAAATCTTTAACCATAATCCTCAGAAAAAAAAATTCACAAAAAAACCCATTTCTTTTCGTTTTTATTTTTTTTTTTCTAATTCCTGTGAATATTTGGACCAGTTACCTTTTAATACGAAGGAAAACATGTTATTTTATAACGTTAAAATGTAAAAAGTAATCACTTTAAATGATTTTGTTGCCGTTTTTTTCGGGGTATATGTGACGACTTGCTAAGTAAATTGTATCGAGGAAATGCCCAAAGCCCCCTATTGCCAGTGCATGGCTTATATATAATGTAGTGTAGTAACGTTTAACCCTTTCCCAAACGACAAATTTTTGGACTAGACCAAATTGAAAGCATTTGCAGACGACAATTCAACTCTTCCTGAAAAGATGATTTCTGTCTATGATAGGGTAGAAAACATTGTGGGAAAAGGAGAAAATACTGGTTACCAGCATTTTCTCCTTTTCCCACAATATTTTCAAAAGGCTACTATTTCAGACCCGTAAAAAACCACGGATTGTTTGGGAAAGGGTTAAGGGAGAGATACCATTTGAGGTGGAAGATGGTAGCTGTCCCAGGCTGGCAAACTGATACAGCTTTTTATTTTCAGGGCTGGGTAGTAGTACACAAAGCTTAGACACATTTCATCCTGGGTGGACAGTCCTCCCTGAAAATTGATTTATTTGTTTATTTATCTTGTAATATAATAATAAACATCATACACCACTTAATTATTGCTGTAATAAGTACAATTACAAACCGTAGTACTTGCGGAAAAGAAAGAAAGAAAGAAAGAGAAGATTCTTATATATGTAAAAAAAGAAAAATGTGTAGAAAGCAGAGAAAAAAATGAAAAGAAAGAAAGAGAGAAAGAACGAAAGAAAGAAAAAGAGAAAAGAAAAGACAGAAAGAAAGACAGAAAAAAAAAACAAGGAAAAAACAAGAAAAGAAAAGAGGGGAAGAATTCATCGACATGTAAAGAAAGAAAGATAGATAGAAAGAAAGAAAGCTTGAGAAGAAAGAAAGAAAGAAAGAAAGAAAGAAAGAAAGAAAAAAAGAAAGAAAGAAAACATTCATAGACATGTAAAGAAAGATAGATAGATAGAAAGAAAAGAAAAACATGAAAAGAAGGAACGAAAGAACGAACGAAAGAAAGAAAGAAAAGAAAAAAAAATAAAAACAAGAAAAGAAAGAAAAAATTCATAGACAGGTAAAGAAAGAATGACAGAAAAGAAAGAAAGAAAGAATTCATATACATGTACATACAAATGTTGGTCCATTTCTGTTCCTCGAGTCATACTTGCAGTCAACAGAAAATGCATCTCCCTGTAATTAAGGTGGTGGACCCATAATGAAAAATGAAAAACAGCTATTTCCACTATAATATAATATGTAAATTTTGCTATTATCTGAAAAAAGGTATTATTCTACTACTTTAACCTAGCCACTTTTTCCATTTTTTCCTATCTTAGAATGATCATTTATAAATCTAAAACCGCTACTACATAAGGAAATAATAATAACCTCCCTTTTCTGGAAACTAACCAATGTATCAGCAAATACTTTCAAGATAGACATCAAAAAATTTCTGGTCGGTCAAGAATGTGCAAAAGTATTATTAGAGTATATCTGTATAAAACCGTATTAATAGAATATCAAGAAATTTTGTTCCATGCTGTAGTAGAAGTGTAACGGGTCATATACCTTAAAATCATGGAATTTGAACGACACCTCTATTATTGCGGCCAAACAACGATGATTCAAATACATGTATAAGCAAAAATAACTGCGAACTATTAATAAATTTGAATTTCTGACTAGTTGCTTGAAATTCTTGTGTTCGTATAAACAGGTAGGTAAATGTATCTACTAGTTTCTTCAAGCTGACATACAGGGTTGAATAACAGTTTCTTTTTATAAAACAAATATTGTGATAACATCAGCAATTTTATTAGCAATTATAACCTTTCCTGGCTTTTTATATGCTTATTATCGAATAAACCAGTAAGTTTGAAGTACCAACGCGGCGTTCTTCAAAGCTGATGCGTACAACGAATCAAATATGACCAAAATGATTAAGAATTTCTCTGAAATGACTGAAAAAACATTGTTGGAAAAGGAGAAAATGCTCGAAAGCAGCCTTCGACCAATGTGACCCAAAAATCAATAGGACACTTTCTTGGGTCATGAGCAACACTTGTATAAAGTTTCAGTATCTTGGGTCAAACAGTTATTGAGTTAGAACATGGAAACGCATTTCAACGAAGTTCTTCAGTGACCTTGACCATTGACCCATCTAACCCAAACAGAAAAGAGCATCTCCTTGGATCATGAGCAACACTTGTATAACGTATCAGGATCCTAGATCAAGTGGATTTGTGAGTTATAATACTGAAATCAAAACAAGATGGACGGATTGATCGATGGACGGTCATATACACATACATAGTGAAACCCCAATAGCCCCTCCCCTACTAGCTCATTACAAGGGTGTAATAAGACACTGAATTAATTCTTATTTTTAATTTCTGAATTAAAGATCTCTTAAATAAATCTATTCTACAAATAATAAAGGCACAAAACATAATTATCACTGTCATAGTTACCGGTTTGGAATACAATAAAGAAACATGCATAAACCGGTGAGCAGGTGGTATAACCTAGTACTTGTGAGCATCACGTTTTGGGTTACTCATGCGGGCGTCGTCCATAAGGGCAACCGATGGAGACAATAAATTCATGCAATCAATAAAAAACAGGCCATTATCAACCCTACGTTCACACCCTTTTCCCGGCAGCCAAGGCAGTCCAGTAATACAACGCAGAGGAATGGAATAAGCAAACTTGATGACGTAATAAGCCGTGACAAGACTCAAAGACGATCTGTGTTTGGACGTGGCAGCCCTTTTTTCACGGGATCGATCTTTTGACATTCAACATATCTGGCACGGCAATTCCAGCGATCACGTTCTGACAAGTATATGTTTATCCCAGTCCTGTGTGTTGTGTTACACCAATACCGTTTTTATTCACGATTGTCAGAAACGTGGCTGCCATGAAGATGGCGTAAACTTAGAGTGTCCTTCACTTTACGGAATTGTCCAAAAAACCCTTTTCGGTTGTTGCATGCTATATCTGAGATGACAATATAGTCATGCAAAGCTTGAAAGTTTTAAAATAGATGAGCATAGTTCATTACCCGCGTGTTGATAGACGTTATGGATATCACGAAAGGGTAAAAACACAATGGTATTCGTCCCTTAACTTCAGTCATTTAACCGTGAGGTACCGTAAAGAGGCTCAATTAAACTTGGTAAATGGGAAAAAAAAAGAACCAAATCTTATGGCAAAACACGTTTCGGACAAACGGGGCTGCCGGAACCATGGTGTAAACGCATAATTAGAACAGCGATGGATATCTTACCGGACGTAGGACCACTTCTTCAGGCAGGAGTCGGAATTCTTGGAAGTTGAAATCATACGCAGGTTCAATTGCCAAAGGTTTCAGCTCCGCTCCGTTTCGGTAATGTCTCGTGGTCATCCCAACGCCAAGAAGGTGCGAATGCTGAAGAATACTGAAAGCCTTCACTTCCTGCAAGTTACTTTGCTTGAATCCCTGGAATGGAACAATGAACTCTCAACGTTTTTAAATTGTCTTTAACGTGTTACTAGGTAGACATCTACTTTTAGCGACCTAAAGGAAAAGGTCTGTTAACCCTTTATCACACAAGGTCGACTTTTAAAGACCTTGGGAAAGAAGTTTGCAAATACAGTGGGAAAAGGAGAAAATGCTGGTTCCCACAATATTTCTACCCTATAAAAGAGAAGTTGGACCGTTTGAGCCACACTGAATTGTCGTCTGCAAATGCTTTAATTTTTGACAAGGATGAAATTTTGTCTTCTTGTAAAGGTTTAAAAACATGTTGGAACACAGTTAAATAATAGAATCCAACCGCAGCATTTCGTTATAAATTTTCCGACACTTTCAAATGTCATAAAGGTTGATTTTGCACAATAATTGGTTCATTGGAATAGAGACACAAAATAGAGTTTCAAAAAGAGCCACAAAAAGTTTCGGCTTTGCTGTAGGTACTTGACTAACCTCGTTCATACACTTTTCACTGCAGTACCCGGATGATATAAATGCCTCTTCGGCAGGTGGCACCACTTGGTAGGAGTTAACACCCACACCTAACTCGAGAAGGCCCGCCTCGTGTTTTCTAAACTGTTTTGTCAGTGATATTCTGATACCGGAGTTATCAATGACCCCAGTTCTCTGCATTGGGTTGTCATAATGTGTCTCCATCAGGAAGTATCCGTCAGCGTTATGCTCTTGGATTGGAAAGCCAACGTCGTCAGGGAAATAGAAAGCCTAGAAATGTCGAGAAAAAAAACAAGAATGCTGTATACACTTTTCAACCCTTTACCACGCAATCCAGCCTTTTACCGACCCTGAGAAAGACGGCTTTTCAAAACATTGTAGAAAAAGGAGAAAATGCTGCTAATCAGCATTTTCTCCTTTTCCCTCAATGATTTCTACGTATTCAAGGACAAGTATCATTTTTGACATGTCAATTTTCCTCTGTGAATTTCCTTAGTGTAGACGAGTATGAAATTTTTCCTGTGTTGTAAAGGGTTAAACTGTTGATTGATTGATTGATTGATTTGATTTGATTTGATTTGATTGATTGGTTGATTGATTGATTTCAGGAGATCGGGAACGGTGCAAAACCTGAGCCCATCGGTAAATCTGACTTTTATCAGGATAGTTGTTAAAGTTAAATTCCCTTCGGAATCTTGCCTGCACTGATTTGAACGATTTCGTCTCAAAATAGGTCTCAACACAAAATGTTTTTTGTTCGGTTGTCCAGGGCATTTTTAGCACTGGCTGTTATTTTCTGTTGTTGTTTTCCTCTCCTCTACGGGAATCTGCAACATAAAACGATTTGGATCGCTTTTCACGGTTTTATTCGCTATGATATGGGCTTCACTCATTTTGGGTCACCCTGTAGAAGACTGAATGGAAATGAGTCGAGCTATGTGAAAAGGCAGTTACATGCACCTGGAAAATATATGGAACCTGGTAAGAATGCAGGTTCATGTAGGCTGATCTAGACGAAACTTTTTCCTATTGGTAAATTTTCAAGGACCAGTTTACCTTATGATTTGGCTAGTTGTTGAAAAAAAAAATAGATATGATGGATACATATCTAGGGCATGACTTGTTTGATAGTATGCATCAAAAGTTTAGACTGGTTCTAATTGAAAGCACTTGAAGAGGACAAAATACACGTAACTCTAAAATTGAAATTCGTTTCCTACGGGGAATGAAACATTGTGGTTACCAGCATTTTCTCCTTTTCCCATAATGTTTTCAAAGGGCTCCCATCGCATGGTCGTAAAAACCAGGGATTGTTTGGTAAAGGGTTAAGCCCCTTTTTCAGAGCACGGCTAAAATATTTGGAGTCGAACTTGTGGCTGAATACTTCTTTCCGCGACATCCCCGACATCAACCCCCCCACCCCCCTCATCCACAGGTCCTAACTTATCTTGTTCGATGATTTTACCTCTCCTGCAATTGAAAATGAACCTTACTCAAATGACGGATTTTTTTTTTACTTTCAGAAAACTACATGTAAATATTTTGAGTCAAGCTGCAAGATAAATAATCGTTCTGCCACCCTCATGTCCCTACTTATACCATCCAATGACCTATGAACTGCCCAAGGTTATCAACCATTCGTCAAATTCCGGGACCCGCACCTCCTATCCCAACCCTGTCTTACTTCTCAGTTTATGTCTTCCATAAAGTTATCGGTGTAGGCTTCAAGTCTGTTCCAGAGCTGCAGATAGAGGGAGTGATTTTGATTTCAAAATTGAAAATTTTAATTATCATACACTAAACCCTATGTTGTGGGTACTCATTAGAATCGTCTCATCGAGACGATTCTAATGAGTACCCACAACATAGGGTTTCGAACAGAAATAATGATTTTAGTATGCCATCATTCCCTCTCAGGTGGAGCTCTGTTGCGGGTACTCGTTGGAATCGTCTCATCGAGACGCTACTGATGAGTATCAACAACATAGAGTTTCGAAGAGAAATAATGACTTTAGAATACCATCACTCCCTCCTAGCTCGAGCTCTGTGTGTTCATGGCAGGCAACATTTTGGAATTAGAGATAGTAAACAAAAGATTATTTCAGCCCAGCATAAAAAGTTGAGCACTGATACCCCTGTCTAAAGCATTCCCATCTTTCTAGCGATTTACCTCTCCTCCAATTGCCCAGGCTATCAACACGTCATTACAGTTATCGGGAAAAGCTTCCGGTCGGTGTCCGTAGCACTCGCCACGAGCATTCTCACTAACCGTACGATTAACGTTATTACAGTGATATATCACAATGTGATGAACATTCTTCTCGTTGCCAGGGGTGATCACAGGCTCAAACTGAAATAGAAATATAGATATGAGCCATGGTCTCTGAAAAAGGGGCTTACTGCATCTGCAAAAAGTATCGACTCAGGTCAGCCTGTGCAGTATGTGCCGGCTGACCTGTGCCGAAACGTTTTGCTATTGGTCAGTTTTTTGCAGCTCACAGAACTAGTGTACCTTAGAATTCATTCAGGTGTTATACAAAATAGATTTTAGAGATCTATAAAACTGTGACGACTTGCTTCGTATGATACATGTACATATTGGAGATGCATTATGTTAGTGGACCCGTAATGGAAAACATATATTTCCAGTATAGTATTATCCTGCAAAATTTGCTATGGTTAAAAATGAGTACTGTTGTACTACTTTAACCGAGCCACTTTTTCCTCTTTTTTCCTCCTTAGAATTATCATTTATAAATCTAAAACCACTATATTCTCATTATAGAGGGAGATAATAATTACCTCCCTTTTCTGGAAACTAACAAAATATTAAGACCAAATTTCAAGATAGACATCAAAGGAATTTCTTGTCGATTAAAAATGTGAAAAAAGTATTATATCTATATAAATCCGTATTTATCAACTGTCAAGAAATCTTATTCCATGTTGCACTAGAAGTATTATGGGTCTACGGCCCCTTTTAGCAGAATTTGGCTCAAATTATTATTTTCATAAACTTTTCCCAAACGACAAAAATTAGACGTTATCAAATTCAAAACGTCTGCAGACGATACATTCCAAATTGGTACGAAATTTTGGTACAAAAGTTCTCTGATAATGTAGAAAGCATTTTTGAAAAAGGAGAACACGCTGATGACCAACATTTTCTTTTTTCCCCGCAAGGTTTACAAAAGCCTTTTCCCAAGCACCCGTGAAAATATTACCGATGGTGTTCACGAACTGAAATAAATTTCGATCTTTCACCGAAAAAAACCCCATATATTCTCTATATTTTGTCGCTATGCCTATCATCATTTAACCCTTTACTCCATAGATACTCATTTCTACGCATTGCTTGAAGGAGCCTTTGGAAAACATTGTGGCAAAAGGTGAAATTGCTCGTCACGAGCAATTTCACCTTTTGCCACAATGTTTTCTACACTATAAAAAGGTGTCATATACACATAAGAAACGGCTTCATCCTTGTTGTTATATAGGGTCAGTTAGAGATACCATAGAAATGCCTTATGGGGTAAAGGGTTAAGAAAGAGAGGCTGCAAGTTCAAAAACAGCAAAGGATGAAGATAAATGAACAGACTACTCTTTACGTTCAGTTTCATCAAGATGTAACAACAGCAAATTTTGGTTGCGAAAAAAAGAAAGAAAAGACTTTAGAACATAAATACAGACCTTTATCATATGATGTTTACCAATATCGGGTAGAAAGAACCCCCTGCAATAGTATGTCGTAGTTGAATTCGGCAGCAAGTACTGAAAAAAAAGTTTATCTTCTTCTTCTCATTATCATTATCATTCTCACTATCATTATTATCATTATTTTGTTATTATTATCACTATCATCATCATCATCATCATCATCATAACTGGCATCATTATCATTCATGTTAAAGGCATACAAAAAATAATAAGTAGGTTAAAGGAAATAAATATCAATCTGTGTTTTCACCGCAGTATTCTTTTCGAATCTGCCAGTACAAATATAAGACCAGACGGCACGTTTCGTAATACCACACTGAGAAGGGCTTATCAGCCAATGGCTTAAAAATAAAGCAAAATGAATTATTCAAGTCATTTCGTATTTGGTGAGTTACAGGACCACCCGGGGTTACCCGATATAGGACACTCGGAGGATACAGGAACTCGGAGGTAAACAAAGATAGTCACGGTAGACCAGCGGTTGAATCATATCATTTATAATATGATGTTTAAGTAACATCGCATATTATTGGTGTTGTGGGTTATTGGCCAACATAATAATGAAACAGTTTATGAACATCGTTTCTTATTATGTGGTCACTTAAAGATAATATACCATTTTAAACTCGGAATTATGTTAATGCCCCGAGATTATTCGTATTCATTGGTTAATATTGAACGAATTTACTATTTTAGCAATAAACTGCCATCTTTAAACCAAAATTCAGTCTTTTTACTACAAATCTTAGGTGTCATCGCGCACTCATGTATAAGGATAAACTCTATGTGCATAAAAACATTAACGACGTATCACTTAATTTGACACGGGAATTCTCGGAGTAATTTATAAATGTGATTTTGTGAACTCGGAGGTATGGATTTGGGAACTCGGAGGTTTTAACTTTTCGAAGAGCTGATTGTTTTTCAAAATGTTAATGTGAGATAATATGAATGTGTCGGTAGGTAGGTAGGCAGAGGTAAGAGTTAGGGGATGGTAAGTTTTCAACGTATGCAATGAAAGTTGATGAGTAACCGACATGATAATGTTCTAGTCTACACGCTAAAACTTCACTTGTGGATGAAAATCAAATGAAAATTTGTCACTTTTAGAGCTGTAAAATCGTTGTATATTGCATGGACGTCTTTTTGTAATGTATATTTGTACTAGTTTGTCCTAGTAAGAGGTTTAAATCTGGTTTCCATTGTTAAAATTTTACACAAAATTCAACCAAATCCTGTGTATTGGTACCTGTAAAAATCATCTTGACGAGACGATTATAGTGAGTACCAAAACATAGGTTGAAGCTTCTTATAAAATGATTTTTCAGCGACAACAAGTTTTATCGAGCCCGTTTGCGGTGAGCGAAACATAGTTGTCACAATGACAGCTCGGTGTATATGCGTGCGGCCGTCCGCCCGTCCGTCCGAGCCATAACTTCTACAATTGTGGATGGATTTCAACAGAATTTGATACAATCGTTCTCCATCACCTGTCGATGTGCCATTATGAAACATTCGTTCAGGTAGGCCCAAGGTCAAGGTCACACTTGAAGGTCAAATTTTTGTCTGGACCATAACTCCTACAATTTTGGAGGGATTTCAATATAAATTTGCACAATTGTTCTCCATCATGAGTAGATGTGTCATTTGAAACACGTTTTCATGTAGGCCCAAGGTCAAGGTCACGCGGGCTCGACATGTTTTTTCCTGGACAACCTTCTAGGTAGTTAAGAGTTTTATGCTTTTGAATGGGGAAATTTATTGCTGGTCGCTTAATAAAGGTGGTAGCTCGGCAAGAAAGCTTCACTGTGAACTAAACGTCCGATAGAGAATTTTCATTGCGAAAGTTTGTCCGATGACAGGGAGAAAAAGTTTTATTGACAGTATTTTCATTTATATCTGACTTGAAAAGACTTTCAAAACTCTTATGCAAACATTCTTTCATGAACAAGCTGACTTCCTATGTTTCAAAACTGCACTGTCTGAGGGAATGTGTGACGCATTTTGATGTGTTCTCTGTTGAAAACCATTCAACAACATCAAGGAAAAGTAAATAGCAAATATTATCGAAGGGAAATCTACCAGAGGCTAGGAGTTCATTGTACTTAGGATAAGAATCTACGTGACCTGTTTTATCAAGACTTTCTATTTCTTTTGGAAGTATTGAAAATTGAAATTTCGTCAATATCTTGACGAGATGTTTGCTTAAAGGTTGTGTTACAAGGTATATTTTCAGAGGCTTATAATAAACAGGACACTATTTCGTAGAATTAAAGCCTGGTGAGGTTCAGAGACAAACGAGCACCTTCTTCAGTATTTGGATCCTGATAGTTCACCCATCTCATGAATTTGATGATACTCCGAGTTAACCATATCATACCTCCGAGAATTATCATACCCAAAAATTCGATACCTCCCACTTTCATCTGGTTTAAAATATGTGATTTTTACATACTGGAGAATGAAAATGTGTTAGATCCTTAAAAAGACCCTATGATTTAAGACACTTATAGAAGTATTGCGACTTCTATCACCCCTTGACCTACAATTAGACGGTTAGAGCTGAAATTGATTTTCAAAATAGTAAAATTTACAGTCTAGATGATAAAATGGCCTGTAAGCTTATACCAATAACGGTTATAGATCATTTGGCTTCTAAACTTGTACGATTATTCAATATTCGAAAGTGTTTGTCTTTTAAAAATAAACCAGGATAAACATCGAGCCTACTCTACCGTGACTATCTTTGTTTACCTCCGAGTTCCTGTACCTCCGAGTGTCCTATATCAGGTAACCCCGGGTGAGGACAGAGGTTTGCGATATTACGTTGCGCCAAAGTTGGCCAATTTACAGGATCGAGGTTAGCGACATTATGTTTCGCCAAAGTTGACCAAGTTACAGGATCGGGGTTTGCGACATTACATTCCGCCAAAGCTGACCAAGTTACAGGATCGAAGTTTGCGACATTACGTTTCGCCAAAGTTGGCCAAGTTACACGATCGAGATTTGTGACATTACGTTTCGCCAAGATGGCCAAGTTACACGATCGAGGTTTGCGACATTACGTTGCGCCAAAGTTGGCCAAGTTACAGGATCCAGGTTTGCGACATTATGTTGCGCTAAAGTTGGCCAAGTTACAGGATCGAGGTTTGCGACATTACCTTGCGCCAAAGTTGGCCAAAATTAAAGGATCAAGGTCTGCGACATTACAACTCTTCAAAGTTGCCCAAGTTACAGGATCGAAGTTTGCGACATTAAGTCGCATCAAAGTTGCCCAAGTTACAGGATTGAGGTTAAAGACATTACATTGCGCCAAAGTTGGCCAAATCACAGAATCAAGGTTTGCGACATTAAGTTGCACCGAAGTTGGCCAAGTTACAGGATCGAGGTTTGCGTCATTACAACGTGTCGAAGTTGACTTATTCACAGGAACAAGGTTTGCGACATTACATTGCACCAAGGTTGGCCAAGTTACAGGATCGAGGTTTGCGACATTTCATTGTGCCAAAGCTTACCAAGTTACAGGATCGTGATGACGCCGCAGGAACGTTGCTAAAACACTTATTACTTCACGCGAACGCATTGGTTAACGTAATACGTTTGATTTTTTCGTACGAATGACAGCAACGAAGTGACCAGAGCTTTTTTCAATCAGCCGTATCTACACAACGACAAGGCTGCACATAAGAAAGGAGCGTCGAGCTAACAAAGCGGTTACGCAACGCGTCATACGCCATGCTAACGCCTCAATACCCCGTAATTTACGTCCCTCAAACTCCAATAGACACAGATTTGCCACAGGAACGTCATACTAACGTCGTAGATACGCCGTGTCTTTAATTTTGAACAAAATACATCGCAATTGCTGGCGTTTGACCAGCATAAAGCAATTTTCTTGCATATGCCGCTGATACGCAATAGTGAGAGAATAGCCTTACTGTTTTCTT
Organism: Tridacna crocea; assembly: GCA_943736015.1. NCBI lineage: Eukaryota > Metazoa > Mollusca > Bivalvia > Cardiida > Cardiidae > Tridacna > Tridacna crocea. Next base: position 41,718,574 of record OX031065.1, read on the forward strand.
TTTAACGGCCGGAATTTGCTGTAGAAGTTGGGTTTGATAATCGAAAATTCGGTTTGATATCACTAATTTTGCCCGAGTTTGTTATTTGGAGTTGACATTATGTTGCGGCAAAGTTGACCAAGTTATAGGATTGAGGTTTGCGACATTACGTAGTGCCAAAGTTGGGCAAGTCACAGGATCGAGGTTTGCTACATTACGTAGTGCCAAAGTTGGCCAAGTTACAGGATCAAGGTTTGCAACATAACGTTGCATCAAAGTTGGCCTAAGCACAGGATCGAGGTTTGCAACATTACGTTGTGCCAAAGTTGGCCGAGTCATAGGATCGAGGTTTGCAACATTACGTTGCATCAAAGTTGGCCAAGTTACAGGATCGAGGTTTGCAACATTACGTTGTGCCAAAGTTGGCCAAATTGCAGGATCGAGATTTGCAACATTACGCTGTGCCAAAGTTGGCCAGGTTACAGGATCGAGGTCTACGACATTACATTACGCCAAAGTTGGCCAAGTAATAGGACCGAGGTTTGTGAAATTATATTGCGCCAAAGTTGGCCAAGTTACAGGAGCACGGTTTGCGACATTACATTAAACCAAAGTTGACCAAGTTACAGGATCAAGGTTTGCGACATTAGCTTGATGACAGTAGCTTAAAAATGAATTGAATGTCACAGCTCCAATGCGTCATGCTTGCGTCACACATACGCCGTAAAAGCGAAAACAGGGCAACAGTGACGCCGCCGGAACATTGCTTGAACACGTATTACGTCACGCTAACGCCTCAGTACGCCGTACTTTACGTACATCGAACTCCATTGGACACAGATACGCCACATTTAAGTCACAGTAACGTCGTAGATACGCCGTATCTTTAATTTTGAACGAAATACGCCTCGCTTGTTGGCGATTGACCAGCATGAAGAAATTGTGTTTCATAAGCCGCTGATACGCAATAGTGAGGGAATAGCGTTACTGTTTTTTTAACGGTCGGTATTTGCTGTAGTAGGGTTTGATAATCGAAAATTCGGTTTGATATCACTCTTATTGCCCTAGTTTGTTATTTGGGGTTGAACAGATTTTTGTCTTCACATCAATGACCACGAGATACCAAGGGCAGGCTAAAAGTTAAAAGGTCGCAATCTTAATATTGTTCATGCGGACTTACATTGTCGTTCAGAAATTCAAAGTGAATGACGTCGTCTGGAAGTTTGCCTGGGACATACACAGAGCTCATTAGGGGAACACTTTTGGTTCCCCTTGAAACACCGTGGTAGCTGATGGCGTCATCTGACTGAGGATCGGCCTGGCCATATGCATAGATAATTCTAGTGGTACCAGTCTGAAATTATTGTACACATAGGACATAAATAAGAATGATCTCTTGTAGCATTATCTTTAATAAAGATATGATAATAATGATAATAGACAAGACTATTAAAATAAATTGAACGCTTGTCAAACAATTTCTATTTGTTTGAAATGTATAATACGACGATTCTGACGGTATTTCAGTCATATTTCGGCAAAAGTTCACACTCCTTCACACCGTTTTAAATGTCTTTCAAGGATTTTAACAGCGTACGTATGTGCGTGTATGTATGTATGTATGTATGTATGTATGTACGTAGGTAGGTAGGTATGTACATGTATGTACATGTATGTATGTATGTATGTACGTATGTATGTACGTATGTATGTATGTATGTATGTATTACACTACACCAAATGATGTTTTGTACAAACCGGGATGATGAGATCTTCAGCGCTGTCACATGTCTCAATCTCCCTGACAAACTTCAGCACGGTTCCGAATTCGTTCTCCTCCGAGTACAGCAGGTGCCAGTCCTGTGACACATCTGTTATTGGCATGTAGTGACCCTTCGTGTGCCGATCCTAGAAGTAATAAGAATAGCATCATAATGTACATTTCATAAACGTCACTCAGGATTTTTCCCTGAACTTTATTCTATTGAATAAACTTTCATTCAGATCATAGAAATGTAGTCCACATCCAAAGCAGTAGCAGACGACACATTTCGTTTGGCTAAACCGATGGAATTTATATGTAAAATGATTAAAAACATTGTGGGAAAAGAAGAAAATGCTGGGTACCAGCATTTTCTTCTTTTCCCATTATGTTTTCTATCCTTTAAAAATTATGAATACATTGTTTAAGCAAAACATAATTTGTTATAAGCCAATGCCAAGGTCACACGAGTCCAAAACTTTGCCGTCTAGTACAGGGTTGAGCTCATTGTTGTTTGGCTTTTAGTGCCGTTCCGATTTATAGGTTATTGCATTTGCATGGGAATAAGTTGTGTTGAATGATTTCTTTTAGTAGAGTTGCGGGAAGCTTGCGAGGGCAGCAAAACCAACAGAACGAGTTCAACACAATATACTCCCATACAAATGCGATAACTTCTTTATTGTACGCTTTGATATTGTTTACAGAACTCTGCGTGATTTAAAAGTGTCTTAATCAAATGGTTTAGCCGATCAGAAGTTGTGTTACTTTCAAATTTAGAAAATTCTGCGCACTAAGACCAAGAACGTTCTTAACAATAGTTTGGTGAGTACAAGCCCAAATACAAATGTACATACCGAGAAACTAGCGGTCCCATTTTTGTCGACCCATCCAACCACAACGTCAGCAGGAAACATATTGCCATTGTCGGAGAGTCCGAATCCAACCCAGCCTGAAAATGATCATTAAGACGGGGTTGATATACGTTCCGAGGTCCTTAACATTCGCACCTACCCCAAAAACCGTTTAACGCCCAAGTGCAAAGAAAGCATAGGGGCCAGACTTCAAGTTTTATGAAGTGTGATCTTGAATCCATGGTATCCGACACGATGAAATGTTCCTGGTGATAACAACCTGTACACTGCAAATTATTCTTTTCTTATCATTAAAACTTTGATCTATTGCGTGGCAACTAAGAATCTGCTAGGGATCAGCATGTTTCCCACAATCCCCTTTTAATTCAGAAAATTTGAGTTGATATAAGGAAGCAGTGCATGTATTGTAGGTGTTCTCTGTTTTGAATACATGTACTTGAATAAATCATTGTGACTTATTAAACTGACTGCTGTAAAATGCCTTTTTTGAAATAGCAAAAAATTTTTTTATAATCGGGTTGAAAGTTTTCAATTTCACTTGACTTAAAGCCAATCCAATACCAAAACCCGGAAGCCACAATCAATACACGAGTGTATCATGCCACACTTTCAATATTCTAGGCGGGATAGGGACGGGAAGTTTGTTTATGAAAGACAATGGCCGTAATTACACCTGGAATATAAATATAATACAACATGTTCATGCCTGTCTCTTACACCACCATGAAGCTGACAGTTCCATAGAAACTTGTCACTGATTAGTTATTTAGAGCTCTGTGATGACGTATGTGATGACATTTCACAAAGCTAAAGTTCATATTTCTAGTTGGGAGTGAATGGACCGGTACCACCTCGTACAAAACTCAACTCTTTACCAGAAAACATTTTAGCTTATCTAAACTGAAATCATTTACCGCTGTCTGCGGATGTAATATTCTTCGAAGATTCGACCTGTCTTATATGACGCATCACCCATTCCCAGATACTTGGGAAAAGTAGGGCTTAAACCGAAGCTAAACCCAAGTCTGTAGGTACTGTTTTAATAAATGGCCGGTGCATAGGTTACCTGCTAGCTGATCATAACTGCATAAATCGCACCATGTAGCGTTTTACTGAGTATACGTTTATTTTATTTTGAAATTCAAAGTAAGGGTTGTCATTTTGAAAAATTAGTCTGCTTATGTACCCGGAATGCCCATATCAAATAGATGTGTATTTGTAGAATGCCATCCAGCAGGAGATAATGATCATTTGCATATTACAAAAATAAATATTACTCAAAACAGGAAATAAGTCTGTTGTAGGGTATACAATTGTGGGTATAGGAGAAAAATTTCCACAAATTTCCATTTTCAATTGTTCCGACAATGTTTTCAATCGCCCTCTTCCTCGTGAAATGTGATAACCAACAATTATTTTTCTTCTTTTTTCCCTTTAATGTTTTCAAAAACTTTCTTCCTCGGTGTAATTAAAACTCTGAAAGGGTTAGCCCATACTAGGACGCAGATTTCTTTTCCTTTAAATATCTTGAATGGTTTAATTATTCAAGAGTCCTTAAAGGCCAAAGATCAGGGTCCGTATTCACCAACCACTCTTAAGAACATTCTTTGTCTTACTCTTTAAGATTTTCTATCTGTGAAAATAACAGAACTTCTTATTTGCTAAACCAAATGGTCTACAATGGTCTTCAATGTGAATGTAACAGAATTTCTGATTGGCTAAACCGAATGGTTTAGCCAATCAGAAGTTGTGTTACTTTCACATTGACAAAACTCTGAAGAATAAGAATAATTACAAGTTTCATGCTGGCTCTGACCTTTATCGTATAAACAATCTGCCAAAGCCCATGTTTTAGCTCATGACGCTGAAACAGTAATTGTCAACTAGATAACAAAAGTTCAGACCTGTCGATGCTGCAAACTTTTATAGACGTCAAATAAGTCGTAGAATACATCATCGGTTGACTCGATGCGACAGGCATTCAACAGTAAATATTGCACAAGACGTTGTCTGAGCATGTCGTATTCGTCGAAGATTCACATTATCTCCCGCTAGATGGCATTCTACAAGTACTTATCTATCTAGTTTAAGCATTCTAGGAACAGAAGCGGACTCCGCCTCTACGCGACAACCGTTACTTTGAAATTCAAACTAAAATAAACGTCAACTCATTTAAATGCAACCTGGTGCGATTCCTTCAGCTATGATCAGCTCGCATGTAATCTCAGCACCGGCCATTTATCAAAACAGGCCAAAATGTATTTATAATTATTTCCTAATTGAAATTTGTGATCAAAATTCTTAATCGTAATAAAGTTGTTAATCACTTGTAGACTCACAACGAAATCAATATATGCAAAAGTTCTTCGGAACTATTTTTCTTTCGTAATGTACCTGTTAAAGTAAGTGCGCAGGCTTCATGTAAATTTCAATACACACGACACATGTATGCCTTTGGTTTAACACATTTTGGACTATAATTCTTGTTATACAGTAATGTGATAAAAAGAATATGACACTCGGTGGCGTCGGAGTTAAAAAATTATCAAACTCGTCCACAAAAAAAAAGTTTTTAAACTCGACAAAGGCTCGCTTTATGACATTTTTTTTGTAGACTCATTTAATAATTTTTCATGTCAAAAACAAACTCAAATCAGATCCTGTATATCTTGTTTATTTCCCATTATCTTCCGCTAAATGGCATTCTACAAATGCACGTGCAAACACATTGTCAGACATGACTTTTGCTTGTAAGCAATTCATTCATGTCCTAAATATCCGTGGTACATGTACATGTATGTCAAAAATATAGCATCGGTTTACTTCAAAAACCTCGTAACTGAGGTTTTTGAAGTAAACCGGTGATCAGTTTTGAAATTCAGAGTTATAAATTTTAATAATGATATAGATTTATCACATAACAACCCTTCTTTTTAGTGTAATATACCAATTGAGAATTTTCTTATCTCACACCTGTTTGATATCACTGTTGTAAGACGTCATTTTTGACGTCAGTTTGCAAGTATTCATTGAAGTGAATGGGTTTATTGTGGATATTAATTACCGCGTGTGCATTTTCGATAATTTTTCAACTTCTGATCTATGATTTGTGAAATTACGTTTTGTGATAAAAAGAGTATGACATTCGTAGGTGTATGAGATAAAAAAAAGATATTGAACTCGCCAAGAAAAATGCTTTCAGCTGGCCAAAGGCTCGCTTATCAACATTTCTCCTAGTCTTTTTTTTTATCAAAAATTTATATCAAAGTCAGCTCATACCAGACCTTATATATATTTCACTCTTAGATCTCTATGAAAAAAAGTAGATCTACAGTCTATATGTACTGTACATGTGAGACGGTTTATAATACACTTAAATGAGTTTGATTTACTGCTATGTATCTCAGCAAAATCCAAAACAAGATCAAGTTATGGTTTTTATAAACACTGACAGAATATTTTCTAAACTATTACCTGTTGTCTTCACATGAACTTCGAACGTAATATGACTGTCGTTGAAATTCCAAAACAGAAAGTAGTTCCCTCCGCTGTCAAGTACGATAGAGTTGTTAAATTTCTCCGATGTTTTTATTCCTTCAATTGATGTGCCAAGTGCAATGCTAAAAACAGAGAGCAATAAAAAGACGACTTCCATTTTTTTTGCGTATGAATAACTTTTCTTGAAAACTAACTCTATCAGCGACTCGACTTATATAAAGATATAAATCTTTAACTCTTTACCTTTAGATAAAATGTTGAACTTTAAATTGTAGGACTTTTTTTAAAGCTTTTGTAGACCGACAAAAATAAAACGGTCAGGTAATTGGATTTGTCTAGAAAAAAAAAAAGAGTAGAAAACGTTGTGGTAAAAGTAGAAAATGAAAATGCTGGGAACCAGTATTTTCCACTTTTCCCACATTGTTTTCATTCTTCCTTGTGACTGGAGAAACAATTAATCGTTTGGTGAAGGATTAAAGCATTTCAGAGGGAGAGGAGCAGAGATAAGACGTTACAATGTTGACATTTTCTCTCTACCAGAAAGGAGATAATTTAATGCGACGCAAAACGAGTATGTTAGTCAGTAGAACAAATGGTTTGCAAGATGCTAAACGGGGCATTAGGGCCCCAATGAAGGTTGGGTGTGGTAATCCAGGGTCCTACCATACCTACCATTTTTAGGAATATTCTTTATCTTATATCCCACGAGTTTCTAAATTTGAATATAACACAACTTCTGATTGGCTAAACCATGTGGTTTAGCCAATCAGAAGATGAGTTACTTTAAAATCTAGAAAATTCAGGAGACTAAGACTAGGAATGTTTTTAAGAATGGTTGGTTAATATGGGCCCAAATCACAGATGTCTGGGAAAAAAACTAAAGAAACAGATTCAAATATGCAAATCTGAAACACCTATGGTATAGTTACACAGTGCGAATGGCTTGGCTGTTTACGGTACCAACTCATCATTTGGAGCCCGTTAATTCCAGTTTTGTCATAAGTACTGAAATAATTATTTTGTACAAAGTGCCTTCACGCCAAGAATGGTAAACATAATTTAAATATTTGACAAAGCATATAATACTCCACTAATTGAACGTAATCTCACAAATATTCACAGGAAAAAAAAATCTGTAACAACAGAACGCTATTTCTGTTGTTACAGATGCAGCAATCTGAACTTTGCCCTTTTCTCGAATTACGCGTATATCTCAAAATGCAAGCTGTAAGTGCGGTTACGATCAAGAAGATGCTGAACATTATTTCTTCAGATGTACACAATACACAATACAGAGAAATAATCTATTTCAAACTTTACGTCGATTTCATCCATTAAATATCAACATTCTATGGATCTGATAATCTCAGTTTCGAAGACAACTCATTGATATTTAGGACTGTACAAACTTATATAAAAGATACAGGACGATTCAAGTAATCCTGAAGCAGCAAACGATACTTATTTGACCAATTCGCCCGGATCTTGGGATCCCACTGACTTACGATTAATCTACAGTAATCATTTAGTTAAAATCTAAAATCTGAGGATTTTTTTTCCTTCATTTTCTTTTATTTGAATTAAAAAAAATCCTATTTTTTTTTCCCAACTCGATTTATCAATTTATCAATTGCCATTACCATGTTAGTGCGTAACTGGAACAAGATTGTCGTCAAAAATGAAATGAAAACTTAACGCGTATATTAGAAAGCCAAAAGTAAAAATGGGCGACTCTACAAAAATGTAATTTCATAAAGGCAATGACCGATTGTAAGTTGAGAGAACTTGTGGTCAGACCCTTTTGCCTTGTCCTTTGATTATGTATATTGTTTTGTGTTGTAAATTCTATTCTTGTAAAATACTTGGCAATAAAATATGTTTAAACTAAAAAAAAACTAACACTATTTCTGTATAGCATATACGAGTGAAAATTCAGCATATACAAATAAGTGGAAAAATACTTGTTTAACCATTTACGACAGATTTTAGACTGGTCCAAAGTCAAAGCACCTGCAGATGACAAAATAAACGTAACTAAAAAAAAAGAAATTTGTTTCAAACAGGGTAGAAAACATTGTGGGAAAAGGAGAAAATGCTGGTTACCAGCATTTTCTCCTTTTCCCACAATGTTTTCAAAAAGGCGTAAAATCCAGGGATTGTTTTGTAAAGGGTTCTTTTTACTAAACTGCCAAAGCCTCCAAGGGTCAAATTGAAGGTAAAATGTTTCTGTTTTTAAACACGTAATTGTTTAATGTGAATTTAAAACACGTGTAATAACGAAAAGAAAAAGTCGCACTTACGCAAAAACGCTCGTAATAACGTCTTTTAAAACACAATAACGTGTTTAAAAGTCGTAGTGTCGCGAAAAATCTCGTTAACCTGAATTTTAGAATAAGCAATAACGCAAAAAAGAGTCGCACTAGCATGCAAAAAAAACCTCGTTCTAACGAATACCAACTGCACTTGCTACAAGACCTCTATAACTGGTCAGTAATACCCGAAAAAGGGCTTTCAGACATTTGCGTAAAGTGTCGTCCCGGATCAGCCTGCTCAATCCGCACAGGTTCATCCGAAACGACACTTTCCACTTTTATACAATTTTCTGTCTTGATAAAAAAAATCTAATGGCATGTTCTCCTTTTCCCACAATGTTTTCTGCCCTTGCTCAAATCACAAAGAAAGGTGATTATTGCACTTTGTTCATGTATGAAATGTAAGATTTTTTTTCTAAAATATTGTTCATAGAATGGGTTATTGTACACACGCATAAAGATTAACGAAATTCTGTCCGATGGTATTGGAGATAATCTCTCGGACGGACACAAGGACGGAAGGACAGGCGGACGGAAAACGCTAAAATTATTATATATAACTCCGCCTTTGGCGGTGGATAATTTCTCGTCAAATATTTTATAGTTTCCAAAGCCATCAGGACCGAGTTTTGCACCGAAGTGTCCGTGGGACTAAATGTCCTGGATTATGAACTTTTTTGTCTTAAAAGGTCAGCGGCGAAGTCACACCATAATAATTGTATCACGCAGAAACTGTGGAATGTAACGTTTAACTCATTACCAAACGACAATATTTTAGGCTTGTCTAAATCGAAAGCATTTGCAGACAACACAATAAAAGTGACTGAAAATTTAAAATTTGTTTTGTGATGAATAGAAAACATTGTGGGAAAAGGAGAAAATGCTGGTTACCAGCATTTTCTCCTTTTCCCACAATGTTTTCAAAAGGCCTCTTTCTCAGGGTCATCAGAAGTAGGGATTCTGTTGTAATGCCTTAAAGTACCTAGTACAACTTAAGTACAACCTAACCCATTAGGCTACCAAACAGCACTGTTGTCTTTCAGAACATAGGGAGTGGGAGGTAGGATTACTAAAACATTGTGGGAAAATGTTTTACATACTTTCAGAAACAAATCCAATGTATAAGCTTTATCTGCATTATGTCTTCCCCCCCCCCCCCCCCCACCCCCACGTCAGCGTCGGGAGACATATTGTTTTTCCCCGTGCGTCCGTCTGTCCACCTATCTGTCCGTCACAAATCGTTTCCGCTCTATAACTCGAAAACATCTAACGGTATTTTGATACAACTTCACACATTTGTAAAGCGCCATGAGACAAAGTGTCATGCACAAGAACTGTAACTCTGGTATGTCTCTTTTTGAGTTATTCCCTTTGATTATATTCCGTCACTTATCGTGTCCGCTCTAAAACTCCAAAACCTTATAAGATATTTTGATAAAACTTCATACATTTGTAAAGCACCATGAGACGTAGTGTCATGCTCAAGAGCCGTAACTCTGGCTAGCCTTTTTTCTGAATTATTTCTCTTTGATATATTTCGTAACAAATCATGTCCGCTCTATAACTCCAAAACCTGGTCTTACTCGAAGTTCTTCAGAAAAGACTTTTGCAACCGCAAAATTTTGTTTTGTGTCGTATATCTGGGAAGACGTTTGTTCACGTTGTCATACTCATCGAAGATTCGACCTCTCTTACATGTCGCATCACTCCCCTATATTTTGGGGGATTGTAGTAATACGCGTTATAAAATAGCAATAGAGAAAATGTTTTTAGTCAATACGTTTGAGGAGAAATCAGGCCTGTTTTAGATTCAGATTTCTCTAAACTGCTGATCATGCTGAATGAATCCCACCAGGTAGCATTTTATTGAGTAAACTTTTATTTTAGTTTGAAATTCAAAGTAACGGTTGTCGCGTAGGAAAGTGGTACGGTTCTGTACCCAGGATGCCCAAATTAGATAGATGAGTATTTGTAGAATGCCATCTAGCGGAAAATAGTGGTTTGCTCATGAATAGAAACACCCATGACGGGCAGAAAAAATCGCTTAATTTCTCAAACATCCTGACAAAACTATCAACCTTATCTCGAGGTCACAGTATGTGGGTTTTGTGGACGGACTAAGTATGGCGAAGCTCCTGTTGCTTAGTCTAACTATTAGTATATGTCTTAAGGTTGCTTTGGCAACAGCTTCCGTCAAAGTACCGGGAGTAACAACGACAGAGAAGTATGATAATGCTGTCATCTTAAATACAGATCAAAGCTACATCTTGTTTTGGAAATTCAATGACTCGCATATAACGTTTGAGGTGCATGTAAAAACAAAAGGTAAACTTCCAGTTTTGCAATCAATTTTTGTTTCCTTTGCTCGATATATTGCTAACATAATACCTTAACTCATTACCACACGAGAAAATTTTGGACAAGTCCAAATTGAAAGCATTTGCAGACGACAAAATAAAGGTGACTGAAAAATAGAAATATGTTCTGGGAAGGGTAGAATACACTGTGGGAAAAGGAGAAAATGCTGGTTACCAGCATTTTCTTCTTTTCCCACAGTGTTTTCAACAGGCGTCTTTCTCAGTGGCGTCAAAACTAGGGATTGTGTGGCAATGGGTTAATCCTTTGACTTCTAAGCCCGACTCACTGACCTTTTGCGGACAGCGTATATCAAGATCAGACTGCACAGAACGTGCAGTCTGATCTTGGATCTACACTGTCCGATAAGGAGATATTACGAATTCCTCGAATCATACACATTGGAGTTAACAACATTTGGGTGTTTACTGTCGAATTGGAAATTTGATTGTAGTTGTCTAGCAGGATAAAGGTCAACTCGAAACATGCAGAATAAATGAAACTGAAATATCATCTCAATTTGTTAAAAATCGAAACTGCAATTTCAAAATTGATTTTACCGGATAGAAAATACCGTATCGGACAGTGTAGATTAAAGATTAGACACATTTCGTGAATTATGATCTTAATCTACATTGCCCGTACAAGCGTGGCCCGTAGAATACTAGGGATAAAATTAAGTTTGCATATGCCTTGACATAGTTGATATAATTGAGCTCTTGCTTGGCGAATTAGACTGCACACAAATTGCAGCCTCGACTCGATTCCCCAGCAATCGCTGTCTTTGGATTTACCTCTAGCGCATGAAACCTTTGAAGGAAACACGAGGTAAACATTAATAGACATATAGGCAATTGAAACAACAACAAAAAAAAAAAACAAACAAATCTTTTGAAAAAAGTTAGTCGGTGCCCATTGACTAGCGGTATTTCACTCATTTCATTTATTTTATTTCAGTCATTTCATTATTTTATAATGTATTACTTTTGATAGCTATAATGTCCATATATTGTTTGTTCATTATTACTGTTTATTTGATTGTTTATGTCTATCTGTTCCGCGTCTATTTGTACATGAAATTGACGTGGAACCTCATGGTACAAGTAAAAGAATAAAACTATTGAATTGAACTGAAATGAAGTGATGCATATTGAATCTCTTTCGTGGTACAATATAACGCAAAATAATGAAAAGTGACCTTCATTTCTCTGCCAGCAACTAAAACTTTGACAAACTGTACAGTAACAGATTGTGATCTTCACAACGATTTCCACACTTTATGGTATGCTTTAAATCTATTACTCTCAGACGATAACAGTGTCTTTTTACAGTCGACTGACTTCATAATTATAGGGGAAACAGGTATTCCTCACAGCTTAACCCTTTACTCCATAGATATTCATTTCTACGCATTGCTTGTAGGAGCCTTTGGAAAACATTGTGGCAAAAGGTGAAATTGCTCGTGACGAGCAATTTCACCTTTTGCCACAATGTTTTCTACACAACCAAAAGGTATCATATACAGCTTTATCCTTGCTCTTATTTATGGTCAATTAGAGATACCATAGAAATGCCTTATGGGGTAAAGGGTTAAATACCTGCTGTACTGTCTTTGTAATGAAGCGATGTATTTTACCTGTTTTACCTTTTATATGTTCGTTTTGTTGTGTTGTGTTTGTCAACAAAGGTTTAAATTATCATCTAAGAGTAATACATCGCAGTTAACATCGACAGTTGTTATGTTTGGGTCGCTTCCGTACCTTTGAATTGCCAGTTAGTACAAGAAAAGGATTATTGTCTTTGATATTCATTTTACAATATGAGAAAAAAAAAAACGCACCGGGATATTGATTAATAGAGGAAATCGCGCTTGAATACGTATGTTTTTGTTATAAATTTGCCCGATGTCTGCAAGGGTCGTAGAAACATTTACAGCAAATAACAGTTGCGGATATCTTTTTGGCATCGGTGGTTTTAGGTACGACTGCTGACAGTTTTTGGTATCAAATGCGGACTCTTAATTTTCTTTTATAACTTTTGCGAATAAAGGCTGATGATGTTAACTTTTACTTGTAAAGCTCAAAATTACACTTAAGTAGTATGGGCGTCACTTTGTGTGTAAATAAAAATGACGTAATCGGAGGTCATCTGGTTACTACAGTATTTTAAACTAATTTTAAGCAGCTGACGACTTCAAAAGGCGAAAGAACTTTAGAATGATTTTCAGTTACCAGTACATGTACTTTCAGTCTGGTTTAGTAGGGTACTAGGACAAGGATCGTTTACAATCGTAAGAATTGTATATACCCATGATTTTGGTATTCTTACAGTAATCACGAGCGAAGTTTAGAAGTTCGTGTCACTGAGACCTGATTTATATCTACCTGGATTTATTTGAGGCCCGTCAGCGTAATTCACAGCTTCCAACGATCAAACCTATATTTACAATTTATCCGCATTCGTAGGAATGAAAATATAACAAACATCCACAATGGTAATCTGCCCGTCATGTCCACATCTTTTTCCAATAGCAAGTTGTCTGACCATGTCATAACATTCGAAGGTTCAACCTGTCTACTATGACGCATCACCGATCCCATATGCTAGGGAAAGGTAGGGCTTACACCGAAGCTATTTCCTAAGCCTGTATGGGCTGTTTTGATAGACGGCCGGGGCATAGGTTACATGCTAGCTTATCATAGCTGAATAAGTCGCACAAGAAAACGTTTTATTGTGTAAACGTTTATCTTAGTTTGAAATTTCAATAAACGGTTGTCGCGTAGAAAAGTTGTTCGGTTCTGTTTCCAAAATGCCTATATTAGATAGATGTGTATTTGTAGTAAAACATCTAACGGAAGATAATGCACAAAGTTACTTTTTATTCATTCGAGTGTATCGATACCAAGACGTGGGTCAAGAGCCACCCAAGTGGGATTCATGTAATGTCGCCTTCCACTGCCGAAAAAAAAACCGGTCAGATTAGGCTAAGATTCGGGTTATCTTTAATTTATCGGCAGGTAGACGCTGTTTCACCGCATCGATTTCGGATTACCTTAGTCTTAACAGAAACTGTGTGATGAAAGGTGATATTATACAAATTCGATTAGGGTGCCCTATCCTTCGCCTTTAGCCTGCTAAATAACTTATATAATAGTGCCATAGAAAAACACTTAACTATTGTCATTTTAGAGTTATGCTTTTGGATCAATATCTCCTTATCGGACAGTGTAGATAAAAGATCAGACTCCACCTTTTGTGCAGTCTGATCTTGATCTACATTGTCCGCAAAAGGTCAGTGAATGGAGTTTAGCAGCCTAAGGGTTAAAATACTGTGGTAAGTGGGGTAAAGTGTCAGACCATCATTTTATTTCTGTCTTATGGCAACCGTAAAGAACTTTTTTTACTTCTCGTATTTGTTCACATGTTGAGAGCAGTTAAATGTAAAACTTTTACTAACGAAATAACTGAGGCTAGGATATTTCCCTGAGTCTTTTGTGCTCTCTTTCGAAAATTTGCACGGTATGCTGATTTCTAGCTAAAGTTGCGTTCAATCGAAACATGGTGGAATTCATCATTTTTTTCTTTGTCATGGAATTCTATGTGCTAGAGACCCATGTCAGGCTGCATAGTCGACGCGAGCTGACATGAGTCAAACGTTTTGCAATGTGTAAGTTTTTGCCACGTCTTAGGACCATTCAGCCCTCTGAATCCTCCGGTTGTTGGACAAAATGGATTTTATTGATCCTTAGTGGTTTGGTATGATACAGTTCGGATATGCATTAGACATTTCTTTCCCAGAGCACAGTTCATAAATGCGTTCATATATACTATTAGTCACTTACACGTACTTCTGTTTTTTTTTTTTTTATCATTTCTAGGATGGGTTGGTTTCGGACTGTCAAGCAATGGAAACATGTTTCCAGGCGACGTGGTGGTTGGATGGATAGAAAATGACGGAACTCCTCACTTTGCAGTATGTTACTTTTTTATGTATTTTTTCCAGTTCTTCTTAACAGCTTGCTTGAAACGAAGTTACTATCTCATGTGTGTCTGTCTGTCTGTGTGTGTGTCTGTCTGTCTTTGTCTCTCTCTCGCTCTCTGTCTCTCTCTCCGTTCGTTGGATTACATACCTTCAGCTTCGGCCATTTTATTCAGCAACAAAAAGATTCATTTTTCAATAATAAGGCATTTCAAAAGACAAGTTTTCTTAAGAATCCGTCGTTTTATTATGACAAAATGGGTTTTATAGATCAATGATTATATAATGAATTTGTTGTCTTTAAAATACCATTAGTAGACATGAAACCACTTTTGCCAGAGCAATGTGTTTCTAGATCTAGCTTTATGGTGGGCCATAAGGCACTTGTAGGCTTAAGATTGAATGAACTATGCTCTGCCAAAAGGGAATTTAATGGAGTTTCTTGATGCATTCTACCATTCAAATCATCACATAATTATACAGCCACAAAATATATGGCTTGCAACATGGGAAAAGGGACATTCGGACATTTGCGTAAAGTGTCGTCTCGGATCAGCCTGCGCAGTCCGCGCAGGCTAATCCAAGACGGCACTTTACGACTTCATTAGATTTTGTGCTACAGTAGACATGTGCAAAACAGAAAATTGCATTGAAACGGAAAGTGTCGTCTCGGATTAGCCTGCGCGGACTGCGCAGGCTGATCCGAGACGACACTGTACGCAGATGTCCGAATGCCCCTTTTCGCGTATTGCAGGCCATGATATGTCGAATAACTGACAGAATCGATATAATTGTCCTTTGACATGCAAAGAGATATCTAAAGCAAAGTTTCGACCCAGGTCAACCTACGCGGGCTCTGCAGGCTAACCTTTGTCGATAGCTTTTGGATAGACAGATAGATAAATCCTTTATTAAAGATTTGATCTTTACAGATCTTCATCATCATACATTCACAATCATGTATCGTTTAAGTGTTAGTACAGAAGGATTAATTTTGGAGATTTATCAAACCCCCTTTAACAGAGCATTTCTCACACGTTTGTGTTATAGGACAGACATACGGACGGACACTTCATGCCTGTTGTAGATTCCTCCCAAGACTGGCACTTACTGAAGGGCGAGGAGAACGATTTCGGAACAGTTTTAAAGTTTGTCCGAAAACTGAATACGTGTGATGACAAAGACGATATGGCCATTCCAGTAAGTGCTTTTGACCAACTATTTATTATCTTCAGTAGTGGCAGCAATGAAAGTACTAGTCGTAGTGGTAGGAACAGTTGTGAAGAGGGACGTAGAGTTAGATGGTCAGCTTTTCTTATCAGATTATCCACATGTGATAAAGACGTTGAGCGAAGTCATTTCGTATTCGATTTCACAGCCGATTCCATACATTGTATCATATTACGGGGGTCGGTGCACCTAAACATGTATTTCCTAACTTTCTTACCTCATTTCTCACCTCACAGCCTTGTGGATAAAGTTTTGCCTGTGAAAATAACATTTTTCCTCGTGGCTTTTTCAGACAAATGGATTCATATTATTGGACGGCTTACCCGTCTAAAGCATCTGAAAATGCATAAAACCCCTTTTCCCGGAACGCCGCTCTTTGCTTTTCAGGAGGGAACTGCCCGTGTGATCTTTGCATACAGCAGCAACGATCCTACATCTGATGACAGCATTATATACCACGGTACAACCCGGGGCACGAAAAGTGTATCTTTGTTGAGTTCTTACAAAGTTCCAGATAACATGCCGAAAAATCTTATACACTACGATTTCCTAAACACAAATGTAAGTAATCTTTAGGGAATCTTAAGCATAAGGAATCGATTTATACCATTAGATTTACTTTGCGACCTGTTTTTTACTCAACATTTTCCGTAAATGATAGTTGGTATACTTATGTTCATGTAGCAGAGAGGAATTGGTCATAGCTTTTAGGAACGAGAATATGCTTAGAGTGTTTGACGAAAAACACTGGGCTCTGCCGATTTTTTTATATCAATAATTTTCAAACATTCGTTATTTCCTGTTGCTTTGTTAGTGTGGTGTTTTGCGCCTTGTTCAATATTATTTCCCGAAGTTTGATTTTTCGGTATACCCTAATTCGCACAATATACTTCTAAGGCTGCCTTGCAAATGCATTGTTTGTCTTATCAGGTTCTCTGTGTGTGTTTAAGTGTACACATGTAAATGACACAATATTGCCATTTAAGGATACGTGGTTCAATAACGTTAATGACGTCAAACTAATGACATGGCCACCCTTGAGCACCAAACATCACTCCTTACACAGGTGGCTGACATGACTGGTATCATACAACCCCTCTATATAGAGGGGTTGTATTATACCAGATATGTCAGCCACCTGTGATTCCTTACACCTCATGTGTTGCGTTGCAAATGTACAAACTATCAATTTCAGTTTTCAAAGATAAAACTGATATGCCGATTTCCAAATAAAATCTGAATTTTCATCTAGATCATTGTTTGTGTTTTCTCGACAGTATATAATTCCGAATGTAAGAACATCGTACCACTGCCGAGGTTTCTACATGCCAGATATTGGAAAACACCATATGATCAAGGTAGAATTTTTTTTTTTAAAGAGTACAGTAATTCTTATTCTGCCGTACATATAACTCCCAAATCTATCTCAACAGACAGTTGTATTAAGCAGCCACCTGCCATGGGCAATTGCAGTTCCAGATTCCAAAATTCTGATCTTGAATGATATGTAATTAATTATTTATTTCCCATGCAAATACATGGGAAAAAGTTTTGAAATATCATTAATAGCATAAGCGTATTTTTACTTTTATCTCAGCTTAAAAATTTCGTTTTGTAAAGTCTCAAAAAATCTATTGAATTCTAACTGGGTTTCGACCTACTCCTTGGGATATATATACCTGCATAAATCAATAGTAATTTGTGATTGGTATACTATACATAAACGTATTTTTTTACGGTGGAGACCTGCTGGCCTATCTGTAGGCATCTTTATCATATTAATGTACAAATGTTGCTACTGCACATCAATAGCCCAGGGTAGCCATTTGCATCGTCGGACAGAACCCTGGTCTTGTGCAAATTTGTTACACTTTTTAAGGAGTCATTATAAAACTCATTTCTTAACAGATATATATTATTAAGTCAAGAAAAGTTGTTTTAAGTAGTCATAATTCAATATTAGTTGTTTTCATGGAAGTTGGCGAGTTCGGATTGGCTGAAATTCTTTTTTTCTTTTCATAGCTCCGAAAAGTTTTCAGCGGTACCGGGACGACTTTTGCAGTAATGTAAACAAACATGACATGTATACGAGATTTTACATAGGTTTCCTTTCTGATTTCTGATTTTTAATGAGTCCGAAATTCAGCTTTTTCAACTTAGTTCTATCGTATTGAACTTCTAATGATAAATCTACTGTACCTGCAAATGTTCAATACTGTAATGACGTCATGAATTTACTTCATTGTTTCACCATGAACCAGCAGTTTCAAAGGAAAGAATAAAAGCAGTTAGATCTAGAATTTTTCAAGTGCATATTTGTTGTCTGTTATATTGAATAATAAGGAATGAAGATAGTTCTTTTTTGTTCTTCGAGGTTTCATACAAAAGTATAATTAGGTTTTTTTTCATACCTCCATGAAAACAAGAAAAATCTCTTCATTCCTTAAATGAAATTAACACCAGCTTTGCTTCTATAGTGCTGTTTGATTTATGACTCCTCTTGACAGTTAAGCGCCGTGCAGCATTATCAGTGCTTTGATTGGTGACAAATAATTTTTGCAGCGACTGGTCCTTTTTCTAAGATGATTTGGAGCAACATGTTATCTTTTTTTCTTCTAAATCTACCTTTAACGTCGTTTAACCACTTCATAGATATTTCTTGTTTTCAGTACGAACCAATCATAACACCAGGTAACGAGCTGAATGTCCACCATATTGTGCTTTATCGGTGTAGAGGCGTAGACCCGACTGTTAGCGATGGGGCCCAGGGCAATTGCTATGACCATCGACCCAAAAACTTGCCACAGTGTTCCGATATCATTCTTGCTTGGGCTATTGGAGGAGAGGTTTGTGTGTAAAACCTTTACAAAACGTTTCATTATTTTGATCCTTTACTAAACAATTCAAGGTTGATTGACCCTCAGGAAGAGGCTTGTGGAAACAGTGTGGGACAAGAAGAAAATGCTAGTTACATATGAATTGTCGTCAGCAAATGCTTTCAATTTGATTGTGTCTAGATTTTGTCATCGGTAAAGGGTAAAAACGCCTAGAAAAGAGACAAAATGAAAACGAAAAAAAAAAAATGAAGAAAATGCGGGTTATATTCTTCCTTTTCCCACAATGTTTTCGGTCCTTGAAAAAGCGAATTTTACTACATTTGTACAACATTTAAATTGTGGTCTGCAAAAGCTTTCATTATGGATGAGTCTGTTTTTACATTTTAGTTAATTAACCCATTACCACACAATCCCTACTTTTGACGCCCCTGAGAAAGAAGCCTTTAGAAAACATTGTAGGAAAAGGAGAAAATGCTGGTAACCAGCATTTTCTCCTTTTCCCACAATGTTTTCTACCCTTCACAAAACAAATTTCAAATTTTCAGTCACTTTTATTTTGTTGTCTGCAAATGCTTTCAATTTGGACCAGTCTAAAATATTGTCGTTTGGTAATGGGTTAAGGGGTAGGAGACTTGTACATTTTGACATGAGGAGATACATATACAAATGATCTGATTGGAGTTGGTATTTGTGATAATTTTTTTGTAACAAGAGTCTCGAAAAAAACGTTATTCGGCAAGTAATCTACATCCTAAATAACGTTGTTGTTGTTGTTGTTGTTGTTGTCGTTCACGATTTTAATAAATCTTACCTCAAGAGCCAACAGGTCATTTTCTTGTTATCACATAACTGTAATACAAGAATTGCTAGGCATAATAAAGTTATGTCAGTACATTGGCCTACATGTAAATGTGCTTAGAAATTTAATTCAACTGAAGCATATTCTTTTCCACATAAGTACAATTTACATACATAATACCATCCTCGGTGACCCAGTTTCGATCCATTCTGTAATTGACCCTTGGTTACTCCATCGGCGTTTCTTCGATCTCCTGAATTATTAACGAAGCATTTTGGTTGGTGATCTTAATTTTTCTTTGAGAAAATTTAAACTATTTTTTATCACAAATACGCCGTTATTTCTACTTTTTACTTGTCGATATCCAGTCACGTTATTCGTTGCAAATCAAGTTTAGTAATACTTTGTATATATCAACACCACTATCGAAAACTGTTTAATTTTTTTTCGAAAGATTGTGAGTGAAAATCGTGCACAAAGATCGAAAGTTTCATCCCTGTATTGCAGAATGACATATCTCACCGGAGACAAGCACACCGACGGCCGCCATGCTTGTTCACAACCTTGTGGTTTTTTTCCAGGGTTATCTTTAGTAACGAAATGAAATTATCCTCTCTACAACTACAAACAGTATTATTATGATATCGATCTTTCGATTTGCCATTAGGTTACTTCCCGATCACATGAAAAGACATACGAAACGATAATTTGCAAGTCAATTTTCACAGGGTTGACGCTTGGGGAGTATATAATGCAAGGCTTCAAAACAGGATTTCGAGGATGACATAATACGAAGCAATCAAATAAAATTCTTCAGAAATGGCTCGCTTTAAAACAATTTTACAGACCTGTTTGATTTTACCTTATCTCAAATGTCAACTCGTATCAGATCTTGTATAGCTCAATATCCGTCCAACTGCATATCGCTGGCAACAAAAAATAGCTTACGCTCTGCGATGTTTAAATGTATGACCTCTGTTCAGCATTAAGTAGCAAACTTGCAGTCTGATCTTTGATCTACGTCGTCCGCAATAATCAAGCCGAAAGGGTTATATCTTAATTCAAAATGGTTTCTTTGCAGCCATTCTATTTCCCGGACAATGTAGGCTTTTCTGTTAGCGGTCCAAATGACGCCTCCTTCTACATCATGGAAACACATTATGACAATCCCACCCTAAAGCAGGGCTTTGTTGACGATTCTGGCATACGGATTACCTTGACAACGGAACTCAGGTCGGTGGAGGCAGGCTTATTCGAATTCGGTCACATGGTCAACCGACATCAGATAATCCCTCCGCATATAGAGAACTTCATTTCGACTGGGTATTGCAGCGAGCATTGTATTCGAGAGGTGACAAAGTTTGTTCCAACTATTCGAGATAAAATTGAATCCTGATAAATAAGTTAACCCTTTACCACACAATCCCTACTTTTAACACCCCTGTGAAAGAAGCCTTTTGAAAACATTGTGGGATAAGAAGAAAATGCTGGTAACCAGCATTTTCTCCTTTTCGCACAATGTTTTCTTACCTTTCTAAAACAAAATTCAATCTTTAGTCAAGTTTTTTTTGCCGTCTGTAAATGCTTTCAATTAGGACTAGTCTAAAGTTCTGTCGTTTGGTGAAGACTTGGATACAACTTTCAAGCCGATAGCAAAAACCAGATTAACCGTTTTGAAAACTTTATCTTTTTGAGCGAAAATTATCCTCTTCGGACAGTGTAAATTTAAGATCAGACTGCACATTCTGTGCAGTCTGATCTTGATCTACACTATCCGCTTAGCAGCCTTAGAAATGAGAATTGTGCATAATAAAAGCATTTGAAGCCGTCATGTCAACTCGTATCAAACGTAAAACAATATAGACTCATTCCAACTGAAAGCCTTTGCAGAGGAAATATTAAATGAGTCTCAAATTGTGTTATTTGTCCTTGAAAAGGTTGAACATGTCATGGATAAAGGAGAAAATGCTGGTTCCAAGAATGTTTCCAAATACCCTGGCCGTCAGTTTCGTTTAGATTTTGAACGGTTCGGTATAGAGTTAAATATGGCTATAGAGATCATATTTGGCGTAGAAAAAGAAAAGACAGTCGTTGAAAAAGGAAGAAAGACATTATTGAAGAGGAGAGAGGAGAAAAAGCTGGATACCCTTCTGTATCTCAGAATATATACTTTAGAAATGAGGGGACCTTGATACTAGTCTCTTTTGGCATAGAATGGCAGGATGACTTTACCTCTCAATATTTAAGTAGATTCAAAGAGCAATGATACGCCATATCCTCTCATGTATGCCCGCTAGGTGTCGTGCAAGTGTTCTTGCACATTGAGGTCACGCCACATATTGACTTGGATTTGACAAACAACGTTTTGCGTCAATATAAAATACAAGAGTTCCCTAATTTTGACTTTACGTATAATTATGTATATCATGGTTTACTTCAAAAACCTCGTATCTACAGCTTGTTTCAAGCTGTAGTTACGAGGGTTTTGAGATAAATCGACGATATGATAAATAACAGAGCCAGGATCAGGCTGCATATTGTAAGCTATTGTTGTTGGTAGTGCTGATAAAGATCAGATTGCAGAGAATGTGCAGTCAGATATTGATCTAACCTGTCGCCAAAAGCATTCAAAAGTTTCTTTCTATTGGTATACTGCCGTAAAAAGACTAACATTTAAACCAACTGATAAATTCGTCCAGATTGAAGGTGTTGGACGTTGATGTTGCCTTTGGTTTTCAAATGGTTTGGGTGTCTTCAAACGGATAGCACACGTTGTTAGCAGAGGAGAAAATACTGGAAACAGCATTATCTCATTTTCTCAAGATGCTTTGTCCACCATTTTTTTTTTTTTCTTCTTTGGGCTGAAAATTCGGAATCGTTCTGTTTGGGTTACACACTAGCCCAACATAAACCATTTTTTTAAAACAAATAACTGAGACAAAGGGAAATGCTCGTGACGGACAATATTTTTCTTTGCCATATTTTTCTTTTGTATTTGTAAACTGATCCCTAGATTCACATTGATTATCAACAATTTGAAGTATGAAGTCAAAGTAGCCTGGAGGCATCAGCAGATGGCAAGTCAAAGTCGCCCAGGTGTTTAAATTTGTCTTAGTAATTTTAGAAAACATTGTGCAAAATATAAAATGCTGGTTTAAAGTAAAATTTGATCTCATGAAAAATAGAGTGAGTTACCGTTTTCAAAGTACTAATTTATTTTAACGCCAAATTTCCACCTTTTTTCTACATTAAATTACAGCCTAGTTCCTTCTTATTTGTCAAGATAAGAACATTATGGGTCATATATGGGCCATGAAAAAGGTGGCTTTATGCATCTGCGAAAAGCACCATTCAAGGTCAGCCTGCGCGGACTGCACAGGCTGACCTGAAATGGTACTTTTCACTAGCGCCGAAATATTTGCTATTAGTCAATCTTCTGCAAATGGTTACCTCATGATCTTTGTCGATCACAAGAAAAAAAATGGACTTAATGGATCAATGATCAATAGATGACTTGGTTTGTGTCATGCACCACGGACATTCATCAAGCCCCTTTTTGCCAGACCTCGCTATATATTTTATGTATTTGTCAGAGCTGAACGAAAAATCCAGTTCGTCGCAAAAGATAAAAAGGGCCACTTTAACCCTTTCCCAAACGGCAAATTTTGGACCAGACTAATTTGAAAGCAGTTTATAGATGACAAATTAACAGTTGCTAAAAAGGTGATTTTTCTATTTGATAGTGTAGAAAACATTGTGGGAAAAGGAGAAAATGCTGGTTACCAGTATTTTCTCCTTTTCCCACAATGTTTTCAAAAAGCTTCTATTCCTGACCCGTAAAAACCAGGGATTGTTTGGGAAAGGGTTAAATGAATATTGTAATGTAGTCTCAACATGTTCCCCTTTACTCAAGCATCATTGCAAAAAGCACCCTTTCTTAGAATCATTAAAACTTGTAACTAGCATCATTTCTCTCTCTCTCTCTCTTTTTCTTCAACAACTTTTTAAACCCTTTCAAATACAAATCCCACTGTTTGACTCATATTGAATTTGTCGTCTTCATGGAAATACTTCAAATTTGGACAAGACTAAAGCTGTGTCGTGAGGAAAAAGTTTAACATATGTCTTATTTAGGAAAATAGAATACATTATTTATCTAATAATGGGATTATACGCCCAAACAAAGTAAGACTATTATATCATTTGTCCTTTTTCTTTTTTCCTGAAGGGTCTTAAACAAAGCCATCAGAACGAGGTGAAAATGTTTGCTGCATTCCAACACTCACATCTACTTGGCGTCGCCATGAAAACCAGACACTTCCGGAACGGCACTGAACTAAGGCCAATCGTAAATGACCCGGATTACGACTTTGATTTTCAAGAGAATCGTCTCCTACCACAGGAAGTCACAGTGTATCCGGTAAGGAAATAAGACGCGTGACTCTGAAAATCGATACGCTAAAAATAACCTCAACAGTCACACAAGCGAGCTTTGTCTGTTAAATCTGGAACAACAAAAATCCCTGTTGCTAAGCCCTTACTTTGTCTTTGCATAATGGAGCACTAAAATCAAAGCACTGGCAGGACTGAACGCGTTATTATGCTGCAAAAGTCTTTTTCATGAGTAGAATTTTTACTATGGTTAAAATGATATAAGTCAAGGGTCTAGCTTGAGGTGGTTTCAATGAATATCCAAGGTTTGAATGCACGTTCTGTTCGCTCTAATCTTGATCCACTCCGTAAGTACAAGGTAATTATGCCGCCATAACGAGTAAAAGAGTCCCACCGTTTGAATCATTTCACGTCGACTACGGCCTTTTTTCATACGTTATTTTGTTTCTAAACTTATCAACAACAACAATATGAGGCACGCTCTTGCAAAAGTAGGTTTAACCCTTTCCCAAACAATCCCTGGTTTTTATGGATCTGGAATAGTAGCCTTTTGAAAACATTTGTGGGAAAAGGAGAAAATGCTGGTAACCAGCATTTTCTCCTTTTCCCACAATGTTTTCTACCCTATCATAGACAGAAATCATCTTTTCAGCAAGAGTTGAATTGTTGTCTGTAAATGCTTTCAATTTGGTCTAGTCCAGAAGTTTGTCGTTTGGGAAAGGGTTAATACATCTCCTTGATGTATGCGTATTGTACCAAGTCAATCATTATATACTAGTAATTAAGGACCGTTAAAGTCCTTTTCGTCTAAATACCTACCAAACCCAGAGGTGCGCTGGTCCATGAGCAGTTAGATCTCCATCATTTCTGTTAATCCTTTTTTCAGCTTTGTCTTTTGCAAAGAACGAAAAAATCGTTTTTCCATGGCAACAGGTCAGCCATTTTGCATTGCATACGCTGTCTGACGAACAAAGTCCGTAACAAAGAAATAATTAAACAAATGCACAGCTGATATACAAGGACCGGGCAGGATTCGAACCTAGAACGTCCGGACGAAATAGATGATATTTGTTTTTTTTCGGTGAAAGATCGAACTCGTGAACACCATCGGTAATATTTTCACTCGTGGCTGCGCCACTCGTGAAAATATTACCGATGGTGTCCACTCGATGAAATAAAATTCGATCTTTCACTGAAAAAAAAAACAAATATTCTATTTATTTCATGCTTTTAACCCTTTCTAGCAGGAGCTCTATCAAAATTCAGCACAGTTCTTTTCCCTTATTCCCCCTGGCGTACCCCTCCCGCATAGCAACGTTACGTCAAGCGCGAGCAATGTAAGGTATATGACGTCATATTTCCCATCTGGTTGTTAGGCACGCGAAATTTACCTAGGCAACAAGAACGTGAAAATCGGTATTTTCACTAGTGGTACCAGTGTCAGATCGAAAATTATTTTCACTGCTGCTTCTCGATATCCTACCGGAAAGCATGAAATAAAGATCAACACCATAACTACTGAGCTAAAGAGATTTTTTTCCTGACGCATTTATTTTGTATTGTATTTAGACAGGAATGAAGCCATGCATGAAGGAGTGATCTCCCGTAACAACTCTTTAGCTCTTCCATCAAACAACAGTACTGACAGACCAGACAAAATTAAAGCTTTTAAAAATTACAAAATTAGTGTTGCTGAAAGGATGATTTCTGTCTTTCAATGGTAGAAAACATTTTGAAAGAAAGGAGAAAATGCTTGTTACCAGTATTTTTTGGTTTTCCATTTTTTAAAGCCTTTTTCTTCAGTCATTTTAATAGTGGATTGTTTAGAAGACGTTTAAGCCATGACCGGTCATATCTAATTGCAGATTTACAACTTTACGTCAACAAGTAATTTACTAATGTAAATGAGGATAGGTCCCAAGGACATTGCGTTGTTATGACCTTCGTTGATAATGATAAGTAAATTTAAGCATTTATGTGCCAAAACCAACATGCCCTTAACAGAAAGAACGTTTTCCGGATGTAGATAAAATGCTTTTATGAGTTTTTAATCAAAGTCGTAAGTCACATCGATGCGACTACACAGCACAATCATTCATATTTCATGATGAAATGACAATCATTATTTTATTCAAAGCTTTCCAAGGCAATAAACCGTAGTGTTGTTCGAATCTATTTATGTATTAAATGTTTCGAAGAGACTAATATTGAAAGTGACTGACTGATATTGCAGTTGAGAGATAGACTACCCTTTATCTGTTTTCATATAATTGATGTACGTAATTCCCAGACCGTACCTTTTTGCATGGCGGGTCATATTTGCAACTATCAATGACCATTTTGTCTGCTGATTCAGTTAATTGTTAGACTATGTGGCCGGCGACACGCGAAAAGGGTCATTCGGACATTTGCGTAAAGTGTCGTCCCGGATCAGCGTGTGCAGTCCGCACAGGCTAATCCGAAACGACACTTTCCGATTTTATGCAATTTTCTGTTTTACGCAAGTCTACTGTAGCACAAAATTTAATGCAGTCGTAAAGTGCCGTCTCGGATTAGCCTGCGCGGACTGCGCAGGCTAATCCGAGACGACACTTTACGCAAATGCCCGAATGCACCTTTTCGCGTGTTGCACTCCAATTATAGATATCTTGAATCCCAAATTGTTGGATGACTTGGCTTTTATGCTGCATCACGATGATACATTTAATCCGCTTTTGCCATATCAGTTTCAAACTTTCAAAGCGAATTGCGAGGAAAAAAGCTAATAATGTGCTTTGAAAAATTTTTTTGAAGGTTTTTCATTTTTACAGGGAGACAGTTTTAGTGTTGAGTGCACTTATGATTCTCGTGGAAGAACGGGACCAACTTTTGTGAGTAAATATTCTTCTTCTTCCTGTTCATCAAGATCATCATCATCGTCATTATCTTCTTCTCCTTCTTCTTCTTCTTCTTCCTGCTCCTCCTCCTGCTCCCAGCCAATTACGTTCCAAATAAATCAAATTTATGCTTTCTGTAAGAAAAGAATATTTCCTGCATCAAGTAAGCGTCTCTCACACGTCTGATAATGCAGAGCTTGACAGACGTGTACTAACTATCCAGGGTCCCCAACTATTCCTATGAATATCAACTCAACTCAAACTCAACTCAGAATGACTTTATTTGGTATTCGGCAAATAGAATTTTGTTATTGACCATTTACAGAAATATAGCATGAAATATGGAATAAATATTTACAAATACAATATATAAAAATCTGAA
The DNA here is from genome assembly GCA_943736015.1 of Tridacna crocea. Classification (NCBI taxonomy): domain Eukaryota; kingdom Metazoa; phylum Mollusca; class Bivalvia; order Cardiida; family Cardiidae; genus Tridacna; species Tridacna crocea. Next base: position 41,745,847 of record OX031065.1, read on the forward strand.
AAAAAATAATCAAAACTATAGTAGGATATCTTTAGTTTGATTCTCAGGAATGTTTAAAAATTTGAAAGTAACGCAAGTTCTGATTAGCGAAACCAAATGGTTTCGCCAATCAGAACATGCGTTACTTTTAAAATCCAGACCAAGACTAAGATTGCAATGAAGAATGTTTGGTGAATAACGACCAGGATAAACGTCAACAATGACCGCAAAATAAACCCGTAATTATATCTGCCGCTCTATGACATAAGAAACAAACAGAGGTAATTTCCTGTCTGCTTCATGAAATATTCAATGATAAACAGTTTCTGTCGTTAAAGAAACTTGTTGTTCACCAAGCACAGACGTTTTCAGGCTTCGCTTATTTCACAGTGAATATGTTAACTTTATTTTCTGTCATCAGCTGTATTTTTCAAAACGAATTAGTTCGTCGTGGAAATGATTCCAATCCTTAACTTACCAAATAAGTAAACAGACGCTTTCTGGACGAAAATAAAACGCATGATTTCCCTATTTGAAAGGTAAATTTCGAGGGAAAACATCTCTTAATAGGATAGTGTAGATTCAAGATCAGACTGCACGTTCTGTGAAGTCTGATCTTGATCTACACTGTCCGCAGAAGGTCCTTAAGTTACACATAGCGGACTGAGGGTTAACAGAAAATTGAATTAACCGATATTTTGCCTGTCAGTTATTGTAACGTCCTTTAATGGCGTTTGACAAGAATGAAGTTAACCCTTTCCCAAACGACAAATTTTGGACCCTTTCAAACCGAAAGATTTGCAGACGACAATTTTAGATTTGGAGAAATTGGCAGAAAGTTTTCAAAAAGGGTAGAAAACACTGTGGGAAAAGGAGAAATTGCTCGCTACGAGCAATTTCTCCTTTTTCCCCAGTGTTTTCAAAAGACTTTTACTGCAGACACGTAAAAACCAGGGCTTATTTGGGAAAGGGTTAAACGAAACCCGGACTATTAGTAAGCCAAAACCGACAACAAAGTAAATTCATGAATGGTTAGTAATGCAATGGCTACTTTTACCACAAAGTTTTCCATGCTTTGAAAAAGACTGTTTCTTAATATCAATGAAATATTTATCTCGCGTGTATTTTTAAATTAAGAGCTTCCTGAATTTCTGCGGTAGTGTTGCCCTGAAAGTTGCCCACACAACGTGGATTGAATCCCTATGCAGCGTCATAAGCGAAAACCCTGCGTTTACAGACGGCTTAGACCAAAATCACATAGCACAGAATCTGTTCAAAGTCTGATCTTTGAGCTTTTCTGTCCGATTGTTTAGTCAAGCATTAAAGATAAAAGTGGCTTTCATTAGATCGTATTTTTTGCTATCAAAATCTGTAAGGTTTTTATTTTGCTCTGAAAACTTAAACAATTGATTGATCGAGGGACAACGTTACTGTCTTGGCCTTTTATACGCGAAAAAGGGCATTCAGACATCTGCGTAAAATTTCGTCTGGGATCAGCCTGCGCGCATTGCGCAGGCTGATCCGAGACGACATTTTCCGTTCTTATGTGATTTTCTGTTTTGTGCAAGTCTGCTATAAGACAAAATCGAACGTAGGCGTAAAGTGTCGTGTCGGATAAGCCTGCATGAACTATGCAGACTGATTCGAGACTACACTTTACGCAAATATTCGAAAGCCCCTTTCGACGTGTCGCAAGCCATCTTGCAAGCGGGCAAAGTTTTAAACTAGTCCACATTCGAAGCATTTTACAGACTGTACACGGGAGCAAATGATTTGACGGTCTCTGGAAGGGTTGTAAAGCATTGCAAGACAATGAAAAAAGACAACAGTGCTGTTTATTAGCAGTTTCCTCCTTTTTCATCTTTTCCCAAAAAGGCTTCTTCTGTGAGGTGTCCGTGATTGTGAGGTAGAGCGTCGAGACCTTGTAACATTAAAGTCTCGATACCCGGGAGTGGGTGTCAACCTTGGGACTTTTCATTGGCCCACACATTCGGCGCGAGTATACTGCTGTAGTTCCCAGGAAGCAGAATAGAGAGGGATTAGTACAAGTTGTATGAAGGTGTTTCTCAATCGATGTAAAATAAATATGTTTAAAGATGCCTGTCTACAGCCGGTGAGCAGAAACGCTGTTAAATTTCAACAAGAAAAATAGGATGGTACAGAAATCTGTCCTTTGTGTACACAAGGATAAATTAATGACATATTATATCGTGTAAATGAAAAACGAAACACGGGGGTTTGTGTGAAAAACCGAAAATTGGCCAGAAGAAAACTGGCTGACGATCGAAGCTGTAAACAATGGCGGTGACTCACGGAAATTTATCGTTAGTTTCCGCCTAGAGTCGGATACAGTGTAACTTACATATAGGCCTCGATCTCCGTCTAAAAATAGAGCAACAGAGAAGCATCCATTTTCCTTTATTTACCGCATCAAGGCCAAGGTCAAATATAGTCACGTTACAGAATGCATGATCCTCATACGAATCTACCCGAGTGTATAACGGATATCGAAAATCTTGGATTCAAAATCCGGAAACGACCAGTCTGTTTACATTGAAAGCCGCGAAATGCATTTCCTATCAGGCGTAATCTAAGCAACCTTGCAACCGTCAGGCGCAATATTTGGCATAAATATTTAAGAATGACTATACTTCGATAAGATAAAAACAAAATGAGTTAAAACTGGCTTAAAATGAGTATTATTTCCTCTTTAAACTAAAAGGCTTGTTTTAACCATTTACCAAATGGCAGATAAACATTTTGACTGGTCCAGATAAAAAGCACTTGCAGACTACAAAATAAACGTAACTCAAAAAATGATTTTGTTTCCAGCAGGATAGAAAACATTGTGGGAAGAGGATTAAATGCCGGTTACCACCCTTTTCCCTTTTTCCCACATTTTTTTTTTAAGTCTTCTATCTCAGGGTATTAAAAACAAGGATTGTTTGGTAAAGGGTTAAGGGTCGTCTAACGCGATCATTTTAAGTTAAGGATCAGCTGGCGTCAAACTCCCTAAAATCAATCAGCATGACCTACCCCAACGCAACTTTTTTCATCCTCTTCTTTTTTGGGGTGTTGTAAAGTTCGACTTGTTTCGAAAAGAAACTTAAATTCAAGCATGGAAAAATAATCTAAAAGCGGCCTTTACAAAGAATTAAATGACGTAATAATTGGAGTGCAACACGCGAAAAGGTGCATTCGGGCATTTGCGTAAAGTGTCGTCCCGGATTAGCCTGCGCAGTCCGCGCAGGCTAATCCGAGACGACACTTTACGACTACATTAGATTTTGTGCTATAGTAGACTTGCGTAAAACAGAAAATCACATAAAATCGAAAAGTGTCATTTCGGATTAGCCTGTGCGGACTGCAAACGCTGATCTGAGACGACACTTTACGCAAATGTCCGAATGACCCTTTTCGCGTGTTGCAAGCCAATTATGGGTGGGTCAAATTGAACTAGACTGGACTGTACAACCTGATTCGGCCGAGCCGATCTGGATCGAACTTCCTCAGTCTTGTTTTGACTAATAAAAATTTACCCTGGCTGCTAATTCCACGTTCCCTGATCTGTAAGTAGGTACACTACTTTGATCATTTCTTCCAAATTGCAGGGCGGGCTCTCTACTGAAGACGAAATGTGTTTGACGTTTGTATATTACTACCCAGCCATCAAACTGGCAAACTGTCTCAGTCAGCCGACTTACGACACCTTCCATCTGTCGAATACCCAGGTGAGGAATCACATTTTCTCTTTATTTTACCTAGATACACTAAGCCAAGTACTGGAAAACGAACAGGTCTTGACACCAGCGGATCCCTAGCTAGGGCATTTTTGTCTGAATATTGATGATACTAAGACAGAATTCGTTTGTTTGGCCCCTCTGCGTATTGGTTTGATGATCGTTAAATCGGCGCAGAAGCGGCCAGTGGCTTGGAAAGGATATTTTACGAAGTACTGGGAAGTAAATAAAACTCTATGAAAGTTTAGAAAGGTAAACACGCCTCTTTGATATGGCTGAAATATAGTTGCAAACGGCGTAAATATCGGACAAACGAACAACAATACGAACTAATATTTTTTGGCTCTTGCTCTGACAAATTTATTAAACTTCCTTATAAAAGACATTAGCAGATAGTAAATCAAGCCAAGGGATTTGTCATCGATGGCTTAGAAAACCATTCGAAAAAGAAGGAAATAATTGTCCTCTTTCCACCACGTTTTAAAATTCTTCTTCATGGCTAAAACTTCCTAGTTCGGAATAATCGGTAAAGAAGTGATCGGTTCGTAAACTTGTATTTGTCAGTGCCCAGTTTAAAAATATTTTTTTGAAATATAAAAAACTAAATATCAAATGCTAGCCTGAGACAAAGACTGTCCAAATTAACTCTGCACCAAACGACAAAAATTTTAGACTAGTCCAAATTGAAAGCATTTGCAGATGACTTATTAAATGTGACTCAAAAACAAAACTGAAATTTTACTTTAGGGGAGTAGAAAACATTGTGGGAATAGGAGAAAATGCTGGTTACCTGCATTTTCTCCTTTTCCCACAAAGTTTTCAGAAGGCTTCTTCCTCTGGGCCGTAATAACTACGGGTTATTTGGTAAAGGGTTAACACAAGACAAGATATTATGATAAAAGGAGGAATTGCTGTTCACGGGCAATTTCTCCTTTTTCCACAATATTTTCAACCTAAGACAAAAGAAAGACGTTGTCTGTGATTGCTATTATGGTAAATACTGTCTAATCGGTTTCTTCCACGTTACGGAATAAATTATGAAATATTTCGGTTAAATTTGGGATTTGTCTAGATGACATTGCAAGAAATCGGACATAGTTTGTTGTGAATGTTTTAAAGATCACTATTATAATTTAATGAACTAAATTGCAATAAAGAGATTTTCGAAAAGTAATGACTGTGTTATTTAGAGATAGAGAAAAAAAAGATAATGGCATGTCAAAAATGAGTAATATTTTGTTTCCCCGAAATGTTGTCTCGAACGAGTCAACAAAAAATATTAAGCGAGGTTTTGGCGAGTTTAATAATTTTTTACCTCTAAAGCCAACGAGTGTCAGATTATTTTTATCATACACATGTACACATGTAACTGTATAACAAGAATTGTAGTACAAAATGTGTTAAAACAGAGACATACATGTATTTTGTGTAATGAAATTTACATGAAGCCTATGCACCTCTTGACAAGTACAATACCAACGAAAAAATAGGTCCGAAGAAGCTTGCATATACTGATTTCGTTTTTCATCTAAACATGATAGAATTAACAACTTTATCATGATTGAGAATTTTGATCATTAGTATCCTCCAGGAACCTTGGTCAGCAATGTTTTTTTTTGTATAATTAAAGAGTGTTGACCAAATACAGCACTATTTTCTTATCTCATACATGCGTAAGACAAGAAAATTCGTAATGGCTGTATATAATTGAAAACAACTGGAGTTTTTTCTGATAAAAGCATTTTATCACATAAACTCCCACATTTCCAAGTGATAAAGTTCTACCCATTACAAATTTTCTTATTTTACACATAAACACATTTGAGAAAAGCATTTGTGACGTCATCTTATAAACTTCTGTCAGAGAAATGAACCAAGTTTTCTTTGTGGAAATTTCCACGTTAGATATTCTGAGCAACAAAATGAAAGATTTCCTTATGTGATGAAATGAATCTGACTCTCGTTGACATTTTGGGTAAAATATTATTGAACTCGCCTACAAAAGAAATTAAATGAGCTCTCCAGAGCTTCATAACCTTATTCCAGACTTCATGAATATTTTTTTTTATCTCAGACCCTAAATCATGTTAGATCCTTTACATCTCAAACACATTTTCTTTTAGATGAGAAGATGTCAGACTGAAATAGGAGTAGTTATATCATTATAACTACAAAAACAAACATATATCTCCTATATTTTCAGCTCTACCACGCTCTAGAGACAGCAGACTGGACCGATAAAGCATTTGTAGCAGAGGTTCAAGAAAACTTGAAGAAGTCAACCGTCACACATTATTGTTTCGGATCTGAGTTTCATGTAAGTAAACCGTTTTTGAAAATCTTTTTTTAATCGTTAAAGAATCATAAAATTAAGAAAAAGTCAATCAAACACAAACTTATCTACCAATGCAGCTGAAAGCCCCCGAGCACACCAAGATATTAAGAACTGTCCTTTTCCAAAAATATTTCATCGGATGAAGAAGCCGATCATAGGAAAAATGTGGCATGTTTATACTTACCACGTGTGAAATAAATGTGAGGCATACTCTGGAAAAAGGGGACTTAATGCATCCCTGTGATACATGTCCCCGGCCCAGGTCATCACGTGATTATGGATCCATGAGATCTACTTTTTTTAACCCTTTCCCAAACGACAAACTTTTGAACTAGACCAAATTGAAAGCATTTGCAGACGACAATTCAACTCTTGCTGAATAGGTGGTTTCTGTCAATGATAGGGTAGAAAACATTGTGGGAAGAAGGATAAATTCCTGGTTACCAGCATTTTCACCTTTTCCCACAATGTTTTCAAAAGGGTACTATTCGAGACCCGTATAAACCAGGCATTGTTTGGGAAAGGGTTAAACAATGGACTTAATCATGAGATAGACTGGTGTTTTGACAAACACAAATTGACCAATAGCGAAAAATTATGAATTAAAAGAACAAAACGAGACTGAGAAAAGTAGTTAAATTGTCTGGTTGAAAATATAAGACTTACAATCAACAATATCTATAAGTGCTTAATGAAAAAAGTAGTTCCTAAATTACGACAGGAAGTGAAAGTGAAAGTTGATATCGTCACTAGTGATGATATCAAAATTTATTACGCTGGGAAATTCTAGGATTTCACTGCTAGGTATTTAATAAATGTGTATTAGTAATACTAACGTTACACAATACATCAGGCAACAACGTACGGGACTTCGTAGGCTTCATGGGTCACGCACTTTCTATTTCATTATAACGAAATGCTACTTTGATAAAATATCAATTCGTCATATAAGGAAATCTTATCACGAAAGAACGAGATGTTTATTCGTTGCCTCGAAAGAGTTCTTAAATAAAACGAAATAATAAATCGTTATGATGAAATCATCTTCTTTATATAAACGAAATAAATACTTTTCACCGACAGTCGACCATGGCAGACGCAAACCATCGACTGTTCCGAACATGCTTACATGTACTATGTTTGTTTGAAATAGTAACGAAAAAACGAATTATATTTTCGTTTTCTTGAATAATTTTATGTTGTAAGAAATTCTCATTCCTTTATTTTTCGAATCAGAATTTCGTTCCAAGGAAAATAGAAAGGGATTCGACATGTTACATTTTGGGGGTTCCTAATCAACAAACTAAAATCCAACTGCAAGTTATATACGTCCAATTTCATTAGTTCTTTTAAGTCATGCACTTACTAACAATTTTGTTTGAAGACATTTAGAAAAAAATGTCTAATTCACAACACTTAACTCTTTACCACACAATCCTGACTGAGAAATGAGTCTTTTATAAAACATTGTAGGAAAAGGAGAAAATGCTGGTAACCAGCATTTTCTCCTTTTCCCACAATGTTTTCTACCCTGCTCGAAACAAAGATCAATTTTTGAGTTATGTTTATTTTGTCGTCTGCAAGTGCTTTGAATTTGGACCCGTCTAAAATTTTGCCGTTTGGTATTATTTTACAAATACGACGTCGGTCTCTATCATGAATATTTGTTTTATTATATTATTAGTGTTGTTATTGTTCTCAAAAATGAAAGGGATCTATTGCTTGTTACATGCAACTGCTCCTTTGTCCACGATGTTTTCCCTACCACTAAGAAGAGAGGTTTTGGTTCCTTTCATAAGTTACTAAAACTATCTCGTAACAATTTTACTGCATCTTAAACAGCTTAGATGGAAAGGGGTAAGCTTATTTAAGAGCATCGTCCTCTGACATCAATGTTTGTATCTAATAAACAACGAAAATTGGTTGTAGTTATGTAAATTTAGTTCGACAGATTTCAAATTTTTGTTTTATGGAGACAGTTTTGCGAATCTAAGTACATGTGATATGGAAATTTATCAAATAAAGCTCCTTGTTTTCAATGTAATACAATCATCACGAATTTTCTTGTCTCACACACGTGTGAGATAATTTAAGAAAAAGTGCAGTATTTGGTCAACAATCTGTAATTATATGCTTCATTTCTAAAACATTGCTGACCTAGGTTCCTGGTGGAAATTTAGTGGTCAAAACTCTTAATCATTATGAAGTTTTTAATTTAATTAATTTTTGACTCAAAACAAAATCGATATATGCAAGTTTCTTTGGAAGTATTTTTCATTCGTAATCACCCCTCACAACGTACGTCAGTGTGACGTCACAGGTAGTGATATCGGACCCTTGTTATAAAGTCAGTGTGCGTGTTTGGTAAGACTGTTTTTTTTTTTGTAATCGTTCCTTTAAATGATCTGAAAAAGTCTTTAGACCTCCAAAGCGTACAATGCCTAGGAATTTTGTTTTTTGTCAAAGCTTTTGTTAACTACTTATAATAATGGAATAGACTTCGACCAACTATTAAAACCCAATCACTTTTTGATATTTGGTCAAAGTGTTTGTGCATATAGACACCTGCTTCCTGTCTAAAACATCAGAATATAAATGTATTCATCTAATGTCTTTGATAAATACATGAGAGTCTTTGTAGTCCGTTTGTATCCACCCAAGCTAGCCTCATTCTATCTTCATATCGTACTTATTTTTCAATATAAGTTACGAAAATGCGCAGGTCCGATATCACTTCCTGTGACGTAGGTTGTTATCCTTGGTAATGTACCTGTCAAAGTAGGCTCACAGGCTTCATGTAAATTTCACTACACATGATACGTGTATGCCTCTGGTTTAACACATTTTGGACTATAATTCTCGTTATACACCCCTCACAACGTACATGTACGTCAGTGTGACGTCACAGGCAGTGATATCGGACCCTTGTTATAACGTCAGGGTGCGTGTTTGGTAAGACTGTTTTTATTTTTTGTAATCGTTCCTTTAAATGATTTGAAAAAGTCTGTAGACCTCCAAAGCGTACAATGCCTAGGGACTTTGTTTTTTGTCAAAGCTTTTGTTAACTACTTATACTAATGGAATAGACTGCGACCAACTATTAAAACCCAATCACTTTTTGATATTTGGTCAAAGTGTTTGTGCATATAGACATCTGCTTCCTGTCTTAAAACATCAGAATATCAAATGTATTCATCTAATGTCCTTGATAAATACATGAGAGTCTTTGTATTCCGTTTGTATCCACCCAAGCTAGCCTCATTCTATCTTCATATCGTACTTACTTTTCAATATGGCGGACATAAGTTACGAAAATGTGCAGGTCCGATATCGCTTCCTGTGACGTAGGTTGTTACCCTTGGTTATAAGGTTATGTGATAAAAAGAATCTGATACTCGTTGGCGTTTGAGGTAAAAATGTACTAAACTCGTCCAGAAAAAAAAATGTTATTAAGCTCACCAAATGCTCGCTTAATAACATTTTTGTGGACTCGTTTAATAAATTTCTATCTCAAAAACCAACTCATGTCAGATCCTATATATGTAAACTTTACAGCACGAAACACAAACTCAATATCGTCTCGGTCCGGTCGTTTAGCTAAGAAGTAACGCACAGTGTAGTGATTCAGTGTTCGCAAGCAATTACAGGCGCTTGGTTTTGACAAACTTGATTTGCTTATCACTTATTTATCGTCAAAGCCTTTTAACGATTTGGAAAACTACCCCAGATGTCTGTCAGTTATGCCATTGGGAATAGTACATATTGGGATATTGGTCGATAGGCTGACTGACTTGGAGTTTTAAAAGCGTGGGTCATATCGTGGTGGTCAGCGCACCAAATCATGTATTTCACGGTTGTTTCAAGCTGCAGTTACGAAGTTTTTTAAGTAAACCGACGATATAATATTGAATGGATAAAGTCAGTACTTTTATCGTGTTCTGCATTATCATATCATCCATCTGGTTCACATAGCACAGAATTTAATGAAAAAAAAAAGGGGGGGGGAGATGGAGAGACTTTGTCTAAAAATCGAGGTGTTTTTGTTATGTTCATGTCTACTTTCATATCTTTTCAGGCGCCAGCACCCGAGAATTTTGTAGAACACGGTTCATACACACCTTATGTGCCACCGCCAGATGGCTGCAACAGGCCCATTAAATGAACGCATGTCACAGAAATCTTACGCAAGTGACTCAAACATAACGGATTGGCAAATAAAAAATAGAATAAACCTTATACCTAGTTTTGCAAGCTCTTTTCGTGTTTCGGAGTAGTTGTACGATCTCACTTTTGACCTACCTTAAGTACTATGTGGAAATGAATTGTTACTCGTTTTGTGATTGGCCAAATATATGTAAACCACCCAAAAAAAATGAAGGTCACAGTAGAAGTGTACCAATATTGGATAAAAGTGTTCATGACTGAAAAATCACGTGATGATCACATTTTCCTTTGGAAAGTTGTATGGCCATGCAGGTGTTAACTCTTTACTACACGAGAAAATTTTGGACTGGTCCAAATTGAAAGCATTTGCAGACGACAAAATAAAGGTGACTGAAAAATAGAATTTGTTTCTGGGAAGGGTAAAAAACACTGTTGGAAAAGGAGAAAATGCTGGTTACCAGCATTTTCTCCTTTTCCAACAGTGTTTTCAAAAGGCTTCTTTCTCAGGGGCGTCAAAAGTAGGGATTGAGTGGTAATGGGTTAAGGTTGGGCAAAACATCCATAATCGAAATCATATTCATAAACTAATAGCAATTAGTATTGGTGAGTGTTCTATTTGTTTATTGTAAGAGATTTGGTACCCGTTTTTCCTCGCGTAAAACCAAACATGAACTCTGAACCAGAATACCACTCTGTTGTCTTACACGAAAACGGATTGTGAAAAACAACTTATTTCGTTTCTTGTTACATTGAAAAAGAGGTATTATGTTTTGAATTTTGGGATTCATTTCGCAACGTAAATAACTATGCCTACCAAGGGGAACAATCGGTTTTATTGCCTTGTTAGCCAAGAAACTGAGTGCCTACTGAATTACTCCTAGTAAGAGTATGTGGGTGTGGTCAAGCATCGGGGGGGGGGGATTGATGAAACGCCGCCCTCTGATAACTGATAACAACAAATTGTCGATGTTTGAAAGATGCTACATTATTGTATGAAAATATGCTTACTAATTCTTAAATGTTATAGATAATGCAGATTTTTTAACACATTATGAACTGATGTGACTGTGAATCTATATCAAAACTTGTCTTCTGTAACAGTATCTAATACCCTCGCACAGCGCTCTCTTAACTCTTTTCCAAACGACAAATATCAGACTCTTCCAAGTTCAAAGAGTTGACAGACGACAATTCAAAAAGCTGCAAAAAATGGTGGAAAATTCTCTAGTAATAGGGAAAAAGTATTTGATAACGGAGACACTGCTTATAACGAGCAATTTCTCCTCATCCAACATGTTTTTCTAAAAGAATTTGACAGCACACATGTGATAACCCGTGTTTGTTTAGAAAAGTGTTGAAAATAGGGTTAAGTTACAAAACTGTTGCTGTCCTAGGAAAGTATGATTCAAAAGAACGTAAGTTTGCAAGGCATGCTTTCAATTTAAACAAGTCTAAAACTATACTGTTTGGTGAATGGTGTTAATAAAGAATCTTAGTTTTGCATCGCGCTTTATGAACAACACAGCGAAAAAAAACTGGCCTCTCTCCACATCTTTTTTCCACCAATTAAATTTATGCAGAGCTCGGTGAGAAATAAACAAAGGAGTTATAAACAATCTTTGTTTTAAAAACTAAACTTAGAAAGCAGTAACCAATAATGGTCAGATACAATCATAACCATCACACTCGTTCTTCGGCGGTTCCAATTCAACACAATTTCAGTAATGTACTATCTTAGCAGTGGTCATTCAACAAAAAACACACAAATAGTTGGAAAAACTAAGTACTAAATTATCAAAATGATAATGAAACCTGTGTATGAAATGAACAAAGTGGGTACGAAATGACGAACTGGGTACGAAATGACCAAAACAAAGTATAGGTAGGTACGAAATGACCAAAATCGTACGAAATGACCTAGCTACGAAATTAAGATCAGATTGTACATGAAGTGCATCTTAGATTATATTACCACCCCTCATTACCAATTTCAAATAATAAAATACTGTTTCTTTCAGGTATTTTAAGTATTCTTTGAAGGCACAATAAATAATATATTAGCAGCCTAAAGAATGGCAAAACCGGTTCACATAATTCCGAATGAAGACGACCATTAGCTTAACCCATTACCACACAATCCCTACTTTTGACGCCCCTGAGAAAGAAGCCTTTTGAAAACACTGTGGGAAAAGAAGAAAATGCTGGTAACCAGCATTTTCTCCTTTTCCCACAGTGTTTTCTACCCTTCCCAGAACAAATTTCAATTTTTCAGTCACCTTTATTTTGTCGTCTGCAAATGCTTTCAATTTGGACCAGTCTAAAACTCTCTCGTGTGGTAAAGAGTTAAGCCAAGTTCGGACAATAATTCAGGCGTGTAATACATGTATATGGTAAAAGAGGTCATTTATTTCATGTCATTTTGTTCGGGTAATATATGGTCTTAACTCTGTATTTTTTTTTTCAACCCTTAACCAAACAAACGCGAATTTTAATGATTCTGAGGAAGAAGGCGTTTAAAGCCAGTGTTATAAAACGAGGGATTGATGACTCCTTGTATTTCCATATTTTCCCACGGTGTTTTCTTCCACATCTAAATCAAGCCCCATATGCTGCTTCGAGCCAGAATTAATTTGTCACCTGAAAGTGTTTTTCGTTTTGAATTTCAACAAGATCTGAAGAAAAGCTGTCTTTAGGTTAAAGGCGGCCCTCCAGAGTTTGGGACGAAATTGTACAAAAGTGCAAAAAATCATCCTTATACTCCCAAAGCCTTTTAATTTTCCTTCATAAAACCCCAGTAGTCGAACACCGTCCGACAACACGAGAAATTACAGATTTACTACAGACCAGGTCGACACCGATGCGAGACACGTTCTATTATTAGATGATCAATTCGCTCATTTACATACAAGAATACATAGATTAAGTTTCAAACATAGGGTCCAAAGAAGACATTATGGAAAATAATTATTACATGTTTCTTATGTAATGGAATTTAAGTGTTATGAGTCACGTGCCAGTTACTTGGCATTTCCAAAATGCTTTATTGATTTTTGGCGCGAAATCTGAAAATACTTTAAGAGGCTACGTAGCCTTTTAAGGGAACACCATCAAAAAAAGATTTTTTTGTGTAATTTTATGAATCTTAATCATTAATGATTTGTATTATTTTTTCATATGAATTTCAGTGATATATATATATATATATATTTTCTAATTTGGTGAGATGTAAAAATTCTAAATACCCACCTTTAAAGATAACATAAACCTATAACGAAATAAAGCAAGATAAAAAAAAAATCTTTCATTTTAATTGAGATAGATCTATATAAAATATATAAAAAAAAACATGAAATAACAAAAGCCAAATTTGCACTTTTTCTGTAAACATGCCGGAAAGAAATATGAATTAATGTCTGGTTTGTCCATGCCGAAAATGGTACCTCAGGGAGTAAAACACAGGGCTTGCGACAAGGAAGTGCTGGTTTGAATCCCGAGCTTGGCGGAAATCTTTTTCGGAGGACTGATGGTGGACATTGCGACGGGATTTGTTCTTCTCTATAATCTAAACATTCTTTTGCGTGCAAAATCAGCCAGTGAGCATTTATAAATTACAAAGGTTTTAGTGACGTCAGTCTTCATTGAATTGAGGCACTCAGAAGGGAAATTTTTCAAACCAAAAACAGGTTAAATTCTCTGAACAAACATTGAAATGGTAAAACTTTGCAGCATAATAAGAATGGTCTACAGTCCACGGCTGTGGTGAATCATTTCCCCACCTCGCCTTCGGTTCGGGGCGACATGATTCAGCACAGCCGTGAACAAGTTTCCAAGTCCACTGCCACCTGACCGTGCAACTAATAATAACGTTGACTGCTTCTAGCCTCATTTCGTATGCCGCTACAGGCTGCTTCGACAGGTTGTACAATTATATGTATTTTAGCAACAATTCATTTGTGATTTATTTGTCTTAACCCTTTACTCCATAGATACTCATTTCTGCTTGTAGGAGCCTTTGGAAAACATTATGGCAAAAGGTGAAATTGTTCGTGATGAGCAATTTCACCTTCTGTCACGATGTTTTCTACACTATTAACCCTTTCCCAAACAATCCCTGGTTTTTACGGGTCATGAATAGAAGCCTTTTGAAAACTTTGTGGGAAAAGATGAAAATGCTAGGTTAAGGATTAAAAGTTAACGGCCATTTATATAAATAACAGAATGAACCTTGTCTCTCGGTCTATGTGCGTTGATTGAATGGTGAATATCGTCCCTTTCAGCATTATTTCAGTCATATCACGGCGACAGCTTAAATATTCATTATTTCTCCAGTACATGGCATGGGCTCTGAAATACCTTAAACTGGAGCTCTGAAGTCTGAATACTCACACAAAATGCCCAGTGGGCCCAGTAAGGCTCAAACCCGGGGATTCCAGGTCACGAGTCCTACACATTACCACTGAGCCACGAAGGACTATAGGTCCATGTTCGTACCAAATATGATTTACACTCAGCAAACTTATAAACCGCCACTTTTGTTTCCCCTGCAAATTTGACCAAGTAGTACACAGATAAGTGATAAAAAACTGTACCATTATTCACGGGTAGGAAACTTCATATTCAGAGCCAATGGCTCCGACGAGAAAATGTTGTGTTGCTCTTCCGTTTCTGAAGATGTCGGCTGAAAAACAACCCCAAAACAAGTAGGCATGTCAGTATTTGTAATTATGTGTTCTTGTGTCTTTGAAATTCAAAGAAAGGAGAATATCATTCGATCCTCTGGTCTTTCAACTTGCTTTCTGCTCTACGGAAAGTTGGAACAGGGGTACGATGTTGTCTGAATCATGTGTGGCGTGGGTTGACTGTTGCCAAAATAATACGTCAAGGACCTAAATTCAGTCTGTTATTGCCACTTAATTGGCAAAAAAGAGAGAGTCTTGCTGTCCCAAAACCTTGAATTAATGTCTTGAAATGTTACATTCACTATTGGTCAAAAATTGAAAAGGAAAACACAAGAACTGATAAAAATAAAGAAGGGCTCCGATTATGTGGGCCGGCTCTGACTTTGTTAATCGGCACCGATTCATAGGGCTCCCTTTCAAAATTTTAGTTTTCTGTAAATAATTAGTAAGGAGGTAAGTTTTGTTTTTCCATAGATATCTTTCAGTCCAAAATTTAGTTCATTTGTTGGATAGAACATGACCGCATTTATGAAAATACAAAGGACTGGTAATGTCACTTTAGAAAAATGCTGCTTTACATGGTGTCTATACCCAGTTCGCCCAATTCCATTTCGCCCATTTCCATTTCGCCAAACTTTTCTTCCCATTTCGCCCTTTGCCGTCTTGTCCCCTACCCATTTTGCCCTTTTCATTTTGCCCCAGTATGAAGTATCAAAGGGCGAAGATGGAAAGGGCGAAAAAAGAATGGGCGAAACGGGAAAAATTCTGGCGAAATGGGAATGGGCGAACTGGGAATAAACCGCTTAACTCATTACCAAACGGCAAAATTTTAGACTGGTCCAAGTTGAAAGCATTTCCAGACGACAAAATTAAAGTGACTGAAAATTTGAAATTTCTTTAGGGAAGGAAAGAAATTATTGTGGGAAAAGGAGAAAATGTTGGTTACCAGCATTTTCTCCTTTTCCCGCAATGTTTTCAAAAGGCTTCTATCTCGGGGTCGTAAAAACCAGTGATTGTTTGGGAAAGGGTTAACATCAGTATATCTAAATTTTGAAAATACTTCTGCATAGCTTTTGATTTGACCGAATAGTTCATATATAAATTTTTAGTGCTTTTGTCGTAAATGCAGCCCACACATAACCACAAATAATGATAAAAAAATATTTTCTTTTAGAAGTACGAGAATGATAAACGCAGCGCGTGTTTAAATGGTCTAGATACATGAATTTGCATTATGCAGTTGAAGAATCATTATTCAGTCATCAACATAATTGTTTACACACGATTGAAATTTTGGAAACAAAATAATTATTTTGCCAAGCAATTCTAAAAAGGTCACATGTAAAAGTCATTTCAAAATCTGTCACCATCCCTACAATCATCACGACAGCAATGGTTTTGTTGAATCAGAATTCTGCAAATAAAGTTTTGGATAGTTCACCCAAGAACAATTTCTTGCAGAAGAGGAAAGCTCGAAAGTGACTAAAAACATATGTCGAACTAGAGATTCAGGGTCACCATAGGAAAATATCTGTGAAATTATTTCAAAATCTGATCAGCCGTTTCAGAGAAGAAGATTGTTTTAGAATTTTTTCATGACCATATAGTGTTAATAGCCTACAGCCATCAGAGCCATGTTTCTTGATGGATCAAAATTTCTCGGACACTTTGTGAAAAGGGTCACCCAAAGAACATTTTTGTGAAATTATTTCAAACTATGACCAGCCATATGAGGGAAGAAGAATTTTTAAGAATTTCTTCATTTCCGTATAGTGCGAGTAGCCATGTTTATTGATGGATCAAAGTTTTGCGAACAAATTTTAAAAATGGTTATCCAAGGAACTTCTTTGTGAAATTATTTTAAACTCTGATAAGCCGTTTCAGAGAAGAATAATGTTTGAGAATTTCTTCATTTCCGTATAGTGCAAGTAGCCCCCCATTCACCGGAGACATTTTTATTGACGGATCAAAATTTCGCAAACGGTTTTTGAAAAGGGTCACCCAAGGAACATCTCTGTGAAGTTATTTCAAAATCTGACCAGCGGTTTCAGAGAAGAAGAATTTTCAAGATTTTTTTCTTTTCCGTATAGTGCCAGTATATAACCCCCATTCACCAGAGCCATATTTATTGATGGACCAAACTTTTGCGAATAAGTTTTAAAGATGGTTGTCCAAGGAACATCTGTGTGAAATTATTTTATACTCTGACCTGCCGATTCAGAGAAGAATAATGTTTGAGAATTTCTTCATTCAATCCGTACAGTGCAAGTAACCCTCATTTATCAGAGCCATGTTTCCTGAGGGATCAAATTTCGCCAACAACTTTTGAAAATGTTCACCCAAGGAACATCTCTGTGAAAATATTTCAAAATTTGACGGGCGTTTTCAGAAAAGAAGATTTTTAAAGAATTTCTTAGAAATTCCATTTGGTTGCCATGGCAACTAGGATTTTTGATTGAATTAAGTTCTGTGACAGTTTTTAAAGAGGACCCCCCCCCCCCAAGGAGCATTCCAGCCAAGCTCGGTCCAAATAGGCCCAGTGGTAAAGGAAGTGAAGATGTTTAAACAAATAGTTGACGATGGACAATGCACGAAGGACGACGCACGACAGATGATGTACGACGGACGACGCACGACAGACGACACACCCATCTTGATCTAAAAGCTCCCCTTGAGCACGTTGCTAAAAAATGGAATGAATGGCATCTTTTACGTTTTCTGATTGTACATTCATATTAGCAAAATGCCGATTTGACAATATGTAAAATTGGTAAAATACTTCTCATTGCTATTCATATATATAAAACACAACGAGAAAATTAGTTTAAAATGAACTTGTTGCTTCAAATTTAACTCTTGGCACCTTCAGTTTGTATACCCGAAAATTAGAGAAAAAAATAAATAAACGAAATTCCTCTTCCATCGGAGCCAACCCATATTTTCGTAACCAACCCACACAATCGGAGCCTTTCTTAAATTACACCCGTTTTGGGTAGTTTTCTGTCGATTCTTGTATTGAGCAAAATTAATGGAAACGTCAAAGACAATTATCTAAGCCTGTAGAACAGGAAAATTTCTTTACTTTGCTTCTTTGAAGGGTAGAAAGAGCCTGCATTTATCTCCGACGTGTATTTTTTGGTTACGGTCAATCCACGCCACAAATGATTCAGACAACATCGTACGTCTGTTCCAACTTTCCGTAGTGCAGAAAACACGTTGAAAGACCAGAAGATCTAATGACATTCTCCTTTTTTTGAATTTCAAAGACATAAGAACACATAATTAAAAATACTGACATGCCTACCTGTTTTGGGGTTGTTTTTCAGCCGATATCTTCAGAAACGGAAGACCAACACAACATTTTCTCGTCGGAGCCATTGGCTCTGAATATGAAGTTTCCTGCCCGTGTATTTTGACGTCAGCCATGTTGTTGTAATGAAAAGTTGCTCGACTCTCCCAACAGAAGGCATGTCCTTTAAAAGAGAGAAAACACTTCAGTTGTGCCTAAAATTTAATGGCGAACAGAAACGGGCTATAAAAAGAAGCTTAATTTACCGAAGCTTTGTCAGCGATAAGAAGAAATCATAAACATTTTTTGCTGCACAAAGATGCAATCCGAAAAAAGAAACGAGTATGAAGTTTTCAAAAAAAAAATCAGATTTCAGGTTTTTTTTTTATGTTGAATGAATGGATTTTAGACAAGCCGATAAATCACTTTCAGACTTAGGCTGAGGAATCTTTATACACTGGTCAATCCACCTGCAAAAATTCAAGTCAAATGAAACGTTTCTTTTCTGGACAATGATGCAAAAATAACGTCCACGGAAAATTACAGCTTAAAAGTGGCGGTTTATAAATGTTGCTGAGTGTATAGAACGGTACCCGTCTCCGTACGATCTAAAAAGCGATAATGGGTTAACCAGTCCATAGGAGGTCGGTTAAGCTTCCCATCAACGGCAGAATTAAGCCTAATAGACATTCCATTCCGTAATTCCCACTTAACATCTTTCCAAACAATCTAGTGTTTTTACGACACCGATTAAAATGCTTTTAGAAACATTTTGGGAAAAGAAGAGAAAATGCGGGTAACCAGCAATTTCTCCTTTTCATAAAATCTTTCATAGTCTTTCACTTATAAATTTCATAATATAAGTCAATTTTTTATTTATTATCTACAAAAGCTTTCAGTTTGGAAAAGTCCAAAATTCTCTCTTCTGGTAAGTATATAGATTTTAAGATCGATACTCGCTGTAAAGCCACTTAGATGCAAAAGTGCTCTCCAATTCGTTACAATTCGTTACAAGAAGAATAGGAAAACTATAACATAGGATTTTGAATCATTGTTTTCTTATACTAAAATAGAAATAAAACAGACATAAAATAGCCATAAGATACGTATGCCAGTGAAAAATAGTTAAAAATGTTGAGTTCTTTTGTACTGAGCAATTTTTTCATAAATGACAATGTTTTCAATTGTTGTTTTGCACAATATGCGAAAGTGTCGTCCAAGCCCAGTCACGCTTCACAAAATTCCAGCAACACCAACCGATCTGATGCAATACAAACTTGCATGACAAAGAAGGAACGCAGTAGGACCCAATCAGGACGTGATGCCATCCTAATGGTCTCTGCTGACGTGGCTGATTTTGAACATGTTAAAGAAAACGTAGGAAGAACGGAACCGAATAAGAATGCAGTAAAGCCCCCGCCACACTCAGACAAAGACCACAAAGAGTGTACTGCGTTATGAAAACTTGACAAGCGCAGGGAGATCGGGATGAAATGCAGGAAAAAACCAACAGTTTTCAGGTTGGTTCTACCTCTCTACTACGCCCCTGCCAGGATGTCAGTGTGTCTAACCCGTCCTAACCAAGTTTTGTCGCGCGCTTGATAAAGTACGCACCACATGGTAGGAATGTACCTTTGCTTTTGCAGAAACGTGGAACGGTCGTGGTGGGTACGCAATTGTCGTGGTATGAACGCAGTAAGAACACAGAGCAATCTTTCCCGTCCATATTAGGTTTGTACTTCGTCAATGAAGGCCATATTAGGTTCATGCCTTGTTGTTACTACGTCAAGGCCGTTGTTCCCGCGTCTTTAATGAGTCGTTACTGCGTCCTGATTGGATCAAGTCCTCGCTACTAACTTTTTTTAAACAAGTTCAAAATTCAAACACGTCAGCCAAGACCATAGAGATCGCATTACGTCCTTGTCGGTTTCTACTGCGTTCCTAGTCGAACAAGTTTGTACTCACTCTCTTGCACTCCGGATCATTACATTTACCTCTGTAGTGGGCTCAGAAAGTAGCCCGTCATTACGTCATATTTTTGTCACATGACCATAACTCAAAATGGCTACACAAACGCCGGTAAATGAAAGACCAATATCGATTGTTTCGTGTTCTGTTCAAACAGCATGGGACCAATCAGACTTAGTGATAGGAAATGAACAAAAGAGGGATTTTCTGAAAAGCCTAAATATCTTTAAAGGACGATAACTTGATTTTTAATCGTACAAACTTAGATTCAGCGGTGTGTCTAATCAGTTGTCATCATTCATGGGCGCAGCCATTTTTGTTAAAATCGGCGTAAGATTCTGAAAAGTGAAGAGGCTCGAAAAAATTAGTTCTATTTTATACAGGTAAATGCATCAGTTTGAACGCACCTATAATGTATCCAGAATCATATTTCCTTTGTCTAACTTACAATTTGACATATGAAACAGCTAAACAGTAACAAAACATCTTTTCCTCGGTTTGACAAGATTCTTGTCATTTAGCCCATCGCAGAGATGTATGTGAGGTAACGAACGACAACTCTGCTCGGAGATTGGTTTGTACTGTGTCGGACTGATTTTACATTGACGAAGTGGGAACTTCACTGTATATCAACGTACACCGGATATAGCGATTGTCCAATCGAGGGAAATTTCACACAGTGCAGTACAAGGTCAGTACTTCTCCAATGTTTTCGTTGAAATACGTAAAAATCACTGTAAGTATATTTGACAGTCGTTACTGATACATTAATGTAGCTGTCTTACCACAGCAAATGGTTGGGAAACATCCACAAGAGCTACGAATAACAAAAATACTCCCCTAATCACTGATAATCTCCTCTTGTCTGTCACGAAAACGCAGCATTTAAAGACTGTTTTAATAAAATATTGATCTGTCATATATTGAAATCAATGATAAATAGCCTAGTTAATCATGGCGAATCACTAGAAAAATTCCTGACTTATTTTTAAAACTGCATTTTTCGATAGATTCATCTTTGTTTTTTCTCTACGGTCCATAGGAGGATGGTGTACGTTATATAGCAAAAGCTCCTGTTAGGAGTGTACGGTCGATAGCGAGATAAAATCTTTGTGAAATACATTGTCTAGTGCTGGAATTAGACGAGTTTGCTGTTCGAGGATAGAGTTTTGTCATTCGAACGTACCCTGTCCTTAATTATTAGAATTATCATGACTGTAATTTCGTTACTTTTTTTTTCAGCCCTGAATACAAGGCATACATGTAACGCCGCAAACTACGACAAAACGTGTTAACTGTTTGCCAAACAAGCGCTGGTTTTTAAGTATCTGGAGAACAGGTTTTTTGAAAACAATGTGGGAAAACAAGCAATTTCTCCTTTTCCCACACTTTTTTCTATGCTTTTGGAGAACTTTCCGCCATTCTCATCAAATTTGAAATTTTTGTCTTCAAACTCTTTCTAATTGGAAGAGTGTAAAATTTGTCGTTTGGGAAAGGGTTAATAAATGAAGACCAAAACTTTCTATGAAACGCTTTAATATGTGTTTGTTTGTTTGAGTTTACGTCCCAGTCAACAATTTTTTAGTCATGTCGGGACGGAGCCACCGCTTCCTGGGTATTTAACCAGTACTGTGGGAAGTAAATGTGTCTTGCTCAAGGACACAACACGGTGAGGCCGTTGATGAGGATCGAACCCAGGACCTCTCTCTCCGAAATCCGACTTTGCCACTAGGACACCGCGCATGAAAAATGAAACCGGAGGTACATGTGTACACCGACCATAGATGGACAATCACTACCTATAGCCCTTTGATGAAAAGTGGAATCTTGCAATAACTATTATTTTTTATTACGCAGTTTTTCCGTCCCTTTCAAGATTATTTCACACAAGTCGAGACAAGCCAATCGGTAGGTAGGTCGAAAACGGGAGTACCCCGGGAGAAACCACCTGACACCCCCGCAAGCACAACTTGGCTTGTCCCATATGTGACCTCTAGGATTCTCTTTCTGTCATTGAATATAATGTTTGTTAAATATACTCCTCAAACTTTAATTAGCATCAACACGTGATTTTTGTTTCCAAAAGCCCTTGGTAGCCGAATGCCCTAATGTAATGCAACAATCGCACTAAAAATCAAGAGCCGTCAGGGACGGGTTATGCTCCCCGAGCAAGTGCTTGTCATAAAATATATGAAATTGATATAAATTCACTTCTTTTATCCTAAACGGACCTGTTCATGCCCCCCAAAAATTGAAGTGAAAAGGCAATTACTATCTTAGAGATAGACAACACAAACTTGTAGAGGACTATAAGCCCACTAAGCCTCCTTTTCTCATAAGACAATATTGCATCATTGAAATAAATACAACGGATGCGTGGTTTGTGGCATTTTTCAATAATAATCAATGATTCGAAATTTCATAAAATTTTGAGCAGTCATGTAATAAATTACATAAGACGATTTTTAACATGAAGCCCCCTTTTTCTTTGACGCAGCCTGAAATTCAGAAACCCAAAGAGAGGTACCTGGGCAACGTTCCAACGAATTCAGATTTGAAATTTCTCAAAGTTTTGAGCACCGATGTAGGGGATGCTAGCGAAAATCAATTTTTTCCATGAAGTCCCCTTCTTCCGTGATGCAGCCTCAAATTGAGAAACCAGGATAGAGATATTTGCGCATTAATAATTCATAGATTGAAAATAACAAGGGCACATGTTGAAACTTGTAAAACAAGATATAACCATGAAGTTTCATGAAAGTTTGACAAAAACTGAACGAGATATTAGAAAAAATATGACATTTTTGCATTAGGGCCCCTTTTTCCTTGGCTTTTTACAAGGAGAGTCAAACTGAAAAACACATAGATAAAGAAACAAGAGCACTTGTTAAAACATTAAAAAAACAATATAACCATGAAGTTTAATGAAATTTTGACCAAAACTGAATGAGATATTCGTAAAAATTGGAATTTTGCAAGAAACCCCTTTTTCCATGACAGAACGTCAACTTCAAAAACGCCTAGATTAAAAATAGCAAGAGCACATGCTGAAACTTTCCATAAACAATATAACCATGAAGTTTCATGATAATTTGACAAACACTGAATGAGATATTATTAAAAATTGCAATTTTGCATTAAGCCCCTTTTTTCCATGACACGGGGTCAAATTGAAAAACCGGGAAAGAAACATCGGCACTTTACTCTAAGGAGTTCATATATGAAGTTTTATCCAACTTGGTCCACGGGTTGTGGAGAAATGGCTTCGGACGGACGGACAGTCGGACGGAAGGACGGACGGACAGACGAAGCGGCGACTATATGATCACCCTTCGGGGAGCAAAAAAACCATAACTGTACTTGTTAACATTATGTCCGAGGGTTTTTTTTGAAGAATTAAAAAAATCCCCAAAATTGTCAAAAATGATTGTGACTTGTAGCTACTAGGTCTATTTATTTTTTCAATCAACCCACTACCTGTTGCATTTTATTCCAAATGTGTTTTGATTATCGAAATAATGATGCTTTGAAGTCTAATATATAGAGTTTTTGAAAATTTCAGAAAATTGTGATTTTTGTTTAAAAAAAAAAATACATGATTTTTACTAATTTTTTAAAAATTTTGTTTAATTAAGATGCAGATTTTTTTTTTAAATTTTGTTTACAATGCAGATTTTGGGTGCTCATTAGAACCGCCTTCGAAGATCAAAAATAAGAAAAATATCGCAGTTTTTCTTCCGGAAAATGCCACTTTTGAAACCATGTCAAATAGCAATATATTGCATAGGTATATTAACGTAATGATAACTATATTATACATCACGAAAGTATGCCAACCTTGAAGCTGTCAGAGCCTTACGGACGGTTCCAACGCGTACCAACAATCTATTTGGAAAGAAAAAAGAAAAAAAAAGGGAAAAGAAACAGAAAAATAAACGAAAATTTCGAATTGACATTCGTCATCTTAATGCTATTTAAAATTGCTGAGTATAACATGGACATGTTACCATATGGGTTGAAAAGGTTTATTGTGGCCAATGTTTCTTTTCACAAAACTGACTATCGAATTGGTGAAGCAAAGGACTTAAGTGCTCCATAACAGAGCAAGAAATCATAATTTTTTCATCTGTACATATTCAATATACTTCAATTCTCAACAGCTGTGAAAATGACATTTCGTTTCATGTGTATCAGGTCTTTGTTAGAGACTATTGGTACACGTTAGAATGAACACCCACAATCTATGTTTTAAACAGAAAATCTTTAAAGATTACTTTATACCCCTTTACATCCTAGTGTTACGCTGTATGTAAAAACCTAGAGTGATAGGGCATCTAAATGATATGATCGTCTTATCAAGATGTCAGTATAATTGCCAATGCCCTTAGTATGTGAGATTCAAAATCAAGTCTTTAAACTGCAAAAGGACCAAATGGCAGCTCGTGAATTTCATGCAAAGAACCACTTTGTTGTCATATAAAGTGTCCTTCCGACAGAATACTAGCTGCATTCTAAGGAGCCTAAACTTGTTTTAAGTTAAGAACAGTAAGATAAGCTCAAACAAGGTTAAGCATTAATGCTATGAAACAGTATTGTGTAATGACTCGCTCGAGTTCTGTCAATGATTTGTAACCTCAATGCAATCATGCTTTAGTCAATTGCATTTCCAATTTTCTGTTTTCTGCACACAACTAAGAAAACAATAATTATTTGATACTTGCCAATGTCTCTCTTAAGGCATGCACACGTATTCATATCTAGATTTACATATAACTCCCGTTTACGCTATAACTCGTATACCAATTTGACAACTGCCTGCTATAGACCGTACACCGGCTATTTTTTTTAATCTAAATATCCGGAAAACTAAGAACACATTGGAAGTAAAACTTCGTTTGTTAGTACTTAGGACCTTAAAGAAGTTATAACAAAGCGAATTGAGGGCCTGAATGACAATAACATTGAGAAATATGAAAATTTTGAGTCGGCCTGTTAAATGTCAAGAAAAACATCAGTGATTGGGCAGGTCATTCTCCTAAATTCTAGTTCAGAAATACTTTTCCTAACTGTTTCAAATATCCATAGATATACCCGAATCTATCATTGATGTAAGTTCTATATTTACCAAGCAAAATACTATAAAACACAAAAATAATAAAAGAAATACTGACCGTGTATCTCACTGTGTAAAAATTTCCCTCGATTGGACAATCGCTATATCCGGTGTACGATAATACACAGTGAACTTGGTCTAGTGTCACTGGGGTTTGACAATGTGAGAGTAATAAAATTGACGTAGTCCTGAGCATGAACGAAATACTGTCTTCCATGACTTTGTACAAAACTAATATGGACGGTATGGGATGCAACGTTTTTTTTTTTTAAATAAACTTGAAGAACGACTGAGAAAGCTGTTTGCATGGATTTTAATTTATAAGATCACATAGCGTGTATTGAGGACTTGGTAAAACTGGCAATAATTAAGTTTCACAATCCAAGAGATCTTACAGAGAACGGTGAAAAAAAAAACAATTGATGTACTACTTGCTCGATACACAATTCAACAAGCCATTGACTAGCACGTACAAGACGCAGTTATATTCTAGATGGTCCGTGGTGAAGCAGTGGGACCAACTTTGAGCACTATGCATTTTCCTGCATTTACTCCTTCTCTCCTTTTTTTTAAAAAATCTTTAGATCGCAGCATTGTCTTTTTGGTCCTTGTCTGAATCTGACCGGCACCCTACCGACGAGTAAATGCTTGTTGTTAACCCTTTACCTGCTAAATAACTAAAATGAAATCTTCAGTTCGATAGTAAAAGCCCGAAAATTGTTATTTCAAAGGTATGTTTCGGGCAAAAAATCTCCAGAACCGACATCGTAGATCCAAGATCAGACTGCACCTTCTGTGAAGTCTGATCTTGATCTATGCTGTCCGCATAGGTCAGTGAGTCGCGATAAGCAGTTAAAGGGTTAAAGGGAGTGTTCAATATTTCCAACCACGCAACAAGACCTCTTCCGTCGCTCTCCTCTTTAAAAATATATTTCTTTTTTTTTTTCATTAGATTTAATGTTTGAAAATATTCATTTGCATTTTTACCAGCAATAGCTCCTAACATAACAGTGGTGCTTTCCATTTCTTATCGAAAAGAAATAAAATCCAGTTTCCTTTAGATTTTTCCGTTTCCGACAAGAAGCATGCCGGCATTGTAATAGTATTTCTGGAAATAGCCTGAATACGATGGTAGGTCAAGGGTACGCTTAACTTGTTTCCAGACGACAAAATTTAACGTTGTTCATATTGAAAGTGCTTGCAGACGACAAATAAGAGGAAAAGAAGAGAAAAAAAAAATGTTAGAAACTCAGACATCGCAGATAAGAAGCATTGTCAACTTTTCCAACAGGCTTTCACAAACATTCTTGTTCGCGGTCTTTAATCACGTGATCGTTTGGTGCTTCATCAACGCTTGCAACATACGACAAAACTCCATTACTAGTTCATTTTTTGAAGCATATACAGCCGACAAATCAATTGGAGCTTAATGATTTGAGTACTCATTCAAATTGCAAAAACACCGTGGGAAAAGGAGAAAATACTGGTAACCAGCATTTTCTCCTTTTCCCACGATGTTTTAAAAAAAAAGAAGAAAAAAAAAGTTCTATCTCAGGGTCAGTTGTTAAAACCTGGGATCGCTCGATGTTGTATTAACCCTTTCCTAAACAATACATGGTTTTTACGACCCTGGGATAGAAGCCTTTTGAAAACATTGTGAGAAAAGGAGAATCTGCTGGTAACCAGCACATTCTCATCTTCCCGCAATGTTTTCTACCCTTCTGGAAACAAATTTCAATTTTTGAAATGTCTGTGGGTTTTTTTTTTTTTTTGGCTGCAAGTGCTTTCAGTCTGGACCAATCTAAAATTTTGTCGTTTGGTAAAGAGTTAAGGAACGTAAGAGGCTTGAATGCTCGATGATGACCGAGTGACCCGAATTTGTCACAAAAGGTCTAAGAGTGCCAAGCACCTCAGCGCCACCTTGTGAAAATAGAAATACATGAAACAGCCATAATTACCTGGTGTCATTCACTTACATCGATTTTCTTTTTCCTCATTACCCTCTGATAACAAATTTTACTGGAGACGAATTTTAAAACGTCTTTGTTAAAGTGGCATCCAAACACTTTTTTGTTTCTTATAAAGGCTCAATAACGGCCAATATTACACAATCGGAGCAGTAATATGCAATTAAACTTTAATCCCACCACTTAAAAGTATGGAAATTATTGTGAAGACAGTAATGGTCGACCGAAGCGTTAATTCCTGGCAGGAAAAAACATTTCTAAAACTAGTGTAGCAGATACCAGGTGGCTCTATCTTTTCCTTTTTACTTTTTTTTATTACATAAAAATTATATAAACAAGAATCCGTATCAACTACTTTCTCCAACAAACCACTGAATCATGAGGAAGTATGGTCCCTTGACATGTATAAATTTCTTATATAGGTAGAAGTTTCGACCTATGTCAGCGGACTTCACAGGCTCACATGACGTTGATACTTCTTTGCAGATGCATTAAGCCCCTTTCTCATAAAGCATGGCTTAAGTACACAACGCGGATTTGACAGCTGTTCGGTAAACGGGATTTAAAAAAAAAAACTGAAAAACAGGTAAGATTGTCATTCTTAGTAGTTATGGCTATTAGCTTCTCTGGGTATTATTTTGGCCACGGTCAACCAACGGCACAAATGATTCAGGCAATATTATTATACTGCAAAGACATTTTTCAGGATCTGATTGGATAATATGCCCCGAACATATATGGCTTGCAACACGCGAAAAGGGCCATTCGGACATTTGCGTAGAGTGTTGACTCGGATCAGCGTGTGCAGTCCGCACAGGCTAATCCGAAACGGCACTCTCCGATTTTATGTGATTTTCTGTTTTACGTAAGTCTACAAAATCACAAAATCTAATGTGGTCGTAAAGTGCCGTCCCGGATTAGCCTGCGCGGACTGCGCAGGCTAATCCGGGACGACACTTTACGCAAATGTCCGAATGCACCTTTTCGCGTGTTGCACTCCAATTATAATGTACACTGGCAAAACCAACGTTAAAGCAACTTCCTTTCGGGAGCCCCGTGTACAAAAAGTAATGACTGCACTACCAACACGACATCCAAAATGGCGGCCTAAACCAAGATTAACATCAAGATTATGTGTCAAGCTGCACGTTTTAGCAAGAATTACCAATGTTTCAGTGACGTCAGTTCCCGGTGACGTCCATTTTCATTGAATTGTGGTACTTAAAAGGGAAATTCTACTTCGTCGTCGTACTCTATTTTTCAAACCAAAAGAAAAGAGACAAACCAGACAAAATCTGTTTAACAAACGTTGGAATGGTAAAACTGCATGATAATAAATTCATTGTACGGTCGGGTGGCAGGGGTCTTGACCAACACTGATTTTCTCGTGACAGCTAATAGCTCCGAATAGAGGGTTTCCTACACTTGCGATAGCGCAGTTGATAGGGCCAGTTATGTATCGTTTAGAAGGTCTTGGGTTCCAATCCCGACGAGTACAAAGTTAGTCATGGATCACTATATTCTGAGAGAAACAAACAAAAAATAAAGCCAACACAAAATGAAACATATTTGGCTTGCAACACGCGAAAAGGGCATTCGGACATTTGCGTAAAGTGTCGTCTCGGATCAGCCTGCGCAATCCGCGCAGGCTAATCCGAGACGACACTTTACGACTACATTGATTTTCTTTCTTCAGTAGACATGTGCAAAACGGAAAATTGCATAAAAACGGAAAGTGTCGTTTCAGATTAGCCTGTACGGATTGCACATGCTGATCCGAGACGACGCTCTACGGAAATGTCCGAATAGCCCTTTTTGCGTGTTGCAGGCCATTTGCTCGTATCATACATGAATACGTACATACGTACACCCATACCTACATCCATCCATCCATACACCCACCCATACACGCATACAAATCAATGGGTCTCAGTATCCCATCTTCGCAAGCCAAGGCTGACGATTCACTACGCTACTCTACCCTTGGCGGATCGAGCTTGATTTTTACATTCCTCCGATACACTTTATTCATCGGATGCAGCCGGCTCTAACTGCAACGAATGAAATCGTTCGTAGCATTTCATCTTTGATAAAAAATAGAATAAGGCAGACACCTTTCGAATAGAAGATTAACATGGAAACCCACGTGGATGTCTGCTTATCGCTTCATGTGTATTCGTAAGCGGTTTGTAAAACGATATTTCATTGACTTTTAGAAATATGATGTAAAGGGGGGTAATAATCAGCATCCAATAGAGGGCGCATCGCAGGAATCTCGAAATCGGGCTCAATCAGCCAAGGTAAGACCCACGTAGTGATCGTAACCTTGGCTCGCGAAGATGCAGTATCCTTGCAGGTGCTTTGTGAAAAACCTAATGGGAACGGTCAAATTTCGCGTGTATGTATATTCTTCAGAGGCGACGGCTGTATCGTTGTCGTCTTGTGGCTCAGGCCAGACCATAATGGCAAGAATAAGATTCCGTGGAAAATTATTCTTGTATTCGCCTATACAGTTTCATAACCATGACACTGACTTCAAAACAAGACCGCTTTAAATCGGATTACATGCTCTAAAATTTATTTAAATCCCGGGAATTGTCTCTGGTAGAATCGTATCTGTAACAGAAACTGTAATATATGCAAATTACACCGAGACATGCAATACCTTTACATCGTACCTCACAATACGTCGTGAGAGCAAAGGTTTCAAAACACTGCAAAAAAAAGACGTGCTTCATAGCTACAAACAACGTATTCTTTTCTAAATCTCTCAACGATAAAAAAAACTGTTATTTTCCCCAAAATGATATCTGTAAAGTATTGTTTGTGATGGAATTTGGTAGGTCTAGAACTGAGCACAGACCCAATAGTAGGTCTAGAAATGGGTACAGACCCTTGAAGAAGCTTTTAAGGACGGTGAAGATTTAGATAACACAGCAATCTACTGCAGTCCGATCTAAATCGTCACGTTATAGTACCTTGTTTTAATCCTCGACGAAGACGCACTCTCATTTGTCATAGAATTGCATAGCTAATCCTAAAACTACCAATCAAATAAAATGGACATACCCAATCTGTAGAAGTGTTCTCGGCATTCCTACTACACTTATTTTGTGAAAGATATTATATAAAATTTCGGACAATGTGTTTTAAGATCAAACTGCACTTTCGGTGCAGTTTGATCTTAATCTACGTTCGGTGCAATCTGATCTTAATCTACGCTGCCTGCAAATGAATTGCAAGTCGAGCTAAAGATCAGTTTTAGGTGCCAAGCCTTCGAAACTTGTCAGATGCATCTGTTAAGCGGAGAGAAGGTTGCAGTCACATTTGATTCATAAACTTAATATCTATAGACATAATAAGCCAATATAACGAGGTCTTTCGAAACGTGACACGACAAACACATGTCGAGTTCCATGAGGTCTGTTTGTGCAGCGCAAAGATTTGTTATTAAAAACTTGTAAGTCCGATTCCCGACCAGGCCAAATTTTCTAACAAATATAACTTTTGACTGGAAAAAAAAATACTGAGTGTTTTATGTCAAAACTTTCGCTTGCCATTTTCTAGTTTGTATCTTATCATGTAACCCTTAGACTTCTGAGTGGTATTGCAAGAGCTTTCTTGGTTTGACAGCAAAGCTTGTATAAGACTTAAACCTTCCAGAGTTTCATTCGGATTGCCCTCCGTGACGTTATTTTTGGAAAACAAAATTTTATAAAAGGTAGTGAAGAAGTTAACCGACAAGACGATGATTTCGCTTCATCTTCCTGCTTTGAATAGAATAACCATAGTAATATTAGGGGTTTTATTGTCGAATAAAAAAATTCCATTTAGTTATCGAGCAGGATATAAGTAATGCAAACTGTACTTGAAAACTATGTGTAAGAGGGAGAGATTACTTTCTATTAAAAGCTCCTTTTTCCGAGAAAATACGTATTGTGAACATTTTCTCCTTTCCAAACCAAACGATTTATTTACTTTGAACTATAGCTGACTGAAACCTTAAATCACACTGTCCAGAGTTTCAGTAAACTTGAGGAAAAATCAGCATTTCCCCTTTTCCCACAATGTTTCTTTACTCTATTAAAGACAATTTCCACCATCTAAGCAATATTTTAACTGTCGTCTGGAAATGCTTTCCTTTTCTTTTTTTATTTCGTTTTTGTAAAAGATTAAAGTGAAATGCAGCGAGATTTTAGGTCGCATTTCCGTTTTGTCCTTGTAATTTCAACATAGACTGCTAGAGTTTACTAGAACGCAATGGTAGCTTTAGAACTAAAATATAGACAGAAATACATGTACACGCAGCAAATTTCCCAGAATTGTGATTTGTTTTCCCAAGCAAAGACACTAATCCAAATCGAATTTGCAAAGACATATCGACCGGTTTCAATTTTAAACGTAAGACATACTTTCATTACCAAGACAACCGTCGAACGATCCTCAATGGATTAATGAATTAGGCCTTTTTGTCTTGTAGTCTGGAAGAGTGCTGTGGTTTATGTCTCTGTCACACGCATTTTACCATCTGTGTTTTCTTATTCTAAATCTTTTACCACGCGATCCCGAGTTTTAACCCATTACCACACATTCCCTACTTTTGACGCCCCTGAGAAAAAAGCCTTTAGAAAACATTGTGGGAAAAGGAGAAAATGCTGGTAACCAGCATTTTCTCCTTTTCCCACAATGTTTTCTACCCTTCACAAAACACATTTCAAATTTTCAGTCACTTTTATTTTGTCGTCTGCAAATGCTTTCGATTTGGACAGACCTAAAATTTTGTCGTTTGGTAATGAGTTAAGGCAGTAGACCCGTAACATTTCTAGTGCAACATGGAATAAAAATTTCTTGATAGTTGGTAAATATGGATTTTCAAAGATATAATACTTCTGCACAATTTTTACCGACCAGAAATTTCTTTGATGCCTGTCTTGAAATCATTTGTTGATATTTTTGTTAGTTTCTTGAAAAGGTAGTTAATTATTACCTCCCTTTGTAATGAGAATATAGTGGTTTTAGATTATAACTGATAATTCTAAGAAGGAGAAAAAGGAAAAAAGTGGCTCGTTTAAAGTAGTACAATAGTATGTACTGTACAGTTGGGGAGACTGCCTGGGAAGGTGCGATGCCTGCGATGCCCAAAAACAATAGGGGTCATTCACGCGTGACTGCCAACGAACAATGGGATAGTATTCTGGGAACAATGGGGTATTATTCTGGCAAAAACAAAGCGAGACATACTATTCTACGCGAAATCTCATGGTATGTGATCTCATGGTACGATAAACTGCGACAGTAGTGGTCATGTATTACAATATCATGTCTCGCGAAATATCGGGTCCTACCGAGACTCGTGTCTTCCCCTATAGATGAGAGGCACGATACTCCACAATGACACTAACTATCGTAAGAAACAATAACGTCATGTCCTGACACATACCAAAGAACAATAGACCCCAAAACAATGGATTCGTGGACGCGTGACAGTCCAAAAACAATATGGTAATATTCTAAGAACAATAGAATTATTCTTATTCGAGAACAATAGGGTAGGTTCATTATATCTACCACTCTCGGATGACGTCGCGGGATACCAAAAAACAATGGGGTAGGTGTCGTATGTCTACCTTGAAACAGTGCCGTCATACTACAAGATTCCCTGCTGCAGTCCAATGATTCATACCAGAAAACAATAGGATTATTATTTCTAGAATAATGGGATAGGTAACGTATTGGTATCAAAGATTCGAGAACAATAGGTATACAACAATAGGATAAATATCGTTTACCTACCACACCTTGATAATGTCATACCACCGAAAAATAGGGACCGCAAGTTCGCTGCCATAATGTCCTTGATACGAATTCAATCATTTTGAAAGCAGCATTCAGTCATTTTCTCCTCCTGCCACATCGTTTTACAATTGAATACACACCTGAATTAGCTAATCATGAATTAACGAAGAAGTAGCCTGAGTCTGGAATTAATCAAAAGACATACTTTAGTTTGAATATTTTGTGACATGAAAAAACAATGCATTTCTATTTTGCTGTAATTATCGAGGTGATTGGTAATAAAATTTCAAAACGGTTAACCCCGTATCTTTTGTTCTTTTTACACAAAAGTATGCATTTTGTAATCCTGACACCCCTTCGCTTACTCACAGGAGTCATTCTTACGTACATACGCCTGATCTTGCGCTTGACTGATTTCAACTGTACGACTTTTAGTGTTCCAAAATACAATGGGGGAAAATCGGAAGCTCAGATTGCATTCAATCAGGTGTGCTCTTGCCCTCTACCTTCGAAATCCTTACACGAGGTACTTTTTTGCACCGACTCTCTTGAGGTGCTTTCTGTACAGTCTGTGATCATGGTGCTTTCGCTACAGTCCGCATATTTGGTGCTTTCGCTGCAGTTCGCATTTATGGTGCTGTCGGTGCAATCTACGTACATGGTGCCTTCGATGCAGTTCGCGTTTATGGAGCCTTCGTTGCAGTTCGCGTTTATGGTGCCTTCGATTCTGTTCAAAATAGAGAGGGAAAATGGATGCTTGGGACAGCCCAAGATTCGAGAAGTTCGAGAATCGTTGAAATCAACTTAAAATCAAGTTCTGTCATCAATGTTTCGGCTGAAATGAGACGAGATTGAACTTACATGAATAAACACTGCAATGCTATTTTGCTGTAATTATCGACATAAGTGGTTAATATCATGTTAACATGGTTAACCCCGTATCTTTTGTTCTTTTACAAACAAGGTATGCATTTCGTAATGCTGCCCAAAACAAAACGAGTACTCGATGGTCGTCGAAAGTGACTTTGTCACAAATAACGGACAGCTTTGTAGCCGTCGAAAAACTCTTATTTTGCCTCTGCCCTCAGTAGGCCAAACCTCCCGTAAGCCTGTATAAGCCAGTGAGGGTGCCCGAAAAATTTAACAATGCAAGGTTTACAGAAGTCGATTACAACCATGACGAGAGCGGTTAGCACCCTATCGTTAAATCTCCAGAGGGTGAACGAACAGCTCAAAAATCTGATGAAAGAAAAAGCAGAATCCGCCAAAAAGACAGAGGAGGGAAAATTTATCATTCCAGAGACAGAATGTTGGGATGATGACGATGAACCGCCATTTTCGCTCAGCTTCGGACTTGACGCTCAGGACTTAAAGAGAGTAAGGAGACGGGCAGCAAGCAGCAAGCAGCCTGTACAGAACGATTGAATGCGGCGATAAATATCAATCTAAGAACCAAATCAAAATTGTCATATGCAACTTCCAGCAGCGAAATCAAAGGAAACTTCTATATGCGAATGAATGACATGCGGAAATATTTTTATAAGCTATTTAACCGTATACCAGGCAAACCCTTGTATTAAGAACCAGGAGGGTAAAATGCCTTGGCAAAAATTTGGTATACCGCATTTTCTACTCTTCCAAGCATGTTTTCTACCCCAACAGTTATGAATCTGAAAAAAAAAAGCTACACTATTAACTTTAAGGTATCAAAATACCATCATATTTGATAAATCTGGGTTTTTTTCCGATTTAGTGAAGAGTTATGTCCATAGAGTTACGTCATATAATAAATTGCTGACTGTTGAAGTTTTTATATAACTGTCTGAGTAGGTCTTAACCCAAATTTTCGATATCGTGATCTCCAACGCTCTTAATAAGTGGTGAATGGAGATCAGACCCCACGTTAGTGTTGTCTGATCTTAATCTACTGCTTCCTTCAATACACAATAAACTGTTACAGATTTACCATTTACCTTTTAAACTATTTCCCGAATGAAAAAAAGTGAACCCATCCAAATTGAAAGTGTTTGATGGTCATATAAATTGACCGCAAAGGGACATTCGAAAATTTGCGTAAAGTTCCGTCTCGGATCAGCCTGCAAGATGTATAAAAATCACACAATCCCTACTTCTGACGATCCTTAGATAGAAGCCTGTAGAAACATTGTGGGAAAAAGGAGAAATGCTGGAAACCAGCATTTTCTCCTTTTCCCATAATGTTTTCTACCTTTAAAAAAAAGAAATTTCTAATTTTCAGTCACTTTTATTTTGTCATCTGCAAATGCTTTCGATTTGGATATACCTAAACTTCTGTCGTTTGGTAATGAATTTACCGAATAGTCTTCACTTGAAGTCTACACGATTAACCAGTAGGCTGTTAAACGCGACTAGCTGACCTTTTGCAGACAGTGTAGAATCAAGATCATACTGCACCTAACATGCAGTCTGATCTTGGATCTACATTGTAAGAAAAGAAGATATTATTCACCTAAACACAAATTTGAAAAAAAAGCAGTATTTGGGTGTTGTACAATCGATTCTAAAATTTGCTTTTAGTTATTTAACAGGAAAAATGTCAAGAAACCGCTGTCAGTCTCTGTCAGTCCTTCATACTTGGTATATTATCATGTTAGTCTTAAAGAATAGTTCAGGTTTTTTTATCAATTCTTCATTAACTTAATCTTTCAGTTTGGTAATCAATTTCAAAAAGTACATCTCCGAGTGCGTACTTGACAGTTCTTGTTTTTTCATTCCTTCAGAAGGAAACACTGCATTCTTACTTGTGTAGGCTAAATAAACATCAGGGTCCGTATTTACCAACCATTCTTAAGAACATACTTAGTCTTATTCTTCAGAATTTAGTCAAAGTGAAAGTAACAGAACTTCTGATTGGCTAAACCAAATGGTTTAGCCAATCAGAAGTTCTGTTACTTTCACAGTTGAAAAATCTTGAAGAACAAGAATGCTACTGAGAATGGTTGGTGAATATGGACCCTGTTCTGTTAGTTCATATGAAAATATCCATATTTCTGAGGCTTATACAATTGATATATCTGTAATAAGATTACTAATGACAAAAACAATAACCGTGCGTTATGGCCTCGTGCGCACGCGGTAGGTATTCCGCATTTGGACCTGGACGGACTTCCTCGCGTGAAAGAGTTCGACGCCCCGAGTGAGGGTCGAACCTACAGTGGTTAGGGGCAAGTGGATTTTTGAATTTAGCGACCTTATCTAATCAGCAAGGGAGGCCCCTAAATGATCTAAGGAAGAAAATGAGTAGACCTTCCCACACGCAACTGGTATCCTGCAAAAATATGATAAAAACAATATGGATTATCGCCATTTTCCGAAAACTGCTGCACTCAGATCCGGCAGAGAAAAAGCACTAACTACACATACATGTACGTGCATGAGTTCCTAAAAGAATCCGGGTAATGCCATTATTATGGAATATCGCACCTCGTAACCAAGCGAGACGCGAGATTCCGGCAAAAACAAAGCGAGACATGATCCTCTACCGCGAAATCTCATGGTATGTGATCTTATGGTACGGTATAGTGCGACAGTACGGGGTCTTTTATTACAATATCATGTCTCGCGCAATATCGGGTCCCACCCGAGACTCGTGTCTCTCCCTATGGATGAGAGGCACGATATTCCATATGACACTAACGGGATTCCACATGTTTCGGTGTACACCTTAAGGTTCAGCCCCTCAAATCTCTTAAGTAAGAGATTTTGGAATAAACAATTCCAATAGAGATTTTAGCTTTAATGTTTTATGTAAAAAACACCCGCAAACTTACTGGTTATTAAAACTAACACGAAGTAAAACGACCAACCTCGATTCTAAGATTTTTTTGGAAAAATATGTGACAAATGTGCTTGTATTTCATAAAAATGACATAAGACAAATGTGCTTTCCTGTTCCTTTCAAAAAAAACTTGATCAGAGCACATTCGTCACAGAAATGGGTTTTCCCTTTTTTTTCCGACTGGACTTTTGACGTCCCATTTGTTTCACCTTAGACAAATGCAACCGAATCGGTCTTACACAAGACAAAGGTGTTCCGAGACAAGAGTGCTCCTATATACAGTGCTGTTGAAAACAAGTATGATAGATGCTGTGCTCGTTCTCATTACTAGTTGTATAACGTCATTTCAGCATTGCTTCCGTTATATAGCGAAGGAACCATGCTTTTATGGAGTTTCTTAAATTTGGTATTAATCTGTGAAAAATCCTTTTCGTCTCTTTCTGTGAAAGCTTTTCTAAGTCACTTTCAACAATGTTTAAGGTGTACCTCGGCGGCAGCATGCTCGTGCTTGTTAATTCTTGATGTAACCACTAGTTAAGCTGGAGCTCTGCAAGGCCCTGCCCAAAGATACGCCCTGTTGACTAGCTCTACTTTGTCCTGCGAGTGGAAACATCTTTATCTCTTGGAAGACCACTGCCACAAAATAAGTCAAAGAATGTTTTAAACTTAAGAAACAATAAACTCCACCAATATAACATTTTTATATATATATAATTTATATATATATAAAATGATGTTTTTCCAATATAAAAAAAATACTGTGTTACAGCCGGGTCTTCATCCAAAAGGCCATATTAGCCTTTGGCCTTGGACGGGTTGAACGTAAACAAGCCGTTATTAAAATGACAAATACAAAGCCCGGTTCACATTTCAATCCTTAATCTGCCAGATGAGTGAATGAAACTTTCAAGGCGATGGTAAACAGCTATTTTGCTACATGTATATCCAAGTTTATTTTTCAGAAAATCTCCTAATCGGACAGTGTAGATTTAAGATCAGACTGCACGTTCTGTGCAGTCTGATCGTGATCTACGCTGTCCGCAAAAGGTGTTTGAGTGTCGCTAAGCAGCCTAAGACTTACTAGGTTAAAAATGAATTATTATGGCTAAGCTTCTTTGCGGTTTCTAGGTCAAGGAGAGACACCAGAATACATCTTAAAAATACATCCTCCTTGTCTTCAAATAATTATCCTTTGTGAATTATTTTACAAGCTGGTGTTATTTCTAGTAAAACTCCGTATGCTGATGGGTTTTAAGGAAGTCATAAATACAAGGACTAGTCTTCATTAGGCTTCGATTCGAAGAAAATAGCCCGTTCCTATAAAATATCTAGTTAAACGCAACTCCGTTTGCGTGAAATACATAACTGTGACCTCTCTAAATGTCTGAAAATCCCTCCCACTAGTACTCTATTAGTCGTACGCTCGGGTGGCCGGGGACGAGGAAACTTTTTCACGGCTGTGGTGATTCATGACCATACAATGCATTTAATCGTTGTCTGCGCATGTCATATTCTTCGAAGATTCGACTGTCTTATATGACGCATCACTACTAGCCCCGAAAGCGGGCTGACTGTAATATCACGCTCTATAAAGTAGCAATGTTGAAAATAGCTTTTACGTATCAATACGTTTGAGGAGAAATGAGACCTGCTTTAGCAACAGATTTCTCTAAACTGGTGGTCATAGTTGAGTAAATTGCACGAGGTAGCGTTTTATTGGGTAAACTTTTTTTTTTGTTTTAAATTCAAAGTAACGGTTGTCGCGTAGGAAGGTGGTTCGGCTCTGTACCCAGGATGCCCATATCAGATAGATGAGTATTTATAGAATGCCATCTAGCGGGAGATAATGTGCATTTAATATATTGCTAAGTTTTGCCATTCAAACGTTTGTTTAGCGAACTTTACCCTTTTTTTTTGTTTCAAAAATTTAGCACGTTGACGAATTAGAATTTTCCTTCTGGGTGCCCCAATTCAATGAAAACTGGTGTCACTGAGAAATGACGTCACAGAAACCTTGGTAATACGTGCTTAAACTTGCATCTTGGAGCATAATCTTCATGTTAAACTTAATCGACATCGCCATTTTGGATGCTGCATTGACAGTGTAGTCATGTACATGGGGCTCCCGAAAGGGAAAACTGCTTTTACGTTGGTTTTTCCTAGTGTATATGATATACATGTTCGGGGCATGTTTTCAAATCAGATCGCCAGAAATTTATTTGCAGTATAATGAAGGCAGATATTTGTCCTACTAGCCCGACTAAACAAGCGTATAAATCCGAGACCACACTGATCGTTTCGTGAAATTTGATCTTGATCTATACTATCTGTTCGCCAATAGTCAAAGAAAGTATAAATACGACACTTTATCGCTTTCAGAGACCATTTATGAACAGTGTGGCTAAAACCGAGACATTCCTGGGTATATCTACATGGAATTTTAAAGCAGGATAATTGTCGGTATATTGATCTAGAAATTGTCAACTGGTGTCAGACTACAAGACCTAATTTTAACTGAAAATGGGATCAAAAGCCTTTGACATCCAGAAAGTTGACCGAAAAAAGCGTTTCAGCCTAGATCAGCCAGTAAAAATCATACTGATGATGATATCGTCGTTGTCGGTGTTGATGGTGTTATTGTCGTCATCACTGTTTTTGTTGTTGTTGTTGCCCTTCTGCTATTGATAGAAAAAATGTAATTATTTTAGTGATGACGTCATCATCGTCGTTGTGTTTGTTGCTTCTGTTGTTGTTACTATTGCTGCTGCCACTGCTGCACTTTCTTCTTCTTCTTCTTCTTCTTCTTCTTCTTCTTCCGGTTAAAATGGTAATTATTATTAAGATGATACATGTAATATCGTTGCTGCTTTGGTTTTGGTGTTGTTATTGTTATAATTTTTATCGTCATTATTATCATAATGAGGGGACCAAGAAAACGAAGAAGAAGAAGAAGACAATGGTAAAGAAGAAAATTTAAACAATAAGTCTTCGTAATACGGCTTTCCATTGGCCTAGACTGGAACACAATTCTACCTTTTTAGCGCGCGGCCAAAAGCGAAAGCAGGGGCTTCTCCAGACAACCCAGATTTTTATTCGACAGCACAAGACATGCAGTCTATTTAAGAATCTGGGTCTAGGACATTTGACCCCGGACTTCTGCCCCCCCGGACTTTTGCCCCCAGACTTTTGCCCCCTTAGGACACCTTCCACCTGGACGTCTTACGGGGGCAAATGCCCGGGGCAGATGTCCGGGGGCAGGTGTCCTACGGGGGCAAAAGTCCGGGGGCAGATGTCAAGGGGGCAAATTAATCTATACCAACCACAGGTTTGGTCAAACATCTAATATAAAAGATGAACATTTAAAAAAAAAAGTCTAAATAGGTGTATGTATTTGCCGTCAAATGAGTTAATCAATCATTGAAGGTAAATTGATACCAACCCATTTATCAATAAATCAATCGCAAAAAAGATACCAGAGGTCACGCTATACAAGTTACAGTTTAACTCCTTACAAGACAGTAAAATAGTAGACTTGCCTAGTTTGAAAGCATTTTGTAAACGATAAACAAGATATGGCTGACATAATAATGTTTGCTTTTGAAAGGTCAGAAAATACTGTGGGAAAAGGTGAAAATGCTGGTTACCAACATTTTCACCTTTTCCAACAATTTTTCTATGATCATCTTTCTCAGGATCGTTATAAGCTGGGGTCGTTTGGTAAAGGGTTTAAAACGTATCTGCTGCAGACAAAAACGTTTTATACCGATAACCGTCACGCGATCTCTAATTTTCTTCAGAATTCTAGACATAATGGTCGATATATCAGAAATACAATGCCACTATTGTACAAGGTTAACCCGACATGGCCCTCTCAGAAATACAGCGTGTATCGCGAACCAAAGTAAAACTGTCACCATACAAGCAACTTTTATGTTAGTAGACCCATAACACTTCTAGTGCAACTTGGAATGAAATTTCTTGATAGCTGATAAATACGGATTTATACAGAATGATATAACACTTTTGCACATATTTAACCTAGCAGAAATCCTTTGATGTCTATCTTGAAATTTTTAATGATACCAAATTGTTTAAGTTTAAATTATATTTGAAATAACTGTTTCTGTTCCGGGTCCACTACCTTAGATCATACCTTGTAAAAATGTTGAAAAACTGAACAGCCTTCGCAACGTATCGCTTGAAATTCTTGCATCTAGATCGATATAAATGGTTTTGTTTGAATCCATATATGATGAATTTTCCAGACCTATCACGATCATCAATTTTGACTGTAAACCTCTTTTGAGGCGTCCTGGTCAGCAATATATTAGAACTGAGGCATATGATAACAGACCTTTGACTTAATTCTTTACCACACAATCCCGACTTTTAACGACACTGAGAAAGAAGCCTATAGAAAACATTGTGAGAAAAGGAGAAAATGCTGGTAACCAGCATTTTCTCCTTTTCCCACAATATTTTCATCCCTATCAAAGTCCAAAATCATCATATCACCAAGATTTAATTTGTTGTCTGTAGATGCTTTGAATTTGGTCCAATCCAAAAATTTGTGGTTTGGTAAAGGGTTAATACGGTATTTTTCTCTTGATTCAAACGTGCACCAGTTTTTTGCACTGACAGCTTGGTGTCTCCACTATATCTCAGAAACAGCTACTTGGAATTCAATAAAACGTTATGGGAAGTTTATCTTTAAGGAGAGCATAAACATGTCGTCAGCGTGTTACATGCATTTCAACCAATGCATGGAATGCATGGAATTCAGCAACTTTATTAGACACTTTCCTGTTCAGAGGACATGCGCATATTGTCAGAATGTCCTGGTTTATTAATCATGGCCATTCTGCACTTTTGAATCTAAAATTTTGTTTCCGGTAACATTTTTTTTAACTCAACAAAGCTGTTTGGGGAGCTTCCCTCTATGGGGGACATGTACATATTGTCGCTGTTGGTTTGGCTCGCTGATAGATATCAAATATGAAGGTCAGTAATGGTCGGACCGTTATTAGTATGTATTAACGGGCCAAAACCGGGCGTTAACGGCAGAAAACGTGTATTAAATAGTAAATTCATGCGCCGGCTTAAGCTCGGCTTTGTTCTATCAGTATCCTCGATTCGGGCCTACCATGAAAACAAAGTCTGTTCCGGTCAGAATTTCCCTGGACTCCGACCATCAAACTGTAGGAACTTGTACCATATTCAATCATTTTCATGCATGTCTTTGATGATATTAGTAAACCACAAACGAAATCTCGCACAGAATCTCAGTTTAATCGAGAGCTGAACAAATAATCACCCGTGAAACGTTCTCTAAACCAGCTACATCCCACCCACCTTTTGACGTGATCGATAATTCCTTCGCTTGATGTAGATCGAACCCTCTGACGTCTTTCAGTCATTGAAATTCATATCAACTTATTTATCCTAGATGTAATTATCCAAACGTGTGCAAGTGTATCTCACATAAGTCCACTTTGTATTAAAAGTTATTAGAAGTGAAGTTGCACCAAGATAATCAAAACTAGCATACAGGACTAACGGCCCTTCACTGTTCGTCATAAAAACTTCTTCGCTGACTTCCGGTTTTGACCCATTTAGGTACAGTACATTGGCAGATCGCATATTTGCATTTCTATAAAAATATTTTGCTATCTTGGCAAATTATTGTTGAAATACCTTTACTTTATGCAATAATAGCATTGATTCACGTTTTTCTCGGTCGTTAGCATTCGCAGAGGCCTTCAAAATACTTTAATACCCTCTTGTTTCGCACTCGAGCGTGAAAGCATTTTTCAGGCCTCTGCGAACGTTAACGACCTCGAAAACTTGAATTCAACCCTATATTAACTTTTTTTCAAAGAAGGTGTATTGATAAACTCAAATATGACATCTCATGATATGCTTACGAGCGTATCTGTGTCATGTGTAGGAAAAGAAAATAAGTAATGGCTGTATCAAAATAAAATCAAGAAAGATATGTGTTATTTTAAATATTTTTATTTCATGTAAACTATACAGCTTCTTGTACTAAGAAATTATAATTTCATGTTATTAAAATGAATATAACGTTACATAAAATTAAGTATAATTGACTTATGAAAAGTGGAGTGAATGCTAGTACTGATAATATTAAT
This sequence comes from Tridacna crocea, assembly GCA_943736015.1. Classification (NCBI taxonomy): domain Eukaryota; kingdom Metazoa; phylum Mollusca; class Bivalvia; order Cardiida; family Cardiidae; genus Tridacna; species Tridacna crocea. The sequence goes on from OX031065.1 coordinate 41,788,846, forward strand.
GACGAAAGTAACAACGATTGATATATTGATGACTGTAATAATAATGATATTTCATTAACGAGTGAATAAAGCTGACATCTGACATCTGACGTCATTGTCAGCTTATTTCTATCTCTGGTAACAACTTTCTCACGTGTGTATTCAATTATCAACCAAGTACGAAATTATCTTTTATTTTTTCACTACTCTGACAAGAAGGTAACCTGGTAACCAGCATTCCTCCTTTTCATACACTGTTTTCTAATCACTGTAAGTCAGTTTCGATGTTATCAGCCGCATTTAGTATGTCATCATTAATATGGACAAGCCTATTTTTTTTAACTGGATAATATGTACTCCTTTATGAGACGGCAAAACTCAAGACTTGTCGAAACAAAAAAAAATGGCAGACGACAAATAAGAAAACGAGTGGTTGTTGTTTAAAGATTAGAGAGAGTGTAAAAATATAAAAAAATTCTAGCTTTCCCAAAGGGTTTTTGAAAAACGTTCTTTCTCAGGGTTGTTTAACTCCTTACCTAACGACAAGTTTTTGACTGGTCCAAATTGAAAGCACTTGCAAACGACAAAATAAATGTAACTCAAAACTTAAAATTCGTTTCCAGCATAATGGAAAACATGGTGGGAAAAGGAGAAAATGCTGGTCACCAGCATTTTCTCCTTTCCTAGAATGTTTTCAAAAGGCTTCTAGATCTAACTGAGGGTCGTAGAAATCAGAGATTGTTTGGTAAAGGGTTAAACTTGAGATCGTTTGGTAAAAGGTGAAACCCGAGTTAAGACTGATTCAATGCGATGAAATGTCTTTTTCTTTTCTTTTCCAAGTCATTATAAGCTGTTATTGGTTAGGGTTTAGGGTTAGGGTTTAGGGTTAGGGTTAACTAACCTTTCTTTTTTTCACGAGGTTATCAGTGCAAACCTGACCTACATGTGAAAAGTTCAAATATCTACCACACCAGATTCACGTAACTGTCTTCGTATTTCATACCAAATACGTAAATCCAACCGGAGGTCATAGCGTTCTTTCTTGGTGCACTGTCGCCTTCATAGCGTCACCACAGATGCTATTTTTAGACCAACCACCGACACTAATAATAAATGCACCGTCTTCGGGCAAAAGGTGTATACACATTTATTTCATGCTTTCCGGTAGGATATCGAGAAATAGCAGTGAAAATATTTTTCGATCTTATACTAGTACCACAAGTGAAAATACCGATTTTCATGTTCTTGTCGCCTAGGTAAATTGCTCGTGCCTGACAACCACATTGGAAATATGACGTCATTTACCATACATTTCTCGCGCTTGACGTAATATTGTAGTGCGTTGCTATGCGGGAGGGGTACGCCACGGGAAATAATGGAAAAGAACTGTAATGGACCTTATAAAAACTCCTCCCAGAAAGGATTAAAAGCATGAAATAAATAGAATATTTGCTTTGTTTTTTCGCTGAAAGATCGAAATTTATTACATCTCGTGAACACCATCGGGGATATTTTCACTCGTGGCTGCGCCAATCGTGAAAATATTACCGATGGTGTCCACTCGATAAAATAAATTTCGATCTTTCACCGAAAAAAACAAATATCCTCTATTTCCTTGATGCGTGATACCAAGTAATGCATCACTTATTTGGAATCGAATAAAATCCATTTTTAATAACAGCTGGCTGAATCATAAGTAACAATGGCCCTTTGTCATGCAGAAAACTGACCAAAAGCAAAATGTTTCGTCCAGGGTCAGCTTGCACAGACTGCTCAGGTTGAACTGGGTCGATATCTTTGAAGTGTATCAACCCTTTACCACACAATGACGACTTTTAACGATCATGGGAAACAAGCTTTTGAAAACATTGTTTGAAAAGAAAGAGCACCTTGTGACGTTATGGGAGGAGACTAGTATATATATGTGTTAGTTTTTCAGGTCATAATCAGGTGCTTGTATAGTGCAATGGGTTAGACCGCTGGGTCCTGGTGGTCTGATGTTCGATCCTCGACCTTTTCATTTTATTTATTTTATTATTTTTATTACTTCAATTGTTAGTTATTGTTACATCTTATTGTATTTTATTACCCAATTTCTAAGGACTTCAAACATGAATAAGATTTTTTTATGGGAAAATTTTGGTATCATGTTGCATCTGGCATCTCTTTGCATGCGTGCAAATGTCGCGCATGGCTGTTTCGACACAGCACGTAGAACTGCCAGGTACATGTTGGAAGCTGTTCAAACCAATTCATCGTAAAATGCTACCAGCATTTTCTCCTTTTCCAACAATGTTTTCTAAAGGCTTCTATCTTAAGGTTGTTAAAAGTCGGAATTGTTTGGGACGGGTTAAGACATAAAATTCCGCCCCAAATCCTTGCCTTTCTTACAATTCCTAGAATGATTTGCACAAAATTGTCTCTAGCCTATATCTATTGACTGATATCCTACTCAGATATCGCCGAAAAAAATGTTTTGCCTCGACAACAAAATGAACCCTTTGGCAAAAACAACTATAAATACATGGAAAGATTTCAGTCAAGCTGAAATTCGACCTAACGATCCCTCGATAAACACCCCGGTACGGCGAATCTGCTGGCGGAGTCGGTGGCCTACAGAGCTATGGAAACTAGGTAGTCGAAGGTTCAAATATCCATTTCGGCCAATGTTGTTGATTAAATGATAGTTATTGGGACAGGATTAATTCCTCTCTCACCGCTGATCATTTTACAACGATGTTTATATGGGAAAGCAGTCATAATCTTTGGACTTAAAAAGAATGTTGGAAAGAAAAGATTTATACATTTACTGGTATCATTTGAAAAAAGAATGACAAAGGCGTTAAACATCATACAAAAAGCAGACGAGCCCTGTCCGCTTCCAACTGACTGACAGGATGTAGCTACGGTACACTACATGTAGATAATCCTTGTAAGAATATAGATACTTTATAAGACAACATAGCACAAAGACATACATAAAGGTCATGACCTACTGTTGCTATTGCTGAGATCTACATCAAGCATCAAGCGCCTTAACCCTTACCTTGAGCAGATTATTGCATGTTGCAGCCGACACTTGAAAATATTATTACAAAGGGAGAAATTGCTTGTGTGCGAGCAATTTTTCCCATTGTGACAATCTTTTCAAAGTTAGTCATGAATTGGAGATTTATTAATGTTACTTTTCCCAATGGTGTCCATCTATGCTTTCAGAGTCGATTGCCTTTTTGCTCGTTTTCGGAGGAAAATGTGTAAATGGATGTCTCCATCAATATGTTCAGGCGCTTAGGCAATGTTATTGGAAAAATCATTCAATCTTCTGAAACTCGCGTTCAGAGAACTAGGCACTAAATGAGAACTCCGTGCCATAAACATTCGAGGAGAGTTTGAGACAAGTAATAGAGTGGAAATAAATTGCAAGTTTAACGTCGGAAAAATCCAGTTTGTCTTAGAATATTGGAATCCATCACAGATTACTAGAAAGTTATTATGAGATATTTTAATTGCAAGATATTTTAAGAAGAGACAGTGAACTATCGCAATTGTGTTATATTGATTTTACTTGTGATTGAATTCTGTTGACATCTTGATTCAAAAAAAAAAAAAAAACTTGATACATTTTAATTCGTATTTAACCCAGCCAGAACACTGAGATAGTTAATGGAAGACATTTTTGCTGATGTGTTGAATTTGTACCATCGCTTATCATTAATTTGTTTCTTTTTCTGTGCTTGACTTTTGAGATGTAAATCTTCAATCACTGCGATACATTTGTCGAATCTAGAGTTGACAAATGATATGACCAAATAATGACGACGTGTAACGGTAGCAAAACAGGAACATATTCTAGTATCCATGTCATCGCACTCGGAAAATTATGGAACGACTTATTTCCAAAACAGTTGCTCATACTACAGGATTATTGTTGAGGTGCCCATTCGTGGTACAGAAAAGCTTTGCATTAAACACTGATATGTGGTAACTGTCAGATACTGTAATTGTATGTAATGGAGAATGTGAGTTGTTATTCCCGAGCTGTGGAGGAGGAGGGTTTATTTACCAACACAGACTTCATATCACTCTGGTTAAGTGCTATACCCTTGGTTACACTGTGTTTTGTATCAGTGACGGCGAATGGAGCCATTATTGTGATGTTCATTAGCAAAGCCAGATTACGGAAATGCAGAAATACGTATATACTAAACCTAGCTATAGCGGATCTGTTCATCGGGTTTACTTTACCCCTGTCTATCTTCGAGACACTAGGAGAAGAGTGGATGTTGTCAAATGAAGCATGCACATTTTTTCTGACGGTTCGATATTCATTGTACTATGTGACAATCCTCAGTATTATTTTAATCACCGTAGACAGATGGTGGTCCGTGAATTTTCCATTCTCATATAGAATCAGACGTAGTAAAAAGATGGCTTTCACGTTTGCAGCCTTTGTTTGGGTTTTAAGCTTTGCTATACACATTCCTACAATCGGAGCCTGGAACATTCTACATTTACCGACAGCTAAAAGACATAAATATTGTCGGGTGCCGTATGAATACAACTCCGGGTTTACGATCTCCGCCAGTATTATAGAGTTCTTCATTCCATTGTTGATTCTGTTATCGTTAAATGCCGGGCTATACATCAAACTTGCAAGAAGACGGAACAGCAAAACATTACGACGGTCTTTAAGCACCTCTGATGGAAAATCTGTTTACAGAAGAAAATCTTCCTCCGACTCGGACAATACAAACAATTCCGAAGATCTAAATGATTTACTAATGTCACTGCCTGCTCGGTTACCCTCGTCTTTCGTCACCCAATTTCGTCGGTCAAGTGGTGGACATCAACAAATAATAACAAAACTCTACAACTCTTCCCGTAGGGGTACCGGCCGTTTTCTATCAGCTGAATACTCCTCTTTGCTGGCCGTATTGCCAAGACGGGTCTCGAACAATAACCAGCGCAAAGCATCCAGAGCGAGTATTTCATCGCGAGGGAAGTCGAATGACGATGTAGTCCGTGACTTTTTAATACGCCAAGACAATAAAGCGCTTTTATCTCTCGGCTTACTTGTCCTTATGTTTGTCGTTTGTTGGACGCCTACGACTTTATGTGATATTTTGTATTCACTGTGCCCGGGAAAAATCCCATTCTGGATGATTCAACTGTCTTATTGGATATTAGCGCTTAATTCTGCCGTCAATCCTTTCCTATACGGCATTGGAAACTCAGACTTTCGACGGGTGGCGAAATCCTGGCTTTTTTGCTCAGAGCACTCCCAATGTAGACTTTTAGAGACTTTTTTGTTCAACCAGTTAGCCCAGCCGACCGACTTAATGGCACTGAAAGAGGTGGAACAACCGGTAAATCGAGACATCTAAAGATTGGAAAGAACGTTGTATTGATTGTATCGGTTGTATTGTTTATCTTTGTCACTGAAAAAGAGAGAGAGAGAGAGAGAGAGAGAGAGAGAGAGAGAGAGGATTGAAGAGAGATAAAGAAAAAGAGATATATCTAGAGAGAGAAGGTAAATTTAGTAAAAAGGAAAGTTGACATGCTGTTAGAATGATCAGCAGATCTTTGCATTCACCACAATGATTTTAACCCTTAATCCTTTACCACACAATCCCGACTTTTAACGACCCTGAGAGAGAAGCCTTCTGAAAACATTGTGGGAAAAGGAGAAAATGCTGGTTACCAGCATTTTCTCCTTTTCTCACAATGTTTTCTAGCCTTACCAAAACAAATTTTCATTTTTCAGTCATATTTATTTTGTCGTCTGCAAATGCTTTTAATTTGGTCTTGTCCAAAGAAAAGTTTATCGTTTGGTAAAGACTTAAGCTGATAAGTAGAAATAATATGGACCTTTCAAGTTGCTGGTAAAAGTCAAGATTAAATATTTCAAAGATATTTTGGAGAAAGATATCACCTTAATGGACAGTGTAGATTCAAGATCAGACCGCACATACTGTGCAGTCTGATCTTGATCTACACTGTCCACAAAGCATCCCTAAGTCACGCTTAACGGATTAAGGGTAAACTGACTGAATCGAGATCAGAATGCACAGATTGCGCCTTCTGATCTTGAATCTACACTTTTTGAAACAGTACAAGTGATGCAAACCGAAACGACTGTGAGGTTACGAACCGATTGATGCTATCTAACCAAGATGTTTCATTGTTATATTCAAAGGCTTTGTGTCATCGTTGAAATTTCCATAGAACGAGTGTCTGTGTTCACAAGACCATTCTAAAACTGCATTCTAATGCTTTAGAAGTTCTGAGATTCAAAAAAGAAAACTCAATTATGCTACTTTTCTACAGCAAAAACTGTTGTTTAGAATGGTATGAACCATGCTCTGGCAAAAAGGGGGTTAATGCATCTATTATTGATCCATAGATCCATTTTGTAGCACAACCGATTTAATCACTAGGTAGGAAGGTCCTTGTTTACTCAGAAAATTGTCTAATGGCGAAAAGTTTTGACCCAGGTCAGCCTGCGCGGAATGCCCAGGCTGACCTGGATCGATACTTTTCGCAGACGCATTAAGATTCCTTATTACAGGGCATAGCTCATATGTAAATGTGGCCTCTAGAATATATTATTTTGTTTTCATTGCATTTCCATTTCAATGTCTGTTCTATTGAGAGTCTGTGATATGTTTTGTTAACTCGTTAGTAGCGGGAATAAATTTGCTGCAGGCGAGTCGTGGAATAGAAATTCTTGTGTATTATAAACAGCCAAAGTTTCTAAGTTAACCTCTTGTCCTGCTAAGAAAAAGTGACGTGGTATTTTTAAGCTCAAAGCAAAAACCTAAATTTTGCTATTTTCAATGGTATTTTTCTTTTTTAATGAAATTACGTCCTTGTCGGAAAGTGTAAATCAAAGATCAGACTTCACGTTCTGTGCAGTCTGATCTTGATCTACATTGGCCGCCAAATATCAGTGAGTCGCGTTCAGCAGCCTAAGAATTAATAAAGTTCACATGGAAATATTGTGATAAAAGGAGAATATTCTTGTTTACCCATGTTTACAACATATACCTGGCACCACGACAGTCCCCGTTTGTGCAAAATGTTGTGTGCCGTGAGATCTTGTTAATATATTCTACGCTCACACCGTGTTCGCTGCAGTCATGGCAATCAAGTTTCTGCAGCCACGTTTCTGACAGCCGTGAACAAAACGGGACTGACATAATACAACGCAGACAAACAGGACAAACACACTTGTCAGACTGTGATCCCCGGGGTTGCCGTACCAGAGTTTTTGACGGTCAAAAAATTGCCCTGGCAGTCTCGATGCTGATTAAAAAAAACTAACAGACTATAGTGGGAAGGTTTGATTGTTGCGTTCTGATCGATACCCGTGAAAAAATGGGCTTGTACGGCCTAGCAAGGATCGTCTGGGAATCTTGTTACGGCTTGTTACGTGCTGGCAAGTTCTGATGCGATCAACTATGCTTATCCCCTTCCTCTGCGTTGTACATATTACCTCAATCCTGTTTTGTCCACGATTGTCAGAAACGGGGCTGTCGAGGCTGCTGGACACACGGTGTAAAGATAGGACTACGAACTATTTCTCCTTCTACCAAGATGTTTGCGATAGTTTTCAGCCTAAGATTAAAGAAAAGTTGTTTGCAAGTTGAAATGTGATCAGTCATTGTTGATGTTAAACTTCTACTATACAGGCCCAAGTTTTGTTGACTCTGTGGAACACGGAGTTTGAAAATTTCTTCCAACAATACTTCCAACAATCTCAGAGATTTCAGTACAACTGTACTATTTTTCAAATATTATTCTTCGATTACCTTAACCCTTAACCTGCTCAATACCTGAAATAAAATCCGGTAGTACAACCATAGATATTTCTATTCTAAAGATAAAGTTTAGGAAAAAATGTCTCTGTATCGGACAGTGTAGATGCAAGATCAGACTGCACGTTAGGTGCAGTCTGATCTTGATCTACAATGTACGCAGAGGTCAGTGAGTTGCGCTCAGCAGTCCAATAGTTAAGGTTTAAAGAACGAATAACTTGATCTTATGGGCCTGGTTGACAATGCTAGTTCTATTCAATTATGCTGTTATTTAGAATCATTTCGATTTGATTGCGAAGTGCCCCGTCGGATCCACTTTATTTGAATTTTGATTACGTAATTTTGCATTGCGCACCTGTTAGGCTGTTTTTCAATATTTTTCTTGCCTATTTGCCAGACATTGTCCATTTTTAGAACATTTGCAGACGACAAATTCATCGTGGCTCAAATTTCGGTATTTTTGTCTTTAAAAGGATAGAAAACGTTGGGAAAAGAAGAAAATGGTGGTAACCAGAATTTACTTCTTTTCCCACCTGGTTGTTAAAAAACCTTTTTCTTTGAGAAGATGTTACACAGGATTTTGTGATACAAAGTTACCAAGACTCGGTGTACCCATGTCAATAAATTGTTATGCTGTATGTTAATAAAAATTTATATTAACACACATTACATGTATACGTGTGCTTTTTTATTACCCAACATACTTTTTCGACATTAAGCGCAACCCACTGGCCTTTTGCGGACAGTGTATATCAAGATCAGACTGCACTGAACGTGCAGTCTGATCTTGGATCTACACCGTCCGAGAAGGAGATGTCGTCGCCAAAACAGTATTTTAAGATAGCAATATTTTTGTTTTTCGTTTCAGGAAAAATCATTCTAGTTATTCAGAAGGATAAGGAATTATGAAACAAAGAACTTGGAACTACTTTTTCGTTGTAAGAATAGGTTTATGGCTGCAAAAAGGAGTCCTACATCACGGTTACAGGGTTTGTTTTGTTTGATTGTCTGGAAAAAGGCATTTTTGTGTGTGTGTTGGCGGAGTGACAGTATAGTGACATAGAAGGTTAAAGCATGCTGAACTCGCTCTAGAAAATAATTGGTTCGCTTTTATGGGGTCCTGCGAACTCGAGATTCAGTGGCAAAGTATCGGATTCGTAATTTACAGGCCTCAGGTTTGATCCCCACTCGAACCATTTTTTTTTATGGGAGTGCCTTGAGACAAAACTTTCCGAGTCCAAGCCTACTACTGACGGAACACAGGAATTACATGAATATACGAGCTATCGACGTTTTAATGGAAGTTAAATGATATTCAAACCGCCGTTAGACAGCATTCTATGCGATCAACAGTTGACTTTCAACCTGCTCGTTGAATTCCTACGCCTTGCTCAAAGGCGTTCGTTTTACGACGAATTCGTAAGAAATATTACACTATAGGTGGCGAAGCTCGTCATAAAACGAACGCCTGTGGTCGTGCGTAAAAGACTTTCATATATGATACTTTAAGCGTTACCCAAAGTCGCAAAATGCTGCGACCTTTATGGGTTTAACTACTTAAAGGCATTTGGGCATTCACTAATATCGTTTGAGAAGGAGAAAATGCTGGTTAACAGCATTGAGTCCGTTACTCTCTACCCATTGAAAGACAAATCCCATCATTTGAGCCAACATTTAATGTCGTCTGCAAATGGTTTAGATTTGGACAAGTTTTAAACTTTGTCATTTGGTAGAGAATTAACCATTTGGCTGCTAAGCGCCACTAACTGACCTTTTGTAGACTTTCATCGATACTTTTTGCAGATTCGTACTAAACAGATACAATTTTGCAGATTCGTACTAAACAGATACAGTTTTGCAGATTCGTACTAAACAGATACAATTTTGCAGATTCGTACTAAACAGATATAATTTTGCAGGTTCCTATTAAACAGATACAATGTTGCAGATTCCTACTAAACAGAAACAATTTACTCTTTGAAAACAGGTTGAAACCTGTTTTCACAGAACAAATTGTATCAGTTTAGTTAACTTTATTGAAGTTGATATAAATAAAAGTATAAAATAAGGAAAATATTACGTAATAAAAAAAAAAATGCAGATGTTGGCAGATAGGATTGGAAAAACAAGTTATTAACCTTTTCCCAAACAATCCCTGGTTTTTACGGGTCAGGAATAGAAGCCTTTTGAAAACATTGTTGGAAAAGGAGAAAATGCTGGTAACCAGCATTTTCTCCTTTTCCCACAATGTTTTCCACCCTATCATATAAAAGAATCATCTTTTTAGCAACTATTAATTTGTCACCTGCAAATTCCTTTCAATTTGGTCTGGCCCAAAATTTGCCGTTTGGGCAAGGATTAATAACTTATGTAAATTCCTCTCCTAAAGATTGTTTTTACTTATTCAAGAATACCACGTGTTGAGATGCCATAGCTTTAAACAAAAGATTGTAACTATCTTGCCTAAAATATAATAATGAGAAAAGTATAGAAATCGTAACCACTTCCTGTTTGCTTCTTCTGCCAATTTGGAGGTCCTAAAACGTTATAGATATATGGCTGGACTTCTATTGTTATTTCATAGCAATGGGGATCGAGATGACGACTGGCTCCGGACACCCACCCTGTTAAGAAAATCTTTTTGATGCTATGATGAAGCGCTGTTTAGTATATCCACTTTATACTTTTCCAAATAAAGTTTTTACAATCAATGTTTAGACAGTTTTAGAAAAAAATATGGAATAAGAAGAAAAATATGGTTTACCAGCATTTCCCATTTTCCTTAAATGTTTTCCCTCTTTTTTAGGTGACATAAATTTATATTTGTCCCAAATGAAAGTATTTGCTTTGTATTAGAACTTGCTAAAACAATGCATTTACCTTTAAAAAACGAGGAAACATTGTCGGAAAGGAGAACGTGCTGGATAACGGCATTATGAGCATTTTACTCCTTTTACATGTTTTCAAAAGATCTTCTATATGAAAGGCGTCCTGCTTGGCCAAAGATTCGAGCCTTACTGAGCTTTTCGTGCGAGTGTCGTTGGAAAAACATTATAGAGCCCTTGCTTCATGCTGTTGAAACCCCGGACATAGATGACTATGTGAGCTTACCCCCTGATATAACTGAAATAATACAACAAGTGGCATTAAACCATTACCAAACAACAAAATTTTAGACTGGTTCAAATTGAAAGCATTTGCAAACGACAAAATAAAGGTGACTGAAAAATTGAAATTTGTTCTGGGAAGGGTAGAAAACACTGTGAGAAAAGGCTGGTTACCAGCATTTTCTCCTTTTCCTACAGTGTTTTCAAAATGCTTCTTTCTCAGGGGCGTCAAAAGTAGGGATTGTGTGGTAATGGGTTAAACATCAATCATCCAATCAATCATTTAGTCCAGTCAGTCAGTAGTCAGTCAGTCAGTCAGTCGGTCGGTCGGTCAGTCAGTGAGTCAGTCAATCAGCCAGTCCAGTCCAGTCCAGTCAGTCAGTCAGTCAGCCAGTCAGTCAGTCAGGCCAGTCGGTCGGTCGATCAATCGGACAGTCGGTCGGTCGGTCAGTCAGTCAGTCAGTCAGTCAGTCAGTCATCTTTGGTTCATTAAAACTCGAATGTGTTTGATAAAGTGTATAAAAGATAAGGGAAGAATTGTTTTAGAATTTCATGACATTCTACACGCTTCACCCTTAACCTGCTGAATAACTAAATGGAAACTTTAAAGGCGATACTAAAATAATAAAAAAACAAAATATTGCCATTTCATAGTTATTTTTGGTGGTGAAATATCTCCTTATCGGACAGTGTAGATCCAAGATCAGACTGCACGTTCTGTGCAGTCTGATCTTGGACCTACACGGTCCGCAAGAGGTCCTTACGTCGCTCCCAGAAGCCTTAGCTTAGGGTAAAGATAAATGAACCGTCAGATTGTGGAAGACGTTTTGATCTGTTACGTTCGCCCGATTGGGTAGCCTGTCTTTATTGGTGCAATACTACACTTTCTGTCTCATCTACAGACTTTGTAAATGTCAAGCAGAATGATTTCCGACATTAATTTCGTTAAACGTTAAAAAAAATACTCTTAAAGGACTTGAAAAAGTATCGCGACAAAAGAGAGACTACAAAAAAACACGCACAGTTTTTCCAAATTTCTCGACGAGTTCTTACGATTTCTCTGGGTTTTTTTTTTTTCGATCTTAAAATGTCACTTGGAGTAAAATTACGTTTGGGAGAATTAGGAAACGTGTATTTCGAAAACGTGGTACGTTTCTGAAAAAGGAAGCCGGTGAATGCCAATTAAAGTTTAAACATTGCTTATTTTACATCGATTGAGAAACAAGTTCTTACAACTTATACTTACCTCTCTAGATTCTACTTCCTGGGAACTACACAGTACTACCACCATTATCTCCCGCTAGATGGCATTCTATACATATACATCTATCTAATTTGGGCATCCTGGGTACAGAACCGGCCTATTTTTGCTATGCGACAATTGATATTTTGAATTTAATACAAAATAAAACGTTTTACGCAATAAAACGCTACCTGGTGCGATTCATTCAGCTATGATCAGCAGTTCAGCGAAATCTGCAGCTAAAACAGACCTGATTTCTCTTCAAATGTATTGAAATAAGCCATTTTTCCATTGCTACTTTATAGCGCGTATTACTACAATCCCTTATATATTGGGGGCAGTGATGCACTATGGCAGACAAGTCGAATATTCGAAGAATACTACATGTGCAGACAACGGTACTTGCGCCTACTGGGTAGGCCATTGAACAATCCAAAAGTTAACACCCGCTGCCGGGTAACAGGACTGTATTGTAACGAGGCCGACGCTTGACCTACTAACCACAGATTACACATTGTGAAAAAATTAAACTTGTGCTACATTGATTATTTTCGTTTATTTATCGTCGCTACCGGTTGCCCACCTGAGCGACGCCCCCAGAAGACGGTTAGTTGTTACGGGGTTTAGTGCAAGGATACAGGACGAAACTACTGAGAATTCCTCCTGGTTCTTTATCGTGCTCGGTGTGTAGCACCGTCACACGGGACCTCGGTTTAACGTCTCATCCGAAAGACTATTAGTAATTTTTAGTTGGCCAGCCGGGGATTCGAACCCACAACCTGTAGGACATTGTGTTCACAAGTCCTACGCTCTACCTACTGAGCTATATCGGCTGGTACTTGTGCTACACAATCCAAGGTTCTTTTTACAGGGGAGTGGGTGGGAGATTCGGGGTCCACAAACACCCATTTAGGCGCACTTAGCTGCTTAGAGGATAACGACCCTAAAAAAAGTTGACGTCTGATAATGATAATTTCCTGCTTTTCCGACAGTCCTTCTTTTTTACATGTAGGAAAAGAACTGCCTTTTTTTGAGCCATATTAACTTCGTAGTCTGCAAATACTTCTGATTTGGAAGAGTTGAAGACTGTCGTTTGGTGTATCGAGTCAATTTCGCGCGCTAGATGATAGCTGTGAGGCTATCGATCATGTTACAGACTCGAGGAAAAAAACTCAGTTCTTTTTTAACCGTTTTCCTGTTAAAGAACCAGAATGATTTTTCTTTTTATTCCGACAGTGGAAACCCAAATACATGTATTGGTAGTTCAAAGTTTTATTTTTAGGAACAATATCTCGTTATCGGGCAGTGTAGATCAAAGATCACACTGCAGTCTGATCTTGATCTACACTGTCCGCAAAAGGTCAATGAGTATCACTTAGCAGCCAAAGGGTTAAGAGGTGATTGAGAAACCTTCAGAATAATTATAGAAATACATCTTTTTTATGTGAACGTGACTTTTAGCACGAAAAAACATTTACACTATAAACTTTTTACCATAACCCTTGATGTTTACGAACTGAAGCAGATTCAGATCAGACAACACGTGCACGGACATCGATCCATTCAATACTGTATTGCTTATATTGCTTATTGATATTCGTACTGTATTTCTACGTCCACCCATCCACCGCCCCCCTTTCAGGACCTCTCCTACAACAAAAACTTTTATTAACTCTTCACGAAGCAAAACTTTGAGACTTTCCCAAATTGTAAGCTTATACAGATAACAATTTGACTGTTTCTTAAAATTGCAATTTTCTTTAGGAAGGATAGCAAAGGAAAAGGAGAAAAGCTTGGTTACTAGAACTTTATCCCTTTTCAACAACATTTTTAAAAAACTATATTTCTAAGGGTAGTAAAGAGCTTGGGTTATGTGGTACATTGTATATGTTTTTTAGTTACTGTGAATGTTTTCACCCGACGACAATACTTTCGATTCGTCCAGATACTAGTATATGGAGACGATAGAATAAACGTGGGACAAATTGTTGTAAATGTCTTTGAAAAAGTACAAAAAAAGTATTGTTGAAACAGTAGAAAATACTTGTCGCAAGCCCTTCCTTTTTTCCCAAATATTTCCTCTCACACTTTGTAAAATTTATTTTTCACAGATGTTTCTGAACTACATATTGGTTACTTTTTGTTTTCGGTTTTTTGAGGGGGGGTGTTAAGGTTGAGGAAGTGAGACAAATAACAGGAAGTGGGACAAATCAGCATGTCTGCCCTCTTTTTTTCCGGGTCGTTCGAAATACTTTGGTAAAAGATTAAATAGCTGTCCAGTGTCTTCAGAAAAACAGGGACAGTCCATTTACTGATATTAAAGCACCATTATCAAACATCCTTGTTGCACTTTCAAGCAAGTATCATGAACAAAAGAAACGTTGCTTCAGATCAAATTTCAGACCTTCCATAACTTCTTCACAAGATATTCATTCAAGCTTCATTTTGAGTATTTAAAAATAACTCGGTGTTCCTTTGATCTCGGTATCGCACTGCAGGAAGGGTGACCTTTAGAAAGCTGTAATGTAAAAGTTTGCTTCTTACAGATTAACACACACGTGTCACATTTCATATTAATCTACCCCTTCGGTGATCATTAATGGACAGGATTATGAATTTTATACAGGTTTCAGAGGGTAAGTTGTTCTTAGTCTCTAAATGCTCTTTATTTCAAAACAATCTCATAAAAAGCATATTTTGTCTGTTTATGATTATTTTTTTCAAAAGCAATATCGCGAAATATGTTTGAATTGTGTTAGAATTGATTTCCTCTAGATTTCATGCTATATACGCCATTTTCTTTTAAGTTATGAATTCGTCCAAATTTAAAGGATTTGCGAACGGGACATACGGAATTTGTTATTGAAATAAGGCTTTCTTTGTCCGGTGTCACGCGATACTTCTGGTGCAGCGCTTACGTCAAAATTGAAATATCGCTTATATCAAATCTAACTGGCAAATCGTCCATTTATTTCCTCCTTGTACTTAAAGTAGGCTAAAGGGAGATCATTCAGCTACGCATAAAAATATATGTTGTCTAAAAGAATTAGAATTTATTCTATAGGCTTATAAAGTCCCTCTCTTAATTGTACTACTTGATAGAATTTTAGACTTGTCCAAATTCAAACCATTATCAGACGACAAAAAGATATATCTAAATATTTAAATTTGTTTTTGAAATCGTACAAAACATCGTTAAAAAAGGAAAACAATGCTGATTTCCAAGGTTTTCTATACCTTTTACACAATGTTATATAAAATGTTTGTTTCCCATATGGTCTTTAAAACTAGGGATTGTGTGATAGGAGTTTATGCAATGTCAGATCAGTTGACTAACTTCTTATAAACGATACAAATTCAGAGTCGTCCATATGGCTTGCATCATGCGAAAAGGGGCATTCAGACATTTGCCTAAAGTGTTGTCTCGGATAAGCCTGTGCAGTCCGTGCGGGCTGATCCAAGACGGCACTTTACGACTACATAAGATTTTGTTCCTCAGCAGACTTTCATGAAACAGAAAATTATTTAAAAACGGATAGTGTCGTTTCAGATTACCCTGCGCAGACAGCGTAGGCTGATCCGAGACGATACTTTACGGAAATGGACGAATGCCTCTTTTTTCGCATGCATGCCATAATAAACTAACCTAAAAACGACAAACTTAATGTGGTTTAATTTGTAACATGTAGCTTTTAATAGGTTAGGAGACGTCGAGAAAAAGACAGAAAATGCCGGTTACCACAGACGATGAAAATTTTGCATCCTTTTTGTCTCAGAAAGTGTACATTTTTTGGAACTCTCCATCCCAGCTTTATGAGCAAATATAGGGTGATTTGAAAGATTAAATGTGATAAATAGCTAGTCACATCCTTATCAAATACAAAAAAGTATAAATATACTTGATATTTAAACTTTGTCCCCCAATTTAAATGATAACTGATAATTCCAGATTTGTTATCTGCGAACTTTACCTACTTTGTTATACGACAAGGAAACTTCAGTTTTCCTATCTTGCAAGTGAGTAAACGACCAAAGACTACTTTTTGACGTTACTACTGTTAAAGGATCGAGAAAATATTGTGAGAAAAAGAGATGTTACAAGTTGGACAAGTCTGAAATTTCGATGTCCGTCAAAGTTTAACCCATCACCATACAATCCCTATTTGACGACCCTGAGAGAGAAGCCTTTAGTAAACATTTTGGGAAAGGGAGAAAATGCTGGGGACCAGCATTTTCTCCTTTTCCCACAATGTTTTCTAAACTGTCCGATATCAAGATTCAATTTTTCTGTCATATTTATTTTGTCGTCTGCAGTTGCTTTCAATTTGGACCAGTCTATAAATGTGCCGTTTGGTAAAAGGTTAAAACAGTTTAAAGCTTGGAAGTATTGGCAACAGCTTCCCGAGTTGACTGAAATGTAGGACAACAGACTTCAAGACTCGCTTTTAACGCGTTCTCTGCAACTGCGCATTATGGAAATTTTATGATTCACAGTGTTAATTTTTAATACTGTCTGATCGATTTTGAACTCGTTTTGGAAGACACTGATTTAGGCGTCTTGAGCTATGGTTTATCATTTTTCAAAAGCTTTCTGAAAGCGTATGTTGGAAATGGAGAAAAATGCTTGTAACCAGCATTTTCTCCTTTTCCTACAATATTTTCAAGCCTTTCCGATACATATTTCAGCAAGTCGGTAAACAAAGATGTGGTATAAAAAAAATCAAAGTACTCATTGAATTACGACTTTTTTCCCAACCAAAACAAACCAGACTATACGCAGGTTGAGATACAAGCAGAATCCGCAGACATTAATGCAAATTTCTCTATCACTAGATTACAAAACTTACAAAGTAAGTGTCAAAAAAATTGTTTCAACAAAAACTTACAGCAACAGCAGATCAGCGTAGCGTTACTTCGCATTGTGCCAGAATATTCCATTGACTGTGATGCGGTCTGCATTGCATGGGCAGATCCTGAGGGGGGAACCGGGGATCCGGACCCCCCCCCCCACTGGAATTTTGGCCAAAATGTGGTTATTGTATTCGTGAAATGGCACTGGTTTGATATTGCACAGCATTTATGTAAAATACAGTCATGAATTTATAAAAAAGATGTTCTAAATGTGGAGACCTCTCATGGTTAGGACTGGAAACGTTGACTTTTCTTGTAAACGGCTTACATCCACTGAAATCCGGAAATCAAAGTATCATATAACAAGACGAGCGCGTTTTCGGTGGGAACCCCCCCCCCCCCCAACCAAGAAAGATATCTGGATCTGCGTATGCATTACTTGTCCGGTTGGAAACTGTAACAAGAAATTTAAGACTCGTTTTATCTGCTTTGTATGTATAGAATCGTGTAGATCGGGATGACAGAGATTTTGGCGCGGGAAATAAAAAAAAAATCAACTTTTTTTATTTCGTAACTACACTTTTCTGAAATGATGTTTGCAATTCACTGTTTATGTCACGGTGCCTGTTAGATGCTGGTCCACGCCTTTATTTCCTCAAAATAACACCAAGATCAATTACTTATCTCAAAAGTTTATGGACAGTCTTTGCCAAGACGAAACTGTGCTTAACCCATTACCACACAATCTCTACTTTTGACTCCCCTGAGAAAGAAGCCTTTAGAAAACATTGTGGGAAAAGGAGAAAATGCTGATAACCAGCATTTTCTCCTTTTCCCACAATGTTTTCTACCTTTCATAAAAGAAATTTCAAATTTTCAGTCACTTTTATGTTGTCTCCTGCAAATGCTTTCAATTTGGACAAGCCTAAAATTTTGTCGTATGGTAATGGGTTAAGGACGTGTATGACAATTTTTTTCTAGCAGATTTTTCAAAACTTTTTCACATACAAAGCTCATCATGTCTCTTAGAGTTTACGGTAAAAAAAAATTGGTCACCGAGATCGTTTCCGAAAAAAATGCGTTTGAAAAAGTGTACAGTATATATAGTGCCAAAATTCAGCTTACTTTGGATTTAAAGCGTTTTTTTTTTTCCTTTAATAGTCTGTTCAACAGGAAAATTACAGAATAATGTACAAAAATATACACCATTTTATTGAGACTCATATACTTTTGCATAAAAAATCTACGAAAGCCTCGTTTTGAGCATGATGAATGTACATATTCGCAAGCGAGGCTGACGATTCACTACGTAAATCTACCCTTGGCGGATCAAGCTTGATTTTTACATTCACTCGATACGCTTTTTCATTGGATGCAGCCCGCTCTGACTGCAACGAATGAAATCGCTCGTAGCATTTCAGCTTTGATAAAAATAGAACAAGGTCGCTACCTTTCGAATAGAAGGTGAACATGGAAACCCACGTGGGTGCTTATCGCTTCATGCGTACTCGTAAGCGGTTTGTAAAACGATATTTCATTGGCTTTTAGTAATATGATGTAAAGGGGGTAATAACCAGCATCCAATAGAGGGCGCATCGCAGGAATCTCGAAATCGGGCTCAATCAGCCAAGGTAAGATCCACTTAGTGAACGTAACCTTGACTCTCGAAGATGATATATGCATGATATGTATAAGACAATTGAGTTAAATAGGGAAATAATTTGATCGAACTAAAGGTTAATCTTAAAAACAAAAATACATACTTTCTAACGGTAAGATTTTTTGTTCTTCAAATTTCAAACACCTTTATAGTGTTTATAATTCTAAACAATGAGTATAAATAAGATTGGTATCTGTTCGTGCTTATTTTGTCAGAAAACAAGGTTGACGGTCACTGGGGTAGTTATTTTTTTCAAGAAAAATAATAGGATAAAAGCTCAGCAGGCATGGTGGGAAAGGGAGAAATTGCTCAATAAAAGCGAATTATCATTTTTCAACAAGTTTTCAAAACAGAAACAGCTATACGATCACAAATTTAAATATAAAGTGAATCGCAATATTTGATGAGAAATTAATTGTTTACATTTTACTTACTGAAAATGTCCGTTTAATTTCAAGTTACACTTACATGTATTAGTATTTCACTAAGTAAAAATGTATGACTTATTCGAAATTATAGTTTTCATCAATCTATGCTATTATCAACTTGTCAAAACTGAAAGCATTTCCAGACGAGAGGTAGCTCAAAGGCAAGATTTGCTCTTGGAAGGGGAGAGCACTATAGTGAAGGGAGAAATGCTGTTAACCACCATTTTTTCCTTCTTCAACAATATTTTCAAAAATCTTCCTCGCCTGAGTCTTCAAAACTCTGGCTTGTCTAGCTAAATTTTAAACAGATTTGTAATTATTACCTGTATACAGATGGTTTGTAAATAGCTGCGATTCGTATGTTGTTCCGCACGCATTGCACTGTAGTGGTTGAAAACATGTCAATATTAACATGTCTGTATAAATCATATTTACTGTTTCGTCAAATTATATATTGTTTACTGTTTACTTAACATTATGATAAAAGAATAATGTTAACTCTGATCATTCTTTTTTATTTCTTTCTTTTTCCCATTTTTGTTTTGTGTGTGTGTGTGTGTCTTTTACGAACCAATGACCCGCCCAAAGACCTTCAGTACGCTTCGGCGGGTAGTGCCCATCTAAGGTCAGAATGTATACATGTTGTGTTCAGGCTGACCATCTATATACAGTCTCCGAAGACTATAAAAAGAAACGAAATTGCTTCTAACGGTGTTTTTTAAAAGGTCATGTGGTAAACATATCAAGAATCAAAGTACCGGCGAACTGAGAAACATTCATTTAATTGTTCTGTTTTTGATTTCTTGCAGATTCTAGATCTACGATACATTAACAACATTATATTCCGAACAACTAATGGATATCGAGCCTCAGTGTATTTCTTTTGTTTAGTGCTTAACGCCGTTTCCAACGTTATTTAAGTTATATCAGACAAGCCAGTGTACCAATCAATGCTTTCGTGGAGTTTCTTTTGTCTACCTTACGATCGATTTCCTTTCCAAGCCTCTGTCTGCTATTGCACACAGACATTGTCGTAAAAATGGTAAGCAGTAGAAAATGATTTATACAATAGCAATGGCTATTATCGAATATCTGAACTAAATACTGGTGAAAGTGGCTTCTATAATAAAAAAACCGAAAACCCGCGGTGCACTTAGGGCGTTTAAAGGTGGCCCTTCAGAGTTTGAGACGAAAATTTTACATAAATGCAAAAAAATCATCCTTACACTCCCAAGGCCTTTAAATTTTCATTCATAAAACCCCAGGAGTCAAAAACCGTCCGACAACACGAGAAATTGAGATTTACTACAGCCCAGGTTGACACCAACGGGAGACACGTTCTATTTTTAGATGAACAGTTCGCTCATTTACATACAGGAATACACAGACTAAGTTTCAGACATAGCATCCGAAGAAGATATTATGGAAAATAATTATTACATGTTTGTTATGTAATGGAATTTAAGCATTATGAATCACGTGCCAGTCACTTGACATTACCAAAATGCTTTATTGATTTTTGGCGCGAAATCTAAAAATACCTTAAGAGGCTACGTAGCCTTTTAAGGGAATACCATCAAAAAAATTTTTTTTTGCAATTTTATGAATCTTAATTATTGATAACTTGTATTATTTTTTCATATGAATTTCAGTGATATATATATTTTTTAATTTGGTGAGATGTAAAAATTCTAAATACCCACCTTTAATGCATCTCTCTGATTCAAAATACCGAGCAAGTCTTCGCCTAACTGTTGACTCATAATATTTTTTTTTGCCTGACAACTGATGAAATAAACATCATGAAATGGAACTCGTCCTAGGAAATGAAGAAATTAAACATCTTCAAAACGTTTCGACCTAGGTCAGCCTGCGCAAACTGCGCAGGCTGATCTAATCGATTCTTTTTGAAGATGGGCTGAACTCCCTGTTCACAGAGCATGATTAAGATAGAAAGTTCATGGTGTTTGTTCCAGAAACGGCTTCCAATAAACCAGAATGAACGATTAACTGGGAAAATGAGTTTTTGATTGCCGCATTCGTTTATTGTTTATCAGGGAAACGCGGGCTGTATAAAATACCGTCTTGCACGCCATTTTGTCGTTTTAAGCGAGTCTTAACCTTCTGCAATACACGTGCAACCTTTGATTGACTTTATCAATTAAGTATTATTTTATTCATAATCATGACGAAAACAGTCCGTTCGAAGACCAAGAGGCTAACTCATCCAATATGAGCAAGCTCGGTCAATACGAGAAAAAAAACCTGGCCAATATCAGGAAGACCGAACCGATATAACTTGGCAAATATCAAATAAAACAAGAGGGCCAAGATGGCCCTGTATCGCTCACCTGAATTTTTTAGAAGACCATTTTGAGGTATTGAAACACTGGAAACAGAATCATTATTTTGGCAACCAATTTTCAAAAGGTCACCTGTAAAAGTCCTTTCAAAACCTGACCAGCAGTTTCAGAAAAGAAGAATAGAATTTTTAGGAGTTTCTTAATTTCCGTACAATGCAAGTAGCCCCCATTCACCAGAGCCATGTTTCTTAACCTATCAAAATTTGGCGAACAACTTTTGAAAAGGGTCATTAAAGGAATATTTCTGTGAAATTACTTTCAAATCTGACCTGCCGTTTCAGAGAAGAAGAATTTTCAAGAATTTCTTCATATCCATATAGTGCAATTAGCCCCCATTCAGCAGAGCCATGTTTCTTTACGGATCAAAATTTCGCAAACAAATTTTGAAGAGGGTCATCCAAGGAACATCTGTGTGAAATTATTTTAAAATTTGTCAACAGGTTTCAGAGAAGAAGAATTTTCAAGAATTTCTTCACTTCCATAGTGTGCAAGTAGCCCCCATTCACCAGAGCAATGATTCTTGCTGAATCAAAATTTCACGAATAAATTTTGAAAAGGGTCACCCAAGGAACATCTCTGTGAAATTATTTCAAAATCTGACCAGCCGTTCGAGAGAAGAAGAATTTCTAAGAATTTCTTTATTTCCCTCTAGAGCAAGTAGCCCCCATTCACCAGAGCCATGTTTCTTGACGAATCAAAATTTCACAGACAATTTTTGAAAAGGGTCACCAAAGGAACATCTCTGTGAAATTATTTCAAAATCTGACCAGCGGTTTCAGAGAAGAAGAATTTCTAAGAATTTCTTCATTTGTGTATAGTGCAAATAGCCCCCATTTACCAGAGCCATGTTTCTTGACGTACAAAAATTTCGCAAACAATTTTTGAAAAGGTTCACCCAACGAAAATCTGGCCAACGGTTTCAGAGAAGAAGATTTTTAAAGTATTTCCTAGAAAATTCCATTTGGTTGCCATGGAAACCATAGTTTTTGACGGAATCAAATTCTGTGAACAATTTTTAAAAAGGACCTTCCAAGGAACATTCATGGTCTAAATTGACCCAGCGGTTTAGGAGGAGTTGATGTTTAAAGAATTGTTGACGACGCACAACGGACGACGAACGACGGACAACGGACACCGGATGATCCTAAAAGCTCCCCTTGAGCACGTTGTGCTCAGGTGAGCTAAAAAATGGACGACATGTCTCGACTTTTAACTAATAAGGTAATTTCGTATTAGGCAAGTAACAAGTGCACGGTCTGCGGTACCAGCTCAAGGACAGGAAGAGTTACAGAACTGCGGTCTGCGGCACTGGGCCAAAGCCGAAGGCCCGAGGCTGGTACTTGATTAACTCTTTACCACACAAGAAAATTTTAGACTGGTCCAAGTTAAAAGCATTTGCAGACATCAAAATAAAGCTGACTGAAAAATTAAAATTCAGTTTGCGAAGCGTAGAAAAGACTGTTGGAAAAGGAGAAAATGCTGGTTACCAGCATTTTCTCCTTTTTCCCACAGTGTTTTTTAAAAGACTTCTTTCTCAGGGTCTTTAAAAGTCGGTATTGTGTGGTAACGAGTTAATTACAGTATTACACGTACGCTTTAATGAAATTCTCTTAAAACGAAAATTCCCCGCTTTATATACTGATGTCCTCACTAACTGAGTACGCTGACGAAATAGACTTTTCCCTCTGAGTGCACCAATTCTACGAAAACTGACGTCACTGAGACCTGACGTAAACTTGTGAAGCCTTGATAAAATGCACATTTTGGTGGATGAACTTGGTGATGTCAATGGGATAGACATGCGCGGATCCAGATATCTTTCTCAAGGGGGGTCCCACCGAAAACGCACTCGTCTTATTATATGATACTTTGATTTCCGGAGTTCAGTGGATGTAAACCATTTACAAGAAAAGTCAACTTTTCCAGTTTTAACCATTAGGAGGTCTCCACATTGAGAACCTTTCTTTTTTTAAATTTATGACTTTATTTAACATAAATGCTGTGCAATATCAAACCAGTACCATTTCACGAATCCGATAACCACATTTTTGCCAAAATTCCAGGGTGGGGGGGGGGGGGTCCGGACCCCCGGTCCCCACCTCTGGATACGCCCATGGATAGACATTCGTCATTTTCTTATTCTAACATGGATTTAAAGAACTTCATTGTAAGTAACTTTGAATTTTAATGTTTTGTTGGCAACAGTAAACGACCAATGGGTACCTCAAATGACCATAAGGTCGTGCAACTTAGCTATCTGGTGAAGAGATGGCTTGTTTTAGCCCTGTGTTTGTTTCAAAATACTGACAACGGATAAAATTGTAACTATATTTATTTGGCTGTTGATAATTCATTCTTCCTCTTGAATGACAAACTTCGGTAATTCAGTGCTTTCGGACCCAAAACAAAACGCTTAGCATTACATTTCGAGAAAAGAAGAAGATGCTGGTATTTTATCCTTTCCAAGATAAAACTACCATTTTTAGTATATAAGAGTTTTTCCTCGGGTATACTAAATAGTATATGCTTTCAGCTTGAATTTTTACCTAAAGTTTTATGGACAGTTTAGTGTTACATTGTCAAAACGCGTTGTGTGTAGTGAAGAATTGTTGCAAGATCTTTCTAATTTGATAAATAAACGTCTAGGCGACAAAGCTAATGCAATTGTCTGTTTGTTTCGAAAGAATCTAATTATCGCACATGTTCCTTGTTCTCTAAAAACAACAATTTTGTTTGTTTATTAGTTTATTTGCTTGCTTGTTTGTATATACCAGGTGTAATTAAGGCTTTTCTTTTTTGCATTGGTTCCTTTTTTTCATAACACGACAACAGTTGATTTAATCGTGTTTTTCCAGGGTTGGACAACTACTGGGCTGGAGTTCTGGAATGCATTACCCAGGGATTTTATACATGACGAGCTCCGCGATCCAGGTTACGACTAGTATCAACATGTAGCAACCATTCAAATGCAACTTACCTTTGACTTGCAAAGTATATAGCTAAGTTATTGATTGGCTAATCTTAAAAGCTTGGCCAATCGGAAGTAGCGATGATTTAAAAATGTTGCACCAGCATTTTCTTCTTTTCCCACGATGTTTTAAATAGTATGCTCTGTCAGGGTCATTAAAACGTTGCATTATGTGGAAAAGGAGGCGACTCTTTCCTGAGACCAGTGAGCTTTACAGTAATAAATTTCTATATATTTCGTGCAAATTAGCCCCGCCATTGAACTTATATCACCAAAACGCCGAAGCAAGTAGTATGGCTGAAGATCGCACGGTGTCTCAAGATGCCCTCATAAATTATCTTTCAATTTGTGTGTGTCATCCTACAGTTGTATTTGGGGCAGTGTTGCGCCTGTAGTAATCACTGAACCCTCGTCGGCAGACAATTGATGATGCTGGTGATCGGCATTTTCTCCTTTTGTACCACAATTTTTTCAAGATGATTCTTTTTCAAGATAATTCTGTCGAGTGTTTATAGAAAAAGTATGTCGCATTCTCTATAATTTTCAAGGCGCTTTTTTTTATGAAAACGAAACCTTTTTTAGCTCACCTGAGCACAACGTGCTCAAGGGGAGCTTTTATGGTCACTGAGTGTCCGTCGTGCGTCGTCCGTCGTGCGTCGTGCAGCGTCCGTCGTGCGTCGTGCCTCGTCAACAATTCTTTAAACATCAACTCCTCCTAAACCGCTGGGCCAATTTGGGCCAAACTTGTCAAGAATGTTCTTTGGGAGGTCCTCTTTAAATATTGTTACAGAATTTGATTCCGTCAAAAACTCTGGTTGCCATGGCAACCAAATGGAATTTTTTAGCAAATTCTTTAAAAATCTTCTCCTCTGAAACCGCTGGTCGGATTTTGAAATTATTTCACAGATATGTTCTTTGGGTGACCCTTTTCAAAAATTGTTTGTGAAATTTTGATCCGTCAAAAATTGTGGCTCTGGTGAATGGGGGATACTTGCACTATACAGAAATCAAGGAATTCTTTAAAAATCTTCTCCTCTGAAACCGCTTGTCAGATTTTGAAATAATTTTACAGATATGTTCCTTGGGTGACCCTTTTCAAAAACTGTTCGTGAAATTTTGATCCGTCAGAAAATGTGGCTCTGGTGAATGGGGGCTACTTGCACTATACAGAAATGAAGGAATTCTTAAAAAATCTTCTTCTCTGAAACCGTTGGTCAGATTTTGAAATAATTTCACAGAGTTGTTCCTTGGGTGACCCTTTTCAAAAAGTGTTCGCGAAATTTTGATAGGTCAAGAAACATGGCTCTGGTGAATGGGGGCTACTTGCACTATGGGGAAATGAAGAAACTTTTAAAAATTCTTCTTCTCTGAAATGGCTGGACAGATTTTGAAATGATTTCACAGAGATGATCCTTTGGTGACCCTTTTCAAAATTTGTTCACAAAATTGTGATCCGTCAAGAAACATGGCTCTGGTGAATGGAGGCTACTTGCACTATATGGAAATGAAGAAATTCTTGAAAATTCTTCTTCTCTGAAACCCCTAGGCAGATTTTAAAATAATTTGACAGAGATGTTCCTTGAATGATCCTTGCTCTTGTGAATGGGGGTTACTTGCACTATATGGACATGATGAAATTCTTGAAAATTCTCTTTCTCTGAAACCCCTGGTCAGATTTTAAAAGAAATTTTCCGAAATGTTCCCTGGGTGACCCTTTTCAAAACTTGTTCCTAAATTTTGATCCATCAAGAAACATGGCTCTCGTGGATGGGGGCTACTTGCTCTTATACAGAAATGAAGAATTCTTAAAAATTCTTCTTTTTGAAACTGATGGTCAGATTTCGAAATTAATTTTACAGGTGACCTTTTGAAAATTGCTTAGCAAAATTATAAATTTGGTTCCAATGTTTCAATAACTCAAAAAAAATAGGCTATGGTCATCTAAAAAATTCAGGTGAGCGATCCAGGGCCATCTTGGCCCTCTTGTTTTCTTCCCCGTCTCCCCAATCCCCATTTAAAACATTGCACAAAGAATATGTATCTATGTCTAGTCTCGCGTCTTTCTTTTAACAATATTTTGGATTGTGTTCATGTACTTGGCCCAGATTTGTATCGACCATCCCTATTTCCAAAGAATGTTTTCGAAATCGTCTGCTGCAAAATCGTTTCAGGAGGTCACGTGCTAATTGAGATCCTAAGGAACTGCTCAAATACGTAATTAGCTGACATTTCCTCGTTAAAACTCTTTGAGCGCCAACTATGATACTGTACCTGTTTCTAAGACTGAGACTACAGTCCACTGACCTTAATAAAGATTTTATTTTTTATCTCTAAACTCGACCATTGTAGCGGATGGCATAGATCAAGATCAGACTGCACGTTCTGTGCAGTCTGATCTTGATCTATGCATTCCGCAAAAGCCCTTGTATTCGCCTGTGGTTAAAGAGTAAACCAAGAATCCATATAATTAACTGATCACTTGCATAAGGTCACCCGTAAAATTGGCTGAACTAACTTATTCAAAAGAGAAGAAGTTAAATGGCGAGCTTCGATCTAATTAACGTTTTGTGGTATGACTTATCCCTTCAAAGCGCTGATTAGGGCTCTGTAACGTACGTAAGAACCGCGAAATCTTTGCGATCCTTTGGGTTGTTTATGTATTTATTCAAATACTGGTATGGTTGATTAGTCGGTCGGTCGGTCGGTCGGTCGGTCAGTCGGTCGGTAGCGGGCTCCCGAGTCGGATAACGCAGCCAGTAACGTACAGACTTGAAGCCAGGGCGTTGCTAAAGGCTCCATATAAGACGGAGTGATGGCTTTCTAAATCCATTATTTCTCTTCAAAACCCTATATTGTGGGTACTCATTAGAATTGTCTCATCGAGACAATTCTAATGAGTACCCACAACATAGAATTTACTGAAGAGTAATCAATATTTTCAATTCTAAAATCAAAATCACTCCCTCTATCTTGAGCTCTGGTACTTGCTGGTTCGAATCCTAAACTCACCCATTTTTTTTTTTTTATCTCGAGGAATGATGGCAGGCACTACGACAAGATACATTCCTTTCTCTTTCTCTCTTTGTTTCATCGGTGATTTATGGGAAAGCAGTCTGTGGCTTGGGGCAAAGTGCTGGTAAAAAAAACAAGAGGAAAGCATGTATATATTCACTTGCCGTTGCCATTCAACCGAATCAAATAATGTTGGAAAATTGGGTTGTACACCATACAACCCTCTTATTCTGCTTAGGACGTATGTACTTACGTTTTACTAATTTAGACCGCCGTTGATATCTTTTACTGATATACGATACTTTTTTTTTTTATTTGCTACTATATCAGTACGCAAATCTTAGGGTTCATGGGGTGTGAGTGAGGGTAAGTCAAGGCTGTCATTGAAGGAATCGTCTGAATAATGACGAAAAATAATGAGTCATCAAAATAATGGACTGATACGGAACTGTCGTTATAATAGGCTTATATGGAACATCATTAATTGTAATGTCGGTATTTACTGAATGAAGTCCATTTTTTTCTTGTTTCCCTAAGCCCATTTGGTACTAAGCATTTATGCCTATTTTCGTAGCATTTTCCCGCCTTTTCTTTACGTGTAATTTTTTTCTTGAACTCTTCACACTTCACAATATTTATCTAAGGTATGAACATTTGTTAAATCTACTTTTATTACAGGAGAGCCACATATGTATATCGAGACCACTTAACAATGGTAAAAGCGAAGTCACTTCGCGCAGTTGAAATTGTAGCTCAAGTTTGTGCCTAACGACACTCAGATCCATCTGAACTGAAAGAATTTCAGACGATAAATTAAATGGGGTTTCAATTCATTTGTTTAAATAAAAGGACAAAAAATATTGTGTGTAAAGGAGAAAATTCTGGTATCCAGCATTTTCTCCTACTCCCGCGATGTTTTCTTCCATTACAAAAAGAGAATTAAACTTTAGAGACATGCTTGTTTGACTGGCTGCAAGTGCTTTCAAGTTGGATTGGTCTCAAATGTTGTCATTTTGTACAGACATAAGAAAGGTTTGACTGTATCTTTGGACATATTATTATTATCATTATTATCATTATTATTTTTTTTTCCTGTCTGGGATTTTTATTTTTATTCTTCTAAATTTCGGTTTGGTTACCAGGATAAAATGTACGACGAAGGGACAAACAGGCTTATGATTAGATAAGAAACACGATGTCAAACATGGTCAAAATAAATTGCCTTGTCCTACAATGTAAGTAAATGTTACAAACAAGATGGATTCTCGGATTGGCACATCTGGTCATGCTCTGTGAAAACGGGTCTTCATCTATGTGCAAAAAGTGTCGACTCATGTCAGCCTGCACATTCCGTGCAAACTGACATGGGTCGATACTTTTTGCTTATGGTCATTCTTTTTCGGCATGGCCGACGACCATGCTTTCTCAAGGTTCGTTATGCTGTTAAACAAAGTAGATTCTATGGATCTATACGTGTGTGATTACTCCCTTGGTATGAATCAGGGAGATGTTGTAAAAGAAAACATTTTGCCAGTGCATAACATATTTTCTTTTATTGAATCTGCAACTCTCCGGTTGCCATAGAACGTATTACAGTTGTTTCCCGTGTTTGTCTTCTGTTCCACCTGTCCGTATAAATGTTGCCTGGCGGGCTGACTGGTACGTTTCCTCTCTTCTTGAATAATGCATCCTGCTGATGATGTTAAAACTGCCTCTTTTGATATCTAGAACCGAACCAGACAGTTGCTAAAGTTTATACCAAACCAAAAGCGCCAAACAATCGTAATACGAAGTGTTAAACTGTCTAGATGCCTGCCGACCTTCTGTCCGTCCGCTTGTCCTTCCGCCCGTCCCTCTGTTTTTTGGTTATTTGGGTGATAAAGTCTGCATATGTGGTCAAAACTCTGTCTGTGAGACAGAGTTTCTTTATACTATAGATTTTACCGTTTTGACTTTGATAAGGATTCCTTTTTTGAGTGTGCGGTAAACATCACTACACTTGCAACACTACATCTAAAGTGGCGGTGTCGATCGATCACCAAACTGCACGTTTATGCATCAAACTGCACGTTTTAGTGACGCCAGTTTCTAGTGACGTCAGTTTTAATTGAATTGGGGCAATCGGAAGGGAATTTCTATTTTGTCGGCATACTCGATTCGTGAGATTATAAAACAGGTAAATTTCGCGTAACGCGCTTTGGAAGAGAAGACTTTTGCAGTATGATAAATTCGTTGTACGGTCAGGCATCAGGGGACTTGGAAACTTATTCACGGCTTTGGTGAATCATGTCACCCCGAGCCAAAGTCCGTGCCACCTGACAGTACAACTAATATTGTTTATGGCTGTGGAGAATCATATCATGTAACCATGATGCATGATGCAGTCCCGAAATTGACATCAGATGGCCATACGAATATGGACTTTATAATTTCGCGCGAAGATCGCACCAAACTCGCTAAACAGCCAAACAACAACCGAAGCAAGAATGATGCCTTCGGAATACCACGCGATGGCTACCGAACCAGACGCGAAGGCAACACAAATATGTGAATTTTGTATCAAGTAGCTTACCCGTAGGGCACTTGAAGACCAGACGATGGCTATACGACTTCATGTTAACACCGCGTCCGAACTGAGTCTCGGAGACTTCGCGCAACCTTATGATGGTATAAAACCTTCAGCCGACAGTGAGAAATTCAATTGCTGATCAGAGATTATTAGGTTAGAATACGTAGTGTTCTTCTTTATTTCAAACAGAACCAGTCCTTTATTCATGCCATCCAAGGCAGGAAGGGACAAAGGGAAGAGGCTGTCTGATTATGTTCTCGTAAGGGTATCAAAAGAAGGAATGCTGCTTCTTTCTTTTTCCTGGTTGTCTCATAATCAAAGTATGCCATTCTGCTGGAAATGAATTGTGATCAATTGTGATTGAAGCTTTGGGACACTTGCTGAGGACAGACTGTGGAAAAAATTGGCCTTTTATACCTGTTTATGCACATTACTATGACACATGTGAAACGTTTTAGCTACTGAAATTCAGCTGTCTTCGCCCACACCATGGTCCCATCTCGATGTCATCGTGCTATTGTGAAGACTTTACGTAGTTGGTTGCCTTCCTAAGGCAATAGGGCGATTTCTTTCTTCCTTCGAAAAATATCCGATGGCACCGATGATCAACGAAGTAAAGACGAAGATCACACGATTTGACAAGATGCCCTCACGATGTCATTGCGAAAGACAAAATGGACACACGAATTCCTCACGAAAATGAACCTTCGCAAGGTCCTCGAGCAATTTTTGACATGCCTAAGATTTTCTAACTGCTCACGAATTTTTTACCGGAGCCTGAGGAACTCAACCAGCGGTCATACGATGGCTTAAAATGGGTCCCTATAAAGTAAGAAACGGAACCGAAACGAAACGCAACGAAACGGAACGAAACGTTACGAAACGAAACGAAACGCAACGAAACGGAACGAAACGCAACGAAACGGAACGAAAAGAAACGAAATAGAACGAAACGGAATATAACGTGAACGAAACGAAACGGAACGAAACGAAATGAAATCTAGTAGCGTTTTTTTTAAACTTATCTTTTTGTCTCAATTTATCGTTTTTCTGTTGTACTGTTTCCAATTGTTTTATCCAACAGTGTATTTAAGGCACAAAAAGGATTATGTCGCTGAATTTTTGCGATTATTTTGCATTGAAAATCTGGTCAAAGTCAAGATTAAGCACTTAAAACGATAATCCTCTACAAGGGAGTGTAGTTTTAAGGTTGCACAAAAAACATATTAGGTGCAATTTTAAATACTGTATTTGACGTGTAGAGAAAATTTAATTTTGTTCTGTTACTATGGTATCAGAGTATTATCACAGGGCGCCGGAATATGGCGAGCCTGGGTAGCACAGTTGGTAGCGTACAGGACTTCAAAACATGGGTCGCCAGTTCAAATATCCATTCGACAAATTTCTTTCCAAAGATTGATGATAGTCATTGCGACAGGATTCATTCCTCTCTCTCCTGTGATCACCGAAAGTAAGCGATTAAAAGCAGCCAGTGGCTTGGGAAGAATATTACTCTCGAAGTACCAAAAGTAAAAATAACAGCAGGAAAACACAGATAGGTTAAATGCAGCGATTTTGTTTGGTTTGTATTAGAGTTTAATGCCTTTTTAACAGCGTGGGTCATATCATGGCGGTCAGTGTCGCACTAATGTGTTTCCTGGCTTTTACACACCAGTACTGACCAAGTCCAGGTCACGAGTCTGATGCGCTAACCACTGAGCGATCCGGCCGGGCCAAATGTAGCGATACATGCAACGATACAACTCATGTTGTATATGGCGTTAGATCTTAAGACAGTGTAGTAAAGAGAGAAAATGCTGGTAACGAACATTTTATCCTTTTCTTAAAACATTTTCAAAAGTACTAGTATTCTCCTTTAGGGGCAGTGGAACTCATGATTTTGTAACAAGGGGTTTGTTTCTTTCATGTTTAAATCGAAAACTGAGGTCATATCTGTTCTGCAATGAGAGCTGTGATCGTATGGTGGTTAGTGCTTTGCGAAGTAGCCGACATTCCCGGTTTGAATCCTGGTCACGGCAGGTCTGTGACCGTCGCTATCTCGGCACAGCTTAACAATTTTTAGCTGGCCTTTGGGTTGTAAGGCGTCTTACACCACTTTTCATACGATTTCAATTCTATGACTGCTTCGGTTGACTCTGCAGACGTTTTTTATTGTTTTTACCACACAAGCAATTTCATCTCTTTCCTCTTTGTTGTGCATATTGTTGAAAATGTAACACTACGATTAGATACGAGCCTTGCTTTTGGCAAAAGGGGGTTTAATGCCTCGCAGTTAGTTTAAACATATTTACTTTACATCGATTGAGAAACAAGTTAAAACTTGTTTCGCAGTTATACATGATACCAAGTAGGTCATCATATTATTATGGATACATAATTTCCCTCTTTGTTTAAAAGCCGACTGAATCACAAAGTACTCTGGTCCTTTGACAGGTAGAATATTGACTAGGTAGAATATTGACTAACTAGCAAACATTTTCGATTAAGATCAGCCTGCACAGATTGCGCCATGCAGCGATACAACTGATATAATGTTTAGTTTAAACATATTCATCTTACATCGATTGAAAAACAAGTTCTTACAACTTGTACTTATCTCTCGCTATTCTGCTTCCTCGGAACTAAACCAGTACTCGCGCCAAATGTGTGGGCTAATGAAAAATCCCAAATCTGACACCCGCTCCCGTTTATCGAACTCGGGACCTGATGATTATGAGGCCGACGCTCAACGCTACGACCACGGACGCCACACAATAATGTTGAAAAGGGTGTTAGACACTATACAGTCAATAAAATCAAGCGTTGGAATATTTCAAATATGTTTTTTTTCCCAGGGTTTTAATTCTTAATTTGAACAATATTCTGTAAAAGAGAGCTTAACGAATCCGTAAACCGTAAACAGTATCCACCCAGGTCAGCCTGCGCAGTCCCCGCAGGGTGACGTGAGCCGAAACCTTTCCCTATTGGTCACTTTTCTGCATATCAAAGGACCAGAGTACTTCATGTTACAGTGCAAAGTTACAGACAAAAAAAGACTTCATGGATCTAAAATTGTGTGAGGACCTACTTGGTATCGTGCATCACGGAGATATATTAAGCCCCTTTTTTCCGGAGCATGGTTCATTGTATATTTTGTGAACTGTAAGTTAGTATTAACTTATTTTAAAGTCATCTTTTGGGGCTACTGTTAGTTAAAATTTCTTTATGTACTTTTTAAGAAACCTCTATTTCTATTTAAAATGAACCAGTACAGAGCAAACTGGAAGGTTTCAAACAGTGACTGAAAGGGCAAAATAGTGCATAAAACTTTTGATGTATCCAGAAACCTTAAAATGAATAGGTACATATGCCGCAGACATAATTTCTCTTAGAAAAATAATTTCAAACCTAACATTTTCCAGGGTCCTGAGTGGCTCAGTAGTAAAGTGTAGGACTTGTGACCTGGAGGCTTTGGGCTCAATCCTCACTGGATCCACTGGCTTTTTTGTGGCAAGATCATTCAGAACCCTAGCCAAGTACTGGTGGAACTCACAATACATGAATCTGTGAGCTGTTGCCGTGATATAACTGAAAAATTGTTGAAAGCGGCGTTCAATCTAGAATCAGTCAATCAATCAAAATCGTCTGTCCCGGTCTCAACGATTTTTTATGTATGTCTGTTTCATGAAAAAAAAAAGACATTCAATATAATTAGCCATGTTCAGTGACATAAGGTCTTCGAGGCTACTATTTTGGGATGGAAATCAAAGTGATTGAAAAACAGACAGTG
This sequence comes from Tridacna crocea, assembly GCA_943736015.1. Classification (NCBI taxonomy): domain Eukaryota; kingdom Metazoa; phylum Mollusca; class Bivalvia; order Cardiida; family Cardiidae; genus Tridacna; species Tridacna crocea. The sequence continues at coordinate 41,822,633 of OX031065.1, forward strand.
CATGAAGAAAGGTGATATCTGCACAAATGTACGAAATTTAAATAAAGACTCAAAACCGGCATTCTAATTCGCCTGATATAAAATGGATTATTTTTCTAAAGCATCTTGTAAGAATCCAAACCGGTTTCATTACCGGCAGTAGGTGTTATCAAAAGGTCTCGGTAGCTCAGTCAGTACTGTACAGGACTTGAGAACAGATAGTCGCTGGTTCGATTCCCTACTCTGCCAATTTCTTTTCGAGGATTGATGATAGTCATTGCAGCAAGATTCATTCCTCTTTCGTCGAAGGCCGTTGTGTCGGCGAGGGTTATGTAGAAAAGCAGAAAAATGGCATGTAAACAACGTTATGTTTAAAACTTTTGTAAGAAATTCCAGGAAAGCACCGATAGACCTGCACTGGCAGCTGCTTTGTAATTGAAATTATGTTGAAATCGGCGTTTAACGCCATACAAAATCAATCATTCATAATCGGTTATCAGTGCATTCAACCTTGCTGTATTTGGACATGAATTTTTAATCACAGTATTTATGGAAACAATATACAAAATATCAACCAGACTGCGACGTATTTGCAGTACTGATGGCTGCCAAAAACCATCTTTGCCAGCCAAGGCTGACGATTCGCTACGCTACTCTACCCTTGGCGGGATTTTTACATTTCCCCCAATACGCTTTTTCATTGGATGCAGCCAGTCCTAACTGCAACGGATGAAATCGCTCGTAGCATTTCATCTTTGATAAAAATAGATCAAGATCACTACCTTTCGAATAGAAGGCAAACATGGAAACCCACGTGGATGTCTGCTTATCGCTTTCATGTGTATTCGTAAGCGGTTTGTAAACCGATATTTCATTGGCTTTTAGAAATATGATGTAAAGGGTGTAATAGAGGGCGCATCGCAGGAATCTCGAAATCGGGCTCAAAGATAAGATCCAGGTAGTGATCGTAACCTTGGCTCCCGGAGATGGCCAGAAACATGAAGAACATTTTATTGGAGATTTATGTCATAACAAAGTAAACAATAGTCTAAGTTGACTCAAACCAACATTAAAATAAAATGTCTTCATTTAAATTGTCAAAATTCACCAAAGTATCATGATCATAGTGCGCCGTCGAAATTTTAAGTCTTACTTCGTAACAATTTCGGCAATCAAAAGTAGGGTTATTTACAAAAACAAATTATATTTTCCTTCTGCTTGATTTTGTACCAAAAGTAGCACTCCGTTTCGTTTCGTTCCGTTTCGTTCACGTTCCATTCCGTTTCGTTCTATTTCGTTTCGTTTCGTTCCGTTTCGTTGCGTTTCGTTCCGTTTCGTTGCGTTTCGTTTCGTAACGTTTCGTTCCGTTTCGTTGCGTTTCGTTTCGTTTCGTTGCGTTTCGTTTCGGTTCCGTTTCTCAGTTTATAGGGACCCGCTTAAAATGCCCTCACGAATGGCCCGATGTTTTTACGATCAAATGCGAACTTGAACCTTTCATTTATCGTGTGTCCATCTAGTTTCAATTTCGGGACAGTGTGATGTCAGCATGAGCGATGAGAGGCGATTCGTCAATGTACAAAACAGTGGTAGTTAATTGTCAAAATGAACATTTCGGGGCTCCGTAATAAATCAATAGAGTTTCAAACGTATTCGATCTTACTAATTCATGCTGGAAGCGTATTCAGACCACAATTTAAATGTGGCTCATACAATGTATTATGATCTCTGTCTTTCAAGGGTTAGAAACCACTGTAGGAAAAGAAGTAAATGCTGGTTTTAACAGCATTTTCTCCTTTTTCCAAATTGTTTAGAATGACTTTTACTGACAGTCTGAAGACCATGGGATGGCACGGGAAAGCGTAAATCTTTGGCCAAAGCATACCCGCTCTTTATGCGATTTTTATTATCCTTTTTCATGTGGTGCCAATTCAATTTTGAAGATGTGCAACCAGCATTTTCTCCGTTTCCCTTAATTTTTCTATCCTTTGGAACTCAAAGGCCGCTAGAGAGCCAATATCGATTGGCTGCCTGCAAATGCCTTGAACTTGGAAAATTCTTAGACTTGCTATTCAATACAGACTTCCAATACATCATGTTATAAGTAAATGCCAAGGTCGAGGACTCTGTAACTACAGATAGAATTCAGGCAAAAAAAAGATAATTACTGCAATAACCTTCAACAAATTATGATCCAAGATTTCAAATGTTATGACAATTTTCTTGGTTTTTTCGCTTCAGGCGTTGAATAAAAACGTGGAATGATATTTATTGCAAACTGAAAAACTAAACCAAGGACACGTCTGGTCTCTAGATAGCTTGTATCATTTATTATTTCATAGTACCAGTATAGAACTCTCTCTCTCCCTCCCTCCCTCTCTCTCTCTCTCTCTCTCTCTCACACACACACACACACACACACACACACCCACACACACACACAACCCTCCAAGCTTCTCCTAGTTTATATATCTTTAAAGTCACATGTCAAGGATGCTGTGACTGAAAATTGAGGAAAAAAAATTCATCAAAGTTTGCTAATATTTCTATAGACACGATATGAGGGGATGGATGAAACTGGTAAGGTTAGATGTTCGTATACATATCGTCGGTTTACTTCAAAATCACGTAAGTAACAAGTGTTTCAAGCTGTGGTTATGTGGTTTTTGAAGTAAACCGATGATATGAAGCATTTTTCTTTCTTTTTTTTTAGGTCACTCATACCAGATAAAAGATAAAAAATAATCAATTAAAAATGAAAAAAAATCAATGAACTCCCTTTTTTTAAACATTTCCTGGCAACAGATTATCATCAATGCCCCCTTATTTTCATGCCCAGATCAAGGTGCCTAATTAAACTTCAAAGAGTAGAATTTAAAATAACTTTTGCTTTTGTCTGACTATTTGCTTGATAGATTAAATGGTGTCTATTACCGTTTTCAGCCTTATTTCAGTTATATCGCAGCGGCCAGTGCATCTTTCATCGTCTTCCTGTTGTCTGTACTTTGCACAGTATTCGTCTAAAGCCACCGGCTGCTTTCCCACATAACCGTCATCGAAAGAATATCATGCCTAACTGTATCCGAGCTCTTACTTCAATGGGACTTTCTCGTGCGATATCAAAACGAAGTAACACATAATTGTCTGAACTGCACAATCGCAGAAAATACAGGGAAGCGACCAGTACGAAACAACTCTATAGGCGTATTCCTTTCGCTATTCCGAATACTCCGAACATGTTCTAGGTTAATGGAGTATTTCGGAATACTGTGCCGTGTTCTTCAGAACATGTTCTGTCTATTCTAATCCAATCGAGGTGCTGAACGGTTGCTAGGTGATACAAGATGGCTGAAAGACGTACAATTTGTCATGGCAAAATTTGCAATTGTTCTTTTTTACGATATGAATACCATAAAAAGGGGCATAGCAGACTTTTTGTCTCTACTCTCTCTCTCTCTCTCTTTGCAGCTAATCATTTTCTTCACTAACACAGCTATGACAGTAGCTCTTGCAACAGCCATCATGCCAATGTATCATTTCGTTATGGTTTAAAACAATGTTCCGAACATGCTCCATTCAGAACATGCTTCCGGAACAGTGTTCTGTATTCTGAAATATTACTTTCGCACATTCCAGAATAGCATTCCAGAGCACAGAACATTGTGCAGAACAGGCGAATGGAATACGCCTTAAGTATACCGTCACAGATTTTAGAAGGGTGCATACCAGAAAAAGACGAAAGAAAGAATGGCACCGTTATATGTTGATAATGATGGCTATTATTCTCCTCAGCGTTTCAGGCCAATTATTTAAAAAAAAAGAAAGTTCATTCACAAGAAAAAAAGTCAAGCATTACAATGATAGCTCGGTCGTCACTATTTCTCGGGGCGACTAAAACTCTTCACCAGACAAGACAGTGTTTTTTTCTTTTCTTCACACACGAGAGCGAAGACATTTTTGATCCATCACACAAAAAGGGACCTTCTGGGAACTGCAAAAAGTGTCAACCCTGGTCAGCCTGTGCGAATTGCGCAGGCTGACCAGGGTTGACACTTTTCGCTTTAATGACATTTTCTGTATGAAAAGTGGTCATTGTACCTTGTTATACAATTATTTTTGAATTATCAACTTAAACTGGCCAGCACTATCGTTGATCTGTTTTCATCTAATTGATGTACAGAATTCCCGGATGGTCCCCTTATGCGTGATGGGTCACATTTGAGAAAAAAATGTAGGAATAGGAGAAAATGCTTAGATCCAGCATTTTCTTTTCCAACTTTTATTTTTCTATAAAGAATAGAAATTTGATTTGGGAATGGTAGAAAACATTGTGGGAAAAGGAGAAAATGCTGGTTACCAGCATTTTCTCCTTATCCCAAAATATTTTCAAATGGCTATTTTCTCAGGGTCGTTAAAAGTCGTGATTAAGTGGTACAGAGTTAAACTACTCATAATCTAAAATTTGATCGTCTAATACAGAATCCAGCGATAAAAAAAAAATCTCCATTTCTATTGTTAGACATGGGAGAGGGAATACGTGGGAAAATTGCCAAGGCAGACTGTATTTCGTGAATGACGAATTTGGAGAGAATATTTGGTCCGACAGACAGCTGGCCTATCCTATGGCGGGATATCATTGTTTCACTGACTATTATGGTGTTACAAATCAATAGATGGCACCGAATGACTAAACTCTTCCAGATCATATTTATATAACACAGAGGGGGTTGATTTGAATTATAGAATAAGACTTCATCGCTAGCAGACGATCAGGGTAACTGTGTATCAGAAGATAAAATACTAGACCTGTCGAGATTGAAAGCATTTGCAGACGACAATTTAATTGGTCTGAAATAGTGGTATTTGTCTTTGAACGTGTCGAAAACCTTGCAGGAAAATGAGAAACAGTTGTTGAGCATACCAGAATTTTCCAGCAAGGTTTTCAAAGGGTTTTTCTTATGTTCGTTAAAACTCGGGATGGTGTAATAAAGAGCTGAGAGCGCGATTTTAACCCTTTGGCCGACTGAGCTTTTGCAGACAGTGTAAATCAAAATCAGACTACACAAAAGGTGCAGTTTGATCTTTGGTTTACACTATCCGATAGGGAGCTATTTTTCCCGAAAACATAACTTTGAAACCGCAATACTTGGGTTACTGATATCATTTTGAAAATTTTATTTGATTCATGTAGCAGAATAAGGGTTAAGGGTTAAAACATTAGAGCCCTGCTCTGTGAAAAGGGAGTATTATGCATCCCAGCGATGTATTATACAAATATACAAACCCTTCGTGTTCAGCCAATCAGAAGTTGTGCTAGTTACAAATTTAGAAAACAAAGACTAAGAATATTCTCAAAATTGGTTTGTGATAACAACCCCAGGTCTTTGTTGGGTTTAGTTTGTACATGTAAACAATTATTAGTTAATTTAGGGTGTATTTCTTTCATCTGTTCTGGGACAATGTTCTGTGTCCTGGAATGCTGTTCTGGAACGTCCGATAGGAATATTTCAGAACACAATGCACTGTTCCGGAAGTATGTTCTAAATGAAGCACGTTCGGAACATTATTCTACACCATATCGAAATGAAAGTACATTGGCATTATGGCTGTTGCAAGTGCTGTGTTAGTTGAGGACATGATTAGCTGCATACAGAGAGAGAGAGAGAGTAGAGACGAGTCTACTATGCCCCTATTTATGGCATTCATATCGTAAAAAAAGACAATTGCAAATTTTGCCATGGAGAATTGTCCGTCCTTCAGCCATATTGTATCACCTAGCAAACGTTCAGCAGGTGCGCTACACTTGGATTGGATTAGAACAGTCGGAACACGTTCTGAGGAACACGACACAGTGTTCCGAAATACTTAATTGACCTAGAACATGTTCGAAGTGTTCGGAGTAGCGAATGGAATACGCCCTGAAATCGATTATGACTGAAGGTCATGCAAACGATCAAGACATTGCAATCTCAGAAGTGTATGTTATCCAAGGATGCATTTCACAAAATATTGGATAGAATATTTCCGATATCAGATTTCGATCTTGATCAATTTGCTGTATTTCAAAACAACTGTAGGAGCGCTTCAATCTGTGAAGGTTAATGAAGTATAATAATTTACAGAGTTCCCATTCACGTACAGAACATAAACGTCACGTCCTAAATTTCAAAATAACCTTGTCTGATATATGCATGTCACGTACAGCAAATTTGAAAAAAAGTCCTGCTTAAAATCGTAACGTTATACCATACAATCCTGACTAATAACGACCCTGAGAAAGAAGCCTTCTGAAAACATAGTATGAAAAGGAGAAAATGCTGGTAACCAGCATTTTCTCCTTTTCCCACAATGTTTTCTACCTATCCCCCAAAATAATTTCAAATTTCCTGTCAGTTTTACTTTTTCGTCTGCAATTGCTTTCCGTTTGGACCAGTCTAAAATTGTGTCGTTTGGTAAAAAGTTAAACCAACAGATCTCATACATGCACGCTGTGCTGAAAAGCACAAAACTTGTGAGTCCAAACATTGACTGAAAATAATCTTTGATGAGGGTGAGATTATTTTTAGAATTTGGAAATTCTAATGGAGAGTGTATGTAGATTATTTGCAATCTGTATGGATTTAATAATGTCATGGAATTTTCGTTATCTAAACATTGCCTTACGGTACTACATCAGTAAGGTGAACATTGGAAGTAGTTCCATTTTTACGGGAGATCACTCCTCCCTCATTGCATAGCTTTCCCGTATATAATCAATACCTGACAACTGTGTCAGAGAGAATTCTCTTTGGCTCAGCAGTAATAGTATTGGTCATTTAATCCTCGAAAAAACCAGGTTATTTGCCCCTTCAAAAATTCGAATCCCGCCATATGCGGTTTGTATTTGAGCTAGGGATTGATTTGTTTCTTTGTTACGGACTTTGTTCGTAAGAACATACTTAGAAAATTTATTCCAATGAATAATTCCTTACACAACAATCAAGTAAATATTAATAACCTGACATAAGTCTGGAAGTTGAAGCAAGAGAGTCATACTCTCATTTGGCTCGGGAACTCCAGGATATGACGCTAGGAAATTAAAAATGACCCATTTTTAAGCAGAAAAAATATCTACGTTAGCGTCAATCTCGCCTAAAATTTCATATAAATTAACTCATGTGTACCCAGCAGATGTGAGTTTCAATAAACACATTCAGAATCAAATTTGAGAGACGCACTCGGCTCTGTGTATCCAGTTATTCAAACCGGCGAGTCATTTATGGAAAGGGCTTAAAGGTGTTAATGTACTTTTCTAATGTAAAATGAAAGGTTTTGAAATTACCTTGCTACATTATTTGACAACTCATATCATGCTGTAACAATTCCCCAAAATTAAATTAATTGAAAAATAGATCGCTGGAAAAAAACGCGAATACCCATGACGCAACAAAAATCAGTTTGACATCGTCCAGTCAGGGGCATTTCAAACTGTTCTGACATCGGAAATAATGAATTTAAACTGGGGGTTTACACAAATCTCTGTAGAAAACAAAAAGTGGAAACGAAAATCTCTGTTTAATGATGAGTATTGTTTCCACACAGAGAATGCAATTTATCGTTATTTCATCCACACCTCTAGAAAACTACAATTCCCCTTTTATTGAGATAACGGCCTTCTTTTCTTCTTCTTCTACCTTCTCCTTTCAAGATTTCAAGGTTTCAAAATTTCCGGAGACTATTATTTTTTAGTTATGTACTTCTCAGATACATTCATAAAAATGCATTATTAAAAATGAATGATCTTGATATTGTCTTACATGTATATATGTTTTGTGACATTTGTGACTACGCACATTGTACTTGCCAATAAAGAATCTATCTATCTATCTATCTATCTATCTATCTATGACCATGTATCTGTCGTGCGAACATCTTTTTCATCCTCGAACAAATCCTCTCAGCAATTTATTTATTTATATTTATTTATTTAGTTATTTTGCACTTACCGTTTTATTTATACTTATTCATTCTTTTATTTATTCATTTATTCAATCAATCATCCAATCACTTTTTTTTCACATGTTTCTTTTTCAACTTTATACTATGAAAGATTAGATTTTAACAAAACTGTAGAATACAGAATCACGTCACTTAAGACGTGTTCTACAGTTTTGTGAAAATTAATCCTGTCATAGAAATTTCTAATTCTTTCATATTTTAGGTAAATTTCTATGGCAAACTCAAAAATAAAAAGAGAAAAAGGTATGTTGACGGGTTGGATTTCCTGTAAAATGGCTGTTTCTATGGTAACTGTTTGTATCAAAATATTCAAAATGACTATATCTTCATAAAAGACAGTAATACAGTGCTAGAGACTTAACAATGCAAATATTATTTTCCATATTAAATATATTTTTTCTTGATTCTGTATGAATAGAATATTAGTCTGAATTCATTTTCTTTTTTTGAAAAACCATTTTTCCTATTATTTGACTTGCCAAAATATAAGCAAAATCAAGATGTAGTCTTCAATTAATTCAACATTTTGAAAAATTCCTTGCAAAGAATTTTCTTATTTTTTGGTAATTATAGTAAAATTTAATGGTAAGTACAAAAATGAGAAGGAAAATATATGTTAACGTGTAAGATTTTTTTGTGAAATGGCAATTTCTATAGTAACCGTTTAGGCCAAAGCAATTTAAAGTGACAACACTTTCTATAAAAAAATAAATTGTACCATTTTTTTTTCTGATTTTTGAGCAAACATAATTTTACCATTTGATTACTATTTCTTTTCCAACTTTCACAACGAAAATATCAACTGAATAATTTCTTAAACAAATCTCATTTATAGGATTTTCTATAAAAGTGACAAAATGTCAGAAAATTGAAGTTTACTGATAACAAATACAGACATTAAAAATAATGCTGGTGGATGGCGATGCCAATTATGTATCATCAATAGAATCATTTTGAACATCAATTTCTTCCGTATTGTCGTTTTTCACCGGCGACACGGATGGATGGGATAGCGCGCTCTGCCATGCTCAAAAGACTATAGTCTCTGAGAAAGTCGATACCGCCAAAAGCTTTAATGTATTCTTCTGATCTTTTCCCCTTTAGATCTTTTTGCAAAATGTCTGTCAAATCCTTTTTTTAGACTTATTCTTCGTTTCAAAACGTACCGTATCCGAAATTCAAGGTATTCATCCGAACAATATACAAGTACCTTCCTTGAGAAGAAATACTGTCTGTTATTGTGTCTCTTGAAATCGCAAAAACGATGCGCTGAAATTACTACCAAAAATGTCTTTCATATAGAATGACATAATTCTAGATAAAGACTGATGGCTTTAATTTAAATACATGTTACTATGGTCAGCCTGCTCTACTGCATTGTCCGATCTTGCCTCAATGCACACTCTATTACGATTGCTTAGGTAGCATTATATGCTACAGTAACTATTGCATTGCTGATTATTTTTATATTTTTTCCAACGGTTGTTTGTAAAGAGCATGTGGGAGCATTGTGGGTGGGGGAGAAAATGCTTGTAACCAGCATTTTTCTCCTTTTCTCACGATATTTTCTACTCCTCCAGAGATGGAGTCAATCATTTAAGCAAACTTAGTTTGTCACCTAAATTGCTTTGAATGTCTGAAAACTTTCCTAGTGGTAAAAAATTTAAAGTATTAGTGTCATACAGCTTTTACTTTCTTTTAACACAACCGTTTTTACAGGCATTTTAATATTAAGCTTTAAATTTGCATTTTTCCTGTAATTTTTGCATCTTCTTGGATCCTGTTTGTGTTAAATATGTTAAAGCTGTAGATATATATTATATATACATGTATATATATTTTTGTGCCAAAGTCGTTTCCATTTTCTGGCATCGTTGCCATTGACGTCATGTGACGTTGATGTCATCAACCTTTAATGATAAACAATATGTCCCTTGATAAAGGTTTGAAATAACCGAAACCAGTCGGGATTAAAATGTTTTTTTCAAAATGATATTTGGAGTTTGATCTCGTTTTATTCATTTGTCATTCTAGATAGAATAACGTAGATTTTACCACTCTTTCGTTGCACTGTGTTTATATAGCCGAATTCACGTTAAAGTTAGAATTCGTGATTGAATCTTTTTTGAGAAGAAACTGGCAGATTTGACTAGGCTTTTCTCTTGCTTCTTGCAAATTACAGCCTATTTACAAACGTTATTGGTTAGTGGAGCGTTATAGGGCCGTCATTGCCCTCTTGCTTTCAAGAAGTTCTGGAAAGCAACCAACAAAAATACGACGTTAACAGTGTCTGTAAAATATCTTAACTCCTATCAGGAAAGTTGCGACCTTTGATGTATGCACTATGTTACATCTAGTTCACATGTTATCAGGTGAAGTTCGTTTACCTTAGCCTTTCTTATTGTATCTAATCGCATTTTAAAACATCATTAAGTAACCAACTTAACCCGTTACCAGAAGATATTGAGTTTGAACTACACTGAAGAAGGGGGAGGGATTTTGAAAATAATGTGGGAAAAGGGGAAAACGTTGGTAACCAGCATCTTCTCCTTTTCCCACAATGCTTTTAACCCTTTCCCAAACAGCAAATTTTAGACCACACCAAACCGAAAACATTCTGCAGGTGACAACTTAAGAGTTGCTAAAAAGATGATTTTTCTATATGATAGGGTAGAAAACATTGTGGGAAAAGGAGAAAATGCTGGTTACCAGCATTTTCTCCTTTTCCCACAATGTTTTCAAAAGGCTTCTATTCCTGACCCGTAAAAACCAGGGCTCGTTTGGGAAAGGGTTAAAAGGCTACTATCTCAGGATCGTAAAAACCAGCAATTGTTATGTACAAGGCTAAACGATTGGTGAACTTGAGCCAACACAAGCACACTTGGAATACTTAACATACTCAACCGCATTTCTCTCCTCTTATAATACTTGTAAAATTTCTCTTCAATCAACTTTAATTATCAAGTGTTTATTTGAATTGAAAGCTAATTTCCGCATGAAGCTTCTTTGAACATCTTCCATACAATTTACAAATGTTTAACATGTCCAGAAAACTCTAGAAGTAGAATTGCAGGATGGAAGGAAAGCAATGCAAGTTTCTTTAAAGAGAATTAGTGGAACTCCGTATATCAAAAGAACGTTTAGACCAAATACCGGGACCAAAACCCATTGTAGGGTCACATCACTGGTTTTAGGCCATATTGTAAAAAGTGAAATTGGCCATCTTTGAAGTTTCATAGATGGTTTAAGGTAAGACCTGTGTAATGGAAAAAAGCTATTTCCACTTAAATATCATCATTAAAAATTAGCTATAATTAAAAATGAGTATTATTGAACTACTTTCACCTTTTCATTTTTTCCATTTTTTCCTTCTTTGAATTATCATTTATAAATCAAAAACCACTATATTCTCAATTGAAAAAGAGATACTAATTACCTCCCTTTTTAGAAAACGAACAAAAATATCAAAAAATAATTTCAAGATAGACATAAACGGAATTTCTGATCCGTTAGAAATGTGCAAAAATATTATTTCTGCATAAATCATTATTTATCCTTATTTAACAACCAATTAAAATTTTTGCCAAATGTTCACCGGAAGTGCATTACACAGGTCTAACCTTAACCGCAAAACTTTTGCTTCTCCGTCTCTTGCTCTCTAGTCCGCCGTCCTTTCCTCCCCCCCCCCCCCGCCAAAAAAAAAAATGCATTAAAAAACATGTCAAGAGATTACCTTTTTCGCTCAATCCCAAAAATAATGAGCACCCTAGAATTTTCCCTCTCAAATACACCTGTTCACCCCATGACCCCAATCTTTGTTCCTCCAGTGACACAAAATAATACAATAAAAACCTCATCTAAGTGGTTCCCCATTGCGTAAATTTGAAGTATATCTAAATTTTAGACTACTAAGCCCTTTACCTCCACACAACAATGCGATAAAAGAGCTACTGCAAATTTTCACATGGGACTACTTTTGTTACTACGAACTGGAAGCGGTCTCGCAGTGGTGCGACACCTTGTCTGCGCATTTTGTTTCTTCGAATATTCGACCTGTCTGCTATGGCGCATCACACCAGCCTGTACAGTATAATATCAATACGCTGTTAATAAAGTAGCAGTGGCAGTAGTGCAAGATCACTGTGCACGTATGTGCAGGTGTGCTTGCTGATCTTGCTGAAAACTCTCCACAAAATTAGCTCCACAAAAGTCGTCCATGGACACGAAGGGGAAGATAAAAGTGAAGGTCAATAGTGAATTCCGTTTATCGAGAATAAAACGCAATACCTTTATCTCAAGGTCTATAATACCTGTCGGGATTAAATAAACCCTTCTGCTAAAGGCTACTCAATGTCTTTATGCGGACAGTATAGATCAAGATCAGACTGCACAGAATGTGCAGTCTGATCTTGGATCTACACCGTCCGTTGAGGAGATATTCCTCCCTTATTAACTTTGAGAGGAAACATTTGAATTTGTTAATTTACTATCGGATTGAAAGTTTCATTTCACCATTTTACCAGGTAAAGGATTGCGTTTCAAGTTGAAAGTATCGTGTTTAAGTCCATAGGTACTCGGTTTCCATGACTTTTGCAACTTAACATGTATTTCTGTACATCTATATCTTACATACTAGAAGGTTTCGCAGCGGCCATGTTTTAAAGCAACGGAGGTCCTTGAGACCGTCTTGTTTACATTACTATGGTACCCGTACTGGCCAGCGTGTTAATGAAGATTTGGGCGTAATTTGAAACCTTGATCAAGGACTTCAGTTATCTTAAATTAGTAAACCGGTAATACTTCAAGTGCAACATGGTATAAAAATTCTTAATAGTTGATAGTTACAGATATAATACTTTTGCACATTTTAAACCGACCAGAAATTCCTTTTATTTCTGTCTTAAAATTATTTGTCACTACTATTGTTAATTTCCAGAATAGGGAGGTAAGTATCATCTCCGTTTGTAATGAGAATATAGTGGTTTTAGATTTATAAATGATAATTCTTAGAGGAAAAAATGGAAAAAGTGGCTCGGTTAAAGTAGTACAACAGTACTCACTTTTAATCACAGGAATTTATTTTAAATAATATCATAGTTGAAATAGATATTTTCGATTACGGATCCAATATCTTAAAACATGGCCGCTTCCAAACGCAGTATCATGACATGCAGAAATAGAAGAGGTAAGGTACAAAAGTAAAAGAAAGGGAACCGAGTGCCTATGTTCAAGTTGCGATAAACGCAACTCAAGATACATTCAGATTTCACAATTACAGATATTTCATCTTCTTTGAAATTAGGTTTTTCATATCTATTCGAGTCAGGCTCTGTGAAAAGTGGGCTTGATGTATCTGCGAAAAGTATCGGCTCAGGTCAGCCTGCGCAGTCCGCGCAGGCGGACCAGAGCCGATGCTTTTCGTTATGTGTCAGTTTTCAATGTTCTTCATGATGCACTGATTTTTTTTTTTTTAACCAAATCAGAGTTTATGGATATAATACTGTGATGAGTTACATTGTATGTTTATCACGGAGATGCATAGTCTTCATATAAATTGCATTACACAAAATACATGTATACCTGTTTTAACATATTATGGACTTCAAGTTTTGTTATACAGTTATGTGGTGAAAAGAATCTGATACTCGTTGGCATCTGTGGTAAAAAAATTATTAAACTCATCCACAAAAATAAGAATGTTATTAACCTCACCAAAGGCTCGCTTAATAACATTTGTATAGACTCGTTTCATAACATTTTATCTCAAAAACCAACTCATGTCAGATCTTATATGTCAATAACAATATATTTCAACATTTGGACAATTTACAATCGGCATAAAATTCAGGAGGACGAGGGTATCGGTTTTCCTATTTAAAACAGCAATCCTGTATTCTAGAGTTGATTTTTTTAAGTTTGCAGTAAGTCATCAACAATAACAGCGACTTTAACAACATTAATAAACAAACAAACAAATATTGAAAATAAAAAAGAAACACGAAAATATGATATTTTTGTGAAATTCGAAACTACTCAGAATTCTGACACATCTCTATATTTATATCCCGTAACAGATATTCCTTATTATGTAAAATCTCTTCATTGAAAAGAAAATTGTCTGACTTTCAAGGAAATCTCTGCTTCTCTAACCCTTCGGAATACAAAAAATACATGAAATAAACATTTTCACAACAGTATAAAGTATGAAAGACCAAAAACAACATTTTCTTTGGTATCTGATTGGACGATCTCCAAGAACGTCGGACAGAGTAGATCCAAGATCAGACTGCACGTTCCGTGCAGTCTGATCTAGATCTACACTGTCCGCTAAAAGAGGCTTTTAAAGGTGCACTTGGATTTCCAAGGGTCGGAATCGATTATTTGTCACGCTAAGCCAAGAAATGATTGATAGCAGGAGTCTTGTTCTTCGCGGCAAATCAAAACAGTGCGCCCACGCAGACGTTATCTGCTTTTGGTAATCATAATCCACTATAGTTACCTCTTTATACCAGAAAAGACATTATGTTTCACTTCTCCATTATAAAGGACGCTGGCTGACGACACGTAAAATTGGCTTTTACGACGGGATCGGTCTGTAAGAGTATAGAAAACAGTATAGGAAAAGGAGAATATATATATATATTTCTTGGTTACCAGCCTTTTTTTTCCCTTTTTCTCTATAGAGTTCCTCCATGTTTCAGTGGCATTGTATAGGGCTCGTACCCAGGGGCACTCGCCACAACTCGGCTGATTCCGTACCTACTTCTAAACTCCTCTATAAAACAGTCGTTTCCCTTTGAAATGCCAATCACGTGATCTTATACATTGCGGCGCCACTGTCATTCGTTTAGCAAAAACATGAAGAACCTTGATGAAGTTCCTCACATCCATCTATCGGTGAAAAGTTCAATCGGAATCGAAAAAACACTTTATAAATGAATGAATGAACTGTTTGTCAACTGAAATATTTTAGATTTCGATAGATAATTGAGACTTAAGTTTTTCTGTTTTCCAGCAGGAGCCTTACAATTTTCAAAAGGTAAACCGGCGTATTTCCGACGAAGAAATGTACCGTGAAAGCACATGTCAAGGTACCAGATACAAACGAAGGGCTTGATCACCGGATCACCCTGGGTATGCCGAATGAGTCAGTGGTTCTTAGCTTGAGCCTCGATGGAACTACTGGCTCTTTCGTGGGAGGGTCTTTGGGCAAAACATTTAACCCATTTCCACACAATCCCTACTTTTGACGACCCTGAGAAAGAAGCTTTTTGAAAACAATGTGGGAAATGGAGAAAATGCTGGTAACCAGCATTTTTTCCTTTTCCCACAGTGTTTTCTACCCTTCCCAAACCAAATTTTAATTTTTCAGTCACCTTTATTTTATCGTCTGCAAATGCTTTGAATTTGAACCAGTCTAAAATTTTCTCATGTGGTAAAGAGTTAATTCTTTAACAGACGACAAATTTCAGCCCTTTCCAAATTGAGAGCATTAGCAGACCACGATTTCAATATGGCTCATATGGTTCAATTGTTTATTGTTAGGGTAGAAAACATTGTGGGAATAGGAGAAAACAGTCTTCTTCTGTAGCTTACAAATAAAATGTTATATGTAGCACCACAGGACAGGGCGGGGAGAAGCTTGAATCCTGAATTTTAGGTTTATGTTATGGCCCCTATCCGTCCTTCTGTAAGTCCGTCTGTCTGTCCACCTGTCCACCTATGTTGGCATTTTTTTGTGCGCGCAACTCCCCCTTAACTTTTCATAGAAGTAAGTTCAAACTTACCACAAACAATCCCTTTGATGTGTAGTTGTGCAAGTGACTTCTGAAATTTGGATATCTGCAGGCGTTCGAGATTTTAACACATTTCATTGACAAGCTCCTTCGGGCATATATATGCGCCTGTTTACGAAGCTCTTATTACCTACATATTTCACCTGAAACAAGTTCGTTCCACATAACAATATTTTATAACGCAGGATTGTTGTGTAATGTGTTACAATGGAAAAGAGCATTGTTTCTATCAACAATGGAACGCCTTATTTAATTATTCTACAATTATCTGGATAAAAAGTTTACACTGTGCTGATCACATTGCTATCACGCTCCTTTCACGACGTTATTAAATGTCAACTTGGCAGGGAAGAACTTGAAACAAAAATAACTAAGACAATCATATTTTTTTACGGCTTCCCGACGGCTTTGTTATTATACTGCAATAATGAAACACGGTAAAAATTGAAATACATTTTCCGCAGACATGGGTTGACATTTTCATCGGGAAAAGACGTATTTCGTAGAATGATTCGTCATTGTATCCCTTACATAAGTGCACTTTCCTCGTTCTTTGACAAAGGACAAAGTTGGAAGACTTTTCCAAATCTAAATAAAAAAAAAAAAAATATATAGAAGATAATCAACTAGTTATTTTTGATATGAAAAATATCTCACGAGGATGCGTTGTTAGGCGTTGAAAAAACGAGTGCGCAGCACGAGTTTTTTTAACGCCTTACGACGCATCCGAGTGAGATATTTCGTGGGCTTGATACAGAAAGGAGTCAAGTGACATTTTTAACATTTTGAGAAAAACGAAGTTAAAGGTTTGACTCTTTAGTATAAATCAGAGAGCTTCTGTATTTTAAAACTTTTTGGTGCTGAAGATAAACATATCAATGAAGATTATCTGTACATAAGTGTTTTGAAAATAAGTTGTTGCATTTTTTTGTATTTTGATGATTTTTGCAAATGACACCTTTCTGCAAGAACGCTTTTGCTCTGTTTTGTTTTGGACAAAGGAGTCAAGCGCATGGTATGTGTTTAGAAATGAGTACAAAATGAGTCAAATATTTAATAAAAACTGCAATTCAGTTGTGTACTTTTTTCAAACAGATGCTCATGTTAAGTAACATGTTGAAGTTTCAGATTATTCAGTAAAATCAATCAAATCAAAGCCTGAATTCTCATAAAAATCTCATCTGGTATTGCCGCCTTTTAATATTTTGTTCAATAGGATAAGGTTTTTGCTTTCCATTTTAACTCTTTACCAAACAATCTCTTGTTTTAACAACCCTGAGGAAGAGGCCTTCTGAAAACATTGTGGGAAAAGGAGAAAATGCTGGTAGCCAGCATTTACTCCTTTTCCCACAGTATTTGCTACTCCTTCAATGTGAAGTTTCAATATTTGGGTCACATTTATTTTGTAGTCTGCAAATGCCTCAATTTGGACAAATTTAAAACTTTGTTGTTTGGTAAAGAGTTATAATTATTTCAGACATAATTTTTGTCAAAGGGTATCAACCAGTGCACCTACTCATGTATTTCTGCAGTTATCTTAATACCATACTCTTTCGAAGCCACTTGCTGCCATCTCATGTAAATCAATATTGTCGAAAATGTACAATGGTGCAGGAAAAATAAATCCTGAAGCAGTAACTATCACAGATCTTTGAAAAGACTTTGGTCATGCTTAGTATCTGCATTTTGACCCCTTAATTGCAAGCCTTGTATGCAGATGAGCTACATGATGACTGACAACAGATCATTTGTTGGTTACAATGATCAAACTGCTGTCGTACTTCTTGTCTGTAATGGTTAACTCAGTTTTCCTCTGCAGAGAAATATGGACATTCAAAATAAGGAAAATAAACAATTTGTTGTTTTCTGCTGGTCTGCTGTGCAAATCAAAATCGTGTATTGTATATTGAAAAAAGAACTATTATTGGTTCGATAAAATGAAAGTTTGCCCTGTGAGACGCTGTTATATCCACTTTACAGATAGTTAATTTCGATTCCATTGGTTGTACTGGGAGTGCTTATCTTCAAAACTTAAGATCATCAACTTACTAAAAGGATTGCACTGTTCTCTTTTCCTTCCAGCCATTTTAGAAATTGACTTTAGAAATCGAGTTATTCTGCAAACATTCATTCCAAATGTATTAAAACATTGAGATTGGTAAGATTTTTGTCTCTCTCCTAATTTTAAAAATAATTCAAAATTTGGATGGAAAAGTAGGCTACTGAAATAACACAAACAATATTTTTGCTTGCTAACATAGCTTTATAATTACAAGATTACATTAAATACACATTTTCGTGTAGGACGAAAGCCCCTTAGGATGAAAGCCCCATCAGACAAAAGACCCTAGGACAACTACCCTAAGGGACAAAAGACCCATAAAGAAATTCATTATGAGCAAGTAATATAACCTTCAATTTGTAGGTCTATATTGGTTTTAGTGATTAATTTTAGCGGCTATATTCAAGCCACAGAGAAACCACAATATTTGTTTTGATATACAATTTCTGTTACTTTCCTTATATTTATATAACCCAAAATATGAATGATAATTATTAGAAACTATATGAACAAATTAGATGAATAGTAACTTCTGACCTTTCCTGTTTAAAAAGAACATCCAGGGTCATTCAGAAACAGATTGAAGATTATTTTACTGTTGATTATTTCTACTTTTCGATGACACCTCCGATATGACATTGGGTATTATTGGGAAGGTTTGGTCTGCATATACACGAGTTATTTGCTGAGAAATTATTTGTTTTGGAGATTTAAGAACTTGTAGCTGAGTCCCAGTAGCTCAGTCGGTAGCGAACAAGACATGGGAACAGGAGGTAGCTGGTTCGATCCCTGGTTTGGACAATTTCCTTCAAAGGATTGATGATAGTCATTGCGAAAGGATTCATTCTTCTGTCACTGCCGACTCTTGCTTCCACGATGGCTATACGGAAAAGCATCAGTGGCTTGAAAAGAATATTGTGTCAAGTTCTGGTAAAATAAACTCTAGGAAATCATGGATACATGCATTGGCTTTCATGATATACCTGAAATAATGTTGAAAAGAGCATTAAACACCATATCAATCAATCAAGCACGATCAGTCTTTAGTGTATTACATTTACAATGATTCTCATTACGTTATACATGTACATAACTGGCATGGAAGATGTAAAGTCTATGTGGCAATTGTCAATCATTGTCATTGACCGAAATCTTTTGTCAGTGTAGTTTGTTCTATTTCTTACTCCTTGATAGTTTAGGTTCTAACAAGATGTAACTTTTAACAAGAGCTTTTAGCTCATTTTGCCTTCTAGTTGTACCTTTATTTTTGAGATAGCTTTTCGTCAGTGTCTTGCCAAGACTGTCTTTACGTCACTTTATCAATCCCGCTTAATTTACAGCGTTGAAACACTAGGCTACAACATTTAGTAATCTAACTGAGTTTTATCGTTCGAAGATCGACGAACCAATCAAATTTGAGACCGAGTCGAGCAGGTCCTTGTCAGTGGAATTTACGTCATTCACCTCATGTAAGCAGGTAAATTATATTATGATTTTACCAAAAAACGCAAAATAAAAATCTTCATCGTTGTCCCAGAATATAGACAATAATGAGTTACAAGTTAATCATCAACGCAAACAATGGGAAAAAAAGCCAAGTTTTGGACTGTTTAGTGCACAAATTGGCCGCTGGAATTCCAATCCGTCTAAAATTAGACCAACCTGCATATGAACGTAGGTTTATGAAAGCAATGGCGTAGCTTTGTAATGTCGGCATTGTTCGACTTGTTAGCGGACAGTGACCTAGAGTTCGCAAGCGTGTCTTGTCTGATCATAAGTTTTGGGACCGCTTATAAAATAATTATTTTTTATAGACCTTAGTATTGGAACATACACAAAAAAATATATATGTTACTATCCCAAAAATTAAAGCAAAACACGGTAGGTAATCAACGGCACGTTGGCGATCACAAGGTACGCACGATCCCTAAGTTTATAAGTTTCACAGTCAAACTGTGAAAATTAAGGATAATTACTTTCTCTTCCCTAATTAGACCATACTAGCCGGCCTCTGACTTACTGAAATTACGAAAACTTTAATGATTAGCGATTAACGTGAACGGCTTAACGTTATAATTGACACAGTTGTTGTTTATTACAAACACGTGTCAAACTGTTAATTGTTTGGCTATCTTTCGGTAACTTTCGCAACGATGTTTTGATTACATTTAATCGGCTGCAGTGTTTGTTTTGCAAAGAAATTTTTCCTCGGGAAGCAAAAATGGTACATTTTTGTAAACAAGAGGGCCATGATGGCCCTGAAATCGCTCACCTGAGTTTATTGACCAAACATGCACCATCTAGTTTCCCAGTGACCTAGTTTTTTATTAGACATTACCCATCATCAAACACTTTTGAGATATCAATAAGACAAACATTCTGGCCAAGTTTCATGAGTATTGGACTGAAAATGTGGCCTCTACAGTGTACAAAAGGTTTTTCTAAGATTTCATCAAGTGACCTAGTTTTGGACCCGACAAATACCCATTATCAAACTCTTTTGAGACATCACCAAAACAAACATTCTGACCAAGTCTGAAGAGTATCAGGCAGAAAATGTAGCCTCTGGAGTGTACACAAGGTTTTTCTAATATTTGACCCATTGACCTAGTTTTTGACTCCACATGACCCATTTTCAAACTCATTCAAGGTATCACCAGGACAAATATTATGAACAAGTTTTAGGAGTATCAGACTGAAAATGTGTCCTCCAGAGCATACAAAAGGTGTTTATAACATTTGACCTATTGACCCAGTTTTTGACCCAACATGACCCATATTCAAACTCATCCAAGATATTATAAAGGCAAACATTCTGACTAATTTTCAAGAGTGTTGGACTGAAAATGTGGCATCCAGAGCATATACAAGGTTTTTCTAAGATTTGACCTGGTGACCTAGTTTTTAACCCCCAATGACCCATTTTCAAACCTGTCTGAGATATCATCAAGACAAACATTCTGACCAACTTACAAGAGTTCCGGACTGAAAATGTGGCCTCTAGAGCCTACAACAGGTTTTTCTAACATTTGACCTAGTGACCTAGTTTTTGACCCCACATGACCCATTTTCGTTCTTGTCCGAGATATCATCCAGGCAAACATCCTGACCAACTTTCATGAGTATCCAACTGAAAATATGGCCTCTAGAGCGTACAAAAGGTTTTTCTAAGATTTGACCTAGTGACCTAGTTTTTGACCCCACGTGACCCATTTTCAAACTCGTCCGAGATATCATCCAGACAAACATTCTGACCAACTTTCATGAGTATCCGACTGAAAATGTGGCCTCTAGAGCGTACAAAAGGTTTTTCTAAGATTTGACCTGGTGACCTAGTTTTTGACCCCACGTGACCCATTTTCAAACTCGTCCAAGATATCATCCAGACAAACATCCTGACCAACTTTCATGAGTATCCAACTAAAAATGTGGCCTCTAGAGCGTACAAAAGGTTTTTCTAAGATTTGACCTGGTGACCTAGTTTTTGACCCCACGTGACCCATTTTCGAACTCGTCCGAGATATCATCGAGACAAACATCCTGACCAACTTTCATGAGTATCGGACTGAAAATGTGGCCTCTAGAGCGTACAAAAGGTTTTTCTAAGATTTGACCTGGTGACCTAGTTTTTGACCCCACGTGACCCACTTTCAAACTCGTCCGAAATATCATCGAGACAAACATTCTGACCATTTTTCATGAGTATCGGACTGAAAATGTGGCCTCTAGAGCGTACAAAAGGTTTTTCTAAGATTTGACCTGGTGACCTAGTTTTTGACCCCACGTGACCCACTTTCAAACTCGTCCGAGATATCATCCAGACAAACATCCTGACCAACTTTCATGAGTATCCGACTGAAAATGTGGCCTCTAGAGCGTACACAAGGTTTTTCTGAGATTTGACCTGGTGACCTAGTTTTTGACCCCACGTGACCCACTTTCGAACTCGTCCGAGAAATCATCCAGACAAACATCCTGACCAACTTTCATGAGTATCCGACTGAAAATGCGGCCTCTAGAGCGTACACAAGGTTTTTCTAAGATTTGACCTGGTGACCTAGTTTTTGACCCCACGTGACCCACTTTCGAACTCGTCCGAGAAATCATCCAGACAAACATCCTGACCAACTTTCATGAGTATCCGACTGAAAATGCGGCCTCTAGAGCGTACACAAGGTTTTTCTAAGATTTGACCTGGTGACCTAGTTTTTGACCCCACGTGACCCACTTTCGAACTCGTCCGAGATATCATCGAGACAAACATCCTGACCAACTTTCATGAGTATCGGACTCAAAATGCGGCCTCTAGAGCGTACACAAGGTTTTTCTAAGATTTGACCTAGTGACCTAGTTTTTGACCCCACATGACCCATTTTCGAACTCGTCCGAGATATCATCGAGACAAACATCCTGACCAACTTTCATGAGTATCGGACTCAAAATGCGGCCTCTAGAGCGTACACAAGGTTTTTCTAAGATTTGACCTAGTGACCTAGTTTTTGACCCCACATGACCCATTTTCGAACTCGTCCGAGATTTCATCGAGACAAACATCCTGACCAACTTTCATGAGTATCCGACCAAAACTGTGGCCTGTAGAGCGTACACAAGGTAAAAAGTTGACGACGCACGACGCACGACGGACGACGGACACAGCACGATCACAATAGCTCACCATGAGCACTTCGTGCTCAGGTGAGCTAAAAATACCGAGTACTCGAATATCAAATTCCGTAATCGATACTCGGACGTTCGATCGAGAACTCTGTTAACCGGTTACTCGTTGCCATCCCTAATATATATACATATGTGTATACGCATACACACCCACACCCACACACACATAAGTGCTCCAGTCTATCCCTTTACCATTTAGATCATACCTGTAAAATTACATCGTAAAATGATCAAAATTAACCTCACAGTGAATGAGGTTCGAAAACCCTTCCCTATTTCGCCTTTTTGATGGAACCTGTGAGAACTTTTAAAATTTACAATCTTTTGTTTTTGGCATTTCTCCACTGGAAATCTTCCCCTTTTTCTTTCGCAAGAAGGTTTCCACTTTTGGAGATATGGGTACTTCAAACTTATTTTTCCTTTTGCCATTAGATCTTACCTATAACATTATATAACAAAATCTAATGTAGCTTTTCTCTCTCTTTTTTTCCAGACGCTTTTAGAAATGGCTTTTTTTTTTATATCAGTCAAGTGAAATATTTCAAGGGCTCGTCAGATGTCATTCTTCGCCACCCTTCCTCTTCATAAATTGTCCATGTATCATGCAGTTTTTTATGTTATTTATGCAACCAAAGGGTTTTGAAGCGGAATACCAGTCGGCGTCTTGACCATGCATTTAAAAATCTGTCTGTATGTCAGTACGTGCATGTGTCCGATATTTTGTCCTAGGTTTTTGTTTTTTCTTTCAGTAATAAAAGTCGCCGTCTTGTCCGTGTATGTAAATATCCGTCCGTCTGTCCGTACGTGCATGTGTCCCATATTTTGTCCCAGGATATTTCTCAGCAATCGTTTGTTGAAATTACGTGAAGCAATAAGAATTGGATAACTGCGATGAAGATGCGCATATTCTGTATACCTTCTAGTTCCTATGTTTTATTTAGAGCTATAGACATGTTTTTTTCGACAGATTGCCAATTTGGGTTGTGATGTCTTTTCATTAAACTTTTGTTGGACCTACATGAAACTTTTTAAGGAGCTTAACATTTCATTTCATTTATTGGCATTATCGACACATCACATGTCTTTGGCCATTTACAAATAAACGAAATATGGCAAAGGCAAATGAAAGTAACAATATCAGTTCAGTTATAAAATACAATGTGCGAGAAAAAAGGATGATCATGTAGCTTATTGCAAATATAAGAAGTACACATTCTAATACAATAGGAAAGTAGGGGCTATTTTGTTGAACACAAATATTATATGAAAAACGTTACGATTCACCAGAATTATAGATCGCTTCGCGAAAATCTAAGCAAGTTGAAATATACTTGGAAATATTAAGAATTATCTTTTTACTATTGCATGACATTAAACTTATGAATTTAATTTGGGTTGGCCGGCAGTTGTTACCAAAATATTCCCTCCTCATATCATTGTATGTTGGACAGCATAAAAGAAAGTGAAATTCGGTTTCTATGTAGCCACTATTACACATTTTACAAAATCTCTCGTCACGTGGAATATTACTGAAGCGTCCTGTTTCGATTTCTAACTCATGTGAACTTAATCTAAATTTAGCAAAAGTCTTCAACAGTTTCTGATTTTGGATTATGTCAAGATAAGCCTCGAAACAAAATTTCCGTTTGAATGAACGGTAACATGAAAGTTTTGGTAAATTATTAATGATATGGTGCCACTCTTGAACGAATTGGTCATTTAATCGTAATTTCAAAGCAGAAAAATTATTCAGCTCTCGATTAAAATTTAATCTAATATTAGTATATCCTAAGTGATCAATGATTGAATGGAGTCTTTTTGACCAACAATTACCAGCAACATTATTACATTGATCTAGATATATATCATGTATAGGTGACTGATCGTTTGACATAATTTTAGACCAGAATTTAAGTGTTCGTTGCTTACATAGAACGGAAAGAGGAAGTCTACCAAATTCACCTAAAACTGCAAAGTTTGGTGTTTGCTGTTTTACACCTAAAAGATACTTCAGAAATCTGACATGTAGCTTATCAATGTCTTTAAAACTATATACTCCCCAAACCTCTGCTCCATATAATAAGATTGGTAAAAACAAAGAGTCAAAAAGCGAAACTTTTGTCTTTATGTCTAATGAAACTTTATCAAAAACTTTAAGTAAAGTATGATAGGCTTTTTGTGCTTGTTCATTCAGAGCACGGACTGCATGTATAAAACTGCCTGTATAATAAAATTTGAGGCCTAAATAAGTGAAACTGTCAACTATTTCAACAGTTCTACCATTAATAAAAATATCACAATCATGTTTTGACTTTCTTTTCTCAAAGACACATACTTTAGTCTTATCAACATTAATAGTTAATCCCCATTTTTCAGAGTAACGCAAAATACTGTTAACCTGAGCTTGTAAACTAACTGGACTAGTGGTAAATAAAACAAGATCATCAGCGAAAAGAATCATATACTTCGATAAAAACTCTAAATCCGTGTCCGTTAACGATTCCAAATCTATATTTTCTACAATATCATTAATGAAAAGTATGAAGAGAATAGGTGAGAGAGGCTCTCCTTGTTTCAAGCCTATCGAAACATCAAAGAAGTAAGATAAATCAGACTTTTCTGATAGTTTTACGCAAGATTGGACTTTTTGATATATACATCTGATCATATTTAACATTTTACTACTGATACCAGTTTGTAAAAGTTTATACCAAAGTAGATCCCTGTCCACTGTATCGAATGCACGTTTATAATCTATAAAAATACACCAGAGCTTACGGTTTTTTGATAAAACCTTTTGAATTAAAGAATGTAAAATAAAAATAGCATCGACAGTGGAATGGCCATCACGAAATCCAAACTGATTTTCAGTGAAAATTTGCTGTCCTTCGCACCATGAGTTAATGCGATTTCTAAGAATTAAAGAAAAAATTTTTGCAGTTATATTCATAAGAGTTATGCCTCTGTAGTTATCAGGTTGTTGAGGATCACCTTTTTTATATAGGGGAACAATTACTCCTTTAGTCCATGCATCAGGGTAGGAACATGTATCAAAAATATGATTAAAAATAGTGCAAAGATAAGGTGATATAAAACTTTTACATTCAATAAAGAAATCAGCGACATTATGTTCAAGATCACAACTCTTGTTCCTGTGCATAGAAGAAATCACCTTATCAATTTCATACACAGTTATATGTCTGTCCAACTCATCGATGCAATGCGAGCGGATCTCGTTTTCATTGAAAACGTTATCCGTTCGCACTGCATCAGACAAATTTGAAAAATATGCTGCAAAGTCATCTGCCGATATCTATATGGAAAGAAAATTGAAATAGTGCAAGAGTTTAAATACCTCGGAGTAACTTTATATAAAAATGGTAGATGGAACAAAACACAAAAATTGTTTGCTGAAAAAGGATCAAAATCACTTTATAATCTTTATTCAATATTTCGACGTTATGAGTTTACAACAGAAAAGAAATGCCAATTATTCGATTCTTTGATTTTACCAGTACTTCATTTCTCTTCAGAAATATGGGGAACACACAACGCACATGAGATTGAATCAGTACATACTAAATTTTGTAGGAAAATTTTATCGGTAAAAAAATCAACTAACTTAGGTGCCATATATGGCGAATTAGGTAGAGTACCATTATTAGTAAAAAGGGAATGTAATATCATACGATACTGGATTAAAATTCTAAATAGTGAAAATAACACAATCCTAAAACATATATATTTTATGCTAAGAGATGATGCAAATAGCAATGAAAGTTACGGTGGATTAAACTGGGCATTTAATGTAAAAAAGATTTTAGATAAATTAGGCTTATCAAATTTATGGATAAATCAATTAAGTCTTTCTATCAACTTTTCGCAAATAGAACAAAGAATCCTAGATCAATATCAACAAAAATGGTACTCTGAAATAAATAATTCACAAAGGCTATTTTACTACAGAATGTATAAACATCAATTTACATGTGAACAATATCTTAACTCTCAGCTGGACAATAAATTTAAATATAGTTTAACAAGATTTAGGACATCTTCACATGACCTTGAGATTGAAAAAGGGAGATACAATAGAATACGACGGGAAGATAGATTATGTAAATTATGTAATCTAAATCAAATTGAAACCGAATATCACTTTTTATTAATTTGTCCATTCTATAGAGACCTACGATTACAATATATTAAACGCTACTATCAAACATGGCCAAATCTAAAAAAATTTGAAAACTTAATGATCAGTAAAAATAAACAAACTATTATAAATCTTTCTAAATACATCTTTTTTTCCATGAAAGCCAGAAGCATTTTCTTGAGTAATCAATAATTATTTGTATTTCTATATTTATTGTATATATGTCTGTGTGTATATATATGTATGTATATATATGTATACATATGTGTGTATATGTGTGTATATATATATATATATACACAATGTAAAAGACTAAATTTCAAAAGTCAAAGGTTCATTTATATTACCTTTTTGAGGGAGAAGTAAGTCTTTAAGTACACGTGTTACTCTACATATGTGTGTTTATATGTATATATATATATATTACAATGTAAAAGACTAAACTTCAAAAGTCAAATATATACAATGTAAAAGACTAAACTTCAAAAGTCAAAGGTTCATTTATATTACTTTTTTTTGAGAAAGAAGCTAGTCTTTAAGTATATGTGCTACTCTATGATTACAGTCTATGTTCAGATAAGAGTCGAGATCAGAATGCAGAAAGGTTGTATTCTGATCTTGACCCTGTATCACTTCACCAGATATCATTGAATTATATAGTTTCTGGCTGGTAGAATCGGGGTTGGACTGTACTGAACGTGCAGTCGAATCCTGATCCTACACTACCGGCAATGAAAACATGTCTCAAAAGGTTTTTTCTTTTTAAGGGGGTTGATTTAATATAATATATATTTTCACCATTTCAAGTATAAAATAGTTTCTCGCTGTTAATCTCTCATGGCTTTATATTTTCATTTATGTTTGCTAAAAGTATTGTATTACTTACAGCAATAAAATTCTGTTCTGTTCTGTTCTGTTCTGATAATTCGGGCATTGCAGAGCCCGATCTTTTATACTTATTAATATATTTCCAAAATTGCCGTGGAGATTCTTTGCTCAAATTACTAAGTCTACATTTCTCTCTAAAATCAAATTTACGCTTTGTATCTCTTTTGATTTTTATGAAATCTGATCTACTTTTTAAAAATAAGTGTTTGTTTTCATCCGTGGGATTTTTCAAACAATTTCTTTTAGCTGTATAAAATTTAGATTTTGCATTTTTACATTCATGATTAAACCATGATGATTGTTGTTTATAATGCTTTTTATGTGAAAAAGTATGTACCGTCTTTCCACAAAAAGCAAATGAAGTATCATACACTAATTGTGAAAATTCAGTCATACATTGATTTAAATCAGTTTCATTTGTTAAAAGGCGCTCCGTTAGATTGTCAAACAGAAAGCAGTTTTCATTTAAATAGCGGAGAAGTTCTTCCTTTTTGGAACTATTCCATACAATTTTGTCAACACAAGTTTGGTAATCCGTACTAATAGCATAATCAAATTTAGTACGTAACTCAAAATTTAAAGGACTATGATCGGAGAATTCTGTCAATGGAATTACTCGAAAATTGTCAACAAATTGAAAATCAGATTCGCTTGTTATAAGATAATCGACAGTACTATTTATAGATCTATTTCTATGAGTACCATGAAATGTATACTCTCCCTTTTCTAACCTGCCATTAACTATAAATAAATTATTTTCTTTACAAAGAGATAAAAGCTTACGCCCGAAAGTATTTACAATTTTGTCACAATTCATGCGACCAGGTAAGTGATTATCCACGGAGAACGGCAAATCAACAAAGCGATCTAAACCCGCACTCGGAATAAAATCTAAATCTTCTTAACTACATGTATCAAATTAAGATGTGCACATTGTTTGTGATCCATTTCAATGATTTCTCTTGGAGAAATTACCCTTACCCCCATGTTTTTTTTCCATCCTATTTCTCAGCATTATAAGACTTGTTTTTTTTTTGTTTTTTTTTCATGATAATTTCTACAATGTATCATTACTAAATGTACATTCTATAATTATTCAGAAGTTCTTATCTCTGATTTTTTCTGAGTTACATTTATTACCATTTCTCTAATGTACATTTTGCTTAGCTTCTCCCAACTCCTTACACTACCTGTTCATGGATGGATTTTAAAGAAACCATTATTGGAAGCTTTTTTATGAAACGAGAACATATGTTGTATTGGAAATTCTGTGTTGAAAATTATTATTGGTTTTTATGGCCCTTGGTTCTCTTTCGTTTAAAAGACTCTTATATATGTGCGCTTAACATATCAGATAGACAGAAATTTGGTAAAAACTAAAAAGTAGTATTTTAGAATTTCAAAATAATATCTAAGTCTTTATCAATGTGTAGCGTAAATAATTTCTCAGCGCACACATTGATTGTATCATTTCGTAATCTACGTTTATTCAAACAAACTTTTTTGTGCAAAAAGTACGTTAAAACTACACTTATTGTCTGTTTTTATGAAGTACTTTGCTAATCAATCTCAGACGAAATATTACATACTAATCTAAAGACTTTATCACCGATAAATAAATTACTTGTATGTGATAATTATTTTTTTATTCAGTTATTCGAGTGAACTTCTGCAATTTGTACCATTTTCCATGTATTTTAAATCTTTTTTGTATATATGTTACTTTACCCGTCTGCCAGACTTGGACCAGTACTTGATTTTGTTACAAAAATTGACGTCTTATCATTATTTCGACAGACATGCCACGGAATCTGAATACTATGTCTTTTAACTGCAGAGGAATCCACACTAAGAAAAAACGTATATCAGTTTTTCACCATCTTAAAAATTTGAAACATGACATATACTGTTTACAGGATACCCATTTTACTAATGATATGTACAGTACTATATACTCAGAATGGGGTAATGAAATTTTCTTGAGTTGTAATACTTCACAAAGTAGGGGAGTTGCCATATTATTTGGAAATTTGGATTATGAAATACACCAATCACTTTTAGACTCGGACGGAAACTACGTTTTACTTGATTTAACTATTGATGATCACAGGTTTACATTGGCATCAATTTATGGACCAATTCAAGACAATCCACAATTTTATACAAATCTTTTTGAGAAACTAGATTACATTGGTAATGATTCGTTTATGATTTGTGGTGATTTTAATCTAGTTTTAAATCCTGAGTTAGACTATCAAAATTATTAACACATCAATAATAAAAACGCTAGAAATTATATAAGGGAAATTATTGAAGAAAGGCAGCTAATAGACCCATTCCGCGAACTAAACCCCGAAATTAGACTTTATACATGGAGAAAAATTAACCCTATTCAGCAAGCGTGTTTGGACTTTTTTCTTGTTTCAACTGAACTTTCTAGCAATATTGTTAAATCATCTATTGAGCATAGTTACCTTTCTGACCATTCCATCATATCTACAACTTATATATTCAATGAATTTGAATACATTTTTGGCCTTTGGAAACACAATAATTCCTTGCTACAGGACATTGAATATATTCATCCAATTAATAAAAAAAATAGATGATGTCATAGAACAATACGCCCTACCTGTATACAGTAGGGAATCACTGAAAGATATACCTCCTGATATTTTGCAATTTATCATAAATGACCAATTATTCTTAGACACATTACTAATGGAAATAAGGGGGAAGTCAATTTCATACAGTTCTTACAAGAAAAAAAAAAAACATCACGAAAACGCGAAGAAAAAATTAAACAAGAAATTATTTCACTGGAACAAAATTTATCAGAAATTAATACAGAAAGACTAGAACTATTTAAACAAGAGTTAAAACTGATAACAGAAGACAAATTAAAAGGTTCAATGATTAGATCAAAAACAAAGTGGAGTTTAGATGGCGAGAAACCTAGTAGTTTTTTTTTTTTTTTTAGTGGTTTGGAAAAGAAAAATTCGTCAATAAAAACTATCCGTAGAATAGTTAAAGATGATGGTACTGAAGTTTCAAATCAAAAGTAAATTTTAGATGAAGTTAAGAGTTTTTATGCATCACTATATAGCAAAGGCAAATGTATTGTATCTGATAATAGTAACGATGACTTTCTTAACGACTTACACATTCCAACCTTAAATGATCAACAATCAGACGCTATTGGGGGAGAAATTTCAATTCAAGAAGCAGCACTAGTTTTGAAAAATATGAAAAATAACCGTAGTCCTGGAACGTCTGGCTTTAGTGCTGACTTTTACAAAGTCTTTTGGAAAAAAATAGGGCATTTTGTAGTAAGAAGTCTCAATGAAGCATTTTATATAAACAAATTATCCGATACTCAAACACAGAGTTTAATTACGTGCATACCAAAAGGTGACAAACCAAAACAATATATTAAAAATTGGCGTCCAATTACGTTACTTAATACCGTGTATAAAATTGGAAGCGGTGTAATTGCAAACAGAATAAAACCATTACTACCATTTTGAATTAAAAGTGACCAAATTAGTTTCATAAAAGGTCGATATATTGGAGAAAATATTAGACTGATCTACGATATACTCCACTATACTGAGGAAAACAACATACCCGGCATTTTACTTCTAATTGATTTTGAAAAGGCATTTGATTCCCTTTCGTGGTCTTTCATTAATAAAACACTAAATCTTTTTAATTTTGGACCCTCAATACAGAAGTGGTTTAATGTTTTCTACAAAGATGCAAAGTCAGCTGTATCACAGTGTGGATTCCTCTCAGATTTCTTCAAAGTCGAAAGACGTTGTCGTCAAGGAGACCCTTTATCTTGTTACATTTTCATTCTTTGTGCAGAAATTTTATCAATTAAAATTAGATCAAATCCTAAAATAAAAGGTATTAAAATAAATGGCACCGAATACAAACTTTCTCAGTTCGCTGACGACACCAGCATTTGTCTCGATGGTTCAAGTGAGTCCTTAAATGAAACTCTTACCACACTTTCCAAATTTTCAGCAATTTCAGGCCTTAATGTTAACTTTGATAAGACACAGGTTATCTGGATAGGAAAGAAAAAAATACAGCGCCGATACTATCAAAACAAGAGGGAAACTAGTGTGGAATCAGCATCAATTCCAGTTATTAGGCATCATCTTTCATGTCGACTTATCGAAAATGATCAGATTAAATTACAGTAAAAAGATTAACGAAATCGAAGAAACTTTAAGCAAATGGAGACGAAGAATTTTAACACTCATTGGTAAAATAGTCATCTTAAAAAACTTGCTTATTTCAAAGCTTAACCATTTGTTTTAACCCTTCCAAATCCATTAGAACTTGATTTTCGTAAACTTAAAACTCTTTTAAACAAGTTCGTTTATGGTAAATCTTTTAAGGTTAAACAATCAGTGATGATCAAAGATTACAATCAAGGAGGCCTGAAAATGGTTAATTTAGAAGCTTTCGTAAATTCGCTTAAAATTACTTGGATCAGGCGACTAATGACTAGTGAAAGTAAATAGACGGAAATAGTCAAGATGTATGTCGATATTTCTAAACTACCTTTCTGTGGCCAGTGTTTTTTCGAACCAGTTCCAAAAAAAAATGTACCAATAATTTTTGGGCGTAAGCATTTGACGCTTTTTCTAAACTAATCGAAAAGTTACCAGTCAAAAAAAAAAATTTTGAATATCCTTTATTTTTTAATCCAGATATTGTTGTTGGTTTTGAAAGTATTTTCATAAAGTCATGGTTTAAGGCTGGAATTAACTGCATAGGAGATCTGGTAACAATAAATAACACAATTATGGAATATAATGAATTTAAGGCAAAATACCACGTAAAATCTGATTATTTAACATATCAAGGAATTAAAGCATCCCTTCAAAAAGCTTTAAAGAATTAAAACAAACTCAAAAACCCTTCTTCCCGCCTTACCTTAAAGCCTTACTGAATGATAAGAAAGGCTGTAAATCAGTTTATACTTGTTTAAACAATAATAATGAAATTCCAACATGTATAAGGAAATGGGATGAAATCTTGTCCACTAAATTTACTGAAGATGACTGGGAGGCTATTTTCCTCTTACCTTTCTCCGTAACAAGTGATATTAATATAAGATGGTTTCAATTTAGGCTAATCCACAGAATTCTTGGAACAAACAGTTATCTATACAAAATAAATTATGTTGAAAATTCTGTATGCACTTTCTGTAAACAATTTCGAGAAACAATTGAACACATTTTCTGGACATGCCGGTACAGTCAAGCTTTAATTAGAAATATGCTACTAAATCATCACAACATATATACAGAGATCTATTTTTAAATGACATGTTATTTGGATTTATAGAATCCGCATGCAAAATGAAAAATTTGCTGTTAATTCTTTTCAAAATGTACATTTTCAAATGTAGGAACATAAATGTAAAACCATCGATACAAGGAGCAAAAAACTACTTAACATTTCAATACAAAATTTTAAAAAATAAAGTGTTGTTAAGTGAAAAACATGACGAGTCTATAGGACAGTTGGATGTTGTCTGGTCTCCTTTTATAGATATGAATTGTTTTTGAGTATTTAAATGCTGAGGTGCAAAGAAACATCATATTGTACAAATGAATATACAAAACATAACGAAACTGACTACTCTAGAGTCTGGCTGCGGATAATTCTTTTTTTCCCCCTTTTTGTAGTTTTTGTATTTTTTCAACCATACGTTTTTCAATTTTATATTGTCTATTCTTTGTTTGTACTATAAATGTTATTACTCTTACATTATAAAAAACCTGGTGCTGTTGGAGTACTCAGATTATTGATCGATGTTGAAGAGGTTAAACCGGAAATTGTGGATCAGGATCTGAATGAATTTTTGCTCATTCTGATGCTGATCTGCAATATTCGCATAACCAACAAATCGGTACATATTAACTCTACTACACAATCCCGAATTTTAATGACCCTGAGAAAGGGAGTGTTTGAAAACATTGAGGTAAAAGGAGAAAATGCTGTAACCAGCGTTTTATCCTTTTTCCAAAATGTTTACTGCCCTTCCAAATACAAATTTCAAATTTTGAGTCACATTTACTTTGTCGTCTGCAAAGGCGACTGCAAATGTTTTTCAGTTTGGGCAGGGCAAAAACTTTGCCGTTTGTTAAAGTTTTAAGGTGCACGATCGATTTTAAACGTTATTGTAATTTGTGTACTAGTATATTATAGAGAAATTAATGAGGCCCTCTCTGACAGGACCTAAAAAAAAAAACATTGTTATTCTTAATTTTTTGTTTGAAAGTCAAAATCAATACTTTGGATAGAGAAAAGAAATCAGGGACATAGTGCGGATGAATACATAATTTAAAACCACAAAACGAGACTGAGAAAAGTAGTTGGATTGTCTGGTTGAAAATATAGAATTTACAATTAACACTATCTATAAGTGCTTAATGAAAAAAAAAGTAGTTCCTAAATTACAGCAGCGAGTGAAAGTGAAAGTTGATATCGTCACTAGTGATGATATAAAAATTTATTACACTGGGAAATTCAAGGATTTCACTGCTAAGTATATAATAAAATATCAATAATACAGGGTGTCCGGAAAATAAGGTAACACTTTTGTAAATATGTAATATGACTTTGAAAGTCAGACAAAGAAATAGAAATAAATAGACATGTACTGTATAAAATATGTAAATTTTTTGTGTGGTTATTTCATTTATTTTTCATTACAATCCGCATTTTTATACAGATTTCAAATCAGAAGCACCTTTTTGTCATTGGCGTATTTTAGTAATTAATGACGTTTTCAATTTGACGGCCTTTTAAATGAAATTTTCACTCCCTTTAACATGCATTTAATTATCAGTCCTACTGATTTCACTTGAAGGATTATGTCTCGGTTGTTTAGACCTTTGACTTCAACACACTGCAAAGTAGGAAGTCATGCAGGTTGAGGTTGAGGTAGGGACTGTGTGCAAGCCACGATATTTAGCAACGTCTTACCTCCGGATATCCTTTAGATATTACCTTATCATATGCCGTAACACTTTCCTGTATGGACTAAGTGCTTTGCAATGTAGGTGACCTGATTTCAACATGTGCGACTTT
The DNA here is from genome assembly GCA_943736015.1 of Tridacna crocea. Taxonomy (NCBI): domain Eukaryota; kingdom Metazoa; phylum Mollusca; class Bivalvia; order Cardiida; family Cardiidae; genus Tridacna; species Tridacna crocea. Next base: position 41,857,302 of record OX031065.1, read on the forward strand.
TTTCTGTGGGTTTCAAAGGTCAAAGGTCGACAGCCCCAACCGAGGCAGCACAGCCATGCTATTAAAGACCACTTACAGTGAAATAAAGAAGATTGATATTGAAATGTGCGCTGAAGTGATTGACAATTTCATCGGGTATGTTCGGCAAGTAATAATCTGCCGTCTCACTGATAATATGCGTCATTAATTGTAAAATGACGCCAATGACAAGAAAAGGACTTCTGAATGGAAATCTGTGTAAAAGTGCAAAATGTAATGAAATTTGAATTAAATTATCACACAGAAACATACACGTTTTCTTTACATGTATATATATTTTTCTTACCTTTACCTTATAACATAAGCCAAAACATAAAAGTACAAACGTGTTACCTTAGGGCCCTGTCACACTATAACGTTTTGTTCGACGTTTGGTTGCGTTTTAGAAAATTTGAGAAACGCCCGGGATCATCGACGTTCTTCATATATAAGTTTATAGGTCAACGATGTTGTAACGTTCTTGTAACGCTTATGTAACGCTCAACCAACGTTCACTCAGCATCAGGTGACGTTTGTGGTCGAAAATAGCAGCAAAACCTAGCGTTCCATTGCGTTCACAGCGCTTTGGTAGCGTTCTCATAGCGTCCACAGCGCTTTGATAGCGTTCTCATAGCGTTTTGGTAGCGTCTGCCTTGCGTCCAGGTAACGTTTCATTGTTTATTTCGTCGTCCAACCAGCGTCCTCGACGTTTGTCTAGCGTCTAGCTGACGCTCTCGTCGTTTCCACAGCGTCTGCCTATCGCTCCTGTAGCGTTCGAGTAACGCGTGGAGCGTTTGTGTAACGTTCCTATTACGTTTCGCTAACCTGCGGCTGGACGCGCAGGATAAAAGGTTCCTCTGCTTCTTGGCTTCCTTGGTCGCAGTATTGGCGTGGGTCATTTTGTAATGGGGATCATTTCTGTGCATTGCACCGGCAACAACCTGTGTGTCTTCCATATTAAAGCCATCTCTCCAGGCACCAGGCACAAAGTCTTCTTCTGGACCTTCTGGCTGGTTCAGCTGTTTTTTCTGTAGCGTTGGATATCTGACCCACATCAAGTTGTAAAGGACCAAGCAGGTCTTCACTATCAGCTTCACAGTCTCTGACTTGTGCTGCATAGTGCCCAGAATCACCTGGAACCTGTTGGCAAGGATCCCAAAAGGCGTTCTCCACGACCCTCCTGGCTCTCGACAGTCTGTAGTTGAAAATGAGCTCCTCCTGTGATAGACCACGTGGACTGTGGGGCTTCATCATTTAGTCTCTCAGAGCAAGGGCGTCATCAGCAATGAAGAAGTATGGAACATCTGTAGTGACTTGCGGGAGAGGTATAGGCTTTGGAAACCCAAGCAGGTCTTCTTCAGCTCCATGTTTCAGCTCACTGGAGTTGTAGATCTGGGCATCGGATGCTGATCCCAGGCCTCCAAGATCTGCCCACAGGAACTTGTAGTCAGAATCCACAAGGGCCAGCAACACGATAGAATAGAACCCCTTGTAGTTGTAGTAAAAGGAGCTACTGTTTGCAGGAGCCACTGGCTGCAGGACATCTAATGGCCACATGCTGCCATCTAGTGTTCCCAGGACATGGGGGAAGTTCCACCTTTGATAGAATCTGTCAGCAACTTCTTTCCACTCCTCTTGCGTAATAGGGCAGCTCAGCATCTCATCCAGGTACTCGTCCAGTATGGCATGGCAAACCTCTCTGACCACCAGTGACTGTGTATTGTGAGGTACTCTCCAGCCAAACTTCTGCCAAGCATAGCTGTCACCAGAGGCAAGGTGCCGCAAAGTCAGGGCCAGCTTCATACCAGGGTCGAGGGCCGGTCTAAAGCGAGTGTCCTTTTTGGTGATCCTGGGACCAACTCTCTGTCTCAGCTCATCAAACATCTCTGGTGGCATGCGTAGGAAGTTGTGGAAGGAGGCTTGGTCTTCAGCTCTCAGTTCAGCCATCAGTTTGTCATAAACACCAAACTGTGGTCGCCTTCCTATCCAGGGTCTCACCCAGCTCTGTCTCCTTCTCCTCTTCCTTTTTTTCTTTGATTCTGCCTTGGACATCTTAACCTGGTGCAATGCCAACTACAGGAGGTTGTTGTGATGCATGAAAGCAGCAACAGCATACTGGTATTCCTCTTGGTCTGTCATTATTCTGAAGTCTTCACTGTGTGAAAATTCCAAGAGGACTGTCGGTGGCCTCTGCAAGCCGCTTATATATGGAAAATGCCTGCCAAATGCTCATAAACGCTACCAGTAGGTTACAGGCGCGTTACAAGGACGTTACATGGACGTTACACGAACGCTGGAAAAATTCAGAACGCTGACAGACGTTAGAAAGACGTTGAAAGATCGCTACATAAGTGTCCAGGGAACGTCCTGACTTTCGACTATCGTTCAGGTAACCCCCGCAAACTTTCGTGTGACGTTCCTCTGGCGTGTAAGTAGGGTTTTGATAGAACGTCCTGAATTTTTGTGCACACCCAAAACTATTTTTCACCCTCAGCGTTCGCCGACGTCCCTCGACTTTTCCCAACGTTTGCCGACGCTCGTCTAACTTCCTTGTAACTTTTTTCTAACATTCTCGACGTTTCTCTGCGTTTTGCGGCACGTTACTCGAACGCTGGTGAGAACGTCGGAGTGTGACAGGCCTCTTAATCTGTAAATGCGAACAAAAGCAAAATAACAGCGGGCATAGAAAGTGAAACGCAAAGAACGTGCAGTCTACTCTTGGATCTACGCTGTCCGTTGAGCAGACATTTTCTCAAAAGAATAACTTTGAAATTGCAATATTGGTTATTGTATATTGTTGTCTGAACACTTTCAATTATTCAGTAAGCTGAAGTTAAATGTCGGCACACGGTATGAAATACATGTATTTCCCTGACCATTCGGGACATGTGCCGAGTGATGCCAAGGGTAAAAATATTTATCTACTTTATATAAACGATGTTGACCTGGGTCAGGTTAAATGAAGTAAGTAATAAATCAAAAGCTCAACGTACTTGCCGTAATGGAGTTTAACAATTAAGCCTATTGCAATTCTTGCATATTGGTTTCAACTGTTAACCGTCTTAGATTTGCTTTCTTGAGTGAAGCAGTTTTCAAGATCATTTCATTGTATCGTGGTCACTAGTGCTTTTGGGGATTTCTTCTACCAGCACATTAGACAATATTCTCCCCTAAGTCACCAGCATCTTTCTTACCTCAAAATCGTCGCAGAACTAGGCAGCGGTAAGAGAGAAATGAAGCGTGTCTCAGTGATTGGGATTAGTACGTGCTTTCATTAGGGGAGAAGGAAAAAGATGAGTTATTCGACCATGTTAAGAATGCTGGTAAAAAAAAATTGTCATAACTGCATCAAACTTATATTTTCAGGACAATTCTGTAGAAGAAATGCATCTCTGTCAGTGTAACTTTAAAGTGCTGTTCTTCACATTTTAACTAGTTTTGAATACCACCCACTACTACAGACTAACTATTTCGCCATATCATGATGTATTATTTCCAGATAAATTAAGAGATAAATACAGCAATATGAAATATGCGCATCAACGGATATACGATCACCAAATTGTCGTGAAAACATCAAAGCCCTGACAGCAATGTCAGACTAGCGAATGTGGAATTAACAACCTTGGTTACTATAAAACTAGGTGGGCCCATACAAAATTAAAAAAAATTGGCAAAATCCGGTTTTAAAGTCTCATTTACACATGTCAGAGTAGGAAATGCCTTGAAAAATATCTTTGCTGGTCTTTAATTAGGAAAACAAAATAAAGGATACGAGTACACGAATTTAAGTTGGCATTTTAATATTCTCTAGAGTTTACTTTCACATGAACTTTTTTATGTTTTTACACTTTCTTATCTGTTCAGCGTAATCTTAGCTGGACCAACAACACCTGAGAATATTACGAGGATGAAAAGCGTTTTGCATGTTTTCATGTAAATGTGTATTACTTGCTTTTGAAAAGACTTTTGGGAGAATATCTTGTTTCTTTCTAGTTAAGTGAAGTATAAAGATCTTACGACTTGGTCTTCACGAACTCTGGTGTCGTAAAGATTTAAAGCGGCCTTCTGATAATTTTGTGGGTATCTTTTTATTCATTTTGTTTGTTTGTTTTTGTTCGTTTGTTTGATAGATCTTATCAAGGAGATGTGAAATGCATAAGAATTATATTTCATGCTAGAATAATTTAGGCTTTATTGACATTTGCTATTTTTCATACTTAGATTTTGTCCAGAGCATATCTGCAGTACATGATCTATAAACATGAAACTTCACAGGTTGATAGGTGACATTGAGGACGTTAGCTGCGTCTTTTTCGTGGGATCAAGAATGGCGTCAGTGTACATATTTCAAAATGATCCCGTATAATCGATGCATGTTTATTGGCCACATGCATTTTCAGGAAACCTTTTTTAATTCTTTAAAGTTAAATTTTCCAAGTTAATACTCCTAGAAACTTCAAAATTTTATTATACTGTCTCTGCAAACTTGAAACGTCAAGGCACTTAGTCATATTTGAATACGATCCTAGATAATCTAAGCATGTCGATTGAATATGTCATATTCCAAGGAACCTTACTAAAATTTGGTGCAAATCTAAAAATAACATGAAGGGCCACATTAGACCATTAGGAAAATTCCACTGTTTTCTTTTTCCTACATTTGTCTTTCCTCTTTAGTGGTAATTTACTAGCTATCCTCCCTACTTTATTCAGTGATGTATCATTTTTGAAGTGTGACCAGTTTGAATGTAAAAATCTGAACCACTCCTCCCCCCCCCCCCCCCACCCCCCATTCTTCTGAATAGGATGACGAGAAATGACAAGATCGTGCAATGGAGTGGGCAGAATAACTTGGATTCGTCCCCCATTGTTCTTACCAACTCACTCATGCAGTCTTTTCAATGTTTCTCTGATTAAATTGTCCGCCCAAACGCTGTCTCCCACTCCGGATAAAATTCAATATACTGTTCGTGAAACGTAAGCCGTCGACAATATTCCCGCCATCCCTTGAGCCTGAAGGATGAAAAGTGAACTCCTTTCTCTGTAAACACGAAGTTTTCTCACTCCTCAAATAAACAACTTTTGAAAACATTGTGGGAGGAAGGAAAATTGTTGATCTATAATTAATAATTTCATGTACTTCTTCTCCTGCAAGGTATTATGTTTTGTCAGAGACTTTTCTTTTCTTCCTCCGCATATTTCGTGTTTAGGTTGGCAGTTCTAGTATGCTGTTTGTCTTAGCCCTTTACCACACAATACCGAATTTTAACGACCCCGTAGACAAACCCTTTGAAAACATTGTGGGAAAAGGAGAAAATGCTGGTTACCAGCATTTTCTCCTTTTCCCACAATGTTTTATAACCTATCATAGACAAATTCCATTATTTGAGTCAGATTGATATTGTCGTCTGCAAATGCTTTCAATTTGAACAGGTCTGAAATTTTATCGTTTGGTAAAGGATTAAATTGTAATGGAATTTATTCTTTACAATTTGCCTTTGCTAATGACAAATGCTGTTCAACTGATGCCCGTCTTCATCAAAATAGTTGAAACATTGTGAAAATTTGAGGAAGTGCTCGTTGCCGGCGTTTTTTCCTTTTCCCTCCCAGATTTCGGAAGCCATTGTCCCCAAGGACATTAAAACACGTGTTGTGATGGGCTAAAATTGGATGCGTGGGCAGAGATTGTTACAAACAGCTCCGCATATGTTTACGCCCAAGCATCAGTTTAAAACCTTTATACATCAAACAGTTTCTATAAACAGTTATCGTTCGGCGTATTGTTACACGAATCAACTGGCAAAGGTGAAGGTAATTTTGTCTGCATGTTCTGTCTGTACTTTGATTTTTTACCTGAGACAATAGAGTTACAGCCTTTAATCCAGTATCACACAATCCCTACTTTTGACGACCCTGGGTAAGAAAGCTTTTGAAAACATCGTTGGAAAAGGAGAAAATGCTGGTAACCAGCATTTTCTCCTTTTCCAACAATGTTTTCTACCCTGTTCAAATCAAATTTCAATTTTTGATTCACATTTATATTGTCATCTGCAAGCGCTTTGAAATAGGACTGGTCCAAAATTTTGTCATTTGATAAAGAGTTAAATGAAAGCATGTGCTGGTTTCAGAGTTGACATTTGTCCTAGAAAGGGTAGCAAAAAAATGATTTGACCAATAAGATTCGTCAAAAGCGACTTATGAGATGAACTTGAGCTTTCAAAACTATTTTTAGGATCTCACTGTTATTGCAAAACTTAGAGGCCTATCTAACTTTTATTCACGGCGGGGAATCACGTGACACAACAACAAAAAGAATGACCGACATTTGAAGAAATTCCCCCACTTCAGGTAAGAAAATCTTCAATAATTCCGTTAATACGTGACCGATTGGAATTTGGTTTGAAGCAGAGAAGGCGGAGGGACTCCGGGGATTTTGCTTGATGTGTTAGATCTTTTAAACAATACCTGATAAAAAAGTTATTGACGAGCAAACAAATTATCCAGGGTAAAAAAATTGTTTGCTCGTCAATAACTTTTTTATCGGATGTTGTGTAAAAAATCTAACACATCAAGCAAATCCCTGGAGTCCTTCCGCCTTCTCTGCTTCAAACCAAATTCCAATCGGTCACGTATTAACGGAATTATTGAAGATTTTCTTACCTCAAGTTGGGGAATTTTTTCAAATGTCGGGTCATTTTTGTTGTTGTTGTTGTGTCACGTGATTCCCCGCCGTGTTTAGTGGTCAATCAGATTCGTTCACTCTTTTCTCTGCAGTATTAAAATTTCTATTTCGGGATGGGGATAGGAAAACTTGTCCGCTTCCAAAATTTCGACCTGTATGATTCCTTTAGTATTAACCCTTTACCACACGATTCCGGGTTTTAGCACGAAGAAGGCTTCTGAAACCATTGTGGAAAAAGGACAAAATACAGATAACTAGCATTTTCTCCTTTTCGCACAGTGTTTTTCTAACTTATCACTGACAAATCGCATTATTTGAGTTACAGTTGTGCTGTTGCTTCCAAGTGTTCTCTATGTAAATGACTTTAGAATGTCTTTGTGTGATCAACAGTTCATCCATTTTCTCCGTTCCGTGTATCATGAGTTATCGCAGAACACGTTAAAATTCTTCCGTTCGAGATCAAGATGTGAAATTACTGACAACTGACTGTTGATGGTGGTCGGCTGCTAATTTACAGTTGGACCACTTGTCCTTTGAATAAGTTATTCAGGATGAACCTTTTCAAAAACCATCTGACGTCCATTGATACCCTATACGCCTACACCATCCCCTGTGAGATTTCAGAGTGCTGTTATAAAAATAGTAAGCTCTTAGCTATATGAAACAGGTTTGTTTCACTTTCTGGTAAAATTCAAGATCAAGGATTGCTTGCAACACGCAAGCCTAGGGCAATCGCACATTTCCGTAATATGTCGTCTCGGACCAGGGTGCGCAGTCCGCGCAGGCTAATCCGAGACGGCACTTTACGACTACATTAGATTTTGTGCAAAGGTAGACTTTCGTAAAACAGAATTATTCATAACAACGGAAAGTGCCGTATCGGATTAGCCTGCGCGGACTGCGAAGGCTGATCCGAAACGGCACTTTTTTGTAAATGTCCGAAAGTCCCTTTTTGCGTGTTGAAGGACATATACGAATGGGTTGATCGTTGTGATTTTAGTTACCTTTGTAATTTTTATCGTAAAAGATGAGAGAAAATAGAGAACCATGGTTCAAAAACAAGGTCAAGCATAACAACATCTCTTCGCCTTTCTGTTATTGATGTCCTCCAACATATCCGGCCTGGCGCTTTTGATTCTTATTTTTTGCCACTTTTGTTTTCCCCTCGAATCATTTAGATTATCATCAGAAGGTAAACTTAACAATCCATGACATTATTTTATATTTCAAAACGGCACTATCTGCATAAATCAGGGGTTGATACTCGGTAGTTCGGTAGTATATGACATTGGCACACGGGACTACTTTGTGCCAGGTTTTAGAAAAAAATATATAGAAGTGTAATGCGACCGAATAACAGTACAGGTATGACACTAACTTTTGAACATTAATTCGCTTCTGTAGTTACCTAGTTTACTTTTCATAACACTGTGCATACATTACTTTTCATAACAATGTTGTGGTAGTGCTTTGAAAACGGTGTAGGTTAAAGAGCAATTACTTATTATAACAACAGCTTCTTTTTACGCTATCTTTTCGACACATTCAATGTCTTTTGTTACGAACAAAGTCCGTGTCAAAGAAACAAATGAACAAATTCATAGCAGAAATACAGGTACCGGGAAAGATTCGAACCAACAATATCCGGACGAAAGGCAAACACCATAATCACTTAGCTATAAAGGGAATTCTCCCTAACGCAGCTCTTAGGTATTGTAATTAACCCATTACCAAACGACAATATTTTAGACTGGTCCAAATTGAAAGCATTTGCAGACGACAAAATAAAAGTGACTGAAAATTTGAAATTTGTTTTGTGAAGGGTAGAAAACGTTGTGGGAAAAGGAGAAAATGCTGGTTACCATGCTTGAAGGAGTAATCTCCCGTAACACAACCCCTCTTAAAGTATTTATTACTGCCTTATAGCTTTACGAGACAGAGAGTCCTTTTTTGGACAACGAATGGAATGAAGGTCTCAGTGGCCAATACTGGACGAGCCCCCACCTTACGAACCAAGTCCGTAACAAAGAAACAAATACAAAAATGCCGGGACCGGAGCATAGGTTACCCGGACTAAAGGCCAACATCATAAAGAGAATTTTCCCTAACGCAGTCGTAGGTATTGTATTTAAACCAGGATGAAGCCATGCATGGAGGGCTCATCTCCCTTAACCCTTTCCCAAACGACACTGTTGGACCAGACCAAATTGGAAGCATTTGCAGACGACAATTCAACTCTTGCTGGAAAGATGACTTCTGTCTATGAAATGGTAGAAAACATTGTGGGAAAAGAAGAAAATGCTGGTTACCAGCATTTTCTCCTTTTCCCACAATGTTTTCAAAAGGCTACTATTCTAGACCCGTAAAAACAAGGGATTGTTTGGGTAAGGGTTAATAAAGGAAACTGTAAGGAAATCTCAAGTGTCTAGGCTGCTGATTTCACAAGATTACGTTTCCTATACTTTCACAAGAGGATCATCTATGACCACGACAATAGTTCTTTTTTTGGGGCGTCGCTAGTAACTTTATACTGTGTTGAAAATGGGTTGGACCAAATGCTAGGAAAAAAATCGTCCGTTTTGTTCCTACGCCTGCAATTCCGTATAAAATATGTAAAGTATTATTTTCTATAATGTCCCTCTTCAAAAATATACAAATACCTCACCCTTTTACCAAACAATCGAACTGTGTCTCAATAATTAAACGCTGAGGGAAGAGAAGAAAATGCTGGTTACCAGCATTTTCTTCTTTTTCCAGCAGTGTTTTCTACACTTTCATACACAGATCTGGTCATTTGAGCCAAATCGTATTTGTCGTCTGCTCATCCTTTCAGTTTTGAAAGATCTAAAATTCTGTCGTCTGGTAAATGGCAAAAAGATACGCAAACTCACTTCTGACTAAGTAATGCGTGGGACTTTTTATTAATCATTAATAATGCTTGTTACGATGCAAATTTGCTGCAGTAGTTCAGTGTATCACCACCATCCCTTTCATCTGACTATCTCTAGCGATTGTCTTTTTTGCAACTTTTAGCTGACCTCTTTCCAGAAAATCGTGGCTGAAGGAGCTTGTACCCATAACGAGCTTTCAATATCTTGTATTTCAAAGAGAGGCTATTCGGAAACTTCATAATTTCATCAAATTTAAAAACGAATCATCGTTGAATGATTCAAGCCTGCAAACCTTTTTTAAGAAAGACATACAGTAAAAATAAATGTACAGTGGTATTTCCTTTATAGGCTATTTCCTTAATAGGCTACCCAGCCTCTTCAATTAGTTTTCGTTTACTGGTCGGAAATTAGCTGAAGTTTGTTGGAGTACCAATTGACCAACAACACACGTCGGTAATAAGCGATCATTTTCAAATTTTTTAAGTGCTATGACGTCATGTATGATGTCAAAAAATATAGATCCAGTTACCGATTGCACAGTGCTGGCACCAAACCAGCCTTCTGTTTGAAAGTCATGTTTACACTTTTTAATTGCATGTAACCGTCCAATTTTCCTATGTTTGAGAGATAAGTATATTTGGTTTCTTTTTATTCATCTGTCAAAATAAAATTGTTATCCGAATAAAGATCTAAAAAAAACCCGTTTGAGGCTCGAATTTATCGCTTTAACGTTATCATAGTCTTATTGTTATTAGCATATGCAATATGGCTCTTTTTGAAAAAAAAAAAAGCATTTCGATGAAAATGATAATTAATCATCTATTTCTGTCGGCTGGTTCCTAAATTATTCATGCGAAATATGGCGGCTTTACAACTTGACTATTCAAAGAATTGCAGCCAAGGAAGCTTCGTTCTTTATTTGCACAGTGCTTGCGCTACACTCAAAATGTTTTAAAGTCATTTAGTACAGCTATAGTACAGTTATTGACATCTTTTCTAGGTTTCATTAGGCTACGCATGTAGTCTGCAATGTTTTCTCATGAAAACCAACTTTTCGAATTGTGAAGGATCAAGAAATCTAAGGAAGGTTCCTCTTGCTACTTAAAAACTAATTACATGTCCGAGAACCATTCTTTCCCACGATTCCGACGGATTTTTATGGATAAAAAGGAGCTTATGGGTCTACAAAACGTGTGATGATATGGTTAGGTTCGATGCATCTCGGAAATGCAGTGAACTTTTCCCCGTTCATCACTCAAGTTATGATTTCTCCAGGAAAAATTAAAGAACATCTTTTTTTTCAACCCTGCACAGCACAGTCCCTACTTTTGACGACCCTAACAAAAGAAGCCTCTTGAAAACATTATGGGAAAAGGAGAAAATGCTGGTTTTCTACCATTCCCAAATCAAATTTCAATTTTTGATACACATTTATTTTGTCGTCTGCAAATGCTTTCAATTTAGGATAGTCCAAAATTTTGTCGTTTGATAAAAATTGAAACAGCCAATTGTTTTGAAACTACTTGTTACAATAGTTAGGTTTGTATAAAGCAGACGTAAAATCTCCATCCGGTAGGCCTATACTATTTATCTATTTATTTATTTGTTCGTTTATTTATTCGTGTATTTTGAACCTTATCTCGACTCTAGCCTGAAAACAAACAACATGTATAATCTATCTAAATTAGATTCTTTTTTACGATTATTCTTATAGCCGTTTAAGTATTGCAGCACCCATAGTCTATCGGAGGAACGGTCAGACAGGTGGACAAATTAAGCCTTAAAGTGCTGAATTAAAACAAGAGACATATTTAAATAGGAAAAAACATCTGAAATATTGCTGAACCAAGGTTATTTTTGCAAGAATATGAAACAAAATAGTGGACAGTGTAGATCCAAGATCAGACTGCACGTTCTGTGCAGTCTGATCTTGATCTACACTGTCCACAAAAACAAGTTAAGTTGATTCCAGCGCTTTAAGTGTTAAAGACTACACGACAAAGGGCCCTAGATAATTATATAGCTACAGCCAAAGTAATTAAACCGACGGAGTCTAATAAGAAGTACTAAAGGTTGAGCAATGTAAATATAGAAATAAGTCACGGTCTGAAAAAGGGGAGTTTAATGTATTTCTGCAAAGCATTGTACCATGGTACCAAGTAAGCCATCACATAATCAGGGATCCATAAAATACCACTTTGTCTAACAGCCGATTGAATCATAATGTATACCGGTACTTTGACATGCAGAAATTATACCAAAAGGGAAAAAAAAGTATTGAGTCAATAATTTTTGCATCTCCATTGAGCCCCCTTTTTCACAGAGCATTGTACAAATAAAGAACCCTCCCCGCGGAACAAATTATCCATTATAGACAGCACGGTGTCGTTATTCATTGTCAGACCGAGTATGTTGTCAACAGATTCCGTTGCGCTAAATGACACTGTCGCGACGTGACGTAATTACTGGGGTCCCTTGAGGGGATTTGTTTTGAAGCGGAAACTTGACCATTTGTGAATAATTTTGGAATATTTAAGTATTGATATTTTAATATATTTAAGGTACCACACAATCTCGAGTTTTAAACGGCTTTGACAGTTTTTGAAAACTTTGACCGAAAAGTAGAAGATGCCGGTAACCAGCATTTTCTCCTTGTCCTATACCATGTCTTCTACCGTTTGAAAACCATTTTCATGTTCTGAGTTACATTTAATTTCTCGTGTACAAGTGTTTTCCAGAGTTTTAACGACTTTGGCCAATGCGGCTTGTGAAAACATTGTTGGAAAAGAAGACACGCTTATAAAAATCATTTTCTACTTTCCCCCGATTTGATTTTAACCATGAAAACCATATCTCAATATGTCAACCTTTTTTCATTTGTCAGCTGCGAATGATATCGTTCTGGACGAGCCAGTCTGATTTTTGTCGTTTAGCAAAGAGTCAGTTAGATATCCATGTTAAACTGTATGTGGTAGAATATTATTTTTCATTGCACCTTGATTTTTAATTAATATGCTTTTATTAACATTTTTTTTGCACTGTTCTACAAATCTACTTTTCGGTGCTTTGATGCCCTTAATCTGTTCAGTAACTGAGATGAAATTTCAAGTTGATAGTAAAACCCTTAATTTTGCCATTTCAAGGTTTTTTGGGGTTTTCTTTTTTTTTTTCATTTTTTTGAAAGAAGGATATTTCCTAATCGGGAAGAGTAGATATAAGATCATATGCCATAAAAGTGGTGTTAACGGTTTTAAGGTAAGAGACTCCTTATGAAAAACAGCTTTTTCCACCATAAAACTATCCTACAAAATTTTCTATCATTAAGAATGGGTTTGATTGTACTACTTTAAGCGAGCCACTTTTTCCTTCTTAGAATTATCATTTATGAATCTAGAAACCACTACAGGCACATCACATAGGTAGATAATAATTACCTCCCTTTCCAGGAAACTAGCAAAAAATCAACAAATCATTTCAGGATAGCAACAAGAGAAAAAGAAGACGCAAGAGCGTCAAAGGTCGCCCGAAAATGATTTTTTTTTCTTTCCATTATTAAACAAATATGCAGTCAAGAGAATATATCCGACTTCAATTTTTTTAGTTATTCTTCATTTGAGAAAAAAGTAGATATTGTTTTCTAATAAATTGACATGACAATAGTGACCTACATTGTCATATAACCAACTGTCAAGATAAAGTATGGGTTTTCGAGCTGGAAAACGTTCAAATGCCCCATTTACATTTTATGCTACTTTTATGTCTATTTTCAATTTAGCCATCTGAGAATAACTGCATAACGAAAATAAAAATGCGACAAATATATTTTTTCAGCCATGATTACAAAAATATTGTATTTCGTTTATAACTGGAGATATAATTGGTCAATGAGTACAAATAAAATAAACGTATTTGAAACCATACGTGGTTACCAAATACTTTACTTTACAACTTATATCACAGTAAATTATATTTCCAATGCGAATTTTGTTTTTCCATTGCGCCTATCCCGCGCAATAAAAATTTGAAATGAAGTTTTATTATCTGGGTACTCAATAGATATTGGGAAAAAGTTTCAGTTTATTTAACTTATATCTTGTAACTTAACACATAATCTTTATTTTGCACACCAAATGACAAAATTTTAGAACAATCCGAAATATCTGAGGACGGTGTAGATCAAGATCAGACTTACCAAAATTACAATCTGATCCTAGATTCACGCAATCTAATATACGGGTATATAAAATGATACATGTAACCAAAGCCGATCAGTGAAATATCTGAAGAGGGTGTAGATCAAGATCAGACTTACCAAAACTGAAGTCTGATCCTAGATTCACGAAGTCTAATGCATGTTAGCTGATATATAAATCAAGTTATTATCCATTTTAAAATTCAATCTGAACTTTAAGACCTGTATTGGGTGCATTATATAGTACTTGTTCGAACTTGGTAATTTTTCCATTTCCCCTTCTGAGATTACCTGCTTAAAGAAGGAAATATTGCTACAAATATATTTTTTTAACAGTTAAAACTTTATATTTCAATATTCCTGCAGATATACCCTAGGAAAGATATACGAGTACAAATACACACGTTTGAAATCATACATAATATTATTTACTTTATATAGTAACAAATGTATAATGTCTATTGCGTACAAGTTTTCTTTTCCATTGCGCCAGTCCCGCACAAAGGAAATTTAACCCTTTCCCAAACAAGCCCTGGTTTTTACGGATCTAGAATAGTAGCCTTTTGAAAACATTGTGGGAAAAGAAGAAAATGCTGGTAACCAGCATTTTCTGCTATTCCCACAATGTTTTCTACCCTATCATAGACAGAAATCATCTTTTCAGCAAGAGTTTAAATTTCGTCTTCTAATGCTTTCAATTTGGTCTAGTCCAAAAGTTTGTCGTTTGGAAAGGGTTCAAAGGTTTTAACATTAGTACTTATAAGCATAAAGAAATTCTAATCATTTTCCTCAATTAACTACCCATAAGAAAATACATTAAAGACCTGTAACACTTTAGGTACAATATACTGTTGGTAATTTTTTCATTTCGCCATCTAGGAATACGTGCATAAAGGAAAAATATCACTACAAGTACATTTTTTTCAGCGGTACAAAAACATAATTTTTGGTTTTTACTTGTAAATTACCTTTAATGGGAAGAAAAAATCAAATCATTATTGTTATTTTATTTAATAAACAGGCATGATATATTTCCATGCGTATTTTCTTTTCCATTCCGTCCATTGCTCTAAAATATTTCCATTCCGCTCTTTAGGCCTGCCGGTAAAGAGTCATTATCTCCCGCTAGATGGCAATACTCGAATCATCGAAGAATATGACATGCACAGACAACGGTAGAAAGTAGGAGTAGTTCTGCATTTCCATTGGTTCCTAAGATCATGTGACTGGACGAGTTCATTTGCGTTAAAAATAGATGGATTCTGCACAAGAACATTAATTGTTTCACAAAATGTTGCGCAGCAGACCGTTAATCATTCTTTCACGATTCTTTATCGGTTTAAAAACAAGTAAACAACCTCAAAAAAGGTGAAGAAAACCCCACACAACAATTTCACATACATTCACACCTATTTTACCAAATTAAACCTGGCGAATATGATGAAAGATTTTAACCGGAAGTACCTACACTCTCCATGAACATCTCTTCCGAACTATATTAAATATAAGGTCGCCGGCTTCTGCCGGGCGACCAATAAAAGAATTTCTGTCCGGTTAAAAATATTCAAGAGTATTATGTCAGTATAAATCCTTGGTCATTAACTGATAATAGAATTGTCCCGTGTTGCACCAGAAGCGTTGGAGGAAGGGTTTTACTTGAAATCTGTTGTTTTTTTACCATTGAATGATTACTGTTCTCTGTCAAAAATGTTTTTAGACAATCCTTTCATAGTCACGTTTATTTATGCTTTCACTATGAACAATTCTAAATATCTTATGTTTGGTAAAAAGATAATGCTGGGTGTGTAAGAATCGTGAAACAAACAAGCATGATGCAATTTCCGGTGTACTGGAGGGAAGGACAGGGCAAGAAGGTCATTTACCCTATATTCTCCATCGCTTTCAAACTTGCACTCATGATGAGATATACTGTTTTTCGGACATACAAATTAATTCAAATGCCAAAAAAACCTCGACCTTTTTTGCCCACGTGCGTAGGATTTAGTAGCGGAAGGCTTATATGAAGGATGAAAGATCAGACTGCACAGATCTAAGCCGTCCTCAACAACTATGTGTATAGCTTTTGAGCTCTTCAACATTTACATATAGCAGACAGGAATAAATGTAATTGGCATGCGTAAAAGAAATATTAACGCAACGGTCTAGCAAAAGGCTAGGAAGGGCCGTTTAGAATCATGGGATTGTGTGAAAAAAATGTATATGAGCCATGCCTTATTAAACAGAGGTTTTGTGCATATGTAAAAAGTATCGACTCCTGTCAGGTTAACCCTTTCCCAAACAATCCCTGGTTTTTACGGGTCAGGAATAGAAGCCTTTTGAAAACATTGTAGGAAAAGGAGAAAATGCTGGTAACCAGCATTTTCTCCTTTTCCCACAATGTTTTCTACCCTATCATATAGAAAAATCATCTTTTTAGCAACTGTTAATTTGTCATCTGCAAAATGCTTTCAATTTGGCCTGGTCCAAAATTTGCCGTTTGGAAAAGGATTAAGCAGTCCTCTTAGGCTGACACCGTAGTACGGGAGACCACTCCTTCATGCATGGCTTCATCCCGGTGTCAATCCAATACCTATAACAACTGCATAAAGGAAAATTTTCTTTAGCTCAGTGGTTAAAGTGTTAGCCTTCCGTCCGGGCGTTCTAGGTTCGAATCCTGGCTGGTCCCTGTGTCTCTGATATGCATTTGTTCATTTGTTTCTTTGTTATGGACTTTGTTCGTATAAGATGTGGGCTCGTGCGGGATTGGCCATTAATCCAATTTGTTGTCCAAAAACGGACTTCTGCCAAATTAGGCCTTGAGTCATCAATAAATGACAACACGTTACCAAACAACAACATTCTATACTGGTCCCAATTGAAAGCACTTGCAGACAAAAAAAAAAAAAACGCAACTCAGAAATTGAAATTTGTTTTCAGCAGGATAGAAAACATTGCAGGAAAAAGTAAGAATGCTGTGCTTAGTACCGGTTAACTCTTTACCAAAAAACATACTTTTATTAGACTCGTTAAGACTGAAAGCGTTTGCAGACAACAAAATCTATGCAACTACAACATTTAAGTTTGCTCTGGGTATGGTAGAAAACAGTGGGAAAAGGAGAAAATGCTGGTTACCAGCATTTTCTCTTTTTTCCCACGATGTTTTCAAAAGTCTTCTTCCTCAAGGTCGTGAAAACCATGGATTGTTTGGTAAAGGGTTAATTAAACTTTAGGACCACGTGAATAGATGCAGTGGCTGTCTTGATATAAAATAAATGATACTGATACAGTTCCTAATACAATACAAAGTACAGAAACCATACTATACATACTACGAAGAATTCTTGAACCGAGGCAGTCTCCGTCGCAGTTCTCTCCCTTGTTAAAGTTCGGAAAATATCGTTTTATTCTCGTTAACAAGAAACTATTTTGAAATAACCATTAGGTTACTGAATGTAATACCAACCCGACTTCATGACAGCAGATGCAAATCAGACGGAAAAAATTAGGCATTCTGATCATGGCCTTACAAAGCTCGATATGATGTAATTATTCGACTGAAAAGAACTTTGGAAATCACAAAGTTTTAATCATTAAAGTTGTTAATATTATGTGGAAGTTTTTATTTGGTTTATTAACTTAAGTTAAAATCCTTACCACGTAATCCGTTCTTTTAGCTACCTTTAGCAAGAAAACTCTTTAAAAAATTATGGAAAGGAAGAAAATGCTGGTGTTCAGCAATTTCTCCTATTTCCATCATGGATGTTTTCTATCCTTTTAACCTATTATCACACAATCCCTACTTTTGACAACCCGGAAAGAGAAGCCTTTAGAAAACATTGTGGGAAAAGAAGAATATGCTTGTAACCAGCATTTTCTCCTTTTCCAACTATGTTTTCTACCCTTCACAAAATAAATTTCAAATTTCGGTCACTGCAATTCCTTTCAATTCGGACAAACCTTAAATTTTGTCGTTTGGTAACGAGTTAAATAGAATTTGTGTCGTCTGCATATGCTTTCAATTTGGGGGCTGACATTTTGTTTTCAGGTAAAAAGGTATGACTTTAACCCATTACCACACAATCCCTCCTTTTGACGCCCCTGAGAAAGAAGCCTTTAGAAAACATTGTGGGAAAAGGAGAAAATGCTGGTTTCCACAATGTTTTCTACCCTTCACAAAACAAATTTCAAATTTTCAGTCACTTTTATTTTGTCGTCTGCAAATGCTTTCAATTTGGACAAGTCTAAGCATGATATTGTCCTTTTACCAAACGACTTTTTACAAACTTTAGAAATAAAAGTAATCGAAACATGGTGGAAACAGGAGAAAATAATGGTCAGCGGTATTTTCGATATCGTTTTCGTTTTACCTATCTTCCCTTTTAACTCATTACCAAACGACAAAATTTTAGGTTTGTCCAAATCGAAAGCATTTGCAGACGACAAAATAAAAGTGACTTAAAATTCAAAATTTGTTTTGTGAAGGGTAGAAAACATTGTGGGAAAAGGAGAAAATGTTGTTTACCAGCATTTTCTCCTTTTCCCACAATGTTTTCAAAAGGCTTCTTTCTCAGGGGCGTCAAAATTAGGGATTGTCTGATAATGGGTTAAAGATAAAACCCATCAGTTAACTCTTTTTCAAACGACATAATTTTAGACCGGTCCAAATTTGAAGCACTTGCAGACGACAAAATAAATGTGACTAAGAAAATAAAATTTGTTTGAGAAGAGAAAAAAAAAAACATTGTGGGAAAAGGAGAAAATGCTGGTAGCCAGCATTTTCTCCTTTTTCCACAATGTTTTTCAGGAGGCTTCGTTCTCAGGGAAGTGAAAACCAGGGATTGTTTGGGAAAAGTTAAACCACGTTCTTTGACAATACCCTCAATAACTGGACAGTGAAATTCTTATTAGGCCGCTTTGAGCCACTCGCCGACCTTTTGCCCACAGTATATATTACAAGATCAGGCTGCAGAGAACGTGGAGTATGATCTTTGATATTCTTACAAACAAAGTCCGTAACAAAGAAACAAATAAATGCATAACTCGAATACAAACCGCATCTGGCGGGATTCGTATCCTTGAAGGGACAAATAACCTCGTTTTTCGAGGATTAAAAGACCAATACCATTACCACTGAGCCAAAGAACTACCAGTCTGACATAGTTGTCAGGTATTGTATTTATACGGGATAGCCATGCAGTAAGGGAGGAGTGATCTCCCGTAACAATATACACACTCAGCAAAACTTCTAACCGGCCACTTTTGATTCTCCTGTAACTTTTTCCAAGTAACAGAGAAGTAAATAAAAACAACTTGTAACGCACGTCTGAACGACAGAAATGGTATTGTTATGAAAATACTTTCAATTTTGCCGAAAAAAATGCATCTTCTTTTTAAAAAAGTGAAAACACATGGTTTGCGCATGTGTCGTGCCTACCAGACAAACCAGGTTAAAATGATAAGCATGCATTACTGAAATTTTGTCAGAAATAAGAAAAAACATCAAAAATATTTCTTGCGCAAAAATATGACCCGAGAGAAGGAGCGCAAAGCTTTCAGAAAAATTTTTTTTTTTTTTTTCAATTCTTAAAGTTAAGTGAATGAATGTTTAATAACTTCATTTCAATAGAACAAGTCAAAAAGAATCTTTTCATACTTAGAAATGAGCATGCTTTTACACTTGTGAATTATTCTCAAAAACACCAAACGGAATGAACTGCCTCTTTTCTGGACAATGGTTGCCAAAACAAGGCCTACTGAGAATTCCGGCTTAAAAGTGACCATTTAGAAGTTATGTTAAGTGTACTTTGCGATGAATGTTTTTTCTCCAAAACGCATTGATAAGTGTGAAAAACTTTATTTGGGGTTCTACTGCCGTCTTGAAATTCTTATTTATTCAGCGGAATAAGGATTTTAATTTGTCTAGAAAAAGTGTTCGATGAAAGCAATATAATGCAAGTATTGGAAATCAGCCACAAGATCGCCCGTAACCTCTTCCGTAACGACAAATTTTACTCTTCCAAGATTAAAGCATCTGCAGACGACAATTCCAACAATAGCACTTGCTAAATGGACTGAAGTTCATTGGCAGGATAGAAAACGTTGTGAGGAAAACTAGAAAATGCTGGTAACCAGCATTTCCTACTTTTCTTTTTCACAATGTTTTCTAATGGCCTCTACCTCAGGTTCGATAACGTTCGGCATTGTTCAGTAACGGGTTAAAAGAATACCTACACGCCGGAGGCAAACAGAGAACTTAACAAGTTCGAAATTATAGACACAAAATGGCGAACTTAAATTTATGATTTCTAACAAAGATTTTCCACACAGCAAAGTTTTACTCTGGCGAAATTGAAAGTTCATGTATTTGCAGACGACAAAATAAATGTGATTTAGTTTTTGCTAAATTGCTTGGAAGCACCGTCACAAACATAGATTTTACGGCCCTGAGAAAGATTGCTTTCAAAAACATCACGGTAAAAGGATTACAACAAAGGATTATTAAACACTCATCGCTATAAAATTACAAAATAGATTTAATCGAGAGACTAAAAGTGGAGACTTATATCAGACAGCAGGGAAGTGCAGACTGGTTCTGGTTTAACCATTTTCTACACAAGCCGAGTTTTAACGATCTTGAGAAAGAAAGCGTTTGAAAACATTGTTGGAAAAGGAGAAAATGCTAGTAACCAGCATTTTTTTCCTTTTCCCACAAAGTTTTCTATTCTATCAAGGACAAATTTTGGCCTTTGAGCCGCAATTGCCGTCTGCAAATGCTTTCATATTTGACTAGTCTAAAATATTGTCGTTTGGTAATAAACTCAGCATTTAAAAATGCTTTCAATTTGGACTGGTCTAAAATTTTGACGTTAAATATTTTCTCCATTTCTTGCACTCTTTTCTATCCTTTCACGGAAAAAAATTGTCACTTGAACCTCATTAGATATGTCGCCTGCAAATGCTTTCAATTTGCACTGGTCTACAATCATGTCGTTTGGTACAGAGGAAATACAGCCCGCAAAATATTGTCTACGGAATCGTATATTTTGTGATAGGAAAAGTAGTGATTTTTGTCTCCCTTAACCCATTACCACTCAATGACACCTTCTAACGCCCCTGGGGAAGAAGCCTTTTGAAAACATTGTGAGAAAAGGAGAAAATTCTGGTAACCAGCATTTTCTCCTTTTCCCACAAAGTTTTCTACCCTATCAAAGCAAAATTGCACCATTTGAGCCACTTTGAAATTGTCGTCTGAAAATGCCCTCAATTTGGACAGGTCTAAAATTTTGCTGTGTGGTAATGGGTTAAACCAACAGTTTGTTGTTCCATTGGGATTTGACAAACCTTGACCCAGACATTGAACCCTTTACCGGAAAGTCCAGAGTTTTAACGACCCTGGTGACGATAAAAAATTTAAAAAAGAATATTGCGAAAAAAGGAGATAATGCTGGTAGCCAGTATGTTCTCCTTTTCTCACAATGTTTTCTACTCTTTCAGTCACAAATTTCACTATTATAGCGTCACTTGATAACATTATATCGTCTGCAAATGCTTTAAATTTCTGACAAATCTTGCAAAGAGTTATTCTTTACCAGAAAATTCTAGACTTGTTCCAATTGAAAGCATTTGCAGACGACAAATTCAGCGTCGCTCAAATGGTAAAATATTTCTTTAACAACGGCTGAAAACATTGAGGGCAAACGAGAATATCCTGATTACCAACATTTTTTTTCCTTTTCCCTCAATGTTTTCAAAAGCCCTCTGGCGCAGGGTCGTTTAACAAGGAACTGCATGGTATGGGATTAAGATTGTAAAAGTGATGAAGGTGTCTCGGATTTTATAGGGAGGCGGATTATTGATGATAAGATTGGATGTTACGCAAGTAAGGATGACATTGCGTGCACGTGCAAATATCTGCACGTGATTTTATGACAGGTTTGTGCTACCCCTGGGGACCAATTAGCTCATTCAGCTCAAATGACAACGATGCGAATTCTAATTTAGTCTAAATAAGGAATTTTATTTCACCATTGGAAGACTGCGTGACCTAAATGTTTCCTAATAATCCGGAAATTGTTTATTGACCTTGAAACGTTATGGTGTCATACCGGTGACCTTCTGGTACACTTCCCGGGCAAGATAGCCAAGGTACAGGCGGTAATAGAATTTTAGTCCCGCCTTTTCTCCCTCCAGTCTCCTCTCACAGTTTATACACATCTGTCTATCAAACCGATAATTTGTCCCTTTTTCATTGCCGTCATTTTTGGCAAAGTAATATCCGAATATGAAACCATAGTCTCCGGTTAGATGGCATTCTACAAATACAAATTTGGGCATCCGTCACAACTTGGCCGATTCCGTACCTACATCTGACCTCGTTTCCATTTGAACTGCGATCACGTGATCTTATACCTGACGCGACACTGTGAGTCGTTTTGCAACGACATAAACAGTCTCAGTTACTCACATCTGTTTATCTGTCAGTGAAAACTTCAATCGGAATTGATAACCCACTTTAAATAATGACTGCCAACTCAGCTGAATTTAAGTTAGAAAGATTTCGATAGAAAATTGAAACTGAAGTTTTCTTTTTTAGGAGGATCCTTACAATTTTCAGAACGGTAAACCTGTGTATTTCCGGGTATATACCGATCTGGTGCATAACAATCCACCAGATACAGCAGAGAGATTTGATGTCACATCTAACTAAGTCAAGACCATTAAATATTACAAAAAAAAAAACTAGTTTATTGAACTGAAATCCAGGCTACAAGCATGGAAGTTCAGTTAGTAACAGGATGACAGGTTGAAGTTACATTTTGCCATTGGTCAAATTTCAGCATGTCGAAGGACAAATCTACCTCATGTTTCAGCGGATTGTTCAAGAAAATATATTTCATGTATCCATATATATATGGAGTGCAACACGCGAAAAGGTGCATTCGGACATTTGCGTAAAGTGTCGTCCCGGATTAGCCTGCGCAGTCCGCGCAGGCTAATCCGAGACGGCACTTTACGACTACATTAGATTCTGTGCTACAGTAGACTTGCGTAAAACAGAAAATCACATAAAATCGGAAAGTGTCGTTTCGGATTAGCCTGTGCGGACTGCAAACGCTGATCCGAGACGACACTTAACGCAAATGTCCGAATGACCCTTTTCGCGTGTTGCAAGCCAATTATAATGCCTTACTTAGTATCATGCATAACGAAGAGGCATCAACCACCTTTTTGCCAGGACATGCCGCATTTAAATGGTGAGCTAAATCAAGGCCTGTATTCACCAACCATTCTTCAGAATATTCTTATTCTCATAGGTTTTCTTTTCGCCTCTCATCTCTGCTGAAGCATGTGAGAAAAGTAGTCCGTGGCTTTGGAAAGAAAAGAGTTGTGATAGTAGTGGTATGAGAAAGCCAGGGTGAAACACAGGTGCGTCTCCGACCGCCATGATATGATCTTAGCTGTTAAAGTGGCATGAAAGCCCAATACAACCGACCAACCAACCAAGATTTTCTAAGTTTGTAAGAAACACAACTTCTGATTGGCTAAACCATTTGGTTTAGCCAAACAGAAGTTGTGTTACTTACAAATGTAGAAAATTCTGGAGAATAAGACAAAGCATGTTCTTCAGAATGGTTGGTGAATACGTGCCCAGGGTAGGTTACCAAACTACGCGTATTTATACGTGAGCAAGTCCAATATGCGGTTCTACTAGGGAAATCTTAACCTTTTGTTCTGCTGAATAATTTAATTGATAGCTTCATTTAAAGGTGGCCCTTCAGAAAATGGGACGAAAATTTTACAAAAATACAAAAAAATCATTCTTATACTCCCAAACCCTTATAATTTTCATTTATTAAACCCCAGTAGTCGAAAACCATCCGACAACTAGATAAATTAGAGATTTACTACAGCCCAGGTCGACACTGACGGGAAACACAGTCTATTTTTACATGATCAACTTGCTCATTTACATACCGGAAATATACAGACGAAGCTTCAAACATAGCGTCCGAAGTTCTAGACATTATGGAAAATAATTACATGTTTTTTATGCTATGGAATTTAATAGTCATCAGTCACGTGCAAGTCACTTAACATTCCCAGAATGCTTTTTTTGAATTTGGCGGGAAATCTAAAAATAGCTTTTTTTGTAATTTTATGATTCTTAATTACTGATGATTTGTATTGTTTTTTCATATAAATTTCATTGGCATATATATTTTTTAATTCGGTGTGATGTGAAAATTCTAAATACCCACCTTTAAGAGTTACTTATGGAGAAGGAGGAGTGGGTGGGGGGGGGGGGAAAGAAATAATTATCTCCTTATCGGACAATGCAGATCCAAGATCATAGTGCACGTTCTTTAACAGTCTGATCTTGATCTACACTGTCCGCCAAAAGTCAGTAACTCGCGCTTAAATATGGGCTTAAATTGACTGGCTTGATTAAGTAACCACTTCCTGAGACAAAGGTTTTCTAATTACACCAGTCGACAAAAAATAATCTTTGTTGCAAAAAAGGATTTCAAAATCATACGTTTAGTTTTGTGCAAAATTCATGGGTACTTTTTTTAAGACACTGGAGCAAGACGGGAAAAAATGTATCGCTAGGTAATTTTTTTTTTTCGACACTTTCTTTAAACTGTCTGGTCAAAGACAAAACGAAAAAGTTCCTGGGACGGAATACATTCTGATAAATAAAAATCCACAACTTTTCTTGGCATTTTAACCCTTTACTTCATAGATACTTATTTCTATGCATTGCTTGTAGGTGCCCTCGGCAAACATTGTGGCAAAAGGTGAAATTGCTCGTGACGAGCAATTTCACCTTTTGTCACAATGTTTTCTATGCTATCAAAAGGTGTCATATACATAGAAGAAATGGCTTCATCCTTGCTGTTACTTAGGGTCAATTAGAGATACCATAGAAATGCCTTATGGGGGTAAAGAGTTAAAAGGCATCCTGTTTTGAAAAGTCTTTGTCTTTCATGGTAGTAAAATGATTGTTGAATGCATGGTATTTAACACAATTTTCAACATTAGACCTAATTCAGTTATATCGAAGGGGCCAGTGTATCTATACACACTTTCCTAGAGTTTCTTTTACCAGTATTTCGCACAATATCTTTTCTAAGCCACTGGCTGCTTTCCCACATAACCATCGTCGAAACAACGGTCAACGGTGAGCGAGGGATGAATCTTGTCGCAATTAGTATTATCAATCTCCGGAAAGAAATTCGTCGAGTCGAGGATCGAACCCGTGAGACCCCCCCCCCCCCCACTTCCCCCCTGTCGTCAAGTCCTCTAGACTACAAACTGAGCTATCAGGGCTCGACCAGGGTTGTTAAAGGTTGTGTGGAAAAGGGTCAACTCAGGAGAGACATCGGGAAACGTGATATAACAGAAATATTGTAATAAAAATGTCATAAATTCATCTTATGTAAGCAAAAGGCAGTTCTTGGCGTTGTTCCACCAAGTCTTCCAATAAATGTGGATTCATAATCGGTCGTGGCTTCTGACCTCAGGGGTTAATATCTTCCCACGCTCCCGGAACAAATTGGGTAGCGCGATCAATTTGTAACGTTCTCGTAGGCGGTCATTATCTTCGGTGGTTACAAGCGCAAATTTCCTAAAACATTAAAATCTTTTAGGCTTTATAAGTGGGGTATCAATGTTTATTTACGGACAGTGTAGATCCAAGATCAGGCTGCACAGAATATCCAGTCTGATCTTGGATCAACACTGTCCGTGATTGTGTGTTTTTTTTCTCCATTTGAAAAGAATGTAGAAATAGCGATATCTTTGGGATTTAATACTGGCTGCAGTTTTTCATAGAACTGGTTGGGTAATATAAGAGTAATAATGTTCAATTTAATTTTAATCTTATTTTAAAAGCCTCTACTTACAGAGGTTCTGACAACAGGTGTATTTTTGCTGGATCATCATGTTTGATGCGAAAATGCGAAAATACGATTTTTGATGGAGAATAGCGAAAAGTATCGAACCAGATCAGCCTGCGCAGAGTGCGCAGTCTGACCCAGGTCGATACATTTCGCAGATGCATTAAGCCCCCCTTTAACAGAGCATGGCTCAATTTTTTTTTTTTTTTTTTTTCTTTCAAAGGATAAAAGGATTGTAAAAAAGGGAGCAAAGGTTTGGATCGTTAAAACGCTAAATCGTTTTGCACACTGTCATGATAGGCTTTATTATCCATATACAAAGTAGAATACCTTGAGAAGAGGATCAGAGGATGAGACGAGACGGACGTATTATCTAAATCTAGTTAACCCTTTACCCTATAAGGTATTTCTATTGTATCTCTAATTGACCCTAAATAACAGCAAGGATGAAGCCGTTTCTTATGTGTTTATGACACCTTCTGATAGCGTGGAAAACATTGTGGCAAAAGGTGAAATTGCTCGTCACGAGCAATTTCACCTTTTGCCACAAGGTTTTTTCAAAGGCCCCTACAAGCAATGCGTAGAAATGAGTTTCTATGGAGTAAAGGGTTAAAGATATTATAGATGTTTGGTATTTCTTGTTTATTTGAAGCCACTTTCTGAATAATTACAGTGTATAGTTCAAATGATTTAAAGTATCATGGGCCAATGGCTTAGGTGACTTTGTGTATAAAATGCGCCTATTACTTCGTCCATACCATTAGTGAGCTTAAAAAGAACAAAAAGCCATTGTCTTGGATATATACGAGTTGTTGTTGTTTTTGTTTTTGTTGTCGTCATCGTTGTTATTGTCGTAGTCGTCGTTGTTGTTGTTGTCGTTGTTGTTGTTTTTGCTGGCGTTGTCGTCGTCATCGATTTTGTTGCTGTTTTTTGTTGTTGTTGGAGTGTTTTTTGTTGGTGTAGTTTTTGTTGGCGTCGCCGTTGTCGTCATCGTCGTCGTCGTGTTTGTTGTTGTTATTGTTGCTTTTGTTGGCGTCGTCGTTGTTTTCGCCATCGTGTTTTTTGTTGTTGTTTTGTTGGCATCGCCGTTGTCGCTGTTGGCGTCGCCATTGCTGTCGTCGTTGTGTTTGTTGTTGTTGTTGTTGTTGTTGTTTTTGTTTAAGTCGCCGTTGTCGTCAACGTCATTTTTGTTGTTTTTGCTATTGTTGGTGTCGTTGTTATTGTTGTCGTTGTCGTTTTTTGTTGTTTTTGTAGCTGTTGACTTCGCCGTTGTCGTCGTTATCGTTTTTGTTGTTGTTGTTGATGTCGTTTTTGTTGTTGTCTTTGTGGTTGTTGGCGTCGTCGTCGTCATCGTTTTTGTTGCTGTCGTCGTTGTCGTTTTTGTTGTTGTTGTTTTTGTTGGAGTCGCCGTTGTCGTCATCATCTTTTTTGTTGCTGTTGTCTTCGAGCTTTTTGTTGTTGTTGTTTTTGTTGCTATTCAGGTAGTGGTGGTGGTGACGATGATGAAGTTGACAGTGATGATAATTATTATTATCATCATCATCATCATCATCATCATCATTTTTATTACTGTTAATTCAGCAGCTGCCTCGGGGTTTCAGGGGTAAAATCTCTTTTAAAACGCCGCAGTGTATTATTCTATTTCGGACTATATGTATCCTACCTTACTTAGGGTCCGGCGTGGGTCAGTTGTAAAGTGCAGGATTCGTAGCCACGAGGCCGCAGGTTTGAGCTTCTGTGGGCTTTTCGTTTGAATATCCCAGAGCAAAGCACCTATGGGGTTCCCTTAAAAGGCTACTAAGCCCCTAAAGGTTTTTTTAGGGGCCAAAAATAAAAAAAAAAAAGCATTGTGGGAATGTCAAATGACAAGCACGTGACCAATGACGCTTAAATTCCATAACATAACAAACATGTAATTATTTTGCATTATGTCTTCTTCGGACGCTATGTTTGAAGCTTCGTCTGTGTATTTCCGGTATGTAAATGAGCGAGTTGCTCACGTAAGAATAGACCGTGTTTTCCGTCGATGTCGATCCGGGCCGAAGTAAATCTCTAATTTCTTTTCTTGTCGTATGGTTTTCAACTGCTGGAGTTTTATGAATGAAAGTTAAAAGGTTTTGGGATTATAAAGATGATTTTTTTTTTTTATTGATTTAAAATTTTCGTCCCGAAATCTGAAGGGCCACCTCTTAGACAGACATATTGTGGTGTCCATGGTCGTGAGGTAGAGCGTCGGCCTCATAACCTAAGGGTCCTGTGTTCGATACCTGGGAGCGGGTGTCAACCTTGGGATTTTTCATCGGCCCACACATTCGGCGCGAGTACTGCTGTAGTTCCCAGGAAGCAGAATCGAGAGAGATTAGTATAAGTTGTAAGAACTTGTTTCTCAATCGATGTAAAATAAATATGTTTAAACTTAAACTTAACATATTGTTGAATGCGGCATAACACATCAATCAATCAATCAGTCCTAACTTAATATGACAGAAGAAATCTATCCTTTCGTCACCATGCTTTTAAATCATATATAAAACATTTTTTTAGGTCAGTTACCTATATTTAACAATGATTTCACCTGCTATAATCAGGTTTCAGACATTAGTACTTACTGGAAAAAAAAGGCATAAGTACCCGGTAAATACCGGAATAATACACTGCGAATGACGTAGACAGTAACCAATTATGGTGCATTTAGACCGTAAAAAGGGAGATAACAACTCAATAAGTAACGCGTGGGATCGGATTTGCAAAACGTGATACTGTTTACCCTTTCGGTGCAAGAAGCAAATGGGCTGTTACGGACGGCATAGATAAAGATCAGAACGCACAGAACGTGCAGTCTGATCTTTGATCCATGCCGTCCAGTTGTTTCACCAAGACTATGTGATGAAAATTTTGTTGAGATTCAAAAAGTTGAATCGACTCCCGTCCAAACGTATTGAGGTAATATTTTCAGTCATACGAGGTAACAAGTCGGATCTGCTTTGTGAAACGTGATTCTGTAAAATGGAACAAACGTGAGCCTTATACACGAGCTTCATATCATGTTTCTTGTAATAGAAGTATACAGATTCTTGTTGCATTGGGTTAAGTTTTGACTTTTCGAGGGAGTTTCCTTTGACAGGGTAATACACAGCCCTATTCCGGTGGCGTTAAAATTCTATATACTAATTAACATTAGGGACTGTTGTCGTACTATGATCTAAATGGTATTGAGAGCCGCATAAAACCATGAAGTACATTTGCAAGTTTCATATAAACTGATCAGAGAATTTGAACTTTGAACCTTAAACCATATAGAAATGTATTTGCCTTTATTTATCGTCGCCCATAGAGGCCAGACCTCCTAAAACCCCGCCCAACCCCTCCCCATCCAAGATTGTTACTATTGTTACGGGAGATAGTGAAGAAGCAGGATTAAACGGTGTATCGCACCGTCACATGGGACCTCGTATTCACGTTTCAGCCGAAAGACCATCAGTAATTTTAGATGGAAAGCCGTGGAAATCAAACCCACACTCTCAATTGACCCGAAACATCACATTGACGTGTCCGCAATTTTGACTACATGTATTATCTGCTTCATTTAACCTAAACCAGTTCAAATTTCTTTTCATAGAGCATATTTGTTGTACCGAAACTGGCTTTGGTTTCGGTTTCAAGTTTTGTTATGGTTTTGACAAAACCAAAACCAGTTCTGGTTTCATTAAAAAACGAGCAGTTTCACTGCAAAAGTTTCAAAATGGTGGCCTGTTTTGCCCTCGTCGGAGAAAGTCCATCAAACGATTTGTTCTACTTAATAAACAACAAAAAGGCAAATTCTGGCATCATCCACAAACACTGAACATGTTTCTGTCATTCAAATGTCATTAAAATATGGCATACAAGGCCGAGAATTAAAAACTAATTTTGGATAATTATGGGATTCTGAAGTACAGCATTGATGACTTCAAGCAAGGCTTTTGCATGAACAGGCCTTTATTTGACCATCAACTTGCAGTGGTTTGTCGGGGCTAACGGTGCCTAGCCCTAGTGACCATGTATCAGACTTTTTCCTGAAAGCTGAACATTATGTAAATCTGTAAATGCACACTTCGCTGTCTGATTTACTGACACTGCAACTCTCGTTTCTGATTTGCTTTAAACAACACACCCTTCAAAACTGCTGAATACCTTGCAATTTATTCATCTGTGGTGTAAAATAGAAATTGAGAGAGTGTTTACGTATACCAAGATAGTGCTAAAAACAGTAATATTAATGTGACAGTGTCTTATTGTATTTATAAATGAAATTCCGAAAAAAACAACGTTTTTCCAGTCAAAAGAACACCTGCTTTTCCTGTGCATTTTTCTGTTTGCCATTGTTTCATCCTTATTGCAGTTTGAAAACAAAACTTGACAGTCAAAGTGCCCGTTTTCATTCTGTGGAATAGCTTGGATCCCTAGACTCGCTCTTTTCAAGGGAAACATTAAGACATTTCCATAGCGCTTGTGTCGTCTGCATTGTATTTGCAATGACGTCTGATGATATTCATATCAAACTCGGATTGGATTTAACTATCAAAATGGAAAGCCATACAGCAAGGACAGGAATCAAAGAAAGTATTTTTGAAACAATTATAATGCCTTTTTTGACTTTAACAGTTAAGATATTTTGACACTTTATAATATCTGTATAGCCGACCATTGACATCTACATGTGGTTCATCTACATATGGTGTCTTGGTCTTTTTTTCTTTCTTTTGCAAAAGAGAGAGATGGAAAGAGAAAAAAGAAAAGAAAATAACTGGAAAGTGAGTGAATAAAGACTCGACTAACACCGTAAGCTTAAAATGTTGAATAATGATAATATATACAAGTAAAGTGGTTTGAAACAAGTTTTATTTATTTATTTTTAGGGGGGAGGGGTTCACACGGAATGTGGTGAAAATCTTTGCAACCTTTATTTCAACTATTACTTTTACTGCTATGGACTTGAACTTCATAAAAGGCACCTGGAAAAAATAGTATATGTATCTCTTGAAATTTTGCAACGTGAGGATACAGCATGTGGATGCATCCTCTCTCTGCTTCAAAGTGTTTGAATATGCATGGGGAAAAAAAGGGTGCAGCAGTACACAACTTTTCTTTTCCACTTTTCAGTAAATGGACATTTAATGGTTGAATACAAATTGTTCTACGCCTATACACTTTCCACCTGCCCTTTGCCATTAGTGCTTTCAGCGCTTTGATTTTTGTTTAGACTGTCAGGCAGTTTCGATGGTTTCGCTAACCAGTTTCGATTTCACTCCCAAAAAAGAAGAAAACCGAAACTGGTTTCCTGATAGTTTCGATAAAAAAAATGACTGGTTTCTGAAACTGATCTGGAACCGAAACCGGTTTCGCTAGATCAATACGCCCATACATAGTATTCTATTCTTTATCATCGGCAATGCTCGGCATATGTCCCGATTGGTCTCGGAAATATTTCGTGCGCTTTCCGTCAATCAACCCGTAACTTACTAGAGAAGTTATTGAAACTCTTCCGTCAATAGTAAAACAAACACATTTTGTAATTTCCAAGTTATTTAGGGGGACATCTCATCGGACAGTGTAGATCCAAGATCAGAATGCACGTTTTGTGCAGTCTGATCTTGATCTACATTGGTTGTAAAAAGCGCCATTAAATTGCTTACCGGTGTATATAAGTATTGCAATTCATTTAACCTAATCCTTACATTTACGCTGAATATATAAGTAGGCATTTAAATGGGACTCCGACTTTTATTCGAAAAGTTACATTATCCCATTACCGCACATTCCCTACTTTTGACGCCCCTGAGAAAGAAGCCTTTTGAAAACACCATAGGAAAAGGAGAAAATGCTGGTAACCAGCATTTTCTCCTTTTCCCACAGTGTTTTCTAACCTTCCCAGAACAAATTTCAATTTTTCAGTCATCTTTATTTTGTCGTCTGCAAATGCTTTCAATTTGAACCAGTCTAAAGTTTTGTCGTATGGTAAAGAGTTCAACACGGAAAGTACAAATATGTACAGGTAACCAATTTAACCCTTAGCCTTCAAAGCGCTACATAAGGCGCTCTTACAGCTAGTGTAGATCAAGATCAGACTACACAAAACCTGCAGACTGATCTTGGATCTACACTGGCCAATAAGGAGATAATTCTCCCAAAAATAACTTTGAAATTGCAATTTTCGCTTTTTTTCACTGTTGACTGGAAGGTCTTAATTACTTACTAGTAGACTGCCTCGTCATATACTCGCGGTACTTACGCTTACGTGACCAAAATAAACTACAAAGAACAGAAGGCAGCAATTATTATTATGAATTAACTTACTAATTTATTCAGTTTGTTCAAATAAATCGTCATACAGTGGTTTTGACAGGGAATTCCAGTCTCTTTCGGTGTCTAGACGTGTGTACCCAAACAACAGCCATCTTTGATGATCTGACGTCATGTACTCGCGGTAAATGAGAAAACTTGTGTATGGTGGCCTGAATGTATCATATATTTACTTCAAGGCAGTTCATGTGACTTATTTGTTTACAGTTTTGTGCAGCCGAACCATATATCGGTCAGAATTCGATGGGACTTTTTTTTTTTTTCAGAAGGAAAATGGGGTATGTAGGTGATAAAGGTACTGAATTAGCATATCTACAATGATTTTTTGATTGTTTAGTTACCGATAAACGAAACATTCTTGGGTTTTCTTTTTTCGTTTGACAGCCTCCCGTGACGGTTTTTCATCCATAAACAACCGTTAGGTGCCGCTAGTATTTGTTTATATCAGAAAATACCGTTAACGCGAGGATATGACGCCCTCGAGCATATGACGTTACAGTATACCTAGTAAGTTAAGGGTTGAATGGCTTAAACAGCATGAAATATTTCCGAGACCATTCGGGACATATGTCGAGCGTAAAAATAGAATATTAATTTATGTAAATGGTTTTGACCTAGGTCAGGTAAATAATGTAGATAATACCTTCCCGTGCATTCGTTAATTTGTGAGTAATTTTAGTTGGCCAGCCGGGGATACCAACCCACAACCTGTAGTGACACAATGTTTCGGGTCACTACAGGTTGTGGGTTCGTATCCCCGGCTTGCCAACTAAAATTACTAATAGTCTTTCGGATGAGACAGAGGTCCCGTGCGATGGTGCTATACGCCGAGCACGTTAAAGAACCAGGCGAAGCTCTCAGTAGTTTCGACCTGTATCCTTGCACTATCCCCCGTAACAACTATCCTCTGGGGGCGTCGCTCAGATGGGTAACCAGTAGCGACGATAAATAAACGCAAATTTCCGATTAGCCAATTACCAAACGACAATATTTTAGACTGGTCCAAATTGAAAGCATTTGGAAACGACAAAATAAAAGTGACTGAAAATTTGAATTTTATTTTGTGAAGGGTAGAAAACATTGTGGGAAAAGGAGAAAATGCTGGTTACCAGCATTTTCTCCTTTTCCCACAATGTTTTCTATAGGCTTCTTTCTAAGGGGCGTCAAAAGTAGGGATTGAGTGGTAATGGGTTAATTAATAGTCGGAGGATCTATTAATATACATATAGAGGATATTTGTCTTTTTCGGTGAAAGATCGAAAATTATTTCATCGAGTGGACAACCTCGGTAATATTTTCACGAGTGGCGCAGCCACAAGTGAAAATATTACCGGTGTTCACGAGATGAAATAAATTCCGTTCTTTCACCGAAAAAAAAAACAACAAATATTCTATTTATTTCATGCTTTTAACCCTTTCTGGGAGGAGCTTTATCAAAATCCAGTATACAGTTCTTTTCCGTTATTCCTCGTGGCGTACCCTTCCCGCATAGCAACGCATTACAATATTACGTCAAGCGCGAGAAAGGTAAGGTATATGACGTCATATTTGCCATCTGGTTGTTAGGCACGCGCAATTTACCTAGGCAACAAGAAAGTGAAAATCGGTATTTCACTGGTTGTACCAGTGTAAGATCGAAAAGTATTTTCACTACCGTTTCTCGATATCCTACCGGAAAGCATGGAATAACCTTGTATATTCATCATAAAGTTCGTTATCAGGTTAAATGAAGTACTGTTCGAGATACTACGGTCAATTCTGTAAACAGACATTTTTGGACAGTATGGCAGTAAAGGGTAAATTGTCTTCTGCGGGTCTATTCCCATTTATTTTCTATTTAAACCTTTTCCAAACGACAAACTTTTCGATTAGACCAAATTGAAAGCATTTGCAGATGACAATTCAACTCCTGCTGAAAGATGATTTCTGTCTATGACAGGGTAGAAAATATTGTGGGAAAAGAAGAAAATGCCGGTCACCAGCATTTTTTCCTTTTCCCATTATGTTTTCAAAGGCTACTATTCCAGACCCGTAAAAACCAGGGATTGTTTGGGAAAGGGTTAATCTCAAAAGAGGTAGAAAAATGAAGTAACTGAAATTGAATGCGCCATTTAGATAATTCCCCCTGGCATAACCTTTTCCTGTGAGTGCCCGTTGGCAAGGCACTTTAGAGCTTCAGCCTAGTACTGGTGAAGTCCAGGAAATACATAAATACGGGAACTTTCACCGTGATATGGCTGAATTAATGTTTAAAGCGCATTGTTTGCACATGTCCTATTTTTCGAAGATTTGAACTGTCTGCCATGACGCATCACTCTCCCATTATTTAGGGGTATGTAGTAACCACGCTAAAAAAAGTAGCAATGGAGAAAATGGCTATTATCAATTCGTTTAAGGAGAAATCAAGCCTGTTTTAGGTCCCAGATTTCTCTAAGCTATGATTATTTTTTCTGGCAAAAAATATTTGCAAAAAAAAAAGATTGGTTATTGCAAATCTTTGTATACAGTATTTAAAAAGAAAAATCAACACGGTACACCGAGTACATGTGCATTGCTTATGCCTATTTTAGTTTGAAATCAAAGGAACGGCTGTCGCGTAGACATGTAGTCCGGTTCTGAACCCAGAATGCACAAATTAGATAGATGAGTATTTTTAGAATGCTATCTATTGGGCGATAATGCTTGAAAGCGGCGTAAAACTCCATAAAATCAATCAATCTGGCATAGCCAAGAAGAAAAAATCCGGTCACAACGATAATGATTGATCCCGGAAAAAGATTGGTCGAGGTGGGTTTCGAACTAGCGACGTCTGTAATTTCAAGCCACGTTGCTTGTTACTGTTCATCTAGGTACCGGTCTTGGGAAGAATGATGGGAAATGTTGCCTACTGTTGTATCATGTCTTTTTCCTGTAAGTCAATTACGATAACGAAGCATCAATTCTGATGGATGTGTTGACCCAAACAACGCTCATTTATTCTCAGAGTGCTAAATTATAGGTCAACTCTTAGGGTGCTAGACCGAACTCAGTACGCCTTTGCGGACAGTGTAGATCAAGATAAGACTGCACGTGACGTGCAGTCTGATCCATGATCTGCACTGTCCGTTTCTGAGAAATCTTTACGTTGTAAAAAAAAAACATACATTTGAAATTTTCATTTTATTTATTTAGCAGTGTAATGGTTAGAGTTGCTTCTACGAACAGATTATCGTCGGTTTACTTCAAAAACCTCGTAACTATAGCTTGAAACAAACTGTAGTTGCGAGTTTTTTTAAATAAACCGACGTTATATCAGATGTTGCTAACAAGACTGCTTTCTATAACTGACCATTATTTTCTTGACCTTTTGATATTTTTGTCAAATTTGTACGTAACTGAGCGCCAAATGTAGTAACTTGACGACCTCTTTAGGAAACTAAAGATATATACCACGGAAACTGAACGGGATTTTGGAAGTCTTTTTTAAGGTAAAACCTGTGTAATGGAAAACGGCTATTTTCACTAAAATATCATCCTGCAAAATTAGCTATATTTAAAGATGAGTATTATTGAACTACTTTCACCTTTTCATTTTTTGCATTTTTTCCTTCTTTGAATTATCATTTATAAATCTAAAAAAACTATATTCTCAATTCAAAAAGAGATAATGATTACCTCCCTTTTCAGAAAACTAACAAAAATATCAAAACATAATTTCAAGATAGACATAAACGGAATTTCTGATCCGTTAGAAATGGGCAAAATTATTATTTCTGCATAAATCCTTATTTATCCCTATTTACGAGTATCAAAAAATTAGAATTTTCACCGGAAGCGCATTACACAAAGTCTTACTTGATTACTTACTTGATTAAACAAGTGTACGTGATAGATCAATGATAAGGCTTCAAGCTGGTTTTTTTTTGTTTCGTTGGATTAGCGTCCTCCTCAAGTCCGCCAAAGTAAAACGCCCCGTAAATGCATGGGTGTACGAAATCGCGAACATTTCTTGACGTGGACTTTTCCTGTTTACAGTAATCTTATCCAGAAATTATTTTTTCTTCTTTATAATTATCTGACACAAAAAAAAAAAACTTGCGTAAATAAATCTGATTTGATGTAAGATATTATACAAATCGGTAAATCCTTGAAAAAAAAGTGCTTTGTGAAAAGAATGCTAAATGCATAGGCTACAAAAAATATAGACCCAGATCAGCTTGCGCACTCCCAGACCTTTTGCTATCGGGCAATTTTCTGCATGTCCATGCACCATTCTGCCACCGTGATTTAAACAGCTTGTTGTTCGGCAAATATATAGAGGATATTTGTCTTTTTCGGTGAAAGATCGAAAATTATTTCATCGAGTGGACACCATCGGAAATATTTTCACGAAAAAAAAAAATATATATTCTATTTATTTCAATCTTTTAACCCTTTCTGGGAGGAGTTTTATCAAAATCCAGTACAGCTCTTTTCCGTTATTCCCCGTGGCGTACCCCTCCTGCATAGCGACGCATTACAATATTACGTCAAGCGCGAGAAATGTAAGGTATATGACGTCATATTTCACATCTGATTAGTATATGCAACTCGGCCTTTACTCTAAGGCACATAAAGTGCAGTCTGATCTCTGATCTACACTGTCCGATAAGGAGATATCGTTCCCCAAAACATTACTTTGAAAAAGCAGTATTTGGGGTTTTGCTGGTATTTGTCGACGACAATATTGCTATGAGTTCAATATTGAATTTTCTACGTCGAAAAATGACCCATGGGTCATTCCTCTACGTCGAGAAATGACCCGGGGTTCATTTTGTAATGGGGGTCATTTTTCTGCATTACACCGGCCCGTAGGAACGGGGGGGGGGGGGGGGGGGGCTGAACATTTTTTTAAAAAAAATACGAGTTAGCCCCCCCCCTCCCTATCTTGAATTGCTTCCTACGTGCCTGCTGCATGTATAATATTTTGTGAAAAGCCGAAGGAAATAAATCCATTTAACCCTTTACGAAACGACAAAAATTTAGACAAATTGAAAACATTTGCAGATGACAAAATACACTTAACTCAAAAATTGAAAGTTGTTTCCAGCAGGGTAGGAAACATTGTGAGAAAAGGAGAAAATGTTGGTTACCAGTATTTTCTCCTTTTCCCACAATGTTTTCAAAAGCCTTCTATCTCAGGGTAGTAAAAAACAAGGATTGTTTGGTAAAGGGTTAAACTCAATTTTTCTTTGGCAAATGAGTTTCTCGGTAGCAGTAAGATATGTAATTGAAAGTGGCATGTTAAAATACACAGGTGAGGCCATCGATCGTTGAAATATTAATTTCCTGTTGAAAATAGTTTCACTCGCTCATAGCCTTCTATTGGCGCATCGATACAATATTTGTTTACCGATCGCTTGGTCCTGGGCTTTTTCGTTCCAAAACCAGTTTCTCCCATGACACGCTCATCCTATGATTGCGCCTTACTCCATTTGATTGTGCATGAATATTCATAGATCGAAATAATTGATTTTAATGCAGTGAATCAAATATTAAAGGTGGGTATTTAGAATTTTTACATCTCACCAAATTAAAAAATATATATATCACTGAAATTCATATGAAAAAGTGATACAAATCATCAATAATTAAGATTCATGAAATTACAAAAAAAAAAAAAAATTATGGTATTCCCTTAAAAGGCTACGTAGCCTCTTAAGGTATTTTTAGATTTCGCGCCAAAAATCAATAAAGCATTTCGGGAATGCCTAGTGACTGGCACGTGACTCATAACGCTTTAATTCCATTACATAACAAACAAGTAATAATTATTTTCCACAAAGTCTTCTTCAAACGCCATGTTTGAAACTTCGTCTGGGTATTCCTGTATGTAAATGAGCGAATTGATAATCTAAAAATAGAACGTGTCTCCCCTCGGTGTCGACCTGGGCTGTAGTAAATCTCTAATTTCTCGTGTTGTTGGACGGTGTTCGACTACTGAGGTTTTATGAATGAAAATTAAAAGGCTTTGGGAGTATACGGATGATTTTTTTGCATTTTTGTACAATTTTCGTTCCAAGACCTGAAGGGCCACCTTTAACAGCCAAAGATATTTCAAAATAACAGTTTTCAGATACTAACTTAATATTATTCGTTATATTCACATGGTTTCTCTCTCTGTCCACCATGCATCCTACTGTTAAGGAACATTACTACCGACGCATCCTAATGATCAAAGGGAGAACACTAATACACACAATCCTAACGTTGTCATAAGTGCTCTTCAACCTTCAACCTTCCCTTCATCCTAAAAGGTTCGTTTGCTTAGTAGGTTGACTTTCAAGTCAATATTTGAATAGTATTTCTCTTTTCCTTTTAAATTATTAATCCACACATTGGTTTCCTCGACAAGTACCACTTCAGCGTTCTCAACGCTTTGATTTACTCTCGAATTGAAAATTTCATTAGAGTCATTCAGCAGGATAAGGATTCACGATCCGATCTAGGCAAAAGTCTCGGGTCAATTTGACAGATTCAGTAAACCCGCCTAACGAGCCCATATAGGTTCAGCTGTGGCCTGCAACTGCCGTGATTATTACTTTGTAGATTGAAACATCACTCAAGGTCATGATGTCCCTTGAAATTTCTCGTAACCTTGTACTTGAGAAGGCCAGGGTAAATGAAATTACTGTTCTTAACGTCAAACCTGTCTGAATTAACGCCTTATTTTCTGACCTTGACAAATTTCTTCTGGACGACTTTAACTCTTAGGCTACGAAGCGAAAGTCGGTGCACTTTTAACGACGGTGTGAATCAAGATCAGACTGCCCAGAACGTGTAGTCTTATTTCAGATCTACACTTTCAGATACTGATACAGAGAGATTTATTTTCCTGCGAAAAAAACCTTTGAAATCGAAATATTTTGGGCAACAGTACTGGCTGAAAATGTTTCATTTAATTAACTTTGCGGCTTACGAACTGAAACATCTGTGAAGGGAAAGAGATGGAAATACTCGTAAGAGTGAAGAACATGGGCTGTAAAGGTTTGATATTTAACTGGTTGTTAGGTGTTCCTCGCCATATATCGCGTTATATCGGGGTGGACAGTGCACCTATACATACTTTTCTGGAGTCTCTTTTATCAGCACTTCGCACAATTTTCTTTCCAAGCAACAGGCTGCTTTTCTACATGACCGTCATCGAAACAATGGCCAGCAGTGAGAGAAATAAATTCTGTCGCATTGACCATCATTAATCCTCGGAGAGAATTTTGCCAAGCCAGAGATAGAACCTACAACACCCTGCTCTCATGTCCTCCATGCTACCGACCCAGCTACCGTGGTACGGCGGTTTGTTATCGAACGCGCTATATAAAACTGAAATGAAACTGTCAAACCGATAGTGAAAAAATCCGATTTTTGCTAATTCAAAGGTATTTTTGTGGAAAAGATATCCGCTTCTAGGACAGTGTGGATTCAAGATCAGACTGCACGTTCTGTGCAGTCTGATCTTGATCTACACTGTCCGCAAAAGGTCTTTGCGTCACTCAATTAGAAGCCTAAAAGTTTATCAATACAAAAGCATGCAAAATATTGAGGTAAAGGGATAGACTCTAGTGCCACCATTACATACCATGTAGTCAAGAACGGTCAGCTGAAAGATACGAACTCATGCATATCCGGAGAGTTTGTTGTTTGAAAGCTTTTTTTCACATAATTATTATATTGCGGATGCCCTGTGCATCTAGCCAATGTTTCAGTTACGAAAGCTTGTTTAACATCGCTCTCTCTTTAAAGCCGCTGGCTGTCTGCTTTCCCATAAACGGTTACTTTTTTCATATGGATTCTAAGATACAGGACAAGATGATGGTTTATTCTTACGAGTGTTCTTCCCCTTTTTCTAAACTGATCTAACAAAAATCCTATTAGTATATGTAGAATAAAGATTGATTGATTGATTGATTGATTGATTGATTGATTGATTAATTGATTCGTCGGTCGGTCATTCAGACCGTCGGTCCGTCGGTCGGTCCGTCGGTCGATCGGTCGGTGTTGATTTGAACGTTATTTCTGTAAAACCCCAGAAACAAGTCAAGCCAATGTGTGTCCTTGGTTTCATCAGTGCAAGGCTAGCGCTCTGAAGTTTCTTGTCCGATGACACTCCCGTGAAAACCCTTTGATTCCAGGTAGGCTCGAACACGGGGCCTCTAGGCTACGTATACATGCACTACTTTAATCCTTATACTATTATATACCTCAAATGAGGTGGGGTTTTTTTTTCAATTAAGTGGTAAAAAAAACACACACACATGTTGTTATGTCAAAAATATGTTTGGGGGAAAAGTTTCCCCTTTCTCGGACAGTGTAGATCCAAGATCTGTGCAGTCTGATCTTGATCTACACTGTCCGCAAAAAGTCAGTGAATCGCGCTTAGAAGCTTAAGGGTCAACATATTACTACTAAACTACGCTGGACCCTTGTGGAATAAAGATTTCGAGAGCAAAACAACCTCAAGTGCAATTATCTCTATAACTCTCAAAAAAGTACAAAACAGAAAATAAGTGGGCAATTTTGACCTTGGACTTGACATTTCAACATCGTATTGGGATTATCGCAAACGAAGTTACAAAGACATTTACCTGAAATTCGCATCGCAAAATCTTTAGACGACCTTAACGACGATGGTTATTTTTTATTCGCGTGCAAAAATGCATTAGTGTCCTTGCGGGGGCATTTTTTCCCGGCATTTTCTTTCTCAACCCGTGGATGAACAATAACTTCCTTAATGATTTGGTTCTGTTAAAATATAAATTATCGCCCCCAAAAAGGGAATGCGTGTGGAAATCTGGTCTAGCGTGTAATTGTTGACTCTCTTGCCGGTATAATGCAGAGAAATGACCCTCCCCTACAAAGTGCCCCATGGGTCATTTCACTTCGTAAAGGAATGACCCGGGTCATTATTCTACGTAGATAAATGACCCCAGAGAGTTATTTCTCTACATAGAATAATAACCATGATCATTTCTCTACGAAGTGAAATGACCCATGGGTCATTTTGCAGGAGAGGGTCATTTCTCTGCATTACACCAGTTGAATTTGAAGTCTGACTTTCATTTATACTTTCCACTATTTTGCTTCGGAAACAAAACTAGACTTGACATAAGATCCTTGATACAAATAAACACCAATAACCTTGACCTTGACATAAATGAACACCAGAAACCTCCAGCGTGACATAAACAAACAACAATAACTTAGAACTTGATATATTGAAATACCAGAATGCTTGAACTTGACATAGATAAACACTAGTAACATTGACCTTGACTTGATGAACAGCAGCAACCCTGACAGCATGTAAGTTAGCTTATACGTGACATATTATTATACTGCAAAGAAATATCTCGTGATCTGATTGGTTAACATGCCGGGAAGATATGTCATGTTCCCTGGCAAAAAACACGTAAAACAAGTTTCCCTTTTGAGTGCCCCGTAAACATCACTACACGTGCAATACAACATCCAAAATGGCGGCGTCGATCGATCAGCAGACTGCACATTTATGCACCAAACTGCACGTTTTAGTGACGTCAGTTTCCAGTGACGTCAGTTTTCATTGAATTCGGGCACACAGAAGGGAATTTCTATTTCGTTAGCATATCCTCAGAGTATGCTTTTTCACGCTACACAATAATCACGCACCGTTGATCGCCGACCGAATACGCCATGTACACATATACCCATGATGTCATACGATAATTTTAGCGTCTCCATCCGATAATCTTTCGCTAGCTGTCATAATGTGGAAAGCAAGGAATCTTCCAATAAGTTCTTGATCAAATTGTATAATCAGTGTCATTTTGGTACATATTTCTTAAGCCCAAAAATTTGAAGGTGAAAGTGACATATTTTTTTCGTTTTCAGTCATCCAACTCGACTGACAGTTATCGTATGTTTTTGTTTACATCTGAGCTACGAGGTCACGTGGGTATCACATAATTATGAATAAATTATGTAGGAAGTATGGAGGTCCAAACAGACCATAATTCTTATATAAAACAGAAAAAATGAGAACTGTATGCACTGGACACATTTAAAATTCTGTTGCAGCATCTAGCGACTTTGAGTAAAAGATCTTTTTTTATTGCCCTTGCCATTGTGTTCCATGTGCACCCGTCGAAGAGTAAACTCTCTAAAGTATTTCAAAAACCAAATTTGTAAATATGTTCATTTCTTTGACTAAAAAACTGTTCGCTATTTTGAGATATCTTTTTGTTCAATTTTTCAACAGTTTCAACCTTAAAACTTATAGATTTCACCACTTACAAACTCTGTTTCGAATTGA
The DNA here is from genome assembly GCA_943736015.1 of Tridacna crocea. NCBI lineage: Eukaryota > Metazoa > Mollusca > Bivalvia > Cardiida > Cardiidae > Tridacna > Tridacna crocea. Next base: position 41,899,636 of record OX031065.1, read on the forward strand.
TAAGTAAGTTGGAATTATGACCCGCTTGGTCCTCCATACAGAACTCAATTTTGAAAGTGCGTGACTATTGATGACGTAGAGGGCAAACCGCCATATTTGTATTGGACTTTCGGATTGACAACTACGGTGCATGACAAGCGACTTTTTAAATTCTTAATGGTAAAAAAGAATGGATTAAAGCTAATATAGATAAGAATATGGATTTTTTCTGTTTGACCTTCTTGCTTATTAAAAAGTAAGCCACGAAACGTTAAGTGCGTGATTATTGCTTACACTGGGATACTCGATTCGTGAAATTATAAAACAGGAAATTTTCGCTTAACGCGCTTTGAAAGGGTAAAACTTTGCAGTACAATAACTTCGTAATACGGTCAGGTGGCAGGGGACTTGGAAACTTGTTCACGGCTGTGGTGAATCATGTCGCCACCTTGCCCTCGGCTCGGGGCGACATAATTAACCACAGCCGTAAAAAAGTTTCCAAGTCCCCTGCCACCTAACCGTACAACTAATAAAAGAATAGCAGTAACCTTGAAGTTAACATATCAATGAACACAAGTAAGCTTGAACTTCACATAGTTTAACCAATCAAATATACATTAGTAACTTTTAAGTCGACATAAAGATAGTAAATGATTTGGTTGGTTGTATTAGGATTTAACGCCACTTTAACAGCTAAGGTCATATCATGGCGGTCGGTGACGCACATGTGTTACCTGGCTTTTCCCACACCAGTACTAACACAACTTTCTTTCCAAAGCCACCGACTACTTTTCTCACGTGCTTCAGCAGAGATGAGAGGCGAAAATACGCCAGTAAGAAAGAACGCCTCAACCGGGTTTCGAACTCACAACCACTAGGTCAAGAGTCCGACACGTTCACCACTGAACCACCCGGCCGGGCGATAGTAAATGAACACCAGTAACTTTGAACTTGACATATTAAATGAACACCGGTTACTTTGTGCTAACATAAATACACAACAGTAATCCTAAAGTTGACTTATGAAATAACTACTTGTAACCCTTAACTTGACGTAAAATAAACAACAGTAATCTAGAACATGACATAAATGAACACCAGTAACCTTAAACTTAACATAGATGAACACCATTTAACTCGACATATTAAATTAACATCTGTAACCTTGAACTTGACATAAATGCACATCAGTAACCTTGAACGTGACGTAAATGAACAACTGTAACCTTAAACCCAACATAAATGAACATATGTAACTATGAACTTGATGAAGACCAGTAATCTTGAATTTGGCATATTAAATGAGTACCTTGATTTTGACATTTTAAATGAACACCAGTAACCTTGAACGTCACGTAAATAAACACATAAAAACTTGACATAAATGACCACGAGTAACCTTGATTTTAATATTTCAGAACCGCCTATAACTCATTACAAAACGCGCAGTCTGATCTTTGTTGTACACTGTCCGATAAAGACATGTCCATAGAAAAAGCACATTTTTGCTTTATCTATCTACTCAAAAAAATTATTCCTCTTATGTAGGAGAAAAATTGTTTAAAGATGGGTATTTAGAACTTTTACATCTCACCAAATCAAAAAATATATATATATCACTGAAATTCATATGAAAAAGATATACAAATCATCAATTATTACGATTAATAAAATTACAAAAAAATATTTTTAATGGATTCCCTTAAAAGGCTACGTAGCCTATTAAGGTATTTTTAGATTTCGTGCCAAAAATCAATAAAGCATTGTGGGAGTACCAAGTGACTGGCACGTGACTCATAACCCTTAAATTCCCTATCATAACAAACATGTAATAATTATTTTCCATAATGTCTTCTTCGGACGCTATGTTTGAAGCTTCTTCTGTGTATCCCTGCAAGTAGCCTAAATGAGCGAAATGATCATCTAAAAATAGAACATGTGTCCTTTTGGTGTCAACCTGGGCCGCAGTAAATCTCTAATTTCTCGTGTTGTCGGAAAGTTTTCGACTACTGGGGTTTTATGAATGAAAATTAAAAGGCTTTGGGAGTATAAGGATGATTGTTTTGCACTTTTGTAAAATTTTCGTCCCAAAATCTGAAGGGCCACCTTTAAGGGCGAGTAATTCTTAATACTTGTATGGACAATATATAGATCAAGGCCAGATTGAATGGACTATACATTGGGATCTTGACCTATTCTGTCCAATAGCATAGGTTCTAAGACCAAAAGTATGAGCTGGGTTCACAAACAATTCTTGAGAATATTCTTAGTCTTATTCTCCAAGGTTTTCTAAATTTGTAAGTAACACAAGTTTTGATTGGCTAAACCGAATGGTTTAGCCAATCAAAAAGTGTGTTACTTGCAAATGTTGAAAGTTCTGGAAAATAAGACAAAGAACATTTTCAAGAATGGTTGGTAAATACGGGCCCAGAAATGAAGATAACCTTACAATTTCTAACAGAACGATTGACCTGTTTTCTTTGAATTTGCACTTTACAGAGTTACACTTTATACTGCCAAGCGATAAGATCTTTTTTTGCATATAGTGAAAATATTGCAATCTCGGAGCTCTTTTCGCAAAGAACAAAGAAAAACTAAACCGCAAACAAACAAAAAACCTCACCGAATCGGACAGCGTAGATCTAAGTGCCGACTGCGTGTTCCTTGCAATCTGTTCTTGATCTTTGCTGTCAGCAATACTGTTCTAGAAGACTTACTTCAATTTCGAAGCTTTATCAGCGGTTGAGGAGAAAAAGAAAATACTGTATTGGACGGTGTAGATCTAAGATCAGAAAGCGCATTCTGTGCAGTCTGATCTTAGATCTACTCTATCTTCAGTTGGTGTGCGAAATCGCGACTAAAGTTCCAAAGAGATAGAGAAATTGATCACAATGTCTGTTAACTACAAAACACTTGAAGGGATGTGTTTTATAATGAAACACAAGGGATTTGTGCACCACGATTAAAATCGTTTGTCAAGCTTCCGTTGCGACGTAACCAGACCGGATTTAACGATTATTGCATTTTCTAAATCTTTACCCTTTGCCAGAGGACAAATTTTGAAAAGTCTCCTAACTGAAAGCATTTTGCAATTAACTCATTGCCAAACGACAAATTTATAGACTGGTCCAAATTGAAAGCATTTGCAGCCGACAAAATAAAAGTGACTGAAAAATTGAAATTTGTTCTGGAAAGGGTAGAAAACACTGTGGGAAAAGGAGAAAATGCTGGTTACCAGCATTTTCTCCTTTTCCCACAGTGTTTTCACAAGGCTTCTTTCTCAGGGGCGTCAAAAGTAGGGATTGTGTGGTAATGGGTTAACTCATTGCCAAACGACAAATGTATAGACTGGTCCAAATTGAAAGCATTTGCAGCCGACAAAACAAATGTGACTAAACAATCGAAATTTGATTTCGGAAGGGTTGAGAACATTGTGGGAAAAGGAGAAAATGCTGGTTACCAGCATTTTCTCTTTTTCCCACAATGTTTTCAAAAGGCTTCTACCTCAGGGTCGTCAAAAGTCGTCATTGTGTGGTAAAAGGTTAAGAATTGGCTTAAATGATTGCAGTTTGTCTGATAAGGTAGACAACTTTGTCGGAACGATAGGAAATTCTGGTTACTATCAATTTCTCCTTTTAACCCAATGTTTTGCAAGGGTAGCCTTCCTCAGGTTTGTGAAAACTTGGGATTGTTTAGTCAAAATTTGAATTAAATTGTCCAATTTCGTTTTTCTGTTTGTCTAAATGATACTTTATACCAATTTCAGTAATATTTCAGTCACATGACAACCTTAGCCCAGTTAATCACTTAGATTGGATTCTGAATTACTTATTATTTCATGTTTTCCGGTAAGATATCGAGAAATAGTAGTGAATATATCTTTGGATATTACACTGGTACGACCAGTGAAAATACCGATTTTCTTGTTAATGTTGCCTAGAAAAATTGCACGAGCCTCATAACCAGATGGGAAATATGACGTCATATACCTTACATTTCTTGCGCTTGACGTAATGTTGCTATGCGGGAGGGGTGCGCCACGGGGAATAACGGAATAGAATTGTACTGGATTTTGATAAAGCTCCTCCCAGAACGGGATAAAAGCATGAAATAAATGGAATATTTGTTTTTTTCGGTGAAAGATCGAAATTTATTTCATCAAGTGAACACCAGCGGTAATATATTCACGAGTGGTGCAGCCACGAGTCTCGTGAACACCATTAGTAATATTTTCACTCCTGGCTGTGCCACTCGTGAAAATATTACCGATGGTGTTCACTTGATGAAATAAATTTCGATCTTTCACCGAAAAAAAAAAACAAATATCCCTTTCCATGCTTTCTGGTGGGATATCGAGAAATTGCAGTGAAAATATTTTTAGACATTACAAGGTACGACCAGTAAAAATATGGATTTTCATGTTCTTGCTGCCTAGGTAAATTGTGCGTGCCTCTCAACCATATGGAAATATGACGTCATTTACCTTACATTTCTCGAACTTGACGTAATATTGTAATGCATTGCTCTGCAGGAGGGGTACGCCACGGGGAATAACTGAAAACAACTGTACTGAATTTTGTTAAAATTCTTCACAGAAAGGGTTAAAAGCATAAAATAAACTGCGCCACTCGTGAAAATAATACCGATGATGTTCACTCGTTGAAATAAATTTCGATCTTTCACCGAAAAATTCAAACATCCTCAATATCTTAGGTCATCTAAAACTTTGATCACCGTCGCCTTTTGGGTATTGAACCAATTTTCAAAGTATGGTTTAGCCTATCAGAAGAAGTGTACTTACAACTATAAAAATTTTAGAGAATAAGAAAGAAAAAACGTTCCTAAAGAATAATTCATACATACGTACCTGAACTACTAAAAAAAAAATCAGAAAGTCACCTGTAGGGTAAGATTCGGCATGTAAAGTTTTTTTTTCAGTTACTTGTATCGGGTGTTAAATATAGTCAACAAAGCCAGACTGCAAGAGGAAGAACATCATTGTGCAGTAGGCAAATGTTAAAGATGGGACATTTCCTTGATGGTAGTAGAGTCATGTGATAAATTATGTACGTGTATATAGATTACAGAGAGAAAGACAGACAGACGGACGGACGGGCAGAAGGTGGAACAGACGGGCGGAAAATTCTAAAGGCGGGTGATGGGGCGGGAGGACAAGCAGACAGACAGATAGACGGCCGGAAGGACGGCCGGTGTAACGCAGAAAAATGGCCCCCATTACAAAATGACCCCCGGGTCATTTCTCGACGTAGAGGAATGACCCATGGGTCATTATTCTACGCCGAAAAATGACCCCAGGGGCCATTTTGTAATGGGGGTCATTTCTCTGCATTACACCTGCCGTACGCTGGACTGTATTAATAGTTGAGCTTTGAACACCAAACACAATCATAATTTGTTGAGTATCATCGAGGACGGACTAGTTTTTATTACATAAAATGTCCCTTTTTTCAGTCTACAATATGACCATTAACTGTGCTTAGTTTCAATGTTATAAAACCAAATTTTATGAATTTTCTTCTCTAACAAACGTTTTAGATAGGAAATACACTCGTCACAACTCGGCCGATTCCGTACATACATACACCTCGTCTGCATAACGGTCGTTTCCATTTGAACTGCGAATCACTTGATTTTATACATGGTGCGCCTCTGTCAGTCGTTTAGCAACGATATAAACAACCTCGATGAAGTTATTTACATCTGTTTATCTGTCGGTGAAAACTTCAATAGGAATTGATTAAATAATTTATTTATGTATTTATTTATTTATTTATTTATTATTTAATTAATTAATTAATGTACGAACTGTTTGCAAACTCAACTGAAATATAGTTAGAATGGTTTCGTTAAAAATTGAAACTCCAAATGTTTTTTTTTTAAGAGGAGCCTTACGATTATCAGAAACTGGAGTATTTCTAGGTATGTACCGATCTGAGGCGTGTTCAACATCGTGGAAGCTTCACAGAGCGCCTGGTGCGAATGCACCTCGTTAATTGAGCGCTCGCTTACTTTTCAAAATGGCGTCTAAAAAGATCTTTCTGGGACATAAGACTGGCCATCATTACAGAGTTATCTGTAAAATTCAGTAAACTGTTTAATAATAAAAAAGCATAAACAAAGAAAACAACAGTATGCTAAATTTCTTTGTTCTGATCACAGATCTGTTAATTCTCCGTGTTCATAAGAAAAAGGAGAAGAAAAAAAAACGAATAAAATATTGAATTTGTCTTCAGAACATCTTTAGTAAACATCTAAAGGGACGTGCATAGTGTAATTTTGTCCAGTCGCCACATTGTTTAGATTCTCATTAGACCCTCTCATTTGGTTAACACTTCTGCCATTGGATGCCATCTTGGAAATACAAACGAAACTCCTATCAAGTGTGCACGCGAGCGCTATCGAGCGCCGCAGCGGGCACCCTCGTTCAGAAGGAAAGCGCTTGAGAGCGCTCGCAGCGCTCGCTATGTTGAACCCACCTCTGACGCATATCAACCAATCGGATACAGCCGAGGGATTTGATGGCTCCCATCACACGAGATATGCCGAATGATAGCCCACGGTGCCGTTTTTAGGCGACGCTCTGCAAGAATTCGCCTCATTTATAAACGATTGCTGACCCAGGTTTTCTCTAAAATTTACAAAATGATGATCGAGACAAAATTGTAAAGGTGTCAATGTAGTATGTGTTGTTACCACAAGCATGTACTTGTTTCAGAATACATGGTAAAAAGAAAATCGGTAGTGGCCTTGAAAACAGCCTTATGAACACCTCAAACAAAACAAAATCTTTATATGCAGTTTTCTTCATAACTATTTTCGTTAGAATTGTATGCACCTGTCAAAGACAGGATTAGGCATCATGTATATATATCAATACAGATGTATACATGTATATAGGTCCATGTTTTGAAACATACTTTTTGAGATACAGTCTTTTGATGAACATCCGCGGTCAACCAGGTTTGATTCATTCTAAACTCGTCCCTGGGTCATTTCGCTGGCGTTTCCTCGTTCTCGTCAATAATTCATTAAGCACTTTTACTGGTGATCTCAGTGTTTCTTTAAGGAAATTTAAACTGTTTTTATCACAAATACGCCGTCTTTTCTATCTTTTACTTCTCGATATTCAATTACATCATTCGTTGCAAATAAAGCTTAGAGATACTTTAAATATAGCGGTGCCCTTCAACACCACAAGCGTTTATAAGAGTTTTTCGGCAAAAGAGCAAAGAACTGTCAGTTAAAATCGTACACAAAGATCGACAGTGTCGTACCTGTAGTGCAGAATGGCATATCGGCCGCCATATCTGTCGGCATCCTGGTGGTTTTTGTCCAGGGTTACATTTAGTAACGGAAGATATGAAATTATTCCCTCTAAAAGAGAGTATAACATTATGTTGTCGATCTTTCGATTGGCTATTAGGATACTTCCCGACCATATGAATATTCATACAAAACGACGATTTGCTGGTCAATTTTCCCAGCGGTTATGCATGGAGAGTATGTAATACTTCAAACCTGGGTTTCAAGGATGCTCTGATGCTTGTTGAAAGAAAAAGGTAGAAAGACTGTGATAGGTTCGACACTGCACGAGGATCCAGAACGTGTACTAGTTTATGTTATTATCATACTAAATTATTCTAAAACCAAGAACAAAATGAAATATTATTCTAAGAAAATCTAAAACGGAATGACCTCAAACAGAGCTTCGTCGATATTGCTTTATATCATTTATTTTCTTTCTTCTGTTAACTTTCACCACACATTGATGACTATCAATCACTCCAAGGAGAAGACTTTTGAAAACATTGTGAGAAAAGGAAAAAATGCTGATTACCAGCATTTTCTCTTTTTCTCACAATATTTTCCTCCCTGTAAGAGAAAGCTTCCATGTTTTTAGTCACATATAATTCGTCGTCTGCAAGTGCTTTCAACTTTGACAATTCTAAACTTTTGCTGTGAGGTAAATGCTGAACTAAGCTTTAATTTTCAAGTTGTTTAACAGAACCTGGAGTAATGATAAAATTTGGATTATGAGTCAGCACAGGGCACGAAGTTTTGTTATATGATAATTATGTAACGCGCTTAAAGGGGTTTTCGGAAATTTGCGTAAAGTGTCGTCTGCGACCAGCCTAACGCAGTCCACGCAAAATTAATCGGATATGTCACTGTGCGACTGCGTTAGATTTTGTTGCGCAACACAGAAAATGATATACAAAAATGGAAAGTGTCGTTTCGGATTAGTCTGAGCGGACTGCATAAGCTGATCCGAGATGACACTTTACGCACATGTCGTTTTGAGCGTTTTACAGGCCATATAGCACAAATTCATGCCCTAGGCTAGCAGGCCATTTTAGTTCGGACCCTTCTTATCTATTTAATAATTGAGTTATTTTGTTGATAGGCATTCAACATTTTATCGGATGATCGGACAATCACGGAACTTGACGACCCACGGTGACCTAGAGATCCATCCGTCACGTGGGTCGACGCATTTTGGGGCGGAAGTAGCAGGTCCGAGCCCAGTCTGTACGCCTCCATGTTGGGCTGCATAGCTTGTGTCAATCCGACAAAGTCAAACTTGTACGCATATCGTTTGCCGTGGACTTTTGACATGATGTTCTTATCATAGTAGTATCGGAGGGCTCGACTCAGTTTATCGTAGTTCATGTTCGGCTTGCTCTTTCTTTCGCCCCACTTACGAGCTACTTCGTCTGGATCGATCAATTTAAATTCCCCGTTTTGACCTTCCCAAGCGATGGATGTACAGTTAGCGGTGTCAGACAAAAGCTCCAGAAGAAACTGCCATAGCTGAATTTGACCGGAACCTGTAAATTAAATGGAAAATGTCAATAGAAACACTTCACCAAACAGTTAAACACTTAGACAATATAAGTTAACACTTGTCCAAATGCAACGCATTTATGAAAAACTGAGCAAAATTTAATGTCATTCAGAATCTGAAATAAGTTGTAAAAGATAGGAAAGGGAGAAACTCCTTCTTCGATGCATTGTCTGTTTTTAAAAATGTAAAACTACAGCTGGGGAAAGCAAGAAGAAAAAGAAAAAAAAAGATAATTCTGCCGAAGAAATGATCAGATGTCACCAAATAGCTTTAACGATTAACCCCTAGGCTGCCAAGTTCGACTCACCGACCTTTTTCAGAAAAATGTAAATTAAGACCGGACTGCACAGAACGTGCAGTGCGATCTGGGATCTACACAGTCGGAGAAAGAGATACTACTCCTCACAACAAAACTGTAAAATATCAACATTTGGTTTTCACCATAGAAGTAAAATGCTATTCTATTTATTTGGGAAAGCATGGATAGGTTATTGAAACGTGCCTTTAACCGAGTTGAAAACCTTTTGGAAAATGATAAAAAGCGTTTTCTCCTTTTCTTAAAAAATGCTTACAAACTTTTTCTTTTCCGGGGTCATTAAAACTCGTGATTGCTTGATAAAAAGGTTAAAAAGTTTTTTTCGTGTCGAAAGGTAAGTTTACCAAGGAGTATTATAATTAATGTCTTTATTTCCATTTTGATTGAGAATTCGACTGACCTTAAATTCATAAACTACCGTTTCTAGTTTTTTCTAGATTTGTAATGATATCCCACAATGAGAAGTTGGTTGTTTGTACCTTTAACTCGTACATCCCAAAAATGCTAAAATCTCGGGGTTGTTTTTTCGATAGCTAAAAATCATTTTCAACTGCAAAGCAAGAACGCTGTTTTGTTATAAATCGAGTTCGTATTGGACAAATGGACAGTGCCGTCTGAACATAATAAACGCCATCTGCAAAGATCATTTTTATACCGCAAAGAAACTTCTCGTGACGGTTTGATTGGATAATATGCCCCGAACATACGAAATATGCCTCGAACATATGTATATATTATACGAGCATACACTGGCAAAACCATTATAGAACCAGTTTCCCTTTATAGGTAAATATTGCTTAACAAACGTTGAAATGTTAAAACTTTGCGGTATAATGACATCGTGGTACGGTCAGGTGACAGGGGACTTGGAAACTGAACAATTTTCCAAGTCCCTTGTCACCTGACCGTACAACTAATACTGTTGCATCCAACGAAGTTGTAAAGAGTTGAAGATTACGATAACTGTGCAAAAATAAATTCTATTTGTCGTCGTGATTTGATTGCATTTCCTGTTTTCGTCTGGAAAAATGAAGGTATTCAAGAACTAGTTATCTCAACATATAAGACTAATGGTTCGTGACATTTGCGCGGATTCCGATAAAACTGTAAATTGAAAGTTGTATTACGAATTTTACTTCCTATTTACCGGATATTTCGTGACCAGAAACATTTATGCTGCGGATTTTCTTTTCGTTCATTTAGGATAAACACACTATAAGCTGTCTTGATCATATCTCTCTTTGTGACCGACAGAAAAAAAAATTCTAAGGATTTTCAAAAGTGCTGTGCTGAAAAGATAGCCGGAAAACACTATGACAATATCCTTTGGCTTTGAAATGAGCCTAGATCTGTAAAAAGGGGGTTTAAAACATCTGCGAAAAGTATCGACCAAGGTCAGCATGCGCAGTCTGACCTGGGACGAAACTTTTCACTACTGGTCAATTTTCCGTTTGTCAAAGGACCAGTGTGTACACCATGATAAGGAGGATTATTTCAAAAAGTGGCTCCTATTGATCTATAACTACGTGATAACTTGGGCAGGTATCACGGAGATGCACTGAGCCCCCTTTTGTCAGAGCATGGTTCATAGAAGGAAATATTTGTGTCGTTTGAAAAGAGTTTCAAAATAAAGACGTTTTAACTCTTTACCACAAATTCCCAAACTTTAACGACCCCTTAGAAAAGGGTCCATTGAAAATATTGTGGAAAAAGGAGAAAACCAGCATTTTCTCCTTTTCCTACAATGTTTTCTGTCCTTCTCATATGAAATTTCAATTTTTCAGTCAAATTTATTTTGCCGTTTGCAAATGATTTGAATTTGGATTAGTCTATAATTCTGTCGTTTGGTAAAGAGTTAACTCGTTACCAAACAACAAAATTTCAGGTCTGTCCAAATCGAAAGCATTTTCAGACGACAAAATAAAAGTGACTGGAATTTGAAATTTGTTTTTTGAAGGGTAGAAAACATTGTGGGAAAAGGAGAAAATGCTGGTTACCAGCATTTTCTCCTTTTCCCACAATGTTTTCTAAAGGCTTCTTTCTCAGGGGCGTCAAAAGTAGGGATTGTGTGGTAATGGGTTAAACTGTACTTATGCCACTTCACCGCTATCGTATACGTTGGTTTGACCAATACTGGTCTCTTAGGCTCTGACAGGCTTTGCTCTAGGAAGCTACCACATAACTAAATGAATTAACCTCTACACTGTTGCACGTATTAAACATTGTGGCAAGACACTAAAGGTCAATACAAAAACGGTAATAAAAAAGATTACCTACCTGCATTGTTGACTCGACTAGACATGTGACCAATAAACATGAAGGCATCTGCAATATAGACAACACTACAAACTGTTTCTTTACATTACGTAGGATTTTCATGAAGATATGAAGACTTTGTAATAAATCGAAATTTATTTCTTCTTGTGAACATCGTACGGTAATACTTTCACTCGTCAACATATTACGGACCATGTTCACCCAATGCAATAAATGTGATCGTTTATCGAAAGAAACCGATATTCTCCATATCATTACCCTGGTACATACTACGGAACAAACTGATCAATGTTAAGCGATTAATCAAGATCTATAAATATAGATAAAAATATAAAAATCTATAAATATATTGAAGGAATTCAGTTGGAGAATGAAAATAAAATCAAAGTACTGATAGTACTGAAGGCCAGGAAATTGAGGATACGAAACAACACATGAGGTCAATTTTAATTAATACAAACAGGTAGACGGACAGGGATACAAGCGGATTCCCTAAGCCCCTGGAATTCTTGGTTTTATCAGGAAATTTTGAACTGATACTAGAAAGCACCAGCCAGAAACTAATTAAGCCAGAGCTGGGCATGTGCTCACAGTTATGTGGTGCTTGATAATGGCTTAGAATACTTAGTAATTTGTCGTCCTTGTAAACAATCCCAAGTCAAAATTTAACCGTATTCAATCGGTGCTTTACCAACTTTGGTTATCTAAATTTTCTGAGACATGTGATGTCTTGTAGTCCTGGATGACGCTATTTTTTACATTTATGACGCAAGAACATATCTATTTTTATTGATTTCAATGAAAATACATGTAAGATAGATATCAAGGTAAAATGTAATGAATAATAAAGATTGGAGTGATACGGCAGTTGGTCATGTTGTCTCTACCTTCCACAAGTCGACGAAATTTTGAACTAGTCATATTTGAAGGAAGTTGTAGATGAAAATCCAAAGTAGTTCTTCGTGTATATTGAAAAGTAAGATTTTTGGGAAATTGGGAGGAATTACTTATTACAAGCGAATTCTCTTTTAGCCAAAATATTTTCTAAATAAAATACTGTGAAAAGGTTGGATTGTTTTGGGAAAACGATTAGGCTCGGTTTTCCTATTTTACTTGCCTATTTTACGGACAAGTCACAGTGACTTGAGCTTCGATACTTATATCTACATAATATAAAAAGACGTTAATCCTAATTCATAATTGTTGTCCAAGGACAACTTGTGTCAAGCCCGCGAATACTTGACTCTCAAGCTTGACCTAGACCCTGAACCTGAATAAATGGAACTTCTACTCATGATGGAAAACAATGCATTATGCTAATTTATATCGGAATCTATCCAAAAATGTAGGAGTTATGGTTCGGCCGAAAAATTTGCCTTCAATGTGGCCTTGATCTTGAACCTACTTGAACAGATGTTTCAAATGGCACATTTAAGCGTGATAGAGGTCAATTGTGCCAAATTATTGTGAAATCCATCCACAATTGTAGAAGTTATGGACCGGAAATATTCGGATGCACACAAGCCCTAGTGAACACTAGAAATATGTGTGTCAGAGACACTGATGCCCCTGCTAAATGGTATCGGTCACAGGTATGCAAATGACACTAGTAGAGACAGAGATAAAAAAAAATACATTAAATGACAAGCGAACGACTACAGAAAAAAAATATAAGCATTTATTTGGTTTCAAATTTGTTCGATCAAAGACATTTTTAAGAATCACACATGTGTAATCTATTTGTGACAGGTGTAAAAGGTGTGAAATACATCCTATCAGTGTGAAATAGGCAGTATAAACAATGACAAAACTACCAAATAACTCTTGGATAAAGGTAACTAATACACATAATGTACATACTAAAGACAACGAAATTTCAAAAATATTTTTATAGACAACTTGATTAACGATATGGATGAAATTTGATGTTGGGGTCGATTTTTCTAAAATTTTATTTGAGGACGATTTCACCAAAGAAATCGTCTCCAGGGGACGATTTCTCCGGGGTGATAAACATAACACTGGCCAAGTAGTTTGGGGACGATTTCTCCAGGAGCCGATTTCTCCAGCATTCCGCTGAAGTACCCTAGATTTAGTCTATATACATAAGAAAAAGTGATAAACATAACACGGGCCAATATTCTATATGTAGTTTGGTTTATTTACAATCGCATTTTAGCGGAGACGCGTTTTGTGACACATGTGTTCAAGTGTCAACACAACGTTATAGACAATCTCCGAGCAGAGTTGTCGTTCGTTACTCTCCCCACACATGAATGTGAATGATCCGGAGTGCAAGAGAGAGCGTTATAGATATTAACCGTATATAGCGCGTAAGAATACACAACTGCCGGATAAAGCTAAGTTACGCCTTTATTAGGTCAGTGTTAATGATAAAAACGGGATAAAAAAGACACACTCGTCAGTTATTAAATTCCATGGCGTTTTGCAGATGAAAGCTTTTAGGAAAGGAAAGCATTCACACCGTGTGATAAGCAATCTCTGTATATACTTGGGAAACTAGTTGTTTTGGCGGACTCAGCGATATAGAGTGGACACACCGTCCAACATTTTTGTCTGAATAGGCAGCTTACGATCCCTATAGGCAAGGGAATCCCTTGAGAGGGATTCTCTGGCCTAAAAACAGCTTTTGAATGACGGTTTGAAGCCAAAACTATTTTTAACCAATTTAATCAGTACACTGTTGGAAAGAGGATGAATCGGGTAGGTCTAATCTATTTAAAAGCAAATATTCAAATTTATTTCATCCTTTTCCGGTAGGTTATCGAAAAATACCAGTGAAATATTTTTATTTATGTCATGCTTTCCGGTAGGATATCGAAAAATAGCAGTGAAAATATTTTTCGATCTTACACTGGTACTACCGGTGAAAATACCGATTTTCACGTTCTTGTCGCCCAGGTAAATTGCGCGTGCCTCACAACCAGATGGGAAATATGACGCCATATACCTTTGTTGTCTGCGCATGTCATATTCTTCGAAGATTCGACTGTCTTATATATGACGCATCACTGCTAGCCCCGAAAGCGGGCTGACTGTAATATTACGATCTATAAAGTAGCAATGTTGAAAGTAGCTTTTACGTATCAATGCGTTTGAGGAGAAATTAGACCTGCTTTAGCAACAGATTTCTCTAAACTCATGAAACTGGTGATCATAGGTGAGTGAATTGCACGAGATAGCGTTTTATTGGGTAAACCTTTTTTTTTTTTGTTTTGAATTCAAAGTAACGGTTGTCGCGTAGGAATGTGGTTCGGTTCTATACCCAGGATGCCCATATCAGATAGATGAGTATTTATAGAATGCCATCTAGCGGGAGATAATGCATATACCTTACATTTCTCGTGCTTAACTAATATTGTAATGCGTTGCTATGCGCGAGGGGTACGCCACGGGGAATAACGAAAAGAACTGAACTGGATTTTGATACCGCTCCTCCCAGAAAGGCTTAAAAGCATGAAATAAATAGAATATTTGTTGGGTTTTTTTCAATGAAAGGTCGAAATTTATTTCATCTCGTGAACACCATCAGTAATATTTTCACTCGTGCCTGCGCCACTTGTGAAAATATTACCGATGGTGTCCACTCGATGAAATAAATTTCGATTTTTCACCCAAAAAGAACAAATATCCTCTATATATTTTATGGTTACGACCAGTGAAAATACCAATTTTTATATTCTAGATACCAAAGTAAAATGCGCGTGACTCACAACCAGATGGAAATATGACGTCATTTACCTTACATCTCTCGCGCTTGACGTAATAGTGTGATACATTGCAATGCGGGGAATAACTGAATAGAAGTGTACTGGCTTTTGATTACGTTACCCTAGAAAGGATTAAAAGCATGAAATAAATCAATTTTTTTAGCAGCCACTCGTGAAGATATTACCGATGATATTCACCCAATGAAATAAATTTTGATCTTTCACCGTCACAGTAAAAACAGATATCCTCTATATAATTTACCAATAAGATTCATTCAATATATTCGCCACTGGATTGAAATTTCCATCTAAAAGTGGGAAGAGCAGTATGTGTCCACATCTCCTATAATTTCGACCTTAATTCCTGGCTTTGTATTTACCCGTTGGATTTATTCTATATAGCCTGCAACACGCGAAAAGGGCCATTCGGACTTTTCCGTAAAGTGTCGTCTCGGATCAGCTTGCACAGTCTGCACAGGCTAATCCGAAACCACACTTTTCGTATTAATGCAATTTTCTATATTGCATACATCTAATGAAGAAAAAAAATCTAGTGTAGTCGTAAAGTGCCGTCTAGGATTAGCCTGCGCGGACTGCGCAGGCTGATCCGAGACGACACTTTACGGAAATGTCCGAATGACCCTTTTCATGTGTTGCAAGCCAATTATACAATATCGGGTCACCATAGAATAGGATAAAGTTATCGACTTTTTTTTATTTCAGTTTAGAAATATATGATGTGAAAACTACTATGAGATAATAGTTGGTGATGTACGTCAGCTAATCCAACTAAACACTTGTCTTATGTATTAGCGGCGGCGATGTAACTGAAAAGAAAGTTGAAACCGTCTTTGGACACCATACATATAACATTATAGAGAGTTTGTCACAACGAAATGCCTTTAAATGAGACACTGTAGAGCTGAGAAGAATATGAGGTTATTTAATATGCTTGGGTACAATTCTGAATTTTATTGGATGAGTATACATTGCAGAATCAATTGCTTTGTCCAAATTATAGACAGGTTCTGTAGTGTACTCATCCCACCAATTTCAGTATTGCACCCAACTGTATCAAATGGTCTTTCTATTTCACAATTCCGTATTGACATTAAATTAAACGGCAAGTATAGGGCCATTTCAATTTGAAAAATAAAAAAAAATCAAAACATATCAAAAGAAGGGTTTGAAATTGCTTTTTTACCACGGACTTCGGTAGACTACTCTTCCGATCAGATATAGATATTCGGGACTCTAGTCTCGTTTAGAAAAATCCATATTGGACTCTTGCCTCGTTCTGAAAAATTCACTTTGGACTCTACAGCGTCCAATATGGTGCTACTGGTAGTATTATAGCAATTTCACTGGACGTTAAATTTTAGGTGTAAAATACATGTCAATAAGTTTACCTTTGCAGTTTCTTGAGGCATCAAATTGGTCCCCAAGCACTGTATAAGGCCACATCTGTTGAAAGTACGTCATTTCCGGTGCTCGGGTAATGTTGCTTTGTTTCCCGACACTTATCTCTGGAATGTAAACGAGTATGTTTAACAGTTTTGCAGGCGGCGAGATATGGCCTGCAACACGCGAAAAGGGTCATTCGGACATTTGCGTAAAGTGTCGTCTCGGATCAGCGTGTGCAATCCGCACAGGCTAATCCGAAACGAAACTTTCCGATTTTATGTGAATTTCTGTTTTACGCAGGTCTACTCTAGCACAAAATCTAATGTAGTCGTAAAGTGCCTTCTCGGATTAGCCTGCGCGGACTGCGCAGGCTAATCCGGGACGACACTCTACGCAAATGTCCGAATGCACCTTTTCGCGTGTTGCACTCCATATAGGACCCATCTGCTTTGACGGCATTTGCAAAAGACAGACAAAATATGTAGCTTAACTGATTGGACAGGTCTATGGGACAACTTTCATTTGCGGAAAAACGAAAAATTAATAGCATATCAAAACCGAGACCCTTTAAATTGCATACGTAAATTTAACAGCTCACTATTTTCAAAACCTAAATCTTTTAGTATCATGTTAATCCTTCGGCTGCTGACTCACTGACCATTTGCGGACAGTGTAGATCAAGACTACAGTCTGATCTTGGATCTACACGGTCCGATAGGAAGATGTTATTTCCAAAAGCATTATTTTGAAAAAAAAAATCGGTTTTCACTATGCATTAAATATTTTAAAACCCATTTCCACACAATCCCTACTTTGAACGACCCTGAGAAAGAAGCCTTTAGAAAACATTGTGGGAAAAGGACAAAAAGCTGGTAACCAGCATTTTCTCTTTTTCCCCACTTTTTTTTTATCCTTCACAAAACAAAATTACAAATTTTCAGTCGCTTATTTTGTCGTCTGCAAATGCTTTCGATTTGGACAAACCTTAGATTTTGTCGTTTGGTAACGAGTTAAGTTATTTAGCAGGATAAGTATCAAGCAAAACGCCTACCTTGAGATGTAAGTTTTGAATACGCTGATTGGACACGGGTAGGTTCAGAACGTGGTACACAGGTCAAATTGTCCAGCTTCTTTCCGTATTTGTTGTACTCTGCTGCAAGGCTCCCTCGAGAGCTGACCCCGGACTCACGGGCATAGTTACTTAAAAGACCTGAAAAATGGGCTCTGCAAGGGTATGGTCCTCCTGACTCACTATTGTCCACTGAAGTTTCCAATCCATAATATCTCTGGCTGTAATCTGTCAGTGTATTTTGATATTCCGTGTTAGGAGGCAACTCAACTTTGAAACCGTCCGGGATATGTCCCATAGAATAGACTTCGGACAAGTTGCCACTCATATAGGAGTTGTGTACGGAATTCCTGATATGTGGTAGCAAGTATCCATGATTAAAATTAGGCACTTTTCTGTCAAAATGATTGCTGGTCTGTCCGAACTTGTCGGCCCTGGTTTTGACCCCAGTAGATAGGTATGATACAGAAGATCTTGGACCATTGTCTCGAGGTATGAAGTTTGCTCTTTCTGGTGTTCTTTGATATGGAACGCCATTCTGAAATTCCTTTATAAAACAAAAAACCCATTTAGTAATCACATGTTTAAGAAATCGTTATCAATTATTTTTAAAGATGACTGAATTTTTTAAAAAGATATTTCATATCATTTACAAACTCCTTATAATAAAAGCAATACCAACTAGATCTTCTGTAACTTTCAAAAGAAATTAGTGCCTCTAGTTGGACTTTTTCAATCTATAAATATCTACGAAAAACACTTTTTTTCCAATCCTCAAAAAGAAATATACAACTTAAGATAAAATGCAAATCCGAGCAGTTTTCTAGGAAACTAGTTCTGTATCACTGAATACTCTGATTTGTGTTTAGAAAGCTCCCGCCTTTTTGAAGCCATTCTCTAATGCGTGCTACAGAGTTTGCAATTTCCTGTTGGATAAACATACCATTGTAAAACTTGTTCTCTTCCCGGCGGCTCATCCAAGACTCATCCGGTTGCCGGACGTCCAACATTTCCGACAATAATATCCGGGCAATGCGCATGCTCAGCTCGCAGACTGGTCACCGTCCTGAATTACTTGTATAAGTGGAGGATGTCATTAAAATGTCCAATGGAAAGGTTTTGTTGTGAAGCGCCATCGGATGTTTATGAATGATTCGATTAACAGTTTATGCATTATTAATGTTATCAAGGCTCTAAGTTCCCACGAATGTCGTGTAATGTCGTCCGGACAGGCAATACATCTTCAGAAACAATACCTAAATATCTGAACATTTTTTTTTTCAGCTGCTTGCGAATTTACTCTGATGTAGTACAGGATGACTAAAATCGTAGAAATTTCAATTTCAATTTTAATCTCAGTGTACATATAGACCACCGGCCTGACATACAAAATACAACATTACAAATGCTAACAGTTTGAGTTGTCAATGATTTTGTTTCATATATATTTTTTTTTCATACGGTTAAATTTTTATAAAACCCTTTACCAAACAATCCCTAGTTGATAACCAATTATACCATATCTATCTATCCATTTTGGAGTACACCAAGGTCATCAACTCAGAAACATTTAGACTCAACACTGAGTTAAATTTTTCATCATCTTTATATAAACTCAAATACGAATTTGGAAACGAATGACGATTTCTTTTGAAAACTTTTACATAGTATTGTGGAAACATTACATGCTATCGAACTTGCGTTTTTAAGCACAACAAAGATTAATAAAACGGAGCAAAAAACCAAATTTGACAGACACCGATATGCTTTTTTCTATTCTAAACATGCTGTATACATTGTGTGAAAAGAAAAACAGTTGGCTATGAACAAGCAATTGGAAGGCGTTCTGGAAAAACATGTTAACTGTATTTCCTTAACGCTTAAAACCGACGATATAATTATGGATACGTAAAAATTTAGTTTATGCGGAAACTTTAAAAATATCAAGCAGTTTTGGCCCTTATCAGCCTGCGCAGGCTGCCGTGTATCGATAGTTTTTGCAAATTCATCAAATTCTCTTTCCACAAAGAATGGCTGAGACGATTTCTTTTCTAACAATCTGAATGAAATTCAATGTTCTTTAGTTCTTTTATATACATGTATATAAAATGTCATGTTTGAGAAAATGTTTATGATTGTACTAGTCAGTTAAACGCACCCTCAGCCCCCGTCACACCAAACTATTTCTTATAACGTCTTACCCCGTCTGGACATATACGTAGAACGAATTGCTGTCGGGGAAAAACGTGTAATTTTGGCTAGATAATGCCTGAAGCCCCTATCTCACCAAACCTGTTTTAGAGAGTCTTACCACAGTCAACAAAATCGTACAATGAGCTGCAGTTGGGACGGGACGCGTAATATCGTTGGCCAAAATGCAAACGCTGAGCCAGTTGATGGCGGACTGTACTGCGTCTTAATTAGGATGAAGTACGGCAGTGCAGAACTTTCCATTTGTAGTATGTCCATCTCTTTTTGAGTACGCTGTTAGTCCGTCTAATTACAGGACGGGATGGACGGCAAAATATTTTGAGCAGACTCAAAGTTCTGGAGCAAGTTCCCATATAACTCGTCCATTATGTGCCTAAACAGATCGTAAAAGGTTGCCAATACGTCCACTACGTTCGAACACAGTTTGAGTCTGTTTGGCAACAATTTTTGGAACGGAGTGAGAACGACTTAATTGGGTGTGACGAGGTTGTTACAAGAATGCCATGTTCACGGTACTGACAAAAGGAACGTACGACCTTGATGTTTTTTTCAACCCTTCAGCTGCTAAGCCCTACTCACTGACCTTTTTGCGGACAGTGTAGATCAAGATCAGACTGCACAGAACGTTCAGTCTGATCTTGGGTCTACACTGTCCGATACGAAAATGTTATTCCCCAAAACATAACTTTGAAATTATAAGGGTTTTACTTAGGAATCGAAAGTTTCATTTTAGTTATTTAGCAGGATAAGACTCAACACTTGCTTTTGAACCTTTTGACCAAAGCACCGATGGATCTGTTCATATGCATCTGTTCTGTTGATCATTACTGTATCAATAGATGTAGTTTTGATCTTTATCAGACTAAATAAGTGAAATAAAGCTTTCAAATTTCATTTGAGATAAAAGATAGGGCATGAACATTAAAAAAAAATCCACTAATAGAATCTATGAATGTTGTTCATTTTCCTTCTTTTCTCCCAAAATTTATTCAAGATACTTCTCTTTTGCCATGCTTTTCCTTTGTTTCAAGAGTTTTAGGTTGGGGCCCTGCAGTGCATTTCCAAAAGGCATTTGGGATGTGTGAACACCGCCTTCAGCTGTAAGAGATTGCAGGATATCCGAGTTAAAATAAAAAAACAAAAACGTTAGACCAGCATAAACAGAGACCAGCACGAACAGCTCGGGCCAGCTGAATTTACATTATCTCTCGCTAGATGACATTCTACAAATACACGTCGATCTATCTAATTTTGGTATTCTGGGTACAGAGCTGGACTACTTAATTCAGAGAAACCTGGAACTAAAACAGGCCTGATTTCTCCTCAAATACATTATATATTTATAAAAGCCATTTTCTCCAATACTACTTCATATCGCATATTACTACAATCCCACCAATATTGGGGGAGTGATTCGTCATAAAGACAGGTCAAATCTTCGATGAATATGACATGCGCGGTCAACAATTGAATTTACTGATGGTCTTCCCGATGAGACGTTCAGCCGAGGTCCCGTGTTACCGTGGTATCACCAATCACAATAAAGAACAATGATGCCTTAAAACAACTTGGCGAGGAATGATGCCTTAAAACAACTTGGCGAGGAACTAGATATTGGATTGATTGATTGTTATCAGTCATTTATTTACGGAAATGGAAACATTGCAAAGACATTTTATAGCCGAGACGGTATTCATTTAAATCCAAGTGGCTCGAGCATGCTAGTGGCTAGCATAAACAGTCGCATATCAATAATCAAACAACACAAAAATTGGGGGCTTGAACAACCCTACAATAGATCTCAGATTTATGTGACCTCAAGAAATCGATATAGGGAAACATACGGAAACCATCCCAGTTTTAACAGACGATACAAGAGTCACCTATACAATGGAAGATTCGGGAATCAACCAAACATTTCGAATCCACAGCGAAACAGATACAATACACAGTTGAAAGGAAATGTATGGACAATGTGTAGAACCTGTGGTATGAACAACCATAAAACAATGGAATGTCGTCGAAATAGGGACTGGTAGGAAATAGATGACAGACATAATCATACACCTTTATTCTTCACTAATAACAATTATAACATTCTTTGCTCGTTGTGTGAAAACTGCAATATCGCTCCATGCATTTGTACTGCGGACAGATGCTTAGAGTTTAAACCAATAAACTGTAGACTTCCTACACAAAATGAAATAACCAAATTCTTAAATAATGATAATACACATTATATTACCGGTAATGAAATAGAATGTAATTCTGATTTAAAGATTCCCGAAAATAATGATATTCAATATCAATCAAGTAGCATAGGTGATTCACACAAAAACGCTCATCTAAGTTCATCTTATACATTGTGTAGCCCTGAACTTTTACGGTTCAGTGCGGAAGGGTTACATGTTGTGAATTTGAATATTCAGCACTTTTTACCAAAATATGATGAAATTAGAATTATTTTACATGAAAACAGATTAATAGATATATTCGGGTTTTGCGAATCTTTTTTATCAGATAATGTTCCAGACAAGAACATTATCATACCCGGGTTCAAGTTTGAACGTAAAGACAGGGAAAACAAAGCTGGGGGAGGTATAATAGTTTATGTAAAAGATTATATAACATACACACGGCGCTATGATATGGAATTCTCCAACATTGAATCAATCTGGTTGCAGATAAATACCGATGATAACGCGCAAATCTTAGTAAATTTCACTTACCGCCCTCCAAATAGTCCACAATCTTGGATAGATGAGTATGAAAAACAGTTGATATTAGCGGAATCTTCTAATTTAGACTGGTTTGCTATTGGGGATTATAATATCAACTTCTCACCTCCACATTCTTTTACTAATAGTAAATGGTCAAAAGTGGTGTGTGATTTTGGGCTTCACCAACTTGTTAATACCCCAACTAGAGTAACAAAAAGCTCTTCGTCAATCATAGACCATATTTATACCACGGCTACTAACTATATAGGTGAAATATTTGTTCCTGAAATAGGCGTTAGTGACCACTTTCCAGTAGCTGTCACTTTAAGTAAAAAGTGCAACATCAAACATTCAAACAGACATAAAGCGATTACATATAGATCTTTTAAGAGTTTTGATAAAAGCTCCTTTTTACATGATATTTATAGAGTCAACTTCGATATTTTGGAAACGATAAGCGATACAAATTTATTTCTGGATAAATTGTATTATATGTTAAACTGTGTACTCGATAAACATGCGCCGTTAAAATGTAAAAGAGTAAAGCGGCTACAGCAGCCTGGCTGGTACACGGACGAAGTCAAACAGGCTAGAATTACAAGGGATATGTATAGATCGCATAAAAATTGGGATCAGTATAAAATCTGGAGAAATAAGTGCGTTTCGATCATAAAAAAGGCTAAAAAATCTTTCTTTAATAATTCAGTCAAAGACAAAAAAGATGCAAAGATTTTGTGGAAAAATATAAAACTAGTTTCAAACGAAAATGAACAATGTATATCTGTTCCGAATACTTTAAAGATCAACGATACAATAATTGAGGGAATGCAAAATATAGCTGACGCATTGAATGATCACTTTGTAAACATTGCCAAAACGGCAGAAAAGTCACAATTTAATGCAGAAAATTTCATTTCACTTCAACGATTTCTTGATATGAAATTGCAAAATTCATCTTTTGATATTGATTTTATTACCCCCTATGAAGTTAGTATTCTCATTCAAAAATTGGACACAAATAAATCTTCTGGGCTAGACAAAATAGGGCCTAATATTTTAAAACTATGCAAAGACCAGGTTGCAAGACCTATTGCAACTTTAATAAATTACAGCTTATCATCTGGCGTTTTCCCAGACAAACTTAAAGAAGCTGGTGTTGTTCCATTACATAAGGGGGGAAGCAAAGATGACCCGAATAATTATAGACCTATCTCCATTTTGCCAACGTTGTCTAAAATATTCGAAAGACACGTTGCTAATCAATTAAATAAATATCTACAAAATACCAGCGTGCTTGATGAACGCCAATCTGGTTTTAGACAACATCATTCGTGCCAAACTGCTCTGATAAGATTAGTTAATTCATGGTTAACGAGCATGGATGAAGGTAATATTATAGGTGCTGTATTCTTAGATTTCAAGAAAGCGTTTGATCTCGTAGATCATAAAGTATTACTTCATAAATTAAAACTGTATCATTTCTCTAGTAATGCCTTAAAACTCTTTGAATCCTACTTGACAAATAGAACTCAAGCGATCAGAACTGCTGTAGTATGCTCAAATTATCTTCCCATAACGTCTGGAGTTCCGCAAGGATCCATACTCGGACCACTGTTGTTTTTATTGTATGTAAATGACTTGCCTCTTGAAATCAATTCCGATACGGATATGTATGCTGACGATACAACATTTCACTGTAAAGGTAAAAACATTAATGAAATTCAATTAACACTTCAGTCAGATATCAACAAAACACAACGCTGGTGTATGAAAAATAACATGGCCATCAATCCTACCAAAACCACTTGTATGATGGTAGGATCAAAGCAAAAGTTATCATGCATTGAAGATCTAAATCTGTATGTTAATAATAACAGGATAACTAATGTCGAATCACAAAAGCTTCTTGGGGTTTACATAGATAAAAACTTAACATGGAAATTACACATTGACAAAACATGTAAGAAACTTGTTTCAAAGTTATTTCTTTTGAAAAGGATTCAGTATTTTCTTACACCTGATGTTAAGCAGTTGTTCTACAACGCATACATTACACCAATATTTGACTATGGTTGTGTAATATGGAGTAAAGCAAACACGGTTGATATTCATAGAATTACCAAATTACAAACACGAGCAGCTAGAATCATGTTAAATGAACACAGGGATAAATCTCCATACGAAATGCTCAGAACTCTAAATTGGTTAGCATTTCCAGTCCGATGCAAATATTTTATAGGCTTATTAATTTTTAAAGCCATTAATAACCTAACACCTTCCTATATTTCTGACCTTATTACATTCTCATCAAATAATACTTATGTTTTACGGTCAATAGCTAAAAGGGATATTTCACACAATAAACCCAATACAAACTATCTCAAAAAGACTTTTAGCTATTCCGGTATGGAAATATGGAATCGAATACCAACAGAAATTAGAAACTCTCAAAATATCAACACATTCAAAAGTAAATTAAAATCATTTCTTTTTGAAAATTGCTAAAGTTTGAAGCAAAAATATCTATAGATGTTCGAACAGATTGCAGATACCCATTTCCGTTTATGTCTGTCTTTGAGGTATAACTTCTATTACATGTAATTACATTATTTGTTTTATACTGATTAATTATATGAATATTGTTAAAGAAGGCATCATTGGAAATAATATTGCCTTAATTGATGTATCATTTTTACATTGATGTGTAATATTAATGATTTACCTTCTGAAAATAAAGAATTTATTATTATTATTATTATTATAACAAGACGTAACTTAGGATGGTTGTCTTATACCTTATGCTATACCCGCAACAAAACTAAAAGCTCTCTGGGGACGACCATATCATTATGGACAACCAGTGACGACGAAAAAGGAAACAAAAAACAACATGAACAACCACAACAACCAGTAAACGCTTTAGCCACACCAATGAAGCCGAAACCCATCCCTTGTCTGCGGATGTCATATCCTTCGACATGTCTTGTATGATACATCACCAACCCCCCTTATTCCTGCCAAAAGTAAGGCTTATATCGAAGCTATTAGTCTATTACCCCAGCATGTAGAGGCTGTTTTAACAATTGGCCGATGTACAGGTTACATGCTAGCTGATCATAGTTGAATGAATTGAAACAGGTAGGGTCTTATTGAGTAAACGTTGATTTTAGTTTGAAATTCAAAGTAATGGTTGTCGCGTAGAAAAGTAGTCCGGTTCTGTACCCAGCATACTCAAATTAGATAGATTTTTAGAATGCTATCTAGCGGGGGGATAATGCAAACCCATCCCCATTTGGTCATGCCATGACAAAAATCTATAGTTTTTAGGAGCTATTAATTAAACATAACATTATCTGATTTGTCTTCGCAGTATTTCCGAAGATACAAGCAGCTGTTTTTCTATATCAGTTTCTCAATTAGGAATTTCCGCAATCCTATCCCTTTATCAAACAATTCCCGAGATAGATGCCTTTTGAAAACAATGTTGGAAAAGGAGAAAATGCTGGTGACCAGCATTTTCTCCTTTTCCAACAGTGTTTTCTACTCTGCCGGAAACAAATTTCAGTTTTTGAGTTCCGTTTATTTTGTTGTCTGCAAGTGCTTTTAACTTGGATTTGTCTAAAATTTTGAGGTTTGGTTAAGAGTTAAACGATTGTCTTTTTTGTTTATAACCCTGTACCAAATGGTCCCTTGTTCTGACAACGAGAAGAAAAGTTGCCATTTTATAAGCTATTAAAGTACTGTTGGAAATGAAGAAAATGCTAGTAACCAGTATTTTCTCCATTTCCAACGATGTTTTCTATCCTTTCAGAAATAAGATTGCATTTTTTTTTTACCAAATTTGATTTTTCGTATGCAATACAATCGATTTTAATTCATTTTTTTTCTCTTAGTTTCGTTTTAACCCTCACACTGCTCAGCGCGACTTACTGACCTTTTGCGGACATTGTAGATCATGATCAGACTGCACAGAACGTGCAGTCTGATCATGATTCTACACTGTCCGGTAAAGAGAAATTATTCACGAAAACATAACTTTGGAATAGCAATATTGAATTGGAAATTTCATTTTACTTATCCAGCAGGATACGGGTTAATGGTGTATAACGCTGTTTTCAGTAGCTAGGTCGTATTGCTTCCTGTGCCCCTATCAATACTTTCCTTTATTTTGTTTTATTAAAACTTTACAGATTTTTTTTTCCAAGCCACTGACTACTTTTCCATATAAACAACCAGGAGAAAAAAGCAGTTAGAGAAACAGACCTTTATCTCACTAACTATTATCAATCCCTGGATAGAATTAGCCGAGCTGGAAATTCGAACCGGTCGCTTTTGCTCTCAACTCCTGTTTTCTACCGTAAGCACTCCCAGGCTTGGCCTAAGATTTTATGTTCTTTTCATCTTCGGTAGGTATCGTGCTTGCTTTTCATCCAACAGAGTGCTGGCTATTGTACGGAGCTAAACAAATTTGGCATGTGTGGTAAGTTTGGACGAGATTATTACGGTACGAAACGGCTAGTTCCCTGGACCGGAAATGAGGGGAACCTTTATGTACCCAGTATGATTTCCGCCGTCTTAGAGACAGAGAAAAGTTAAGATCTAATCTAAAGAAAAGATCGGACGTCAAGATCGGACGTCAACCTCATAAAAAAGACTACTATTAAACCCAGCTGTTGAAGACTAGAACTTTAGAGGTACGTTTACGCTTTTACAAGACATGGCACTGTATTTCCATATTAGTGTTGCTGTCCGTAGGCAATTTCGGGACAGTATTATAGCAGCATTTTTTAATTTACTCGTATCACAAAGCAAACCAGGGCCCTCTTAGAAATGAGCTGCACTCTGGCAAAAGGAAATTAAATGCATCTCCGTGATACTTTAAAGCAGACAAGTCATGTGAAAGTTATGGATCCATAATACTCATTTTTTTCTTACAAGTGACATATGTAGAATGGGCCTTTGACATGCGGAATTGACCAATAGTGAAATGTTTCGACTCTGGTTAGTCTGCGGAAAACGTGCAGTCTGACCTCGAGTCCATACCGACCGTACAAGCTTGCTAGGAATCAAAAGAATTAACGAACTCTCAAAAATGACAACGAAAATATCGTCGTTTTACTTAACTCATTACCAAACGACAAAATTTTATGCTTGTTCATTTCGAAAGCATTTGCAGACGACAAAATAAAAGTGACCGAAAATTTGAAATTTGTTTTGTGAAAGGTAGAAAATATTGTGGGAAAAGGAGAAAATGCTGGTTACCAGCATTTTCTCCTTTTCCCACAATGTTTTCTAAAGGCTTCTTTCTCAGGGGCGTCAAAAGTAGGGATTGTGTGGTAATGGGTTAAAAAACATCGTTACTACAGCCTGTTTTTACGAGGATTTTAAAGTAAATCGACGATATATAAAAGTACAACAGAACTATAAAATATTTGGACTACATTTTTTATCTTCAACCTGTTTGTTATAAGATAGTTATCTCTTGTTTTTTTATCTTATAAAAATTCCAGTGGAGACTAAATACCGATTGTTTAATGGGAAAGACTGTAAAATTCATATACGATAATTACGATAATTGCCCCAGAAAAATTGGAATTACTCTTCTCTCTGTCATGGCTTTTTATTTTATTATCATTTATAAACCCACCAATTGTTAACCCTTAGAGTGCTAAACGCGACTCACTGACCTTTTGCGGACAGTGTAGATCAGGCTTAGACTGCACAGAACGTGCAGTCTGATCTTTGATGTACACCGTCTGATAAAGACATACTTCCCCCAAAGGACTACCTTTGAAATGGAAATATTTTGATTTTTAACATCGGCCGAAAATTTTCATTTCATTTATTTTCTAGGATAAGAGTTAACCCTGAGCATGACCTCCATTTTAACTGACCACGTGATCAAGATCTTCGCCGTCCGTTTTTAAGATATGACTGGCCAATTCATGAACAATAAGGCTAAAAACTGTCTTCCGTTTATTAACTCTTCATCAAATGACAAGATTTCAGACTGGTCCAAATTGAAAGCACTAGCAGACGGTAAAATAAACGTAACTCAAAATTTGATTTTTTTTACCAGCGGGGTAGAAGACCTTGTGAGTAGTATATAACAATCGGATGGGCAGAGTACCTGCGAGGGTTCGATGCCTGCGATGCCCAAGAACAATAGGGGTGTTGTTCCAAGAACAATGGAACCATTCACACGTGATTGCCCTTTGTTCTTGGGCATCGCAGCTTCGCAGACACCATGTTATGACGTCACCCAGGATTGATAGTGGAATTTCCGATCACTGTATACCCATTGTTTTCCGGAATATTATCCCATTGTTCTAGGGCAATCACGTGTGAATGGTTTCATTGTTCTTGGAACAATACCCCCATAGTTCTTGGGCATCGCAGACATCGAACCCTCGCAGGCACTCTGCCCATCCGATTGTTATATACTACTCTTGTGAGAAAATGAGAAAATGCTGGTAACCTTTATGTTTTTTCTTTTCACACAATGTTTTCAAAAGGCTTTTATCTGAGTGTCGTTAAATACAGGTTTTGTTTGGTAAAGAGTTAACCAAGGGGGTTACTAGTTCGAATCTCCCCCTCGGCGAATTTCGTTCCGAGGAATAATGGTAGTCATTGCGACAGAAAACATTACATTCGGCATACCTCGGGTGATGGGAGCCATCAAATCCCTCGGCTGTATCTAGTGGATTGATATGCTGCAGATCGGTACACTCATCGCTGATCATTGTTTCGAAGATTATTATTCATGAAAGAAGCCCGACTGGATAGCCCACTGCCGGGTTAGCCGCTCTGACTCGTGACATGGCGCTTGTGAGTAAAAGATTCGGTTGAGGCAAACTTTCTTTCCGGTGATTTTTCGCCTCTCACCTCTGATGCATAAGAGAGAAATATTCAGTAACTCGGAAAGAATTTTTTATCAGTTCTGGTGAGAAAATCTAGGAAACACATGGATAGGTGCACTGACAACCGTGAAATGACGTCATCTGTTAATACGGTGTTGAACTTCAATGTAATCAATCATATTTATTAACTCTTTACCACACGACAACATTTTAGACTGGTTCAAAATGAAAGCAATTGCAGACGACAATATAAACGTGACTGAAAAATTGAAATAGGTTCTGGGAAGGGTAGAAAACACTGTGGAAAAAGGAGAAAATGCTGGTTACCAGCATTTTCTCCTTTTCCTACAGTGTTTTCAAAAGGCTTCTTTCTCAGGGGCGTCAAAAGTAGGGATTGTGTGGTAATGGGTTAAGGAATGTAATTCATGGCTTGGGATGAAAAGTATACAAAATACCGATAAAAAAGACAGCAGCAGGAAAGCGAGGATAGCCTTTGCAATGTTTTCATTGCCGCTGAGATATAACTGGAATAATGTGGAAAACGGGTTTAAAACACGATACAAACAAACCTTAGACAATCGTCTGTGGCAAACGTGTTTAAAAAGATACTCGATAATTGAAGACGGAAGATCCAAGGGAAAGAATATAGCTATGCCTTGATTAATTACATGTAAAACCTAAAACAATTAGTACCCACTTGTAAGCTCGAGGTATTTACAAGATGTACTTATGATGATAAAAAAAAATATGATTCCTGTTCTTGAAAAATGCTGACAGTGCCAGTAAAAAATCTGGGGCGTGTCAAGAATCATATAAGATATATTCTCTGGCAAAAGTAGGCCTAATGCATTACCGTGAAACGTGATACCAGGCAAGCGTCCACATGCTCATTCCTTCTTAATATCCACATTTTTTAAAACTTGTCTTTACCGAACGACAAAATTTTACACTAGTCCAACTTGAAAGTACTTGCAGACGACAAAATAAACATAATTCAGAAATTGAAATTTGTTTCCAACTGGATACAAAACATTGTGGGAAAAGAAGAAAATGCTGGTTACCAGCATTTTCTCCTTTTTCCACAATGTTTTCAAAAGGCTTGTATCTCAGGGTCGTAAAAACCAGGGATTGTTTGGTAAAGGGTTTGTAAAGAGGTCGATGGGGCTTTGGACATATGGAAAGCCTCTCCGAGGCTGAACATTCAATCACATGCAATCTGAAACATGTCTTATCCCATCCGTTTGACTAAACAGTCGGTATGTATAGATTGAAGATCAGACTGCAAACAGTGGGTAATTTGATTTTGATCTAAGCCGTCAGCAAAAAGAAGCGGCTGTTTTCAGCTAGTATTGCTGAAGGAGTAAAAAAAATGTCTTAACTCATTACCAAAAGAAAAAAAATTGGACTGTCCAAATTGAAAGCAAACGACAAAATAGAAATGAATTTTACATTTCTAGCGGGAAGAAAACATTGTGGGAAAAGGAGGAAATGCTGGTTACCAGCATTTTATCCTTTTCCAACAATGTTTTCAAAGTGTTTTCAAAGTTTAAATACGGTCATGATTGTGTGGTATAGACTTAAATAACACTTCACCACGAAATTTCTTTTACAATTACAATGGAGAGGGAGGGTGGCTATAGAATACATTGCAGGAAAGGGAGATCATGCTCGTAACCAGCATTTTCTCCTTTTTTTTTCCACAATGTGTTTTGATTTTTTCAAGATAGAAATCATCAACTGAACAATCTTTAATTTGTCGTTTGCAAATACTTTCAGTTTTGTTTAGTTAGCACAAAAAATCGACCTTTGATAAAGATTTTACTCAATCGAAAGAAAAGGTTTTTTTTATTATGAAAAGGAAAGGACAATATTACTTAGACGAAGGTTCGTTTAAAATGTCATCAAATATTGATGAGAAATGATACTTGTCTGTAGAGAGAGAAATGACGACAAAAAAACATCCGAGTTGGCCATTTTTATGTTTCTATCACCTGCGCCGATATTCAGTAAATTAACCACGGTTAATTGATCATGTTTAGTTGGAATATTTACCCTTTCAGCTCCATAGGCAAAGACGGCTGCTGTTTTTTTCTTGGCGAACGGTATAGAATAGGATCAGATTGAACAGAACATGCAGTCTGATCTTTGATCTATTGACTATTTACATTTTGTTAGCCAAGCCTATGGTCTTTTAGTGACTGTGAATTGTATTTTCAGCTGTCAAAAATAATCGAGTTTGTATAATAATTGGCTCGGAACACGCGAAAAGCGACATTCGAACATTTGCGTGAAGTGTCCTCTCGGATTAGACTGCACAGTCCGCGCAGGCACTTTACGACTACATAACATTTCGTGCTAGAGTAGACCTGTGCTAAAGAGAAAATTGCATGAAAACGGAAAATGTGGTATTAGATTGGCCTGCGCGGACTGCGTAGGCTGATCCGAGACGACACTTTACGCAGATGTCTGAATGTCCCTTTTTGCGTGTTGCAAGCCATTATAATAGGCGATGAAAGAGTCAGGCCCTTGCC
Source organism: Tridacna crocea (assembly GCA_943736015.1). Lineage (NCBI taxonomy): Eukaryota > Metazoa > Mollusca > Bivalvia > Cardiida > Cardiidae > Tridacna > Tridacna crocea. The sequence continues at coordinate 41,931,600 of OX031065.1, forward strand.
CCTGTATTCTCGTCACGGCTATGTGAATATCAATCACAGACCTTTGATTAATATTAAATTATTGCATAAAATGTGCCTTTTCGGGCCGTTATAAGAATGTATTAACGGGTAAAAACCGGGCGTTAACGGAGAAAACGTATGTTAATCAGAAAAATCACTCCCCGTTATCGCCCGGCTTTGTACTATCAATATCCTTGATTCGGGCCTACCTTGTAAATAACGTTTGTTCTAGTCAGATTTTCCCTAGACTCCGACCATCAAACTTGTGCTATATAAGATTTTTTCATGGCATGTCTTTGATTATATTAGTGCACCACAAACAAAATTTGCACAGGATCTCAGTTTAATCGAGATCTGAACAAAACATCACCCGTGAGACCCACTTGTTAACTTGATCAGAAAATCCCTGGCTTGATGTAGATCGAACCCTCTGACGTCTGTCTTTCAGTTACAGAAACTCATATCTACTTATTCGTCCTAGTTGTAATCGTCAAAACGTGTGCAAGTTAATAACACAAAAGTCCACTTTATATTAAAATTCATAAGAAGTGAATTTACGCCGAAAGAATCAAAACTGACTTACAGGACTAACGGCCCTTCATTGCTCGTAATAAAAACTTCATTGCCGACTTCCGGTTTTGACCCATTTAGGTACAGTACATTTGAAGCTCGCTTATTTGAATTTCTCTTTATAGCACAAAGACAAAAAAAAATTCTTTCAGCAAACAATCAACAGTTTCATGACAATGAACATTATTTTACTGAAAAGCACATGATGTTTGTTATACGATGCTTAAAATATATCGTAAAGATACAAAGTCGATTAGCCAATGTGCTAATTTTAGTAACATTAATTTTTTTAATGATTGACAAATGAAAATTTCAGTGTTCCTTGATAGATCAGAGGAGCCACAAAGGCCTGTGATATGTATCAGTCAATCATAAATTAACCGTTTAGATGTCGTTGATTAGCTTATCTTAGCGTATCAGAGATAGAGGTACTTTCAGATTTAGGGTATACTGATATCGACATGGCTGTCTGACCGTCCGTCCATCCGTAGACACAAATTTGTCCGAAGCAATACCCCAATATATATAATACAAAAATTTATACACAGTGTTCCTATAATATACAATGAAGTTGTGCATTTGTAATTTGCATGACCCTACTGCGATTTGTTACGGAATTAACTCCCCTCGAACTTTTTTTCATTTCTTACTTTTGTACTAGACCATTTTGCATTCTGTTAAAAAGACATATTTTTGAGACAAGGAGCTGGTGGGGGGATAATCACGTTGAGTGATAAATCTAGTTTGTACTGCGCTCTGCAACAGGAGTTTATGGGAACTCCGTGGTACACGATTACCAAGCAAGTAATCAAAAGCTGAATCACAAGGGCAGCCGTCTTTTGACAAACAGAAATTTATCGACGGCATAGAATAGTTCGAACCGTGTCAGCCTGCCATTGATCGATACATATTTTTATGAATTAAGCCCCCATTTCACAGAGCTCAGTCGGTATGAGTTAAGAAAAAAATAAAACAAAAAGTGAAGAAGCTTACAAAAAAAAAAAACGCCTCCTTTATTGTTGCTTCTATGGTACAGTTCAGAGCTGCAGATAAAGGGAGTGATTTTGATTTCAAAATTGGAAATATTATTCATTCTCTTCGAAACCCTATTTGTGGGTACTCATTAGAATCGTCTCGATGAGATGATTCTAATGAGTACCCACAACATAGGGTTTCGAAAAGAAATAACGAATTTTGAATATCATCACTTTCTGTTATCTGGAGGGCTGGTACTAGTTATCCCATACCATAGATACACAGAGTTTTCTGATGCCTTGGCTGACAGGTTTCATGAATACTCAGAAAAAAGCAGCATATTAACTGTTTCTTGCAAGTAATGTGCATCTTTTCTCACATTCCATTCCATCTCATGCAGAAAGAAAAATCCACTCCTGCTTTTTTATCAGTTCCGTCGCACCTATATATATACCGTCAGACATAAGTTAAGCATCACCCGAACAAATTTAATCATATTTTTTTAATGGATAACCTTTTATTTGGTATATTTTCAAGCTATGCACGGACCTACTAGACAACTAACAGGCTGATTTATGAGCCAAATGAAAGGATGGCTACGAGAAAACTTTCTGAAGCCCAGAAATGGCAAATTGTGGTCATGAGTCTAAGCACATGGGCTACTGCTGGTCAGTTTTGGTGATGCTTAACTTATGTCTGACTGTATATATTGAACTAGTTTCTGGTCTGTTTAAAAAAATGGCCAATGTGGTAATTTTAGAGGCCATTAGACCTCTCCAACAATGGTGAGTGTAGAGGACAGACTGCCACAGAATCTGCTGTCCGAATCACTTTTCGTGCGAAACTGTTCTGATACACAGTCTATTTCGTCCTGATTTTGTAAACAAAGCGAGACCAAAAAACCGAAACATGAAATAGACGCCGTTTATTTTTGTATGACGAATTTCAGAAAAGATGTTATTACATTAATTTGCAATGGCTCTGAATGAGCTATCAAATACATGTAATTGTAATTTGTATATCAAGCAAATAAATGTACGCAGAAGAAAACGTGAGAAGAGTTTCGTTAAAAAAGAGAAAGAAGACCTTTCGACAAGATCATGTGACTTGAAAACGTGGCAAGAAGGTCAAATGACCGTCATATTAAGCATATTAAGTTTCTGTAAGGCGGCTTCTTTACTTGCTTGTATACATGTACCAAAATATGTTGAAATAAAAAGCCAATATACTATTTGAAAACATTGATGCTGACCTCTACGGGCTTTTTTTGTTTCAATCTTTGTGAGACGTCACCATTTTACACTTGTCCTTAACCCTGTACCAAACAATCCCTGGTGTGGTGTTTACGACTCTTGAAAATAAAAGCCTTTTAAAGCATTGTAGGAAAAGGAAACAAGAGGGCCATGATGGCCCTGTATTGCTCCACTGGCTACTAAGTCAAAACAGAACAAGCCAAACATTACAATTCTTGGTTTTAAACAGAATTTTCTTATATAAAATCCTTCGAGAAAGTTATGATCCCAGGGCAAAGCAATTTTTGGCCACAACGCTACAATTATTTGAATCTTTGTGGAGGTCCTCAAGATACAGCCCCATACCAAATAAAAAAAAGCAATGGTCTAGAATGTGTGGTTATAAACAAGAAGATTTGAATCTTGCTCAATAAAAAGCCTGTAAAATAAGTTTGCTCTATAAAAGGCCCTGAAAAATATGTTGCCCATGAGACAGGTTTATCAAGTTTTCACTATAAAAGCCAATGTAAAACTTGTGACCCCTGGAGTGGATTCAAACTTGACCCACAAAGTTAAAATTTGGGCGCTCTTGGTAGAGGCCCATTAGATAAAGCTACACGCAAAATTCGGTAGCCCAAGGCCTCATGGCTATGTACGAGAAGACTATTAAGGTTTCCCTATGTAAGCCCATGTAAAACTGTGACACCCCCCCCCCCCCGGGAAGGGGCTAAACTTGACCCCAGGGCTATAATTCGGGCACCCTTGGTTGAACTGTAAAACTTGTTACTCCCCCGGGGCGGTGCAAAATTTGACCCCTGGGCTATAATTTGGACACCCTTGGTAGAGGTCTACAAGATAAAGCTACATGCCAAATTTGGTGGCCCTATGCCCTGTGGCTAGGTCGAAGAAAAGTTTTAAAGTACTCCCTTTATAAGCACATGTAAAACTTGTGACCCCCGGGGCCAGGCCAATTTTGACCCCAGGGCTATAATTTGGACACCCTTGGTAGAGGTCCACTAAATAAAGCTACAAGCCCAATTTGGTAGCCCTAAGCTTTATGCATAGGTAGAAGAGGAATTTTAAAGTTCTCCCTGAAATAAGCCCATATAAAAATTGTGACCCCCGGGGCGGGGCCAATTTTGACCCCAGGGCTAAAATTTGAAAAAAAAAAAACGTGGTAGAGGTCCACTAGATAAAGCTACATGCCAAATTTGGTAGCCCTAGGCCTTACGGTTTCAGACAAGAAGATTTTCTTTTTTTTTTTTTCAGTTTTGTTGCCATGACAACCAGAGTTTTTGAAGGAAATAAATTCTTTCAAGAAATTCTGAAGAGGAACATGGCAGGATCACTTCTGTGAAGTTTCATCAAAATTGGATGCGTAGTTTCAGAGAAGAAGATGTTAAAAAAAAACGCACGCACGCACGCACGGACGGACGGACGCACGACGGACAACGGGCCATGACATAGGCCCGCTGGCCTTTGGCCAGTGGAGCTAAAAATGTTACTTTCTTCTTTTGCCACAATGTTTTCTACCCTGCTGGAAACAAATTTCAATTTTTTAGTTACTTCTATCTAGTCGTCTGCAAACGCTTTCAATTTGGACCAGTGTAAAATTTTGTCGTTTGATAATGGTTGTATGAAATAATTTGCAGACGAAGAACAAAACGTGGGTCAAATAGAATGACTATGTTTTCAACCCTTTACCAAACAATGCCGACTTTTTACGACTTTTAGAATGAAGACTTTATAAATACATTGTTGGAAAATGAGAAAATGCTGGCACCATTCTCCTCTTCCCCATGGTCTTACATACCTAATAGCTATCAAAGACAACTTAACACTTTTGCCACGTTTGATTTAGCGTCTGCAAATGCATTGAATTTTGATAAATCTAGCTAAGAATTCTAGAAAGGGCAGAAAGTTCTTATTATAAAAAAATATTAAAGAAATAGAGGGGAAGGAAAGCAAGCCGGTTGCAAGTATTTCCTCAGTTTTACCAGACACTTTCCGTAAGCCTTCTTCTTTAGTGTCGTAAAGTCACTGGATAAAATGGTTTACGACATATGGTTTCAGCACGCGACAAAAAAAATTATTACATCATAGAACGGGTCACGTTCATATAACATATCTGCAATTTTATGAACTCTTTACGAAATAAAAATCCAATTTTTCTTCGCTGAGGGCAGGTTTTATAAGAAAAGTGATAGAAATGAGAAAATGTTGGTAACAAGCATTTCATCCTTTGGCCAAAATGTTTTCAACAGCAAGTTACATCACTTGAGCCTCATTTCGTCTGTCCTCTTCACCGTGATGCTTTCGATTTGGGTTCAGTGTAGTTCTAATTTTGTCGTCTTGTAAAAAGTTAAATTCTGCTTCTCTCTTCGTCTAGGTCTATCTCGAAGGTCGCCTTTTGTCGACTTTTTTGCCACCAGCTAATTAAAATCACGTCTTTTATAATATCAGTTTTGAAAGTTGAGAACAAAGGCTTTATGGGAAAAACAGACAACTCTAATAGGCCAAGGTATACTGGCCGCATTAGAAAAAAATATGCCGTTTATCATACCATTCGACCTACCTAAACCGGCCCTCCACTAGGACCCCGAAAGGTTCCCCATTGTAAAAATGACAGGAACTGGATGCTTCGGCACATCTTCGCAATGATCGGGAACCGTTTTTGGTGTTTCTTAAATCCATCTGGAAACATTCTCAGCGTCTCGGGGCCGATTCCGGATCAAAAAAGCTTCGGGATCCAAATTTTAAAAGTTTTAAAATTTGGACGCCGAGCGTTGAGTTCGGGGAAGCGTCGGGACCGTCGGCATCCCTTCGGGGAACCTTCAGCGATCATTCCGGACATTCTGAAACACATCGCGCATAATCCGGCAGCATTCGGCGAGGTTTCTTATTCACTGTGTCACCCTGAGCGGTTCAGAAAAGATAACTCGCCTAGATATACTTTGGCACTCACATCGCCAACATATCGGCATTGATTCCTAAACGCTTCTGTATGTTCTGCAAGTGAAGTGCAGCTATTCTACGTGATCGGGAAAGGCTCGGTCAACAATCCTAGACCGATCGGCATTTTTCTGTACTGGATCCGCATACTTCGGTAGGATTTCGGCAACCTTTCGCATACTGTTCCGTGTATCACTGCCGAACGAGCCCCGTTTGCCAAGCTCCGCCCATTTTCATCCCGAAAGCGCCCCGAAATTAGCCATTTTTCATCTGCAACCCTTCGACAAGCAGTCCGGGTTGTAGTGGAGGGCAGCCTCAGGTGATTGGAGCCATCAAATTCCTCGGCTGTAACTGGTGAATTGATATGCAGCAGATCGAAACATTCATCGCCTGGGAATACGCCTGTTTACTGTTCTGAAAATTGTAAGGCTCCTCTTACAAATCTATCGAAATCTTTCTAACTATATTTCGGTTGACATACAGTTCTTACATTCGTTTTGTGACATGGTTTATCAATTCTGATTGAAATTTTCACCGACAGACAGATGCTGAATAACTTCATCAACTGACATTGGAGCGCTATGTATAGGATAACATGATTCGCAGTTTCAATGGACACGACTGTTATACGAACGAGGTTAGACATAGTTACGGAATCGGCCGAGTTGTGACGAGTGGTCATGAAGGGAACCTTACGTTTATGCAATGTACCGCTGCGTCTGTCAACCCCAGGCAATACGAGATTGACGTAGTACAATAGAGGGGAACGGGATAAACACGTATCAGGCTGTGATAGCCAGGGTTGCCATACCTGATATTTTTTCGCTATCAAAAAATTGCCACGGCAGTCTCGGTGCTGACGAGAAACCTTACAGGCCATGAAGCGGAACGGATTTTTCGTTGCGTTTTATTATGGCCATCGATACCGGTGGAATTCAGGGCTTCCACGTCGAAACACGGATTGTCTCTGAGTCTTGTTACGGCTTGCTACGTATGAATACGTAATCAAATACAGTCCGGAATTAAATACAGTACCTTACCTGACAACTGCGTTGAAAAGATAGATCTTTAGCTCAGTGGTTCAGAGAAAAGTATCGACACATGTCAGCTTGCACAGTCCGTGTAGGCTGACCTGGGTCGAAACTTTTCGCAAATCGTCATTTTCTGTATGTACACTGACTGGGCTACCCCTTGATCTCGTCGGTTGTTCTTCAAAGTGGCAACTATGGATCCATAATTATGTGATAGCTTGATTGGTGTAATGAATCACTGAGAGCATTAAGCCGCCTTTCGCTAGAGTATGCCTCATTAATTATCTTTCACCAGCAAAACTTCTATCTACATTGTTAAATATCGCTAGAGAGGTAAAATATACATTTTTTGTTTTCTTCAGAAATTTTCTACTTTCTAATTATTTCGACTGAAAAGTGTGATTCAAATAGCTATTAGGTATGTAAGACCATTCAAATTGGTGGAGTCTTGCAATTCCTAGAGAGGTACGATGGTCTGTTTCCGGCACAGAAATGTGGGATGTCCATACATATACATATCACGCATGGTGTCACACCACTGATTGTTTTGCCATATTGAAAGTAGGGTGAGATCGACCTTCTTTGAAGCTTCACAAAATGCTTAATGGAAAGCCTTTAGCTTTCCCGTCTTGCTGTCTAAATTTCGTCCTAATTGCTTCAAAGATGTATTAAAAACAATATGTCAACCGTTTGGGTTTTCCACCAAATCCCAACAAAAGCAAGCACCGTAGAATTTGTCCTCTCAAAACACCTGTTCACCCAAATGATCCCAATATTTCGTTCCTCGAGTGACACAAAATAGTCCACTCAATTTACAATAAAAAAACATACCTTAGCGGTCCCCCACTGCCTAAATTTGAAGCAAATATAAATTATATACCACTTCACACTCTTAGCTCCATGAAACAGTGCAATAAAGGTGCTACTGCAAAATTTTACATGGGACTTCTTTAGAATACTACAGCCGGGAAGCAATCTCGCAGTGGTGCGACACCTCATCGTAATACAGCCAATGGATTAATCGGGATTTGCAAATTGAGCACATATAGACATTTGACAGTCATATATTAATCTGTTCCGTAATTCACATTTATTGAGTCAGCGCGACTCACCTGCCTCTTGCGGACAGTGTAGATCAGGATCAGACTGCACAGAACGTACAGTCTGATCTTTGATCAACACTGTCCAATAAGATTTCATTTCCCAGAATATAACTTTGAAATAACTGAGTATCTGGGGTTTTACTATCGAATTGAAATTTCATTTTAGTTATTCAGCAGGATTAGGGTTAACGAAGGTTTAGTTATCTTTGTGGTGCGTGATACTTTTCTAGTCATTGTATGATTATATACGTAGATCCAAAACTAAGGGTAGTATGTGGCTTGATTTTTCGGAGATGATATGACAGATTGAATTTACCTCTCAATATTGCAACAGACTCTGAGAGTGATGATATCTAGTATGCCGTCAAGTGTAATGTTGTTGCTGCACATTGACGTCACACCCGATATTGACTTGGATTTCATATACGGTTAATTCACGTTTTTTTCGGTCGTAAACATTCGCAGAGGCCTGAAAAAATGCTTTAACGCCCGAGTAGGAAGCATTTTCAGGATCTCCGTGAATGTTAATGACTGAAAAAAAAAAGTGAATTGGTGCTGTTATTGCATAAAGTAAAGGTATTTTAGCAATGATTTGCAAAGATAGCAAAACTATTTCCGTAGAAATGCAAATTCAAATTTTAAATGTACTATTCCTAATTGGGTCAAAACTGGTACTCGGCGAAGAAGTTTTTATTCCGAGCAGAAAAGGGCCGCTAGTCCGTCAGTTTTGATTCTGTTGGTGGAAAGTCCGGTCTTATGGAATTTAATACAAAGTGTACTTAATATGTGGGATAAACTAGCACATATTTAGACGATTACAACAAGGATGAATGAGTGGACATGAATTTCTGTAACTGAAACACGTCAGAGGGATCGCTCAAGCGATGGAATTACCGATCACGTTAAAAAGTGGGTGGGATGTAGCTTGTTTAGAGGACATGTACATTTAACGGGTAAAGTTTTGTTCAGATCTCGATTAAACTGAGATCCTGTGCAAAATTTGTTGTGGTGTAATAATTTCATCAAACGGACAAGTCACGAAAAGGATCTAATATGGTACAAGTTCCTACAGTTTGATGATCGGATTCTACGGGAGGTCTGACAAACATTGTTTGCAAGGTAGGCGCGAACTGAGGATATTGACAGTACAGCGTTAAGGGCGCGTGAATTTACTGATTAATAGACGTTTTCTTCCTTTAAAGCCCGGTTTGTACCAGTAAATACATGCTTATAACAGCCCAAAAAGGCACATTGTATATATATATGCAATTATATCTGTTGGCTCTTTGCCAAACGGCTAAATTTTAGACTTGTCCTAAATCAAAGCATTGCAGTCGACAAAATAAACGTAACCCAAAAATTGAAATTTGTTTCCCGCAGGGTAGAAAACATTGTGGGAATAGGAGAAAATACTGGTTACCAGCATTTTCTCCTTTTCCCAAAATAATTTCAAAAGTTTTCTATTTCTGGGTCGTAAAAACCAGGGATTGTTTAGTAAAGGATTAACTTAATCAGTAAAATAAAACATTTCCTCACGCTGAAATACAAGGCCTCCCTTGGTTTTTTTTTTCTATGTATACAGATCTATTATTTTTTTCAACATCATAGTACTCAATCATGAGGTAGTATTGTGTTTTGAAATGCAGAAAATTGATCAATAGCGAAAAGTTTCGATTGTGCGGACTGAGCTGGCTGAGCTGTGTCGATACTTTTTGCAGACGTGTGAAACTTCCTTTTTCATCGTATTGGCATGGCGAATAAAGCAAGGGAATTAACTTTGCAACACAACTCATTTAAAGAATCCACACCAAGTGACGTCCCTTGTACATTTCACTGAATATTTTTCAAATATTGTGCCTCGAACCCTTTCACGAAAACTTACGCCTGTTTCAAGGACATTGTAAAGTAAAATCTGTAAGATCAGACGATGAGTTTTCAAGTACTGCAGCTGATCTTTAACGGCTCTTTGTCTAATCCTTGTGAGCTGTTAAAACAAGTGAAAAACAGTCACAGTTACTTAAAATAGTCAAGGTTTTTAATATCTAGCAAACGACAAAATTTTCAGATTCGGCCAATTTGAAAGCATTTGCAGACGACAAAATAAATTGGGTTCAAATGATACTTTGTGTCTTTCATAGAATATATTGTGGGGAAAAGAGCCAATGATGATTCCCAGCAACTTCTACTTTTCCCATGATGTTTCCATAAGCTATTTTTTTTCAGGGTTGTTAAAACTCGAAATCGTGTGGTCAAGGTTTAACACTTTACCAAACGACAAAATTTTTAGACTAGTCCAAATTCAAAGCATTTGCAGATTACAGTTGGCTCAAATGGTGAATTTTTTCTTTGATAGCGTTGAAAACATTGTGGGAAAAGGAGAAAATGCTGGTTACCAGCATTTTCTCCTTTCCCCACGATGTTTTCAAAAAGTTGTCTTACCTAGCGTTGTTAAAATCCACGATTGTTTACAGAAAAGAGGTGGCTTGTTTTACGCCAAATATGTAAACCAGTCTTTTTATCGATGACAGAAACTTGAGGTCACTGTAACCCCCCGGTCTCACAGACCCCGATTTCTAAAATAATCGTAGTGCTTCGGGAGAGCGCATTTTCTCCGATTTACCACGAATTCAAGCCGTTTTTCTCCGATCATCCTTGGACGAGGGGTATTTTTAGACATACATCGGTGTGTTCCCGATGGGCTGGGAAAAACTACGATGCGATACGATTTACTACGCTTTTGCCCCGATTTTGTTCCGAAGTACGCCGAGCTTGGAAGCCGAGTTACTACGAAACAGTACGATCCAGACCGATTGTCCCGATTTCTTACTACGATGGACTACGATGCACAAAGATTTACTGCGACATACGCCGACAGATCCGAATCGACTACGAGTTTCAAATCTTATTTCAGGATTATGCCCCGACTTCGTCCAATGGGTATAAATTCCATGATTAACAGAAAAAAAATCAGTTATCATATGGTTATTAGACGTCATCCTCAAACTCATTTTGCAGGACAACTGGCTGATCCGACATAAAATCAGGGTCATGTTAATTCTCTGTGCTTAATGGTGGAGCTTGTGTGCTCGATGGAGGAGGCATATCTGTTGTAGCTGACTGCTTTTTCTTCGAAAGCCCCCTTTTTGGTCCCATTGTATCGAAGTATAGGGAAGCGTCTCATTTAAAGGTTTGGAAAAAATCTGCAAATGAATTGTTTTCAAAGTTGATTCGCCTTTTTATACCAATCGGAATTCGGGGTACTTCGTTGTACTACGGGATGATATCTTAGCAGTTCGTAGTTATTCGGTGTAGGTCGGTGTAGCTCGTGATGCTAGTCGCGTATCTTGTCGTAGTTCATCGGCGTGAATCGGGAGTTACTCGTAGTACATCGGCGTTATTCGGGGTTCATCGCCGAGGTAGGTACGCCGAAATAGGACCGAATAACGCCGAATAACGCCGATTTGCTTACTACCAACAACGACGACTTAGTAGGAGGTACACCGAGGTGCGCCGATTTCGGAACGATTTTCCAAATCGGGAGAAAAATTTGCGCATGTTGAAATTTTTGTCCCGATTTATTTTTGATCCCGAATTGATGTCGATTTGAGTCAGGAGGCACTACGACTCTCCCGAAGCTAGCCGATTTCGCACCGATTTTGAAATTTTCGAAATCGGGATTAAATCGGGGTCTGTGAGACCGGGGGGTAAACACGGAAGGTTTTGTCTTGTGGTAAAGAGTTCAAAGTTATACCTATCTGTTATTGGAGCACGTCACCACACGTTAGAAACGGAAGCCAACTTTGACAAAAAAAAAAAATATTTGTGAATCAAAAGATAATTCCTTTATTGTCATGTTTTTGCGGTGTGTCTAATTTCTTTTTCAACAGTAATTTATATATACTAGAACAAGCCACTTAAGGTAGTAGACCAGTAACACTTCTAGTGCAGAATGAAATAAAATTTCTTGATAGTTGATAAATACTGATTTATACAGATATAATACTTTTGCATATTTTTAACCGACCAGAAATTCCTTTGGTGTCTATCTTGATTTTTTTTTTAACTGTTGTTAGTTTTCAGAAAAGAAAGTATATCTAATTATTATCCCCTTTTGTAATGAGAATATAGATTTTTCATATTAACAAATGATAATTTTAAAAAGGAATAAAAAGGAAAGAGTGTCTCGGTAAAAGTAGTGCAAAAATACTGATTTTTAATCACAACAAATTTTGAAGGGAACTTTAAAGGGGAAATAACTGTTTTCTATTATGGGTCCACTACCTTAAGCATTCATTTCTCGAGCCTAGCCGAGCCAAGCCGAGGGCGTCCGATCAGAGCCGAGTCCGGAAAAGTGCAGTTGGTCACGTACAAAGTCTCCAAACCAGGGAGTCACTGGTCCGATTTTCCAGTCCAGTCGATTTATTTCCAAGGTTTGATGACAGTCATTGGCAATGGAAATACATTGTGTGAAGTGCATGTACTTTGAAACAGAAACTCTAGGGTAGCATGGATAGGTGCACCGGCCACCGAGATAAAAAAAAAAACAGCCATTTAATACTTATCGGTCCATATAAGTCACTTCTTTTAATGATAGACTTAGTCATGAGGTAGACCTCATGACCTGGGTCCATACTTTTCGCAGATGCTCTAAACCCCCTTTTCACAGACCATGGCTCAGATAATATTCAAAATTATGTAAACACAATATAAACAAATCACTCGTGGTGTTTCTGCACCAGCCTGCACATACATCTCCTTTTCTAAACCGCTGGCTGCTTTTCCACGTGAGACAATAGTAGTATTCAGGAGAAGATAAATGTACAGTATATAGTGTCCTGCGGCTTCATGATAAAAGTTGAAATAACTTGTAACATTTAGGCCCTTGGATCGATCTTTATTAAATTTTGAAGTGTTATGTTTTTCTTGGGAGTGCTCTTGAACAAGATACTTCAGAGTCCCAGTCTAGTACTGGCGAAACCAAAGATATAGATTAATATGCTCGTCATTACATACATCCGAGCACTGTAAAATCGAGATTGGTTGGTTTGTTGGTTGGTTGGTTAGTTGGTTGGTTGGTTGGTTGGTTAGTTGATTGGTTGGTTAATTGGTAGGTTGGTTGGTAGGTTGGCTGGTAGGTAGGTTGGTTGGTTGGCTGGTATATAGATTGTTTGGTTGGTTGGTTGATTGGGTGGGTGGGTGGTTGGTTGGTTGCTTGGTTGACTGGTAGGTTGGTTGGCTTGCTGGCTGGCTGACTGACTGACTGACTGACTGACTGACTGGCTGACTGGCTGGCTGACTCACTGACTCACTGACTGACTCACAGACTCGTGGTTTACAGTGTTCTCAACTTTATTTCATTTCTAATGCGGCAGCCAATACACCTATCAATGCTGTCCTGGAGTGTACTTCGCACACTATTCTTCACTAGCTTCTGGCTGCTTTCCCACCGTCGTCCAAACAATGATCAGCGGTGAGAGAGGAATACTAGGATGAAAGTTGCCGAACTGCGGATTCAAACCAGCTACTCCTCAGTTCTAAAGTCCAGTACGCTACCGAGTGCGCTGCGGGCGTTCTGCAAGCAAGTTTGATAATGAAGTAACATGACAAATAAGTTAAAAGTGTATTGAGTAGTTCGGTATATATCGGGGTCTATAGAAAAGTATATTGAGATGTTTTGTGACCGCGTTTTAAAGATAAAAACTCTCTGTCTGACAGTCACCGAGCCCTTGTTTGTATTTGGGCTATTGATAATTTATCCTGCACACGACTTCCTGTCGCAATGCAGTAGATCACTTTTGAAAACATTGTGCCAAAAAGGGGAAATTGTCCGTAACGAGCAATTTCTCTTATCTGTAAGCAATCTGTCCTCTTTTCTGCAATTTTTCTAATAGTTTGTTACCCCTCCGTACTTCAAGTGAATCGATAACGTAGTGGTAGGGGCAGGTAGACCTGACTTTGATTTTAATTATATTATGTATTAGACTGCAACATACATGAGTCATCCTGTTTGAAAAGGGGGCTTTATGCATTTGAAAAGAAAAATCGACCCAGATATTCCTGCACCTGCACAATCCGTTCAGGCTGATTTGAGCCAAAATATTTCGCTATTGATCTAGTTTCTGTACGTTGAAGGATCAGTCTACCTCATGATTAAGTAGGTTGTTAAAACAGTGGGTAGTATGGGTACATAGGTATGTGATATCACATGGTATCATCCATCACAGTAACACTATACCACACAATCCCGACTTTTAACGACTCTGAGCAAGAAGCCTTTTGAAAACATTGTGGGAAAAGGAGAAAATGCTGGTAACCAGCATTTTCTCCTTTTCCCACAATGTTTTCTACCCTTCACAAAACATGTTTTAAATTTTCAGTCACTTTTGTTTTGATGTCTGCAAAATGCTTTCGATTTCGACAAGCCTAAAATATTGTCGTTTGATAATGAGTTAAGCCCCTTTTGCCTAAGCATGGCTCATTTTGATTTATCCATATTTTACACTGTATTTTCAAAATCGTCCCATCCAGGTTTGACTGTTAACTCCTTTGAACTTCTATCCAAACGACGACATTCTTGTGTGCTTAAAATCGAAAGCTTATTTAGACGATAAATCAAATAATGAAACTTATCCTTCAAAGAGTAGAAAACTTCGTGGGAAAAGGAGAAAATGCTGGTTACCAGCATTTTCTTCTTTTCCCGCGATGTTTTCAAAATCGAAAAATATTTTCAGAGGTTAAATCAAGTAATGAGACTTTTCTTTCAATGAGTAGAAAACATCGTGGGAAAAGGAGAAAATACTGTTTACCAGTATTTTCTTCTTTTCCTGCAATGTTTTCAAAAGCCATCTAACCCCCGGGTTCGATCAAACACGTGATTGTGTAGTAGAGTATAGGGAGAGAAAAGGGTTAACAGCAATGCTTATGAATAGAACCGAAATATCATTCATTGTGTCTATAATGTCAAAGTGTTTACAGAATAGCGTGTGGATTTCTCCGAGCCAATTCAATTCTCCGACTTCTATTTTATTGTTATGAAAACGATTTAGAAATTTTACAGTCATGGAAAAGATAGAATGGAAAATCGATTTTAGGTATACTTATATTAGCATTGACATGTTCTTGTTTTGAAATAACACATTAGAATTTTATCATCTAAGGCATGAACAAGTAGAGGAACGAAACAAAGTCAAATAGTATTTTATTCGTAGAAAATGTCAGAGGATTTTTCTCTTGAATTCTGAAAGTATAAGGATTGTGGTTTATAATTTCGGTGTTAACATTGTGGCAGATCGATGGATTCGAACAAAGGTAGTGGGACACTACCGGCAAGCACACCGACAGCTGTGCAGCCCAGCAAGAAAGGGAGACTAGCCGGACTTGTGGCGGGAGAAAATATTAAGGAAAAACAGGTAATTATTTTCAACTAGACTTGACTTTTGCCCCAAGACAAACTTTTAGACTAGTCCATACCCAAATATTCTTCTTCTTCTTCTTCTTCTTCTTCTTCTTCTTCTTTGCCTGTTGACCTGGGCTGACATGGTGGTTCCATCAGCTGTTGTGCAAAAAGATTTTATAAATGCGTTATTATGTATGTAGTGACTTGTCTAGTATCATGCATCACGAAAATAACCCTTTACCACACAATGACGACTTCTAACACTCCTGAAAGACAAGGATTTTGAAAACATTGTAGGAAAAGGAGGAAATGCTGGTTACCAGCATTTCCTCCTTTTCCAATAATGTTTTCTTTCTTGTCGAAGAATAATCATAATTGGAGTGCAACACGCGAAAATGTGCATTCGGACATTTGCGTAAAGTGTCGTCTCGGATTAGCCTGCGCAGTCCGCGCAGGCTAATCCGAGACGGCACTTTACGACTACATTAGATTTTGTGCTACAGAAGACTTGCGTAAAACAGAAAATTGCATAAAATCGGAAAGTATCGTTTCGGATTAGCCTGTGCGGACTGCACTCGCTGATCAAAGACGACATTTTACGCAATTGTCCGAATGACCCTTTTCGCGTGTTGCACTCCATATCATATAAGCAACATTGAAACTGTGATCAGCAAATACTTTCAGTTCCGACAGGTCTAGACCTTTGTCGTATAGTAAAGGGTTAAAACTCGGATTTTTTAGAATACAGCTCAAAGTAGGGAAAGGAAGATATGGTTATCGAGTACAAAATGAATCGATTCTATCTGGTGCAAAGGGTTTCACCCTTTACCATACAAGTGCAAGTTTTAAAGACCCCTGAATAATAACACTTCAGAAAACATTGCGGGAAATGGAGTAAATACTATAGCAACCAGCATCTTCTCCTCACACCAGAATGTTTTCTACCGCATCAAAAACGAGTCGTATCATTTTAGCCAAGTTTCATGTGTCGTCTGCAGATATCCTCATTGAAAACGAGTCTAGAGTTTTATCGTTTGGTAAGGGATCAAAAGTTAAACCATTACAACACAATCCCTACTTATGACGACCATGAGATAGAAGCCTTTAGAAAACATTTTGGGAAAAGGAGAAAATGTTGGTAACCAGCATTTTCTACTTTTCCCACAATGCTTTCTATCTTTTGCAAAACAAATTTCAAATTTTCCGTCACTTTTATTTTGTCGTTTGCAAAATGGTTTGGATTTGGAAAAACCTAGAATTTTGTGGTTTGGCCATAAGTTAACCCTTTCACTGTGAGGCGCGGCTCAAAGACCTTTTGCAGACAGTATGTATTAAGATCAGACTGCAAAGAACGTGAAGTCTGATCTAGATTTACACTGGAATTTCCCCCCCAAGAGTACCTTTGAAATAGCACCAGTTTAGTTTTTCTCTATAATCATCAAAGTTAGAAACCTTTAACTCTTTGCCACACGAGAAAATTTTAGACTGTTTCAAATTGAAAGCATTTGCAGACGACAAGTTAAAGGTGACTCAAAAATTGAAATTTGTTCTTTGAAGGGTAGAAAACAATGTGGAAAAAGGAGAAAATGCTGGTTACCAGCATTTTCTCCTTTTTCCTCAATGTTTTTCCTCAATGTTTTCAAAAGTCTTCTGTCTCAGGGTTGTAAAAACCAGGAATTGTTTGGTAAAAGATTCTAAGCAAAAATATTACACCATTTTTCACGGCAGCGTTAACAACGGTTAACTGAGATTTTCTCCTCTACCCACAATGTTACAAACATTCTTTTCTTGTTGAAATATGGCCCTTGTTTTCGTAGAAAGTAAGGTTTAATAAAGTTCAGAAAAACAGAGTGACAGGTTGACATCTCATCAAATACTTGTACTCCGTGGCTGACTTGGAGGAGGGTTTATCCCATTACCTCACAATCCCGACTTTTAACGACACTGTGAAAGAAGCCTTTTGAAAATATTAAGGGAAAAGGAGAAAATGCTGGTAACCAGCATTTTCTCCTTTTTCCACAATGTTTTCTACACTTCCGAAACCAAGTTTAATTCCTTTTCAGTCACATCTATTTTGTCGTCTGCAATTGATTTCAATTTGGACCACAGTTTAAACTTTTGTCATCTGGTAAAGAGAGTTATAGCAGTTGAGAAAAGGTTATCGTCTGTTATCGAACTCGGATAAGACGACACAGCGGTCTGCCACTTAGTTGCCGGGGCGAAAAACATGAATCAGTGTGGTTTCTTAAATATTTACCAAACGACGAAATGTTTGACTTGTCCAAATTGAAAGCATTAACAAAGCATTAGCAGACGACAATTTCAATGTGGCTCAATTGGTAAATTTTTTCTTTGATAGAGTAGAGCACATTGTGGGAAAAGGAGAAAATGCTGGTTACCAGCATTTTCATCTTTTCCCACAATGTTTTCAACAGGCTTCTTTTCAAGGAGTGTCAAACGTTGGGATTGTGTGGTAAAGGCTTAAATATTTACCAAACGATGAAATGTTTGACTTGTTCAGATTGCAAGGATTTGCAGACGACAAAATATTTTTACTCAAAAATTGAAGGATGTTTTGGGTCATCAGAAAACATTGCGGGAAAAGGAACTGAGGAATAAATGCTGCTCACAAGCATTTTTCTCCTTCACCACAATGTTTTCGACAAGGTTTCCTTATAATAATCGTCATTAGTTGAGATTGTGTGGTAAAGAGTTAAATATCATCTACCAAACGACAAAATTGTTCACTAGTCCAAATTGAAAGCTTTTGCAGACGACAAATTGTTTTACTAAAATTGTAGGATCGGCATGCAAAACGGTAGAGAAAATTGTCATTAAAAGAAAAACTGCTGCCATGGTTACCAGAATTTTCCCCTTTTAACACGATATTCGAAAAAGGCTTTCTCACAGGATCGTTTTAATACGGAATGGTTTTGTATAAAGGTTTAATCACCCAATCCCAAGTTAACTCTTTACCAAACGACAGAATTTTAGACTGAAACAATTTGAAAGCATTTACAGACGACAAAATGAATGTGACTAAAGAATTGAAATTTGTGTAAAGAAGCCTCTGAAAAACATAGTGTGGTAACCAGCATTTTCTCCTTTTTCTCACATGTTTTTTCAATGGCTTCTTTCACTGTGGTGTTAAAAGTTGGAATTATGTGGTAAAGGGTTAAATGGCCCTGTATAAGAGGTTTAAGAAAACTATAAGGAAAGAGGAGAAAAATCTTAATACTGGTGCCAAGCGTTATTTCCTTTCCCTAAACAATTTTCTGTCCGTTTACAAATGCTTTTAATTTGGACAGAATGTTACATTTAGGGGTTTTTTTTTTTTGGTAAAAGAGTTAACGATCGTGACGATGTGAGTTATGTGAAATCTTTGTGGGAAAAAGAGCTTTTTCTGCCTTGACTACCCTATTTTTCTACCTTATCAAAGAAAAACCCTATATGGCTTGTTACACGCGAAAAGGGGCATTCGGAATATTGCGTAAAGTGTCGTCTAGGATCAGCCTGCGCACTCCGCGCAGGCTGATCCGAGACGGCACTTTACGACTACATTGGATTTTGTGCTATACAGCAGAATTGCGCAAAACATAAAATTACCTGAAAATGAGAAAAAATCGTTTCAGATTAGGCTGCGTGTATTGCGCGGGCTGAGCCGTGACGAAACTTTACACCGTGTTGCAGGCCGTATCATTTGAGCATTCTTTCTTTTCGATCACAGATGTTTTCAGTTTGGCCTTGACTGAAATTTCATTGTATCGTAAAAAGCTAAATATCCTTAGTAGAAAACCCTGTCGAAGAGGGTTTCGAAAACTTTATAGGAAAAGGAAAAAATGCTGGTAACCAACATTTTCCCCTTTTACTCACAATGTTTTTTAACCCTGTCCCAAGCTTGGGTACATTCGTTTCACTTTCAAATTTGTCGTCTGCAGAAGCTTTCACTTCGACTAGTCTCAAGTTGTTTCATATGTTAAGGATTTATAAATACAATAAAAGAAATTGAAAATAAGTACGCTGTATATTTATAAAGCTGTACAAAGAAAAGAAAGTCGATAAATAATTATATTGCAGATAGCCTATTGTTGAAAATTCTGCCATTTCAACTCTTTACCAAACGACAAATGTACAGACTGATCCAAATTGAAAGCATTTGCAGACGACAAAATAAATGTGACTGAAGAATCGAAATTTGATTTGGGAAGGGGTAGAAAACATTGAGGGAAAAGGAGAAAATGCTGGTTAACAGCATTTTCTCCTTTTCCCACAATGTTTTCAAAAGGCTTCTACGTAAGGGTCTTCTAAAGTCGTCATCGTGTGGTAAAGGGTAACAAAACCTGCACAGACGACTCTTGTGTAGTTTTACAGCAGACGACACTTGCAAAAAAATTCTAACAGAAAGAAAGAAAAATCCTCTGATCTAGAATTTCTTCACTTTTCACAACATTTTTGCATGTGTCTGTGTGTTAATATTGTTTAACCCTTCTCCACGGGAATATTTCCGTGTTGTCTGCTGTCAAACTTGTTTATGGAGGAAATGGGCTGGGGAAAGTGAGGACATTTTATTTGCCGATATTTTCACATAGATCTACAAAGTTTATTTAGCCCTGTCCCAGGCGACAAAGTTTTAACCTTGTCTAAATTAAACCCTTTACCAAACAATTCCAACTAACAAACCTTTGGCTGCCAAGCACGACTCCCTGATCTTTTTGCGGACAGTGTAGATCAAGATCAGACTGCACGTTCTGTGCAGTCTGATCTTTGATCTACACTGTCCGATAAGGAAATATTATTCCCCAAAACAGAACTTTGAAACAGTAATATTTTGGTTATTGATATCGAATTGAAAAACTTGATCCTAGTTATTTCGCTAGAGAAGGGTTAACGACCCTTGAAAGCCGAGCCCAGTAACGCAGTCGGTAGCATATATGATGTGAGGCCTAGGGCCGCAGGTTAAAAACTGAAGCTTGACTATCGTCTTTCCAAGGACTGATGACAGTCACTGCTACAAGATTTATTCCTCTCTCTCTCTCAACTGATCATTGTTTCTGACGATGACAAACTCATTATCAAACGACAAAATTTTAGGTTTGTCCAAATAGAAAGCATTTGCAGACGACAAAATAAAAGAGACTGAAAAGTTGATTTTTTTTTTTTGTGAAAGGTAAAAAAAACATTGTGGAAAAAGGAGAAAATGCTGGTTACCACCATTTTCTCCTTTTTCCACGATGTTTTCAAAAGCCTTCTTTCCCATGGTCGTAAAAACCAAGGATTGTTTGGTAAAGGGTACAACGGGGAAAGCAGCCAGTGGTTTAGGAAGAATATTGTGTATTGTACATGTAATAGGAATCTCTAGGAAAGCACAAATAGCTGTGCTGGACCTCGCGATATAAAATTCATTGGCGCTGGTCTTAGACGGTTTTTCGCTTGAAAAAGAATTAAGATAGTTACACCTAACACTTCTTATGCACATGAAGTAATTGTTTTTAATAGTTGATAGATACGGATTTATACAGATATAATACTTTTGCACATTTCTAGACGACCAAAAATTTCTTTGATATCTATCTTGACAATTATTTGTAGATATCTTTGTTAGTTTCCATAAAAGGGAGGTAATTATCATGTCACTTTGTAATGAGAATATAGTGGTTTTAGAATTATAAATGATAACTCTAAGAAAGAAAAAAAAAGGAAAAAGTGGCTCAGCTAAAGTAGTAAAATTAACTCATTTTAAATTATAGCAAATTGTTTAGATAATATTATGGTAGAAATAGCTGTTTTCTATTACAGGTTCACTACCTTAACCCGTATTTGATAAATAAATCAAAATGATTATTTCTAGCAAAAGTAAGGCCCAAATTATAGCGATTTCAAACGACCATTTTCACCTCATAAAACTTTGAGAAAAGGAGAAAATGCTATTTTCAAACATTTTTCTCCTGTTGTCTGGATATTTTCAAAAGCCTTTTTCGTCGGGGAAGTCAAAACATGGACATAGCATTGAAACTCTAAATAAATAAATAAACATTTACAAATAGATAGTCCTTTAAATGCATAACTAGGGCCGAAATTGAGGACAATGTAGATCTAGGATCAGACTGCACGTTCCGATCTTGATCTACATCGTACGTATTATAGGCAATCAAATACATGTTCAGCCTTTCACGGGTTGAGAATGGTTTCCTCAAACAGATATAGCCAAGATCAAATATTGACTGTTTAAGAAATGGTTTCGTGACGACTTCTTATTTGCTGATTGATCTCTTACCAAACAATCCCGTGTTTAAGCCTTTACCAAACAAACCTTAGTTTTTACGATCCTGAGATAGAAGCCTATGGAAAACATTGTGGGAAAAGGAGAAAATGCTGGTTACCAGCATTTTCTCCTTTTCCCACAATGATTTCATTTCAATCCTTCTAGAAACAATTTTTTTTTTTTTAGTAACATTTTTTGATCGTCTCCAAATGCCTTCAATTTGGACCAGTCTAAAATTTTATTGTTTGGTATAGAGTTAATACCACCTTAGGAAAAAAGGGCCGATGAAAACACTGTAAAAATGCAGAAAATAATTGAACTGAATAATTACATAAACTTTTTCTTTTTCAACTTTCTCACAATTTTACCAAAATTGTTTGTCACAACTGTATATAACACGAAGACCATGATAGCCTTGAAGTCGCTCACCTGAGACTTTTGATCAAAGTTGATCGATTTGAAATCGATTTTGAAATCGAAATTGATGATCGATTTGAAATCGAAATGGATGATCGATTTGAAATCGAAATGGAAGATCGATTTTTGACCAAACATGATCGATTTGAAATCTCTATTAAGGTATCATGACAAAGATTTTGGATCCTTTTATAATTATTTGATTGGATGGTATTCCCCGAGCATAATATCATGTACACTGGCAAAACCAGTGTTGAGCAAATTCCCTTTCGAGTTCTCCGGTATACATGACTACACCATCAACACAATGTCCAAAATGGCGGCGTCGATCAAGATTTACATCAAGATTATGTACCAACCTGCACGTTTTAACACGTATCACCAATGTTTCAGGGACGTCAGTTCCTGGTGACGTCAGTTTTCATTGAATTGGGCAGGGGAAATTCTACTTCGTAAGCGAACTCAATTTTTTAACCAAAAAGCAGCTAAATTCGCTTTACAAGCGATTGAATGTTTTGGGTTTTTTTTTTTTGCAAAATAATAAATTCGTTGTATGGTCAGATAGCAGGGGAGTTGGAAACATGTTCACAGCTGTGGTGAATCATGTCGCCCCCACCCCCCCCCCCCCGGGGCTCAGGGCGACATGATTCAAAACAACCGTGAACAAGTTTCCAAGTCTTCTGCCACCATACCAGACAGACAGACAACTAATAATAGCCATTTAGGTTGAAAAACAAAAAAAATGCACAAATCAAATCCTAAAGCCGGAAAATCAATATTTCAATGTATCGGACAAAGGTCAGCATCATGAAAATTAAGTAGTGTTTATCAAACAAAAATTTGCATCTTTATGAGAAATTAATTACAATTTTTATAGATTTCTCGACGACGATAAGAAAGGATTTTATGATGGCTTTAAATGCAAGACAGATAGGTTGCTTCCAATGTCAAGTTTACTTATACAGGAATAATGTGTTAGGTTCATACATAAACATGTTCTTTAGAGTCATTTGGGTAAGTTTAGACTTTTTCGCAGTTTAACATTTAACTATATATATAGTCCTGCATTTAAGTGACCCCCAGATAGTAGGCTTATAAAAACATTGCGGGAAAAGAAGAAAATGCTGGTAATGAGCATTTTCTCCTTTTCCCACATATATCTCATATAATAATAAGATGTATACTTTTCTGAAAAAAAAAGAATATGCTGATGACAATTTAAACATGGGTCAAATGATGGTGTCACTGGTAGTGTATAAAACATTGTGGGTAAAAGTTAAAAGGCGGGTTACCAGCATGTTCTCCCTTTTCCCCCAATGTTTTCAAAAGTCCTCTTCCTGGGGATCTTTAATATTCGTACACACAATAAGCAAAATACCGGTAGATCTATAATGAATTAAGGATTTATTCGAACTTTCTGGACTGGACGCACCTAGGGAAAGAAAGGGTGGCCATATTTCCAACTGTTAGTGTGAGCAATCAGAAATATTCATTCATCATTCATTCATTCATTCGTTCAGTCTGTCAGTCAGTCATTTATCTATAAATTCATTTATTCATTCATTTTTTCATTCATTTATAGAAAAATCTTGGTATGTTGAACGCACTGATATGTTTTGTCATATTTGAACATATTTATCATATACATATATTTATATAGTTTGGGCCAGAGGCCTTTGATATGAATAAAATGTTGAATTGAGTAGAGATTAAATCTCGCTATTCTTGAAACAACAAACAATACGTATCTCGTATACCTACCCATTTTTCGGTTGCCCATGTTTTAGGTATCATTACGTCATGGTCACAAAATTAATCAAGAAGAAAATGTTTAAACAGTTTGATAACACTTAAAACTATCTCTAGCGACGTCATGCAGTTAATAAAACCGTGTGGTAGATTTTTTTTCCTACATGAAAAAAAAAAAACTTTGCCTATTCAAGATATGTTTCCCTTACAAAACATATCTTCCACACACAATAATTTTCACCTGTATGAGGGAAAAACTATCTATTCATATGTTGACGCGGACATGAATATTTTATGTATGAAATCCCAAGTATTTACCGGCGACAAATTAAATGTGACTGAAATTTTGTTTGAAAGGGTATAGGACATGTTGTTAGAAAAGGAGAAAATGCTGGTCACCGGTATTTTTCTGCTTTTCCCCCACAATGTTTTGAAAAACTTTCGCTCCCAATGTCGTAGAAACTCGAGGCAGTGTGATAAAGAGTCCAACTAAGCCGTCTGTGATATTATGCAAGTCTCTCACTATTGTGTGTCAGCGGCGTTAAATTTCTTTGCGCGGGTCAAACACCAAGAACCGGGGCGTATTTGTCAAAATTAAAGACACGACGTAGACATACGACGTTCCTATGGCATTCCTGTAGCGTATCTGTGTTCGTATGGAGTTCGAAGGACATAAAGTATGGTGTATACCTACTGAGCTGTAAGCGTGCACATGGCATTTGACGCGTTGCCGTGACATTAGCACGTTTCGTTAGCACGACTTTCCTTTTTGATGTGCAGCCCTGCCGTTCCGTAAATGCGGCGGTCAATGATGGAAAACACCTCTGCTAACTTCGTTGCTGTCATCAGTTCGAAAGAAGTCAAATGTATCAAGTTAACCAATACGTTCGCGTGTCGTAATAAGTGTTCGAGTAAGGTTCCCGCGGCGTCACTGCTTCGTTGTTTTCGCTTTTACGGCGTGTGTGTGACGTAAGCATGACGTATCGGAGCTGCTACGAACGTGTTACGTATTTTTATGTGCGGACTTAAAAAAACGGTTACACCTCCGCGTACAAGGAGATCGTGCAACTTACCAGGGAGTATTAGCTGCCTAAGTCGACGTTAGGCCTACTGCGGCGTTGTCGTGGTGTTCCTTTCTTATCGCGATACGCCATACATCTGCAGGTCGATACATAATAGTGAAAGAGATAATCTTTACTTTCTTAAAAACAAAACCACTCATATAAAAAGACATGTACCGAAAGTATAGGTAAATTTATCATTATAACGGGTATATTGGTATCTCGAATGACTTTTCGATAATCCGTACCGAAAGTATAGGTAAATTTATCATTATAAGGGGCATATTGGTATCTCGAATGACTTTTCGATAATCCGTATATCGATAATTCGAGGAAATGATATTTGGTCAACATCATTCCAATATGATTATTTTTACGAGGATCACAAGCACTCTTTATTTTAACACTTCTTCAAACGACAAACTTTTGGACTGGTCCCAACTGAAACCAATTGCAGACACAAAACAAACGCAACTCGAAATTTGAAACCAGCAGGGTAAAGACATTGTGGGAATAGGAGAAAATGCTGGTTACCAACATTTTCTCCTTTTCCAACAATGTTTTCAAAAGGTTTCTCTCTCAGGGTCTCAAAAACCAGGGATTGTTTGGGAAAGGCTTAAACTACCTGGTGACCTGAGAGAGATGTGGACTTGAATTTCTTTTATTGGAATGATTTATCGAAGAAATTGTATAACTATTCAGTATTATGTACGAGTACATGACTTGTATATTGGTTTTATTAAATGTAATCATATTCCTGTTATATCTATGAACCTATCTTTGGACTATTAACCCGCATAGCCTAATCGTTAGAGCGTAGGACTCGCGAACATGATGTTTCGAGTCATTTGAGGGTGTGGGTAGGATCCCCACGGCTGGCCATTTGAAATTACTAATAGCCTTTCATTACCTCCCTCTAGATGGCATTCTACAAATACAGACCTGTTTAATTTGGACACACTGGGTACAGGAGCGGAGTAATTTTTCAAAACAACGATCGTTAGTTTAAATTTCAAATAAAATAAAGGTTTACTCAATAAAACTTTATCTGGTGCCATTTTTTCAGCTATGATCGGCTAGCATGTAACCTATGCATCGGCCATCCATTAAAACAGCCTCTACGTGTTTGGTAATAGGCTAATAGCTTCGCTATAAGCCCTACTTTTGCCAGGTGTACGGGGATGGGTGATACGTCATAGTAAACTGGTTACCGCCCCTGATACTACTACGTGTATAGGTAAGTGTAATACACGGTATGTACAACGGTGGCCAGTTCAACGTCATAGCAGACATGTCGAATCTTTGAAGAATATGACATGCGCAGACAAGGAATAGTCTTTCAGATTAGTCGTTAAGGTAGTGGACCCGTAATATTTCTACTGCAGCATGGCATAGAATCTCTTAACATTTGATAGAAATTTATACATATTTAATACTTTTGCACATTTCTAACCGACCAGAAATTCCTTTGGTGTCTATCTTGAAATTATCTTTTGATACTTTTGTTAGTTTCCAGAAAAGGGAGGTAACTAACATTACCCTTTGTAATGAGCATATAGTGGTTTTAGATTTATAAATGATAATTCTAGGAAGGACAAAAAGGAGAAGTGGCTCGATGAAATTAGTACAATAATACTCAGTTTTAATCTTAGCAAAATTTTGTAGGATAATATAGTGGAAATAGCTGTTTTCTATTACGGGTTCACTATGTTAAGCCGATGTCCCGTGTGACGGTGCTGTATACTTTGAGAAAGTAAAGCAACCCAGGAGTAACTAATGATGGCATCAGCCGATATAGCTCAGTAGGCAGAGCGTAGGACTCGTGAAAACAATGTTTCGGGTCACTACAGGTTGTGGATTCGAATCCCCGGCTAGCCACCTAATATTACTAATAGTCTATCGGATGAGACATTAAACCGAGGTCTCATGTGACGGTGCTATACGACAAGCACGTTAAAGAACCAGGCGAAGCTCTCAGTGGTTTCAACCTGTATCCTTGCACTATCCCCCCGTACAACTAACCGTCTTCTGGGGGCGTCGCTTAGATGGGTAACCGATAAATAAACGGAAATAACCAACCAACTTATAATGGGTTTGTCCTATATCTGCACTATCCTCTTTAACAACACAAACAGCCTTCAGCGGGAAGAGGGGGGGCGTCGCCCATATGGGCAACTGGTGGCGACGATAAATAAGCGCGACTTCAATCAAAACCCTATTTGGGTTAAATTTTATCATTTACCGAAGGAAGACAAAGGAAAGAAACCAGTGCAAACGACAAATTAGCTCTTGCTAAATGATAGATATTGTTAATTACATGGTAGTAAAAAATGTGGGAAATGGAGAAAATGCTGGGAACCAGCTTTTGAAAACATTGTGGGAAAAGGAGAAAATGCTGGGAACCAGCATTTTCTCCTTTTCCCACATTGTTTTCAAAAGCCTTTCCATTTAGGTTCTTTAGAACACAGGATTGCTGATCAAATAAAAGATAAATACTGAAGATTTTTCCTCAGCTACACTTACATGTATTTGCCATTTTGTAAGAGGGGATTATAAATTATTTATGTCGCTTTCAACAATATTTAAACTTCATCACGGTGACAAATTCCTTTTTATCATGGTACCGTTACATTGGCGAAGTTTTGTAGATACGTAAAATCGACTTTCCACAGGGCACGGCTCGAAACATGACCTCTTCAGCTCTTAACCACTAAACGTAGACAGAGCTCCAGATAGATGGAGTGATTTTGATTTCAAAGTTGAAAATATCAATATATAAATATCAACTTAACCCCTATGTTATGGGTACTCATTAAAATCGTCTCATCAAGACGACCCTAATGAGTATCCACAACATAGGGTTTGGAAGAGAAATAATGGAATTAGAATTTACCATCACTCCCTCTTATCTGTAGCTCTGATAGTTACGGTCTTCTCAAAAGAAAAAAGACTGTAACATGCAGATTTGACAAAATTACCGGATGCTAAAGACCCAAGATCAGATTGAAAGTTTTGTGCAGTCTGATCTTGATCTTCGCCGTCCGCAAGAGGTTAAGGTTTTGCAAACTGTGCTAAATAGGTAATTCGGTCCACAAAAAAATATGGTATAGAGTTACTTATTTATGAACACAAACAAAACCCATACCCAGTTTGAAGTTCGTTCACAGCGATAATTGAAAATTAGTCATTTGGATCATTGCAAGCTTTCAATAATCATTTTCTTTTTGTCCTTGCTGCCCTTCCATTTCGTTGTTTAGACGATGGTTATTTGGGAAAGCAGCCAGTGACTGGGAAAGAATATATTGTGCGGAGTACCGGTGAAAGACACTCCAGAAAAGCATGGATAGGTGCACTGGCCGCACCGATATAACTGAAATAATGTTGCAAACGGCGTTAAACACCATACAATAAGTCCTATACATTATTCACATCTGGGTTCGTTATTTGGTGTGTTGTGTAGCATTTCAAGGACATAGTTGTACGTGTATATCATACCCTTTACCTGCCATGCATTTTGAGGGCAGGTAACGTATCCACCATTTTCATGAAAAGTTACAACCCCACCCCCAACACCCGCCTCCCCCACATCTGCAGATCTGTGTATGCTGATAGAAAAATATAATAGGGCTCAAATCTTAGAAAATGCCTTTGGCGCTTCCAAAAGTATTTACAAAATCCCTATTATCCAAGGTCACTACAAACAGGGCTTTTTCATGGTTATGGTTTATTTTTAGTGTTAAATGTGAAAGGTTAGATCTATTGTCATTGGTAAACACTATTGTCTTATTTCAATTAAAGAGCATTTACATTGAACCGTGCTATGTTAAAAAGGGGGCTAAGTGCATTTGAAAAAAAAGTATCAACTCTGGTCACCCTGCGCAGATGGTACAGGCTGACCTGCGTCGATTTTTTTTCTTTTGTGTTTGTTTTTGTAATCGGCTAATTTGTTGCGTGCCAGCGAACCAACATCTTCGCAAGCAAAGGCTGAGGATTCACTACGCTACGCATCACATGATTCAGTCAGTTGTTAATCAAAATGGACTTGATGGGTCTATGATCATGTGATGACATGTTTGGTGCATTATTTCCCGCAAGATAGTATTCTACAAATGCACTGCCATCTAATTTGGGCATTCTGGGTACAGATTCGTGCTACTTTTCTGCGCCACAATGGTTACTTTGAATTTCAAACTAAAATAAACGTTTACTTAATAAAACGCTACCTGGTGGGATTAATTCAGCTATGATCAGCAGTTTAGAGAAATCTGGAGCTAAAACAGGCCTGATTTCTCCTTTTGAAAACGTATTGATGAAAGTCATTCTCTCCGTTACTACTTTTCACCGCGTATTATTACAATCCGCTCAACTTTGGGGAGAGTGATACATCATATAAGACATGTCGAATCCTCGAAGAATATGACATGCGCAGACAACGATGTTTAATGTCGTACATTACGGAGATATACTGTGCACTTTTTTGCCAGAGTATGCATGGTTTGTCCATTTTTAGCCCCTGGAAAGATCAGGATCTACAAGGAACTGTTCAAAAGAACACACTGTCTCATCTTTTACAGTGAGGAATTTTTAGGCTGTATAGTCACTAGCGGAATCGAGAGAGGTTACTATAAGTTGTAAGGGCTTGTTGTCCTTCAATCGATGTAAAATAAATATGTATAAAATTAAAATAAAACTGTGGTCTGTAGTTGATAAGGACGCTGCCTTGCTGTCTCAGGAATGTATAATCCTTTTATTCGTTATAGAACTTTGACGAGCATCTGGAAAGTGTTTTTTTTTTGTCAAAAAGGTGTTGTTGTTGTTCTTTAACTCTACCAAACAACACAGTTACCTACAGTTTGGTCCAAATATTGAAAACATTTGCAGACGACGAAATTAATCTGACTTAAAGTTGAAATTTCTTTTCGGAAGGCTCGAAAACATTGTGGGAATAGGAGAAAATGCTGGTAACCAGCATTTTCTCTTCTTCCCATAATGTTTTCAAAAGGATTATATCTTAGGGTCGTAAAAACCAGGAACTGTTTAGTAAAGTAGCCCTGATTTCTAAATGAGTTATTAATTAGTACATAAACATGTTCCTTTTCGAGACTATAGCGATGGGAGATAACTCTCAAGTAGCTCACTATATTCTATAACAGTTCTTTCCCCTAGATACAGCAATTTCTAAGGAAATGGCAGACTAATGGGTAAGCATCATTTTACAAATACCATTATGTTGCATTTTGCAGATTGTTGATCGGACTCCTTTTCTGACATTTATTCCTTTGGTTCCGTTTACATTCAGCGAAAAGAGAAAATAGCTTTTGTTTTCCCGACTCCATACTTTCTGTATTTTTTCAACTTTCTGAACCGAACTCGCAGCAGACGACAACAAACATCTATGTCGACTTCAAACATTGACCATAAATGTCGTTCAGCTAGTGAAACTAGAGTTGAGAACAATGAAAACTAAGAACACAAGGGATTTTTTTCCTTTCCATAATATTTTCAAGCCGTAGTTTATGGCGTCACGAAAAGAATTCGTCTGCAGGTAGTTAATTCGAAGTTTAACATTTTAAATTGTTTTGAATTTGACGACGACCAATAAATGTGACTTGGAGCGTTTTTTCCTCGTGTGAAAGGGGTATAAAAATTGTGAGAAGAGGAGAAAATGCTGGTGATGAGCACTTTCTCCTTTTCCCAAAATGTCTTCAAATGCCTTCCTCCTCAGGGTTAATACAACAGAATGGCAAAGGAAAAAGAAGTTGTTGTTGTCACAATCAGAGCTCCCGATAAGGAGTGAAAGTATTCTAAATGTATCATTTCTCAATGAGACAATTCTAATGAGTACCTATACCATAGGGTTTAGTGTAGAAAAATCAATATCTCAATTTTGAAATCAAAATCATTCCCTCTATCTGAAGCTCTTGCAATAAAATGTTTGACATATTAATTGAATCTGTTTCACGCAGCTTTCAACATTATTTCCAACTCATATCACAGCCACAACCTTCTCAAATTCATTCTTGGTTTCAACAGTATATTATGTGCTCTGACTGTCTTGCCTAAGAACTCTCCCACGAAAATCTTGGTGCTTTCCACTGAAACCAGTAGCCTACAGATGCATTTGATTACTAGACTAAATGTTCTTTATAAATCCCTAACTATGTGATAAATGATTCTTTAGACTGTATCCTGGGATACATTAAGCCACCCTTTGCCATAGCATGGCTACGTATGCACTATGCAGAGGTGTCTTTCAAATCGAAAGGAAAGTAAACAAGAAAAAAAGGTGGTCATATTTACAGGATATATCTTTCAAAGAAAAGAGAATACCAGCATGCTGGTTTCCAACTAAGACTCATTAAAACACCGGAGTGTTGGGTGAATGATATAGGACCAAAATGATTGCAATAACTCTTTACCAAACAACAAAATTTTAGACTGGTCCAAACTGAAAGCACTTGCAGACAACGAAATAAATGTACCTCAAAAACTGAAATCTGTTTCTTGCAGGGTAGAAAACTTTGTGGGAAGAGGAGAAAATCCTGGTAACCAGCATTTTCTCCTATTCCCGCAATGTTTCAAAAGGCTTCTCTCTTAGGGTTGTTAAATGTTGGGATTCAATGTGTGGTGGAGAGTTAAGTATGAAAATGTTTTCTAACTGTTCAAGGACAGCAATCATATTTTGATTTACCTGTGAAATGCTTTTAATCAGTGTGAGACCAAAGACTTGTCCTTTGGTAAAGGGTGAACCCATTTACCCCACAATCTCAAATTTTAACAACTCTTTCAGAAAGAAGCCTTTTAACTCTTCACCTCACGACAAAATTTTAGACTGGTGTTTGCAGATGACAAAATAAAGGTGACTGAAAAATTGAATTTTTTTCTGTGAAGGGTAGAAAACATTGTGGGAAAAAAAGAAAATGCTGGTTACTAGCATTTTCTCTTTTCCTACAGTGTTTTCAAAAGGCTTCTTTTTCAGGGTCGTCAAAAGTAGGGATTGTGTGGTAATGGGTTAAAAACATTGTGATCAAAGGAGAAAACGCAGGTATTTGGCTTTTTCTCCTTTGACCACAACGTTTTCTACAAAGTTTCAAATGGCAATTTCAGCCTTTACTTTGCAGTCTGCAAGTGCTGTAAATTTGGACAAGTCTGAAATTTTGTAGTTGCCCCGATAATGAGTTTACTCCCTTTTTAACACTTTACCACACAATCCCTACTTTTGATAATCCTGAGAAAAACACTTTTTTAGAAAACATTGTGGGAAATAGAGAAAATACTGGTAATCAGCACTTTTTTCCTTTTCCCACAATTTTTTTCTTTCCTTCACAAAACAAATTTCAAATTTTCAGCCACTTTTATTTTGTCGTCTGCAAATTCTTTCCATTTGGACAAGTTTGAAATACTGTGGTTAGGTAATGAGTTAATTGAAATTTTGTCAGTCACCCATTGATGAAGTGTCTGTGAGCTGAATGGATTATTTTTTATAAGATTTTCATAATTTCCTCATCAATATTCATTGAAAAAAAATATGCTAGTTTGACCCTTTACATGTCAATGACATTTTTCTCATTCAATCTATGTTTTCAGCAGTATTTCAGTTATCTTGCCAGCCACTTCATGTATTCCACAGAACCAAAGAGTGTTTTTATCAATGGAATAACAGTTTTCATTCTACCTGGCTGCTTTCCCAAATAATATCAAAACTATGTACTGAAAAGTGATTATGACTCGAGGTGAGATGTTGTTGAAACTTGCGGTGGTCACTTTCACCAATGATTTTGTGTAACGAAACCTCCAGGGTTCAAACTTGCATCCTGTAGATGCATGTAACAAGCTCTCTTTGTATAAGTGTACAAAGTAGGTTTTGTTACCTTTTTACCACATGACCAAAACTTTTTTTAACAACACTGAGACAGAAAGCTTTTGAAAACATTGTTGAAAAGGGAGGAGATGATGTTGTCTTCTACCCTCCCCAAAAAGAATTACTATTTTTGAATTACATTTGTTTAGTTGTCTACAAATGTGACCCATCATGCAAAAAGGGACAATTGGGAAATTCTTTAAATCAATTAGATGAAAACAGATCAAAGATGGTGCAGGTCAATTTAAGTTGATAGTTCAAAAAGGATTGTTTAGTAAGGTAGAATGTTACCACTTTTCATACAGAAAATATCATAGTAGTGGAAAGTGTGGACTCTGGTCAGCCTGCACAATTTGCATGGTCTGACAAGGGTCCACACTTTGCACAGTTCCCAGATGGTCCATTTTTGCGTGACGGGTCACAGATACCAAATTAAGCCAGTCTAAAATTTGTTTTGGGGTAAAGAGCAAAGTGAATGGATTCTAATAAGTTAGGTGTTCATGTAAAACTAGCATGTTCAGCTTTATGCCTATATTGGAGTTTCAAACATTATTTTAACTGCCTGGTTCGTATCACAGTGGTCAGTGCACCTAAACATGTGTTTCCTGGCTTTCTAACACAGATGCTGACACAGCTTCCTTTTCAGGCTAATAACTGCTTTTCTCACTTGTATCGGAGGTGAGAGGTGAAATATCTGTGGAAAGAAAGTTTGTAACATGCCCACATTCGCCAGGTCACAAGTTGATAGGCTAAATCACCAAGTTTCCCAGCCATGTATATCTACCCATAATCTGATTTCTGTGTGAATTTTACGTTGTCAAGGAAAATAGCTTTCTACATGCATTCATATTTGAACATTCCTCATAATTCATTTGGTACCCTAAGAGCTAATAACCTAAACCTAGATTTGTCTGATCTTGATCTTTATAAATTTCTGTGAGATATCCAGGCAAAAAGTCAGCCTTGAAAATTGACTATTGCTGTGTAGACCTGTTACTTAAGTGCCAAACTGCTTTAAATAGAATGGATTTCCAACCAATAGTTGATTGATTGATTGATTGATTGATTGACTGACTGTAAAATATTTAAACATTATTTCAGTTATATCTCCGTGGCCAGTACACCTATGCATGCTTTCCATCAGTATCTCTAAATGAATCCTGTCACAATAATACTAATCATCAGTCTTCAAAAAGAAATTGGCCAAGTCAAGGATCATACCATCAACCTTCTGTTTTCAAATCATCTTTGAGCTACCTGGGCTGGGCTTCAACAGTACAGTCCCAAAATACATGTTTTAATGTAAGAAAATATCACTTTTTCCACTAAATAGGATTACGACCTTGAGATAGAATCCTTTTGAAAACATGGTTGAAAAAGGAGAAAATGCTGGTAACCAGCATTTTCTCCTTTTTCCACAATGTTTTCTGCCCTTCTGCAAACAAATTCCAATTTCTTAGTTACATTTATTTTGTTGTCGGTGACTGCATTCAATTTGGACTTATTCAAAATTTTGCCGTTTCATAAAGAGTTAATACTAAAGTCTTGTCCTGCTAGATCAGGGCAATGAAGCTTTCAACATTTTTAAAATTAATAACATCCAAAATTTTGAAATGTCAAAGGCATGGGTTTGGTGGGGGAGAAATATATCTCCATATGGAACAGTGCAGATCCAAGATCAGATTGCATGTTCTGTGCAGTCTGATCTAGATCTACCCTGTCAACAAATTGTCACTGCATCATGCTAGTAGCAGCCTATTGGAATAAACTACTTCAATCACAGTTGAGTAGCAAGATGAAGACGCATGAAGTAAGACAGTATGTTCTCTACAGTCTGATCTTTATCTACTTTGTCCACAAAAGCTTTTTATGTTGTCTGTATTGAGGAGTTATAAGTTCAATTCTTTAAAGTCACAGTAAAGTCCAAATGTAAAAAAAAAAAGCCTGTTTATGAAATAAAAGTAAATTTCATTTTTACCATGTAAAAAATATGGTGATTATTATGTCTTTAACAATGTGTGTTGTGATGGGTTATCAGTTACATTTTAGATTTATAAATGGTGAAAATTACCCTTTTTTTTTTTTTCATTAATGGAGCTTTAAAGGTTTGGTATTCAAAGTGTCCAGCTTTTATCTGGGAGAGGGTATTGGTAAAATTGATCCATTCAGGCAGAGTTCATAAAATGTGGAACTCGTAATTAAACAAGACATTAAAATTCAATAAAAGTAAAATTATGTAGGACCTCACCATATATTGACAGTCTATAATTAGAAACATTTTTCACTTTTATTTTTTCATCAACTAAAATGGGAAGTAGACAAAATTAACATTTTTATTTGGCTTCGGACTATAACTACATGGATCTGGGGATGCAAACAGTGTATAATCAAAGAATAGACTTCATATTTTGCAGTCTGTTGGTTGAAATGACATTCTGTAAGAAAGAAATCTGCATTCACAAAACAAATTTCAAATTTTCAGTCACTTTTATATTGTTGTCTGCAAATGCTTTCAATTTGGACCAGTCTATAATTTTGTTGTCTGATAATGAGTTGAGACCAAGAGGGTAAAACAGAACTTTGCTGTTGTGTCCAGTGGTGATGAACATTAGGCTGCACAAAATTTAGGCTCTTGGATCTATACTGTTTTGCCAAACAATGAAATATTAGACTGATTAAAATTGATAGCAGTAAGCAGACAACAATTTTAATGTGGTTCAAATATAGAAAATCATACCAGAAAAGGTAGAAAACATTTTGGGAAAAGGAGAAAATGCTGGTTACCAGGATTTTCTCCTTTTCATAAAATGTTTTCAAAAGGCTCTCTTCTTCAGGGTTATTAAAACTTGGAATTAGTTTAGTTTAACCCTTTACCAGACAACAAAGTTTACAACTAATCCAATTTGAAAGTTACTAAGTTGTAGACTACTAAATAAATGTTACTGAAAGATTGAAAATCGTTTTAGGAAGGATAGAAAACATTGTGGGAAAAGGAGAAAATGCTGGTTACCAGCATTTTCTCCTTTTCCCACAACGTTTTAAAAAGGTTACTTTCTCAGGGTCGTCAAAAGTCGGGATTGTGTGGTAAAGGGTTAAACACATTTATTTTACATCGATTTAGAAACAAGTTCTTACAGCTTATTCTAATCTCTCCCGATTTTGCTTCATGGGAAATACATCAGTACTCGCGCCAAATGTGTGGGCCAATGAAGAAATCCCTAAGTTTACGCCCGCTCTCGGACCCAGGATCTTATCATGTTACAAGGCCGGCTCTCTACCTCACAGCCATGGACGCCACACTCAGGATTGTGTTGTAAATAAGTAACTTCACAATGCTGCTGCATTCATTTTAGGTCTTATTTCTTTATCCAAAATGTCTGATGGGGGTATATTTGTTGATGTAAGGGCAAAGTGACAGACTTTTATTTTAAAAAAAAGATGAGATAATCTTTTTTCATTAATTCCCTGATGTATTCCTCAGCTTCACACATGGTTGAGTCTCTAACATGGTTGTTAGGGCTATTCAATGGCCGCCAATAACTTGTGATGGCTTTTATATTGGTTTCTTTATATTGCGACTTGAATGGGGTCCTAAGCGAGTTTTATGTTGATGCAGAGCTGTCATGTTCGATTAATTTTCGAAAGCTCTTTCATCTCGAATAGGTCCACAGTGTGATTGATTTCTGATTTCCATTTTCATGTCAGTGTACCTGGAGGCTGTTTGTTTTGTATTTTTTAAGCAATTCAGGGCTCATTTGTTTGGTTAAGATCAACTGTCTAAATCAAACATGGAATCTGATTCTGAGCAGAAGAAAGCTCAGTTTAAAAGAAAACAAAGCATATTTGTTATCAACGATAAACAAGTGAGGGTAAGTCATTATTTTATAATTCATATCATTTGAATTTATCACTCATATTATCTATATATCATTATAATTATATGGATATTCATGTTAGAATCTTGTTTCATCTGTTTTAGATGACATGACTGTGTCAGCTGCTGATTGTTTCATCCTTTTTAGATGACATGACTGTGTCAGCTGCTGATTGTTTCATCTTTTTTTAGATGACATGAATGTGTCAGCTGCTGATTGTTTCGTCCTTTTTAGATGACATAACTGTCAGCTGCTGATTGTTTCATCTTTTTTAGATGACATTACTGTGTCAGCTGCTGATTGTTTCATCCTTTTTAGATGACATTATTGTCAGCTGCTGATTGTTTCATCTTTTTTAGATGACATGACTGTGTCAGCTGCTGAATGAATTATACAAAACTTTCAAAAATGGAAAAAAATGTGATTTCAACATTCTTTTCAACACAAAAATTTTACCTTTCTGAGCCTACTTGTTCTGTAATATAGATCAACACTGTGAAAGCAGACTGAAATATCTGACCAATCACGCAAAAAGGGGCCTTCTGGGAACTGTGAAAAGTGTCAACTCTGGTCAGACTGTGAATTGTGCAGGGGGACCAGGATTGACACATGTCGCTTTAATGACATTTTCTGTGTGAAAAGTGGTCATTGCACCTTATTATACAATCATTTTTAAATCATCAGCTTAAATGGACCTTTACTGTTGGTGATCTGTTTTCATCTAATTGATGTACAAAATTCCCAGATGGTCCCTTTTCCCATGATGGGTCACCAATGTTTAGCAGCTGAAGGATCTACCGTAACTGACAGACTGCTGCGATTTTCATTCTGTAGACAAAAGTACAACTAACCAATTTTAAAAATGTTATTAATCTGTACATATTTCCAAAATATCAGACAGTATAGGTGATTGATCAAACTGTATTTCAGTGCATTCTGATTTGGAAGTACATCGACGTTAACCCTTACCAGATGACAAAATTGTAGCCTTTACCAAATTGTAAGCATTCGCAGGCGACAATTTCAGTGTGGTTCAAATGGTGTGATTTTTCTCTAATAGAGTAGAAAACACTGTAGGAAAAGGAGAAAATGCTGAATACATGGATCCGTGGTGAAAAGATAAACCGACTACCTTAGTTACTGTTGCTAAGGTCTCACAAACAAACGTAGTCAGTACATATACAGTATAGCAGATAGGCTACCGAAATCGTGCTTTCATGACAATTTCTCTCAATAAAATTCCGGAAAAAGTATTTTAATCATATATTTCTATCGATGATAAATTCTTGGTA
The DNA here is from genome assembly GCA_943736015.1 of Tridacna crocea. Classification (NCBI taxonomy): domain Eukaryota; kingdom Metazoa; phylum Mollusca; class Bivalvia; order Cardiida; family Cardiidae; genus Tridacna; species Tridacna crocea. The sequence continues at coordinate 41,969,376 of OX031065.1, forward strand.
AGAAATTTAAAGATGCTTTACTAATTTACAAACGGAGATGTATTAAAAGGGCGAATTACGGGGGCGACGTACAATGTAACAGATTTACATGTTTAAACAAAAATTTGAACATATAAAAACATCAGCAAATCTCCGTTTTACCACAGAATAATAGAATTATCGATACTTATTGATTTTGTTGGGCTAGTAAAGTCATCTCAGCATCATATCAAATTAAAGAAACCTTTTGAAAAGTTTATAGGATGTCTGAATGTACAGAGATGTCTAAGTTAATGAAAAAAATTAATATCAAGTTAAGGGGAAAAGGGTTGTCTGATGGATTATAAAATGTGTCAAGTGTGTTGTCAATTAAGTAAATTGTTAATATCATTGACGGTAGTATATGATATACTGATGACAACGGGTGGTCAAGGTGATTAAAGCGGCAAATTGTTTTGCAATCAAACACACTTCTTATCAAATTAACAGTTTACCAACACACCCTTTGTACTAATGTGCAGATGTGCTAATCCATTTAAACTTGTCACCAAATGACAAAATTTTTAGAGCAATCCAAATTCAAATATTTGCAGACAACAAAATAAATGATTAAAAAATTGAATTTCGGTTTTTGAAAAGCGCAAAAGACAGTGAGAAAAGGATAAAATGAATGTTACAAACATTTTCTCCTTTCTCCGCAATGCTTTTAAAAGCTTTCTACGGGTCGTTTAAACTCGTTATGTGGTAAACGGTTAAAACAGATAAGTCAAGAGAAAAATTTCCATGTTCCACCAGATCAAAGTTAGACTTTTTTTAAAATTGAAATATACTCCTATAATGAGGAAGAACTACACGTCAAAGCGCTTATTGTAATGAGCTGGCATTTTAAATCCAAGAATAAACACAATGTAATTTGCAATTTGATCTATATCTACACATCAGAGATCGTATATACGATCCCAGTACACATTCAGCATATTCTTCATGCACCATGGGTTAAAATTAATGTCAAATTGAAACATTGGTGACAAGTAACGCGGCCCCTTTTTGGATGTGCAAAGGTTATTGAACAAGGTTAATATTCAAGTAAAAGTATTTTCTTTTTATTAATACTTCATATAGGTCTATTTTTACCTGTTTTCCAGTTTTCTCTTTCAGAGAGGAAAAATTACAGAATACTTTAAATTAATCTATTATCCAGCGCTGATCCGCTCTTTGCACAAGTTCAAATTTTCAGTAATCATCACAATTTAAACTTTTCTATAGCCTCTGCGTGATCTCACGTCATCGATACACGTTCGCAAAGCACATTTTTTAATTTTCTTTTAAAATTCAAACGTTAAAAACACAACATAAATAAAGAGAATTGCATTCTTCCAACGTTATCAGTCATTTATTTGTGAGCCGAAATGGCAGAAACAAAGGTAGGACATCGGGTAGAATAAATGCGATGTCCTGATTGGTCAAATATCGATTTCCACGGATCCATGTATAGCAGCATTTTCTCTTTTCCCACAATGTTTTCTAAAGGCGTCTTTCTCTGGTTCATCAAAAGTGGGGATTGTGTGTTAATGGGTTAGACATTTTTTCTCTTGACTTTTTCGCTACTGAATTAATAAATTGCATTTTCTCAAAGGCCCTGGTTTTTGCATGTCTGCAGTATAAGTCATTTGAAAACACTGTGGGAAAAGCAGTGTAACGAGCAAAATTCTCCTGTTCACACACTATTTTCTACCCTTTTGGAGAACTTTGTACCATTTTTATCAAATTTAAAATTGTTGTCTGCAAACTCTTTCAGTTTGGAAGAGTCTAGGATTTGTCGTTTGGGAAAGGGTTAAAATAAATTCCTCTGTAAGATCAAGAGAGAGTTCAGTCATTGTTTAGAACATAACAGTGGACATTGTGGATCAGAGATCAGGCTGCATGATTTGTGCAGTCTGATCTTAATCTACCCTGTCCTCAAAAGATTCTGATGTCAAATATACTCTTCAAAAAAAGAAACGCATAATATTTCTTTCCGTTTTTTTTTTTTTTTAATTAGAAGTTAAATTTTTGTTTGATTTATATGTGCGTTAAATTGAACAATATCAAGCTGTTTTTTTAACGTCAGTTTATTAAATTGAAAGGTCAACTAATGGGACGTGTCACCGTTTGCGCTCAATATTGAACTTGCTTGATTTCCATCATTAACACGAAAAAATCGATACTGCATGTTTTTCACCTGAAACTTTGTTTGATGGTCTTTAAAAGGCAGGGGTTCTCGGTTTCGAAATCATTCACATCTCTAAACAGTGAACGGTCAAGTTATGCCACGTCTGAACGAAGCTCAACGTAACAACGCTATCGGTAGATTAGAAGCAGGTGAATCCCAGGCGGCTGTGGCGAGGATCTTCAATGTGGCCCAGAGCACCATATCTAGACTTTGGGCCAGGTACCAGCAGCATCAATCAACCCGTGACCTCCCAAGGTCAGGCCGACCAAGAGTGACAACTCCTGCCCAGGACCGCTATATCCGGTTACGGCACTTACGTGAACGATTCACAACAGCCACATCTACTGCTTCCACGATACCAGGAATGCGCAGAATCTCGGACCAGACAGTCAGAAACCGCCTACGAGATGCTGGGATCAGGGCACGACGTCCAGTAAGAGCTATCGTGTTGAACCAGCAACACCGTCAAAACAGACTACAATGGGCTCAGACGCATAGAGTATGGCCTCAGCAGCGGTGGAAAACAGTTTGGTTCAGTGATGAATCAAGGTTCCTGTTACAGCGAGCAGATGGTAGAGCAAGGGTGTACAGGAGGCGAAATGAACGTTTTGCTACTAACTGTATCCAAGAGGTTGACAGATTTGGTGGTGGCAGTGTGATGATGTGGGCAGCAATATCTCACACCGGAAGAACCGATTTGGTATACGTAAACGGTACACTGACGGCTCAGCGATACTGTGACGAGATCCTGCAACCACACGTTGTTCCCATTATGCAGCATAATGGCAGGATATTCCAGCATGACAACGCTAGGCCGCATACAACAAGGATAACAACTGCCTTTCTACAGAACAACAACATTCCGGTACTTCCTTGGCCATCCAAATCGCCAGATTTGAACCCCATAGAGCACCTATGGGACGGATTGGATAGACGCGTCCGAGAACGACAACCGGCACTGCAATCGTTACAACAGCTTGTGGTTGCATTACAGGCCGAATGGACGAACATTCCTCAGCAAGTGATTCGCAATCTGACGTCATCAATGGGGAGACGCTGTCAAGCAGTTATTGACACTCGTGGTGGACATACGAGATACTGACGATTGGTGACCTTGACATGTGAACGTCCAATGAACTGTGATGGAAAATGAAAATGTACACTTTGAAGTGACTTTCGGTGAAATTATTTGTATGTAATATATAATTATCTATCACAAGTACTTGTTTTATTTCAAGCCCAAAATTTCAATATGCGTTTCTTTTTTTGAAGAGTATATAATGGACAGAGTTTGTAGTTTTATGCCAGAAGATACTCTCTGTTCACAGACTTTGCCCAAATGTTAAGTTTGGTCTGTAGAACTTGGGTTACATGCCACACTCCGAGTGATCTGTAATTATTACAACACGAGGCCTGACTGAAGCCCATTGGTCAATCCCAGAACACATAAGTTTTTTATTGGTCAACACCGTTACTGACAGTAAATGGTAGATTGTGTTGTCATAACTCTTTACCAAGCTCTAAAATAGACTGGACTGTACCAAATGGATCGCATTTTCAGATGATAAAATAAGCTTAGCTGACATGATGAGTTTTGTCATTTATAGGGTAGAAAATGCGCAAGTTAATCTAAGATATTTTCCGTATTCAAGTACTTTTTTGTTCTGCATAAGTGTACTGTAGCACAAAATCTAATATAGTCGTAAAGTGCGGTCTCAGATAAACTTGCGTGAACTGTGCGGGCTGATCTTTAGACGACAATGTACACAAATGTATACAAATGTCTGAATGTCCATTTTTGCATCTTACAAGCCATATATAAGGATTGTGCCAGTGTTGTAAATTTCATTTCTGTATCATAATAAGAAGAGTTTCAGAGTCAGAACCAGGGTCTGTTTGGTTTGAAGAAGCACAGCTATTTATTTTAATATATAAGGCCTTACCACTTATCCAAATGTATTATCTATAACAAGGCCTTGTTTCCAAAGGCAAATAAGCATATTGAATTGCTCAAGAACAACCCATTGCCTGTAACTGGTAACCTCCAACTTTGTCAGTGGCCTTAACCCATTACCAAACAACAAAATTTTAGGTTTGTCAAAATTGAAAGGAATTGCAGACAACAAAATAAAAGTGAGTGAAAATTTGAAATTTGTTTTGTGAAGGGTAGAAAACATTGTGGGAAAAGGAGAAAATGCTGGTTACCAACATTTTCTCCTTTTCCCACAATCTTTCTATAGGCTTCTTTCTCAGGGATGTCAAAAGTAGGGATTGTGTGGTAATGGGTTAAAGCAAAAAGGAGGTTTTGCAGACAACATAGTTCTGGATCAGTGTATACAGGTTCAGTGTTAAATTAGCTTTCAGAGCTCCAGATAGAGGGAGTGCATTTTGATTTCAAGATTGGAAATATTAATAATTCTGCACTAAACCCTGTCTTATCGGTACTCATTAGAATCGTCTCGTTTAGACGATTCTAACAAGTACCCACAACAAAGGGTTTGGAAGAGAAATAATGAATTTAGAATACTATCACTTCCTCTTAACTGGCGCTCTTAATTCTTTGATCTATACCATCCACATTCTTAGTCAAGCCAATTTGATAAAAAATTGTTGTGGGTGGAGGGGGCATGCCTTTTTAGCACTGGAAGGGACAAGGTATATGATGCTGAATGACTTAACCCTTTACCAAACATCAAAATTTTGGACTGATCCAAATTGAAAGCAATTGCAGACAACAAAATTAACAAAACTCAAAATTTGAACTTTGTTTCAAGTAGGGTAGAAAACTGTGGGACAAGGAGAAAATGTTGGTTACCAGCATTTTCTTCTTTTCCCACAATGTTTTCAAAAGGCCTCTGACTCAGGGTCGTAAAAACCAGGGATTGTTTGGTAAAGGGTTAATAATTGTCCTTTGGAATGGAAGTAGACAAAGACCAGCCTGTATTGAGTCTTATCTTGGTCCTCTTTTTGTTTTTTATACCAATTTCAAGTATATTTGCTTTCCTGTATTTGGAATTATAGATAATGACAGGGTTTTCCCTTGGCTTTCTGGATTTGGGGGTCACTTGCCCCCTTCAAATGAAGCAGAGAAGGCACCAAATAGAAAATTTGAGGGTCCAAATTCAAAGAAACAGTGGGTCAGGGAAAAACATGTAATGGTTTGTCTTTCATCCATTTACCAAAGAATGAAATGTCTTTACTTGTCCAGTGGTAGTATTTTCAGACTTTAAATTGAAAGCAGGCCAATGAGAGTTTGCAATTGAAACAGGATAAAACATGGTGTGAAAAGGAGAAGATGCTGGTTACCAGCATTTTCTCCTTTTCCAACCATGTTTTCCAAAGCCTTCTCACAGGGGTCTCATTTAAAGGATTGTGTGGTAATGAATGTATTATTCTTGTAGAGTTAGATAAACTGGTAATACTAGTAATCAATGATCGAACAAAAGTAATGTGAGAGTGGACCTTTTAGCTCATTACTCGGCAACAAAATTATAGATTCATTCAAACTGAAAGCATTTGCAGATGATAACATAAACGTGACTCAGAAATTAATATAGTGTTTTTGGAAGGGTATAAAATAATGTCATGAAAGAGAAAATGCTCACTACTACAGGTACCAACATTTAAAAAAAAAAAAGTTTTTCTCCGGGATCATCAAAAATACTGATTGTGTGGCAAAGGGTTAACTTCTTACCACATAATTGCAACTTTTAACGACCCTAAGAGGACAGGCCTTTTGAAAACATTGTGGGAAAAGGAGAAAATGCTGGTTACCCTTCGAAGGGTCGTTAAAAGTCAGGATCGTAAAGTGTTAGATATTGTTTGCTTATTTGCCCAAAGGGATAACTCGAAGCCATTTGCTGTAAGTAAGTTTCTAAAGGCGATGGTTTTGTGTACAGGCTTTTGAAACATGTTAATTTCAAACAGACAGATAAATAAGTCAAATATGGTTAAATGATGGGGTTTGACTTTGAAACTGTAGAAAATTATCTCTGATTTTCTCTCAATGTTTTTAAAGTTTTCTTTTACGTAAAGACAGATAAAATAAACATTTGTCTGGTCAAGATCTAACCTTAGTTATTTCCTCAATAGTAAATTTTACCTTTTTCCAAATTCAAAACATCTGCTTTGATCAAATTTGAAATTGATAGAACTCTTTACCAAAGGACAAAATTTCGACTTGGCATTTGTCTCAGGGTCATCAAAGGTTTGGATTTTGTGGTAAAGGGTTTGTGTGACTCCAAAATTGAAGTTTCTTTAGGGAAGGGCAAAAAACATTGTGGAAAAATGAGAAAATGCTGGTGACCAGCAGACTCCTTTCCCCACAATATTTTTAAAAGGTTGGGCCTTCACTGTTCAGGTTCGTGAAAACCAGGGATTGTTTGGTAAAGGGTTAAAGATTTAATCCATAGAGTTCCAGGATAAAAAAGGGACTTTTTTATGGGTAGAACTAAGACTGGAATAAGTTCAGTTTAAAGGCTGGTTGTCTATTTATATCCGTCAAAGTAAACGGTGTAGATTAAAGATGAAACAGAACATTTTGTGATATTTTTTGCAATCTGATCTTGACCTACACTCTTTGTAAAGACAACTGTAGTTGTGCAAGGCACTGTAAATGTTAACAAAGGAATCTCTACGAAAAAAGCAAACAAGTTGAATAAATATTTGAGTGTATAACATCAATCCATCATTTCATGGCATCTTTGTATAATATCTGCAAGCATAATTTACAAGACTATAGTAATGTCAAACATACTGAAAAAAATAGAAGTGGGTTACCAAAGAGATAATGTTCTCCAAATGTCCCCAAGCCCAGAAGCACAGTCAGTAGCATAGAGGACTTTAAAGGTGAGTATTTAGAATTTTTACATCTCACCAAATTAAAATATATATATATCACTGAAATTTATATGAAAAAACAATACAAATCATCAATAACTAAGAATCATAAAATTAACCAAAAAAATTTTTTGGATGGTATTCCGTTAAAAGGCTATGTAGCCTCTTAAGGTATTTTTAGATTTCGTGCCAAAAATAAAGAAAAGTATTGTTGGAATGTAAAGTGACTGGCACATGACTATCCATAACATATAATTATAGGTAATTATTTTCCATAATTTCTTCTTAGGACGCTATGTTTAAGCGTCATTTGTAATTTCCGGTATGTAAATGAGCAAGTTGCTCATCTAAAAATAGACAGTGGTTCCTGTCGGGTGTCGACCTGGGCCGTAGTAAATCTGTAATTTCTCTTGTTGTCGGATGGTTTTCGACTACTGGGGGTTTAATGAATGAAAATTAAAAGGCCTTGGGAGTACAAGGATGAATTTTTTGTATTTTTGTAAAAAAATCGTCCCAAATTCTGAAGGGGCACCTTTAAACAATTTCCACACAATCCCTACTTTTGACAACCCTAAGAAAGAAGCCTTCAGAAAACATCATGGGAAAAGGAGAAAATGCTGGTAACCAGCATTTTCTCCTTTTCCCATGATGTTTTCTACCCTTCACAAAACAAATTTCAAATTTTCAGTCACTTTTATTTTGTTGTCTGCAAAATGCTTTCGATTTGGACAAACTTGGAATTTTGTTATTTGGTAATGAGTTGAACTACAGACTTCCTGGTTTGAATCTTCAGCTAGTTTCCTCCTGAGGATTGACGATAGTTAATGGCAAATGCATTCCTCTCTCACAGCTGATGATTTTTTTGTAGCATTCAAACTTACAATACAAGTTTTAAAGGTTGCCCACTGTGATCTGGCTGATCTCATTATTTGTCAAATAATGTAGATAAGCTAACATACTTTCTTTTCACCTACTATTGATCCATTTGTAAAATTGTATAGAAACCAATTTTTTAGCATTGGCTTCATTTTGCTATTTAACTCTTATCCTAGCAATAGATATGCATTTTCTTCAAGTGCGTTAATGTTTTACTATACAACAAAATTTTAGACTGGTCCAAATTGAAGCACTTGCAGGCTACAAATTAACCATAACTGAATAATTGAGATTTGTTTTCATCAGGGTAGAAAAAATTGTGGGAAAAGGAGAAAGAACTTTAACAGTTTTCAAAAGGCTTGGATCTCGGGGTGGTAAAAATCAGAGGAGTTTCATAAAGGGTTTAACTCATTACCAAATTACAAAATTTTAGGTTTTTCCTAATCCAAAGCATAAATTTATAGACGCCAAAATAAAGGTGACTGAAAATTTGAAATTTGTTTTGTGAAGGCTAGAAAACATTGTGGGAAAAGGAGAAAATGCTGGTTACCAGCATTTTCTCCTTTTCCCACAATGGTTTCTAAAGGCTTCTTTCCCAGGGTCATCAAAAGTAGGGACTGTGTGGTAATGAGTTAACTCTTTACCACACGAGAAAATTTTAGACTGGTCCAACATGAAAGCAAAATAAAGGTAAGGCCAGAATTTTTTTATAAGTTGATTTACGGGATCTTTTTTTCAAATTTAGGGTCATGTTGATTTGTTTTGCTACATTGCAATGGCTAGTGCACCTATCCATGCTTTCCTGAGTTTGTTTCAGCAGTACAGTATGCTCATTTATGAAAGCCCTGAAAAGGAAGGCCTATGATAATAATTGGGCAAAACAAAGGTTTTTACTTGTCCAAAAGTCCATTCCTTGAAGAATCTAATTTTTTCCTGGAAATTTCTATTAAGATTATACATGCCAATAAACGTCTATACTTGAGCAGAATTCCGATGTCTGGTATAGTTAACCCTAAATTTCAAATTTTCAGTCACATTTATTTTGTCGTGTGCAAATGGTTTCAATTTAGACAAACCTAAAATTTTGTTGTGTGGTAATGAGTTAATGTGGCCGATCTGTACATGAAGTTTTCAGTTGCTAGCTGTTTTATTTCGGAAGTTAAGCCTCGAACAAAAATCCAAAGTTTGAAGTCACTAGCTGTTCTACTTTGAAAGTTATGCCAAGCTTTTTGTGACACATGGATGGACAGACATGGTGACTCCAGTATACATCCCCCATACTTTGTTTATGGGGGGTATAAGCATGATAAAAACACATAATGTAGTTAAATTTGTTTGAATCTAGACGCAGACTTGTTCTGCAAGTAGACAATATCCCTTTCTTGAACCTAACAAAAGAAAGTATGCGATGAGAGAATTTCTGTATGCCTTCCATGGAAGAAAAGAAGTTGAACCTAACTATCCCTTTTGGATATGATTTGCTATATCAAAGAAAGACAATTAGTAAGGATTTCTATCGTGGCGTATTTGTTGACTCAAAAGAACATTATCAAACCATTTTGTTTTTGATTGCCTATGACTCCACTGATGCAGAGTTACACTCAACTCAAAACTCTAACATTTCTCATCAGATTGCAAATAGTGTCCAGACTGGTAAGAAGAGAAAAAAAACTTCTTTATGCCAGTGATGGGGACCACAATCTTGATTCAAAAACATGATAATGACTTGTTAAAGTTTAAAAGAATGTTAACAAGATCTATAGAGATGTAATCTATTAGTCAATAAACTAGCTGATAAGGAGGAAAAGGTGTAGAGTATTCTAAAAATAGAACACTCCACTGCATATTTTGCTCGAGTTGCCGACATGAGGAAGGCAAAAGATCGTCTTCAAGATTTTTCTGATCCTTCACTTTACCATTATAATTTATTTAAAATATGTTTGGAAAAAATATCTCCAGCTGCAAGAAGTGGTAACTCAAGTTTATTTTCTGACTATTCATGTTTTGAGAATCAGTAATGATCGATAGTGTGACGTCATTTAAACAAATATGCAGACGCCTTACCTGTGGGAAAAAGTGTGATTTTCGTAGAATAAAGGGGTGGATTTAGCGAGTTAGTAACAGGTAAGGATCATAACACTCTGTTGTTTTGTCCAAATTGATAAAGTTAATTAGTGATAACCTGTCATCCTTTGTCTTAGATTGCGGATATTTCATGAATATAGGCCTGGTCGGGACTGTTTGTTAGGCGAAGTTTTTTCGCTGTGAAAGCTTGATGATGCAAATTTGAGTCATTGAAGACGACTTTTTCACCCTGTACCATACTTCCTCAAGTTCCTGCTTCAGTCTTTCTCCACTTATCTCGTGAGTTGAGACAAAAATGTCAATAAAAAATCCTTTCGACACTTATTTTCGCCAGTTTAAGAAAAACTACAACTGGCAAAAATGGCGATAAGCAGCGTGGGTCCCGCTGCTGCATGTTATTGATCTTCGTATCGGAAGGTTATATAGGAGACAAGACGGGTACCAGTTTAAAAGTTTGGGTTGACGTTCGCTTTAAATACAGATTTTTTTTGACGAAACGAATAATGGTTAGGGTCGGCGGAAAAAAAATTAAAAAATCTTTTAGAACCTTCTTATATTTTTTTTCTGGTTTTGGGAAAATTGCAGTCGGCGGGTTTGTAAATCAACTAATAAAAAAATTCTCGCCTAACTGAAAAATTGAAATTTTATAAAGGTAACTGAAAAATTGAAATTTGGTTTGGGAAGGGTAGAAAACACTTTGGGAAAAGGAGAAAACGCTGGTTACCAGCATTTTCTCCTGTTCTCACAGTGTTTTCAAAAGGCTTCTTTCTCAGGGATTGTGTGGTAAAGAGTTAATACACAATCTTGACTTTTAACAATCCTTGAGAAGGAGACTTGAAAACATTAATTGATACAGAAAAAATGCTGGAATTAACCCAGCATTTTCTCTTTTTCTCACAATATATTCTAAAGGAAGAAAGATGATTTTTTTTTTATGTAACATTTCATAATTATGTCACCAGCAGGGTCCACATTCACCAACCATTCTTAAGAATGTTCTTTGTCTTATTCTTCAAGATTGTGTAACTGTGGCCTGTTTACACATTCACAATTTTTGGCTACGGTGCCGCTACGATTCGCCACGATTTGTAAAATTGTCGTGTACCGTGGTGATTTGTAGTAGAACCGTGGTGACTCGTGGTGAATCTTGATGAATCGTGATGATTCGGGAAACTCCACGGTAGCGCTACAGAAGTTTTAAACTGTTTAAAACATGCGTGGCGAATCGTGGTGATTATTGGGCGTGGCCTAATTCGTAGCGCAACCATAGCGGAATCGTGCTTCTTTGTACTGACACCGTAGCTATATTCGCGGCTATTCGTGAGAGATCGTAGCCAGTCGTGGAATCTTTGACACCACGAATTCTCACGATTCACCACGAATTGTGTACGGTTGTCCTATGAATCATCCACAGTTTCGCTACGGAGCTCCACGATTGGCCACGACTAGTACCATATCGAACCGTACAAGCACCGTGAGCATTCGATGTGCCACCGTGGTCAATCCTCATTGACCGTAGCGTTGCCGTCATGAATCGTCATTGATTCGTAGCGATACCTTACAGACACCGTACTAATATCGTGGACATTCTTACTGGAATCGTAGTGACACTGAATATTTCTACTTTTCGCCACAATTCATCCCGATCCATCCCGATTTTTCTGACCCATGAGAAATCTGGGTGAATCGTGGTGAATCGTAGAGAAAATCGTGAAAGTGTAAACGGGTCTTAAACCAAATGGTTTAGCCAATCAGAAGTTCTATTACTTTCACATAGACGAAATGCTGACCCAGAATACGGACCCAGAAAATATGTTTTGACCTGGCTGAGATTTTGTCATATGTTAAGACTTACAGGGTTAAACTCATTACCACAGGACTCGCAATTGCAAATAGCAAAGCATAATTATGTTTTTCTGAATAGTTTGATGAAGGGTTACAGAGAGAAGGTATGGTCAGGTCTAAAGAAAAGACTGATACAAGTCTTTATCCACTATGACACAGCCACACAAATTTATCAGGTTTATTAGTCGCCGCGCAGAAGCGCGCGACTATATTTTTAATAGTTTTTCGATTTAGCACATGGATAGTGGGAATTTCATTTTTATAGGGGTGTTAGGTTAACTTAACAAGGAATCTTTCTACTTCGCCTTAAACTAGCTTTTAAATTCATTCTTAAACAACGAAATTACAATACGATACTATTTTTGTTCTGTTAATACTTACAACATCAAAAAATCCGCCCAATTTTACTTTTATTTCCGCTATTCGTGAGAAATGGACTCGTCCACATAAATGCCTTCCATTGGTCAAAGCTGTACAGTTTTCCAGTCATTTCGTACCATGTTAATTTCGTACCTAGGTCATTTCGTACGATTTTGGTCATTTCGTACCTACTTATACTTTCTATTTTGGTCATTTCGTACAAACTTCGTACACAGGTTTAATTATCATTTTGATTATTTAGTAGATAGTTTTTCCTACTATTTGTGTGTGTGTGTTTTTAGCTCACCTGAGCACATAGTGCTCAGGGTGAGCTATTGTGATCGATCGTTGTCCGGCGTCTGTCCGTCCGTCTGTCCGTCCGTCCGTCCGTCCGTCCGTGAACAATTACTTAAAAATTCTTCTCCTCTGAAACCGCCCAACAGATTTCAGTGAAACTTCACAGAAATGATCCTTAGGTGATGCACTTTCAAAATACTTCAAAGATTTGAATTCCATGGAGAACTCTGGTTGCCATGGCAACCGAGAGAAAAAAGTTTAAAAATCTTCTTGTCCCAAACCGTAAGGGCTAGAGCTCTCATATTTTGCATGTAGCATCATCTAGTGACCCTCTACCATAATACTTCAAATTATGGCCCTAGTGTTGAAAATAGCCCTATGTTGTGGGTTCTTGGATTTCACATGGAGATAAAGAAGGAAATCTTTAAAAATTTTCTTGTCGCAAACCATAAAGGCTAGAGCTCTCATATATGGCATGTAGTATCATCTAGTGGCCCTCTATTAAAATACTTCAAATAATGGCCCTAGTGTAGAAATTGGCCCTATGTTGTGGGTTCTCGGATTTCACATAGAGATAAAGAAGGAAATCTTTAAAAATCTTCTTGTCCCAAATCGTAAGGGCTAGAGCTTTCATATTTGGCATGTAGCATTATCTAGTGACCCTCTACCAAAATATTTCAAATTATGGCCCTAGTGTTGAAAATGGCCCTATGTTGTGGGTTCTCGGATTTCACATAGAGATAAAGAAGGAAATCTTTAAAAATCTTCTTGTCCCAAACCATAAGGGCTAGAGCTCTCATATATGGCATGTAGTATCATCTAGTGGCCCTCTACCAAAATACTTCAAATAATGGCCCTAGTATGGAAATTGGCCCTATGTTGTGGGTTCTCCGATTCCACATAGAGATAAAGAAGGAAATCTGTAAAAAACTTTATGTCCCAAACCTTAAGGGCCAGAGCTTTCATATTTGGCATGCAGCATCATCTAGTGGCCCTCTACCAAAATACTTCAAATTATGGCCCTAGTGTTGAAAATGGCCCTATGTTGTGGGTTCTTGGATTTCACATAGAGATAAAGAAGGAAATCTTTAAAAATCTTCTTGTCCCAAACCATAAAGGCTAGAGCTCTCATATATGGCATGTAGTATCATCTAGTGGCCCCCTATTAAAATACTTCAAATAATGGCCCTAGTATGGAAATTGGCCCTATGTTGTGGGTTCTCCGATTCCACATAGAGATAAAGAAGGAAATCTGTAAAAAACTTTATGTCCCAAACCTTAAGGGCCAGAGCTTTCATATTTGGCATGCAGCATCATCTAGTGGCCCTCTACCAAAATACTTCAAATTATGGCCCTAGTGTTGAAAATGGCCCTATGTTGTGGGTTCTTGGATTTCACATAGAGATAAAGAAGGAAATCTTTAAAAATCTTCTTGTCCCAAACCATAAAGGCTAGAGCTCTCATATATGGCATGTAGTATCATCTAGTGGCCCCCTATTAAAATACTTCAAATAATGGCCCTAGTATGGAAATTGGCCCTATGTTGTGGGTTCTCAGATTTCACATAGAGATAAAGAAGGAAATCTTCAAAAATCTTCTTGTCCCAAACCTTAAGGGCTAGAGCTTTCATATTTGGCATGTAGCATCATCTAGTGGCCCTCTACCAAAATACTTCAAATTATGGCCCTAGTGTTGAAAATAGCCCTATGTTGTGCGTTCTCGGATTTCACATAGAGATAAAGAAGGAAATCTTTAACTATACTAGCTAGGGTTATGAAATTTCATGGGTGGATAGATCTCATCAAGGGGGAGTGCAGTGCACAGGAATCATAACTCCTGCTTCCTTAATTTTTAGCTCACCTGAGCACAAAGTGCTCAAGGTGAGCTATTGTGATCGATCAATGTCCGTCGTTCGTCCGTCTGTCTGTCCGTCTGTTCACAATTACAAAAAAATCTTCTCCTCCTAAACTAACAATCAGATTTCAGTCAAACTTCACAGAAATGATCCCTAGATGATGCAAAATATTTCAAAGATTTGAATTCCATGTAGAACTCTGGTTGCTATGGCAACAGAGTGAAAAAACTTTAAAAATCTTCTCGTCAAAAACTGTAAGGGCTAGAGCTTTCATATTTGGCATGTAGCATCATCTAATGGCCCTCTACCAAAATACTTCAAATTGTGGCTCTAGTCTTGAAATTGGCCCTATGCTGTGGGTTCTCAGATTTCACATAGAGATAAAGAAGGAAATATTAGATAATCTCCTTCTTCCAAACTGTAAGGGTTAGAGCTCTCATAATTTGCATGTAGCATCATCTAGTGGCCCTCTACTGAAATACTTCAAATTATCACCTTAGTATGGAAATTGGTCCTATGTTGTGGGGTCTCGGATTTCACAAAGAAATAAAGAAGGAAATCTCAGAAAATGTTCTTGTCCCAAACCGTAAGGGCTAGAGCTTTCATATTTGGCATGCAGCATCATCTAGTGACCCTCTACCAAAATACTTCAAATTAAGGCCCTGGTGTGAAATTAAACCTATGTTGTTGGTCTTGGATTTCACATGAAGACAAGGAAGGAAATCTTTAAAAACCTTCTTGTGCAAATGGTAAAGGCCAGAGCTTTCATATTTGGCATGTAGCATCAGCTAGTAGCCCTCTACCAATTTTCGTCAAATTATGTTCCTGATGTAAAAAATTTGCCCTATGTTGTGGGTCTCGGATTTCACATAGCGATAAAGAAGGAAATCTTAGAAAATTTTCTTGTACCAAACCGTAATGGCCAGAGCTTTCATATTTGGCATATAGCATCATCTAGTGGCTTTCTATCAACATACCTCAAATTATGGCCCTATGTTGTAGGTTCCCGGATTTCACATAGCGATAAAGAAGGAAATCTTAGAAAATCTTCTTCTCCCAAACCATAAGGGCTAAAGCTTTCATATTTGGCATATAGCATCATCTAGTGGCTTTCTATCAACATACCTCGAATTATGGCCCTATGTTGTAGGTTCCCGGATTTTACATCGCGATAAAGGAGGAAATCTTAGAAAATCTTCTTCTCCCAAACCATAAGGGCTAGAGCTTTCATATTTGGCATGTAGCATCATCTAGTGGCCCTCTACTAAAATACTTCAAATTATGGTCCTGGTGTGAAAGTTAGCCCTATGTTGTTGGTCTCAGATTTCACATAGAGATAAAGAGGGAAATGTTTGAAAGTGTTCTTGTGAGCACTCTTGAGACCACATTTCTTGCTAAGCTGAATTGAAAATTAGTTAGAATGTTTTTCTCAATAAAATCTCACATGAGTCTGCATTGAATGCTTGTTCAGAATATAACTTTGTCATCTCAAGTCGGAACAAATTCAAAATTGGTATGCATGTTTGTTGTGATATTACTGAGTACTTGGTTCAAGAACAATAACTCTACCTAGCGTGGATTTTGAGAAATTCCACTTTGATCTTTATTTTAATAGTATTGTTTGCTTGTCCAGAGTGGAATTTTGAAGTCTCAAGTCAAATTGTCTGTTGCATTGCCAGCCCTTTGCAACTATTATACCTCCTATACAACCGGTGGTGGGATTGCATATCTTTCGACAATTTGCCGCTCTTTTTTCATCATCATTAGCCCTTGAACCTCAGTATTTGGTAATTATAGTCTTTGTTGTAGACCTTTGCTGCTTAGTACTCAGGTGAGCGATATAGGACCATCATGGTCCTCTTGTTTTTTTGTTGTTGTTGAATGACTTCTGCTAAAATTGTACATTGCTGAAATTGTTCTAAATTCCGCCGAAGAACGGGTATGATGGTTATGATTGTATGTGACCATTATTGTTAGTTCTGTCAAAGTTAAGTTTTTAAAACAAAGATAGTTTAGAACTCCTTTGTTTATTTCTCAACGAGCTCTGCATAAATTTAATTTGTGGAAAACAATCTGAAGAGAGGCCACTTTTTCGCTGTGTTGTTCATAAAGCGCGATGCAAAACCATGATTCTTTATTAACACTTTTCAAAAGACAGGACTTGTTTAAATTGAAAGTATGCCTTGCAAACTTACGTCCTCTTGAATCATACTTTCCTAGGACAGCAACATTTTAGTAACTTAGCCCTGCTTATAACACTTTTCCAAATAAACACGGGTTATCACATCTGTTGTCAAATTCTTTTGGAAAAACAAGTTGGATAGGGAGAAATTGCTCGTTATAAGCAATTTCTTCTTTATTACATACTTTTTTCCCACTACTAGAGAATTTTCCACCATTTTTGCAGCTTTTTAAATTGTCATCTGCCAACTCTTTGACTTTGGAAAAGTCTAATATTTGTCGTTTGGAAAAGAGCTAAGAGAGCGCTGTGTTAGGGTATTAGATACTGTATCAAAAGACAAGTTTTGATATAGATTCACAGTCACATCAATTTTATAATGTGTTAAAAAATCTGCTGATGACAACTGACATTTTCTTACTTGCCCTGACTTTCTTGAAGCATTAAACATTTTTTTGCGGCGACTTTGATGCTTTGCATCAACTTTTTCTTGTTTCTAGTGTGACACTTTCAGATAAATTGATTGAAACTTACATACAATAAAACTTGGTTACTTCTTTATCAGTTTCAAATAAACTTTATTTCAATGGATGAATTTAACCTTGAAACTATTAAACCCATAATTGTTTTAGGTGTCTGGCCAAACTAATGAAACAATTGCTGTTTGTATTTAACCCTTTCCCAAACAAGCCCTTGTTTTTAGGTGTCTGCAGTACAAGTCTTTTGAAAACACTGTGGGAAAAGGAGAAATTGCTCATAACGAGCAATTTCTCCTTTTCCCACAGTGTTTTCTACCCATTTAGAGAACTTTCTGCCATTTTTATCACATTTGAAATTGTCGTCTGCAAACCCTTTGAGTTCGGAAGAGTCGAAAATTTATCATTCGGGAAAGGGTTAATTGATTCTTTTGCCATTAAGTACTCCTACATGGACTATCATGTATTTTTAAAAAAACACTATTCTTTGACAGTCAGTTTCTCAAAATTAATTGTTTGTAATCCAGCCAAACTTGATAGGCTTTCAATATGCTTTGTATTAAAAGATCCTAGCAAATTTCTACAAAATGTGACAAATAAAAAACCTAAACACAAATGCTGACTTTATTGCGTAGTATTAATAGGAAATGGAATTTTTCAACTTTGTATTAAACAATCCTAGCAAATTAAATAGTATTGAAGCTATTGATGAGATAAACAGACTGAAATTTTCACAAAAATCTAATGACAAATGCAGAATTTATCATGTAAACAAGAAATGGATATTTTCAACTTGAATTGGCTACAGTGAAGTTTTCCGATACTGTTAATGTTGGACTTTTTTCAGTATCAAAAGGGTTTAAGTTTTTAATAAGATAAACTGTTCAAGTTTCATGGAAATCTGACCAAAATATGCAAATCACATATACAAGAAATGGAAATTTTTTTTAACTTGAAATGGCTACTTTTCCCAAAATGTCTGTTGGATTTTTTCAAAATTAGTAGGGTTCAAACTATGAGATGGGATGAGATAAACAAACTGTACAAGTTTCTAAAAAATCTGACCACAAATGCAGATGAACGGACTTACGGGGGAAGCCATGCCATGACATAAACTCTGCTGGCTTTCAGCACACAATCTCGACTTTTAATAACCCTGAGAAAGAAGCCTTTTGAAAACATTGTGTGAAAAAGAGAAAATGCTGGTAACCGTATCAAATTTCAATTTTTGATTCAAAATTTAGTCGTCTGTAAATGCTTTTAATTTGGACAAGTCTGAAATTTTGTCTTTGGTTAAGAGTTATAAATACTGTACTGATGCAAAAACACGGGGTTGCAGGCTGCAGTTATGATAAAAGTTCACTGAATTCTGTGTGAACTTCTCTTTTGGAACTTGGCATACCAAATGTGTAAAGGGTTTAAAATATACTGTAAAGGGTAAAGATTTGGTTTGCCAAAAGAAATCAGATAGCCAAAGGTCAGTTCAATTGAGAAAATTTTGGGTATAGATTTAGATAACAGAATTCCTGAGGTTTTCAGATTCTTAATTTGGGCATTAAACCCAGAAAGATAAATTTCTGTAATGACCGTCTTATCAAATTAGTACAGTATGTGGGCTTCTCAAATAGTGCAGTTTTTCAGTTATATAAATTTTCAAAAATTTTAATTTTTGAGCAAAGATACTTAAAGGTGGGTATTTCGAATTTTTACATCTCACCAAATTAAAAAATATATATGTCACTGAAATTTATATGAAAAAATAATACAAATCATCAGTAATTAAGACTCACAAAATTGCAAAAAAAAATATTTTTGATGGTGTTCCCTTAAAAGGCTACGTAGCCTCTTAAGGTATTTTTAGATTTTGCGCCAAAAATCAGTATAGCATTGCGGGAATGTCAAGTGACCGGAACTTGACTAATAACGCTTAAATTCCATTCCATAACAAACATGTAATAATTATTTTCCTTAATGTCTTCTTCGGACGCTATGTTTGAAACTTCGTCTGTGTATTCCTGTATGTAAATGAGAGAATTAATCATCTAAAAATAGAACGTGTCTCCCCTTGGTGTCAACCTGGTAAATCTCTAATTTTTCGTGTTGTCGAATGTGTTTTCGACCACTGGGGTTTTATGAACGCCAATTAAAAGGGAGTATAAGGATGACTTTCTTGCATTTTTGTAAAATTTTCGTCCCAAGATCTGAAGGGCCACCTTTAAGTATAAATTTTAACCCTGTACAAAACAATCCCTTATTTGACAACTATGAGGATGATAGCTTTCGAAAACATATTGGAAAAAGTAGAAACATAATTTCCATTTTTCAGTCCATCATCACTTGTTTCTAAATTTCATAAAGAACTGGTCATGTTAGAATAAAAAAAAATCTTATTTCTATCGTAGTTTACTAGTACATGTATTATTCAATTTACCATGTGACGCTGTCACCCTCTTGGATTATTTATTGTGCCTCAAAACTTGCTATAGTTACTGTGGTTTACTGAATGATAAACCACGATAGACAAAAGATTACTTCTTAACCCTTTCCCACACAAGCCCTTGTTTTTACGTGCTTGCAGTACAAGTCTTTTGAAAACACTGTGGGAAAAGGAGAAATTGCTCGTAACGAGCAATTTCTCCTTTTCCCACAGAGTTTTCTACCCATTAGGAGAACTTTCTGCCATTTTTATCAAATTTGAAATTGTCGTCTGCAAACTCTTTGAGTTTGGAAGAGTCTGAAATTTGTCGTTTGGGAAAGGTTTAAACAACAAGCTGAATCATAACATAATCCTGCCCTTTGCCTAATGTAGAAAAATTTAAAAAACAGTAAAAAGTTTCCACCCAAGTCAGCCTGTGTTACAGGCTAACCAAGGCTGAAACATTTTCCTCTCAGATGCATTAAATCCCCTTTTCTGCAGAGCATGGCTCAGTTATGACGACTGAATATTGTGTGGTATCCGTTGGCAATATTTTACAAAGTTTTGAAAATTTCATGGAATATTATGTACATGTACTTCACAAACACCCCTCATAGATAAAATATTTTTGTGGGTTAAAAATCACTCTAGATCTGGAGCACTGTAAAAGTTCATGTAATCTGTCTGACTTTATCATTTTGAGATCTACTAACAATCAGAGACGGTGACTTTGCACCTGTATACGGTACATGATATCAAAAAACCTCATAACTACAGCTTTTTGAAGTAAATGGACAATATCAAGTGTGGTTGCAGATTTGTGCAGAATAAAGGCCTCTACCACAAAAAAATGATACAGAAGACAGTTCTTTTGGTCAAGGGAATGTACTGGCACTTCTTCTAAATACAGTAGATATGTATAGAAAACATTGTTGGAAATAACCAATATGTGCAGTTGCTTGTAGCAAGTGATTGCTTCTTTTCCCAGAATAAAGAAATATTTTTCAATGCAAGTTTAAAGAATGGCATGCATTTTTTTATGGTGTTAATATTACTTTCAACATTTCAGTTACATTGCAGCCACCATTGCACCTATATGGCTATATGCTTTCTTTGAGTTTCTTTAACCAGTTCTTCACAATATTCTCTCCAAGCCACTGGCTGCTTTCCCACATAACCATCTTTGAAGCAAAGATCAGCATTGAAGGAGAAGTGATTCCTTTCACACTATCATCAATCCTTTTAACCCATTACCACACAATCTCTACTTCTGACTCCCCTGAGAAAGAAGCCATTTGAAAAAAAATGTGGGAAAAGGAGAAAATGCAGGTAACCAGCATTTTCTCTTTTTCCCACAATGTTTTCTACTCTTCACAAAACAAATTTCAAATTTTCAGTCACTTTTAATTTGTCGTCTGCAAATGCTTTCGATTTGGGCAGACCTAAAATTTTGTCATTTGGTAATGAGATGAGGTTGTTTGGTTGGAGGGGTTTTACCACCTCTGAAATCTAGCCCTGTGCCCAAAAACTGGTGGGGTCATGAGATGAAAAGGATCAGTGCTTGGTAAGTGAAAGGTGTTGATAGTGGGCTACTGGATTTTGTTTGTGATTTGAGATAAGACTTTGTGAACTTTACCCAGGGTCCCAAAATAGTTGGAAGCCAAATGGTGATAACTGCTGATTCTATTTAACTTGGGATACACTTGTTTTGATTAATCCGAGATTTATTGATTATTAATTCTGGTATAAATTCTTAATGTTTGGGTCAAACTGTTGAATTCTTGATGTAATGAATGCTTGCAAAGTCAGGCAGTGAACTTTCGGCAATGTAAATTGATTCTGATGGACATTTTTGTGTATTGTTGTTTGCATTTATGTTACAAGACTATGAACAAGCAAGAAAAGTTTGTGATCTGGTAAGGAGTTAAGAGATCAGGCAGCTTACCTACTATTTTCAGTGCTTTGATCATGTGCTCAAACTTATGATATCTGTGGGTGACAGCCAAGAATTGTATCTGCATTTGAATGCAGGGTTTTCAATACATTTGATAGCTCCTGCATCAGGTTTTGACCGAACGTATTGTGATGTTGAATTAATTAACCTGTTACCACACACCAAATTATTGACTCTTCCAACAGAAAGTAACTGCAGATGCCAATTTTGAAGTGTATACAAATGGACTGATATCCTCTAATGGAGT
The DNA here is from genome assembly GCA_943736015.1 of Tridacna crocea. Lineage (NCBI taxonomy): Eukaryota > Metazoa > Mollusca > Bivalvia > Cardiida > Cardiidae > Tridacna > Tridacna crocea. The sequence continues at coordinate 41,990,996 of OX031065.1, forward strand.
AGAAAACATTGTGGGAAAAGCAGAAAATGCTGGTACCCAACATTTTCTCCTTGTCTCACATTGTTTGCAAAAGGCAGCTATCTTAGTGTTGATAAAACTCTGCATTGTGTGGTAAAGGGTTAAGAAGCAAAGGATAGGTACATTTATTTGACATGTTTTAGTAGAAAGCGACTTTATACAGGATAGTTGAATTATTTCTCTGACAGAATTAGTGTTTATAAATAATTGCGGAACCCCCAGCTTTGGCTATGATTATAGTTCAGACTTTTACTTCTTTTTACACCATCGAAAATGTTCCTGAAACCTTCGAAATTAAATTTAAGCTTATACCACTCTTTCCAGGGTTTTAAAAACCCCAAGGATTAGAAGCCTGTTGAAACCATTTTGGAAAAAAGAGAAATTGCTGGTAACCAACATATTCTCCTTTTCCCACAATGTTTTCTACACATTTAAATACAAATTTCATCATTTGAAGCACATTTTATTTACTGTCTAGCTGCTTTCAGTTTTGACCAATCTAGGTTTTTCTTATATAGCACAAGAAAATGCGTCTTAAGATGTGAAAACCTCTTCACAAAGGAACTTTTGATAATGTTTAATATCTTTTCCCACATGCTGTTCAGTTAAACACTTAAAAGATTTTGGGAAACATCATGCACTTACATGCTGTTGTAGTAATGTAGTGTTTCTTTAACATTTGTCTGAAAAAACTTTAAATAATATATACATAATCACTCATGCAAATTGATAAAACATGTAAAAGAAGAGAGTCTTGACTTAAAAGGGATTATATAAAAGAACAAACATTAACCTTTTCTTGTTAAAATGTACAAATTGTTTACAAAGATTGTCCTGTATTCGGGTCTTCAAAATGTTCTTATACACAGACTTTCTACTTTCATGAGCCTGTATTTCAATCCCCTTCTAAAAAGTAAATCAGAAATTTTTGTGATATAGTGAAATCTGTCACAAAAATTTCTATAACTTGAAATTCCATGTCTTTTCAAAGTCTAGCTATTAAATTGTCATCATTCATTTTCACAGCCAACCTTAATTATGCATCTTCAATAAGATCTTGATAGCAAAATAATTCTTTTCCATACTACATATATCTGTAAACTTAAAAATTGCATCTGGAAGCAGTTTGTAAAGATTAATTTCTCTTTTGCTTCAATATTTTCAATCACATAATCTTCATGTATACGAAATGACATGCTACACTTTTATTTGGAGGAATTAAGTTAATAAAACAAGCTCTGTAGATTACAGCTCAATTCAGTGTTATGCAAAAAAAAATAAAATTTGGGTTAAGAAAGAATGTGAGTAAAAAAGCATTGCAAGAAGAAAAAGAAGCTATATGCCTGTAGTAATGTTTTCAAAGGTTCTAATGCAGTTTGCAAAACATGCCTGCTTTGAACATATGTCTGCTTTGAACAGAATAATGGGCCTTAACTCATTACCACACGAGAAAATTTTGGACTGGTCCAAATTGAAAGCATTTGCAGATGACAAAATAAAAGTGACTGAAAAATAGAAATTAGTTATGGAAAGGGTAGAAAACACTGTGGGAAAAGGAGAAAATGCTGGTAACCAGCATTTTCTCCTTTTCCCACAGTGTTTTCAAAAGGCTTCTTTCTCAGGGGCGTCAAAAGTAGGGATTGAGTGGTAATGGGTTAAATGCTGGTTAACACTTTACCAAATAATCCCTAGTTTTTAGGAGCATGAAATAGAAGCCTTTTGAAAACTTTGTGGGAAAGGAGAAAATGCTGGTAACCAGCATTTTCTCCTTTTCCCACAATGTTTTCTTCCCTGCTGGAAACAACTTTCAATATTTGAGTTATGTTTATTTTGTTGTCTGCAGTTGCTTTGAATTTGGACTAGTCTAAAATTTGGTTGTTTGGTGAAGGGTTAACTCCTTTTCAGATGACACAATATCAGACCAAATGATAGATCTGTTAGAAGTATTAGCAGACAACAAAATACATGTGAGTTAATGATGGGATGAGTTCTTACCAAGTTAGAAAAACTTGTGGGAAAAGGAGAAATATTTTGGTACAAGCAATTTCTCCTTTTCCCTCAGTATTTTAAAAGGCTTCCTCTATTTACACTTTAAAACACAAGATAGTTTGTCAAAAGGTTACAAAAGGTCTTTTGAATCATGATGTAACTTGCATCTTTTGAGAGGTGCACTCATCTTGGATAAAGTAGAACATAAATTACCATAAGGAGATGTCGTGACATTGTTTGTTATTGCAGTGAACAATACATAAAGATAAGTGAAAAAAGGAGAAAATTCTAATTTGGATTTGACATCATGCAATTGTATTCATATTCAACTGCTTGGATTAAATGGATTATGGGAAGTTTTTATTTTGATTATCAGAAATAATGTTAGAAGTATATTTTTGTTACAAAATAACTAAACTTTAATGACATGAATATCAGGACACTATTTATATATTTGTACCGGTAAATGATTATGGAAAAAGATACTTATATATGTCATATTTTACCATAAAGGCAGCTAATTAAAGCATTAAATTTTGCAAATTGAAATTTACAGCGTTGTGCTTAATGTATTTGTAAATGATTATGGAAAAAATTAAAATTTGGGTTAAGAAAGAATGTGAGTAAAAAAGCATTGCAAGAAGAAAAAGAAGCTATTTGCCTAAGTAATGTTTTCAAAGGTTCTAATGCAGTTGGCTAAACATGTCTGCTTTGAACAGAATAATGTTGTCATATTTTACGTACATAAAGGCAGCCAAATAAATCGTTAAATTTTGCAAATTGAAATTTACAGCGTTGTGGTACTGGCAATAGATAAAGGCACGATGAAGTCCAAAATGTTAAAGCAGGTTTCAAAATATGTGTTAATTTAAATCATACCATTTAAAATTATGAAAAATACTATGGAGATGACAGTCCGTTACCTTGTGGTCGGCCATTATGGTAGTTGCTGGCAGAAAAAATAGTTTTATAATCAGGCAAAAAGTAAACAAATGACACAACTACCTGGCTAGTTTTAACCTAGTTTTAAACTTAATTTCTCTGTCAGCAACTACAACTTGAACCAACTGTACAATTACAGATTGTCTTTTTCTCAAAATTGCCATACTTGTAGATGACATGAAAAAAATTCAAATACTGTGATGATTTAAACAAGTGGCTCTGTTTACTGTTGGGCTTTATTGTTCCTTTGAGGATAACTTTTATTGTAAAAGATTAAAGGTTCCAGAAAAATCATTTTTCAGATATGTTTTAATGTAAGGTATAAATGTAATATCTGTGTGCAAATAAAAGGCAGATTTTAGGGACAAATTGAAAAAAATTGTATTTTGGATAATGCTTGAAATTTTTTTTTTTGAGCTTTTACCATTTCAAGCACAGATTAACTCCTTACAAAAACATAACTTTGTATATTTGCCCAAATTCAAAGCATTTGCATACAACAAAATAAATGTTTTTCAAAACTGAAATGGTGCAAAACATTGTAAGATACTGTATAAGTGAAAATTTATTGCAATGTGGAAATTTTTGCAATTTTCAGTTGAAAAATTTGCAAACTTTTCTGCTTGCAAAGTTTACAAACTAATATAGCTAGTTTCTTGAATTTGAAAACATTTCCGTTTGTAAAATGTTGGTAATTTGTGAATCACAAATTTTTTCGACACAAAGTAATATCCACGTATGCACTTAGGAGTTTTTGCTGGTTACCACCATTTTCCCTGAAAATTGTCAAAAACTTTATGTCTGTGGGTTGTTAAAACTTAAAATCATGTAGTATAGAGTTCAAAAAAAGGTCAGCAAAATTTAAAAAAAAAGTTGCACAAATTATTCTCTGGAAATATCTTTTAAAGTGTTACCTTAGCAATGATAAAAATTATTGTACAGTAAGATTTTCAGGCTTCACACAGATAAAAATTAAATGTTTGGTAGCAAAAATGTCTGACAGCTATAATATCATGTGCCCTGACAGTGTAAAAAGAGAGTACGCAGGCTGTGTGCAGCTCAATTGTAGATGTAGACTCTCTACTATGGGAGCTGGCAGCTTGCTTCAGGATGTAGTTCTGAAGTTTTTAACCCTCTCCCAAACGACAAAATTTTAGACTGGTCCAAATGGAAAGCACTTACAGACAACAAAATAAACGTAATTAAAAAATTAGAAATTGTTTCCAGCAGGGTAGAAAACATTGTGGGAAAAGGAGAAAATGCTGATAAGCAGCATTTTCTCCTTTTCCCACAATGTTTTCTACCCTTCACAAAACAAATTTCAAATTTTCAGTCACTTTTATTTTGTCGTCTGCAAATGCTTTGAATTTGGACCAGTCTAAAATATTGTAGTTTGGTAATGGGTTAACATGGTACTCCCTGCATCTTTCTTTCTGTATTTGTATCTTTATTTCAATGTTATTTGTTACCTCTGCCCACAAAGGAGTAGCTTTTTATGAAAAAAAGATTCAAAATGAAATCTGGTTCAGTGTCTCTGTAAGAAGTTTATTGGAATAGACACACCCAGTTGCAAGAAGACTAAATGGTGCGTTAAACCACAGTTGTGAGACTTTCATACCTTCTTGATAATGTGAAGATTATATTAATTAAGCTGACTTAGGTGTAAAATTTACAATCATGAGCCAAGAAAGACCAAAGAGAAAAATAAGCACTGCTCTTCAACCTCCAAACCTTGGAGATAGTGCCCAGCTGGAGACTATAAAAGAATCTAGCACTTTGAAAAGTGTTGGTGAGGCGCAACAGCGCAAAACAAGCACAGAGCATACCAATGTGAGAAGGGTTAGTCATGAATATCACGGTCCCAGGCGCATCAGTGCCAGTGAGCAGAGCGAGTCTGGGCATGGGGAAAGGGTGCGGAAAGTGAGTAACTTCAGTGTGATTGGACGTAAAACCAGTTTTATGATGGCTCCAGAGAAAATGATGATCAATAAGGTAGGGATAATCTTTACATCTTGTTGTAATGAAATCCTACTAGTCTCATCAGACCAGACATATATATTGACTGTATTGATCCAAATCGCTTCTTTAATCTTCAAATTCTCCCTCAACTTACATAATGCTCCATTAGAGACTGCTTTAGAGCAGTTTAACATTGACAATTAAATACCCAGAGCTCCAGATAAGAGGGAGTGATGGTATTCTAAATCTATTATTTCTCTTCCAAACTCTATGTTATGGGTACTCATTAGAATCGTCTTGATCAGTCATTTCTAATGAATACCCATAACAGAGGGTTTCCAACAATAATTAATATTTTCAATTTTGAAAACAAAATCCTCATTCTATCTGAAGCTCTGGTTACTATTTTCAAAAAAAAGTTTTAAATACCATACATGTATCAAATAATACTTTCACCAGCATTACACTCATGTATCCTTTTGCAAAAATGCATGTTTTCTCCTTTTCTGAAAGTTTAAGGTATTTTTTTACAAATTTTGAAGTTATCATTCTGGAGATGTTTCTGATGAAGAGTATATAATCAGAACTCCAGATAAGAGTGATGGTATTCTTAATTCTTAATGAGTACCCACAACATAGGGTTTGGAAGAGAAATAATAGATTTAGAGTACCATCACTCCCTCTTATCTGGAGCTCTTCTAGATATTGAAATCAGATTCTATACCAGATGAGCTGGAAAATTTATTGGTATAAAATAGGTGAGCTATGCTCTGGCATAAGGGAGCACAATGCATTCCCATGATGCATCATAAGAGTCGTCATAAGTAATTGATCAATGAAGTCCATTTTGGCTAACAATTACCTTGTGCATCATGAGGTAAACGGGTCTTAAGGGTGACCATGGTTAATACCTTTTGGAGATACCATAAGCTCTCTTTTCATAGAGCACAGTTGCTTTGACCCTTTACCAAACAACATAATTTTAGACTTGTCCAAATTGAAAGCATTTGCAGACGACAATGAATGTGGCTTGACATTTGTTTTTGGAAGGGTAGAAAACATTGTGAGAAAGGAGAAAATGCTGGTAACCGGCATTTTCTCCTTTTCCCACAATGTTTTCATATAAGCTTCTTTCTCAGAGTCGTTAAAAGTTGGGACTGTGTGGTAAGGAGTTGATATAAGTGTTTAATGTTGGTGTCTTGTGTTGGGGATTGTGTGGTAAAGAGTTAATATGGACAGGTTCATAGTTTTGTGGCCTGGCAAAGAGTTAACCTATTACCACACAATCCCTTCTTTTGATGACCCTGAGAAAGAGGCATTTAGAAAACATACCGGAAAAAGGAGAAAATGCTGGTTACCAGTATTTTCTCCTTTTCCTATAATGTTTTCTACTCTTCACAAAACAAATTTCAAATTTCCAGTCACTTTTATTTTGTCCTCTGCAAATGCTTTCAATTTTGACAAGTCTAAAATGTTGTCATTTGGTAACGAGTTAAAAGTGTCTTAACTTTTTATCATGCCCAAGTTTTAATGACCCTGGGAAAGAAGCATTTTGAAAGTTACTGGAAAGAGGAGAAAGTGCTGGAAACCAACATATTTTCTACCCAAGTAAAGAAAGAAATCATCTCTTGAGCTACATTTATTTTATTATCTTCAAGTAATATAACTAAAGCAATGCTTTCAATTTAGTTGAGTACAAAAATTGCCATAATTTATGATAAAGAGTTAACTCTTTACCAAACAACAACATTTTGGACTAGTTCAAATTGATAGCATTTGCAGATGACAAGATAAATTTGAATTAAAAATCGAAATTTAATTTATAAAGGGAAGAAAACCTTGTGGGAAAAGGAGAAAATGCTGGTTACCAGCATTTTCTCCTTTTCCTACAATGTTTTCAAAGGCTGTCTTTCTCAGGGTTGTTAAAGTCTGGATTGTGTGGTAAAGAGTTAAATGATGGGGTTCTTCTTTGAAAGGGTAAAAAACACAGAGGGAAAAAGAAGAAAAGCTGGTAACAAGCATTTTCTCCTTTTCCCTCAATTTTTTTGGGGGAAATTTCTTTTGGTTAGTATTGTAGAAACTCATAAGATTGTCAATGGAAACAATGAAAAGAGGATGGATCAGTCATGAGGAGGCTGAAAATTAAACCAGACTTTTTATCCAAATGAAAAGAAAAAAAAAACCTCACTGTGTCGGGAAATTTTTTTTTTGGCCAGAAAACCCGTCAAATATCTGTCAACCTAGATCAAAGATTAGACTGAATATTGTGTTTAATGGCATTTTGATCTACACAAACTTCAAAGGCAAATAAGGAAGGGAGGCAACTCTGTATTGTTAATATTTTCATGAAACAAACTATTACTGAATTATGTCCCATGTAAGCTCTATTGGTAACATGACAACAACCGCTGTTTATTTGTTTACTTGTTGCCTAGGACAACAGTGTGTCTGTGTGTATTGAATAAAAGGGCGTTATGAGGGTGTAAAGATATGCAAATTTACCCAAAGGAAAAGTGTTATTTAACATTTTCCCTTTTCCTTTCCCACTGAGTTTTTTTCACAGTGCCAATGGAAAATATTGTAGAAAAAATAAATATGCTATGTCTTGTTACTTTGACACAATTTTATACTTATCCTGGCTGTTATTTGGAACTTTTGATTTGATCTCAAGTTTTCCAAGACATTTGTTTGTTTAAATCTGTATCAGAGCAAAAGTTTAGTGTCTGTGTACTCACCACCCATTCTTAAGCATATTTTTTGTCTTTTTTTTTTTTCCAAGAATTTCAAATTTGGATGAAACACAACTTTTGATTGACTTAACCAAGTGGTTTGGCCAATCAAAATTAGTGATACTTTCAAATTATAAAAGAATAAGAATAAAAATGTTTTTGAGAGTCGTTTTTGAATGCAGACCCAGATTTGGTCTGTATGAAAGCATTTGCAGGTAATGAATGATTAACCCGTTACCAAACAAGAAAATAAATGTGATTCAAAAATTGAAATTTATTTTCGGCTGGGAGAAAACATTGAGGGAAAAGGAGAAAATGCTGGCCAGCATTTTCTCCTTTTCCCATGTTTTCAAAAGGCTTCTATCTCAGGGTCTTGAAAACCATGGATGGACTGGTAAAGGGTTAAATAATCAATTCATTAAGCTTTGAAAGTTATAGAAAACTTTATGGTAAATGGAGATGTTGGTTACCGAATGTTTTCAAAAGCTCTAGCCATGAACGTTGTTTACATGTGGGATTGTCTATTAACCCTTTCCCAAACGACAAAATTTTAGACCAATCCAAATTAAAAATACTTGCAGACAACAAAATAAACCTAACTCAAAAACTGAAATTTGTTTCCAGCAAGGAAGAAAACATTGTGGGAAAAGGAGAAAATGCTGGTTACCAGCATTTTCTCCTTTTCCCACAATGTTTTCAAAAGGCTTCTATCTGAAGTTCATAAAAACCAGGGATTGTATGGTAAAGGGTTAACCCATTACCACACAATTCCTACTTTTGACGCCCCTGACAAAGAAGCCTTTTGAAAACACTGTAGGAAAAGGAGAAAATGCTGGTAACCAGCATTTTCTCCTTTTCCTACAGTGTTTTCTACCCATCCCAGAACAAATTTCAATTTTTCAATCACCTTTATTTTGTTGTCTGCAAATGCTTTCAATTTGAACCAGTCTAGAATTCTGTCGTGTGGTAAAGAGTTAAGGATTTACAGAAGACAGGAGAAATTTCTCCAGTACAGATAGTCAACCTATTCTGAACCCTCTACAAATCAACAAAATTTTTGACTGGTCCAAATAGAAACCATCTGCAAACAAAATAAAAGTACATCTGTTTCATATGATTTAATATATCATACAAGAGGTAGAGTACATTGTGGAAAAAAGGAGAATATGCTGGTTACCAGCATTTTCTCCTTTTCCCACAATGTTTTTAAAGAGCTTTTCCTACAGGGTCGTTAAAACTTGTGATTGTGTGGTAAAGAATTAAAGGCAGTTTTCCAAGACTTATTATTGGATTCTTGTAAGTCAAAAATAAATTTCACTTCACTTATCTTCAGATTCTTAACCAAAAATTTATTTTGACTTTTAGATGATCAGTTCGCTCATTTACATACAGGAATACACAGACAAAGTTTAAAACATAACATCCAAAAAAGACATTATGGAAAATAATTATTACATGTTTGTTATGTAATGGAATTTAAGCATTATTAGTCACATGCCAGTCACTTGACATTCCCTAAATGCTTTACTGATTTTTTGGTGCGAAATCTAAAAATACCTTAAGAGGCTACATAGTCTTTTGAGGGAACACCTTCAAAATTTTTTTTTTGTAATTTCATGAGTCTTAATCATTGATGATTTGTATTTTTTTTTCATATGAATTCAGTGATATATATATTTTTTAATTTGGTGAGCTGTAAAAATTCTAAATACCCACCTTTAAACAGTCCCTAGCTAGTAGGCTTTATTATGGAAGTATTGTTTGCAACGAGAAAATACTGCTTACCTGTGGTTCCTCCTTCTTACTCAAGGTTTTCAAGAACTTTCTCCTTCAGGGTCTTGATTTATTGGAAGTCAAAGGTTAACTGAATGTGTGACCAGCATTTTCTCCTTTTCCCACAATGTTTTCTACCCTTCAAAAAACAAATTTCAAATTTTCGGTCACTTTTATTTTGTCGTCTGCAAATGCTTTCGGTTTGGACAAGCCTAAAATATTGTCGTTTGGTAATGAGTTAATAATATCTATTGAATATTTTATACAAGCAATGGGTTAAGCATTTTGTAATGTATATTATTTACACAATCTTATGTTTGCTAACCATGGTAATCTCCACTCCAAAATTCTGAAGTCTAACCTTAAGAGTTTAAAGTAAATAACCATGTTATGAAATTGAAAAATTGTGACCTTTCCTTAACCCTTGGCTAAACAGTCCAATTTTAAAACCTAGGGAGATAGGCTTTTGAAAACATCCTCGGAAAATAGGAAATGCTAGTAACTAGCATTTTCTCCTTTTCCTGCAATATTTCTAGCTTTGATCTTTAGTGATCATGCTGTGCCAATGGTGCAACATTCAACTTTTACATTGTGTATGCTTTGGGGGCCAATACTCATGAAACTTGGTCAGAATGTTTGCCTTTATTATATTTCTGACAAGTTCGAAAATGGATCACATCAGTAAAAAACTAGGTTAGCAGGCTAAATCCTTAGCAAAACTTTCTGTCCATTCTAGAGGTTACATTTTCAGTGTATGTAATTCAGTCAGCATGTTTGTCTTAAAGACATCTAGAATTAGTTTTAAAATGCGATACTTTGATTGAAAAGCGAGATAAACAGGGTATATCTTTGAAAAAAACTTGTGCACACTCTAGGAGCCTCATATTCAGTCCAATACTCATTAAAGTTGCTTTGATTTCTCAAGTTGGATTGAAGATGGGTCATTTGAGTCAAAAAAAGTCACTAAGTCAAATCTTTGAAAACCTTGCATAGAGTCTAGAGGACACATCATTTCATTCCAATAATTATGCAAGTTTTTCAGAATGGTTGTCTTGATTTTGTCAAGGTTGGGCTGTAAAATGGGTTCTTTCAAAAAGTCGGTCACCATGTAAGACCTTGGAAAAACCTTGCATACTTTCTAGAAGCCACAATATCAGCCCAATACTCACAAAACTTGGTCAGAATCTTTGTCTTGGTGTTATCTTGGATGTGGAGGAAAATGGGAATGTGGTGTCAAAATCTATATGTATGTAACCAGGTCAAACTTAGGAAAAACTTTGTGCAGATGCAAGATGTCACATTTTTAGTCCAAAACTTGTGCAAGGTTGTAAGAAAGTTTGTCTTGAGAATATTAAATAATTGAGTTCAAAATTGGATAATGTCATGTCTAAAACTAGGTCAACATGTCAAATCTAGACAGAACCCTTGTGTACACTCTAGAGACCACATTTTTAGTCCGTAACGTTCATGAGAATCAGTCAAAATGTTTGTCTTGATGATATCTCAGTTTTAAAAATGTATCAAATCAGGTTTAAAATTTTCTTTTGGATAGATCTCTGAAAAACCTTGAATACTCTCTTTCAGCCCAAAACTCTGGAAAATGGTCAGGATGTTTGTCTTGAAGACATCTACAGCAAGTTTGAAAATGGATTTTATTGGGTCCAAAACTAGGTGACTGAGACAAATTCTGAAAAAAAGTAGTGTCCATTCCAGAGGCCTCATTTTCAGCCTAATACTTATGAAAGTTTGATAGAATATTAGTCTTGTTTACTCGAAAGAGATACAAAATGTATCATGTTTGGTCCAAAGGGGCTGAGGTAAGCCACTCACTAGGTGGTTCCCATTAGATTTAACAGTTAGGCCTTGTACCATTGCGCAACAACCTGACAATAAATAATCATCTGGTGGTGCCATCTTTTATGCCTTAGAAGGTGCTGACAGAAGACTGATGTGTACAGGCTTTGTCCAAATGAAGCAAATGTTGTCCTAGGTTAGTTATTTGGTTCTGAATCCATATTCACCAACCATTCTTAATTTCATATGAAGTCTTACTCTATATTTAGAAAGTAACACAACTTTTGATTGGCAAAACTGTTCTGTTTAGCCTATCAGAATATGTGTTACTTTTGAATTTATAAATTTCTTTCAAATTAAAAAAGAAATAAGAATGCATATTCTGATCTTGATCCAGACAGTCCTTTAACTCATTACCCACGGGTAGGAAACTTCATATTCAGAGCCAATGGCTCCGACAAGAAAATGTTGTGTTGGTCTTCCGTTTCTGAAGATGTCGGCTGAAAAACAACCCCAAAACAGGTAGGCATGTCAGTATTTGTAATTATGTGTTCTTATGTCTTTGACTTTCAAAAAAAGGAGAATGTCATTCGATCCTCTGGTCTTTCAACGTGTTTTCTGCACTACGCAAAGTTGGAACAGGTGTACGATGTTGTCTGAATCATTTGTGGCGTGGATTGACCGAAGCCAAAATAATACATTTACGAGATAAATGCAGGCTCTTTCTGCCCTTTGAAGGAGCAAAGTAAAGAAATTTTCCTGTTCTACAGGCTTAGATAGTTGCCTTTGACCTTTCCATTTGCTCATTGCAAGAATCGACAGAAAACTACCCAAAACGTGCATAATTTAAGAAAGGCTCCGATTGTGTGGGTCGGTTACGAAAATATCGGTTGGCTCCGATGGAAGGGGAATTTCGTTTAGTTATTTTTTTTTTCTAATTTTCAGGTATACAAACTGAAGGTGCGTAGAGTTAAATTTGAAGCAACATGTTCATTTCAAACTACTTTTCTCGTTGTGTTCTATATATAGAAATAGCAAAGAGAAGTATCTTACCAATTTTACATATTGTCAAATTGGCATTTTGCTTATATGAATGTACAATCAGAAAACGTAAAAGATGCCATTCATTCCATTTTTAGCAACGTGCTCAAGAGGGGCTTTTAGATCAAGATGTGTCCGTTGTGCGTCGTCTGCCATGCGTCGTCCGTCGTGGGTCATCTGTCGTGCATCGTCCACCGTGCGTCGTCCATCGCCAACTACTTGTTTAAACATCTTCACTTCCTTTACCATTGGGCCGATTTGGACCAAACTTGGCTGGAATGCTCCTTGGGAGGTCCTGTTTAAAAACTGTTCACAGAATTTCATTCAATCAAAAATCCTAGTTGCCATGGCAACCAAATGGAATTTGTAAGAAATTCTTTAAAAATCTCCTCCTCTGAAACCGCTCGTCAAATTTTGAAATAATTTCACGGAGATATTCCTTAGGTGACCATTTTCAAAAGTTGTTGGCGAAATTTTGATCCCTAAGGAAACATGGCTCTGGTGAATGGGGGCTACTTGCACTGTACAGACTGAATAAAGAAATTCTCAAACATTATTCTTCTCTGAATCGGCAGGTCAGAGTATAAAATAACTTCACACAGATGTTCCTTGGATAACCATTTTTAAAACTTATTCGCACAAGTTTGATCTATCAATAAACGTGGCTCTGGTGAATGGGGGGTACTGGCACTACTATACGGAAATGAAAAAAAAAATCTTAAATTTTTTCTTCTCTGAAACTGCTGGTTAGATTTTGAAATTTCATAGAGATGTTCCTTGGATGACCCTTTTCAAAAACTGTTCGCGAAATTTTGATCCGTCAATAAACATGGCTCTGGTGAAGGGAGGGGGCGGGGGCTACTTGCACTATACGCAAATGAAGAAATTCTCAAACATTATTCTTCTCTGAAACGGCTGATCAGAGTTTAAAATAATTTCACAAAGAAGTTCCTTGGATAACCATTTCTAAAATTTGTTCGCAAAATTTTGATCCATCAATAAACATGCCTCTGGTGATTGGGGACTACTCGCACTATACGGAAATGAAGAAATTCTTAAAAATTCCTCTTCCCTGAAATGGCAGGTCAGAGTTTGAAATAATTTGACAAAAATGTTCCTTGTGTGACCCTTTTCACAAAGTGTCCGAGATATTTCAATCCATCAAAAAACATGGATCTAATGGCTGTGGGCTATTAACACTATATGGCCATGAAGAAATTCTAAAACAATCTTCTTCTCTGAAACGGCTGATCAGATTTTGAAATAATTTCACAGATATTTTCCGAGGGTGACCCTGAATCTCTAGTTCGACAAACGTTTTTAGTCACTTTCGAGCATTTGCTCTTCTGCAAGAAATTGTTCTTGGGTGAACTATCCAAAAATTTATTTGCAGAATTCTGATTCAACAAAACCATTGCTGTGGTGGTGATTGTAGGGGTGGTGACAGATTTTGAAATGACTTTTACAGGTGACCTTTTTAAAATTGCTTGGCAAAATAGTGATTTTGTTTCCACATGTTCAATCATTGTGTAAACAATTATGTCGATGACTGAATAATGATTCATAAATTGCATAATGCAAATTCGTGCATCTAGACCATTTAAACATGCGTTGCTTTTATCATTCTCGTACTTCTAAAAGAAAATATTTTTTTATCATTATTTGTGCTTATGTGTGGGCTGCACTTACGACAAAAGCACTAAAAAATTTATATATGGACTATTCGGTCTAATCAAAAGCTATGCAGAAGTATTTTCAAAATTTAGATTGACTAATGTTAAGCAGCAATTTTCTAAAGTGACATTACGAGTCTTTTGTATTTTCATAACTGCGGTCTTGTTCCATCCAACAAATGAACTAAATTTTGGACTGAAAAATATCAATGGAAAAACAAAACTTACTTCCTTACCAATTATTTACAGAAAACTAAATTTTTGAAAGGGAGCCCCCATGAATCGGTGCCGAGTAACATAGTCAGAGCCGGCCGACATAATCGGAGCCCTTCTTTATTTTTATCAGTTCTTGTGCTTTCATTTTCAATTTTTGACCATAAGTAAATGTAACATTTCAAGACATTAATTCAAGGTTTTGGGACAGCAAGGCTCTCTCTTATTTGCAGGTTAAATGGCAATAACAGACTGAATTTAGGTCCTTGACGTATTGTTTTGGCAACGGTCAACGCACGCCACAAATGATTCAGACAACATCGTACACCTGTTCCAACTTTGCGTAGTGCAGAAAACACGTTGAAAGACCAGAGGATCGAATGACATTCTCCTTTTTTTGAAAGTCAAAAAACAATAGGAACACATAATTACAAATACTGACATGCCTACCTGTTTTGGGGTTGTTTTTCAGCCGACATCTTCAGAAACGGAAGACCAACACAACATTTTCTCGTCGGAGCCATTGGCTCTGAATATGAAGTTTCCTACCCGTGTTACCAGACGACAATATTTTAGGCTTATCCAAATTGAAAGCATTGCAGATGACAAAATAAAAAAGACTGAAAATTTGAAATTTGTTTTGTGAAGGATTGAAAACATTACAGCAAAAGGATAAAATGCTGGTTACCAGCATTTTCTCCTTTTCCCACAATGTTTTCTAAAAGCTTCTTCCTTCTCAGGGGCATCAAAAGTAGGGATTGTGTAGTAATGTGTTAATGCATTTAAGCATTAAAATTCACTGATTTGCTCTTTACGAAACAATCTAGTTACATGTATATGATGCTCTGAGGGATTTAAGCTTTTGAAAACCTTGTGCAAGTAAGGGAAAATGCCGCTAATGTGCATATTCTCCTTGTTCAACGGTGTTTTCTTCTGGATCATTTCTTTCTTTTCAGTTGCAAAATATTTCCCTCACACTGATTGAAGAACAAGTTCTTGCAAAATATATGCCAATCTCTCTGGACACTGCTTCCTGTAAACAAGGCTATTAAACCAAATCAAGGGGTTAGTGCAAGACTACTGTAAGTGCATATACCATGTATACAGACTTAAATAGTCTTGCACTTACCTCTCAATTGTACCCCTGCGAAACAGTTCATGAAGTTCACTAACTTTTCATGAACTTATGCCAAGTTCATGAACATTTGATGAATCTTGTAAAAAATTCATGAAACTTTGTTTTGAGGTGTATAAAGTTCATGAACTTTGCTCTGGGTTCTAGAACCATTCATGAACCCCGGTGCAAGTTCTTGAACTAATCAAGTTCATGAACCATTCTGCAAAATGTTTAAAAAAGTTCTTGAACAGTTCATGAACCAAATTTCAAGTTCTTGAACTTCTGCTTTGATGAGGTATTATTCAGACTTAATAAACTAAATTTAATGACACTACCAACTCCGAAAATTTTCAGTCAATAAACATTTAACATTTTCCACATAAAAATTTAAGTGAAAGTCAAAGGTTCACCTTCTACAGTCTTTATGGTAATAAATCTATACTTAACATTTAATATATATCAAATTCACAACAAGAGGGCTATAATGACCCTATATTGTTCCATTGGCTATTCTGTTAATACTCTGAGTCAAGATGGCAATTGCTCATTACCACCAATCACCCAAAGCAGAAATACTTCTTTATGAATCAAAATATCTTCAAAGTATGATATCTAACAGCAACTTAGCAAAGGAAAATCCATGCCAAATAACAGTGAAATCCAACTTGATTTTTTTGAAGTTACACTATATGTCATACAGTGAGAATGGCTCATAAACAGTGTGAGAATGTTTGAAGAAAATTGCTCAAGAAACGAAGATGCTTGAGTGTAAGTCCAAAGTTTGAACTCATCCAAATTGAAAATATCTGAAAAAAATGAATTCTAGTCAGTCACATTCTGAGACATCACAATCCAAAGAACAAATTGATGGAGAACTGTCTGAATCATGGTCAATATCATTCAGCTTTGACAAGATGCCTGGCTTGTCTGCAGTTTCATTTGACATTCTGGACCTATTCTCCTTGTTTATATTCATATTGTCTCTAACAGTGACAAATTTGAATGGGAACTTGGCAAATCTTCTGCTTCTACGTAAACTTGCGTTGTTCCAGGAAATTCTGTGTGCATATGAATATCTCAAGTTGTAGCCATGTCTGAAATGGATAATACATCTTGTTAACAGACAGAATGTATAATTTTCAAAGATTAAAGCGAAATTCAATAGTCTCAACTAAATGGATTGATTGGAAACAAGGATTTTAATGCCATTTTAATCATAATTTAGTCATATGGTAACAGTCCTCTTACCAATGTTTCCTGGATACATACAAGTACAAGAGCTAGAGAGGTCCAGTCCTAATTAATTAAGTGCACCATGAAACAGATTCAACTTTTTTAGCTTGAAGTCAGGCTGCATTACATTTGTTTCTGAACATGAGGTTCATAGGGGAAAGTTTTCTTCCCATAATAATCAAGAGAATTGGGCCTCAACAGCATATTCAATAGGTGAGTGCAACACTATTATAAGTGCCTGTACATTGTACAGACATTTAGAATAGTGTTGCACTCACCTATTAAATAATACAAAGTATTTCTAAATTTTGGCTCTGTGATCTACTTTTTGACCTAAGGTGACCACTATTCAAATTTGTCTAAGCTATCATCTGACCTGAATTCTGATCAGCTCCCATGAATACAGAACTGAAAATGTGGCAAACAAGGTTTTTCCAAAATTTGACAGCTGAGCTCAAGTAACTCAGTAATGAGGGCTACATTGTAATCCAGGGGTCGAGAATTCAAATCCCATTGTAGCAAACAATCTCTTTTTACATTTACCATGGAGGTCAGTGCAACCCAAGTCATTTGTCTTCCATCTCTGGGCTACATAATAGTCAATACAGGAAAGTAGCCAGTTGCTTTGGAAGATTATTGCTTTAAATACCAGTATAAGAGATGAAAGAAACACATGGATAGGTGAACTGGCTGCCTTGATATGTCTGAAATACTACTGAAAAACGGTGTGAACTACAAAAAAAATAAAGATTGGAAATTTAATTTTTTTCTTTCCACTGCCATGGTTCAAGTTGGAATTAAATTCTTTAAATAAAACTTTTCAAGACCAACTAAGGATTGTTATGTGAGGTTAAGGTGAAATTGGCCAGATGTTTATGAGAAGATGTTGATGCCACATGGCTGATGACTGACACTGAGCAATCATAAAGGCTAACCTGGAGCACATTGTGCTCTGGTGAGCTGAAAAGACAAAAATTCATGACAGACAACATGCGCTGATCCAGATATCTTTCTCAGGGGTGGTGTCCCTCCAAAAACGCACTTGTCTTATTTTATTATACTTTGATCTCCGGATTTCAGTGGATGTAAATCGTTAACAAGAAAAGTCAATGTTTCCAGTTCTAACCATGAGGAGGTATCCACATTTGGAACCTTTTTTTTCTTTAAATTTATGACTGTATTTTACATATATGCCGAGCAATGTCAAACCAGTACCATTTCACAACTCCAATAACCACATTTTTGCCAAAATTACAGGGAGGGGGGGGGGGGTCCGGACCCCCAGTCCCCCCTCTGGATCCGCCCATGGACAATGTGGTATCCCATACGCTTTGTTAGACTTAAAATGGCAGGTAGAGCTAAAAACTGAGTCATTAATTGATTAACATCAATGACAGAGTGATCACAATCACTTTGTGCTCTGGCGAGTTAAAAGCAAATACATATACTTACGGTGGTCACGAATCTGATGCTGTACAATACTTTGCTTCTGCCTAAACCATCTGCTGCAAATGGGGCAACTGAACACTTTTCTCCCACTGATGGTGACTTCTTCATAACTGGTTGGTATTTTGTTGTGCTGCAGATACAAAAAAAATGAAGTATGGAGGTTAACTCTTTACCGAAAAACAAAAGTTACGATTTGTCTAAATGGAAAGCATGTGCAAACTAGTTGATACAACACTATGAATGTAACTGAACAATTAAAAATTGTTTTAGAAAGAGTAGAAAACACTCTGGGAAAAGAAGAAAATGCTGGTAACCAGCATTTTCTCCTTTTCCCATACTATTTTCAAGGGTTTCTTTCACAGGGTCATTAAAAATCGGGAATGTGTGGTAAAAGGTTAAAGGCAGTGCTCGCGCTGCCAATCGACATTATCGACATTTGTCGATTTTTTAATTCAGATGTCGATTAATTCTTCCAGTTGTCGATAAAAATTGTCGATTAATTTATTCCCGAAAAAGTCGGGTAATATTTCCTGTACATGCCTAGATCACAGGTTAATTTGCGCCGGAAATGTGTGGTAATCGCTTGTTTCACACCTCGGCGGACGCAGACTTGGGCAATCAACAGGTCACAATGGACTGGTTTATTATACAACACGTGTCATATTACTCTTAGCCGTTAAATGGCCGTTATTGTTTGTTTCTTCTTCAATTTTGATTGACCACGTTAACTGACGCGGTGATAGAAGGGAACCAATCAGATGTTACTACGTTGACATAATAGAATTGAAATTCACGTAACAAATTTTGGTTACAAGCGAGACCTCACGTGAGAAAAAACGAAAAGAAAAACATTATCCGCTTAACTTGTGTAAAATAACAAGATTTGAAGTTACTTGCTACCCTTATTGATAATTATAGTCAAATCACGCGGAAATACCTATCCACAAATCAACACACGTGAAAAAATGCTCTATGCAAAAAACACGGAAACCCATGACACAACAAAATGTTCCTTGTGACATTGCCCGATCAGTGTCAATTTAGATAGTCTTTTCTGCTTTTTAATGACTTTAAGCAGTAAATTTCCATAGGTTTCTTACTTTAACAGAGTTCTGTGCAGCAAATCATCAATATTGACTACTTCACCTCTAGCAGAGAACAATTATTGTCATACCATATTATGAGATCTTGCCCCTAGATTTACAGCTCAGTGGGTAAGTGTACCCTTGAAACCAAAAAAGCAACTGGGATAACTGTTTACTTATATAAGTCTACCTCACTGTTTAAGTACTATTGAGTGAGTAACTTTTTGTTTACATAGTCTGACTCACCTGCCACACTGGCTTAATTTGAAAATAATTAAGGTTAAAATATAATAAAGGGAGGTAATCATGTAATACAAAATTTTCTCTATTCACTTGTGGATAACATTTATTATGATAATAAAAGTATGTTGTTTGGTACAGAAGTACTCTAAAAAGCCCTTATGCTTTTTGCAATATTGTGGTAAAAGAAGCACTGTCCCAGGTAGTATCACTTAACAAATTTTCCTTTTCCCCCTCAATATTTACTGCATTGTTAAGATTAAAACAAAATTGTGTTATATGTTTAAAAAGTAAACTTTCATCAAAGGAAACCAAGAAATCAGTCTTTGTGCTTTTATGCAAATCTTGTGGGAAAATGAGCACTATCCCAGGAAATGGTATAGGGCAAATGTTCCTTTTCAACCAATATTTCTACAATATAAGATTAAATATATAGATGATTTATTATTATTGACATAATTATGTGAAGGAAAGTTTGAAACTATGAGTTAACAGTAAAGTTTGTTCAATGCTACATGTGCATATTTATTTTTTTAAAACCCAATTTCACACGCTTATTTTGTCTATTATTTTTTGTAAGAAAAAAATGTTGGCTATTATTTTACTTGGGCCAGAGCTAGCACTGTAAAGGGATCAAGTTATAATTATCTATCAAAGCAAAGTTTTGAATTTCATATTCAGGGTCATTCAGCAAACCATGTGAAACCCATTGTCTAGTAGAATTTGTATACAACAAGCCTAGAATTTGTATACAACAAGCCCTGCCAGTGATAACACTGCGCTCGACTATTCCATCCATGTTTCTGGTGTTTTACGCCACTTTCTACAATTTTTCAGTAATTTCATGGCAACAGTTCATTTATTCACGATCCATCAGTTTCTCATTTTTTTTATATGGCCAGAAAATATTACTTGAGATATATTTGGCTGGAAAATATAACAAAGTTATGGACAATGTAGATCTCGGATCAGACTGCATATTCAACGCTGTCGGCAAACACAACTGAAGTCGGTTCAACCACTTCATGGGTTAAGTTTGATTCGTTGATCCAGATAATTTGCCAGTCTGAAACTAAAGTTTCTGTATAAATGAGGCTTGACAAATTATGTTGTCAATTGAACTTCATTTAGCTTACCTGTATCATGGTACTGAACTATATGATTTATCATTTGGCATTTCTGAATGAACCTTCTGAAGCATAGTGTATATTCAAACTTTTTTTTGTTTATTCATTGTAAATCTGCTAACTTCCGCATAGATTCCAGATCTGTAAAATAACAAAAAATAAACTTTTATGACAATATCATTTTAATCATGAAACATATATATCCCTATGTTACCAGTTTTCTTCGATGTAAGAACAAAATCTTGACATACCAATTACAGATTCCATATTCAAATACCGAAGCTATTCTAAATATAATCTTTAGGGAAGATAACTTCAATGTATAAACCTTTGATAAAACTGATAAATTTTATCACGACACAATCCAACAATTGCACATTTCTTGAGAGCTACAAAAACATGACAATGATCGAAACATGTAACATTGGGACAATAGTATCGAACTGCAATGCCAATTGACTCTTCCAGAATTAACAATGAATGTATACCAGATGACTTTGTGAACACATATTCAAATGAATGAAGCACTAAAACGCTTATGTAAGCGGTTGAGAAAACTGTGCAGTCAGACCAACTGAGCCACCATACCACATAACCAAATCTCTCCTCAGATGGGGTGCTTAGATTTACAAAAGTTTACAGTGTATGACTGTAATGGGGTTCCCTGTAATGGTTATATTTCCAGTAATGGTGGATGACCCGGGACATAGTATTTTGAAAAAAATGCAGAAACTAGTTACAATGTCTTTTTTTAGGTGCAATATACTTGAAGAAATATTACTTAACCCATTACCACACAAGAATATTTTATGCTTGTCTAAATCGAAAGCATTTGCAGACAACAAAATAAGAGTGTCCGAAAATTTAAGTGTCTGAAAAATTAAATTAAAATGTGTTTTGTGAAGAGTAGAAAACAGAGTGGGAAAAGGAGAAAATGCTGATTACCATCATTTTCTCCCTTTTCCACGATGTTTTCTTAAAGTTTCTTTCTCAGGGTCGTCAAGAGTATGGATTGTGTGGTAATGGGTTAAGGAAATAGAAATAAAGACGAAACGTTCTTGGTACGAATTGGATAAATGTCTAAATTACACACATCATAAAACCTGAATTAGATCTAAGTAAATTTCGAACTTGGCATAAAAGAGCAAGAAAAAATTAAACCAATCTACAATAGGATGGGATCATATGAAGTGAAGCGTCGAATTGAAAATACCTTTAGATATCGTCTGTCCGCGCACCAAACTTTCAAGTTTCCTTTGCTTGTGTAAGACATCCGGTTAGCAATCTGGTTTCCATCTGTGAAATGTAAAGACCGGTTCCCCGCCTTGGAAATGTTGTACGTAATAATTCAGCTGTGTTTGAGTCCAGATTATTTGTGTAATTTACTGACCAGAAAAATGGTTTTACAGCGTCTAAACTTGATTATAATTTTTTTTTTTCATTTTTCGTCACGAGATAAATCTTAGAGCTTACATGAAGAGCGAGATGGATCACATGATCAAGTACGCCCTCTAGCCCGGTGCGCTATTTATAGTTACCAATGAAAACTCTCGAAAACTCGACTTTATAAATTATTCGGCGGAATTTTCCAAACGAACCTACAACAAACTAATGGATGCCGCTCACCGCTCACAAAAATCTCGGTGTATTGGGTCGAGGAAAACAACTGGTTTGTTTGATCGGAATCAACATTAAGAGATGATACTTCACCAGGAGGACGGACCTACACAAAATACCAAGGGAAATGGTAAGTAAGTATTGACATCTAGATCTACTCTCAGTGAGTTACTTGAAGGCTTACAATGATTTGATACTCGACACGTAGCAGTACGCCATTTTGTTTGATTTTGTTAAAAAAGGAAATCGGCACTTATCGGTCTACTGTACGTACGGATGATTTAAAAAGTCTTGCTGCAAAATGTAGAAGATTCATAAATGTCGGTGTTGTAATGAAATTTGGCTCCGGGCTTGTTCGTCCCAAAACCAGTTCGTCCCTAGGCATATTTGCCCTGCCTTGCTCGTCCCACACTTCCTTTTCGATCTTATTGAAAGTACACTGCTACGTGCGTTTTAAAATTACATGTTATTTTACTCATAAAAATACTTTGATAAAACTTCAAGCCTAGATATTTCAGCCTTTCTCTTAGTCGAGCTATATAGAGAAGATTACCTGTCTGAGTTGAGTACTGTACTGATTTATACAGCCAGGAATTCTGAATATGTGAACTATGACTGTCTTATATATTACAACTGAATAAAACTTAAATTTAAGTGTCTAAAGTTGTGGCATCCCATATAAAACAGATTAAATGTTTGTTTTGCAGTATAAAATCTCTAATTCTGGATAAACATAAAATAATTAATCATGTTCATTTTCTTTTTGCGCTTGTTTTTTTTTTTAGCTCACCTGAGCACAATGTGCTCAAGGGGAGCTTTTAGGATCACCCGGTGTCCGTCATGGGTCGTCAACAATTTTCAAACATCAACTCCTCCTAAACCGCTGGGCCAATTTGGACCAAACTTGGCTGGAATGTTCCTTGGGAGGTCCTCTTTAAAAAGTGTTCACAGAATTTGATTCCATCAAAAACTCTGGTTGCCATGGCAATGAAATGGATTTTTTTTTAGGAAATTCTTTAAAAATCTTCTTCTCTAAAACCGCTGACCAGATTTTAAAATGATTTCACAGAGATGTTCCTTGGGTGACCCTTTTCAAAAAATGTTTGCGAAATTTTTATCCGTCAAGAAACATGGCTCTAGTGAATGGGGGCTTCTTGCACTATACACAAATGAAGAAATTCTTAAAAATTCTTCATCTCTGAAACCGCTGGCCAGATTTTAAAATAATTTCACAGAGATGTTCCTTGGGTGACCCTTTCCAAAAAAAAGTGTTCGCGAAATTGTGATCCGTCAAGAAACATGGCTCTGGTGAATGGGGCTTCTTGCACTATACAGAAATGAAAAAATTCTTAAAAATTCTTCTTCTCTGAAACCGCTGGTCAGATTTTAAAATAATTTCACAGAGATGTTCCTTGGATGACCCTTTTCACAAAGTGTTCGCGATATTTTGATCTGTCAAGAAACATGGCTCTGGTGAATGGGGGTTTCTTGCACTATACAGAAAGGAGGAAATTCTTAAAAATTCCTCTTCCCAGAAACTGCTGGCCAGATTTTAAAATTATTTCACAGACATGTTCCTTAAGTGCCCCTTCTCAAAAATTGTTCGCGAAATTTTGATAGGTCAAGAAAACTGGCTCTGGGGAATGGGGGCTACTTGCGCTATAGGGAAATGAAGAAATTCTTAAAAATTCTTTTTCTCTGGAACGGCTGGTCAGGTTTTGAAATAATTTCACAGAGATGTTCCTTGGGTGACCCTTTTCAAAATTTGTTCGTGAAATTTTGATTCATCTAGAAACATGGCTCTGGTGAATGGGGGCTACTTGCACTATAGGTCAAGGAAGAAATTCTTAAAAATTCTTCTTCTCTGAAATGGCTTGTCAGATTCTGGAAAATTTTCACAGAGATATTCCTTGGGTGACCCTTTTCGAAAATTGTTCGTAAAAGTTTGATTCATCCAGAAACATTGCTCTGGTGAATGGGGGCTACTTGCACTACATGTACATGGAAATGAAGAAATTCTTGAAAATTCTTCTTCTCTGAAACTGCTGGTCAGATTTTGAAAGGACTTTTACAGGTGACCTTTTAAAAATTGCTCGTTAAAATGATGATTTTGTTTCCAGTGTTTCAATACCTTCAAAAAAAAAAAGCTATGGTCCTCTCAAAAATTCAGGTGAGTGATCCAGGGCCATTTTGGCCCTCTTGTTTTATCTTTCATGAAATTACTATATTTTTCAGTCATGACAGTAGGAAATACCTCCATGGAGAATCCTGACACTCCTGTTGGCAGCTCAAGGAAGAACTAAAGGTATTATTATTGTGAGCCACAACTGGCAAAAAGGGGTCTTTAAGTCTCTGTAGTGTTGGGCAATTGGTTTAAAATCTCAATCAATTATCGCTTTGTAATCAGAGGAGCAAACCAACTAGCTATCAATAGTACAATTGGTTTTGACTCCATTTAACTGAGAATGTCTTTTCGCTTAAAATACTTAAAGCAAAAAAACTTAATTGTAATTTATTTAAACTGATTAAAGTGCAGAATACAACATCTGTATAAATTTAATTTATGAAGACTATCATGTTTACAATATTGTCACAGTATTTTAAGCAAAAAGACATTCTCAGTTAAATCAAGTCTAAACCGATTGTACTATCAATAGCTAGTTGGTTTGCTCTTCTGATTACAAAGCGATAATCGATTGAGATTTTAAACCAATTTCCCAACACTACAAACAAGTCATCAGATAGGAAAATCTAACACCTGTGCAGGTAAAGTGTCGGTCGCTTATTAAAATCTATGATAGATTTTCGTGCCAAAATTGACAGTTGTTGGGCGCGTGGGACAACAGTCGCTGAATAAAACATAAAAATAGAGGAAAATAGTTGGGCTGACTTTAAAACGGTCGTTAAGCACAAAAGTCGCTTAATACATGTGGTCGTTAGAACAAGATCGACTGTATTTGAATAGTATGTAATGCACTGTGAATGATAAACATGATGTGCATTTCTTTGAGTGCGTTTTGAAACATTAGTCATAGAGACAAATGAATAACAATTCACAGTTTAACCCTTTACCAAACAGTCCCTGGATTTTACGAACCTGAGATAGAAGCCTTTTAAAAACATTGTGGGAAAAGGAGAAAATGCTGGTAACCAGCATTTACTCCTTTTCCAACAATGATTTTTTACCCTGCTGAAAATAAATTTCAATTTTTGAGTTACGTTTATTTTGTTGTCTGCAAGTGCTTTCAATTTGGACCAGTCTACTATTTTGTCGTTTGGTAAAGGGGTAACAGCAGCCACAGGAGTGTTTGTGACTTGGTATATACATGTGTTTATCACATAACCTCTGTTTTCAGTGAAATATTTTTGTGACGTCATTTTTGACATCATTCTGTACATATTACATAGAAGTGAATGGGTCTTAAGATATGGATATTACCGGGGGTTCATTTATGAATGTTTTTGCATCATTTCATGATTTAATCTATATTTTGTGAAATGCTGTTACGTGATAACTAATTGCATACTTCTTTACAGTTAAATCAATTCATCCTGAACAATGAATTTTTTTCAGTTAAAGAAGAATAAGGAAACTTGAAGATGATGCCAAATATAGGAGGAGAGAGTTGAAGAAAATAGAAGAACGTTTGGAGAAATACCTAGACACCGGAAAGAAAGTAGATGACATCATCGAAAAGAAAATCAACATGAATGAAGAAAAGAAAATTGACACTTCTTTAGCAAGTGTTTTCAAAAGTCACCTGCATGTGTTTAACTCATTACCAAACAACAAAATCTTAGGTTTGTCCAAATCGAAGCATTTGCATATGACAAAATAAAAGTAATTGAAAATTTGAAATTTGTTTTGAGAAGGGTAGAAAACATTGTGGGAAAAGGAGAAAATGCTGGTAACCACCATTTTCTCCTTTTCCCAAAATGTTTTCCAAAGGCTTCTTTCTCAAGGTCGTCAAAAGTAGGGATTGTGTGGTAATGGGTGAAGTTGGTGTTTCAAGTATTTGGTTTTATATGTATACTTTATAAATTTCAATGTATAAATTTCATATAGTGAGCTTCTTGTTTGTTAGGTT
Organism: Tridacna crocea; assembly: GCA_943736015.1. Classification (NCBI taxonomy): domain Eukaryota; kingdom Metazoa; phylum Mollusca; class Bivalvia; order Cardiida; family Cardiidae; genus Tridacna; species Tridacna crocea. Next base: position 42,017,083 of record OX031065.1, read on the forward strand.
GTTGCTTTTTAGCTTACTGGTACAAAGTATCTGAGAGCTTATGTCATGTGGTTTTGGTCGTGGTTGCTACTTAATGTTGTAGTTGTCATCCACAGCATAAACAATGTTAAGGGTTTATATTAAGGTGAATTTTTATGCACCATAGCAGTTACAGAATATTCATGAACTTTCTGTGAATGTTCATGATCTGCAAATTCATGAACTACAAAAAGGGTTCATTTAAGTTTCTCTAACTTCCTTGCAGTTCATGAACTTTGGTTCATGAACAAAAAATTCATGAAAGGCACAATTTTGCAGTTCATGAACAGTTCTTGAACTTCCTTACAGTTCATGAACTTTGGTTCATGAACAAAAAATTCATGAAAGGCAAAATTTGCGTTTCATGAACAGTTCATGAATAGTTCATGAACCTTCTCGCAGGGGTGGTTCATTTTCCAGTACCAAATTTGACACCCACTCTTGGAATCGAGTTCAGAACATTACAATTGCGAGCCAGACACTTTATCTCATGACAATAAAGACAATCATAAGTAAGCTCATTTCTACCAATTTCAGTTTTGAATGTGACTTTGAATGAGTCAAGAATATTGAGGGTAACAGATAAAATGCTGGTTACAAGCATTTTCACCTTTCCTACGATGTTTTCAAAAAGCCCCCTACCTCTAAGGGATGTTGATATACTGTTTTGTTTGTCAAAGGGTTCTAACAAGGATAAAGTCATGGTACATGAATTAACCCTTTACTCCATAGATACTCATTTCTACGTATTGCTAGAAGGAGCCTTTGGAAAACATTGTGGCAAAAGGTGAAATTGCTCATGACGAGCAATTTCACCTTATGCCACAATGTTTTCTACACTATCAAAAATTGTCATATACACATAAGAAACAGCTTCATCCTTGCTGTTATTTAGGGTCAATTAGAGATACCATAGAAATGCCTTATGGAGTAAAGGGTTGAACGAGACAGGATTCTTGAGTGCATAAAGCAAGAAATTTGTCAGACTTGGGTTCTATTTGTCAGTTTGAGTGGCTTATTTAGCAAAATAAGTGTATGGTTTTTTCCCTGTTTTGTTACACAAGAACATTTTTTGCATAAATCTACAAATGTTCAAGTTTGTTATCAACTTAAATACAAACTACAAAAGAGCTTTATAACAAATCTTGATTCAGAATAATTATCAGGGTGCTTATTCTTGCAGATTTCATTTCAGGCAAGAAAATGTGTTTATAAATTAATATATTTTTGATACTCTCTTTAGATTCTTTGCTAAATGACAAAAATTTTGACTCAAAACAAATTGAAAGCATTTACAGACGACAAAATTATTGTGGCTGTCATTGGAGTCACTATTGAATTGTCATCTGCAAATACTTTCAACATGCATAGGTCTTTGATGTTGCCAATTGTGGATAAGAGCTATATTGACAAAAGAGCAACTTTACATGACACTGATACAGCACTTGAAAAAGAAAATCCACCATTTGGCAGTTCAATTAAAATTTTAGATCAGTATGATACCTCTGGTGACATACCTTTGATTAGTATAAGTGACATAAAAAAGAGAAACAAAAAATTGAAGGAAAGGATTATGTGTTGACTGTGTGGATGATACAGAAATCATTTTGGGGAAAAGAAGCAACTCAACATGGAATTGATAGGAACATCATTGGGGAAAGAGAAGCAGCTTTCAAATGCCTTTTTTGTTTCTCAAAAATTTTTACATTCAAATTATAGATGATTACAATATGGGTTCTACTTGGCAATGGTTTGAACATCATTGAAAAAAAAAGAAAGAAATGATAATTTCTTCTGTTTATTTTTCTCTCCTTTGTGTTACTTAACCCTTTCCCAGACAATCCCTGGTTTTTACAACCCTGAGATAGAAGTCTTTTAAAAACATTGTGAAATAAGACAAAAATGCTGGTAACCAGCATTTTCTCATTTTCCCACAATGTTTTCTACCCTGCTGGAAACAAATTTCAGTTTTTGAGTTATGTTTATTTTGTCGTCTGCAAATGCTTTCAATTTGGACCAGTCTAAAAGTTTGTCATTTGGTAAAGGGTTAAATATAAGTAATGCAAAAGAGAAAAAAATAATCCTTTCCCACATGACAAATTTTGGACTCTTCTGAATTCAAAAGACCTGCAGACCACAAATTCAGAATTGGTTCATGACCTTAACGTCTATAATAGGACAGAAAACATTGTTACGAACTTACCAGCATTTATGACCTTTTCCCACAATGTTTTTAAGATGCTTCTTTCTCAGAGTCAATAAAACTTGGCATTTAGTGGTATTTGGTTGATTTAAATAAATTATCTCAAGTACACCAAAAAAATTCAATCGGTTTAACTGAAGTACACAGCTTAGCAATTAAAATACAGTACATGTATGCAAATTTATGGATAAGATCTTAATCAACTCATTACCACACGAGAAAATTTTGGACTGGTCCAAATTGAAAGCATTTGCAGACGACAAAATAAAGGTGACTGAAAAATAGAAATTTGTTCTGGGAAGGGTAGAAAACACTGGGGGAAAAGGAGAAAATGCTGGTTACCAGCATTTTCTCCTTTTCCCACAGTGTTTTCAAAAGGCTTCTTTCTCAGGGGCGTCAAAAGTAGGGATTGAGTGGTAATGGGTTAAGTCTTTACCAAACGGTAAAATTTTGGACTTGTCCAAATTGAAAGCATTTGCAGACAACAAAATAAATGTGAATTAAAAACTGAAATTTTATTTGGAAAGGGTAGAAAACATGGTGGGAAAAGGAGAAAATGCTGGTTACCAGCATTTTCTCCTTTTCCCACAATGTTTTCTAAAGGTTTCTTTCTCAAGGGTGTCAAAAGTAGGGATCATGTGGTAATGGGTTAAACAGAATCATTATAAATTCAAGGACCATGTGACCATGGGATTGAAACCCTCATGACTGTACTGCACCTATTTTGTCTTTAACGGAATAAAATTCTCAATTTTGTTAAATACACCCTTCTATATTTTCATTATTATAAAAAATGAAAAAAAGTTTATTTAATAGGAGAAAAGAAGTAAGGCAAAAGTTTAAACTTTCCTGAGGCACGTAGAAGGGCTGTTTGTACTTTGTAGCCCCTAACCTTGAAATGAAAGGAGTTAAAAATCAAACCTCATTCTAATCTTACTGAGCAACAGATAATTAGAAGTTCAAGCTCTCTGAAGAGTGTAATTCTATAAATTTGTAAAACTGTTGTTTTGAACATTAATAGACATGATTTCTGTGGCATAACTTCTGAAGGATACCTACAACACAGGTTTTTAATGAGATATAGTTGTTTATCAATTGGATTACTCAAAATTTATCTAGAGCAATTTTTGTTGCCTACAGATTTGCGACTAGACTTTAGCACACTCATAACAGTGTGATCTTCCTTTTTGCCCTTTGGGCTACTCATGTTCGCTGTCTTATGGTGTATTGTGATGTGTGAACTATAATGTGAAAAAAGGAATAACAGCAGTTTATGTTACAGGACAGATTCATAAAACCTTTAACCCATTTCCACGCAATCCCTACTTTTGACGACCCTGAGAAAAAAACGCTTAGTAAACGTTGTATTGCTGGTAACCAGCATTTTCTCCTTTTCCCAAGATGTATTCTACCCTTCACAAAACAAATTTCAAACTTTCAATAACTTTTGTCATCTGCAAATGCTTTCGATTTGGACAAACCTGAAATTTTGTCGTTTGGTAATGAATTAAGTTTAGATATACTTAAAAGTCACAGTTAAGTCCAAATGAATAAAAAAAAAAACCCTTTTAGTACAATAAAAGTATATTTCATTAAAGATTTTTTTTTAAAATGAGTAGAACAGAAAATAAAAAACCTCAAGTATATTAGAAAAAGAAACAGTTAACTGCATTAGAAAGCTGAGTTTGTGCTAAATTAAGTACTATTTAATTTGTTCGCCAAGAATAGCAAATAAATTCAAAATTGGATAAAATTAAAACTTCCTTTAGGTCCTATGACATCAGCAGTAGAAGGTTCTAGTACTTTATTTTGTGACAGTAAACATACAATAATTAATAAAATCTTTAATCTTTATTTATGATTAAAACATCAACCATTTTTCTTTCCAGGCACAGTATCTGCAACAGTCCCTAGGAATTATATTATAATTATTATCGTCAGAATTAATGATGAAATAAGGTTAAAAATATATTGTAAAAAATGTCAAGGTCTATGTATATCACAGTATATAACTGGATAATCTATAATCCTTCCCCATTTAACACTTTACCAAATGACAACATTTTAGACTGGTTCAAAATGAAAGCATTTGCAGACGACAATATAAAGGTGACTGAAAAATTGAAATTGGTTCTGGGAAGGGTAGAAAACACTGTGGGAAAAGGAGAAAATGCTGGTTACCAGCATTTTCTCCTTTTCCTACAGTGTTTTCAAAAGGCTTCTTTCTCAGGGGCGTCAAAAGTAGGGATTGTGTGGTAATGGGTTAATGTCTAGATCATATACTCACTGGTTATATATAACTTTTTGAATAAAGTTTAGGTCAAAGGACAGACTGCACAGACTGTGCAGCCTGATCTTTTACCTACACTGCCTGCTGGCTTTAACAACCTGGAAATTACAATTTTCCAGACGTTGTATTGCTGTTCCTTACATACAGTCCCCTTATTCCTTATCCTGCTATCCCTTTACCAAACAGTCCCTGGTTTTTATGACTGAGATAGAAGTGTTGAAGTCTTTCAAAAACATTTTGGGAAAAGGAGAAAATGCTGGTAACCAGCAATTTCTACTTTTCCCACAATGTTTTCTACCCTGCTGGAAACATATTTCAATTTTTGAGTTAGGTTTTACTTTTGTCGTTTGCAAGTGCTTTCAATTGGGGCCAGTTAAAAATTTTGTCGTTAGGTAAAGGCCCAGTATAAATTAGATGAAACATTTATAATGATGACTTCTGTCTTTGAAAACATGTTGGGAAAAAAGAGATTTCATTGTTGCTTTCCAGCATTGTGTTTTCTCTTCACATGGCATAGATAAGCCCTGGTTTTTAGGGTTGTTAAATCCTGGTGGTAAAGGGTAAAGAATAGGCTTACTTCAATACAATGAAAATATTTCAGCCCCAAAAAAGGTATTGCTTATTATAAAATGATAATCTGTCATATGGTTGTAAAAGGGCAGGATTATTTGGAAAGAAGTTAATCTGGATTAAAACAAACATATATCCACTATTTTAGGTTGAATTAAATAAGGACCTCCAAAGTACTTTATTCTCATTAAGTATTTGTATGTGCTATTATTTGTTTTAGACCTGACATTTGATACATATCATAGAGTGTGCAATATAATGATCTTTTAATGGATTTGACTGTGAACTCTACATTAGACCACAAATTCTTAGACCTGTTCAAATTGAAAGCAGAAACTGTTTCAGACAACAAAATTAATGTGACTAATATTTTGGGATGTGTTTTTGACAGGGTTGAAAAAATGCTGAGAAAAGGAAAATGCTGGCTACCAGCATTTTCTCCTTCTCCAATGATGTTTTCAAAGGTCTCTTACTCATGGCCCTAAAAACTCAGGATTGTTTGGTAATGGGTCAATATCATTTACTCATTTATATTCAAACTATTTCTAGACTTGGTTGTGAATTTGTGCAAGTGCAACATGGGAGAAGCACTTGAATTAAAGCAAAAATTTCGTTTTTGAAAGACATAACAAATGATATTGTGGGAAAAGCAGCAACTGCTTGCTAAAAAGTATTTTTCCTTTGCACACAGTATTTTCATAGATTGGTTGATGGCATGCAATGTCACGTTTTTGCATTAATTGGTAAATAGACAAGTCAATGGTTTTGTTTTGAAGAAAAAGCTAATTAAAAAACTGTTAGGGTTGAAAATGGTTTTGTATATTATTAACTTGAATCATTATTCTTGATTCAAGGAGTCTATATTCATAAAAGAGAGGTTTAAAATTCAGGGACAATGTCTGGGACATAGAATAACACTTCAAGAAAAACAACTGGCCTACAAAATGGCTCAGTAATTTACTTTCAAATTTAAACTTTATCACAGCCACTCCATTTATTCAGTGTGGGAATTAATTAGTGAAAAGTGAAAATGTCAGCTAAATGGAAAAATATTGCAAGAAAGGCATCCGCAACAGGAGACAGAAAGGGCAGTGAAGATGGCAAAGGCTGGCCTCTAAACAAAAGAAATGCTCTTAGAACCACAACTCTTGCAACTGTTGAAGGGATGCAGGTAATAAAGAGTTTCCATTAATTTTATAATTCCTTCTCCAAGGGCCTTGCAAAAAATATCTGTGTTTAGGGTTTCGGTCCAAAATCCTTTGGGTAAGTTAGGAAGTGATTTTTTTTTCCATTAACTTTTTACAAGAACCATGAACTGAAATCACACCAAACAGATTTTTTTTTTTTTCATTTATAGTAAATGTAAAAAATCTAGGGTCGCGAATTACTTGTAGGTGGGGTTGGGAAGCCCTTACCTTCAGTCTGAAGGTCTGCTCCGATGTTATTTTTGTTTCTGGTCTTTGCGAGTCCTGCAGAACTTGTGACTGTGATAGGCCTAACATGTTTTTGATAGGCCTAACATGATGTTCCTAATAAAGCCTTTGTCCTACAGAGCTTGTGACTGTGATATGTTTTTGATAGGCCTAACATGATGTTCCTAATTTAAGCCTTTGTCTTACAGAGCTTGTGACTGTGATATGTTTTTGATAGGCCTAACATGATGTTCCTAATAAAGCCTTTGTCCTGCAGAGCTTGTAACTGTGATATGTTTTTGATAGGCCTAACATGATGTTCCTAATAAAGCCTTTGTCCTGCAGAGCTTGTAACTGTGATATGTTTTTGATAGGCCCAACATGATGTTCCTAATAAAGCCTTTGTCCTACAGAGCTTGTAACTGTGATATGTTTTTGATAGGCCTAACATGATGTTCCTAATAAAGCCTTTGTCCTGCAGAGCTTGTGACTTTGATATGACCCCATTGCAAATGATTTCATTTTGGATTGACTCTTGTCCTCTTTTACTTTTACATTTAGTTTAACATTTATGAAATGAGGCCAAGAGGTGAAGACAGCTTTCAGTTGTACTTGTCACAGCAAACTTTCAGAGATTTATTGGTTCACACTTAAACCTACCCGATATTATAACCTCTTAGCAACTTGTCTCTGACTGGTTGCTGATCCGTCATCTTCTCATCTTTGAACTGAACAATCATTAAGCAATTTCCAAACAGTTGCTGATCAAGTGTCATACATTCACTGTCTGATTGCCAATACATTGCTTCAAATTTGCCAGGTATCACAGTCTAATATTGATGAATTTGATCGGCAACCTGTTTTTGCCAGATCAGGGATTGTTTGGTGATTGGTGGGCCACTTTTAGAAAACCATTGTAACCTTCCTAAGATCAGAATTGTACTTGTGGCTATTTATGCATGCTCACAACACCACTGCGACTAAATTCTTTTGGTGCACTCCCAGCAACCTCACTGCAACCATTACTTTTAGGCCTCAATGTGTCTTCTGCAACTTCTCTGCAACCATCTTATCAGTTATTCTTAAGGGGCTGTCACACTCTAGCGTATAGAGCCAGCGTCTGAGGACCGTATCAAATATTTCGAAAAATTGTTTATACGCGCAACTTTTCAGGGTATGAGGTCAACTGCCAACTGTAACAAATCTTGGTGATGTTGCAGCACGGCAACCCCCATCTCTGAACTGCTGGTACAGACTGATACAGATTTGGAAATGTGAGACTTTATGTACCCCCCCCCCCATACGCTGGAAATACGCATGTAATACGCATGGGATAAGTTTGCTGTATGCTCAGAACACGTTAGGCATAACATGAGTACGTTAGACTGTCGTTAAAACCACCATTATTACGTTAGCCATTCGTTAGACACACGACAGACACACGTTCATTATACGCTCCTCTAACGCTAAGTTTCCTGACCCATTCAATTTGAACGTATGAGAAACGTACTCAGCTTAGGAGTAACATACCTTCAGCGTACCTCTAGCGTGTTCAGCGTATGAGGAACGTATGATGAGCGTAAAATTCATACGTCGGCATACGCTGAACATTTTTGTGCATGTTCAAAAAATTTTTTGGCCGTCAACGTACATCGGCGTACACTGTAACGTATTCAAGCGTACCCATAGCGTGTTTCAGCGTATGTCAGCGTATGCTCAAAAAGTCCATACGTTCCTCATACGCTGGCTCTTTACGCTAGAGTGTGACAGCGCCTTTAGAAAGGTTGCACTCCAATCGCAAGTTCTCTGGAATTTGGACTTGGTTGTTGACGCTCCACCAAACAACCTAGTGTTTTCTCAGCAGTTACAGGATACAAGGCTTTTGGAAAAAATGTGGGAAAATGAAGAAATGCTGGTAACCAGAATTTTCTTTTTATTTCAGATAATGTTTTTAGACTTTTTTTCTTGGCAAACACCATCTTGTAAGCCACATTGAAATTGGTATCTGTAAAGGCTTTCATTGTGGACCAGTCCAAATTTTTGTTGTCTGGTAAAGTGGTAATTCCCTTTTTTTTTTCCTTCAACTAGGGTTTTTCAAACTCAGGACTGCTTCAGCCCTCTGTTCAAACTTTTTAGGAAAAGGAGCTTTTTCTGGTGAGGGCACTAATGGCCTTTTTTATTGCCACAAGTTCTTCCATAATTGTTTTGAAGATATTTTTCAGTTCTTTACATATTCATTCTCCATAACACTGGTACCAGCTAATGGTAAATTGGAAAAAGTAACTTGTGTATTAATGGTTTAATTGGCTTGCAGGAAAACTGTTCAATAAAATATATCAATTTACAAGCAAATACCCTTTCCTTTGGCTTTATAGAATGAGGGAAATCTGATGGCAACTTCCATGCTGAAAGAAATAAAGCATATCAATGGTTTACTTCGAAAACGTCGTAATTACAGCTTGTAACAAGCTGTAGTAACAAGCTGTAGTTACGAGGGTTTTGAAATAAACCGACAATATGTTCATATTAATTTTTTGGAAGTTGCTATTATGTGTTCGGTGATTTTGCCATTATTCAAGAGGCACAATCTTTATCCACAGAGAGAAGATTAGTGGAAAGGACTGCTTCAGCAGATAGAAATCACAAAATGGTTGTTGTCAATTATTGGCTGTTTTTGTCAGGGTATCTCAAAACTTTTAGCCAATGAAGGTCCTAGACCAGACTAAATATTCTGTGCAATCTAATCGTGATCTACTTAGTTTGCCACAGGAACAAGCCGTATTTGTGATTTGCATCTATTTCTTCCAAACCTTGGCAGCTTAACAATATTCTTATCAAGAAAGTACAGTGTCAATGTATAACATTTTTTCTGAGGGCAAGTTTTGGTCTGCAACAGACAGCTTTTGAAAGCACTGAGTAAAGAAGAAATTGCTCAGAAAAAGCAGTTTCCCCTTTTCTTACAAAGTTCTATCATTTACATTTAAGTTTAAAAAAGTTTTCTTTCAACGTTGCCACTATACATGGTTGTTTATTGGTCACCGGCTGAAAATTTGCTTGAGCAGGGAAATAAGGTTGCTGGGACAAAAAAAAAGGAAATGAACAGAAGCCATTGCTTTGTTGTCCAATATAATAGGCTGTCACTGCTATTTGACTTTTTTCCAAAGTGATACATACTTTTTTCAAAACTCATTATCATTTTCATTATAGTTATGTCAATTATATGGAGAGAACTATTATATCATGAGAAGAGTCAGAGCTTACATGGAAATTAATGACAAGGATCTTTTTTACCTTTTACTAAACAGTTGTGTGTCTTGATGACCCCAGGTGAAAAGAGGGCAATCTGAAACATTGTGAGAAAAGGAGAAAATGCTGGTAACCAGCATTTTCTCCTTTTCCCACAATGTTTTCTACTGCACTTTGATAGACAAAATTCCTCATTTTTAGCTGTCTTTTTATTGTGCTCTGCAAATGCTTTTGATAAAATTAAGTCTAGAATTTTGTTCACTAGGAAGGAGTTACCTCTTTATATGATGATATAGATACAGGCTTATCAAAAGGTAAAAGCTTTGTATACTAAAAAATAAGATGTAGCTCAAGCAAAAACATCTGTCTTTGAAAAGGTAGAAGTTATTGTGGGAAAAGGAGATCTACTACTTCTGGGCATTTTCTTGTTTTTTTTATGAAATTTCTAAAAGTCCCCCAATCTGCAAAGGGTCAGAAAAGCATGGGATGGTTTGGTAAATGGTTAACCCTTTCAGTTATATTAAGCATGAAGTATAAAAACTTTAGAAAACATTGTGGACAAAGGAGAAAGTACTGGTCACCGACACTTTCGCCTTTTTGCATGATATTTTCTGTTCTTTCAGACACCTATTCCATCATAAAGTGAGCCACATTTAATCTGCCATATCTGTAAAATGCTTTCTATCTCATCTGTCTATAAGGTTATGTCAGTTGTTAAAGAGTGAAAAGAAAAGATATAGGAAAATTACCTGCAGACACAGAGGAGAATTATGTCATTAATCAACTGGTAACAAGAAAAAACTGAAATAAGTGCTGAAAATTGAGGAAAACTTAATTTGGTCACCTTTGAAGATCAGTTTGTTTGGATTTATCCTATAAGGAAAACAATTGCGGAATATTTGTACTTGTCTGTTTTAGTTCTTTTTTCATATTTTGACAGTGACAAATGATAAGGTGTGTGTAAAATGGAATTACATTATTGAGTGCTGTTCTCTGAAATTGGATGCTTGACTTTTTTTAATCAGTATCAGGTGCCATCATGCAACATTCAACCCTTTACTATACAGGTGTGTGTTTTAACCCATTACCACACAATCCTTACTTTAACGACCGTGGGAAAGAAGCTTTTAGAAAACATAATAGGAAAAGGAGAAGATGCTGGTAACCAGCATTTTCTCCTTTTCCCACAATGTTTTCTACCATTCACAAAACACATTTGAAATTTTCCGTCACTTTTATTTTGTCATCTGCAATTGCTATAGATTTGGACAAACCTAAAATTTTGCCATTTGGTAATGAGTTAATGATCTTGAGCAAAAACATTCCATGTAAAAACATTGTGGTAGAAAAGGAAAAAAAATCTGGAACTATCCAGATCCGGAACTAGCATTTTCTCCATTTCTACCAATGTTTTTTACCCTTTCAAAAGCAAACCTCAGGGCCATAAAGCCCTGGGAGGATTTGATTAAAGAGTGCATGGATGGTTAAGTTAAAATATGGCTTGTACTAAGATTAAAATAATAGTGAATTAATCTTTTTAAACAACACATTTTGGTGCTTGCCTGTCTAGAAATTTAGCTCTGTGACCTTCTTAGCAGCATTGTTACAATAGGTTGCAGGAAGGCTGATGACAGCTGTACCTGCTGGAGATGCACAAAAGTGACTTGTTATAGTTTCCAAATTTAATTATGTATCCCTCTGTCTGGGCACTGGAGACATATTGTTTTTTTCCAGTGAATCAGTCTGTCCCTCTCTCCATCTGTAATTCTGTCTGTCTGTCACAAATGGTGTCAGCTCTGCACTAGAACCATAACTCTAGCTTGCATATTTTTAAGTTATTTCCCATTGAATATTTTGTTACAAATTGTGTCCTGACACTACGACTTGAAAACCTTTTAAATTTTTTGACAAAACTTCACACACTTATAAAGAGACAAAATATTATGCATGAGAACCATAACTCTGGATTGTATTTTCTTGAGTTATTTCCCTTTGAGCATTTTCTGACACAAATCTAGTTCACTGTATAACTTGAAAACCTTTTCATATTTTTTTTTATAAAACTTCAATCATTTGTAAAGTACTATGAGGGAAAGTGTCATGCATGATAACCATAACTCTGGCTTGCATATTTTTCAAGTCATTTCCCTTTGTATATTTTCCTTACTCATTTTACATACAATTTTGTGTCTGCTTAACTCATTACCAAACGACAAAATTTTAGGCTTATCCAAATCGAAAGCATTTGCAGACGACAAAATAAAAGTGACTGAAGATTTGAAATTAGTTTTGTGAAGGGTAGAAACATTGTGGGAAAAGGAGAAAATGCTGGTTACCAGCATTTTCTCCTTTTCTCACAGTGTTTTCTAAAGGCTTCTTTCTCAGGGGTGTCAAAAGTAGGGATTGTGTGGTAATGGGTTAATAATTTGAAAAATGTAAGAGAAAAATGACCATTATTTCAGTTAGAAATTTCCTTGGTCACATATCAATCCTTCTGACACCAAAAAGGGGGGAGACATATGTTTTTTGTAGTAAAAAGTTCTGGTTCAGTTTGAAGTAGTTCTCTATAAAGAGACGGGAAAAGTAGTGTTACAGAAAGGTAACACTATAGGTGACATTTACACATTGTTGGAGAAGGAGAAAACTTAATGGTCGTCCAGCATTTTCTCTCCATCCCGCGGTGTTTTCAAAGGCTTGGGATTGTTTTGGTGAAGGTTTAACTGTTTTCCACACGATCCCGACTTTTAATGACCTTAAGAAAGAAGCCTGTAGAAAACATGGCAGGAAAAGGAGAAGATGCTGGTAACCACAATGTTTTCTACCTGTCACAAAACAAGTTTCATATTTTCTGTCACTTCTTTTTGTCATCTGTAACTGCTTTCAATTTGGGCAAGCCTAAAATACTGTCATTTGTTAAAGAGTTAAAGGGTAATGAATGCATCGGATCATTTGGCACACAAAGTGTAAATAGTGATTGGAAATATGACAATGTGTTTAATGTAGCAGAAAGCCTGATATGAAAGCTTATCTGTCAAAGATAATGATGTTGGGCGATCAATAAATGGCATCCTCTTCATTGCCTACCCTTAAAGGGCAGTGACAGATTTAAGTTGCTCGTGTTGGCAGGGTAGATCAAGATTAGATTGAACAGAACAACCTGTTTATTTGTTACATTACTGTGGTAGAGACAAGCATGAATTTTAACTTGTTAAGCCTGTTTTTTTTTTAAACCTGGCCCACTTCATGATTCAGTGCATTGACTCTACATAAACCGCATGTCAAAGTTTTAAATCTGTTAATTTTGAAAATATTTAAACACATCAAATAAAGTATAGTTTAAATGATGTTGGTTGGCTTTTCAAAGTAGAAAACTGTCTAGAAAAGGCAGAAAATGCTGGTTACTAGCATTTTCTTCTTTTCCTACAAAGTTTTTGAAGGTCTCTTTCATCAGAGTTTTTGAAACCTGGGATTGTTTGTTAAAGGGTTGTTGACATGCTAATTCTTGCAGACGACTCTTTCTGTCCTGCCATGGACAAATTTTTAAAACATTGTGGCCAAAGGAGAAACTGCTTATGTGGAGCAAATGCTCCTTTTGCCACAATAGTTTTATTTGTAATTATATTATCTAACTTGCTTTACCAAATTCAAAAGTTTTATTCTTGTCAAAAACCAAAGTATTTGCAGTTGACAAACTACAATGTAGGTATGCCCTGAATGGTGGTATTTGTATATGAAAGAGTAGGAAACAACTATGGAAAAGGAGAGATTATGCTGGTTCCAGCATTTTCTCCTTTCCCAAAATGGTTTTTAAAAGCCTTCTCTCTCAGGGTCATTGGGATTTTGTGGTAAAGGATAAATCATGCTGATTTTTCATTAACCCTTTACCACACGAGAAAATTGAAAGCAATTGCAGATGACAAAATAAATGTGACTGAAAAATAGAAATTTGTTCTGGGAAGGATAGAAAACACTATGGGAAAAGGAGAAAATGCTGGTTACCAGCACTTTCTCCTTTTCCCATTAGTGTTTTCAAAAGGCTTCTTTCTCAGGGGCGTCAAAAGTAGGGATTGTGTGGTAATGGGTTAAGCTTCCCAGTAATATTTTTAATGTTTTCTGCTGCAAATTTATTACAGAAGGTAAAGAGTTAACCCATCTCTTCATATGCAGTTATTGAATAATAGAAAAAATAATGTGATGGGCAATTTCTCCTTTTGCCACAATATTTTCAAAAGCTATCAAGTATAAACAGTGACTTTTTTTATATGGAAAAACATGGGCATGTTTCTTCTAAACAGAGCAAGTGAGAGACTTTGATAAGTAATAGTTTTCTGATCTTAGGCCATGAAAAAGAAACATTTGCAAGCACTGGGAATTGTGACTGTTTTTGTTTCGTTCTGGTTTGTGTTAATAACAACATTATAACATTTTTAAAAAAAAAGATAAGTTTTGTTGGAATGTCAATTGGGTGAAAAATGACTGCATTACCAGAATCTTTTTAAACAAACATTGAATTTAATGGTAGTCAGAGGACAGGAACAGTGATATCATTAATTAAAAAATCTTTGACAGAGATCGAAGACTGATATTTCTGCATATTAAAATGTCACAGAAGGCATTTAAAAAGGCATTTCAGCGTGTGAAAGTGCAAGTGAAACAACACAACATTCTCTCGATGCTGGTAGGTCTTTTTGTTTTTGTGTGATAATGTTAAATTTTTACCAAACAATAAAATTGTAGACTTGTACAAATTGAAAGCATTTACAGACAACAAAATAAACATGGCTCAGAAATTGACAGTTGTTTTGGGAAAGGTATAAAACATTGTGGGAAAAGGAGAAATTGAAAATGCTGGTAACCAGCATTTTCTCCTTTTTCTACTATGTTTTCAAAAGGCTTTTTTTCTCAGGGTTGTTAAAATTTGGGACGTGTGGTTAAGAGTTAAATGTTAAGGTAACACTTTGGTCACTTGACAAAAGCGTAATTTGCAGAATGTTGAAATGATGACATTTGGGAGGGTGACTAGCACCCGAAGAAGCGATCGAACCAGGGTTTCTTATTACAAGTTAACAATCCTGGCCACTAAACCAAGGAAGATTATCCCATGAAAGCTACATTATGAAGTAATCTGTGCAATCTACGATGTCCGAGTGTTATTTGTTTCTTTTGAATTTTATTCGATTTTTTATCAGTGTTTTAATCACTGAAAATGAACTATTTCCTGATGATTGTTTCCCTTAACAAATATCGACTCTATCTGGTAGAGACCTTGCTCGAGAGCTTGGTAGGTCAATTTTTAACATACATTTGGCTTGAAAAATGCAGGTGGGGGGATGTAAGATATTGGCTCGATTCAACAACTCTGCCAAATTCTTTTCGGAGACGGATGATCATCATTGCAGAAGGTTTCATTCCTCTTTCACCATTAAATGGTGTCATTTTTTCCAAGGCATTGATCTAGGATAGCAGCCATAAACTTGCAAATATATTTGTGCGAATTTGTGGCGGTCATTGGCATCATATTGGTGCAAGACAATGTAAAAATAGAGACTTGGTACTAGTGAATTCAAGAAAGATCATGAATAAGAAAGTGAGTGCTGTCATGCGACTGAAATAACATTGAAATCAACAAAACTGACAACCAACATGATTCAATCTTTATTTGAAAATCTGAATGTGTGTCAAAGACTTATTGCATGATACATAAAAACTGTTTTCATCTAATGTTGATAAAATAAAAAAAAAACGTTACTGGAAGTTTTCGATTGGTGTTGCTACGCTTTTGAACATGTTAAATTGCGTCTTTAAAACACATCATTATGAGATTTTTCGTGGTAGTACAACTGTTTTTGCATTATAATGTGTTTTAAAATCACTCTATTACTAGATTTTTCATGTTATCAAGTGTTTTAAAACATGTTATTATGAGATTCAAAATGTGTTATTTCGAGATTTTTTGCTTTAGTGCAACTTTTTTGCATTACAATGTGTTTTGAATTCACATTATTATGTGTTTTTAAACACAATATTACAACATTTTTGCATTGCTACGACCTTTAAACACATTACTATGTGTTTTAAAACATGTTATCACGAGATTTTTTGAGTGAATGCAACTTCTTTGCATTATAATGTGTTTTGAATTTACAATTTTATGTGGTTTTGGTAAAAATATTGACTGTAGTTACTTTGACTTGGTGTAAAGTATGGTCAGACTGATCAGTAAAGTACATTGCAGTCTATTGTTTTTCCCTACTTTTAACCTTTTACAAAATTGTATTGTGTTCTAAGTGACCCTGGTGAAAAAAAGCTTTTTTTCTTAAAAAAAAGATATCTTAGGAAAAGTGACAAAGTTTTCAGCCCGTTCAAAGCCAAAAACTGTCATTTAATCCATTACCACACGACTTTTAATGACCCTAACAAAGAAGCCTGAAAGGTGGCCCTTCAGATTTTGGGACGAAAATTTTACAAAAGCGCAAAAAAATCATCCTTATACTCCCAAAGCCTTTTAATTTTCATTCATAAAACCCCAGTAGTCGAAAACCGTCCGACAACACGAGAAATCAGAGATTTACTACAGCCCAGGTTGACACCAACGGGAGACACATTCTATTTTTAGATGATCAATTTGCTCATTTACTTACAGGAATACACAGAAGAAGCGTCAAACATAGCGTCCGAAGAAGACATTATGGAAAATAATTATTACATGTTTGTTGTGATGAAGAATTTAAGCGTTATGAGTCACGTGCCAGTCACTTAACATTCCCACAATGCTTTATTGATTTTTGGCACGAAATCTAAAAATACCTTAAGAGGCTACGTAGCCTTTTAAGGGAATACCATCAAAAACATTTTTTTTTTGTAATTTTATGAATCTTAATTATTAATGATTTGTATTATTTTTTCATATGAATTTCAGTGATATAGATATTTTTCAATTTGGTGAGATGTAAAAATTCTAAATACCCACCTTCAGTGTTGCATCCAGGCCGCGCGATTGCGGGATTCACGCTTTATTTTTTGCCATCACGCAATTCTTTGAATGTGATGGGGGAGCAATTGCGCAATATCGGTGTAAATCCTGCAAAAAGAAGACACAGCTGCGTGCATAAAAGAGAAATTGAAAAATTCGGTCCAGTTTCAAGTCATTTCAATAAAATAATCGAGGTCCGACAATGCCTTCTTACATGTAGACTGTTCCAGGCGGTTTCCAATTTGGTAGTGAAGTTTCTATTGAAGCGGGGAAACAACATATCTACGCATGCGCATTGAATGTTTACTTTCATAATGCTGACGAATTGAAGAACCCGGCGCTTTAAAACTTGCGAGTTGTCATGTATTCTGCCGAAAGGAAACATGTCAAAGACTTTCATTGGTTCTGTTGCCGACGCCGATGGTTCATACGATGATATTATGGAAAGAATTGTGTGAAAACAGCGGGGAATAAACTTAAATTTGTTCGGCCCCAGATTCTGACTTACTTCCGAGGATGTATCGTAATCGTGAATAAAAATTGATGTGTATATCTATAGATGCACATTATCAATCAAGAATGAGAATCTAAAATGTTTTGTGTTAGAAATAAGGTAACATCAACCCAATAGGAATTAACCCTCCCCTGTCGGCCGTAAAAATATAGATCTAGCAAATATCCTATCAGCCCTTGAAAGACAGTATGCATTTCGATTCAAAAAAAGGAAATTGACCAGATAAATACATATTTTGTGTATAATTAATTTTCTTTCACCCATCCCCAAAAATTTTTACTCCCCCCATTTTGAAAATTCCATGGGGGATCTCCCCCTCTTGGCAGAATTCCTGGATGCAACACTGCACCTTTAAGAAAACATTGTGGGAAATTGTAACCAGCATTTTCTCCTTTTCCCACAGTGTTTTCCACCCTTCACAAAACAAATTTTAAATTTTCAGTCACTGAGTGTTATTTTGTCGTCTGCAAATGCTGAGATTTGGACGAACCTTAAATTTTATCGTTTGGTAATGAATTATTAGCATCTAAACTGTGGTATGCCAAAATATCCTGACCAAAACATCACGGCCGTAACGTAACATCTGTGGCCAAAACATCCGTCAGCTTGTTATCTACCCTACTAAGGACAAATTTCATCATTTGAGCCAGACTGCATTTTGTCATTGTTGTCTACAAAATTTAAAGATGCCTGTCTACAGCTGGTGAGCAGAAACGCTGTTAAATTAAAAAAAGAAAAATAGAATGGTACAGAAATCTGTCCTTTGTGTACACAAGGATAAATTACTGACATATATCGTGTAAATGAAAAAAGAAACATGGGGGTTTGTGTGAAAAACCGAAAATTGGCCAGAAGAAAACTGGCTGACGATCGAAGCTATAAACAATGGCGTTGACTCACGGAAATTTATCGTTGGTTTCCACGTAGAGTCGGATACGGTGTAACTTACATATAGGCCTCGATCTCTGTCTAAAAATAGAGGATGCAACAGAGAAGCATCCATTTTCCTTTATTTACCGCATCAAGGCCAAGGTCAAATATAGTCGCGTTACAGAATGCATGATCATCATACGAATCTACCCAAGTGTATAACGGACATCGAAAATCTTCGGTTCAAAATCCAGAAACGACCAGTCTGTTTACATTGAAGGCTGCAAGTCTGCGAAATGCGTTTTCTATCAGGCGTAATCTAAGCAACCTTGCAACCGTCAGGCGCAATATTTGGCATAGATATATAAGAATGATTATATTTTGATAAAATAAAAACAAAATGAGTTAAAACTGGCTTAAAATGAGTACCGGTATTATGGCCTCTTAAATGCTTTCAATTTGGACTAGTCTATATATTGCTCATATCTTACAGATTTAAAGGGCTAAGTTGTGAAACTGACCTATTATGCTGAAGGAGAAAATTCATCAGCAGAACAGCTGTTCACATGTTCAATTGTTCAATCTAATTTTCAGTCAATATTTTGCCATAGACACTTAGGGAGACTTCCTCCTGGAACATTAATTATACCATAAACATGCCACTTCTAGGCCTCATTGTGGAATGTAAAAATTTCCTTTACCATAAAGTGCCTTTCGCAACTTTAGTTTCCTATCTGGACAGTGACAGATCAAGATCAGACTGCACAAAAGCTGAGACATTCTAGACAAAATTGACCTGGACATTAGACTTATTTCAGTCTTATTTGTATTTTCAAAATGTCTGTCATCGTTCCAAGGGTTAAGTCTTAGAATACTAAACCGAACAAAAGTTTGGACTGGCCAAAACTTGAAACATTTGCAGACAACAAATTAAATGTGCTAATTGGATGTTAAAGGGCAGAAAAACAAAATGATGCAGGTTATAATA
This sequence comes from Tridacna crocea, assembly GCA_943736015.1. NCBI lineage: Eukaryota > Metazoa > Mollusca > Bivalvia > Cardiida > Cardiidae > Tridacna > Tridacna crocea. The sequence continues at coordinate 42,036,167 of OX031065.1, forward strand.
TACCAGAATGTTCTCCCTTTCCTATGTGTTTATAAAGCCTGTTTCTTCTTTGCTCTTGAAATAAAGGATAGTATGGTAAAGGGTTTAGAATGTTTACAATCGCATAATTTTTCTGGACCTAGAATAGGAAGGCTTTTGAAAACATAGTGAGAAAAGGAAAATATGCCAGAAATAACATAATCTATATTTTGGACAATTTTCCTGTTCAAATGCTGAAATTCCATCATTGGAGGCTCATCCCTATGTGATGTCTGCAGTTGCTTTCATTAGACACATCTGAAAATTGTTTTCTGGTAATTACTCAAGTCTGTATTGGGTAAGTAAATTTTAGACATTTAGGCTGTATGCTGTTTCTAAAATGATCAAGTTTGCCCATGTAAAGGTAGTTAAGAAATTGTGACAAAAGGAGGAAACACTGGTTATCAGCATTTCTTTCTTTTTCCAACAGTGTTTTAAAATTTTTCTCGCTTAGGATGATGAAAGCATCAGTTTGTTTGGTTAAGGGTCCAGCTATCACCTGAAGGGTCAAATTGGTTTAGCAGTGCATGAAAGGAAAATGATGATGAAAATTTGTCTCCCATGGGCTTGTTATCTCAGAGTGTTGTTAGTCTTGCTCTTCAATTATTTACAAGAAATGTATAAGTGGCCTTGGTCAACTAGATAATTGTATTGTAAATTTTGACTTTTATTGCCTGCTTGTGGTACGTGTTACCTCCTTATAGGAATTTGAAGCAAACAATATTGACATTTGAAAACGTCATGAAAACGACATGAAAACGATGCATTGAAGGACGGATTACTCAAAAAACTTTGTGGATTATTATACTCAAAAGTAAATGAAAGAAATGCTGCAAAAGATGATATTGTATTTTTTGTAAAGTTACTTCAAAAATAAGTTTTGTGCAAGGAAAAATTTGTCTGATCATTGCAATGGGTTAAAGATGGAACACTGTAGAGACTTGTTGAGATATTTCAGTGTGTGATATCTTTGATCCAGAAGAGGAGGTTTGAACCTTGGCAATAACTTAATACATCTACTTCTCAACTTAATGGTTACTTCTTTACCAAACAACAAAATTCTGGAGTAGGCCAAATTCAAAGCATTAGCAGACAACATATTGAATGTAGCTAAATGATGATTTCTGTATGTGATATAGGTAGAAAACATTGTGGGAAAAGGAGAAAATGCTGGTAACCAACATTTTCTCCTTTTTCTACAATGTTTTCAAAAGGCTTCATCCCATGGGTCGTTAAAACTCAGGATTGTGTGGTAAAGAGTTAAATCTACTTACAAACTGACAAAATTCCAGTCAAGGTTAGCTTTGGATTGCTGAAATAGTGGCAGAACTGGCTGTGCAATTTTCCACTCAAAGTGTTAATTCTTTTTAAAAGTGAAAAGTATGAAAATGAAGGTATTGGAAAGGAAATGAAGAAGCTATTTCTGGAAATATTTAATCGGAATTCTGTGACCCAAAAGGACATAATAATATATATAGTTTGTAAAGAGACCAAAGGTCCATTGGGGCCATAAGTGAGCACTTCTGGTATCAAACAAAAACTAGTTTAAACCATTCAATAGTATGAAAATCCAATGCTGCTATTTCAGAAATATACTATCAGTGCAGTCTGATCTAGATCTACACTGTCCACAGAAGATCACTGAGTCACAATTAACATTCTAACTGTTAAGAGAGCAATTTTCTTGGTTCTCTACTAAGAACTGCATGCTGGGTTCTGAATCAATCCGGACTGAAATTAAATATCTACTAAAAGCTAAAAAAAATGAAAACTGGGACTTTTTTATTGTGATCATGTGATAAAAGTTATGAGATGGAGATGAAGAAAAAGTTACCTCCTCCATCGGAGATCAGTTTGATTCCTCATTTGAATCGACCTTATGGAATGAGACTGCAGTTGCAGCAGTTGAAAGTCATACAAAACCTTGTGAGTAGAACTACAACAGAAATATCTTTTGAATGAAGACTTTGTTATGACTTAACTCTTTACCAAACCACGTACATTTCAGACTGGTCCAATTTGAAAGCATTAAAATTTTGAAGAGAAAAATCAAATCTGAATCAAAAATTGAAATTAGTTTTTGGGGAGGGTAGAAAACAGTATGGGAAAAGGAGAAACATTTTAATGTTGGTTACCAGCATTTTGTTCTTTTCCCATAATGTTTTCATAAGCTTTCTCTCATGGGGTCGTTAAAAGTTGGGATTGTGTGGTACAGAGTTAAAGGCTTGGTCAGACCGGGTAACGGATTTATAACAGAAGTAAAACGGACAAAAACATGCAGAATTTGGTTTATATTGCCCCAGTATTCCACACCGACCATGAATTCCACAAATTGCCACATACTGTTAAGTTTTAGCATTTGTAGCTGAATCGTTATCTGTTCATGAAGCTCTTAACTGAAACATATTATATTCTTAGTCATTTCTTGCAGTTCTTGAGTAATTGGGAATTTGTGTGAAAAGTTTTGAGCTGTTCAAAATTTTGGCCACAAACTCTAGAATCCTAAAAATTGGAGTTAATTCACAACAAATGCTTAGTGAATACTTAGATATCGTAACTGTATCATAATTGATTCAGAAGCATTTACATGTATTCTAAACACATTTGGGGATTCATGAATTTGTGGCTTGACCAAGAATTGGCTACATGTCTGTCTCATGTGGATGTCCCTCTTCTATATGATAAGGCTTATCCTATTGAGTAGCTCGCCGCAAACATATGGGATGGCTTTCTCATGTAGTTGGCAAACTCATTGTCATTTTCCCATGTTGCACCCTCAGCTCCTACATCAGTCTGTTGTAGTGACCATATTCTAGCTGGTGTCTCCCACGGTTGAACCCACTACCTGGGGACTCTTCTCCTCCTTCTTTGAAGCAGTTCCTCTAGCTATAATCAGCAGCGAGTGTTGATATTCTAGGCATACTGGCCAATACTATAGCTGTTCCACGTTGAATATTCCTTTTGAACTCATGCCCAAACATGGCTGAAGGCCTTTTTATACCTATCTTGAGACAAAATCCCACGGATTGTCAAGAAACAGTCACAAATTCATTTTCATCGTAACAGATTCATAATTTCATTCGGCATATTCTTAAATGATTTGTGCCGTATTTTCCAATAGATTTTGGTAAACCGTAATGAATTCTTGACAATGTTTGTGCTATTCCAGCCAAATTCAGGCGAATCCTACGAATATTCGTAACATATGATCATAGATCGTCACGTACTAGGTCTGAAAATTTACAGAATTTCACAAATCCTAAAATTCATGGCAATTCATGGGATCCGTGGTCGGTGTGGAATAGGGGCATATCTGGTGACACAATTCATGTCCTCTGGGGCTCAAGGATCATGTGGTTGGTTTGGAGCGAAGCCACACTATGAACACACTAGCTTGTCCGTTTTCTGCGGTGGAAACTTTTTAATATGCTCAAAACATCCCAACAGGCAGGACATGTAGCGGGTATGCCAGATAAGAGAAGGACAGGAAATTGTGCCCAAATGGATGAAATGATTTTTTTTATCCTTTACTTGGATAAAATGATTTTTTCTTATCCTTATTTGTCCATTAGCTTGGTGTGACCAAACCTTTATATTTTGATATAACCCTTGGCCCCATAACGCTTTTCTATGGTATCTCTAAATGACCTTTAATAACAGCATGGATTAAACCGTTTCTTGTGTGAATATGACACCTTTTAATAGCATGGAAAACATTGTGACAAAATGTGAAATTGCTTGTCACAAGCAATTTCACCTTTTGCCATAATGTTTTTCCAAAGGCTCATACAAGCAATAAATAGAAATGAGTATCTATGGAGTAAGGGGTTAAAGGAGCCATGCTTTGGCAAAAGTGGGTTCAGTGCTTTACCAAATAATAGGCAGTATCTCCAGCGACATGGCGTTTTACAAATACTTATCTAATTTGGGCATTCTGGGTATAGAACAGGACTTAACTTTTCTACGCAACAACCCTTACTTTAATTTTTGTCATTTCTTTAGGCTGAGCATTGTGGCTTTGAACCAGTAATGTGCAAGGCTTGAAATTAGCGGGTCACTCAGTGGCTTGGATTGCTAGCTGCATGGCTAGTGATGAAGATGTAAAGTAAGTTTGTAACATGAAGGTCTTCGGGCTGACCTCACCAAAGGCCCTGGCTTTTTCATGAGGGTGTCCTGGGCAAGACACTTTAGGGCTCCAGCCTAGCAACAGTGAGTCAAAGGAATGTGTGAATAAGCAAGCCATGATTATTATGCAGTTATTACTCGATGTTGATTATTAAGTGGTGTAAAAATCCATTAACTCTTTACCACACAATCCTGACTTTTAACGACCCTGAGAAAGAAAGTTTTTGAAAACATTGTAGGAAAAGGAGAAAATGCTGGTAACCAGCATTTTCTCCTTTTCCCACAATGTTTTCTACCCTTCCCAGAACAAATTTCCATGTTTTAGTGACATTTATTTTGTCGTCAGCAAATGCTTTCAATTTGGACTAGTCTAAAATTTTGTCGTTTGGTAAAGAGTTAAAACAGTATTATTGTTTAACTTGTCAAGAACCTATTTCTCTTTGTCTTTGCTTCTCTGAACTCTTTACCACACAGTCATAATTTGTGAAAGGCCCGAAAGAAAAAGCCTTATAATTTTGAAAATATTTACAACATTGTGGACAAAGGAAATAATGCTGGTAACCAGTCTCTGTCCTTAGTCTTCAGATGTCCACCTTTTGACATTACCAAACACAAAGTTTTAGGTTTGTCCAAATTGAAAGCATTTGCAGATGACAAGATAAAAGAGACTGGAAATTTGAAACTTGTTTTGTGAAGAAAACATTGTGGGAAAAGGAGAAAATGCTGGTTTCCAGCATTTTCTCCTTATCCCACAATGTTTTCAAAGGGCTTCTTTCTCAAGATCATCAAAAGTTGGCATTGTGTGGTAAAGGGTTAAACAGGATTGTTTGGTAAAGGGTTTATAGTAGAAGGGATGACCTTGACTGGCTTCAACAGTTGACTGAAACAATTAAATTTGACTCATCATGGGGTTCAATATGTTAACTATAATATTGTTTATAAATAGACCAAGTTTTTTGTTCATAAACCAGCAAATATTTGAACTAATTAACCTTTACTACAATTAGGACAAAATTTTGGAGGTGTCCATGTTTAACTCATTACCAAACAAAATAAGAGTGACTGAAAATTTGAAATCTGTTTTGTGACAGGTTTAAAACATGGTTGGAATAGGAGAAAATGCTGTTTGTCAACATTTTCTCCTTTTCCCACAATGTTTCCCTAATGCTTCTTTCTCAGGGTCATCAAAAGTAGGGATTGTGTTGTAATGGGTTAAAGCATTTATTGATCACAAAATCTCGGTGTACTAAGATGATCTAAGGACCTAACTTTTAGAGCCTAGAAAAAATGGGAAATCAAGAAAATATGCATTTTTCTCATTTTAATGTCACACAGTTTTTTTTCTCATGAAAAGATACTTAGAAAAAGGGATTTCTTGATTATACTCCCGCAAACGAAGTTTGTGGGGGGTATACTGGAATCAGCTTGTCGGTCGGTCGTGTGGTCAGGTGGTCGGCCTGTCTGCAAAATCTTGTGCGGAAAACTTCTGCCACAATTTCAGTCCAATTCGCTTTATACTTGGCAGAAGTGTCCATTTGGAGTTGTAGATGTGCAAGACACACATTTTGTGAAAATTCCATGAAGAATTAATGAGTTATTGCCCCTGATTTGACTTGAAAATGCTTGTCTGGACAACTCCTCCTACAGTTTCTGTCTGATTCACTTTAAACTTGGCAGAAGTGTTCATTAGGAGTTGTAGATGTGCAAGAGGCAACTTTCGTGAAAATTCTATGAAGAATTAATGAGTTATTGCCCCTGATTCACATTTAAAATGCTTGTCCGGACAACTTCTCCTACCATTTCAGTCCGATTCCCTTTATACTTGGCAGAAGTGTCCATTTGGAGTTGCAGATGTTCAAGACGCAAATTTTGTGAAAATTCCATCAAGAATTACTGAGTTATTGCCCCTGATTTGACTTAAAAATACTTGTCCGGACAACTCCTCCTACAGTTTCTGTCTGATTCACTTTAAACTTGGCAGAAGTGCTCATTAGGAGTTGTAGATGTGCAGGACGCAACTTTCGTGAAAATTCTACAACGAATAAATGAGTTATTGCCCCTGTGACATGAAATATAGAGGCGGGGGTATTTATCACTTTTAGTGATAGTTATTCTAGTTTGAACTAACTCTAGTTCATTTCCAAGTGATCCTGAATTTTGATAGCCCTGAAGGAGATGATAAGGCCTTTCTAAAAATTGAGGGAAAGGAATAAGTACATTGTAGCCTCCTACAGTTGGTTTTTTTTTCAACATTTCACATACAACATCATCCCTTAATTGGCACTGTATTTGTCTTCTGAAAATGCCTTCAATTTAGCCAAGTCTGATGTATGTGCTAAAGTATGAACTGGCTGTCTGTAAATGCCTTAACCCATAACTACAACATCCCTACTTTTGATGCCCCTGAGAAAGAAGCCTTTTGAAAACACTGTAGGAAAAGGAGAAAATGCTGGTAACCAGCATTTTCTCCTTTTCCCACAGTGTTTTCTACCATTCCCAAAACAAATTTCAATTTTTCAGTCACCTTTATTTGTCGTCTGCAAATGCTTTCAATTTGAACCAGTCTAAAATTTTGCTGTGTGGTAAAGAGTTAACTCTTTTATTAAAAGACAAAATTTTGGACAAATCCAAATTGATAGCATTAATTTTGTAGACGACAAAATGAACATGAATCAAAATTGAAACTTGATCTGGGGAGGGTAGAAAACATTTTGGAAAAAGGAGAATATGCTGGTTACCAGCAATTTCTCCCTTTCCCACAATGTTTTCAAAAGCTTTCTTTCTCAGGCTCATGAAAAGTCGGGATTGTGTGGTAGAGGGTTAAAAGTTTTTGAGTAAAATATTTTTTCAGTATTTTTTAAAAGTGTAGTCACGTTCACTTGTACAGGTGTATTAATTAGTGCTTTTTACAAGACTCTGTGTATGACCGACCTGAATCAAAGTCCCACATGTATCAAATTGGTACAATCAATTAAGATCATAATCCAGATATAATTGACACCATTAAATTTAAGATGATTTATTACTGTTTAGCACAACTTTAAAAATTACTGTGAATTAATATTGAACATGTTTAACTATCCCAAACATTCCCAATCAACTATACTTGTATCATGTTTTTTAATGACTCTGGCTGAGTAAACCTTGAAAACAATGTGAAGAAAGGAGATGACGATAGTCACCAGCATTTTCTCTGATGTTTATTTTTGTTCTAAAGACAAATCCTGTAATTGCAGTCTTAATTCATTCTTTATTGTCCACACATGGTTTCAACGACTGTAGGACGTTTTGGCCTCGGACGTTTTGGCCAGGACGTTTTGGCCAGGACGTTTTGGCCACGGACGTTTTGGCCACATATAGTGAAAAAATGGACGTTTTGGCCAAAATAATTTTATATGTACTTTTTATGTAAAATAAAGCTAAATATTTTTTTTTTTTTATTTGATCAATTGTTTAGACTTTTGTTGAACTTTTGTTGAAATTTGGTAATAAATTTTAGAGTTTTACAGTTTTATTTATTCCTTTGAAGTAAAGGAAAACATCAACAATTTAATGTTTTTAAATTATCTTCAATTTTCAAGTTTTGTCTTTTGATTGACAAACAGTTTGATTGACTAATTGCTTATTAATGATACTTTCTTGCATTTAATGTTGTTATTATTAGAAGTGTAAAGAGTTTCATTGTTCTTGTCTTTTAACACTAATGAATCTGTAGATCACACCACACTTTAATCATCTATTTCAATTAAAGAAATATGTGATTAATTAATTTGTTTGAAAAACTGTTAAGAAAGATCACAGTTGCTAGTATAGAATTAATATATTTGTTTGATATGTAAATTTTTCTGAAAAAGTTCTGGTACATATATAAAGACATTATGAGGACTGTAGCTTTATTTCAAAATAATATTCAAGTGGCAACTTATATTAACAGTACAATGGAGATTATTACTACTAAGCGCGGTGGTCAGAAGTTATGTTTAGATGGATTTATGTATACGTGCAAACATGTTGCCAAACAGAAAAACTAGATAACTTGGCGTTGTGTAAAAAGAACTTCTTCTGGATGCAAGGCAATTTTACAAACTACAAAGGATTATGAAGATGCCACTTTACAGACAGTTCATAATCATATATCTGACAATGTTGGTGCCGAAATTGAAATCACTAGACACGGAATGAAATCAACAGCCAAAACTACAAATGACAAACCTAACCAGATTGTTACTTTCGCAACATCAACAGCATCAGACCAAGTGAAAGCCAGATTACCAGAAGCTGACACCCTAAAAAGAGTCCTCTGAAGAGTCAGGGCAGCTCATAGACCAAAAGAACCACAAACTCTACAAGAATTGAGTATTCAACATCCATGGACTCAAACTGTTGGTGATAATCAGACCGATTTTCTACTATTTGACAACGGGCCACATGCTGATGAACGAGTCATAGTGTTTGCTACAGAAGACCATGTCAGGAAACTAGCAGGCAGTGATAAATGGTGCATGGATGGTACATTTGCGGTGGCACCTCTCCTCTTTACGCAGCTGTATGTCATTCAAGGACTTGTGAATGGTGTTTTTCTCCCACTCGTGTATGCCCTCCTACAGCGCAGAACTCAGACAACATATGAAACTCTCTTTCGTGTTCTTGAACAATTTGGATGTGATCCGTCAACTGTAATAATGGATTTTGAACGCAGTGTGGAAATGGCTATTTTTTCAGTGTTTGGTGAACATGTGAACATCCAGTTTTGCTTCTATCACTTGACCCAATCAATTTGGCGTAAGATACAATCCCTCGGACTTACCAACAGATATGAGAACGACAATGAGTTTAGATTATTTTGTGGACAGATCGACGCACTGGCTTTCCTTCCACTGGAAGAAGTCAATGATGGAATAGAATACTTAACTCATTACCACACGAGAAAATTTTGGACTGGTCCAAATTCAAAGCATTTGCAGACGACAAAATAAAGGTGACTGAAAAATAGAAATTTGTTCTGGAAAGGGTAGAAAACACTGTGGGAAAAGGAGAAAATGCTGGTTACCAGCATTTTCTCCTTTTCCCACAGTGTTTTCAAAAGGCTTCTTTCTCAGGGGCGTCAAAAGTAGGGATTGAGTGGTAATGGGTTAAAAGAAACTGTACCCGAGGAAGCTGAAGCTCTTCTTAATTATTTTGATTCTACATATGTGTCTGGACAACTTCGCCCAAGAAGAAATAATGATGGCCTTATAGTCCGTTTTCGAAGAACACCCCCACTCTTCCCACCTAACAGATGGAACTGTCACCAAGCAACAATGTTAAATCAACCAAGAACAAACAACGCATCAGAAGGATGGAACAATAAGTTCCACAGTTTAGTTGGCCAAGACCACCCATCCGTCTGGAAACTCATTGAGACTCTTCAACGTGAATGTGCTCGTGTAAGTGCTGTTCTTTTACAAGATGAACGTGGTGTTCGACCAAAGAAGAGGGTTAAAAAAGTGTACATTGAACTTCAGACTCGACTAAGGAACTTGTGCGAAGACAGAATATCTGAGAGGAAATCGATAGTAGAGTTCTTGCGTGGTGTTTCCAGCAACCTGAGAGCAGGTCAACCAGACATTTAAATTTGAAGTGATGAAATTATAATTATGAAAGAAAGTGGTGTTATAATAGCCTATACAATTGATTTATGAAATCATTGTAAGAAAAAAAGAAATTGCTCAGAATGAGGATTTCTCTTTTTCTTCCAATGTTTGAAATGAGGATTTCTCTTTTTTCATCATATAAGAAAACATCAAATTCCTTGATCAATACTTTTGATTGTCCTCTTCAGAAGCTCCCAATATGGAAGGATTAACTGTATTATGAAATCATTGTAAGAAAAAAAGAAATTGCTCAGAATGAGGATTTCTCTTTTTCCTCCAATGTTTTCCATCATATAAGAAAACATCAAATTCCTTGATCAATACTTTTGATTGTCCTCTTCAGAAGCTCCCAATATGGAAGGATTAACTGTATTATGAAATCATTGTAAGAAAAAAAGAAATTGCTCAGAATGAGGATTTCTCTTTTTCCTCCAATGTTTTCTATCATATAAGAAAAAGAATTAAACACTTCATTTGAAATTAAACATCTTTATTTTAAAGCTTAAAATTGTGTCTGAGTTGTAAAATAAATTTAGGTTCGTGTTTTATTTCTTTTGTCTCATTTTATATTTTTATAATGTACTACCAAACCTTCTACACAATTGTCCATGGCCATCAGTATATAAGTACTTATTAAAGATTGAAAAGACACAGATACAAAGTCTTGAAACCATCTGTTATAATAAAAAATTGCAATAAAGGTCTAAAATGTTGATCAAATAAGTAAATTAAATATGTTTGTAGCTTTAATATCTATAATAAGTACATATATAATAGATTTGGCCAAAACGTCCGTTTTTTCAATATAGGTGGCCAAAACGTCCGTGGCCAAAACGTCCTGGCCAAAACGTCCTGGCCAAAACGTCCGTGGCCAAAACGTCCGTCCTCCGGTTTCAACATGTCAGTGGACAATCTTAAAATTTTCTTGCATGATACATACTGGTAGTTTAGTTCGTAAATGTTTTAGTGGGCCTGAGGGTTCAAACTATTCCAACTATTACAATATTTCAGTTATAGTGCTTTGGCTACTTTCCTTTTGGATACCAGTCTGATAAGCTCATTTCTGTGTTCATTCCTGCACAAACCTGCAAGCAGCTGTTCATGAGTCTGTGTATGAGTTGTAGTTGTAGATAGCCATACAGTCAAGTTGATTGTTGACCCATAAAGTTCAGACTTTACAAAACATTCAGTCTGATCACCTATCTAGTGTCTGCTTTGCTTACAGGCAAAAGGAACCTTAAAATTGCTTAGAATTTGTTCTAATCTTTCTAGACTGAAAATGTCTTTTAGGTGATTTGGGTGTTTTTGGTACTTTAAAGTTGGGTATTTAGAATTTTCACATCACACCAAATTAAAAAAATATATATATCGTTTAAATTTATATGAGAAAACAATACAAATCATCAATAATTAAGAATCATAAAATTAAAAAAAAATTCTTTTTTGATGTTATTCCCTTAAAAGGCTACGTAGCCTCTTAAAACCTATTTTTAGATTTCGCGCCAAAAATCAATAAAGCAATGTGGGAATGTCAAGTGACTGGCACGTGATTAATAACGCTGAAATTCCATTACATAACAAACATGTAATAATTATTTTCCATAATATCTTCTTTGGACGGATGTTTGAAACTTTGTCTGTGTTTTCCTGTATTTAAATGAGGGAATTGATAATCTAAATATAGAACATGTCTCCCGTTGGTGTCAACCTGGACCTTCATAAATCTCAAATTTCTCGTGTTATCGGATGGTTTTCGACTACTGGGGTTGTACAAACGCAAATTAAAAGATTATGGGAGTATAAGGATGATTTTTTTGCATTTTCGTCCCAAAATCTGAAGGGCCACCTTTAAGCCTTTACCACACAATCCCGACTTTTAATGACCCAGAATTATGAACTCAATCCTTGTCTTTATAACAGCTAGTTCTTTCCATTTGAACTGCCAATCACTTGATGTTATGTAACATAGTGGCAGTCTTTACTACCTCGGAACAAATCATTGTGATCGTATAGTGGAATATTATAATTTGGAGGAAAGAAACGGAGTCTGAATGTGACGAACAACGTTTATTAACAACATTAATCCATTCTTTATAATTCTACGGGGTAACTGCAACTACCCACAATATATGAGAGAAAATATCCAGGGGAAAGTCATCCCTGCTAAACCGAGACCGCTGACGCGGGTCTACAACTCAATAATCAATCTATCTACTCCTCCCTCTTTTCCGGCAGAGCGTCTGCTTTTTAAATAGCCAAATTCTCTGTGGACGTCCCACCAAGACATCATTGTTGGTTATGGGAACATCCTAACCGCCCATTATCTGCCGCTGTATCAATATTCATGATACTCATTAATTTAATATGATGATGACTTAGACGTGTATAATGTTACAGTTATACATAGCAGTGCCACTGTAAGACATTTAGCAAGAACGTAAACAATGACTGGGATGGGTAGGATGGGACGTACTGACCCTTCCATGGTAGAAAGCAAGTAGGCTTATGAGATCTTTAGGCACCTGACAGTACCCTTTCTGTCCTGATGGCTTGTCACAGATACTTTTCGGTTACTCTGAAGGAACCCAACTATAGACTTGTAAAAAAGAGTAAACAACTGAAGTCTCGTGGCACTCCAAGCTTTGGACAAACAGGGCTGCCATGGTCATCAGTAACAAGGTGTATTTGTAACATTAGCAGGTATCATACTGATATACAGGCTGATAGGCAATGCAAACATTTTATAAAGTAGCATATTTGAATATGTAATAATCATTTTTCATTCATCCAATCAATCAGTCATTCAATCAATCTTTCAATCAATCAATCAACCAATCAATTAGTCAATCAATCAACCAACTAATCAATCAATCAATCAATCATCATTTATATCTCTTTCACTGTCTCTGACTAGAGCAAATAACAGCTTACTTATTGATTTATTGGATCAACCAAAACGCTTTTGAATCTCAGGCTTCTGCAAACAGCTTACTTTGAGTAACAGCTGCTGAGATAGCTTTTGAAACAGGAATAAATACTAGTAACATTAGTCGTCTCTCTCTTAGCTAAAGTGATTTCAAATGCAGTTTTGTTCTCACCTCAACTCTTTTACAAACTAGCCCAAAATTAAAGTCATTTGGAGTTGATAGATTTGAGCATAGCTCAAATGACAGGATCTGTGTATTATCTACACAGTAACTAGTAGTAAAAAATACTGCTAGTACCACACGGGTAGGAAACTTCATATTCAGAGCCAATGGCTCTGACGAGAAAATGTTGTGTTGGTCTTCCGTTTCTGAAGATGTCGGCTGAAAAACAATCCCAAAACAGGTAGGCATGTCAATATTTGTAATTATGTGTTCTTATGTCTTTGAAATTCAAAAAAAGGAGAATGTCATTCAATGCTCTGGTCTTTCAATGTGTTTTCTGCACTATGGAAAGTTGGAATAGGTCTACGATTTTGTCTGAATCATTTGTGGCGTGGATTGACCGTAGCAAAAATAATATGTCTCGGAGATAAATTCAGTCTGTTATTACCATTTAATTGGCATGTAAGAGAGAGTCTTACTGTCCCAAAGCCGTGAATCAATGTCCTGAAATGTTATATTCACTACTGGTCAAAATTTGAAAAGAAAAGCACAAGAATTGATAAAAATAAAGAAGGGCTCTGATTATGTGGACCGGCTCTGACTATGTTACTCGGCACTGATTCAAGAGGGCTCCATTTCAAAATTTTAGTTTTCTGTAAATAATTAGTCAGGACGTAAATTTTGGTTTTCCATTAATATCTTTGTGTCCAAAATTTAGTTCATTTGTTGGATGGGACATGATTGCTTGTATGAAAATACGAAGGACTGCCATGGTATTGTCACGTTAGAAAAATGCTGTTTAACATTAGTCTATCTAAATTTTGAAAATACTTCTGCATAGCTTTTGATTATACCAATGGTCCATATATAAAATTTTTCGTGCTTTTGTTGCAAATGCAGCCCACACATAAGCACAAATAATGAAAAATATTTCCTTTAGGAAGTACGAGAATGATAAACACAGCACGTGTTTGAAGGGTCTAGATGCATAAATTTGCATTATGCAGTTTATGAATCATTATAGAACAGCCATCAACATAATTCTTTACATATAATTGAAACTTTAGAAACAATATCATTATTTTGCGAAACAATTTAAAAAGGTCACCTGTAAAAGTCATTTCCAAAATCTGTCACCACCCCTACCATCATTACCAAATCAATGATTTTTATGAATCAGGATTCTGAAAAATAAACCACCCCTACCATCATTACCAAATCAATGATTTTTATGAATCAGGATTCTGAAAAATAAACTTCGGATAGATCAGCCAACAATAATTTCTTGCAGAAGAGCACATGCTCGAAAGTGACTAAAATCATGAGTCCAACGAGAGAACCACATGCAGGTGCCAACAATAAGATGTTGTTTTTCGACGGATTAAAAATTTCCAAAATGATTTTTGAAAAGGGTCACCCTAGACATATCTGTGAAATTATTTCAAAGTCTGACCATTCCAGAGAAGATTTTTTTTAAAATTTCTTCATGTACATACAGTGTTAATAGCCCACAGCTATCAGAGCCGTGTTTCTTTGTAGGCGAATGTAACATTTCAGGACATTAGTTCACGGCTTTGGGACAGTAAGACTCTCTCTTACTTGCTGGTAACAAACATTTTCTCCTTTTCTCAAAATGTGTTCTATCTTATCAACGATGAATTCCATAATAATTGACCTACATTTGAAATCTCATCTGCAAATAATTCTACATTGGACAAATCCAAAATTTTGACATTTAGTAAAGTTTTGCTAAAAATTAGTTCATCATGGTATTATACTTCAATGCAGACAGTTACCAGCAGCTTTGTTTTGTTTGCTCAATTTATGTAAAACACTAAAAATCAGTTTAAAATTTGAAGTAAAACATTGGGGCCAAACAAAAGGTGCATTATATTGAACAAGTGATCTATTTGTATTTATTACAAACCCTTGATTCTCATAAAGGTCTGAAATTGATATGTGGTTGGGATACTGGAGTAATAATCAGTGATCTTTAACCCTTTACCACACAATCCGGACTTTTAACGACCCTGTGAAAGAAAGTTTTTGAAAACATTGTGGGAAAAGGATAAAATGCTGGTAACCAGCATTTTCTCCTTTTCCCACAATGTTTTCTACCCTTCCTAAAACAAATTTGAATTTTTCAGTCACTTTTGTTTTGATGTCTGCAAATCCTTACTATTTGGACCAGTGTAAAGTGGTCGTTGGAAAAGAGTTAATCACACTTCTGAGATTTAATAACCTTTGGGAAGAAGACTTCTTAAAAGTATTGTTGGTAAAAGAGAAAATGCTGCTAACCTGAAAACTACAGTTAATTTGTTGTTATTTGGAAATTATCATCTTTCAAATTGAAGGAGTCAAAAATTAGTTAATTGGAAAGGCCTTAATCTTTTATAACACAATCCTGAGTTTTAATGACCCTTAGTATTTAGAAAGCTTGTATAAACAGTGTTGCAGAATTTAGGAGAAAATGCTGATTATCAGCATTTTTTCCTTTTTCACAATATTTTTTTATCCTGTCACTGCCAAACGGCAGTACAATTTTCAAGTCACATAGGAACTGTTGTCTGCAAAATTAATGCTTTCAGTTTTGGCAACTACAAATTTTTTATACAAGTTCAACTCTCTCTGCATTATGACACAGCTTAACTTATTACCTCCCGACAAAATTTTATGTTTGTCCAAATTGACAAAAAAAAAAGGTGACTGAAATTTTGTAATTTGTGGAGTGAAGGGTAAAAAACATGGTGGGAAAAGGAGAAAATGCTGATTACCAGCATTTTCTCCTTTTCCCGCTATGTTTTCTAAAGGCTTCTTTCTCAGGGGCGTCAAAAGTAGGGATTGTGTGGCAATGGGTTAAGTGGCATATGGCAGAAATGTAGCAGAGGTGAAGCCCATGACAAACGCCTGGGCTTACCTTCCAAACATTGGGTTATTTTGTCACTGTATTTTCTTGAAAAGATCGTTTACAAAAACTAATACTGAAGTCAGGTCTTGAAGGTAATTTCTTGACTGCATACCCTTAACATTCATGTAACCATTAAATTTTGCTTTACCAAGTTTGTCAGATTTGCATGTATTTTTGTTGTTTCATTTTAGTATGCAGACTCTTTTGTCGCAAAAATAGCCATATTAGTACATAGTAAGAATTTATATTGTACATAATTCATATACATAATGTATTCTGTAGAATTTTCGAGTTTAACTCTTTACCAAACAATTTTTAACATACCGGTAAATTACACTGGTCCGAATTAAAAGCATTTACAGACAACAAAATAAAAGGTAACTCAAATATTGAAATTTGTTTCCAGCAGGGTAGAAAACATTGTGGGAAAAGGAGAAAATGCTGGTTACCAGCATTTTCTCCTTTTCCTACAATGTTTTCAAAAGACTTCTATCTCGATCAGGGTCGTAGAAACCACCAGGGATTGTTTGGTAAAGAGTTAAAACAAAAATATAACTAGAGGTAAATGACCTGACGAAATGTTCGCTTTCTAAACTGTTTCTTAAAATTATTGCATTTATCTCAGTTGGACCATATTTGTAAGAAGAATGCCAAGTCTTCATTGATATAACTTTTATCAGGTATCAGTAAACTGTCTAATGGGATTAAGGGTAAGGCTCAACCATATTTACACTATATGATCGAACACGTTCTATTGAGAGTTTTAATAAAAGGGGGATTTCTTCTCATTTGTACATAGTGACATTAAAATACACATTGTGTCTTTCAAAAGGACAGCCTATTGAAAAATTCGATAGATTATCTGCCAGGTATGAAAAGGAATTACCTATGTAAAGTAAATAGCAATGGTTACTATTTGAATCATAGATGACAGTTGTTTCATAAAAGGTGGAATGAAAGAAATTGGATTAATTATAAACTATTAAAGCAAAAAGACAGGAGAATAACAAAGGTCATTTTGCTGTACAGAAAAACTAACTTTTGATCTAGATAGAGAACATTGTCTTACTGGTTTTCAATGGAATTTATACAGTTGTAGTACATTTTGCCAGGATTACTATCAGTTAGTTCTAGTATCCAGTAGCTGTTATCATGGCTAACCTTGTCGGACCAGCAGCAGCTTCTAAAATTAACAGGGAGGCACAAATGGTAATATTAACTTATGAAAAAATTACATGTACTTTAATTTTCTTTTTTGTAAAGTTTGCCATTTACTTTTTTCCCAGTTCACTTATACTTAACTTGCTCATTGTCTGGGTGTTTGTTCAAAGTAGATTAGCATTGTGGTCAAATTTTCACCACAACAACACCCATTCTTTGCCACTTAACCCATTACCACACAATCCCTACTTTTGACGCCCCCGAAAAAGAAGCCTTATAAGAAAACATTGTGGGAAAAGGAGAAAATGCTGGTAATCAGCATTTTCTCCTTTTCCCACAATGTTTTCTACCCTTTACAAAACAAATTTCAAATTTTCAGTCACTTATATTTTGTCGTCTGCAAATGCTTTCAATTTGGACAAGTCTATAATATTGTCGTTTGGTAATGAGTTAACCCCATACCATATGAAAAGATGTTAGACCTGTTTGAATTGAAAGCATTTACTATCGGGTGACAGTTTCAATGTGGCTCATATGAAATGAGACTTCTTTGATAGGGAGAAATATTGTGGGAAAAGGAGAAAATGCTGGTAACCAGCATTTTCTCCTTCTCCCAATATGTTTTCAAAAGCCACTTCTTTCAGAATTGTTAAAAGTGATTATTTTATGCTGAAGGGTTAAGCTAATAGTCACTTAAAAAATTCCATACAAAGTTGAAATAGAATTCAGCAGTGAGAAAGCAATAAATGCAATACCTTCATTCCGTCATAAAAAAAAGTGCCAAGCCAGTATTCAGGCTTTTGACTCTTGGATCACTAGCCTACTGGTGTATAGTATACTTTCATGGACTGACTGCTGACTTGCTGAAGGCTTAGCCTAGACCTGAACAGCTCTAATGAGCTACTTTGACTCTTAATCCTTTACCACACAATGACAACTTTTGATGCCCTTTGAAAAGAAGCCTTTTGAAAACATTGTGGGAAAAGAAGAAAAAGCTGGTAACCAGCATTTTTCTCCTTTTCCCGCAATGTTTTCTACCCTTCCCAAAACAAATTTTAGTTTTTCAGTCACATTTATTTTGGTGTCTACAAATGCTTTCAATTTGGACCAGTCTATAAAGTTCTCATATTGTAAAGAGTTAAATTTAATCCTTCAAATTACTAAACGACAAAATTTTAGACTGGTCCAAATTGAAAGCACTTGCAGATGACAAAATAAACATAACTCAAAAATTGAAATTTTTTTCCAGCAGGGTTGTAAACATTGTGGGAAAAGGATAGCATTTCTCCTTTTCCCACAATGGTTTCAAAAGGCTTCTATCTCAGGATCGTAAAAAGCCGAGGGATTGATTTGTACAAGGTTAAAGCACCAAAAAAACCCAAAAGACAATGTCATTCTAGAAATTAGACCCTCAAAGTAGGATTAATTTCTAAACGGCTGTTGTCCAGGAAATATCAGCAAAGTGTACCTATAATTGTAGATTAACAATAATACATGTTTTATGCAGTCTGATCTTGATCTACAGCTGACTGCAAAAGCAAGCAAGCAACCAACCAACCAATAAACCAATTACTGCCACGATTCATGAATAATTGAAGGAAATGAAAAATTGACTTTCCTAATAATAACGAAAAAAAAAAATGTAGGAAAAGGTGCAACTGTTTGTTACAAACAATTATTGCTCCTTTCCCCACAACATTTTTAAAAGCTTTTAAAAAGCATGATCTCTTATTATGAGTAGAAATGTTGTATTTGTTTGAGAATTGGTAAACTTCCTCATCTAGATCAGATTTACTGGTGCTCTATCACCTTTGTAATCTATTAACCCTTTACCACATAATAAAAACTTTAGACGACCCTGAGAAAGAAGCCTTTTGAAAACATTGTGGGAAAAGGAGAAAATGCTGGTAACCAGCATTTTCTCCTTTTCCCACAATGTTTTCTACTCTATCAATAAACAATTGTACCAGTTGAGCCACACTGAAATTGTGGACTGCAAATGCTTTCAATTGGACAGGACAAAAATTTTGTCATCTGGTAAAGACTTAACTCTTTTCTAAATAACATTTTACTGTTCTTCCAAACTGAAAGCTACTGAAACCAAACCATTTGTATTTTTCCTAAATGAGCTGGTTACCAGTATTTTGTTCTTTTCCCACAATTTTTTCAAAGGCCTCCTATGAGGCTATCAATTTTGGTAAAGGATAAATGCATAAATACTTACATGTACTTAACTCTTAACCAAACTACAAAATTTTAGACTGGTCCAAATTGTAAGCACTTGCAGACAAGAAAACCTACTTCAAGCATGGTAGAAAACTGGTTCTGCCCTTCACAAAACAAATTTCAAATTTTCTGTCACTTTCAATTTGTCATCTGCAAATGCTTTCGATTTAGACAAGCCTTAAATTTTATCGTTTGCTAATGAGTTAACCCATTACCACACAATCCCTACTTTTGACGCCCCTGAGTTAATAACCTTTAGAAAACAATGTGGGAAAAGGAGAAAATGCTGGTAACCAGCATTTTCTCCTTTTCCCACAATGTTTTCTACCCTTCACAAAACAAATTTCATATTTGCAGTCACTTTTATTTTGTTGTCTGCAAATGCTTTCAATTTGGGCCAGTCTAAAATATTGTCGTGTGGTAATGGGTTAAGATAGTTTGGAAAGCAGAAACTGCAAGATCAGTCAGATAACACTCTTCAGCCTAGCTGCTGAAGCTTAAGCTCTTTTAGAACTCCTGGTTAAGAAAAAAGATGTTGTGTTAAATTTTCAAGACTGTATCAAACCTACAACATATAGATCAGTCACAGAACACTGACTTCAATCTAGCATCTATGGCTTAGGCTCTAAACTCTTTACCACACAATTCTGACTTTTAATGACCCTGAGAAAGAAGCCTGTAGAAAACATTGTGGGTTACAAAGGAGAAAACGCTGGTTACCAGCATTTTCTCCTTTTCCACAATATTTTATACCCTATCAAAGTCAGAAATCATCATGTTACGAAGACCTAATGTTTTGTTTGCAGATGCTTTGAATTTGGTCCAGTCCAAAAATTTGTCATTTGGTAGAGTTAAACAACATGTAATTATACTATTGCAACCTCTGCTACACCCACACAATAAGAAAAGCATAAGAAAAATGTTACAACTTTAGGTTTGAAACTATCAGCAGAGATAATCTCCTGTTGACAAAGTGGTCTGTCTTTAGAACAATCAGATGTTTATCAGTCGTGTTAATTTTGATCAATAATTAACAAGAATCTCGCCTCAGTTATCAGGTAGATGACCCAACTTCACACGAGAACGCTTCCCATAATACCCTGATACCCGATATTGCAGTTTAACTCTAACCCGAATATCTTAAAGGGCAAGATATTTATAAGTTGGTATTGGCTTGAGTCACAGTCCTAAAGAAGCAGAAAGTTTAAACCAAAGATCAGAATGCCATAGTTATCTTGTGCATTCTGATCTTGATCTACAGTCTGACCACAAGGGCAACATACGCGATTGAAAGTCTGTTCAAGGTTTAATTCTGCAGACAAAATTGTGGCTTGTTCAAACTGAAAGCAGCTTTACAGATAAGAAATCTACCTGATACGTTTGGATTTTTGGGTAATGTATATAAAAGATTGTAGGAAAAGAGAAATGCTGGTTAGCATTTCTCCTTTTCTGACAATCTTTTCAGATGGCTTCTTCCTGTGGATCTTTAACATGAGACATGTTTATGAAAGGGCAATTCAGCATGGCCAGTTTTCATTGTGATTGAAAAGAAATTCATATAAATTGCACTAGTACCCTTAATGAGCAGTCATTTATAAAAATGATCTAGGTATAGATTTGGGATCAATTAAAACAATTTTAAGTTGTACTAGGATGTTTTAAAATTTGAAACTGAATAGAGGTAACAGTGAATGTATCACAAGCTTTCCTTGCTCCAAATCATGCAAAGAGGTATAGACAGGATATCGTAGGAAGACCACTGAATAATTAAAGAATTTATTATGTCCTCCCTTACATTTGTGGATGCTTTGCATTTAGAAGTACCCTGTTTCTTGTAGTTTTATTATGGAATTGAATCCTTGATGTCTGTGAATAAAAGCATGTGTGGTCTCTTCTTTGTGTTTTGGATTAATGAGGTTGTTTGTGTCTGGAATGGAATCCATCTTAAAACATTTAGACTGGATACATGTTATCATCACAAAAAATTGTAGTTATGGTAGTTACTTTGAAGAACTTGTTCCAGAAAATAACGAAATGTGTATTGTAATTTGGCTACAATATTTAAAAAATATGGACAATGCAGCGCATAGAATAAATTAGAAATTTTGGATGGTGTGATCTTGGTATACACTGTCTGAACGATACCTGTAATAATCTCTACAGCACTGATCAAGTGGTACTCGGTTTGGCAGAAAACTTGCAATTCTGCCAAGCCAAAACTGGGAACGTATAGCCAGTTAACTCTTTACTAAACAATAAATTTTTGGACTAGACCAAATTCAAAGCATCTGCATACAACAAATTCAATCTTGTTGATATGATGATTTCTGACTGTGATAGGTTTGAAAGTATTGTCAGAAAAAGGAGATAATACTTGTTGCCAGCATTATCTCCTTTTCCCACAAAGTTTCTTATAGGCTTCTTTCTCAGGGACGTTAGAAGACGGGATTTTGTGGTAAAGAGGCCACAAGAATGCCTGGATGGTTTAACCCTAAAGAAAGCTTTCAAAAACATCAAAAGAAAAGGAGAAATTGCTGGAAACCATCATTTTCTTTATTTTCCCACAATGCTTTCTATCGTTTCAATGCAGGTCGATCATCATTTTAGCAATGTTTAAATTGTTGTCTGCAGGTGCTTTCAATTTGGTACAGTCCAAAAATTTTCTCTTGGTAAAGAGATTGAAATTTATTGGTACTTTTATTTCAAACATGGAATTGTTTACATTTGGAAGTTATAGGTCCTTTTAACCCATTACCACACAATCCCTACTTTTGACGACCCTGAGAAAGAAGCCTTTGGAAAACATTGTGGAAAAAGGAGAAAATGCTGGTAACCAGCATTTTCTCCTTTTCCCACAATGTTTTCTACCCTTCATAAAACAAATTTCAAATTTTCAGTCACTTTTATTTTGTCATCTGTAAATAGTTTCGATTTGGACAAACCTGAAATTTTGTCGTTTGGTAATGAGTTAAGCACATGTCCTATCTGCCTGTAAAGCAGATAGTGGAGATCAGGACCAGAATGTGCATTCTGAACTTAACCCTTTCCCAAACAAGCCCTGGTTTTTACCTGTCTCCAGTAAAAGTCTTTTGAAAACAGTGTGGGAAAAGAAGAAATTGCTGGTAATGAGCAATTCCTTCTTTTCCCACAGTGTTTTCTACCCTTTTTGAGAATTTTCTGCCATTTTGTCGAAATGTAAAACTGTCGTCTGCAAACACTTGGTGTGGAAGAGTCCAAAATTTGTCGTATGGGAAAGGGTTAAACATCCACTGTCCTCTCCTATGGTTCATATTCTGGCCCCCCAAAACTTCGAAATAGCAATTAGTTGTTTTTCTTTCTTCAAATGATCAATTTCATTAATTCAGTGATCTAAGGAATAGCTGTGTGGTGTCCGTGGTCGCGAGGTAGAGCGTCGGCCTCACAACCTAAAGGTCCTGAGTTCGATAACCCGGGAGCGGGTGTCAACTTTGGGATTTTTCATTGGCCCACACATTTGGCGCGAGTACTGTTGTAGTTCCCAGGAAGCAGAATCGAGAAAGATTAGTATAAGTTGTAAGAACTTCTTTCTCAATCGATGTAAAATAAGTATGTTTAAACTAAACTAAGGAATAGCTAACACCAAAGAAACGATCAGACCTTATACAGATGGACCAGTTAGCAATTCTTCAAACCAAAGCTTTCAGACGAAGATCCAGGGTAATTATGCCTTCTTATTAGCCTCAGGAATTATATTGCCATATGATTTGGATTTCAGACAGGGAAAAAGGTTCAATCATGGCTTACCCTACAATGCTGTGTTTTCTTCTACCTTAGTCTACTCATTATCTCCCGCTAGATGGCATTCTGTAAATACTCATCTATCCGATATGGGCATCCTGGGTACAGAACCGAACCACTTTCCTACGCGAGAACCGTTACTGTGAATTTAAAACAAAAAAAAAAAGGTTTACCCAATAAAACGCTACCTTGTGCAATTCACTCAACTATGATCACCAGTTTAGAGAAATCTGTTGCTAAAGTAGGTCTCATTTCTCCTCAAACGTATTGATATGTAAAAGCTATTTTCAACATTGCTACTTTATAGAGCGTAATATTACAGTCAGCCCGCTTTCGGGGCTAGTAGTGATGTGTCATATAAGACAGTCGAATCTTCGAAGAATATGACATGCGCAGACAACGTTATTCTACTCTCTTACTATTGCCTATCAGCTGCATGTGCAACAAAATTTCTTTACGCAAGTCAATCGCCAAGAACTGAGGCACATTTTGTTCAAAATTTAAGACATGGCATATGTAGGATGTTTCTGTGGCTTTCCTGAGGTGTATCTGTGTTAGTACGGAATTTGAGAAACGTAAAGTATGCCATACTGAGGCATAAACGTGGAATATGACCGCTTGCTATGGTGAAACCGCTTCGTTAGCACAATGTTCCTTTCTTATCTACAGCCTTGCCATTGCGTAAATACGGCAGTCACAATGGATTTTAAGGGCTGTACTCACTTAGTTGCAGTCATTCATTCAAAAGAAATTAAAAGTATGGTGTTAACCAATATGTTGGCATGATGTAATCAGAATTCGAGGTCACACTTTCCCACAGCATCACTGCTGGATTGTTTTCACTTTTACTGCATATGTGTGACTGGTAAGCATGGCATATCGGAGCTGCTATGTACATGCCACATATATTTAAGTGCAGAATTAAAAAACGTCGCACCTCTGCGTACAAGGAGAACATGATACGTACCAAGGAGTATTACATGTAGCTACGCAAGTTGATGTTACTGTGGTGTTGTCGCGGCGTTCTTTTCTTATCGAGGTTTGCCGTACATATGCAAACCGATATGCAACAATGAGTGAGTGTTTTTAGAAAGAAGTGTTTCATATGAAGACATTGCGGTACTTCCTTTTTCAAGAATGTTTTGTAGTCTTTCAAAGACGGGTTCCATTACTTAAGATTTAACTTGTCTTCTGATGCTTTTCATATGGAAGAGTCTAAAAACTTGTCATGAGTGTAACCCCATATTTTGCTATATCAACTTTTAATGACCCCCATAAGAAACTGCTGTTGAAAACATTGATTGAAAGGGAGAAAATGCTGGTAACCAGCATTTTCTCCTTTTCTCACAATGTTTTTTACCATCAAAGAGACAAGTTTAGTTGCATTTGTAGTCTGTGAATGCTTTCAACTTGGACAGGTTTAAAATTTTGCAGTTTGGTAAAGACCGTAGGCCTATGATTGGGATTTGTTGTGTTTTAAGCACTATTACCAGTGCCAGGGTACTATTCTACATACAGCAGACTGGTCTGTCCTACAGATAGAAATACATGTAAATGTATATAGCTTGCTTTTGTATAAGGTGACACTTATACTGCCTTGCTATGAAGCTGAGTGGCTTTTGAAGGGGTGTGGTAGAGCATTCGCCTTGGTACCTAGAGATCCAGGTATCAATGCCCACTCTTGGGAGGTTTGTCAGAAGTGGTACATTGGTGCCCACCTTAAAAAAGTTACTGACAACTGGGTCTCTGTGCACAATATCACTAAAACGGTGTTGAATAAAGTCTCGTCAATGCGGATTATTATGATAAAAGACGCAGAAAGTCCTATCAAAGTCTAAATATGGTGAATCAATTAATTTTCAATAGGTTCCAGGATTCAATAGAAATTCATTATTTGCAGTTGCTATTGACGTTTCAGATTGATCCAATCAATAATTCATGTCACATCACAGCCTCATCAACCTTAACTCGACTTTACCACACAATCACGACTTTTAATGATCCTGAGAAGGAGGCCTAGAGAAAACATTGTGGGAAAAGTGGAAAATGCTGGTAACCAGTATTTTCTCCTTTTCCCACAATATTTTCTACCCTATCAAAGTCAAGCATCATATTACAAAGATTAAATTTGTTGTCTGCAGAAGCTTTGAATTTGTTGTTTGGCAAAGAGAAGAAAAATGACAACTCCGATTTTCTATTGTAGATGGTGCAAAACAAGATCAGACTGCATATAGGATGTAGATTTCTTTTAGATTAGTATCGTTTGCTCTTGTTTTTCAGATCATTTGGCCAAAATGGCTTCAAAAAGGCAATATTTACGTATGTTTTAGGACAGAGGATTGTGTGGTTCCATGCTGACTAATATATACGAGGGGCTTTCAATAATTAATGCCCCCCCCCACCCCTCCCAATAATTTTGAAATCATAGTAACTAAAATACAAATTCTTACCGCAATGAAACAACAAAAAATCTCAGTATTTCGAAGTTAGCCCCCCAATCTTGAAATCCTGCCTACGTCGCTGTGTCGTCTGCAAATGCTTTCAATTTGGACCAGTCTATAATATTGTTGTTTTGTTTGAATGGTGTTTTACGCCACTTTCAACAGTATTTCAGTCATATCACGGCGACAGTTCACATATTCATGTTTCCTGGGTTTCACCAGTACTAGGCTAGGATAATATTGTTGTTTGGTAAAGAGTTATAGGTCCAACTGTATTCTTTTCGATAGATTTGTGACTTTGATTAATTTGATTTGTATACTCTTGTAGTGTATTGTTGCCTTTCAAGTTTTTGTGGTTGTAACTCTTTTATAAACAGCAACATTTGAGACTTGTCAAAATTGAAGGCAACAAGAGAAAATAGAGATTTCCTATGTCCAAGGTCCATCTGTTAGTAGTTTCTTGTGAGCTCAACTCCCCCTACAGTTTCCATCAGAATGAGTTCAAAGTTATTACAATGAATCCCTATGGTGTGTTGTTGTGCATGTGACTCTCTACATTTGGATCACTTCAGGCATTCTAGAGTTATTGCCCTTTGTCATACTTAAATTTCGTCAGGAGCACAACTCAAAAAGAATTAGAGGTGAACACATGATACTTCCTAGGTGGATAGATCTTATCAAAGAGAAGTGCAGTGCCTAGAAACATAACTTGATTTCATGATTTAGGAGTTATTACCCTTTGTTAATCCTCTGACTTAAATTTTCTCTCGTGCTGAACTTAAAAACTACATGAGACATAAAGCTAAAACTTCACAGGTTGAAATATGGAATTAACATATGACAAAATTTTAGACTGGACCACATTGAAAGCACTTGCCATGACAACATAAACGTATATAAAGAATTGAACCTTGTTTCCAGCAGGTTAGAAAACATTGTGGGAAAAGGAGAAAATGCAGGTTACCAGCATTTTCTCCTTTTCCCACCATGTTTTCAGAAGGCTCTCATCTCAGGGTCGTAAAAACTAGGGATTGTTTGGTAAAGGGTTAAGGAGAAATACAGTGTACAATAATCATAACTTTCAGCCTCATAATTTAGGAGTTATTGCCTTAGTTATTTTTGATAGTTAATTTTGTCAGGAGCATAACTCAAAACTTATTAGATTTGTAAACATGATACATGTACTTCATAGGTGGATAGATCTGACCAAGGAGAGGTGCATTGGATTGGAAACAACTTTTGATTTCATAACTTGAGAGTTATTGTCCTTTTTTTTTTTTACTCAATTTTTGTCTGGTGCATAACTCATAACTTAAAAATTGTATGAGATATAAATTGGAAACTTCACAGGTAGATAGATCACATTAAGGAGATGTGCAGTGTGTTAGAGCTATAACTTTTAACCCCATAGTTTAGGAGTTATTGCCCTTTCATTTTTTCTTTCTTAAATTTTGTCAGGAGCATAACTCAAAAACTATTAGAGGTGTAAACATGAAACTTCACAGGTGCATAGATCAAATTGAGGAGAAGCGCAGGGTAGTCAAGAACAAATTATTTCATGATCTCAATTGTAATCCCTAACTCTCCAGTGTCTTGTTCTTTCATAGAATTGCATCCTTTAACCCATTTCAGTGACAAGACCTTTCAGGCATATAATAATTATGTGCCACTCCGCAAAGTTTTTGTTTTAGGATTTTGTAACTGTTTCATACAGACTGCTAGTTGTAACATCTTAATAATTACCAGCTTTTTTATCACAATACAGTGTATGTTACTTGTGGGAAAGGAAGGCTGATGAAATGACAAATTGATACTATCATCGGAACAAGTACAAAATCTGATACAAAATTTTATTGGTCGATGCGTCACTTGAACTAAAAATGCAGCAAGTTTAAATATATGCAGTGACGAGGGTTGTATTATATGCCATATCAAGTACAATATCAGGATAACAGTTGAACATAAGTAGCTTAGGGAGGTTCAATATTTGAGCAACCGTTTGCATGGACAGAAGTGTTTAAATAGATAGATAATGGAACATGAGAGGGCCATGGTAATAATGTGTACAGCAGTAAATTTTCAAAGGAGTGCCTTTAGTCATACTAATGGTACATGTCAGAGTTAGATTATCACACGTGTTTGAAGTTTTCTGCAGAATATTGTATCATTGATTTGAGAAAATGTTTACAATGATCTTGAGGAA
The DNA here is from genome assembly GCA_943736015.1 of Tridacna crocea. Lineage (NCBI taxonomy): Eukaryota > Metazoa > Mollusca > Bivalvia > Cardiida > Cardiidae > Tridacna > Tridacna crocea. Next base: position 42,063,748 of record OX031065.1, read on the forward strand.
TTAGTTGTCAAGGTCACATGATTACCTTCTGGTAACAAATGTTTCTTCAATGAGTCTCACTGAAAATTTGATGAACAGAACTACATTATACAATTTGAATTTTGTAGTTCTTTTTGGCCATTTTGTAGTCTTCTCCTAAGTTGAAATGGGCATTGAATTGAACTAATTTCGGCAAACGTCTCTTCAAAATATGTAAAACAAATTGTTTATGGAATAGTCTGTGGCAAGTAAAAGTCTTATTAAAACATAATGGAATATATTCTCTTTTTTTGAACATTGAACAAAAAGAAAAAATGTGAATTGCTAACTAAAAATAAAAAGTAGACATCTGCCAACTTCTGTAAGGAGTGTAAGCTATTGCTTTATGTTGAGATGTCTGATAAACATGTAAGCACTGGTACGTATCAGAGGAAAATTGTTATATGAGTTGGACATGCTTTAAATAAACCCCTGCTATGATCAAGATTCCGTTTTTCCTAGATGTAGAACTAAAGCATTGTTGTATTTCAGTACTTTCAGTACTTTGATTTTACTTTTACCCTATCAACTCTTTCTGGGTTTAATTCTGATTATGGGTGATTTATAATCTGCCTCAGCCAATCGCAAATCTAGCCTTTGTATTGAGACTGCAAGCAATATTAAACCTGTACCACACTGTTGCACTTGGTAACCATGGGAAAAGAAACGTGTGACAACATTTTTAAAAGGATGTTTTCTATCCTATGTATATCCAGTTACAACATTTGAGCCACATATAATTTTTTGTTTGCAAATTGTTAGAATTTGGACAAGTCTAATTTTACCTAGGCTCACTTGAAAGGTTAAGCAATGGTTTAAACTTGCCAATGTTTAGAAGGTTTAAAATGATGAGAGGACCATAGTGCAAGAAATTTGAATAGATTCAAAATATGGTGGATGGGTATGAATAATGAAAAGTTACATGTCATTCATTTGACATTATTGTTCAAGCCAAAAGAAAAGGCATGGGTCCAAGTTACAAAACCCAATACACATGAAAGTATGGAGTCTTTCTTTTAGAAGAATAGAGGTGAATTAACACATTCATATTGGGCTCACATTTCACTTTCATTATGTTGACATTGCTAATTTACCAATTTCCTCCATGGACCATTTATCTCTTAACCAAACAATTCCTAAAGTATGTTAACAACCCTGAGGGAGAAGCTTTTCAAAACATTTTGAGAAAAAGAAAATGTCAGTGACCAGCATTTTCTTCTTTCCTAACAATGTTGCATTCCTGTCAAAGACCTGGGACCTATCACAATTTGTGGCCTGCATTGTTTTGCAATACAGACAAAGAAAAAGAAAGTACTGGTAGTCTGGAATAATACACAATCCTTTTAACCTTTTACTAAACAATCCCTGGTTTTTACGAACCAGGTGGTGAAACCTTCTGAAAACATTGTGGGAAAAGAAGAAAATGCTGGTAACCCAGCATTTTCTTCTTTTCCAACAATGTTTTGTACTCTTCTAAAGTCAGGTTTCAATTTTTCAGTCACGTTTTGTTGTATGCAAATGCTTTTCATTTAGACAAGCCTAAAATTTTGTCATTTGCAGACGAAAATATAACCATAACTCAGAAATTGAAATTTGTCCTAGGAGGGTAGAAGAGCACAATGTGGGAAAGGGAGAAAATGTTGGTTACCAGTATTTGTTTGTATTTGTAGAAGCATTTGTTTGTACTACGCTGTTTAAAATTATCATCACCCTGACCATACTGTAGAAAAGCAGTCATGGTACGCAAAGTATGTGGTGCATTATAGCATTAGTATCGAAAAACCATGATACAACGAAAACCACAGCCAGACCTCCAGAAAAAGGGAGTGATTTTGATTTCGAAATTGAAAACATTAATCATTCTTCACTTAATCCTATGTTGTGAGTGTTCATTAGAATCGTCTTGCTGAGAGGATTCTTATGAGTACCCACAGCACAGGGTTTGCAAGAGAAACAATGGATTTAGAATACAATCACTCCCTCTCATCTGGAGCTCGGCCACAGCTACTTACAAACATACAAAACAAACTGAAGCTCAAGTTAGTTTTGTTTCTTGTCTACTTGCAGCAAAAGTTAAAGGAGGAGAGAGAGGCAAAGCGACAACATCTTGATGAAAGACACAGGTACATTTTACAAACAGTTGCTGACAGCTTGGGGCTTGAACTCTCAGAAGTCGAGGATGCAATACTGGAAGGCAGTCAGGTATGTGAATTTGTTTGAATTTGAAAATTTATTAACTCTATCAAGAAATAAATGGTACCTTTGTCAAAACTGGCAGCTTTTGCAGGTGACAAAATCAAGAATGGTTCTTCTTGCCAGTATCTAATATAGCACTAGGAGAAATTGCTGGCAATCAACAATTTCATTTTGTCACAGTGTTTTCCCATATGTTTAATAATTATGCATTAAATTTAATTCAGCTTGATTTCCCTTCTTAACTCTGGTAAATGACAGATTTATAGATTGGTGCAAATTGACAGCATTTGCAGATGACAGTGACTGAAAATTTGAAATTCGGTTGGGAAGGGTAGAAAACATTGTGGATAAAATGGAGAAAATGCTGGTTACCAGCGTTTTCTCCTTTTCCCACAATGTTTTCTAAAGGCTTCTTTCTCGGGGTCATTAAAAGTTGGTATTGTGTGGTAAAGTGTTAAACAAGGACTATTCTAAGTTTCTCTGATGCAAACTTATGCCAGGGACTAATTATTTAAGCTAACTTATACACTCCTGCCATAAACCCCCTTTGAAAAAATGATGTTGTAAGATGCGTATGCTTACTACAGACTACTTTTCCCTAATTTTTTCTACAGCTTTTCATAGAGCTTTTTTATTTTGATTTGTATTGTCATAGCCCTATACCTCATAAGCTCTGTCACTCCCTTTTAGCTCACCTGAGCACAACATGCTCAAGGGGAGCTTTTAGGATCACCTGGTGTCCGTCATGTGTCGTGTGTCATGTGTCGTCTACAATTCTTTAAACAGCAACTCCTCCTAAATGGCTGAGCCAATTTGAACCAAACTTGGCTGGATTGTTTCTTAGGAGGTCCTCTTTAAAACTTGTTCACAGAATTTGATTTTGTCAAAAATTCTGGTTGCCATGGTAACCAAATGGAATTTTCTAAGAAATTCTTTAAAAACCTTCTTTTCTGAAGATTTTAAAATAATTTCACAGGGATGTGCCTTGGGTGAACCTTTTCAAAATTTGTTCGCGAAATTTCAAGAAACATGGCTCTGGTGAAGGGGGGCTACTTGCTCTTTATAGAAATGAAAAAATTCTTAAAAATTCTACTTCTCTCAGGGCCAAACTGCTGGTCAAGATTTTGAAAAAAATTCTCAGGGATATTCCTTGGGTGACTCTTTTCAAAAATTGTTTGTTAAATTTTGATTCATCAAGAAACATGGCTCTGGTGAATGGGGGATACTTTCACTTAATACAGAAATGAAGAAATTCTTGAAAATTCTTCTTCTCTTAAATGGCATGTCAGATTTTAAAATAATTTCACAGAGATGTTCCTTGGGTGACCCTTTTCAAAAATGTTTCCGAAATTTTGATCCATTAAGAAACATGGCTCTAGTAAATGGGGGCTACTCGCACTATATGGAAATGAAGAAATTCTTGAAAATTGTTCTTCTCTAAAACCACTGGTCAGATTTTAAAATAATTTCACAGCAATGTTTGTAGGTTGACCCTTTTAAAAACTGTTCATTAAATTTTGACCTGTCAAGAAACATTGCTCTGGTGAATGGGGGCTACTTGCACTATACAGACATGAAGATATTATTGAAAATTCTTCTTCTCTGAAATGGCTTGTCAGATTTTAAAATAATTTCACAGAAATGTTATTTTTTTTTACCCTTTTAAAAAATTGTATGCTAAATTTTGATCCATTGAGAAACATGGCTCTGGTGAATGGGGGCTACTTGCACTATACAGAAATAAAGAAATTCTTAAAAATTATTCTTTTCTGAAACTGATGGTCAGATTTTGAAATTACTTTTACAGGTGACCTTTTGAAAATTGCTGAGGAAAATAATAATTTTGTTTTCAATGTTTCAATACCTCAAAAAAAAAAGGCTATGGTCCTCTCAAAAATTCAGGTGAGCGATCCAGGGCTATCTTGGCCCTCTTGTTTTAATCAGACTGGTTATTAACTTTTGAAAATGGAAACACAGGTCAGAAGCCGTCAAATAATTTTTTAACAGTTATGTCCCCTTTTTCTTTAGGAAGTACAATTACTTTAAATCAAATCTGCCCTATCTATTTTTAAAAGCAACAAAGATAATCTACAAGAGTGATAGCCAGTGTGGTTTATTCGTTGCGCCTTGTATCTCACAATGTAGTTTATTGAAAGTTAAACCATGATAGAATAGATTATTTTGATTCTAATATGACCAACTCTTAATCAAAGGAAAACAATTTCATACTAAGAGTGAAAACATGGATGCAGATGCTGATTATATTCCATTTAACACCATACTTTATATAGAATTACCCTATAGAGAATGACATCACTTAATACAGAATGACATAGATTTTACCACAATTTCGTTGCACTGTGTTTAAAGAGCCAAATTTGCATGTCATGTTAGAGTGTTTCTTTGAACACAGAGCTTGTAATTCAGGAATTTTTTCCAAGCCCTGGCTAAAACTTTCATGATTCACAATCACTTACCATACATAGATTTTTTTCTTATTATTAGTTCACCTGAGCACAAAGTGCTAATGATGAGCTTTTGTGATTGCCCAATGTCCGGCGTCCGTCATGCGTCGTCCGTCGTGTATCGTCCTAAAGCAACATCTTCTCCTCCTAAACCACTGGGCCAATCTTGATGAAACTTGGCAGGGAAGTTCCTTGGGTGAAGCTCTAACAAAGTTGTTCAAAAGATTGAATTCCATCCATAATTCTGGTTGCCATGGCAGCCAAAAGGAAAAAAATTGCAAAATCTTTGAAAATCTACTACTGCGAGACTCGAAGGCGTAGAGCTTTGAAATTTGGAATGTAGCATCTCCTAGTGGACCTCTACAAAGATTGTTCATATGATACCCCTGGGGTCAAAATTGGCCCCCCGAGGTCACAAGTTTGAAACATAGGAACAAAGAAGGAAAACTTTACAAACTAGAAGATGCAGAGCTTTGATATTTGGTATGTAGCATCTCCTAGTGGACCTCTACCAAGATTGTTCATATAATGTCCCTGGGGTCAAAACTTACCTTGTGCCTAGGGTCCCAAGTTCGAAACATAGGAACAAAGATAAAAACTTTAAAATTCTTCTTCTATGAAACTAGAAGGTGTAGAGCTTTGATATTTGGTATGTATAGCATCTCTTAGTGGACTTCTACAAAGTCTCTTCATGCTATACCCATGGGGTCAAAACTTGCCCTGCCCCAGAGGTCACAAGTTCAAAACATAGGAACAAAGAAGGAAATTCTACTTCTCTGAAACTAGACGGTGTAGATCTTTGATATTTTGTAAGTAGCATCTCCTTGTGGACCTCTACCAAGTTTTCTCTTAGGATACCCCTGGTGTCCAAACTGGCCCCAACCCCGGGGGCCACAAGTTTGACTTTACAGGTTAGTACTCAGGTGAGCAATATAGGACCATCATGGTCCTCTTGTTTATCTTATAGATTGAAACAATGGACTTATTTCTGGATCCAAAAGGGAAAGCAGGAACCAACCAGCTGATGTTCTTCTTCCAGGAACCAGAGGACAAAGAACACCATGGTAAGATGTTGTGACTGTGGTCATTGTATTGGAAGTCTAACACTTTCACTACGGAATTGATAAATTGCATTGTCTCAAAGGCTAAATATACCTTGCCTCTGCAAGATCACAAAACAGTTCTCTAATAACCTAGAATGTAGCAGTGGACAGTGCAGATCAGAGATCAGACTGCACATTCTGTGCAGTCTGATCTCTGATCTGCACTGTCCAAAAAAAGCTCCTGGTGTAGTCTATGGTTGGAAAGAGTGAAAAGATTGATTTTGAAATTGGAGTGACTGGTACGTTTACTGACTTTACAGAAAGGGAGATAGCATGTATCTACAGAAAATATTGACACAGGTCAGCCTTCACAGTCTGCGCCACTGACTCTCGTTGAAACTTCCTTTTGATCAATTTTCTGCATGTCAAAATGCCAGTCTACCACATATTTAATTTGAGTGTCGGATAAAATCGATTTTATGAATCCAGATTTTGTGATGAGTTGCTTGATGCACTGTATCATAGAACCTCCTTTTTGCCGCCGTGCCACTCGTTTTATTTTGAACATTCTTAAGATGGCATATTTCATGATTCGAGAACATTGGTCAAATAAGTTCACTTCTCACAAATTATATGAAGATATAATTTACAGATATGACTTTGTGTACACTTTTACATAAATACATGTACTTTGAAAAACTTGTATAACTGTTCCTCAGTCCTGTTCTTTTCTGTGTTATGAGACTGACATGCACTGTGATATTTTTTTGCTATTCTCCTATCGTTAATGAGATGTGAGGCACTAGATTTGAAATATAAGCATGTTTGCTTTATGTTTTGAATAAATGCCCCATAATTACAATTGAATGTGAGACAAAAAAAAACAGTTACTTCCCTTGATATTTCTCATTACCCCCGAATATTTTGCTTCCTTCCCATCAGTGTGTGAAATTTGATTTTCAAAAATTATGAAGACCTCATCTATACATCATGAGTCAAATTATGATAATCACAACATCTCTTGGTAAAGCTATCATAAAAACAAAGGATATCAAATAAAAGGACTCAAATACAGTTTGGTTACCTTCCTATTTACCCATCAAGGGAGGTAATTTGAATTTCAGTTTTTTTTCTCGTATTGACAAATACTGCTTTAGTAAGTAAACAGTTTCGTACAGTGTCTATTATTGGTCAAGGCACTGTGACACAAAGTTGATATCTAAATAAGGATAAAGGGAAAAGTGTAGAATCTATAGCTGTGCTGTAATCAGGATTACACATAGTTGAAGTAGCAGATCAATTAGATTGGACAAAATTCCATTCCAAAATTTAAAGTTTAAAAGTCATTATCCTGTGTTTCAATTTCACATTTGTTCATAGGTTCAATCTTATTTCTTTGCAATATTTAGTCCAAATCTGGTTAGAGGGGTCTTATTCAGGTACAACATCATTGTAAAATATTTTGTTCTGTAGACAGTTAACTTCCAGTTTCATATCCTCTTACATAGAGAATCAGTTATTTTTCTCCGTGTGATCTTTTGTATCTGAATTTAGTGATCCGTTGGCTGCACCATGTTCATTCCTTCTTTGTTTTTGTACATGTAGATAACTCTGCTACAATCCTTTTATACCACTTCTTTTATTTGTTAGAACTGCGCTATAAGTATGGAATTAATCTAAGAATTACTCGTGAAGCAATGGAGATTATTCTTCAGTACATACATCCTGAAGCTTCAAACAATCCCTGGTTTTTACATCCCTGAGATAGAAGCCTATTGAAAACATTGTTGGAAGAGGAGAAAATGCTGGTAACCAGCATTTTCTCCTTTCTCACAATGTTTTCTACCCTCAGCTGGAAACAAGTTTCAATTTTTGAGTTACGTTTAATTTTGTCCTGTGCAAGGGCTTTCTATTTGGACCAGTCTTAAATTTGGTTGTTTGGTAAAGAGTTAAATGCTGACTTGAAATAGAAAGTTTTTTTGAAAATATATCGAAAAAATATATTGAAACAAAAATGTTGATTACCAGCATTTTTACCTATTCCTACAATGTTTTCGACCCAGTTATAGATAGAAAACTGGAAAACATTGTGGGAAAAAGAAGAAAATGCCAGTTTCCAGCATTTTCTCCCTTTCCCAAACAATGTTTTCAGAATTCTTCATGGTTGTCATTGTTATAGGGTAAATTGTTGTTATATGTGCTACATGTTAGAATTATGTCTCACCCCGGCAGGGCTTGGAGACATATTCTTTTTTCCCTATGGGTCTGTCCATCCGTCTGTTTGTCTGCCTGCCACAAATCATGTCTGCTTTATATCTCAAAAGCCTTTTAAGATATTTTGATAACACTAAACACATTCATAAAGCACCATGAGACGAGGTGTCATGCGCCAGAGCCTCGACTCTGGCTTGTATATTTCACGAGTTATTTCCCTTTCATTTTTTTCCGTCATAAATTGTGTTCACTCTATTACTTGAAAACATTTTGAAATATTTTGATTAAACTTCACACATTTGTAAAGCAACATGATACAAAGTATCATGCTGAGAAATGATAACTCTGGCTTGTGTAGTTTTTTGAGTTATTCCCTTTTGATTATTTTCCATCACAAATCGTCTGCGCTATAACTAGAAAACCCTTTAAGATATTTTGATAAAACTTCACCGATTTGTAGATCACCATGAGATGAAGTGTCATGTACAAGAACCATAATTCTGGCTTGTATGTTTTTCCAGTCATCTTTTTCCCTACTGTTTTTATGTACTTCTTCCTGTCTGCTCTATAATTAAAAAAAAATTATGAGAGAAAAATGGCACTTATTTCAAATTCACTTAGAAATTTCCCAAGTCACATATCAGCCTTTCTGACACCAAGAAGGAGGGAGACATCTGCTTTTTATTGAAAGAAACAAGTGTTAGTTCATTCCAATGTTGTCTTTGCTATTTTTCACAGCACTGTTTTTATCTGAGGACATGTATAAATAAAAATTGTGTGAAAAAAGACAAAACCTTTCAATCTGTTATCCCTTTACCACGTAACCCTGAGAGTTAAAGTTTTGAGGAAGTAGGCTTTTCAATTCATTGAGGGAAAAGGAGACAATGGTGGTAACGAACAATTTGTCTTTTTAATACTTGACTGAATGACAAGATTTTAGACTTGTCAAACTTGAAAACATTTGCAGACAACAAAATAAATGTGATTCAAAAATTGAAACTTGACTAATGAAGAGTAGAAAATATTGTGCGAAAAGGAGAAAAATACTTTTTCCCCTTTTGCCATAATTTTATCAGAAGGCTTCTTCCTCAGGGTCGTATAAACCAGGGATTGTGTGGTGAAGAGTTAAATGTGTTCTACCCTATAAAAGACAAAAATCAAATGTCCGGCTACATTGAATTTGTTGTCTACAAATACTTTGAATTTGGACAAGTCTGAAATGTTGTAACATAGTAGAGAGTTCACTCTATCGTAGGTTATCTTCTGAATGGGTCGTAAACATTGCTGGAAAAGGAGAAAATGCTATACACATAGTTAACACTTTACCACACAATCCCGACTTTTAACGACCCTGAGAAAGAAGACTTTTGAAAACATTGTAGGAAAAGGAGAAAATGCTGGTAACCAGCATTTTCTCCTTTTCCCACAATGTTTTCTACCCTGCTGGAAACAAATTTCATTTTTTGAGTTTCATTTATTTTGTCATCTGCAAATGCTTTCAATTTGGACCAGTCTAAAATTTTGTTGTTTGGTAAAGAGTTAAGGGTAAACACAAAGATTTTGGAGGCCAGGGGAAATTGAAGCAGTCTTGCCTCAGTGTTATACAGCACTCTACTTGTAGCTCTTTTCTGACTATATCTACATCACACTATATAGATATACCATCACATTCCTTCTTTCAGCAGTTGGATTCAGAATAAGCCCACCAGAAAAAGCTGATGATCGTCGCAAAAGTAATCCTTGTATGAAATTAATTTGTCACAATATATACTTGATTCACCTTCTTTATTAATTTTACTTTTTCATTCATTTTGTCATTTTTTTCTGATATATCAATCAACATTTTGTGAGACTTTGATTTAGATTTCTTGTGAAGGAAACAAAAATCAAGTGCGGCAAACATTTATGTTACAAGTATTGTGATTTGCTTTCTTTTTTTTTCCAGTTTTGCATTAAGTAATAACTAATCTATTTAAAAACCTTGTATGGATCCTATCATAGGTCAGACATTGCAGATTTAATTTGTAAGTATAGGCAAATTCAACATTTAATTACTGGAAACTCCAACATTTAGGTTACTAGTACATGTATCATGTAAATTGGACATGCAGCATCTAGTTTTCGTAAATTCTAAATATCTACACACATTGTTTTATGTTCAGAGTTTGAAAGAAAATTAATTACAAACTTACAGGATGTATTTTGCTCAATTCAACTTAGGTAAGTTAAGTGTTGATATATCAGAAAATGACATTATGTCTCTTTGTAACAGCATGTATATTTCAAAGCATGTATTTAATCTTAATCATTGTGACTAATATTAATTTTAGACTGTTTCCAAAAATTCCCTCTGACAGACATGCTCTTTATTCAGTTCAGATCAATGAGTATTTACCAGGCAGTTTATATCTGGCTTACTGTATATGACTAGATCAAGTTAGTCACATTGACTCCAAAAAACATTGAACTCTTTACCACACAATCCCAACTTTTAACGACCTTGAGAAAAAAATCATATGAAAACATCGTAGGGACAGGAGAAGATGCTGGTCGCCAGCATTTTCTCCTTTTTTCAGAAGTATTTTCTACCATTCCCAAAACAGTTTTCAGTTTTTGAGCCATGTTTATTATGTCAATGCTTTCAATTTGGATAAGTCTACAATTTTGTCATTTGATAAAGAGTTAAATGAAAAAAAAAAGATAAACTTACCATATGTCCATCCTGTGAGGGGTCAAAATTATGTGATGGCATGCAACAATAGTATCTTCATAAATTAGGTCTACATTAGGTCTTACTGTTTTAGAACCCTTACTGATTACAGTTCAATATTTCAATAATTGTGTCCCATTAAAGGCTCACTATTGGCCAAAGGCAAACAATGAGTCTAATGATATGTTACGGTGGAATCTATAAAAGAGCCGTAGTTGGGGCTGGCAGAAAAATGTATTACCGGTATTAACTATTTACTAAAACGACAAAATTTTAGACTAGTCCAAATTGAAAGCATTTGTTTACAACAAATTAATGTTCTTAAAGTGGATTTATTTTTCGGTTGTGTAGAAAATGTGGGAAAAGGAGAAAATGCTTGTTACCAGCATTTTCTCCTTTTCCCACAAAGTTTTGAAAGACTTCTTTTCCAGAGGCATCAACAGTATGGATTGTGTGATAATGGGTTAAACTTTAAACAAAAGTTAATAACTTTAGAACTGACAGTATACATTTTTCTGCCAGCAGTACGTAGAGATACATGTACATATTGCATTTATTTTTTCAGTTTTTGTTTTACTCCTGCTTTTTCTATTGCTTTTACTTAAATTTTGTCATTATGATATAACTATTTAGCCATTTCTTAAAAATAACTACTATGATTATATTGCTTTTGAGTAGTTAAGCTTTTTAGCTCACCTGAGCACAACATGCTCAAGGGAGTTTTTAGGATCACCTGGTGTCCTTCGTCTGTCATGTATCAGTGAAATTAACTGCTATGATTATATTGCTTTTGAGCAGTTAGTCTTTCTAGCTCACCTGAGCACAACATGCTGAAGGGGAGCTTTTAGCATCACCCGTTGTCCTTCATCTGTCATGCGTCAGTGCATCCTGTGTCAGTGCGTTGTGTGTCAGTGCATCATGCATCAGTGCGTCATGTGTCATCAACAATTATTTAAACATCAACTCCTCCTAAACCGCTGGGCCAATTTGGAACAAACATGGATGGAATGTTCCTTGGGAGGTCCTCTTTAAAAATTGTTCACAGAATTTGATTCTATTTGGTTGCCATGGCAACCAAATGGAATTTTCTAGGAATTTCTTTAAACATCTTCCCCTCTGAAACCACCAGTAGGATTTTGAAATAATGTTCCTTGGGTGACCCTTTTCAAAAATTTTTCGTGAAATTTTGATCCATCAAGAAACGTGGCTCTGGTGAATGGGGCTACTTGCACTATACAGAAATTATGGAATTCTTAAAAATTCTTCTTCTCTGAAACCGCTGGTCAGATTTTGGAATACTTTCACAGAGATGCTCTTTGGGTGACCCTTTTCAAAAAGTGTTCATGAAATTGTGATCCGTCAAGAAACATTATTCTGGTGAATCATCATGGGGGCTAAGTTGCATTATACGGAAATGAAGAAATTTTTAAAAATTCTTCTACTCTGAAGCGGCAGGTCAGATTCTGAAATTATTTTGCAGAGATGTTCTTTAGATGACACTTTCCAGAAACTATTCGCGAAACTTTGATCCGTCGAGAAACACGGCTCTAGTGAATGGGGGCTACTTGCACTATACTGAAATAAAGGAATTCGTAAAAATTCTTCTCCTCTGAAATAGCTGATCAGATTTTGAAATAATTTCATAGAAATGTTTCTTTGGTGACCCTTTTCAAAATCTATTTGTAAAATACTGATTTGTCAAGAAATGTGGCTCTGATGAATGGGGCCTACTTGCACTACATGGCCATGAAGAAATTCTTAAAAATTCTTCTCAGAAACGGCAGATCAGATTTTGAAAAAATTTGTTGTCATTAGGTCCTCTCAAAAATTCAGGTGAGCGATCCAGGGCCAACTTGGCCCTCTTGTTAGAATATTTGAAAAGTGTCTTGTGTCACTATCCGTAGTATCAAGTGAGGTCATGATGTGAACATAGATGTGGTTAGCATCTGCCAAAACTAAAATGCCCAAAGCAATTACTTTCATCTTTTCCCACGATGTTTTCCACCCTTCTAAGAAAAGTTCTATTTTTGAGTTATATTTATTTTGTCTTGTGCAAATGCTTCCAATCTACAATTTTGTTATTTTAAAAAAGACTTTAAAAAGTTCTATACCAAAACCTGAATTGGGGAATGTAGTTATTTTGTTCTTAACCAGACACTTCTAATATGTACCTACATGATAGAGCTGAGAAAAGAAATACGTCTGTTTGTAGTCATTAAGGCTGGTTGCAATTATTCAGGTAGAATTTAGAAGCTGAAACGTTGGATAAAATATGAAATGTTGTTAAACATGTTGTTTTTTGTTTAATACTTACTTATTTGGTAGAATTTAGGTATTTCTCACACTTTTTGGAAAAGCTGCTGACAAAATCTGAAATTAGCTAAAGGTATTGAAAAAGTGTATTGAGGAGCCGCTATCAACTCTTTACCAAACGACAAAATTATAGACTGGTCCTAATTGAAATTTGTAGACCTCAAAATTAATGTGACTGAAAAATTGAAATTTGATTCGGGAAGGCTTCTTTCTAAGGGTCATTAAAAGTCGGGATTGTGTGGTAAAGAGTTTAACACATCTTGAGCTATCTACCTAACATTGCATAATTAACTTTTTTACCAATGGCAAAATTTTAGGCTTGCCCAAATTGAAAGTACTTGCAGACGACAGTATAAATGTAACTTAAGAATAGAAATCTGTTTTGTGAGAGTAGAAAACATTGTGGGAAAAGGAGAAAATGCTGGTTACCAGCATTTTCTCCTTTTCTCACAATGTTTTCAAAAACCTCTAAGTGTCTATTAAAGTTGGGATTGTGTGGTAAAGAGTTAACACTATACTACAAAATCCGGATGTTAACAACCCTGAGAAAGAGGCCTTTTTTGAAAACATTGTAGGAAAAGGAGAAAATGCTGGTAACCAGCATCTTCTCCTTTTAGCTCAATGTGTTTTATTCTTCCCAAATCAAATTTCAATTTTTCATTCTCATCTATTCGGTCTTCTACAAAATTTGCTTTCGATTCTGACTTACCTGAAATGTTGTCATTTGGTAAAGGGTTAAGTATACAAGAATTGATAGTAAATGACATCAGTGGCCAATTTAAATCTACAAAACTTTTTACTGACATAGAGAATATAGATTGGAGATAACATTACACCTTCTGTACAGTCTGATCTTGATCTCTGCTCTTTTGAAAAACACTGTCTCATTGTATTACTTATCAAAAATTTTACAGGTAAAGTTAGAATGTAGACTTTAATCTTTTACAAACTAACCCTATGTTTTTACGACTTAGAGTTGAGGCTTTTGAAAATTGGTTTAAAAAGGTAGAAATGCAAGTCATGATATCCTTATCCTTTTACCACACTATTACGTCTTTTGACAACCCTTGGAAAGAAGACTTTTGAAAACGTTGGAAAAGGAGAAAATGCTGGTAGCCAGCATTTTCTCCTTTTCCCACGTTTTCTATCCTATTACTAAACAATAGCAGCGTTTCAGCCACATTGATTTGTCGTCTGCAAATGCTTTGAATTTGGACGGAGCTAAAATTTTGTCGTCTGGTAAAGGGTTAAATGCTTTGTACCTGTTTAAAGATTAATTTAATCATTTGCGCAACTGTTATAATCACAGTCATATTCAAAATTCTTTCAACATGAATTGGTTTAAATTTTGTTGTCTCATATAAGAAGTTATAGCATAGGGCCTATAAATTGTTTACTCTATACAAGATGGTTTTAAAATTTCAATAAATGCCAATCTTTTTTAGATAAGAAAGAAATAGGTCAAGTATTTTCGTATTGATCAAGTATTCTAGTATTGATCATTGATATGTACAGAAATGGAGAGCAATTTTAAGTACATAGAGATTGCATTAAAATTTGTTTCCTATTATGAATAAGAGGACTTAATACTTTTTACCGTACAATCTTTCATTGTTAGCTCACCTGAGCACCAAATGCACTGGGTGAGCTATTGTGATCGGTCCGTCCATCTGTTAACAATGTCTTTAAAAATCATCTCCTCCAAAACCAGACGGCTAATCTTGATAAAACGTGGCAGGAATGTTCCTTGGATGAAGCTCTACAAAAACAGTTAAAAGAATTTAATTCCATCAAAAACTCTGGTTGCCATGGCAATAAAATGGATGAAAATGGAAAAAATCTTTAAAAATCTTCTTGTGACAAACCATAAGGCAGAGAGCATTCATATTTTGTCTGAAGCTTCGTTGGGTGACCCCTTACCAAAATTGTTAAAATTATTCCCCTGGGGTCATATTTGGGCTTTGCCCGAGCGCACCCTATTCTACATAGAAATAAAGAAGGAAATCTTTAAAAAATCTTCTGACAAACCATAATGGCTAGAGCATTCATATATGGTATGTAGCATTATCTGATGATCCTCTACCAAAATTATTAAAATTATCCCTCTGCGGTCATATTTGGGCTCTGCCTGGGCACACCCTATTTTACACAGAAACAAAGAAAGAAATCTTTTAAAATCTACTTGTGACAAACCATAAGGGCTAGAGGATTCATATTTTGCATGCAACATCATCTAGGACCCTTTATAAAAATTGTTAAAATCATCCCCTTGGGGTCATATTTGGGCTCTATCCGGGCACACACTATTTTACATAGAATCATAGAAGGAAATCTTTTAAAATCTTAATGTGACAAACCATAATGGCTAGAGCATTCATATTTTGTATGTAGCATCATCTGGTGACCCTTTATGTGCTCTGGGTGAGTTATTCTGCAATTTGTTTCAATTTGGACAAGTCTAAAATTTTGTCGTCTGGTAATGGGTTAAACTACAAGTCAAAAAGGGAACAAGACACTGTGAAGAGAAAAATTGATGATAAGCAGCACTTTTTAGCTCCACTGGCCAAAGACAAAGAAGAAAATCTGTAAACATCTTTTGTGACAAACCCAGGGTATGCCTTATTTGAAAAGAATAGCCTGCCTGCCTGTGTGTGCCCTTGATAAACAATTATAAGTTGCAAATATACCCAGGTGAGCCATATAGGACCATCATGGTCCTCTTGTAATGGAAAAGGGCTTTTGAAAATATTGTTGGAAAAGGAGAAAATGCTGGTAACTAGCATTTTCTTTTTTTCCCAGTGTTTTTTACCCTATCAAAGACAGAAACTATCACTTGGAATATATTTATTTTGTTGTCTGTACATGCTTTCAATATGGTGAGATCAATCATTTTGTCATCTGGTAAAGGGTTGGGCTGTAATTAAACTAAAACACTGTTGAAAGTCAAAGAACACTGTAATCAAACAAAGATTTTTAATTTTAGACCCACCTGAAATATGTGGATATTAGCAAAAGTTTCGTAGAAGCAGTAATACTCCATATTTCTCAAAGTCTGTGAGAAAGTTATCCCATCTTTGAATATTAATACAAGTTATAAGCTGTAGCAATTTCATAAATTAAACAATTTCCTAAATATACAAGATGCACTTGTCTTATATGTTGCATTATAACCAAACATTGTAAGGAATTTTGACTTCCTTTGGGAGAAGCACATTATAAATGTAATTTCAGATGAATCGTTGCTCTTTAAAAAGGGGGCTTAACCCTTGACCAGATGAAAAAAAAAATTCAGCATTGTCTAAAATGAAAGCATTTGCAGACAGCACTTTCATTGTGGCTCAAAAGGTGCAACTTTTCTTTTATAAAGTGAAGAAAATTGTGGGAAAAGGAGAAAATGCTGGTTACCAGCATCTCCTTTTCTCTCAGTGTTTTCAAAAGACTTCATTCTCAGGGGTGTTAAAAGTCATTATTGTGTGGTAAAGGGTTAATGCATCTGCAAAATGTATTGATCCTGGTCAGCCTGCGCACTCTACACAGACTGACCTGGTGCAAATCTATTTTGTTTTAAATGAATTTTCTGCATGTCAAAGGACCAGCTTACCTCATGATACAGTGGCTTGTTATTCTATATGCTTTTTTAGCTCACCTGAGCACAACGTGCTCAAGGGGAGCTTTTAGGATCACCCGGCATCCGTCGTGCGTCGTGCCTCCTGCGTCAGTGCGTCGTCAACAATTCTTCAAACATCAACTCGTCCTAAACTGCTGGGCCAATTTGGACCAAACTTGGCTGGTCCTTGGGAGGTCCTCTTAAAAAAATGTTCACAGAATTTGATTCTGTCAAAAACTCTGGTTGCCATGGCAACGAAATGGAATTTTTTAGGAAATTCTTTAAAAATCTTCTTCTCTAAAATCGCTGGCCAGATTTTAAAATAATTTCACAGAGATGATCCGTCAAGAAACATGGCTCTGGTGAATGGGGGCTTCTTGCACTATACAGAAATTCTTTAAAATTCTTCTTCTCAGAAATCGCTGGTCAGATTTTGAAATAATTTCTCAAAGATGTTCCTTGGATGACCCTTTTCAAAAAGTTTTCGTGAAATTTTGATAGGTCAAGAAACCTGGCTCTGGTGAATAGGGGCTACTTGCACTATAGGGAAATGAAGAAATTCTTAAAAATTCTTCTTCTCTTGAACGGCTAGTCAGATTTTGAAATAATTTCACAGAGATGTTCCTTGGGTGACCCTTTTCAAAAATTGTTCGTGAAAATTTGATTCACCAAGAACAATGGCTCTGGTAAATGGGGGCTACTTGCACTATATAGGGCAATGAAGAAATTCTTAAAAATTCTTCTTCTCTGAAACAGCATGTCAGATTTTGGAAAATTTTCACAGAGATATTCCTTGGGTGACCATTTTCAAAAATTGTTTGTGAAAGTTTGATTTGTCGAGAAACATTGCTCTGGTGAATGGGGGCTACTTGCACTACATGTATATGGAAATGAAGAAATTCTTGAAAATTCTTCTTCCCTGCAACTGCTGGTCAGATTTTGAAATGACTTTTACAGGTGACCTTTTAAAAATTGCTTGTCAAAATGGTATTTTGTTTCCAGTGTTTCAATACCTTAAAAGAAAAAAGGCTATAGTCCTCTCAAAAATTCAGGTGAACGATCCAGGACCATTTTGGCCCTCTTGTTTTGATTCTTAGTTACATTGTGACTTGCTTGTTATGGTGCATTTAGCTCCCTTTTGCCAGAGAACAGCCCATATAATTTGTACTTCATTGCATGGTATTATGAACAACTAACTCTTTGTATTTTGTACCATAGAAACTCATGAAGTTAACTTCTATTATTTAAACAGTAGATCACCTGAAGACAGGCCCTCAGACAACACAGAAAACTCCAAGACAGCTGAAGCCAAAGGTGTTTGTGGCCAATGGATCAGAAGTTCCTCTCAAAGGAATGTGTCTGTTGTTTACAAAGAATGGGGACTCAAATGTAGTCATTACAGATCAGAACCTTACTAAGGTATGGGTATTGAATTTTCATTGAAATTCTATTGCTAGCATCCTATTGAATTTTGTAATTTGGGTTGCTATGTTAGTTGGTACCATATGAAGTTGTAACTATTGAACTACCTTTCAGTTACAGTGTTACTTGAAAAAATTGACCTGAAGTTGACCTTAAAGCAAAAAATAATTAGAGTGTGAAAATTTATATCATCAGGTACAATCAGATGGTATGAAAATTCTGTTAATGGTAAATGCCAGGTTTGATCCTTACTGTTGCAAAAGGTTCACATAGTTTCGCATGACACTAGGCAAACCTAAGTTTGGTCAATAATACAAGCATGTAATATATTGTAATAGAGGTCATTCATTTCATGTCAATTTGTTAAAGTAATACCATTCATTTGATTGGCTGGAGAAGAATGCATTGGCCAGTAAGAAGTATCCTGGCTTAGCCAAAGACCTAGTCATCTGGAGGATAGAACTAGGATTTAAATTTTAATGGTATTAGTGAATGTGACAAATGGGGAGTTGGAAATACTGCTGAACCATCCTGTCATTGACAAAAAAAATCATATGTAAACAAACACTTGAACCATAAGGGAATATTGGAGCCATGCTCCGTGAAAATTGGGATTAATACATTTGTAAAATGTATTGGCCATGAGGGGAATGGAAGAGGAGCCCATTTGAGGTTCCTTTTCAAAGTTTCTTTATTTATAACCCCGCAAAACGAATGTTTTCAGGGGTATACTGGAATCAGCCCGTCTGTCTGTGTGTTCGTACATGTGTCTGTCCATGTGTCCGTCTGTGTACAAAATACTAGTAATATGCCTGTTTCTGTCAAAGCATGGGCGGGGGTATTAAGTCACATTCAATGACAGCCCTAGTTTGTTTCAGTATTTATTAGCTGTGTAATAGTCTCTTAACCCTTTCCAAAACGACAAATTTTGGACTCATCCAAACTGAAAGAGTTTGCAGACGACAATTTTTGATTTTGAGAAAATGCCAGAAGTTCTCAAAAAGGGTAGAAAACACTGTGGGAAAAGGAGAAATTGCTTGTTATGAGCAATTTCTCCTTTTCCCACAGTGTTTTCAAAAGACTTTTACTGCAGACACGTAAAAATCAGGGCTTGTTTGGGAAAGGGTTAACAGACTGGACCACGGCATTGTGTGTTTCTGTGACAAAATGTTATTTCTTGACATGGTGCCGGTGGAGAGGGTATTCATCACCTTTAGTGATAGCTCTAGTTATTTTCTAAAGCAAAATGAAGTTATAAGTCATTCATTTGCAAGTAAGAATATTTTGCTAGTTAGTACATGTACCAATTTTATGTTTTATGGCCTCCTTTATTTGAATTATCCAGGAGATCAACTTTACAATTCTGGACACCAATGGTCAAGGAAAGAATGGCAGTGGACTTCTGTCTGCAGTAGAACATCTGCTATCCTCCATCTTCATTCCTGCCCTCAAAAGTCTGGACAAAGGATGGGGAGCGCTGGATACCAAAGCAGCAGCTCAGACCCGTTCTGACTTCTTGAATATGTTGGATTCCTTTGTTAGTGTGCTTGTTGGTAGGTGACATTTTAACATATTAGGTTTCAAAATTTGTCAAGTAATGACAGTTATTTTTTAATCTTGTAGAATGTTAAAAGATAGCACGATGAGTAAGTCATCCATAGGTTTTAATGAAGAGAACACTTTTCCAAAAAATTCTATGTTTATCCTTTACCAAACGACAACATTTTTGACTTGTCCAAATGGAAAGCATTTCCAGACGACGAAATGAAAGTGACTGAAAATTTGAAATTTGTTTTATAAAAGGTAGAAAACATTTTGGGAAAAGGAGAAAATGCTATTACCAGCATTTTCTCCTTTTCCCACAATGTTTTCTAAAGGCTTCTTTCTTACGGTTGTCAAAAGTAGGGATTGTGTGATAATGGGTTAAAGGACCCTCAAGAGAAAGGCTTAGGACTGCTTTTGGCTGTTGTGTTTCAACAGTGCAGACAGTGCTGATAAAAGATCAGACTGAATGTTCTTCATGGTCTGGTCTAGATCTACATTGACCACAAAGACAGTTAAAGGTGCTTTATAGGTTAATGGTAAAATATATATTTTATCTTTCAGGTGCTCAAGAAAGCTTGAATGAAAAGGTACAGTTAAAGCCCTGTGAGACATATGAGTTATCTCGGGTGCAGACCCCTGCTGATTATCAAGCCATTGCCAACAGTTCTGAGGCACTAGAAGGCATTGAAGCTTGTATGGAAGTATGGATCAAGCAGATTGAACAGGTTTGCTGATATCCTTTATTTATATGCCGGAAGGGTCATATTATGTTACGGCCTCAGTCAACCATCCATTTGCAAATTCCTGTACGCTCAACTCTTACAGTTTCCATTGGAATAAGTTCCAACTTAGCACAATGAATCTCTATGGTGTGTAGTTTTGCATGTGCTTGTTTACATTTGGATTGCTTCAGGCATTCTAGATTTATTTGTTATTTTCATACTTAAATTTTGTCGGGAGCATATCTCAAAAAGTTTTAGAGGTGTATTCTAGATTTATTTGTTATTTTGATACTTAAATTTTGTCGGGAGCATAAGTGAAAAAGTATTAGAGGTGAACGCATGATACTTCATAGGTGGATAGATATTGTCAAAGAGAAATGCAGTGCTTTTATGCCATTGTCAGCAATATTTCAGGTTATATTTCACACCTAGAATATAACATCTAATGAAATCACTTGAATACTACCACATGAGTTCAGAATATCTTAGCCCATATTAGATGCTGAAGAGTCCAATGTGGATTTCTCAGAAGGAGGCAAGAGTTCAATATAGATTTTTCAGAATGAGGCAAGAGTCGAATATGGGTTTTTCAAAATGATGCTAGAGCCCGAATATCAATATTGGACCGGAAGAGTAGTCTACCGAAGTCTGTTGTAAAAAAAACAACCTCAAAACCCTCTATTGATATGTTTTGATTTTTTTTTAATTATTCAAATTAAAATAGCCCTACACTTGTCGTTTACTATGACGTAAGTTTGAAATAATGGCGTCATTTAACATGCTTGGGTACAAAGCCAAATTCAATATTGGATTTGTACACTGCAGAACCAGTCTCTATTTTGGACTCGGCTGTCGCCTCGTCCGAAATATAGATTGGTTCTGCAGAGTACTCATCCAATAGAATTCAGTATTGTACCCAAGCATGTGAAATAACCTCATAATATTATATACCAAATTGAGTTATTTGTTACAATGTATGCTGGAATAAGCCAAACCTGTTTTGACACTACATTAAAGTGCAGGATATCAGCATTTCTCTTTTGCCCACAATGTTACATTGTTTTCAAAACAACAGTCTTCTTCAGTGTAGTAAAAATTTAGTTAGAAGACCTTGGCAGAAGAGAAATAATGCTCTCGGGGGCAAAAACTGCAGAACTTTTATGATAATGACTGAAGTGCTGACCTCTGAATTTTAACTGTTTAAGGTACTCGCTGAGAGTGAGCAGATGAGAAAAGAAGCTGATGATATTGGTCCAAGGGCTGAACTGGACCACTGGAAAAAGAGAATGTCCAAATTTAACTACCTGCTGGATCAGATCAAAGGATCAGAAGTGAAAGCCGTACTAGGTGTGCTGCATGCTGCTAAATCCAAGCAAATCAAGGTCAGAATCTTGCTTTGATTTTATTTTAATTGTTTACTAACACAATATCTAAGACTTGACTAAAAGCCTGTATGACCCTAGCAAACATAAATTTTGTTGGGAAAACACAGCCAAGCCCTGTGTTTTTAGCTCACCTTAGCACAAAGTGCTAAAGGTGAGCTATTGTGATCGCCCAATGTCCGTCGTCCGTCGTCCGTCAACAATTTCTTTAAACATCTTCTCCTCCTAAACCACTGGGCCAATCTTCATGAAACTTGGCATGAATGTTCCTTGGGTAAAGCTCTACCAAAATTGTTCAAAGAATTTAATTCCACCCATAACTCTGGTTGCCATGGCAACAAAACGAAAAAAAAAATGAAATCTTTGAAAATCTTCTCCTCTGAAACTAGAAGGGGTAGAGCTTTGATATTTGGTATGTAGCATCTCCCAATGGACCTCTACCAAGTTTGTTCAAATTATGCCCCTAGGGTCAAAACTGGCCCTGCCCCGGGGGATAACGCGTTTTAGCGCGTTTGAGCATAGGAACAAAGAAGGAAAACTTTAAAAATCTTCTCCTCTGAAACCTGAAGGGGTAGAGCTTTGATATTTGGTATGTAGCATCTCCTAGTGGACCTCTACCAAGTTTGTTCAAATTATGTCCCTGGGGTCAAAATTGGCCCCACCTCAGGGGTCACAAGTTTTAGCATAGGAACAAAGAAGGAAAACTTTAAAAATCTTTTCCTCAGAAACTAGAAAGCGTAGACCTTTTAGTATGTGACATCTCCTAGTGGACCTCTACCAAGTTTGTTCAAATTATGCCCCTTGGGTCAAAACTGGCCCCACCCCGGGGGTCACAAGTTTGAGCATAGGAACAAAGAAGGAAAACTTTAAAAATCTTCTCCTCTGAAATTTGAAGGCGTAGAGCTTTGATATTTAGTGTGTGACATCTCCTAGTGGACCTCTACCAAGTTTGTTCAAAATATGTCCCTGGGGTCAAAACTGGCCCCACCCCAGGGGTCACAAGTTTGAGCATAGGAACAAAGAAGGAAAACTTTAAAAATCTTCTCCTCTGAAACTTGAAGGCGTTGAGCTTTGATATGTAGTATGTGACATCTCCTAGTGGACCTCTACCAAGTTTGTTCAAATTATGCCCCTTGGGTCAAAACTGGCCCCACCCCGGGGGTCACAAGTTTGAGCATAGGAACAAAGAAGGAAAACTTTAAAAATCTTCTCCTCTGAAACTTGAAGGCGTAGAGCTTTGATATTTAATATGTGGCATTTCCTAGTGGACCTCTATCAAGTATGTTCAAATTATGTCCCTGGGGTCAAAACTGGCCCCACCCCGGGGATCACAAATTTTAGCATAGGAACAAAGAAGGAAAACTTTAAAATTCTTTTCCTCAGAAACTAGAAAGCATAGAGCTTTGATATTTGGTCTGTTGTATCTCCTAGTGGACCTCTATCAAGTTTATTCAAATAATGTCCCTGGGGTCAAATCTGGCCCCACCCCGGGGGTCACTAGTTTGAGCATAGGAACAAAGAAGGAAAATTTTAAATTTCTTCTTCTCTGAAACTAGATGGCATAGAGCTTTGATATTTGGTATGTGGCATCTCCTAGTGGACCTCTACCAAGTTTGTTCACATCATGCCCGTGGGGTCAAAACTGGCCCTGCCCCAGGGGTCACAAGTTCGAACATAGGAATAATGAAAGAAAATTTTAAGATTCTTCTTCTCTATAACTAGAAGGCATAGAGCTATGATATTTGGCATGTAGCTAGTGGATCTCTACCAGGTTTGTTCATATTATGCCCTTGGGGTCAAAACTGGCCCTGCCTCGGGAGGTCACAGGTTCGAACAAAGCAACAAAGAAGGAAAACTTTAGAAATCTTCTCTGAAACTTGAAGGTGCAGAGCTTTGATATTTGGTATGCAGAATCTTCTTGATGCAACTTGGCAGGGATGTTCTTTGGGTGAAGCTTTACCAAAGTTGCTCCAAGAATTGAATTTCACTCATAAGCTATAGTCTAAGGTGAGCGTTCCAGGGCCAATGGCCCTCTTGTTTGTTGTTTGCAAACAAAAGTTTGTTAGTAAGACCAGTAAGCAACACAAGCTAAAATCACTAAACTGTGTTTGGACATGCTCATTGCTGTTTGGTCTGGTAGTTGTTGAATATACATGTATTGACCAATCAAAACTGTCTTTTTATCATGTGATGGATGCAATACATGATCTTCGAACACCATCAAACGTTGTTTTTCCGTTGTCTGTTGTCATGTGGATGCCCTACAGACAAACATCAACAAACATCACCGTAAAATAAGTTTAGTGGAGTTAACAAACAAATGTTTGCTAGCATAGAAGGACCTTAATTCTTTAACACACAGTCAAAACTTTTGAGCGACTCCGAGACAGAAAGCCTTTGAAAACATTGTGAGAAAATGAGAAAATACTGGTGACCAGCATTTTCTCCTTTTTCCCAGGTCTTCTATACGCAGACAATTACCACCATTTCAGCATTTGATATGTCATCTGCAAATGCTTTCAATTTGGACAAGTCAAGAATTTTGTCGTTTAGTAAAGGGTAAACCTTTACCAAACAACAAAATTTTAGGCTTGTCCAAATCAAAAGCTTTTGCAGACGACAAAATAAAAGTGAATGAAAATTTCAAATTTGTTTTGTGAAGAGTAGAAAACATTGTTGGAAAAGGAGAAAATGCTGGTTACCAGCATTTCTTCCTTTTCCCACGATGTTTTCAGAAGGCTTCTTTCCTAAGTTGTCAAAAGTCGTTATTGTGTGGTAAAGGGTTGAGCAAAAATGCAAGGTCATTTACCTTCGCAATGAGTTTGAAGTTAGAAGAGTGTATTCTAGAAACAGATTGTCTATCTGTCTGTCTGTAACCACAATTTTTCATCCTCTTCCTGTTATTATACCCCTGAAAAGGAATGTTTTCAGGGGTATATGGGAAAAAGCTTGTCTGTCATTGTGTCTGTCTGTCCGTGTGTCCGTCAGTAAGTCTGTCTGTGTACAAAATACTGTCAAAGCACTGGTTGGGGTATAAAGTCACCTTCAGTGACGGCTCTCGTTTTCAACTAATTTGACTGAAAAATCCTGCCATGAGAAATTTTGCACCTGCAGACGTTCTCAGTGTATGAGGCACCGATTTTTTTCCTTTGGCCCTTGAAGTGCAGGAAATTCTTTGTAAGTAAGAACCAATAAAAAAGACAACTGCTAAATTATCATACAAAATACTTGATTTTTATTAGGTCTGTAGTCTATAATTGTATTCAATTTATGTCCAAACTACAGTCATGGCCCCATGTTGTAAAATGGTGGCCCAACTTTTTAGGCTTGGATGGGCTATTGGCCCCATGGGGTAAAAAACTTGGCATAACTCTGCACCTGGATATTAATATTCATCATGAATGATCAAGTATTATGGGATTTATGACTCTTTCTTTTGTTTCTGATCCAGGGACCAAAAAATGGCTCAGGGTATTTGTCACCATGCAGCAATTGTGCTGTACAAATGTTATATATCACTTGTATGTCTTGAACTTTACAGGTTTGGCAAGAGCTTGACAGAAGGATAACAGACACTGCCAATGAAGCCAAAGACAATGTCAAGTTTCTGTACACACTGGAGAAATTCTGTGACCCACTCTACAACAGTGATCCTGTAAGTATAACTAAGCATAGAACTGTTTGAGTAAACTCTTTATCAAACGACAAAATTATAGACTGATCTAAATTGAAAGCATTTGCAGATGAAAAAATAAATGTGACAGAAAAATCAAAATTTGTGTTAGGCAGGGTAGAAAACATTGTGGAAAAAGGAGAAAATGCTGGTTACCAGCATTTTCTCCTTTTCCCACAATGTTTACAAAAGGCTTCTTTCTAAGGGTCGTTAAAAGTCGTGATTAAGTGGTAGGGTTTACTCTTTATCAAACGACAAAATTGTAGGCTTGTCCAGATTGAAAGCATTAGCAGATGACAAAATAAATATGGCTCAAAAATTTAAAAATTTGGAAAGGGTAGAAAACATTGTGGGAAAAGGAGAAAATGCTGGTTACCAACATTTTCTCCTTTTTCTACAATGGTTTCCAAAGGCTTCTTTCTCAGGGTCATTAAAAGTTGGGATTATATGGCAAGTGGTTAATCCTTAATCTGATGAATAATTTTGTTTTAGGATCTGCAAGATATTAAGCTTTTAAAAACATTGGTATGTGAAAAAGAAAAAGTGCTGGTTGAGCAGTATTTTCTCACCTTTCCTTAAATATTTTCTAGCCTCTCTGAAAACATATTACATTATTTAATTGAGCAATGTTTTAATTTCATCTAAAAATGCTTTCAACATGGTCAATTCTGAAACTTTTGTCCCCTGACTGAAACTTTAATAACAGAAATGATACACTGTTCAAATAAACTCATCTCAAGGAAACTCTTTACCAAACGACAAAATTTTGGAAAAGTCCAAATTGAAATCATTTGCAGATGACAAAGTAAATGTGAATCAAAAATTGAAATTTGATTTTGAAAGGGTAGAAAACATGATGGGAAAAGGAGAAAATGCTGGTTACCAGCACTTTCTCCTTTTCCCACAATGTTTTCAAAGGCTGTCTTTCTTAGGGTTGTTAACAGTCAGACAATACTTTACCAAACAACAAAAGTTTAGACTTCTTCAGGTTGAAAGCAATTGTAGATGACATACATGGCTCTAACACTGAAATTTGCCTCTGGATAGGTAGAACTAATTGTGGGAAATGGAGAAAATTCTGGTTGACAGCTTTGCCTGCAATGTTTTTCAAAGCCTTCAGTGGCAGTGTTGTTAAAACTCAGGATTGTGTGGTAAACAGATAACACAGACAGTAACTGTTGACTGTCACTGTTGTTATGAGAGACCAATCTTTCATGCATGGCTTTGTCCCAATTTAAATACAATACCTAGCAACTGTGTTGGAGAGATATCTCTTTGGCTCTGCGGTTAAGGTCACCTGTCGTCTGGGCGTTGTAGGGTTCGAATCCTGCCAGGTCACTTATTTGTGCCATGCATTTATTCATTTGTTTCTTTGTTTGTAAGACTGTCAGTAGGAAGTGAAGTTTTTCTTGTATTTTTTCCAATGGAAAAATCAATGATTTCTGATGGGTTATCTTCAGCTGAGCCTTGTAGTGTGGATGGTTATGAACAGGTCTTTGAACCAGTGGGGTCACAGGGTTTGGATCCCATAGCCATTGCGACTGGATTCATTTCTCACCCAACACTGATAATTTTTTCAATGGTGGTTATGTGGGAGTGGCCAGTAGCATGGTTTGCATATTTAACAAAGAACTGTTGGCCCTTTACCAGACAACAAAATTTTAGCCTTTTCCAAATTGAAAGCATTTGCAGATGACAATTTCAGTGTGGCTCAAATGGTGCAATTTCTCTGTGGTAGGGTAGAAAACATTTGGGGGAAAGGGGAAAATGCTGGTTAACAGAATTTTCTCCTTTTCCTACAATGTTTTCAAAAGGCTTCTTTTCCAAGGTCGCTAAAAGTTGGTATTGTGCGGAAAAGGGTTTATAAGGGAAACTCCAGGAAAGTATGGATAGGTTCACTGCCGACCAGGAAATAACTGAAACAATGTTGAAAACTGTTTAACATCATTGAACCCATGCAAGCAAAACCTTGTATTGCAGGTTGGAATGTTGGAAGGTATTCCAGGACTGATCAATGCTATCAGAATGATCCACAGTATCTCTAGATACTATAACACCTCAGAGAGAATGACCTCACTGTTTGTCAAGGTCAGTATTTGGAGTGATATCTTGAAAGTTTTAAATTGTGCAACATTTCCTTTATGCATCAGACCATTTTTGAAAGTACAAAAGTATTTGTATTCTGGCAAAAGGAAATTATTTCTCTTTTTGCCACAGTGTATTTGCATGCATTCAGTTTCAGTTCATAGTGACTGTTAACATTTGACAGGGATTTGAATCATAAATTTCAAATGGGAAATGCTGTACATTGAAGTGTATATGAAAGATTTGGATTTTTATTATTATCAAGTGCATGAACAATTCAAGGAAGCAAGTTTCAAAGAAATCATTACCTTTTTAACTCTTTACCAAACAACAACCAAACAACAAATTTTTGGACTGGACCAAGTTCAAAGTGGATTCGTTGCATACTGTCATAAAGTGACATTTAGGTTTGGTAGTTTTAAGGTGTATTACTTCCTTTGTATGTGAATTATAAATGTAGTGAAGTTTGCATAATAGATAATTACTTGTAATACCATACTATTTCTCCTAATAGAAGCACCTCCCCTGCCCCCCCTCTCCCCACACACATGCACAAAAAAACCCCAACTTTTAAATCATGATAACCTGAAATACATTAGTTTATTAAAATGAAAAATTGTTGAATATTTTTCTCTAATTTGCTTTATATATCCTCTCAACAATCTCTAAAACACAAAGAAATACACAATTGTACATACTTTGTGCTTTGCAAATTGGGTACAAAATAAAGGCCCCTATCTATGTTTTGCATAGCTTCAGGAGCTTTTATTAGGAGAAATACAGTATTAGATCCTGACTGCAATATTGTATCTGTATTTTGTAGATCACCAATCAGATGATAACGGCATGTAAGGCATACGTCACCATTGGTGGTTCAGAGACAATCTGGTCACAGCCTTCTAATGTCGTGATCAAGAAGCTCAATGACTGCATACGGCTGAACGAGGAATACCAGCGATGCTTCCACAAAACAAAGGAAAAGCTGGAGAAGATGCCCAATGAGAGACCATTCGAGTTCTCTGAGATGTACATTTTTGGTAAATTTGACACATTCACAAAGAGGCTGAAGAACATCATTGCGATCTTCGATGTGTTTTCCATTTACTCAACATTGTCAGAATCTAAGATAGAAGGTAATGAAACTCGATCTATTTCTGTTTAACCCATTTACCAAAATACAAAATTTTAGACCTGTCCAAATTGAAAGCATTTGCAGACGACAAAATAAACATAACTTAAATATCGAAACTTGACTTTAGAAGAGTAAAAAACAATGTGGGAAAAGGAGAAAATGGTGGTTACCAGCATTTTCTCCTTTTCCCACCAGCATTTTCTCCGTTTCCCACAATGTTTTCATAAAACTTCTTCCTCTGGGTCGTAAAAACCGGGGGTTGTTTGGGAAAGGGTTAACCCTTTACCACACAACGCCAACTCTTGACGCTCCTGGAAAAAACGCCTCTTAAAAACATGGTTGGAAAAGAAGAAAATGCTGGTATCCAGCATTTTCTCCTTTTCCCCACAATGTATTCTACTCCATCAAAGAAAAATTAGCCATTTGAGCCACACTGAAATTGTTATCTGCAAATTAATGCTTTCAATTTGGACAAGACTGAAATTTTGTCATCTAGTATAGGTTTAACCTTTTACAACAGAGTCCAGAGTTTTAAAGACTGTTACAGAAAAGCTTTTGGAAAAAAAAATTGAAGGAAAAGGAGATAATGCTGGTTACCAGCATATTTGCCACAATGATTTAAGTCCTTTCAGTCACAATTTCAATCGTTTGAGTGGCATATAATAATTACGTTATGTGCAAATACTAAGAAATTAAGCAAATAAAAAAAAATTGTTGTTTTGGAAAGAGTGTAATTATGAAAAGACATAATTGTAAACTTGTCTGAACTGCAGGCATTTGCAGTTAAAGATAAAATAAGCAAATAATGCAGAAAATATTTAAGGAAAAGAAGTTATTAGCACTTTCTTCTACTATCACAAAGTTTTCTAACCTTTTGAAACCAAGATTTACTATATGTGACCCATCACACAAAAGGGACCTTCTTTGAACTGCGAAAAGTGTCAAGTCTGGTCAGACTGCGTGAATGGCACAAGCTGACCAGGGTCAACACTTTTCGCATTTTTGAACTATCAACTTGAATTGACCTGCACTATATATGATATGCTTTCATTTAATTGGTATATGAAATACCCAGATGGTCCCTTTTTGCGTGATGGGTCATATATGAGTTACAATGAATTTGTTGTCTTCAAATGTTTTTTCACAGTGGACATAAGATTGTGTTTTAACCCATTACCACACAATCCCTACTTTTGACGACCTTGAGAAAGAAGCCTTTAGAAAACAATGTGGGAAAAGGAGAAAATGCTGGTAACCAGCATTTTCTCCTTTTCCCACAATGTTTTCTAATCTTCACAATACAAATTTCAAATTTTAAGTCACTATTATTTTGTCGTCTGCAAATGCTTTCAATTTGGACAAAACTAAAATTTTGTTGTTTGGTAAAGAGTTAAAGGCATAGTGTAAGTCATAGATATGTGTTGTTGTGTTGCAGGAATTGAGGTGATGGCCAACAGATTCAGTGTTATACAGACACAGATGCGCAAGAAACCGTACGACTTTTTGGATCAGAGAAGACAGGAATTCACACAGGACTACGAGGATTTCCAGAGAGCAACCAAAGAACTGCATGTGAGAAATTTGTTTAACTCTTTACCAAAAGTTAAAATTTTAGATTGTTCCAATTTGAAAGCATTTGCAGAGAATAAATCAAATGTCAATCAAAAACTGAAATAGTTTTGAAAGGGGTAGAAAAAACATGGGAAAAGGAGAAAATGCTGGTTACCATAATGTTTTCAAATGTTCTTTTCCCATAATGTTTTCAAAGGCTTTCTTTCTTAACCCATTACCAAACGACAAAATTTTAGGTTTCTCAAAATTGAAAGGAATTGCAAACGACAAAATAAAAGTGACTGAAAATTTGAAATTTGTTTTGTGAAGGGTAGAAAACATTGTTGGAAAAGGAGAAAATGCTGGTAACCAGCATTTTCTCCTTTTCCCACAAAGTTTGCCAAAGGCTTCTTTCTCAGGGGCATCAAAAGTAGGGATTGTGTGGTAATTGGTTAAGGTACTTAAAAGTAGGGATTTTGTGGCTAAGAGTTAAATACCTTTCGTACATGAATCACATATAATTTGTTGTCAGCCTATGGTTTGAAAATGGATGAGTTTAAGATTTTGTTGTTTTGTGTTCTCTTTTTCAGAAACAAATCTGTGAGTTCATGGACAAGAAGTTTGAGAAGATACTGAGCACTCAGCGTGCCATAACTCTGCTTGTAAAGTTTGAGTGTTTGAACCTACCAGATTTGCCGATACACGATAAATATCAGCGGATTCTGAGTCACTATGGCCGAGACATTGAGATGGTCTCAAAGATCTACCAGAAAAACAAAAATGATCCGCCAGTGGCGAGAGATCTGCCTCCTATTGCTGGTATGTAATTTGCACAAATAATCCTTTGCTATACAATCCAGAGTTTAAACGATCCCTTGAAGAAAAATAGCTTCTGAAATATTAGGGGATAATAAGAAAATGCTAGTGACCAGCACTTTTTACTGTTTCCAAAATATTTTCTGCCCTATCAATGACAGATATCTTGATGTGAGCCTTATTTAACCCTTTTGCAAACAAACCCTGGTTTTTACGTGTCTGCAGTAAAGGTCTTTTGAAAACACTGTAGGAAAAGGAGAAATTGCTCGTAACGAGCAATTTCTCCTTTTCCCACAGTGTTTTCTACCCTTTTTAGCTCACCTGAGCACAACATGCTCAAGGGGAGCTTTTAGGGTCACTGGGTGTCTGTCGTCCGTTGTGCGTCGTCCGTTGTTCGTCGTCCGTCGTGCGTCGTCAACAATTCTTTAAACATCAACTCCTCCTAAACCGCTGGGCCAATTTGGACCAAACTTGGCAGGAATGTTCCTTGGGAGGTCTTCTTTAAAAATTGTTCAGAGAATTTGATTCCGTCAAAAACTCTGGTTGCCATGGCAACCAAATGGAATTTTTTAGCAAATTCTTTAAAAATCTTCTCTTCTGAAACCGCTGGTTGGATTGTGAAATAATTTCACAGATGTGTTCCTTGTGTGACCCTTTTCAAAAACTGTTCGTGCAATTTTGATCCGTCAAAAATTGTGGCTCTGGTGAATGGGGGCTACTTGCTCTATATAGAAGTGAAGGAATTCTTAAAAAATCTTCTTCTCTGAAACCGCTGGTCAGATTTTGAAATAATTTCACAGATATGTTCCTTGGGTGACCCTTATCAAAAATTGTTCGTGAAATTTTGATCCGTCAAAAAATGTGGCTCTGGTGAATGGGGGCTACTTGCACTATACAGCAATGAAGGAATTCTTAAAAAATCTTCTTCTCTGAAACCGCTGGTCAGATTTTGAAATAATTTCACAGAATTGTTCCTTGGGCGACCCTTTTCAAAAAATGTTCGCAAAATTTTGATCCGTCAAGAAACATGGCTCTGGTGAATGGGGGCTACTTGCACTATAGGAAAATGAGGAAATTCTTAAAAATTTTTCTTCTCTGAAACCGCTGGACAGATTTTGAAATAATTTCTCAGGGATGTTCCTTGGGTGACCCTTTTCAAAAATTGTTCACAAAATTTTGATCCGTCAAGAAACATGGCTCTGGTGAATGGGGGCTACTTGCACTAAAGGGAAATGAAGAAATTCTTAAAAATTCTTCTTCTCTGAAACGGCTGGACAGATTTTGAAATGATTTCAGAGAGATGATCATTGGGTGACTTTTTTCAAAAACTGTTCACAAATTTTTGATCCGTCAAGAAACATGGCTCTGGTGAATGGGGGCTACTTGCACTATATGGAAATGAAGAAATTCTTGAAAATTCTTTTTCTCTGAAACCCCTTGTTAGATTTTAAAATAATTTGACAGAGATGTTCCTTGGGTGATCCTTGCTCTTGTGAATGGTAGCTACTTGCACTATATGGACATGATGAAATTCTTGAAAATTCTCTTTCTCTGAAACCCCTGGTCAGATTTTAAAAGAAATTTTCCGAAATGTTCCTTGGAAGACCCTTTTCAAAACTTGTTTGTAAATTTTGATCCATTCAGAAACATGGCTCTCGTGGATTGGGGATACTTGCTCTTATACAGAAATGAAGAATTCTTAAAAATTCTTCTTTTTGAAACTGATGGTCAGATTTCGAAATGAATTTTACAGGTGACCTTTTGAAAATTGCTTAGCAAAATTATAAATTTGGTTCCAATGTTTCAATACCTCAAAAAAAAATAGGCTATGGCCATCTCAAAAATTCAGGTGAGCGATCCAGGGCCATCTTGGCCCTCTTGTTGAGAACTTTCTGCCATTTTCTCAAAATCTGAAATTGTCGTCTACAGACTCTTTCAGTTTGAAAGAGTCCAAAATTTGTCGTTTGGGAAAGGGTTAATAATAATATCATCTGACTGATGATAGTTATTGCAATAGGATTCGTTACTCTCTCACCACTGCTCATTGCGTCAATAATGGTTATGTTGAAAAAAGAATAAAGTTGTACAAAGTGCTGGACTTCAGTAAAGCATAGTATTAATATTAATAATATTTTATGAATAAAAGCATTTTAATGGCATTTTAATGGCATTTATACATGAAACAATGTTTTAATACAACATACAAAATTTAAAGATATTCCTTTTTTTCTTCACCCTTTCCCAAACAAACCTGTGTTTTTACGTGTCCACAGTTAAAATGTATTGAGAACACTGTGGGAAAAACACTGTGGGAAAAGTAGAAATTGCTTGTTACAAGCAATTTCTCCTTTTCCTGCAGTGTTTTCTAGCCTACTGAAGAAATTTTCGTCATTTTTATCAAATGTAAAATTGCCGTCTACACACTTTTCACTTTAGAAAGAGACTAAAGTGTGTGGTTTGGGAAAGGGTTAAGAAAAAAATGTTTACACTTTTATGTATATCAAACAATCTACAATTTTAACAACCCTATGTTCCTATTGTAGGTAAAATTTCCTGGTCAAGACAGCTGTTTAGACGTATCCAGGAACCCATGGAGATATTTCAACAACAAACAAAACTGCTGGAAACCTCTGAAGCCAAGAAGATCATCAAAAACTTCAACAAGATTGCCAAGGTCCTGTTGGAGTTTGAAGTATTGTACCATAGAGGCTGGTTGAGACAAGTGGAGGCGGCACGATCAGGTCTCCAAGCATCCCTCCTGGTTCGTCACCCAGAAACCAATGACTTGTATGTGAACTTTGACCCGCAGATCTTGACAATGATCAGAGAGACGGAATGTATGGCAAGACTTGGACTGGAGATACCACCAATGGCAAAGACCATGAGAACCAAACAATCCGACTACAAGGAAGATTATAATGCTCTGCTGGTATGTTTGTTTGTTTGTTTGTTTGGGTTTTTTTACTCCTGTTTCAACAGTATTTCAGTGATATAGAACAACCAGCTGTATCTGACCATAAAATTATAACAGGTGTTTTATTGCTTTTTATTCCTTTACCAAACAGTCTCGACTTTTAACAGATTTTGGGTAAAGAAGCTTTTAAAAACATCGAGAGAAAAGGGGATAATGCTACTGACAAGCGTTTTCTCCCTTCCCATTATGTTTTCTATTCTATTTAAAGACAAATGTCATAGTTTAAGCACTATGTGATATGTCATCTGCGAATACTTCAAATTTAGACCCGTCAAAAGTATTGATTTTTTGTGAAGGGTTATCAAAAATAACCCTCCCTAAAAATTGTTTTGAAACCAGCATTTTTTTAATTCCCCTCAATCTCTCCTACCTTGTTATTGAGAAATCCTTTCATTTCAGTCTATTTCTTATTTATAACATGCAAATTCTTTCAGTTTTGACAAGTTTGAAATGTTGCTGTGTGGTAAAGATTTAAGCAGTATTCTTCTAACCCTTTACCAAACAACAAAATTTTGGACTAGTCCAATCGGAAAGTATCTGCAGACAGCAAATTAGAATCAAAATTAAGAATTTATTTGCGAAGGGTAGAAATCATTGTGGGAAAAGGAGAAAATGCTGGTTACCAGCATTTTCTCCTTTTCCCACAGTGTTTTTAAAGGCTTTCTTTCTCATGGTTGTTAAAATTTGGGAATGTGTGGTTAAGAGTTAAAGTCACTGGGGAATTAGAATAATCAGGAAAATTCTATTTTTGTGGATGACAAAATATATTTTTTGAAATGAATACAAGCCATGCTTTGGCAAAAGGGAATTTAATTCATGTCTGTGGTACATTATATCAAGCATAATTAAGGATATATAGGATCTGACATGAGTTGGCTTTTGAGATAAGATTTTATTAAACAAATCTAGGCAAATGTTATTAAGTGAGCCTTTGGCGAGCTCAATAACATTTTTGCTGAACATGTTTAATAAAATTTTATTTCAAACGTCCAAGAATGTCAGATTTTTTTTTGGTCACATAACGCCATTTCACAAAATATAGATGCAAAAACATTTATAAATGCACCCACAATAATATCCGTAAGACCAATTCACTTCTATGTAATACGTACAAAATGACGTCAAAAATGAGGTCACACAAAATAATGTGATATCAAACGTGTATAAGATAAGAAAATTCATATATTACACTGAAAACAAGGGAGGTTATGTGATAATTATAAATCCTTTTAACCCTTTACCACACAATGATGACTTTAAACGCCCCTGAAGAAGTAGCCTTTTGAAAACTTTGTGGGAAAAGGAGAAAATGCTGGTGACCAGCATTTTCTCCTGTTCCCACTAAGTTTCCTACCCTATCAAAGCAAAATTTCATTTGAGCCTCTTTGAAATTGTTGTCTGAAAATGCTTTCAATTTGGATTAGTCTAAAATTTTGGCATGCGGTAACAGGTTAATCTGACAATAGACAAGATCTGTAGATAGAATGGTCCTTATACATGCCAGATCACTCAAAGTTCAATATTTTTTGCTTTACAGATGATGTTGCAAGAAAACACTAGAGTAAGAAAGAAGATTCCCCAAGCCTTTGAGGATCTGATGGGGCCTCATATCAAGAGAGTGGATGACGCAATCGACCCTGGACTGACGAAACTGACCTGGACCTCTCTAAACATTGGAGACTACATCCAGCATGTCTATTCAGAACTGGAGGAGTTGGAATTACTAATGGTCAGGGCTAATGAGCTGACAGAGTTTAGAATTGACGCTGTGCTCAGAGAGATGGCCAGTACTACATTGTGTCAGCTACCACAGGATGAGCCTTGGACTGTAGAGGAGTTCCTGGAAAATACTGAGGTAGGAATGAGAACTTTTTTTTATTAAACCTCTAGCACACTGTCTCAGGTTTTAATGACCCTGAGAATAAAGTATTTTGAAAACATTGTAGGGAAAAAGGAGAAAATGCTGGTAACCAGCATTTTCTCCTTTTCGCAATATGTTTTCTACCCTATCAAACACATAAATGATCATTTGAGCTTCTTTTAATTTTGTCATCTGAAAATGTTTTTCAACTTGATCTAGTCGGAAATATTGTTGTTTGGTAAAGAGTTAACACTTTACAGTTTATTTTACCCTGTATCTGAGTGGCCCTGAAGAAGAGAGTGTCTGAAATCATTGTGAACAGAATGCTGATAACCATTCGTATTCAGTCTGTATTGAACAACAAAATTTTTGAATTGTCTAAGTTTAGAGCAGTTGTAGACAAATCATGTGTGCCTCAAATGATGGTGTTGTAGAAGTGAAAGAATAGAAAACATTATGGAAAAAGGAGAAAATGCTAAATACACTGTACCCACAATCATTTCTACCGTTTCAAGACTAATTCAACCGTTTCAGCCATGTTTAATTTCTCGTCCGCTAAAGATTTCAGTTTTACCCTTCACCAAACAATCCCTGGTTTTTACAACCCATAAGTAGGAATCTTTTGAAAACATTGTAGGAAAAGGAGAAAATGCAGGTTACCAGCATTTTATCCTTTTCCAACAATGTTTTCCACTCATCTAGTCAAGTTTCAATTGTTTAACCCTTTCCCAAACAGCAAATTTTGGACCAAACCAAATTGAAAGCATTTTGCAGATGACAAATTAACAGTTGCTAAAAAAGATGATTTTTCTATATGATAGGGTAGAAAACATTGTGGGAAAAGGTAAAAATGCTGGTTACCAGCATTTTCTCCTTTTCCTACAATGTTTTCAAAAGGCTTCTATTCCTGACCCGTAAAAACCAGGGATTGTTTGGGAAAGGGTTAATCACATTTGTTTTGTAATCTGCAATTGCTTTCATTTGGAGGTGTCCAAAATTTTGTTGTTTTTAAAGAGTTAAGCAAGTCAAAAATTTCAATTTAAGGTAAAATGTTAACTGTTTACTGCCTAACAAACTTTCCATGTAAATGTTAACTCTTAACCACATGACAAAATTTTGGGCTTACACTATTTCAAAGCATTTCCAGATGACAAACTTAATGGGCTACACAATTTGAAAATACATTTCTGGAAGCAGAAAATGTGGGAAAAGGAGAAAATGCAAATTACCAGCATTTTTTTCCTTTTCCCATAATGTTTTTCAAAAGCCTTATTTGAGAGGGTTGTTAAAGTCAGCATTGTGCATATAGGGGTAAAACTTTTCACATTTTTATCCATAGCTGATTAAAACTTACAGGGTTTTTATGACCCTGAGGTAGAAGCCTTTTGAAAACATAGTGGGAAAAGGAGAAAATGCTGGTAACCAGCATTTTCTCCTTTTCCCACAATGTTTTCTACCCTTCACAAAACAAATTTCAAATTTTCAGTCACTTTTATTTCTTTGTATGCAAACACTTTCAATTTGGAGGAGTGTAAAATTATGTTGTTTGGTAATGAGTTAATACGTGTGAGTGGTGTGAGGCACTCATAGCTCTCTTGTTTATTTATCAGGCCTTGTGTACAAAGGGAGCAAACATTCTACAGACAAAGAGTCTGGTGGTGGAAGAAGCAGCCAATGAACTGATCAATATGCTCTGTGAGATGGGAGAAGAAGAGGAGGAAGAGGTCAAAGAAGAAGAAAAACCTGAAGGTTTGTGATAGGACCTTCGCCTTTATTCATCAACCATTCCTTAGAATATTCTTATTTTAACCCTTTCCCAAACAATCCCTGGTTTTTATGGGTCTGGAATAGTAGCCTTTTGAAAACATTGTTGGAAAAGGAGAAAATGCTGGTAACCAGCATTTTCTCCTTTTCCCACAATGTTTTCTACCCTATCATAGACAGAAATCATCTTTTCAGCAAGAGTTGAATTGTCGTCTGCAAATGCTTTCAATTTGGTCTAGTCCAAAAGTTTGTCGTTTGGGAAAGGGTTAAGGAATTTCTAAAAGTTGAAAATAACACAACTTCAGATTGGCTAAACCCTAAACCAAACTATATGGTTTAGCCAATCACAAGTTGTGTTACTTCCTAGATCTACAATAAGACTCTGAAAATTTTAAAGAGTGGGTGGTGAATTCATGCCAAACCTGCTAACACTTTTCCTTTTGATTTTCATATGTTGTAACTCTATACAACAAACTTCTAAGTTTTAACAAACTCTGATAGAGAAGGCTTTCGAGCACAATGTCGGAAAAGGAGAAAATGCTGGTAACCAGCATTTTCTCCTTTTCCGACAATATTTTCTACTGTTTTAAGAGCAAGTACGATAATAATTATAAACTGAATCACATTTTAACACTGTGGATTTTGAAAAGTCCATAATTTTGTCAAGTTGGTGGTGTTAAGTCACTTCTTGCACTGTACCAGTTTTAATTGAGAAACTATCACTGAATGATAGTATGGTGGGTAAGGGGTTGGGTTGGGTTAGGCTTTCAAAAACATTAGGAAAAGGAAAATATGCTGGTAACCAGTATTTTGTCTGTTTTCCAGCATGTAGAAGGTAGATTCACAGTGCTTTCCTCCTGCAATGAGATAGATTTTGTCATTTTTAGCCACATTTGATTTGTATCTGCAGTTGTTCCAGAATTGACTTGTCTGATTTTTTTTATTTTCCAAAAAGTTAAATCTATACTAGATGACGATGTTTCACACCAGTTTGAGTTGAAAATGTTTGCAGTTCATGTAATAAATGTTGCTCACTTGATGAGATTTGTCGTGTAGAAAATGCTGGTTTCATGGAATTTCTTCTCTTCCAACTATGTTTTCAAACTTTCTGTTCTTCAGGCTTGTTAAAAAAAAGGCTGCATGGCAAAGGATTAACTCTTTACCAAACAACAATATGTTAGACTGGTCCAGATTGAAAGCATTTGTAGATGACAGAATGAATATTTGACTAAAGAATTGAATTTTGTTTTAGGTAGGGAAGAAAATAATGTAGGAAAATGAGAGAATGCTGGTTACCAGCATTTTCTCCTTTTCCCACAAAAGGGTTCCTTCACAGGGGTATTAAAAGTCAGGATTGTTTGGGAAATGGTTAACCCTTTCCCAAACAATCCCTGGTTTTTATGGGTCAGGAATAGAAGCCTTCTGAAAACATTGTGGGAAAAGGAGAAAATGCTGGTAACCAGCATTTTCTCCTTTTTCCAACAAAGTTTTCTATCCTATCATATAGAAAAATCTTCTTTTTAGCAACTTTTAATTTGTCATCTGCAAAATGCTTTCAATTTGGTCTGGTCCAAAATTTGCTGTTTGGGAAATGGTTAAGACATATTTGTAATTGCGCCCATTTTGTTTGTTTAGTTAATGATGACAGAGGAGCAGCAGGGTCTCCGACGGGATCTGGTCGGGCAAGTAGCAGACATTCTCGACCAGTTTCATCCAAGGCTAACCTGGCTGCAAAGAAGAAGCGTGAACAGAAGGAGAACATTGAACAGGCAGCTATGGACTTGTTGAACCACTTCAATCATCGTAACCTGGAAGCTTTGATAAAGGTTACAAGGAACACCCTGGAGGCTCTTAGAAAAAGGATAACATCAAGTTCTATGGTTCATTATATCGGTAAGATTTTCATCACTGTAAACTGGGAAATGTTTGCAACAAGAAATGTTCATGTTTCTCTCCTTACAGGCTTATTCGCAACAATTTGACTTGATGTTCTTGACAGGGTTGCGAAATTAGCGAAACATTTCTCACTTAGGATGAAATCATAAATACTGTACACTGACCTTTCTTCATGACTCGGCATTACAGGTGACATCTACCAATCGATTTCGATGTAAATATATGAGTGAACAATTTTAAGTCAGAATTGTTCATTCAACTGAGATGGTATTATAATAGCAATTGACAATGGACGTAACATTGGTGGTTTGATAGAGTATCATTTAAATAGATAACAGATGGTTTGCATATTGACAAGATATTTCACATGTGCAATTTGTACTAATAATATTATTTAATTAATGCATGTTAATGTATGTAAGTATGAAAAATAAACCTAAACTGATCACTATCACCATATTATAGACCACAATAACTTTTGTTTCCCTTGTTAAATTGGTAATGGAGTACATAAATACCCCCCCAAACGGTGGGTTAACATAACTACCATTCGCGATTTCATTAATTCAGGCTGATTCTTGGCAGATTATGTACACGTCACATACCCTATTGCCAATCTCGCTAATATAAACAGAATGAAATGATTTCTTGGTTTACAGTAGTTCTTTACTTTTACCTTGTTACGAATCATAGATTTGCCCAATATCAAAGCTTTTGTAGATAACAGAATAAACGTAATTGAAATGATGGGAAATTTTGTGAAAGTACTCTGAAAGTCTTTCAACTTCTCTTTCATAGATTAATCATATTATATCAATATTACAAGTATAAAATCTCTGATTTAATTTTGCATTACTTTTGCAAATTAAAGTAATTGAAATCCCAATATTTAAGAGTGATGCCTTTTAATGACCTTGAGAAAGAAGCCTAATGAAAACATTGTGGAGAAAATACTGGTAACCTTTTACCACAAAGTTTTCTACTTTATCAAAGAAAAATTGTGTGACTTGAGTCACTATGAAATTGTCATCTGCAAATGCTTTAAATTTGGATAGGTCTTAAATTTTGTAGTGTGGTAAAGGATTAATGTAGAAAGATTTCATTTCGACGTAAAATGTCTTTTGTCAGGTGATTCTTCTGGATTTGGGGTGGATGCGAAGAAGGATAACAGACCATTTTTCAAGACGTTTGCAACCCTGTCCATTCCAAATATCACAATGACTCCAGCTTTAGATGAGGTTCAACAGGCAATCAATAAGGTAACTGTTGTTTAAAGCTTACAGGAACATTCTTGCTTACTTGCGCATAGTAACAGATAGTAACACATATCAGGCCATACTCTGGCAAAAAGTGGCTTAATGAATCTCCCTGATGCACTATACTAGGCAGGTCATTGAGAAAAAGATCAACTGCTGGTAATAATCAATAATTCATGCTTGTTTTCCTTCAATGTTTTTGGCATGCTTTGAACTTCAAAAGCAGTCCTACAATATTTATCAAAGCCCTACAAGTCAAAAGCTCCTTTTGGAAATTAAAAAATTGTTGGTTTGTTTGAGGTAATGGTGCTAATTATGTCTTAACTCTTTACAACAAAATTTTTGACAAGTTGAATCCATATTGAAAGCACCTGTAGATGACAAAATAAACTTAACTTGAAAAACAATTTTTTTTTTTCCCAGCAGGGTAGAAAACATTGTTGGAAAAGGAGAAAATGCTGGTTACCACAATGCTTTCAAATAGCTTTTATCTCCGAGTTGTAAAAAATCCAAGGATTGTTTGGTAGGGGGTTAATTCATACTGAAGGGTTTATATGTTGATATGATAATTCAGATCTTATAATAAGTAAAACCCATTTTATTGGTCCTACCGGTCTATCACTAATTGAGGTTTGACATTTTTGTCTTTCCAGGCTGCTCAACTTGTTGTCAGTGTGAGCAAAGGTATATCACAGTGGAACAAAGACAGAAAGAAACCAGTAAAAGAAAGACCATCTTCTGGGGAAAGAGAGGGGCACGAAAGGAGAGCCAGTGTGGGTAGTCTGGCAGCATCGGAGGGGTCACATGGTGGCCAGAAGAAACCACAGGAACCTGAGAGAGAGACCACAAATTACACCATTACACTGGCTACCAAGAACTATTACAAAAATGTTTCTGAAAACAAGGAAGTTGCCAAACTTGTCTCACTGCTATCCACTTCCATTAACTCTACAAAGAAGGTAAGCTGGCTGTACATCTCTTCATTATCCCTTTACCACACAATGCCAACTGTTAATGACCCAGGGACAGAAGCCTTTTGTAAACATGGTGGTAAAAGGAGGAAATTCTGGTTACCATCATTTTCTCCTTTTCCCATAATGTGTATACCACCTTACAATTGAAAAATTGCACCATTTGATCAACAAAGAAATTGTTGTCTTCAAAATTAATGCTTTCAATTTGGACAATTCTAAACTTTTGTCATCTAGTAAAGGGTTATTACTGTCTTGCTTTAACACTGATGGTCTTATCAGTTTGTTAGTCAGCTAGTGTACCAAATCGATGGGTGTGACTGCAATACTATTCTAAGTGCCTGTACATTGTACAGGCACTTAAAATAGTGTTGCACTCGCCTATTGAAATTGTGGATGGGTGTTTTGGCCAGCTTAATGTGCCAAACAGGACATTTTGGCCAAATGTTTTTCAACACAGAGAAGTGCAATAAATGAATTTTCTATGCTGATAAATATATATATTTTAATACAAACAACAAACTGCAAAGATCGTTTATACTCTGTTGCAAAATATATTGCTGCAAGTGGAAGTTTTAAGTTATTGTTCAATCATTATTAATTAACTTGATAATTAAATATTAAAGCAAATATCAAAATACAGTTTCATCCTTAGTTTAGTATAAAAACAAAGGTTAGTTAAGTATAAAAACAAAGATATACTAAAAAACTAAGTACTTTAATCCAGCGGTACCAATCAGTTTAAAAATGAAAAAGTTAACTATTTGTGTCTATGCTAATGATTTTAAAAGAAATCCCTATTCTCCATATATGGCAAATATGTTAATTTTTCAGTTTATCTCCCATGTTTTTAAATTATGTTTAACAAGGCAAACATTCACAAAATTAACATCTGGCAAAAGCATCCTACTTTGTACAATTTACCCATGTTTGAGGTGTCTTCTGCCACTGCTTTGAGTTTAGATCAGTCTAATATTTTGCAGTTTGGTTTAAAGTTATGTCATTTTGTACTCTTACAAAGAAGACAGGAATCATTTAACCAGTATCTTCACTCTAAACTTACAGGAGGTGACAAGTGCCCTGGAAAAGTTTGCTGATTATCACATAATCTGGGAGAATGACAGGGATGAAGAGTTGGAAAAATTCATGGCAGATAACCCCAAACTGACAGAGTTTGAGTCCAAAATCAAATATTATGAGGAGCTGGAAATATCCATCAATGGTGAACCTGAGTACTATGATGTGGGACCTATTGCTCTTTTCACTGGTATGCTTATTTTTCTCCTAATAAGAAGAGGGAACTAAAATTTGAATGAATAAGGACAAATGATGTCCCCCAGTCAAAATTGCACCTGTTCCAAGTCAAGTTCAAGCTAAACAATAGGTGTATTGTAAGTTAGTCCTGCCCAAACCAACTTCTATTAATTAACCCCATAAGGCAGCCCTAAATAACAGCAAGGATGAAGCTATTTCTTATGTGTATATGACACCTTTTGATAGCATAGAAAACACTGTGGCAAAAGGTGA
The DNA here is from genome assembly GCA_943736015.1 of Tridacna crocea. Taxonomy (NCBI): domain Eukaryota; kingdom Metazoa; phylum Mollusca; class Bivalvia; order Cardiida; family Cardiidae; genus Tridacna; species Tridacna crocea. Next base: position 42,106,891 of record OX031065.1, read on the forward strand.
AATTGCTCATCACGAGCACTTTCACCTTTTGCCACAATGTTTTCCAAAGGCTCCTACAAGCAATGCGTACAAATGAGTATCTATGAAGTAAAGGGTTAACACAGTCCCAGATAATCCTGTGTTTTAACATCGCTTAGAATAAAACCTTTTGAAAATATTTTGGAAAAAGCAGAACATGCAGGTAAAAAGCACTTTCTCCTTTTCCTACGAAGTTTTCAACTCTGTAACCCTTTACCAAACGAAAATTTTTTAGATCAGTCCAAATTGAAAGCACTAATCTTGCAGACAACAAAATAAACGTAACTCAAAAATTGAAATATGTTTCCAGCAGGGTAGAAAAAAATTGTGAGAAAAGGAGAAAATGCTGGTTACCAGCATTTGCTCCTTTTCCTGCAATGTTTTGAAAGGCTTTCTCTCTCGGGGTCATTTAAAGTCGGAATTGTGTGGTAAAGTGTTCTAAGAAATCCAGTCATTTTAGATAGTTTCAAATTGTTGTTTGCAAATGCTTTCAATTTGAACAAACCTTAAGTCTTGTTGTGTGGAAAAGAATGTAAGTGCAAAATAAAGACAATGAACATTTTCAGTCTTGAATAAGACCCAGATAATTGCAATTTTATGTTTGTTTTTTATCAGCAGTGCTTCAGAAAACTGGACAGTATAGATCAAAGATTAGACAGCACTTTTTGTGCTACCTAATCTTAATCTAATCTGACTCTAAAGGCAACTTCAATTGTGAAAGTTGCTCTAACAGCGTACACTATCAAAGTACATGTACTCAACTTTAGTATATCAATATCTCATAGAGAACATTTAGGTTTTAACTTTTTACCAAACAACAAATTTTTAGACTGGCTCAAATTGAAAGCACATGCAGACAACAAAATAAAGGTAACTCAAAAATTGAAATTCGTTTCCAGCAGGGTAGAAAACATTGTGGGAAAAGGAGAAAATGCTGTTACCAGCATTTTCTCCCTTTTGCACAATGTTTTCAAAAGGTGTCTGTCTCAGGGTTGTAAAAAAACAGGGATTGTTTGGTAAAGGCTTAATTGATTTTATCTTACAGAAAAGCTCAAATTTGCCCTCAATGTGGAGACAAAGGCCTGGAGATTGCACTATGGAAGGGCCTGTAACAAGAAGTACAGCACAGAAATGGAGGAAATATTTACTTTCATTGACGATCTTACCAAACGTCTCAGTCGACCAATCAAAGATCTGGATGATATCCGTTTTGCCATGGCTGCACTGAAGGACATTCGAGAAAATGAGATTCGGATTGATATGAGTATCACACCTATTGAGGTTTGTTGTTACCCAATTCCTATGGTAGTATTTTCCCTAACTGCTATAAATTTAGTGTGATCTAACTCTTTTATTTCTTGAGTAGCTGTCTGACTGAATGAAGTATTTGTGGGAGTATTCAAAAGACATTCTGGATTTACTCTTTACCATTATGAGAAAATTTTGCTCTTAGCTCAAATCAAGGGCATTTGCAGATGAGAAATTGAATGTAGCACAAATGATGATTTATTTCTTTGAAATAATGTTGGTAAAGGAGAAAATGCTGTTCAGAACAGATTCAAGATTATACAGTGCAACTTCTTGGCAGTCTGATCTAGCCTGTGGTTGTTTACTTCATTTGTGAATAGATATTTCAAAGATCTTGAGATAATATATCGTTGATAATAATAATCTTTTAAGTCATTTAGGAAAATGAGGACAATGGTGTTTTATGCTAATATTTACCCTGTACAAAACGACCAAACTTTGGACCAGATCAAAATGAAATCATTCACAGATGACAAATTAAATTTGATGTGAACAATAATTTCTGGCCGTGATAGCGTAGAAAACATTGTGGGAAAAGAAGAAAATTTGTCATTTCGAGTCTGTTTGACTTGAAACTTCGCATTAGAGTTTGTTGCAATAATAAGGAGTGCATTGCAAAAGAACCATAACTTTACCTCATGCTGTCTATGAGTTATTTCTCTTTAATCATCATTTTTACAGCATTTTCAGCTTGTCTGGAATACATGTATATCTTTGTCATCTCTGGTCTGGACATCTTCAAATTGACTTGAGACTTGGTAAACATGTTTGTTGCATTACCAGCCTTTTATAAGTATTATACCCCCTCAACAAATGGCGATGGGACTAGCATATCATGCGAAAATTTGCCACTCGTGAAAATATTGCCGATGGTGTTCACTGGATGAAATAAATTTCGATCTTTAACGAAAAAAACAAAATGCCTTCTTTATCTAGATCTTTCACGTTGTTCCTTACTCTTCAACAGGAATCCTACACTATGTTAATAAAACATGAGCTTCCAGTGGCCAAGGAGGAGACAGAACGGTGTGATACACTGAGGTATTCCTGGGAAAAACTGAATGCTCAAGCTGCAGAGGTTCAAACCCACCTCCTGGCCATACAGCCTGGCTTTAAAACAGAGCTTATATCTGATGTAAAAGTGTTCTTGGAGGATTGTTCTTCATTCTATGATGAGTATAACACTGTAAGTAATAGGTTTGTTTGTTTTTGGTTTGTTAACTTTTTACCAAACAACAAAATTTTAGACTAGTCCAAATTGAAAGGTTTTGCAGATGACAAATTTAATGTTACCTAACTCATTACCAAATAACAAAATTTTAGGTTTGTCCAAATGAAAGCAATACTGTTCTCTGCTTATTGAATAGTCACTTAGGTTTGGATGAAACAATTACGGTAATCAGAAAGTTTTTTTTGCAGAGCCTACCTGCCATACTTCATGCATGTGTCTGTAAGTTTGGATTTTGTCAGAGTCAGACCTTCTATAATTACTGATGGATTTCAAAATAATTTTAGGTGGTGGTGTCCGTGGTCGTGAGGTAGAGCGTCAGCCTCATAACCTAAGGGTCCTGAGTTCGATACCTGGGAGCGGGTGTCAACTTTGGGATTTTTCATTGGCCCACACATTCGGCGCGAGTACTGGTGTAGTTCCCAGGAAGCAGAATCGAGAGAGATTAGTATAAGTTGTAAGAACTTGTTTCTCAATCGTTGTAAAATAAATATGTTTAAACTAAAATAATTTTGGCACAATTGTTCTCCTTTATACGTAAAAGTGCAATTTGAAACTTTTGGTCAGGTAGGTCCAAAGTCAAGGTCAAAGTCAAAGGTCATGTGCCCAAGGCAGGCTCAACATATTGGGTGATCTTGTTTTTCCTATCAGTTGATATTATATACAAGTATGTCTATAGGATTATAATGTAACCCTTTACCACACAATGCCGAGTGTTAATGATCCTGAGAAAGGAGCCTTTGGAAAATATTGTGGGAAAAGGAGAAAATGCTGGTAACCAGCATTTTCTCCTTTTACCTCAATGTTTTCTACCCTATAAAAGAAAAATTGCACCAATTTAATCACATTGAAATTATTGTCATCTGCAAAATGCTTTCAATCTAAAATTTCGTCATCTAATAAAGGGTTAAATTGGTTACTCTTCTCTGCATGATTTGAATTTTTCCATGTCCTCAGGATTTTTTTTGTGATGTCTTCAGTAGACTGCCATTGAAAATCCTTTTAGTAAAGGTACAGACACTTGGTACTGATATGACATTATACTTCTATCGATTGAATAGATTTTTTTTTGTCCTGTATTATTTTCCTGTCTATCATTTCTTTAATTCTAACAATGGCAAAAAAGAGTCAGTATGATATCGGGTTAAGTTGTCATTAATTCTGTTTATATTTTGACACTTTGCCACATGATCCTAACTTTTAACAACCTTGAAAAAGAAGACTTTTGAAAATATTGTAGGAAAAGGAGAAAATTCTCGTAACCAGCATTTTCTCCTTTTCCCACAATGTTTTCTACCAATCCAAAACAAATTTCTAATTTTAAGCCATATTTATATTGTCGTCTGTTAAAGTTAAATTACTCTCTGCAGAAAGGACCCATGGTACCAGGTGTACCACCAAGGGAAGCCTCTGACAGACTGGTCATCAACCAGAACACATTCGATATCTTACACAAGAAGTATCTGACCTACACTGGGGGTGAGGAACTGTTTGGGCTTCCTGTCACAGAGTACCCGGAGCTGTTGAAGATCAAGAAAGAGCTGAACCTGCTTCAGAAACTCTATGGACTGTACAACGCTGTTATTGATACCGTGCATGGCTATTATGACATCCTGTGGAGTGATATCAACATTGAAAAAATCAACAATGAGCTGATTGAATTCCAGAATAAGTAAGTGGAATGAAACAGTTTATAGATTGAGTAATTTTCTATAAAAAAAATGTCCACGACTTATTGGTTTTAAATACCATACCCATTACCATACAAATCCTATTGCTGATGACCCTGCGAAAGAAGCCTTTACTCTGCTCAATAGTAAAAATCGAAATGCTGCCATTGCAAAGTTGATATTGATTAGGGAAAAACAGTATGTTGTGTGCAGTCTGATATCTTAACCCTTTCCCAAACGACAGACTTTTGGACTAGACGAAATTGCAAGCATTTGCAGATGACAGTTCAACTCTTGCTGAAAGGATGATTTCTGTCTATGATAGGATAGAAAACATTGTGGGAAAAGGAGAAAATGCTGGTTACCAGCATTTTCTCCTTTTCCCACAATGTTTTCAAAAGGCTACTATTCCAGACCCGTAAAAACCAGGGACTGTTTGGGAAAGGGTTAAAGCACACTTAGTAGTATTTAGCAGCCCAAGGGTTAACTCTTTACCAAACAACAAAATTTTGGACTTGTCCAAATTGAAAGAATTTACAGACAACAAAATTAATGTGGCTCAAAAATTGAAGTTAATCATTGGAAGGGTAGGAAACAATGTGGGAAAAGGAGAAAATGCTGGATACCAGCATTTTCTCCTTTTCGCTTAATGTTTTCAAAAGGCCTCTTGCTCAGGGTTGTTAAAACTTGGGATTGTGTGGTAAAGAGTTAACTCTTACCACACAACAAAAATACAGACTGGTCCAAGTAAAGAGTTAAAACTTCTTCAGTGAAAATCTAGCTTGCCATTCAAATGTCTGTCCATGACAGAGCTCTGTAAAGTTGTTTTTAGCAAACATTTTCAAACTTGGCTTTTTTCTGTAATATATAGATCTACAATTGATATTATGATTCGATAGAATTTTCATAAATTTCATCTTTATAGGTGCCGTAAATTACCAAGAGCACTGAAAGACTGGCCAGCTTTTGAAGATTTGAAGAAAACTATTGATGACTTCAATGAGATGGTTCCCCTTCTAGAGTTGATGACAAACAAAGCCATGAAACCTCGACACTGGAACCGAATGGCAGAAGTTACAGGTCATGTTTTTGACATTGAGAGTGACAACTTCACCCTCAGAAATATTCTGGAAGCTCCACTACTGGAATTCAAAGAAGATATTGAGGTACAGTTAACTTTGAGTTCCCTTTCCACGTCAGATTTGTGTCATCTTGACATTACTTTAGTGTATTAGTTTGTCATGTATTTCAACAATGAGTATACCCCCACAAAACAAATGTTTTCAGGGGTATGCTGAAATCAGCCCGTCTGTCTGTGTGTCTGTCTGTTTGTGTGTCCATCTGTGTGTTTGTCCATGTGTCCATCTGTGTACAAAATACTGTCAAAGCGATGGCGGAAGTATAAAGTCACATTCAATGACAGCTCTAGTTTCTCCTTATCTTTCAATGTGATTTACAAGTTCAACCGTTTACCACACGGCAAAATATGAGATCTATCCTAATTGAAAGATTTTGTAGATGCACCTCGACGGATAGGGTAGAAAACGTGGGAACTCCTTATTCCTCAAAGTTTTCAAGAGGCTTCATCCTAAAGGTTGTCATCGTGTGGTAAAGGGTTAAATACAATACCCTCAACTTTGGTCAGACTCCAGTTGTTCTTTGCAAATGGTTTCAGCATTGATAAGTCTCTCTTTTTTTATTTGTCATTTGGTAAAGCTTTAAAGCTTTTTGATATGAGATATGGTCAAGTCTTAAACCTTTACCAAATGACAAAATTTTAGACTTGTCCCAATTGAAAGCATTTACTGACAATAATTTCAATGTGGCTAAATGATGCAATTTTTATGTCATAGGGTAGAAAAAATTGTGGGAAAAGGAGAAAATGCTTGTTACCAGCATATTTACTCCTTTCCCACAATGTTTTCGAAAAGCTTCTATTTCAGGGTCATTAAATTTAATAGCCTTTTAGAAAGTATGATTTTTATCCCTCTTGGATTCTTCAGCCATAACCTTTCCAAAAAAAACCCAAGCTTTTATAGTCATGCATTTGACAGTTTTTTAAGACATTGTTATGAAAATGAATATTTTCATTATGTAAGATGCTTCAAGGAAAGGTAGCTTAATGCATTTGCTATATATATAAAAAACATTCTAACATGACATGTGATTTTGGTTCTATAAACACTGCAGGAAAGCATGGTAAAATTTATGTTATTCTAAAAGGGTTTGAGCTTTGAGATGTACAGATATCTACTACAAAGATTTCAAATAAGTCAAACCGTGTTGACTGTACCAAGGCTTTCAACCAAAATAGTGGTAAAAATGTCACCATGATGATACAGTATATACTATTCATCACTTTCAAAATTCATCATGTACATGTATATATATATGAACATCATATAGCTACAATATATATGAATTGATGATGGTTTCCTATTTATTAGTCTTTACAATCATAAGTTTTAAATGATGAAAAAGGCTTTGAAAATGATTTGGGAAAAGGAGAAAATGCTGCTTTATCAGTGTTTTTTTTCTTTTCCCACAACATCTTATGTTTGCAAGACATATTACACTTTTTAGTAACTTTGGTTTGTCTACTGCGAATGCTTCCAGATTTGACACTGCGTAATTTATTTCATCTGGTAAAAGTTTAACTCTTAACCATAGACAACAAAATTTCAGCCTTGTCCAAATTGAAAGCATTTGCAGTCAGCAGTTTCGATGTGGCTGAAATGATGCAATTTTTCTTTGGATAGAAAATATTGTGGAAAAAGAAGAAAATGCTGGTTACCAGCATTTGCTCCCTTTATTGCAGTTTTCAAAAGGTTTCTTTCCCAGGGTTGATGATATTTCCATCGTGTGTTAAACCTTTACCACTCAATGACAACTTTTGACGACGTTGAAAGAGAAGACTTTAGAAAACATTGTGGGAAAAAGAGAAAATGCTAGTAACCAGCATTTTCTCCTTTTCCCACAATGTTTTCTACCTTTCCCATAGCAAATTTTAACTTTTCAGTCACATTAATTTTGTCGTCTGCAAATGCTTTCAATTTGGACCAGTCCAAAAATTTGTGGTTTGGTAAAGATTTAAAAGGTTAAAGTCCCAATTGTCACTGGCAAAGAAGATCATATATGAGATACTGGTAAACACTTCAGAATTAATTGCATCACAAATACTGCATGCCTTTCACTTCACATCTGAAAATATCTCGTTAATTCACTTTGTGTCAAGGGTCAGACAGGTTGAAATTTTCATAACCTAGATTCTGATATTTTTAACTTGAGTCACATGTTCAAGACAAGTTAGAACTTTTGATTGTTATTCTCAATTTTCAAACTCTTGGCTGCTTTTTTCATTGTTTCTTGAAATTTATTTGCAATGTAAGATGAAAACTGTTTTACAAGAAGACAAAATTCTAGTCTTGTTGTCCACTATTGAAAGCAATTTATAGACAACAAATTAACCCTATACCACACAATCCTGACTTTCAACACCCTGTGAAAGAAACCTTTGAAAACATTGTGGGAAAAGGAGAAAATGCTGGTAACCAGCATTTTCTCCTTTCCCAAAATGTTTCCTTCCCTTCCTAAAAAAAAATTCAATTCTATAGTCATATTCATTTTTTTGTCTACAAACGATTTCACTTTAGACCAGTCTAAAATTTTGTCATTTGTTAAAGAGTTAATCATTTAGATTTAGGTCAGTTAGGGGTTAAAAGCATCAATGAGAGATGAGGTTGATTGATAATAATTAAGGTATAACAGTTGAGATACCAATTTTGTATTATAACTGCTTTGTTTTCAGTGTAGTATACCTATTATAAAATTTCTTATCATACATTTGACATAGGTATTGTGCGATATCATATGTGACGTCATTTCATATTTCTTCCAAGGAAGTTAATCAGGTTTATATCTCGGAAATCACAATGTGTGGTTTTGCGTATGCTGCCTTAATATTCCAAGAAATATGTTTATGTGATGATAAGATTGCAACATTTGACGTCGTTTCAGATATGATTTTACTAGACATATCTTCAAATATGTTTCTGAGCTTGACAAAGGGTTCCCAAACAATCCCTGGATTTTACAGGTCTGGAATATTAGCCTTTTGAAAACATTGTGGGAAAAGGAGAAAATGCTGGTAACCAGCATTTTCTCCTTTTCCCACAATGTTTTCTACCCTATCATAGACAGAAATGATCTTTTCAGCAAGAGTTGAATTGTCATCTGCAAATGCTTTCAATTTGGTCTAGTCCAAAAGTTTGTCATTTGGGAAAGGGCTAACGCTTTACTACACAGTCCTGACTTTTAACAACCCTGAGAAAGAAGCCTTTTGAAAACAATGTAAGGAAAGGGAAAAAATGCTGCAAACCAGCATTTTCTCCTTTTCCCACAGTGTTTTCTGCTCTGTCAGGGAAAAATTGTGTCATTTTTGCTACGTTCAATTTGTTGTCTGCAATTACTTTGAATTTGGATCAGTCCAAAATTTTGTTGTTTGGTAATGAGATGCACAGTCTTCATTTTTCATAATTTTAGCAGGAAAAAATAGAGCAAAATAATAAGTATGAATTAATAATCTGTTTTATCATTGATTATTAAAAAAATAGGACATATGCATATCAGCTGTTAAAGAGAAGGACATTGAAGCCAAACTCAAGGGAGTAATCGCTGACTGGAACAACCAAGAGTTCACATTTGCCAACTTCAAAAACCGTGGTGAACTGCTGCTCCGAGGTGACACAACGAGCGAGATTGTCTCCCTTATGGAGGATTCACTGATGGTTCTCAGTTCACTGATGAGCAACAGGTATGGTACCCTGCAGTTATACTTTCATTATGTCAATCAAAGTTTTGTATGTTCTTGCAAACATGAAAGTTTGCGACAAATGCATAGCAGAAATAAAAAATTCATCTGGTTGGATTCGAACCCATGTGGACAAATATCCTTGTTTTGTTAGGTTTATAAGTCCAATACCATAACCACTGAGCTAAAGAGATATCTCCCAAACACAGTTGTTAGGTATTGTATTTTAATCTGGACAAAGCCATGCATGAAGGGGTGGTCTCCTGTAACAATGTTAACTTTGTACATATGACAAATTTAAAATTTTACACTCGCAAATTTTGAAAGCACTGGCATTTGACTCAGTGTTACTCATTTAAAGGAGCTTAGGGGCTAATCCTAACTTTGAAACCAAAGAAATCATTGTATGAATAGGAGAAATTACTTCCTTTTTTCTACAATTTTTTTCCTAATCTTTGGGCCCCTGGGTGTTTTAAATGTGTCATTGATAAACAAATACTAGTCACTTGTGCTATGCTTATATCTATGTTGAAGAAATCTTTGTCTTAACCCTTTACCCCATAAGGCATTCCTATGGCATCAATAATTGACCATAGATAACAGCAAGGATGAAGCTGTTTCTTATGTGTAAATGACACCTATTGATAGCATAGAAAACATTGTGATAAAAGGTGAAATTGCTCGTCAATGTGTAGAAATGAGTATCTATGGAGTAAAGGGTTAAGCTTTCAAATCCAAGTTTTGAATTATACAGACCCTGTGTTTAACAACTGCTTGTCTTAACCCATTACCACTCAATCCCTACTTTTGACGCCCCTTAGAAAGAAGCCTTTAGAAAACATTGTGAGAAAAGGAGAAAATGCTGGTAACCAGCATTTTCTCCTTTTCCCACAATGTTTTCTACCCTTCACAAAACAAATTTCAAATTATCAGTCACTTTTATTTTGTCGTCTGCAAATGCTTTCAATTTGGACCAGTCTAAAATTTTGTCGTTTGGTAATGGGTTAAGAGGGCAGTGATATTTTACCCTGAACTTGTTGCTTAACTCTCTACCAGACATTGATTTTTTAGACTTATCGAAATTGATGGTGTTTGCAGATGACAATATAAACGTGGCTCAGGTGATGAAATTTGTCTTTGACAGGATAGATAACATTGTGAGAAAAGGAGAAAATGCTGCTTACCAGCATTTTCTCCTTTTCCCACAGTGTTTTCAAAAGGCTTCTTCTTAAGGGTTGTTAAAAGTCGGGATTGTCCAGCAAAGATTTAAGCCAAGATTGATACCAGTAAATGCTTCTTTTCATATAATGTTTACTTTATCATTGACTGATAGTATTGTTTTCTTTCAAATGCAAAATTACCTTCCCTGTGATGTGTAACAACTTTCAGTAGGTCTTTACTTGACAAATACAGTAAATGTTTAAAGGAAGCAGATTTAAACTAGAGCTATCACTGGATGTGACTTTATACCCCCGCCAGGGCTTTGACAGTATTTTGTACATAGACGGTAAGACAGAAGGACACATGGATGGACACACACACAGACAGGCTGATTCCAGTATACCCTGGAAACATTCGTTGTGTGGGGGTATAAATATGTACCGATGTCAATGCTAATACCTTTATCTTGCTTACTTGATTTAGGTACAACACGCCTTTCAAGAAACAGATTCAACTCTGGGTGCAAAACCTGACAAATTCATCAGAAATCATAGAAAACTGGATGGTTGTGCAGAATTTGTGGGTCTACTTGGAGGCTGTATTTGTTGGTGGAGACATTGCAAAACAGTTGCCAAAGGTATATCTATTTGCTTTATTTACTAAATATTTTTGCTGTTTGTAAAGTTGCCTGAAACAGTTCAATGGCAAGCCCTCTCCTACTGTCTGATCATTTTTTTGCATCTTTTCTACTATACTAGGGATCTGCTCTGCCCTGATCAAGGAGCCTGCCATCAGACTTATACTACCACTGTAATTAACTCTTTGCCACACAATCCCAACTTTTGATGACCCTGAGAAAGAAAGCCTTTGAAAACATTGTGGGAAAAGAAGAAAATGCTGGAGACCAGCATTTTCTCCTTTTCCCATAATGTTTTCTACTCATTCCAAGTCAATTTCGATTTTTGATTCACATTTATTATGTCGTCTGCAAATGCTTTCAATTTGGACAAGTCCAAAATTTTGTCGTTTGCTAAAGAGTTAATTCATTACCACACAATCCCTAATTTTGACGCCCCTGAGAAAGAAGCTTTTTGAAAACACTGTGGGAAGAGGAGAAAATGCTGGTAAACAGCATTTTCTCCTTTTCCCACTGTGTTTTCTACCCTTCCCAGAACAAATTTCAATTTTTCAGTCACCTTTATTTTGTCGTCTGCAAATGCCAGGGACCAGTCTAAAATTTTCTTGTATTGTAAAGAGTTAAACCCTAGCTCTTATTGCAAGGCACAGCTTGTATGTTTGCATGTTTTTTTTTCCTAGGAAGCTAAACGTTTCAGCAACATTGACAAGTCTTGGATCAAGATTATGACAAGAGCCCATGAAACACCCAATGTTGTCCAGTGTTGTGTCGGAGATGACATGCTGATGCAGCTACTTCCACATTTGTTGGAGCAGCTAGAACTGTGTCAGAAATCCCTGACTGGGTACGGTACCTTACTGATTTTTGTAGCATTTAAAGGGGGATACTCAAATTTCATTATAAAGCAAATACTTTAAAGTTAAAAATTAAGTACGAGAATTTTTTTTCCTTAAACCTTTACCACACAATCTTGACTTTTAATGATGCTATGAAAAGAATTTGGAAAGCATTGTGGGAAAAGGAGAAAATGCTTGTAACCAGCATTTTCTACTTTTACTACAATGTTTTCTACCCTGCTGGAAACAAATTTTAGTTTTTGATTTTCAATTATTTTGTTGTCTGTAAATGCTTTCAATTTCGACAAGTCTAAAATTTTGTTATTTGGTAAAGAGTTAATTGAATACCAGTAATTATGTAGCCAAGATGTTTTATGTTGAAGTAAATAACATGAAAAGCAGATCCAGAGTCTCAAGTTCAAAAGCTTATTCATGTTTTATTTTTGTGTTAATTTTGTACAGATATCTAGAGAAGAAGAGGCTACTGTTCCCAAGATTCTTCTTTGTCTCAGACCCGGCCCTTCTTGAGATCCTGGGCCAGGCTAGTGACCCCCACACCATTCAGGCCCACTTACTGTCAGTATTTGACAACATCAAAACTGTCAAGTTCCACGAGAAGTTTTATGATGTGATCTTGTCTGTACATTCTTCGGAGGGAGAAACAGTAGATGTGAGTATATCTTTAACCCTTTATCACACAACAAAATTTTAGCCCCACCTAAACTGAAAGCATGTGCAGACAACAATTTCAGTGTGGCTCAAATGGTACAATTGTTAGTTGATAGGGTAGAAAATATTGTGGGAAAAGGAGAAAATGCTGGTTACCAGCATTTTCTCCTTTACCTACAATGTTTTCGAAAGGTCTTTCCAAAGGTCGTCGAAAGTTGTTGTTTGGTAAAGGATTAACCCTTTCACTACCAAATAAATAACTTGATTTTTTTTTAAATTGGGTACAAATTTACAAAGTTTATGTGCAAGATGAAAAAATGGTTGAGTTATAATCTAGATTAAAATGAGTATACAGTGTATATCAGAGATTAGACTGTTCTGTGCTGTCTGATCTTAATCTACTCTGGGCACAAAATGCTTTTTGTGTAGTCAACAGTAAGGAAAGAGTTCACCCTATACCAAATGGCTGGGAACATGGGAAAATTCAGACATTTGTGTAAAGTGTTGTCTTGGATCAGATTGTGCAGTCTGCACAGGCTCTCAGTTGGCGCAGGCTAATCTGAGGCGGCACTTTATGACTACATTAGATTTTGTCCTACAGTAGGCTTGCGCATATCAGAAAATTACTTAAAGATGGAAAGTTTTGTTTTGAATTAGCCTCTGAGGACTGCACAGGCTGATCTGAGACAACACTTTATGCAAAAGTTTGAATGCTTGTTTTTGCATGCTGCGAGTCAAATGATCCCATGTTTTTACAACCATGACAAAGCCTGAATTTGAAAATATTGTCAGAAAGAAAAGGAGAAAATGCAGATAACAAACATCTGTTTTTCCGATTTTACTTCAAAGTAGAATATGTTGTTAACTATCAAAAAGGAAACTCGTACAACAAGGGCAGGTAACCATTGAATTTTTTTTTTCATACATACATCCCTTTTTGGACTTTGAATTTTCACTGTAATTCTAGCACTGGCAGCCAAGCATTGGCACTGGCATGTAGTGATCTTGTTTCTCTTGTACATTGTGTTAGAGGAATTCTGAAAGTGCTCAAAATGACATCAGAAATTAGGAAACTGAACTTTGATTAACCCTTTACCACACAATTTTGACTCTTTATGACCCTGAGAAAGAAACCTTTTGAAACATTGTTTTCTACCTTGTTGGAAACAAATTTTGATTTTTGAGTTATGTTTATTTTGTCGCGTACAGGTGGTTTCGTTTTAGACCAGTCTAAAATTTGGTCATTTTGTAAAGGGTTAAATACTACCAGACTCTACCTTTATTACATTCTTCATTGTATAAATGTACTATCAGAATGAATTAACTGGGTACCTGCCATAACAGTAAAATTGTTTTGAACATGCATGTTCTAATTTTTATTAAAATGCTCATTTTATTTGTTCTTAAATTGAAGTCTATGATGGGATAATTTTGTACCTGGATACATACATATTATATTGTATAAGTACATGGTAATTAGTCTTTGCTTCATAACTTTAGCTGGAGAAGCAGGTAAAAGCAGAAGGTAATGTTGAGGTCTGGTTAATGTCCCTAATGATGATGGCCCAGAGATCTTTACATGGAGTCATCAGGACAGCCGCCATGGCAATACAGGACCAAAGCTTCCAGCTTCTTGAGTTTTTGGGAATGTTTCCTGCACAGGTAATCACCAGGGCCCGTATTCACCAACCATTCTTAAGAATATTTTTAGTTTTATTCTTCAGGATTTTCTAAATTTCTAAGTAGCACAACTTCTGATTGGTTAAACATTTTTAAAAGTAGCACAACTTCTGATTGGCTAAACCAAATTTGGTTTAGCCAATCAGAGGTTGTGTTTCTTTCAAATAAAGAAAATTCTGGAGAATAAGACATAGAACGTTTCAAAGAATGGATGGTGAATACGGGCCCAGATTGCAAATCAACCTTTTACCGAATAATACTGTGGGGTTTTTTTTTTCAACAAAAGAACCAGGAGGTTTTTGAAAACATGACGGTAATGTAAAAGAATGTTGGCAGTCAGCATTTCTCTCTTTTTTCCAACATTGTCTTCCCTTAAAAAACAAACCCTAACAGTTGAGCCCTTCTCAGTTTTTATAGTCGTGACATGACATAATTATGCACATTTTGCTTCAAGGTGATCAGTATTTTTCAATCATTACGAACATGTTCGCCATCTAGTGGCTGCTCTGATCTCTATTTTCAGTGGAAAGACTTTGACTTAGACATAACTCTTCCTAAGTTAACTTTTATCTTCAAAATGCATGTTTGAATAGAAGAAAATATTCCAGAATTGAATAATGATGTAAACGGCACATACTCATGCAACACTATTTAGCCCACCCTCTTACATCCTATATTACCCACTGTTTTACTATCAAACAGTCATAATGACATCAGTTCATCTGCTAGATCATGTGGCAATATTTTCAGACCATGTGACTACAAAATGGTGCCAATTATTACTGTATCAAGTTGCAATGATATCTTTATAAATTCCAAGTGAAGTCATATAAATATATTTCAGAATGGCTGCCAGATAGTAACCCTTTCCCAAACAATCCCTGGTTTTTACGGGTCTGGAAAAGTAGCCTTTTGAAAACATTGTGGGAAAAGGAGAAAATGCTGGAAACCAGCATTTTCTCCTTTTCCCACAATGTTTTCTACTCTATCATAGACAATATAAATTATCTTTTGGGTAAGAGTTGAATTGTCGTCTGCAAATGCTTTCAATTTGGTCTAGTCCAAAAGTTTGTCGTTTGGGAAAGGGTTAAACTTTTAAGCAACTAGATGATATGGGATGATATTTGCTCTGATACTTGTCGAATAATAAAGCTAAGAAATAGTTTTGATATTATGTGACTATGTCGTTGATACTTAGAAGGATAATTGCAAATGCTTTCAATTTAGTCAAGCACACAATTGTATAGTGTCTTTACTCTTTTCAGAAAGACAAAATGTTCTACTTGTCCTCATTGAAAACATTTTGCAGCCAACAAGTGTACATATTTTTTAAACCTGGTCTAGAGTTAACCATTTACCAAAACAATGCTGTTTTTTCATGACCCTGGGAAGAAGGCTTTTATAAACTTTGAGGGAAAAGAAGAAAAAACTGGTAACCAGCATTTTCTCCTTTTCCCACAATGTTTTCTATCCTATCAGAGACTAAAACCTAAGTTGTACCAATTCTGAATTTGACTTCTGCAGATGCTCTTAATTTGGAAGAATCTAAAATTTGTTGGGAAAGGGTTAAAGTTTTCTTTTAAAAGAATCCAGTTGTATCTAAAATTTAACTTAAAAAATTTACTAAACTTCAGGTTGGAATTCTTGGTATCCAAATGATTTGGACTCGAGATGCTACAGAGGCTCTGACAAATGCTAAGTATGACCGTAAAGTCATGCAGCAGACCAATCAAGCATTCTTGGAACTGTTAAACATGCTGATTGACCAGACAACTCGGGACCTTGGCGGTGTAGAGAGGACCAAGTTTGAGACCTTGATTACCATTCATGTCCATCAGCGGGATATTTTTGATGACTTGGTGAGTCACAACTTTTTTATTAAACTGTTCGATACAGATTGTTGCAGTATTATTTTGGAATATATTTTTGAAATATTTTTCATTTGTATCAAATATGTATCACAGTTCACTTATAAGTTAACTCTTAGGACACTGTCCTGACTTTCTTCGTAAGGAAGAAACCTTACAAAAACATTATGAGAAAAGGAGAAAATACTTGACGCCAGCATTTTCTCCTTTTCCCACAATGATTTCCTCTCAATCAAGGAGATATTGTCTCAGTTTTTGCCACCTTTAATGTGTCATCAACAGTAGCTTTCAATTTTGACAAGTCCAAAGTTATGACCTGTTTAACTGTTTACTAAAGAATCTCTTGTTTTTACTATGGCCTAGCCTACCTACAGTATCTCGGACCAAAACCCTAAACACAAATTTTTTTAGTTAGGCCTAATGGGAGATATAAAACTTTTATAATCATTGTGAGCAATGGAGAAAATGCTGGTAACCAGTATTTTGTCTTTCCCATCAAGAATAAATGCCATCTTTCAAGCCACCACTAGCAGATCCTTACAGTAAGGACATGTTTAAAGTTTCGATGTATAGCAATGAATTAACCCCTCAGCCTGCTAAAAAACTTAACTCTGTATCATATGACAAAATTGTGGACTGGTCCAAATTGAAAGCACTTACAGACGACGAAATAACCATAACTCAGAAATCAAAATTCGTTTCCAGCAGGGAATGAAAACGTATGTTGGAAAAGGAGAAAATGCTGGTTAAAAGCATTTTCTCCTTTTCTTACAATGTTTTAAAAAAAAGGTTTTTGTCTCAGGGTTGTAAAAACCAGGAATTGTTTGTTCCCACTCATTTCTGGCTTTTAACCCTTTACCACACAGCACAATTTTAGACCTATCCGAATGGAAAGCATTTGCAGACAATTATTTCAAAGTGGCTGAATTGACAGAATTTTTCTTTGATAGAGAAGAAAACTTTTTTGGGAAAAGGAGAAAATGCTGGTTACAAAGTTTTCACAGGGACTCTTCCTCCGGCTTGTTAAAAATCGTCATTGTGTGGTAAACGGTTAATGACCATTGGAATGAAGTCTTTTGAAATCATTGTGGGAAAAGGAGAAAATGCTGATAACCAGCATTTTCTCCTTTTCCCACAATGTTTTCTACATTATCTAAGACACATTCTTAATTTTTGTAACATTTAAATTGTCGTCTAAAAATGCTTTCAATTTCAATAAGCTTGTATTTTTGTCATGTGGGTTAAAAACAAAAAATAAGATGATTGTAAAAATCTGAATTTGGCTTTTTGAATGTTATCTTTAAGGAAAAATATCTCCTTGTCAGACAGTGTTGATCTAAGATCCGACTGCATGTTCTGTGCTGTCTGATTGTGGTGTACACTGTCTGCAAAAGGCCATTGAGTTGTGCTTAGCAGTCAAAAAGTTAAGTGGACTCAGCCAACCTGCAGCTGGTAGAGGAAGCCCTGATTAAGACTACTAATTGACAAAATTTTTAACTCAACCAAATTGAAAGCATTTGCAGACGACACACAGGTTGCTGAAATAATGATTCCTGTCATAAATAGGGTAGTAGACTTTGTGGGAAAAGGAGCAAGCACTGGTTACAGGCATTTTCTCCCTTTTTCCTCTATGTTTTCAAAATTGTTATCCTCCTAGGTCATTAAAATTTGGGATTGTGTGGTAAAGGTTAAACCTTTGGTTGTTTGGAACCATACATACTTAATGTTTAATCTTTCATTTTGTGTTTCCAGTGCCGTATGCATGTGAAATCTCCTACAGACTTTGAATGGTTGAAACAATCCAGATTCTTTTTCATTGAGGACCAAGATAAGTGTCAAATTTCCATCACTGATGTGGACTTCATCTACCAAAATGAGTTTCTGGGCTGCACTGAGCGTCTTGTCATCACTCCTTTGACAGACAGGTCAGTTTTAGACATGTGTTACAGGAGACCACTGCTTCAAGCATGATTTGAATTCAGTGCCTAACAACTGTGTTGTGGAGATATCTCCTTAGCTCAGTGGTTATGGTATTGATCTTGTAAACCTCAAAAAATGAGAATATGGAATCCAGGCAGATTGTGGTTTGTATTTCAGCTACCGGTACGTACTTGTTACGAATTTCCATGTTCATAAGATATGGTACAATATTTTTGATGTTGGGCAAAGCCACAAGAAATGAGCGGTCATTAGTTTTCATGTAATAATGAATATCATAAGGTAATGGACATCATAGGCTTAGGGTAGATCTGGCAAGTTAGCTCAGTAGTTGGCATATCTGACTTGTGACATTGAGGTTGCAAGTTCAATACCTGGTTGCTGCAAACTTCCTTTCTGTGAGAAAAGTAGTCATTGGCTTTGGGAAAAAAAAAAAACTTGTCAGTAGTTGTGTGAGGAAGCCAGGAAACACATGGGTTGGTCATTGACTGCCATATGACCTAAGCCGTCAAAATGGCATTAAACATAAACCTTTGATCAGGTAGAAAACTTTGTGGGAAAAGGAGAAAATGCTGGTTACCAGCATTTTTTTCCTTTTCCCACAATGTTTTCAAAAGCCTTCTCCCTCTGGGATATAAATGTCATCATCTTGTGGTTAAGGGTTAAGTGATATCCTATTACAATAGACAACTACTCCTTCTTCTGAGTTAATTTCTAAATAACCCATGAAGTTCTCACTTCACTTTCTAAAGACAGAGCTGCAGAAACAGAGAGGACAAACATTCATGGGTAGAAAACATTGTGGGAAAAGGAGAAAATGCTTGTTACCAGCATTTTCTCCTTTCCCACAATGTTTTCAGAAACTTTTTTTAGGATCGTTAAAACTTTGGATTGGTTGTTTACCCATTACCACACAATCCCTACTTTTGACAAACCTTAGAAAGAAGCCTTTGGAAAACATTGTGGGAAAAGGAGAAAATACTGGTAATCAGCATTTTCTCCTTTTCCCACAATGTTTTCTACCCTTCTCAAAACAAGTTTCAAATGTACAGTCATTTTTATTATACCCCCCAAAACTCTGTTTGGGGGGTATATAGGAGTCAGCTTGTCGGTCGGTCCGTCGGTCAGTCGGTCGGTCTGTAGCTTTTTGTCCGCTCTATTTCTCATAAACTACTGGACGAATTTTATTCAAACTTCACAGGTAAACTCAGTATCAAGCAGAGATGTGCATATGAAATGTTGGTTATGGTTCATTGATTTTTCACTGAGTTATGGCCCTTTCATGAAATTTCTTGTCCGCTCTTTTTCTCATCAACTATTGGACAGATTTGGTTCAAACTACACAAATAGACTCAGTATAAAGCAGAGATGTGCATATCCTATTTTGGTTATGGTTTATTTAGGTTTCATGGAGTTATGGCCCTTTGATGATTCTGGACAAATTTCTTTTTCATACTTGAATATTGTCCGGAGCATATCTCCAAAACTATACTAGCTAGGGTTATGAAATTTCATGGGTGGATAGATCTCATCGAGGGGGAGTGCAGTGCACAGGAATCATAACTCTTGCTTGCTTAATTTTTGAGTTATTGCCCTTTGTTGTTTTTTTTTATACTTGAATTTGGTCCGGAGCGTATCTCCAAAACTGTACTAGCTACGGTTATGAAATTTCATGGCTGGATAGATCTCACCAAGGGGGAGTGCAGTGCACAGGAATCATAAATCCTGCTCACTTAATT
This sequence comes from Tridacna crocea, assembly GCA_943736015.1. NCBI lineage: Eukaryota > Metazoa > Mollusca > Bivalvia > Cardiida > Cardiidae > Tridacna > Tridacna crocea. The sequence continues at coordinate 42,126,453 of OX031065.1, forward strand.
TTTGAGTTATTGTCCTTTGTCGTTTCTAATACTTGAATTTGGTCCGGTGAATATCTCTAAAACTATACTAGCTAGGGTTATGAAATTTCATGGGTGGATAGATCTCATCAAGGGGGGGTGCAGTGCATAAGAATCATAACTCCTGCTCCCTTAATTTTTGAGTTATTGCCCTTTGTTGTTTTTCATACTTGAATTTTGTCCGGAGCGTATCTCCAAAACTATACTAGCTAGGGTTATGAAATTTCATGGATGGATAGATCTCAACAAGGGGGAGTGCAGTGCACAGGAATCATACCTCTTGCTCGCTTAATTTTTGAGTTATTGCCCTTTGTCGTTTTTCATACTTGAATTTGGTCCGGTGTATGCCCCAGCTTAACAACTTGGGGTAAGACGGGCGTATCTTGTGACAATTTGCCGCTCATGTTCAACTCTTACTTTTGTACTCAACCATTCTGCATTCTGTGACAAAGACCTGATTGGTGGCAAGGAGCTGGTGGGGGGTATGATCACGTTGAGTGATAGCTGTAGTTTCATCGTCTGCCAGTGCTTTGGAGTTGGACAAGCCTATTTGGTAATGAGGTGAAGGACTAAATCATGTATTCTGTGTTTGTGTTTAGATGCTACATTACGCTGGCCCAGGCTTTAGGAATGTCCATGGGTGGAGCCCCAGCAGGTCCTGCTGGTACAGGTAAAACAGAAACAACCAAGGACATGGGTCGTTGTCTCGGGAAGTATGTGGTGGTGTTCAACTGCTCAGATCAGATGGATTTCAGAGGTCTAGGACGTATCTACAAAGGTCTGTAACAGAAAGTTTATGTTTATTTGTATTTATATTTTTTACCAAACAACATAATTTCAAACACTTACAATTTTACAGCATTTGCAGATGACTCATGTAAATTCAAATGATACCACATCTCTTTGAAAGGATGGAAAATGATGTGGGGGAAAAGAGTAAGTGTTGATCACCTGCAATTTCTCCTTTTGCCACCATGTTTTCAAAAGTTTTAACCCTCAGAGTTGTTAACCCTTTACCCCATAGGGCATTTCTATGGTATGTCTTCTTGAAACTAAAAAGCAGCAAGGATGAAGCTGTCTTTTATGGGTATATGATACCTTTTGATAGCATAGAAAACATCGTGACAAAAGGTGAAATTGCTCGTCACGAGCAATTTCACCTTTTGCCACAATGTTTTCTAAAGGCTCCAACAAGAAATGCGTAGAAATGAGTATCTATGGAGTAAAGGGTTAAAATTAGGGACTGATCGAATGAGGTTCAACCCTTTACTCCATAGATACTCATTTCTACGCATTGCTTGTAGGAGCCTTTGGAAAACATTGTGACAAGCAATTTCACCTTTTGCAACAATGTTTTCTACACTATCAAAAGGTGTCATATACACATAAGAAACGGCTTCATCCTTGCTGTTATTTAGGGTCAATTGGAGATACCATAGAAATGCCTTATGGGGTAAAGGGTTAATGTATAAACTGCCAGTTGTCTTTTGACAGTGGATAACTTAATATTTATAACTTTGGATGGGTTTCATCCTATAAAATCACTTTTCCTCTGTAACATAAGTAGTGGTCCTTTAGGGGCTGACTGGTACAATCATGCAACACTTGGCAAAGATGAATAAAAAGAACACCAGTCGAATGCAAAGTGCTTGTCATGTGCTGTTTTTACCTCTTTTCTCCCAAGATGGTACATGACATGGAAGATGCCTGAGAAGGAGGCAAGCAGTAAGTTATATTCATTCATAAAATTTCACTTCCAGTTTTATTTTACGATATTAATTTATATACCTCGCATTTGGACATCTTTTTCACAGGTCTTGCTCAGTCAGGATCCTGGGGCTGCTTTGATGAGTTTAACCGTATTGAACTTCCTGTGTTGTCTGTAGCTGCACAGCAAATTGCCATTGTCCTGCAGGCAAAGAAAGAACGGAAGAAGGCCTTTGTGTTTACAGATGGAGATAATGTCTCACTGAATATGGAATTTGGAATTTTCCTTACAATGGTATGTATTTTGAATCACAACCATAGTGAAAGCTTTGTAGAAACCCCATACTCTTTTTTTTTTCCATATCAATTTGTTTTCAACTTTAAAGACATGGTTGATATTTGAAAAGAAGTAAAATTTAAATTATCAAATTTCTTTTGGCTACCTCTTTCTTTCTTGTCTTCTAGCAGACCTTGTTAACCCTTTACCAAACAATCCCTTGTTGTACCCCGGCAAATAAAGTTTGTGGGGGGTATACTGGAATCGGCCTGTCCGTCGGTGGGTGGGCGGTAGGTCTGTCCGCAAAATCTCGTCCGGACAACTCCTCCTACAGTTTCTGTCCAATTCGCTTGATACTTGGCAGAAGTGTTCATTAGGAGCTGTAGATGTGCAAGACGCAAATTTTGAGAAAATTCCTTAAAAAAAATTACTGAGTCATTGCCCCTGATTTGGCTTAAAAATGCTTGTCCGGACAACTCCTCCTACATTTTCTGTCTGATTCACTTTAAACTTGGCAGAAGTGTTCATTAGGAGTTTTAGATGTGCAAAATGCAACTTTCGTGAAAATTCTATGAAGAATTAATGAGTTATTGCCCCTGATTCACATTCAAAATGCTTGTCTGGACAACTCCTCCTACCATTTCAGTACGATTTGCTTTATACTTGGCAGAAGTGTCCATTTGGAGTTGTAGATGTGCAAGACACAAATTTTGTGAAAGTTCCATCAAGACTTACTGAATTATTGCCCCTTATTTGGCTTAAAAATGCTTGTCTTGACAACTCCTCCTACATTTTCTGTCTGATTCACTTTAAACTTGGAAGAAGTATTCATTAGGAGTTATAGATGCGCAAAACGCAACTTTCGTGAAAATTCTATGAAGAATTAATGAGTTATTGCCCCTGTGACAAGAAATATAGTGGCAGGGGTATTTATCGCCTTTAGTGATAGTTATTCTAGTTTTAAATGTCCCAGGTGAAAAGCCATTTGAAAACATTGTGGCAAAAGCAGAAAATGCTAATAACCATGAAGTTTGCGAATGCTTCTGATTTGGACAAAGCTAAAAGAAGAGTTAAAAAAAGAGGAAAAGAGTTAAAAAATGATACAGGAAAGGTAGAAATCACTTGTAGATAGTAAGTTCTCATTCTACCACAGTAGAAGACCCTATTTCTTGTTGATTTTATGTTGCCAACATTTTTATTAGTTGTCTTCTTTAGATTTGTATATTATAAAGAATAATTTAACTCTTTATCACACAACAAAATGAATTGGAATACATGCACAGGGCAGAAGAAAAGATGAAAATGGCTCAATTAATTGAACCTGTCCTTGTTAGATAGGGAAACATTGTGGGAAAAGGAGAAAATTCTGGTTACCAGCATTTTCACTGTTACCCAGAATGTTTTTACCTGACTCGCTCAGAAAATCAGAAAATGCTAAGCTTTTGTGATTATGCTGTGTCCATCTTCTGTTGTCTAGGTGTCAACACTTACCTGGGGTAAACTCTACAGAATACATTTTCAGTCCAGTACTCTTGAAACTTGGGCAAAATATTTAACTTGATAACATCACAAATAAGTTTGAAATTGAGTCATGTCTGGTCAAAAAGTAGGCCACTTGATCAAATCTCAGAAAAACCTTGTGTGCACACTAGCTAGAGGCAACATTTTCAGCCTTATACTCATGACATTTGGTCAGAATGGGTGTTTTGATGATATATCTAGGACCACTTTGAAATTTCTACAGTAAAAGTAGGCCACAGGGCTAAATCTGAGAAAAACCTTGTATGCAATCTAGAGGCCACGTTTTCAACTCAATACTCTTGAAAGTTTGGTCAGTGTGTTTGTCTTGATGATGTCTTGGACAGGTCTGATATTGTGTCATGTCTGGTCAAAAAGTAGGTCGCTTGGCCAAATCTGAGAAAAACTTTGTTTTCATTCTGGAGGTCACATTTCAAGACTAATACTCATGACACTTGGTCAGAATGTTTGTCAAAAAGATACCTTGAACAAGTGTAAAATCAGATCAATTTGGGTCAAAAAGTAGGCAACTGGGTCAAAATCTGAGAAAAGCCTTTTGTGAAGTCTAGAGACCTCACATTGTCAGCCTGATATTCATGAAACTAAGTCAGAAAGATAATCTTTTTGAAATGTCAGACAAGGTTGAAATTGGGTCACAGCACATCAAATTTAAGATCATTAAACTAGGATCTCTTCAGTCTGTGAAGCATAAATGACTCTTCTCAGGTGAGCAGTTTAGGGCCAATGGCCCGATTGTTTATAACTTCTTTCCACAGGGTTATTAGAAGTGTGTGTTTTATGAAAAAAGGGTTGGCCATTTGAAAATATGCGTATCAGTATATAGAATATGTTTGCTGTACCAAAGGAAATATTATTTTAACAACTCTGAGAAAGATGGCTTAAATGAAACCATGTACTGGTTTTTTTTCTCACAATGTTATGTACCCAGTCACAAATTGTTTTAGCAACATTTTATTCCATTGAAAGAAAAGGAGTAATTGAAGCTGACCAAAAACACATAACAAAGAAATCTCCATTTAAAACATAGAAAATGTAATACCAAAAATACTGATGGCAAGGTTTCTTTTTTCCAGAATGTGATTGTAGAGCAGACATTGTAGATCATTTCTACAATGAAAAGTTTTGTCATTTTCCAAGATTAAAAAGTGTCTGCTATAAAATGGTTACAGGATTAAATGATAGAAAGTTTTATTGAATGATGAATTATTATAATTATTACCATTGACAGAATATTCGAACATTTAAAAGGCTGGTCCATTTTGGTTGGGTAATAATTTACACACAAACATAATATATACACAAAAAATGTATTGTATAAAAATTATATCTGGTGATATCTTGTGACATTGGATGAATGGCTTGAAATCATTGATTGGTTATTTTCATTGCATTAACTTGTGAGGTAATGTTGTTAGAATGTCTGTTGATACTTGATGTACTTTGTTACATACATGTGAATTACATATAGTTTGAATGGTAAGTGATTTCCCCCCTAGAGCATGCACAGACATTTTTAGCCAGGGGATGATTTGGCCCAGAAAGTTTTGGCCTAGGATGTTTTTTTTTTTAAATCTACATGCTGGATGATTTGTTCTGACAAATGTTGAAGTTTGCTGCATTGTCATTTTATTTTGTTTATACATTTCTAGAAGATGCATACCTTAATCCATATAGTTTGTTGGATACACAATGTATGGACAAAATTGTTGCATGGTTGATAAGCTAGTTCATTTGTGAATTGTCTGAACTCCTTGTTGTTCAGCAAATACTTTAAATTTTGGACAAGACTAAACTGTTGTTCGGTAAAGAGATAAGATTTCAGAGATTAAAGTTTCTTGGCTAAACACTGTACTAAAACAGAACCGTCCATTTTTTGTATGATAAATAAGTGAGAAAGAAAGGGGAAAGAAAGGGAAAATAGCATCATACAATGCCAAATTATCCTGGGCCAAAACATACTAGATTCCGCTCTAGGGGGCAGAGCACAACTTTATTTTTTTTTAGGCAGTGTCAAAAGAAAAAAAAGCAAAATATACTCCTCCTTAGTTGTTCATTTTGCTTTAGACTTATTTTCTTGCTTTTGAATTATCACTGAGTCTATAACAGAATTTGCTTATTACAGAATGTCAGGTTACATGCAGGAAAAGTACCTTCGGTATATGTATATTTGTGTAAAAAGTTTTAATACAATTAAAAAAAAATAGTGTATTATTCCATATTGTATAGCAAAATATACTGTAATATTTGACTTGCTTACTGTCTGCTATTGTATCAGACATTATACAGTGATAAGTGAAAATCAGAACTTGGGTTTATTGTATTACATGTCTCTTGTTTACCCATGGATGTACAATATATGAATTTTGCTACTCCTGCAGTCGACAGATTTGGAAAATGGACTGGGAAATGGAACAACAGTTGCTTGCATGAAGCAATTGTTTTTTATTCTCTATGATTTTCCTAACAGTATTTTAATTTTGTGAAAATGTTTGTATTTAGGTAAGATTTTTGTCAGTATAAAAAAATTTGTACAGGAATGGGTTATGGCTTATAGTAAAAAGTTTTGAATATTCTGTACTGTTGTAAAGTGAAAATAGTGATATGATTGAAGAAGTTATGATCTTAATTGTACTTTTCCTGGACTTCTGAGAATTAGTTAGTCCCTGGGATGTCAAATGAGTTGTAGTTACCGTGGTTGGTAGTTTATCACATGAAACCTTCTCCGGCAGTGTATTAACTCTTTACCAAACAACAAAATGGTAGACTAGTCCAAATTGAAAGCACTTGCAGACAACGATGTAAGTATGGCTCAAAAGTTGAAATTTGTCTTGGGAAGGGTAGAAAACAGTTTAGGAAAAGAAGAAATTGCTGATTACCAGCATTTTCTCCTTTTCCTACAATGTCTTCAAAAGGCTTCTTTCTCAGGGTCATTTAAAGTCTGGATTTTGTGGAAAAGAGTTAAACGCATGACTTATTTTCGACACTATACTAGTGTATTATAGTGTTTTTTGGGTCTCGGGTGTGAAGCGAGAGAAAGCAACTACAGTTTCTGCAGGAATTATTTTCTATTATCGGGGAATAGTGATGTCACTGTTGCTAAGACATATATGTACGGAAAGTTTTTGAATTTCACATTTGATAAAAACCAAGAAATGCAGCGAATTTTAGTCATTTAATATCAATATTACTGCGAAAATAATCAATGTTAATCAACATTTAATAGATATATAGACAGATTGGAAAAGTTTTTAAAATTGCAATATTTAACACGGCAAAGATGATTGTTTCATTTTTTTTTCATTGGATGTTTTGTGTTGCATGAGTCATGTAAGCTAATTGCATGTTTAATCTGAGTCATGCTGGGCAAAAAAAGGGTGTTTCAATGCATCTGCAAAAAGTTTGCATGATTTTGTTGGACATTAGTTGAAATGGGCTATATGGATCCATTATTATATAATTATAACACTTTGTCTGATGTGACCCTGTACCACACAATGACGCCTTTTAACTCTTTACCACACAGCAAAATTTTAGACTGGTTCAAATTCAAAGCATTTGCAGACGACAAAATAAAGGTGACTGAAAAATTGAAATTTGTTCTGGGAAGGGTAGAAAACACTGTGGGAAAAGGAGAAAATGCTGGTTACCAGCATTTTCTCCTTTTCCCACAATGTTTTCCAAAGCCTTCTTTCTCAGGGGCGTCAAAAGTAGGGATTGTGTGGTAATGGGTTAATGACCTTTAGAGAGAAGCCTGTTGAAAACATTGTGGGAAAAGGAGAAAATGCTGGTAACCAGCATTTTCTCCTTTTCCCACTAAGTTTTCTACCCTATCAAAGAAAAATTACATCATTTGAGCCACCATGAAATTGTTGTCTGCAAAATGCTTTCAATTCGATAGGTCTAAAGTTTTGCCATGTGGTAAAGGGATAATGTATCACAGAGATGCATTAAACCTCCTTTTCCCAGAATGCCTTGCATCTGTATTGTTTAGCATGAAGCTATGATTGGTCATTATAACCCTTTCCCAAACAAATGATCCAGAGTTCCAATGATCCTAGTAACTGAAGAAAATGTTTAAATAATTTGCGGAAAAAGGGAGAGAAGGCTGGTATTGATAACCAGTATTTTTGCCTTTTCCCATAATGTTTTCCACTCATTCAAAAACATATTTCATTTTTAGTTCCACTGGCCATAGGCCAGCGGGCTTATTTCATGAGTGTCTGTCATGCGTCTGTGTGTGTCTGTGTGCGTCCTTGCATGCATTAACTTTTATTTCAAGCATGCACTTCTCTGAAACTACCCATCCAATTTTGATGAAGCTTCATTGAAATGATCCTGCCATAGTCCTCTTTAGATTTTTTTGAAAGAATTTGATTCCTTCAGTAACTCATGCCAACAACACTGAAAAATATTGAAAATCTTAGAAAATCTTCTTGTATGAAACCATAAGGCCTAGAGCTTCCACATTTGGCATGTACATGTAGCTTTATTTAGTGGACCTCTAACAAATGTTTTCGAATAATGGCCCTGGGGTCAAAATTGGCCTCACCCTGTGGTTCACAAGTTTTATATGGGCTTATATAGGGAAAACTTTAAAATCCTTCTAGTACCTAGTCATAGGGCCTAGGGCTACCAATTTGCCATTTATTTTCATCAGGTGAGCATCTACCAAATGTGCCCAAATTATAACCCTTGGATTAAATTTGGCCAGGCCCCGGAAGTCACAATTTTTTTTAATGGGCTTATACAGGGAAAACTTTAAAAATCTGCCTTTTAAGGCCTAGGGCTATCAAATTTGGCATCTAGATTTTTCAAGTGCTTATTTACCAAGCAAATTACAGCCCTGGGATTAAATTTTGCCCCTGTCCTGGAGGTTACAAGTTTTATGTGGGCTTACATTGGGAAAACCTTAAAAATCTACTTGTACCTAGCCATAAGGCCAAGGACTACCAAATTTCATGTAGCTTTATGTAGGTGGCCTCTACCAGGAGGGCCCGAATTATATCCTTGGAATTAAGTTTGTCACCACACCATGGGTCAAAAGTTTTACATGGATATTTGTGGTGAAAACTTTGTAAATTGTTATGTTACTAACCATAACAAGGCCTGGGGCTACAAAGTAAGCACTTTCTCATTGGTCTCATGTTTTACAGGGCCTTCTATGGAGGAAACTTTGAAAAACTTACTGTTTATACACATATTCTACACCTGTATTATTTGGTATGGGGCTTTATTTTGTGGACCTCCACCAGGATTCAAGTAATTATAGCTTTGTGGTCAAAAATGGCTTTGCCAGGTGGTCATAACTTTTCTCATAGGATTTTATAGAAAAAAACTTTTTATGTCTTCAAAATTGAAACTAATTGGCCAAGTATTGTAATGTTTTGCTTGTACTGGTTTTTACTTACTAGCCAGTGGAGCGATACAGGGCCATCATGGCCTTCTTGTTTACTCTTTACCATACATCTAGTCCAAAATTTTGTTGTTTTTTTTTTGGTATAGAATTACGTCATATTCATCTTTTTGGCAAAGTTTAAATTCTGTCAGTTTGGCCTAAATTTTTTTCATTTGGGAAAGGGTTGAATATAAGTGAAACTGCTGTGCAATTGTTTTTCCGTCATCTATGATGAGTAGGTTTTGACAACGAGAATATATTTCAAAATATGCTACATGTAACTAAAAGAAAAAGACTAATGATGGTTTAAAAATCTCTTTCGCCTTATAACCTTAAAAATAAAAAAAAAAAAATGTGTGAAATTCCAGATATTTAACTGTATATCTTTATTTTTTTGTAAGATTCAATTACAGTAAGATGTTTTCAAAAAGTTACTTTATCAGGGTCGTTAAAAGTTGGAATTGTGTGGTGAAGAGTTAAACCATTCCTGCCTGATTTCTTGTTTTAAAGATCCTGAAGGAAATTGTTGTAGAAAAAATTGTTGGAAAAGGAGAAAATGCTGGTTACCTTTTCCTTTTCCCACAATGCTTTGTACCCTATGAAAGACAAGGTCTATCATTTGAGCCCAATCTAAATTGTTGTCTGCAAATGTTTTGAATTTGTACAAGTCTGAAATTTTGTCATGTGGTAAAGAGTCAAGGAAATCACAGATGAAAAATTTAGTATGAGGACTTCGAGCTAGATAATTTATAAACTTAGCTGAGCTCATGTTGTTATCCTACTGTATCTGGGGTATCTCATTGTTGGATTAAGTTAAAATTGGCCAGCTGGTAAAAGGCTATACTGAATAGTTGGCGCTGAGACCACCTCTTTACTGTAACCATACTAGTTCATGTTCAAAAGTATTTTTTATCAAGATTTTTTATCACATTTTCCATTCAAATCTATATTTTACTGATATGGAAAACAAAGGATAAATCCATTTCATTGTATCTCAGTAATTCATATGCAATTCATTATCTTGGAGTTGACACTGTATGAAATGTTAACAACTCATTGAATATGAATGATTTACAGAATGTTAATGTACATAGTGATGCTGGAGCCACCTGGGTATATAAGTATTGATAGATGTACACTGTATCATATTCAGTCAAATCTGATTATGTAGAATAAGTCAATTTCTTTGTCTTACACTGAACTTAATTGGACTACATGTATTACCGGAAAGAATGAATGAGTTTAACCCTTTACCAAACAATCCCTGGTTTTTACGACACCGAGATAGAAGCCTTTTCCCACAATGTTTTCTACCCTGCTGGAAACAAATTTCAATTTTTGAGTTACCTTTATTTTGTTATCTGAAAGTGCTTTGATTTTGGACCAGTGTAAAATTTTGTTATTTGGTAAAGGGTTTAAAATTGGGAAAGCTTGTGACATTACCATGATTGCAAGTGTTATATTGGAAATTCAATCTACTGGTAATCTGAATTTTACTCATTGTGGTCTTACAGAGCTGTACCTATGGGAGAAGTCCTCTTGGAACAGTGTGGACAAAGAAGCAACTGCTTGCTACAAGCAATTGTTTCTGATGACAAAAAGTTTACCACAGTATCTTAAACCCTTTACCAAACAATCCCTGGTTTTAACAACCCTGAGATCGAAGCCTGTTGAAAACACTGTGGGAAAAGGAGAAAATGCTAGTAACCAGCATTTTCTCCTTTTCCCACAATGTTTTCTATCCAGCTAGAAAGGAATTTCAATTTTTGATTAACATTTATTTTGTCATCTGCATGTGCTGTCAAATTTGGACCAGTGTAAGATTTTGTCGTTTGGTAAAGCATTTAAATGAAATACCTTTCCTACTGCATGTAAATGGTTCATTGTGTGAGGTGTCGTTCTATATTAAATGCTGGTACATTTTGGGGAAAAAACATTGTAACTATAGGTTTGACTGTTATCTACTGTTCACAGTATGCATGCTTAAGTGCCAATGAGTCATGTTTGTTTATAACTAGCATGTTTTTCTTTCTTTGTGTCACAGACGAGTATGTGGCATGATTGTCTTAGTTTTTGTCTTATCACTATGAGTATCCATTAGAGGTTTTTTTTTATATGCTTATTTATGATCTGTCTCAAGTATCAATGTGTGGTGTATGTAAACATGAAATTGAAAGAGAGACTCTTTACCGACAAAATTCTAGACTTGTTCGAATTGAAAGTATTACTGGAATTAATTGACCTGAAATTGACCTCTATGCAAAGAATAATTAAAACGTGAATATTTAAATCATTGGATATAATCGGACTGTACGAAAACTCTGTTAACGATAAATTAATGTCGGGATTGACCCCTACTGCTCCATAGTCAAAATAAAAAGCATTTGTGGATGGCATAGATCAAGATCAGGCTGCACAGAACGCGCAACTTAGATCTAAGTCACCCGCCATGTATTACCAATTTAAACCAGTAACATGATGGTTATCTCAGATATTTCAAGTATTCTTTGAAAACACCATAAATCTATTAGCAGCATAAAGAGTTTACAAACATGCACATAGTTCCGCATGCAGACGACATTAGCCGGAGGTAGATTAGGACAATAACTCAAGCATGTAATATATGGTAATAGAGGTCATTTATTTCATGTCAGACTGTTCAGGTAATACTTGCAGATGACAAAATAAATGGGACTCAAAAATTGTAAATTGTTTTTGGTAGCATAGAAAACATTGTTGGGAAAGGAGAAAATGCTGCCTACCAGCATTTTCTCCTATTGCCACAATGGTTTTGAAAAGCATCTTTCTCAGGGTCATGAAAACCCCAGTGTTGTATGGTAAAGCGTTAACCATTTACTACATAATCCTGAATGTAAATGACCTTGTGGAAGAGTGTGTTAGAAACCATTGTAGGAAAAGGAGAAAGTGCTGGTTTTCTGTCCTACAAAAGTCAAATTTTAAGTTTTCAGTCACATTTACCTTGTTGTCTGCTAATTCTTTTAAATTGGACAAGTCCACAACTTCGTTGCTTGGTAAAAGGTTAAGCAGCGATTTTGTTATGTTGAATTCATAGAGTTCCTTTTAAATTTTAATTGCTTATGTAGCCAGTATAGATTTGTGTCAGGCTGCAAAAAATGGACAGCCTAACTTTGAATCGACAATTTGACTGTGGCTGACATTATCCCCTTCAGAAGATGTCAGAGGCTGACAAAAAAAGCTTAAAATGGTTAACACTGAACATGTAATTTCCACCTTTAAGATTGAATGAAGGGGCTTAATGTCTGCCATTGAGCAATCTCAAAGAGGCTTTTGACCACCTGTAAGATTTGATGAAGGGGACGGTGACTGCCTTTGGGAAATCATGAAGGGGCTTTTAACCCATTACCACACAATCCCTACTTTTGACGCCCCTGAGAAAGAAGCTTTTAGAAAACATTGTGGAAAAAGGAGAAAATGCTGGTAACCAGCATTTTCTCCTTTTTCCACAATGTTTTCTACCCTTCACAAAGCAAATTTTAAATTTTCAGTCACTTTTATTTTGTCGTCTGCAAATGCTTTCAATTTGGACCAGTCTAAAATATTAATTGTCGTATGGTAATGAGTTAACCGCCTTACCTGTTTTGGAAGTAGGAGATAATGACAGGGGTGGCTTTTGACAATTTACCACTAGAATCATGCATTCTGTTCATCAGTCAGAATGCTTTTTAACTCTTTACCAAACGACAAAATTTTAGACTGGTCCCAATTGAAAGCATTTGCAGATGACAAAATAAAAGTGACTGAAAATTTGAATTTTTTTTTGGGAAGAGCAAAAACATTGTGGTAATAGGAGAAAATGCTGGTTACCAGCATTTTTTCCTATTACAACTGTTTTCAAAAGGCTCCTTTCTTAGGGTTGATAAAAGTTGGGATCATGCAGTAAAGAGTTAAGTTAATTAGTTTGTTTACTGGTCAACAAAAGTATTATTTGCATGTTTTTAAATAATCATGTGGAAGAGCAAGTTCTCACTAATATTTTGCAAGCTATAGAAATGATTCTAAAAACTTTTAGGTGTGCCGGATATTCTAGTAATATTAGTGTTGAAACAGCTGTTATACTACTTTACAGGATTATGCTCTTACTTTTAATGTTTGAACAATTTTACACAATGCATCCTTAGAAAACTAACAAATTCTTTAGCACGTTATACATTAATTCTTTTTATTTACACTTATTTTGGATTAAGTAGAATTACTTTGGTAAATTTGTCACTAATTTAGAATTTTACCATTACAGAACCCTGGATATGCCGGGAGACAAGAGTTGCCTGAAAACTTGAAGATCAATTTCCGAACAGTGGCAATGATGGTGCCAGATCGACAGATCATCATTCGTGTGAAGCTTGCCAGTATTGGTTTCATAGAGAACATAATCTTAGCCAGGAAATTCTTTACCCTTTACAAACTGTGTGAGGAACAGCTTACAAAACAGGTATGTCTGCATTTACAAAAACTAAATACATAGAAGGTACTTTGTTTATTTTTTTGAGGTGAAAGATCAAAATTTATTTTAATGAGTAAACATCATCTGTAATATTTTCCTGAGTTTGCACAGCCACAAGTGAATAAAAATCCAGTGTAGTTGGTTGTAATTTTCTATGGTGTACCCCCTTTGCAAAACAAAGCATTACAATATTACATAAAGGGCTAGAAAAATAAGGTAAATTAGGCCTGTTTACCTAGGTAAGTTAAGCATGGGAGCTACTGATTTCACCTTTAATTCAAGAATTAGAAAATAAAATTTGTATTTTTCACTGGTTGTAACCATGAAACATGAAAAGATATTTCACCGTTATTTCTCAATCGACTACTGGAAAGCATAAAAAGAAAAATCGGTCGGTCTTTTTTGTGTTAATTCTTTTCCAAACAATCGGGACTTTTAACAACCTTGAAAAGGGAGAATTTTGAAGACATTGTGGGAAAAGGAGAAAACGCTGGTAATCAGCATTTTTTCCCTAACCCACAACTTTGGCCCTTTCAGAGCAGCTTCCAAGATTTTCAAGAGTCACATTTAACCCTTTCCCAAACGACAAACTTTTGGACTAGACCAAATTGAATGCATTTGCAGACGACAATTCAACCCTTGCTGAAAACATGATTTCTGTTTATGATAGGGTGGAAAACATTGTGGGAAAAGGAGAAAATGCTGGTTACCAGCATTTTCTCCTTTTCCCACAATGTTTTCAAAAGATTACTATCCCAGACCCGTAAAAACCAGGGATTGTTTGGGAAAGGGTTAAATTGTCATCTGCAAATGCTTTGGGTTTAACTCATTACCACACGACAAAATTTTAGACTGGTTCAAATTGAAAGCAATTGCAGAAGACAAAATAAAGGTGACTGAAAAATTGAAATTAGATCTGGGAAGGATAGAAGACACTGTGGGAAAAGGAGAAAATGCTGGTTACCAGCATTTTCTCCTTTTCCTACAGTGTTTTCAAAAGACTTCTTTCTCAGGGGCGTCAAAAGTAGGGATTGAGTGGTAATGGGTTAAACAAATATAAAATTTTGTTCTGTGGTAAAGAGTAGATAAGTCTGACCAAAAAGGCTAATGATTTATCTTGCAAAAAGAGTAGCAAACAAGAAAGTTGTACATTTATTTTATTTTGAAAACAGGAAAATATTTTGAGACATGAAATTTCTGACCAATACAGGAGATAATTCTTTTCGTACGGGAAAGAATTACGGCTAAACAATTAATTTTTCAAAGCAGTACGAGTTCTTTTTCATTAAACTTCTTGAGGACCTTTTCATAAAAATCATCTACATTTTATTTGGTTCTGCAACTGCTTTCAATCAAATCTGGTCTTACATCCTGTCATTTTAAAGAGTTAACAATACTTTGTGCAAAAATATGTTTCAGGTTGGTTTTATATCTGTATTTCTTTTTACCTTCCTTTCAGGTGCATTATGACTTTGGTTTACGAAACATGTTGTCCTGTTTGAGAACACTTGGTCGTGTCAAACGTGCAAACCCAGACGACACAGAACAGACAACTGTAATGAGGGTCCTCAGAGACATGAATCTCTCTAAGCTTGTGGACCAGGACGAGCCCCTTTTCCTGTCCCTCATCAATGATTTGTTCCCTGGTATCACCCTGGACAAGGCAGGGTACCCAGAACTTGAGGGGGCCATCAGACAACAGATTTCTAATGCTAAACTGGTGGACCATCCTTCCTGGACACTCAAACTTATTCAGGTTAGATGATATTTTTTTTTTACTATATTATTGCGGTACACATCTAATTTGCGTCATTAGAAAGTCAAGATTAAGATCAGACTGCACAGAATATACTGTTGATCTTGGATCTTCACAGTCCAATGTGCTGACTTAAATAGCCTTAATGCTTTACCACACAATCCAGAGTTTTAATAACCCTGAAGCAGACAGCTTTTGAAAAATTGTGGGAAAAGGAGAAAATACTGATAGCCAGCATTTTCTCCTTTTCCACAATGTTTTCATTTCTTTTAACTCTTTACCACACGAGAAAATTTTAGACTGGTCCAAATCAAAAGCAATTGCAGACGACAAAATAACCACAACTAAAAAATTGAAATTTGTTACCAGCAGGGTAGAAAACATTGTGGGAAAAGGAGAAAAATGCTGGTTACCAGCATTTTCTCCTTTTCCCACAATGTTTTCAAAAGGCTTCTTTCTCAGGGTCGTTAAAAGTCGGGATTCTGTGGTAAAGAGTTAAAGGGAAATTCTATCTGATTGCTATTTGAATTAAATTTTGTCATCTGCAAATACTTTAAACTTGACCTAATCCTAGTCAGTTAGTTGCTATGTAATTAGCCTTTTAGTATAGAACTTTTCTGACAACTTCTAGATACCGGATGGACCCAAGTTCATCAAAGTTGTTGCAGATATTTATTATATTAATAACCTGTTTAATGTCAACAGACCAAAGGTGAAAGTCACAATTAGGTCATACAACAACATCATTTTGATCTACATGTACATGTAAATCACAGTTTTTACTGACCTGTGTGTAAGGAGAAGAATAGTTATTATAAAAATCTCATTTATTTACAGCTGTTTGAGACTCAACGTGTCCGTCACGGAATGATGGTACTAGGCCCCAGTGGTGTAGGAAAAACATGTTGTATTCACACACTGATGAAAGCCATGACAGACTGTGGTGAACCTCACAAGGAAATGCGTATGAATCCCAAGGCTATCACAGCCCCACAGATGTTTGGGAGATTGGATGTGGCTACCAATGATTGGACAGATGGTATCTTTTCCACACTGTGGAGGAGAACTCTTAGAGCAAAGAAAGGTAATTTGAAATAATACCCAGAAAATACTGTTTGATAGAATCTTAATCTTCATCAGGTTTTGATTAATTTATCAATTTACAACAATCGGTATCTTTAATGTGTGCTATTAGTACTTAGCTCTTTACAAGAAGACAAAATTTTTGACTGTCCAAATCGAAAGCATTTACAGATGACAAAATATATATATTTTGTCATCTGTCAAAGTTTGTGTGGGGTATACTGGAATCAGCCTGTCAGTTGGTCGGTCGGTCTGTCCGCAAAATCTTGTCCGGACAATTCCTCCTACAGTTTCAATCCAATTCGCTTGATACTTGGCAGAAGTGTTCATTAGGAGCTGTAGATGTGCGAGACAAACATTTTGTAAAAATTCCATCAAGAATTACTGAGTTATTGCCCCTGATTTGACTTAAAAAAATGCTTGTCCAGCCAACTCCTCCCACAGTTTCTGTCTGGTTCACTTTAAACTTGGCAGAAGTGTTCATTAGGAGTTGTAGATGTCCAAGACGCAACTTTCGTGAAAATTCTATGAAGAATTAATGAGTTATTGCCCCTGATTCACATTTAAAATGCTTGTCCGGACAACTCCTCCTACAATTTCAGCCTAATTTGCTTTATACTTGGCAGAAGTGTCCATTTGGAGTTGTAGAAGTGCAAGACGCAAATTTTGTGAAAATTCCATCAAGAATTACTGAGTTATTGCTCCTGATTTAACTTGAAAATGCTTGTCTGGACAACTCCTCATACAGTTTCTGTCTGATTCAGTTTAAACTTGGCAGAAATGTTCATTAGGAGTTGTAGATGTGCAAGACCCAATTTTCGTGAAAATTCTATGAAGAATTAATGAGTTATTGCCCCTTTGACATGAAAAATAGGGGCAGGGGTATTTATTACCTTTAGTGGTAGTTATTCTAGTATTAAAATTTGCTTTCGGAAAGGCAGAGAGCATTGTCAGATAAGGAGAAAATAGTGCTTACCTATGTGTTTTCAAAAGTTTTTTTTTTCCCCCTATGGATCATTAACACTCTGGTAAATGGTTAATATAATTATATTGATGGTATGTATATTTAGCAATCCAGACCTCTTGTTTTAGATACACTGTTGAAAACAGCAAGTAACCCATAGAACACGAAATTTAGTTTGATGGACCTTGTCACCCACAAAAACATACAAAATATTGGAATTTCAGAGTTGATGGACCAGAATATTTTGCAAAGTGGTGTACTCTCCATACTGTCTGATCTTGATCTTCACTGCCTTCAAAAGCAACATAAATTGTGTTTAGTGTTGAAAGGGTTGAAATTACTACAGAGATACAAGATTCTTTCCAATTGGGCTTGGTCTAGTCATATAAAGTCAGGTAACAAGAGGAGAATTGCATGTATCTGCAAAAAATGAACCAATGTTTTTAAGAACATTCTTAGTCTTATTCTTCAGAATTTCATCAATGCAAAAGTAACAGAACTTCTGATTGGCTAAACCAAATACCATTTGGTTAAGCCAGTCAGATGTTTTGTTACTTCACAGTCAGAAAATCTTGAAGAATAATACTAAGGACATTCTTGAGAATGGTTGGTGAATATGGACCAAGATGATACATTGAAAAAAATGTGTGAAAAATAGTATTTGTTAGCTAGACACCATAATTTTTTTCTCTCTGTCTTAATCCTTTACCATACGACAAAATTTTAGACTCTTCTGTATTGAAAGCACATAAAGAAAAGCTAAAGATTACTCAGATGATTAAATTTGTTTTTATGCTGGTAAAAAACCTTGTGGGAAAAGGAGAAAATGCTTGTTACCAGAGTTTTTTCCTTTTCCCACAAGGTTTTCAATACCATCTTCCTTGAGGGCTGTTAAAATCCTGGTGTGAGTTGTAAAGAGTTAATGGAAAGAACTTTTTATCTCCAGGATGCTAATATAAGACATACTATGTTACAGGTGAACACATTTGGTTGGTTCTTGATGGACCTGTGGACGCTATCTGGATTGAAAATTTGAATTCTGTGCTGGATGACAATAAGACATTGACCTTGGCCAACGGAGATCGTATCCCAATGGCTCCAAACTGTAAGATCATCTTTGAGCCACACAACATTGACAATGCATCCCCTGCCACCGTCTCCAGAAATGGTATGGTGTACATGAGCAGTTCTGGATTGGACTGGGCTCCCATACTCAAGGTAACAGGAATTTTCATATCAGTACCCAGTGTTGTGCCTAAGCCAAAATTTTTGAGGGACACAGGTGTCCCCCTACCTTAATTTCAAGGGGACACTAGAAAAATCTAGGGGACACATTTCATACTTCCATCCGACTCTTGTAACCACGGAAATTTTATGAGCCTATTTTTTCTGAAATGTTCTGTCCTTTTTCTTACTTGTTCCGGAGGTCGAAGAAGCCACGATCGATTCGGGGTTTTCACAGTCCTCTGTAATTCAATTTCGTCTGCAACTTTTCTATTTTTAACCTTTCCCAACATAAAGTCGGTCAACCGCATCCAGCATTTTGCCATATTGTTTTATTGACAACAGTAAGACTGGTTTAAATATCAGATTTCCTAAGCAACTTAATCTCAGTAAATTCCGCAGTCACAGTCTACGTTCTGCAGGTGCCCATTATAATTAACGCAATGTATGTAAATACCGAAATGGACTCCAGATAAGGAAAATTCGTCGGATTTTCGTGAGCGCGTCCGACATCCCGCAATGGCTTAAATTTTAAGGGACATTGTTAAAAAAATTGTGATAATCCCGCAATCCCGTGGCCTAAGCACAACACTGACCAGTACCTATGTAATTGTGTACTCTATACCAGATGTGCACCAGGGCCTGTATTCACCAACCATTCTTGAGAATATTCTTAGTCTTGTTCTTCAGAATTTTGTCCATGTGAAAATAACAGGACTTCTGCTTGGCAAAACCTAATGATTTAGCCAAGCGGAAGTCCTGTTACTTTCATGGTCAGGAAATCTTGGAGAATAAGACCAAGAATGTTCTTGGGAATGGTTGGTGAATACAGCCCTTGATGTTTCAGAATTTCATTCTTACATTTTGATAGCATTTTGCAAGCAACAAATGATTGATGTGCCTATAATTTATGTGCACTTTGGGAAGAATTCGTAGATTTTACAGATATTCTTGGCCTCTGATGTTTTCCAGACTTGTCTTTTCTCAGTGTCTGAAATTCTGGAATTACTTGGTTCCACTAATATGTAGAGAAATTATATTGTAAAGCCAAGAGCAGACACTTGAAAACTTAGCATAGGGAACAAAATGAGGAAAGGAAAGGAAAAGCTTTCAGTAGGAACATTATTGCTGTATTCAGGATGACAAAACTTTAGATTACTCTAGACTGAAAGCCAGTGCAACCAAATAAACTTTTGTTGAGTCAAATATCTGATAGATTTGTGTGATGAAGACATTACAGGAAAGTGTCAATTATAAATTGGTACTTTCTTAACTCTCTACCAAACGACCAAATTTTAGACTGGTCCAAATTGAAAGCATTTGCAGACGACAAAAACAACATAACTTAATCCGTTACCACACAGGAAAATTTTAGACCTATCCAAATTGAAAGCATTTTCAGAAATACCAGAGCATGGCTCATATAGGTTTATGGTGATGTCTACACTTATTTTCAGGGATGGTTATACGTTGATGTGTGTATTATGTTTGTTGTAATGCTTTAATACACTTTTTTCAGGATTGGTAAAACTCTAGGTCTGTGTCAGACACATTCCACCGATTACACCCATTTATGTTAGCTGTTACAGCTACATATTGTGTTCAGGAATGGTTGTAACTGTAGATCCATGTCAGGCACATTACACATATTAGATGCATTTCTGCATATAATTTGTGTAATGTTTTCTGCATATAATGTGTGTAATTTGTTTAGCATCATCTACATTATTTTTTTCAGGGATGGTTGAACTCCAGATCTCTGTCGGAGCAGAATGTCATCTTTGACCTGTTTGAGGGCTCTTTCCCCATCATTTACAGATATGCCATCCAGTCCTTGACCTTCAAAATGGATATATTGGAAGCATTTGTTATTCGTCAGGTAGGTTAACTTGATCAGAGCAAGAACGCTTTTGAAAACATTGTACAAAAGAAGAGACGACGGAGGTTACCATTACCAGTATTTTCTCTTTTTTTTCTTCACAGCTAGTGCTTTTTCATAAATCATAAAACAGAAAGTGTTTCAACATTTGACCACATTCGATTTGTTGTCTGCAAATGTTTTCAGTTTGAACATGGTAAAGGTTTCAAGATGTACCCTTACAGGCAGAGAGTAAACAAACACTGTTACAACTTTACAGTGTGTACAATCTAGATAGCTGTGTAAATGTAGATAGAAAATCACTATCAGGTGTATGGGATAAAGAGACCCCAAGGATTTGTCTTCGACTTGTCTTCAATTTATTTAACTTGAAAAGTGTGGTTGTTATCTCTGTGGCTAGCTGCAATAGAACGATTTGCATTTTCTATCCGTAGTAATCTGTGCAACCTTGCAGCAATCAGGGGCAACATTTAGCACAAAGGTACAAGAATTATTATAATTTCATAAAATTATTAGACAAGCATAGTCTACTTGTGTCATTCTAGTGGGAGGTGATTATGTTGAAATGTGCCTGTGTTAAGCAAGTACCTGTTGTAAGCAAGCACATTTTGAGTGCAACCTGTGTGTTTGCTTGATACTAGTTGGATCAAATTCTACAACTCAGAAGCAGCTGTGTCCTTTGTTGATTTGTCACTTTTCTTCCATTGTAGGCTATTGCTCTCTTGACTGGCTTGATCCCCAAGGATGAGAAAGACACACCAAACATAACTCGTGAACACTACGAACGTCTGTACGTCTTCACCCTCATGTGGAGTATCGGTGCTTTCCTTGAATTGGATGACAGAGCCAAGATGGAGGACTTTATCAGGAACAGCGAAGAATTCAAACTGGATCTTCCAGTTATCCCCCCTGAATCAGAGGCCACTATGTTTGAATTCCTGGTGAATGAGAAAGGTAAATGTGCTCATACTGTATTTTGATGTGTACAAGATATTTAACCCTTTACCAGATGACAAAATTTTAGCCATGTCCAAACTGAAAAGCATTTGCAGATGACAATTTTTGGAGTGGCTCAAATGATGCAATTTTCCTTCCATGAGCATGTGATGAATTGCAAGGTATCATGCATTACAGAGATGTACTAAGCTCCCATTTACCAGAGCATGGCTCAGTGATATTTGTAAACATTGTGTTCTCTTCCTTTGTAACAGGACAATGGGCTCACTGGGACACAAAGGTCACAGACTATGTGTACCCTCCTGATGTCACACCAGAGTATGCATCAATCCTTGTACCTATGGTTGACAATGTGAGAACAGATTACCTCATTGACATCATCGCCAAACAGAGCCGTGGGGTACTTCTTATTGGAGAACAGGGAACAGCCAAGACGGTGATGATTAATGGCTACATGAACAAATACAACCCAGAATTCCACCTGGAGAAGTCGTTGAATTTCTCATCTGCTACAACACCTCTCATGTTTCAGGTATGGCTTTTGTCCCCAGTAATTTATTGCAAAATGTTTTCGGGGGGGGGGTATACTGGAATATCAGCCTGTTGGTCTGTGTGTTCATCCATCTGTGTATAAAATAGTAGTAATTTTGTGTCCTCCTTCAGTTTTCCTTCAATTGTATTGAAACTTTGCACATATACTTTAATCATATATTGAAGATTTGCAAGACGCAAAAGAATTATCTCCCCTTGAACTTGACACTTTTTTCTATCAAAGCGATGGCGGAGGTATTAAGTCACGTTCAGTGAGAGCTCTAATATTCTTTATTCTATACAGGTTGTCCTGTATGGAAAGGTTAGACACTTTTCAATTTAATGACAGTAAATTTTTTCTGTTTGAAAAGTGGTCATTGCACCTTGTTAAACAATCATTTTTAGCTCACCTTAGAACAAAGTGCTAAAGGTGACCAATGTCCGTCGTCCGTCAATAATTTCTTTAAACATCTTCCCCTCCTAAACCACTGAGCCAATCCTCATGAAACTTGGCAGGAATGTTCCTTGGGTAAAGCTCTACCAAAATTGTTCAAAGAATTTAATTCCACCCATAACTCTGGTTGCCATGGCAACAAAATGAAAAAAAAATCGAAATCTTTGAAAATCTTCTTCTCATAAACTAGATGGCGTAGAGCTTTGATATTTGGTATGTAGCATTTCCTAATGGACCTCTACCAAGATTGTTCAAATTATGCCCATAGGGTCAAAACTGGCCCGCCCCGGGGATAATGAGTTTGAGCATAGGAACAAAGAAGGAAAACTTTAAAAATCTTCTCCTCTGAAACTTGAAGGCGTAGAGCTTTGATATTTGGTATGTAGTATTCCCTAGTGGACCTCTACCAAGTTTGTTCAAATTATATTCCTGGGGTCAAAACTATCCCCACCCCAGGGGTCGCAAGTTTGAGCATAGTAACAAAGAAGGAAAACTTTAAAAATCTTCTCCTCTGAAATTTGAAGGCGTAGAGCTTTGATATTTAGTATGTGGCATCTCCTAGTGGATCTCTACCAAGTTTGTTCAAATTATGTCCCTGGGGTCAAAACTGGCCCCTTCCTGGGGGACACAAGTTCGAATATAGGAACAATGAAAGAAAATTTTAAAATTCTTCTTCTCATATGATATTTGGCATGTAGCAATTTGTAGTGGACCTCTACCAAGTTTGATCATATGATATCCCTGGTGTCAAAACTGGCCATGCCCCAGAGGTCACAGGTTCGAACATAGGAACAAAGAAGGAAAATTTTAAATTTCTTTTTCTCTTAAACGGGAAGGTGTAGAGCTTTAATATTTGGTATGTAGCATCTTTGAGTGGACCTCTACCAAGTTTGTTCCAAGGATGCTGCTTTGGTTAAAACTGACCCAGCCTCGGGGACCTCAAGTTCGAACATAGGACAAAGAAGGAAAATTTAAGATTCTTCTTTGAAATCGGAAGATGTAGAGCACTGATGGCATCTGTCGCCCGTCAACAATTTCTTTCAACATCTTCTCCTAACCCACTGGGCCAATCTTAATGAAACTTGGCAGGGATGTTCCTTGGATGAAGCTTTACCAAAGTTACTCAAAGAATTGAATTTCACTCATAAGCTGTAGTCTAAGGTGAGCATTCCAGGGCCAATGGCCCTCTTGTTTAGAGTGACCCGCACTATCGCTGATTTGTTTTCATCTAATTGATGTACAGAATTCTCATATGGTCCCTTTTTGCAAGATGGGTCACATTTAATGACATAGTTATTCTTTTGTCAGTCAGTTGGTTGGTCAGCCGGTTTGCATGCTAGCATACTGATTGACTGATCCAACCATTCAAACAACCAATAAATCATTCAGTTAGTCAATCAATCAGTCTTTTTCCTCACAGAGAACCATAGAGAGTTATGTGGACAAGAGAGTTGGTACAACCTATGGTCCACCCGCAGGCAAGAAGATGACAGTATTTATTGACGACGTGAACATGCCAGTCATCAATGAATGGGGAGACCAGATTGCCAATGAGATCGTGCGACAACTAATGGAACAGTCTGGATTTTACAATCTTGAGAAACCAGGAGACTTCACCAATATTACTGATGTTCAGGTAAATTATTCATGCTTTTCTCAAAATTATCTCAGGTTTTTGTGGCCCTGAAGAACTGGACCTTGTTATTTTGTGTTTTTCTGGATCCTTATTTTCCAACAATTCTTAAGAACAATTATTGTAGTCTTATTCTCTAAATTTTCTAAATTTGAAAGTTACACAACTTCTGGTAGTCAGAAGTTGTGTTACTGTTGAATTAACCCTTTCCCAAACGACAAACTTTTGGACTAGACCAAATTGAAAGCATTTGCAGATGACAATTCAACTCTTGCTGAAGAGATGAATTCTGTCTATGATAGGGTAGAAAACATTGTGGGAAAAGAAGAAAATGCTGGTTACCAGCATTTTCTCCTTTTCCAACAATGTTTTCAGAAGGGTAGAATTCCAGACCCGTAAAAACCAGGGATTGTTTGGGAAAGGGTTAAGAAAAATAATGGAGAAGAAGACCAAGGCTTTTGTTACCCTTAATCTGCTTTCTAAGTGGAAAAAAAAACTTTTTGGCCTATACATGTATTAACTCTTTACCTCACGACACAAATTTACACTTCTCCAAATTGAAAGCATTTCTAGACGACAAAATAATTGTGATTCAAAACTTGAAAATTGACTTTAGAAGAGAAGAAAAGATCATGGGAAAAGGAAAAAATGCTGGTTACCAGCATTTTCTCCTTTTCCCACTATGTTTCAGATGACTTCTTCCTCTGGGTTGTAAAACCTGGGATTGTTTTGTAAAGGGTTAAGCCACTCATGCATGATTGAATCAGAGACTGCTCAAAATCTTTCGCTGCAGATGAATTTGGAAACATTCTAGTCTGAAAATAAAAAGAGACAATCATATTGATGGCTGTTTGGCTGCTTCATCAACATAACATGACAATACAATGTATTTTGAAAGAAAAACACATCGGAATAGTCTCTGAGTCAATCACTTACAACAGGCAAAATCAGCTTGAGTTTAGGTTTAGTAGGTGAATACATTTGAAAACAATGTGACTAACGATATCCCTGCATGCTGCAGCACATACAATATGGCCTGAAATGCAAACATTTGCGTAAAGTGTTGTCTCGGATCAGCCTGTGCAGTTTACGCAGGCTTATCCTAAATGGCAATTCCAGTTGTTTTGTAATCTTCTGTTTTGTGCAAATCTATTGTGGGACAAATCTACTATAGTCGTAAAGCACCTTCTTGGAATAGCCTGTGCAGGCTGATCCGAGAAAACATATTACTCAAATGCCTGAATGCCCTTTTTTGTGTGTTGCAGGCCGTGTATAGTAATTATCCTGTTAACTCTTTACCACACGACAAAATTTTAGACGGGTTCAAATTGAAAACATTTGCAGACGACAAAATAAAGGTGACTGAAAAATCGAAATTGTTCTGGGAAGGGTAGAAAAGACCGTGGGAAAAGGAGAAAATGCTGGTTACCAGCATTTTCTCCTTTTCCCACTGTGTTTTCAAAAGGCTTCTTTCTCAGGGGCGTCAAAAGTAGGGATTGTGTGGTAGAGGGTTAAATAACTGAAATGAAATTTTATAGCTGATAGTAAACCCCCAATATTGCTATTTCAGAGGTATAATTTGGGAAAATTAATTCCGTCAGACAGTGTAGATCTAAGGTCCACACAAGATCTACAGTCTTGATCTTCACAGCCTGCAAAAAGTCAGGGGTTCAGGCTTAGCAATCCACGGGTTAATAAGCAATAAGATTAGAGCTCCAGATAGAGAGAGTGATTTTTATTTCAAAATTGAAAACACTATTTTCTACTAAACTCTATGTTGTGGGTACTCATTAGAATCGTCTCATCAAGACGATTCTAATGAGTCCCAACAACATAGGGTTTGAAAGAGAAATAATCTATTTAGAAGGCCATCTGAAGATGTTAGATTAATTTTCTTGATTGATCGTGCACAGCTCCTGGCTGCTATGATTCATCCTGGAGGAGGCAGAAATGACATTCCACAGCGTCTGAAGCGTCATTTTGTCATCTACAACTGCACTCTTCCATCCAATACTTCCATTGACAAGATATTCCGGGTGATTGGAACAGGACATTACTGTGAAGAGAGAGGTTTCAAACAGGATGTGCGAGAGCTGGTGGAGAAACTTGTCCCTATTACAAGACGTTTATGGCAGTTGACAAAGGTTGGTATTGGTATCAAACCCTATGGTGCCTGTCATGAACTCTTTACCAAAGAATCTCTGGTTTTTACGTCCCTGGGAAAGAAAGCTTTTGAAAAACCTTGTGGGAAAAGGAGAAAGTACTGGTAACCAGCATTTTCTCCTTTTTCCACAAGGTTTTCTATCATTTCAGAGACAAATTTCTTAAACTGATTTACTTTTAACCCTTTACTCCACAGATACTCATTTCAACACATTGCTTGTAGGTGTCTTTGGAAAACATTGTGGCAAAAGGTGAAATTGCTTGTGACGAGCAATTTCACCTTTTGCCACAATGTTTTCTACACTATCAAAAGGTATCATGTACACATAAGAAACGGCTTCATACTTTCTGTTATGTAGGGTCAGTTAGAGATACCATAGAAATGCCTTATGGGGTAAAGGGTTAATTTGTCATCTGCAAATGCTCTCAATATGGACCGGTCTAACATTTTGTCGTTTGGTAAAGAGTTAGAAGAATATACTGTTTATACATAACTCTGTATATGTCTGAAGGTAAAAGTTTGTTTACTTTTTTCAAATCTTTTTGAAATTTTTAGTGAGACTTCGTTCCTCAGAAATTAAGGCAGCAGCAACTCTTTAATTTGCTGTAAGCAATCTTTGTTGATGGTTTCCATTTTTTTAAAACCACTTTTATGCAAAATTTCAGATCAAGATGTTACCAACTCCAGCCAAGTTCCACTATATTTTCAACTTGAGAGATCTGTCTCGGATTTGGCAAGGCATGATCAACACAATCAACAGTGTTGTTGACTCGGAGAAAGTCTTACTTCAGCTCTGGAAACATGAATGCTGTCGTGTGATAGCCGACAGGTATGCACATCTGATTTGATATATTTAACTGTTACCTCACAATCCCAACTTTTAATGACCCTGGGAAAGAAGCCTTCTGAAAACATTGTGGGAAAAGCAGAAAATGCTGGTAACCAGCATTTTCTCCTTTTCCCACAATGTTTTCTTCCTCCCCCCCAAATAAAATTCAAATTTTCAGTCACATTTATTTTGTCGCCTACAGATGCTTTGAATTTTGTTAAGTGTAAAATTTTGTCGTTTGGTAAAGAGTTGAAACAGCACTTGAAATCTTGGGGAGGCAAGGGTTTTCAGGCATCTTCTTGATCCATTGTACCAAGCAAATTATTACATAACATGGATTCATTTAGTCAAAAGAAAACACTCCAATCATGAAGTAGAACAGCTAAATGACATGCAGAAAATTTACCACACAGGTCAGCCTATGCAGAGTGTGTAGGATTACACTGGATTGAAACTTTGTGCTGAGATGCTAATCCACCTTTTCTCAAAGAATGAAACATTTGTTTTTGCCACAAGTTATTTTATCAACTTTAACCCTTTACCACATAAACTGGGGTTTTAATGATCTAAAGTAAATCAATATTTGAAACATTTTGGGAAAAGGAAAAAAATGCTGGTAACCAGCATTTTCTCTTTGTCCCACAATGTTTTCTATCCTGTCGGAGAATTTCAGTTTACATGGATCCCTTTCAAAATTGTTTACTGCAGAAGCTTTTAATTCAGAAGAGAGTAGAATTTTTTGTGTGGTAGAGAGTTAAGTCATATTTTCAAATGATTTAATGGTAGCCTTTATTTTACAGGTGTAATAACTAAATGGGCAGAAGCTTGCTTTCCAGACAGCATTTTGTCATAATTCTGAACTTCAGCAATTTTCAATTTGACTGTTACAAAGAAAACATCAAGGTGTTTGATTTAGATCTGACGTTGTCTTTGCGGTTGTTATGCAAAAACTTTGCCATTTTATGATATCTTGTTTCATTACTGAAGATATTTACTTCAAAGTCAGACAGGTTGTTAAGTATCAAAAAGGGATCCCATAGAACCAGGGCAGATAACCCCAGAAGTTTTTCTCCTTTTTCAACTTAGAATTTGAACTGAAAATAAAGCAGTTTTAGCTGTGTGTTGCCACCAACATTCTGTTGCTATTTTTTTTTTGCAGGACTTATGAAATGCATAGATTGTCAATTCTTAATCTTTGATTGTTTACCAAATGTCAAAATTTTAGACTTGTTATTTGAAAGCATTTGTTAACAACAAAATAAAATGCAACTAAAAACTGGGATTCTCCAGTAGAATGGAAAAAAATGTGGGAAAAGGAGAAAGTGCCGATACCAGCATTATCTCATTTATCCACAGTCTTGCCCAAGGTTGGGACTGTTTGATAAAAGGATTTGTAATTAACCCTTGCACCAAACCACAAAATTTGTGACAGGTCCAGATTGAAAACACTTGCAGACAACAAAGTAAAAGTAACTGAAAAACTGAATTTTGTTTCCAGCAGGGTAGAAAACACTATGGGAAAAGGGGAAAATGCATGTGACTAGCGCTTTCTCTTTTTCCCACATTTTCAAAAGGCTTCTATCTGGGGGTCGTAAAAAACAGGGATTATTTGGTAAAGGGTTAAGCATTTGACATAATTTTGATTATGATTTTTGATAATGAAGATCATAATTAGATTGCATTAAATGATTTATGCAGTGTAATCTTTGATAAATGCAAGCTGTCTTGAGATTTGTGTAAAGACAGTCGTTGCCAAGACAGCTCCAGATCTATGATGCTTGGTGACCGTCCTGGTTTGACATAACGCATGGGGTTCGATTAAAACTTTCATATTGATTGAACTGTCTTTGGGCAAGGCATTGCAGAGCCCTAGCCTAGAGATGTTGAAGGCATAAATAAATGACAAGACTGAAAAAAATGTTTTAAAAGGTTAAAACCACAAGGATCACACTAATAGAAATACAGGTATATTATATAATTTTTTATCCAATGACTAATTTTTTATGGTTGTCAATAGGTTTACCCACACAGATGATTTAAAATGGTTTACTAAAACTATGGGCCGTGTAATTCAGGAAGAGATGGGAGAAATGTATGTCTCCTATGTTGATGACACACATTATTTTGTTGATTTCTTGAGGTATGATACATGTAAGAAAGAAAAATGTTGTACCCCACCCACTTTTGTTTCACCCATAATATTTTATTCCTATTCATCATTGACCACTAACATTTTACTGTATTTTTTCTTTTAGGTTTTATGTGAAGTCCTGTATATCTATATTTAGTTTTTGCACTATTTGTGATATTTTCTTAGCACCACTCAAAGAAATATTACAGTTATTGGCTGTTTCTTTAATAGGAGAACAACAGAAACAGATTGAATTCTGAAAAACAGTACTAGTATTGGATTTCTACAACATGTAATTCATATTTTGTTCTTCTAAGGTCTCATGGTGAATGAATTATGAAAAATGAATATAAATTTTGATACATTGAAATGAAGAAAAGTTGTCAAGATCTTCAGGTCTGTTTGAGAGCAAACAACTGTTTTTCTAAATTGAAACAGTCAATATCTTTGTGAAGGGACAGCAGTGAAGACTTTTTTTTACATAAATCTTGCAAAGGGTCATCTTTTGCAAGGAAATAGACAAATCTTCTTTAATTGTAATCACTATAAAAAAGAGTTTTGAGGCAGAAAATGGCTTATGTCTTCTATGAACAGTTTTGAAAACTCAAAATTAGAGGCTAGATAATTACCAGTGATCTTTTGGAACATGCTGTGCCTTTCAAATTCTGAATAATTTGTGTCCATGCATTTTATTCATTGTCAGTCTCTTACATAAATTTATGAAACAGGGTAGAGTACACTGCTGCACAGTACTCAGTTTTTGAAATAGAAATTTAGGAAAAGAAGCAGTTGCTCCTTTTCCCACAAAATTTTCTGTATTTCTCCACAATAGGCATTTTTGCTATCTTTCAATTTTTCTTCCTCCGTGATCACTAACAGTAGTTAGTTACTTCTCAAAATACCCTCTATGGTAAAAGCTATAAGCCTGAAGTAAGATTCTACAAGAATATGAACAGTTGTTCGACAAAATGCATGCATGCAAATTGATAAAAGTGTCAAATTAATAGACACATGTAAATATACATATGAATTTACTTACACAACAATAATTTTTCTAACTTAAAATTTCTGAATGTAAACACAACAAACATGAAAGATACCTGTTGTTAATGTGGTAATGGTGCTGTTTATACCAAACTACTGCAAGTCTAGCCTCTCAGGAGAAGGAGACTTTTGAAAACATTATGGAAAAGGAAAAATTGTTGGTTACCAGCATTTTTAGCTCACCTGAGCACGAAGTGCTCATGGTGAGCTATTGTGATCGTGCTGTGTCCGTCGTCCGTCGTCCGTCGTGCGTCGTGCGGCGTGCGTCGTCCGTCGTCAACTTTTTACCTTGTGTACGCTCTAGAGGCCACAGTTTTAGTCGGATACTCATGAAAATTGGTCAGGATGTTTGTCTCGATGAAATCTCGGACGAGTTCGAAAATGGGTCATGTGGGGTCAAAAACTAGGTCACTAGGTCAAATCTTAGAAAAACCTTGTGTACGCTCTAGAGGCCACATTTTGAGTCGGATACTCATGAAAGTTGGTCAGGATGTTTGTCTCAATGATATCTCGGACGAGTTTGAAAATGGGTCACGTGGGGTCAAAAACTAGGTCACCAGGTCAAATCTTAGAAAAACCTTGTGTACGCTCTAGAGGCCACATTTTCAGTCGGATACTCATGAAAGTTGGTCAGGATGTTTGTCTGGATGATATCTCGGACGAGTTCGAAAATGGGTCACGTGGGGTCAAAAACTAGGTCACCAGGTCAAATCTTAGAAAAACCTTTTGTACGCTCTAGAGGCCACATTTTCAGTCGGATACTCATGAAAGTTGGTCAGGATGTTTGTCTGGATGATATCTCGGACGAGTTCGAAAATGGGTCACGTGGGGTCAAAAACTAGGTCACCAGGTCAAATCTTAGAAAAACCTTTTGTACGCTCTAGAGGCCACATTTTCAGTCGGATACTCATGAAAGTTGGTCAGGATGTTTGTCTGGATGATATCTCGGACGAGTTCGAAAATGGGTCACGTGGGGTCAAAAACTAGGTCACCAGGTCAAATCTTAGAAAAACCTTTTGTACGCTCTAGAGGCCACATTTTCAGTCGGATACTCATGAAAGTTGGTCAGGATGTTTGTCTGGATGATATCTCGGACGAGTTCGAAAATGGGTCACGTGGGGTCAAAAACTAGGTCACCAGGTCAAATCTTAGAAAAACCTTGTATACGCTCTAGAGGCCACATTTTCAGTCGGATACTCATGAAAGTTGGTCAGGATGTTTGTCTGGATGATATCTCGGACGAGTTCGAAAATGGGTCACGTGGGGTCAAAAACTAGGTCACCAGGTCAAATCTTAGAAAAACCTTTTGTACGCTCTAGAGGCCACATTTCCAGATGGATACTCATGAAAGTTGGTCAGGATGTTTGTCTTGATGATATCTCGGACGAGTTCGTAAATGGGTCACGTGGGGTCAAAAACTAGGTCACTAGGTCAAATCTTAGAAAAACCTTTTGTACGCTCTAGAGGCCACATTTTCAGTTGGATACTCATGAAAGTTGGTCAGGATATTTGTCTGGATGATATCTCGGACAATATCGAAAATGGGTCATGTGGGGTCAAAAACTAGGTCACTAGGTCAAATGTTAGAAAAACCTTTTGTAGGCTCTAAAGGCCACATTTTCAGTCCGAAACTCTTGTAAGTTGGTCAGAATGTTTGTCTTGATGATATCTCAGACAGGTTTGAAAATGGGTCATTGGGGGTTAAAAACTAGGTCACCAGGTCAAATCTTAGAAAAACCTTGTATATGCTCTGGATGCCACATTTTCAGTCCAACACTCTTGAAAATTAGTCAGAATGTTTGCCTTTATAATATCTTGGATGAGTTTGAAAATGGGTCATGTTGGGTCAAAAACTGGGTCAATAGGTCAAATGTTATAAACACCTTTTGTATGCTCTGGAGGACACATTTTCAGTCTGATACTCCTAAAACTTGTTCATTATATTTGTCCTGATGATACCTTGAATGAGATTGAAAATGGGTCATGTGGAGTCAAAAACTAGGTCAATGGGTCAAATATTAGAAAAACCTTGTGTACACTCTAGAGGCTACATTTTCTGCCTGATATTCTTCAGACTTGGTCAGAATGTTTGTTTTGGTGATGTCTCAAAAGAGTTTGATAATGGGTAATTGTCGGGTCCAAAACTAGGTCACTTGATGAAATCTTAGAAAAACCTTTTGTACACTGTAGAGGCCACATTTTCAGTCCAATACTCATGAAACTTGGCCAGAATGTTTGTCTTATTGATATCTCAAAAGTGTTTGATGATGGGTAATGTCTGATAAAAAACTAGGTCACTGGGAAACTAGATGGTGCATGTTTGGTCAATAAACTCAGGTGAGCGATTTCAGGGCCATCATGGCCCTCTTGTCTCTTTTTACCACCATGTTTTTTAGCTTTGGAAAACCTTATTTTGGTTATTATTGAGTCACATTTACACTGTCGTGTGCCAATGCTTTCTATCAGAATTAGTTTAAAATCATCATACAACAGTTATTTGGTAAAGACTTAAACCTATAGACGGGCAAATAAACCACCTGTAAACTGTCATTCTAAAAGTAAGACCTGAATGTGTACACTTTCAATGTTGCTAATTGATTATCCCTGTGCCAAACAACAAGTTTTTTAGATTGGTCGAAATTTAAAGCACTTGCAGATGACAAAATGTAATTCAAAAAATTGAAATTGGTTTGTAGTAGGGTAGAAAAGTAGAAAACATTGTGGAAAAATGAGAAAATGCTGGTTACCAGCATTTTCTGCTTTTCCCACAATGTTTTCAAGAGGCTACTCCTTCAGAGTTGTCAAAAGTCATGATTGAAATGAGACAGAAATCATTTATTTAGTTTGGGTTCTGGGTTATTCTTACATGTTTGTTGTATTTCACTGTACTTTGTATATACACACTATATTACCTTTCTTCTGGGATCCAAAGCTGCTGCTTTTCTGTTAGAACTGATTACCAGTAAGCCCATTTTGGCAGTTAAATGTGTAGTGTCATGAACATTGATTTTTTAAAACTGATTGAATACAACTTCAGAACAAAAAGTTTGTAAAATACTATACAATGTTCAGTGTTGAGTGGTTTCAGATTTATTAGTTGAAATGAAATAATATAATGATAGTAAGAACTACTGTCATATCCCCCATATATCTGAGAAAACTGAGACTGGTGTACTTCTTTGTGACTATACCTGCAATATGCATGCATTTATCTATAAGCAGCAGTTTGTGGTTTTCCCTTGAAGTTTATCTATTTATTTTGCTTTATTTATTATTTATTTACACTTGCACAAACTTTTTTGTGAAACTCTGTTGACTTATTACCCATGTTTATTACTAATTTTTAACAGTTTGCAACATTCAATCCTGATATTACTTGAATTATTTGACATTTTACTGAAATAATAACAAAATTTCAGGGTTGTCCAATTTGAAAGCTTTTGTAGGCAAGAAACAAAAATGTTACTCGGATGATCAGAATTTTCTTTGAAAGTTGAGAAAAGATTGTGGGAAAAGGAGAAAATGCTGCTTACCAATATTTTCTCTTTTTCCCATTTTGTTTTCAAAAGCTATACTACCTCAAACTCATAAAAGCCCAGGATTGTATGTTAAAAGGTTATCTCTAGTGTCACCTTCAACCCTAGTTTTACGATCATGTATTAGTTAGTAGAATATATTTTATCACTAAACTAATTCTTTTGCTATATATTCCACTAACCATACATACATAGGTTTATTTCGATGGAGGATTACACCTGGTTTGAAAAGACAATCAATCGGGTTGTGACGGAAGATTTGGACGAAGAAAAATACCTACCTCTAGCAAAACCCCTTGTTTATTTTGGTGACTTTATGAGGTATTGTAAAAGACAAAAGTGCTTGCTTGTTTGGGAATGGTTTGTACTTGCAGTTCTCTCTGTAACAGGATAATGATCTGTTTAGTTTGCTAGTTGTCATATACCATTTGCCACACTATATATAAAATATATAAAATATTTTACTTTTCTAAATTGAAAGCATTTGCTGACAACAAATTAGATTTGGTTCATTGGGAATTGTCTTTTTAACCGTTTACCAAACAATCCCTGATTTTTACGACCCTGAGATTGAAGCCTTTTGAAAACATTGTGAGAAAAGGAGAAAATGCTGGTAACCAGCATTTTCTCCTTTTCCTGCAATGTTTTCTACCCTGCTAGAAACAAATTTTAATTTTTGAATTTTGTTTGTCATCTGCAAGTGCTTTCAGTTTGGACCAGTCTAAAACTTTGTTGTTTGGTGAAGAGTTAAGGTTAGAAAGCATTATGGGAAAAGGAGAAAATGCTGGTAACCAGCATTTTGTCCTTTTCCCACAATATTTTCACAAAGGTACTTTCCCCAGGGTTGTGAAAACCTGAGATTGTGTGGTAAAGGGTAAACCTTCCACTGTCATGATTATTATTCATCATTTTGTTAGTCAGAAGCAGAAACAGGTGTCAAAGCACTGCAGTAACTGACAACAGTTACTGGTTTCTTCGGCCCTCATGCAACCAAGTTCTTTCTTTTTTTGAACCCTCGGGACATAAAGCACAATCAATTTAAGTTGCTGTTTGTAGATGGTGTACATCAAGCTCATTATTAGTTGTTTAGTCGGGTGGCAGGGGACTTGGAAACTTGTTGACGGCTGTGGTGAATCACATCGCCCCGAGCCAAAGGTAAGGGTGCGTGATATTCACAACACCCATCAACAAGTTTCGAAGTACCCTGCCACCCGATGGTACAACAAATTTATTATACTGTAAAGTTTTACCAATGCTACTTTTGCTAAGCACATTTTACCTATTTTGTAGTTTAAAAAATTAAAAAGCTGATGAAGCAGAATTTCCCTTCTGAGTGTCCCAATTCAATGAAAACTAGATATATTAAATTCCCTTGTCATATTGTCACAGAGCATTGGTTTATTACCATTTACCATATAAGGCATTTCTATGGTATCTCTAATTGATTTCTATGGTATCTCTAATTGACTTAAATAACAGCAAGGATGAAGTCATTTCTTCTATGTATATGACACCTTTAGATAGCATAGAAAGCATTGTGACAAAAGGTGAAATTGCTCATCATGAGCAATTTCATCTTTTGCCACAATGTTTTCCAAAGGCTTCTACAAGCAATGCATAGAAATGAGTATCTATGGAGTAAAGGGTTAGTGTAATATGTTTTTACTATAATTTTAGACTGCTAGGTAAATGGAACATGCTTATCAGTCAGGAGCCAAAAGAATATGTCATGCTCTGTGAAAAGGGGGCCTAACACATCTGTGTGATCCATGGTACCAAGCAAGCAATTGCATACATGTACTTATGGATCCATAATGGCTATCTTTTTTAAAAAACTGACTCAATCCTGAGGTAGGCTGGTCCTAAGACATACAGATTTACTATTAATGAAAAGTTCCAGCCCAAGTCAGCCTGAGTAGACTCTGCAGGCTGACCTGATTCGATACTTTTTGCAGATGCCTTAAGCCCCCTGTTTACAGAGCCTGGCTCATATTCAATTGTCGCAATTCTCAAGTTATAATGACCAGTGGAGTAATAAATTTCAAAATTTCAGACTGTGCAGATTGTGGTCAGTGTGCAACAATCATGCAACCTGATCTTCATCTGCATGGTCTGCAAAGGTACCTTATGTTGCATGTTATGAACCAAAAGCCTGCTCTGCATGTTTCCAAACTGTCTTTTCCTTTGTAGGACCCTAAAGGTAAGTATAATAATTATGTATTAATGGATAGTAGATAAAACCAAATTTTCTGTCATTCTGCCATCTGTATAAAAATATACAGGCTCTCAGATGAAAATTGAGTTGGACAATAATCAGTGGTAGTCAAATTTAATTGCTTACTGCTCCCACTACCAGTATTCTTGAGACACAATAAAAAAGTTTTACAGACAACATAAAGGGTAGATGGATACTTTATAAACAGTACATAATACTTCAGCATTGTAAGAAAATAAGTAATTGCTTGCAATAATATTTTTGTATTCCATGAAACTTCGATGCACCCTTATATTAACATTGTTAAGCCTTGCCAGGTAGCTTAGTGCTTAGCATATCTGACTTTTGATGTGGAGGTTGTAGGTTCAATCCATGGTTGAGACAATATCTGGTGATTTTTTGTCGCTCTTGTCATTGCCGATACAGAGATAATTAAATTTTGTAAATGAATTTGGATCCAGCAAAAACATGAAAGGCAATTGAGGGAACAAAAAAGCATATTTGTATCAAGTAATAATGCAGTTAAATTAACATGAGGTTAATAGAATTTGTAGATATATGCTTGACTCTGAATTGTGTCTTATCCCAAAGGAGGGATGTACAATGTGAAATGAAAATGTATGGGTGCAATATATCAAATATGACTGATGTGTTTATTTGTTTCAAGAATAACAAGCCTTATGCTTAAGAAAAGAGGAAAGAAAAAACGGAAAAAGAAGAAGAAAAGGTAGACTGTAACCATATTTTTGGCATTGTGTTGTGACCAGGTAAAACTGTGACACAGTCAACTTGTCTGTATCTCACTATGTCAGTACAGTACTGATGTAAATCATTTTATGTGTGACAAAATCAATTACCAGTTTGTGTATATATTTTTTCTATAGAATAAGTAAACATAGATTTTAGAAATAAAGAAAGTAGGGCAAAAAGTAATTTCCTTTTGAATAATGTAATGCGACCAGTGATTTTGGGGTAGTATTCATAAAACAATCCTACATTAATATTATATCCTACCTATAATTCCTATACTAGTCACCTGATTAGATTTTTTGTCCAAATCATAAATGTTGGCAGACAACAAAATTAATGTTGCTTAGAATATTTGATCTATTTTAAATGGAGAGATTTAAGCATTTTGGAAAAAAGAAAATGCTGGTCACCAGCAGCTGGCTACCTTAGATTTGTTTTAAAGTTGGATTGTTTGGTAAAAGTCCAACTATGATTTTAATCGATGAAATTCTTAATTAAAGGTAAGTTTAACCTTCTTAACTACAGTAAAACAAAAAGTTAATGGCATCACATACAAAATCCAGTCAGGTAAACCTCCCATGCTTTTGGAGTTATTTTTCATTTCGATGCTAATATTTGGCCTGTAACAGGAGAAAAAGAGGCATTTGGATATTTACGTAAAGTGTTGTTCTGGATCAGCGTGTGCAGTTTGAGTCAGCGTAGATGAATTCGAAACAACACCTTTTTTTTTTTACTTAATTTTCTGTTTTGTGCACATCTACTGTAGGACAAAGTCTTATGTAGTTGTAAAGTGCCATCTTTACTGGGCAGGCTGATCCCAGACGAAACTTTATGCAAATGTCTGAATGCCGCTTTACATATGTCACAGATCATTTAGTCTCTGCCAATGATATTTAACGGTCTTGTAAGAATTGTTAATTTTCTTACCAAACATATACCATGTAATCTTGTTTTAATGACCCCGATTAACCCATTACCACACGAGAAAAATTTAGACTGGTCCAAACTGAAAGCATTTGCAGACGACAAAATAAAGGTGACTGAAAAATTGAAATTTGTTCTGGAAAGGGTAGAAAACACTATGGGAAAAGGAGAAAATGCTGGTTACCAGCATTTTCTCCTTTTCCCACAGTGTTTTCAAAAGGCTTCTTTCTCAGGGGTGTCAAAAGTAGGGATTGTGTGGTAATGGGTTAAGAATGCATTTGAAAACATCTTGGGGAAGAAGAGAAAATCCTTGTTACCCGTCTCTTTCTTTTCCCACCATGTTTTTTAAAAACAGAATTTTTAGTTTTTCAGTCATGTTTACTTTGTCGTCTGCAAATGATTTCAATTAAGACAGGACTAAAGTTTTGTAATTTGATAAAGGTTAAAGTGAAAGTGTGTTTATTTTTCCAATACAATAGAGGAAACTGGGAGGTGATAGCGGAATTAATGAACCAGACTGCGTAAACTTGTTGTCTGATTGATGTTGTTTTGTGTGTATGTGTGTGTCTGTGTTTATGAATTGTTATTGTTTGGCATGATTTTGTATCGGCGATTAACTGAAATGGGTAGGTGAAGTTTCTCATGTAGGGTGAAAAATACTAAAATGATACAAGGTTTCAGATTGACTTTAACACAACCAAGAAGTTTTGAGCTAGTCCAGAGTTATCCTCGGAACTTAGGTTTAACTCTTTACCACGCAATCCCGACTTTTGATGACCCTGACAGAGAAAGCCTTTGGAAATATTGTGGGAAAAGGAGAAAATGCTGGTAACCAGCATTTTCTCCTTTACCCACAATGTTTTCCGCCCTTTCCAAATTAATTTTCAATTGTTGATTCACATTTATTTTGTTGTCTGCAAATGCTTTCAATTTGGACAAGTCCAAAATTTTGTTGTTTGGTAAAGAGTTAAGCATTATGTTGCTCTCTATGCATTTAAGGATTACAGAATGAATCAAAAACGGGGGCCAGGAGGATGGTTCAGAGTATTTATAAACAATACAAAATGTTGGTAAAAAGGACAGAAAATAAGGAAAAGGAGAAAATATTGTTTACCACCATTTTTTCTTTTCCCACAATGTTTTCAAAAGCTGCCTTTCCCAAGGTATCTAAATTTTGGGGTTGTGTAATGAAGAGTTAATCAATGAATCGTATGCAACGGGTGGAATTTGATGAATTGTTGCATGTTTTATCATAAGAATATACTGCTACTCTGAATAATAGCATGCTTATTTTGGATTGCATTTGGATGTCTTTTGATGATGTAGGTTAATTACGATCATACTTTTTCATGAAATGAATGCTCTCCCTTATTACATGTATATGTTTTGTTGCAGAAACATTATTGGCATGGTCAGTTAACCCTTAGGCTGCAAAGTGTGAATTACTGACCATTTGCAGACAGTGTAGATCAAGATCAGACTGTACAGAATGTGTAGTCTGATTTTGATCTACGCCATCTGATTAAGAGATGTCCTTTGCAAAAACATAACTTTGAATCTGCAATATTTGGGTTTTACTATCGAATTAAAGAAAATTTCATTTTAGTTGTATAGCAGTATAAGGGTTAAATGTAGTAGGAATGGAGCTTTAATTTTGTTACAAACATTTTAGACTTGTTTAATTTTTTCAAATATTGCACATTATAAATCAAATGTGGCTTAGATGAAAACATTTGTTTCCACAATGTTTTTACAGGCCTCCAGCTCATGATATTTTCGCCTCTCACCTCTGCTTAAGCAAGTGAGAAAAGTAGTTGGTGGCTTTGGGAAGAAAGTAGTGTTGGTACTGGTATGAGAAAGCCAGGAAACACATGTGAGTCTCCAACCGCCATGATATTACCATAGCTGTTTAAGTGGTGTTAAACCCCAATACAGTGAACCAACCAACCAACTCTATCTCATGATCGTTAAAACCAGGGATTGTTTGGTAAAGGTTTAACCCATTACCACACAATCCCTACTTTTGACGCCCCTGAGAAAGAAGCCTTTTGAAAACACTGTGGGAAAAGGAGAAAATGCTGGTAACCAGCATTTTCTCCTTTTCCCACAGTGTTTTCTACCCTTCCCAGAACAAATTTCAATTTTTGAGTTACATTCATTTTGTCGTCTGCAAATGCTTTCAATTTGGACATGTCTAAAATTTTGTCGTGTGGTAAAGAGTTAATGAAAACATCATCTTACACCACCTTGAATATTCCATGATTTCAGTATTCTATGATTTCACAAGCTTGGAATTTTTCTGGGGATAGGCAAACCATATAGACTGATCTTCAGCAAAAAGAAAGTTTTTTTTCTTCTTCAAATATTTGCCATTGGTATTTTGTTGGAGTTGCATGCCACAACTTTCTGATTTATCAAGATTTTTATTTCACATACAGGCTTGAATAAGCATAATTATGCTTATTACCGTACATTGAAATTTAGACTTTTATTAATTAACCCATTACCAAACGACAATATTTTAGACTGGTCCAAATTGAAAGCATTTGCAGACGACAAAATAAAAGTGACTGAAATTTTGAAATTTGTTTTGTGAAGGGTAGAAAACATTGTGGGAAAAGGAGAAAATGCTGGTTACCAGCATTTTCTCCTTTTCTCACAATGTTTTCCAAAGGCTTCTTTCTCAGGGTCGTCAAAAGTAGGGATTGTGTGGTAATGGGTTAAAAGTGGTCAGATTTGGAACACAATAAATTAGATATAGCTGCAGTGATGAGATTATCTTTGAAAGGGTAAAACAGAGAAAATGGACAAAATTTGAGACTTGTTCAAGGTGAAAGCATTTGCATATGACAAAATAAATGAAGGTAAAATGATGGTCCTTCTCTTTGAAAGGATAGAAAGTGTTGTGGAAACTAAAGAAAATGATAATAATTTCATTTTTCCTTGTCAATGTTTTCCAGGATTGCCTTCCCTAGGGTCTTTATATTGTGTAGTTAAGGGCTAACTTAAAACTTAAATGGAAGTGCAGTTACTAAGATTAAATTCATGTTTATATATTGTCATTTGAATATAGTTTTGTCTTCAAAGTATTATGCTATCAAAGTATTAATGTCTTAATACCAGAATAACAGTACAGGGAGTACTGAGTTCAATATTTTGTGACCTGATTTGCTCAGTAGATGTACAGCTTTTCATTTGCAATAATCATGTCTACGCTACAGTTCGAAATTTCTGACTCCTTTTTGTTCTGCTCTCTAATTCTTCAAGAATACTGCAAGTCTGTCAACAAGAGTTTTTGCTTGTTTTTGTCATTTTTGAGATGATTTCTGTTACAATTTGATTGTTAAAATCAGAGCTCCAGATAGAGGGAGTGATTTTGATTTCAAACTTGAAAATATTAATAATTCTCCACTAAACCCTATTTTGTGGGTACTCATTAGAATCGTCTCATTCTAATGAGTACCCACAATGTAGAGTTTCGAAGAGAAAGGATGGATTTAGAAAACCATCCCTTGTTTCTATTTGAAGGTCTGGTTAAAATGACATGTAAAAATTTGTCTTCTATCTAGAGATGCACCAGAAGCTACTGGAGAAGAACCAGACGATGCTGACTTTGACATGCCTAAAATCTATGAACCTGTAAGACATGAGCCATGTTGTGGCAAAAGGAGGCTTATATCTTCATATTGCATGATACCATACAACATTCACATAGCTATGGATCTGTAATAGCTACTTTTTTTTTTTAACGACCAAATTAATCTTGAGGTAATCTGGTCCTTTGACATACAGAAAACTGACCAACAGCGAAAAGTTTCAGTCCAGCTCAGCCTGGACAGTCTGCGCAAGCTGACCTGGGTCAATACTTTATTGCAGATGCATTAAGCCTCCTTTTGCCAGAACACAAGTAAAATACTTTGTATTTTTTTTGTCATCTCTAACTGTTTACCACACAATCCCAACTTTTAATGGCCCTGCTGAAGAAGTCTATTGAAAACATTGTGGAAAAAGGAGAAAATGCTGGTAATCATTACCCTTCCCGAAACAGATTGGTGGACATTTGAATAAGTAAGATGGGCAATCTTGGTCCGTATTCAACCATTGTTAATAATAATCGTTGCCTTATTCTTCAGAATTTTGTCAATGTGAAAGTAACAAAACTTTTGATTGGCTAAACCAAATGGTTTAGCCACTGTGAAGTTCTGTTACTTTCACAGTCAGAAAATCTTGAAGAGTAAAAAGCAGAATTTCTTTAAGAATGGGTGGTGAATACATTCATTTATCTAGACGTACACTGTATACAAATGTATAAGACTTGCGTTTTATAACATAATTATGACACATGAACATATGCACATGGTAACACTGTACATACTAACACTGCGAGACAAAACATGCTAACACAATGTGTTATTTCACTGTAGATTGAAAGTTTTGAGGCCCTTGAGGAGCGATTGCTGATGTTCCTGCAGCAGTACAATGAAGGAATCAGAGGTTCTGGCATGGATCTCGTATTCTTCAAAGATGCCATGACCCACTTGGTGAAAATATCCCGCATTATTCGAACTCCCCGTGGACATGCCTTGCTTGTTGGTGTAGGTGGTTCAGGAAAACAGTCCCTCACAAAACTGGCTTCGTTTATTGCTGGATACAAAACATTCCAGATTACATTGACCAGGTAAGAGATATCTAACAGGTAACATTTCTGTTAAGTATGATCTGTTTTCTGCCTATTTAGAGATTCTGTTTGTAGTACTTACTGAAAGTGGTTTCGGAACAAAGAAGCAAGTTGTATCAATTTACATGTTTCCTTTCCCTTTCTTTTCTTCTTTCCTTTTCCAAAGTAATTATATTTATGAAGACTGATGATTTGCTGGATATTTGGTAATTCTTTATAAATCCTTGCTGCCTATGCGTGGTATTTCTTACCAGCTCAAAACCTGTGTGCCAAGAAGGGTTGCTCAGTCAGTAGTACACAGGACTTGAATCCGAAGGGTCACTAGTTAAATCTTCAGCTAGATAAATTTCCTTCCCAGGATCAATGATAGACCCTATAAGATGATTCATTTCTCTCTCATATCTGATATAATTATATGGGAACTCAATCATAGGCTTGGCAAGAATATTTTGTGAGGTAATGATATGGCCTGCAACAGTTGCAAAGGGGCATTTGGACAACTGCGTAAAGTATTGTCTTGGATCAACCTGCACAGTCAGCGTAGGCTAATCTGGAATGACACATTTTGTTCGACTGGGTCAAATTGAAAGCACTTGCAGATGACAAAGTAAACATAACTCAAAAATTGAAATTTGCTTCCAGCAGGGTAGAAAACATTGTGGGAAAAGGAGAAAATGCTGTTTACCAGCATTTTCTCCTTTTCCCACAATGTTTTCAAAAGGCTTCTATCTCAGGGTCGTAAAAACCAGGGATTGTTTGTAGTCTTAAAGTGCCATTTTTGCTTAGCCTGTGCGGACTGTGCAGGCTGATCCGAGACGTCACTTTATGCAAATGTCGAAATGCACCTTTTCATGTGTTGCAAGCTATATAATGTTCTCTAGGGACGCATGGATTGGTGCACTGGAGACTATGACATAAATGAACCAATGTTCAAAACTAATAAATACAAAATAAATCAAGCCCAGTATATGAAAAGGAGAAAATGCTAGTTACCACTATTTTCTGCTTGTCCCACAGTATTTTCTAAAATCTTACCTAGTCTATTATTACCAAATGATAAAATTTTAGACTTATCTAAATTGAAAGCACTTGCAGACAAGAAAATAAAAGTAATTCAAAAATTGAACTTTGTTTCCAGCAGGGTAGAAAACATCGTGGGAAAAGAAGAATATGCTGGTTACCAGCATTTTCTCCTTTTCCCCTATGTCTTCAAAGGGATTCTATCTCAGGGTCGTAAAAACCAGAGATTGTTTGGGAAAGAGTTAAGGTCTAGTCACTAAGGTTTAGTCAGCAAAATGAATGTTTTCAGGGGTATACTGGAATCCTTGATACATGTTAAATTGATATACCCTCCTGGAATGGTAATTTTTCTGTTGAAAAAATAGGTGAGATGAATTTATTGCCAGGATAATTGTTAGTGTCAATATTTTTGTCAATACCTTAGTCGCAGCAGTCTCAGTATTTTTGTCAATACATTAGTCGCAGCAGTGTCAGTATTTTCATCAATTTGTTAGTCGCAGCAGTTCGGGAAATGGGAAACCTAAACAACAGTAAGAAACCTTGGGCTATGTACACCAACTTATCTATATTAACTTCTGATTTGAATCCCAAATTAGCTGTCTGATTGGCTT
Organism: Tridacna crocea; assembly: GCA_943736015.1. NCBI lineage: Eukaryota > Metazoa > Mollusca > Bivalvia > Cardiida > Cardiidae > Tridacna > Tridacna crocea. The sequence continues at coordinate 42,170,255 of OX031065.1, forward strand.
AGACAGAGAAGCCCAGCCGGTGGCTGTCTGATTGCTAGTTGGGAATAATCAATAGAATCATTGGTGCATACAAAGCTTGAGGTTACCATGTTTACATGTTTGATTCTTTTTCTTACATTATCCCTTTACCAAACAATCCCTGGTTTTTACAACCCATAGATAGAAGCCTTTTGAAAACATTGTGGGAAAAGGAGAAAATGCTGGTAACGAGCATTTCGTCCTTTTTCCCACTATGTTTTTTGCCCTGCTGGAAACAAATTTCAATTATTGAATTACATTTATTTTGTCGTCAGCAAGTGCTTCCAATTTGGATCAGACTCAAATTTAGTTGTTTGGTAAAGGGTTAACTGATAAGCATGTGTGATGACAGAAAAAAACAGGGGTCAACACTTACTGTGCAACAGCTAAATTTTTGGAGGGACACCAGATGTTTCATATAATAGTTTGTGAAGTGTTCCAGTTTTTTTTTTTGTTATTGTTAAACATATACCCTTAAATTCTTAACACAACAGTTTCAGAAGAGCCAATATTTTAACAGCCCAGAGGAAAAGCGCTTTGGAAAATTAGTGAGAGAATTACAAAATAGTGTTAGCCAGCATTTCCTCCTTCTATGCTTTTCATAGGCAATTTGAATTGTTTGAATAATGTTTATGTAGTCCTCTGTAAGGGCTTCCAATTTGGACATACCTAAATGATTTGTCCTGTAATGTTAGTGACAAATCCTAACAAGAAATAGCTTTGAAAAAGAAAGACAGCTGGTATTTGCCAGCAAATAGGGAAGACAGCTGGTATTTGCCAGCAAATAGGGAAGACAGCTAAAATTTGCCAGTAAATAGGAAAGACAGCTGGTATTTGCCAGCAAATAGGCAAGACAGCTAAAATTTGCCCGCAAATAGGCAAGACAGCTAAAATTTGCCAGCAAATAGGCATGACAGCTAAAATTTGTCTGCAAATATGCAAGACAGCTAAAATTTGCCAGCAAATAGGCAAGACAACTAAAATTTGCCAGCAAACAGGCAAGACAGCTAAAATTTGCCAGCAAATAGGCAAGACAGCTAAAATTTGCCAGCAAAGGGGCAAGACAGCTAATATTTGCCAGCAAAGGGGCAAGACAGCTAAAATTTGCCAGCGAATAGGCAGGACCCCTTAGAATTAACATGTCTGCATTTTTACCAATCACAAAGTTCTATTTATTCATAGGTATGTTATCAGTACCAATAATAAGGTCAAAAGCTAGCACGTTAACCTGCGCCGAAAAAAGTGTTTGACCTCTGTCACCATTTCTGTTCATCATTTTTTTGTTTCCTTCTGGTTCTGAAGAAAGGGAACCATAGCATGTGAATAGTGTGCAAAATGAATGTTTTTGGAGGTATACTGGAATCAACCTGTCTGTTTGTCCATCTGTCTGTCTGTCCGTGTGTCTGTCCTTGTGTCAGTATATGTACAAAATACTAGTAAATTTGTGTGGTTAACTCCATCCACAATTTTCTTTCAATTGTATTGAAGCTTTGCACATATGCTGGTCATATATTGAAGATTTGCAAGACGCAATTTTCAAGTGTCAACTCTTCCTGGTTGAGGAATTACCTCCCCTTGAACTTAACAATTTTTTTCTGTCAAAGCGCTGGCAGGGGTATTAAGTCACATTCAGTGACAGCTCTAGTTATCACAATGTTTACTTGAAATTTATAAAGTTAAGTTGGTGATATTATTATATAAATTTTCATGAATTTAGCACATCTGGCATTGGATCGTGAGTGAAAAAAATGATAATATTGTAAATTCAGATGAACTCTCCAGTTTATTGTCTGCTCTCCCATTCATTTACTTCATAATTTTTCCTAACCACGCCAATGATTGTTATTTTTTAACTGATTTGGTCTGTATTTTCCAAATAAAAAGAATTTAGCCACTTTTTGTGATAAAATAAATGTTTTATGATTTCTTCTGCTTTGGTGCATTAAATCAATCAGTCTTGGACAACCGTGAGTTTCCTAGTACATGTATATTTTTTTTTCATTACCACACAGGACCATTTAGACTTATATAATCAAAAACTACATGCATTAGCCTTTTACCAGAGCTCAATATAAGAGGGAGTGATGGTTTTCTAAATCTGTTATTTCTCTTCAAAACCCTATGTTGTGGATACTCATTAGAATTGTCTCGTCGAGGCTATTCTAATGAGTGCCCACATCATAGGATTTAGTGGAGAATGATTAATATTTTCAATTATGAAATCAAAATCACTCCCTCTATCTAGAGATCTGTTTTACCATTACATACTATAGAGATATTTTTTTTTGTCTGTCTTGCAGCAGACCATTCTAAAAACATTGTGGCATGTGGAGAAATTGCTAATTATAAGCATTTTCTCCACTAGCCACATTTCTTTTCATATAGAATTAGGTGATATATTTAGATAAAGTTGGCAGCTGCTATTTTATAAGGATGCTTTTACAGTATCTAAAGTTTTCTTCTAATGGTAAAACTCTCAGTGATTGTATTGAAAAAAATAATGGCAAAAGGAGTAATTGTTTTATTGTAGGCTATTATTCCTTTTCTCCCAATGTTTTCAAAATCTGGCTTCTTCAGGGATATTCAGAAATCATTTTTGTGTGGTAATGCTCACTATAGTCAACAGCAGCTGTAGCATCTATTGTCATGTGAAACAGTATAAACCAGTCGTATACTGGGTAGCTATATGGTCATCCATTATCACTCACATACATGGTATTATTAATTATGAATGTGGGTTTTTTTTTTTGTAATTGTTTAAGAAACAGTGTCTTAGTACACTTCACAACTTCATTCTGAATGTTGTCGAAAACTGAGACTTTTTGAAATTACACTGTAAAAAAATTGAAACTAAAATATATTCTTACATTTCTAATCCATAATAAGAAAACAGTGGAAAAAATATCCTTCTGTATTATATTGATAAAAAGGAAGCACCTGAAGTAAAATAAAACCCTTTTCTTCTCAATTTGTGTTGCTATCTATCACAAAAATGTGTTTTGTATGTTTTTGGTCCTCTATTGTGTAATGTATGCCTGAACCATTTGAACCAAAGCAGAAAGTAGATGCTCAGATCAGACCTCAGGTAAATGAAGGTTTGTGGTTTGGTACAGTTTTGGCAGCATATACTGCAGACTTTGTTTTTTCTCCACCAATTGATCTTTAGCTGTTGAAGATAGCACTGTTCTTGACAAAATTTTAATGTTGTTGTCTCACAAGGAATGGGTGTATGACACTTGTAATAGTAAATCTGGAAAATCATATCACCAAATACTATACCTATAATTATGGTTACATGTATTCCTAATTATATTTGTATATACTTATACATGTACAAGACATGTGCTTTGACATATTCTGTGGTAAGAAAACTCTTAGCCAGTTTTTTTTTAACCCTTTCCCAAACCACAAATTTCGGACTGTTCCAAACCAAAAGAGTTTGCAGACGACAATTTTAGATTTGGAGAAAATGCCAGAAAGATCTCAAACAGGGTAGAAAACACTGTGGGTAAAGGAGAAATTGCTCGTTATGAGCAATTTCTCCTTTTCCCGCAGTGTTTTCAAAAGACTTTTACTGCAGACATATAAAAACCAGGGCTTGTTTTGGAAAGGGTTAGCTCATTTCATCTATGAAATCATTATCTTTAGGCCAAATAATGTCCCTGTAGACATTCTCCTTTGGCCATCAAAGAATTCATCGTCATCTTTTCCGGTTTTAAATGGAAGATAAATCACTTACACAATATAGCCTACAACATATGAAAAGGGGCATTCATACATTTGCATAAAGTGTCGTCTCGAATCAGCCTGGGCTGACTATGAGTCGGCATGTTATGACTACTCTAGGTTTTGTTTTACATTAGACTTGCGCAAAACGGAAAATTACAGAAAAAAGAAAAGTGCCTTTTTGGATTAGCCTGTGCAGACTGCACAGGCTGATCAGAAATACACTATTTGCAAAATGTCTGAATGTCCCTTTTCATGTGTTGCAGATCATAAAGGTTATGCATACATGTTTATACAGCTGAGCAATTCTACACTCCATCAAGTTTTAACTCATTACCAAATGACAATATTTTAGGCTTGTTCAAATCCAAAGCATTTTGCAGATGACAAAATAAAAGTGACTGAAAATTTGAAATTTGTTTTGTGAAGGGTAGAAAACATTGTGGGAAAAGGAGAAAATGCTTGTTACCAGCATTTTCTCCTTTTCCCACAATATTTTCTAAATGCTTCTTCCTCTGGGATTGTGCAGTAATGGATTAATTGCATTTTTTTTTGCTCTCGGGGTATCAAGATGTATTTCTAGCTCTCAACCAAACAACAAAGATCTAGAATTCTCAATATTGATATTTGCAGACCGAAAAATTAGATATTGGATCATCTCTTCTCTTGCTTGATTATGGCCAAAAAAAATAGCCACATATGAAGTGAAATACAGAAATATGAAAAGTGCAGAATACACACATTTGATGTGTGTCATGGGGTATTACTTATTGTACATCTTTGTTGCTCATTGTAGATCATACAATGTGTCTAACCTACTTGAGGATCTGAAGTTCCTGTATAGAACAGCCGGACAACAGGGCAAGGGGATCACCTTCATATTCACTGATCAGGAGATCAAAGATGAAGGATTTCTTGAGTACTTGAACAATGTTCTATCCTCGGGAGTGGTAAGTTTATGAATCAAAGTGTTGAGAATGCTGAAGTGGTATTTGTCAACAAATTTTATGAACAAGCTATGGGACAAACTGGTTTTGGAACAAAAAAGCCTAGGACCAAGCAATCATTAGAAGAATTTCGTTTCATTGCTCTAGAAGGCCATGAGAGATTGAAACTATTTTTTAACCAAAAATTAGTATTTCTACGATTGATAGCCTCTCCAAGTGTATTTTATTTAACATGCCATTTCCAATGAAATACCTGAGTGCCACCAAACAACTCATTTGCCTGGGAAAAATTTAGTTTAACTGGGTTTATTTCCTTCGGCTTTGTACAAATGCAATACATAATTTTCAAAATTCAATTTTGAACTCATTGTGGTGTTGTCTTCAACAAAAACTCACTTCTGTGAGGACCACCTTGCAGAGCCCCAGATAAGAAAGAGTAATGGTGTTCTCAATCCATTATTTGTCTTTCAAACCCTATGTTGTGGGTACTCATTAGAACCGTCTCAATCAGATGATTCTAATGAATGCCATAATAATGGGTTTAGTGGAGAATGATTGATATCTTCGATTTTTAAATTGAAATCATTCCTTCTATCTGGAACTCTGACCTTGGAAATATGAGCATGGAAATGTAAAAAAGAAAAAATTAAGTTCTGAAAGAATCTGTCTTGATTAGATTTTGTGCTTATATTTGTATTACCCAGACAGCATTATTTTAGACTTTCGAAATTGAAACTATTCACTGATAAATGAATAAAACGTAGCTCAGGTGATGAAATCTGTTCTCCCAATTCTAGCAAATATTGTGAGAAAAGGAAAAAGTGATGGTTGCCAGTATTTTCTCAATTTCTGATAATATTTCTGTTTTAGGCAAGCAAATGTTTCTGTTTTAGGCAAGCAAATGAAAAGCAAACATTTAAGTAGAATTATCTATTGCCTTGCTCTGAAAAGGGGGCAAAAAATATCTGTGAATAGCATCGATCTTTGTCAGCCTACGCAGTCATTTCGGTATTCTGCCAATTTTCTGCATGTCAAAGGCCCGGAGTACCCCATGATTGATTTGTATGCAAAATTTTTTTATAGATCCATAAATGTATGAAAGATGCATTAACTCTTTACCAAATGACAAAATTTTGGACTAGTCCAAATTAAAAAGAATTTGCAGAGAACAAAATCATCGTGATTAGAAAATTGAATTTTTGAATTGGAAAGGGTGGAAAACATTGTTGGAAAAGGAGAAAATGCTTGTCTCCTTTTCCCACAAAGTTTTCTAACGGCTTCTTTCTCAGGGTCATCAAAAGTAGGGATTGTGTGGTAATGGGTTAAGATCCTTTTGCCAGAGCATGGTTCTAATACTTTTGTAGGTGTTGGTTATTTCAAAACATGGTACCTTTTTTTCTGCAGGTTGCCAATTTGTTTGCCAGAGATGAGATGGATGAAATTCTTGGAGAACTGATACCTGTCATGAAGAAAGAGTTTCCACGACGACCACCATCCAATGAAAATCTTTATGAATATTACCTCAGTAGAGTCAGAAACAACCTCCATGTTGTCCTCTGCTTTTCACCTGTAAGTTGTAATTGTATTAACTCTTTACCAAATTAATTTTTTCCAAATTGAAGGCATTTGCAGACGACAAAATAAAGATGACACAAAAACCAATCTCCCCATGCCATGCCACAATCTTTGCCCACCCCTATTTTCCGTTTTTACATCTTTTTAAGATTTTACAATTTTACATTAATTCACAACATTTTTATAGGTTGGAGAAAAATTCAGGGCTCGCTCACTAAAGTTTCCTGGACTGATTTCGGGATGCACGATGGACTGGTTCCAGAGATGGCCTAGAGATGCTTTAATTGCTGTGGCAGACCATTTCCTGTCTCAATTCAATATAGAGTGTACACAGGAAGTGAAGAAACAAGTCATACAGACTATGGGTATCATTCATGATGGAGTCGCAGAAAGCTGTTCTGATTATTTCCAGAGGTAAAACAAAGTCAATTGATTACAGCTTCATAACTTCGCTCTTTCCCACATGACAAAATTTTAGATTTGTCCAAATTGAAAGCATTTAGAGATGACAATTTCAATGTAGCTCATTGATGCCATTTTTGTTCACAGGATAGAAAACAATGAGGGTAAAGGAGAAAATGCTGGTTAATACCTGCATTTTCTCCTATTCCCACAATCTTTTCGAAAGGTTTCTTCTTTTGGGTTGTTAAAAATCAGCATCATGTGGTAAAGGGTTAACTTTTTACCAAATGACAAAATTTAAGACTAGTCCAACTTCAAAGTATTTGCAGGCCACAAAGTAGAGTTTGTTTGTTTGCTGTATATGGGTCTTCATAGTTTAAAATACAACCCAACTGTTCATTGTGGACATACACATGTGTTTTGCTTTTCTTTGTAATTTTAGTTGATCCTAGAGAAATGTATGCCTATAGAAATACCATAAAATCTCTGAAACATGATTTTATCTATAGTAGCCTTTACATAACTGAGGTATTGTTAAAGCAGGCATGCAAAACACCTTATCATGGGACAAAATGAACTTTTTTCCAAATGGAAAAGGTTGTACAGAAGACAAATCAAACATTGCTCAAGTGATGGAATTTTGTCTTTGAATGAGGAGAAATGTTTGTGGGAAAAGTAGAAAATGCAACGTTCTTAAACTCTTTTCTTCTATGGTTCATGAATAATAGGAATATTATGGTAACAAGTTTGAAAAGGGCTTATAACGGAAACTCTTTTGACAGAAAATCAGACTCTCCACATTTTCAAATATCAGTTGGATTTGGCGTGTAATTGATCTTGGAGAACCCTCACAATCATGGCTTATTTTCACCAACCATCTTAATTTCATGTCAAGGCTAAACATAGATTTTGAAATCAGTACAACTCTGATTGGCTAAACCATTTGGTTTAGCCAATCAGAAGTTGTGTTACTTTCAAATTAAGAAAATTTATGAATATAAGACTACAAATTTTCTTTAGAATGGTTGGTGAATGTAGACTCTAAATTTCCTTTTACAGATATCGTCGCTCTACCCATGTAACCCCCAAGTCATACCTATCCTTTATCAATGGCTACAAGACCATATACACGGACAAGAGGAATGAGATTGGAGAGTTAGCTGACAGAATGAATACTGGTATGTGAACATGTATGAAAATTTTTCTTCCTTACCAAACAGCAAATTTTGGGCTCCTTCATTATAAAAACATTTGTAGAAAACTAATCAAAGCGTTTTTTTACAGTGAAATGAAGGTAGGGTGTAAAATATTTTGGGAAAAGGAGAAGATGCATTTTCCATAGCATTTTGAAAAGGCTTTTAATTTCTGGTCATTAGAGCAGTAAATTGTTCAGTAAAGGGTTAACTGCTAGATAAAGTAAATGAAAATTCAAGACCAATCTGAAAAGCAAAAAATATTACATATATTTCATTGATTGTAAAAATGTTGCCTTTTTTCCACAATGCAGAAATAAGATAAGACTATGTTTTGACCAGTAAGGCGCCTTTTGCAACTATAGTTGCTATAGTGACCAGTGTAGATCAAGATCAGGCTAAAAAATAAATTATGCAGTCTTATCTTTATTCTACCTTAACTTTGCTGTTAACTGGGTCATATTTGTAGATTCGAAATGTCTTTTGGGTTTGTTTAGTGCACCAAGGGTTAAATCGTGATCTACATGGATACAATATGTTATCCAGGAAAGCTAAAGAATGTCAGGACCAAAAACGAATATCATTCAGTTACTTTTTTCTCCAGGTTTGAAGAAACTCATAGAAGCCTCAGAGGCAGTTGCTGTTCTGGAAAAAGAACTAGCTGTGAAGGAAAAGGAGCTTGCTGTTGCATCAAAAAAAGCTGATGAAGTACTGAAAGAAGTCACTGTAAAAGCCCAAGCAGCTTCCAAGGTCAAAGAGCAGGTGCAAAAAGTCAAGGACAAGGCACAAGCCATTGTCGATGCTATTGAGAAGGACAAGAAAATTGCTGAAGAGAAGCTGGAAAAAGCTCGACCAGCCCTTGAAGCTGCAGAGGCTGCTCTTAATACCATTAAACCAGCTGATATTGCCACAGTCAGAAAACTGGGTAAACCTCCACATCTGATTATGAGGATTATGGACTGTGTACTGCTGCTGTTCCAGCAAAAAGTAGATCCTGTCACCATGGATCCGGACAGACCAACCATAAAGCCATCTTGGTCAGAGTCATTGAAGGTATTTAACCCTATTACACATAATCATGACTTTTAACGACTCTGAGAAAAAGGTCTTTTGAAAACATGATGAGAAAAGGAGAAAATGCTGGTAACCAGCATGTGCTCCTTTTCCTACTATGTTTCTTTTCCTCTCAGCAAAAACTTTAATTTTTGAGTCACCATTTTCTTGTTGTCTGCTAATTGTTTCAGTTTAGAACAGTCTGAATCTTTGTTGTTAGTTAAAGGGTTTACCATATCCCGAACAACAAATTTAGAGTCTTTAATATCAGTAACATCTGCAGGCCTGAAAAGGAGTACAAATGAACTAAAGTTCTTTGATATTTAGCACAAAACATATTGGTAAAAGGACAATATGCCAGTTAGCAGCATATATTTTTTTTACCATAATGCTTTGAAAGTCCTTTAAAAAAAAAAAAGTGTAAGAACACTTTGGACATGTTAGATAAATTATAAAATGAAATAACTCTTTACCAAACAACAAAATTTTAATTCAGCTCTTATTGAAAATATTTGCAGACAAATTAAGGGTGGCCTAAATTCCTTGGCAGGGATTGTGGCGAAGGAAGAAAATGCTCTTAGCAGCAGTTTCTCCTTTTCCTGCAATGATTTCAAAAGCTTCTTCCTGAATACCATGAAAACACAGGCTTCTTTAGTAAATGTCTAAGGGTTATTACATCCCCACAATATAGTAGCGGGGGATAGTGGAATTGCAATGGCTGTCAGGCAGTTGGTCTATATATCCATCTGTCCATAGAAACAAATTTGGAAAAATACCCAGACAGTTTTTCAGACATGGATTTCAGCATTTTCTCCTTTTCTCACAAAGTTTTGTACCCTTTCCAAATCAAATTTTAACTTTTGATTCACATTTATTTTGTCGTCTGTAAATGGTTTCTATTTAGACTAGTCATAAATTTTTTGGTATGTTAAAGTTTTAAATGCAGTTGCAGATGACAAAATAAATGGGACTTATTCGATAAGATTTGTCTCTGAAAGGGTAGAAAATATTGTGAGGAAAGGAGAAAAAGCTGGTTAGCAGTATTTTCTCCTTTGCCAACAATGTTTCCTAATGCTTTCTCTGTCAAGGTTGTTATAACTTCGGATTATGTGATCAAAAGCTAGGGACAGACAGCTGATGCAACTTAGATATTCCCCAAACGACAACATTTTGGGTTTATCCAAATTGAAAGCATTTGCTGATGACAAAATAAATGTGAATCAAAAACTTAAATTTGATTTGGAAAGGGTGAAAAAACATTGTTGGAAAAGGAGAAAATGTTGGTAACCAGCATTTTCTCCTTTTCCCACAATGTTTTCAAAATGATGGTTGCCAGCATTCTCTCCTTTTCCCCCAATGTTTTCAAAGACTTTCTTTCTCCGAGTCGTCAAAAGTCAGGATTCTGTAGTAAAGCCTTAACAAGTATGAAAAATGTTTCACAGCTCTAACAGAAACCAGTGATTCAGATCACAATGGTTCCTTGAGCTAGAGGTGATTGTTGAGTATCATCAACAGCATTGACTGATACTTGTAAACAATTTTCAATGTCATGTCTTACTCTCTTTCAGCTCATGGCTGGTACAAACTTCCTTGGCAGTCTGGTGTCATTTCCAAAGGACACCATTAACGACGAGACAGTTGAACTGCTCCAGCCCTATTTAGAGGCGGAGGATTACAACATGGAGAATGCAAAGAGAGTCTGTGGTAATGTTGCTGGTCTGTTGTCCTGGACCCAGGCCATGACTGCTTTCTTTGCCATCAACAAAGAAGTTCTTCCACTGAAGGTAGGAGCTTTTGAGCTCTTAGTTTTATATTTGTGACCCATCTCGCAAAAAAAGGGAGCATCTGGGAATTCTGTGCATCATAGATGAAAACAGATCAAGGATACAGCAGGCTCCAAAATGACTGTATAACAAGGTTCAATGACCACTTTCATACAGAAAATGTCATTAAAGCGAAAAGTGTGAACCCTGGTCAGCCTGCAAATATTCTATTTATTTCATGCTTTTAACCTTGTCTGGGGGGAAGGAACTTAATCAAAATCCAGTACAGTTCTTTTCGCTTATTCCCTGTGACATACCCTGTCTGCATAGCCTTACAATTATTATAGATTCATCAGAAGGCATGGTTAACTAAATTTTGGGATTTTTTTTTCCTAGGCCAACTTGGCTGTCCAAGAGGCAAGGCTTGCTGTTGCCATGGGAGATTTGGCCACTGCCCAGGCACAGCTGGACGAAAAAGAGCGTGAACTGGCAGCAGTACAGGCTGAATACGACAAAGCAATGGCTGAGAAACAGGTTGGTAATTCTTTTTTTTTAAGAGATGAAATTAAAGGTGGCCCTTTAGATTTTTGGGCGAAAATTTTACAGAAATGCAAAAAAATCATCCTTCTACTCCCAAAACCTTTTAATTTTCATTCATAAAACCCCTGTAGTCCAAAACCATCGGACAACACGAGAAATTATAGATTTACTATGGCCCAGGTTGACACCAACGGGAGACACGTTCTATTTTTAGATGACCAATTCGCTCATTTACATACAGGAATACAAAGACGAAGTTTCAAACGTAGCATCCAAAGAAGACATTATGGAAAATAATTATTACATGTTAGTTATGTAATGGAATTTAAGCGTTATGAGTCACATGCCAGTCACTTGACATTCCCAAAATGCTTCAGTGATTTTTGGTGCAAAATCTAAAAATACCTTATAAGAGGCTACGTAGCCTTTTAAGGGAACAACATAAAAAAAATTTTTTTTTTGTAATTTTATGAATCTTAATTATTGATGATTTGTATTAATTTTTTGTATAAATTTCAGTGATATATATATATTTTTTAATTTAGTGAGATGTAAAAATTCTAAATACCCACCTTTAAATTGTGAGCGAGCAGAAACTGCATGATACTGTTTGACTTTTCCAACATTTTCACATCTGATTCAGTTTTACTGCCATAGTGATCTGTAATTTAACTCTTTCCCAAATGACAAAATATTAGACTGGTCCAAATTGAAAGCACTTGCAGATGACACAATAAACATGATTTAAAAATTGAAATTTGTTTCTAGCAGGGTAGAAAACATTGTGGGAAACAGAGAAAAAATTGGTTACCAGCATTCTCTCCTTTTCCCACTATTTTTTGAAAAGGCTTCTATGGCAGGGTCATAAAAATCAGGGATTTTTTGGTAAGAAGGTTAACTTTCTAAGTTTGTTGCAAAACACTTCTAAGTGAAAGCAGTATTGATGTTGTTGTAGAACACATCCACAGTAAAACACAATATGTTGAGTGTAATACATGTAGTACTCTGCGAAACTAAACCAAAATGTCTGTGGTATGGAACAAATATGTAAATGATATAGTATCATATATAACTGCAAGGTTAAATCAAATTTTGCTTGGTATTGCAGAAACTGATGGATGATGCTGAAACCTGTAGAAGGAAGATGACTGCTGCTGCTGCCCTGATTGAGGGTCTGGGAGGAGAAAAGATCAGATGGACTGAACAGAGCCAAGAATTTAAGGCTCAGATGGGCAGGTATGTATCAATCAAGTTTACAGTCGTGTATCCGTTGGCTCATTTCAGCCTTAACTTGTAAAAAAAATGCAAACAACCTTTTTCTGTTCTTTGTGATAAGAGTACATGTACCTCTTCTTTTGGCTTAAATCTTTTAATACCAAATTACAGAATTTCAGACTAGTCCAAATTTACAGCGTTTGCAGACAACCTATCATATTTTGAAGAAATGATTGTAATTATTCGTGAAAGTGTAGAAAACCTTGTGGGGAAAAGGAGAAAATGCTGGAAACCAACATTTTCTCCTTTTCCTCACAAGCTTTTCAAAAGGCTAAATCTTTAAGATCAGTATAACATAATTATGATTGTGTGATAAAAATATGTTTCCAACAATGTTTTACAGCACACCTGGAAAGATTGTCTGCATGTTGAAATGTACTGGAAGTTCAAACGTTTTTAGTCATTGAAGTTACGAAACCCTTTACACATGCTTATTTCAGGGAAACCAAAATTGAATTTACTTTTTACAAAAATGATTTCTCTATAAAAAAGTAGGATAAATGTACTTTTTCTTGTCCAAAATAATTTCTGACTCTTTCCCTGTCCATTAATATGCATAAATGTAACTATAATAGTGCATAAAGCTTTTATGTCAATTTTCATATACTATAATTGTGATTAAAAACATATACATGTATTTGCTTTTTCGATATTGAAGGTAAGTTATAATTGCATTCGTTGCATCCTTTGATGGGTCAGAAAGTGTAAAAGGCATTTAAGATAGCTGTAAAGACCTAAATAGTGCTGATTTATCTCTTAACAATCAATCCCATGTTTTAACAATCCTTAAGAAAACTAAGCTTTTAAAAACATTTTGACAACAAAATGCTTTTGTTTGCCTAGAGTGACGACTATTTTTGAGAACCATTACACTTAAGTCAGAATGTCTTGTTACTAATTGAACAGTGGTGATAAAAAATCAGATTATGTTGTCTGATCTTGATCTACATTGTTTGTAAAGCACCCAAAGTGTGCCTACTTTCCCAGAGGAAAACTGAAAATGAAAACTTGGCTTCTGGGATACAATTTTGTTATATTTATGTATGATATTAAAATCATTATTTTATAGACACAGCGTTTTTGATCGGTATAACAACTGTGTTTGGCAGTGATGTCAAGTTGTTTTATTTCACTGGTGTTTCTTTATCGTGAGAGAAATGTTGTAGTGAAAATGTTGTTGATATTGGAAAGTAATTAATGTTGGAAACCAATGGATATTGTTCCATTCGTCAGTATTTAGATGCAAGAGTTTGTTTTTATATAAAAATTATCCAGGTTTCCTCATCAGACATAAGACACTTTGTAGTCAAAGTAAACAATCAAAACATATATTCTGCAGATTTCAGATCAGTGTTATAAGTACAATTCATAGGAGTTAGGTCTATAACTATTTGTAGTGCCACTGATTTTGCCTTTGACAGTAAAAAGGTGTATTTGATAAGCACATAATATTATGTGTAAATACTTACCTCCATAACTGATACATAATTATATTATGTAACAAGATTTTTTCATGACTATCTCAAAAGTGTATCTGAGGGCAGGTATATCGGTGTCAATTTCTTGAACATTTTAAAATAATATTGTGAAGTAGATTTAGATATATTGAATGTGATATTCTGGCATTTGAGATATAATTACTTTGATATGCCAAGGTTGAAGACATTTTAGTGGACAATTCGAAAAAAAAATTATCTCAAAAGCCAACAAACCTCAGATTCTTTTCATCACATAACGATGCCTATCCAATTACTGGCAAGAACATGCAAAACTATACATGCCTATGTGGTAATTTTCATTAGTGAAATCTGATTCATTTCTCTGGAAGATGTTCATTGTAAAATGACAAAAGGCGGGACATAAAAAAAATCCTACCTCAAATTTGAATACGATCAGGAAATTTGTAATGGGTATATTACTCTGAACACAACAAATGTTATGTGATAAAAAGATTTTGTTTACATGTTTCATAAATTTCAATAAAAAGTACACTTTTTAATTTTTACACAGTGCTTGCGGAAAAACCTGTCTTGCAACATACACATTGTTTTCACACTGTATTTGTGTATGAAGAGTGTAGTCATACCTCATGTTAGTCCTTTAAGAAAAAAAGCATTTATGGAAATTGTAAACCAATTTTTAGACATCATTTACTCCTTTTCCCACATGGTTTTCTACTTTTAGTCTTTACGAAATGACAAGATGTAATCTTTTACCACACATTGATGACTTTTAACGATCCAGACAAAGAGACCTTTTGTAAACTTGGTGGGAACAGGAGGAAATGCTGGTAACCAGCATTTTCTCCTTTTTCCAAATGTATTCTTTCAAACCCAATTATCAAACCAAATTTTAATTTTTCAGTCACATTTATCTTGTTGTCTGTAAATGATTTCAGTTTAGACCAGTTCATAACTTCGTCATTTAGTAAAGAGTTACAACAATCATAATCCTCTGTCCAAGTAGGAAATTCCAGACAAATTATAAATTGCAATATTAGGGGTCTCTTGATACAGGGTTATGGTTGGGGGAGGGGGAGGGTTTAATTATACACAGATATTGCAATTTACAATTGAAGATGAAGATCCAAGATCACATTGCATGTTTCATAGATTCTGATCTTAATTTCTACTGTATGCATTAAAATTATGGGATTCTTACCATGTTAATGTTCAAAGCATTTATCATCCACTTGTAAGGTTCTAGTTTCATGTGGCTTTACCAAGTATTACACACCAACATTGTTACGGGTGACCACTCCTTCATGCATAGTTTTGTCCCCATTCAAATACAATACCTAAAAGCTGTGTTGAGGAGATGTCTCTTCAGCTCAGTGGTTATGGTATTGGTCTTTAAAACTCAAAAAACGAGGATATTTGTCCTTCATGTGTTCGAATCCTGCCAGGTGCGGTTTGTAGTTGAGCCATGCATTTGTTCATTTGTTTCTTTGTTACAGACTTAGTAAAAACATGTTAAACACAGACCTTGCTTGTATGTTTTATGTTGTATATTTAAAATTTCCTTGTCAATCTACCAATGTTTACCATATTACTGCTTTGCAAAACCATTGCTTCCTGGGCTGAAAGTCAATGATTTGAGACTAGTCAAGCAAAAAGGGACCATCTGGGAACTGTGAAAAGTGTCAATCCTGATCAGACAGCGTGGATTGTGCAGGCTGACCAGGCATGACACTTTACGCTTTTATGATATTTTCTGTATGAAAAGTGGTCATTCTACCTTACTATACAATCATTTTTTGAACTATCGGCTCAAATTGACCTGTGCTATATTAGATCTGTTTTCATCTTACTGATTGACAGAATTCCCAGATTGTCCCTTTTGGTGTGATGAAAATGAATCGTGTAACTTTGTGAAGAACGGTTTGAATACATCAGCAAATACATCAGCAAAAAGTAATGACCAATGTCAGCCTTACGCTGGCTAGCTTGGGTTAAAACTTCCTGCTTTGTAGGACCATTCTACTCAGGATTCAGCCCATTGCTACACAAAATGGATTTTGTCAGTCCTTATCCCTTTCCCAAATGACAAAATTTTAGACTGGTCCAAATTGAAAGCAATTGCAGACAACAAAATAAAAATACATAACTCAAAAATTGAAATTTGTTTCCAGCAGGATAGAAAACATTGTGGGAAAAGGAGAAAATGCTGGTTACCAGCATTTTCTCCTTTTTCCACAATATTTTCAAAAGCCTTCTACAACAGGGTCATAAAAACCAGGTATTGTTTGGGACTTATGACTTGCTTGGTATGATACAGCCTGGAGATACATTAAAGCCCCTTTTGTCAGAGCATGGCTAAAATAAATCTTAACCCTTTATACCGTAAAGCATTTCTATGGTATCTCTAATTGACCCTAAATAACAGCAAGGATGAAGCTGTTTCTTATAGGTATATGACACCTTTCGATAGCATAGCAAACATTGTGACAAAAGGTGAAATTGCTTGTCAGGAGTAATTTCACCTTTTGCCAGAATGTTTTCCAAAATCTCCTACAAGCAATGCGTAGAAATGAGTATCTAATGGAGGAAAGGGTGAAAAGAAAAGATATCAACCCTTATCCTGCTAAAGAAATAAAAAGGAAAATGAAAACAGAAAGTAAACACACAAAAATTTGCTGTTTTAAAGGTAACTATTGGGGAAAAAATATATCCTCATTGGACAGTGTAGATCAAAGATCAGACTGCACATTATGTGCAGTCTGATCTTGATCTATCCTGTCCGCAAATAGTCAGTGAGTTGCGCTTAGCAGCCTAAGGGTAAAGTAAAAGAATTTAGTCCCTGATGATCCTGAATTGTTTTTAGGAATCATACATTATTAAGCAACATAAATAATCCCTATTAATTTTCAGGTATTATTAATCTCTGTCTACTCTAAATAATTTTCCTTAACTTCTTACCACACAAGAATTTTTTAGACTGATCCAAATTGAAAGCATTTGCAGACAACAAAATAAAGCGGACTGAAAAATTAAAGTTTGGTTAGGGAAGGGTAGAAAACACTGTGGGAAAAGGAGAAAATGCCGGTTACCAGCATTTTCTCCTTTTCCCTGAGTGTTTTCAGAAGGCTTCTTTCTCTGGGTCGTTAAAAGCCCAGATTGTGTGGTAAGGGGTTAACTCTTTCCAAAACAAAAAAATAGTAGACTGGATGAAATTGACAACATTTGCAGATGACTATTAAAATGTGGCTGAAAAATTATAATTCCTGTCTTTGATAGAATAGAAAACCTTGTGGAGACAGAGAAAATGCAGGTTACAAGCATTTTCTCCTTTTCCCACAATGTTTTCAAAAGTCTTTATCCCCAGGGTCAATTAAACTTGGGATGGTGTGGAAAAGGATCAAGCCAATATGTTACCATCTGGGGTTTTCTAGCTGCCAATAGCTTTTGGAAACATTTTGGCAGAAGAAGAATTATTCTGTAAGTGTAAAGAGGAATTTCTGCCTGTGCCGCAGTTGTATCAGAATTGCACTGGTCTATTTTTATACCTCCGCAAAAAGAATGTTTTTGGGGGTATACTGGAATCAGCCTGTCTGTGTGTCCATCCATGTGTCAGTGTGTCCATCTCAGTGAAAAATGCTAGTAATTGCCTGTTTCTGTCAAAGTGCTGGCAGGGGTATTAAGTCACATTCAAAGACGGCTCTAGTTTCATTTTGTTTCAGTCTGATCTTTGATCTATACTTGCTTGCTGAATTAAATTTTTGCTTTGTTGTTATAGAGATATAATGGTTAGGAGAAGTTTTGTAATTACAATATTTATTATATACATGTATATAGTTGGAGCCTTTGTACTGGCAGAGAATATTGTTTTGTTCATTTTTACAGCTGTACAGGTTAATTTTTTACCAAACAACATTTTAGATTCTATCAAATTTAAAGCATTTGCAGACAACAAAGTGAATATGGCACTTGTGTAATGGTAGAAAACATTATAGGAAAAGGAGAAAATACTGGTAACAAGCATTTTCTCCGTTTGTCACAGTGTTTTCTACTCTTCCCAGACCACCAGCCTTTTTCTCAAGTTCATTATAATTAGGCATTGTGTGATAAAAGATTAACCAAATCGAAAAGATGAAAAAAAATCTCCGAATGGTCATTTAACTTTTTACCACACAATCCCTACTTTTGATGACCTGAGAAAGAAGACTTTATAAGAAATTGTGGAAAAAGGAGAAAATGCTGGTAACCAGCATTTTTTCCTTTTTCCATAATGTTTTCTACCCTTTAGAAATCAACTTTAAAATTTTCAGTCATTTTATTTTGTCATCTGCAGATGCCTTCGATTTGGACAAGTCTAAAATATTGTCATTTGATAATGAGTTAACTTGTTTATATTTTTCATTATTGAAGAATTAAATAAGCAAGATTTCATACCATTAAGCTGTCCTATCTTTCTTTCACAGACTGGTAGGTGATGTATTAGTCTGCACTGCCTTTTTGTCATACTGTGGACCTTTCAACCAAGACTTCCGAGGCCTGCTTTTCAAGAACTGGTTTAAAGAACTCAAAACAAGAAAGATACCTTTCACATTGAACCTAAATACCATTGATATGCTCGTGGATCCAAACACAGTGAGTACAGATTTAAAAAAAAAAACAGGGTTTTTTTTGTTGTTGTTGTTTTGTTGTAAGTTATTGAACACTTTACCAGAATTATGGAAGAAAACTGACATTTAATCAAATGCTTTTTTCATGCAATTATTTCAAAAGCTATTAGCTGAAAGGATACTTAAAGTCATTTTGTACGTGGGTTGAACCTAGTGAATTCCTTAACTCTTTACCACACAATCCGGACCTTTAACGACCCTGAGAAGGAATGCCCTTGAAAACATGGTGAGAAAGGGAGAAAATACTGGTAACCATCATTTTCTCCTTTTACTGCAATGTTTTCTTCCCTATCCAAATCAATTTTCAATATCTACTTCAGATTTATTTTGTTTACAAATGCTTTCAACTTGGACCAGTCTGAAAAATTGTCATTTGGGAAAGAGTTAAAGAGAATAATTGGCAAAGCCTTAACCAAACAAACATAATTCAAGACTGATTCAACTTTAAAATATTCTCAAAAGACAAATTAAATACTGCTAAAAAGATGGGATTGTCTTTGATAAGGTAGAAAGCATTGTAGGAAGTGGAGAAAATGATGATTATCATTGTAAACAGCTTTGCTCTTCATGGTTTTAACCTGTTACCAGACAAAAAATTTTTACCTTCTCTAGAGTGAAAGCAGTTGCAGAGGACAGTTTCAAAGCAGCTCAAATGGTGCATTTATTCTTTAATAGGGTAGAAAAGATTGTAGGTTACCAGCATTTTCTCCTTTTCCTAAAATGTTTTCAAAAGGCTTCTTTTTCAGGGTGGTCAAAAGAAGGGATTGCGTGGTAATGGGTTTAAGCGTGATTGGAAAATTGATAAAGGTTTAACCCTTTCCCAAACAAGCCCTGGTTTTTACGTGTCCGCAGTAAAAGTCTTTTGAAAACCCTGTGGGAAAAGGAGAAATTGCTCGTAATGAGCAATTTCTCCTTTTCCCACAGTGTTTTCTACCCTTTTTGAAAACTTTCTGCCATTTTCTCCAAATCTAAAATTGTTGTCTGCAAACTCTTTTGGTTTGGAAGGATCCAAAATTTGTTGTTTGGGAAAGGGTTAAAGTCAAACATGTACTAGAAAATGGTCCAGGGTTCATCTTAACATTTTCTAAAGTTTATATGTTTAATTTTGTGACAGATTGCAGAATGGAACTTGCAAGGGTTGCCCAACGATGAACTGTCCACACAGAATGGTATCATTGTGACGAAAGCTTCTAGATATCCACTCTTAATTGACCCGCAGGGTCAAGGGAAGAACTGGATTAAGAAAAGAGAGGGTCCAAATGAGCTTCAGGTTTGTGGATTTTTTTAGCATTCGCCCTGGTCATAGGCTGTTGCATGAGACTCGCAACAGTTTTTTCTGCAAGGTAGATCAAAATCAGACCGTGGAGACTGTGCAATCTCATCTTGTATCAACATTGTCAAACAATTATAGATTTTTCCCGCAAATAGAATTTTGACATCATAATATATGGGTTCTAACTATTGAATGGAATATTTCATCATGTTTTAACAGTATTGTGGTTAATAAAGCACTTTCATGACTTACAAAAACAGTTTTGTAGTAAATAAACTTTTTTCTTGGCTTACAAAAACAGTTTTGTAGTAAACAAGGCATTTTCCTGACCTACAAGATACAGTAGTTAATCTTTGAAGATGCAAGTAGTTAACTCTTTACCAAACAACAAATTTATAGACTGGTCCAAATTGAAAGCATTTGCAAACGACAAATTAATGTGACTGAAGAATTGAAATTTGATTTGGGAAGGGTAGAAAATGTTGGAAAAGGAAAAAATGCTGGTTACCAGCATTTTCTCCTTTTCCCAAAATGTTTTCAAAAGGTTTCTACATCAGGGTTATCAGAAGTCATCATTGTGTGGTAAAGGGTTAAAATAGAATGATATCAAGTAGTTACTTCAAATTAATAGTTGGAACAGTCATACCTTTGAATACTAAAGCAATGTTAGTTCACTTATAACTGCTGCTAGTCTTTTTTGCAAGAAAAAAATGGAAGTATACATGTACATACATGTACATATAATAGCTATTAATTTGGTATATATCTATAAATTTCAAGTCACTTTTTGAATTACACAATAGACTAATCTTTCTGAACATTTTGTTTTTGCTTAAAATTCCAGTTGTCTAGGTTGTTCAATATATAGTATTTAAATTATTTCCTACATCTACATGTATATACTGCATAATTCAGTCAACATGTTTGAATAGTCAACGTTTCATTCTCTTTCAACAGATCACAGCACTAAACCACAAGTACTTCCGTCAACATCTGGAAGATGCCATGTCTCTAGGACGACCACTGATTATAGAAGATATTGGAGAGGAACTTGACCCAGCACTGGACAACATCCTTGAGAGAAACTTTATCAAAGTTGGCTCCACACTGAAGGTCAAGGTCGGAGACAAGGAATGTGATGTTATGAAGGGATTTACTCTGTACATTACAACGAAATTGGCAAATCCGGCCTACACTCCTGAGATATATGCCCGAACCTCGGTGATTGACTTTGCTGTAACAATGAAGGGACTGGAAGATCAGCTGCTAGGACGTGTCATCCTGACAGAAAAAGCTGTATGTGATATTTACATCTTTTCATTTAGCCTAAGTGTCAACAGATTGCCATCTGAAGAAATCATGTATAACAGTCAGTTTCTCCCTTTGCCACATTTTTCAGTGTATACATTATCTAAAATCTTTGTGCAGATGACCATCCCAACATATATGTTGTTTTTTCAGTTTTGGTTTAAAGTTTTGAAAATTACACTGACTACTTATGTTTGAAACATTTACAAGGAAAATACAACAAATTCCCTCACCAAATTCAAACTCAGTATTAAAAAATGCTTGTTTAAGTCTACAGGGTTAGTAAAGGCTGATTTAACTCTTTACCAAACAACAAAATTTTGGCCAGGCCTAAATCGAAAGCAACTGCAGACGGCAAAATAATTGTGACTTAAAAATTGAAACTTTTTTTGAGAAGGATAGAAAACATTGAGGGAAAAGAAGAAAATGCTGGTTACTAGCATTTTCTTCTTTTCCCACGATGTTTTCAAAAGCTTTCTTTCTTAGGGTCATTAAAAGTCAGGATTGTATAGTAAAGAGTACAGTCTATAGGAGAATCTTGTTATACCGCAAAACAGATGTTTTCAGGGCTATAATGGAATCAGCCTGTCTCTCCATGTGTCCGTATATTTGTCTGTCCATGTGTCCGTCTGTGTGTCCGCATGTATACAAATAATTGCCGGTTCTGTTAAAGCATTGGAGAGGGTATTAAGTCACATTCAGTGACAGCTCTAGTTTATTCTGAAATACACCCAATATATGTACAAAAGACCTTTGCAGGGAAAAGAAAAACAAAAGTTTAATACAGTATTGTCCTTCATGTATTTCCAGGAATTGGAATCAGAGAGAGTGAAATTAATGGAAGATGTGACTGCCAACAAGAAGAAGATGAAGGAACTGGAGGACAATCTTTTGTTCCGTCTGACCAGTACAAAGGGTTCACTGGTTGACGACGAGGACCTGATCAATGTACTACAAGTCACGAAGAGCACATCACAAGACGTACAGCAGAAACTGCAGACTGCAGATGAAACACAGAGCAAGATTACAACTGCACGGGAAGAGTTCCGACCAGTTGCAACACGAGGAAGCATCTTGTATTTCTTAATAACAGAGATGAGTTTGGTGAACTGCATGTACCAGACTTCCCTGAAACAGTTCTTGTCTCTGTTTGATCTGTCCATGGCAAGGTACAATTCATAGTTCTAATTCATAAAAAATGTGTTTCTCCTAATAAAACTGCCTCCCTAATAGTAGCTCCCCCCCAGAATACACACTTCAATCATGATAACCTTAAGTACATTAGTTGATTAAAATGGACATTATTTGAAGAATTTAATGAATATTTCCTCTAATTTGATTAGTATTTCCTCTTAACCCATTACCACACAATCCCTACTTTTGACGACCTCGAGTAAGAAGCCTCTAGAAAACATTGTGGGAAAAGAAGAAAATGCTGGTAACCAGCATTTTCTTCTTTCCCCACAATGTTTTCTACTCTTCCCAAACCAAGATTAATTTTTTCAGTCGTATTTATTTTGTCATCTACAAATGCTTTCAGATTTGGCCAGTCTTCAATTCTGCCGTTTGGTAAAGAGTTAACAATCATTAAAACACAAAGAAATACAAAATTGGACACACTTTTTGCTTTGCAAAACGGGTACAAAATAGAGGCTCCTTATCTACATTTTTCTTAGCCCTGGTAGCTTTTAATAGGAGAAATATGGTATTTTAAATTTGTATAATGTTAAACAAATGAGATTTGAATTCTTCATCTGTGCATTTGTCAGTGTACTCGTCCATCTGTGTACAATATACTAGAAATTGTCTGTTTCTGTCTAAGCACTGGAAGGGGTATTAAGTCCCATTCAGTGACGGCTCAAGTTTTTCTGAGTAAAGATCGAAATTTATCTTGTATATTTTGAAAAATTCTACTTATTTTACTACTTATTTTAAGCTTCTAACCCCAGTACCCACCACCTTTTTTTTGGGGGGGGTGGGGGGGGGGAGATATACAACCCGTCCAGTTCAGTTGATTATGGTAATTTTCAGCGGTATACCCCCTCAACATAACAATTTATTAGATAAAGTGCAAGTAATGCCGGAAATTCTGTCTTTTGAATGGCAAGTGCTGTTTACCTAGGTATCAAGTGTGTGGAAACTACTATTTCTGCCATCAATTGAAAAGTAAAAAGATAGTATTGGTATTTTTTACTAGTTGTAACCATGAAATATGGAACAATATTCCACTATTTTTTTCTCAAAAAAAACTACCTAAATACATGAAATAATTTGGAGTTTTCTTTAATAATTTCCAGGTCAACAAAGTCTCCCATCACCCAGAAAAGAATAACCAACATTATAGAATACATGACATTTGAGGTGTTCAGATATGCCGTTAGAGGACTTTATGAAAAAGACAAGATGACCTTCACCTTGCTACTGGCCTTGAAGATTGACATGGCTGGAGGAAAGGTCAAACATGAAGAGTTCCTGACCCTTATCAAAGGTAATGCTTTAACTCACTACTAAACCACAGATTTATAGACTTTTGGTCCAAAATTTGAATGTATCTAAAAGGGTTTGGTTTGTCTTTGAAAGAGTGGAAATGCAGCAAGTGGCTAGGAAAGAATATTGTGTGGAGTATTAGTTCAAGAAGCTCCAGGAAAGCATGGATAGGTGCATTGACCGAAGCCCTATAACTGAAATAATGTTGAAAATGATGTTAAGCACCATACAACCAATCATTTAAAGGTTTATGATAGAAATAACCATATAGGTTTATCAGAAAAATAGCAATTGGTGTTTAAGAGAAATATCAGCAGGTTTATAATCTTTCACTTGAGAAATCCCACTGTTTTACTTTAGGAAAATGTCCACAAGCTTATAGTAGGTTTATAACAAAAGAGACCTTATAACTGATTCCAGGTGGAGCTTCCCTAGATCTGAATGTTGTACAGCCCAAACCACACAAATGGGTGTTAGATCTGACATGGCTGAACCTGGTTGAGCTCAGTAACCTGCACCAGTTCTCTGGTATTCTGGAACAGGTAAGTGATTCGTCAGTGGAAAATGAGTCACACTCTGGAAAAAAGGAATTAATACATCTGTGTCTGCAAAAAGTATCAACCCATGTCTGCCTGTGCAGTCCATGCAGGCTGACGTAGATAGAATCTTTTTGCCATTTGCAAATTTTCTGAATATCTAAGGACCATTTTGACTTTACAGTCTAATTGATTGTTTAACTCTTTAGCACACAATACCAACTTTTAACGACCTTGAGAAAGAAAGCCTTTGAAAACATTGTGGAAAAAGGAGAAAATGCTGGTAACCAGCATTTTCTCCTTTTCCCACAATGTTTTCTACCCTTTCCAAATCAAGCTTCAATTTTAAATTCACATTTATTTTGTTGTCTGCAAATGCTTTCAATATGGGCAAGTCCAAAATTTTGTATTTTGGTAAAGAGTTAAACAACCCATTTCAGCCTGCATGGACGGGCAGATGGATCCATAATCATGTGAGGACTTCCTTGGTATAATGCATTATAGCCCCCTTTTGCTAGAGTAAGGCTCAAATCAATAAATTAGTGTGGTCTTAGCAGTACTTAAATGACATAGCTCCAACAGCATGGAGGTAAAGTGTGGGGGCTAGTAAATAAAGGTTTGCAGGCTTTAATTTTTTGGGGGGTGGGGGAGGGGGAGCAAAATGGATTTATTAGATTCACAGAACAAAATATTATTTTGACTTTGACTAATTAAGAGAGCATTCATTGGCTTGGAGGAAAAAAAGTCATTTCTCTATAAAAGAAAAGGAACTCAAGGAAATCATAAGTAGGTACATCATCTTCTGTAACATAACCTAAATGGTGATGAAAACAGTGTTATTCCATTATGAATCAATGGTCAGAATTAATCACCCATCTTGGATTTGATATTGCCCATGTCTTAATGGCCTTATTTTGTTTGATATTGGCAGAGATTTTGATGTATTTGTTTAGTATGTTATATGCGATTGAATGGACTGTTTTTGTCATATAAATGGAATAGTGCAGTTTGTTAATCCTGGTTGATTGTCTTGTGATAGGTAACGAGGAACGAGAAACAATGGAAACAGTGGTTTGACAAGGACGCACCAGAAGAGGAAGTCATTCCTGATGGATACAATAACTCCCTAGATGTATTTAGACGTCTGCTGCTTGTAAGATCCTGGTGTCCTGACCGTACCCTGCCACAAGCTAGGAAATATATTGCTGACACTCTCGGTGACAAGTATGCTGAAGGAATTATCCTTGACCTCGAGAAAATGTGGTACGAGAGTGACAACAGATCACCGATGGTGTGCCTGCTCTCTATGGGATCAGATCCTACCAACAATATTGAAGCTTTAGCCAAGAAACATAAACTAGGTGAGGGATAGCATACTGGCCTCTTCTTAAACTAGTGCATTATTGTAGGGTTTGAATACTATTTCATCATTATGGACATATTGTTAACCCCCTAGGCTGCTAAGCGCAACTCGCTGACCTTTTGCGAACAGTGTAGATCAAGATCAGACTGCATGTTCTATGCAGTCTGATCTTGATCTATACTGTCTGATTTGGAGATGTTATTCCCCAAAACATAACGTGGAAATAGCAACATTCAGGTCTTTACTATCAAACTGAAAGTTCCATTTTAATTATTTAGCAGGATAAGGGTTAATAATGAGTCAATTTTTCATCTTTCATTATTTGCAGTCAAGCTTTAGATCCTATACAACAGATCATTTATTTTTTTTAAAGCAAACAGAGAATTTATTAGGGCATTTTCACTTCCAAATTTTAATTTCACAGACAAACCCTCTGCTCAGTAAGCCGAAACCCAGGAGCTGTTTGTATGAATCCCCAGCTGGGCTAATTTCTTTTCAAGAATTGATGATTGTCATTGTGAAAGGATTCGTTCCTCTTTCAATGCTGATCATCGTTTTTTACCATGATTGCTTGGGAAGGCAGTTAGTGGTTCTGTTTGAATATTGTGTTAGATTATGAGAAGAAAGCAGCCGGTAGTTTGGGAAGATTATTGTGGAAAGTCGTGGAAATCTCAGAAAAGCATAGGTGCATTGACCACCATAATGTACATGTAACTGAGATAATGTTGAACAGGGCATCTAACAGGCTACAAACAAACCAATTCAACTTCAGCTCAAGATCAGATGGATGTGGTGCATCCAGTAATTGCTATAATCTACGGATAAACATGCGTTAAGTCTTTACCACACAGTCTAGACTTTTAACGACCCTGAGAAAGAAGTCTTTTGAAAATATTGTTGGAAAAGGAGAAAATGCTGGTAACCAGCATTTTCTCCTTCTCCCACAATATTTTCTACCCTTCCCAAACAAAATTTCAATTCTTCAGTCACATTTATTTTGTCATCTACAAAGGTTTTCAGTTTGGACCAGTCCCACATTTTTTTGTTTGGTAAAGAGTTAAAAGTTAGAACCACCAATATTTACAGAATATAGAGCTATTTCCATGGGCCAAGGACAGGAAGTACATGCTCGTAGACTGTTGACTCAGAGCACACAGAATGGTGGTTGGCTACTGTTACAGAACTGTCACTTGAGTTTGGACTATGTGATTGAATGTTTGGACGTACTGCTAGAAAGTGAAACAATCCATGACGAGTTCAGATTGTGGATCACCACCGAAGAACATCCCAAGTTCCCCATCAGTTTCCTACAGGTAGGTACCCTAATTTGTATGTTTATTTGTGTCACTTCTTCATGCATGGCTTCGTCCTAATTGCCAGTACAATATCTAACAACTGTGTTTGGGAGATGTCTCTTAAACTCAGTGGTTGTGGCACTGATCTTCTTAACCTCAAAAAACGAGGATATTTTCCTGTCATGGGTTGGAATCCTGCCAGAGGTGGTTCATATGTCAGCCATGCATTTGTTGTGGACTTTCATGTTGGTAAGATAGGGGCTTGTCGAGGAGTGGCCATTGAGCTATTAATTCTATTTGTTGTCCAAAAACTATCTTTCTGCTAAATAAGGCTTTGAGTCATCAATAAATTGTGACTTTAACCCATTACCACACAATCCCTACTTTTGACGCCCCTGAGAAAGAAGCCTTTTGAAAACACTATGGGAAAAGGAGAAAATGCTGGTAACCAGCATTTTCACCTTTTCCCACAGTGTTTTCTAACCTTCCCATAACAAATTTCAATTTTTTAGTCACCTTTATTATGTCGTCTGCAAATGCTTTCAATTTGGACCAGTCTAAAATTTTCTCGTGTGGTAAAGAGTTAAGAGGGTGTGTGTTTGCATGTCAGTCATGCATTTGTTGTTGACTTACAAGTTTGTAAGAGTTTGTTTGTTTGTTTGTTATAGTCCATTGCAGACAAAGTGATGCACACTCAGCTCTCTTCCAAGTAACAAAATTTCAAACTTGTCCATTTCCAAAAAGTTTGCAGAAAATAAATGAAATTCAGATCAGATTGTTAAAATTATTTTTGGAACGCCAGAAAACATTGTGGGAAATGTAAATTCTGGCAGATACAGATATGGTTGAGTAGATGGAATTTGCCTTTTAACCCTTTCCCAAACGACAAACTTTTGGACTGTACCAAATTGAAAGCATTTGCGGACGACAATTCAACTCTTGCTGAAAAGATGATTTCTGTCTATGATAGGGTAGAAAACATTGTGGGAAAAGGAGAAAATGCTGGTTACCAGCATTTTCTCCTTTTCCCACAATGTTTTCAAAAGGCTACTATTCCAGACCCCTAAAAACCAGGGATTGTTTGGGAAAGGGTTAAAGAGTGGGAAACATCTTGAGAATACAAGAAAATGCTGGTTAATAGCAATTTCTCAGTTTTCTACAGTGTTTTCAACGGACTTCACAAGGGGTTGTTGACAAGGTTTACCAAGGAATTGAAGTTTACCTATTTAAATTATTAGTTGTACAGTCAGGTGGCAGGGGACTTGGAAACTTGTTCATGGCTGTGGTGAATCATATTCCCCTGAGCTGAAGGTGAGGTGGTGACATGATTCACCACAGCCATGCACAAGTTTCCAAGTCCCCTGCCACCTGACTGTAGAACATACTTATTATACTGCAAAGTTTTACCATTCCAATAATTGTTCATCAGATTTTACCTGTTTTTTTGCTTTAAAAAATCGAGTATGATGATGAAGTAGAATTTTCCTTCTGAGTGCCCCAATT
This sequence comes from Tridacna crocea, assembly GCA_943736015.1. Classification (NCBI taxonomy): domain Eukaryota; kingdom Metazoa; phylum Mollusca; class Bivalvia; order Cardiida; family Cardiidae; genus Tridacna; species Tridacna crocea. Next base: position 42,198,636 of record OX031065.1, read on the forward strand.
CATTGAAAACTGATGTCGCTGGAAACTGACGTCACTGAAACCTTGGTTATATGTGCTAAAACATGCAGCTTGGCGCATAATCTTGATGTTAATCTTGATCGATGCGGCCATTTTGGATGTTGTGTTGATAATGTGGTCATGTATGTGGGGCTCCTGAAGGGGAAACTGCCTTTACGCTGGTTTTGCCAGTGTAGATGATAATATGTGTTAGGGGCATATTATGTAGTCAGATCACAAGAAATTTCTTTGCAATATAATAAAATTTTATTTCCCAACAGGTATCCATCAAGTTCACAAATGAGCCACCACAAGGTATGAAGGCAGGTTTGAAACGTACATACACCGGATTAAACCAGGATTTCCTCGACATTTCCAACATGCCCCAGTGGAAACCCATGTTGTATGGTGTTGCCTTTATGCACAGTGTTGTACAGGAGAGACGGAAATTTGGTCCACTTGGATGGAACATCCCATATGAGTTTAATGCTGCAGATTTCAATGCTAGTGTCCAGTTTGTACAGAATCATTTAGATGACATGGATCTGAAAAAGGTGTGGACTTGCATCTTAACCCTTTACTACATGGCAAAAATTTACACCTATCCAAACTAAAAGCATTTGCAGACAACAGTTTCAAAGTGGCTCAAATGGTGCAATTTTTCTTTGATATGGTAGAAAACTTTGTGAGAAAAGGAGAAAATGCTGGTTGCCAGTCATCAACAGTCATCATTATGTTGTAAAGGGTTAAATTGTCAACTTTCTTTTTTCTAAATTTATCTCTTCACCGGAGATAAAATTTTGACTTTTCTGCATTAGAAGAGTTTGCAGGTAACAAATTAAGTATGGACAGAATGATAGTATTGTGGGAAATGGAGAAAATGCTGTCTTCCTCAGGTGGTTAACCCATTACCACACAATCCCTACTTTTGATGACCCTGAGATAGAAGCCTTTAGAAAACATTGTGGCAAAAGGAGAAAATGCTGGTAACCAGCATTGTCTCCTTTTCCCACAATGTTTTCTACCCTTCACAAAAAAATCATATTTTCTGTCATTTTTATTTTGTAGTCTGCAAATGCTTCCGGTTTTGACAATCCTAAAATATTGTCATTTGGTAATGAGCTAACAGTAAGATATCAAGGAACTTTAGCATCAAACATGGTAGAAAAAGCAAGAACTTGTAGAAATATTTTGTACAGAAAACTACCTTTTATTTCCTAATCCTTAAATGTTTATCTATTCTTTGTTACAGGGAGTGAACTGGATATGTGTACGATATATGTTTGGTGAAATCCAGTATGGTGGTCGCGTGACTGATGACTTTGACAAGCGTCTACTGAATACTTTCTGCAAAGTGTGGTTTGGCGACAACATGTTTGCTCAAAACTTTGTCTTCTACAAGGGATATCCAATTCCAAAATGTGCAAAACTGAACGAGTATATGGACTACATCAACTCTCTACAGAACACTGATACACCTGAAGTCTTTGGTCTACATCCAAATGCTGATATTACGTAAGTACTTCTGTCAACTTTTCATCAGACCAAAATCTTTTGACATGTCCAAAACTGAAAGTATTCTGAAGGCCAAAAATGAAAAAAAAATAAAGTGGTGGGATTTTCTTTGAAAAGGTGCAAAAACATGCTGGAGTAAGTGTAAGCTATAAAAAGGGGAACCCATACCATAAAAATATTGTTGACACATTTATCCCTATATCACACAGTGACAACTTTAAGGACCCTGAGGAAGAAGCCATGCGAAAACATTGTGGGAAAAGGAGAAAATGCTGGTAACCAGCATTTTCGCCTTTTCCCACAAAGTTTTCTACCATATCAAAGAAAAATTGCACCATTTCAGCCACTTTGAAATTTTTGTCTGCAAATCTTTCAATTTGGTTAGGTATGAAATTTTGCCGTGTGGTAATGGGTCGATTAAATCACTTTTTTTGTTGTGGATTTTTCATTAAAAGCAACTGCAGTGAAGTGTTAGCACCCACATTCTGTACTCGTGTTATTAGCTCCACTGGCCAAAGGCCAGCGAGCTATTGTCATGGCGTTGTGTCCGTCGTGCGTCCGTCCGTTCAGACGTGCGTGCGTCCGTAAACTTTTTCTTTAAAAAAACTTCTCCTCAGAAACTATTGACTGGATTTTTACCAATGAATGGTAATTGTTAAAAACTTCTCTTCACGGTTACAGAAAAATCAGACCTGTGGAGCGATACAGGCGCTCAAGCGCCTCTTGTTATTTTTTTTTTAGTAGTACAGGGATTATCCCTTATTTCTGATATTAAAGAAGATCATCTACTTGTATCTGATCTTTATATTTCAGATACTCTAGTAAGACAGCAAAGACTATCCTGGACACCATTCTCAGCATTCAGCCAAAGGACAGTAGCGGTGGTGGTGGTGAGACAAGAGAATCTTTTGTCAAACGCATCTGTGATGACATGCTGGAAAAACTTCCCAACGACTACCTTGAGTATGAAGTTAAACAACGACTCCAGAAGATGGGTGCCCTACAGCCGATGAATATTTTCTTGCGACAGGAGATTGACAGAATGCAGCGGGTCATCTCAGCTGTACGAAACACCCTGCATGATCTGAAACTGGCTATCGATGGTACCATTATCATGAGTGAAAACCTGAGAGATGCCCTGGATAGCATGTATGATGCTAGAATTCCAAAAGTTTGGGCAAAGGTGCGTAGTTAAACATAGTTTTATATACAGTCAAGCCTGCATCCAGAGATCACCCAAAACAAGTGAGAGAGATGGTCAGTTACATCAGGTGGTCTGTCAATAGAACTTCAGTCAAGTTATTGTTACAATGGGTGTAGAAACAAGACAATAGTCTTTTACAGCAGTTGTTTACTTAATACAGGTTGGCTGTGAAACAGACTGGACTGTATTTTAACCCTTTACCATATGATAAAATTTTAGACCTGTTTATATTGAAAGCATTTGCTGATGACAGTTTCAGTGAGGCTCATATGAAATGATTTTCTTTGATAGGGTAGAAAACATTGTTGGAAAAGGAGAAAATGCTGGTAATCAGCATTTTCTCCTTTTCCCACGATGTTTTCAAAAGCCTTCTCTTTCAGGGGTGTTAAAAGTCGTTATTGTGTGGTAAAGGGTTAATAGGTGATTTATCAGACCAGAGAGAAAGTAACTTATGAAGAAATTGTAACCTAATCACATGCTTGACATAAATAAGAATATACCCATAAAACATGGATAACTTAAGAATTAAGACTAACTAAAGAATCATTTATGCTACATTGTATGTTGAACTAGTTTACCAAACTACACCTTGTTTTTATTAGCCAGGAAGCATTTGAACATGTGGGAAAAGGAGAAAATTGTAGTTTTAGGTAGTCTATATTTTTCAAAAGTTTTTTTTTTTATATGCCCGGAGGGTCATATTATGTCAGGCCCTGTATGTCTGTCTGTTGGCAATTTCTTGTGTGTGGAACAGTTACTCCTACAGTTTCTATTGGAATAAGTTCAAACTAACCACAGTGAATCTCTATGGTGTGTAGTTGTGCAAGTAAATCTTGGAATTTAGATCTCTATTGGTGTCCTCGATTTTAACCCATTTCACTGACAAGCCCCTTCGGGCATATATGCACTGCTTTGTGAAGCTCTTGTATCTCAGGGTCTTTAAAACAGGTGATTGTTTTGAAAAGGGTTTAATATTAGTATGCACAAGACAGAAAAAAGATGTTTGCAGGAGATGACAATTTACTGATGAATTTTATTTTTTTCTGCACAGATATCCTGGGACTCGAGTACTCTTGGTTTCTGGTTTACAGAGCTGATAGATCGTAATGCCCAGTTCAGCAGTTGGTGTTTTGAGGGCAGACCCAATACATTCTGGATGACAGGTTTCTTTAATGCCCAAGGTTTCCTCACTGCTATGAGACAGGTTTGAGTCTTCACATAATTATTGTTATTTCAACTTTTACCTCTTTAGGCATCTTTCACAGGTTTACCAGAACTTGCTTTTGCAGCCAGAATCGATCAGGATCAGACTGCACAGAATCTCTGATCTGTGCTACTTGTCTGCTTTGCTTAGATATTCTAGCAAAACTGACATTGAGGTTCCATTTGTATAGGTCTTATCTGTAGATTGAGACTGTCTTATTTTGCTTAACTCTTTACCAAACGAAAAAAATTTAGGTTTGTCAAAATTGAAAGCATTTGCAGACGATAATATAAAAGTGAGTGAAAATTTGAAATTTGTTATGTACAGGGTAGAAAATGTTGTGGGAAAAGGAGAAAATGCTGGTTACCAGCATTTTCTCCTTTTCCCACAATATTTTCCAAATGCTTCTTTCTCAGAGTCGGAAAAAGTAGGGTTTGTGTGGTAATGGGTTAAGATTATTTCTTAAGTAATTAATAGTCAGAAGAACCAACTTTTGCAATTTTGAACTTCTTTTTGTTGGAAAAAATGAAGTGGTTTTGAAGTGTTGATCCATTTTGAGTCTGCACATTTTCATCTGAAATGTTGCAAAAGAGAATCAAGTCATTCTTACCATCTCAGCTCTTTACCAAACCACAAAAATCCTAGACATTTCCAATTTTAGAGCATTTCCATGCAAAATTATTTTTAAATGATAGGATTATTATTATTATTTTTTTTTTAATTGGGCAGAAAGCCGTGTGAGAAAAGGAGAAAATGCTGCAGTAGTCCTTTTCTCACAATGCTTTTTCTAAAGCTTTTAAAATTTGGTATTGTTTGATGAAGAGTTCAGGGTTTAAAGAAAAGAAAATGCTATAATTTAGGAAAAGAATCAATGGAAAGCACTGAAAGAAAAGGAGCACTTGCCTATACCAATGAGCAAAACAATGTAACAAGTGAAACACAGGCTACTCTATGTAACCTTTATTATACCCCCACAAAACGAATAATTTCTGGGATATACTGGAATCAGCCTGTCTGTCTGTGTGTCCATCCGGGTGTCTGTCTGTGTACAAAATACTAGTAATTGCCTGTTTCAGTCAAAGCACTGGGGGAGGTATTAACCCTTTACCAAACAACAAAATTTGGGATGTGACCAAATTGAAAGCATTTGCAGACGACAAATTAAACATTGAGGAAATGATGATTTCTGTCTTTGATAGAGTAGAAAAAAACACTGAGGGAATAGGAGAAAATGCTGTTTACCAGCATTTTCTCCTTTTCCCCACAGTGATTTCCAAAGACTTCTTCTTTAGGGTCATTAAATGTCAGGATTGTGTGATAAAGACTTAAGTGACATTCAGTGACAGCTTTAGTTAAACATGTTTTTATGACCCTGAAAAAGAACATTGAAGGAAAGGCAAAAACTTGATAATCAGCATTTTCTCTTTTCTCACAAAGGTTTTCACTCCCTATTGAAGACCATTTTCATCATCTGAGCTACCTACATTTAACCCTCTATCACACATCTCCAAGTTTTAATGACCTTGATGGAGACAGACAGCTTTCGAAAGCATCATGGGAAAAGAAGAAAATTCTGGAAACCAGAATTTTCTTCTTTTCCCACAATGTTTTGCACCCTATCAAGGACTTAAATAATTATTTGAGCTACATTTGTCATCTGTGAATGTTCTTTTAATTTGGACCAGTTTAAGAATATGCTATTTGGGAAAGAGTTAAATTGTTGTCTGCCAAAGCTTTCATCATTGACTAGTCTGAAAGTGTATTGAGTGGAAAAAAGTAAAAAGCCCCTCTATTTTAGAATTATGGAAAATTGACTCTTTACCAAATGACAAAATTTTGGACTTGTCTAAATTGAAAGCATTTGCAGACGACAAAATGAAAGTGACTGAAAATTGGATTTTTTTTTTGTTATAGTCTAAGGCCTGGCCAGCTGGATTCAATTTTTTTTCAATCCATCTGGTAGAAAAATTTCATTGGTACCAGGTGATAGTACAGCTATTTAGAAGTCAAATTAGGGTGGATGCCAGAAACAAAAGTGGTGCAGATTTTTTTTCAGACGACATTTTGTTACCCCACCCACTGAAAATGCATTGAATTAAGCTTATGTGTACAAACCACAAAATTTCAATATCTGCCAGAGTATATTGATTGCAAATAGTTCTAATTGGCAGTGAAGCACATAAGTAATGGTAAAATTAAGTTACAGGAGGAGAAAATATAGATTGAGCGCCTTGGTGTTACCCCACCCACCAAATTTGCATACATTTACTGAAAATCATGAGCAACTTAATATCATTTAAGACCTTTGGGTTTCAGTTTCTTGCAGAAGGGTTTGATGAGAACTAAATGCTTACTATTGTACTAAATTGCTGCATTGTATTTATGTTTTGGTCTTGCTTATCCTTTACCCCACCCACTATGAGCTAATATATAGTTATGGCAGATTGTAGGAGACATGATTTTTGAAAATGAAGTTGGATTTTTTTTTTGTTTGATAAGGTTTCTTATATGTACAAATAGAATGTACTGCACACGGAAAAATGCATATTCCACACTTGAATATTGTTTACGGTGATGCAATGCCAGTCATAACACATTGACATGTCCTTCATGTAACGAAATTGTAAAGTAAAAGAAATCCCATTATAATTAAGAAAATTAGATATTTTTTAGGTCAGATTGCACTTCGAACCATCTGTATAACGCATATTTGTTTTATTTGAATTGAGTATTTTGGAAAAAAAATTTTGGCACATTATATGTCGGAGAAAATCAGTTTTTTGCAACTATTTTAATTCCTTGAAAAAGTTATATAGATTTAGTAAATAGCTGTTTGTAATGAAAATGTAACTGTATTTTCCATTTTGTTTCCAGAATGTTCTTTATCAAATTAAATGGCGTGGCTTCATTTTATGAGCAGTTTTTATCATTGTTATATAATAAACGACACATGTGTTACAGCAATGACACAAAATGTTACAGTGCAGACACATAAAAGTGTTAAAAAAAGTTTTGTACTTAGTGCCTTTATTTGAGAAAAAATAAACTAAACAATTATTGAATAGTTATACATGAAATGAAGAAAAGTTATTTGCACCAAAATACTGTCTTGTTGACTAGTTAAGATTTGTTATGTAGGAAACAAATCCGTTACATCATGACATTTCAAAATAAAACAGAAAAACACCCACATCCACACCCCCCACACACAAATATATATACAAAAACAAAGCAGCTGTACTGTCAATGCAGCAAACAAAGAAGCTGATGATTGATCACGCGTCACAATTACGCTCAATGAACTGCGCATTTGTTTACTTTAAGTCATCAAGAGGTATTTAGCTCCACTGGTAGAAGGCAAGCGCGCTTATGTCATAGCCCGGTGTCCGTTGTGTGTCTGTCCATGCGTGCATTAACTTATATTTCAAAACATCTTCTCTGACACTACCCATCCAATTTTGATGAAACTTTACAGAAATGATCCTGCCGTGGCCTTCTTCAGAATTTCTTGAAAGAATTTGATTCCTTTAAAAACTCTGGTTGCCATGGCAACAAAACTGAAAAATATTGAAAACCTTCGAAAATCTTCTTATCCGAAACCATAAGGCCCAGGGCTACCAAACTTGGCATGTAGTTTTATGTAGCTAACCTCTACAGTGTTCCTTCAAATAATAGCTATGGAGTCAAAATTGACCCCTCTCCAGGGGGGGTCACAAGTTTTATAGGGGTTATATAGGTAAAATTTTAAAATCCCGTCTGATCCCTAGCCATAGGGCCTTGGTTGGTTGGTTGATTGGTTGGTTGCATTGGGGTTTAACACTACTTCAACAGCCAAGGTCATATCATGGGGGTCGGTGACGCACATGTGTTTCCTGGTTTTCTCACACCAGTACTAAGCTTTCTTTCCATAGCCACCGACTACTTTTCTCACATGCTTCAGCAGACGTGAGAGGGGAAAATACGTCGGAAAGAAAGTTCACCTCAACCGGGTATTGAACTCACAACCATCAGGTCATGAGTCCGACACGATCACCACTGAGCCACCAGGGCGGGCCATAGGGCCTTGGGCCACCAAATTTGGCATGTATCTTTATCAAGTGGGCATGTACCAAGGGTACCCAACTTATAGCCCTTGGGTCAAATTTGGCACGGTCCCGGGGGTCACAATTTTTATATTGGCTTATATTGGGAAAACCTCTACTTGTACATAACCACAAAGCCTTGGACTACCAAATGTTGCATGTAGCTTTATATAGTGGGCCTCTACCAGGAGGGCCCAAATTATAGCCTTGGGGTTAAGTTTGTCCCCACACCAGCAGTCACAAGTTTTACCTGGGCTTTTGTGGTGAAAACTTTTTTAATGATCTTTTTACGAACCATAGTAAGGCCTAGGGCTACCAAATTTAACCCTGTTTCATGGGTCTCATGTTTTACATGGCATTTATTTTAGGAAACTTTGAAAACCTTCTGGTATACCACACATCCTATATTATGTAATATGGAAGTTTATCTTACGGACCTCCACCAAGTTTCAAGTAATTATAGCTTTGTGGTAAAAAATGGCTTTGCCCAGGGGTCAAGGGGTCATAACATTCTCGTAGAACTTCATAGAAAAAAAATGTATGCCTTCAAGTTTAAAACCAATTGGCCAGAGTTGTAATGTTTGGCTTGTAGTGTTTTCACTTATTTGCTAGTGGAGCGATACAGGGCCATCATGGCCTTCTTGTTTTAAGTTAGATCCCCTATTGCATCAGTGAACTACAGTAACAGATGGATGAAAAAATAGGGCCTTTTTTGACCTGGGCCTTACCCTATTGTATGTCTTCAAGTTTGAAACTTGTTGGCCGGATTTGTAATGTTTGGCTTGTTGTGTTTTCACTCATTAGCCACTGGAGCGACACAGGGCCATCATGGCCCTCTTGTTTCAAGTCATATCCCCTATTGCATCAGTGAAATACAGTAACAGAAAAGAAGAGTAAAAATAACAAAGGAAATAAAGAAACTTAAGTAATGAAAATATCCAAATCTTAGTATTGGCATACTTATGGTTGGACATGAATATATAATGAAATAAAGAAATCAAAGGTTAGTGTACAACAATAGATTATACTGTGGCACTCATAAATGGATCATTTTTGAGGTACTAAATGCTATAACTCGGTAAGTTTTCTTGATTTTTGTCCTGTTTGTCTGTCCTAGTAGGTCTAGTCAAAATTGTGAATAAATCTAGCCAGAAATATAAACAGATTCAATGTGAAGACTGACAATTCAGAGATTGGTTCCAATTAATTCTGCAAGGAACATTTATTAGGTGAATTATGGTATGTGAAATTAGTCAGACTTGATTTAATATACATTGTAAGTCTTACATAAATGTGGATTTTTATGAGCACCTTAGATTAAAAAGAATTGTGAAAAAGATTGCATTGTATTATTGTCTGCTTCATTTTTGTGAACATAGGAAAAGTCTGATTTACTTTATAGGCAAATTTTGGGTAGGCGCGTTTATTAGCATATAAAAAAAATCTGCACCACTTTCAGATCTGGCATCCATGCTTAAAGTGACTCTAATAGGCTATCGTAATTCACCAGATGGTTTGAAAAAAAATTAGAAATAGGGCTCTTTTTTGATCTGGGCCTTAGCCTATAATGTTTGGCTTGTAGTTTTTTCACTTATTAGCCAGTGGAGCGATACAGGGCCATCATGACCCTATTGCATTCAGTCATATCCCCTATTGTATCAGTGAAATAGATTAACAGAGTAGGAGACTAAGAATAACAAAGGAAATAAAGCAGCTTAATTAATGAAAATAGCCAAATCTTAGTGTTGGCATACTTATGGTTACAGTTGTGAATATATAATGAAACAACGAAATCAAAGATTAGTGTGCAACAACAAATTATACTGTTGCACTCATAAATAGATCATTTTTGAGGTGCTAAATGCTAAAACTCCATAACTGTTCTTAATTCTGGTCCTCTATGTCTGTCCTAGTAGATCTAGCCAAAACTGTGAAAAAATCTAGCCAGAAATATTAACACATTCAATGTGAAGACTGAAATTCAGAGATTGTTTTCAATTCATTCTGCTAGGAACATTTATTAGGTGTTTTACGGTATGTGAAATTGGTCGGACTTGATTTAATTAAAGTCTTACATACAGGTAAATGTGGATTTTTATGAGCATCTTAAATTCAAAAGATTTGTCAAAAAGATTGCATTGTTTCATTGTTTTTTCCATTATTGTGAACAGAGGAAAAGTTAAATTTTTGTTATAGGCAAATTTGGGGTAGGCGCGTTTATTAGCATATAAAAAAAATCTGCACCACTTTTAGATCTGGCATCCATGCTTAAAGTGACCCTAATAGGCTATTCTAACTCACTGTACCATTTGAATTTTTCTACCAGATGGATTGAAAAAAAAATAAAAATAGAGCCCTTTTTTGATCTGGGCCTTAGCCTATTAAGGGTAGAAAACATTGTGGGAAAAGGAGAAAATGCTGGTTACCAGCATTTTCTCTTTTTCCCACATTGTTTTGAAAAGGCTTCTTTCTCAGGGTCGTTAAAAGTCGGGATTGTTTGGTAAAGAGACAAGATCAGTAGTACTAATCTATTCCTTGGTATTTCCAGGAAGTGACTCGTGCTCACAAGGGCTGGGCCCTAGATACTGTTATACTACACAATGAGGTAACCCGCTCCATGAAGGACGACATTTCCTCACCGCCAAACGAAGGCGTGTACGTCTACGGGCTGTATCTGGAGGGAGCAGGCTGGGACAAACGAGGTGCCAAGCTGATTGAGTCAAAGCCTAAAGTCCTGTTTGAACTGATGCCTGTGATCCATATTTACGCCATCAACAGTACCGGAGGTGTAGATCCACGAATGTATCAGTGTCCCATCTACAAGAAACCAAGGAGAACAGATCTGACCTTCATTGCCAGTGTTGTACTGAAGACCAATCAGAATCCAGATCATTGGGTACTGCGAGGTGTTGCCCTGCTCTGTGACACCAAGTAAGCCAAGTACAGCCAGCTGCAAATGTTATCTTTGACTTTACAATACAATACACTGGATATCCATGAAAACATGGAATAGTTTATCCTTGGTAAAGCAGAAGTCAGTGAAATGTGTGAACTTTCTAGTAGTACTGTCATTGAATTAAATAATTTATTATTTGTAGTAATGAAATGAGAACATACTTGTAGTAAATGATAATACTATGTTAGAAAACTCAAAAAGAAAATTCTCATGGTTTGTGAATTTCTTTTTTGTCTTTCGCCTCGCTTGTACTTCAACATTGAATTTTATTATATTGCAAAGAAATTTCTAGTGATCTGATTGGTTAACATGCCGGGAACATAATTATATATCATGTCCCCTGGCAAAAACCATGTAAAACCAGTTTCCTTTTGAGTGCCCCATAAATATCACTACACGTGCAACACAAAATCCAAATGGCGGCAACGATCGATCACCAGACTGCACATTTAGGCATCAAACTGCACGTTTTACTGACATCAGTTTCCAGTGATGTCAGTTTTCATTGAATTGGGGCACACAGAAGGGAATTTCTGTTTTGTCAGCACACTTGATTCCTGAAATTATAAAACAGGAAAATTTCGCTTAACGCGCTTTGAAATGGTGAAACTTTGCAGTATAATAAATTTGTTGTAGGCTTGGGGCGACATGATTAACCACAGCCATGAACAAGTTTCCAAGTCCCCTGCCACCTGACCGTACAACTAATTATGCTTGGAACAATGCTATTGAGACATGCTCTGACAAAAGGGTGTTTAATGTATCTCTCTGATGAAGTATACCAAGCAAATCACATAATTATGGAAATATAAATAATAATAATTATGAAATCCATTTAGTGTAAAAATCAACTGGATCTGAGATAGAATGGTTTGTATACATGCAGAAAATTTACAATTAGCAAAAATATTTGACCTATGTTAGCCTGTGTGGACTTTATAGGCTGAAATGGGTCACATCTTTCTTTACAAACGCATTAAGCCCCTTTTGAGAGAGCATTATTCACCTACTTTCTATGGAGAATATAAGAATTTTTGTTGTTTTTTTTCCTCCAAATTTAAGTATTGAGAATATTACTGAATTTTTAAAGAGAAATAATTGTTCAATATGGTTCATCATTTAAAGTGCTTATAATACATTGGTTAAAGAAAAGTAAGTTTGATGTAGAACATGTTACTTGTAGTGATAAATGTTTTGTCTGTGATATTATTTATGATATGAAAAGAATTCAAACATAATCCATTTTGTCTGTTTAAGAAGTATACATGTACTGCTGTTATATTTACACAAGATCTGTTTATGGAAATTTATACAGATAAATTGTTTATTTGTCTCTCAGAATATATGTATTAATACTGTTCACAGAAGAAAAGGTTTGATTTATGATTTTGTAGGGAGTAATGTTAATTAATTTATATTATAATATTATTCATAGTTTTTTTCTATAACTCAATAGATTTCTTTTTTTTTTGTGATAAATTTATGTGGAAAAGGGTTGATTTGTTTTACTTAGGCAGTGGTGTTTTACGAAAATTTTGTGATATTTTATTCCGTACCCAGTGCTTCACATTAACCCTTTACCAAATAAAATGTAACCCTTTACCAAATAACAAAATTTTATGCTGGTCCAAATTGAAAGCACTTGCAGACGACAAAATAAAGGTTAGTCATAAATTGAAATTGGTTTCCAGCAGGCCTAGGCAGAAAACATTGTGGGAAAAGAAGAAAATGCTGGTTACCAGCATTTTCTCCTTTTCCCACAATGTTTTCAAAAGGCTTCTATCTCAAGGTCGTAAAAACCAGGGATTGTTTGGTAAAGGGTAAATCAATGTTATAAAACGTAATTCAAATCTGTTGACTGTTGTTATTTGATTAATGAAGTGGCAACCTTGCAACCTTTCGGTCCTATAAAAGGTGGAAAAAATTATGGGAAAAGGAGAAAATACTGGTTACCAGCATTTTCTTCTTTTCCCATAATGTTTTTGAAAGACTTTATTTAAACTTGGTAATGGTGGGGTAAAGAGCTAAAGGGATTGATACATGTTTTTGATTGCTGAAGACTTTTGGGGTCTAGCTCTTTGCTCCTTTGTATTTGTTTGGGCAACATTTTTCAATTTTAGAAAAATATAGGTGACCATCATCAAAATTAGATGCCTCCGTCCAAAATTCCTTGTATTGAGACCGAGAACATCTCTGTTTTCTCTGTTGCTAATTTTTAAGTCCGTCCACCATTTTGTCTTTTCATTTCTCTAATTTATATCTTGTAATCTGTATATCGTTATTTTTTTTTTCTTATAATGTTAGAAATAAACATACCTTAAGCATATTCAAATTGTTTTAATTTTGTAAATACTACTCCTACAATCATGTGTTGCCTAGAACTTATTCCACCAAGTGACGAGCATGAAATGGCATGGCTTCAGCAATCCTGGAACTTTAACCTATTATCAGACAACAAAACTTTTGACTGGTCCAAATTGAAAGCATTTGATAACAAAGTAAAGGTGGCCCCAGCAACAAAAACTGTCCTTGATAAAATGAAAAACCTTGCGGGAAAATGAGTGTTTGTTACCAGCATTTTCTCTTTTTCAAAAGGCTTCTTCTTTAGGGTCATTAGAATTGTTTGGTGAAGGATTAAGTTTGCATATTATTCCTTTATTATACTATCCCAACTTTAAGCAAACCTGACCAGGCAAAATTTTGAAAACATTGTGGAAATGGGGAAAATATAGATAACTAGCGATTAATTTTTCCTATGATTTCTACTGTTTCTGTCAGAAAAAATCTCACCATGTGAGCTGCATGTAATGGCCAATCCCAGACGAGCCCCCATCTGACTAAGTCAAAGAAACAAATGCATAGCTCAAATGCTATAAACCACATTTGGCGGGATTTGAACATTTGAAGGGACAAATAACCTTGTTTTTTTGAGGATTAAAAGACCAATACCATAACCACTGAGCCAAAGAGATATATCTCTGACGCAGTTGTCAGGAATTGTATTTAAATCAGAACGAAGCTATGCATGGAGGAGTGGTTTCCCGTAACAGCATCCAGGGGTCCTTCATGGCTAAATGCTAAACTGTAGGGCTAGCAACTTGATGGCCAAAGGTTGTTCAAGTCTCACTGGAAACACTGGGTTTTCCATGGCAGAGTCCTTGGGCAAGATGCCTCAGAGCTGAAGCCTCGTACTGGTGAAACCCAGAAAATACACAAATAACATGTAGGCTGTTGTCATGATATGAATGAATTAATCTTGAAAAGTGTACATTCAATCAATCCCTCACAGCAGCCAGTACCCTTATCCATGCATTCTTAGTGTTTCTTGGTGTTACAAGTATCATTCTGCTTTCCCTCATTAGTCTTGTCATAAACATTGGCCATCTATGTGACAGATATACCTTACAGCAATGACAATAAGCAGTTTTTAGAAACAGGATGGCCAAGCTGGGACTGGGACTAAAATGCATGTCCAATAGATTATTAGTTCTGTAAGTTACTGGACTAGCAGGCTTAGTGCCAATTAATTGATGTGTTCTGATTTAACCCATTACCACACAAGAAAAATTTAGACTGGTCCAAATTGAAAGCATTTGCAGACGTCAAAATAAAGGTGACTGAAAAATTGAAATTTGTTCTGGGAAGGGTAGAAAACACTGTGGGAAAAGGAGAAAATGCTGGTTACCAGCATTTTCTCCTTTTCCCACAGGGTTTTCAAAAGGCTTCTTTCTCAGGGGCGTCAAAAGTAGGGACTGTGTGGTAATGGGTTAAGGCTGACATTAGCCAATGTTTGAAAAGCTGCTGTGTACAGATTTGGAGTTTTATCACGCTCATAAACACTGTAAATAAGGAGACTTAACTCTTTTCCAAATAACAAAATTATAAACTGGTCCAAATTTAAAGCATTTGCAGACGACAAAATTAATGTTTACTGAAAAATTGAAATTTGGTTTGGGAAGGGTAGAAAACAAACAACAACAAATTAGACTGGATCAAATTGAAAAGAATTGCAGATGACAAATTAAATGAAACTGAAATAATGTTTTTTTGTTTTTGATAGGGAAGAAAACTTTGTGGGAAAAGGAGCTGATTATCAGCATTTTCTCATTTTCCCACAATGTTTTCAAAAGGCTTCTTTCTCAGGGTAGTGAAAAGTGGGGATTGAGTGGGAAAGGGTTTTATGAGAACCAAAACAATGTTATGATGAACTTTCTTTATTGTGAAATATTTGACAAAAAAACAATGATGCCTTTAATATGTACAAATCAGTTACATTTATCACAAGACAAACCCACTGCCAGTGTCATTCACTCTTTCCTTACTGTAAACAACACAAAAAGCCTTGTGGGCTATGTTGATTAACCCTTTACCACACAACAACAACTTTTAACGAATGACCTCTGAGTCCTTTTGAAAACTTTGTGGGAAAAGGAGAAAATGCTGGTATTAAACCAGCATTTTCTCCTTTTCCCACAAAGTTTTCTACTCTATCAATGAAAAATTGCATCATTTGAGCCACTACTAAATTAACATTATCAAATGCTTTTGAGCTGGATAGGTTTAACTCTTTACCAAACTACAAAATTTTAGACCTGTCCCAATTGAAAGCATTTGCAGACAACAAATTCAATGTGACTCAAATTTTGAAGATTGTTTTGGAAAGGGAAAAAAAACATTGTGGGAACGGGAGAAAATGCTGGTTACCAGCATTTAAATTTCTCCATTTCCCCCAGTGTTTTCAGAAAGTTTCCTTTTCAGGGTTGTCATAAGTCAGGATTGTGTGGTAAAGGGTTAAGATCAGACTGCACAGAATTTCACTGTTCCCACGAGATAATCTTACATAGTAAACTATAACACGAAGTTTAACTCTGCACATGTGACAACACCCTGAATACATTATATAATTCAGCTCAGATGTTGGTATCTGTGTCTGAAAGAGAAGAAAAAATTGTAGGAAAATGAGAAAATGCTGGTTACCAGCATTTTCCTCTTTTCCCACTTTTTTTTTCCAAAGGCTTCTTACCCAGGGTTGTCAAAAGTAGAGATTGTGTGGTAAAGAGGTAATTAAATCTTCACCACACAACCAAATTTAAGATCAATCCAAATTCAAAGCATTTATATTATCAGAGGTGGCCAAAAATTATTCAACTTGCCTTTAATAGAGTAGAAAACATTGTACCCAGCATTTTCTTCTTTCCCATAATGTTTTCAAAAGCTTTCTTGTTCAGGGTCGATAAAAATCTGAGATTGTACTGTAAAGAATTAAGAGATTCACACATCACCTCCTGTAGACATTTTATTTTCGAAACGCATCAGACCACTTCTAAAAACATCATGACTTATGACAAACACCTTCCCTTTTGCAAAAATGTTTTACAATCCTAAATTGGAGCTAATTATCCAATTATACAAGGATATTTTCAAAGCTGTCTGGCTAGTGCTCATTCTTTTCTGGATGTATTAAGTTTCGGAATGAAATTTCAAATGAATTTTCAAATAAAACCATGCTCCCGCTTCCGTTTATGTTTCTGAAACATCTATCTCTTTACCAAACAAACCCAGGTTTTAACCCTTTACTCCATAGATACTCATTTCTACGCATTTCGTGTGGGAGCCTTTGGAAAACATTGTGGCAAAAGGTGAAATTGCTCATGACAAGCAATTTCACCTTTTGCCACATTTTTTTCTACAGTATCAAAAGGTGTCATATACACATTAAAAACAGCTTCATCCTTGCTGTTATTTAGGGTCAATTAGAGATACAATAGAAATGCCCTATGGGGTAAAGGGTTAAAAAAGCTTTCGATTAAAACTTTTGAAAATCTTGTGCCAACAGGAGATATTGCTTCTCCTTTTCCAACAATGTTTTCCAACCTGACAATTTCTTCCATCTAGGTCATGTTTAATTTTTTCATCAGCAAATAATTTGAAATCAGACATGTCCAAAATTCTACCATCTTATAGGTTAACCCTATACCGAACGACAAGATTCAAGACTGATCCAAACTGAAAGCATTTGCAGATCACAAATAAATGTTACTCTATTAAATTAAGGGATTTTGCCTTGTGAAAGAATAGAAAACATTGCAAGAAAGGGAGAAAATGCTGGTTACCAGCATTTTCTCCTTTTCCAACGTTTTCAAAAGCTGTTGTCCTAAAGGTGTGCTAAAGGGTCAAATCTTCAGCTTCATAGAATGCGTATTAAAATACATTTCTCCTACTCAGATACCAGTCTTAAATATTTTGTCTAAAGAGAATCAGCTCTGTTGGGCCAAAAACTTTCTAATCCGCTGCAGTAACTCTTTCTTTACGCTGTCTGGAACTAAGGCTGCAAAAAGAAAAAGAGGAAAATAGCCTACTCATTTTATTTTAGACGACTGTTACAATATTTCAATGATATGGTTATAGCTCATTCTTCCACTATTTTCCTGTCTTTCACTAGCACTAGGCTATGGCAAGAAACTTCACCAAGAACAGTCCAAACTGACAGGCACAAGTAAAGGATATGGAATAATGCTGTCATGGCTGGTTGGTTGTATTGGTGTTTAATGCCACTTTAACAGCTAAGGTCATAGCATGGCGGTCGGTGACGCACATAATGTTTCTAAGCTTCCTTTAACCAGTACTTACACAACTTTCTTTCCACCGACTACTTCTCTCACATGCTTCAGCAGAGGTGAGACGCGAATAAACACCTGAAAGAAAGTTCGCCTTATTCGTGTATCGAACTCACAACCACCAAGTCATGAGTCGACACGCTCACTACTGAGCCACCCAGGCGGGCAATGTTGCCACGATTACATATCAAATGCCACAGAAACCAAATACAAGGAAACAGTCTATCCTTGGACTTTATGAAAGTATAACACTTACTGCATATTAGTGTGCAGAAGATCAAGGCAGGATCCTTTCTATAAAATTTCAAGTTTGCCTTTGTCAAGATTATCTCAACAATGGTGTGTGTACATCAAAGTTTTTGCAGTTCGATCTTGATCTACACAGTCTTTAACTGTACCAGTCATTTAAGCAGTAAAGCTGTTAAAGGCGCAAACTTAACCCTTTACCACAAAATCTGGAGTTTTAACAACCCTGAGAAAAGGGGATTTTTGAAAACATTGTGGGAAAAGGAGAAAATGCTAGTCACCTGCATTTTCTCCTTTTCCCATCGTGTTTGTTTTCTACCCAAATCTCATCGTTCTTTTTTACAAATACTTTCAATATGGACGAGTCTGAAATTTTGTTGTGTGGTAAAGGGTCAACCCTTGACCAAACAATCCCTGTTAATCATGACCCTGAGATAGAAGCCTTGAAATCATAGTGGGAAAAGGCGAAAATGCTGGTAACCAGCATTTTCTGCTTTTCCTACAATGTTTTCTAACCTGCTGGAAACAAATTTCAATTTTTGAGTTATGTTTATTTTGTCAAGTGCAAGGGCTTTCAATTTGGAACAGTCTAAGATTTTGTAGTTTCGTAAAGGGCTAAAATAAAAACATAGTCACCTCTGCCCTTTGGAGTTATTTCAGCCACAAGATCATCCACTGTTATATGTTCTAGTCCCTTCTGTTTAACAACCTCTGTAAAGATATTTAATTTAGAGCATTTAGCTTTCATTAATCTTTCACTGACACATTTCTACATAGGTTTGATTTTCTTTGATGACTTGAAATTCAAAGATTTGAAAAACATTGTGAGGAAAGGATAATTTTGTTGTTAAAAGGAATCACACCTATTCAGCCTGTGTACTCCTTTTAGTTAAAAATTCACAAACTTTCCTTTTCCTTCCTGAAGTTGTTATTGCGCATTTTTTAAAAATTTCGGATTAAGTTTTACACAAAATTTTAGACTGCTCCATATTGGATTTTGGAAGTATTTAAAAAGGACCATTCAACTCTTTCGCTACTAAATGGATAAGTTGCATTTTCGGCTAAAAATACATTTGTGCCAAGAGACAGTTCCGTCATAATCTAGGATAAAACAGCAGACAGTGTATATCACAGACCTTTGTTATTATTTGTATATATTTGAACTATGTCTTTGAAAAACATCAATGTAATAACATTGCATCTCATTAGTGCTACTATGACATAGTACACGGGACTACTGTTTACACTTCCAATATTATGCCATCGAGGGTGGGGGGTGGGGGGTAAGATTGCTAAATCTGTTCCTGTTTTCTTTCTTTTCCTGTATTGATGATAAACAAATAAGCAATGATCAGCCTGTGTCATTGTTTCTGTTTTCAATGTTTTTAAACTTGGTTTTTCACACCTAGAATGGGGACAAACCCATCAAATGAATGAAAGTTTTGTTTCGACGCATTGAATTATCATGTGGTGTTTACGTCACTATTATGTCACTGCAGAGATTTATGATGAAAAACTCGCTAATCGTCCACAATCATCAATGTAAACAAAAGGATAATGCAACATGATGTGATCTGTTCTAGTCTTAAAATTCTTTATTCTGCCATTGACTGGAACTTTTACAAACTGCACCTTTACATATCATTAATTAAAGTCATAAAAATCGCAATATTTTCAGATGGTAAAAATGAAATTTACTTTTATTTTATAAACAGGCCATTTTGCATTTGGATGTTACTAAGACTTTAAATCATCATCCTCAGAATATTTCTCATACTTTTAAATGGTACGATATAAATCTACATCCATTTCAATGTCTTGCTTGGATTCTTTCTGGATGTTCTTGGGCCTTTAAACGTCAGTCAAACTTATCTTACTTACCTTTGCAATATTGTTTCAGCTCATCCCTCCAGCCACATTCTACAAGCCTAGTTCTCAGCAGATCTTTCAACCTGTAAACAACACAATGTTAAACTGCAATGTTAAACCCCTTTTTCATTGAAGATAACTCTTTACCACACATCCCTGAGTAAAACATTACTCCAATGACAAGTCACAACTCATCTAAAGACAACCCCACGACCTCCAGTCTAAAGCGATGCCCCAATATTATTATGATATTTTTTCTTCTACAAGGCTCCCTTATTCCACAATTTTTTTACCCTACCTAAAAAAAGTTTTCAGATGTTCAGCCACATTTATTTTTTGGTCTGCCTATGCTTTCAATTTGGACGGCAGATGCTTTCAATTTGGACAAGTCTGCATTTTGTAGTGTGGGAGAGTCGTAAATTACGGTCTCACTTCAGACTAGATTCATTAGAAAAAATAAATTGTAGCAATATGGCAGTTTTATCAAAACAAGCAATCTCTTTGTTGTATTATGTGTTTGTTTATTAACCTTTGAGTCTCTACCACAATTGTGACTTTTAACAACCCTAGGGGAGAAGCCTTTAGAAAATATTGTGATACATAGAGAAAATGCTGGGCTAAAATTTTGTTTATTTTGACCTTTATCGCTCCACACCTGACCCAAACAATTTACCCCTTCTCCCATTCCACTTTCATTCAAAATACTATGTCGCATTCTTAAACCATTACCACACAATCCCTACTTTTGACGCCCCTGAGAAAGAAGCCTTTAGAAAACATCGTGGGAAAAGGAAAAAATGCTGGTAACCAGCATTTTCTCCTTTACCCACAATGTTTTCTACCCTTCACAAAACAAATTTCAAATTTTCAGTCACTTTTATTTTGTCGTCTGCAAATGCTTTCAATTTGGACTAGTCTTAAATTTTGTCGTTTGGTAATGGGTTAAGGGGGGAAATCATTTTTATCCATCGTGGCAAAAACAAACTTTGGATGAAAATATTGCATACGAAAAAAGGTACAAAGTTTGTGTATCAAAGCACTTAACTCATTACCAAATGACAAAATTTTAGGTTAGTCAAAATTGAAAGAATTTGCAGGCGACAAGTTACGAGAAAAGTGACTGAAATTTGAAATCTGTTTTGTGAAGGGTAGAAAACATTGTGGGAAAAGGATAAAATGCTAGTTGTTACCAGCATTTTCTTCTTTTCCCAAAATGTTTTCTAAAGGCTTTTTTCTCAGGGTTGTCAAAAGTAGGGGTTATGTGGTAATGGGTTAACTCTTTACCACACGAGAAAATTTTAGACTGGTCCAAATTGGAAGCATTTGCAGACGACTAAATAAAGGTGGCTAAAAAATAGAAATTTGTTCTGGAAAGTGTAGAAAACAGTGTGGGAAAAGGATAAAATGCTGGTTACCAGCATTTTCTCCTCTTTCCATAGTGTTTTCAAAAGACCTCTTTCTCAGGGGCGTCAAAAATAGGGATTTTGTGGTAATGGGTTAAGATGAGGTGGCCGACATGTCAAAACTTAGCTATCATGTGTCACCATGATCCAATTACTTTTTGTTATCCAGTATCTGCATCTTGCTGTAATGTCTACGAGTAATGTCACACCATTAATTGTTGTCTGAAATTACTTTCAATTTGGAGAAGTCTGAAATTTTGTCATTTAGTGATGAGTTAACCCTTTACCCCATCAGACATTTCTATGGTATTTCTAATTGACCCTAAATAACAAGGATGAAGCCGTTTCTTTTGTGTATAAGACACCTTTTCATAGCATAGAAAACACTGTGACAAAAGGTGAAATTGCTCGTGACGAGCAATTTCACCTTTTGCCACAATGTTTTCCAAAGGCTCCTACAAGCAATGCATAGAAATGAGTATCTATGGAGTAAAGGGTTAACTCATTACCAAACAACATTTTAGGCTTGTCAAAATCGAAAGAATTTGCAGACGACAAAAAAAAAAGTGACTGAAAATTTGAAATTTGTTTTGTGAAGAGAAGAAAATATTGTGAGAAAATGCTGGTTACGAGCATTTTCTCCTTTTCATACAATGTCTTCTAAAGGCTTCTTTCTCAGGGTCGTCAAGAGTAGGGGTTATGTGGTAATGGGTTAATAAGTACCTTTCTCTTTCTCCTGTTTCTACTAATTTCTGATTGATTGTGGCTCTCATCTGAGAATCCTTTATCTTTCTGTCTTGAAGGCTAGAAAGTACAAAAATGATTTGAATGTGAAATATAAGAAAAACAGATATTGTACAAATTTCACTCTTTATAAAACAACAAAATATTAGACTTGTCCAATTTGAAAGTATTTGCAGTTAATAACAAAAAGATGTATAGCCACATGTTGGTTCTTGGTACATGTTGCTTCAAGGTAATCAGTATATTTCCATCATAACAAAAATCAGCACCATTTGGCAGCTTGCCTAGACCCTATTTTGATCTTAAATATCTTGAATTAGACATTTGTGTACCTCAACAAACTTAATATTTCAAAATAAAAGATTATAATGGAAGAAAAATATACCGGAAGTGAAAACCATATTATCAGCACCTACATGCTTAACACTACTTATCCAACCTTCTAAAATTCTTCATTTCAAGCAAATTTACTTCAAAAAATGCTATGGCGTATTTAGATCATCTACTAGGTCATGTGGCAATATTTTACGATGATGTGACAGCAAACTGGCGCCAAATATATCGAGTAGAACTGATTTTTGAACGAAACCATCAAAGTCACATGAATCAGTTTCAGAATGGCATCTGGACTCTGGTGAAGGTGAAGGTTGATTTTCTTTCAAATGTTCAGGTGAAACTGCATCATATTTTCTATGATGCTAACTAAAACTTGTAAAAGATGAAATTAGAATATCATTTGGTGATTTATTCTGTACTGTGTTAAATACTGGATTTTTCTTGATCAGACCGTAACTTCCGTGAACCAACAAACCCCAGGGCTAACTAAAATATTGAAACTTCACTTTGACTTTGGAAGAGAAGAAAAAAATTGTGTGGTTACCAGCATTTTCTACTTCTCCCACAATGTTTTCAGAAAGCTTCACCCTCTGGATCGTAATACTCAGGGACTGTTTGGTAAAGGGTTAACTCTTTACCATACAATCCCGAGTCTTAACTACCTACTTTATACGGAGACTGAGAGTACGGGCGAATCTTCTTTGGGACGAATGTACTGCAAACGGAATCTAAAAGCAAACTCTTACAAGGAGTTGAACGTTATGTAATCATTCCTGTGTGAGTTTTGAACGCATATACAAATACTTACAGAGATGACTACAATATATGACTTTTTAAATGAAAAAATTATCGGGAATAATATTTTGAAGTAAAATTCACAACTTACTCCGCCATCTTGTTTGTTTCAATGGTTGCCGAGATGGACTGGGTTGACCATTAGACCGGATCGCACCGAAACACTCTAAATGCAGACTTTGTCGCATAAACAAGAAATGGAAATTTTCAACTTGAAATGGCTACTTTTCTTATATTGTTGGTTGTTGTTTTATTTCCCCGAATCAATAGGGCTGAAGCTATTGATAAGATAAAGAAACTGTGCAAGTTTCACTGAAATCTGATCACAAATGTAGACTTTTTGGCATAAACAATAGGTTTCAAGTTATTGATAAGATTAACAAATTGTGTAAGTTTCACAAAAATCTGATGAGAAATGCAGACTTCATGACATAAACAAGAGGACCATGATGGTCATATATCGCTCACCTGAGTATATTTGTAACTTATATGGTTTATCAAGGGCAGGCTATTAATTCTTTTCAAACAAGGCATACCCTGGGGTTTGTCACAAAAAGATGTTTACAGATTTTCTTCTTTGTCTTTGGCCAGTGGAGCTAAAAACTGCTGCTTATCATCAATTTTTCTCTTCACAGTGTCTTGTTCCCTTTTAGGCTTGTAGTTTAAGCCATTACTAGACGACAAATTTTAGACCGTTCCAAATTGAAACAAATTGCAGACGACATTTTAAAATGTATTTAAAATGGAAAATACATGATCTATATGGTAGAAAAGATTGTAAGAAAGGAGAAATTCCTTGTTATAAACAATTGCTCCTTTTTAGATGGAATTGATTTTAAAAGATTTCCTTCTATGATTCTATGTGAAATAGTTTGCACCAGGGCACAGAGCCCAAATATGACCCCAAGGGGACAATTTCAATTATTTCTATAAAGGGTCACTAGATGGTGCTACATGCAAAATATGAATGCTCTAGCCCTTATGGTTTGTCACAAGTAGATTTTTAAAAGATTTCCTTCTTTGTTTCTATGTAAAATAGGGTGCGCCCGGGCAGAGCCCAAATTTGACCGCAGAAGGATCATTCTAGATTATCAGATTATCAGATAATGCTGCATAGCAAATATGAATGCTCTAGCCATTACGGTTTGTCAGAAAAAGATTTATTAAAAGTTTCCTTCTTTGTTTCTATGTAAAATAGGGTGTGCCCGGGCAAAGCCCAAATATGACCCCAGGGGAATAATTTTAACAATTTTGGTAAGGGGTCACCAAATGATGCTTCACACAAAATATGAATGCTCTAGCCATTATGTTTTGTCACAAGAAGATTTTTAAAAATTTTAAATCAGGATGTCCCCGGGCAGAGTCCAAATATGACCGCAGAGGGATAATTTTAACAATTTTGGTAGAGGATCATCAGATAATGCTACATACCAAATATGAATGCTCTAGCCATTATGATTTGTCAAAAGAAGATTTTTTAAAGATTTCCTTCTTTGTTTCTATGTAAAATAGGGTGCGCCCGGGCAAAGCCCAAATATGACCCCATGGGAATGATTCTAACAATTTTGGTAAGGGGACACCCAATTATGTTTCAAACAAATTATGAATGCTCTAGCCATTATGTTTTGTCACAAGAAGATTTTCAAAGATTTTAAAACAGGGTGTGCCCGGGCAGAGCCCAAACATGACCGCAGAGGGATAATTTTAACAATTTTGGTAGAGGATCATCAGATAATGCTACATACCAAATATGAATGCTCTAGCCATTATGGTTTGTCAAAAGAAGACTTTTTAAAGATTTCCTCCTTTGCTTCTATGTAAAATAGGGTGCGCCCGGGCAAAGTCCAAATATGACCCCAGGGGAATAATTTTAACAGTTTGGTAAGGGGTCACCCAATGATGCTTCAAACAAAATATGAATGGCCTCCGCCTTATGGTTTGTCACAAGAAGATTTTTAAAGATTGTAAAATAGGGTGCGCCCGGGCAGAGCCCAAAAATGACCGCAGAAGGATAATTTTAACAATTTTGGTAGATCATCAGTTAATGCTACATACTAAATAGGAATGTAATAGCTATTATGATTTGTCATCAGAAGAAATTTTAAAGATGTCCTTCTTTGTTTCTATGTAAAATAGAGTGCGCCTGGGCAAAGCCCAAATATGACCCCATGGGAATGATTCTAACAATTTTGGTAAGGGGACACCCAATTATGTTTCAAACAAATTATGAATGCTCTAGCCATTATGTTTTGTCACAAGAAGATTTTTAAAGATTTTAAAACAGGGTGTGCCCGGGCAGAGCCCAAACATGACCGCAGAGGGATAATTTTAACAATTTTGGTAGAGGATCATCAGATAATGCTACATACCAAATATGAATGCTCTAGCCATTATGGTTCGTCAGAAGAAGATTTTCTAAAGATTTCCTTCTTTGTTTCTATGTAAAATAGGGTGCGCCCGGGCAAAGCCCAAATATGACCCCAGGGGAATGATTCTAACAATTTTGGTAAGGGGACACCCAATTATGTTTCAAACAAATTATGAATGCTCTAGCCATTATGTTTTGTCACAAGAAGATTTTTAAAGATTTTAAAACAGGGTGTGCCCGGGCAGAGCCCAAACATGACCGCAGAGGGATAATTTTAACAATTTTGGTAGAGGATCATCAGATAATGCTACATACCAAATATGAATGCTCTAGCCATTATGATTTGTCAAAAGAAGACTTTTTAAAGATATCCTCCTTTGTTTCTATGTAAAATAGGGTGCGCCCGGGTAAAGCCAAAATATGACCCCAGGGGAATAATTTTGACAATTTTGGTAGAGGATCATCAGATAATGCTACATACCAAATATGAATGCTCTAGCCATCATGGTTCGTCAGAAGAAGATTTTTTAAGATTTCCTTCTTTGTTTCTATGTAAAATAGGGTGCGCCCGGGCAAAGCCCAAATATGACCCCAGGGGAATAATTTTGACAATTTTGGTAAAGGGTCACCCAATGATGCTTCATACAAAATATGAATGCTCCCGGCCTTATGGTTTGTCACAAGAATATTTTTAAAGATTTTTTTCCATTTTCAGCCATTTTGTTGCCATGGCAACCAGAGTTTTTGATGGAATTAAATTCTTTTAACAATTTTTGTAGAGCTTCACTCAAGGAACATACCTGTCAAGTTTTATCAAGAATGGCCATCTTGTTTTGGAGGAGAAGATTTTTAAAGAAATTGTTAACGGACGGACAGATGGACGGACATTCTTAGGGGACAGACCTTGTGGGGTCAAATTGCTCTTTATTCATTGTAACAAAAATAACCCCACAAGAGCACCTTTTTTAACCCCACAAGCCTAAGCCTAACCCCATAACTACCAAATGGACAGAAGGAACCCCATAGTGACTAAATGTACAGTCACCTGTAACCCCGCAATGTTGGACTCGTAAGTACGGACGGACGGACGACGGACAATGATCGGTCACAATAGCTCCCCGTGAGCACGTTGTGCTCAGGTGAGCTAACAAGAAAAAGATTAGCAGATGGACAGACAGACAGACAGATGGACGGACGGATGGCGGAAACATACACGGTAGAGTTAAAAACGAAAGAAAGCTCTTAAATATCGCTTTGGATCGGTCTTGGTCCCATGGCAGTTACAGTCACTGGTCATCAGATTCCACTGTGATTTTATGGTCAAAGGGAAGAAACTCGAACAATATGGTAACCAGCATTTTCTCCTTTTCCCCAAATGTTTTCTACTCCATCAAAAAATTGAGCCATATTGAAATTGTCGTCTGCAAATGCTTTCAATTTGGACAAGGCTTAAATTTTGTCGTCTGGTTAAAGGGTTAATGGGGTTAGATTGAGGTTCAAATATAACATCTGTATAAGATTCACGATAAGGATTTATATGTGCGATATTTTCCGAGTTTAATTTCCAAAAGCAAGTGGACTGAAATACATGAAAGACAATATTGGGCCGTGTTCCGTAAGAAGAAGGCTTATTGCACCTGCGAAAAGTATCGATTGGGATCAGCCTGCTTAGTCAGCGTAGTTTTATCTTGATCAAAATTCTTCACTTGTGGTATTTTTTATGCATGTTTAAGGACCAGTCTGTCCTATGATGAAAGTAACTTGGTTGTCTGCAAAATAAAAAGGCTATATTATGGATCTATAACGATGTGCAGCTAGACTTGTTTGAGATCACGGAGATGCATTAAGCCTCCTTTTGCCAGATAATAGACCGGTTGAAACCACTTTAACCCATTACCAAACAACAAAATTTTAGGTTTGTCCAAATCTAAAGCATTTTCAGACAACAAAATAAAAGTGACTGAAAATGTGTAATTTGTTTTGTGAAGGGTAGAAAACTTTGTGGGGATAGGAGAAAATGCTGATTACCAGCATTTTCTCCTTTTCCTACAATGTTTTCCAAAGGCTTCTTTCTCAGGGTCTTCAAAAGTAGGGGTTGTGTGGCAATGGGTTAACCCATTACAAGACAGCAAAATTTTAGTCCTAACCAAATTGAAACTATTTTCAGATGATGAGTTAAAAGTGGCTCAAATGGTGCAATTTTCTTTGATTGGGTAGAAAACTTTATGGGAAAAGGAGAAAATGTTGGTTACCAGCATTTTCTCCTTTTCCCAAAATATTTTCAAAAGGCTTCTTCCCTCAGGGTTGTTAAAAGTCGTCACTACTTATGCTGTAAAGAGTTAAAAACCCATCATGCATGACTCTTGCGGACCCCTGACAACAGTTCGATTTCCAGATTGGCTAGCTTTCAAAATAGACATTTTTGTGTTATATTTTTTTAAGTTATAGTATTGTGTCTAGACAGGGATTCTATAAGTATGATCCCTGGTCTAGACAGACATATTTCTGGTACCAGCTGCGGGATATTTATCAACATAATTTTAGAAAACTGTCGTGAAAATAAAGTAGAAGATGAATATTCAAAGAAGAAAGTCAAAAGCAAACTTAAAAAAAAAAAAAACACTGACAAATGGTAGATCATATCAAGGATCCTACATCCATATACGAATTACGATCCCTGATTAGATCATGGATCTTACACTATACACGTTAGTTACATGTATATATACGATCCCTGATTAGATCAGGGAGCCTTCTGGTCAACTCGTACCTAAGTCAACTCGTATCTTAGTCAACTCGTACCTGTTTTGGTCAACTCGTACCTGTTTTTTGGTCAACTTGTACCTACCCAAGTCAACTCGTACCTATTTTGGTCAACTCGTACCTGTTTTGCTTAACTCGTAACCTTTGTAAAAAAAAAAAGATAGTTATATCTATAGCTTCAGTCTGAAAGTTTGTTTCGAAGCTATTTTTTCTTTTAAATATTTATTTGAGGAGACAAATAACAAAAATAGCTTCGGAGCAAACTTTCAGACTGAAGGTAGATGAAAACATAGTGGTGGCCGGGTTGATGATCGACTATAGTCAAAAGTCAGTTGGTTTCTGTTTCCGATTCCTATAGTCGATTGAGGAATCCCGTTTTGTGGATTAAACATAGTGGGTAACACGGAAAAATGAGAAAGAAAACTTTGTCCATGGATGTATTGACAAAACATGACAACTCGGCAAGCTTTTAAGTTGATCCCTGAGCCCGGGTTTTGACAATTGGAAATTTGAAATGCCTGTCTTTGACAATGAAAAATATCTGCCTAAATGTCAATCTGACGTGTGAAATAATCGTCTAGAGCTTCATTTAACCTAGCCTGCGCGCAGCCGGCAGAATATGGGCTGAGCACTATCAGTATAAATTGCGAGGGACACGCGGACGATAATGAAGCTGGCGAGTCATTTATGACCGTTAAAGTATCAAAGGTGTTAATCCTCTTATCCAGTGTAAAGTGACAGCTTTTAAAGTTACCTGTCATTGACTAATTGGTGTCAAATCATTTAGTGATACTTCTCCAAAAATTAATTGTTGCGAAAAAATAGATCGCCAAAAAAAACGTAAAAAGCAATGACACTACAATGAGCAGTGTGGCATCTTCCGATCAGAGGGTCTTTAAACTATCTTCCCATCTTTAATATTGAATTTAAACAATGAATTTACACAATTATCTTTAAACAATGAATTTACACAACTATCTTCTCATTTTTAATACTGAATTTAAAGAATGAATTTACACAAATCTCTGAATAAAGCAATAAGTGGGAACTGAAATTTTTTTCATGAGTGAAAAAAAAATGTTGTTTTATGAAATGAAAATATAGATCTATAGCAGAAGTGGGGTGGGGTGCGTTGGTCCTCAGCAAATGCTTGAAATATGTTTGATTCTTTTAAACTCGTTTGGAAATTAAAATATACACTGTATAAGGAACAAAATGAATACAGCAGAAACTTTTAATGTAATGTATTTCCTTGACTCATTACCAAACTACAATATTTTAGGCTTGTCCAAATGGAAAAGCGTTTGCAGACGACGAAATTTATTTTGTGAAGGGTAGAAAACATTGTGGGAAAAGGAGAAAATGCCATTTACCAGTATTTTATCCTTTTATCCTTTTCCCAAAATGTTTTCTAAAGGCTTCTGTTCCAGGAGCGTCAAAAGTAACCCTTGTGTGGTGATGGGTTAATAAAAGTGCAGAACACGACATCTTTATACTCTTAAAACCATGTAGACAATATTGTCACAGTATTTAAAGATAATCCCATTAAGTTTTTCGTTAATTGAATCAACAGGCTCGAAAGGTAATATACACTTTACAAGTGTTGATAAGATTATATCTCCATGCAAGTTTGTACTAATTGATGCTTTGAAAATTGATTAGATTAGATAAATATTTGCACCATTTAATAGTATAAATATCTGCGTACTATGCATGAATCGAAATGAAAGGCGTAGATCAGCTAGTCTGCTCCTATGTTTTTGCATATAACATGTTTTATCATGATAGACTCTGAGCACTCATGTGTAATTTACTTCTTATGGCCGTTTTATATTTTGCAAGACAAAGATTTTTTTAGAAAAAAGTATTACATAATTATGTGGCCTGCATTCGTTTCTTTCCTATGCTAGAATTTTCAGTCATTTAGGTGTTGACATATGACGGGTCTAACATATGACGTTCAGCACCCCAAATCTCTCTAAACCCAATTTTTATTTGGTTTTTGACACCATTTTGTGTAATATGAAACCACACAAAAAATTATTTGGTTTTTGACATGATGTTGTGTTATATGAATGGAATTGGTCAGGTTTTAGAATGGGTGGCAATGATACGGCACTGAGGTTTTGATGATGTCAATATATAAGAAAAATACAAAAATATAAACAAGAACACATACTTAAACATACTGATACTGATAAAATTTGCAAAATAAATTACAAGAAATACTAAGGTACGAGTTGACTTCGGTACGAGTTGACTCGGGTACGAGTTGACCAAAATAGGTACGAGTTGACATAGGTATGTTTTGACTTAGACCTGTACGAGTTGACCAGTTACCATCAGGGATCATAAAGTATACACATTAGTTACATATATACGATCCCTGGGCAGATAAATGAAATGCAGTGTTCTAGTCTTTCAAAAACGGGGTACGGACAAAACCCCCCTAGGACAAAACCCCCCTAGGACAAAACCCCCCTGGACAAAACCCCCCTGGACAAAACCCCCACACCCTTAAGTGAAAAGTGGACAAAACCCCCCTGGTTGTAAAAAATAATTAATTCGTATAAGTTAAATTGATTTTTTAAGTTTTTTTTCTTAAAATTGTGTTTATGACCAAAAATGTGTTTTTAAAAATGTTTCTTTTTTTCTTTATGACCAGAAATGTTTTTTAAAAAAAAATTTTTTCTTTGAAATTTTTTTTTTCTTTATGACTGTGCATTTAGAATATTTTGTGATCATCTCAAAAGACTTTGAGTCACTACCTATCTACAAAGCGCATAGTGATGACTTTGGTCAGACTGCGCATGCCCAGGCTGATCCGAGTCTTCACTTTTACGCATATGTATAACAATTGGAAACGCCACGCACAGGCTCTAATACATTATATGGTTACATGGTATTTTACTGCTGAAATTCATGGTGTTGTTTGATGAGCTTCATTTGCGTATTATAAAATTTTTGAATTGGACCAATTCGGTGTGTTTTCTTTTCCACGTCACTAGCCGTGCATATTGTTGACCCACTTTTGGAAAGTGGTATGAGAAAAGAAAAAAAATGCTTGTCATAAGCAGCAATTTCTTCTTTTCCCGCACTGATTTCTATCCTACACTATGTACTTTTTCAAATCTCATCCACTTTCTAGTTTCTTATGCAACTACTTTCAATATTTGGTGTTACAAAATTTTGTCCTCTGACCACCCAAATACCAAGTTAAAAGTTCAGTTTTCCTATTGCAAGTACAATGAAATTTTATTCCATTTTGTCTAAACCTGTTTAAGAAATAAAGTAAAAAGGCAAAAAATATGGAAAGCATGAAACAATATGAGCTGTTTATATGCTTTTTATATATGATGGGGGTTTTGTCCTAGGGGGGTTTTATCCTAGGGGGGTTTTGTCCTAGGCGGGTTTTGTCCAGGGAGGTTTTGTCCTAGGGGAGTTTTGTCCTAGGGGGGTTTTGTCCTACACTCTTCAAAAACGATGTCATTAATAAAAATGCTGAAATGAAATAGATTTTAGATTTAAATTATGTACAGTCTTACAGCACAAGAAAAATTAAAATGAATGGAGTATTTCTTTTAGTATTTTTAAAAATAACGAATAACATTTATGGCTGCTTTTTCGGCTGCTCTATAGAATTACCACCGGAAGTAATATTGCGCGATTGGCTGCGGTACCTTGGCTGCTAAGGCTTTGAATTGTCACATGTTTTCGCGTTTATTGCACGCAGCAGAAAATGCTTACAAATAAGATATTTCTAAAAAAGACAAAACGTGGCAGTATTCTCAAAATTGTGAGGGAGCACTATCTAAGAGATGACATAGCCTGTGGATCTGCATGTTGTGAGATATGTACTCATGAACTGCGAGGGCCGGCCCTGGAAGATTCGCCCGATAGTGAAAGTAGCTTACTGACTGGGCCTCATTACATTATCCCGGACACTAATGTTGTCCTTCATCAGGTAGAATAACTGAAGAAATGAATAAATGAAAAATACAAGTAAAATTATGATAATTAACCAAACCGTATTCCTGCTAAAGGAAAATTAGGTGAGAGCCTGCAGTAAATCACCAAAAAAATGTAGAACAGATAACTGCCCCCAAAGGCAATGTTAGGGAACAAGACAGTTCCCCGACAAGACAGTTCCCCGACACAAGTTTTGGAGACAGTTCCCCGACAGATTTGGAGACAGTTCCCCGACACTTTTGAAGACAGTTCCCCGATACTTTTGTTTCATAGAAAATGACCTTTTATACTGTAGAATTGACAGAATTATAGTTGATAATCATGAGAAATTGAAATCCTCGTGGATAATTGATGTTGTGATCGAATTATCTGTACCCTGTGAAAAAGATTGCTATCCTCCGAGTATGCTTTTTCACGCTACACAATAATCACGCACCGCTGATCGCCGACCAAATACGTCATCTACACAAATACCCATGATGTCATACGATAATTTTAGCGTCTCCATCCGATGATCTTTCGCTAGCTGTCATAATTCGGAAAGCAAGGAATCTTCCGATAAGTTCTTGATAAAATTGTATAATCAGTGTTATTTTGGTACATATTTCTTAACCCCAAAAATTTGAAGGTGAAAGTGACATATTTTTTTCGTTTTCAGTCATCCAGCTCGACTGACAGTTGTCGTATGTTTTTGTTTACATCTGAGCTACGAGGTCACATGGATATCACATAATTATGGATAAATTATGTAGGAAGTATGGAGGTCCAAACAGACCATACTTCTTATATAAAACAGAAAAAATGAGAACTGTATGCACTGGACACATTTAAAATTCTGTTGCAGCATCTGTAGCGACTTAGAGTAAAAGATCTTTTTATTGCCCTTGCCATAGTGTTCCATGTGCACCTGTTGAAGAGTATAAACTCTATAAAGTATTTAAAAAACGAAATTTGTAAATATGTTCATTTCTTTGCCTCAAAAACTGTTCGCTATTTGAGATATCTTTTTGTTCAATTTTCCAACAGTTTCAAACTTAAAACTTACAGATTTCACCGCTTACAAATTCTGTTTCAAATTGATAAGTAAGTTAGAATTATGACCCGTTTTGTCCTCTATAATACAGAACTCAATTTTGAAAGTGCGTGACTATTGATGACGTAGAGGGCAAACTGCCATATTTGTATTGGACTTTCGGATTGACAACTACAGTGAATGACAAACGGCTTCTTAAATTCTCAATGGTAAAAAAAAATAGATTAAAGTTAATATAGATAAGAATATGGATTTTTTTTTGTTCGACCTTCTTGCTTATTAAAAAATAAGCCGCGAAACGTTAGGTGCGTGATTATTGCTTACACTGGGCTATATATAAATTGACGGGCAGTTATTGTCTCATGGATGAATTCACAACAAATCACGGCTGTATTTAACATAACAGAATTTTAAGGGGACTTTTAGTCAGCATCAAAAATGATAAAAGGATAGAGAGTATTTTGTGTTGTAGTTTAGTTACATGTAGGCCTATATGCTTTCCCGTTTTATAGAAATGGGCCTAGAGTAGAGAGGGCGAGGTGGAGGGGGGAAGTTTACTGAGTGAAATACCTTTTTCTGTTTATCTTCTACACTCGAACAATTTTACATACATGTATATTGTAGTTCTCTCTTTATATGCACAGCATTTGGGAGAATGTACATGTATTTCGATAATGTCTTGTTGTTTTGAGACGATAGGCTGTCATATTGTTCCGTCATATAGTTATCAAGTTAAAGACGTGACCACGATGATCAAATGTACTCGCCAATCACATATATGAACACAGGCTTCAATTAGTCACAAAAGATCATTTATCCATATAATCCCTTATCAAAAAATTCTTTTTATATACGATAACGATCTATTTTGTTGTTTGACATCGAACAAAAGTGTCGGGGAACTGTCTTCAAAAGTGTCGGGGAACTGTCTCCAAATCTGTCGGGGAACTGTCTCCAAAACTTGTGTCGGGGAACTGTCTTGTCGGGGAACTGTCTTGAAACCCAATGTTATATTTTGACTGGTTGCCTCTGGGTACAGAGACGATCAAGACAAAATCAACTTAAAGTTTCGCACAGATTTTGTGCGCAAGGTTGATCTCTCATAATTTCACTAAAAGAGCACAAAAACTAGTATTTAAAGGGTGACAGATGTTTCAGTAACAGACGAGTTCGGTAACATAGACTTATAGTGTAAATCGATTGGATGTTTCGGTAACAAAGCAATTATATTGTCTTTATGTTTTGTGATGTTCTTAACACCAAAGCATGGCTTTGTTTTGTTCAAACCTTTACTTTTGCACTTTTCAACCTTTTATCCCTTGATAGATAGGTTCAAACCTTGTATTTTTCTCACTTTACACCCTCTTTCGCTTGAAAGATAGGCAGTCCACTTAGTCAATACATGTATACAGCATGGAATGAGGTGCGTCACAAAAATTATTTATGAAACATAGGGGTAATTACAAATTAAGGTTTTAATAAACAAATGTTTGAACAAAAGGCCACACGATGGGTGTAAAGAACATCACTATGCACACTATATGATTGCTTTGTTACCGAAACATCCAATTTACTTTGTAAGTCCATGTTACCGAAAACATCTGTTACCGAAACATCTGTAAATCAATTTAAACATACCTGTTGCTTGTGTATTTAATAATTCTTTCGTTTGAAATACAAATATTTTCAATTCAAACAATTTACATGTTATAAACGACAATTACACAAGTTTTAGGTAATGAAAGGCTTAATAGTTTGTCTTTGGTCATGTTTGTTACTTACATTTAGATGCATTTTGCTGCAATACTCATAAAACAGACGACATATATAGAACGGCAGTATATTGCTTTATCTTTGCTTCTGGAAAATTCCGATGGACTTGAGATGGCATGGTGCACAATACTGTCCAAATATGAAAATAAATCACCGTATCATCCCATTATTGAGACTACCATGAATTGATGATCCTTTGCATGAAAACATGTGGGATGGGCCACACTGGTACGGCAGTACTTAATTTTGCCAAAAATTTACTGTAAGAGTGAGAACTCACATGTATTATTCTCCAATGCTGTGATAATCTTGTCTCCCTAAAGAGCATCTACAAAATTAAACAAATTTTCCTTTTTATTATAAATATGTATACTACAACAGTTACTAATTTAAATGTCGAAAATACAAAAATAGCCAATCTAAAACGATAAAAGAATGGCTAAACTGTATAAACTATAGATCTTTAGCATTATGTGTACAGCATGCGCGAGCTTCTGTAGACCTAAAAGCAATGACATGTCTGAATAAAATGTTTTCTCTCTTTTTTTTTTTCTGTTAGAAAATGGAATAGTTTTTTAAGTATATTCAGTAAATAAAACCTGTGCTCTGATGGCTTATTTGCAACTTTTTTTGTTGCAAATATCACAGGAATTTGACATTCTATAACCAAAATAAATGATAAAAATATGAAAAAAAAAAATCAGCCCTATATAGTATAATATGTTTATATTATATAGGGGAGATTTTTTTTTCATATTTTTATCCTTTATTTTGATTATAGAATGTCATATTCCTGTGCAAGTATTTACAAATGAATTGCAGGTTATTAAAATGTGCACATAAGAAATAAAGAATATATATTTTCTGTGAAAAATCCACGACATCACACAGTTGTGTATATGAGATGATTTGTAGAAGGTGTATTACACTTAAAATAAGGGAGGTTAACCCATTACCACACAATCCCTACTTTTGACGACCCAGAGAAAGAAACCTTGAGAAAAAAAAGGAGAAAATGCTGGTAAAAAATGCTGGAATCCAGCATTTTCTCCTTTTCCGGCAATGCTTTCTGCACTTCACAAAACAAATTTCAACTTTTCAGTCACTTTTATTTTGTCATCTGCAAATGCTTTCGATTTTGACAAACCAAAAATATTGTCGTTCGGTAATGAGTTAAGTGATAAATATTTATGTGTAAAATTCTAAGCATTCACATTCAACTACATACATGTACACCAGTACTTGTGCTAGTATATTTTTGCCTGTATACAAAGAAATGTATGTCAACTTGTCTTGGGATGTGTGAGAAAAATTAGAGAGACCATGCCTCTGTAATAACAAAACAATGAGTAATTCTATTTAAATGTGATTATTACTTTCCCAACAGATAGATGTACTAGAAGACATTTCCATCAAGAATGCAATAATACTTCAAACTGTTGTAGAGGAGGTAAGAAATGGCTGAGATATTGTTTTGTAGATCTGTTGCACCCTTTGCGACTCTCTACCAAGTTTCAACAACCAAGGGAAAATAGTGTAACAGGTGGTGAAAAAATATCGCGGCTCGACTAGGATTCGAACCCAGGGCCTCAGGAATACCGTTCCTGCACTTTAACCAACTGAGCTACCGAACCACATGATAATACGGCCGCGCGATATATCACCAAATACATGCAACCAGCTATATTATACCTTTACATCTGTCTACGGGATAGACCAGTATACTACATACTTTCCCACTACATAGATTCGTCTACGAATTCCTCAATCACTGCTACCCTATCTTTCTAATAAGTGGGTTATTTACATTGGGCGCCAAATGTAACAGGTGGTGAGAAATATCGTGGCTCAACCAGGATTCGAACCCAGGGGCCTTAGGAATACCGCTCCTGCAGTCTAATCAACTGAGCTACCGAACCACATGTGGATACAGCTGCACGATATATCACCAAATACGGTATTGTACCTGTACCCAGCTATATTATACCTTTACATCTATCTATGGGATAGACCAGTATACTACAATAGCCATCTGAAAACCTTATGGGAAAAGGTTAAAATGCTGGTTAACAGTATTTTGTTCTTTTTTCAAAAGGTTTTCTTCACTTTAACTCATTACCACACAATCCCTACTTTTGACGCCCCTGAGAAAGAAGCCTTTTAAAAACACTGGGAAAAGGAGAAAATGCTGGTAACCAGCATTTTCTCCTTTTCCCACAGTGTTTTCTACCCTTCCAAGAACAAATTTCGATTTTTCAGTCACCTTTATTTTGTCGTCTGCAAATGCTTTCAATTTGGACCAGTCTAAATTTTTCTTGTGTGGTAATGGGTTTAAAAAAAAAGACAATTACATGTACTATCATATCAGCTAAATCTACTATATCGTCTGCAAATGTCTTTACCATGGACCAGCCCGAAATTTTGTTGGTTGTAAACAGTTCATCCTATATAGCACAATCTTTGTATTCTAATAATCCTGAAGACATTGATGGAAGAAGAATAAATGCAGGTAACCAGTAACCAACAATAGGATAGAATGAAATAGAAAAGAAAAAAAGCAAAATTAACCAGCATTTTCTCCTATACCCACAATTTTTTTTTACCCTGCTATGCTTTTTACTGATTCCATAAGAGCCAACAATCCAATTGTTTAATCAATATTGAATTATCATTTGCAATTCTTTTTTATTTGACAGGACTTTTTGTAAAATTTTGCTGAATGTTAAAATTTTGGGCTAATTCAATGCACGGTCAAAATTAAAGTGAGTCAGAAATTGAAATTTGTTTTGGAAACGGTAGAAAATGTGGGAAAAGGAAAAAATGCTGGTTTTCAAAAGACTTCTTCACAGAGTTGTGAAAAGCAGAGATTGTTTGGTAAAGGTTAATTGCAGGAGACATTGACCTTCTTTTTTTTTGTGGAAAATTTTGATTAATTATGTATACAAGAATGATTTATACTTTGACAAAATAAAGATGAAATTGGTTAAGAAACTGTTGTAAAGTTGCGTTTTTAATTTTAGGATAGAAATATAAAAGTATTTATTACTTCATGTTTATAATACATGTACAGGTTCGTCACAGAAGTGCACCAGCACATAAGAGACTTAAAGATGTTATATGGAACCCGGGAAAACATTTTTATCAGTTTGCCAATGAATTCAACAAGTAAGTTTTACACTTTGCTGGACAACAATATATTTAGTGAGTCCAAAATGAAAGCATTTTCTAAAAACAGCAAACCCTTTACCAAACGACAAAATGTTAGACTAGTCCAAATTAGAGGCATTTGTAGACTACAAAATTAATATGTCTCAAAAATTGAAATTTATTTTGGGTTGGGTAGAAAATATTGCGAGAAAAGGAGAAAATGCTGGGTTCCAGCATTTTCTGCATTTCCCACAATGTTTTCAAACGGTTTCTATCTTAGGGTCACAAAAACCAGAGTTAAAAGACAACTTGGATATTGAGATAACTCGTAGTGTTTGAAAGTGCTCAAAACAATTTCAGAACAAGAAAAATAATTATGCTGGTTACCAGGATTTTATCCTTTTACCACAGTGTTTTCAAAAGCCATACCTTTGCAGGTTGTAGAAACACAGCATTGATGGTGAATGTTTACAACATAATCCCAAGTTTTAATGATCCTAAGAAATTGGGCCTTTGAAAACATTGTTGGAAAAGGAGAAATACTGGTAACCAGCACTTTCTTCTATTTCCAAAATGTTTTCTACGCTATCAAAGACGGGAACCGTCATTTGAGCTACATTTGATTTGAAGTCTGCAACTGCGTTTGATTAGGTTTAAGCAGAGGTTTGTCATGTGGTAAAGAGTTAGATTTACCCAGTACGTCGTGCAATAAGTTGACAGCAAG
This sequence comes from Tridacna crocea, assembly GCA_943736015.1. Lineage (NCBI taxonomy): Eukaryota > Metazoa > Mollusca > Bivalvia > Cardiida > Cardiidae > Tridacna > Tridacna crocea. Next base: position 42,237,381 of record OX031065.1, read on the forward strand.
TCTGGAAATGTTCTTGTTAGATGAGAATAACATTATGGGGTTGTTTACAGTACTGATTTCTACAGGACAAGTACACTGCAGAACTTGCCCATATTTTGGATGAAGCGACAGTCAAGTCCACAGTATAGACTGGTTCTGCTTTGTTCAAATCTTTGCACCATATGTTTTTGCCATTTGGTCATCATAATGTATTTGTGCTCGGTCTTAATAGTAATTTGATAAATGGAAAAAAGGTAAGACAATTTGGTCATTACCAGCTTGTTTTAAAAAGGTGATGGTTCTAGTTTCAAATATGAAAAATAACATAAAAATTACTTGTCTCAAGCAATTATATTTCCTTTTACAATCCTTTGTTGTAGTAACTCTTGAAGAAGGCCTTCGAAAACATTGTAGGACATGGAAGAAACCCTGAGAGCCAGCATTGCCCCTTTGCCCACATCTTTCCCTCCTCTTCCTTAGATGTACTCTATCATTATTAGTTTGTTGTCTACTAATGTAGATTTAATTTCAACAATTCTAAAATTTTGTGAAGGATAAAAATTATATTTAAATCTTTACCAAACGATAAAATTTCAGACAGGTCCAATTTGAAAGCACTTGCAGACGACAAAATAAATGTCACTCAAAAATTGAAATTTGTTCCCCGTAGGGTAGAAAACATTGTGAGAAAGGAGAAAATGCTGGTTAACAGCATTTTCTCCTTTTCCCGCAATGTTTTCAAAAGGCTTCTATCTCGGGGTTTGTTTGTTAAAGGGAATTGTTTGGTGAAGGGTTAATCAAGCATTTTTACAGTTTTACCCTACCCTATTGGTGAACCTGTTACCACACAATCCCTACTTTTTGACAACCCTGAGAAAGGTGCCTCTTGAAAACATTGTGGATAAAGGAGAAAATGCTGGTAACCAGTATTTTCTCCTTTTCCAACATTTTTTTTTTCACGATTTCAGACACAGATACCAACATTTGAGCTACATTCAATATGTCTTCAGTGTGTTCTTTGAATTTGGACCAGTCTAAAATACTGTCATGTGGTAAAGAGCTAACCCTTTACTCCATAGATACTCATTTCTACGCATTGCTTGTAGGAGCCTTTGGACAACATTGTGGCAAAAGGTGAAATTGCTCATGACAAGCAATTTCACCTTTTGTCACAATGTTTTCTATGCTATCAAAAGGTGTCATATACACATAAGAAACAGTTTCTTCCTTGCTGTTATTAAGGGTCAATTAGACATACCATAGATATGCCTTATGGGGTAAAGAGTTAACAGTTATCCTACTAAATAAGTGTAATGAAATTTGTCAGCAGATGGTTAAAAACTCAAATTTGCTATCTTAAAAATCAAAACTAATTTTTGGGGGGAAATGTCCATATTGGTCAGTTTAGATCAAAGATCAGACTGCTCATACTGTGCTGTCTTATCATAATGCACACTGTCCACAAAAATCAGTGAGTTATGCTTAGCAGCCAAAGAGTAAATACAATTTTTCGTGAACACATATAGTCACATGTGACATCCACTGGTTCTTTCGTTTGTCAGAGACACCTATGTGGAGAGACAACCCGGCGAGAAATCCAATGATAGAAATGACCGCGCTATCAGAGAAGCCGCACTATGGTACAAAAAACATCTAGCTGAATTGAACACTAAGATTACCGTTGTACTACTGACTAACGATGTAGATAACAAAACTAAAGCAAAGGAGGCGGGATTGAGGTCTTATACAGGTGAGTTGATTGGATTTCATTGATACTAGTTAGTGAGTCCAGAGCTGCAGATAAGAGGGAGTGATGGTATTCTAAATCCATTATTTCTCTTCCAAACCCTGTGGTATGGGTACTCATTAGAATCGTCTCGATGAGACGATTCTAATGAGTACCCATAATATAGAGTTTAGTGGAGAATAAAGAATATTTTCAACATTGAAATCAAATTCACGCCTTCTATCTGGAGACCAGAGAGACCTTACCTGTTTACAAAATGGCAAGAAACTGGACTCTTTCAGTTTAAAAGCATATTCAGATAATATTTAATATGAAGTAAAAAGGATGATTGCTGTCTATGAAAGGGAAGAAAACATTGTGGGAAAAGGAGAGAATGCAGGTTACAGGCATTATCTCTTTTTTTCACAGTGTTCTCGAAAAGGCCTTTTCCTAGGGTTTGTATAAAGTTGGGTTTGTTTTTAGGAGTTAACACTTGACTAATCTGTGACAGATACAGGAAATATGTAACACTTGTGTTAACCCTTTACCACATAATCCCAAGTTTTAACCCTTTAACACACAATGACGACTTTTAACACCCCTGAGGAAGAAACCTTTTGAAAACATTGTGGGAAAAGGAGAAAATGCTGGTAACCAGCATTTTCTCCTTTTCCCACAAACTTTTCTACCCTATTAAAGCAAAATTGCACCATTTGAGCCACTTTCAAATTGTCGTCTGCAAGTGCTTTCAATTTGGATAGATCTAAAATTTTGTTGTGTGGTAACGGGTTAACACTCCAAAAGAAGAAAGCCTTTTGAATACATTGAGTTTTCTACCCTTTCTAAGACAATTGTCCCCATTTGAGACACATTTCAGATTATCGCCTGTAATAGCTATTGAATTGGACTAGTCGTACATTTTGTCGTTTGGTAAAGAATTAAACAGTCCGTAGTATCTCTCTTATGTTTGATGAAATCTAGATTTAATAACTAAACACATGGCCACAGTAGGCTTTGGCTCTCTTCTTTTTAGCTATGTGTATTGTGAAACCATTGCTGTATTTAGTTCTTATGTACATGTAATGGTTAGAGAAAAAACAATATGTGATTTTTGCAAGATTCCCCTTTGGTTTTTGGATAAAGACCAGGAAAAAATTCAGCTACATAATCTGTGAAAATCCCTTTGTTGGATTTCTGTGATGTAAGAAATTCTCTGTGAAGATTACTTCTTCCAGATTCTATGATGGTATATTGACCTATTACCTGCCAGATAACTTAACTCTTTACCAAATGACAAAATTTTACACTGGTTGAGATTGAAAGCACTTGCAGATGACAAATCAAATATAATTAAAAATTGAAATTTGTTTCCAGCAGGGTAGAAAACATTATGGGTAAAGGAGAAAATGCTGGTAACCAGCATTTTCTCCTTTTCCCACAATGTTTTCTGAAGGCTTCTATCTCAGGGTCGTTAAAATTAGGGATTGTTTGATAAGGGTTTAATGAAACTGTAACAATCAGCAGTAGAAACCCAGATATTGTTGCGTCATGTCATTTTTTAGGAAAGAAATATCAGCTTATGGGACTGCTTAGATCCAATAACTGCTTAGATCTGCATTTTGTGCAGTCTGATCCTGATCTACGCTATCCACAAAAAGTCTTTGAGTTAAGCTCAGAAGCCAAAAGGTTGACACTTACCGTGGTAGGTGAAATGAGACCTAAAAGTCAATTTTTAAAACCTAGATTTTTCTGTAAATTTTTTAAGATATTTTCTTTGGAAAGGTATCTACGATGTAGATCAAAGGTCAGACTGCATGTTCTGTACATTTTTGTGATTTAGTAAAGAGTTAAACCTTCCAATTCTACAGTACTGTGATCAGTGATAAACTTCCATGCTTATTTAACCCTTTCCCAAACGACAAACTTTTGGACTAGACCAAATTGAAAGCATTTCCAGATGACAATTCAACTCTTGCTGAAAAGATGATTTCTGTCTTTGATAGGGTAGAAAACATTGTGGGAAAAGGAGAAAATGCTGGTTACCAGCATTTTCTCCTTTTCCCACAATGTTTTCAAAAGGCTACTATAATAGACCCGTAAAAACCAGGTATTGTTTGGGAAAGAGTTAATTTTAAAGGAAATAAATCAAACTTTACTCTCTACTAATGATGTGATTGTCTTCAGAGGGAGAGAAAACATTGTGGAAACCAACATTTTCTCTGCTTTTCCCACTATTTTTTTTTTTTCAAAATATTACATTTCAGGGTAACTATAGAATAATTTTTTTTATGCTGAAATGGAAGAATATTTGATGATTAATTTATTTGTTTTCAGTACATGAATATGTGAAAAGCTTAAAGGAGAATGGGACTTTACTTGACAAACTGGCCCATGTTGGAACAAGTATGGTGAGTACATTCAACCACAATGGTGATATCTGTCTTATTCATGTTAGTGATCTATGTAAGAATGATGTTGCCGCAGTCATATTAGCAACTCTAGAATGTAATGCACTACTACATATACTTTTTCAATCATTGTAGATTAGTCAGGCTGTACAGACAACATAGTTTTACCTTGGATACTCTCTGCCCATTTTTTGTTTTTTAGATTTTTGTTTTATTATCAAAATTAACGTACACATATGATCCTTTATTTTCATGAAGGCTTTTCTGGAAAAGGCTTCAAATACATATTTCCAAAACTGGACTTGATATTTTCCATTCATTAATTTCGAGAAAACAGATCAAAGAATTAATTTTCAAGGGGAGTAATTTACAGAATTTTTTCACAAAATTGTAGACAGTATGGATCAAATATCAGAATGGAGAAAATGTCTTCATAATTACAGACTATGTTAAAAACACAGGCAGATCTTAACCCATGTTGTTTACATCAGTTGCTAAAATTCTGCAGATAAAGGATCTGACATGAGTTGGTTTCTGAGATAAAATCTTATTAAACGAAGCTCTGAAAATGTTATTAAGTGAGCCCTTGGCAAGCTTAATAATATTTTTTGTGGACGAGTTGGATTATGTCAGATTTTTTTTATAACATAATATAATTGAAATAAAGTTGAAAACATTGTTAAGCACAGTATTAATGAAAAAAAAGTATATAGTACCTAAACTCTGCTAGTATAACACTGTGAAACAGGAGTCAGCATAAAACAATTGTTTGCCTCAAAGATTCAAATGAAGTGAAACAAAAGCCTTTTAATCCTCAGAGTAATTTTCTGTTGTTTGAACCATGTTTAAATCGTCATCTACAAATGCTTTGCCTTTTAACAGGTTCAGAATTTTGCCATTTGGTAAAGACTAAACCAGAGTTGATATTCAATCCCTTGTTGATAAAATTAAATCCCTTGTTGATGAACACTTTTTTAGGTAGTGCATAAAGACAAGATGCAGTTTCCTGAACATCTTCCTCTATCAGAGTTACAGAGAGGGGTGAAGTCTGGGAAGTACCTACAGGGAACATTTCTAGCTAGCAGAGAAAACTACCTGGAGGCCAACATCAGTGTTCATAATGTAGAAAAAATGGTATGAGATCAGATTTTTTTCTTGTTTCTAAGAATTTGATATAACATGTTTTGACTGTGTACTACTTGTTAAAGATCTGGATCTGACAGCATTTTAAACATCATTGAAAATTATGAATGAGCCGATTATTCTTTTAACCCATTACCACATGAGAAAAAATTAGACTGGTCCAAACTGAAAGCATTTGCAGACGACAAAATAAAGGTGACTGAAAAATTGAAATTTGTTCTGGGAAGGGTAGAAAACACTGTGGGAAAAGGAGAAAATGCTGGTTACCAGCATTTTCTCCTTTTCCCACAGTGTTTTCAAAAGGCTTCTTTCTCAGGGGCGTCAAAAGTAGGGATTGTGTGGTAATGGGTTAAGTCTTACGAACAAAGTCCGTAACAAAGAAACAATTGAACAAATGTATTGCGGAAAGAAAGGGACCAGCCAGGATTTGAACCTAGAGTGCCAGGACGAAAGGCTAACCCTTACACCATAACCATTGAGCTAAAGAGAATTCTCCCAAACACAATTGTTAGGTATTGTATTTAAACCAAGATAAAGCCATGCATGAAGGAGTGATCTCCCGTAAGGCACCTCATCTTAACTCATTACCAAACGACAATATTTTAGGCTTGTCCAAATCCAAAGCATTTGCAGATGACAAAACGAAAGTGACTGAAAATTTGAAATTTGTTTTGTGAAGGATAGAAAACATTGTGGGAAAAGGAGAAAATGCTGGTTACCAGCATTTTCTCCATTTCCCACAATGTTTTCTAAAGGCTTCTTTCTCAGGGGCATCAAAAGTAGGGATTGTGTGGTAATGGGTTAAAATCATCATTTATTGATGACTCAAAGGCTTATGAGGCAGAAAATCTGTTTTCCCCATCTTACTAACAAAGCCGGTAACAAAAAAAAATATAGGGACAAATGTATAGCAGAAATACAGGGACTGAGTAGAATGTGAACCTGGAACGCTGGGTTGAAAGGCCAACACCATAACCACTGAGCCAATGAGCATTCTCCCTAAACACTTATTAGGCATTGTGCTTAAACTGGGATGAAGCCATGCATGAAGGAGTGATCTCCAGGAACATAGAATATTTCAACAGGCTAAATCTTTTCAATACTTTTCTATTCCACATGAAAACCATGTTCAGATGACAAACAATAAAAGCTCAGACTCAAGGTTTGTTTTGAGAGTCTGGCAAACATGGAGATAAGATGAAAGTCCTGGGTCGTCTACAAATAAAATAAAGAATAATTACAATTTTCAACGCTTGATCTTGAATGTCTTAGCAGAGTGGAAGATCAGAGATCAGATTGTATAATTTTTTCAGCCTGATCTTGATCTACAGTGGTCACAAAGGCAACTCAAGTTGTGAGAGACACTTTAACCCTTTCCCACATAGAAAATTTTTAGACCTATTCAAGTTGAAAGCATTTGCAGAAGACAATTTCAAACAATGCAATCTTTCCTTAATAGGATAGAAAACTTTGTTGGAAAAGTAGAAAATGCTGGCACATTTTCTCCTTTTCCCATAATGTTTTCTAAAGGCTTCTTTCTTAGGGTTGTTCAAAGTCGTCACTGTGTGGTAAAGGGTTAATCTTCTACCACACAATCCCAAGTTTTAACAACCCTGAAAAAGAATCTATAAAAACATTGTGGTAAATGGAGGCTCTTATAATTATGTCCTGAACAAACCCTTTACCAAAGATAAACAATCTGAACAGAAGAGACTATTGAAACATTGTGAAAAAGGTAGAGGCTGCTGATGTAAATCAGCGTTACCACCTTTTTCCACAGAGATATCTGTCAGTGTGGCAAACTTTTGGCAGTAAGAAAAAAAAACAAACTCTGTACATAACCTCAAATTCTCTGACCTGTCAGAGCTAAAATCAGTTGTAGACAATAGATTGAATGCAGCTTGATTAGTCTTGAATAGAGCCGAAAACAGTGTGAGAAAAGGAGAAAAAAACGCTGGTTACTAGTGGTGGGCCGATGATCGACTATAGTTGAAAGTCAGTTGGTTTTGGCTTCCGATTCCGATAATCGATTGAGAAATCCCGGAATCGGTTACAGTCGGTTGATAAGCTGGCTTGGTGCCAAAACTTGAATTCTGGTTTTTAACGCTTTGTTTTGTGACTATTATCAATCACAATCTTGGATTTTAAACATAGTAGATAACAAACACTAAAACTAGCTGAAAAATGAGAAACAAATCTTTGTCCATGAATGTCTTGACAAAAGTTGACAACTCGGCAAGCTTCCCTGAGCCTGGGTTTTGACATTGGCAAATTGGAAATGACCTGTCTTTGGCGATGAAAGATATTTACCTAAATGTCAATCTGAGGCATAGAATTATCCTCTAAAACTTCATATAACCTAGCTTGCGTTCATCGTGCAGAAAAATGGATTAAACACGATCAGTATGAAATGCGAAGGACACCCGGATGATAATGAAGCTGGCGAGTCTATTATGACAGAGTAACGAAGGTGTTATTCCTCTTTTCTAGTGTAAAGTGACAGCATTTTAAGTTACTTGCTATTTAAACTGACTAAATGATGTCAAATCATGTAGTAATACTTCTCCAGAAACTAATTGTCAATAGAAAATAGATTGCCAAAAAAGCGCAAAAACCCATGACACTACCGTGAGCAGCGTGGCATGGTCCGATCAGGGAGACTTCAAACCATCATCAATAATGAATTTTAACAGCGAATTTATGCAAATTTCTGAATAAAGCAATAAGTGGAAGTTAAGATTCTGTTCATGAGTGGAAAAAAATGTTGTTTTATGAAATGAAAATATAGTGGGGGGGGAGGGATGGGGAGAAAGACGGTCGTCTGCAAATGTTTGAACTATAAGGTATATGTCTGATTCTTTTTTAACTCGTTTGGAAATTATAAGGAACAAAATGAATAATATTGATTAAAGTGCAGAATACAACATCTTTATAAATTTAATACATGAAGACTGTCATGTTTACAATATTGTCACAGTATTTTAAGCAAAAAGTTTCTCAGTTAAATGGAGTGACAGTCTAAACCGATTGTACTATCGATAGCTAGTTGGTTTGCTCTTCCGATTACAAAGCGATAATCGATTGAGATTTTAAACCGATTGCCCAACACTACTGGTTACCAGTATTTCCTCTTTTAACTCATTAGCAAATGACAAAATTTTAGGTTTGTCCAAATCGAGAGCATTTGCAGACGACAAAATAAAAGTGACTGAAAATTTGAGATTTGTTTTGTGAAGGGTAGAAAACATTGTGGGAAAAGGAGAAAATGCTGGTTACCAGCATTTTCTCCTTTTCCCACAATGTTCTAAAAGCTTCTTTCTCAGAGACCTCAAAAGTAGGGATTGTGTGGTAATGGGTTAATTGAATGTTTGTTCTTCCTCTGGATTATTAGAACTCAGGATTGTGTTGTGAAGGATTGAGGGACTATGAGTTAAGGCTTGGTAGTATACTAGTAAAACTCGGCCATCTTTCACATCAAAGTTTTTCTGTTACAGATATTTGTTCAAGGTCACAAAAATTTGAATAGAGCCGTTCATGATGATGTCGTTGCCATAGAGATGCTGCCAGAAGAGGAATGGACTTGTCCAAGTTCTCTTGTACTCGAGGAAACAGAGGAGAAATCGGATGCTGTAGATATTGATGCTGAGGTAGCAATTGTAAAGTTTGAGCTATGCTTTGTAAAACGAGGGCCTAACTCTTTACCACACAATCCCAACTTTTTAACGACCCCGAGAGAGAAATTAATTGATAACATTATGGGAAAAAAAAGAAAATGTTGGTAACCAACATTTTTCCTATTCCTATAATGTTTTCTCTCCTTCCCAAAACTTATTTCAATTTTTTATTCAGATTTGATTTGTTGACTGCAAATGCTTTAAAATTGGACCAGTCTAGAATAATTTGTTGCTTGGGAAAGAGTTAATGCATCTGCAAAAAGTTTCAACCAAAGTCAGCCTGTGCTGAATTTGAAAGCTGACCTGAGTTGATATTTTTCGCTATTGGTCAATAATTTTCAAGTCAAAGGACCAGTTTACGTCATGATTCCATCAGTCGTTAAACAAAATAGATTTTGATAGATCTATGTTGACTTGCTTGGTATCATGCATCACATAGATACGATAAATTCCTTTTTTCCAAGAGTATGGGTCATTTGTAGAACATAACTTGGCTTGCAACACATATACGGACATTGGCGTAAGGTGACATGTCGGATCAGCATGCGCAGTCTGCACAGGCTAATCCGAGACAGCCCTTTGCAACTGCATAAGATTTTGTGATACAGTGGACTTGCACAAAACAGAAAATCAAATAAAAAAGGGTAGTGCTGTTTTGGATTAGCCTGCATGGATTGCGCAGGCTGATCCGAGACGATACTTGATGCAAATGTTTGAATGTCCTTTATTGCGTGTTGTAAGCCACTTGGTATAACCTGGACAGTTTACATATATCCTGAAATAAATAATTAATTTTGTATGCATGTGGAGTACTAACAGAAAGTTAAGATTAGCAGTGCGTAATTTGTTTTTCTTTATGGTGTTTCATCCCCTTTCAGCATTATTTCAGTTACATTGTTTCTTTAACCTGTACTTGGGAAATTACAAATCTAAAGTCACTGGATACTGTTCCACATAACCATCATCAAAACAATGATCGGGGTTTCTCATGGACTATCACCAATTTCCAGAGAAAAACTGGCTGAGCTGCGGATTTGAAAGCCTGATCCTCTCGTTTCTAGCCTGGCACAGTAGCCTCTATGCTACAGGTCATGGTTCGGTTTGTAATGATTGGTAAAAAGTGGCCTCAACTTTTTACCAAACAGTCCTGACTTTTAACAGTCCCAAGAAAAAAAAAGCATTTGAAAACATTATAGGAAAAGGAGAAAATGCTGTGTAACCAGATTTAATTTGTTTACTGCAGATGCTTTGAATTTGGTCCAGTCCAGAAATCTGTTGTTTGGTAAAGAGTTAACCCTCAAATTATGCCTGAAAGGAAATCTTGAAAACCTTTGTAGAAGGTTACCTGCACACAGTGTTTTCAAGTCTTTCAAATACTGGCCTGTCCTTTAATTTTGATCTGCAATTAAAATACAAGTTTATTTGGTAAAGATTTAAAGATGCCTGTCTACAGCCGGTGAGCAGAAACGCTGTTAAATTTCAAAAAGAAAAATAGAATTGTACAGAAATATGTCCTTTGTGTACACAAGGATAAATTACTGACATATATCGTGTAAATGAAAAAAGAAACACAGGGGTTTGTGTGAAAAACCTAAAATTGGCCAAGGAAAACTGGCTGAGGATCGAAGCTGTAAACAATGGCGATGACTCACGGAAATTTATCGTTGGTTTCCGCCTAGAGTCGGATACGGTGTAACTTACATATAGGCCTCGATCTCCGTCTAAAAATAGAGGCTGCAACAGAGAAGCATCCATTTTACTTTATTTACCGCATCAAGGCCAAGGTCAAATATAGTCACGTTACAGTATGCATGATCATCATACGAATCTACCCGAGTGTATAACGGATATCGAAAATCTTTGATTCAAAATTGGGAAACGACCAGTCTGTTTACATTGAAGGCAGCAAGTCCGCGAAATGCATTTTCTATCAGGCGTAATCTAAGCAACCTTGCAACCGTCAGGCGCAATATTTGGCATAGATATATAAGAATGACTATATTTTGATAAAATAAAAACAAAATGAGTTAAAACTGGCTTAAAATGAGTATTATTGCCTCTTTAATGATTTTTCAGACAATGAAATTGTCAAAATGTCTTTGTGAAGAGCATTTGTAAATGAGAAAATACTGGTAATTAGCACTTTCTCCTTTTCCTGCTAAGTTTTTTACCATCCCATGAAAGGATTTCACGTTTTAATAGACAGTTATTTCATTGTCTGCAAATGCTTTCAATGTAGACTAGTCCAAAATTTTGTCATTAGATAAAGAGGATCAGTGCTAGTGATTGATTTATCATAGGACCAGAAGATAAAGAGGAACAGAGTTCCCAAAGAGTTAAGACAGCCTTCTGCAAGAGTTGTTGGTATCATTAAAAGAAACTGGAGACAGTATTGTGGAATGTTACAACAGTCCGCAGTCAAAGAGGTTTGTATATTGTGATTATACATCCAAATCTCTTTTATCTTTTACCAAGAAATCCGCTATTTTCTTGACCCTGAAAAAGAAGGCTTTTAAAAACATTGTAGGAAATATAGAAAATGCTACTAGCCAGCATTTACTCCTTTTCCAACAATGAGTACATAAATGTAGAACTTAAGCTCATTTGTATCAATTCTGATTTGTTGTTGGCACACATTTCAAAAGCAGAAAGTTCTAAAATGAGTTGTTTGGGAAAGAGTTTTACCAAACAATCCTACATTTTCATGACCCCTGAAAAGAATGCTTTTGAAAACACTTTGGGGAATTGGTAAAATGCCAGTCACTTACATTTTTTCCTTCCCCCATGCATATTTTCCTCTTCTGTGTCATCTACAAATCCTCTCAATTTGGATCAGTCTAATATTTTGTAGTTTAGTAAAGAGTAAAGGAAGCACAGTGAAACATCATTGGAAATTTAGTTGCAGTCAGCCAATTTATATTTGCACCTACAATTCAAGATCTTAACTTTTTTATAAACTTTAGAAATTCAGACACAAAATTCTACCATTTTAGTTTTCTGTATAAATTCAGGCCACTAGACATTTGTTTGTACCAGCAGAGAAGAAAATTCCCAAGATAAGGATTGAGACAAGACAGGCTAAAGATTTGGTGTCCCAAAGAATTGTGGTTGCAATCGACAGCTGGCCAAGGAATTCCAGATATCCCCATGTAGGTTGCTTTGAATCTTATAAAAATGGCAAAACTTCAGATTTGTTGAAATTGAAAGTATTTGCATACAACAGCAAACTGGATATGATTCAAAAGTTGGAACCTGCTTACGGAACGAAAGCATTGTGGGAAAAGGAGAAAATTCTGGTTACCAGCATTTTTTCCTTATACCACAATGCTTTCAAAAGCCTTTTTCTACAGGGTGGTTAAAACTCAGAATTGCGTGTTAACTAGTTGAAACTTTTTTTATCCCTTTCTTCACATAGAGTAGCAGCCAGTGGCTTAGAAAGAATTTGGTATGATGTGCAGCAGTGGCTGCAGTTGTACTCCTCCATTGCTCTTTGGTTCTGATGATGCTTTTGTTTTTCAACTTTTACCAGACAAACTCAAGTTTCACTAAGCATCAAGAAGACATATAACGACATGAAATTATAAACATACCAGAAATCAAAGACCTATTTTACTATTTAGCTTGGCTGTTTTCCAAAGAAAATGGCGAGGTATTGTTGTATCTCTATTGTTATCTTCAGTTATGTCATCATCTTGCTAAAACTTTGACATTTTGTTAACTCTTTGATTTTACGGAAGATTCATTCTTAAACCAGAACAAATTGTAAACTATTTAAAAAGGAACCCAGACAACAAGAGCAGATAATGTTAAAAAATGATATTTGATTCTGTTTTGCCCCTTTTTTCACATAAAATTTTCAAGGAAGTACAGCCAAGCATTGCCTCATGCATTGCTCTTAATTGTATCTTGTAACCTGTTACCTCATCCAGATGCATTTCTCTGGCCAAATAGTAGAGAGCTTGGAAAACATTGATACAAATTTACCCTTTAAAAATTTATTTATCCTGTAAGCCACAATTAATTTGTCATCTTCAATTTATTTTAGCATTGAGGAGTTTTTTAAAGATTTATTCATGAAAATGTTTTTCTTCTACTTATTGCACTTAATCTTACCTCCAGGGCCATTTTGTGAGAAAACTGGGTAACATTGGAGACCTGGAAACAGAGAACGAGGTTTTATTGTTGGAACATGATGTGCCACATGCTAATTTCTCAGAAGCAGTTTTAAGTTTTTTACCTAAAATGCCATGGACGATCACAGATGAGGTAGGACTTACTTTTAGTTGTAGTACTCCTTGATAGGTGAGTGCAACACTATTCTAAGTGCCTGTACATTGTACAGGCACTTAGAATAGTTTTGCACCCACCAATCATCCTTCTATTTGATCTTTCAATTATGCAGATTATGACACAATAGCCAGCACTTGTAAAACTACCAGAGAACAGAATGTAGCTTAACTCTTTACAACTCAATCCCCACATTTAACGACCCTTAGAAAGAAAGCTTTTGAAAACATGGTAACCAGCATTTTCTCCTTTTCCCGCAATGTTTTCTAGCTCCCTAAATCAAATTTCAATTTTTGAGTCGCATTTATTTGTCATCTGCAAATCCTTTCAATTTAGACTAGTCCAAAATTTTGTTGTTTGGTAAAGACTTTAGTGATGAGATTTGCCTTTGAAAGGAATGTAAGCATTATGGGAAAAGGAGAAAATGCTGGTAACTTTTTCAAGGTCATGAAGCTTCCTCATAATATGCATGGCATGTATTTCAGCCACCCTGATTTTAAATGTCTGCTAAACCTGAAGTGACTTGAGTATTGATGAAAGCTTTTGCTTTAGGATTAATTTCTGCAGAAGATAGTATAACAACAACCAAAGTGAAAAAAAGCAGCCAGTGGCTTGGAAAGTACTCTTCATAGTGGTGTTTAGAGAAACTGCTGATCCTGGAATGCATTTATAAGTGCATTGGCCACTATGCCATAATTGAATTCATAAACGGCATTCAAACAAGTTCAAATGTCATTTATCTTTAGCCAAGCCCAAATAGCTCAGTCTGGAGCTCACAAGACTTGAGAACAAGGAGATGTGGGTTACATCCCTGGCTTGGTCAATTTCTGTCTGAGGACTGCTGATAGTAATAGTGATGGGGTTCACTCCTCTCTCACAGCTGACCATTGTCTTGTCGATGGTTATGTGGGAAAGCAGCCAGTGGCATAGAAAGAAAATGGTGCAGATTACTAGCAAAAGAGACTCCAGGAAGGCATGGAAGGCATGGATAGGTGCACTGGCCTCCACTATATAACTGAAATAGTGTTGAAAATAGCATTAAATACCAAATAATCAAACAATCAATTTGTATATCTTTACATGGATAACTTGAAATACAATATGATATACATGTCATCTTCGGCGTTTGAGGAATCAAATTAGACATAATTAATTGTTTTTTAGCTCAACTAGCATGTTATGTTTATAATAAGGCATGGCTGACTGTAGAATTGCTTGCAAGAGGCAAGTTCTCTCCATGGGGCTTGCTATATTGTGGTATAGAGTACCAGGGTATTAGTAGTGTTCATGGTGTTTGCCATGGTGTGTTAAGAAAAAATCATCACGTTGGTACGCTGTATTTCATTGCTATGTTATGTGATGTGGTTGTAAAAAACGTACATTAAACGGTCAACAGTTGGTCAATGGTTCCAACTGTTGTACCAAAAAATGTGTCAGTGTTGTATTGATTGTAAGGGGAGTGTGAGTTTGTAAGGGAACAATGATTCTTGTAGATCTTTATGAAGAATTGCATGTATGCTTAGGTGCACATGGTAAAAGATCCTTTTAGTGGTTAACCCTTTCCACACATTCCTGACTTTTAATGACCTAAAAATATTGAAAATATTGTGAAAAAAGGAGAAAGTGCTGGTAACCAGTATTTTCTCCTTTTCCCACAATGTTTTTTGCCCTTTTTATTTCAAAATTCATTTTTTGAATCACATTTTCAAAATTTTGATGTTTGATAAAGATTTACAATTACAATATTTGCAGGACTTTTGAAAATATTGTGAAAAAAGGAGAAAATGTTGGTAACCAGCATTTTCTCCTTTTCCCACAATGTTTTCTGCCCTTTTTATTTCAAATTTCATTTTTTGAATCACATTTCCAAAATGTTGATGTTTGATAAAGATTTACAGTTACAATATTTGCAGGACAGGAAACGTAGAAGAGACTTACGTCACATTACAATCTGTAGTGTGGATCCGCCAGGCTGCACTGATATAGACGATGCTTTGCATTGCAGGGACCTGGACAATGGAACCCTTGAGGTTATTTTACTTTTGTTATCACTTGCAGAAAGTTTTCATTCTGTGATCATTTTAACTCTACTATTTAAACTATTCTATAGTATTAAAAACATGCAAAGGAGAACTCGTATTGTGTCAATATTTTTTTTACATTTTTAAACCAGGATGTTTGAATAAAAGGCCCACTGGTGGCCACTAGTAAACAATTTTGGATCAATCTGCAGAAAAATTTAATTCATAACAAAGTATGAATATTAGTATGAGCCTGACATGTGTTACAGTCTACTTTCTTAAAGTTTAGTTCTAGAATTGATGTCAACTTAAATTTTAGTTTGAAAAAATAAATTCCTGTTAGCAACCATACTTTTAAATGATATGAATCAAATTTTCCAGCATTTTGGCTGCAAGTGGGTATTTAAGTAAGAACTACAAATTTCTTGTGGGTCACAAATTACCAAAAGTTACAGTCCTTAACCCGATACCACACAATACAAACTTTTGACGACCCTGAGAAAGAAGCCTTTTGAAAACACTGTGCGAAAAGGAGAAAATGCTGGTAACCAGCATTTTCTCCTTTTTCCACAATGTTTTCTCTCCTCTTCAATACAAATTTAAACTTTTCAGTCACTTTTATTTTGACCTCTGCAAATGCTTTTAACTTGGACTAGTCTAAATTTTGAGAGTTAATAACTACCTATATGTAGCTGTATACAAATGTATAATTGTATGATTATCACAGGTATACTGCCAACTTGTACAAATTTCATAAAGAAATATTTGCTGGAGAAAAAAAAAAGCCTTTCTTGCATGACATTAAAAGCTTGTAGGAAAAGAAGTAGCTACTTATAACTTCTCCTTTTCCCACTGTTTTCAAAAACTGTCCACAATCCAGTTTAATGACTGTGAGAAAGAAGGCTTTCAAAAAACATTGTTGGAGAAGGAGAAAATGGGGTTTACCCCTTTTCCCAAAATGTTTTATAACCTGTCTCGGGTAAATCCCATTGTCTTTTTCTTTCCACATTTATTTTATCATCTAGAAAGGTTTTCAATTTGGACAAATCTAAAATTTTGTTGTGTGATAAAGGGTTAATTTTTTACCACACAATCCGCCCTTTAAATGAACCCGAGGAAGACGGCTTTTGAAAACATTGTGGTAAAAGAAGGAAATGCTAGTTACCAGCATTTTATTGTTTTCCCGCTATGTTTCCCACCCATTTTGAAGGTAACTACCATATTTGTAATTTGTCTCTTGCAAACAATTTCGGTTTTGAAACTTCCAAAATTTTGTGAAGATGCTAAAAGTGAACTTTTTACCACACAGCTCCAATTTTTGATGCCCTTGAAGAATAAGCCTTTTGAAATCATTGCAGGATAATGAGAAAGTGCTGGTAAACAGCATTTCCTCTTTTTCCCGCTATGTTTTCTACCCTTCCCAAAATAAATTTCAATTATTGAGCTATGTTTATTTTGTCACCTGCAAATGCTTTGAATTTGGACCAGCCTGAAATTTTGTCATTTGGTGAAAAGTTAAGTCATTTTGTATGTGCAGGCATTGCTGTTAGGCCATGAAACAGCTTCAGCTTCCAGTGGGTGGAAGCACAGTATATTTCTAAAGAAAAAGTCTGTCTATTTCAGGTTGGTGTACACATAGCTGATGTCAGTCACTTTATACGTCCTGGCAACGCTCTAGATAAAGAAGCAGCTTCCAGAGGAACTACTGTGTATTTAGTTGGAAAGGTGAGTAGAATTTTACTGTTAGTACCATACCTGACTTAAACTTATTTTGATTACTTGCATAAATGCTTTACCCTTTACTACATCATCCTGAAATTTAACAACCCTTAGAAAGGGCCCCATTTGAAAACGTGGGAAAAGGAGAAAATGCTGGTTACCAGCATTTTCTCTTTTTCCCACAATGTTTTCTTCTCTTTCTGACACACATACCACCTTTTAACCCTTTACCACACAATCCTGACTTTAAACGACCCTGGGAAAGAAGCCTTTTGAAAACATTGTAGGAAAAGGAGAATATGCTGGTAACCAGCATTTTGTCCTTTTCCCACATTGTTTTCTACCCTGTTGGAAACAAATTTAAATGTTTGAGTTACGTTTATTTTGTCGTCTGCAAATGCGTTCAATTTGGACCAGTCTAAAATTTTGTCGTGTGGTAAAGATTTAACTCATAACCAAACGACAATATTTTAGGCTTGTCCAAACTGAAAGCATTTGCAGACGACAAAATAAAAGTGACTGAAAATTTGAAATTTGTTTTGCGAAGGGTGGAAAACACTGTGGGAAAAGGAGAAAATGCTGGTTACCAGCATTTTCTCCTTTTCCCACAATGTTTTTCTAAAGGTTTCTTTCTCAGGGGCGTCAAAAGTAGGGATTGTGTGGTAATGGGTTAAACCACTTTTAAACTGTTGTCTGCAAATGCTTTTGATTTGGAGTAGTGTAGAACCTAGTGGTATTGTAAAGCATTAAAGTCAGGGTTTGGATGAATGTTAGCAGTATTGTCTCCCATTTCTAATGATGCTTCCATTCCTTTCAAGGACATTTTTGTTCATATAGGCCACATTTTAATCATAGCTTTCAAGATAAATAATTTTATGAATTTATTATGTTAAAAAACAGTTTAACTCTGTATCAAACATTCCTGACTTTTAATGGCTTGGAGAAAAAAGACTGTTTAAAACATTGTTGGGAAATGTAGAAAATGCTGGTAATCAGTGCCCACAATTTGTTCCACGGTTGAGTTGTTGTCTTCATATGCTTTGGATTTGGACATGTCTAGAATTTGTTATAAGGTGAGGAAAGGAGTTAGCCCTTTACTCCACAGATACTCATTTTGAGGTATCAACAACAGACAGCTTTTGAAAACATTGTGGGAAAAGGAGAAATTGCTCCTAACAAGCAATTTCTCCTTTTTCCACAATGTTTTCTACTCAGATATTATTTGTATCCTTATATGTCTATATTTTTAACATCATATCTTTATTTGCTGCTGAAATGGAAGAGCCTCAAATTGGCATATCAGGTAAAGAGTTCACATTTTCTGGTCATTTACAGAGAATAGATATGGTACCAGAACTACTGAGCTCCAATCTCTGCTCTTTGAGGTGTGATGTGGAAAGGTAAGTAGAGTGATAAATTCTTTGAGTAGTTAAAGTGTATTTTTTTTTGTGAAATTTGTGAAAATCGTGTCATGACTTTCTTTGACATTAAATTTAACCCTTTCCCAAACGACAAATTTTTGGACTAGACCAATCTGAAAGCATTTGCAGACGACAATTCAGCTCTTGCTGAAAAGACGATTTCTGTCTATGATAGGGTAGAAAGCATTGTGGGAAAAGGAGAAAATGCTGGTTACCAGCATTTTCTCCTTTTCCTACAATGTTTTCAAAAGACTACTATTCCAGACCCGTAAAAACCAGGGATTGTTTGGGAAAGGGTTAATAGGAAATGATGGATGTCAGTTAGAAAACAAAGTTTCCTTTGAAAAATGTTAAGTGCTCAAATGTTACTTAACTTTTTACCAAATGACAGAATTTTAGACTGGTCCAAATTGAAAGCATTTGCAGTCAACAAAATAAACATAATTCAAAAATTGAAATTTGTTTCCAAGGTAGAAAACATTGTGGGAAAAGGAGGAAATGCTGGTTACCAGCATTTTCTCCTCTTCCCACAATGTTTTCAAAAGGCTTCTATCTCAGGGTCGTAAAAACCAGGGGTTGTTTGGGAAAGGTTTAATATGCTAGTATCTCTAGGTTGAATTATTTTAAAGCTATTTATTTTACATAAATTGTGAAACAAGTTCTTCACAAAGTATGACTCCAATATATTTGATCCATGCTCATTGATGCATAATACCAAGCAAGTCAGTATACAAATGTGGCCCATCACACTAAAAAGGCCCTTCTGGGAACTTAGAAACAGTGTCAGCCTGGTCAGACTACATGAATTGCGCGGGCTGACCAGGGTTGACACTTTTTGCCTTAATGACATTTTCTGTGTGAGAAGTTGTCATTGTACCTTGTTACACAATAATTTTTGAACTTATCAACTTAAAAATGACCAGCAGTATCATTGATCTGTTTTCATCTAATCGATGTACAGATTTCCCAGATGGTCCCTTTTTGTGTGACGGACCATAAATATGGATCCATGAAAAACAAATTTGTCTAACCAGCTGAATCAAGGGGTAGATTGGTCCTTTGACATACAGAAAAATAACCAGTATCAAAAAGTTTAGGCCCAGGTCTGCCTATGTTGACTGTGCAGGCTGACCTGGGTTTATACTTTTTGCAGATATATTTAGCCCCATTTCCACATAGCATGGCTCAATTGTAGATTTTATCACATTTTCTGCAATGTTTTGTTCTTTCTTTTTAAGATTTGCATTTTCTGTGATATGGGAAATGACTCATGATGCTGAAATTGTGAAGACTTCCTACACAAAAAGTATAATATTTTCAAAGGTAAAAGAAATACATGTATCTGTGCATAGTTTGATCAAACATGAGTCTGAACCCTTTTCTACACAATCCCAAGTTTTAACAAACCTGAAAAGGTTCTGTATTTATTGTGGGAAAAGGTAACCATCAATTTCTCCTTTTTCTGCAGTGATTTTTTTTTGTTTTCAGAAGTGTTCTCCATTAATTAAGTGGCATTAATGTGTCAATTGCAAATGCTTTCAATGTGGAGAAAGTGTGTCTAGAATTTTATCCCATGTGGTTAAGAGTTAACCAAAATGAATGTGTAATAGAGCAAATTTTAGACTCATAAAATGTTGAAAACATAGGGGTTTGTCTCTGTAGGGAACGAAATATAGTGAAAAAAGGAGAATATGCTGGATACTGGCTTTTTTCCTTGTCCTGCATTGGTTTTGATAGCAAGTCTTTTTCACGGTCATTTAGAATTCTAATTGTTTGATAAGGGAATAATCACATTATGCTATTGCTTATAGGTTAACCCTTTACTCCATAGATACTCATTTCTACACATTGCTTGTTGGAGCCTTTGGAAAACATTGTGGTAAAAGGTGAAATTGCTCATGATGAGCAATTTCACCTTTTGCCACAATGTTTTCTATGCTATCAAAAGGTGTCATATACACATAAGAAACAGCTTCATCCTAGCTGTTATTTAGGGTCAATTTGAGATACCATAGAAATGCCTTATGGAGTAAAGGGTTAATAACAGCAGCACAATTACTTCTATAAAACCAGTGTCAGAGATGTTTTTCAGTTTTTTGTTTGATGAAAATATCCTACACTAGAGTTTTGACTATTTTAATGGAGTTTCTGCCTGTTTCAACATTATTTCAGTTATACCATGTACACAGGTAAGTACTGCATGTTTTTCTCATCAGGAATAAAACAAGCTGCAGTAAAAATTAAGATTCACCTTTTTCCTTTAACATTTAGGGCTAACTGATGTATCTGTAATTATTCCATGTTTGAGATGACACAATTTTTTTTTTACACCTTGATATTCAAATATATATATATAGGGAGAATGACAGATTCTATTCCATATTTGTGTTGACATGATTCTCCCTTATATCATGATATTCAATAGAGATAGAAGGACAAATTCTATTCCATTCTGTTCAAGATGTTTACATATATTCATTTAAGGCATCACTGACGTATGCAGAAGCCCAGATGATAATTGATGACCCAAGTAAGAATGATGATCTAGCCAAAGGTTTGAGAGGGTTGAATTCTCTTGCAAAAAAGCTTAAAAAGAAACGCATGGACAATGGGTGAGACTCGTTCTATAAAATTTCCTCTAAATGTATTTCACACACATGTATTTGATAGTTTATGTTAACCCATTATAGACAAAAGAATTTTGGACTTGTCCAAATGAAAGCATTTGCAGACAAAAAATGAAATGTGGCTTTAATATCATTGTGCGAAAAGATGAAGATTTAATAGATTAAGATAATGTGTGTAAATAAAGCTGAAATGTAAAGAGCTATTGTTAAATTTTTTTAACATTTTGTATTACCTCTCAGGCCTGTAGGATAGGGATATAATAACTTTGAAAATCATAGTAACTAAAATGTGAGTTTTTGGCAAACAACCATGCAAAAAAAGTCAGTATTTCAAACTCAGCCCCCCAGTCTCGAAATGCTTCCCACGTGCCTGTCTCTGATATTGTCAAGATTATTTTCTTCAAATCATGCATGGTTTTCTGCTATCAAAGGGGGGACTACTACCAGGCAAGCAGGTAACTCTCAAAATATTTTTGTCACAGTTGTGCCACTATTTTTCAACTTTTTACAGAAATAAAACCTTTGTCAAATAAAATGCAGCTGCATCCAAGAAGGATAGCCTGGTTGAAATTTCAGATGGATGATTTTCAATTTTTTTCACAAGAGAGATTTTTTTTCCCTATTTACAGTGCTTTGTCTCTAGCTTCACCAGAGATAAGATTCCAAATAGACAGTGAAACACATGACCCCATAGATGTTCAAGCCAAACAGATGTTGTGAGTTGAATAGTAGCACTCTTGTATATAGATAAACCTTAAGCGCTGAGGCATGGATGTACTTAGACTTTTTTTCAGATGACTGAATTTTAGCTTTGTCCAAATTGTAAGAATTTCCAGATGACAAAAGAAAAATTGACCCAAAATTGAAATCCTCCACTCCTGAAAATATTTCCAATGATGTTCAAAAGGTGAATGAATTTCAATCCTTCAATGAAAAAAAACATATATCCTTAATGTGGCCTTTAGATGGTAAAATTAAAAAGATTACGCAACAATACTGGTTATATATTCACTCCTTACCGAATGACAAAATTTTAGAATGGCCTAAGTTAAAAGCATAAATTCTTCAGACAACAAGTTTTGTGTGTTATAAAATGATAACAATTGTATTAGAAACATAGTTGGAAAGGGAGAAAATGCTGGTTACCAGCATTTTCAATTTTTCTCAAAATGTTTTCGAAAAAGCCTTCTCTCTCAAGCTTTTAAAAACACAGAACTGATAGGTAAAGTGTCTTACTTATGTGATTATGACAGTTACATGTAAATAGGAATAAGTTTAAATTAAGAATGTCTATAGAGTACTTGTAAATTATTTCAAGCCATAACACACAGTTCCTTTTTATTTTTCCTAAATGCTTTCCATTGAAACATAATATCATATCTGTGCCTTGATTTGTGGACTTGCGGCCAGGGAACTGACATAATTAAGCGAAAAAGTAAGGCAGTTAAACAGAGATTAAAATTTTAGACCTGTATAATTGAAAGCATTTGCATACAACAATTAGTGTAAAGTGGTTGAACTGATAGAATTCTCTTTAAAGGGTAAAACAATGTGGAAAAAGGACAAAATAGCTCCATTTTCTTCTTTATTCTCCAATGTTTTTAAAAGCCTTTTAACATAAAACTAGTGATTAACTAGTGGTAAAGGTTAACTCATTACCAAACAACAATATTTTAGGCTTGCCCAAATCGAAAGCATTTGCAAACGACAAAATAAAAGTGACTGAAAATTTGAAATTTGTTTTGTGAAGTATAGAAAAACATGGTGGGAAAAGGAGAAAATGCTGGTTTCCAGCATTTTCTCCTTTTTCCACAATGTTTTCTAAAGGCTTCATTCTAAGGGTCATCAAAAGTAGGGATTGTGTGGTAATGGGTTAAGAGTGATTTGTCATTGATTTTACAGAGAAACCAACTCCATGGTTGAAGAATTCATGTTACTGGCCAACATCTCAACAGCTCAAAAAATTCGGGAGGAATTTCCAAATTGTGCTGTGTTAAGGAGACATCCGTCCCCTCCTCCCTCCAACTTTGAACCTCTTCTCAAGGCAGCTCTGTCTAAGGTTTGGATAATGTTCTTGTTAGTTTGGCTTTTTTCAAAAAAAGCCCTAAAGAGTTTTCATTGTACTGTTGTCTTATGCATATATGTCCTTAACCCTTTACCGCACAATCCAGAGTTTTAATCACCCTGAGGAAAAGGCATTTTTGAGAACATGATGGGAAAGGGGGAAAATGCTGGTTACCATCATTTTCTCCTTTTCCCACAGTGTTTTCTACCCTTTCCCGAAGAAATTTCAATTATCTAGACATTTATTTCGTTGTCTTCAAATGCTTTCAACTCTGTCTAGCCTAAAGTTTTGTTGTTCGATAAAGGGTTTATGAAATGGTTGTTTTCTAGGGCAAGATAAGCATTGTATGTTAATGATATTGCAATATTTGAATGATCAAAAATTCACAAAAAATCTGTTGTATAATTTCACTTCCCAGTATTTTCTACCCTATCAGACAAAATTTATCATCACTTAGCTTCTTTTATCTTGTCCTCTGCAAATGCTTTGAGTTTGAACCAGTCCAAAATTTTGTTGTTTTGTAAAGAATTAAGTGAGTCATGAAAAAAGTTAAATCTTTACAGCACAGTTCCTAAACTTAGAGTTCCTAAACTGCTTAACTTAGAAAATATCACGGAAAAAGCAGAAAATGGAGATAACAAGCATTTGCTTCTTTTCACTCAATATTTCCTTTTAGAAACAAATCCTATATTTGGATCCTAATTTAATTTGTTGTCTGCAAATGCTGTCAATTTGAATCTTTCTTGTTTGGTAAAGAGTTTTAGATATTTTTCTATACCTGTTATTACTGAAAATGTTTTTTTTTTTAGTTTGAATTTTCAATGAAAAGCCACTTCAGCTGCTTGTTGGCATTCTCATATAGTGCACTTGTTGAAGTTCACATCACATGCAGAAGTTTTTATTTAATGTTTTTGATGGAGACAATGTTGAAAAAATAACCTATAATTAATCTCCTTGGTATATTTCTAGCAAGGCCAAGAACTCTTTCAAGTACCCTTGTATGCTACTTCATTTATGTCCTGTACTTATTAACAGTCTGATAAAGCTGTCTGTCTTTTAGCACTCCTGTGCCTTTTGGTAAGGAAAATAACAAGTCTCTCAAGATAGTGTGCTATTTTAAGGGACAAATATACACACAAGATATTAATTAACCCTTTCCCAAACGACAAATTTTAGACTCTTCCAAACTGAAAGAGTTTGCAGACAATAATTTTAAATTTGATGAAAATGGTAGAAAGTTCTCCTAAAGGGTAGAAAACACTGTGGGAAAAGGAGAAATTGCTCGTTAGGAGCAATTTCTCCTTTTCTCACAGTGTTTTCAAAAGATTTGTACAGCAGACACATAAAAACCAGGGCTTTTTTGGGAAAGGGTTAACCCAAAATAAGGACAACAAATGAGATATACGAGGGTTGCTGAAAAATTATCCAGATTTTGCCTTTTAAAAGATTATTTGTGAAGCAATCATGCACATTTTTCATCATTCTCTATCAGAATTCAATCCACTTTTGTCTGTGCTTATTTTATATACTTCTTTCATACAGGGGGCTCGAAGTTGCCATTGAAAATGCCATGGATACATGTTCCTGGCGCAGCGCAAAATATTGTATCTATACTTTCCCTTGTCTTCTACATATTGTTTCCTTTGTAACTGATTATGTCATAAAATTTAATAAAAAAATAAAATTTGGCTCTACTTACATCATGAGTAAATTTGACTTCATTTGACTGTTGAATGCTTCAGAAAATCTAGTTTAAATACAGTTGGGGTAAAAGCTTTGAATGTTAAAGATTGCGTCAACTGACTGTCTGGAAATCTGGTCCGTATTAAGATTTGGCCAGCAGCTAGGGGAGAACTTTCTGACGACGTTGATGACATATATTGTAGCGTTTTGTATACCTGTTCCTGATATGAATGATAAGTGCCTTTATTTGTAAAGAGAGTAGTAGTTGAATTCATTTGGTATTCTACAACTGTAACACTGCCATTTATTTTTATATATGTTTGGTCTCAATAATAGGTCTAAACACCACTTTAACTTGTTACCAAATGACAGAATTTTGTATTACACCAAACTGAAAGAATCTGCAGACAACAAATTAATTGTAGCTCAAAGAACGATATTTGTCTTGATTAGGATAGAAAACATTGTGAGAAACGGAGAAGATGCTGGTAACAAGCATTTTTTTTCCATTTCCCACAATTTTTCAAAAGCCTTCCTGTTCATGGTCGCTAAATCGGGATTGTGTGATAATGGGTGAACTAGAAGAGTTCCACTATACTTAATATTGATTCTCATCAAATTTTACTTTCAGGGTTTCATCATAGATGCATCATCTGGAAAAAATCTTGCAGACAGTTTGGACAAAGCTGAAATACCTGAAGATAAATATTTCAATACTATGTTACGAATCATGACTACCAGATGCATGATGCAGGCTGTGTATTTCTGTAGCGGGATGATTCCTGAATCGGAGTTCTTCCATTATGGTTTAGCAGCGGACATTTATACACATTTCACATCACCCATCAGAAGGTATGTTTTAAATTCTGTACCAGATGATAGTATGGACTCCTTCATATTGAAAGTATTTGCAATTGACAAATTCAACATTACTCAACTCTTTACCAAAGTGCACAGTTTAGGATTTGTTCAAAGTAAAGGATATGCGGAGGAGGATTAATTTGTAATAAAATCAGAGTTGCCCAATCCAAAATGACATAATGTTATCAATCAACCAAAAACTGCACCTTTTATGGAATGTGACTGCACTCAGTTTGTAGGATTGCAAAGAAAACTATGTCTGTTTGTATTTTTCATTAATTACAACATATATCTTGATTTAAGGAGTAAACTCTAAATGGGTCCCTTTTACCCATGGAGTGCTGTCTTAACCCTTTACAATATAATCCATAACACCCATGAGAAATAAGGCTTTTGAGAACATTGCAGGAAAAGGAGAAAATGCTGGTTACCAGCATTTTCTCCTTTTCCCATGATGTTTTCTGCCCATCATACTATCAAGAATTCACAAAAAATCTGTAGTAAAAACTTCACTGCAATTGGAACACACTGTGGGAAAATAGTATCCAACGAAAAAAAAAATTGCTTGTAGTGCGCAATTTTTTCCTTTTTCCACCTTTAAACCTATTGCAATGCAATGAAATTTTTTTGTTGTGTTTTTTTTTTAATGTTTTTTTTTTACCCTATATAATGATGTAGGAGGGTTGGGGATATTTTCCTGTCCATGTCTTACAATCTCTGACATTTTACATTTATACACGTAACAAAGAACAAAAAGACATTTTTATGTGATAGAAAAAAAGTGAAGAAAAAACTGGTGGAAAAAAGTTGAAATTGAAGAAAAAAGGAGAAAATAGAAAGGTGAAGAAAAGATGTAAAGAATAAGTTATACATGTAATAATATTATGAAAGAATGAAAATTTTAGTCTCATCTACATTGAAAGGAATTTCAGCTGATAAATGCTGTCCAAATAATGGAATTTGTCTTATTTGATTGGATAGAAAAAATTGTCACTCAAGGATAAAATGCTGCTTCTTTTTTCCAACAATATTTTTGAGCAGTTGAAGCACTTCAGTATTTGGTAAAAAATCCACTCTTTACCACATCTTTAAATTTGTCAAAGTTGAGAGCATTTGCAGATGACAAAATAATCACAGTTAACATAATAAAGATATGTCTCTGAAAAGGTAGAAAACATTTTGGAAAAAGGAGAAAATTTTGAGTACCAGCATTTCCTCTTTTTCCCACAATTTTTCAAAAGCCTTCTTGCTTTAACTCTTTACCAAACGACAAAATTTTGGACTAACCAAAATTGAAAGCACTTGCAAATGATAAAGTAAATGAGAATCAAAAATTGAATTTTGATTTTGGAAGGGTAGAAAACATTGTGAGAAAAGGAGAAAATGCTGGTTACCAGCATTTTCTCCTTTTCCCACAATGTTTTCAAGAGCTTTCCTTCTCTGGGTCATTAAAAGTCGGGATTGTATGGTAAAGAGTTAAGGTTGAATAATCCCTTGAATGTTTGTAAAATTTTAGAATTCTTTTCCAAATGATAAAAATATCAACTTCTCCAAAATGAAAGTTTTAGCATTTGACAGTTAAAATGGCACTAAAATGATGGGGTTTGGCTTTGATAAAGTGGAAAACATTGTGGGATAAGGAGAAAATGCTGGTCACCAGCATTTTCTCCTTTTCCCACAATGTTTTCAGAACACTTTGTCTCAGTCTGATTAGAACTTGGGATTGTGTGGTAGAGGGTTAAGTGGTGTATTACATGAAGATAATTCTGTTTTAGATATTCAGACATAATAGTTCATAGACTGTTGGCAGTGTGTATAGGTGCAGATTCCTCCTACCCCGATTTACTGGAGAAAAACAAAACACAGAATGTTTGTAACAACCTGAACTACAGACATAAAATGGCACAGTATGCTGGCAGAGCATCTGTTAACCTTCACACACATGTAGGTAGACAGTAGCTCATGTTACATCCATCTATTGCATTTACAGATGGCTAAATATATGTGACCCCTGATGCAAAAAGGGACCATCTGGGAACTGAGAAATGTCAGCCTTGGTCAGACTGCAGAATTGTGCAGGCTGACCAGGGTCAACACTTTTTGCTTATAGTATGGTATCTCCTGTATGAAAAGTGGCCATTCTACCTTGTTATACGTATCATTTTGAACAAGCATTTTGATCGTATTGCATGGCAATACTGAGTTCCCGTACCGGATCTCTCTTTCTCTCTCTCTCCCTCCCTCCCTCCCTCCTTCGCTCTCTCTCTCTCCCTCCCTTGCTCTCTCCCTGTGGAGGAGAAAGAACGTATTTGACCCACTTTCAGAGTTATAAGCATCATGTCTGTCTTTCTATGCAATTGCTTTAACGAAAGTCAAATATAGAAGCACTTTTCTCATTAAAGTAAGTTAATTAAAGAAGTTTTACAAAGACAAGATGTGTTTGTGAAACACAATTGCCCCTGTAAAAGCAAATTTTCGGAAACATGACCTTCAACTTGTGAGATGACCATGAACTTATCATCAGCAGGTGTGTACCAAAGAGAGGTATTAGTATACCCTGTATAAGTGTTATAATTTAATTACTTAAACTATAGCTGTCACTGAATGTGACTTAACATGCCCGCCAGGGCTTTGACAGAAAAAAGTATCAAGTTCAAGGGAAGATAATTTTTCAACCAGAGGGAGTTGAAACTAGAAAATTGCATTTTATAAATCTTCAATATATATTCAATATTTGTGCATAGTTTCAATACAATTGAAGGAAAACTGTAGGTTTTTTTTTTTTAAATTCCTAAGTCCAAGGCCCGTAATTCCATTAAAAACCAGTAGACTGGAATAAAACTCAAATTTAATCTGTTAATCATGGTGGTTGACTTACCCACCAAAAATGAGCTCAATAAGTCCCAGCGTTTAGGAAAAAAGTCTGGAAAACTGTTTTTTCCGGGAAAATTTCTAAGTGCAAGGCCCGTATTTTCGTTAAAAATCAGTAGACCGGAACGAAACTCAAACTTGATCTGTAAGTCATGTTGGTTGACTTATCTTCCAACAAATATCTCCCAGTGATTACAAAAAAAGTCCAGAAAACTGTTTTTTTCTGTGAAAATTACTAAGTCCAAGGGCGGTAATTTCATTAAAAGTCAGTGGACTGGAACAAAACTCAAACTTGATCTGTAAGTCATGCTGGTTGCCTATCCTCCAAAAATCAGCTCAATATCTGCCAGCGTTTAGAAAAAAAGTCCAGAAAACTGTTTTTTCTTTGAAAATTACTAAGTCTAAGGCCCGTAATTTGTTAAAATTCAGTAGACAGGAACAACTCGAACTTGATCTGTAAGTCATGGTGGTTGACCTACCCACCAAAAATCAGCTCAATATCTGCCAGCATTTATAAAAAAAGTCCGGAAAACTGTTTTTTTTTTTTTCTGTGAAAATTACTACGTCCAAGGCCCGTAATTTCGTTAAAAATCAGTAGACCGGAACGAAACTCAAACTTGATCTGTAAGGCGTACTGGTTGACCACCTACCCACCAAAAATCAGCTCAATATCTGCCAGTGTTTAGAAAAAAAGTCTGGAAAACTGATCTGACTGACAGCCAGACAGACTGATGGAGTGAAAAGTCCCCTCCCATTTCGCCGTTAGAGGACTTATTATCAACTTAAATTGACCTGCACTATCGTTTATCTGTTTTCATCTTATTGATGTACAGAATTCCCAGAGCGTCCTTTTTCGAATCTCCAGTCTCAAATCTCTAAATGAGGATGCTCTTGTAAAATGGGGCTTAATGCATCTCCCTGTTACAGTATTTATAAGCAAACCATCATGTACATGTAATGATGGATCCATGAAATTCATTTGGTTTAACATCTGACTAAATCATGAGGTAAAATGGTCCTTTGACAGGCAACAAATTGACCTAAACCAAAGGGTTGACTAAAGTCATGTAGTGATTGTGATGTAGTGATCATATAAACGATGAAATCATTTCAAATGTATTTAAAGTTGAGGAAGTGTTGAATTTCAAACTCATTACCACACAATCCCGACTGAGTGACGCTGAGAAAGAATCCTATGACAAACATTTTAGGAAAAGGAGAAAATGTTGGTGACCAGCATTTGCTCCTTTTACCACAATGTTTTCTACCCTTTTCTAATCAATTTTTTATTCACATTTATTTTGTCGTCTGCAAATTATGCATTCAATTTGAACTGGTTACAAGCATTTTCTCCTTTTCCTACAAAGTTTTCAAAAGCCTTCTTTCACAGGGTTGTAAAAACCAGGGATTGTTTGGTAAAGGATTAAAGCCTGGTTAACCCATTACCAAACGACAATATTTTAGGGCTGTCCAAATTGAAAGCATTTGCAGACGACAATATAAAAGTGACTGAACATTTGAAATTTGTTTTGTGAAGTGTAGAAAACATTGTGGGAAAAGGAGAAAATGCTGGTTACCAGCATTTTCTCCTTTTCCCATAATATTTTCTAAAGGCTTCTTTCTCAGGGTCGTCAAAAGTAGGGATTGTGTGGTAATGGGTTAAGGCAGACTTTCTTTAAGGGGATTATTTGGCCTTAAGCTGGGTTACATGTGAGAAATGCAGTTCTGAGATCGTCACATCTGCCATTTCATCTGGCGGAACAAAAGTGACAGCATGCACGTCGTAAAAGGCGACAAAAAGGGCATCATTTTGTGTTTCGTCCATTCCTCATTAATTTTATCATGTTTGTCTTTGTTGTTGCACATGTGTGTTATTTTCATCTCACATTATTGTTTACCAAGTAAGTGCGCCCAATATCACCTAAGTTGTCGCTGGGCCTTAAAACACTATTAATTTATTCATTCATACATGTGAGAAAATCAGTCTAATTCATGTTGTTCATCCTTATTTTATATAGATACATAATAGGACATCAGCTAAAGTACAGGAAAATATATTGGGAGTCCTTAAGTAACCCTTAACAAAACAGTCCAGATTTTTAACAAGATAGCTTTTGTAAACATTGTGGGAATACAAGAAAATGCTGGAAGTCATTTTGCCCTACAGACATATACAAATTCATGTACTGAGATCTGTATAAATGGTCCTCTGCAAATGGTTTAGGTCTGAATGGTCTAAAATTGTTTCATTTGTTAAAGGATTAACTTACGGATACAATTTATTGCAAGTTTGAACAATGCAAGATGTCACTGTACTTTTAGGAGTTTTATTTTCATTGTAGATATTTTTCAAGAAGAGGATAGTAGATGAAGAGGGTTATATTCTGTTTGTTCGGAAGAATGCTGTTCAAGTACTAATACCTAAATATGGTCTGGAAGCTACACTTTACCTTAATACAGACTCACAGAAGAAAGGGCCTGTTTTTGTCTTCAATGAGGAGGTATGTAAAGTTGTTGATTTTTTTGACATTTTTATATCAGAGCTCCAGACAGATGGAGTGATTTTGATTTCGAAATCGAGAATTTTAATTATACTCCACTTAATGCTATGTTGTGGGTACTCTTTAGAATCGTCTCATTGAGAGTTTGTGGTGCTGTTGTTTGTTGTTAACCATTGCATTAACACTTTTTCAATGAGTGTGATTTATGAGAAATGGAACAGTGATAGATCTTGGTATATCTACATGTACATGTATCATGCTCATATATCTATTTTATAGCTTTTTAACCTTCACCCATTACCAAACATTACGACATCATTACCCTGAGAAAGAAGCATTTTGAAAACAAAGTGGGAAAATGAGAAAATGCTGATAACCAGCGTTTTCTCCTTTTCCCACAGTGTTTTCTGCCTTTCTCAAAACAAATCACAATTTTGAGTCACTTTACTTTTGTTGTCTGCTAATGCTTTCAATTTGGAACAGTCTAAAAATTTGTCATTTGACAGAGTTAAACCAACAATCCAGTTTTGATTACAGAACTTTTTTTTTTTTAAACTTTGTGGGAAAGCAGAAAAAACTAGTTCCCAGTATTTTCTCCTTTTCCTACAATGTTTTCTGGTCTATATAAGACAAACCCAAACTTATTATTTGAGCAACATGTTTCTTTATTGTGTGTGATTACTTTGAATTTGGACAATCCTAAAATTTTGTAAAGAGTAGTAAAGAGCTATAAAACTAGGTAACTGTTACTTGGCACTTAAGAGTGCTAAGAACAAGTCACTCACATTAACGTTGAAGATCAATAACAAACTGCCTTTAGCAGATAGTGTAGGTCAAGATCACATTGTGAAGACTGTACAGAGTGGTTAGTCCAATCTCTGATCTACACTGTTAGCAATTTTGTACAAAATTCTGTCAAAATCTCATTTGAAAATGCAATGTTTTGGTCCGTTTTCCTGATGTGAGAGTACACTATATTTTTCTAAAGCTAATATGTTGAAAAACAAAGATTTAGATCCAAACTCTACGCTTGTAGCAGAACTTTTCTTTTACTGTTCAGCTATTGTTGACTCTTTACCAGAGGCCAAAATATTATACTTGTCAAAACTGAAAGCATTTGCAGATGCCATGTTAACCCTTTACCAAACGACAATATTTTAGACTGGTTCAAATTGAAAGCACTTGCAGACGACAAAATAAATGTAACTCAAAAATTGAAACTTGTTTCTATCAGGGTAGAAAACATTGTGGGAAAAGGAGAAAATGCTGGTTACCAGCATTTTCTCCTTTTCCCACAATGTTTTCAAAAGGCTTCTATTTCAGGGTCGTAAAAACCAGGGCTTGTTTGGTAAAGGGTTAAGGGTTAAGTCAAAATTGGTTGCATTTCCAGAGACCAAGATAAATTTGACCAAATCATGAATGTTGACAATTGTCCTGAAAAGGACAGAAAATATTTTGGGAAAAGGAGAAAATGCTGGTAACTAGCATATATACTCTCCTTTTCTCACAATCTTTTTATGACTGCTTGTTACGGGTCATTTTGAGAGTGGTAATGAATTAAACCTGTATAATATGTGTTCCAACATTTTGTTTCTATTCTAGAACAACACTCAGACTTGTGGAGCTGTAACGTTTAGAGTGTTTGACAGAGTCATCATACAGATTAGCATAGACAGATCTAATGTACAACATCTGAAACTGCAGATAAAACTGGTGTCACCAGAGGTATGATACATAGTCAAATTATCAAAGGTTTATTCTTAGGTAAATCAAGTACATGCAGTCTCGTATCGGATCTAAAATGTCCCCTATGACGAGACATTCTCGCCTCTAAGTATGTGGGAGTGGGTGGGGGGATGGTGTTTCGGAATCAGATGTACGTAACTCCCCATTGTTTTCAATGCAAGACATCCATTACCAATTGTTGTCATACACGTTTAGGAGATCAGAAAAATAGCACAGAAAAATAAGGCCGTATTTGGTCAACATGGAGTAATTATACACTTGGCCTGCAACAAGCGGAAAGGGACATATGGACATCTGCGTAAAGTGTTGTATTAGCCAGGCTAATCCAAAACGATTCTTTCTGCTTTTACGTAATTTTCTTTTTTGCACATGCAAGGTCTACTGTAGCACAAAATCTAATGTTGTTGTAAAGTGAAGTCTCGGATTAGCTTGCACTGACTGTGCAGGCTAATGCAAGACTACACTTTACAGAAATGTCCGTATGCCCCCTTTTGCGTGCTAAAGGCCACTTCATTTCTAAATCACTGCTGCACATTAAATTGTTGGCTACTGCTCTCAATTTGGATGGGTCTGCAATTTTCTTGTCTTATTTAGACTTACTGAGGCGCTGACTTAACTCTTTACCAAACGACAAAATTTTAGACTGGTCCAAATTGAAAGCTCTCGTAGAAGACAAATTGAATGCAACTCAAAATTTGGACTTTGTTTCCAGCAAAATAGAAAACATTGCGGGAAAAGGAGAAAATGCTGTTATCAGCATTTTCTCCTTTTCCCACAATGTTTTCAAGAGAGTTCTATTTAAGGGTCGTAAAAAAACAGGGATTGTTTGGTAAAGGGTTAATATCTAATCTGTCTATGTTTTAGATACCAGACTTCAGTGTACCACCGACCAACAAAGACACTGATACATCTACAGAACCTCCTGCAAAGAAATTAAAGACTTGATATGTGCTTGCTTTGACTTGTAATAAAAAAAGAATGAAAAAAAAAAGAATGAACACTGCATGTTGGTTTATCTTTTACTTGTTGGTTAGTGAAACTGTGCTGTCTTTGAAGATTTTTTATTCAATCAATATGTATACATCTTCACACTCTACGATATGAAAAGATCTTTCATGAGTGTTCAAGATACACATGTACATGTCATTGAATTTATTAACCCTTTACCACACACTTCCTGAGTTTAAAACACCCTGAAGAAGGAAGTTTTAATAGAAACATTGTGGGAAAAAAGAGAATATTGTCTGTATATTCAAAAACCTGGTAACCACAGCTTTTTCAGAGTTATAGGTATGAGTTTTTTTTAAGTAAACCAGCGAAATGCTGGAAATATGTCTTTCAATTTGATCTGCTTCTTATGTCCTCTGAAATTGCTATGGACATAGACAAGGCCACAATTCTGTAATGTAGTAAAGGGTTACAAGAGGTCTAATAAATTAAATGTAACATGAACACAAGCCTAAGATCCTATACTACTCAAAATTTGCTAAGCATCACCACATAAACTTCAACCGACATAACATTTGTGACTTGTATAAGGTACTGTTTTTCAATATGATACATTGTTACACTGATGAAATATACTACTTTGGAAATGAATGTTTATAATGCAAAACTACATAGTTGCAACATATACCCATATTTAAAAAGCCACGTGATCCCTATCAAAGTGTGAGTAGTATATCACAGGATCAGGTATCTGTTGAGAAAACTATAGAGTTCAGTAGTCTGGACTTATAAACTAAGGCATCAAGGGAGATTTATAATGCCGTTTCTAATGGACATCCTGACAGACACAAGAAGGCCCTTTCTACATTTGTTTACTTAACCCCTTCCCAAACAATCCCTGGTTTTTACGGGTCTGGAATAGTAGCCTTTTGAAAACATTGTGGGAAAAGGAGAAAATGCTGGTAACCAGCATTTTCTCCTTTTCCCACAATGTTTTCCACTCTGTCATAGACAGAAATCATCTTTTCAGGAAGAGTTGAATTGTCGTCTGCAATTACTTTCAATTTGGTCTAGTCCAAAAGTTTGTCGTTTGGGAAAGGGTTAAAATTTCAAACAATATGAGACTGAATTTTTTCTAAATAATTTCAACAGAAGGTTAAAATACCATCAAATAACTCTTCAGCAAACAAAAATTTAGACTTGACCAAATTGAAAGCATTTGCTGATGACAAAGAAAATTTGACTCGAATATTGTATTATCTCCCTCTAGATGACTTTCTACAAATACACATCTAATTTGGGCATCCTGGCTCAGAGCCAGACTCCTTTTCTACACGACAACTGTTACTCTGAATGTCAAACTAAAATAAACATTGACTCAATAAAATGCTACCTGATACGATTCAGTCAGCTATGATCAGCAAGTTCAGAGAGCTAAAATAGGCCGGGGCCCATATTCACCAACCATTCTTAAGAACATTCTTTGTCTTATTCTCCAGAATTTTCTACATTTGTGAGTAACACAACTTCTGATTGGCTAAACCGAATGGTTTAGCCAATCACAAGTTGTGTTACTTACAAATGTAGAAAACCTAGGAGAATGAGACTAAGAATATTCTCAAGAATGGTTGGTGAATACGGGCCCTGATTTCTCCTCAAATGTATTGATAAAAGCCATTTTCTCCATTGCTACTTTATAGGGTTTATAACTACAATTCCCCCCCCCCCCCCCAAAAAAAAATATCTGGGAGAGTGATGCATTAGCAGACAGGTTGAATATTCGAAGAATATGATATGCACAGACTAAGTCAAGTTTTGAGACTTTTCTTTGAAGGGCTAGAAAATGTTACTGCAAAAAGTAGAAAAAAGCACAAGACTGGCAAAGGGCTGATCATTCCTACACAAATGTGACCTCATGCACCCCTGCAGAGAAAGCTTTTGGACATTTTGCGAAAAAGAAGTCATTCTATTGAGTCATTTGTGTGTGTGGTTCGTACTTTGTGAGCAAAAAAAAGGTTTGCACAAAGTGTGAAAGGGTTACCTCTTCACTAAATGACAAAACTTTATGCTTGACCAAATTGAAATTATTTTCAGATGACAAAACAGATCTAGTTCAAAAGATGATTTCTGTAAAAAACATTGTGGAAAATGCTAGTTATCAGAATTTTCTTATTTTCCAAATGTATCCAAAGGCAGGGTCCAGAAAACACAGAAACTTTCATAAACCCTTTACCACACAATCTCCACTTTTTATGTCATAGAGAAATAAGCCTTTTGAAATTATAGTGGGTAAAGGAGAAAATGCCCTGAAACAGCATTGGCTCATTTCCTCACATTGCTTTCAACTCTGTCACAGTCAAATCTCACAAATCTAGCCACATTTGAATTGTCCTCTATAAATCTTCGGTTTACTTCAAAAACCTCGTAACTACAGGTTATCTCAAGCTGTAGTTACGAGGTCTTTGGAGTAAACCGACGAAGTGTTTTCAGCTTTGGACGACGCCAAATTTTTAAAGAGAGACACACGTATGAAATTGAAATTACCGTAAGTTGTTCATCTACTTCAATTGAGCAATTTCTCTTTTTTGGTATTTTCAAGCAATTTCTCTTTTTCGGTATTTTCACCACTACTGGTATTATGTTCAGCACTATTAATTCCCTGTTGGTCACTATCTGTTTTATCAAACTTCTCCATTCTTTCACTTATCACTTCTTCCAAGGGCTTGCCCTGCTCAATCTGCATTAAATCTTCTTCTAATTCTTTTCTGTAAACAGCTTTATACAAATCCTCAGCTGTGAATGTGGTTTGATTTACTTCTGCTGTTCGATATGACACATATGGTTGGAGCTGAAAAATGAACAAGAGGGCCATGATGGCCCTATTTATCATGGCCCTATTTATCATGGCCTTGTATCACTCCACTTGCTAGTAAGTCAAAATACTACAAGCCAAACATTGCATTACCTTCTTAATTGGTTTTAAAGTCTCGTCTTAGTAGAGATAGATAAAGATATAAGCAAAATTTGGTACCCTAAGCCTTATGGCTTGGTACAAGTGGATTTTTTAAAAGTTTTCCCTCTATGAGCTTATATTACATTTGTGACCCAAAGGGCTATAACTTGGGAACCCTTATATAGACCCACTGGATAAAACTACATGTATATGCAAAATTTGGTAGCCTTAGGCCTTATGACTAGGTACATCAAGATGTTTAGTCAATTCCCAATATAAGCCCGAGTAAAACTTGTCACCCATGGGGAAACAGAGAACAGGTGTCGATTGAAAATAGTTTAACACTTTACCAAACGACAAAATTATAGACTGGTCCAAATTGAAAAAATTTGCAGATGACAAAATGAATGTGACTGAAAAATTGAAATTTCTTTTGGGAAGGATGGAAAACATTGTGGGAAAAGGAGAAAATGCTGATTACCAGCATTTTCTCCTTTTCCTACAATGTTGTCAAAAGGTTTCTCTCTCAGGGTTGTTAAAAGTCGGGATTGTGTGGTTAACAGTTAAAAAATAAATTGCTACGATGGTCGATTATTTTTATTACTGTCAACGCTTTCTTTGACAACAAAATTATTTTTTCCAGTGTCTGAAATAAGATCTCCGTTCAAATTTCACATGTTTTTGACAAAACTGTAGCACTTTCCTAAGATCAGACTGCATTCTTTGATCTCAGAAAAGTTAGTCAAAAACAATATACATGTACGCTTTCCATTCACAATACTCATTTCATATCAGCCGTATCCTGGGAAATGCAGGTTAAACTTTTTACTTAACAACAAAATTTTGCACTGGTCTAAACTGATAGCACTTAAAGACAAAATAAACATGGTAACCCAAAAATTGAAATTTGTTTCCAGTAGGGTAGAAAACAAGTGTGGGAATAGAAGAAAATGCTGGTAACCAGTATTTTCTCCTTTTCCCGCAATGTTTTCAAAAAGTCTCCATCTCAGGGTCATAAAAACCAGGGATTGTTGGGTAAAGGGTTGATGCATGCGAGTTATGCCCTGTACCATTCAAGTAATTACTTAATTCTTGATTTATAAAATCCATTTTGTCTAACAAACAACTGATTCATGATAAGCTTAACCCATTACCACACAATCCCTACTTTTGATGCCCTTGAGAAAGAAGCCTTTAGAAAACATTGTGGGAAAAGGAGAAAATGCTGGTAACCAGCATTTTCTCCTTTTCCCACAATGTTTTCTACCCTTCACAAAACAAATTTCAAATTTTCAGTCACTTTTATTTTGTCCTCTGCAAATGCTTTCAACTTGGACTAGTCTAAAATATTGTTGTTTGGTAATGGTTTAACCGATCCTTCAGCATGCTGAGAATTTTAGAATAAACAAGAGGGCCATTGGCCCTAGAACTCTCACCTTAGACTATAGCTTATTTTGCCAAGCATTTTGTAAAAGTGCTTTCAAAATCTGACCAGCAGTTTCAGAAAAGAAGAATTTTTAGGAGTTTCTTAATTTCCGTACAGTGCAAGTAGCCCCCATTCACCAGAGCCATGTTTCTTGACCTATCAAAATTTCCCGAAAAAGTTTTGAAAAAGGTCATTCTAGGAATATTTCCATGAAATTATTTTCAAATCTGACAAGCCATTTCAGAGAAGAAAAATTTTCAAGAAATTCTTCATTTCCATATAGTGCAAGTAGCCCCCATGCACCAGAGTAATGTTTCTCGACGAATCAAACTTTCACACACAATTTTTGAAAAGGGTCACCCAAGGAATATCTCTGTGAAAATTTTCCAAAATCTGACTGAAAAAAAGAATTTTTAAGAAGTTCTTCATTGCCCTATAGTGCAAGTAGCCCCCATTCACCAGAGCCATGTTTCTTGACGACTCAAAATTTCACGAACAACTTTTGAAAAGGGTCACCTAAGGAATATCTCTGTGAAATTATTTCAAAATCTGGCCAGCGGTTTCAGAGGAGAAGAATTTTTAAGAATTCCTTCATTTCTGTATAGTGCAAGAAGCCCCCATTCACCAGAGCCATGTTTCTTGACGGATCAAAATTTTGCGAACAGTTTTTGAAAAGGGTCACCCAAGGAACATCTCTGTGAAATTATTTTAAAATCTGGCCAGCGGTTTCAGAGAAGAAGATTTTTAAAAATTTCTTAAAAAATTCCATTTCGTTGCCATGGCAACCAGTTTTTGACTGAATCAAATTCTGTGAAAAAGTTTTAAAGAGGACCTCCCAAGGAACATTCCAGCCAAGTTTGGTCCAAATTGGCCATGCGGTTTAGGAGGAGTTGATGTTTAAAGACTTGTTGACGACGGACACCCAGTGATCCTAAAATCTCCCCTTGAGCTTGTTGTGCTCAGGCGAGCTAAAAAGCAAAACATTTCTACAGCATGCTGTGCGGGCTGACCAGACTTGATTTTTTTTTTTCAGATTTATTGAACTCTATTAATTCTTTACCACACAATGCCAACCTCTGACAACCCTGGAAATGAAGCCTTTAACAGTCACTTTTAAAAACATTGTGGGAAAAGGATAAAATGCTGGTAACCTGCATTTTCTCCTTTTTCCACCATGTTTTCTACCCGATCAGAGAAAATTTGCACCATTTGAGCCATACTGAAATTGTTGTCTGTAAATGCTTTCAATTTGGTCCAGTCTCAAACTTTGTCGTTTGGTAAGGGGTTTACAGATCATGATACATACATTAATATAAAAGAAAGCTTACCTTGAAACCTGTTAAATCTGGAACCACAAAATTTGGTCGCATTTTTGGCACATTGATAAATCTTCCATGTAAATTGATGTATCCGTACATTGGGACATCTAAAGACAAAGACAAGCAGTGTCTGCATTCAGTGATCTATTCAACTTGTACAGTAATATTGTAATACTCGTAGCTCCAGATATGAGGGAGTGATTATACCCCAAATCAATTATTTTTCTTTCAAAACCCTATGTTACGGTTACTTATTAGATCATCTAATGATCATTAAGATGATTCTATTGAGTGCCTACACCATATGGTTTAGTGGAGAATAGTTAATATTTTCAATTTTGAAATTAAAATCACTGCCTTTGTCTGGAGCTCTTCATAATTTACCACTCAATCCCATGTTTAACCCTTTCCCAAACAAGCCCTGGTTTTTATGGGTCAGGA
This sequence comes from Tridacna crocea, assembly GCA_943736015.1. Classification (NCBI taxonomy): domain Eukaryota; kingdom Metazoa; phylum Mollusca; class Bivalvia; order Cardiida; family Cardiidae; genus Tridacna; species Tridacna crocea. The sequence continues at coordinate 42,277,200 of OX031065.1, forward strand.
ATAGAAGCCTTTTGAAAATATTGTGGGAAAAGGAGAAAATGCTGGTAACCAGCATTTTCTCCTTTTCCCACAATGTTTTCTACCCTATCATATAGAAAAATCATCTTATTAGCAACTGTTAATTTGTCATCTGCAAAATGCTTTGAATTTGGTCTGGTCCAAAATTTGCTGTTTGGGAAAGGGTTAACAAACCCGAGTCCGAGGACCTTTGAGAATGTGGTAAGAAGAAAAATGCCGGTGACAGCATATACTCCTTTTCCCCCAACATTTTCTACTTTCCCCAAGACAAATCCCATCATTTGATTAACATTTGAATTTTTCTTTTGAATTTTTTAATGTAGGTTTTGTGTGTAGACAAGTCTACAGATTTGTTGTTTGGTTTTTAACTCTTTACCCGATGACAAAATTTTAGGCTTGATAGCATTTGCGGATGATAAGTTATATTACTATACTGCATAGAAATTTCTCGTGATCTGATTGGTTATTATGCCAGGAATAGATATATCATGTACCCTAGCAAAAACCATGCAAAGCCAGTTTCCATTTTGAGTGCCTTGTAAACAGCACTACACGCACAACAAAACATCAAAAATTGCAGCGTCGATCGATCACCAGACTGCAGGTTTATGCACCAAACTGCATGTTTTAGTGAGGCTAGTTTCCAGTGACTTCAGTTTTCATTGAACTGGGGCATTCAAGAGAATTTCTATTTCGTCAGCACACTCAATTCGTAAGATTATAATACAGGAACATTTTGCTTAACGCTCTTTAAAAGGGTAAAACTTTGCAATATAATAAAATTTGTTGTTTGGTCAGGTGGCAGGTTCGGCTCGGGGCGATATGATTCACCACAGCCTTGAACAAGTTTCCAAGTCCCTTGCCACCTGACTGTACAACTATTAATGTACTCCAAGCATGAAACTTGTCTCCTTATAGCACAGAGACAGTGTGGAAAAACGAGAAACTCCTGATAGCCTGCACATTCTCCTATTCCCACAAATGTCTAAAAAAATCTTCTTCCTCAAAACTGCTGGCTTAACCCTTTACAACACAGTGCAGACTTTTGACGATCCTGGAAAAGAAGTATTTTGAAAACATTGTGGGAAAAGAAGAAAATGCTGGAAACCAGCATTTTCACCTTTTCCTGCATTTTTTTCTATCTATCAATGAAAAATTACACCATTTGAGCCACAATGAAATTGTGTTGTCTGCAAATGATTTCAATTTGGACAAGGCTAAAATTTTGTTATCTGGTAAAGGGTTAAACATGCAGAAGATGGTTAAGGGTGGAAAGCTTGAGATGTATTCATATACTGAACTTTTTACCACATAATCCAGAGTTTTAAAAATCTTAACATAGATGGCTTTTTAAAACATCACAGAAAATGGGAGAAAGTGCTGGTAACCACCCTTGGCAAAATGTGGTGGAGATCCGGTCCGATGAATCACTGAAATACCACCGAAACACCGAAATACCCCTATTTTTTTATTACTGTATTTTTATTACAATTGAAGTTCAACAGATTTGTCTTTTTTTGTAGAATTTGACCCAAATAATGTCAATGGAGATGGAGAGGGCTGTTAGTTTAAATCATAATGACAAAATAACAACGTAAATTATCGAGGTCCGACGTTAACAATGCACTGAGATAGTCATGTAAGTCCACCGAGATACCCGCTCAACGTGTAATATTTGTTAATTTTGGGATTCAACCTCTGCAAGATTTTGCTCTTTTTCACCTAAAACACGATTAATTATAGCAAGGATCACGATATAGAGAAAATTAATGTTGAAGAAAAATGTCATTTTCTGCTTTTTCCACAATGTTTACAGAACTGCAATTATATCTACATTATGTAGATCTAAATCGATATTTGATTAATCGGCAGTAGACATGGAATTTAGACAGATAGGTCTACAAATTAAGTTCCAGGTAACATGTTTACCCGATTCAAAATGGCGGCCAGTAACTGTTGTCTATCTAGATCTGTTAAATTCTAATTTCATTCTCCAAATATTATAAAAGAAAACCATTTTTTCCAAGCATATTTATGGATATAGATCAACCTTGTAAAATAGCTACTGTAGTAGAAACGTAAATTCCCTAAATCGATCTATTTTACTACGTTGTGTGGGTATTTCGGTGGACAACAGGCTCATATTTCGGTGAACATCCATTACAGCGGACGTAAATGATATGTTGTTATTTTGTCATTATGTTTTAAACTAACCACCTTTCATCAATAAACATAAGTTTGTTAGAAACCAAAAAAAAGGACTAAATTTTCGCACTTATGTGGGGAAATATGGGGTATTTCAGTGTTTCGGTGGTATTTCGGTGATTCATCCGACCCGTGGAAATCTACCCTGATCTTTTTGAGAACAAGTGCAAGAGCAGAGACACATCAAATAACAAACATTAGAGCTGTTTTTCAAATCGAAGGTAGCACGAGTCAATTTACAGATGTTTCGGTAACAGACGAGTTCAGTAACATAGACTTATAGAGTAAATAAATTGTATGTTTCGGTAACAAAGCAATCATGTAGTGTTTATGTATCGTGACATTCTTTACATCCAACGCATGACTTTATTTTATTCAAACCTTCGTTTTTAAAACCTTAATTTGTAATTTTCACTTTGTTTTATAAATATTTTTTTAAATGAACCTCGTTCCATGTACAGTATGTATTGACCATGTGGATTGACTATCTATCAAGGGAAAAGGGTGGAAAGTGAAAAAAATAAAGGATTTGAACCTATCTATCAAGGGATAAATGGGTGAAAGGTGCAAAAGTAAAAGGTTGAACAAAACAAAGCCGTACATTAGGTGTAAAGGACATCACAGAACAAAAACACAATATAATTGCTTTGTTACCGAAACATCCAATTGACTTACTCTATAAGTCTATGTTACCGAACTCGTCTGTTACCGAAACATCTGTCACCCCACAAGTCAAGTCTACAATAAGAAAAAACGTTGAAAAAATATCATACTAATCATCATCATAATATGGCTTGCAACATGCGAAAAGGGGTATTCCCCACTATTCAGACATCTGCGTAAAGTATTGTCTCGGATCAGCCTGCGCAGTCCGCCCAGGCTAATCCGAGACAGCACTTTAAGACTACATTTGATTTTGTGCTACAGTAGACATGGGCAAAACATAAAGTTACATAAAAAAGGAAGGTTTCGTATTGGATTAACCTAACCTGGGCGGATGGCGCAGGCTGATCCGAGACGCCATTTTACACGAATGTCTAAATGCCCCTTTTTGCGTGTTGCAAGCCCTATATAGGTCTACCATGTTTAGCTGCTAATTTTGCTCCATAATGTGATCCTCCTTCGACATGACGACCTGTATTCTTTCCGGTAATCTGAAGATTTTTATCGAATGGGATGAGTTTTTTGCCTTTGTTTGATAACCTCTGCATATCGCTTCTTTCACTGTAAGGTTCTTGCAGAGCATTTCTGTATCTAACATATTTCTTCTTTTTCGAATTTAAGCTGCACGTTTTGCTGAAATGCCTGCAACAAAAAACATAACGATTTGTCAAGGAAATCATCATTTTGGTATGTATTGTATACATTTTCAACGTCAAGGGTACATCATTTGGAGTTGTTTGTTTTGTTGGATAGTTTGAATAGCATTTTCTTCAAATGTTCGGATTGCGTTCGAAATTTTTATGGTACTGACATAACAAAAGCCAACGTTACAAATTTAAGATCATAGAGTAGAGCATTCTTTTTTCACCCTGATCCTGACCAACGTTGTAAACCATTTAATTTTGAATCGATTACTGCGTAGTGTTTTACAACAATTATAAATCTACAATACAAACCAAACACAGCAATGAGAAATCAAAGAACAAGAAGTAGTACACGTAATACATGGATCCGTGGTGATAAGATAAACTGACTACCTTAGTTACTGTTGCCAAGGTCTCACAAACAAACGTAATCAATACATATACAGTATAGCAGATAGGCTACTTAAATCGTGCTGTCATGACTGTTTCTCTCAATAAAATTCCGGAAAAAGTATTTTAATCATATATTTCTATCGATGATAAATTCTCAGTAAATCAGATGCTTAACTAATTTAAATACGGAGATGTATTAAAAGGGCGAATTACGAGGGCGACATACAATGTAACAGATTTACATGTTTAAACAAAAATTTGAACATATAAAAAAACATCAACAAATCTCCGTTTTGCCACAGTATAATAGAATTGACGATACTTACTGCTTTCGTTGGGGTAGTAAAGTCATCTCAGCATCTTACCAAATTAAATAACGCTGAATTACAAACCTTTACAAAAGTTTATAGAATGTCTGATTCTGCAGAGAGGTTTATGTTAGTGAGAAATTTTAATATCAGTTTAAGGGGAAAAGGGTTGTCTGATGGATTATAAAATGCGTTAAGTGTGTTGTCAATTAAGAAAATTGTTAATATCATTGACGGTAGTATATGATATACTGATGACAACGGGTGGTCAAGTTGATTAGAGCGGTAATTTGCTTTGCAATCAAACACACTTCCTATCAAATTAACAGTTTACCAACACACCCTTTGTGCTAATGTGCAGATGTGCTTATCCATTTAAGCTCGTTACCAAATGGCAAAGTTTTTAGAGCAATCCAAACTCAAATATTTGCAGACAACAAAATAAATGATTCAGAAATTGAAATTTGTTTTTGAAAGAGCGCAAAACACAGCGAGAAAAGGATAAAATGAATGTTACAAGCATTTTCTCCTTTCTCCACAATGCTTTTAAAAGCTTTTTACGGGTCGTTAAAACTCGTCATGTTGTAAACGGTTAAAACAGATAAGTCAAGAGAAAAATTTCCAAGTTCCACCAGATCAGAAGTTAGACTTTTTTTAGAATTGAAATATACTCCTAGTGAGGAAGAACTACGCGTCCAAGTGCTTATTGTAATCAGCAGGTTCTTTAAATCCAAGACTAATCATCATGTAATTTGCAATCTGATCTATATCTACACATCAGAGATTGTATATATGATCCCAGTACACATTCAGCATATTCTTTAAGATTAATGTCAAATTGAAACATTGCTGACAAGTTACGCGGCCACCTTTTGGATGTGCATAGGTTATTGAACAAGGTTATATATTCAAGTAAAAGTATTTTCTTTTTATTAATACTTCATATAGGTCTATTTTTGCCTTTGTTTTCCAGTTTTCTCTTTCAGAGAGGAAAAATTATATAATACTTTGAATTAATCCATTATCCAGCGCTGATCAGCTCAGTGCATAAGTTTAAATTTTCAGTAATCATCACAATTTAAACTTGTCTATAGCCTCTGCATGATCTCACGTCATCGGTTCACGTTCGCAAAGCACATTATTTAAGCTTTTTTTAAAATTCAAACGTCAAAAACACAAGATAAATAAAGTGAATTGCATTTTTCCAACGTTAACAGTCGTTTATTTGTGAGCCGAAATAGCAGAAACCAATGTAGGACATCGGGTAGAATAAATGTGATGTCCTGATTGGTTAAATATCGATTTCCACGGATCCATGTATCGCCCGTAAGGAGTTAAATGTAGTTTGGTACAGCTTTGCAGACCCATTGCCGTGTGCTTTTGAAACTCAGGAAAAACCTGCATAAGGTTCAAGTTTAAAATTGGTCGAAGTTCAAAGTGTTCTACGACAACAACGGGCATCAAATAGAAGCATCTGTGCGAAAGGGAGATAAAGAGTCGTCTCCAGACACATTTTTTTCCAGAAAGTTGTCAAACCCTTCATTCTCAGGCCCGTGAAAACTCGTGATCATTTGATTATAGACCCTACTGCTCATTCTATGAAAATACTTTAATTTTTGTTTATGTTTAACTGTACCAAGCGATCCCGGGTTTTAACCATAACCATGGGGAGGAAAGCTTTGAATACCTTGCTAGTAAAGGTGAAAATGGCGACAACTAGTGACTGGAAATTTTTATTCAACCTTTTAGTTTTACCAAATAGATGGCTTTATAAAACTTCACGTTTTTACGACACTGACATAGAAGCCTTTTGAAAACATTGTGCGAAAAGGAGAAAATGTTGGTTATTAACATTTTCTTCTTTTCCCACAATGTTTTCAACCCTACTGGAAACAAATTTTCATTTTTGAGTTATTTTTGAGAAATTTTCGGGGTCGATGGCTCGTATCCCCTGCGGCGGCGAATTTCTTTCCGAGGACTGATGATAGTCATTGCGACAGGCTTTATTCCTCTCTCTCATCTTTTTTTTTATAATGGTCATATGGGAAGGCAGCCAGAGGATTAGGACGTTCAGTGTGAAATCTCAAAAATTCACTGACAGGATTAGATCTATAATAAAGAGTTGAAAACAGCTTTATCAACACGATTTGTGACCTATCTCGCTAGCGGGACCTTCTGGTAATTGCGAAAAGTGTCAACCTTGGTCAGACTGCGCGAATTGCGCAGGCTGACCAAGGTTGACACTTTTCGCTTTAATGACATTTTCTGTATGAAAAGTGGTCAGCGTACCTTGTTATACAATCATTTCTTAATTACCAACTTAATTAAACTGACCTGCACTATCGCTGATCTGCTTTCATCTTATTGATGTACTGAATTCCCAGATGGTCCCATTTTGCGTGATGTGTCACATTTAGACAGGTCTTTTTTTCCTGTCAGGTCGAGTTAATTATTGGGTGGTGGACAAATCACGACTCCTTTGTGAGAAAATCATCAAAAAAGTAATCCGAAATATACGATGACATTTCCGTTATTTACCTTTAGTATGACGTTTTGTGGTGTTTAACTCATTACCACACGAGAAAATTTTAGACTGGTCCAAATTGAAAGCATTTGCAGACCAAAAAATAAAGGTGACTGAAAAATTGAAATTTGTCCTGGGAAGGGTAGAAAACACTGTGGGAAAAGTAGAAAATGCTGGTTATCAGCATTTTCTCCTTTTCCCATAGTGCTTTCAAAAGGCTTCTTTCTCCGGGGCCTCAACAGTAGGGATTGTGTGGTAATGGGTTAAAGAGCAATTCAACCACTTTAATCCTTTACCACACAATGCCGACTTCTCCTTTTCTCACAACGTTTACCACCGTATTAAACAAACTTGAATCACATTATACGTCCAAAATCAGTTAAGTTGCGCCATTTACACTGTAATTTCGGCCATAATATTTGGAACACAAAATTTAATTCAACCTCGTTTTTTGTATGCTTTCAACCTTTTGATATACAGATTCGATACTTAAAGTGTTTGCATTGGATTTTTTAAGCATAAAAATCAGACCCTACAGAAGTGGGTAAAAAACAGCCGTGAATTACGTTACAAAACCGCGACTTGATAAAATGAATATCTACTATGAACATGATACGATATATTACTTTTATGTGTAAATCTGAACACTGCATATGTGTCTTTAAAATGAACAAGTGTCAAGTTTTGGTCATATATTGCATAATGAGAAAGCAGTATCTCTTTGATTTGAACATGTGATGAAATATTTGGTTGCAAATCTTAATCGCATCGAATTCTAAGAAATAAGGTAATTGTCGTGGATCTGTGTGAAAAAAATTGACGATCATTTATAGCTTATTAGGAAGCTATGTTATCCTGCATTATATGAATGCTTACTTGGTATGGATGAAAGCAACTATTTTACTGTGGTCGGCTTGTACTATGGAGTGGTAACTTGCAACGTAATTCACATATAGAAGAAAATTAAAATGAACTAATACCTAAGAAATGTACCTCCTTTTATTAAACTAAAAAAATCAAATCCTGTACGAATACTATAGCAAACTGAAAATAAATGGACCTTTCAAACTGTAAGAAATTAATAATAACACTTTTTGAGATTCAACAGCAGCAATTTGCGTCAGTTTTAGATACAACTTTACAAATACTACTAAATGTACTATGTGCAGGGCATAAAAAGCGAATAAAATGCAAAAACCTACTATTTCCTAATAGGCTATAGAATGTTCCAATCATAAATTATAACCAAACATGAGTACAGACTGTTCACTATATGATGAAAATGTTGTTTTGTAATTCAAGTCAAAGCTATAACGTAATTCACTTGTACTTCAGTGACTTATTTATTCGGAAAATAAATCAAATTACTTTTAACCCTTTCCAAAAGAACAAATTTTAGACTCCTCCAAATTGAAAGCATTTGCAGACGATAATTTTAAATTTGATAAAAATGGCAGAATGGTCTATAAAAGGGTTGAAAACACTACGGGAGAAGGAGAAATTGCTCGTTACGAGCAATTTCATCTTTTCCAACAATGTTTTCAAAATACTTGTACTGCAGACACGTAAAAACCAGGGCTTGTTTGGAAAGGGTTAACTCTTTACCAAACAACAAAAATTAAGACCAGTCCAATTTGAAAGACTTTGCAGACGACAAAATGAATCTGACTTATAAAATGAATTCGGTTATGGGAAGAGTAGAAAACAGCGTGGGAAAAGGAGAAAATGCTGGTTACCAGCATTTTCTCCTTTTCCCGGACTGTGTTCAAAAAGCCTCTATGTCAGGGTCGTTAAAAGTCAGGATTGTGTGGTAAACAATTACAGAAACTCAGTGTAACACAAACTGTCTCTCGTCAATTATTGTTTACTTTTTATAGGCCAAACAACTGCTCAATGGTGTTAATTCCTTCCTGTCGGAATTTGAATATGTTTTTCCAATGCGAATTGGTTAGTTTACAGCCATTAATATAGCGTCGGCTGTTATTCAGACTGTGTCTGGCTTACCGTGCCACTTGAAGGATTATTTTTTTGCATCAACCATGGACGATACAAAGTATTCTTGGTCACTAGGGTCATAGTGAAAGAAAGTGAATTACGTTACAGTTTTTGTGAATTACGTTATCATATAATTCATACATCACATTCAAATATATATCTCTTTTAATTTCTTTAATTCATACAAGATAGAAAAATACAAATGTCAATCTTAAAAATCGAACATCACACATGTTATGACTAGGGATACACACTAATTAAATGATATAAACCAATAATCCTTACTGTGCAATAAAGTATTCACATCCACCAAGGTCAAAAAAGATGAACAGCACCAGTAAATGACGTTTACATATGACGTAACTATGAGGTCAGTTTTTACACCGAAATTAACTCTTGTATTAGAACAGTCTGGTGTTTCGTTCAGGTAATCCTACATTCAGTGTATCGTAATTCACTGTAACGTAATTCACCCAAGCGTCTAAAATGCAATTTGAATCCTTATTACTAAACACAGATAAATGATATCTTGACATATCAGAAAGGCAGACATGGTCTACCCATATTGGTGTTTAATTTCCTATCCCAAGTTTAGTATCTTAGAAAACATGTGTAACGTAATTCACTAAACATGTGAAAAATTGAAAATTCTAATTTGAATAAAGTGTGGTTTATTTTTTTTAACGGTAAACCCGAAACATTATTTTAGCTGTTAAATATGATGCTTATAGAAAGAGAAGAAATAAGTTTTGTGCTCTACCTTTCGTATTTCATTTTAATGCAGTAGTGTTACTTTGTATAACGTAATTCACTATGATTTAAGGGACAGTAAACAGACAAAAATATCAAAAGAACTAACAAATTACAAGCTTTATTTCGACTTTGTGCCTCATTGTTTGGCATTTACGAATAAAATGAACTGCACCTTATTCATAATATGTGGTTTATGTTTGTGCAAAATTTTCCGTTTATATAACCTTTTGTTTTGACATGGCTTTTTGTTAGTATATGCATACAATCAGCATCAAATTTTCAAATTCAAAGTGTTCAGATCTTGGATTTGTACATTTATATTTTTGGCAATATCATTTGGACTGTGTGTAACATACAAAAGTAGACTGAAGGGCCTAAATTATCTTTTCATTTGACTGTGACTGGAAATTAAGTCATTGGCGCAACTTAACTGATTTTGGACGTATAGAGCTTCATTGAAGTTGTCGTCTGAAAATACTTTCAATTTGGACAAATCCAAACTTTTGTCGTGTGGTAAAAGCTTAAACGGTCCCGGCAAAAGAGGGTGTCAGAACACATTATGAGAAAAAGGCTGGTTAACCCTTTACCAAACAATCCCTGGTTTTTACGATCCTGAGATAGAGGCCTTTTGAAGATATTGTGGGAAAAGGAGAAAATGCTGGTTACCAGCATTTTCTCCTTTTCCCACAATGTTTTATACCCTGCTGGAAACAAACTTCAATTTTTGAGATGTTTGTTTCGTCGTCTGCAAATGCTTTCAATTTGGACAAGTCTAAAATTTGTCGTTTGGTAAAGAGTTAACAATGCTATCTTACATCCAAACTTAACGTTTTCTTACAACCTCCAATCGGTTGAGTTACATCCAAATTACCTGCAATTTCGAAATGAGTTACATTCAAATTACGTGCAATTTCGAAATAGCCATTGCTTAGTTATATTTGTGTATATCTTTTTCCACATGTCCAGTCATATTGCTGCATAGAGTGTACCCATACATATTTGGGGAAGAAGTCCCTGATTAATTGTCTGCTTCCACACAATACCATCGTTGGGAGTATGATCAGTGATAAAAGAGGGATGAATCCTGTTCGGGATGACTGAACCAATGGGCTCGGCTATGAAGAAAGAAAAGAAAGAAAGAAAGAAACAAACAAAAATCGCAGCTAGAGATCCTAACCAGAGACATCACTGGTTTCAGGTCGTGCATTAAAGATTGAGCCAACGAGCTCGCCTAGAAAGAAAGAAAGCAAGAAGGACAGAAGGAAAGAAAGAAAGAAAGAAAGAAAGAAAGACAGAAAGGAAGAAAGAAAGAAAAGATCACTGCGGAACATTATTTCAATATTATTGGATGCGATGGCACCATACTAAATGCACAATAGAGAGTGCCAAACAGAAACCAGATAATTGAAACACCAGTGATTAAACCCTTGTACTTCTCAATAAACTGAAATGGAAATAATCTCAGTCCATACTGAAGCGCAAAATGCATGTATTGTAATCTTAAGGCCTTTTTCCTTTCTCGGAGTCTCAGGCAGAAAAGCGGGCAGTGTAGATCCAAGATCAGACTGCACGTCTTGTGCAGTCTGATCTTGATCTACGCTGTTCGCACAGGCAACTAAATCCGTGTTCAGCGTTTCTATGGATTAGTATATAAATAAAGGTACTTTCTTGGCGTCATTAGACAAAACCACACCATTCTGAATACAGAGGCTGAGCTGACATAAGGTAATCATTTTGCTTATTATGTTATGTTATGCTTATTTTAGTTTTAATAAGTTACAATCCGGTGCTTGAGAATGAACCCTTTACCCCTTAAAGTATTTCTATGGTATCTCTAATTGACACTAAATAACAGCAAGGATGAAGCTGTTTCTTACGTGTATATGACACCTTTTGATAGTATAGAAAGCATTGCGGCAAAAGGTAAAATTGCTCGTCACGAGCAATTTCACCTTTTGCCACAATGTTTTCCAAAGGCTCCTACAGGCAATGTGTTAAATGAGTATCTATGGAGTAAAGGGTTAAAATAGAAGCATTGTTAGAACCATTTTTTTTTTCTTAATAAAATGAATATTTGTGACAAAAATTTCAACTTCGCTATACATGTATTTCTTTAGTATTCACCTACGCACTTTAAAATGGACACAAATGGATGATCTTTTACCATAAACTCTACAGAAAAATCACGAAAGATGGAAAAAAAATCGCATTTGAAAACTTTTTAATTAAAGGCCCTTTCATGTGGATATTTGTAATAAAATCAAACAAAAGTGGGGATATTTGTAACAAAATGTCCAACTTGGCTATGTTGTTTCAGTATTTACCCAGATAAAATTTTCAAATGCGATCTTTGCAATTTTTCAAGATGTTTCTGTAAAGTTTTGGATCATAATGGACACATATGGACAATTTTTATCCAAAACTTTACAGAAACATAATGAAAGATAGAAAAATCCATCGAATAGCCTTTCGAAATAAAATTTTCAAATGCGATCTTTGCAATTTTTCACGATGTTTCTGTAAAGTTTTGGATAAAAATCATCCATATTATGTCCATTTTTAAGTACTCGGGTGAATACTAAAGAATATAAGAAAGTTGAACATTTTGTTACAAATATTCGTTTTTATGCAAAAATAGTTGTAACAAAGCCTCTTTGCTAAATAGGAATACCAGATAAGACTTAAAGGTGGCCCTTCAGATTTTGGGACAAAAAATTACAAAAATACAAAAAATAATCTTTATACTCTCAAAGCCTCATAATTTTCATTCATAAGACCCCAGTGGTCGAAAACCATCCGACAACAGGAGAAATTAAAGATTTACTACAGCCATGGTCGACGGGAAACAGGTTCTATTTTTACACGAGCAACTTGATCATTCACATGTTTACTTGTCCAAGAACGAGAGAGTGCTTTGAATATTTTTGATGAATAAATATACAAGTATTATGTAATTTTGAGAGCGAAAGAACAGTGACAGAAAATGAGAATGAGAGAGAAAGAGAGAATTGTATCACGTGGGACATTTTGAAATTAATTTGGTTGTAACTGACTATGTACAACATGTATAAGTCAATAAAGATATTCATTCATTCATTCATATTAGAAATACACAGACGAAGTTTCAAACAAAGCGTCCGTAGAAATAGCTTAAGGGGCTAAGTAGCCATCCCATTTTTTTTTTTTTTGTAATGGTATGATTCTTAATTATTGATGATTTGTGTTGTTTTTTCAAATAAATTTCAGTGATATACATATCTTTTAATTTGGTGTGATGTGAAAAACCTAAATACCCATTTTTAAGGTTCGATACACGAATTCTGTTATGTGAAATCATTGTGGCTGAAGAAAATTGTTTATTTCATGATTTTCCTTGTTTTGCCACAAATGATTTTGAAAATCATTTGCGTGTGGACGATGAAAAAGTGATCTATAAAATTGTAGTATGATATAGATGTTAGATAAACCGTGATATGTTTAAAGGGGGCTGAACTCATTTACAAACAAAAATTCAGCCTGCGCAGGCTTTTATGGGTCGCAACACTTTGCTGTTTGTAAATAAGGGACCATTTCGATATTCACATGGTTATGTGATTTGTCCGACAAAATGGATTTTATGGATCCATGTTTATGTTATATTAATATGTGATGATTTACCTATCTATGTGATAATAATACATAGTGGACTGTTCAGTAGAATGTTTTACTTATATAGCCCTTTACCGTACAATCCTGACTTTGGAAACGTTGTGGAAAAAGGAGAACAACCAGCATTTTCTCTTTTCCCAATTATGTTTTCTATCCTTTGATTTTTTTTTATTTGTACGTATGTTCATGTTTTCAATTTAGACCATGCTGAAATTTGATCGTTGATAAGGAAATAAACTCCTTCTCAAAATAGTTATTTAGATATAAGTAACTAGTATAGGGTTTGAGGTACGTAGACAACGCAGAACCGCACTTAACCCTTTCCCAAACGACAAACTTTTGGACAAGACCAAATTGAAAGTATTTGCAGACGACAATTCAACTCTTCCTGAAAAGATGATTTCTGTCTATGATAGAGTAGAAAACATTGTGGGAAAAGGAGAAAATGCTGGTTACCAGCATTTTCTCCTTTTCCCACAATGTTTTCAAAAGGCTACTATTCTAGACCCGTAAAAACCAGGGATTGTTTGGGAAAGGGTTAATAGATGCGGAAGCTATTATATTTAAGACATTTATTTTGTGTAAATTTCCATCTGTGAATTTTTATGTAAATCACACGAATGGATGAATGAATGAATGAATGAATGAATGAATGAATGGATGAAGATAGATAGATAGATAGATAGATAGATACATGTAGATAGATTTTATTTAGGTAAAAGATAACTGACAATACATGGTAAAACGTAAGAAACACAAAACGTGAAACAGTAATATATAATTATCGCAGTGTTTTATTTTTCAACCATGTTTGCCGCATCCAAATCTGGAATAACGCAAAAAAGAGATATGTTATCTCTTATTTCCATTGCGGTAAGGGTTAGCGTTTAGGGAGATAGAATGTTGATCTGGCTCAACGGACTTTGATACTCGTGTGTAGGCCTATACGTGTTTATTTGTAAATGCATGTACATGCACACGTATATAACCGAACCAATAACGGTAAGACACAATCATAGCTATTTTTCAGCGGAATTTAACATAATTTCAATTGGAGCTATGTACAAAAGCAGTTGTCTTTCAAGAAACAACCCAAGAAAAAAGTATTAAAACTAGGTTCTAAATTACCAAATTGATATTTAAAAGCTGGGTATGAAACGGCCAAAGTGGGTACGAAATGATCGAAGTGAGTACAAAATGACCAAAATATAAAAAAAAACCAGGTGGATACGAAAAGAACAAAAACTGGATACTAAATGGCATAAGTACGAAATGACCCTAGTTACGAAATGGCTAGAGGCAGAGTAAACAATATGGCTTCCTCCATAGGTACTTTTCAAAAGCGAATAAAAAGATAGTGCCACCGCCACAACTAGACAGCGTGGAAATAGTAGATAATGCTGATAAAGCTACTTTCTTCTTATCTACAGAGTTGCTAAAAGTAGGGATTATGGGGTAAAGGGTTAACCCTTTCGCTGCTAAGCGCGACCAACTGACCTTCTGCGGATAGTGTGGATCAAGATCAGACTGCACGTTCCGTGCAGTCTGATCTTGATCCACACTGTCCGATAAGGAGATGCTCTTTCCAAAGAACATAACTTTGAAAATAGCAATATTTGGGTTTTTACCATCGAATTGCTTTGTCTGCGCATGTCATATTCTTCAAAGATTCGGCCTGTCTTATATGACGCATCACTAGCCCCGAAAGCGGGCAGACCGTAATATTACGCTCTATAAAGTAACAATGTAGAAAATAGCTTTAATCAATACGTTTGAGGAGAAATGAGACCTGCTTTAGCTCCAGATTTCTCTAAACTGCTGATCATAGCTCAGTGAAATGCACGAGTAAACGTTTATTTAAGTCAGAAATTCAAAGTAACAGTTGTCACGCGTTGGAAAATGGTTCGGCTCTGTACCCAGGATGTCCAAATTAGATAGATGAGTATTTATAGAATGCCATCTAGCGCAAGCATGATAATGCATCGAATTGAAAATTTCATTTTAGTTATGCAGCAGGATACGGGTTAAACCTTTCACTTAGATTCAACGTTTGTCTAGCTTTTCATTACATGCAGGCAATTAACAAGTAAAAGTTAATAATAATTAAAAAAAAAAAAAAAAAAAAGCGCGACTTAGCCATTATTTGCTGTGATATTTTGTAAGCATATTGCTAATTTCACACCAGTTCTATTGATACAAGACTATACTGCTAAGCATAGCTGTGTGATTGATACGACACAATGATGTTTATCATTAGCAGACCTATTGATACAATACAATAAATGGATAGTTCAACATAGGATGCGATAGTCTGGCCTAGCAATGTCTCATTAGCTGACATACATCTCCATAGCAACCAAATAATAGTTATAAACTAATAAACTACATGTAACTTAAAGAACTTGGACCAGACAATATTTGACCCGTCACATGTAAAAGGACAATTAATCTAGGAATTTCATTCATCAATTAGATGAAAACAGATCAAAGATAGTGCTTGTCAATTTAAGTTGATTGTTCAAAAATGATTCTATAACATGGTAGAACGACCATATCTCAAACAGAAAATATCATAAAAGCTAAACGTGTCGACCCTGGTCAGCCTACGCAATCCGCTCAGTCTGACCAGGGTTGACACTTTTCGCAAGTCTCCAGAGGGTCCCTTTTTGCGTGATGGTTCACATATATAAATACAGCGGGAAAAGAAAGCTGGCATTTGAATATCCTATCATGCAGCAGTTGAATAAAGATGCCAATATGAGTTTACCATAGGGTTAAATGCAGATTTTTGTGTTTTCATCGATATATAAAATGGAATTGCCTTATTACATGGAAATTAACGCCCGAAGGGCGTTAAATATGTTAAACCATGTAATAAGGCAATTGCATTTTATATCTCGACAAAAACACAAAAATCTGCACTCAACCGTTATAAAATTGCACTCGCTGTTCACTTAAATCACTTTTCGAAAATGATAGAGAGAAAAAAATCACGGACAAATACGACAGTAAATACGAGTTAATTTCCTTCGCGGATACTTGGTAGAACGGGCATGAATACACAATCTATTTTTAGCTTTTAAACATTTTTTCAGTCGAAGGCGGCCATTTTGCTTATTTGCAATTGCCCTATTACATGGCTTAACATAACGCCCTTCGGGCGTTATTTGCCATGTAATAAGGCAATAATTATTGCATTTTATATCTCAATGAAAACACAAAAATCTGCACTCAACCCTATATTAAGTACAAATTTGTGGCCCTCGGCGTGCGGGGCAGTTTTGACCCCAGGGCTATATTTGAACAAAATTGGTAGAGGTCCACCAGGAAATGCTACATACCAAATATCAAAGCTCTACGCCTTCAAGTTTTAGAGGAGAAGATTTTTAAAGTTTTCCTTCTTTGTTCCAATGCCCAAACTTGTGACCCCGGGATGGGGCCAGCTTTGATCCCAGGGGCAAAATTTGAACAAACGTGGTAGAGGTTCACTAGGAAATGCTACATACCAAATATCAAAGCTCTACGGCTTCAAGTTTTAGAGGAGAAGATTTTTAAAGTTTTCCTTCTTTGTTCCAATGCCCAAACTTGTGTCCCCGGGATGGGGCCAGCTTTGATCCCAGGGGCATAATTTGAACAAACTTGGTAGAGGTTCACTAGGAGATGCCAGATACCAAATATCCAAGCTCTACGCCTTCTAGTTTCAGAGAAGAAGATTTTTAAAGATTTTGTATATTTTCCTTTTTGTTCCAATGCCCAAACTTGTGACCCCGGGATGGGGCCAGCTTTGACCCCAGGGGCATAATTTGAACAAACTTGGTAGAGGTTCACTAGGAGATGCCAGATACCAAATATCCAAGCTCTACGCCTTCTAGTTTCAGAGAAGAAGATTTTTAAAGATTTTGTATTTTTTCCTTTTTGTTGCCATGGCAACCAGAGTTATGGATGGAATTCGATTCTTTGAACAATTTTGGTAGAGCTGTACATAAGGAACATCCCTGCCAAGTTCCATTAAGATTGGCCCAGTGGTTTACGAACGACGGACATAGGGCGATCATAATAGCTCACCTTTAGCACTTTGTGTTAAGGTGAGCCAAAAACAAAAAGAACCAATAATGGTAAGACACAATCATAGCTATTCTTCGGCGTAAATGAACATAAGTTCAATTGGAACTATGTACAAAAGCAGTTGTCATTCGAGAAACAACACAAGAAAATAGATCAAAACTAGGTACCAAATTGATATTAAAAACTGGGTTTTAAATGATCAAAATGGGTGCGAAATGATCGAAGTGCGTTACGAAATGACCAGGATTAAAAAACCAGATACGCAATGACCAAAATTGAACTAAATGGCCAGGTACGAAATGACCTAGTTACGAAATAACTTGAAGTCGAGTAAACAATATGGCTACCTCCATAGGTACTTTTCCCACAATGTTTTCTACCCTATTGGAAACAACTTTCTATTTTTGAGTTACGGGTACGGAAATGTAGAAATTCTTAAAATTCTTTTTCTCTGAAACCGCTGGTCAGATTTTGAAATGATTTCACAGAGATGCCCTTTAGGTGTTCCTTTTAAAAAACTATTCGTGAAATATTGAACCATCAAGAAACATGGCTCTGGTGAATGGGAGCTACTTGCACTATATGGAAATGTAGAAATTCTTTAAAAATCTCCTCCTCAGAAACCGCTGGTCAGATTTTGAAATAATTTCACAGAGATATTCCTTGGATGACACTTTTCAAAAAGCATTCGTGAAATTTTGATCTGTTTTGAAATGTTGCTTTGGTGACCCTTCTCAAAATTTGTTCGCCAAATTTTGATCTGTCAGAAACATGGCTCTGGTGAATGGGGGCTACATGTACTATATGGTCGTGCAGAAATTCTTCAGAATTCTTCTTCTCTATAATGACTGATTACATTTTCCAATAATTTCATAGAAATGTTTCTTTGGTGACGCTTTTCTAAAACTGTGTGCAAAATGCTGATTTGACAAGAAACATGGCTCTGGTGAATGGGGCCTATTTGCACTATTTGGCCATGAAGAAATTCTTAAAAATTCTTCAAGGCTTAGAAACGGTTGATCTACATTCTATAGTATTAACCCTTATCAAACAACCCCTGGTTTTAACAACCCTGTGAAAGAAGCCTTTTGAAAACATTGTGAGAAAAGGAGAAAATGCTGGTTACCAGCAATTTCTCCTTTTTACACAATGTTTTCTACCCCTCCCCCCGGAAACAAATTTCAAATTTTGAATCATGTTTATTTTGTTCTCTGCAATTGTTTTCAATGTGGACCAGTGTAAAATTTTGTCGTTTTGGTAAAGAGTTGAACAGCTAACGAATACTGAAGAAAAACCGATTGTGGAAGTGGTGGTATAACATAAAACAACACAATAGGGAGTATGTTATATTTAACAACGCAATAGGGAGCATGTTATATTTAACAACGCAACAGAGAGCATGTCATATTTAACAACGCAACAGAGAGCATGTCATATTTAACAACGCAACAGAGAGCATGCCATATTCAACAACGCAACAGAGAGCATGCCATATTCAACAACGCAACAGAGAGCATGCCATATTTAACAACGCAACAGAGAGTATATTATATATTTAACAACGCAATAGAGAGTAGGTTCTTTTAAGTCTGTCGATTTATCTTCACCCTTATCCTTCTATAGAACTTAAATTATCTTTTCTTAATTCGATACTGATAATCTAAATATTGCTGCTTCAAAGAAATGGTTCGGGGAATGATATCTCCTTATCGGACAGTGTAGATCAAAGATCAGACTGCACGTTCTGTGCAGTCTGATTTTTGATCTACACTGTCCGCAAAAGATCAGCGAGTTGCACATAGCAGCCAAAATATTAACCGATAATATAAAGTACTTAGAACTCCTTTTTCAAGTGTCTCCTTTTCAGGAAACATGTATATAATGATATACATGTTTCCTGAACTTTTTGTGGAGTGGACTTCAGGGGTGTTTCCAAGGTATTTTACTTCCTAATATGCAAATATGAATTGAACTTTCTATCCGATCGTAACTTATGTAATCTCGCAGTCGCCAGAGGTAAAAATATTTGACATTAAAACAAAACTACGGAATCCTGTTTCCGCCATCCACTTTTCGACCTACGAGGAACTGGAAAAGTAGAAATTAGGCACACTAACTTCCACTTTTCTAGCAAATAAGTTACTCCGAAAAGTAGAAAATTTGAAGTTTTTGACCTGACAATTGTCAAAAAACTTTCGACTTTACCTTTGTCTAGTAAAGTAGAAATTAGGAAGTACTAACTTCAACTTTTCGCGTTAAACTGCCAGGTCGAAAAGTAGAAAAGTAGCTTTTATAAATACGTTTGAGGATAAATCATGCCTGTTTTAGCCCCAGATTTCTCTAAACTGCTGATCATAGCTGAGTAGATCGCACCGGGTAAAGCTTTATTGAGTACACGTTTTTCTTAGTTTGAAATTCAAAGTAACGCGTAGAAAAGTGGTCTGGTTCTGTACCCAGATAGCTCAAATTAGATAGATTTGTATTGTAGAACACCATCTAGCGGGAGATAATGCAGTAACCATGGTTTGACAGCATTATCTCCCGCTAGATGGCATTCTACTAATACACATCTGTCTAATTTGGGCATTCTGGGTACAAAAACCGGACTACTTTCCTGCGCGACAACCGTTACTTTGAATTCCAATATAAAATTAACGTTTCCTCACTAAAACGCTACCTGGTGTGCTAGGACCAGTCAATATCATGATTCAATCTGTTGTAAGACAATCGCACACATTTTACAAGTAATGTTAAATGTATATGATATTTGGTCACATGATATTAGCAACACCATGGTATGATAACTTTCATAATTAGATTACAACTCCTGGTAATATAATGGCTTCGATATGGTTTGGTTTCGATGAGTAAAACTCTATCGGATTATTTTCACACATATCAAGGAAAAGGGTGGTTGCGTTTCTGATAGAAATATGATGAAATCGACAAAAAATAATTAGACGGTGGCTTTACGGTGGCAGTAGCGCTTGACCATTTTTATGTTATTTCCTCCTTTTCCCACAATGCTTTTCTGAAATTCCCTAAACAAATTTCATTTTTAGCGTCATTTTGATCTTGTCGTCCGCTCAGACTTTCAATTTGTAACAGATAAACATTTTGTCGTCTCATAAAGTTTACTATTGGTGAAAACAGGAGCTTTTATGGGCTGTATATATTCCAGATCTGGGGCTTCATTTTTACCAACAATTCTTAAGAACGTTTTTAATCTTATTCTTCACAGAATTTTCTGAATTTCAAAGTAACAGAAGTTTTACCGGCTAACCTATTTGAACAATGCTCGGTGAAAGGGGCTTAATGCATCTGCAAAAAGTATCGGCCAAGGTCAGGCTGCGCGGACTGCGCAGGCTGACCTTGGCCGATACTTTTTGCTACAAGTCAATTTTCTGCAATGTTGAAGTACCAATCTACCACATGATTCAGAGAGTTGTTTGACAAAATGGATTTTATTGAACTAATATCATTTAACCCATTATCACACAATCCCTACTTTTGACGCCCCGGCTGAGAAAGAAGCCTTTTGAAAACACTGTAGGAAAAGGAGAAAATGCTGGTTACCAGCATTTTCTCCTTTTCCCACAGTGTTTTCTACCCTTCCCAGAACAAATTTCAATTTTTCAGTCACCTATATTAACCTTCATTTTGTTAAACCAATCAGAAGTTGTTTAACTTTAAATGTAGGGAATCTTAGAGAACAAGACTTTGAGTTTTCGTAAGAATGATTAGTGAATACAGATCCTGACTGCACAGAACGGGCTTTCTGATCTTGGCTCTCAACTTTCCGTTTGTTTAGATAATCTAGAGATGAAAAAAAGCTGTCGGGGTTTCGGTGGATTGTATTTTTAATAGTCGAAAGAGACGGAATTTATAAAATTGGCTCTGAAACATATATTTACATTATTTCTAAACGTATATGACATTATTTCTGACTTTACATAATTGACAGTGTTTATATCATTTCTGACTGTTTATGACATCATATCTGGACGTTTATGACATTATTTCTGAATGTTTATGACATCATTTCTGGACGTTTATGACATTATTTCTGAGTTTGTATAATTTCCTGAGAGTTTATATTTACATTATTTCTGGACGTTTATGACATTATTTCTGACTTTACATAATTGGCACAGATTGTCATCCTCGGATACCCCGGGGTCTCCCTATTTGCAACGCTACATCGATGTAGCGAAGGAAATAGGGAGACCCCGGGGTATCCAAGGATGCAGATGGTGTTTTATAGTTACATTATTTCTGACCGTTTATGACATCATATCTGGACGTTTATGACAATATTTCTGACAGAGTTTATATTTACATTATTTCTGGACCTTTATGACATTATTTCTGACTTTTACATAATTGGCACTGACAGTGTTTATATTTACATTATTTCTGAACGTTTATGACATAATTTCTGGATGTTTATGACAATATTTCTGAGTTTGTATAATTCCTCTGAAAGAGTTTATATTTACATTATTTCTGGACGTACATGTATATGACATTATTTCTGACTTTACATAATTGGCACTGACAGTGTTTATAGTTACATTATTTCTGAATGTTTATGACATAATTTCTGGACGTTTATGACATTATTTCTGAGTTTGTATAATTTCCTGAAAGAGTTTATATTTACATTATTTCTGGACGTTTATGACATTATTTCTGAGCGTTTATGACATCATTTCTGGACGTTTATGACAATATTTCTGAAAGAGTTTTTATTTACATTATTTCTGCACCTTTATGACATTATTTCTGACTTTACATAATTGGCACTGACAGTGTTTATATTTACATTATTTCTGAACGTTTATGAAGTCATTTCTGGACGTTTATGACACTATTTCTGAGTTTATAAAATTTCTCTGAAAGAGTTTATATTTACATTAGTTCTAGACGTTTATGACGTCATTTCTGAACGTTAAAGACATTACTTCTGACCTTATATACGAGTGGCACTGAAAGAGTTTATTTATAAGAGTTTATATTTCTGAACGTTTTATGTTTTTTTCTCGAGTTTACATAATTTCTCTGAAAGAGTTTATATTTGCATTATTTCAGAATCTTTAGTACATTATTTCTTAGTTTAAATGATTGGTGCTGAAAGTGTCTTTATTTACAACACATTATTTCATTATTTCTGAACGTTTTTTACATGATGTTTGAGATCATATTTATATTGTTTCTGAGCAGATTTGTAAGACTAGTAGTACAGAGAATTTCGCAAAACCTACTTTTGCAGGCTGGGGATTGGGTTGATGGCAATGGCATGCAGTCACTTCGTACCATAACCACTTCATACCATGGATTAATCATTTTGCAAATGAATTTTATTTGTAGAATGCTATCTAGCGGGAAATTATGATGATGACCAAGTTTGGGGTTTCCATTTTTTTTGTCTAAAAACAACTGTTCGAATCCAATAGATCGAGTAGATCTTAAACATCTGTTTCAAAATGTGACTAGTTGAGCAAACGTTAAGAAGAGGAATTTGCATTTTCCATTTAGTAACGACATACACTGAAACGAACTTCTAAACGGCCACTATTAAGCTGTAATTTCCCATAGACCTTTTCTCGCGTCCTCTGCCTATAACAGGGACAGCTTATTTGGTTTCAAATGAGAATAATTGACCGGTCTGACAACCATCTTCGCAAGCCAAGTTTACGATCACTACGTGAATCTTACCTTGGCCGATTGAGCCCGATTTCGAGATTCCTGTGATGCGCCCTCTATTGGATGCTGGTTATTATTCCCCTTTACATCATGTTTTTAAAAGCAAATTAAATATCGTTTTACAAACCGCTTACGAATACACATGAAGCGATAAGCAGACATCCACTTGGGTTTTCATGTCTTACCTTTTATTCGAAAGGTAGAGACCGTGTTCTATTTTTATCAAAGATGAAATGCTACGAGCGATTTCATTCGTTGCAGCTAGAGCAGGCTGCATCCAATGAAAAGGCGTATCAGGGGGGGGGGGGGGGTTGTAAAAATCAAGCTCAATCCGCCAAGGTAAGATTCGCGTAGTTATCGTAAACTTGGCTGGCGAAGATGTCTGACAACATGCCTGAGCCAAATTCTGAAGAGAATTCATTAGATTTTTATCGCGGAAGAAATTATTTGCCCTTCAATTACTTAACATTGCCACCTGAAATATCAAAATATCAAGTGTTTGAAAACTTCATGATTTTTTTTTTTCAGATTACATTTTTTCACAGAAAATAATTGTTTAAGTTGTTTTGGCAGGTAGACATCACGCATTCGCACACGTCAAGACATATTTTTTTCAATCAGATCACGAGAAATTTCTTTGCAATATAATAAAATTATTTGTGCCACGCCGAACTTGCCGTCTGAAAATGCTTGGTTTGAACAAGTCAAGATAAAGTTATGATGTTGGTTATTGATATCCATTCTATCTTTATCTCTAGTCCAGAAAAAGTCAAAATACTGTTATGTTAAACCCTTTCCCAAACAATCCCTGGTTTTTACGGGTCAGGAATAGAAGCCTTTTGAAAACATTATGGGAAAAAGAGAAAACGCTGGTAACCAGCATTTTCTCCTTTTCCCAGAATGTTTTCTACCCTATCATATAGAAAAACCATCTTTTTAGCAACTGTTAATTTATCATCTGCAAAATGCTTTCAATTTGGTCTGGTCCAAAATCTGCCGTTTGGGAAGGGGTTAAACTTATTTTCTCTATTAAAATATCTTCTTATAGGACATTGGCGATCCAAGATCAGGCTGCAAGTTCTGTCCATAAAAGGTCAGTGAGTCGCTCTTAGCGGCCTATGCGTTAAGTAGCTTCAAAATGTTAATTTTACTGTATGATCACGCTGGGAGACTACAAACAGGGTTGATAGATGAGACGCAATTCTTTAGAGATATTCATTAAAAGCTATGTCATAGTGTCTCAGTAAATCTTCGTCAGGAAGATCTAACGAATCTGAAGAAAAGCTTGCCGTCTAATCAGTCCAAATATATATCCCCACTGTCATGCCCTAATGGCTTAGATCTTAGAACATAAAAGGCTGTATCGCTCTTTAAGGTCGATATATCAATCAACAGGACATTTACATAACTTTACAATGACCGATTTAGTTATGTCGTAAATCAAAATTTCTTTAAAAAATACAAAAAACCCTAGATATATTTATTTTTTTTATGCACAGTGGAATTGTGGAATTAGTAATTATTGCACTGTTACATTCAATAAAAAGTAGAACTTTTTAGGAGATTGGATAACAAAGGGTGTTTTTGCAATGGGTAACTCCATTTTTTTTTTAATTACATCGGATATGACGTCATCATGTTGATTTAAATACGAATTCTCTTTAACGGCGGGTGTCCAGTTCGGTTCGATGCCGGTCTTTAACGTTCATTGCTATTTACTTGTAATGTAATACTACTTAAAGTTTCTGTTTATTTTTCAAAGTTTCTGTTTGTTTATCTTTTAATTGAACAAAAAAAAAAAAGAAAAAAAAAGGGGGCATGAATATATTCAACAAATGATCTGGTATATGAAAACTTTCCAGAGTTCAATTTTAGATGGTTTTCCAAGCTTTTTCACTTTTTTAAGAGACTGGACGTACTCGTAACTAACAGACTCCTACACCCGCGAAACACACTGACGGAAAAGGTTGCTTTGGGATAAGTAAAATTGGCCTGATTTGTATAGGTTACTAAATTTATTTACACGTAAGCAAACATCTTATGCCCTTTCAAAATAAAGTACGTGCCCGGTACGGAAAACATATTCTTGCAAGTATCCGCTAACTTATCTTAATTTCATTCACTGTCTTGTTTGAAATTTAGAATGCAGCACGACTTCTAATTGGCTATACCGTTTGGTTTAGCCAATCAGAAGTTGTGTATCACTCAAATTAACCTAATAATGGTGTTAAGGATGGTTGGTGAATTTGTGCTGTTCCATATGTACTTAAGATAGCGTCACTATTCTAGTTCGACAATTTGTAAGAGGTATGTAATTGATCTAAATATAAAGTTGAACAAAATTATAGTCTCAGGTTTTCATTCCCCACTCACGGCACTTTTTATTAGTGATTATTTCCCTGCTGAAGGAATACAGTGAAATCCTCATGAACCTTCTGGAGTCCTGCGTGACTTACCACTGATGGTGGAGGATTCGAATTTAAGGTGTCAGGTTCGATCATCACTCGAAGAGCTGGCTTTCAGGGTGGGGATGTTTTTGACCAATATACCTGAGATCTCTAGCCTAGCCAAGTTTTGATAAAACCAAGGACGTAGTTTTCATTAGTAAGCTGTTGCTGTGACATGACTGACATCATCTTGAAAGCGCCGCGTTACACTATATTAAAGGTAGGTATTAAGAATTTTTACATCTCATCAAATTAGAAAATATATATATATCACTGAAATTTATATGAAAAAAACAATACAAATCATCAATAATTAAGAATCATAAAATTACAAAAAAATGTTTTTTTATGGTATTCCCTTAAAAGGCTACGTAGCTTCTTTAAGGTATTTTTAGATTTCGAGCCAAAAATAAAGAAAAGCGTTGTAGGAATGTAAAGTGACTAACTCGTCACTTATGACGCTTAAATTCCAAAACATAACAAATAGGTAATTATTTTTCATAATTTCTTCTTCGGACGCTATGTTTGAAGCGCCATTTGTGTGTTTCCGGTATGTAAATGAGCAAGTTCCTCATCTAAAAATAGACCGTGGTTCCCGTCAGTGTCAACCTAGGCCGTAGTAAATCTCTTATTTCTCCTGTTGTCGGATGTTTTTTGACTACTGGGGTTTAATGAATGAAAATTAAAAGGCCTTGGGAGTATAAGGATGACTTTTTTGTACTTTTGTAAAAATTTTGTTCCAAAATCTGAAGGGCCACCTTTAATGTCATGTACCAATCAGTGATTTTTCTTCCATATAACAACCTTTTTTTCGATCTCGAACCATTCATGCAAGGCGTAGAAGCTGGATCAGATTGTATTATACAAATCGTTATACAACATCACATTTCAAATTAATTTGACAGCTTTTTGTGTGAAATATCTATAATGATCACGTAATGTCCTTTCGTTGACGTTTCAGCAAGAATTTATATTCTTCATAAATAATGAATAGACATATCGGCGGTGTACTTCCAAAACCTCGTAACTACAGCTTGTTACAAGCTGTAGTTACGAGGTTTTGGAAGTACACCGACGATATACACTTTTCGTGTCGGACTCTATTTTGTTAATCTCTTTACTAAACGACGAAACTTTGGGCCTCTTCAAATGCCGGGTACCAGCATTTTCTCCTTTCCCTACCATGCTCTTGAAAGCTTTCTTTCTAAGGATCGTTGGAATGCGAGATAGTGTGGTAGTACAGTGTTAAGAATATTTCATAGCTCTGTCTGCCGACATGATGTTCCTTCAGTAACGTACAGTACTTAAAAACACGGAGCCTCTGATGTTCCGATTCAAATCTTCGGCTCGGCCAATTTCTCTCCGACGACTGACGATAGTCCATGCAATTAATTTTGATCATCATTCATTGCTGGTTGTACGGGAAGACAGCAAGCGGCTAGGGAAATTATAAATAATGATATAGTATGGACAGGTAAACCGACCAGCACGATATAGCTTTTTGGTTGGATCATTGGGGCGCTTATTGGTCAGAGGCTTTGGTTTCGATCATGTTTGGCGCCGCCGGGCCCAATTTTTTGATAAGGTAGAGACGTACAAAATTTGCGTAAGTTTTACGTAGCTATAGTATGGTGGCACATTTTGTTCGTAACTACCTTAAGCTGTAGTCACACCTTACATAGTTGACCGTAGTGAGGAATGACCGTTGATGGCCGTAGTTCAATCTATCAAACATCGTTTAACGTACATGTAGTTAAACGTATTTCAACGTTATAATGAACGTAGTCTGAACTTACGATTTGCCTATAGTAAGCGCATGAGTTTTAAACATGTAAAAAAAATTATTACGCTGAACTACGATATTGTGACGCTACTGTGACCGTGATTTGAATGTACTTGTCCGTATTTAACCGTAATTGACCCTACTTAACCGTAGTGCATTTGATAGATTCAACCACAGTCAACTAAAATAGTGACCCAAAACGGGTAACTACATTAGAAGTGATCAGACCTGGGTTCACTTACTTTAAAGGGCAAATCAACAAGTTTCTGATATGATTAATTTTCAAATCTACATTTATCAAATAGTAACCTGGTACTGTTGAAATTAGTAAAAGTACTTTTTTTTCAATTTATATTCTTGCTTATTAGTTTTTCTTGCATCGCTTACCTCCCTTACTTATTGTAGCGCACCTTGATTTGTGACGTCATAGGAGCGTTTGATTTAATATGGACCTTGTTTACATAGTGAACTGAGCGATATTTAAGACGAAGAAATACACGATTCTAGGCCGGAAAGGCCGTACATGTACCACCTAATTTTTAATGAAACTTAATAAGTTTCTGATGGTGAGGATAAAAGTAATATTTCGCCCACTAAGGCCAGAAAAAGAAATAGCTGTGTTTCAGGTGACCCGACCGACCCTACCAAATTGCCGCCGACCCAAAAACTTTCTAATTGGTTTGTAGCCAATAATACGCAAAATGCAAATTGACCTCTGTTCTGTACAGTTCTGTCCAACAGTTCATTATTCAATCTGACTTTCAATCTTTTCGGCCGAATTTCTTCAGTAAATTGGCTATTACCAGAAACAGACATATACGATATTACATTGGTGCTCCCTGACAGCTGGTCAAAAGCGGTGCGTTTGTTTCTCGCATTTTTCTACTCCGTTTATGCGTGCCCAGACGGCCGTTGTCAATATTTCTGTGATGTTCAAGATTTGGAAAATTTCGAGTCAGATCAGTATATGGAATAAGTAACAGCTTCATCTTTCGAAACAAATAAAAAGCGTGCAAATAGATACATTCGAGTGAGAATCAGGCCTAAAATCAGTACCATACTCGCTTCAATCTTGGTAGCAGAACGCAGGGTTTTAACGGGCGCACATTTTCTAAAAATAGGGAAGCAGAACTCCCAAAACTTATGCTACTGCGTCCCTGGGACGCAATTCTAATTTTGTTGTCATTGGGTATAGATTTGACGATTGAGTATAGATACTGACTTCACCCTTTACCATACAAACCCTTGATCTAGTTTCCAATACCCAAAGAAAGAGTGTTTGAAAAATAGTGTGGGAAGAAAATGATGTTTACTGTTTACAGGGCAAATCCTAAAATATTTTGACCATAATGTTTTTTTGCTCCAATCAGCTACAAATGTTTTTGGTTCACAATTCTTTTGTTGTCTGCAAACGCTTTCAATTTGGACTAGTTTAAAATTTTTGTGTTTGGTGAATGGTCAGCTGACCCTCTTTTTTTTACGGTGTGCGGTAAAAAAGCCAGAGGTAAAAAGGCCATAGGTAAAAAGGC
The DNA here is from genome assembly GCA_943736015.1 of Tridacna crocea. Lineage (NCBI taxonomy): Eukaryota > Metazoa > Mollusca > Bivalvia > Cardiida > Cardiidae > Tridacna > Tridacna crocea. The sequence goes on from OX031065.1 coordinate 42,305,881, forward strand.
CATAGGTAAAAAAGCCAGAAGTAAAACGGTAAAAAAGCTATAGGTAATAAGGCCATAGGTAAAAAAGCCAGAGCTTATTTTTAATAGTAGTATATGTAGAGAAAGCTTTTTATTTCAGAAAATCTTTAGAATTATTTTCGGAGAAGGAGAAGCCAATTTTTCTTTTCCCACAATGTTTTATGTGTTGTCGATTATTTCAATAAATTATGTGAGAGTCTGAAATTAGTTGTTTGGTAAGGGGAGCTGGTCGTAATAAAACTTCACCAGTTTTCAGCTGCTGACTTTTGAAAACATTTAAGGAAAAGGAGAAACTGCCGATAACAAAGAATTTCTTCTTTTCCAACAATGTTTTATATCCTATCTTGATATGTTTTATGCATCCTCTTTCAATATGAAAGAGTCTAAAATCTTGTTTGATTTGTGAAACCGGTCATACTTAACATTTTGGAAGTTGCAGCTGATGACGTTAGAAAACATTTCGGGAAAATGATTATTATTGGTATCATTAGAGGAGCAAATGAACAAATTGCAATAATTGCATACCATTATCTTATAGTTCAAAGTTTCTATTGAACAAGCTATTAATACAAAAACAAACTGATTTTAAACAAGTGCAAACTGTTATTTTACGAGTCAAAGTTTTAATCATAATCATCCAGTCAGTCAATAACAGTTTGAAATAATACTGTTAAATTATGTATCATTTTTTAAGGGGATTTCCTGCACCCATTATTAGTTTCAATTAATTTATCAAAAAGTGCTTGTGGTAGACAAACGAATATAACTTCTATTAAATTAATCTTTATTTAAATATTACATATGTTTTCCATAGAGTATGATTAATTCTTTTAATTTACACAACAAGAAATGTTTGTAAAACATGTATGCCCCCCTAATGGCATCCAATTCTAAATATAACATGTGATTATAAATTGTTAAGTTCAAAGTGTAAAAACGAACAATGGGTAATTACTAAAAAATTATTAACTATAAATCAACAATTCTTGGGCACTGCACTTCCAATTTATGTGAACTGTCAACTTTTAAAGTTTGATGATTTTATCTCACATACTTTTTGAGTTATGCTCTGGACAAAAATTAAGTATGAAAATCAACAAAGGGCAATAACTGCAAAAATATAATGGGCAGAGTTATGATTCTTGTGCAGTGCACTTCTGAATAAGATCTATCCACATGTAAAGTTTCAAGATGATACCTGAAAAACATTTTGAGTTATGCTCTGGACAAAAATTAAGTATGAAAATCAACAAAGTGTAATAACTCCAAAAATATGATGGGCAGAGTTATGGTACTTGTGCAATGCACTTCTTCTTAATGAGATCTATCCACCTATGAAGTTTCAAGATGATACCTGAGATACTTTTTGAGTTATGCTCCGGACCGACCGACGGACCGACCGACAAGTGCAAAGCAATATACCCCCACTTCTTCGAAGGGGGGCATAATAATTATTAAAATAAATGCACAAATCATTATAAATAATTCTTATACATGTCTCTCTCTCTCTCTCTCTCTCTGGTATTTTCTTAATAAACCATATATACTAAAATAGATCTGGCTTCTTTACCTGTGGCCTTATTACCTATGGCTTTTTTACCTATGGCTTATTTACCTCTGGCTTTTTTACGTAGACTCGTTTTTTACAACCCTGAGATAGAAGCCTTTTGAAAACATTGTTGAAAAGGAAGAAAAAGCTGAAACACTTGAAAGTTAACATCATTTGAACAATCCAGACTTTGTTACTTGCAAAATTTATATTATGAATTTGGATAAATACGTTATGTTGTTGCCCTTGAAAACATTGTGAGGAAAAGAGAAAATGCTAAGATTTTCGCCTTTTCCCATAATGCTTTCCACCCTTTCCAAATCAAATTTCATTTCAATTTTTTGATTACCATTTTTTTGTCATCTGCGAATTTATGCTTTCAGTTTGGACTGGCCCGAAATTTTGCGAGTTTTGGACTCATTTAGAACTGACTGTCCTCGAAGTGTTTCATACACAATTTGGAATGAACCGATGGCAAAAAATCCGTCGTTACTGTCCGGCCCCGGTATAAACGTTGGATCCATAGTTTCCTCTTTTTTAATTCCTTCGGAAATTTGAACATACTAATTCTGTGGGTTCCCGATTCGACGTTGAAGCCATAAGCGGCACAATTTACCATTTTTTCGGCTGAATTCTTTATTAATACTCGTATAATCATCAGCGTTCCTACTAATTTTTACTGACTGTAAACACAGGCTTACGCGACTATGACGTCACACAAGTACGGAAGATAAGCGAATCAGGGGAAGTAAGCCATGTACCATTTTTGGGGCCGTATATCAGCGTGACAGTTCGAGCGTGATTAATGGCATGTTACAGGGCGGTATTTATGAAAACTGATGGACACAAGTTTACTAACATCGTTTGCAGCTGATTGGAGCAAAAAAAAAACAGTATGGTCAAAATATCTTAGGATTTGCCCTTTAAAGGTTATTAAATAATGACAATTAAGAGAAGATATGTTTCAATTAAATTGTGACTATATAGAATTACTTGCTTTCAAACTGTAAACTAAACCTTTTTTTTTTTCAGAAAAGCCTGTGTAATGTACCAGTTTTCAGCTACCACATTTTTTTCACATGTTTAATTTTTGCTACTGATACATCCCTTCTCATTAACGCCAACAATAATAATTATTTGTGGGAAAACGTGTGGATCAAGATCAGTCTTCACATACGTTTAGTCTAATCTTGATCTCCACTTTCCGTTTCTCTATTAGAGTCTACAATCATGTCAGCACCGTTTGATGCACAAAAAAATCTTTATTGAAAAAATCTATAATCGGTCAATCTGAACAAGTCGAGTTTTTTTAAACAACAACAACAACAGGAGGAGCAGCAGCAACAACAACAACATAAACAGCAACAACAACATCGACAACAACATCAACAACTACAACAACGACAATAAAACATCAATGACATCAACATCAACAACAACAACATCAACAACAACAACATCAAAAACAACAACAACATCATCAACAACATCAACAACAACAACTACAACAACGACAACAAAACATCAACGACATCAACATCAACAACAACAACATCAACAACAAAAACAACGACATTAACAACAACATCAACAACTTCAGCAATCTCATCATCAACAACAGCAGCAACATCAACGACATTAACAACGTCATCAACAACTTCAGAAACATCATCATCAACAACAACATCAACAACATCAACGACATTAACTACGACATTAACAACAACAACATCAACAGCATAAACAACATAAACATCAACAACAACAACAACATCAACAACTACAACAACGACAACAAAAACATAAACGACATCAACATAAACAACATCAACGAAATTAACAACGACATTATCAAAAACATTAACAACTTCAGCATCATCATCATCAACAACAACAGCAGCAACATCAACAACATCGACAACAGCATCAACAACAACAGCAACAAAAACAACATTAACAACAACATCAACAACAACAACAACAGCAACAACAATAACAATAACAACAATGACAATAACTACAACAACAACGACGACGTCAACAGCAACAACAAGAACGACAACCATAACAACAACATCGACGACAACAACAACAAAACCTTAGTTAGAATGCATTAGGTCTATATTTTGTAATTTAGTTTCAAAATATTTTGTGACCCATCACGCAAAATGTACCTTCTGGGAACTGCGAAAAGTGTCCACTCTGGTCAGACTGCGCGAATTGCGCAGGCTGACCAGGGTGGACACTTTTCGCTTTTATGATATTTTCTGTATGAAAAGTGGTCATTCTACCTTACGTTAGATTAATTTTTGAATCACCAAATTAAATTGACCTACACGATCTTTGGTCTGTTTTCAATTCAGTATTGGAGTTTAGAATCCCCAGATGGTCCTTTTTTGAGTGATGGGTCACATATTGTCTGAGACACCATCGTCCCATCTTGAAGTGGGTTAATCCGACGTTTGACACTAAATACAATAACCTTATTGTAGTCATTCTGCAATTTATCTGTGTCTTGCTCTCTGGAAAAGGGGCATAATGCACATCTGTGACGCATGAGACTAAGCAGGTCATCCCAGTATTAAAGATCCACAAAAACCATTTTTTTTTAAATCAGCCTACTTAATCACGAGGAGCACTGGTCCTTTGACATGGAGAAAATTCGCCAAAAGCTAAATGTTTCGGACCTTATCAGCCTGCGCAGGTTGACCTGCTTCGATGCTATTTTCAGATGCATTAAGGCCCTTTTCCACAGAGTATAGTAATAAAATATTTGTTTGTTTCAGGTGAAAATGTTGCAAGCGGTATCCTTTATATATGTTCTGTCGCTGTTGAGCCTAGCACACTGTAGGGCCGTGGTACTGACAGGTGCTGGCGCGTCATTTCCTAACAAAGTCTACGAGAGATGGATTTCTGGATTTAAGTAAGAAAGAAAAATATCATAGTTTATTGCCTTTTCCCGATTTGTGTACGAAGATTTGTGTAGAATAAGATATATCGCGTCTGACATGAATTGGCGTTGAGATATAGAGTTTATCTCATCAGCTTGTGGTCAGTTAATATGGGGAAATATTTGCCGAAAAAGGGAAAGGTATGCGAAAATAACGAGTGCCTTAAAGCATGAGTTATTTTCGCGGACCTTTCGCCTTTAAGGCAAATATTCCCCCATATTAACTACAAGCTGATGAAATAAATTAAATATTATATTTCCCGCTGATTATTTTGTCAACGAATGCTACTTTCAAAACTAATGATCTCAAGTTAATTAACCGGATAAAAAGGAGTTCCAGATTTTTGGCAGGAGGTAAATATTCACTGTGGCAGGGAAATAACTCCTCCCAGCTTAAATTACGACATTTCTTTCCCCAGAACATTTCTAAAAATAGACACATGAAATATAGTACAAAATTCTATTAAACGAGTCAAGGGAAAGTGATATCAAGCGAGCCCTTGTCTAGCTTAATAACATTTTTTCTTGGCGAGTTTATTAAAATTTTTAACACATATGTCAACGAATGTCAGATCCTTTATATCACATAACGATATTTCACAATTTATAGATAATAGATAAGAAGATGCAAAACCATCTATGTAGACTATAAGCCAGCAGGGTGTTTGCTCCCCCAGAGTTTTTTGTGCTCCAAGGTCTCCTGAGCGCATTTCCAAAGTCTGCCACTTGGCGAATGGGGCTTTTGGGAATGATAGAGATTAAAGTTCATCATGCTCATCTGTAACCCTATCGTTATTAGTTTATCCTCAACTGACCTTTCTTTGGAAATTTAATACCTTATGAAAGTCCCAAATGATCTCATGCAAAGTAATAAGCTGATATTTAGATAGTTCTATGCATTTCTAACGAAATAAAAGAACATTTAATGCAAATCAAAGCACTGACAAAATTATCATTTTATTTTTCAAGCTTCCAAACAATCATAATCTGAGAAACTACATGGATATTTTTCAGATAGATTATATTTACTTGATCAGGGAAGCTACCCAACGGCATTTTCAGATTTATTGTGTTTCGGTTTGTCACAATAATGTATGAAATAGAAGCCTTTACACTTTTGAATTTTTTACGTCAGTTGCTGAGAATTCAACCATTATCTGGTTCTGGTTCATTTTTTTTATTTGAGATAAAAAAAATAGTTATTGATATTTTTTTTTCATGGACTTTATAATTAATTGATATTCATCACAGTAAACACAAATAAAACTATAGAGCAAATCAAAGTACTGAAGTTACTGATACAGTGTGTACTATTTAATTCTTACATCCACAAATAGAGGAAAATTTTAGTAGTAAAATATATCTTGGTCTTATTTACTTAGAAGACATTTGCTTATGCTATCTACCGTGCCTTCTCTTGTAATTTTATTAATTTAGTTCTCTCAGACAATGATATCCAAGTCTTACGAACGAAGTCCGTAACAAAGAAACAAATGAATGAATGCATGGCAGAAATAAGGATCGGAGCGGGATTCGAACTCCGAACTCCCGGACGCAAAGCCAATACCCTAACCACTGAGCCAAAGAGATATCTCCCTGACGCAGTAGCCAGGTATTGTATTTAAATCGGGAGTATATGCCATGCAGGAAGGAGTGGTCTCCCGTAACACACCCCCCTTTTAAAGTCATCATTTATTGATGACTCAAAGCCTTATTAGGCAGGAAGTCCGATTTTGGACAACAAATGGGACTAATGGCTCAATGGCCAATCCCGGACGAGCCCCCATCTTACGAACGAAGTCCGTAACAAAGAAACAAATGAATAAATGCATGGCAGAAATAAGGATCGGAGCGGGATTCGAACTCCGAACTCCCGGACGCAAAGCCAATACCCTAACCACTGAGCCAAAGAGATATCTCCCTGACGCAGTAGCCAGGTATTGTATTTAAATCGGGAGTATATGCCATGCAGGAAGGAGTGGTCTCCCGTAACACAAGAACTAAACTTTGAACTTGCCATGACGAAATAGTGAGGATATGACCTACAGCCATATTCACATTTTTAGTTCAATACAGGATATATATGCATGAATATAACTCTTTCAGCGCTATGGGCAAAACAACAGAGGATCAAAGAATAGGAAAAAGAAACTGCTGTTCATGAATATCATATTTTAAGTCAGCATGTTATATCAAATCCAATGCCCCTCAATTCCAATATTCATACTTAGCCTTCTTGTACAGTCACGGCATAAATGCGTCATATTATTTCCTTGTTTCTTAATGCCAAGAAGTTAACCTTACAAAATTCAAAACAGGTAAAAAAGGAAAAACAACAAGCAAAGTTTTCAAAACAAAAACATTAAGCCACAATGATGGCCGGTAAGCATGAGAATGATGATGGTGAAGGCTTCACTAAGCAAATACAGTCATGCATGAGCTTTACACATTGCCACGCGTTCCTGTACACATGGCCATGCGTTCCTGTACACATTGCCAAGCATTCCTGTACACATCGCGACGCTTTCCTGTACACATCGCCACGCCTTGCTGTACACATCGCCAACCCTTCCTGTACACATTGATACGACTTTCTGTATACACATTGCCATGTATGCGTTCCTGTACACATTGTCATGTGTTCCTTATTCATTGCCATGCGTTCCTGTACACGTTACCGCGAGTTCCTGTACATATGGCCATGCGTTCCTGTTCACATTGCCAAGCATTCTTGTACACATCGCGACGCTTTCCTGTACACATTGCCATGCGTTCCTGTACACATTGTCATGTGTTCCTTATTCATTGCCATGCGTTCCTGTACACGTTACCACGAGTTCCTGTACATATGGCCATGCGTTCCTGTACACATTGCCAAGCATTCTTGTACACATCGCGACGCTTTCCTGTACACATCATCACACCTTGCTGAACACATCGCCAAGCCTTCCTGTACACATTGATACGACTTTTTGTACACATTGCCATGCGTTCCTGTATACATTGCCATGCGTTCCTGTACACATTGCCATGCGTTCCTGTTTACATTGCCATGCATTCCGGTGTCATGTGTCCCACTCTTGGTCACATTCCAGATCTAGAGAGTAACGCATAAAATTTTCTGGTTGACGAAACCATTTAGCGAATCAGAACTTGCGTTATTTTCACATTTACAAAATTGTTGAGAATGACACTCAGAATAGTATTGAGAATGGTTCCACATTTGATTTGTCGTCTGCAACACCTTTGAATTTAAGCAAGTGTAAAATTTTGTCGTTTAGTTCAACTGATTGTGGCGCCGCATGAGCGGCGACACTATATTCTTATTCGCTTTTGAAAAGTGCATTTGGAGGTAGCCATATTGTTTAATTCATGGACTTGTTCAGTTTTTTTAACCCATTACCACACGAGAAAAATTTAGACTGGTCCAAATTGAAAGCATTTGCAGACGACAAAATAAATGTGACTGAAAAATTGAAATTTGTTCTGGCAAGGGTAGAAAACACTGTGGGTAAAGGAGAAAATGCTGGTTACCAGCATTTTCTCCTTTTCCCACAGGGTTTTCAAAAGGCTTCTTTCTCAGGGGCGTCAAAAGTAGGGATTGTGTGGTAATGGGTTAAAACATACATTTAAAAATACTATAGATACTTTCATTACCAGATCGAGCCTGTACCAACTTTGCCTTTTCTGTTTGGACTGAATTTTTGGTTTTGTAACATGTAAAATACAGTACTTTTACTACCAGATCGACAAAAATAAGATTGTATCACAAATAGCACAGTTTTTAAATATGTGTCTTGTCGAATCATCACGTGGACTTCTACAAAGTTTGTTAAGCTGATGCCATTGGCGTAAGAAAGTAACCCGCTGAAATGTGTCCAGTTCAGAAACAAGTGATTTGCGGCACCATTGATGTTATGCATCAATTTTTTCTTGTTACCTTTTTTAGACACCATCGACACAAACACGTGCTGCTGTCTATGACATACGAGAGTATCGGTAGTGGAGGAGGAAAAGCTAGAATAACAGGGGAAAAAGGACCGGACGTTCATTTTGCAGGGTCAGACTACCCCTTGACGACAGACGAAATCGCCAATAACCCAAATCTTATTCAGTTTCCAACAATGGCAGGGTAGGTATTCTCCAGGGGTCGCTACATGGATCAGTAGTGAGGTTCGTCGTAAGTTTCGTAACCTGGGGGCCCTAGGCTCGATCTTCAGTCGAAGCGCCAAGTCTTTTTGTGGGACTCTTTCGGCAAGTCACTTTAAATCTGTTATCCAGGACATCCAGAAATGAATAAGCAAGTTGTTGTCATCGTGATAAAGCTGAAATAAAACACTGAAGGTGGCGTAAAACAATATTCAATCAGCCAATAACGTTTTTTGTCAATGATTATCATCCACCTCTTCTTCTATTTTTCGTTAACAGATTGGCTTTAATATATAGCTAAGAGCCTTCAAAGCACAAGATAAGAGGGAGTGATGGTATTCCATTGTTTCTCTTCCAAACTATATACTGTGTGCATTCATTAGAATCGTCTCGGCAAGAAGATTCCAATGAATACCCACAACACAGGGTTTAGTTGAGAATAGTTAAAATTTTCAATTTTGAAATTAAAATCACTTCCTCTATCTGGAGCTCTAGACCTTGAAGGGCAGTTGTTTAACCCATTACCACACAATCCCTACTTTTGACGCCCCTGAGAAAGAAGCATTTAGAAAACATTGTGGAAAAGGAGAAAATGCTGATAACCAGCATTTTCTCCTTTTCCCACAATGTTTTCTACCCTTCACAAAACAAATTTCAAATCTTCAGTCACTTTTATTTTGTTATCTGCAAATGCTTTCAATTTAGACCAGTCTAAAATATTGTCATGTGGGAATGGGTTAACTACAGTTTTTAGTATGTTTGGTGACAGTGATAGCCAATACAATCTCTAAATTCATTTCCAGTTTCAAAACACCTGGTGGGGCCTTTCGTTTACCTACGGCAGTTTTTATTGGGAAACTTGCCTTTATTTATATGAATGCGACTTACTGATAGCTTGATTGTTTGGTGTCTTTTTTCAACACATTTCAAATATATCGGAGAGGCCAATGCACATATCAATGATTTCACAATATTTTGCTCGAGGCACTTGCTGTTTTCCCTTAAATCCGTCGTCAAAACAAAAATCAAACTTGTCAATCCTGTGCCAATGACTCAGAAAGAAATCTCAGAAAGAAATTTGCCGAGCTAGGGATTTAAACCAGCGAACCATTGAATTCAAATCCAATAAGTTGCCGACCGCACCACCTGGGCCCATGTTCAGCAACCATTCTTGAGAATATTCTTAATCTTGACCTCCAAGGTTGTCCAAATTTGTGAGTAACACAACCCCTGATCGGCCAAAATCACTTCTTTGATCCGGAGCTCTGGATTTCACTTCACGTAAAAAAATGTCTTTCACATTGATTATTTTATCTGGGCAATCGTTTTATTTTAACAAAATTCCTAGGATGGAAATGACGAAAATACTGGTAACCACCATTTTCCCCCTTTTCCTCAGCGTTTCCTACCATCTGTTTGAAGACAAATAGATCTATCAGTTTTACCTACATGTATATTGACCACTTCAGATGCTGTCAGTATGGACATATAGATCTATAATTTCGTTGATAGAAGTTTGAATTCGGAGAGCGCTATGATTCTGTAAACCTGGGTCTGTATTCACCAACCATTCTTAAGAACGTTCTTAATCTTATTCTCCAGAATTTCTGAAACTGGAAAGTAACAAGACTTCTGACTAGCTAAACCATTTGGTTTAGCCAATCAAAAGTCTTGTTACTTTCCAACATAGAAAAATCTGAAGAATAAGACCAAGAACATTCTTAAGAATGGTTGGTGAATAGGGACCCTGGTGACGCATCTGTCAACGTAGTTTGTACTTTTTTATGCTTTCAGGTCCGTGGTTCTCGCCTATAACATACCTAATCTACAAAATCTGACACTCAGTTTAGAGACAATAGTCGGTATATACAATGGGACATTTAGAAGATGGGACGACCCGAAAATCAAAGAGCTCAACCCCAATCAACAACTGCCTTCGACCGAAATAACTGTGTTGGTCCGCTCAGATAAATCTGGAACCACATTTGCGTTTACGAACTGTTTGTCAAGCTATAGTTCGGAGTGGAGGAATACATACGGTACATTTGCCCAAGGACTCGATTCAAATAGGAAACCTATTTTTTGGAATAGCACGTTCATCAAATTCTATGGCAATACGAATAACGGTATGACAGGCATGGTGGTGTCCCTGTTCAATTCTATCGGCTATATGTCTGTTGCAGATGCTGTCAAATCAGGCATTCCATATGCTTATATTCAAAAGTCACCTGGAAACGTGGTTAAAGCTAACTCAGAGAGTGTTCAGAGTGCTATAATCACCGCTAATGGTTCTTTAGACATTGCAAATACCCCGGGTCCAAATTCATACCCCTTTTCATCATTTACTTTCTTTATTACGAGACATAGCAATCCTATTGACTGCGACGCAATGGTTGAATTTATCCGATTTGTCGAATGGTCATTCTCAGAAAAAGTAGCGAGGGATGATACAGAAAACCTGTTTATGGTGCCTCTGGACTTTGATACCGTCGACAATATCAAGAATGATATTCTTAAGACAATAACCTGTAAAGGGAGTAGGGTATGGGATATATACGTTCAACAACGTCAGCGCGAGACCCAAGAGCCTGTTGACAACAGCTGGATGGTTCCGACTTATGGCGGCATAGGTGTTCTGTTGGCAGTGATTGTTACACTTGCCATTTTGTTTGGTCACCAGCAGTATAAAGTACATAGGGAAATTCTAAACGACACCTGGAAAATAAACGCCTCAAAGATCATGGTAGACAAAACTTCAGTTGAAGAACACAAAAAGATCGCAAACACAAAATCTACCACACCGGAGCTTGTAAAATCAGTTAGTGACTGCGGAGAATCTACTTTAGCAGACCAAGCTTGGCTTGAACATGACAATGTACAAGGTATATATCAGGGCACCGTCGTGACACTATCGGAAACACGAATACATAAAATGTCGCTGAAGGATAAGAGGATAGCTTTGTTTATGAGGGATCAAATAAAGCATACCAACGTCATGCCATTTCTCGGACTGACACTTCATCGATTTTACTATCTCGGACTTTACACTGGAATGATGCGTGGAACTATCTTAGAAGTTCTAAGTAATCCCAAATATCAGCTTCACAAGAGTTGCATTGTTGGGTTCTGTAAAGATCTTGCCGAGGGTATGAAATTTCTACACAGAAAAGGTATCGTCCACGGGAACCTCAGGGGATCTAACTGTTTGGTTGATATGGCTTGGATTCTTAAAGTGACCGGATGGTGTGAAAATAAGATAATTGAGCGTACCTTCATCGATACTATCCAAATTGATACCACGGAGCGTCTCGCCGATGAAAACAATGCTAGAAAACTTCTTTGGACGGCTCCAGAGCTTATTAAATTCAACAGATCACCAACACAGGCCGGCGATGTGTACAGTTTCGGTATGGTTGTTCAAGAAATGCTTACTGGCGATGAACCATTCAGTGAACTAGACAACTTGCCTAGCGATATAATCACAGCTGTTATAACGTGCTCAGTGCGACCCAAATTTTGTTCTAACACACCGGCGTACATTCGGCGTCTCCTTGAGGCGACATGGGAAATGGACCCGTCTGGGCGGCCATCGTTCGCAAATATTTGCCAAGGCTTAAAAACTGCGTACCCAAAAGATACCTCGATTCTGGATTCCATAATTGACTCTTTTGAGGGATATGTTGAAATTCTTGAACAAAGGGTTAAAGGTTAGTATTTATTTATGAAATGTGGAGTTTTTATTTGTTTTAATCTTTTTGCATTGCCTTTAACGCCGTGTTCAACAGTATTTCATTTTTATTAATTAACTATTGGATATATAGAAGTTATACAAGGAAACCAGTCCACGCGATACCAGTCACATTTCTGATTTCGTATAGTACACAGGTCGTGACCCCGTCTTAATACGACTTGACCTCCGATCAATACAGTTGACCTCGTATCAATATTGATGACCCGCGACCAATACAGAAATCCTTGAACGTGATTGGTCAAAAGTTCAGTGGCGTGAGCGCCTGCGCTTACTTTTAGCCAATCACGTTCCAGGAGGCGGAAAAAGTAAACGTAACCCAAAAATTGATATTTGTTTCCAGCAGGGTAGAAAATATTGTGGGAAAAAGGAGAAAATGCTGGTTACCAGCATTTTCTCCTTTTCCCACAATGTTTTAAGAAGGCCTCTTTTTCAGGGTCGTAAAAACCAGAGTTATTTGGTAAAGCGTTAATTAATAAAACTGTCATTAATCAAGTGATTTCGTATTGGCCCAGTTACAGGTCCGAGGTCAACCGTATTGACCCTCGGCCTTTGGCCTCGGGCCAATACGGCTGATCTCGGACCTGTAACTGGGCCAATACGAAATCACTTGATTAATAACATCAAGGGTAACAACCTACGTCACAGGAAGTGATATCGGACCTGCGCATTTTCGTAACTTATGTCCGCCATATTGAAAAGTAAGTACGATATGAAGATAGAATGCGGCTAGCTTGGGTGGATACAAACGGACTACAAAGATTCTCATGTATTTATCAAAGACATTAGATGAATACATTTAATACTCTGATGTTTTAGACAGGAAGCAGATGTCTATATGCACAAACACTTTGACCAAATATCAAAAAGTGATTGGGTTTTAATAGTTGGTCGAAGTCTTTTCCATTAGTATAAGTAGTTAACAAAAGCTTTGACAAAAAACAAAGTCCCTAGGCATTGTACTCTATGGAGGTCTAAATACTTTTTCAGATCATTTAAAGGAACGATTACAAAAAATAAAAACAGTCTTACCAAACACGCACACTGACGTTATAATAAGGGTCCGATATCACTACCTGTGACGTCACTCTGACGTACGTTGTGAGGGGTGAACATTATAATATCGCGGTGGCCGGTGTGTATATCTATGCTTTCCTGGGGATTGTTTTACCTGTACTTTGCACGGCATTCTTCCACATGTTAACACTTGGGCCGTTAAGCAGCACTGGCCTTTAACGAACAGTGTAGATCAAGATCAGACTGCACAGGACGTACAGTCTGATCTAAGATCTACACTGTTCGATACAGAGGTATTTTCCCTAGAAATATCTTTGAAATAGCGTCGTCTGGGCTTTTACTATCGGCTTCAAAAAATCATTTCAGTCATTTGGCAGCATAAGGGTTATCCCATTACCACACAATCCCTACTTTTGACGCCCCTGAGAAGGAAGCCTTTAGAAAACACCGTGGGAAAAGGAGAAAATGCTGGTAACCAGCATTTTCTCCTTTTCCCACAGTGTTTTCTGCCCGTCCCAGATTTTCAATTTTTCAGTCACCTTTATTTTGTCGTCTGCAAATGATTTCAATTTGGACCAGTCAAAAATTTTCTCGTGTGGTAAAGAGTTAAAGGTGGGTATTTAGAATTTTTACATCTCGCCAAATTAAGAAATATATATATCACTGAAATTCATATGAAAAAATAATACAAATCATCAATAATTAAGATTCATAAAATTACAAAAAAATTTTTTTTGATGGTATTCCCTTAAAAGGCTACGTAGCATCTTAAGATTTTTTTAGATTTCGCGCCAAAAATCAATAAAGCATTGTGGGAATGTCAAGTGACTGGCACGTGACTCATAACGCTTAAATTCCCTATCATAACAAACATGTAATAATTATTTTCCATAATATCTTCTTCGGACGCTATGTTTGAAGCTTCTTTTGTGTATTCCTGTAAGTAAATGAGCGAATTGTTCGTCTAAAATTAGAATGTGTCTCCCCTTAGTGTCAACCTGGGCCGTAGTAAATCTCTAATTTCTCGTGTTGTCGGACGGATTTCGACTACTGGGGTTTTACACTGCTCAAAAGAATTCATGAAAGGGTCACATTAACGTTGAAATTCAAATCTTTCTCTATGCTGAACAATCGGTTTTTGTGCTCTGAAAACCATCAGCTCACATTCTTACTAGACAAAATGGCTAAAATGTTTTCTTTTTGTTTCATTTTAATTGCTGATAAGCCATGTTACAATGAAGATTGAAAAAATTGTTTTCCTTGTCCTTTTGTTTTTAAACAGCTCATTTTTTTCCCCAATATTTCGTTCATAACGTTACTCTCGTAAAATCTAGTGAAAGAAGAGGATGAGATGAAACAATGACATTTCCGATTCCCTAAAAAGCCCGGGTGACACGTTGTCTGCGCATGTCATATTCTTCGAAGATTCGACTGTCTTATATGACGCATCACTACTAGTCCCGAAAGCGGGCTGACTGTAATATTACGCTCCATTAAGTATAGCAGTGTTGAAAATAGCTTTTACGTTTCAATACGTTTGAGGAGAAATGAGACCTGCTTTAGCAACAGATTTCTCTAAGCTAGTGATCATAGTTGAGTGAAGAGCACGAGGTAGCGTTTTATTGGGTAAACTTTTTTTGTTTTAAATTCAAAGTAACGGTTGTCGCGTAGGAAAGTGGTTCGGTTCTGTACCCAGGATGCCCATATCAGATAGATGAGTATAAATATAGAATGCCATCTAGCGGGAGATAATGCCGGGTGGCATATCAATGGCATGACCGGAAGAGCCCGTGCTTCTTTTGTGCAAACCAAATTGTTTTGTCCGTTCCGAGATTTTACACTGAACATTAAGACTGAATGAACTTATGAGCAGAAAATTATTTGGCTTGTCCTGTATTGAAAAAAAATTATCTTGCGATCGAAGTTGAGGACATGTGGTCCTTTATTTTTTTGAGCAGTGTATTTCTATAATACTTATCTTAACGAAACTGACATAGCAATATCAATCTGTGAACGCATAACGGTTCTTTATTCATTGCCTTCAGCCACGCGTATTTTGCGTCACCAATCAAATCGCCAAGGTTTCAATGACGTCAGATCCTAGTGACGTCAGATTTAGTTAAATTGGGACATTGACGAGGGAAACTTTATATCGTCAGCGTACTCAATTTTTAAAAAAGAAAGAAAGAAAGAAAAAAAAAAACTTTTGAACGGTAAAACTTTGCTGTATAAGAAATTCGTTGTACGGTCAGGGGTTTGGTAACTTGTTCACAGCTGTGGTGAATCATGTCGCCCCGAGCTGAAGCATGCGGCAACATTATTTAGTACAGCCGTGAACAAGTTTCTAAATCCCCTGCCACCTTACTGCCACTAACTAGATCTAATAGAATCATACGCTGTGAAATGGCTTACAACACGCGAAAAGGGACATTCAGACATCTGCGTAAAATGTCGTCTCGGATCAGCCTGCGCGGTCCGCGCAGGCTAATCCGAGACGGCACTTTCCGTTTATATGATTTTTCCTGTTCTGTACAAGTCTACTGAAGGACACAATCTAATGCAGACGTGAAGTGCTGTCTCGGATTAGCCTGCGCGGACTGCGCAGGCTGATCCGAGACGACACTTTACGCAAATGTCCGGATGCCCCTTTTCGCGTGTTGCAAGCCAAATGAGGGTCTAATGCATCTCGATCAATGTCAGTCTGTGCATTCAGCACTTAACCCTTTAACATACATTCAAGACTTCTAACGAACCTAAAAGAAAAGCTTTTAAAACATTGTGGAGAAAAAATGCTGGAACTAACTTTTTATGACATTATTAGTTGTACGGTCAGGTGGCAGGTGACTTGGAACCTTGTTCAAGGGTGTGGTTAATCATGTTGCCCCGAGCCGAAGGTTCCAAGTCCCCTGCCACCTGACCGTACAACGAATTTATTATACTGAAAAGTTTTACCCTTTTCAAAGCGCGTTAAGCGAAATTTTCCTGTTTTATAATTTCACGAATCGAGTATGCTGACGAAACAGACATTCCCTTCTGTGTGCCCCAATTCAAAGAAATCTGACGTCACTGGAAACACGTCACTAAAACGGGCAGTTTGGTGCATAAATGTGCAGTCGGGTGATCGATCGACGCCGCACGTGTAGTGATGTTTACGGGGTACTCAAAGGAAAACTGGCTTTACGTGGTTCTTGCCAGGGAACATGATATATGTTCCCGGCATGTTAACCAATCAGATCACGAGAAATTTCTTTGCAGTAGATCTATAATAAAACCTCCTTTATTTTTTTAGTGAAATATAAACCTACTCATTATGAATTTTTCTTATCAGATAATATCTCATGTATACATGTTCGATATCACAATTGTGTGACGTCATTTTGAGGGCATTTTGTCCATATGTCATAGAAGTTAATGGGTTCTGAAATGGAATATTACTGCATCTATGGTTTTGCTCCTTATGATCAATAAGTTGTATAATACAGTTATGTGATAAAAAGAATCTGACATTCGGTACCGTTTGAGATACAGTTTTATTTAACTCGTCAAGAAAAAAAAAAGTTATTAAGCTCTCCAAAGGCTCGCATTTTGGACACATTTGTTTTGTCATTTACAAATGCCTCGGATTTTGATGGGTTTAAAATTGTGTCTAGTGGAACGAAGTTCAAAGGGACTGCAAAGGCCATTGATTTCAACAAATCTAAAATCTTACTGTATGGGAAAGAGTTTTTTTTTTTAACTTTAATTGCCACGTCTATCGGTATATGGGAAAGAGTTGATAAGGTAAAAGGGAAATCTAATTTCAATTGTAGAGGCTGAAGAACAAAAGAAAAAGCTTAAACTGAAGATTAAAGAACAATTGCTAAAGACAGCACCACCAACGATTTTGGACAAGATGTTAGACGACAGCCAACTGTCGTCAGAGAGAATAGAAGGCATCAGTGCATTGGTGCTTCTCATATCTAATATTGACGAAGTCGTCGACAGGGTCACCATAGACGGGATATTTAACACCCTAAAACACTTCTATTCTGGACTAGATTCTATCATTGATGCAGAGGATATGTACATAGTAGAAAGGCATGCGGAGAAGACTGTGTATGCCAAAGGCTTGCCAACATACAACAAACAACACGCTGAAAACACGTGTCAAGCTGCCTTAAAGATAAAATCGTATTGTCAAGACTTTAATCGACAGCATTTAGATACTCTGAAGGCGGAGATAAGATTGAAAATCGGGATATCCAGCAGTAGTGCTTTGTCTGGTGTCTTGTTGTCCAATATTCCAAGATACACGGCCATTGGAAAATGCTTCGTGGAGGCGACACAGATGGCAATGTCGGCAGAGGACAACACGATTCGCATTTCACAGACCACATTTGACACAGTAAAAAACACACATAATTTATCAGTCGTCGAATTTCTGGACGACAAGGTATGTACGTCTTTCATTTTCTGTCTAAAAAACATAACATGTGACTTTGCAAACCGTTTCATACAAACAAATTGTTTAACATCAGTAGAGATTAAAAAAACCTTGCCCAGTATCAATTGCTTAAACGTGCTCTAACGTATCTTCATTCGCTGAAAAACGTGCTCATTGCCGTGGCGTGCCATAGTTGAACTTCAGAATAGCCTTTAAATTTCGTAGAGGCACCTTAAGCGTCGATTTAACTTTTGAACAGTTTTTAAAGAAAATTACGGAATGCAGATATGTTTGAACGCATTTGAGACTACTATAAAGTGCAGTTGGACACAATATATAACGCATGTTAGTGTTCCTTTTACGCACCTTGCGCTGCACAACCAGGTTATTCAAAAGTTGCAATCAGTCTCTGCAGAGCATGTTACTTGGAAAGAGCAGAGCGCCAGCTTATGCTGTCGTTCAAATGCGTAGTGCATGGCCTTTCTTTAACGCAGTTTTATGTGCTTTTACACTGCAAAGAGGTTCTCATGATTTGATTGGATAATCGATCCAAACTGGCAAGCACAAGGGAAAAGTAGTTTCCCTGTCGGGAGACCCGTAGACTTGACACACTTCAACACAAAAAGCAAGATAGTGGCGTCGATCGATACGACATACGACATACTTCGGATGATAGAAGCCGTCAAATCCCTTAACCGTATCTGATAGCTTAGTATGCACCTACACAGTACATTTCATCACCGGAAATACTCCGATTAACCGTTTGCAAAAATGTAAGGCTCCCCTTAAAAAAGAAAACTTGAGTCTCAATTTTCTATCCAGATCTTTCTAACTATTTTTTAGGGTGACAAACAGTTCGTATGTTCATTTTTAACGTGGTTATCAATTGCGATTGGAGTTTTCACCGATAAATATATGTGGATAACTTCATAGAGGTTGTTTATATCTATGTATAAGATCACGTGATTGGCAGTTCCAAATGGAAACGACCTTTATCCAGACGAGGTTAGATGTATGTACAGAATCCTGAATGGACTACTGTATTTTGAAAATAAATAAATACGGTTGAATAAATCCCCGTTTTTGTTATTCTAGAGCAAAGCCGCTAGCTTAACACGAGCCCTTTTTTCATGTGAGCAAATTGTGATGTGTCAAAGACTATGCATAACTCCGAAAATAAATAAAGTAAGTCGTTTGGATCAAGTAATGATCGTTTGATTAAGAAATAATCTTCTTTCTATCGTGGTATATCGTTCAATAAACCACAGTTGTGAGTTATGAGGCACAATAAATAATCCACGAGGGCGATAGCCCGAGTGGGTTATTCATTGTGCTGCATAACTCACAACGTGGTTTATTGAACGATATACCACGATAGAAAGAAGATTATTTCGATTCTAACATGGCCAATTCTTAGTGAAACGAAAACAAGTTCAAACTTAAAGTAAAAACGCGGATGAAGATTATGTTCCATTGAATAACTCACTCATTGAATGACGTCACTCTAAATGGATTGTCGCAGATTTTACCACGTTTTCCTTGCACTGTGTTCATAGAGCCAAAGTCGCGTGTCTTGTTAGAATTTTACTTTTACATAGTCCATCAAATAACACGGAATTTTACATTATTTACTGCACTCTTGTTTTCCTGCACATTACAGCGGACTCAAAGAAGTTATTCCTTGTATAATTTACTCTAGTTTTACTGTTTTTCACTGTCTTTTACTTCAAAATATGGTGAACATAATGTTTTTTTTTTACTAGAGCTACGTTATTAAATGTAATACATGTTATTGGTGTGCAACACGCGAAAAGGGGCATTCGGACATTTGCGTAAAGTGTCGTCTCGGATCAGCCTGCCCAGTCCGCTCAGGCTAATCCAAGATGACACTTTCCTTTTTTGTGTAATTTTCTGTTTTGGGCAAGTCTACTGTAGCACAAAATCTAATGTAGTCATGAAGTGCCGTCTCAGATTAGCCTGCGCGGACTGTGCAGGCTGATCCGAGACGACACTTTACGCAAATGTTCGAATGTCCCTTTTCGCGTGTTGCAAGCCAATTATAACAAATACATAAAACACGGAGTTTCGTGCAAGTGTAATACTGACTCAAATCTTTGCCCCCCCCCCCCCCCCCCCATTCCCGATTTTCAGCTTTCAAAGATGGATTCCACAATTTGAGCCACATTTAATAGGTCATCTGCGACTGCTTGGATTGAGATCATCTTAAAGTTTGTTGTGTGAAAACAGGTTAAGGCTACTCTCTGATACATCTGGCGGGCGTAAACTAGAACCCGTTGTACCTCTCGCAACCTACCGATAGACAACAGGCAACAACCGATTTATCGACGGCAGCTACTGATTTTCTTGTGTGCCAACTCCACGGCGCGTTATAGAATGCCTTAATTTGTCGTTCAAAATAACGGAACAGTATTCTATCTTTGGCTAAAATATTCGCGATAGATATTTCTTTTTTCATCAGGATCAATGTATCAAACTCGCCAACGAATGAATTATCGATGAGGCCTTTCTTTGTGTAATAATTTAAAGAGCAAAATATGACGTTATCTAATTAAATCTTGCGCCGGTCAAATTTCTGCCTTGTAGAATCGGTGGTTACCTGTTGTGGATACAAATATCGACAACAGGCTATCATCTAAGGACGATCGAAGCTGAGTTTACATTATCTTTATTATTTCAGGAGCACTATCAACTTCAGGAGCCCAAGGATGAAATTCTCGAATTAGTTCTTCAGGACATCGAAAACAACCTGCTTGTGTAAGGTAGACGTCGAGCCCGTCCACCTGTTCGTAAAATCAGGGACTGTATTCACCAACTATTGTGCGTCTAACTCTCCAGAATTTTCTGAATTCCAAAGTCACATAACTTCTGAGTAGGTGAATCATTTGGTTTCATAAAGTGGTTTTCATTAATTTGTTGCTAGCTTGCTTGCTTATTCGATTGAAAAAAATGTGCGTATCATAAACATGTAGGTATATTTCTTCGGTTTTTCGTCGGAATATCAAAACTTTGTTTTTGCGTTGAACTTTTCTTGACTGTTTCAATGCCTTTGTATAGAAACTCGACTTTTTTCGACTGATCTCGACTTATCCATAGAAAATCAGAAATTTCAGAGGCTTGAGTAAGTAAACGCTTGCAGTGTATACCCAACTTCACACTGCACCTTTTGTGCAATGTGATTCACATGCCTAAAAGTGTTATACAATTGAAATCGTTTGGATTTTCATCTTCAGAATAGAAATCAATTCAGTGATTGTTAAAGCTGTTTCGAAAGATGCTGTTTCATTGATTCGTCTTGTTTTCTTTCTTTCTTTGATGTTTTCAACACCCCTAACGAAACCATTTTAGTTATATCACGGCAGCCAAACACTTTGATAAGAAATTCCGTGTGTCTCCTTTCTTTTTAGAAAGGGAAGAAGGCTGCTGAAAGTATTGTCAAAGAAATTCATGTTGGCAGCGCCATCAGTGCTTCCATTACGCCTATTTTAATATCTTCATGTAACAAACATAGTGACGTATAGACTGTGAGAATTGACCTGGCAGAGCAGAGACAGTTTACTGCTCGCAACATTTTAAATGGACGAAAAATAGTTAATTTGGAAATCATTCTTATTAGCCGTATAAAATGTACAAATTTGCATGTTATATAGAGAACATAGAGATAAGATGGGAGGTTACTTGACCGAAGTAAGGGTTAAAAATAAAGGATCTTACGTGGGTGTTAATGTATTATCATTGTTTTCAAACGAGTTGACTAGAATTGTATGTCGCGTGCCTTGGCGAGAGTCAATTACATTTTAATCATCGAGTTTGGTAAAAATGACAATACATACACACGAATGTGAGATTCTATTTAGCACATGATACAGATGACAGACAGAAAAATATCCTTCATCATCACATTTGGCCTCTATACCATTCATGGGTCCATGTTTACTGTATTGTAGTTTTGTTTCCAATGTGTTCATACACAAGTGGATAGTTCGTTGATGTTGATGATGATGAAAGATGAATGAAATACATGTAGTTTATCTAGAGGGGTTATGTGCACCTTTGTCGGCAATGATATTGATTTTAACAGACTTTTGCTGCATTTCTTGGTTTTTATCAAGCATGAACATTGCAAAATTTCCATTTGTATACACCATAGCAACAATGACGTCATATTTTCCATAAAACGGCGAAGTAGTACAATTTCCCGCGCAAGCTGTAGTTGGTGTCCCTGGCTTCACACGCACATGACTGAAAACTGATCAAAACCGGTACCAAAAAACAATAATGCACTTGTGTATTATCAAAAATAAAGCATGGGTTTAATACAATCTCCCGGAGGATTTATGTTATAATATTGTATTTCATATGTGTATTTCTAGAAATGTTATGGGTAAAGAAATGAGGTAATTTAAGCTGGTGGGGGGGCGGGGGCGGGGGGCAATTATTTCCCCGTCACAGTGAATTTCCTCCGACCGAAAATCTGGTTTATTGACTTGAGATCACTAGTTTTGTTTTGAAAGTGGCATTCGTTGACAAAATAATCAGATGAAATATAATATATAATTTATTTCATCAGCTTGTGGTTAATATTGGAAAATATTTACCTCAAAAGGGTAAGGTCCGCGAAAATAACTCGTGCCTTACGGCACTCGTTATTTTCCCATACCTTTCTCTTTTTCGCAAAATATTTCCAGATATTGACCACAAGCTGATGAAATAAACTCTATATATTTAATAAATACGTATGCTCTAAGTTAAAGAATTAATTAATCTAAGAAATAGGGGAAAAAATAAAAATGGCACTGCCGGTGTAATGTAGAGAAATGACCCCCATTACAAAATGACCCATGGTCATTACTCGACGTAAAGGAATGACCCATGGGTCATTTCTCGACGCCGAGAAATGACCAATGGGTCATTTCTCGACGTAGAATAATGACCTGGGTCATTTTTCTACGAAGAGAAATGAACCATGGGTCATTCCTCTACGTCGAGAAATGACCGTGGGTCATTTTGAATGGGGTCATTCCTCTGCATTACACCGGCACTGCTAGGTTTGTCAGAAAACAGTGATGAAGGTCACTGTGAAATTAATTTTTTTCAAGAGAAAAAATGCAATAAAAGCTTAGCAGACATAATGGGAAAAAGATACATTGATCATTTGGAGCAATTTTTCATTTATATACTACAATTTACGAAGTGAAAAGAGTTATACTTCCACAATTTTAAATTTCCTGATTTTGTTTGCTTGTTTGGCGTGTATTGCTGCGTGAAAAGTGTTTTTGTGGTTCAAAAGTCCACCTTTTTACTCTTTACTAATACTACCACATGTGCGAAAAATCATCGGTGTATTTTTGATTCACTGTCCATGACAAAAACACATGCGGAATAGGGTATGGGAAACATTTATGATTTACGTCGTTAACTAAAACGGGTATTGTGCATTATCTCCCTCTAGATGGCATTCTACAAATACACGCTTATCTAATTTGGGCATTCTGGGTACAGAAACGGACTACTTTCTACACTACAACCGTTACTTTGAATTTCAAACTCAAATAAAAGTTTACATAATAAAACGCTACCTGGTGCAATTCATTCAGCTATGATCGGCTAGCATGTTACCTATGCACCGGCCAAGCTTAGGTAGTAGCTTCGGTGTAAGCCTTACTTTTCCCTAGCATATTGGGGTCGGTGATGTGTCATATGATGTAGCGGACGAATTGAAACTTCGACGACTATGACATGCGCAGACAACAGGTTTCGTGTGCTTACCGTAGTGGAATAGTATCATGCTTCTATTGCCTTTCTTAGATTGCAATGATTTGATTATAACATGAAAAAATCTATTTCAAAGATTTTTAACGTTTACCTACTTCCTATGGACGAGGTTTTAGATAAAACAGAAGAGAACGCAAACCATATATTGTCAACAACAAGAAAGAATCAACTGACCAGTGGTCTGTAAATGATCTCAACGAAATGTTTACGAACTTATTAACTAAACATCGTAAATCTCTAAAAATACCTCGCAGAACCTCGCAGACTAGATGGTTATAATTACAATTTTTGTATCCCTTGTACTGATAACAATGGCTGCTAAATTGTCTCTCAATGTATCGAAATTAAATATTCTCTACAGTTTCACGTATATTAGTTTCCAGCCAATACCATCAGCAATCGTCAGTCAGAGTTTTGTCCGCTATTACCCATAAGGCTACTAAGCGTGATTCACTGACCTTTTGCGGACAGCGAAAATCAAGATCAGACTGCACAAAACGTGCAGTATAATCTTTGATCTACGCTGTCCGATAAGGACATACCTACTCCTCCCCCCTCCCCAACCCCCTGAAAAAAAAAAAAAAAAAAAAAAACAACAACTTTGGAATAGCAAAATTTTGGTTTTTAACTATCGCCTTAGAAGTTTCCTTTCTGTTGTTTAGCAGGATAAGAGTTAAAGGGTATTGAACAGGAAAGACATGACTAATTACCGTCAACGAAATGGATTTCCGCTATGAAAAGTAGATCTCGACCCAAATCTTGGAAAAAGGAAATTTTAACCTGAAAGCCTTGTACTTTACATTTCTTTTTGAAACCCCTCCTTGAAAAGGATGAACTCTTGATGTGATTATGAACATTATGATGTGATAGTTAGAAAGAAATCAGGGGAAAACACACACATAAACACACCCACCCCCCCCCCCCCCCCCCCACACACACACACACACACACACAATGCCACTTTTCTGCCTATTGCGTTTATTTCATCATGAGTATTCTAGTAGAGTTGTGTCGTATAACATATATTATAACTGTACCGTAAATATTCATGTTTTTTTTTTAAACACCTTGCCAGGAATATTCAAAGGGGTGGTTATTAAGACATTGGTAGTCTCGCTAAGCTTGATAAATGAGACATTACTGATGAAAGGCGATAGATGGAACAAACTATCAGTAAAGAAGATAGAGCAATAAAAAAAAAATCTTCAATGGTACTTCCTTAATGAGCTGAGTACCCTTTTCAGGTATCTATGGATTTCTTGTCAGACTTTCATGGTTTGTGAGAACGTCTAGTGATTATTAACATTCCTAGCTTGTGTGTTGTCGTATTTAAAACAAGAGAGCCATGATGACCCTAGATCGCTCACCTGAGTCGATAGGTAAAATTTCACTCCACGTGCTTTATTCAATTTCTTACCAATTTTCAGGTCAATTGAGCGTAAAATGTGTGTCAACATATAATTTCCGGAAGTTGACAAACTGACCTAGTTTATCATCCATTGTGAATGAATTTAGAACTTATAAAAATATCAAGACCAACATTCTAAACATTTTTCAAGTTAACTTAGCAATAATTTTGGCATTTAGAATGCCCACAAATTATTTCTTTAATTTGACCAAGTAGCCTAATTTATGACCCCAGGTGACCAGATTTAAAACTCATAAGAAATTATCAAGCCAAACATTCTGAACAGTTTTCAAAGTAAATTGAGCAATAAATATGGCCTTTAGAGTGCCTACAAAGCATTTCTGTAATTTGACTAAGTGACCTATTTTAGGCTAAGAGACTAATTTCAAACTCATCCGATATTTCCGCAAGACAAACATTCTGACCAATGAAAGGTAAATTGAACAAGAAACGTGGCCGTTAGAATGCCCACAAAGTATTTCTTGAAAAAAAAAGGGTTATGACCCTAAGTGACCTATTTTTGAACTTTTCTTAGATTTTATCAAGAGAAACATTTAAATCAATTTTCAAATAGATTAGCAATAATGTAACCTTTAGAGTGTCCACAAGGTATTTCTTTAATTAGACCAAGTGACCTAGTTTATGTTTCCAGTTGACCAAAATTCAGACTCACGTGAGATTTTATAGACAAAAAAGCAAGTCAATAATTATTTTTCGAAACTTTCCATAAATTTTCTCGAATTTCTATGTAATCCATGTTCATGAAGATTAATTTCTTCTAAATAGTCTTATATTTGTAATAATATGTCTATTCAAATGATTCTTTTAGTACTTCTATTTACAATTTCTTTCCTGCCGTACTCGACATCATATCAACTACTTTTGCGGAATGTATGGACAGATATCATTCAACACTTATTGGGGTCTGATTTCTGTCTATACAGTCCAATACTTACTGTTAATACATGAGTCACTTGGCAATTTGTTCTGGCGAAGATAGGCCACTTATAGGGAAGTCAGAACTTTTATCTATGTACTAGTAATGCATTTGATCATTTTCGTAAAGTATTATGCCTTTTTGCAATGTTTTACAAACTAAAAATTTATATTCCTAACATTTTTGCCCTACACCTTTGTTTAAATGTTATGAACTTTGGGGTACGTTACTCTGTAAAAATATTTTTTGTATGTATACATGTATTGTATAATGGGCCAGAGGCCTTAGATTACTAATAAAGATTTGATTTAATTTGATTTATCAAAACAAATATTCTGACAAATTTAAAATATTATGTCAATTGAGTAAAAAATGTGGCCTTTAGAGTGCCCATAGGGTATTTCTTTAATTTGACCTAGTGACCTAGTTTAGGGTTCCTGGTAGCCCAAATCTATGGTCATCCAAAATTTTATATAGAAAATCATTTTCAACAAATTTAAGGTAATTTGAATAATAAATGTGGCCTTCAGAGTGCCTATAAGGTATTTCTTTAATTTGACCAAGTGACCTAGTCTATCACCCGGTGTGACATAATCTCACTGGCGACTCTATGCTTAGGCGGGCTAACATTTTTTAGAACAGGTTCACTATACACAAAATAGCAAAGCTCTTTAAGGTTCAGAAAAGAAGCATTTTAACATTTTCTTTCTTTGTTCCTACGTTCAAATTTGGGACCCCTGGAACTGGGTCAGTTTTGACCCCAGTGGCATCATTTGAATAAACTTGGTACAGGTCCGCTAGCAGATGCAACACACCAAATATCAAAGCTTTACGCCTTCTAGTTTCAGAGGAGAATAATTCTTTAAAAAAAAATCCTTCTTTGTTCCCTTGTTCAAACTTATGACCCACGGGGCGGAGCCAGTTTTGATATCAGGCTTATCCTATGAACAAACTTAGTAGAGGTCTACTAGGAGATGCTACATTCCAAATATCAAAGATTTACACCTTCTTAAGATTTCCTTTCTTGTTCCAATGTTCGAACTTGTGACCCCCGGAACAGGGACACTTTTGATCCCAGTGGCATCATATATACACTTGAAAGAGGTTTTACTTGGAGATACTAGATGTCAAATATCAAAGCTGTAAGCCTTCCAGTTTTAAAGAAGAACTTTAAACATTTCTTTCTTTGTTTCTATATTTGAACTTGTGTCCCCCGAGACGGGGCCAGCATTGATTCCAGGGGCATCATGTGAATAAACTCGTTACATTTTAGGAGATGCTACATTCCAGATATCAAAGCTCTACGACTTCTAGTTTCAGAGAAGAAGTTTTTCAAAGGTTTTGCATTTTTTTGTTGCCTCGGCAACCAGAGTTATGGGCGGAATTCAATCCATTGAACGGCTTCGCTCAAGGTACATCCTACCAAGTTTTATCAGGATTAGCACAGTGCTTTAACTCTTTACTCCATAGATACTCATTTTGACACATCAACAACAGACAGCTTTTGAAAACATTGTGGGAAAAGGAGAAATTGCTCGTAACGAGCAATTGCTCGTAACGAGCAATTTCTCCTTTTCCCACAATGTTTTTCACACAATCAGATATTTGTATCCTCATTTGTCCATATTTTTGATATCGTATCTTTATTTGCTGCTAAAATGGAAGAGTCTAAAATTGGCATAACAGGTAAAGGGTTAAGAGGAGAAGATTTATTAATTCTCTGCGGTGCGGAGTATAGCAGAGAATGCTTGTCTAAACCGGTTTAATGCACTAAGGTATAGTATACATTGGTTACGCACGTTTTGTCCGTGCAGATATGTGGTATGTATATAGAGTTTTGGAGGCAAAATATCAGTTCCACGCCAGACGCGCTAAGGCACAGTCGTTTTGGCATAATGCTATTCAAATTCTGCGTTTTCATGTATAAATATGTATAAATTCTAAGTTCTTAGGCCGGAATCCGTCCGTCCTGTTTTCTTAGAGGTAGTCTGAGAGGTAATAATTTACTTCGTGCATTTGCTACGGAAACACGGTTCCTCTCAAAGAGGGGTTTTACGTGGGCGGCCAGTACTTCCGTAATAGAAAACACGTAGGTTGATAGTTATGTGTAATTACGTCTTTAGACTTCTCCGCCGCTGTATGTAAATGCTGTGATACATATATACATATATATATATATTTATATTTTGAATATATATAGTGCGTTAGCAAGTACCTAACGCACACGTAATAAAACTGCCTAGCGATCGTCTCGGCTATTGCAAAAGAGTGTTTGTTGCTTTGTGAATGGTTATGTGTTTAGACGTTTAAAGAAATCGTGGTCGACAGACGACGGCTATCGGGCGATCACAAAAGCTTGCCTTGTGCTCAGGTGAGTAAAAATAGGATGGCACCACACTGATCTCATAAAAATAAATCGAATGCAAGGCAAGCAATCTATCGTTAGAACGTCAAATTTGTATCTTTGTATCGTCGTAGAACATGAATCTGTGCAGTTTCTTTACGTTTGCAGAGAAAAATGAATTTGGTAGATTCTTTTTGTGCTCAACTAAAACTTGTAAGTCGCCGTTATATGAATGAATTATCGTTAACCCTTTACACCGTAAGGCATTTCTATGGTTTCTCCAGCTGACCCTAAATAACAGTAAGGATGAAGCCGTTTCTAATGTGTATATGACACCTTTTGATAGTGTAGAAAACATTGTGGCAAAAGGTGAAATTGCTCGTCACGAGCAATTTCACCTTTTGCCACAATGTTTTCCAAAGGCTCCTACAAGCAGTGTGTAGAAATGAGTATCTATGGAGTAAAGGGTTAAAACCCGCACAAAATACCAATCAACCAACCTTCAACCGCAGGAGGGTATTCAAGCCTTGAGAGAGGGAAATTAATAAATAAAAATAAATTGATAAACGAAAGACTGACGGACTTATTGTGGACTTATTGTTTTAGTGGAAAATGTAGATTCAGATCCAACTGCACATATCGTATTGTATTGTCTGATTATAGCTTAACATAGACAGTTGGATTTTTTTTCCGATATAAGGAAAATTGAATTGACAATGTTTGAGCATTTAACATTACTGTTTACTAAATTAATTCTCATAGATCTAGTACCTTGTAAAACTCTTTACCACACAATTCAACGTTTAAAAGACCCTGCAGAAATAGACCTTTTAAAACATTGTGGGAAAACAATGCTGTCATCAGCATTTTATCTTTTTCCTCACAAGTTTGCTACCCAGTACAAGAGAGAGAGAGAGAGAGAGAGAGAGAGAGAGAGAGAGAGAGAGAGAGAGAGAACAGAACAGAAAAGAACATCGTTTATTTGACAAAAATATAGTTTATAGTCATACAATAAATAAATTTTTAAATAAAATGCATTTAGAGAGAGAGAAAGAGAGAGAGAGAGAGCTTTCTACTATTTCTAAACCACAGTTAATACCTCGTCTGCAGACTCTTTCAGTTTCGATTGGTCTTAAAATCGGTCGAATTGTAAAATAGGTATGCTCCTTGAAAAAGGGCGCTTAATGGATATGCGAAAAGTATCGACTCAGGTCAGAATAGGCAGTCCGCTCAGGCTGATCTGAGCCGAATCTTTCCGCTACTGTTTAATTATCTACATGTTTAAGACTACTTCATGATTAACTCGGCTGTTGTGGGAAAAGAAACGTGCATATTATTGATACATAAAGTCTGATGGCTTGTTTGGTACCACGGATCACGGAGATGTATTAATTCTTTACCAAACTACGAATTTTAGACTAGTCCAAAGTGAAAGGATTTTCAGACGACAAAATAATTGTGAAAAAAGAATTGAAATGTGTTTTAAGAAGGGAAGAAAACATTGTGGGAAATGGAGAATATGCAGGTTACCTGCATTTTCTCCTTTTCCCACAGTGTTTTCAAATGGCTTCTTTCACAGGGGTGTTAAAAATTGGGATTGTGGGGTAAAGGGTTAAGACTCCTTTGGCCTGGGTAGGTCTCAAATATATCAGCAGGTTAGGGATAAAGTCTTCAGATAAACTTGTCAAGATATCTGTAATTATTTCATGCTTTCCGGTAGGATATCGAGAAATAGCAGTACCACTAGTGAAAATACCGATTTTCATGTTATTATTGCCAAGGTTGATTGCGCGTGCCTCGCAACTAGATGGAAATATGACGTCATTTACCTTACATTTCTTGTGCTTGACGTAATATTGTAATGCGTTGGGGTACGCCACGGGGAATGCGGAAAAGAACTGTACTGGACTTTGACAGAACTCCTCCTATAAAATGTTATGAGCATGGAATAAAGAATATTTGAATTTATTTTCGATGAAAGATCGATCGTGAACACCATCGGTAATCATTTAATCTTATAGATCGGTGAAAATATTACCGATGGTGTGCACTCGATGAAATAAATTTCGATCTTTCACCAAAAAAAACCAACAAATATCCTCTATTTCTATGAACAGTATTGCGATAAAAACCCAACATAATACACCGATTGCAAATCATATTATTAGAAAAGGACACCAGGCTTTGCTACTTTAGTAAAGATAAAAAGAAATTTGATTGCATTAGCAATCAAAGTACTGAAAGGAAAAAAAAAAGGAAAAAAGTGGCTCGGTAACAGTAGTATAAAAATACTCATTTTTATCCATAGCAAATTCTAACGTTTGCACAAGGTGAAACTTTGAGAAACACGCTGGCAAAATGAGAATTTGCTCCAAATTAGGCAATATTTTTCTTTGTTACCACAATTTTCTTCATTTTTTCATCATTTAATCTTACTGTAGATTTTGTCAGTGATATCAATAAAAACTGCATGTACATGGGTACGGTCACAAAAATCGTACGGTCTCTTTTTCGTAAAGGGGGAAGAGTTTACGAAAAATTAGTGCTGGTTTTCAACAAATCAAATATCTATGAGTAAGAAACAAAAATGAAAGCAGTTCTACCATCACTGTTCAAAGACATACTTTTTACAGGGGAAGTATATTTTTTTGTTAAAAGCAATATGCTCCGCACCTACGGAAAGTTTTAAAATAAGGTTTGTCAACTGACGGTTGAGCTTTCAAAGAAATTGCATATTTTCAGCTTTTACAACCTTCAGATTTTCAAAGAAAGGTCTGCTGTAGATCCAATGTTGTAAATGTAGTAATGTTTAAATTATCCATTTTATTTTTTATTTCTAATTTGACCCCTGCAAGATAATTAAACTTTTGTCTGCAGCTATCAATGTATTAATATAACTCGTATAGTGGCATGAAAACGTAGGATATTAAAATTCTATTACAGGAACGAAATGGAATATGATATAATATTACACATCCTACTGGAGTTTAATTAAAATTACGAGATAATGAAATTAGAATTGACGTTATTGATCATTAAGCCTACGTGACACGATCAGCCTTTTGGATATGCCTTAGCTCCTGAACAGACGACAACATTTTAAACTTGCCCATAGTAGTTGCAGAGGACAAACTAAATGTGTTATGTGTTTCAAGTCATCAAATCACATAGTTTGTTTTTAAAAGGATAGAAAACATTAAAGTACAAGGAGAAAATGCTCCTAACAAGCGAGTGGCATTTTATCCTTTTTTCAATAAATTTATATCTTCAGGTCAACATGGCATACTTTTTTTGTTGCTAGATTGTTGAGAATTTATACTGATTCACTAATTCTAAGCACCTTTAACTGCCCAGAATTTAATTGAATGTCTATCTAAAACATTTCTGTTTATGCCTCTATTACTTTTTTGTAAAGGCAGGCAATAATAATCTCCCTTCGAAATTAGGACATAGTGCTTTTAGAATTGAAGATGATAGCACTATGAGGGCAAAACTTCAAGAAGTGGCTAGGTTCAGATGCTGCAATAGTGATTATTTTGAATGATATAGAGGATATTTGTTTTTTTCGGTGAAAGATCGAAATTTATTTCATCGAGTGGACACCACCGGTAATATTTTCACGAGTGGCTGCGCCACTCGTGAAAATATTACCGATGGTGTTCACGAGATGAAATAAATTTCGATCTTTCACCGAAAAAAAAAAAGAACAAATATTCTATTTATTTTATGCTTTTAACCCTTTCTAGGAGGAGCTTTATCAAAATTCAGTACAGTTTTTTTTCCTTAATTCCCTGTGGCGTACCCCTCGCGCATAGCAACGTTACGTCAAGCGCGAGAAATTTAAGGTATATGACGTCATATTTCCCAACTGGTTGTGAAGCACGCGCAATTTACCTAGGCGACAAGAACGTGAAAATCGGTATTTTCACTGGTTGTACCAGTGTAAGATCGAAAAATATTTTCACTGCTATTTCTCGATATCCCACCGGAAAGCATGAAATAAATCATATTTTCCAGAGTAAAATTCAATTGGAATACCTTAAGGTCATTTAAACACGTGATTGTCTGGTAAAGTATTAAAGTTTTCTATACGTAGTTATCTTTTGAATATTTGAATAGTTTATGACTCTAGTTGTCCGCTTGGCCAATGCAGAAAGCGCCAAAGATAAAAACAGATCTATATGAGCGGAGTACCAGGCAACGGGCTTTAAAAAAATTCTTCCAATGATATATGTAATTAGTGCTTCTATACTTCTTATTATATTTGTGTCTCTTTTGCTTCTATCGAAGGGAAAGGCCCGCAAAAATAACTCGTGCCTTACGGTACTCGCTATTTTCGCATACCGTTCCGTTTTTCGGCAAATATTTCCCCATATTAACCACAATGATGAAAATAACCCCAAAAAAACTGTATTTCTAAGCAGAAAAAAAGGGAAAAGGTGGCTCAGTTAAACTAGTATAATTATACTCATTTTTAATCATAGCAAATTTTGTATGATAATATTAAAGAGGAAATAGCTGTTTTCTATTACGGGTTCACTACCTGAACCAGCAACAATCTACAAAAAGGAATTACCTCTTTCACAGTGATTTTCCAAGTAATTCATGCTCTGACAAACGGAGTTTTAACGCATCTCCGTGGTGAATGATACCAAACAAGTCATCGGATAATTATAAATCCACGAAATCCATTTTGTGCAACAATCGCCTGAATCATGAGGTACACGAGTCCTTTGACACGCAGAAACTTAAGCTATAGCAAGTAGTATCGATTTAGATCAGGCTGCGTGGACTGCGCAGGCTGATCTGAATCGATACTGTTTGCAGATGGATTAACTCATTACCAATTGACAATGATTTAGGTTTGTCCAAATCGAAAGTATTTGCAGATGACAAAATAAAAGTGACTGAAAATTTGAACTTTGTTTTGTGAAGGGCTGAAAACATTGTGGGAAAAGGAGAAAATGCTGGTTACCAGCATTTTCTCCTTTTCCCACAATGTTTTCTAAAAGATTCTTTCTTAGGGTCGTCAAAAGTAGGGATTGTGTGGTAATGGGTTTAGCCCCATTTGCAAAAAGTAGGTCTCATAAACATTAGAATTACTAAAAGAAAAACAAAAACACTTGTAGTGACCACAGACAACCAAGCAAAAATGGCAGTAAATCGTGTACTGAGGGCATACATCCGTGCGATACGTATAAGGTGG
The DNA here is from genome assembly GCA_943736015.1 of Tridacna crocea. Lineage (NCBI taxonomy): Eukaryota > Metazoa > Mollusca > Bivalvia > Cardiida > Cardiidae > Tridacna > Tridacna crocea. The sequence continues at coordinate 42,339,423 of OX031065.1, forward strand.
TGCTGGGTGTCCGTCGATAAAGACGTCTTGTGATTTGTCTGTGTACGTATATTGTACTCGACTGTGGGCATAGTATTTGTACTCTGTCCTGATGGTATGCTCAACTGTGATCTTGGAACCCTCGCCGATATTGGCGGTGACAATCATGTAACCCTGTATTGGAAAAGCATGATACAAGCATGAAGGAGGTAAAATAATGGCGTTAATTTTGGACGCAAAGAAATATATGGCGAGAAGGAGTGTTCAGGCATTTGCGTACAGTGTTGTTTCGGATCAGCCTGCGCAGTCCGCGCAGGCTAATCCGAAACGACACTTTCCGTTCTTGTGTAATTTTGTGTTTTGGGCAAGTCTCCGGTAGCACTAAATTTAATATACACGTAGTTGTAAAGTGCCGTCTCGGATTAGCCCGCGCGGACTGCGCAGGCTGATCCGAGACGACACTTTACGCAAATGTCCGAATGCCCCTTTTTCGCGTATTGCAAACCATATCTGCTTAACTTTGAAGGTGCTTATAATATTTAACTGAAGATTTCTAGCCAATAGAGATTAGCATAAGTTTTAGATTAAAAAAACTTTGGTCGCCGAAGAACTCAGATAAAAAATGGAAGTACTTGTAGAAAATTTAAACATGATAGAATTTGTCTTTCAAACTTTTAAAAAAACATCGCTGAAAAAGAAAGAAAAACACTGGTAAGTATAGCATTTCGTTTTTCTCAAGGATACCGCACCCAAATGGGAAACGTGTAAGATCGCCTTTCATCGCCGAGAAAACGTACTGATTCGGCTAACACTCGGGTTATCCGTAATCGATCGGCCTATAGACGCTGGTTCCTCGCATCGATTACAGGTAACCCGAGTCTTAACCGAATCTGCACGATTTTGTCGATGAAAGACGATGTTACACGAATTCCATTGGGGAACCCGATCCTTAGAATACTTCCAATCAGTGTTTACCCCAGAGTCTGTAAAATAAAATTGTATGGTCCAGGGTTAACTTCTTCAGCACTTAAAAAAAAAGAAACTCTGCCTTGAATCCAATGAAACTCAGAAAGCTTCTTGTCTGAAAGCCTTAACATACGTCTGTACTCGTTTTAATCCAGTTTTCTAACTAATTTCATCTTTATTTTTAGTCGCCGCGCAGAAGCGCGCGACTATATTTTTAATAGTTTTTCGAGTTAGGACATGGATAGTGGGAATTTCGTTTTTATAGGGTGTTAGGTTAACAAAGAATCTTTCTAACGTTACTTCGCCTTAAACTGGCTTTTTAATTCATTCTTAAACTCGAAATTGCAATACGATACTATTTTTGTTCTATTAATACTTACAACATCAAAAAACCGCCTAATTATTTCTTTTATTGTCGCTATTTGTGAGAAATGGACTCGTCCATATAAATGCTTTGTTTCCATTGGTCAAGGCTGTACAGGTTTCCAGTCATTTCGTACCTTGTTAATTTCGTACCTAGGTCATTTCGTACGATTTTGGTCATTTCGTACAGGTCTACTTATACTTTCAATTTTGGTCATTTCGTACCCAGTTGGTCGTTTCGTACAACCTTCGTACACAGGTTTAATAATCATTTTGATTATTCTGTAGATAGTTTTTCCTACTATTTGTGTGTTTTTTGTTGAATGACCACTGCTAAAATTGTGCATTGCTGAAATTGTGCTAAATTCCGCCGAAGAACGGGTATGATGGTTATGATTGTATCTGACCATTATTGGTTACTTATTTCTAAGTTTAGTTTTTACAACAAAGATAGTTTAGAACTCCTTTGTTTATTTCTCAACGAGCTCTGCATAAATTTAATTTGTGGAAAAAAATCTGGAGAGAGGCCACTTTTTCGCTGTGTTGTTCATAATGATAAAGCGCGATGCAAAACCATGATTCTTTATGAACACTGTTCACCAAACACTATAGTCTTAGACTGTTTAAATTGAAAGCATGCCTTGCAAACTTACGTCCTCTTGAATCATACTTTCCTAGGACAGCAACATTTTAGTAACTTAGCCCTGCTTTCACCACTTTCCCAAACAAACACGGGTTATCACATGTGTGCTATCAAATTCTTTTGTCAAAACATGTTGGATAAGGAGAAATTGCTCGTTATAAGCAATTTCTTCTTTATTAAATACTTTCTCCCCACTACTAGCGAATTTTCCACCATTTTTGCAGCTTTTTAAATTGTCATCTGCCAACTCTTTGAATTTGGAAGAGTCTGATATTTGTCGTTTGGAAAAGAGCTAAGAGAGCGCTGTGCTAGGGTATTAGATACTGTAACAGAAGACAAGTCTTGATATAGGTGTTACTATTCACATAATTTCATAATGTGTTAAAAAATCTGCTGATGAAAACTGACATTTACTTACTTGCCCTAGCTTTCTTGAAGCATTAAACAATTTTTTTTGCGGCGACTTTGATGCTTTGCATCAACTTTTTCTTGTATGAAACTGTAATCATTCCTTTCATCTTCATGTCATACGGTGCCCGTGAGAATTGCAAAGTTGTACAGATTACTACGGACAGGAAATGCATTTCATTCTCTGAAGGTCATCGAAGACATTATTGTGCTTGTTTCCGGTTTTAAAACTAAGATAAATCCTTTGAGTTTCTTTATCCCATACAGCTTATATAAATCTACTTTTTATGTGTGACCCATCACTCAATAAAGAGACTATCTGGGAATTCTGTACATCAATAAAATGAAAAAAAAAAATCAACGATAGCACAGTTTAAGTTAATAATTACAAAATGATTGAAATGATTGTATAACAAGGTACAATGACCACTTTTCATACAAAAAATGTCAGTGACCCTTTATCAGACAACAAAATTTTAGACTGGTCCAAATTGAAAGCATAAGCAGACGACAATTTTAAAGTGACTCAAGTACTGAAATTTCTCTCGGGAAGGGAAGAAAACATCGTGGGAAAAGGAGAAAATGCTGGTTACCAGCATTTTCTCCTTTTCCCACAATGTTTTCAGAAGGCTTCTTCTTCAGGGTCCTGTAAACCCGGGATTGTTTGGGAAAGGGTTAAAGCAAAAAATGTCAACACTAATCAGTCTGCGCGATTCGCACTGACGTCGTCGTCCTCATATGATATTCGGACGTTTGCGTAAGGTGTCATCCCGGATCAGTCTGTGGTTGCCAGCATTTTCTCCTTTCCCCACAAGGTTTTCTACCATATAAAATGAAAATTTCGTCAATTCAGCCACTATAAAACCGTCAGCATCAGCTTTCAATTTGGAAAGGTCAAAGTTTTTGCCGTGTGTTAAAGGGTTTACTCATTTCACCATAATGAAGCCGGGTGGATTTAAGAAATAATCTTCTTTCTATCGTGGTTTATCGTTCAATAAATCACAGTTGTGAGTTATGAGGCACAATAAATAATCAACGAGGGCGATAGCCCGAGTGGTTTATTCATTGCGCCTCATAACTCACAACGTGGTTTATTGAACGATATACCACGATAGAAAGAAGATTATTTCGATTCTAACATGACCAATTCTTAGTGAAATGAAAACAAGTTCAAACTTAGAGTAAAAACGCGGATGAAGATTATGTTCCATTGAATAACTCACTCATTGAATGACGTCACTCTACATGGATTGTCGCAGATTTTACCACGTTTTCCTTGCACTGTGCTTATTGAGCCAAAGTCGCGTGTCATGTTAGAATGAACGATATACCACGATAGAAAGAAGATTATTTCGATTCTAACATGGCCAATTCTTAGTGAAAGGAAAACAAGTTCAAACTGAGAGTAAAAACGCGGATGAAGATTATATTCCATTAAATAACTCACTCATTGAATGACGTCACTCGATATAGGATGACGTCACTCTACATGGATTGTCGCAGATTTTACCACGTTTTCCTGGCACTGTGTTTATAGAGCCAAAGTCGCGTGTCATGTTAGAATTTTAGTTGACACAGGATATTGTGGACCAAGGTTACACTGGGCAGACCATGCAGTCTGGTCGTTAACTTACACAGTTGGATACTGTAAGAAACTGCTTAGGTTTTCCTACGGTTGAACTCTTAACCCTTTCCCAAGCAAGCCCTGGTTTTTACGTGTCTGCAGTCTACAAGTCTTTTGAAAACACTGTGGGAAAAGGAGAAATTGCTCGTAACGAGCAATTTCTCCTTTTCCCACAGTGTTTTCCTCCCATTTGGAGAACTTTCTACCATTTTCATCGAGTTTGAAATTGTCTCCTGCAAACCCTTTCAGTTTTGAAGAGTCTAAAACTTGTTGTTTGGGAAAGGGTTAAAGTTCCCTGCACGTTTTTTTTGTACCACTTATTGTATAGATCAGTTCATCATTTACCTCACAATCCTGAATATTTAACGTTTGATAAATATTGTGGGAAAAGGAGAAAATGCTAGAAGTAAATATTTTCTTCCTCTTCCCTAATACTTTCGTTCCTTTCTCTTCCCTTATTACAGGAAACATCAATTACTTATCTACAGGTTCTAATTTTTGACTGCAAAAAGTTTTCAGAATGGAAAAAGTCTAAAACCTTGGCGTCTTATAGAGAGTTAATCTCCGATTAATTTTGCGCTCCTGGGCTAGTTCCTTAACAGAGGACATAATTTTGGTCTTTTTCACATTGAAAGCATCTGCAGACGACCGATTAAGTATGGCTGTAAATAATAAATTCGCTTTTAAAAAGGGTGGAAAACATAATGAGAAAAGGAGAAAATGCTGGTGACCAGCATTTTCTCTTTTTCCCAAAATGTTTTCCAACATCCGCTCTCCGCGGGGTCGTTAAAAATGGGGAACGTTTGGTAAAGGATCGACTTTTACGTTTACCTGATCTTAAACTGTTTGACTTTCGACATGAAATACGTTTCCACATTAATTGCCAAATGATGCTAGTGCATCAATACCCGTTTGGGAAAATCGCTCAGTGTATTTGATTAATTTTAGGGCACGTGATTTGCCCATGGGACCCACTCGATGTCATTCGTGGGCGGCGTAAGTTGCAGAGTCCGTCTGATTTCTTTAAGAACTCTCTTTTAATCTGTTAAATCAAAAACTCTTTGTTGACCAAAAGTGCGAATTTTGTCAAAACTTATGTTAAAACACGACAGGAAAAAGTTTTAGAAGCAAATAGATCTGTACTATTTTGAATGGTTTGTCAATGGAAGCCAGTGCTCGCTTTGTTTCATTTTTTTTTCTCCTTAACCCATTACCAAACGACAAAATTTTAGACTGGTCCAAATTGAAAGCATTTGCAGACGACAAAAAAAGGTGACTGAAAAACTGCTATTTGTTCTTGGAAGGGTAGAAAACACTGTGGAAAAAGGAGAAAATGCTGGTTACCAGCATTTTCTCCTTTTCCCACAGTGTTTTCAAAAGGCTTCTTTCTCAGGGGCGTCAAAAGTAGGGATTGTGTGGTAATGGGTTAAAGCTGGGAGATTAAAAATAACTCTGATCCCTGAACACCCCCTTCCTCTTAATTTTGTTTGGTTTGGGGGCAGGGGTTTATAATGAAGAATCCTAATTACCCTCAGTGTCTCAATGGTCGTCTTCTCAAGGCTAAAGTAATCATCCCTCCAGATCTTAGCTCTGGCAAAGCGATCTGTAAAATATATAATATTTTGAAGATATCGAGCTGTAGTTAAGAGGTTTTTGAAGTAAACCGACGATATTTGTTTTCTTTGTTCGGTGAAAGATCGAAATTTATTTCATGATTTCCGGTAGGATATCGAGAAATAGCAGTGAAAATATTTTTCGATCTTACACTGGTACCACCAGTGAAAATACCGATTTTCACGTTCTTGTTTCCTAGGTAAATTGCGCGTGCCTAACAACCAGATGGGAAATATGACGTCATATAGCTTACATTTCTCGCGCTTGACGTGACGTTGCTATGCGGGAGGGGTACGCCACGGGGAATAAGGGAAAAGAACTGTACTGAATTTTGATAAAGCTCCACCCAGAAAGGGTAAAAAAGCATGAAATAAATAGAATATTTGTATTTTTCGGTGAAAGATTGAAATTTATTTCATCGAGTGGACACCATCGGTAATATTTTCACGAGTGGCGCAGCCACGAGTGAAAATATTACCGATGGTGTTCACGAAAAATACAAATATCCTCTATATAAGTCATCACGCGAACATAACAGGTAATGTTTTCACGAGTGGTGCGGTGGCGCAGCCATGAATGCATGAAAGTATTACCGATGATGTTGAGGAGATTAAATAAATTTCGATCTTTCATCAGAAAAAAACAACAACAAATATTCGATTAGTTTCATGTCTCTAACCCTTTTCTTTGGAGGTGACCCACATCAAAATCCAGCAAAATTCTGTTCGGTTATTAATCCTCGTGGCGTACCCTCATAAAGACGCATTACAATATTACGTAAAGCGCGGGAAATGTATGGTATTACGTCATATTTCAATCTGGTTGAAAGACACGTGCATTTTACTTATGTAAATAATGTGCGGGAGCTACTGTTTCCGCCTTCATTTGAAGAGATAGAGGATATTTGTTTTTTCGGTGAAAGATCGAAATTTATTTTATCGAGTGGATACAATCGGTCATATTTTCACGAGTGGCGCAGCCACGGGTGAAAAAATTACCGATGGTGTTCACCAGATGAAATAAATTCCGATCTTTCACCGAAAAAAAAAATTCTATTTATTTCATGCTTTTAACCCTTTCTGGGTGGAGTTTTATCAAAATCCAGTACTGTTCTTTTCCGTTATTCCCTGTGGCGTACCCCTCCGGCATAGCAATGCATTGCAATATTACGTCATGCGCGAGAAACCTAAAGTAAATGACGTCATATTTCCCATCTGGTTGTGAGGCACGCGCAATTTACCTAGGCGACAAGAACGTGAAAATCGGTATTTTCACTGGTGGTACCACTGAAAGATCGAAAAATATTTTCATTGCTATCTCTCGATATCCTACCGGAAAGCATGAAATAATAAGAAAATAAAATTGACATTTTTTCACTGGTTGTAACTATTAATTATCGAAAAAGTATTCACCTTTATTTCTTGATAAAGTACCGGAAAGCATGAAATAAAATAGAGGCAACTTCACATCTCAACCCATTTCCAGACGACAAATGTTACGCATGACCAAACTGAAAGCAAATGCAGACATACCATGGCGAACAGTGCACTTACCCATGTGTTTCCTTGCTTTCTCATACCACTGCTGACACAACTTAGCCTCAAAGCCGCTGCTGCTTTTCTCACATGTATCTTGGGAGAAGAATCGCTGGACTCGCAAGCTAGCGACTATTCATGCAATTTACTAAGCTATCCAACCCTGCATGAGCAACATTTACATTCAATTTGTTATCTGCACTTGCTTTCAACTTGGACTAGTATCAAATTTTGTTGTCTGAAGAAGGTCGAACTCTCGACCAGATGACAATATCTTAGCCTTGTCCAAAGTAAATGTTGCTAGAAACATGAAATTTATCTTTCAAACGGTAAAAAATATCGTTGAAATGGAGAAAATGCCCGTTAGCACCAAGTATCTCTTCAGTGCCCACATTTTTTTTCAAGAGCCTTGTTTCTAGTGATCGTTAGAGCTCTGTATTGTGTGATAAAGCCTTTACACGAAATAAGGAAATTCAACTTACGGTTATAGTTCTGCTGGAAAGCCTGAGTGAAGTTTTGTAGAACTTGCCGCTGATACTTAATGGGGTCAAAGTCTGGATTCTACAACAGTTAATTACAATGAAACACATAACTGCTGCAAGATATTTCATTATCTTGTAGATGAACATTTTGTAAAAACAAATTGGTAAAAGATGCGAATTTCTCGAAGCTATTTCTGTATTTGCCTCAATGTTTTTGCACGTTTATATGCGATTTGAACCTTTAGCTTCTGCAGAGAAATATACGTAGAATCAAAGTGAGGGAACACTCGTATTTCGTCTTGAAGTAATTCTTCATTTCTACTGAAAGAATTTAGCAGTTATGGAATCAAAGTCAATATAAGACTTCCATGTGCATCAACACCTGCAAGACACATAGCAGGTATACTGGGGGTTAAAATTCGTATTGTTGGTCTTGGAGCCTGCTGCCATTCTTGGTGTAGCACCCAGTTCCTGGACACTGGCTGGTTCTAGGCGCCGTGTGCGAAAACAAACACTCGACTGTGGAGGGGTCTGGTGATTTGGCGGACCACTGAAGTGTCGCAATGCCTTATTGTCTGATAAAGTCAACTGCGACACGAGTTCTGACAGTTACGGCCAATCCTATAAACCATCGGGACAACCACAGGGAGTAAGATTGACGTATCCCTGCCCAGTCAGGTTACCGGGAACATGAAGAATATCAGTCCTTTTAGCGTAATAAACATTTGGAGGTAAAGTCACTCTGTCATATCATGTCAGAAAAAACAACCCACGGTCTTCCCTTATTTTCCAGGCTACGTGTATAATTTGTTTACATCTTATAGTGGGTAATCAGATGCACAGATTGGATAGACCGTCTGACACAGTTCCAGGGTTGCTTGGTATAATGTATAGGAAAATGAACTGCACCCTCTTTTGCCAGTATATGGCTCATTGAATGCAGCTTGTTTTACTATCCATGTAAAATAAAAAGGTTTTTAACGAATCAAACAGCCATACATGTTTGTAAACAAGTTTTAAACTTACAACAGGACCACAGGATGGGTAGGCTAGATCCCATGATGCAATAGTTGTGTTTATCTGATACCTGAAAAAGAGAACAATGTCAGAAACCCATTTTTAACAAAGTCAAAAAACCGATTTTTGTACACAAAGTCTAATTTGTAATAAATTTAATCGACGTTCTAGAAATCTTAACCCTTTACTCCACAGATACTCATTTCTACGCATTGCTTATAGGAGCCTTAGGAAAACATTGAGGCAAAAGGTGAAATTGCTCGTGACGAGCAATTTCACCTTTTGCCACAATGTTTTCTACACTATCAAAAGGTGTCATATACACATAAGAAGCGGCTTCATCCTTGCTGTTATTTAGGGTCAGTTAGAGATACTATAGAAATGCCTTATGGGGTAAAAGGTTAAATATTCACATAAATATGTATAGGTTTTAGCATAGAAATGACAGGTTAAGATTACAAAAAAAGAAATAGCGATAGAAATTGACAATTTAGAGTTCTTTAACACACAATTTAATTTATCATTATTGACAAACCACAAAAACAGACATGAATAACTCGCCTATCCCTCATTACTATTGAAAAAAGCACAACGAACCTTTTATTAATCAATACAGGCAAGCCACAAAAACATAAATAAAAAAATAGAGGATATTTGTCTTTTTCGGTCAAAGATCGAAATTTATTTCATCGAGTGGACACCATCGGTAATATTTTCACGAGTGGCCGCTCACCAAAAAAAAAAAACAAATATTCTATTTATTTCATGCTTTTTACCCTTTCAGGGAGGAGCTTTATCAAAATTCAGTACAGTTCTTTTCCCTTGTTCCCCGTGGCGTACCCCTCCCGCATAGCAACGTTACGTCAAGCGCGAGAAATGTAAGGTATATGACGTCATATTTCCCATCTGGTTGTTAGGCACGCGCAATTTACCTAGGCAACAAGAAAGTGAAAATCGGTATTTTCACTGGTGGTTCCAGTGTAAGATCGAAAAATATTTCCACTGCTATTTCTCGATATCCTACCGGAAAGCATGAAATAAGTAAGCAGTCACTGCGATATGCTTAAAGTTAATAATGTTACGGGAGATCACTCCTTCATGCATGGCTTCATCTCAATGATAAATACAATACCTACATGTACCTATCGCGTTTGCTAGAACTCTTTTTAGCTCAGTGGTTATGATATTGGTCTTTCGCCCGGGCCTTCTAATTTTGAATGCAGCCCAGTCCCTGTATTTCTGCAATGCATTTGTCCATTTCTTCTTTGTTGTGGACTATGTTCGTGAGACTATTGAAAGCGGTAGAAAACACTATTTAGTTAATCAATTAAGAGATCATACACAAAAACATACATAACCAAGTAAGATGTCGCGGTGACATGATTGAGTTTGTATTGAATACAGAATAACATATAGCATTTAACTTCTTTACCCTTTCCCAAACAATCCCTGGTTTTTACGGGTCTAGAATAGTTAGCCTTTTGAAAACATTGCGGGAAAAGGAGAAAATGCTGGTAACCAGCATTTTCTCCTTTTCCCACAATGTTTTCTACCCTATCATAGACAGAAATCATCTTTTCAGCAAGAGTTGAATTGTCGTCTGCAAATGCTTTCAATTTGGTCTAGTCCAAAAGTTTGGTGTTTGGGAAAGGGTTAATGAAGACCAACCAGAGTATCAGTACAACTTGGGGATGGGTAAAAAAGATGATTACCGTTTCGGATCCGGTAAGAAACGAAGTCGGGTATTGTTGGTCTCTATGAGAAACGGTAATACAGCCACCTAGAGTATATGAGTTTCACTCTTTACCAAACGACATAACTTTAGACTCGGTCAAATTGGAAGCATTTGCATCTGCAGACGACAACATTAATATGACTCCGTGATGCATTTCAACAAGCAAGATATCACCTAGTTATAGATCCTAAAATCCGTTTTATAAAATCCGTTTTATAAAATCCGTTTCATAAAACCCGTTTTATAAAATCTGTTTCATAAAATCTGTTTTATAAAACAACAGACTAAATCATGACGTAGGTTTATTCCTTGACATGCAGAAAATTTTATGATATCGAAAAGTCTCGGCCCATATCACCCTGCGCGGACTGCGCGGGCTAATATGGTCGATACCTTTCACAAACGCAACAAGACACCTTTTTGAAGAACATGGTTCAAATGAATTCTGGCTTGCATTCACCAATCGTTTTGATTGACATCTGTCTCAATCTATATTTAGAGAGTGACATAATGTATGTGATCATGAAACTCTTTGAGTTAGAATACTCTTCAGAATTAGACCAAGAATGCAGTTTAATACGGTTGGTTAAACTCTCAGGAACCGAGCTTCCGTTTCTAGCCTCACCAAACTTTGACTCATTACCAAACGACAATATTTGTCTAAATCGAAAGCATTTGCAGACGACAAAATAAAAGTGACAGAAAAATTGAAATTTGTTTTGTGAAGGGTAGAAAACATTGTGGGAAAAGGAGAAAATGCTGGTTACCAGCATTTTCTCCTTTTCCCAAAATGTTTTCTAAAGGCTTGTTTTTTAGGGGCGTCAAAAGTAGGGATTGTGTGGTAATGGGATAAGAAACAAATAATACAGTAGGGCCTATGGCATCATGGCACTCGCTAAAACATTGAAAAAAGAAAACATACTTCATGTTTATCATACACTTCTTTGTAAATCTTTAATATTCCATTGCAATAAAATGGACAATCAGGATCCGGCATGAGTTGGCAAGCTTAATATCATTTTTCTGTGAACGAGTTTAATAAAATTTTTCCCTTAAAAGCCAACGAATATCAGATTCCTTTTATTACATCACATTACTGTATCTCAAGAATCTTAGTGTACAAATGTACATTCAAATTTACATAAAGCCTATTTACTTCTTTGACACGTTTGATAATCACATACCATGAATACTTCCAGAGAAACTTGCATTTTGTTTAACATCTAAAGATACCAAAATTTGCAATTTTTGTCACCATCATCGGTTTTGACCGTCAATTTCACACCTAGGAATCTTGGTCGGCAATGTTTTAAAATTGAGTTGTATATCTACAAAGTGTTAACCAAATACTTCTCTATTTTCTTATCTCACACATGTGTAAGCCAAGAAGATTTATACTGGCTGTCTTTAAGTGTCTTATATTGAAAAAAAGGGGGGTTATGTAGTAAAAATCCATATCTCAAGATAGAGGGAGTGATTTTGATTTCAAAATTACAAAATATTAATTATTATGCACTAAACCCTATGTTGTGGATTCTAATGAGTACCCACAACATAGGGTTTCAAAGAGTTATAATGGATTAAGAATATTATCATTCCCTCTTATGTGGAGCTCTGAAAACCTATCTTGAAACAATGTTTTGATTTTCGACCATCGATACTCACGTTCTTCTTTCAGATCGGTGGAGTGGTTTATAATTTTGCCAAGTTTCACCTACCGTTTTTGTTCTTAAAGCCACACAGTTTTCCAAGGTGTTTGATAGTTGCACTAACGTCGTGTTATAAGAAAGCTTTAGAACTATTCCATCTGGTGTGATCTCTATCGAGGCTGTTTGGGACTTCTCTGGTACATCAAAATCGTGTTTGTCCTGGGAATTAGAAACCGGTGTTTTGATAAATAAGAATTAAGTTGATTCCTTTTACCATATTGTTGAAAAAGTGGAAAATAAGTATTTTCGATCTTTCACCGTAAAAAAACAAATATCCTCTATATACATATATTTACCGAAGTAAAATGTGAAAATGATGTCGGAACAACGGTGTCAATCTCCACAGATATCAGAAACATAATGTCATGAATTTTTTGTTCAAACCAAAACTCCAATTCCTTTGTATTATCATGTCCGAGTAGACTGCCATCCGGAAATGTGACGTCATGTGACCCGTACTTTGGGAGCACACTTCCGTTTAACCCAGCCTGAAAAAGAAAGCGACTTTATGAAAAACGCCTTGTAGAATCTTAAAATCACCATGATTAAAAGAACATGTGCCATGCTCTTTAAAAAAGGAGACTTAACGTGGTGGACCCATAAAATAAAATAGCCACTAGTATTTCCACTGTAATATTATCCTACAAAATTTGCAAAGATTAAAAATGAGTATTATTGTACTACTTTCACCGAGCCACTTTTTCCATTTTGTCCATCCTAGAATTATCATTTATAAATCTAAAACCATTATACTCGCATTACAAAAAGATATAATTACCTCCCTTTTCTGGATACTAACAAAAGTATCAACAAATAATTTCAAGATAGACGTCAAAGGAATTTCTGGTCGGTTAAAAATGTGCAAAAATACTATATCTGTATAAATCTGTCTTTATCAATTGTCAAAAATTTTTTATGCCATACTGCACTAGAAGTATTACGGGGTGCACTACCTTAACCCTTTCCCAAACAATCCCTTGTTTTTACGGGTCTGGAATAGTAGCCTTTTGAAAACAATGTGGAAAAAGGAGAAAATGCTGGTAACCAGCATTTTCTCCTTTTCCCACAATGTTTTTACCCTATCATAGACATAAATCTTCTTTTCGGCAAGAGTTGAATTGTCGTCTGCAAATGCTTTCAATTTGGTCTAATCCAAAAGTTTGTCGTTTGGGAAAGGGTTAATGCATCTCCAAGATACATGATACCAGCCCAAGTCATCACATTATCATAGAACCATACTAGCCACGTTTTGAACAGCCGACTTGATCATGAGGTAGACTGGTCTTTTGGCTTACAGAAAATTGACAAATACAGAAAAGTATCGACTCAGGTCAGCCTGCGCGGACTGCGCAGGCTGACCTGAGTCGATACTTTTTGCAAATGCATTAAGCCCCCTTTTCAAAGAGCATGGCTCAAATATAGATAGGTCAACTTTTTTAAAGAATATTGAAAAAAAATACTCATTTTCATTGTATGCAAGATATATTTTCTTGTCTTTGTTGATTCGAAATAAAACCATGTCTGAAATTTAGGAAAGAAGATTTGACAATGGACTTTTATGCATGTGCCTGAAGTATCGAACCATTGAAAACAAATGACGGTGTTTTCAAATGAATGAAGGAATGAATGTTGTTTTATGGCGCATCGACAGCTTTGGTCATTTGGCGTGCATATCTGTGTTAAAAGTTAATAAAACTGGAATTGTTTAAAGTGAATAAAGTTTGAATACATAAATGATAATAAAAAAAATGAATTAAGTATTGTGTGTGATCTTCATATGCATAAAGGACATTGTTGAGTCACAAGGCAATTCCCAATATACTCAAAAGTTTTAAATGATAAGAGTTAAGAATGTGATAAAAGGGTTGGAAGTCATTGTTGGATTAGTAAAATGAAGTCTTTAAATGATGAAGAAATATGTGTCATTTAAAATGTCCATAAAATATGATATTGAGTGGCTGGGCATTCCCTGCCTACTCAACAGTTTTAGATTAAAAGGTAAGATAATATTGATAATATTGCTTTTTCTTGGAAATGAGGTTAAAACTGGTAAAGATTGGAGCCTCCAATGGGATCAATATACTCCCATTAAAGAGGTCCTGCCTCCAATGAGATAAGATGCCTCCAAGAGGGCTAATCCTCACATTAAGGAGATGCAGACTGAAGATAAAAAGGATTAAATGGTAGAGATATGGGATTAAAACACATGTTAAAAAAGGTAATTAAGAAAGTATCACAGATTGTTGTATATACCAATCTGTTTGATGAAGGTGATAGTTGAATTAATGCTGACTATACGTGAACATTGTAGTATTTCTCACGAATTGGCTGGAAGTCAATGCAGTCTAACAGAATATGTCTAATCATAAGGTGTTCATTGCATGGAATACATTCTGGTGCATCTGCTCGGGCTAAAAGCCAGGAGTGTGTTAACCGAGAATGTCCAATTCGAAGCCTTGTGATTACCGCCTCTTATCGATGAATGAACCTGTAAGAGTCGCCAAGGGTTGGTTTAACAGAATGAAGTTGTTGAAATGATCTGCAGCCCATTGGGATTGCCAAAGAGACTGGACGAAAGATAAAATGCATGCTTTCAAATCTGTGTATGGTATTTTAAAATGAGATATGGGTAGAGACAATGCCGACTTGGCAAGTTCGTCGGCCTTTTCATTGACTTGAATACCTGATGGTGTTTTCAACGCGATCGAAATAGTAATCAGTCTTACTGCAAACTTCATATCGATTTCTCTGTGATCTGTTGAAATACTGTTAATCCTGTAGTCCATTGGATAAGGCGTAGGTCCGTCCCCTTTGATAGTCAAGTATCCTAAGGTGAAAAAAAAAAAGGGTAAACTATATATATCAAACGAATTCGTCATGCTACAGGTTGGGGAAAGGCTGGGGAAATGAGGGAAGGAATTAATAAACATACTTTTTTTGGGGAAAAAGAGAAAATGGCAGAAATAAGGTTCACGTACAGCGTGCTCTGAGAAATTGGGTTTCATGCATACGCATAAAAGTTCGACCATGTCAGCCTGCGCGAACTGCGCAGGCTGACATGGTCGAACTTTTTATGCTATTGGTTAATTTTTCTTTGTTAAACTATAAGTTGCAAGCGTGACAATTTACTACATAACATTTATTCAGCATAAAACAGCACTTGCATATTTATAGCTTACAACATATTAAACAAATTTATGCCCATATGGCCAGAAAACAAAGACATGAATAGAATGTTATCATCTGAGAAGTATGAAATAATTCAATGTATCAATACAACAGCGCCATTTTTATAATCAGTCACTACATGTCATTAGCATTCCGATCTAAATCCATAAGTATGGATAAATCAATACTAATTTTAGCACTCATAATATACTCGATGGGATGTACTTATTTCGTAAAGATTTCCCATAATAGATCAATTTGTTTTAAGAAATAAATAAATAAATAAATAAATAAATAAATGAATAGCATTTTAAGGCCCGTCGACAACTAAGGTCATATTGGGCGCACTTACTTAGTAAACAATAATGCGAGGTGAAAATAACATGCATGTGCAACAACATAAGACAAACATGATAAATGAGGAATGGACGAAACACAAAATGATGCCCCTTTTGTCGCCTTTTAAGACATGCATGCTATCACTTTTGTTCCGCCAGACGAAATGGCAGATGTGACGATCGCGGGACTTATTCTCATACCCCCAATTAAACCACACGGGCTCCCACAGGCCAATTGATTCCCATTCCAAACCTTATTTACACAGAGAAACAAAAATAGGATTTGGAATAAGAACTACCCAACCTGCTGCAATCCTACGAATTACGAGGAAAGCAGCCGTTTGTCTCTAATTTTAGTCGCCTTCTACGACATGCAATAGAGAAAGGCCGAGGTCCTATCCTACACTGTAAAAACAAATGTTTCACCTTTGCACACATATTGAAACACTTTTTCTGTTACACTTTTTAAACACATTAAAATAGAACGTGTCACATGTTTACTTCTGAAACACATGGCGTTCAAACGGGAAAACATTAGTGTTCTAGTTTTAAACACTTCACATGTTTAAAACTGAAACATGTGACGCGTTTAAAAGCGAAACACATCCCCTGTTACACTTTTTAAACACATGAACACTTCGGGTAAACACGTCCGTTCCCTTTTGAAACACATGGCATTCATGCAGGAAAACATCAGTGTTCCACTTTTAAACATGCCACATGTTTCAAAATTGAAACACGTAACATGTTTCACACAAATGGTGTGCCGTTTTACAACACTCTATAAAAGTCCTCTGCAGATGAAGCATGAACACTTCATGTGTTTCAATTCCATGGCTGTGTTTTTGGTCTGAATATAAAAAGGTGAAACCAGTAACATAGAACGATTAAAATTTTTCCCCCATTTATTAAAGACATGTCTAACAAATAATATCAATAATTCACCAAATCAAACCATTACCATTACTGTAATTAGTTATCAAATTGTTTTTGAACCACTGCCTAATGCAAAAAAACTTTGGGTATTCTACACCAGTTAAATAATAAAACCCCACCAAAATAGCCACAACCATCACTGACCACCAAAAGCAACTGCCGTGTTCTCAATCTGCACCTGTTTCTCTTTAGCAATCAATCTGGGTGCCAACAGTAGGGGCTGGTAAATATTTCAAAATCCACTCAAGTTTTCTCACTTCTTAAATTTGAAACAACCAGAGAGAACATTGTGTTACTGTACACAAAGTTGAATTACTTTTGCAAATTTGGTGTATGATCACCCAAGTAACATGTCTGCTAATCTTTTAAAACTCTCAATCTATTTCTTAAAAGGGTTTTCAATTTTCAGCTGTAGTTGCTATCTTGTTAACTCCTGCATTTTTTGGTAAATGGAGACTCAGAAAACATTTTTGTAAAATTATTTCAAAGCTCCACAATGTTTTAGCTGGAAAATAATTTACCCTTTTACCAATTTAACAACATTCTAGACATGTCCAAATTAAAAGCATTCACAGACCTCCCCCACAAAAAAAAAAAAAAAAAAAAAAAAAACAAGAGGGCCAAGATGGCCCTGGATCACTCACCTGAATTTTTAAGAGGACCATAGCCAATTTTTTTTCAAAATCTAATCAGCCATTTCAGAAAAGATTGATTTTAAAGAATTTTTTCATGTCTATATAGGGTAAATAGCCCACAGCCATCAGAGCCATATTTCTTGATGGATCAAAATTTCTCGTGCAATTTTTGAAAAAGGGTCAGCTAAGAAACATTTCTGTGAAATTATATCAAAATGTGACAAGCCCTTTCAGAGAAGAAGAATTTTCAAGAATTTCCTCATGACCATATATATTGCAAGTAACCCCCATTCACCAGAACCATGTTCATTGACGGATCGAAATCTCGCAATACACATTTGAAAAGGGTCATGCAAGGACCCTTTCTGTGAAATTATTTCAAAATCTGACCAGCGGTTTCCGAGAAGAAGAGTTTTTAAGAATTTCTTCATTTCCGTATAGTGCAAGTAGCCCCCATTTACCAGAGCCATGTTTATTGACGGATCAAAATTTCGCGAACAGTTTTTGACAAGGGTCATCAAAGGAACATCTCTGTGAAATTATTTCAAAATCTGATCAGCAGTTTCAGAAAAGAAGAATTTTTAAGAATTCCTTCATTTCCCTACAGCGCAAGAAGCCCCCCATTACCAGCGCCACGTTTCTAAACGGATCAAAATTTCACGAACAAATTTTAAAAAGGGTCACCTAAGGAATATCTGTATGAAATTATTTCAAAATCTGACCTGGAGTTCCAGAGCAAAAGATTTTTAAAGAATTTCCTAGAAAATTTCATTTGGCTGCCATTGCAACCAGAGTTTTTGACGGAATCAAATTGTGTGAACAAATTTTTATAGAGGACCTCCCAAGGAACATTCCAGTCAAGTTTGGTCCAAATTGGCCCAACAGTTTAGGAGGAGTTGATCTTTAAAGAATTGTTGACGACGCACGACGGACGACAGACACCGGGTGATCCTAAAAGCTCCCCTTGAGCACGCTGTGCTCAGGTGAGCTAAAAAGAGTGAGATTAAAAAGTTGAAAATTGATTTTGAGGATTGCAAATTGGTTTTGAGGGAGAGAAAGCATCATAGGAAAAGGACAAAACGCTAGTTACCAGTATTTCCTCCTTTATCCACTATTTTTGGAAAGGCTTCTTTCTCATGGCGGTTAAAAGTCTAGGTTTGTAGTGAAGGGTTAAGATTTCTGTAATTAGCTCTGGTGGCTATACCATTTAAAGGAACTCAACAATTCAAGCAATGTGACAAAGATCAAGCATATCTGAACACTCTGCTTAGGTGAATTTCAGGCTCTATAGCAATTTTATTTTGAGAGGGACGGACCTTAAGCAACAGCAAACAGAATGATTCCTAACTCTTTACTAAATTGCACTCTGGTCGAAATTGAAAGCTATGAAAGTCTAAGAAAAAATAATCATTTGGCCTCAAATAATTACATCAGATTTTCAAAATCAAGAAAGCTCGGTGAGTAAGGATAAAATGGCTGTTACCAGCATTTTATCATTTTCCCACAATGTTTTCAAAAGCTTTCTCTAAAAGGGTCAACAAAAACTCTGAGCTTTGGGTTGAAAAGTTCAGCTACCACGAATTTTGCACGATATTTTTCTTCAATTTTAATGGTAAATGAACAATTACTGTGTGCTTCAAAATTTTGGATGTAGATCATAAAGTGCTGTCCCTACAAATACATTAATACCAACATAGGAAAGTGTATAATAATGCTTAAACTTCATGCAGCCTGGCTGTAAAATGGTTTGATAAAATACAGCACATACCTTGCTACCTTAGCAAAAGGCTTGTCTTCTGACAATTTCCCTGTTTATAGGCAACTTCAGACTCAATTGCTTGATCAGCACAGCCAAACAATCTGTATTATCTTATACAAGGTACATCGTTATCCGTATGTCAAATAACCTGTTGTTTTCACCTAGGGAGAACCCCCCCCCCCAAAAAAAAAAAAAAAAAAAAAAAAAATATGGGAAAAGGAGAAATGTTGGCTACCACTTCTCCCACAGTCTTTTGTAACCCATTCATCTATCTTTTGTAGCCCCCACCATTTGAAATTCATCTAATTTGTCCTGTGCAAATGCTTTACATTTATGGGAAATCCTATATTTTATCACACAATGATAAATTTTAAAGACTCTGAAGAAGAAGCCTTTGGAAAACACTGTGGCTGGTAACCAGCATTTTCTCCTTTTCCCACAATGTTTTCTACCCTACACAAAACAAATTTCAAATTTTCAGTCACTTTTGTGTTGTCGTCTGCAAATGCTTTTAATTTTGACCAGTCTAGAATTTTGTCGTTTAGTAAAGATTTAACTCATTACCAAACTGGTCTGAATTTAAAGCATTTGCAGGCCACAAATTGAAAGTAGCTCAATGATGATTTGGTCTTTGTGTGGATAGAATACACTGTGGGAAAATGAAAATATTCTGTTACCAGCATGTTTTCCATTTCCACCACTGTTTTAAAAGGTTTCCTTTGCAGGGCTGTTCAAACTTGTGATTGCAATTTAGAATCTTACCAAGAAAAAAATGTGGGTTTCAAAAGAATTTAAAATCTAATGGTAAACAGCAATGTAATCTTCAGCTACATGTACCAACAGACTGCAACAATGTAACCTTCAGCTACATGTACCTTTCTCTATGCTCATCCTTTATACTCAAAACAAAACTAGACAGCAATGAGACTAAACAATCTGAAAAAAAAAATCAAATTCAAATTCTTGAACACCCCAATTCAATTTCTTATTTACAATTCCAAACAATCGTCTGATTTTAAAAATGAAGCACGCAAAGTATAAAAGAAAGCTTCTGTGGTGAAAGTTGCTTCTGCCATATCCTGTAACTTGAAAACAATTTTAAAACAGAGTGTCAAACCAACACATTCTACATGTATCAGGGTTTTCCTCTACTCCTTATTTTTTTCAATTGGTACCCTCAAATTTTCTTAATTTATAGATCTATCCCCCAAAATTTAATACTTTTCCTTTTTTCAGTCATGTTAATAGGATCAAATGACCCCAATTTGAGAAAGTCAAAGAAAACCCCTGATGTATTTTACATTAACCAAACAAACTTCAGTTTAGATCTAGTCTACTCACATTTACCATGTTTACTCAATCTTGTATCTGCTTCAAATAGGGTCTCAAACCTCTTCATAACTGGTATTAGGTTACTGGCTTGTATCCATTTTCAGTATGAGCAAGCATTGTAATTCAGCCATAATCTGTAAAATTTTATGAGAATCAGCAGTTCGTGTGGCCAAAAAAAAACTTTGGCTCTCACAACTAAACAGAGAGATATTTTATGCCAAAGAAGCTATAAATCTACTGCAATACAGAAAAATAAAAAACCTTTTGATGGTGACAATCCTAACAGTACAGTGACCCCTGGCAGACATATTTTTAGGTGACGTCAAACATGACATCATCTGACGTCATCAATATTATAGACAAATCTATTTGCAGTAAGGTTAGATTTTACCCACCCCTCACAACGTACGTCAGTGTGACGTCACAGGTAGTGATATCGGACCCTTATTATAACGTCAGTGTGCGTGTTTGGTAAGACTGTTTTTATTTTTTGTAATCGTTCCTTTAAATGATCTGAAAAAGTATTTAGACCTCCAAAGAGTACAATGCCTAGGGACTTTGTTTTTTGTCAAAGCTTTTGTTAACTACTTATACTAATGGAAAAGACTTCGACCAACTATTAAAACCCAATCACTTTTTGATATTTGGTCAAAGTGTTTGTGCATATAGACATCTGCTTCCTGTCTAAAACATCAGAGTATTAAATGTATTCATCTAATGTCTTTGATAAATACATGAGAATCTTTGTAGTCCGTTTGTATCCACCCAAGCTAGCCGCATTCTATCTTCATATCGTACTTACTTTTCAATATGGCGGACATAAGTTACGAAAATGCGCAGGTCCGATATCACTTCCTGTGACGTAGGTTGTTACCCTTGTTACCATGAACCGTTTTATTCCGTGTTGAAGGGTGACAGATAACGGACGTCGATATATCGCCACTGTTTGAGTCTAATTCGTGTCTGCACACTGTTAGAGTCTGTGGTGTTAGTTATCTCTAAGCTCCGGCCTAGGTTTTTTCTATTTTACCTCCCTAAACGTTTAATACGTCACGAAACCAATGCCTTCCAACATGTCTGCCGAGGGGGAGGCACGCTTGAACTAAAATGGTTGTACAGTTTTAACTATAGATGTGCCCAGTGAGGTTGACGTGAAAGTAGTTCCGGCCACTCAAATGTACCGGTGTATATAATTATGGTGATACCGGAGTCTCCGGATATCGGTACATAGTAAAAAATATTTTAACCACTTTATCGTTTTAGTTCGACCAGAGTATTTTCACCACAGGATGCAGTCCGTGGCCCAAACCTGTCAAAGTTATCACATACCAAACAACAAAATCTTTGGCTTGTCCAAATTGAAAGCATTTGCAGATGACAAACTAAATGTGACTGAACATTCGAAATTTGTTTTTGTGAAGGGTAGAAAACAATGTGGAAGAAAAAGAAAATGCCGGTTACCAGCATTTTCTCCTTTTCCCACAATGTTTTTTAAGGTCTTCTTTCTCAGGGTCATCAAATGTAGGGATTGTGTGGTAATGAATTAAAGACTAAATCTACTAGTGACCGTTATCATTCATATCAATGTCGCAGTGATCTGCCATAGATCAAAGTTCCCTTTACAAAGAGGGCGTCCTGTGCATGATTCAGTGGTATTAAAGTGTATGACTCGTAACCTGGTGGCCACGGGCTCAAGCCGCATGGGATCCATGGGTCCTTCGTTAGATCAGGGATCATGTATAAGATCCCTGGTGGTAGTGCCCTTTTGCAAAAACACTTCAGAGTCCTAGCATAACACTGGTATCTAAAACCCGGGAAATACATGAGTATCTGAGCTGTCGCCATAATATATGACTGACATAATGTGTAAAACATCAATCCATTCTTGAAGCACCTTTGAGGATTTAGGAAAGAAAACAAAAAAAGGAAATTATTTAGTCTACTAGAAAGTAATTGTCTATCAAACTGAATGTCAGACAGATTTATTGTCTTTTGAAGCTTGTATTACATGTAAATAAAATTGTCATCTCATTAATGATAAGTATAGTGAATAAAAATCTTTCAAATATTATTGCACAGAGTTTCCATCCCACCTTAAATAAATGATAAAATTTTAAATTCATCCGGAAAACGAATTATATTTTTGGGCAACATTTCGTGGAAAAGATATTGCCCATCGTGAAATAACGTTACGGGTCCCCTTTTTTTATATGAACATGTAAGAGGTATTATGTTTTGCATGTATACATTGCTTTTTTGTTATTGGTCAAGAACGAAATTATACATTAAGCCCCCTTTCTCTATGACATGGCATTTCCTTAAATAGAACAAAAAAATATTGTCTGTGGCTTATGATAAATAATATAAATATGAAGGTTCATGAAATTTTGTCCATTCTGCATCAAGACTCTATGGGTTGTTTTACACAATGAATGCTATAGACCCACAATAAGGTGATGTCTTCCGGCTTGGTATCATGGATCACGGAGATGAATTAAGCCCCCTTTTTCACAGAGCACGGATGATGTATTTGTTTCCATAAACAAGCCCACCATTTAATTCAAACGAACTGTTTACTCGGGATCACTGTATGTTTTCTTTCTTTGAGAGAACATGCATGGATCCTCTTAAGGCGCAATGCCATCTGATATTGGCCAAAACTTTTCGCTATTCTTACATTTTCTGCCTGTCAAGGGGTATTTTTACCTTATGATTCAGTCAGCTGCTTGGCGCATTGGATTTCCATGGAAACATAATAATGCGATGTCTTGCTTGGTATGAAGCATCACAGTGATGCATTAAGTCCCCTTTTGTCAGAGAGCCGCTCAAATACGTTTAAACTATGAAAGTGTCGGAGGGCACATCCCTTTGCCCTTATTTGTGCTAGATAAAGTAACTTGATTATTCAAAATAGTTAACCTGATGTAGAATGCGAATGGTCCTTTGATATGCAGAAAATTTAAAGATAGCGAAAAATTTCGGTCCATATCAGCCTGCACGGACTGCACAGGTTGAAACGAGTCGATACTTTTTGTAAATGTATCAAACCCCCTTTTCATAGAGCATGACTAATATTTACTTTATTTGCTATATTTGGCTGGCCTAGAACATAGAATATCCAGACGATTCATCAGATGGACGGACAGCGCACCTGCACCTGATTTTATCTGGCATATAGATGGCTATGATAAACTGAAGCCATTTGGACTATACATACATGGAGCTGGATTTGTTCATTCAGTGGAAAGATAATATGGCTTAAAGTATACCACACACCATGTTAAAAACAAAAACACGCACACACTTAGAACTTAAACTGGTAAAGAGTGTCTGAAAAAAAATCTGCATTTTTAACAATGTTTGCAAAACTTTTCTTCCTCAGTGTCCAAAAGAACTTTCTTCCTCAGTGTCGTAGAACTTAGCAATGCATGTTGTTACATTATATTCTAGTTTTACGACCAAAAAAAGCGAATGAACTCCCAACCATTTTACCAAAATATTTTCACTAAAATGGTAAAGAAGTTAATGGAATCAAAATTTTTTTATGTACCTTTTTACCCTAATATTTGACAGAGCTTTCTTCCTCAATGTCTATAGAACTAAGCAATGCATGCTGTGACATAAAATTCTACTTTCAAGACATAAAAATGCAAATGAGTAGAAACTACCAACCATTTTAACAAACTATTTTACTAAAATGGTAAAGAGTTTTTAAATCTATTTCTTTTTAACCTTTTTACCCTAATGTTTGAAAGAGCTTTCTTCCTCAGTGTCTATAGAACTTACCAATGCATGCTGTGACATAAAATTATAGTTTTAAGACATAAAAAAGCAAATGAGTAGAAACTCCCAACCGTTTTACCAAAAAAATTGCACTAAAATGGTAAAGAGTTTTGAAATTCAATATTTTTTTTGGACCTTTTTACCCTTCTGTTTGAAAGAGCTTTCTTCCTCAGTGACAAGAGAACTAAGCAATGCATGCTGGCACATAATATTGCAGTTTCAAGACATAAAAAAGCAAGTGAGCAGAAACTCCCAACCATTTCAGCAAAATATTTTCACTAAAATGGTAAAGAGTTTTGGAATCCAATTTTTTTCTAAACTTTTTACCCTAATGTTTGAAAGACCCGAGTTTCTTCCTTAGTGCCTATAGAACTTAGCAATGCATGCTGTTGCATAATATTGCAGTTTTAAGACATAAAAAAGAAAATGAATAGAAACTCCCAATCATTTTACCAAAATATTTTCACTAAAATGGTAAAGAAGTTAATGGAATCAAAAATTTTTTATGTACCTTTTTACCCTAATATTTGACAGCTTTCTTCCTCAATGTCAATAGAACTAAGCAATACATGCTGTGACATAAAATTCCACTTTCAAGACATAAAAATGCAAATGAGTAGAAACTAACAACCATTTTAACAAACTATTTTACTAAAATGGTAAAGCTTTCACTAGCCCCAATTTAAGAAAGAAAAACATTTTGGAAAAAAGAAAATCTCTCGTCACAAGCTGCAGCCATATAGATCTAGATCTCCCGTAGTCTAAGTTACCACACACACAAAATAAAATCAACTGCTTCAAATTGACAGCATTTGGAGAAGACAAGATGAATGCAGCAAAAAAAAAGGGGGAGGGGAGTGTGATAAACCAAGTTGTTTTCTTAGAGCGCTGAACACTGTTGATACCCGTGGGTCCGCATGGTATCTTTTTTTGTCGCATTTATAAATGACCCTATGTAAAAACCCTTCCGGAGGACCTAAAAAATGTTCTCGACATTCGGCAAAATACGGTAGACACATTAGATAGTCTTACGGAATCGGCCGATTAGCGACGAGTGAATCTGTAGGTCGCTTCGGAGCTGTGACGTCAGCGCTCCGTTGAGTGTTGAGAAATAATCTATTCACTCACTTGTACATGGCGGCTGAATTAAAACCACTTCGCAGACATCATACTGGAACTGCAGCGATTTTTGCTACAGACAAAGACTATTGCATTATTCTGTGTGAGTACTGCTTGAATTTTGTTCTTACGTTGTAACTAAACGGTACTCAATTTATTCAGTCGGTTGCAAAGCATTGTGCGACACGAGATAACATGCAGGCCTAGCCTAGGTCGATTCCGTAACTGTATCCAACCAGTAGTGCTCGGTCTCAGACTCAGTTTAATATTGTTGCATGTGTTTAACATGTATGTGCATGTTTGTAGACCTCATAAGGTTACAAACATGCAACCATATTGAATTAAGATGAGTGCCTGTGCTTCTAATGAAAAAAAAATGGCGTATGGCGCGACACGTGGCACGAGCTTTGTCTGCGCATGTCGTATTCTTCGAAGATTCGACTATCTTACATGACGTATCACTAGCCCCAAAAGCGGGCTGACTGTAATATTACGCTCTACAAGAGAAAAAGAAGACGCAAGAGCGTCAAAGGTCGCCCGAAAATGCATTGTTTTTTCATTATTAAACAGACAAATATGCAGGCAACAGAGTAGACTACATCCGACTTCAATTTTTTTAGTTATTTTTCATTTGAGAAAAAAAAAATAGTGTTTTCCAATAAAATTGACATGACAATAGTGACCTACAATGTCATATAACCAACTGTCAAAATAAAGTATGGGTTTTCGCACTGCAAACGTTCAAATTCGATTTACATTTTATGCTACTTTTATGCCTATTTTCAATTTCGCCATATGAGAATAACTGCATAATGGAAAAAAAAAAACCTACAAATACATTTTTTCAGCCATGATTACAAAAATATTGTATACCTTATAATTGGTCAATGAGTACAAATAAAATAAACACATTTGAAACCATACGTAGTTACCAAATACTTTACTTTACAACTTATATTATAGTAACATTATAATTTCCAATGCAAAGTTTGTTTTTCCATCGCGCCTGTCCCGCGCTATGGAAATTTGGAATGAAGTTTTATTATCTGTGTACTCAATAGGTATGGGGAAAAAAGTTTCAGTTTATTTAACCCATTACCACACAATCCCTACTTTTGATGCCCCTGAGAAAGAAGCCTTTTGAAAACACTGTGGGAAAAGGAGAAAAATGCTGGTTACCAGCATTTTCTCCTTTTCTCACAGTGTTTTCTACCCTTCCCAGAACAAATTTCAATTTTTCAGTCGCCTTTATTTTGTCGTCTGCAAATGTTTTCAATTTGGACCAGTCTAAAATTTTCTCGTGTGGTAAAGAGTTAACTTACAACTTATAACTTAACCCTTTCCCAAACAATCCCTGGTTTTTACGGGTCTGGAATAGTGGCCTTTTGAAAACATTGTGGGAAAAGGAGAAAATGCTGGTAACCAGCATTTTCTCCTTTTCCCACAATGCTTTCTACCCTATCATAGACCGAAATCATCTTTTCAGCAAGAGTTGAATTGTCGTCTGCAAATGCTTTCAATTTAGTCCAGTCCAAAACTTTGTCATTTGGGAAAGCTTTGAAATACATTTTATGCCTTAGAATGGTAACCAGCATTTTCTCCTTTCCCACAATGTTTTCTAACCTATCATTGACAGAAATCATCTTTTCAGCAAGAGCTGAATTGTCGTCTGCAGATGCTTTTAATTTGGTCTAGTCCAAAAGTTTGCTGTTTGGGAAAGGGTTAAAACATAACATAATCTTTATTTGGCATAAAATACAACATATTTAAGCCAATACAAAATACTGTTTAAGAAGATATGCACATGATTAGAAAAGACAAAAATGCATGTATATCAGTATAACTTGGAAAAATAAGTGTGTGTCGGCATTACATGAAATAGATCTACTTCGTGTTTTCCGAAGGAATAATGGAAAAGGCAAATACAAATTACATTGGTAATATGCTGAAAATCCCAAAACAATTGACATACAAGAATTCATACATTACCAAAACTATCTGCAGCTGAACACGCCTGAAAATGGTATTGCAAACCTTGTGCATCAGGATCAGACAGCACGCAGTGTGCAGTCTGATCGCTAATCCACAAAGTCTGAAAAATTAACGGGTCGAACGACTCAAGCTTTTCTTTCCTCAAAAGTTTTCATTTACATAAATACAAGGAAAGTCTTATAACGTTCCGAACTACTGAAATTTAAAAAAAAAAGTTTACATGTACAATAATTTTATACAAGTAAACAAATGCGAAAGATATAAACATATACATGTATACTGATAAGTGCAACCAAATTTTGTTGAACTTTCTGAGGACAGTGTAGATCAAGATCTGTCTTACCAGAATTGCAGCCTGATCTTAGATCTACACAGTCCAATACACTGATCAACATGCTGAACTACGTACATGTACATGTATATGAATTCATATTTATCCTGACAAAATAAGTAATAATTACGGATATTGCTAAACATGTAAGCTGGCATGTAAGCTGATAAATGTAACCAAAGCCAGTCAGAGAAATATCTGAGGACGGTGTAGATCAAGACCAGACTTAACCAACTTGCAGTCTGATCCCAGATCTATGCATTCTAATGTATGTAAACTGATAAATGTAACCAAAGCCGGTCGGTGAAATATCTGAGAACGATGTAGACCAAGATCTGATTCTAGATTCACGCAGTCTAATGTATGTAAACTAATAAATATAACCAAAGCCGGTCAGTGAAATATCTGAGGACGGTGAAGACCAAGATCAGACTTCCCATAATTGCAGTCTGATCCTAGATTTACGCATTCTAATGTATGTAAACTGATAAATGTAACTAAAGCCGGTCAGTGAAATATCTGAGGACGGTTTAGACCAAGATCAGACTTACAAATATTGTAGTCTGATCCTAGATTCACGCAGTCTAATGTATGTAAACAGATAAATGTAACTAAAGCCAGACGGTGTAGACCAACATCAGACTTACCAAACTTGCAGTCTGATCCTAAATTCATGCAGTCTAATGTATGTAAACTGATAAATGTATCCATCCGTCCGTTCGTCCATTCACAATTACAAAAAAATCTTCTCCTCCTAAACTAACAATCAGATTTCAATCAAACTTCATAGAAATGATCCCTAGGTGATGCACTTTCAAAATACTTCAAAGATTTTAATTCCATGAAGAACTCTGGTTGCCATGACAACCGAGTGAAAAAACTTTAAATATCTTCTCCTCTAAAACTGTGAGGGCTAGAGCTTTCATATTTAGCATGTAGCATCATCTAGTAGCCCTCTACCAAAATACTTAAAATCATGGCTCTAGTATTGAAATTGGCCCTATGTTGTAGGTTCTCGGATTTCACATCGAGATAAAGAAGGAAATCTTAGAAAATCTTCTTGTCCCAAACCATAAGGGCTAGAGCTCTCATATTTGGTATGTAGCATCATCTAGTGGACCTCTACTAAATACTTCAAGTTAAAGCCCTAGTGTGGAAATTGGCCCTATGTTGTGGGGTCTTGGATTTCACAAAGAGATAAAGAAGGAAATCTTAGAAAATTTTCTTGTCCCAAACCGTAAGGGCTGGAACTTTTATATTTGGCATGCAGCATCATCTAGTGGCCCTCTACCAAAATACTTCAAATTATGGCCCTGGTGTGAAAATTAAACCTATGTTGTTGGTCTTGGATTACACATAGAGAAAAGGAAGGAAAACTTTGAATACCTTCTTGTCCAAATAGTTCCTGATAGAAGGAGTGATTTTGATTTCAAAATTTAAAATGTTAACCCTTTACCAAATGACAAAATTTCAGACTGGTCCAAATTGGAAGCACTTGCAGATAACAAAATAAACTCAAATAAAAAATTGAAACTTGTTTCCTGCAGGGTAGAAAACATTGTTGGGAAAGGAGAAAATGCTGGTAACCAGCATTTTCTCCTTTTCCCACAATGCTTTCAAAAGCCTTCTATCTTGGGGTTGTAAAAACTAGGGATTGTTTGGTAAAAGGTTAATTATTATTCGCTATTAAACCCTATGTTGTGGGTAATCATTAGAATCCCATCATAGAGATAACTCAAATGAATACCCAGGTCATAGGTTTTTGAAGAGAAATAATGACTTTTAGAACACCATCACTCCCTGATATCTGAAGCTCTGCCCAATTTGAATATTTAATTTTCTGTTAGAATTTGGCTCGACCTACCTGTGGAAAGGCAGTGATTTTAGGGTCAGAAATGAACAGTTGATTCATCACTGCAAGATTTTGTTCTGCTGTTGATTATATTCAAAAGGACCTGTTATTTCAAAAGGTTCAATAATTAAATATTTTGTGGATTTGGGGGAGGTTTTGTCCAGCATGCTATGTTAGTCTGAAATGAAATAGAAAAGGAGATTTACCCATACATGTATCAAGTTTCTTGTTTACACCGTATGACACAGTTTTGAGCCATTGAATGGATTAACATAACTTCTGTATTCAACTTTTGACGAAATTCTGCAGAGCTCCAGATAAGAGGGAGTGATGGTATTCTAAATCCATTATTTCTCTTTAAAACAATATGTTCTGGGTACCCAGAATCATCACGATGAGACCATTGTAATGAGTACCTACAACATAGGTTTTAGTGGAGAATTATCAATATTATCAATTTTGAAATCTGGAGCTCCGATTCTGGCAAAAGATAAATGTTTGTAAGGAGAAAAAAAAAAGTTTTTCTGTAGTGTTTTCGAATTAATTCTGTACCAAACAATCCCTGGTTTTTACAACCCAGAGGAAGAAGCCATCTGAAAACATTGTGGGAAAAGGAGAAAATGCTGGTAACCAGTATTTTCTCCTTTTCCCACAATGTTTTCTACTCTCCAAATGTCAATTTTCAATTTTTGAGTCATGTTTATTTTGTCAATTTTGACAAGTCTTAAAATTTTAATGTTGTCATGTGGTAAAGAGTTGATTCATGTATTTTAAAACCTCAGTTTTTGTGTGATCGTTCATATTTTTCATGGATGTTTTCGAAGCTGTCGGCTGCAAATTTCTTTCAGGATACAATGAGTAAATGGCACTTATGATTTTCTAGTTTGATGTATGCAGTTGTCTGTTCAAGAATTCTTTGTATATTAGTTCTTTATGCATTTAGATTAATAGATTTTTTGTCAGCAGTGACGAGAAAGCGTTGCCCTGGTATAATTTACAAAATGACAGATGGCATCTTTGATCTACACTGTTTTCAAACCTGCCTGATAAAATGTCTTTGAGTTGCCATACAGGAAAGAACACTGTACAAATTTTCTAACAAATTTTCTCTCTGTATCTGTTTGTATAGGAAAGACAATGTCATACATCTCTGGAACTACTTTTTGGAACTGTTACGGGCTAGAAGAATGCGCATGGAACTCTCCCTACAACTCCAAAAGATCTTCCAAGAAACGCCCTATATACTTGACTGGATGGAAGAAATTAAGGTTAGAAGGACAAAACTTTAAACTCTTAAATTTGTCTTGTATAAAGTATGTTTTGACTTGCAAATGTCCCATTAAATAAGACAGATTGTTCCCGAGGGGCACTTTCAAAAGCTTTCTCTTTCAGATGTGTTAACCCATTACCACACAATCCCTACTTTTGACACCCCTGAGAAAGAAGCCTTTAGAAAACATTGTGGGAAAAGGAGAGAATGCTGGTAACCAGCATTTTCTCCTTTTCCCACATTTTTTTCTACCCTTCACAAAACAAATTTCAAATTTTCAGTCACTTTAATTTTGTCGTCTGCAAATGCTTTCAATTTGGACCAGTCTAAAATATTGTCGTTCGGTAATGGGTTAAAAGTTGTCATAGTGTGGTGAAGGGTCGTATGATAGAACATTCTATCACAATATCAGCTTTTTTTAATCTTTTAGTTCTAGGTTTCTTTATTTTAGGAGATACAAAATGAGTTTGGACATGAAGATCATTTGTGATTTAAATTACGTAATACCATACTTGAAGAAAGAATTTTGCATTTGAATGGTTTTGATTTACACTAGGCTACAGACCAAGCGACCCAGAGATCGTCAAAGATCCAATCAATACACTGGAGAATGCCTATGAAGAATTGAAGAGATTGGCAGAGGAGAAAAAAAATCGGCTCCTTAAGTACTGCAAACTCTGGCAGTTCTACTGTGACATGGCTGATGAAGAAGGATGGATCAAAGAGAAAAAATGGCTCATGTCTGCTCCAGATTTGGGTTGTTACCTTACCCGCGTTCATCTCTTACTTAACAAGAAAAGGTTGGTTATCATTCCTACATATGTTTATAATGGTTTATGCTATTTTGCATATTATATTTGACTGATAACCTATGGGGTTTGAATACATAGGTTTTGGGTTATTCCAAACAAAGTTCCTTGTGTTTTATGTTAACAGAACTTAATGATCTCATGGCCCTCTGTGGCCATAGTAAAGATGTTAGCATGTAACCTTATATAACACTGAGATTGATTCCAGCTAGCAGTAACTGGCATTAACTGGCAGTGTTAGTCAAACCTTCATTATAAGATGCTATTGATTTACAGAATATGGAGGATGAGATAACGGCCATACACACCCATCTCATTTCGGCTGGCAATTTCAAAGCGGACAAGTAGGCATAGATTAACCTAAGCATGAAATCTGAATGCAGTACAAATACAGTGGAACCCCGTTATAACGAAGTGCGCTATAGCGCTGATTCCGTTATAACGCGGGTGTCCTTTGGCTCCCAAAATTTCGGGGGTTGACCATTTTCGAGTCTGATCCGAATCCACTGTTGCTCTCAAAAATCTTCGATGTAAAAAAAAACAACTCTCGGTCAAATAAAAAATCTATACCATGCACGTACTGTGACAATTTTTCACACCTTTACCTTGTTGATTACATTTATCACCTATAGCTTTGCACAATTACTTTGAGAAATACACGCACAGTAGGTAACAAAAGGACTTCGTCCCATAATTGTCTTTGCACGCAATCTTGCATTGTATAAACTTTACGTCAATATATCTGTCTGTATGTAGATTGTAACGGCGATATCGAAAGTTCCGTAAATCGCAAGTGCATTCGGACACCCTATATGTTCGGACACGTTATATTTTTTGTCAAAAAAAAAAAATCGATTTCAAGTTCAATCTTAAGATAGTCCGAATATTAAAAAATACTTGGACAGGCTGAAAAATATATTTTCCAAAACACCTGACATTAAATTTTTGGAAAATAGACTACTCTAGATAGGATGATCGGCTGCATGGTGAACGCAGAGTTGTACATCATGCATAATAGCGTCATGTACATGAAACCTTCGAGAGTCGAGTCGATCAACAATAATTCTCAGTCTTGAAATTACAAACACACACAAAAAAATGAGACACTCAGTATTTTTTTAAGTAAGAAATACCTCTTCACAGCGGAAAGAGAAGATTACGATTAGAGATCAGACACCACATTTAGTCCATAGTCTGATCTTGATCTACAGAGACCTCTAAGTTCAGCAACTTAAGGCCTGAAAGAAGCATAAGGGTTAAATTTTTCCCGACTTTCCGATGTTATGTAAGCAGTTTTGCCATTTTTCACAACGTTTTCTGAATGCATCTGCTGCAGTTCAAGCATGAAAAGTTGTTCCGTAGGAGGAAATGGTTGAAGTCCTGTTAGTGTTATCCCCATGATTACAAAAATACAGCATTATTGAATACAAAACCTTGTTTTCTTCTTCATTTATCAGCAACTAATCCGCATCAAATCACGCAAGTTTTTTTTTTTATCTCGGTCACAACAAAATTTTCAGAAAATAGCCGAAAGACTCTCTTTCTACCGACTACACAACGTACACGTGACATGACTGGGGTACTCTTGCAATAATCATTACGATACGTAGAAGGGTTGTATCAGAAAATATAAAGCAACAGAGGTACTGGCTTATTGCATGATCGCTTAGTTTTGAATGGAGGTCAGCTCATAGCCAGTTGTAAATTCTTCAGGCGACACAGTGTAAGTGTGTATGACAAACACTTGCACTTACAACCCTCTCGCTTTGCATTATTGGTGTGTTACGTCATACATGTACCACTAATGCAAACTTTACTGCAAACATTGTGTGGATGATATACGACTGATGTGATTTCTTTACGGATAGTAGTTAAATTTCCTGTGACTTTCATCATGTACGGGGGTCTTATCTCGTTTGATTATTAAACAGATTTCTTTCGTCATTGCTGATTAGGGATCGTCAGTGTGATTGAAAAAAACATGGCGGCGGCACCGTCTGCAATCCAACACGATACCGTTTAATTTAATTTTGGAATTAATTTTGCTATAATTTAGCAAAACAGCGGGTGAATATTTTCTAATTGAAATGGTCTTAAAGATAAAATAAGCCCTTTCACGTAGTTGTAATGTTATTTGATGACCAGATTCGCTGATAGAAACTAACTAGGAATAGTTCAGGCGTTACGTACAAAAGAATCTAAATTGTTCAATGTCCTATAAATAAATGTTTAAACGTAAATAGGCATGTCTTAGATTTAGTATTTGGAACATTGCTATTTCATTTTTGTAAGAATAAATTTGCGAAAACTATAATAAGCCATAGTTCTGTAGTCTGGCAATGGTTGGCGGATGGGCTGCAGGTAATGTGTGTGTGTGTGTGTGTGGGGGAGGGGAATCAGCTTTATAAACATAGTCCCGGATATTACGCTGTTGAAGATCGTGGCTCCACCGACAGCGTTATAACGGGGCTCCACTGTATATCCCAATCAACTATGTTCTCCTTCATCTTTCAGTTTTTTTTGCTGAAAACATAAACACATGGATGCACAATACATTGCGCATGGTCTCTAATGATGATGTGGGTCATGATGAAGCCAATAATCAGTCCTTGTTGAAAAAAAACCAAGGATGTGACAGATGAGCTAAAGAACTACCAGACAGTGATGGAAGCCTTGCATGAACAGGTTGCTAATTTGGGAGAGCAGGTGAGCCCTCAATGTACTCCATGTGTCATCTTCATTAAGTAGATGTGTATCCAATATAAGTGTAAGCTGAAAGGAATACTTTTTGATACATTTTCAAACAAGAGTATATTTGACCTTCGAGTAACCCAGATTTTGAAAGGATAGAGGGAAATGTAGTAATCGACTGTTTGTTACAAAGAGTGAATGGAACACTGTCTTGATTCTTGAGCTTTATTAATGCTTTTCAGTACTTTGTCAAGAAATAGTGCTAGATTATGGACTGTATTTCTTGGTCATGACCAGTGAAAAATATTGATCTCCTATTTTCTAACTTTTCTAACTGTTCAATTAAAGGGGGAAACAGTAGTGACATGTATAAGTTGCCTTTGTAAAAAGCATGTGCCATTCAACCAGAGGGAAATATGAAGTTCATGCATTTAGTTCTCGTGCTTTGTGTAATATTGCAATATATTGTTATGTGAGGGTCGTGCCATGGGGAAACCAAAAACAACTGCACTGGATTTTTTCCAAAGGCTCCTACAAGCAATGCGTTGAAATGAGTATATATGGAGTAAAGGGTTAACAGGGGCTTAGAAGTATGAAATAAATAGAATATCTGGGGATGTTTTTGGTTAACCCTTTACCACACGGCAGAATTTTAGCCGTATCCAAATCGAGAGCATTTGCAGGTGATAATTTCGCGGTGGCTCAAATGATGTAATTTTTCTTTGATAGACAAGAAAACTTAGTGGGACTAGGAGAAAATGCTTGCAACCAGCATTTTCTCCTTTTCAAAAGGCCTCTTCCTCTGGGTCGTTAAAAGTCGTCACTGTGTGGTAAATGTTTAAAGAACAGAATTTATGTCATGGTGTGAACATCATAGTTAATGTTTTCACTTGTGGCACTTTGCCAGTCGTGAAAATATTACTGATGATGTTCATTTGATAACTTTTGATCGTTCACCAAAAAGAACAAGTTATATCCTTTATTTCATCAATTTATTTTGTATTACAGGATAGACTGAGAGTCTGTAGAGCATACATTGGGAAGCATCGACTGATTATACCAAAAACTACTACTACTTACTGAAATTAGAAAACAAAGACTATTGGAAACATTGTCCTTGTACAAACTCTTTGATGAAGCTGACAGTGTGGTTACTTGGATCAATGAGAAGGTAATTTTGTGTAACCAGTTACAAAGGATCAATCTTGCGTTTATGCCACATTGAGGTAGAAGGCTTTTGAAAAGATTGAGGGAAAGACTATGCTGGTAACCTGTATTTTCTGTTTCCACTATTTTCTATTTATTTGAAAGATAGATTCAAACATTGGAGCAGCACTTCATATGTTGTCTTCCAAAGCTTTCATTTGAGACGAGATCAAAATATGGACACTTGGTAAAGACATGTATTGTTGTAGAGTGGAAAATAGCCACAAATAGTGAGAGTTTACATATAACATGCACATAGCTGTGAAATAGAAAAAAAAAGCATTTTGAAGAAAGTGAGCTTACACATCATGTTCATCTGTTATAAGATAAATGAAAAAGTTGAAAATACAAAATAAGAGAGTTTACACATTATTAACAGCCATTCAATAACAGAAAAAATTAATATATGAAGTAAGTGAGCTTACACATTACATATGCCCAAGACTCATACATTCGTTACGTCCCATACATTCGTTACGTCGTATATTTATAGAATTTTTTCGCGCACCCGACTATCTTTCCATCTGAGTATCGATACAGTTTTTGCCAAATGATGAAATATGTATTTACATTGAAGAAAAAAGCTGAAATGCGTAAAAAATAGATACAGTGTGGTTTTA
The DNA here is from genome assembly GCA_943736015.1 of Tridacna crocea. NCBI lineage: Eukaryota > Metazoa > Mollusca > Bivalvia > Cardiida > Cardiidae > Tridacna > Tridacna crocea. Next base: position 42,375,339 of record OX031065.1, read on the forward strand.
AAATCGTACCTTATTTCAATATTTCTCTTTTTTTTTTTTTTATTGAGAAACGCGCTATTTTATGGTAAAATGGATCATTTGCCAATACCAAAACATGACGTAACCATTTTAGGTGCTCTCGTCTACATTCTTTTGCACACGGGCCAAAGATACTGAAATAAAATATGGTTAAGTTCACCAGTTTTGATCCACCACGCAACAAAACAATCTGGCAAGTGTATGTCTGATTGAAGTTTCGCTTAACCCTATCTTTATATAAAGTATCTTTGATCTGATCGAGTTTGCTTTTTTTTCTTACCACTTTTGAAAAACAGTATAAATAAACGTATGCCGAGTTTCCATCTACTTTCTCAGTTGGATTAGGTGGAAGACATTTGATGAACCTAACTAGCATGAAAATTTACCCGGGAAATGACGTCAGTTTGATGTTGTAGTCTTACCAATCAGAGGGAACGAATGTATGAGTCCTATGCTCGAGTGATTCAGCTCAAAACATACGCAAGTAAAAACAAAGTTTAAGTTGTTGTTAAGTTGTTTTTGCAAGATTTTTTCGCATTTGAGATCTGTAAATATGTCCAATGTCATATTTTTATAAAGTTTGATCAAATCAGCTACCAAGTGATAACTCACATGCGCAAAAATATGGTGTTAGAGTAACGAATGTATGGGTCCACAGGCTACAATTATAAGAAAAATTAAACCCAAGAAAAAAAAAAAAACTCACAAGTCATATACTGGTACAACCATTGCAGTGAAAGAAAAAGTGTGTGTTAGCAATGTAAAAAACAATCATTTTAACCCATTACTGCACAATCCCTACTTTTGACAACCCTGAGAAAGAAGCATTTAGAAAATATTGTGGGAAAAGGAGAAAATGCTGGTTACCAGCATTTTCTCCTTTTCGCATAATATTTTCTACCCTCAAAAACAATTTCAAATTTTCAGTTACTTTCATTTTGTGATCTGCAAATGCTTTCGATTTGGACATGTCTAAAATTTTGTCATTTGGTAATGAGTTAATTGCCATACCTGAGAGTATTTGATTTCTAATCTAAAGAAACTATTTACTGAATAGTGAAAAACTATCAAATATACAGATCAATATTGTCAACTCATAAACGTCTTTCTTGGCTATTCTAGGATAAACTACTCACTACTATGATTGTAACTGACGACATTAAAGAGCTTGCCATCATGAAGCACCGTTTTGAAGGCTAATGCTTCCAAGGTTGGTGTGGTGAACCAACTCGCATGACAGCTTCTACAAGTGGAACATCCAAATGCTACTGAAGTTATCCAGCAACAAGTATGTTGTTAATTAACTCTTTACCATACAGTTCCGACTTTTAACGACCCTAACAAAAGGTGCCTTTTGAAAACATTGTGGAAAAAGGAGAAAATGCTGGTAACCCGCATTTCTCTTTTTCCAACAATATTTTCTACCCTTCCCAAATCAAATTTCAATTTTTGTTTCACCTTTATTTTGTCATCTGAAAATTTAATGCTCTCAGTTTGGACTCGTCTAAAATTTTGTTGCTCAGTAAAGAGATAAAGAAAAAAAAATCTATTTCATCCATGGCTCCAAATCAAAGTCAGTAATGGTATTCTAAACCCATTATTTCTCTTCCAAACCCTATGAGATGAAACAATTCTATTGAGTACCCATAACATAACATTTAGGGGGTTTGATTTATATTTTCAATTTTGAAATCAAAATCACTCCTTCTAACAAGAGTTCTGTCATCTCACGTAAGAACTTCGAAAGAGAATTGAAGGAGGGAAAAAAACGTCTGTTTACAGTCATGCAGAAGTATTTACTTACAGGGCTTAACCCTTTACTACACAATCCCAACTTTTAACGACCCTGAGATAGAAGCATTTTGAAAACATTGTAGGAATTTAAGGAAAACATTCTGGTAACCAGTATTTTCTCCTTTTCCCACAATGTTTTCTACCCTGCTAGAAATGAATTTCAATTTTTGGGTTTCATTTATTGTGTTGTCTGCAAGTGCTTTCATTTTTGGACCATGTAAAATTTTGTTGTTTGGAAAAGAGTTAAACTCATTCACATGATCAATTACTTTTGGAAGATAACTTGTAGAAATTTGAGGTGGCTGCAAAATTTTTGAAGAGAAAATACTGACAATGGAATGAATAATTTTCTGAGCAATTACCTCTTTTTCACAATGTGTTAAAAATTTATGCAGAGGAAATGAAGACAAAGCTACTCTTCACCCTTTGTATATAGTTAATACCTATTTCCAAAAGAAAGCACAGTCTTCAACTATCTAAACCTGTTATATGTTTATTTTCAAACTACAGCTGGATACAATCTTAGAGAGATGGTTGAAGGGAAGAGAGATGAAATCGACTCAACCCATGGTCTACAAAACTTCCATATTGAATGTAATGAAACCATTGTAAGTTATTCCCACTTCATCTTCCTATTTATATACATGTAAATTCTGGAGAAAGTTCATTACTACTATTTAATCATAATAATGCAGTTTTACAAAAAAAAGATGAAAGTATTAATACATGTAGTCACAGTTTTCTTTTAGAATTATCCAAGTAGCAGTCGTCTGGAAACCAGCAAGTTAACAAAAGAGAATGTGCTGGTTTTGACAGTAATTCTACCAGTTACTAACACATTGGCCATTTTTATGGTTCCTTTCAGAAAAATACTTTGTCAGAAATCCCAATACTGTCTTTATTAAGATAATTTTCTAAAAATGTGTATGGAGCTTGTCCAAAACATTGCTTTTTTTACTTACCTGATAACATAGTGTTAGGGGCATGTAATTCAGACTATTGGGTTTTTTGGATCTGTCATGCACAATCGACAAAAAAAGTTGGCGCAATTTTAAGACAACTTTTGTTGTGGAATGTGTTTCAATTTTATTATTGGAATTTATACTGCTCACAAATTTGTGTCAAGCCTAACCATAAACCAGCTTTGTTGAATTCCTGTGATTGAAGCAGATGACATTAAGAGCCATGCTCTAAACTACATGGTATTGCCAAGCATATAGTAATGTATGAATATAACCATGCTGTCTGCTGTACTCACGAGTTCTGAAATGTTCTTTTTTCTTAGGGACAGGGAGGTCAGAGATAGTTCTTTAAATAACGTATTGACATTCAAAACCAACACTAAAAAAGTTTGCCTGTATGGGGGCAATTGTATTTCACAAACACATCTTGTCTAAATGAAACTTCTTCAATGAACTTACTTTAATAAGGAAAATGCATATAAGCATTTTCTCTAGAGTTACGTAAAAACTTGGAAAATTTTGTTTGTAACTACCATAGTAAAATGGAGCCATGATGATAAATGTAGCAAACCAAGTTTCTAAATAGGCTGGTCATTCTGAAATGAAAAATGATGTCATCATTATCTGTTTTAACTCTTTGACGCATGAAAAAAAATTGGACTCCTATTGAAAGCACTTGCAGACTACAAAATTAGTGTAGCTCAAGCGATGTTCAGTGTTATCAAAACATTGTCTTTGTATGTCAGTAGAACCACCTTTTTCCATGAAGTTTGCTACCCTTTGACACTCAAGTTGTTTTGCCATATTTTCTTTGCTTCCTTCGAATAATTTCTAATTGGACAGGTATACAATTTTGTTCTGTAGTAATTGATTGAGGCAATAAGGAAATTATGAAAAGAATAATACACATAGGCGTTAAACTTTATTTATTAATTATACCTTAGGGCAAAAGTAAAGACTATTTTATATTCCTTGAACAAGAGGTAAACAAAGACCAAAATAACATGGCATATAACTTTACTTTGGGTGGTGCATTTCATCCATTCATTTAACTCTTTACCATACAACAAAATGTTTGGGAGGTCCAAATTGAAAACCTTTGCAGACAACAAGATTTATGTGACTCAAAAATTGAAATTTGTTCTGGGAGGGTAGAAAAGTTTCTGGAAAAAAGGAGAAAATGCGTTCTCCTGTCCCCACAGTGTTTTCAAACGGCTACTTTTTCAGGGTCAAGAAAGCCAGGGATTGTTCAGGAAAGGGTTAAATGCTAAACATAGATATTAAAAGAAAATTTATACATTTGGGCAAAAGAATGTTTTAACTGAATGAGATGGAATATGCTGAACTCTTTACCAAATGACAAGATCTCAGACTGGTCCAATTAGAAGGCATTTGCAGACAACAAAATAATTATATGTGACTGAAAAAATAGAAGATTAGTTGGGAAGGGTAGAAAACATTGTGGAAAAAGGAGAAAATGCTGGTTCTCCTGTCCCCACAGTGTTTTCAAACAGCTACTTTTTCAGGTTCAAGAAAGCCAGGGATTGTTCTGGAAAGGGTTAAACACTAAACATAGATATTAAAAGAAAATTGATATATTTGGGCAAAAGAATGTTTTAACTGAATGAGATGGAATATGCTGAACTCTTTACCAAATGACAAGGTCTCAGACTGGTCCAATTAGAAGGCATTTGCAGACAACAAAATAATTATATGTGACTGAAAAAATTGAAAATTAGTTGGGAAAGGTGGAAAACATTGTGGAAAAAGGAGAAAATGCTGGTTACCAGCATTTTCTTCTTTTTCAACAATGTTTTCAAAAGGCTTCTTTCTAAGGGTTGTTAAAAGTTTGGATTGTGTGGTAAAAAGTTAACTTTTTCCCTAGGTATATTTTAGTTCTTTATTTTTCCAGATAATAGTTCTAATATTCGATTTCGAAAGGACAAATCAAATTTGATGACTTACACAGTAACAGTGTGGCAGAATACCATTACAGAATCATGTAAGTATCATCTTTTATCATCTTTTAGTATTGTTGACTTTTTACTAGACAATAAAAACTTAAGTTATGTCCAGAATTTGGCTGTATTGGTGGGACTTGTTTTTTATAGTGTGGAGAACATTGTGGAAAAAGGAGAAGATGCTCCTGAGGGAAAAAAAGAAAATGTTGGATACCAGCTTTGCATCCTTTTCCTACAATGTTTTCAAAAACTGTCTTACTCAGACATGTTAAAACTCATGATTTTTTGGTAAAATTTTGATTCGTCACCTATGAACCAAATTTACCTCAGAAAACTTGATAATAAACAAAGGTTAGTCCTGAAGTCCCTTCACCTGAGCCATTTTGCCAAACATACCCTTTTTCAAATCTCTTCTGAGATATGATTGTCTCAAATTATTAACGCTTTACAACACAGTCCTGACTTTTAATGATGCTGAAAAAAGCAAGCTATTGAAAACATTGTGGGAAAAGGAGAAAATGCTGGTAACCAGCATTTTCTCCTTTTCCCACAACCCCCGTGGGGTCCCGGGTTTTTTTTACTGTATAGAATAGGACCTCAGCCTTTCTCTATGGCATGTCGTAGAAGGCGACTAAAATTAGAGACCAACGGCCGCTTTCCTTGTAATTCGTAGGATTGCAGCAGGCTGGTTAGTTCTTGTTCCAAATCCTATATTTTTTTCTCGATGTAAACAGGGTTTGGAATGGGAATTAATTGGCCTGTGGGAGCCCGTTTGGTTTAATGGGGGGGGGGGATGCTTGCAATTTGGACTAGACCAAAATTTTGTGGTTTGGTAAAGAGTTAAGACAATCATTCTAACAAATTGGACTGAAAACATGGTCTCTAGAGTGCATACAAGCTTTTCTATAGTACTTTTTTGTTACATACATTTTAGCTAAACATAGCTCATTTTCAGACTTGTGCAAATATTATAATGACAAATCTTTTGACCACCTTTCATAAGTATTGGAAAGAAAATGTGGCTGGCCCACAGATGCATTCTACGTAGCAAGACATCCCATCATTTTGGTTTCATCCATTCCTCATTTATCATGTTTGTCTTATGTTGTTGCACATGTATGTTATTTTCACCTCGAATTATTGTTCACTAAGTAAGTGCGCCCAATATGACCTAAGTTGTCGACGGGCCATAAAACACTATTCATTCATTCATTACATCATTTTGGATCCATAAGATCTATTTAGTGTTTACTCTTACCCAAACAAGCATTGGTTTTTACGTGTCTGCAGTAAAAGTCTTTAGAAAAATGTGGAAAAAGGAGAAATTCCTCGTAACGAGCAATTTCTCCTTTTCTCACATTGTTTCTAGTCTTTTTGAGGACTTTCTGCCATTTTCTCCAAATCTAAAATTGTCATCTGCAAACTCTTTTGGTTTAGAAGAGTCCAAAATTTGTCTTTTGGGAAAGTGTTAAAAAATTTGGGAGAATTGGCTGAATCATGAGGAAGAATGTTCCTTAGAGATGCAGAAAATGCAAAAAGTTTCTTCCCATGTCAGGTTTAAAGAACTGCGCAGGTTGACATAGGTTGATACTGTTTGCAGATGCATTGAACTTCCTTATTCCCTTCATTGATGGCATTTCCATTGTCCATCTCTCAGTGTATATATGCATTTTTTATGCCCAGCCAGGGTTTGATAGGGTTGAAAACGAGGGAAAAGCTATGCTGTTAAAACTCATTAAACTCAAGTGCATGGATTTTTTTTTTTCACATAAAAGATAACAAATTTGTTACATTTCTAAGGAGTTCGTCACGTATGTGATGCAGATGGTGCCAGAACTAGGACAACAGCTCGTCACTTTCTGTTAACTGTTTACCGCACAATCCCTACTTTTATGGACCCCAAAGAAGAAACCTTTTCAAAACATAGTAGGAAAAGGAGAAAAAGCTGGTAACCAGCATTTTCTCCTTTTTCCACAATGTTTTCTTCCCTGTAACAGATTCAAATCATCACTTGGGCTGAATTTAATTAGTCATCTGCAAATGCCTTCCATTTGGACCACTCTAAAAGTTTGTTGTTTGGTAGACTTAAACCTTTAGCACACAATTTGCATTTTTAATGACCCTGAGAAAGAGGCCTTTTGAAAACACTGGGGGAAATGGAGCAAATGCTGGTAATCAGCATTTTCTCCTTTTCCCACAGTGGTTTCTACCCTTCCCAAACCAAATTTTAATTTTAGAATCGCCTTCATTATGTTGTCTGCAAATGTTTTCAATTTGGACCAGTGTAAAATTTTATCATGTAGTAAAGAGTTAACTCTTTACCATACAATCCCGACTTTTAAGGACCCTGAGAAAGAAAGCCTTTGAAAACATTGTGGGAAAAGGAGAAAATGCTGGTTACCAGCATTTTCTCCATTTCCCACAATGTTTTCTACCCTTTCCAAATTAAATTTCAATTTTTGATTCACAATTATTTTGTTGTCCAAAGTTTTCTCGTTTGGTAAAGGGTTAACCCATTACCGCACAATCCCTACTTTTGACGCCCCTGAGAAAGAAGCCTTTAGGAAACATTGTGGGATAAGGAGAAAATGCTGGTAACCAGCATTTTCTCCTTTTCCCACAATGTTTTCTACCCTTCACAAAACAAATTTCAAATTTTCAGTCACTTTTATTTTGTCATCTGCAAATGCTTTCAATTTGGACCAGTCTAAAATTTTCTCGTCTGGTAAAGGGTTAATACTGCTAGGCTAAAAAATCCTGCGTGAAAAAGCTGGAAAAGGTTGGTGGTGGAGAAAATGCTGGTAAACAGCATTTTATTCTTTTACCGCAATGTTTTCCTAAGCTTTCTTTTACAGGGTCATGCCTTGAAATTGATTTTTTTTTACCTGGACTAAATTAAAGGCATCTAAATGCAAAAAGTCAAATCTAGCTTAAACATTGATTTCAGTCTTTGATAGCATGGAAAGAATTGCGGGAAAAGTAAAAAATGCTGGCCTTGTCCACATTTCTAAGATTTTTGTGACAAAGATATTATCGAAAGTCAAATTATTTGTCTCTTTTAGACTGAAAAGTGTCTGTTGTTCACGATGGTAGAGATTGATTATTAAGGGTAAACATAATTTTTTTTATGCTGTTTCTATCAGGACAACCATTATCAAAATGCCATAACTATGGAAGGTGCAATATTGTGATGCATCGTAATTCTGCCAAGGATTAATTTTCTAAGGTTTTCTTTATTCAGTATTAGAAAAGACAGTAATTATTATTCTGTAAATATTTACCGAGAACCAAGTGTTTACCTGATAGAAAGAATGTTCTGTCTCGCTGTTCAAAAGAATGCCACCAAAAACTTGCCTTTTCAGATTTCAAAATATCTGATGATTATATAGATTTACTTAATGGATCTATATTAAGTTTCGTCAAATTGTGGCCCTTGGGGTCAAAAGTTTTATATGGGCTTTAATGGGGAAAACTTCAAAGTTCTTCTGGTACATAGCCATAGGGCCTGCGGCTTCCAAATTTTGCATGTAGTTTTATCTCGTGGGCCTCGACCAAGAGGGCCATAATTATTACCTTCGGGTGGAGTTTGGTCCCACCTTAGAGGTCACAAGTTTTACATGGGCTTTTATAGCAAAAACTCTACAGATCTTCTTGCCACTAACCATAAGACCTAGGTCTGCTTAATTTAGCCCTGTCTTAGGGATTTCATTTTCTTAGGTCTTTCAGTTTATAACCACACATTCTGGACCTATATTATTTGGTGTGGGGCTTCATATTGGGGAACTCCACCACAAGTCAAGTTATTGTAGAATTGTGGCTTTTCCCTGGGGTCATAACTTTCTCATTGGTCGCCCGGCAGAAGCCGGCGACCTTATATTTAATATAGTTCAGAAGAGATGTTCATGGAGAGTGTAGGTACTTCCGGTTGAAATCTTTCATCATATTCGCCAGGTTTAATTTGGTAAAATAGGTGTGAATGTTTGTGACATTGTTGTGTGGGGTTTTCATCACCTTTTTTTGAAGTTGTTTACATGTTTTTAAACCGATAAAGAATCGTGAAAGAATTATCAACGGTCTGATGCGCAACATTTTGTGAAACAATTAATGTTCTGGTGCAGAATGCATCTATTTTTAACGCAAATGAACTCGTCCAGTCACTTGATCTTAGGAACCAATGGAAATGCAAAACTGCTCCTACTCTTTACCGTTGTCTGCGCATGTCATATTCTTCGATGATTCGAGTATTTATAGAATGCCACCCAGGGGGAGAAAATGACCCTTTACCGGTAGGCCTAAAGTGCGGAATGGAAATATTTTAGAGCAATGGACGGAATGGAAAAGTAAATACGCATGGAAATATATTATACCTATTTATGAAATAGAATAACAATAACGATTTGAAACATGTTGTTTTTTTTTTTTTTCAACCCATTAAAGATACATATACAAGTAAAAACCAAAACTTATATTTTTTTACCGCTGAAAAAAATGTACTTGTAGTGATATTTTTCCTTTATGCAGGCATTCCCATATGGCGAAATGAAAAATTTACCAACAATATATTGTACCCAAAATGTTAAAGGTCTTTAATGTATTTTCTTATGGGGTAGTAAATTGAAGAAAATGATTGGAATTTCTTTATGCTTATAAGTACAAATGTTAAAACCTTTTGAATTTCCTTTCGGGACTGGCGCAATGGAAAAGAAAATACGCAATAGACATTATATATTTGTTACTATATAAAGTAAATATGTATGTATGATTTCATACGTGTGTATTTGTACTCGTATATCTTTTATAGGGTATATCTACAGGAATACAGGAATATTGAAAAATAACGGTTAAAAAATATATTTGTAGCAATATTTCCTCCTTTAAGCAGGTAATCTCAGAAGGGGAAATTGAAAATTTACCAAGTTCGAACAAGTACAATATAATGTACCCAGAACAGGTCTTAAAGTTCAGATTGAGTTTTAAAATGGATAATAACTTGATTTGAAATATCAGCTTACATGCATTAGACTGCCTGAATCTAGGATCAGACTACACTTTTGGTAAGTCTGATCTTGATCTACACTCTCTTCAGATATTTCACTGACCGGCTTTGGTTACATGTATCATCTTATATACATTAGATTGAGTGAATCTAGGATCAGATTGTAATTTTGGTAAGTCTGATCTTGATCTACACTGTCCTCAGATAATTCACTGACCGGCTTTTGTTACATATATCAGTTTACATACATTAGACTGCGTAAATCTAGGATCAGACTGTAATTTTGGTAAGTCTGATCTTGATCTTCACCGTCCTCAGATATTTCACTGACCGGCTTTGGTTACATTTATCAGTTTACATGCCAGCTTACATGTTTAGCAATATCCGTAATTATTACTTATTTTGTCAGAATATATATGAATTCATATACATGTACGTAGTTCAGCGTGTTGATCAGTTTATTGGACTGTGTAGATCTGGGATCAGAGTGCATTTCTGCTAAGACTGATCTTGATCTACACTGTCCTCAGAAACTTCACCTACAGAATTTGGTTGCAATTATCAGTATACATGTATATGTTTATATCATTCGCAGTTGTTTACTTGTATAAATGTACATGAAAACTTTTTTTTTCAAATTTTAGAAGTTCGAAACGTTATCAGATTTTCCTCGTATTTATGAATGTAAATGAAACTTTTTGAGGAAAGAAAAGCAGAAGATTGAGTAGTTCGAACCGTTAATTTTCAGACTTTGTGGATAAGCGATCAATATGCACATTGCGTGCTGTCTGGTCCTGATGCACAACATTTGCAATACCATTTTTTGGCGCGCTCAGCAGCAGATAGTTTTGGTGATATCTGAATTCTTGTATGTCAACGCTTTTTGGTTTTTCAACGTAAACAACGTAATTTGTAATTATCTTTTCCATTATTCCTTCGGAAGACATGAAGTATTTCATGTAATGCCGACACACACTTATTTTTTCAAAATTATACTGATATACATGCATTTTTTTCTTTTCTCATGTCTTGCATATCTTGTTAAACTGTATTTTGTATTGGCTATAAATAGATAATACAAGAAATAAATGTGAAAAGGATCGGAACGAAAGCATATTGCTTATATAGTTCCCCTCCCCAAGCTGAATCACATGATACGCCAATACTATCAAATAATATCAAGAAGAGAAAAGATTATCATAAAAAACAGAAAGTAATGAATGTAAAGAACAAAAAGGCTTCATTATCTGAAAAAGTAAAAAGAAAAAAGGAATGGTGATTGGTGATTGAGTGATTGAGCAGAGTGGCAACAAAAGATACAAAATTATACTTGTACATGTATATAATTTATATGTTCTCAACAGTAACGTGTTACATTGTCAAAAAAGAGGACTTTTTAATGTATTGGATTAAAACTAAGAGAATCTCTTGCTTTTATCAATGTATTCATGAACCGCATTGAAGATCTGTTCGTTTTCGACAAGGGAGAATTCATTGTCTCCAAAAAGAACTGTATCAATATTAAAAGCAGATTTTGCACTAAAATGTTGTCTGAGTGTTGTTCGAATGATAAAATCTGCATTCAAAGAATTAGTGTGTATTAGATTCAACTTCCCCGCAACGACAAAGAGGAGAAGCCACAATATTTTTCCAGAAGAGATGTTGTTTTAGATCGCTACAATTACATGTATTTCTAAGTCGAGTATGAATAATTTGAATTTTTCTTTCCCCATAGAAATACAGTTTACAAGGAGTGGGTTTGTCTATGTTCAGCAAACGTTTAAACGATGAGAGAGAGTCAGTTTCTCGTGTAGCTTGTGGCAAAGAGTTCCATGCGTTTACACCTGATGGCAGAAAAGAATTCATATAAAGGCTAGTTCTACAAACTATGTTTGCCAAGTCATTAGAATTACGAAGATTATACGTTGTGTTACTTCCAATAGTGGGCTGGACAAGAGAGCACAGGTAGTTTGGAACTAGACCACTGACCATTTTGAAAAAAAGAATGAGTTTATGTTTGATAATATATATATGATAAAGATGATGTTACTTGATAAGTTATAAGTTAAATAAGCTGAAACTTTTTTCCCCATACCTATTAGTATCCAGATCATTAAACTTCCTCTAAATTACCATTGCACGGGACCGGCACAATGGAAAAAGAAACTTCACAAGGGAAATATAACTTGAATGTAAGTTGTAAAATACCGGTAAACTATTTAGTCACCACATGTATATTTTGTAATCATTGAACAATTATAAGGTATACAAGTATCTCCAATTATAAACGAAACACAATATTTTTGTACTCATGGCTGAAAAAAATGTATTTGTAGCATTTTTTCTAATTACGCAGTTACTCTCAGATGGCAAAATTGAATACTGGCATAAAAGTAGAATAAAATGTAAATCGGGCATTTGAACGTTTTGCAGTGCGAAAGCCCATACTTTATTTTGACAGTTGGTCATATGGCAAATTTATGACTATGGTCATGTCAATTTCATTGGAAAACAATAGATCTAGCTATTTTTATCACAAATGAAAAATAACTGAAAAAATTGGAGTCAGATCAATTCTGTTGTCTACATATTTCTCAGTTTAATAATGGAAAAAACCAATTCATTTTCGGGCGACCTTGATGCCCTTGCGTCTTCTTTTTTTCTTGTATGATTTTATTGTAATAATTTTGTATGTCTTGTGTATATATAATATATTGCCCCTATAACTGAACCACTCATGGATGATAAATATTATAGCTCCTTTCATCAATTAAAATGTATATAACTGAACCAGCTCATGGATTATAACATGGCAAATTAGATAACCCACTCAATGATAATTATGCTTTCAACAATTAAAATATCCATATATGAACACAGTATTGATATATTTATACCATTGCCCCTGTTAACGATTAAAGTATCTCTGAACACACTCATTTATAATCATATACTACGATCCCTTTACACAATTTAAATATGCATAACTGCACACCCTCAAAGATATTGATACCAACAAAGTCCATATTCAAACCCTTAGTTACTTTGCAATCTGTAGCTTTGTCTTTTTTTATGAGATATAATATCATTTCATCACACTGTTGATGCTATTTCACATAATAAATATGTAGTTGTGCATAGAATCAGCCAGTCCCTATGCCATGAGTTTTGCAATATGTAGTCCTTTGTATATTAAAAGTTGCATTTGATTTACTGCTCTCTTCTTAAATCCCTTGCCCAAATTCAGTGAAATTTTAAAGGAACTTATAGTCAATAACTGATAGTTCTTTCTGTCCTTTTTCAGTGAAACACTGGCAGAGTTATGTCGCTTGTTGAAGTATATGCTACTTTGGATTGTATTAAATTTAGTATGACTCAATTCAACTGATAAGTATAACAGTCCCTATGGCCAACGTGAGCTATCCTAAAATTGAATAGGGCCAAGGTTTCTCATTAATTTTTGTGAAAAATTAACTACCATTAGTGCTGGTCATGGTTAGAACAATTACAGGCAAGATAAAATATGTGCTTCTCATTGTTTTGGTCTAGTAATAATTCTTTATAAGAGCATGATGTGCTATATAATTACTGGTAGAATACAACTAAAGAAACAAGTATAAAGATATGATGAGGGCCATTGTCAGCTACCCTATAATTGGAAACGGTCTAGGTTTTATTTAGAAATTGTTGGAAAAGTTAGATTCCCACCAGTACAGATCATGATTAGAAGAATGATGTCAGGCAAGATATTTTATATGTTCTACTTACTGGTTTGGGTCCAGGAAAATTTCTTCAAAGTGTATGTATTTTACATAAATGGTTGTACTAGCTGTCATGGAAACAATTATTTGGTTATAATAAAGACCAATGTACCACTACTAATTACCACTAGTACATCTGCCTTTCATGGTTTGAGTCTTGGAAAAAAGTCTTCATAAAGGACATGACATTGTGCTTTCGCTTTACATTAAATGGTAGAACTTGCAACCATAAGGACAAGTATTAGGTTCTGAACAAGGGCCAATGTCAGCTACTCTAATACTGGTTATGGTAAAGGTTTTATCCATAAGTAATGGAAAAGCCTGAATTGTCATTGTCATTGGTCATGGTTTCAACAATTAAATCTAAGTTTTTCTATCTATGAGCTGCTCACTTGTTTGGATCTAGGTAATGGTAAAGGTGGTAAGTGTTTGGCTGTAGGGCAGGAGGAGGTCATGATATATCTCTGAATTATAACACACACAAAAAAAAAAAATTGAGAAAATAAACAAATATTAATACAAAGACATTTGGTAGGATGAAAGGTGGTAAGGGTTTGGCTGTAGGGGAGGAGGAGGCCATAATATTTCCCTAAATTTTGACAAGAAAAGCAAACAACAAAATTTAGAATACAAATAGTAATACAATGACAGTGATAAATAAAGGTGATAAGAGTTGGCTTCAGGGAGGAGGAGGAGGCCAATATCTCCTTGAATTATGACAAAAAACAATTAAATAACAAAATTTAAAATACAAATAGTAATACAAAGATATTAAGTAGGAAATAAAGGTGGTAAGGGTTTGGCTGTAGGGGAGGAGGAGGCCATAATATTTTCTCTTCATTATGACAAGAAAAGTAAACAACAAAATTTAGCAGCAACAAATAGTAATACAATGACGATGGTAAATAAAGGTGGTAAGAGTTTGGCTGCAGGGAGGAGGATGAGGCCATGATCTCCTTGAATTATGACAAGAAAAACCATTAAACAACAAAATTTAAAATACAAATAGTAATAAAATGATATTTGGTGGGAAAAAAAGGTGGTAAGGGTTTGGCTGTAGGGGAGGAGGAGGAGGAGGCCATTATATTTTCCTGAACTATGACATGTATTGGATTTTAAGTTCTCATACAACAGGTTACAGTATAAATGGTTGGCACTGTGGAAGGAAGAGGCCATTATACTTTCCTGGATTATAACATATATATTTGATTTTATGCACTCCTGCAACATGTTACAGTATAAACAGTTTGCAGTGGGGAAGGAGGAGGCCAACAGATATCCTTCCAAAATAGCAAAAAAAAAATAGGAAATTTGGTTTTAGTCAGGGAAAAGTCAGGAAAATTTGCTTTAATTTAACCCTGGGAAGGTTTCATGGTTATTGCATAGATATGTTGTTCCATTTTGTACCCATATTGGTAGTTTTTCGCCTTTAATTCCTCTTTTCAAACTGAATTTTGAATGGTTTAAACAGAGGATTAGAAAATCAAAGTTGAATTTTGAGTTGTCATCTCTTGGTTATTGATCAGTGTGGATTTTCAGGTTATGTATGTACATATTTATGTGATCATTATGACAACTTTGTAAAATTTTTACACATTGACAACACATATCATAAACTTTGGATTGCTTCCACATTTGTAAGACTGAGATATGATAAAGGACAACTCTACCAGAATTGCAGGGTTTGGGCCTGTCTTTAACATCCAACTCTGTGTCATCTGGCAAAAGATAGCTCCTCAAATCTTGGTTATCCATACTTGCCTGTGTAAGACATAGGAATACGTTTAAGTACTGTGTCTGTACCCAGCTTATGTGAAATTGTATATGTGAGGTCTTAACGTTTGCACTCGCCAAAGAAAACTTTTGTTAACCATAATTATCCAATGGATGACAAATGTATATGTTACCTGTCAGCTAGAATATGACTTGTGAAACAACATGTGAGATTAGAGCGCAAGCATGTTCCAAGAGAAAACATGACTTTTGGGAGTTGTTGTGGTTGTGTGTTTCCCATGCATACTATGCAGACAAAAACAATGACCATTGCCATTGCTAATGTTCCCGGTGTGGTCCCAGGTTTTTTTTTTTTATTGTATAGAATAGGACCTTGGCCTTTCTCTATGGCATGTCATAGAAGGCGACTAAAATTAGAGACAAACGGCTGCTTTCATCGTAATTCATAGGATTGCAGCAGGCTGGGTAGTTCTTGTTCAAAATCCTATATTTTTTTCTTGATATAAATAGGATCTGGAATGGGAATCAATTGGCCCGTGGGACACCGTGTGGTTTAATCAGGGGTATAAGAATAAACCACTGCAGTCCCGCGATCGTCACATCTGCCATTTCAGCCGGCGGAACAAACATGACAGCATGCATGTTGTAAAAGGCGACAAAAGGGGCATCGTTTTGTGTTTTGTCCATTCCTCATTTATCATGTTTGTCTTGTGTTGTTTCACATGTATGTTATTTTCACCTCGCATTATTGTTTACAAAGTAAGTGCACCCAATATGACCCAAGTTGTCGACGGGCCTTAAAATGCTATTCCTTCATTCATTGCCGTTGCAAATGTGTATGTTTCAGTGATAGAATTACAAATTTTGATAGGATGTGATATTCATAATTTGATATGAATATGTGGTCCTCAGCAAGGTTTGAGATGTATATTTGTTACTCCATAAAAACCATCTGCTGTTTAGCCCATAGGAAGCTATATTTTCCCATGCAGCAGACAGTGTACAAGGGTTGTCCCATTGAATCATAGACACTTGATATAAAAAGATTTCTTAATGTCTGATTGCAATAATTTTACAAGTATATATATTTTAGAGCTGTGATGTGCTATATTTTAGAGCAGTGATGTGCTATTTCTAAAAAGCATAAGCTTAATGTTACATGTAGTTGTTAACTTCACAATGTGCACTGGTCGGCAATTTGTGATATATTTCAAAATGTTTAAGTTAATGACTATACTTTATATCTGATTGATGTTTTCAGCAAATAGTAATCTAAGGTTAACCCTTTACCAAACAACCCCTGGTTTTTCAGATCCCGTGATAGAAGCAGCATTTTCTCCTTTGCCCACAATGTTTAACACCCTGCTGGAATTAAATTTCAATGTTTTAGTTACGTTTATTTTGTCATCAGCAAGTGCTCTAAATTTCGGCCAGTCTAAAATTCTATTGTTTGGTAAAGAGTAACTAAAATGATGAATAGAAACTGTACTCCTCAGTTTTATTGTCACTCTGATTGTCTATGATTCAATGGGACAGCCCTCGTAGATCTAGATCAGGCTGCACAGGGATGCAGTCCCTACTTTGATGTACAATGATATTTTGTGAGGTATTCTGGTGAGAGCAGCCTTGAAATTGCTTTAATTATACCTTTACTACTTATAAACTCACCTGAACACGAAGTGCTTTATGTGAGCCATTGTGATTGCTTATTGTCCAACAACAGCTACTGTATGTCTATTCAACCACAATTCCAAAAACTCCCCCCAGACACTAATGGATGAAAGAAAATTGAATGTAACATCCAAACTCCTCTAAACATGTCAATCAAAAGTTGATTCAAAATGATTTTAATAATGTGAGCAATTTTACTAATTGCAGCATGTGTTGAAGACAGCATTTACATTTACATTTTTTTTTTACATTTAAGATTTTTAAGAACTTACACTTTCCAAACCATATGGCTTGGTTCATATTTGTTACAATGATAGATATACTGGTAGGTTCAGAGTTTCTGTCAGCAGTGCAATGCCCATAATCTTAAAGTCCATATTGTAGACTTTAATACTGTACATGAAAGTTATACTTTCTGGAAGATTTTTAAGAGCTCATAGGTTCATAGTTTTGTTGTAGCCTTGCATTTTTAGGTTAAGCTTTATGTTTATTTTTGTTACGCCCACTGTTAACTTGGTACATTTTTGGTAGTTTTGTATGGGTTTTTAAATGCTAATCATTTCTAGCTAACTTTTGAATTTCATATTGGTCATTAAAAGTTTGCATCAAAATTTTTGAAGAAACCACATCTTCAAAACTGTATGATGACTTTGGTTCATATTTGTGATTGAGATCCAAGGTTTCTCTCAGCAATATACCCCTCCCCACACCTATGATTTTAAAGTCTAGGTCATGGACAATTTTGAAATTTCATGTTTAAATTGTTGTAGAGCGTTTATTTTCTCAAGATCAAATGTTTAAGTTGTTTCATATTTAGTTTGGTGATGGATAACCATGCTACTGAGGTAGTCTTGGGTTTTCTGTCCTAGGCTGGGACCCACGCCCCTCCCCTAACAAATTAACTTATACAGGCAAACTGCTGTATGATGACAGTTTTTGTTTATGGATTCTATGTACTGTGCTACATAATTATGTATCAAAAACTTTGCAGGTTACCTTTTCCAGGACCACTAGACCTGGAATGTTGATACTTCATATTTAGCATGATTGGATAGTTGTTGGTCAAAGATCTTCATTATATGTCCCTGGGATAAAATAATGTCCTGCCATATTGGTCACAGGTCAACCATGGTGTAGGAAAAATCTTTCCTGATACCCCAAAACATATAATGTTGATGTTTTGTATGCGTCTACTACATAGGTTGATCCATTGTCAAAGTTGTTCAGATTGTACCCAAAGATGTTAAAGATTGTCCAGTCCCAGGGGTCTCATGTTTACATTGTGTTCTGTTGGAAGAACTTCATAATTCTTCTCTTGGTTCTGTAGTTTTTAAGATTCTATGAGTTATGTCTGTGAAACTTTACTGTGATAAAAATCTTTATATGGAGATGATCTGCTCACCCTCATTGAGTAACATTGTCATGTACACTGTTACTATAAACAGCGAAAGTGAAACCTACAGTTTCTTCAACACTCTGAGCTATGTTCGTGGAATTTCAGCTGGCACTAGGTTTTAGCAGGTAATTCTAACAGTACTATTCATTTACAACACATTTTGCCATTACTTAATGAAGATAGAACAATCAAGATTCAAACTCTTGAGCTAGTATGAGTTTTACCTTTATTATATAGTCATGTAGTTGTAGCTCTTATTAACTAGGTGAGCGATGTATGACTACCATGTTTTTCTTGCTCAATTTGTCATTTTATTTATCCCCCAGGCACTTAAACCCTTCTGTTGTGAAAGCAGCCTTCTATTAGGGCCAAAACAGAGATACACCTTGGTGATTTGTAACTAAATTAAATCATCTCTAGGGGCACAGTCTGTTTTGATCACCTGTGAATGCCAGCAAGTCAACGGTGTGGCACCAACACACCAGTGTGGCGAGATGGGACGACTCTGTCAAGCTTTAGAACATCACCGGTGGCAAACCTGCGGTAGTCTGTCACAAACTAGGGCTGAACCTCGGTAGCCTTTGGTCAGAACATTCAATCCATCTTCTTGAACTGGGACAAAACCAGGTAACATTGGGTCTATGAGAGTGTTACCCCATTTTTCGGTGAAAATGCCCCTGGTATACATGCTACACTTCACCATGAGGAATTCAGACCATTATCATGACCATGAGTGTGAGAATGGGGTTTAATTGGAGACTTGGAATGATCTTCAGTAAAGTAGATTTTGAATCTTTCAGAGTCAAGTACAACTTTTAGTTCCTATTGCAGAGTGTAGATTAAGATCAGACTGTTCAGAACATGCAGTCCCATTTTTGATGTACACTGTCTGACAGTTTGTGAAGAGTGATGGTGAAAGAAACCTTGAAGTTGCAATATCTGTGTCTTGTCTATCAGTTTAAGATATCCTTTTCATATTTGGCAGGCACATTAAGTCTTTCAAACAATACAAACATTGAAAGTGAAAGTATTTGCAAATTAGAAATTCCTTGTGATTCTATTGATAAGCTTTGTATTTCAAAAGGAAGAAAACAATACAGAAGCAAATAAAATACTGCATACTCTCAATTTTTAGCTCTTATGGTCAAAGGCCAGCAGAGCTTACATCATGGTGTGGTTTTCCTAGTCATTCTGTCCATACCGTCAACAGCCTTAAAACCCTATCGATTTTGAAAAAAATTCCCAATACAGGAAAAGTAGCCGTAAAAAGATGCAAATTTACAATTCTTGTTGATGGGATGAGGTCCACATTTTGCGGCTGGATTTTTGTGAAACATGCAGTTTCTTTATATCGTCATTAGCTTGAACCCTATTAATTTTGAAATTAACCTGATGATTCAAAGGGTGAACTAGCCATTGGAAGTAGAATATTTGCATTGTTTTCACAATAAAACCTACCTTTGTGGTCAGATTTTTGTAAAACTTGCACAGATCAGATGATATTTCAATAGCTTTTACTATATTGATTTTGAAAAAAAATGTGACAATATGGAAGGGAAAAGTAGACATTTAAAGGTAAACAACAATTGTCTTTCTTACTTACACAATTTAAGACCACATTTGTTGTCAAATTTTCTTGAAACTTGCAAAGGTTATTTTTATCATCAACCCAAACCCATTAGAAAAAGTTGCCATTTTGAGTTGCAATTCTTGTTCACTGGATTGAGTAGGCAATTTTGATTCACTTGTTTGGAAACTTGCACAGATCACTCGTATAATCATCAAGGGATTTTACGCTTTTGAAAATGAAGAAAATCCAGTATCATTTAGGGTAAAGGAGCCATTTGATTACTAAAAATCTGGGTATTCAACAAAGTCTACATTTTTTATTCATGTAAGCTGCATGAAATCCAAAACTTTTGTCATAATGAGCAGCAATCTAACAAGTACTAAATCCTTGTCAGATTTCCATTGTGGTTTGAACAATATCTATTTTTAGTATTTCACTAATTGTTTATGCCTACATATTATGCTGTATTAAAGGATTCAAGCCCAATTACAGGTTCCCCCCCCCACCCCCCCCCCAGTTTTGTCAATGTTTTCGTCTTTTTCCTTTTAGCATCAATGATTGTATGCTAGAAAATACTTGTAAGCAAACTTACAGCCAGTAGAGCAATTCAGGGCCTCAAGGGCCTCTGGTTTCCTCAACTTCCTCAATTTTGGATTTTAAATTCACAACTTTTTCTGTAAAGGGTTTACTCATTACCACACAACAAATTTTTAGGTTTGTCCACATTGAAAGCATTTGCAGACGACAAAATGAAACTGACTGAAAATTTGAAATTTGTTTTGTGAAGGGTAAAAAACATTGTGGGAAAGGAGAAAATGCTGGTCACCAGCATTTTCTCCTTTTCCCACAATGTTTTCAAAAGGTTTCTTTCTAAGGGTCATCAAAAGTAGGGATTGTGTGGTAATGGGTTAACTCTTAATCAAACATAAAAAATCTGGACTTGTTCACTCACAAATTGAAGTTTTGATGGATTTTTCTTTGCAATGGTAACCAGCATTTTCTTATCTCACAATTTTTTCAAAGCTTTATTCAGTAAAGGATTAAGAGTAAGGAGGTCAAGCTTATGCCATTATCCCCACATAGGTTTTTGTCTACTCTGATTTTTATGCTGCCAGAGAAATGCAAAATAAGTGTGAGTCTATTTTACCCAAAATGAAGACAAGATTACAAATAAAAATACATGTAGGCAAATGGAAAAATTACTCGCCAAGAAGAGTGTTCTTTTGTAATGGCAGAGACAAGCAATGGAATTTTTCTCTAAAGTCAAATGTGATTGTTGTCAATGCATTTTTCCATACTTAGTTACCGGTACATAAATTGCCTGTCTTAAGAAACAAAATTAATGGGCCAAATGAAAGAAGTGTGTAAACTCGGAGGTAAATTATAAAGAATTATTCTTATTCAGGACAGAAAACCTAAGATTATTCTTGAGCTGAAATTGTAAAAACCTGGAGCCAGTTTTGCAAAAACCTGGACCCTGTTTCACAAAAAGCCTAAACTCTTATTTTGCTCTGATCCACTAACGGACTCGGTGTCTGATTTAAGTTGACTTGATCATTTCAGTCAAATTTCTTAAACATTTGCAGGCTTTAGAAACATTCTCCAATCCCATGTTGACTCAATGTTTCAGACACAACTTACCAAAATGATTAGCCCGCCCAGGTGGCTCAGTGGTGAGCGTGTCTGACTCATGACCTGGTGTTTGCGAGTTCGATACCCGGTTGAGGCAAACTGTCCTTGCGGCATATTTTTGCCTCTCACCTCTGCTGAAGCATGTGAGAAAAGTAGTCGGTGGCTTTGGAAAGAAAGTTGTGTTAGTACTGGTCTAAGAAAGCTAGGAAACACATGTGCGTCACCGACCGCCATATGACCATAGCTGTTAAAGTGGCGTTAAAATCCAATACAATCAAGCAATCAAAATAATTGACTTAAAAATATCATTTTAACGGACTTTATTCCATTATTTTGCTGAAATGAGTGAGAAATGTGTCAATTTAGGAGTTATATCTTCTAAAATCCAACAGATTTTCGTATTATGAACAGAAAAGTTGAAATAGACTGTCACCAATGATGGATCAAGTCACTCCGGAAAGCTTGTTGACCTATTAAGGGGCAGATAATTGTAGGAAAGTAATCCCAGCATGATTTATTTGTCTCTATTCAATGCAGATAATTGTAGAGAATTCATTACAATAGCCCTTTTCTTTCTCTATCCATAAATTTTTGGGAGGGTAAGATTTCAATCAGAATAAGTCATGGTTTGTACAGTTACAGTTAGCAATATATTTTGTACAAGCTAGACTAGTACTGGCCAAAGTCCAGGATAGTGCCAGATTGGCAACTGTCCACAGATGGGGTGAGAATGCTGTCACCAAAGACGGATCAAGGCAAGCTAGAAAAGTTGTCGGTCTATTCAGGGACAGCTGTGTTCAAGTGTAAAGTCAAATTTGCACATCTGAAGTATTTCTTCAAACTGAAGTAAATCACCCACGGGGCAGACCATTTTTACAGACCACATCAATGGACTTTTTTCACCTTCTAATCAAAGATTGTGATTTAAATAAATTTAACATACCGGTATCACAGAGATCAAGACTAGACTGCAAAAAAATGTGTAAAGACCAGTACAAGGCTAGTTATAACCGAATGAATTTTTCAGGGGAATTTTTTCCAGGAGCTTGGAAAGTAACGAGCTTTTGTGTTAACTCTTGCCTAAAATTGTGCTAACCAGGACTTAAAATGGTGCAACTCAAACTCTTCCTTAAATGTATGGATAGAACTTAGACTTTTACCAGTATTAGAGTAGCTGACATTGGCCCTTGTTATTACCTAATACTCACTGAGATAATCTTCAGTCCTACGATAATTTTCATTCCTACCAAATTCAAAATACATCTTACTTGAAGAGTTTTTCCTGGATCCAAATCAGTATATGGCTTGCATATTTTTACATACCATTGCACTTACTGTTTGGATTCTTACCTTAAAATAATTTCTTTTTTTAACTGGCTGGTGACAATTAATGTACTAGGAGCTTTGATATCTCTGACAGAGAAAATAAAGCTTGAGAGGATAATGTTTTTTACAATAATCTACCCCTGAAAGATCAATAACCATTCCGGTTTGTTTTGATCCAACTTTAGAGGCAGTAAATCTCCACTTTTGTGCTGAGAAACCGAAAATCATGATCTTTTCACTTAAGAAATAAGACTTCCACATTCTGTCTCCTGTTGAGTAATCAACTCTGCACTTTTTCTGACTGGAATTTCCCTGATACTAAACAGAGCAAATTAAAAGTTTTGGAAAGGTTCTGTGAAATTGATTTTAAAAAAATCTACTTTTTTTTGGTTTACAACATGCTTTTAAGATTTTTTACAACTTTTAGACTCACCCCCTCTTTATCCCACACCCGGCTCAGCAAATTTCTTTCTGGAGATTCATTCCTCTCTCACAGCTGACTATTGTTTCAACAATGATTATGTGGGAAGCACCCAGTAGCTTGGAAAAAAGATTATGTGGAGTACTCGTAAAAGACTCCAGGAAAGCATAGATAGGTACTCTGGCTGCAGCAATATAACTAAAATAATGTTGAAAAAAAGCATCAAACACCATAGTTACAATCATTAGAGTACTAGTGCCAAGGCATGGTTTCGATCATCTATCCATTCATTTGTCCATTTCAATACATTATATTTGTGATAAATTTTAGACACAACCAAATTGAAAGGATTTGTAGAAAACTAATTGAGCAAGGCTCAAATAGTGAAAATGTTCTTTAAGAATGGAACAAAATGTGTGTGAAAATGATGTTTACAGGCGTTTTCCCTTTTTCCCTCAGTATTTAAAAGCAACTATATTTGTTGGCTGATTCTTGTGTACAAAATGAAGTACAAATTATTTGTTGCACTTTTTTCAAAGCTTGATGCTATTCTGTATTACAGTGATTAATAAAGCAGTGTTGAATTTGGACTGATTTCTAAAGATTTGAGGATTTTCAATGATTATTGCCAATTTTGTCCCTTGCAAGATGTGTATAATGCTGTTTTTATTCTGTTACTCTAAACTGTCACACATTCAGGCCCAGTGCAAACCTGTTTTTTTAGCTCTACTGGCTGAAAGCCAGCAGAGCTTATGTCATGTCTGAGTTTCCGTTGTCCCTCCATCTGTCCATCTGTCCGTCCGTTAGTCTTTTTGTTGCTTACGTGATAAAGTCTGCATTTGTTGTCAGATTTTTGTGAAACTTGCACAGATTGTTTATCTTATCAATAGCTTCAACCCTATTGATTTTGAGAAAAATCCAACCAACAATGTGGGAAAAGTAGCCATTTCAAGTTGAAAATTTCAAGTTCTTGTTTACGCAATAAAGTCTGCATTTGTTGTCAGATTTTCATGAAACTTGCACAGTTTATTTATCTGATCAATAGCTCCAGCCCTATTGATTTTGAGAAAAATTCAACAAATAGTATGGGAAAAGTAGCCATTTCCAGTTGAAAATTTCCAATCCTTGTTTACGCCATAAAGTCTGCATTTCTTGTCAAGATTTTCATGAAAATCACACAGTTTGTTTATCACATCTGTAGCTTCAACCTTATTAATTTCGAAAAAATTCCAATGAACAATATGGAAAAAGTAGCCATCTCAAGTTGAAAATTTCAAGTTCTTGTTTATGTGATAAAATATGCATTCATAATCAGATTTTTGTGAAACTTGCTCAGTTTGTTTATCTCGTCAATAGCTTCAACCCTATGGATTGTGAAAAAATCCAACAAACAGTATGGAAAAAGTAGCCAGTAGAGCATATTCAAGCCCTTCAGAGCCTTCTAGTTTTATTTTGGCATTAGTGACTAATGGATGTTAGAAAATGACAGAAATTTCCCGAAATACTGCTTTATATGAATTACAGAATTTGTCCCTATGGCTTGAAGCTGATGATACTGTAGGAAAATTTTGCATAAATTTAACTGCTTCTTTCACTTTACTGGTCAGTAATTGCTGGTAGAGCGATTTAGGCCCTCATGGGCCTGTTGTTCCATTTGTTTTAACAGTATTTTCATGTATAAGTCTCTACATTTAAGGCATAACATAAACAAGCTTGATCTTCATTTCTCTAGCAGTGTTCAAGTTGGAGTAGTTGAAATTTTCTGAAGGGGGTGGGGGTAATGGTATAAGCTTCACCCATGAAAGTGCTTGCCAAATAAGAAAAGGATCATTAATTTTAATAGAACAGACACAGATTGTGTAATTTCAAGGTTGATTTCACCAGAACACCGAACTGACCGTCAGGCATTGCACATCACAGATGATACTGCATGCTCTGTGCAGTCTGAACTTGATCTACCATATCTGCAAAATGAACATAAAGTTGTACTTGGCTCATGACTTCTAGTAACCAGTCTCTTTAATGCAATTCATGAAAGGTTAGATGATAGAAATTCAGAATCTACTTAAGTAAGATCGGCCTAAGTCTCTTGTTAAAGCTCCACCCTCACAATCATCACAGTGTTTGCTTGGTTCCTCCTGGTGAAGTGTAGCTGGTAATCAAAGGGTGTTTTCACCCTAAAAATGGGTTAAAACATTCTCATACACCTGATGTTTCCGTGGTTTTATCCTGGAAAAGAAGATGTATTGTGTGTTGTGACCACAGACTGTCGAGGTTACGCCCCACTTTGGGATGGAATACCAACGGCTTGTCGTTAGTGATGTTCTGAAGATTGCCAGAATTGTCCCATCACACCCCACTTGTGTGAAAGTGACATGCCAGTGTCATGCTGTCATCAGCAGGTTATCAACACATGGTATGTTCCTAGAGGTGATTGAACTTGCTGCCAAATCACCAAGGTTTGCAGTGATTTTGGTCCTGATAGGTAATGCAATTTCAAGGCTATTCTCACAAGAATACCTAACAGAATATGTTGTACATAGAGATTATTATCCCCTACCATAGGCAGAGGGATATAGTTTTAGCGTTGTCCATTCGTCCTTCCGTCTGTCTGTCCATCTGTCCGTGTGCCTGGCCCGATGAATATCTCTAATACCATTGGACGGAATTTCATAAAACTTTATACATGTGTACAATAACCCATTCTGCCGCGACGCCTTTTTCACTCGCCTGAGCACGAACTGCTCATGGTGAGCTTTTGTGATCGCCCAATGTCCGGCCTCCGTTGTGCGTTGTCAACAATTTCTTTAAACATCTCCTCCTCCTGAACCACTGGACCAATCTTGATGAAACTTGGCAGGGATGTTCCTTGGGTGAAGCTCTACCAAAGTTGTTCAAGAGATTGAATTCCACCTATAACTCTGGTTGCCATGGCAACCAAAAGGAAAAATCTTTGAAAATCTTCTTCTCTGAAACTAGAAGGCGTAGAACTTTGAAATTTGGTATGTAGCATCTCCTAGTAGACCTCTACCAAGATTGTTCATATTATGCCCATGGGTCACAAGTTTGAAACATAGGAACAAAGAAGTAAAACTTTAAAATTCTTCTTCTCTGCAACTAGAAGGTGCAGAGCTTTGATATTTGGTATGTAGCGCCTCCTAGTGGACCTCTACCAAGAATGTTCATATGATGTCCCTGGGGTCAAAACTGGCCCCGACCCGGGGGCATAAGTTTGAAACATAGGAACAAAGAAAGAAAATTTAAATTTCTTCTTCTCTGAAACTAGAAGGTGCAGAGCTTTGATATTTGATATGTAGCATCTCCTAGTGGACCTCTACCAAGGTTGTTCATATGATGTCCCTGGGGTCAAAACTTGCCCCCGGGGGTCACAAGTTTGAAACATAGGAACAAAGAAAGAAAACTTTAAAATTCTTCTTCTGTGAAACTAGAAGGTGTAGAGCTTTTATATGTGGTATGTAGCATCTCCTAGTGTACCTCTACCAAGATTGTTCATATGATGTCCCTAGGGTCAAAACTGCCCCTGCCCTGGGGGTCACAAGTTTGAAACATAGGAACATTGAAGGAAAACTTTAAATTTCTTCTCTGGAACTAGAAGGTGCAGAGCTTTGATATTTGGTATGTAGCATCTCCTAGTGGACCCCTACCAAGATTGTTCATATGATGTCCCTGGGGTCAAAACTGGCCCCACCCCCAGGGGGGGTCAGAAGGTTAAAACATAGGAATAAAGAAGGAAATCTTTAAATTTTTCTTTTCTGAAACTAGATGATGTAGAGTGTTGATATTCGGTAAGTAGGATCTCCTAGTGGATTTCTACTATGTTTCTTTATATGATGTCCCTGGGGTCAAAACTTGCCCTGCCCCGGGGGTCACAAGTATGAAACATAGGAGCGCAGAAGGAAAACTTTAAAATTCTTCTTCTCAAAAACTAGAAGGTGTAGAGCTTTGATATTTAGGATGCAGCATCTCTTAGTGGACTTCTATAAAGTTTCTTCATACGAAGCCTCTGGGGTCAAAACTTGCCCTGCCCCAGGGGTTACAAGTTCGATCCATTCCTCATTTATCATGTTTGTCTTATGTTGTTGCATATGTATGTTATTTTCACCTCACATTATTGTTTTCTAAGTAAGTTCACCCAATATGACCTAAGTTGTCGACGGGCCTTAAAACTATTCATTCATTCATTCATTCATACAAGTTCGAAACATAGAAACAAAGAAGAAGAACTTTAAAATTCTACTTCTCTGAGACTAGAAGGCATAGAGCTTTGATATTTTGTAAGTAGCATCTCCTAGTAGACCTCTACCAATTTTTTTTCTGAGAATGCCCCTGGGGTCAAAACTGGCCCTGCCCAGGGGTCACAAGTTTGATTTTACAGCTTAGTACTCAGGTGAGCGATATAGGACCATCATGGTCCTCTTATTTGTTTTTGTGATTTGATGCAAAATGGCTACCTGGTTGAGTAAACTTTTGATGTGTTGAGTCTTATCATGAAAACTATACAGAATTTTCACACTGAACTTCTCACATCTATCAACCACCATTAGCAAATGCAGGAAAAAAAGTTTAACCCAGATTGACCTTGCAACACCACAACAGTTATATACCCTTGTTTTTGTAATGCTGTGTCATGGAAAAATGGGGGCTTCATGTTATACTTCATTCCATTTCTTTTGAATGCAACTCCTCCCACATTTCTAGACAGATTTGAATAGAATTTTTACAGAATGTTTGTCATCATGTGACCTATTGCATGCTGTCAAGGTTTTGCAATTTGTAGCTGTGTCATGGAAAAAGGGGGCTTCATGTTATATTTCATTCTGTTTCATGTGAATGCAATGCTTCCCACATTTCTTGGCAGAATTGGATGGAATTTTCACAGTTAGTTTCTCATCATGTGACCCATCATATATTGTCAGGGTTTTGCGATTTGTAGCTGCGTCATGGAAAAAGGGACTTTCATATTTTGTCATTCGATTTCTTGTGAAAGCAAAGCCTCCCATGTCAAGGTTTTGGGATTTGAAGCTGCATCATGGAATAAGGTGTCTTCATGTTAAATTTCATTTTTCACCAACATCTCTTTAATTACTGGACATATCTCGACAGATTTGGATGAAATTATCACCAATCATGTGACCTTAGGCATGTTGTCAGGGTTTTGCAATTTATTGCTGTATTTTGGAAAAAGGGGGCTTCATGTCAAATTTAATTTTTTATTGCACATATCTCAACAGATTTAGATGAGATTTTCAGAGATCATGTGACCTTGGGCATGTTGTCAGGGGTTTGCAATTTCATTGCTGTATCATGGGAAATGGGGGCTTCATGTCAAATTTATTTTTTATCAATGTATTCCCAACTGAGCATGTTGTCAGGGCTTTGCAATTTATTGCTGTATCATGGAAAAAGGGGGCTTCATGTCAAATTTAATTTTTTACTATACATATCTCAATAGATTGGGATGAGATTTTCACAGATCATATGACTGGGCATGTTGTCAGGGTTTTGCAGTTTATCGCTGTATCATGGAAAAGGGGGGCTTCATGTCAAATTTCATTTTTTATCAATGTATTTCCGACTTATGGACATTGTTTCTTGAAACTTGATATTTTTATTGGTTGATCAAACCCAATGACCAATCGTGCATCCGTCTGTCCATCCATCAGTCTGTTCATAAACCTTTTAGATCACAAGTAACACAATATATCCATTGAGCTACCAGGGCAGGTGCAACAAATTCCAACACTTTAGTCTCTAGCTAGCTGCTTGCAATGGCAGCAATGTGATGGGGTTTATTGTGAGAGGGATGTCTTCTAAAGTCCTGGACAAAATTGGTCAAACTTCATGCATGCATGATAGTCCCTTGATGCAATTTTTTTCTAAATATATAATGATGTGTCATGGAAAAGGATGTATTTATGTATATTTTCTTTATTTCTTTTCTTTACATTAAATGCCAAGTTCTGTAAAAAGGATACTTAATGTGTAATCATGGACCTCTTATACTTTTTTTTTATGTAATGAAATGCTGTCCCATGGAAAAACGGAGCTTAATGTATCATTTCATCACAGACAAATAACAAAAAGGCTACATGTACATGCAAAACACAATACCTCTAATATGTTTGTATCAAGAAAGGTCTTTTTCGGCGGGTGATACCATTTCAATGAAATTGCTTGTGCCACTTGGAATAATCTCCTTATGTGGCCTTCAACTTCAGGTTTATCCTTTTACCTTTCGATCCTGTTTTAACAACCCTGAGACAGAGGGTTTATGACAACACAGCAGAAAAAGGAGAAACAAGCATTTTCTAAAATTTCCAACAACGTTTTCTGCCCAGTCAGTGAAAAATTCCATTTTTTTAACATTCAGGGCTTTAAGCCTGATAAGTGCAGTCTGATCTTAAATCTATGTTCATGCTGTCTGTTCCTTCATTCTAGACCAAGATTTGACTAGAGATTACCTTAATTATACCTCCCCACAACAAAGTTAATGGGGGTACATTGGAATTGCCATGGCTGTCCATCCTACTGTGGAATTTTAAAGAAAGTTTTTGGGGAGGTTGACATTGACAATATTTTGATTTGATGATTTGTTATACCCCCACAAAAGTTCCCGCAAAACCCCCGCTTAACGAATGTTTTCGGGGTATACTGGAATCAGCCTGTCTGTCTGTCTGTCCATCTGTGTGTCCATGTGTGTACAAAATACTAGTAATTTTGTGTCGCGAACTCTTACAGTTTTCCTTCAACTGTGTTAAAACTTTGTACATTATATTGAACATATATTGAAGATTTGCAAGACGCAATTTTTATTTGTCAACTCTTCTTGGTTGAGGAATTCTCTCTCCTTGAACATGACAATTCTTTTATGTCATAGCGCTTGCAGCTCTAGTTTTCTCAGTCATGGTTCTAAGTTTGTTTCCATGCTGGGCCCCTGCCACTCGGGGCCTAAGAAATAGGTGGCTGCCTTCGCCTCTGTGGCATATGGATGGTAAGAGTCCCCAGAAACAGAGGAGACTGATATAGAGCATCAGCCTTCTCCACCAGCTCTTCTTTGGTATAGTTGTCCATCTGTCAGGGCACCCGTCTTAAAAAAGTGGAGGAGGGGTATACTGAAATCACCTTGGTTGTCTGTCCATCCATCTGTAGGCACATTGTGGACCTCTTTTATGTTTTATCATACTGGTTGCTATTAACAAAACAATACAAAACAGCAAAGAAGACAAAAAATTCTACAAAATATATCTAAATAAAGTACAAAAAGATTGAAATATTTTATGTAAAAGAAAAAAAGTTAAAAAAAAAAGGAAATAATAATAATAATAAAAAAAAAATAATACGAAATAAGGAATTTTATAGTTTCTAAGTTTGTTTCCATACTGGGCCCCCACCATTCTGGGCCTTAGAAATAGGTGGCTGCCTTCACCTCTGTGGCGTATGGGTGGTAAGAGTCCCCAGAAACAGAGGAGACTGATATAGAGCATCACCTTTCTCCACCAGCTCTTCTTTGGTATAGTTGTCTCTATCTGTTCACCTGACCGTCTGTTAGGGCCCCAGTCTTTAAGAAGTGGAGGGGGTATACTAGAGTTGTAGTATCACCATGGTTGATACTATACCATGAAATCACCATGGTTGTCTGTCTGTCCGTCTCGTCTGTAGGCACATTGTGGACCTCTTACATGTTTTATCATACTGGTTGCTATTAACAAAACAACATAAAAACGCAAAGAAGAAAAAAAATATACAACATATATCTTAAAAAAAGTACAAAAAGATTGAAATATTTTACGTAAAAGAAAAAAAGACGTAAAAAAAGGAAATAATAATAAAAAAGAAATAATAAGAAATGGTGCATTATAGTTTCTTAGTTTGTTTCCATACTGGGCCTCTGCCATTCGGGGCCTTAGAAATAGGTGGCTGCCCTCACCTCTGTGGCGTATGGGTGGTAAGAGTCCCCAGAAACAGAGGAGACTGATATGGAGCATCACCCCTCTCCACCAGCTCTGCTTTTTTATAGTTGTCTGTCAATCTGTTCACCTGACCATCTCTTAGGGCCCCTGTCATTAAAAAGTAGAGGGGACACATTGTGGACCTCTTATATGTTTTATCATACTGGTTGCTATTAGCAAAACAACAAATAACAGCAAAGAAGACAAAAAAAATATACAAAATATATCTAAAAAAAGTACAAAAAGATTGAAATATTTTATGTAAAAGAAAAAAAGAAGTAAAAAAAAAAGGAAATAATAATAGAAAAGAAATAATAAGAAATAATGAATTTTATAGTTTTTAAGTTTGTTTCCATAATGGGCCCCCGCCATTCGGGGCCTTAGAAATAGGTGGCTGCCTTCACCTCTGTGGCATATGGGTGGTAAGAGTCCCCAGAAACAGAGGAGACCGATATAGAGCATCAGCCTTCTCCACCAGCTCTTCTTTGGTATAGTTTTCTGTCTATCTGTTCACCTGACCGTCTGTTTGGGCCCCTGTCTTTAAAAAGTGGAGGGGGTATACTAGAATTGCCCTGGCTATCTGTCCACCCATCTGTAGACACAAATTTGCTGTGCAATATACTCTATATATTACATGTCATGGAAAAAGGGGGCTTGATTTATAGGTTCTCTGTCTTCATGTAATGAATGGCCATATACAGGAAAAAGAAGACTTGATGTACAATCCCGTTTTGGGCCTCTTAAGTTTTATCTAACTGCTTGCTATAAAAAAAAAATAAAAAAAAAAAAAAATCTATGAAATATATGTAAAAAAAAGTACAAAAAGACTAAGATATTTTACGTATAAGAAAATAGAAGAAAAAATGAAAAAAATAAATGATAAAAAATAAAGAAATAATAAATAATGAATCATATAGTTTTTAAGTTTGTTTCCCTGCTGGGCCCCTGCCACTCGGGGCCTAAGAAACAGGTGGCTGCCTTCGCCTCTGTGGCATATGGATGGTAAGAGTCCACAGAAACAGAGGAGACCAATATAGACCATCATCCTTCTCCACCAGCTCTTCTTTGGTATAGTTATCCATCTGTCAGGGCACCCATCTTAAAAAAGGGGAGGAGGGGTATACTGAAATCACCTTGGTTGTCTGTCCGTCCGTCTTGTATGTAGGCACATTGTGGACCACTTATATGTTTTATCATACTTGTTGCTATTAACAAAACAACAAATAACAGCAAAGAAGACAAAAAAATATAAAAAATATATCTAAAAAAAAGTACAAAAAGATTGAAATATTTTACGTAAAAGAAAAAAGAAGTAAAAAAAAAGGAAATAATAATAAAAAAGAAATAATAAGAAATGATGCATTATAGTTTCTTAGTTTGTTTCCATTCGGGGCCTTAGAAATAGGTGGCTGCCTTCACCTTTGTGGCGTATGGGTGGTAAGAGTCCCCAGAAACAGAGGAGACCGATATGGAGCATCACCCTTCTCCACCAGCTCTTCTTTTGTAAAGTTGTCTGTCAATCTGTTCACCTGACCATCTCTTAGGGCCCCTGCCATTAAAAAGTAGAGGGGACACATTGTGGACCTCTTATATGTTTTATCATACTGGTTGCTATTAGCAAAACAACAAATAACAGCAAAGAAGACAAAAAAAATATATCTAAAAAAAGTACAAAAAGATTGAAATATTTTATGTAAAAGAAAAAAAGAAGTAACAAAAAAGGAAATAATAATAATAGAAAAGAAATAATAAGAAATAATGAATTTTATAGTTTTTAAGTTTGTTTCCATAATGGGCCCCCACCAATCGGGGCCTTAGAAATAGGTGGCTGCCTTCACCTCTGTGGCATATGGGTGGTAAGAGTCCCCAGAAACAGAGGAGACCGATATAGAGCATCACCCTTCTCCACCAGCTCTTCTTTGGTATAGTTTTCTGTCTATCTGTTCACCTGACCATCTGTTTGGGCCCCTGTCTTTAAAAAGTGGAGGGGGTATACTAGAATTGCCCTGGCTATCTGTCCACCCATCTGTAGACACAAATTTGCTGTGCAATATACTCTATATATTACATGTCATGGAAAAAGGGGCCTTGATTTATAGTTTCTTTGTGTTCATGTAATGAATGGCCTTGTACGGGAAAAAGAAGACTTGATGTACAATCCCATTTTGGACCTCTTAAGTTTTATCTAACTGCTTGCTATAAAAAGAAAAAATAAAATTAAAAAAAAAATCTATAAAATATATGTTAAAAAAGTACAAAAAGACTGAGATGTTTTACGTATAAGAAAACAGAAGTAAAAAAATGAAAAAAAAAAATGATAAAAAATAAAGAAATAATAAATAATGAATCATATAGTTTTTAAGTTTGTTTCCCTGCTGGGCCCCTGCCACTCGGGGCCTAAGAAACAGGTGGCTGCCTTCGCCTCTGTGGCATATGGATGGTAAGAGTCCCCAGAAACAGAGGAGACCGATATAGACCATCATCCTTCTCCACCAGCTCTTCTTTGGTATAGTTGTCCATCTGTCAGGGCACCCATCTTAAAAAAGGGGAAGAGGGGTATACTGAAATCACCTTGGTTGTCTGTCCGTCCGTCTTGTCTGTAGGCACATTGTGGACCTCTTATATGTTTTATCATACTTGTTGCTATTAACAAAACAACAAATAACAGCAAAGAAGACAAAAAAATATAAAAAATATATCTAAAAAAAAGTACAAAAAGATTGAAATATTTTACGTAAAAGAAAAAAAGAAATAAAAAAAAAGGAAATAATAATAAAAAAGAAATAATAAGAAATGATGCATTATAGTTTCTTAGTTTGTTTCCATTCTGGGCCTTAGAAATAGGTGGCTGCCTTCACCTTTGTGGCATATGGGTGGTAAGAGTCCCCAGAAACAGAGGAGACCGATATGGAGCATCACCCTTCTCCACCAGCTCTTCTTTTGTAAAGTTGTCTGTCAATTTGTTCACCTGACCATCTCTTAGGGCCCCTGTCATTAAAAAGTAGAGGGGGCACATTGTGGACCTCTTATATGTTTTATCATACTGTTTGCTATTAGCAAAACAACAAATAACAGCAAAGAAGACAAAAAAAATATACAAAAAAGTACAAAAAGATTGAAATATTTCATGTAAAAGAAAAAAAGAAGTAAAAAAAAAGGAAATAATAGTAATAGAAAAGAAATAATAAGAAATAATGAATTTAAAGTTTTTAAGTTTGTTTCCATAATGGGCCCCCGCCTTTCGGGGCCTTAGAAATAGGTGGCTGCCTTCACCTCTGTGGCATATTTGTGGTAAGAGTCCCCAGAAACAGAGGAGACCGATATAGAGCATCACCCTTTGGTATAGTTTTCTGTCTATCTGTTCACCTGACCATCTGTTTGGGCCCCTGTCTTTAAAAAGTGGAGGGGGTATACTAGAACTGCCCTGGCTATCTGTCCACCCATCTGTAGACACAAATTTGCTGTGCAATATACTCTATATATTACATGTCATGGAAAAAGGGGGCTTGATTTATAGGTTCTTCGTGTTCATGTAATGAATGGCCATATACGGGAAAAAGAAGACTTGATGTACATGTACAATCCCATTTTGGACCTCTTAAGTTTTATCTAACTGCTTGCTATAAAAAGAAAAAAAAAGAAAAAAAAAAATCTATAAAATATATGTAAAAAAGGTACAAAAAGACAACAGACATTTTACGTATAAGAAAATGGAAGTAAAAAAATGAAAAAAAAAAGATAAAAAATAAAGAAATAATAAATAATGAATTATACAGTTTTTAAGTTTGTTTTTCTGCTGGGCCCCTGCCACTCGGGGCCTAAGAAACAGGTGGCTGCCTTCGCCTCTGTGGCATATGGATGGTAAGAGTCCCCAGAAACAGAGGAGACCGATATAGACCATCATCCTTCTCCACCAGCTCTTCTTTGGTATAGTTGTTCATCTGTCAGGGCACCCATCTTAAAAAAGGGGAGGAGGGGTATACTGAAATCACCTTGGTTGTCTGTCCATCCGTCTCGTCTGTAGGCACATTGTGGACCTCTTATATGTTTTATCATACTTGTTGCTATTAACAAAACAACATAAAACAGCAAAGAAGACAAAAAATCATACAAAATATATCTAAAAAAAAGTACAAAAAGATTGAAATATTTTACGTAAAAGAAAAAAAGAAGGAAAAAAAAAGGAAATAATAATAGAAAAGAAATAATAAGAAATGGTGCATTATAGTTTCTTAGTTTGTTTCCATACTGGGCCTCTGCCATTTGGGGCCTTAGAAATAGGTGGCTGCCTTCACCTCTGTGGTGTATGGGTGGTAAGAGTCCCCAGAAAGAGAGGAGACCGATATGGAGCATCACCCTTCTCCACCAGCTCTTCTTTTGTAAAGTTGTCTGTCAATTTGTTCACCTGACCATCTCTTAGGGCCCCTGTCATTAAAAAGTAGAGGGGCACATTGTGGACCTCTTATATGTTTTATTATACTGGTTGCTATTAGCAAAACAACAAAAAACAGCACAGAAGACAAAAAAATATACAAATACTGGTTGCTATTTATAAAAACAACAAAAAACAGCCAAGAAGACAAAAAAATATACAAAATATCTGAAAAAAAGTACAAAAAGATTGAAATATTTTATGTAAAAGAAAAAAAGAAGTAAAAAAAAAAGGAAATAATAATAATAGAAAAGAAATAATAAGAAATAATGAAATTTATAGTTTTTAAGTTTGTTTCCATAATGGGCCCCCGCCATTCGGGGCCTTAGAAATAGGTGGCTGCCTTCACCTCTGTGGCATATGGGTGGTAAGAGTCCCCAGAAACAGAGGAGACCGATATAAAGCATCAGCCTTCTCCACCAGCTCTTCTTTGGTATAGTTTTCTGTCTATCTGTTCACCTGACCGTCTGTTTGGGCCCCTGTCTATAAAAAGTGGAGGGGGTATACTAGAATTGCCCTGGCTATCTGTCCACCCATCTGTAGACACAAATTTGCTGTGCAATATACTCTATATATTACATGTCATGGAAAAAGGGGCCTTGATTTATACGTTCTTTGTGTTCATGTAATGAATGGCCATGTACGGGAAAAAGAAGACTTGATGTACAATCCCATTTTGAACCTCTTAAGTTTTATCGAACTGCTTGCTATAAAAAGAAAAAAAAAGAAAAAAAAAATCTATAAAATATATGTAAAAAAAAGTACAAAAAGACTGAGATATTTTACGTATAAGAAAACAGAAGTAAAAAAATGGAAAAAAAATGATAAAAAATAAAGAAATAATAAATAATGAATCATATAGTTTTTAAGTTTGTTTCCCTGCTGGGCCCCTGCCACTCGGGGCCTAAGAAACAGGTGGCTGCCTTCGCCTCTGTGGCATATGGATGGTGAGAGTCCCCAGAAACAGAGGAGACCGATATAAACCATCATCCTTCTCCAACAGCTCTTCTTTGGTATAGTCGTCCATCTGTCAGGGCACCCGTCTTAAAAAAGTGGAGAAGGGGTATACTGAAATCACCTTGGCTATCTGTCCGTCCGTCTCGTCTGTGGGCACATTGTGGACCTCTTATATGTTTTATCATACTTGTTGCTATTAACAAAACAACATAAAAACGCAAAGAAGACAAAAAAATATACAACATATATCTTTAAAAAAGTACAAAAAGATTGAATTATTTTACATAAAAGAAAAAAAAAAAGTAAAAAAAAGGAAATAATAATAAAAAAGAAATAATAAGAAATGGTGCATTATAGTTTCTTAGTTTGTTTCCATACAGGGCCTGTGCTATTCGGGGCCTTAG
Organism: Tridacna crocea; assembly: GCA_943736015.1. Taxonomy (NCBI): domain Eukaryota; kingdom Metazoa; phylum Mollusca; class Bivalvia; order Cardiida; family Cardiidae; genus Tridacna; species Tridacna crocea. The sequence continues at coordinate 42,412,344 of OX031065.1, forward strand.
AAATAGGTGGCTGCCTTCACCTCTGTGGTGTATGGGTGGTAAGAGTTCCCAGAAACAGAGGAGACCGATATGGAGCATCACCCTTCTCCACCAGCTCTTCTTTTGTATAGTTGTCTGTCAATCTGTTCATCTGACCATCTCTTAGGGCCCCTGCCATTAAAAAGTAGAGGGGGCACATTGTGGACCTCTTATATGTTTTATTATACTGGTTGCTATTAGCAAAACAACAAATAACAGCAAAGAAGACAAAAAAAATATACAAAATATATCTAAAAAAAGTACAAAAAGATTGAAATATTTTATGTTAAAGAAAAAAAGAAGTAAAAAAAAAAAAGGAAATAATAATAATAGAAAAGAAATAATAAGAAATAATGAATTTTATAGTTTTTCAGTTTGTTTCCATAATGGGCCCCCGCCATTCGGGGCCTTAGAAATAGGTGGCTGCCTTCACCTCTGTGGCATATGGGTGGTAAGAGTCCCCAGAAACAGAGGAGACTGATATCGAGCATCAGCCTTCTCCACCAGCTCTTCTTTGGTATAGTTTTCTGTCTATCTGTAAACCTGATCGTCTGTTTGGGCCCCTGTCTTTAAAAAGTGGAGGGGGTATACTAGAATTGCCCTGGCTATCTGTCCACCCATCTGTAGACACAAATTTGCTGTGCAATATACTCTATATATTACATGTCATGGAAAAAGGGGCCTTGATTTATAGGTTCTTTGTGTTCATGTAATGAATGGCCTTGTACGGGAAAAAGAAGACTTGATGTACAATCCCATTTTGGACCTCTTAAGTTTCATCTAACTGCTTGCTATATCTATAAAATATATGTAAAAAAAGTACAAAAAACTGAGATATTTTACGTATAAGAAAACAGAAGTAAAAAAATGAAAAAAAAATGATAAAAAATAAAGAAATAATAAATAATGAATCATATAGTTTTTAAGTTTGTTTCCCTGCTGGGCCCCTGCCACTCGGGGCTTAAGAAACAGGTGGCTGCCTTCACCTCTGTGGCATATGGATGGTTAGAGTCCCCAGAAACAGAGGAGACCGATATAGACCATCATCCTTCTCCATCAGCTCTTCTTTGGTATAGTTGTCCATCTGTCAGGGCACCCGTCTTAAAAAAGTGGAGAAGGGGTATACTGAAATCACCTTGGTTGTCTGTCCCTCAGTCTCGTCTGTAGGCACATTGTGGACCTCTTATATGTTTTACCATACTTGTTGCTTTTAACAAAACAACATAAAACAGCAAAGAAGACAAAAAATCATACAAAATATATCTAAAAAAAAGTAAAAATTGATTGAAATATTTTACGTAAAATAAAAAAAGAAGTTAAAAAAAAGGAAATAATAATAGAAAAGAAATAATAAGAAATGGTGCATTATAGTTTCTTAGTTTGTTTCCATACTGGGCCTCTGCCATTCAGGGCCTTAGAAATAGGTGGCTGCCTTCACCTCTGTGGCGTATGGGTGGTAAGAGTCCCCAGAAACAGAGGAGACCTATATGGAGCATCACCCTTCTCCACCAGCTCTTCTTTTGTAAAGTTGTCTGTCAATTTGTTCACCTGACCATCTCTTAGGGCCCCTGTCATTAAAAAGTAGAGGGGACACATTGTGGACCTCTTATATGTTTTATCATACTGGTTGCTATTAGCAAAACAACAAAAAACAGCAAAGAAGACAAAAAAAATATACAAAATGTATCTAAAAAAAAAGTACAAAAAGATTGAAATATTTTACGTAAAAGAAAAAAAGATGTAAAAAAAAGGAAATAATAATAGAAAAGAAATAATAAGAAATGAAGAATTTTATAGTTTCTAAGTTTGTTTCCATAATGGGCCCCCGCCATTCGGGGCCTTAGAAATAGGTGGCTGCCTTCACCTCTGTGGCGTATGGGTGGTAAGAGTCCCGAAAAACAGAGGAGACCGATATAGAGCATTATCCTTCTCCACCAGCTCTTCTTTGGTATAGTTGTTTGTCTATCTGTTCACCTGAATGTCTGTTAGGGCCCCTGTCTTTAAAAAGTTGAGGGGGGTATTCTAGAATTGCCCTGGCTATCAGTCCACCCGTCTGTAGACACAAATTTGCTGTGCAATATACTCTATATATTACATGTCATGGAAAAAGGGGGCTTGATTTATAGGTTCTTTGTTTTCATGTAATGAATGTCCATGTACAGGAAAAAGAAGACTTGATGTACAATCCCACTTTGGACCTCTTATGTTTTATCCACCTGCTTGCTTAAAAAAGAAAAAAGCAAAGGAGAAAAAAAATCTATAAGATAAAAAAAAAAGTACAAAAAGAGTGAGATATTTTACATATAAAAAAATAGAAGTAAAAAATGGGAAAAAAATGATAAAAAATAAAGAAAGAATAAATAATGAATCATATAGTTTTTAAGTTTGTTTCCATGCTGGGCCCCTGCCACTCTGGGCCTAAGAAATAGGTGGCTGCCTTCACCTCTGTGGCATATGGATGGTAAGAGTCCCCAGAAACAGAGGAGACCGATATAGAGCATCACCCTTCTCAACCAGCTCTTCTTTGGTATGGTTGTCTTTCTATCTGTTCACCTGACCGTCTGTTAGGGCCCGTGTCTTTAAGAAGTGGAGTGGGTATACTAGAATTGCCCTGGCTATATGTCCACCCAATGGATAAAAAATGATAAAAAAATAAAGAAATAATAAATAATGAATCATATAGTTTTTAAGTTTGTTTCCCTGCTTGGCCCCTGCCACTCGGGGCCTAAGAAACAGGTGGCTGCCTTCACCTCTGTGGCGTATGGGTGGTAAGAGTCCCCAGAAACAGACAAGACTGATATAGAGCATCATCCTTCTCCACCAGCTCTTCTTTGGTATAGTTGTCTATCTGTCGGGGCACCCGTCTTAAAAAAGTGGAGGAGGGGTATACTGAAATCACCTTGGTTGTCTGTCCGTCTGTCTGTAGGCACATTGTGGACCTCTTATATGTTTTATCATACTGGTTGCTATTAACAAAACAACAAAAAACAGCAAAAAAGACAAAAAAAATCTACAAAATATATATCAAAAAAGTATAAAAAGATTGAAATATTTTACGTAAAAGAAAAAAAAGAAGTTAAAAAACAAAGGAAATAATAAAAAAGAAATAATAAGAAATAATGAATTTTATAGTTTCTTAGTTTGTTTCCATGCTGGGCCCCTGCCACTTGTTGCCTAAGAAATAGGTGGCCTCTCAGGGCCTTAGAAATAGAATCACCTTTGCTGTCTTTCCGTCCGCCTGTCTGTAGACACATATTTGCCTAGCGAGATACTCTAACAGTAAACGATTTATTTATTGAAGTACATGTATAACCTTGATCAACTTTCAAAGGTAAAAATATAACCAAATGAGTGTGAAAAAGTCTTTGGTGGCCTTTCATTTGTGTAATCCTACCTAATTTTGGCATTGGTAGTATTTTCCTTTCAGACTGTCATATGAAAAATAATACAGATAAACAATGTTGGATAAACAATGTTGGACACCAAATCCATTCTTTTCTTACAAAAACAGAACAATTTCTGATTGCTTAGGGAATTCCCTGAAGGCTTATAATACCAATATTGCACCTTTTATAAGAAATTTGACCTGTATATTGCAATAGAATATTGTTCTCAACCAGTGTACTACTGTTTGAAGATTTTTTTGTAAGAAGTCTGTCCAGAAACGAAATATCAGTGTTTTGTATTTTTAGGATTTTTAATAGAATATTGTCTGTAACCAATGTATCACTTTGTAGTATGGTATGAATGAGGCCGGTATTTTAGATTTTTTTAATCAGAATACTGTCTGGAGCCGAGTGTTTGAAGTAATATATGAATGAGGGTATTTTTAGGATTTTTTAATAGAATATTGTATCTGTGTTGGAAAAAGTTTACATGTGAGATTTTTTTAAGGATTTTACAGTGGAATGCTGTCTAGAAATGATATTTCAGTATTGGAGTAACATATGAATGCCAGAATTTTCGGAACTTTTTAGTGGAATACTGTCTGGTACCAATGTATCAGTGTTAGTGTTTGAAATAACATGTGTGAAAATATTTTTAGGATTTTTCAGTGGAATACTGTATCTGTGTTGGGTGAATTGAGTGGGATTTTTTTTAGGATTTTTCAGTGGAATGCAGTATAGAAATGATGTATCTATTAGGGGTGAAACAATACGGTAAAAAGCGTATTGCAATATATTGCAATACGGCTGACCCGTATTGCAATACGTATTGCAATACGCTCTATATGCTGACATTTAGTATATCTGACCACTTGTAGTCACTGTTAGGGTTGCATATGCTAAAAAAAAATGACTAATCTTTAACACAGACTAGACTGAAATGACAAAGAAATTAAGAATTATCCATAGAAACAAGTAAATGACTCAGTGACATTTCAAGTCATGTTCTTTTTCAAAAATAATAGCATGTTAACCTTGTCAGCACCCAGAGAAGCCCTCTGTGCTGACAAAAAGTCACCAGCAGTACTGAACACTCGCTCAGAGGGCGCACTTGTTTATGTAGAAACCAGTCAGGGCTACTATACCGAACTTTGGGAGCTCAACAGAGAAAACAGTGCAATGCACTAACTTACTCTGTTAAACACAAATACTTTACCGCTTATCTACCGGGGGGAAAAAACGCGAAATAAGTGTGAGCAAAGTTACAGGAAATGAATAACGAACTCTGTTGGTTAAAAATCAGTAATACGGTCGACGGTTATTTGGAGTTCGTGTCCGCGGCGAATTTGAGGCGGTCATAATTTTACCTTAACACCGGTGACACCGCCTGTAGAAAAAATAAACAACTTTCGCTTTCGTAAATCTTTCAGATTGTTGAAAAACGATCGATTTCTGACCAAATTTTTGGGAAAACCGGACTTTCTAATGCAATTACGAGAAGTTGACATATTGAAGAAATACCGATACGGTAAAATTCGTACCGGTTTCGGTTTTTTCTTTGAACAGACCATGGTTAATCGGTTATCGGTAAACCGTTTCACCACTAGTATCTATATTGGAAGTAACATATGAATGAAGGAATTTTCAGGATCTTTTAGTGGAATACTGTCTGGAACCGATGTATCGGTGTTTGAACTAACATGAATGAGGGAATATTTAGGATTTTATTAATAGCATTCTGTTTAGAACAGAAGTATGAATTTTGTGTTGGAAGTAACATATGAATGACAGATGTTTTAGTGCAATACTGTCTGGAACCAATGTTTCATGTGTTGAAAGTAAGATATGAATGTGGAGAATTTTAGGATTTAGGATTTAGTTTAATAGAATACTGTTTAGAACAGGAGTATAGATACTGTGTTGGAAGTAGCATATGAATGACAGCAATTTAAGGATTTTTTTAAAAGAATTCTGTTAGATACTGACATACCTCTATTAGAAGAAGTGTATAATAAGAGTATTGTTAGGATTTTTTAATAGAATGCTGTCTGAACCGATATATCTGTGGGTTTTTTATTAAATTTTTATTAGAATGCTGTCTGGAACCAATGAATTGGTGTTTGAAGTAACATATGAGTGAGAATATTGTTAGGATTTTTCAATTGAATACTGTGTGTGTGTTGGGAGAAGTGTATAAATGAGGTTTTTTTAAGGATTTTACAGTGGAACGCTGTCTAGAAACGATGTGTCTATATTGGATGAATTTTCAGGATATTTTTTATAGAATTCTATTTAGAACTTATGTATCAGTGTTGGAAGTAACATATGAATGAAGAAATGTTCAGGATTTTTTAAATAGAATACTGTTTAGAACAGAAGTATCTCTGTTGGAAGTAACATGAATGACAATAATTTTCAGGATTTTTTAATAGCATAGTGCTTAGAACAGAAGTATCTTTATTGGAAGTAACATGTGAATGAAGGAATTTTCATGATTTTTTAAAAGAATTCTGTGCAGTACCAATGATTGACAATAATTTTAGGATTTCTTTTTTAAAGAGAATTCTGTCCGGTACAGAATTTTCAGGATTTTTTAGTGGAATAGTATCTGGAACCAATGTATCGTGTGTTTGAGGTAAGATATAAATGAGGGAAATTTTAGGATATAATAGAATACTGTTTAGAACAGAAGAATCTGTGTTTGAAGTAACATGAAGGACAATGATTTTTGGATTTTTTAAAAGAATACTGTCAGATACTGATTTAGAAGTAGTGCATAATAAGAATGTTTTTACAGAATGTTGTCTGAACTGATGTATCATGTGTTGGAAGTAATGTTTGAATGAGGGAATTTTTTTAATAGAATACTGTTTAGAACAGAAGTTTCTGTGTTGGAAGTAACTTGTGAATGAAGGAATTTTCGGGATTTTTTAGTGGTATACTGTCTGGAACCGATGCATCATGTGTTTGAAGTTGGGTATAAATAAGGGAAATTTTAAGATTTTTTATTAGAATACTGTTTAGAACTGAACTATCCATGTGGAAGTAACATATGAATGAAGGGGAATTTTCATGATTTTTTAAAAGAATTTTGCCCATTACCAATGTATCTATGATGATTTTTAGGATTTTTTTATAGAATAGCTGTCTGATACCGATGACTCTGTGCTGGAAGTAACATAAGTGAATATAGTTTTTGGCTCCACTGGCTGAAGGCCAGCAGGCTTATATCATGGCCCGGGGTCCATCGTGCGTCTGTCTGTTTGTTGGGTCGTCTGTCCATGCATGTGTGCATTAAATTTTATTTCAAACGTCTTTTTCTCTAAAACTACTATCCAATTTTGATCAAACTTAGAAGTAATGTATATTGAGAGTATTTTTAGGATCTTTTATAGAATGCTATCTGAGCCGATGTATCTGTTTTGAAGGTAACATAAGTTAGTTGTCCACTGGCTGAAGGCCAGCTTATGTCATGGCCTGGTGTCCGTAGTGTGTCTGTCTGTCCGGTCGCCCTTCCATCCATGCGTTAACTTTTATTTCAAACATCTTCTCTGAAACTACTTAGAAGAATATTTTGTATGTCATCCAGTTTAAAGCCAATTGTACAAGTATTGTAATGTTTGGTTCGTAAAGTTTTGACTTATTAGCTAATGGAGTGATACAGGGCTTTCGTAGCCATTTTGTTCTATTAATCTTTTGTAGAGAGTTTAAGCCTAAAGTTTAAATATTCATTACATGTACATAGCATTAAGGAGCATTTCTAGCTTAGTTGCACACAAGGTCAAAGATGGCCTTTAAATCTCTATGACTGAACCTTTGGAGATGTTGGGTAAGTATCAAGCAACATATTATCATTATTTACCTTAAAAGATTACCCTGTTCCCCCAAGGTCTGTTGTCTGATTTTGTTCTGTAGTTTTTTAAAAAATTATTTTGGCCAAAGCTATGAAGATGTTAGTCCAAAGAGTCTAGATAGTAAGTTTTTAGCATCAAAACATTACTATTTGTTGAAGTTGTTCAAGTCCTGCACAATGTCATGGGGTCAAGATGGCCCTTTTCTCATGGTCTGTTGTTGTAGTTGAGGTTCTATAGTTTCTAAAGTCTATCTGGCTGACACCATTGAAATTATAGACTTAATATTCTGAATATCAAATATAAAGAGATAATTATTAATCTAAGTTGCTCAAGTTCTGCAAATGAGTTTTTTCCAATGTTTGTTGTTGTACTTGAGGGTTCTCGAGTTGGTTTTATTTTATACATGCAAGACTTAACATATATTGGTGTCATCTTCTCTCACTGTCAGTCCTTCCATCTGCCTGTCACTTTGTCAGTATCTATGTACATAGGTCTGTTTCTTTTGAATGCAACTCTTCCAACATTTCTTAACGGATTGGGATGAAATTTTCACAGAATGTTTCTTATCATGCGACCTATAGCATATTGTCAGTTTTTTGTGATGTGGCAGTGTATATTGTGATGATGGCACTTTTGTGTTTAATGTTTTTGGCTGAAACCATGAACATATTATATGTTAAGAGTCTTGATATCTAGTATATAGAATAAAAAAAGAAATTATTTTCACAGTTGTTCAAGTCCTGCACATGGGGTCAAAGATTGCCCTGTTCCCAAGGTCTGTTTTTCTACATGTACACTGGGGGTTCTATCATTATTTTAATCTTTTTGGTTGAAACTAGAAATGTTAGGTCAAAAAGTAAATATTAATTGAGTATCTAGCATCAGAAGATACTTATTCATCAAAGTTGTTCAAGTACTGCACATGGGTTCAAAGACGGTCCCATTCCTAAGGTCTATTGTTGTACTTGGATTTATATACTTTTTTTTTTTTTAAACCTTTTGGCTGAAACTATGGGGATGGTAAGGGAAAAGCTCTGAATATTAAGTATGTATCATTAAAAATTAATTATTCCTTATTATTAAGTTGTTCAATTCCTGAACAAGTGTAAAACATGGCCCTGTTCTGAAGGTCTTTTGTTGTACTTGTAGTTCTAGAAGGTTGTTCAAGTACTGTATATGGGGTCACAGATGTTTTTTTTTTTTTTAACCCCCCCCCCCCCCCCCGAAAAACAAAGTATTTTTGAGGGTATGAGGGTATACTGGCATCAACCTGTGTGTCCATCGTAGTGTCTGTCTGTACAAAGTACTTGTAATTGCCTGTTTTTATCAAAGCGTTGGCGGGGGCATAAGGTTACATTCAGTGACAGCTCTAGTTTCATTCTTCTTTGCTGAAAAATGGAGATGTTAGGCCACAGCCTGAATATCTAGTGTATAGCATCAAAAGATCAGTATTCATCTAAAAGCTGTTTAAAGTCTTGCATCCTTGGTCAAAGATGGCCGTGTTTGAAGTGTCTGTCATTGTGCATGTACATGTAGTTCTGTAATTTTAAATAGTTTTTGCATTCTTTATATGTCCATCTATCCACTGAGCCCTGTTTTCATATGGGAATCAAGAATTATGGGTCACCGGTTCGATCCCCAGATCTGTTAATTTTTTTCCAAGGATTGATGATAATCATTGCTACAGATTCATTCCTCATTCACTGCATATCATTGTTTCAATAATGGTTATGTTGGAAAGCAGCCAGTGACTTGGAAAAATATTGTGAAGAGGACTGGTAAAAAGAAATTCCTGGAAACTGTGGACAGGTGCCTGGCAGCAGCTATATAAGTGACATAATGATGAAAACTCCCATTTTATACCATATAATCAATCAAGTAAGCGTCCATCCATCCTGACAGATAGCTTCTATATCCAGGTCTGTTTAACTATAAAATTCTAAAGGTTTTATTTAAATCTTCTTGGCTGAAACTGCTACCGTTTTTGGCCTTAAGTCATACATTTATGTGAGTAGTATCAAAAGAATGTTCTTGAGTCCTGGGTCAAAGATGGCCCTTTTCCAAGGGTTTGGTGTTGTACAGAGTGGTGTTTTTTTTTTTGCTACATGTATCTTGAATCACGCAGCCAACAGCACCGTAATATTGTATGCTGCATCAAGGGATTGTCAGTAAAGTTATTAAAATTGGTCATATGCAATAAAAGATTGCCATGCCCAGGATGACCATATTTCCAAAAAATAAAAGTTATTATACAAATAACGAAAACTTCCTCTTAAGCTATTAGGCCTGGTGTGTTGATATTATGTAGCATCACATGGTCTTGTATAACATCATCAAAACAGGTCCTGCACATGGGTCAATACCAGCCAATACAGCTCAGTAGGTAGAGTGTAGGACTCGTGAACACAATGTTTCGGGTCACTACAGGTTGTGAGTTTGAATCCCCGGCTGGCCAACTAAAAAATTACTAATAGTCTTTCGGATGAGACATTAAACAGTGGTCCCGTGTGATGGTGCTATACGCCGAGCACGTTAAAGAACCAGGCGAAGCTCTCAGTAGTTTCGACCTGCATCCTTGCACTATCCCCCGTAACAACTAACCGTCTTCTGGGGGCGTCGCTAAGATGGGCAACTGGTAGCGATAAATAATGGAAATAACCAACCAACCAACATGGGTCAGTTAATTTGCAGAGTTACAATTTCATTTTGTTTTTACCTTCCTTGTCTTGAACTTTGAGCCATGAGCCAGATATTTGGTCTCAGCTTTATGAAATATTCCATTTAAATCCAAGTTGTTTAGAATGTGCTTCTGGGTCAAAGATGGCCTGCAAAGGGGTCACCTGTTTTACTTTGTGTTCTGTAGATATCTGTTTCAGAAATTTATTCATATTTTTTGTTCCTGTCTGAAACCATGGAGCCTACAGCATTATAAATACAGTTGTATCATAATGTGGTCCCTAGCCAAAGTTGTTCAAATTGTGCCCTTAACATCAAAGCCCAGGTACACATATTTTGCAAAAAGAAACATATGAGTACACATATTTTACAGAAAGTGACATAAGTAACCATTTCAAAATAAGCATCTCTCTTAAGACCATAAGGTCTGATGTATAGATATTTGTTACATAGCATAATACTGTTGTCCTGTGTCAAAGCTGCATGTGAATGTCTATTCTGCCAAGAGATAAAGTTCTACTCTACATCTTTTGAACCCTTTGCCTCGTCTTAATACTATTCCACACATATCGGTCTTGATGCTTGATGGCATGCAGAGTAGAAGTTTGCACACCTGTCTGTAAGGTCGAGGTCATAGCAGCAGTTATAAGTTCGAAAACACAAAATTTGATGCTGATTAATATCTCGTGAACTTTGTCCAGTTCTGAGGATCAATCACACTTATCATGTCATCAGAACCTGTACTGCTTATAAAACGTCACAAAAAGACAGAAGTACTGAATAGACATTGATACTGTAAGCAGCACTCTTGGGAGGGGGCGCTTCATGCAACTTTGTGATGCATTACGCAAAGCAAGCTGTCACACAGTTTGAATTAACTGTGTCTAAATACCGGGTGAATCATGAACAAAAATTACCACAATTTGACCTATGGCCAAAGTCTGGACCCTCGTCAGGCCTCACATACTCAGAGGTTGATGTCTGCATAAGATAATATATGTTGTATTGTATATTATAGATTATATTAAATATGTATATACTATAGATTATATTAAATATTGTATCATGAAAATGTTCCTTAAAAATTCCCAGGGGCCATTATATCTTTGTTGGCATTATTAAACTGAAGTAGACTCATAGTAGTACTCAATATATGAACCAGTGTTTCACAGAAAAGTTTTCAAATGCATTTGTTCCAATGACTAGTTGGTGTACATGGCTATGTCTCCCAAAAATTTATTTTGGAAAGACATGTTGATTGCACTGAATTTGCTTGTATCTGTCCGTCCATCCATGTGTCATAATTTTTGTTTAACTTCCGAACTGCTTACCAAATCATAAAAAAAGTAATTCACCTAAATATTTACCATAATCAGATGACATGCAGATGTCTCGCATAACATGCAATCATCCTTTATCATCATATTGATGGAAGATTTTATTTAAACAAGTATCTAGTTCAAATGATAATTATAATTGCAACATAACTAAAACTACACAAAGAATTCTGGCTAATATATATACATGTAGCTGAAATATAGTTGTAATGTAACTCAAACTACATAAAAGACTTCTGGCTCTTCTTATCATGTTAACTTATGTAGATTAGATTCTATTCCTCTAGTAACAGCATTGATATCTTTACCGATCAACAAAATTACCATCATTTTCTGCTTTTCCTACAATGTTTCAAAAGGCTTCTTTCTCAGGGTTGTTAAAATGACATCAGTAAGTTAATAACATTGAAATATATGGGAAAGACCTTATTGAAATAAATAATGTCTTTGAAATGAATTGCTCAGACAAGTTGTCCTGGCCAAATGGGTGATTTTGCTGCACTAGTAAGTATACATGAAATATAAACTTGATTAGGAATTCATACCAGCATTGTATTCCGGGTTTTCTGGGTTTTTTTTATTGTCCATGAATTTTTGGGCAGAGTGAGATTCTCACCAGTATGAGTCAATAGTTAGAATAACTAGTCAAGATATTTTATACAACCTACTTTAGTGCAAGCTGAAATCCAGGTAAATTTCAGGCTGAAAATAGTATACGGATAAAGGGTCTATGCTGTCACCAATGACGGATCAAGGCAAGCTAGAAAAGTTGTCGATCTATTCAGGGGCAGCTGTGTTTAATTTGAAAGTCAATAAAGTCAGGTTGAAAATAGTATACAGATAAAGGGTCTATGCTGTCACCAATGACGGATCAAGGCAAGCTAGAAAAGTTGTTGATCTATTCAGGGGCAGCTGTGTTTAATTTGAAAGTCAATAAAAGCTTCTTGTACTGCTTGCGTGCTCAATAGAAGCTACTTATACTGCCTTTTCTTTTTGAGAGGCATTAATAAGTTCGTTGATGTAGTATATAACAATCTGACAAAAAAGCTTAACCAAAATTTGTCAGAGGTATAGCAATTTCTACCATAGTTCATTATGGTAATGGACCCATACCAGTAAGAAAGAACATTATGATGCATGTTTGCCTGGACCCATACCAGTAATTAGCTAGCATAAAATATCTTGCCTACAAATGTTCAAACATGACTTATATGGAAGGGAATCTAGACACTTCCAAAGATTTATACATAAAAACCTTAACCCCGATCAGAATTAGACTCGCTGACATTGACTCAAGCTATAACTTAATGATAGGGGAATTAAAGTAGTACCTTGTGTATGTTACAAGAAAATGTTTCCTGAACCGAAGCCAGTGTTTATTTTGCTTAACTCTCACGTACCAATGTCTACAACTCCACCTTAATTTCCTGGATACTGAACAGTGCAAGGAAACTACCCATTCCTGTAAAAAAGTCTGAGCAATTAATTTTTGGAATATTTTGTGTCGTTCATACAGTTTATTTTAATTTGACATGTTTCCAAAATTTATTAATTCTAAGACTATCACTTTGATCAAATCCACCAGAACCTTTTAATGTGAGATGTTGACTTAGAATTCACTTGGAGTCAAGCTCTATTGTTACGAGCCAGGCGTAACTAGAAAGTAGAAGCCAGCAACAAACGATAACAATTAACAGAATTTATTAACAATAATATCAAATAATCAGTGACAATATTACAATAGTACAAAACAATACCTTAGATGTTCAATACAAAAGACAAATTATTCCAGTCTTAATTCCAGTCTGATCCTGATCCTAACTGAATGTAATCCAAGCACACAAAATAATCCCCACTTTAGTCTAGTCTGATCCTAATCCAAACTGAATGTATTCCAAGCACTAATTATATGACACAAACACAAAATAATCCCCACTTTAGTATGGCAATCATGTATTAACTAGTGAACGCAGAGATGTAAAGAGCTTTTCCTATTATAATAGCAGAGAAAGTTCCAGAAAATTCATGTTAAAAGTTAGTTGCATAATTTCTAGTAATCAGATTGTAAAAAGGCCCAGAAAATTCCAGAACAATATTCCACAAAAGAGAATCCAGTTCTAAAAATAGCAACGGGAAAACCATTCAAAATAGATACACACTTGTACAAAGCTAGGAATAACTGGGTATGTACAAAACCATTCAAAATAGATACACACTTGTACAAAGCTAGGAATAACTGGGTATGTACATAACACTATCAAGTCGGTGTTGAATTCACTCTTTAATACAAAATGATGAAATTTTAGATCTGTCCAAATTGTAAGGGTTTGTCACTTACAGATATTTACATAATGGTAAATGCCAAAACCAGCATTTTTCATGATGGCTCTGAAAGTCCAATTGAGATGCATCTTACATTTGTCTGTCTGTCTGTCTGTCTGTCTGCCTGCCTGTGCACTCCATATCATTTATGCCTTTTTTTTTAATAAGATAATTCATACATGTTTACCTTGATGTGACTACATTCAAAACAGGGTATCACGAGCCAAAGTTTGTATTTAAAACCAACATGTACTACAATATCTTTTGAACCCTTTTCCAACAACGAAAACATCTCTCATTAATGATTTGACATGACATGATATGCAGAGTGAAGGCAGAATTCTATTAGAAATTAATTTTCTTGTTCCAGTGATGTTTTTTTGGTTGCAGCCGATGTTTTCTCCAGTCTGCCACCTTGTATTTTTTAGCACTTGTTTCTTTCTAAATGTGCTAGCTGCTTTCCTTAATAAACACATGACATATTGCAAATAAGAATAATTTGTAGACACTGTACTGTTTCTAACCCCACTAGCTGCTTTCCCTCATAAGCAAATGAAAGATTGCAAATAAGAGAGCACTTTTAAACACGTTATTCTTTCTAAACCTTCTAGGTGCTTTCCTTTATAAACAGTTGACAGTTTACAAATAACAGGTTCGATACCCGGTTGAGGCGAACTTTCTTTCCAGCGTATTTTCGCCTCTCACCTCTGCTGAAGCATGTGAGAAAAGTAGTCGGTGGCTTTGGAAAGAAAGTTGTGTTAGTACTGGTGTGAGAAAGCCAAGAAACACATGTGAGTCACCGACCGCCATGATATGACCTTAGCTGTTAAAGTGGCGTTAAACCCTAGCACAACCAACTACAAATAACAGTGCATTTACTTTCCAACAATGCAATTGAGTTTATTTCCTGTATATCACTGTATGGATTGTCTAAACATTACAATGATAGGATGTTTTTTATCATCCTGAGGCCTCAGGTTATCATGCTTTTTCTTTTTATAGTTCTTTTAAATAGTTTCACTGAAAGTAGTTTTTTTTTTACATAGTTTTACCACTTCAGAGCCCTAGCCTAGTACTGGTGAAAACCAGGAAAATATGAATAATTTTATGAGCTGTTGCCATGATATGACTAAAATAATGTTGAAAGCGACATGAGACACCATTCAATCAATCAATACATAGTTTTACTATACATTATGTGCATTAAAGTATTATTAGCATTCAAATACATTTTTTATACGCAGTTGGGGGGCGAAGTATATTGGCACTATCTTCTCAATCTGTACGTCCATCCATCCATCTGTCCCTTCGTCCCATCCATACACATGTCCATTTCTTGTGAATGCAACTCCTCCGAGTTTCTTGAAAGATTTGGATGAAATTTTCACAGAATATTTCACATTATGTGACCTATTGCATATTGTCAGGGTTTTTCGATGTGGTGGCGTATATTGTGACAATGGCACTCTTGTTTTAGTACACATGATTCACATTAGCATTATATATACAATGACAATAATTTCATGATCACAAATAACTATATAATATACACTCTGTCCTAAAGCTGGCGACAATGAGTTGGATGGTATCCAATGACACCCCTGCAATATTTATGCAGATAATACTTTGTGACCATACATTGATCTTTTACAAGGAAAGATATTAATGTATGAGCATAAAGGGGGACCAGTATCCTTGGACATGCATTATCCTTTTAACAGACAACAAAATTGTAGCCTTTTTCAAATTCAAAGCATAGCAGACAACAATTTCAATGAGGTTCAAATAGTGCAGTTTTTCTCTGGTAAGTTAGAAAACAAAAGAGAACCACCATTTTCTATTTTTCTCACAATGTTTTTCGAAGGTTTCTCTCTCAGGCTCATTACATATCTGCAATGGGTTAAAGGGTTAAAGATTGCACAATGTTATTCACATATGAGCCATGCTCTGGCAAACAGGGGCCTAATGTGTCTCTGTGATGCATCATACCGTGCAATACATCACATAATTAGGGATCCACAAAACTCTGTATGTTTAACAACCGGCTGTATCATAAGGTACACTGGTCCCTTGACATACAGAAAATTGACCAATAGCAAAAAGTTTTGGCCCAGATCCGCCTGCATGAACTGCACAGGCTGACTGGGTTGATAGTTTTTGCAGATACATAAGACCCTTTTCCCAAAGCATAGCTGATATTATTCGAATAAATTCACCTGAAACTGACCTTTATGCAAATAATGAATAAAAAGTGAATAATTATATATCATTGGGCATAATCGGAAAGGAAATTCTGTTAAGTTTGACCCTTACTGTGCCATAGTCTAAATAGGCTGATGACATAGATCAAGATCAGACCTCAGAAAGTTCCCCGTGGGGTCCCGGGTTTTTTTTACATTATAGAATAGGTCCTCGGCCTTTCTCTATGGCATGTCGTAGAAGGCGACTAAAATTAGAGACAAACGGCTGCTTTCCTCGAAATTCGTAGGATTGCAGCAGGCTGGGTAGTTCTTATTCCAAATCCTATATTTTTTTCTTGATGTAAATAGGGTTTGGAATGGGAATCGGTTGGCCTGTGGGACCCCGTGTGGTTTAATCGGGGGTATAAGAATAAACCACTGCAGTCCCGCGATCGTCACATCTGCCATTTCATCTGGCGGAACAAAAGTGACAGCATGCATGTCGTAAAAGGCGACAAAAGGGGCATCATTTTGTGTTTCATCCATTCCTCATTTATCATGTTTGTCTTATGTTGTTGCACATGTATGTTATTTTCACCTCGCATTATTGTTTACTAAGTAAGTGCGCCCAATATGACCTAAGTTGTCGACGGGCCATAAAACACTATTCATTCATTCTTTACCTCAGAAAGTGCATCATAAATCTGTGTCACCCGCCACATATTACCAATTTAAACCAACAAAATCATGTTTATTTTAGGTATTCTAAGTATTCATTAAAGACGAGCTGAATCTATTAGCCGCATAAAGAGTTAAAAAACGTTTGTACATAGTTCCGCATGCAGTTGACACTAGCCGAAACTAAGTTTTGACAATGAAAGCGTGCAATATAGGTAATAGAGGTCATTCATTCCATATCAATTTGTTCAAGTAATACATGTTATGATGTATGCAACATTAAAACGGAGGTAACTCATTACATTACATTACAACCTGCTTTTTAACTTCAAATGTTCTCCAGGCTAAACAGTTGTTACTCAAAATGTTTGTGTAAGAGCCCACAACTCTTATCAACAAATCGACGGTGCCAAGTTGGATGTTGTGCTGAAAGTGTAGTCATGGATATAAGGCTGCCGAAAGGGAATCTGCTTTTGAGTAGGTTTTGCAAGTGTACAAGACATATATGTTCTGGGCATATTAATTAGCGAATCAGATCACAAGAAATTTCTTTGCAGTATAATAGTACATTTTACCTACCAAGATACTTAACCTTCTTTCAGACAATCTCTGTTTTTCACAACTTTGGAAAACAACCCTGTTGAAAACATTGTGGGAAAAGGAGAAAATGCTAGTAACCAGCGTTTTCTTTTTCCGCAATGTCTTCTGCCCTCACTGAACAAATTTCAATTTCTGAGTATCCTTAATTTTGTTGTCTTCTAGCACTTTCAATTTGTCTTAGAACTAGCACTTTCAATTTGGACCAGTCTAAAAATTTGTTATTTGTTAAAGAGTTGATATTCAATCTAACCGTCCTTGTTATGTTTATTTAAGAAATAATCTTCTTCCTATCGTGGTTTATCGTTCAATAAACCACAGTTGTGAGTTATGAGGCACAATAAATAATCCATGAGGGCGATAGCCCGAGTGGTTTATTCATTGCGCTTCATAAGTCACAATGTGGTATATTGAACGATAAACAATGATAGAGAGAAGATTATTTTGATTCTAACATGGCCAATTCTTAATGAAACACGGTGAGGAAACTACATAGACGGAGCCATTGGCTCTGTTAAGGAAATCTTGTGTGGGTTTTTCCGGTCACGTGCGGCGCCGTCAATATCGGCTGTTTCGGTGGACACGAAAACGTAAGTTTTCCATTTATTGTCAAAATTTGATTTTATACTGAACACTAGCGAGAAAAGTGGAATTGTATGAGGGGCCCATGACTTTCAACTTACTTCCTTGTCCGTAGGGAGTTCCAAGTCGGCGCGGTTTTGTCTGAAACACTTTTGCCGTGAGCCACGGCGAGGTAAACAAAGGTCATTTTCTATAATGATCACAGGCTTTCTATTGCTCTTTCTGCATAAATATTACTTATCTAAATGTTTACACCGTCCAAATGTATGAAGTGATTATCTAATCCTTCCCCACTCACGAAAAACAAAATTTGAATCAAAATGAAAAAAATTGAGAAAAAATAAACAATGGCTCTGTCCATATCGGCCGGCTCTGTCTATATCGGCTGGCTCCGCTGTATGAGGGTGAGTTTTAGAAGCGACGTGTATGCACAATTGAAACAAAACTCATACACACACACACACACACACACACACACAATTCGCTTTATTTTCTTTCGCACGGGAACGCGGACGACCGAGGTGACTACAATAGCTCTTCACACTTCGTGCAGTCAAGCTAAAAGTAAGTACTCAAGTCTGGAGTGTCAACTTCAGACATACCTGCAAAACTTTTACAAAGGTTATTCTCAAATATTGGTTTTATTCAGTTTTGCGTCCCCCAAGCTGTTAAACTGGTATTGAGACGAATGGATCGGTAAGTGGGAGGAAACTGGAGTACCCCGGGAGTATCCCGGGAAAAACATCCGACACACCCGCAAGCAGAACTTGGCTTGTCCACGTTGTCCGAGAGTGCCCTGTACCCACAGGGTGATATGGTCGAATGATCAAGAGCACTGAAGTCAACCACTTTAACCACTCAACCACGTGACCGCCCTTTTTGAAATGATAGATGGTTCGAGAAAAGCTTCACCATTCCAAAAATAACTTTCAAAAAATCTAACTTTTGACTGGTAAACCCAATAGCGAAAAAAACCTATCGCTTCTAAAACTCGCCCTCATACAGCGGAGCCAGCCGATATAGACAGAGCCGGCCGATATGGACAGAGCCATTGTTTATTTTTTCTCATTTTTTTTTTATTTTGATTCAAATTTTGTTTTTCGTGAGTGGGGAAGGATTAGATAATCAATTCATACATTCGGACGGTGTAAACATTTAGATAAGTAATTTTTATGCAGAAAGAGCAATAGAAAGTCTGTGGTCATTATAGAAAATGACCTTTGTTTACCTCACCGTGGCTCACGGCAAAAGTGTTTCAGACAAAACCGTGCCGACTTGGAACTCGCAACGGACAAGGAAGTAAGTTGAAAGTCATAGGTCCCTCATACAATTCCACTTTTCTCGCTAGTGTTCAGTATAAAATCAAATTTTGACAATAAATGGGAGACTTACGTTTTCGTGTCCACCGAAACAGCCGATATTGACGGCGCCGCACGTGACCGGAAAAACCCACACAAGATTTCCTTAACAGAGCCAATGGCTCCGTCTATGTAGTTTCCTCACCGTGTGAAAGGAAAACAAGTTCGGGAGAACAAGTTCAAACTTAGACTCTTAGATTAAAAATGCGGATGAAGATTATCTAACATTGAATAACCAACTCATTGAATGACGTCACTCGATATAGAATGACGTCACTCTGCATGGATTGTCTCAGATTTTACAAAGCTTTCCTTGCACTGTGTTTATAGAGCCAAATTCGCGTGTCATGTTAGAATACCCTTTATCCTGCTGAATAAGTTAACTCATTACCAAATAACAAAATCTTAGGTTGGTCCAAATTGAAAGCATTTGCAGACAGCAATAGATCTATAAAAGTGACTGGATTGTGTGGTAATTGGTTAAAAAACTTTCAAGCCAATTTAACCCATTACTACACAATCCCTACTTTTGACGACCCTGAGAAAGAAGCCTTTACAAAACATTGTGGGAAAAGGAGAAAATGCTGGTGACCAATTTTCTCCTTTTCTCACAATGTTTTCTACCCTACCAAAGAAAATTTGCACCATTTGAGCCACATTGAAATTGTCATCTGCAAAATGATTTCAATTTGGACAGGGCTAAAATTATGTCACCTGGTAAAGGATTAAAACATCCAAATGTTTCTATAACAGAGAATTTCTGTATTGGACAAAGATCTGTGCAGTCTGATCTTGACCCACACTGTCCATGAAAATGGTCCTTGAATCTTGTTTAGTAGCAGCTTCATGGTTAGATAGAGGATCTTAAAATCATAAGAAAGGGGGTTTTTGAAAACATTTTAAGAAAAGGAGAAAAACCTTGTATCTAGCATTTTGTTAGATCTATCTGAGAAAGGGTTATGGACTCTGTTTATATGCTGTTTGACTAAATCAGGCACTGAAAACTGTAATAATAATAATGGAGTGCAACACACGAAAAGGTGCATTCGGACATTTGCGTAAAGTGTCGTCCCGGATTAGCCTGCGCAGTCCGCGCAGGCTAATCCGAGACGGCACTTTACGACTACATTAGATTTTCTGCTACAGTAGACTTGCGTAAAACAGAAAATCACATAAAATCGGAAAGTGTCGTTTCGGATTAGCCTGTGCGGAGTGCACACGCTGATCAGAGACGACATTTTTACGCAAATGTCCGAATGACCCTTTTCGTGTGTTGCACTCCATATGTGAATACAGTTACTGAAGTTGTAACCCTCTACCACACAATTCTGATTTCTAACTACCCTTGGAAAGAGGCCTATTGAAAACATTGAGGTAAAAGGAGGAATTGCTTGTAACCAGCATTTACTTCTTTTCCCACATTGTTTCCTACCCGACTAAAGAAAACCTACCGTTTGAGCCACTTTGAAATAGTCATCTGCAAATAAATGCCTTCAGTTTGGTCCAGGCTAAAATTTTGTCGTGAGATAAAGGTATAATTGCAAGCTCAAGCATGAATAAAACTTTCAGTTTGAGCACAAACTTAATAGAAGTGTTTAACCTATTACCACATGAGAAAATTTGGGACTGGTCCAAATTCAAAGCATTTGCAGACGAAAAAATAAAGGTGACTGAAAAATAGAAATTTGTTCTGGGAAGGGTAGAAAACACTGTGGGAAAAGGAGAAAATGCTACAGGATTTTTGTCCTTTTCCCACAGTGTTTTCAAAAGGCTTCTTTCTCAGGGGCGTCAAAAGTAGTGATTGTGTGGTAATGGGTTAATCCATTACCGCACAGTCCCTACTTTTGACGCCACAGTGTTTTCTACCCTTCCCAGAACAAATTTCAATTTTTCAGTCAACGTTATTTTGTCGTCTGCAAATGCTTTCAATTTGAACCAGTCTAAAATTCTGTCTTGTGGTAAAGAGTTAAAGTCGTGGCCAATCCAAACAGCCCAAACTCTTTACGAAAAGAATAAATTTAAGGCATGCTCAAATAGACAGCATGTGCAGAAGACAAGTTCAGTACGGCTCAATTAACTCTTTCCCAAACCACAAAAATTTAGACTGGTCCAAATTGAAAAGATTTGCAGACGACAAATAAAATGTAACTGGTTTGATGATTTTTATTTTGGATCGGGTAGAAAGCATGTGGGAAAAGGAGAAAATGCTTGTTCCCAGGATTTTCTCCTTTTCCCACAATGTTTTCAAAAGCCTTCTTTTACACGATGGTTAAAACTCAGGATCGTGTGGTAATGTGTTAATGGAAGTAAGTTTTTAAAGGCTAATAATATTGTGGAAAAGACAGAAAATGCTGTCTTTGTGTCTGTCAGGGTTCCCGCTAAGCGTCAAAGTAGAATATTGTCCACCATTGCCATTGACTTAGAAAATATTACGGTATACTCTAGAGTGCAGTGAAGATAAGAAATTAAAAAGGAATTATCCACAATTTTGTGTCACGAACTCCTCCTACAGTTTTCCTTCAATTGTATTGAAACTTTTCACATATAATGAAGATTTGCAAGACGCAATTTTCAAATGTCAGCTCGTCCTGGTTGAGGAATTATCTCCACTTGAACTTGACCATTTTTTTCTGTCAAAGCGCTGGTGGGGGTATTAAATCACATCCAGTGACAGCTCTGGGTTTTTTTTTGCAAGTCTACTGTAGCACAAAACCTAATGCAATTGTAAAGTGCCATCTCGGATTAGCTTGCGCGGAGTGCTGATCCCAGACGACAATTTATACAAATGCCTGGATGCCCCTTTTCATGTGTTGTAAGCCAAATCATTTGTCAATGGAGTTAAGAAACCAAGGTGGGGCTTTGTAGACGGTAAAGATGTAGATCAAGATCAGAAGCATAGGACATGCAGCCTGACCTTGGATCTACGAGTAGATCTTTATATAACGTCCATGGGTTTGTTTAGTCATGTAAACAATAAAAAAAGATATTCAAGTTGTTTTTTTTTGGTCAGCCATCAAAAGATGTCGACTTTGTATATTTGCAACTGTAAGAGTTTTAACACTTTACCAAACGGCATCATTTTAGACCTGTCCAAATTGAAAGCAAGGGCGGATCCAGGGGAAGGGGGGGGGGACCGGGGGTCCGGACCCCCCCTGGAATTTTGGCATAAATGTGGTTATCGGATTCGTGAATGGGACTGGTTTGATACTGCACAGAACTTATGTAAAATACAGTCATAAATTAAAAAAAAAAAGCTTCTAAATGTGGAGATCTCCTCTTGTTTAGAACTGGAAATGTTGACTTTTCTTGTAAACGGCTTACTCGTACATCCACTGAAATCCGGAAATCAAAGTATCATAGAATAAGACGAACTAGCGCGTTTTCGGTGGGACACCCCTCCCCCCCCCCGAAAGATATCTGGATCCGCGCATGGAAAGCATTTGCAGACGACAATTTCATAGTGGTTCCAATGTGCAATTTTTCTTTGATAGGGTAGAAAACTATGGAAAAAGGAGAAAATGTTGGTTACCAGCCAGTAGTAGCATAGCTGGAGCATATAAATGACAGTCCGCATATTGGAAGGGTGGGGGGGGTTTAAGGGAGCAGAGCTCCTTATGGGGGTAGAGGAGGGCGAAAATGAAAATAAGGCAATATAGAGGCATAAAAGTGAGCTCTCCGATGCCGTTTTTTCAGAAGCAAAAAAATAAATTTGAGTAGATATCTGAGTATATGTCAGTATTCAAGTCATACTTGTGGCTCTATTGTGTATGCTTGCATGTGCGTATGTGCATATATGGCAGCTACGCCACGGCCAGCATTTTCTTCTTTTCCCACAATATCCTCCACAGGGTATCAAAAGTCGTCATTGTGTGGTACAGGGTTAACTGTTAACCGTTGACCTGCTAGATGTAGATCTAAATAACTTCAAAAGAAACTTTTAAGCTGACAAAAAAAAAATCCACGTTTTTAAATTTCATTGGTAATGTCACGGAGAGGGGTTAGATATATAACCACTTGAAACCAGTCTTACTGTTGAGCTAGCTTTTACAGCGATGCGGTTTGGTGTATTTCTCTCCGTGATAATTAAGCAACGTGCATTAGGTTAGTGCCTGGATGGGTGACCAGGTCGTTGCACGTTACAGCAACAAATCTTTGGGGAAAGATATCACCTTACCGGACAGTGTAGATCTAAGATAATATTGCAAGTCTGATCTTGGTATAGATTGTTTTCAACAGTTGGTCGCTTACAGCAACCTATAGCTTTCAAACTCTAAACGGTAAAACTCCCAGTGCTTTGATTATACTCGTTATCAAATTTGACCTCATTTTTCAAGTGGGAACGCTGAAAAAAAAACAACTTGAATATCTTTTTTACTGGTTACATGACTAAACAAAACCATGGACGTTATATACAGATGCATGCAGAAAGGAGTGATCTCCTGTAACAAAATAGTTTCAGATGGGAAGCCGTTTGGCTGGAACCCACACCCTCAGCTGACCAAAGACTTGGTGTTTACAAGTCCTATAGGCTGTACCACCTGAGCTATGCGGGCTGACCCTGACACATTTGACATAATTATGTGACTTATAAACTTTTAATTATTTACGATAAAACACTTTGTACAATAACAAAAATACCATGCCTGATTGACTCTATAGCAAACTTAATGAAGAGAGGCTTTGAAAAAATTGAGAGAAAAGGAGAAAATGCTGGTAACCAGCATTTTCTCCTCTTCCGTCAATGTTTTCAAAAAACACAAACAAAAAACAAAAAAGAGTTACACAAAAGACTAAAAGATAAATCAGAGATAAACGGAAAAATTAAAGTGTCCTGCCAAATGTTTAACGCTTTACCAAATGACAAAATTTTAGACTTGTCCAAATTGAAAGCATTTGCAGACGACGAAATTAAAAATAAAAGCGACATTTGTTTTGGGAAAGGTATAAAACTTTATTGGAAAAAGGAAAAAATGCTGATTACCAATATTTTTGCCTTTTTCCACTATGTTTTCAAAACACTTCTTTTGTCGGGGTTTTTAGTTAAGTGGTCCAATCCTCATTAAAGACGTAGAGTTTATTATTAATCATACTAAGTTAGTTCTAGTTCAAGTATGAATATAATAATCATAACCTGTGGAAACATTTCGGAAAAAGTATCATGAACAGAGGATATATGCCATGGTGAGTGGGATTGATTATGTTTTCTTTTTAGCTTGGTTTTTTATACTTCTAAACTGAATTAAATAATGATAAATTAAGTTCTATGTCGTGTACAGAGTCTCAAAAGTTTGCAATTTTAAAGGTTCTTTTGGTCGAAAAAAAAAACACGTCATATAGTTTCGGACATGGTAGATCGAAGATCACTGCAGGGCCCGTATTCACCAACTATTTTAAGAACGTTCCTTGCATTATTCTCCATAATTTTCTACACTTGTAAGTAACACAACTTCTGATTGGCTAAACCGTTCGGTTTAGCCAATCAGAAGTTGTGTTACTTTCAAATTTAAGAAATCTTGGAGAATAAGACTAAAAATATTCTCAAGAATGGTTGGTGAATACGTGCCCAAACTGCACATTCGGTAAGTTCCGCAAAAGTACACTGAGTGCCGTTAAAAACTCTGGGGGTTAAAAAATTATCTACCGCAGACATTCATATTTCTTACGACCCCAATTCCTTAAAAAACGGACAATTTTTCGTATTCCAACATTTTTGTTTCTCGTGCACGCCTGCATAAAACCAAAGTTCATCCAAATTTCCAGATTTTAATAGTGCTTTAAAAGTTTTCTGCTGCAAATTAGCTATAGACGTTTTTGGTTTTCATCATGAATGGGTAATTAGATAGATTGTTGGGTGAACGAGTTATACGGTGAATTGAAGGGTTGACCAATGGATGGATGGATTATTATGTTGCTTGATGAACAAGGTGTATGATGAATCGATAGGTTGGCCGATGCATTGGTGGATAGATTGATTGGTGGGTGTATAAGGTTTTTTTTTTGTTGTTGTTGTTGGGTGGATCAACTTCATTTGCAGTAGACTTGCCTAGACTCTAAGCTGAATTAAGCAAATTTACTCAATATTTATACATTATATAGTGTTCTGCATGTAAGTACATCGTATTGTTATACACGTATCTGCATATGAATATTAGTTTTCCATCTGCACATATCTATTTGACTTGCAGTTGACGAAATCATATACATATATTGCTTTGCTGATGGTCCTCGCTCTGTCCGAATCAGGTAAGTTTTGAAACTAGTCTAAAAATGCCACTGCAACCTATGGTCTCAACTAATGCCAAAGTTGTAAAAACCAACCAAACGTATATAGCTTCAAAAGCCAACTACAGTAGAAATTGTATAAAAAAGATTCGCTAAGAAATACGACATACAATGGAACTGTGTGGGTAAGTCATTGATTTTCCCTTTAAACATACATTGGCTATATCTTGTTGTCTCCAGCATATATCTACATCCAAATACTTTTAAAGCTTTGTGTCTGTTGAGTTATTTTGCATATCAAAACTGTATAAGGGGAGATAAGAGCATTAACCATACTATATAGGAAACAAGACTTGTATATTAGAATTCCTTATATTCTTTTCGTGGTGATTAAGAAATAGAAATGTGAATAACTAAGCAAAAGGCTAATTTTACGACACAAAATCGTGAATCACTATGTGGACTGCAAAGACGATTGGTATAACTATCCTATTCAAGTCACAATCTTTTATCACAGGCATACTCTTCAATCCTTTATCCACTAAATGCAATAATAGGAGTTTTTTTTTTTTTTTTTTTGACAATGAGCAAGATTAGACCGTACAAAACATGCAGTCTGATCTTGGATCTATACCATCCGCTATAAGCCTATAAGTTCTATAATATACCTTTACCTATACCTATGATATTGATATAAATCTATCCATATTTCACTGGATTGTATTTTAAAGTGGAAGAAGGCGCCGCTTCTATCCTATACATTTGGCGTTGTCTGCGCATGTCATATTCTTCGAAGATTCGACTGTCTTATATGACGCATCACTACTAGCCCCGAAAGCGGGCTGACTGTAATATTACGCTCTATAAAGTAGCAATGTTGAAAATAGCTTTTACCTACTAATACGTTTCAGGAGAAATGAGACCTACTTTAGCAACAGATTTCTCTAAACTGGTGATCAAAGTTGAGTGAATTGCACGAGGTAGCGTTTTATTGGGTAAACCTTTTTTTTGTTTTAAATTCAAAGTAACGGTTGTCGCGTAGGAAAGTGGTTCGGTTCTGTACCCATGATGCCCATATCAGATAGATGAGTATTTATAGAATGCCATCTAGCGGGAGATAATGATACATTTGGTGCTGAAAGAATTAATTTATACCCACTTCAGAACAGATTTTCCGATATGTATCGCCAGCTAGTTCACGTGGCTTAGAAAGAGCAATATTTCAAGAAAAATAACTTAGTTTTTTTAAAACAGTTGTACAAAGAACAACGCGAAAAAACAAAAGCACGTGGTTCGAAACATTATGACATTGTAGAAAATAATTGTGGGTGAAAGGTAGACTAATGGATTTGAAATAATCTGGCAACATATTGACAGACTATTCTCAATTTCATTCCAAGTTTTACTGTAGATTTAGAAAGTAACACATCATCTAGATTTAATATGAGTACGAATGCTCTCAGGAAATTGTCATGGACCCATTTCCACCAATCATCTGAATTCTTAGTCTAATCCTCAGGTCTAGAGCCCTTAACTCTTCAATCAAAAGACGGAAGCTGCCGAGATTGTCATAATAGCCTTTCCGTAAGTTACATCGATGTTACACGATTTTACCGATGAGTAGAGGAGTATAATCTTTAAACACAGGAAGTAGCCCAACTGCTACAAAACTGAGAGGAACACAGTTGAATTTTACAAATCAGAGATTACAACCCTTTGACTTTAGAACGATATTGAAAATTAGAACTTGAAAGGAATTTAGAATAGTTGGTAAACACGTGTACGGCCACTATTACAGCACTGTTTGGCGAAGAGTGCACACACAGTTCAGAATGTACCGATGTCAACACAGTGTGTGTAAAATATCGGGAGTGTACGACCGGAATCTGTCAGTGTGTATCTGGCTATGGGAATGCGAATGGGAATGCCTGCGACAGTAATTACATGTACATAAAAAATATGTTTAAACCGTAAAATGCACAAAACTTTACCCATCAATACAGAAAATACTTATTTAGACATTTATTAGATAATCTTTATTCGTTCAATAATATATAGTCTAAAAGGAAAATCAAATCATTGCCTGTTGATAACATTGAAATCTATATAATTCGGCGTATTCCATTATTTTTTCTGAGAAAAAGATTCCCAAATATACGAGGATAAATTAGAAACTGTATCGCAATGAAATGGGTCTCCTACATGACACTTTCTATTTGTCGTTTGCAAATAGATCTACTTCCGATTTGAATGAGTCTAAAATTTGTATCTTGGTAAAAAGATAAACAAAAAGTCTTACCGATTATCCTCTAGACTGAAGCAGCGGAAAGTGAAGATCATAGATCAGACGCACATTTCGTGCAGTCTGATTATGATCTATACAGTCCACAAAAACCATTTATATTGCCCTAGGCAGTATAACAAATCTACTTCAACTTTTGCAGAAGTTTTGAAGCACTACAATGAGCCACATCCTCGGATATCCCGGGGTCTCCCTATTTGCTACGCTATATCGACCCTGGGACGACTGACTAATAAAACTTTGAATCAGCCGCCGAAAATCGATACGAAACGTCATAGCGTACAGTCCACTCGCCCATCACAAAATGATGACGGAACCAATGAAAAGCCAGCATTCGGCCAGCGGTAAAGCGAGGGAAATTCAATTAATTGTCCCAGGGGTCGATGTAGCGTAGCAAATAGGGAGACCCCGGGGTATCCGAGGATGAATGAGCCATGCGACAGTAACAACATCTGCCTGGATTCTAACCAGGAATGTAACAGCGCTACTGCACGATGTGCCTGTACAGAGTGGAACAGTTACAACACACTCGCACAGGCCTGCATCACTGTAACACGCTATGTAAGTTGAAAGAATTAAAAATAACCAAAATGAAGTTTTCAGACCCCACTATTGCTTTTTCAAAAACATGCTTTGGGGAATAATATCTCCTCGAACAGAGTATATCTAAGACCAGACTACACTGTCCGCAAAAAGTCAGAAAGTTGCACATAGCAGCTTCAAGGCTAAGTTTTAAAAACGTGCCTTTCTAAGTTACACAGACCTTTTATCAAACAATCCCATTTTTTTCCAGAATGTTCCCACGTTATTAGAATCCTCTATTTTTCTATCTTTGTATCATTTTCTTCTTTCTCATAACACCTTACTAGACGACAAATTTTATACTGGTCCAAATTGAAAGCAGTGGCAGAATACAAATCAAACATGACTCAAAAACTGACATGTGCCGGTGGAAAGGTAGAAAAGTCTGGAGAAAATTGGGGGAAAAAAGAAGGCCCCTATCTAGCTCTCGCCTTTTTGTCAGCTTACTTTATGTTATGGCGTGAAATACATTGCAATGTTGTATATGAATTTTAATTTCGGACATAAATATTTTCGTGACTTATACTAAATGGATATTTTTATAAACAATGATATTGTGAATACACAACATTATAGTATAAATTTACTTTATACACCATATTCTTTTTTTTTTTACCGAATCAATATTTTTATACATAATAAATATTTTCTTTACACTATATAGCTCTATATCTTTAAACCTAATTTTCTACAAGAAAAATTGATTTTATACCCAATATGTTGTTTTTTTTTACTCAATAAATAGTTCTTATACACAATAGATTTATTTTATACACTATGTATTTATACACAAAAAATATTGTTATACACAATAATAGATCTATGTCTGTTAACGCAATAAATAGAGGATATTTGTTTTTTTCGGTGAAAGATCGAAATTTATTTCATCGAGTAAACATCATCGATAATATTTTCACGAGTTGCGCAGCCACTAATAAATATTCTATTTATTTCATGCCTTTAACCCTTTCTGGGAGGAGCTCGGCCGCAAGGAAACTACAAATGGTTCTGCAATATTTATAGCATTTACTGGTCATACATATACGGTCATCGTACCGAAAACGATTTCCTTTATGAGTAGAATGAGTCGAGATCAGACTGCACAAACACGTAGTCGGATCTCGGATACACGCTGCTTATTAAGGTATTGCATACATGTTTCTCCTCATGAATATCTTTTCACTTTTTTCCTTTTCTTTTCTCTTTTTCCTTTTATATATGGGTAGAATGAGTCGAGAGCAGACTGCACAAATATGTAATCGGATCTCGGATACACGCTGCTTATTAATGTATTGTATACAAGTCTCTCCTCATGAATCTCTTTTCACATCTTTCGGGGTTTTTTTCCCCACTCTTCTTTTTCTTTTTATATATGGGTAGAATGAGCCGAGATCAGACTGCACAAATATGCGGTCGGATCTCGGATACACGCCGCTTATTATTATTATTATTCTATTGTACATAAATTTTTCCTAATGAATCCCTTTTCACATTTTCCGGGTTTTTTCCTTTCTTTTTTTTATATGGGTAGAATGAGTCGAGATCAGATAGCGCATATACGCGTAGGATCTCGGATACACGCTGCTTATCAATGTATAGTACACAAGTTGCTCTTTTGTTCTTTTTCTTTTTATATATAAGTAGAATGAGTCGAGATCAGAATGCACATATGCGCGGTCGGATCTCGGATACACACTGCTTATAAAAAAAAAATGTTTTGTTTTGTTTTGTTTTGTATTTATGAGAAGATATATATATATACTTGTACACAAGTTCATCCTTATGAATCCCTTTTCACACTATGTACACAAGTTCCTCCTTACGAATTTTCCCTTTTTACATCAATTATTCTAGTCTTTACAGGAATGTCAACACAACTTTATTTTTGTGAATCAACTTTCTATTCTATATTTGATTACGAAATGTATACCTTTATGATTTTGATTGCTCTTCTATTTTCTATTTTCACGAATTGAGATCATACTGTAAGTCATGCTGGGACATTGTTGGGGAGGAGCAATTGTTTGAAATAGACACTGCTGCCCTCAGCAATGTTTTTCCCGGCTCCAAACAGTTGTTCACTATGTTTTGGCTGATCCTCCAACAAAAAAAAATTATTTTTTTCCTCTTAAATTTTCAGTTTTTTCCTCTCGTACAATTTTCTATGTAGTTAAATTGATGTCTTTATCAATCATATACTCCTGTTTGGCAACACGATATAAGCTATTTCCTTATATTTTTTTTTCCTAGCAACAGCATGATGATCTTTATATTGCGTATTTTTCATATTTGTATATGACTATAAAACTATGTAAGTTTTTTGTCATTAAAGTAATTCGTTCGTTCGTTCGTTCGTTTGTTTATTAAAATCCCGTCGACTTCTTTTCCGTTATTCCCTGTGGCGTACCCCTCCCGCATAGCAACGCATTACAATATTACGTCAAGCGCGTGAAATATAAGGCATATGACGTCATATTTCCTATCAGGTTGTGAGGCACGCGCAATTTACCTAGGCAACAAGAACGTGAAAATCGATATTTTCACTGCTGGTACCAGTGTAAGATCGAAAAATACTTCACTGCTATTTCTCGATATCCTACCGGAATGCATGAAATAAATAAGTAGTTTATATATTGGGGGCGTCGGGACAAAAGGCCATAACACGCTTAATGCATCACACTCATGAAAAAAGGGCACTTATGAAAAACTAGGTCATTTATGAAAAACTAGGTCACTTATGAAAACTAGGTCACTTATGAAAAACTAGGTCACTTATGAAAAACTAGGTCACTTATGGAAAAACTAGGTCACTTATGAAAAAAAGGTCACTTATGAAAAACTAGGTCACTTATGAAAAAACTAGGACGCTTATGAAAAACTAGGACGCTTATGAAAAACTAGAGCGCGCACCGCATCATGTGTCAGCATCTGATATGCTCCTTATGGGCTGAATGGTTAACTGACTAACCAATTAACCCTATAAAACTGTATATAATATACTCCTTAAATCTATGGTCTGTATATTATATACCTCTCTTTATGGATAACATACTTACATGGATGAAGAAAAGAAATTGATTTAAGTTAAAGAAAAAAAATACATATTAAAAAAAATGAGTGTGTTAAATAATTTGCATTATGAAGATTATCATAAACTACTAGCAACTCTAGAAAATAAACATTATATGTCAGTCAATTATATTTCATTTAAAAAATTATATCAAATAGAATTCCAAGACTTGGAAGAACCACAGGAGCATGATGCACTTTACCAACTTAAAAAATTAATACCATTTAGTTATTACTTACATAGTAAACAAAAGTTAAATGAATCTGGGTTTACCACAACTGTTTTTATGTCTTGGCCAGATCGAAATCCTTTTGCTGGAAATCCTTTTCGTTCCCAAGGTAGCGCTGTTTTTACTGTCATTGAAATACCATTTTGCCGAAGTAATAATTTCATTGGTGATTATAAAAAGGCTTTGCTAGATTTAATTGCTAATGAAGATAGAGAACCCTGCCCCCGTAATTGTAAATTATATCCAATCATAACATTTAAAAATGATATTCATCCTGATTATGATTCAATCGAAATGGATACAAAAACTGTTGGTTTTGTAGATTTTGAGGGTCCATATTGGTATGGATTAAAAGATCTTATAACAATAGACAATATAACTAATTTAGGTTATGAAGATGAAGGCTTAGATGAAGAGGAAGACGCTAACGTATTAGATACCAACACGGCAAACATTTACGAATTCAAAACTCCTATAAATGCCACAGAATCATTTCGTGAAGATAAGTGTATCATATGTAATGAAAATACCAGCAATATTATGTTTTGTGATTGTGGACATATATGTATGTGTGATATATGTGATACACAAGGATTAAATAAGTGTCCCATGTGTAGAAAGGAAAGTACCATTAAAAGGAAAATATAAGTTCTCTCCTTTAATGAGGGAAGTTATATTTGTATTATGGGTGATAGGTTTATAAGTCTAATTCTACTAATACTGTCATTCTAATAATAATTCTTTCTATAAAAGCTTTATCTGAATCACGCATATCATCATACCTAATATAAATTGTTAAAGGAAATTCTGGTTCAAATTCTCCACTTAAAACACCATAATTATAACTTGGATCACCATTAAGTTGAAAATTATTCCTAATCTTACCTGCTAGAGAAATATATATAAAAATTTTATCATTTGCAGTAAGTTTCCGATCTTCATGTTTAACATGAGCGCCATATCTTATTAATCTTCCACGTACTGGAAAGATGAATTGATTATAATATCCATGATAGTGTGGATAATGATCAGGAGAATGAGTTTCATTTCGAAAAAATCCAAAATTAAAATAAAAATGATTTGGTCCTCCTATTCTTGGTAATCTCCATTTATTTTCATACTCTTTACCATAAAATTCAGCCTTTACAGAAATTATAGGCTTTTTTTCTTGTAATGCTCTATCAACATACTGTTTAATTTTTTCTTCTATTTCTTCTGAAACTTTTATACCACCATCATCCACATACTTCTTATTAACAGCATCACTAGGATTACTAGGTTCCGGAAGATTCAACAACTGTTTAAACCCCATATTGATATTTTCGGTAGCCCGATAATTCCCATTCTCCTTAAAGAATACGGTTCCCTCGGCAATCCCGGGAATAGC
The DNA here is from genome assembly GCA_943736015.1 of Tridacna crocea. NCBI lineage: Eukaryota > Metazoa > Mollusca > Bivalvia > Cardiida > Cardiidae > Tridacna > Tridacna crocea. The sequence goes on from OX031065.1 coordinate 42,445,124, forward strand.
TCCATCTCTAACATTATCCGCCACGAGAGTATCCACATATTTTTTGTTTACAGCATCACTATCAATAAAGCTGCCTTGAAAAAGTTTAATAGGGTGTCTCGTTCCAATTACCCCACTTGCCACAAAGGAAGGATCATCACTCAGTAAAATCGCGACTTCATTACCATCATCATCAGTTACAATATTTGTTTTAGTAAGTGCACCGCCCTCTCTGTTTTTGTCTACAGTATCATCCACATACTTCTTGGTAGCAGCATCAGCATCCTCTTTAGGTTCTTTCAGATTATTCAAAGGTTGAAAAGCCATGTTGATTGGCTGTGTTGCAGCATAACTACCATTGTCTTTTAAAAAGACATTAGGTAAATCAACAATTCGTCTACCTAACATTTGGCTCGTTCTATCCGTATACTCTCTAGCATTGGTTCCTACTCTATCAACATATTCCTTATTAGCAGCATCATCTTGTGCAGTTGGAGTAGGCAAACCAAAAAGTTTTTTATCAGCCATGTTTACGTCTGAAGACAAAACGAGATTTCCATTTCCATCTTTAAATTTTTCAACGTATTCATCTACGTATTTTTCAACGTATTCATCCACATATCTCTTGTTGGCAGCTTCACCGCCTTTTTTAGGTTCTCTTAGACCACCAATCTTTTGTTTTCCGAAGTATATATTATCAGTGGCTTCGTATCCCCCATTCTTGAATACAAAGGCTGCGTATTTGTCAGCATACTCTTTGGTAGCAACATTTTTTGGACCAACTGGCTCACCCACGTTTACTAAAGTAAAACCATTCATATTGAGATGGTTGACAGCTATATATTTTCCTCCGTTAACTGTAAATGGGGTGACCGCATTAACATGCCTTTTAACATCATCATACTTAGTATCTACATATACTAAATTGACGGCGTCACCATCTTTTTCGGGAGGAGGAATATTTAACAGTTTATTACCGTTCATATCTAAATCCTTTTTAGCTACAAAGTCGCCATCCCGATTTCTATCAATAAACTCACCACCTCTTACATTGTCTACATAATTCTTTGTAGCAACATCTTGTGGATTAGCTGGATCACTAACCTTAGTAAGTGTATTCCCACCCATATTTATGGAACCGGTAACTTTGGTTGTTCCATCTTTCCGTAAAAAGTTATTATTTATATAAGTGAGCGGCACACCATCACCACTTGTTTTAGATTCAATATCCATTCTTCCAAATTTATCAACAGGCATTTTTTTATTACTAAAATAAAGTATTTAAAACATTTGGGAACTCTTTACCTAAACCTAACTCTTTAAGTACGTAAAGACACAGATGCCCGCAAAATACCTCTTCAGCTGGTTGTATCTGGTCACTATTGTAATGTATTGGGCTTTTTAGGTACTCTCGAATTTCAATAGGGGGTTGTATACCATAACTGTCAAAGTATTTTTTAGCTTTACCGTTTTTATACCAGGCAACCCAATGAGTACCAGGACCACCTGTGTCATCGAGGTTTAATATACCGCATTCCTTTTTTCTACACTTTTTTGGTAAAGCGTTTCTTACCATGACTCCTCTAAAAGAAGGAATCTTTAATTTTTTTGCCGCACTTTCTAATTCGAAATTGTTTAACGGTCTATTTGGTAGTATAAGGTTTCCTACTGCAATATTTCTCATTTTTATTATGATGAAATATTTACTATATCACTATTATCAACCCATGAATTAAACTCATCGGAATAACCCTTCCACTTTACTAACGATTTATTTTTTCCCTTTTTAATAACCTTTTCTATCCTATACAACTCCTGACTAGTTTTTTGTAGCTCGGGTTCATAAAAGGTACCTTGTATCTCTTCTCCATTAAGGTCTTTTATTTTATACGTTACAGGCTCTGTATTTTTAACCTCAGAAACCGTAAAAACCTCTTCAGTCCATCTTGTAGTATAACCTTTCTCAAAAGTCTTTTTCTTTTTAGTTATCCTTACTTTATCTCCTACAGAAAACTTAGGTTTTATATCTCTTATTTCGAAACGATCGGGGTAAAGATTTCTCCAAACTTTGGTTTCATTTTCTTTTTTACTCGCGTCTACAGGTGTCATCTTAATAGAAGAATGCCTCGTGTTATTATATTCTTTAACGAGGTCTTGTAACACGTTAATGTAAACACTCGTAGAGTTAGCAGAAAAATACTTCCACATTTTTTCTTTCATTGTTCTAATCCATCTCTCAACTACGCTAGATTTTTCCTCATTCTCGGTAGAATACAATTCAATCAAGTCTTTAACATCTTTGTTATAAAACTCTTTACCTTTATCTACCCACATTTTCTCCGGTTTTCTCTCCTTAAAAATACTCCTTAGTGCTGCAGCAACAGACTTTCCCGTTTTGTCTTTTAATGGCATCAGATAAGCATATTTAGAAAAGATGTCAATAACAGCGAGAAGATATTTTACACCACGATTAAATTTAGAAAATGCTTGCATGTCTACTAAATCTGCAGCCCATATCCTATCAATACCGTTTACTTCAACTCTCCTCTTCTTAAATTTTCTCTTTACGGGTTTGTGTAATTCTTCTGCTAAATTTATGATTTTTTTTTTAATCCCCATTCCAAATCGTTTCTTTGTTCCAATTAAGCTAGAAACAATTCCCCTTTCCATTTTCTCTCTTAAAGTAGGATTGTAAATACCTTCTAACTCTGTTAACATATTTTTATCACATATAGCATTTCTTGTAGCTGTATCATCGTTTTGGAGATAACATATGTCATGATGATAAGCAGCTTTATCTACTCTATTGATAGGTTTGCTCCATTTTTTAGGAGTTAAATCTGGGTTTAGTCTTTTTTTAAGGTTAGTGCCTGGTCCCGTAAAACTGTGACCAGGGAGATGCATCTCAAAAGGCATATTGTTAATCATTTTGTTTAAAACTGAACCACCCTCCTTTGCCTTAATAAACTGGGTTTTAGTTGTTCCACAAACAACACATTTTCCTCGTTTCATATTTCTTCCATTCTTACTAACAGTATATTCTATGTTATTCGTATCAGTAACTTTTTTACATTTAACGCAATACATTTTTATATAATAATTAAAAAAGTTATATAAAAATGGATGTAATCGATTTATCATGGAATGAAGTAGTATCAAAAAGATTTAATAATCCTCTATTACCAAAGAGTATCAGAGGATTAATCGTAGGTAAATCAGGATGTGGTAAAACCACCCTTTTACTTAACCTTTTGCTTAGACCAGATTGGTTAGACTACAACAATTTATGCGTTTTTGGAAAAAGGCTTTTTCAACCGGAATACCGCATACTTAAAAAAGCCTTTGAAGAAAGAATACCGAAAGAAGGTATCTGAAGGTTATTTAATATGCGAGATGATGTACAAGATTTAAATGTTCAACCAACAGCTTTGGTTGAAGAATGGGTAAAAACGTTGAGAAATAAATCGGATATAAAGTGTAGTTTTTTTGAAACAGCAGACGATGTACCTGACCCACGAGATTTAAACTCAGAAAACAAAAATTTAATGATTTTTGACGATTTACTTTTAGAAAAGCAAAATAAGTGTGAGTGTTATTACATTCGTGGAAGGCATAGTAATGTTGACTGCTTTTATCTTTCACAAAACTATTTTAGATTACCGAGACAAACTATTAGAGAAAACGCAAATTTTATCTGTCTTTTCAAACAAGACCTAAAAAACATAAATCATATTTATAACGACCATGTAAGTGAAGATATGTCTAAGGAGGAGTTTAGAAAATTTTGTCATAAGTGTTGGGAAAGACCACATGGTTTCGTTATTATCGATTTAACAAGTAAAAAACATGATGGGAAGTACAGGTGTGGCTTTGATTGCTTTTACATATCGAGTTAAAAATATATTTTACTATATTAAAAAAATGGAAGAACTTTTAAAACAAATTGTAAAGAATACAGAACCCAAAACGTCCTTTCAAATTATAGTAAGTTGTAACAAAACACGCATTAAAACTAGGTTTAACCCACCTATTCAACTTGACACGGATAAAAAATACGAAATAGCTCTGGTAGACCTTGAAACTTACTACTCTTTTCCAAACATTGATGCAACAAACAACATCTTCATTTATTCTCCGGATAATGGTACTTCATGGAATAAAGTTGAAATACCAGAAGGAAGTTATGAAATCACAAACATTAATGATACCCTTCAGCAGGAAATGAGAAAAAAAGGCCACTATGATGAAGTCAATGATGGATATTATATTAATATTTCTGCAAACACTAATACCCTTAAGTCAGTTATTGATATAGAAGATGGATACCAAGTAGATTTTAATCATCCAAACTCCATTTCTAAAGTATTAGGATTTACTCGCTCGAAATATACGCAAGGATTTCATGAGTCGGAGAATACTGTAAACATTATCAATATAAACAGCATATTCATAAACATGGATATCATTTCAGGAAGTTATGTTAACGGTTCAACACAAAATACGATTTACTCTTTTTTCCCAAATGTATCTCCCGGATATAAAATTGTTGAAACCCCTCGAAACCTAATATACTTACCTATAACGCTGTATGAAATACACAACGCAACAGTTGAAATTACAGACCAAAATGGAACTTTACTAAATCTTAGAGGAGAAACTTTAACAATTAGATTTCATATTAGAGAAGTGTAATAAAAAAATATTATACATATAAAAAAATGACAAGTTATACGACTGTAAAGGTTAATATATCAGAAGGGCAAAAGCAAAAGCTTCAACATGCTGTTAAAGGTGGATGCCCGGTAAGTATTCGTTTAGGTCATGGGGATTTAGAAGGTAATGATATTATAGGATTAACCAATTCACAAGTAAAGAAAATGGGTAAAGCCTATGAAAATGGTAAAGGCATAACGATTAAAATGAGTGCTAAACAGCTTAGAGATAACATGAAGATAGAGGGTGGTTTTCTCGGAATGTTGGCAGGATTAGCTGCTAGAGCTTTACCGATGGTGGCTGGATTGGCTTCAAAAGCGTTGCCAGCTTTAGGTCTTGGAGCTCTTTCTGGATTAGGTTCATTTGGAGTGAATAAAGCACTAGGGTCAGGTCTTTACCTTAAAAAAGGAGGTTGCGTTTGTAAGGTAGAAACTGATGGAAAAGGGCTTTACCTATCACCTAATAAGGGCAGTGGGTTAGGGTCTGTAGGTGATGGCTTGTATTTAAAGCAAGGAGGAAAGTTTTATGATGGAAAAGGACTTATTTTAGGCCCTAATAGTCCATTTGCTAATATACCTATCTTAGGGGCTATATTGTAATGTTATAAATATTATTACTATTTATTTAAAAAATGAAAATCCATAAACTCGGTGTTACAAAAGGAAATATTATTCAACCAAAAACAATCCACTGGATACCATTACAAGGCTTGAAATATCCACCTCGAAAAGTAAATACGACAACCTGGGAAATTTTTTGTCAAGAAAAGCTTACACTAGCGCCTAAAGAAGTTAAACATATACTCTTAGGGTTTGGTTTTAAGATGACTAAAGGAGTTGTTTTAACCTCATTACCATCCTATTTAAAAATTAAGTGGTGTAGTTTACAAAATGAGGTTAACCTCGAAAATGTTGAGAATATTATAATTACTATTACAAACAACCCTAGCGAAAGTGTAACAATTGAGGAAAACGAGCTTTTATGCCTCGTTTACTATTCATTTTAAAAAAAATATATTTCTAATAAAAAATGGAGATGAAAGAGATCAGATACCCTAAATTACCAACTGCTCCTCCTATAGAGGATCAAGGGCAGGGATATAGATTACAAAAAATTAATGAAATTCAGAAATTTTTAGAAGATGAAAAGACTAAAAGGGAATCATTGAGTAAGAAATATTTTAGAGCAGCAAGAATAGTAGATAACATAGATACGGTTTTAGTTACGGTTACCCTGATTTCAGGAGCAGGTGGGATAGGTTTACTATCAAAAGTAGTCGCGATACCTGCAGTGATAGCATTAGAAAGTGTGGCAGCTTTTACTGGCCTTTTAAGTTTAATTGGAAAGTATAGCGTAAGACGCTCCACTGCAAAAGCTGAAAAACACGAAAAAATTAGAACAATCGCTGATACCAAGTTAAATACGATATCCTCACATATATCGAAAGCTTTGAGTGATAACAAAGTTACTGATGAAGAATTTCAACTAATCTTGGAAGAATTGCAAAAGTATAAGGTAATGAAGGAAGAAGTTAGGTCAAAAACAAAGAAAAAGATATTGGCTGAAACTGAAGAATCATTAATTGAGAAAGGGAGGCAAGAAGCGCGTGAGTCCTTTCGGAGGTTGGTTGAAAAGAATTCTAACACCCACTAAAAGTAATAACAAGCCTAAAATAAATTTTTCTTTCCAATGTAGTTTTAATTGCGTTAGCGGTGAAACGTGTTAAAAACTGCGATTAAATCTGCGTTAAAAAATTATGTTGCTAATTAAAAATGTCATTTCTAAAAATAACTGATCCTGCAAAAAGAGACTTAATTGTAAAAGAGTACCTCGAAACAAAGAAAAATATCCGGGATAATCAATTAGCAGAGAGAACGGGGGAGAAAGAATTGCAAACTGACCTTTCAAAGTTTTTTAAACCTATTACAGAAACACAAAAAGCTACAGCAAAGGAGGTTGTAGAAGAACTTAAACCAATTAAGGAAGGTTTAAAAGCTATTAAGTTTCCAACCTTTCCATCTATCACAGCTTATGATAAACCAACTGAAGAAGCAGGTGAAGACGCGCAGTTTATTGGTCCAATAGCTGAGCAGTATCTAAGAAAGTTTGCTACTAAGTCTGAAGCTGATACAACATACGGGTTATATGACAAAAAAGGTAACTTTTATATCGGTAATAAACCAGTTGTTATCATTGATAACAATATTATAGTTGAAGGTGAGGAATATGAGGGAACCCCTGGTCTATGGGAGCTAATTGTTGCAAAGAACCCAGATGAAAATATTTATACTAATGAGGATTATGACAATTACGCGAAGTTGATGTTAACAACCAACACCCTTCATCGTGATAATGACCCGACCAGTATATACCCCAAAAGCAGTAAAGGGCGCAAATGGAATAGTATACTTAGTACTATTTGGCAAAATAGAAAAGAGTATGGAGGAAAGGGTATCGTTGTTATCCCAGGTGATCCTAACGCATTAATAGAAAGACTTGACCTGTTGTTAGCGAGCAAAGAAGCGGGTAACACAGGTGTAAGAAACGAGTTAGTAGGCATATGTGATGAATTAAAAAGGCAAGGTGTTATAGATTCAAACGCTTATAAAAATTTAATGTCTATATTATAAAAAATGATATCGCCTAAACAAAGAGGATTTAATAAAAGGTATGCATATGGGGGTAGCGGAATCTTTAGCAGCATTGCGAACCTTCTCACGAGACTTTTTACTAGTAGCGCGGTTAAGCAACTTGCATCTTCTGCATTGGATGTTGGAAAGAGTGTTGCTAAGGAAGGAGCAAAGAAAGCTTTAGAGGCTGGAAAGAATGTTGCTGTAGAAGCAGGAAAAAAATTAGTTACAAAAGCTTTAACACCAAAATCACGTAAAATTTTGGAAAAAACATACTTCTACACCTGTAAACACGGTAAGAAATCCTACAACACAAAGCATTAGCACTTTAATGGATGGGAGTGCCATTGCTATTCAAGATTTAGTAAAAAAATTAAACAGTGGGTCTGGTATTAAAGTAACATGAAGAAAAAAAAATAATTTAAGTTAAGTAAAAAAAGTAATATATAAAAAATGATAAGATTAAATTTTACTCGTAAAAATTATGATAAATATGGAACTACATCTATCAACGTATTTGGTACATTTCTAAAAATGGAGGATTGTGATATACTTGAAGTTAATGATACAGAATATAACTACCAAAAAGCGGATGTGAAGTTATCTCCTGAAAAAGTAACTATAATGAAGGAGATTGAGGAAAAGGTAAATGAGTATTTAAGCTCTATAGGTATTTCACCAATAACAATTGTGTATGGGAACAGGGTTTTTCCTAAAAAGAGAAAATATATCCGAGAAGATAAACTAAAAAGCATTAAACTTAAAGGTGTGTTTGTTAACAAAGAGAAAAAAGCCTTTCCACAGCTTTGGTTAGATTATTAGAGGCAATTATAATTTTTGCTTTAAAAAATTATAATTGTATTAATAAAATGGACATACTAAATATCACCGAACCAATTGTAAAATATGATAGTATTGATGAGTATGAGCACTTTGAGTATAACCCAATTACTGGTACAAGGTTGAACAACTCAGGAGGAGAGATTAGGATTAACATTGAAACCCAAGATATTTTTACGCATCCAAGTGAAAGTTATTTACTTATAGAAGGCCGCTTAACAAAGGCTGATGGAACAGCTTACGCAAATGCTAACAATATTTCTCTAACAAACAACGCCCTCATGTATCTTTTTAAAAATATCAAGTACCAACTTTCCGGTCAAGAGATTGAATCCATATTACATCCTGGTCAAGCTACTACAATGCTTGGGTTGTTAAAATATCCGGACGATTTTTCCAAATCACAAGGACTTAATCAATTGTGGTATAAGGATACAACAGCCACAGCACAACCTCAAAACTTAGGTTGGAATATAAGGAAATTATATATCATTAATAATTCAGACCCAAAAGGAACATTTAGCTTTAGAGTTCCGTTAAAACATATATTTGGTTTTTGCGAAGACTATAATAAAACTTTGTATGGAATGAAGCAAACTCTCACCTTGACAAGAAATGGTGATAATGATGCAATTTTTAGAGCTAACGGCGTTGATCCTGGTATAATTACATTGGATAAAATATCATGGTTTATACCGCACGTGATGCCTGCGGATAAGGAGAAAATGGAACTTTATAAACTTATCGAGAAAAAAGAAAAATTTCCTGTCGGATATAGAATGATACAGTGCGACTCTATCTCGGTTCCTCAGTCAACATCATTTACGATGATGTTGACTGAGGAACCGAGATAGAGTCGCACTTTCAGTTAAATCATCTCCTGAGGTGCCTCGTTTTATTATTGTTGGTTTTCAGACTGATAAAAATGAAGACCAAGAGCAAAACCCAGCTATATTCGACAACGTAAACGTTAAAAATATTTATGTTATGTTAAATTCTACAAGATACCCAATTGCTGACTATAATCTTTCATTTCCAAGACAGCAATTTAGTAGAGCTTACGGCGATGCAGCGTTATTTAGGTCTAAGTTTTTTAACATGGATGAGTTAGTATCAAACCCTAATATTTCCCCATCAGATTATAAAACCCTCTATCCTTTGTTTTTGTTTGATGTTTCTAAGCAAAGTGAAAGGTTAAAATATTCTGTTACTGATATTCAAATTAAGGTACATTTTGATGAAAATGTATCTGCAGACACCGAGGCATATGCTGTTATTATTAGTGATAGGTTAATTAACTTTCAGTCTGATGGTAATAAGATGAGTGTTGTGTATTAAGTTAAGTATTTTTTCTATATATTAAAAATGATAAAGTTTTCCGATTTAAAAGAAATTCTTAAAGAAAATAATATAAATTTTCGCTCTTACTGGGATAAAAAGCGATTATTTGAGTTGGTAAAAGAACATGGCTTACTACCAAAGGAAGAGCCTAAACCTGAAATTAAAAAAGACCCTAAGTATGATAGATTACAGACTATTATGAAAAATCCTAAAACGGTTACCCTAGAAGATGTTAGAACTGGAGAAATAAAAACTTTCCCATCGATTTATAAGGCTGGTAAATATATAGACCGTTGCCCTCAAACGATTATGAATTGGAACGGAAGGGTTTGGAAAGATAAATATAGGATTAACATTCAGTAATTTTATTATATTTACACGTAGATATAATAAATTTTTTTATATTGAAAAATGAAAATTATCTTAAGAAAAAAAATATTTACTATAAAAAAATGAGTAGTCGATTTGAAATTTACACAGTGTCAGGTCTAAAAAGGCTAGCAAAAAATCGAGGTTTACGAGGATATTCGAACCTCAGAAGACCTCAACTTATTGGGCTTTTGAATAACCCGAGCCCAAGAAATATTGTGAATAGAGAGTTTAGAGGAATCACGACGGCAAACCTAAAAAGGTTAGCAAGAAATCGTGGTCATAGAGGCTATTCACGTCTTAGAAGAGCTCAATAAACTGAGCTTTTGAGTAATCCGGGAATATCAATATTAGATAAAGATATTGAAGAAAATATACCGGGTAATATTCTAACCCCGGCACCTGCAACACGCATGGTGCACACTTCTCCACCTCCTTCTAATTTGGTTCAAAACTTATCAAATTGGTTAGTTGAGGTTAGAGAAATTCCAATAACTACTTCGTCTGAAATTAAAGCATTAAAAACAAAAATTGATGAATTATACAAAAAACAAAAGGAAGATGATAAGTTAAAGGTTGTTAAAACAAATTCTTCTTTGAAAGAATTTGCAAATCAATACACCATTAATTGTTTATTTGAGAATGATACCCCGGAAGAATTTTTAGAAAGAATACGGGAGAAAATGATTACAGTATTAAAACAAAACCGTGGAAGTAAAGTAAAATTACGTCTTTTTATACAAATTAAACAAGTTATAAGAAAAGAAAGCGGAATTAATGTATTTTATCAGGAATTTCAGATTCATTCTAAGAAACCTATAATTAATTTAGTAGGAACCAATTTAAATGAATTATATGATACTATGGTAGAACAGATTATGGAACAAATAACTAATTTAGTTATGGAGAACACAAAATGGCAGTTTGATAAAGTAAAGCGTGCAGAATTACACACTGTAACGTATAACCCAACAAGGGGAGAGACATATTTTCCCCTACCTAAAGAATTAGCTGCTAAAAGAGCTATTATTAACGTGAAAAATGATGATAATAAATGCTTTTTGTGGAGTGTTTTAAGGGCATTAAATCCTACAAATAGTCATCCAGAAAGAATTACTATGGATTTAAAACAAAAAGAAAACACCTTAAGTATGAAAAACATAGAATATCCAGTTTCTTTAGATGATATTGACAAGTTTGAAAAGCAAAACCCTACCATATCCATTACAGTAGTTGGTTATGATAGAAAAAACTCCTATCCTCTTAGAATAAGTAAATTTTACGAGAAAAGGGATAATAATATAGTTCTTCTTTTGATAGAAAAAAACGGAGTAAAGCATTACTGTCTAGTAAAAAGCATTAGTCGTTTGCTATACTCTCAAGTATCAAAGCATAAGGAAAAGAGCCACGTCTGCTTAAGGTGTTTTAATTCATTTTGGACTAAAAAAACGTTGGAAAAGCATATACAGTATTGTAAAGAACATGATTACGTTAAAATAGATTTACCAAAAGAGGGGACAATTCTAAAGTTTAAAAACTATTGTAGATCGGAAAAGGTCCCCTTTATCGTTTACGCTGACTTTGAGTGTTATATTAAACCATTGCAATCGTGTGAACCAAACCCTGAAAGTAGTTATACTAAACAGTACCAAAAACATGAACCATCTAGCTTTTGTTACTACATTAAATGCTTTGATGATGAAGTATATGAACCAAAATTAGTAAGTTATACTGGAACGGATGCCGCACAGAAATTTGTTGAAATGTTAGAAAAGGACATTAGAGAAATTACTAGCATACCAGCGAAAAAAATGATATTTAAAGAAAAAGAAAAAGAGAGCTTTGAAAGAGAAAATAAATGTTGGATGTGTAACGAAGAATTCACTGATGAAAATTATAAGGTTAGAGACCATTGCCATTTTACTGGTAGATATCGAGGAGCTGCCCATAAAACATGCAATTTCTTGTATAGAAAACCTAATTTTATACCTGTGGTGTTTCATAACCTTAGTGGTTATGATAGTCACTTATTTGTAAAAAATCTTGGTTGTAGTGAGGGGGATATATCTGTTATCCCTAACAATGATGAAAGGTATATTAGCTTCACCAAAAAAATACAGATTGGGAGTTATACTAAGAAAGTAGAAACTAAAGAAGGAGAAACTAAGGAAGAAACTAAACCTTTACACCATCAGATAAGGTTTATTGATAGTTTTAAGTTTATGGCTACAAGTTTAGATAAGCTAGTTAAAAATCTAGATAAAGATGCTTTTAGCAATGTTAAAAAGTATTACACAGATGACAAACTTAATCTAGTAACTAGAAAAGGCTGTTATCCTTATGAGTATATAGATTCACCTGAAAAGTTAAAAGAAACTCAACTACCACCCAAAGAAGCGTTTTATTCTAGACTTAATGAAGAGGAAATTAGTGATGAGGATTATACACATGCGCAAAAAGTTTGGAAATGTTTGAGATGAAAACTTTAGAAACATTTGTTGTAAGCATTACAAATTAGACCCTGCTCATTACTTCACAGCGCCGGGTTTAGCTTGGGATGCAGCATTAAAAGTTACTAATGTGGAATTGGAGTTATTATCTGATCCTGATATGTTGTTAATGGTAGAAAGGGGTATCAGAGGAGGAGTGTCAATGATTAGTAATAGATATGGAAAATCTAACAATAAATATATGGGTGATAAGTATGATTCTAGTAAACCAACAAAGTATATAGCTTATTTGGATGCTAATAACCTGTATGGATGGGCAATGAGCAAACTACTTCCTACACATGGTTTTAAATGGATGAGTGAGGGTGAATTAGATCAATGGAAACGGATTCCCTGTATATTGGAGGTTGATTTAGAGTATCCTAAAGGATTTCATGACTTACATAATGATTATCCTCTTGCTCCTGAGAGTATTAAAGTAAATAAAATTAATAAGCTAATTCCAAACTTATGGGATAAAGAAAAGTATGTTATTCACTACGAAAATCTTAAGCAGTATGAGAGTTTGGGATTAAAAATAAGTAAAATTCATAGAGGTATTAAGTTTGAACAAAGTGAATGGCTTAAACCTTATATTGAACTTAATACTAATTTAAGAACAAAAGCTGATAATGAGTTTGAAAAGGACTTTTTTAAGTTAATGAATAACTCAGTATTTGGTAAGACCATGGAAAATATTAGAAATCGAGTGGATGTTAGATTAGTTAATAATAGATTAAAAGCGGAAAAATTAACTGCTAAACCTAATTTTGCTCATTGTAACATTTTTAGTGAAGATCTGGTCGCTATTCATATGAAAAAGACGAGGTTACTTTTTAATAAACCGGTTTATTTAGGAATGTGCATTCTAGATTTAAGTAAGACATTAATGTATAATTTTCACTACAACTATGTTAAGCAAAAATATGGGGATAAAGCTAAACTTCTATTCACTGATACGGACAGCTTGATGTATGAAATACAAACTGAAGACTTTTATAAGGATATAGCTAATGATGTAGAGAGTAAGTTTGATACTAGTAATTATCCGAAAGACCATTTATCAGGTATACCAACTGGTTGTAATAAGAAAGTACTAGGAATGTTTAAGGATGAGGCTGGAGGAGACATTATAGAAGAGTTTGTGGGGCTTAGAGCTAAACTGTATTCTTATAAAATGTTAGATGGGGAAGAAAGTAAAAAATGCAAGGGGGTTAAGAAATATGTTGTTAATAAAAGTATTATCCATGAGGATTATAAAAATTGCTTGTTTAACGGTAAGGAGCAACTTAGAAAGATGAATATAATAAGAAGTAGTGCTCATGAAATTAGTACTTTGGTGGTGAACAAAGTAGCATTAAGCGCATCTGATGATAAAAGGATAATAGGAGAGAACAAAATAAGCACACTAGCCCTTGGACATTTTAGTATGTCAAGCTTGACTGAACGAAATTGAATTAACCTTAAAAACTAACTATGTAAGTATGTTATCCATAAAGAGAGGTATATAATATACAGACCATAGATTTAAGGAGTATATTATATACAGTTTTATAGGGTTAATTGGTTAGTCAGTTAACCATTCAGCCCATAAGGAGCATATCAGATGCTGACACATGATGCGGTGCGCGCTCTAGTTTTTCATAAGCGTCCTAGTTTTTCATAAGCGTCCTAGTTTTTTCATAAGTGACCTAGTTTTTCATAAGTGACCTTTTTTTCATAAGTGACCTAGTTTTTCATAAGTGACCTTTTTTTCATAAGTGACCTAGTTTTTCATAAGTGACCTAGTTTTTCATAAGTGCCCTTTTTTCATAAGTGTGATGCATTAAGCGTGTTATGGCCTTTTGTCCCGACGCCCCCAATATATAAACTACTTAAATACTTTTTTCATATACAATAAATTTATTTCATACCCAATATATGTTTTACTCAATGACTTCTTTTATTCACAATGAATATTTTTTATATAGAGCTCTACAATATATATAGATCTATATATCATTCACACATGATAAAATATTTTATAGAAAGTAAATATCTTAGTATAAAAGATACATTATTTAAATATAGAAGACATATATTACCAGATACAATATTGTAACGTATTTCACGCCATATGGGGAAACAAAAGTTTGTTTCGATTCAACATCAAATCATGTTACCAGTCTGTTACGATCATCATTAAAAAACTTTAGCCAATTGTAAACCCCTGGATAGTGTTATCATTATTTAATTTAATAAAAACATAATTGTAGCTATTACGTTGAAATGTTGATGATCTTTACTTTCAGGTCTTAACGGAAACCTGTGGGGGCTGGTGGCAATTACAATGTTATATTACTACAGCAAACGGTATACGTTCATTGTTTTGTATGAAATATTGTTTGTATAAACCATTAGTATTTTGAAGTGTATTCCACAAGAGATACTATACCCAAATTCGCTTACCTTTGACAGGTGCTTGCTTTGAACGAGTATATGTGTTGAAAGTTGTACTTACATTCTTTGTGAATTCGTATTTACCTTCTCTGATTGTATGGTTGATTGAATTTATGATATTGAACTAACGCTGGTTTTGATATCATTGCAGTCATTTCACGGTGGTCAGTGCACCCATCCATGCTCTCTTAATTCTGGCCAACCAGAAGAATCGAACCCAGCCCCCATGGTTTCAATTTCTATACCCCAGGGCTACCGGGATAGGCTCGGTATCTCTGAGAACTCAATATAACCCTGCGTAACACTACCGGTACAGGCTTCTGCCTATGCCTATATAGCCACTAAGACGGGTTTTACTGTACATATGGTGTTGTCACATTATGAAGAGTAGTATCGTTGGAAAATTTTACATAAAGCACTTCCTCTGCACTTCTTTATCCGAAAAATGGAAGGGCGTGTCTAACGTGTGCCTGGTGTTGATTGAATGATTTGTTTGGAAACTGAATGCAAGATAGTTGTCTCTTGGGGAACTATTTTGTGCATGTGCCCCTGTTGCATATTTCTTTAGCGTCATGCGTAGACCTTTGATTATTCATTTGATATTAAAAAAAAGTCAAGCTGTGGGTGTGCCAATAAAAGTACAGCAGAGGATCAAAGATGGCGAATTTGCCTTTTGTTTTAGTGTAAAATAAAAAAAACAACACCAAATGAGAGGTGTGACCCCACGTATAGCAACGAGAAAGAAGCAATATCTTTTCACACTTTACCAAACGACATAATTTTTTACTGTTCCAAACTGAAATTCTTTGCAGACAACAAAATTAATGTGACTGAAAAAGAAATTAACTTTGTTTTGGGAAGGGAAGAAAACGTTGTGGGAAAAAGAGAAAATGCTTGTTTCCAGCATTTTGTCTTCTTCCCACATTTTTTTCAGAAGGCTTCTTTCTCGGGGACGTCAAAACCAGGGATTGTTTGGGAAAGAGTTAAACGTGGAATTCCTTGTATGTAACATTTAGTCAGCCAACACAAATTTAGACTCAATCGAACTGATAGCATTTGGGGAAGAAAATATGAATAAGGCTCATTATATGATTTCTGTCTTTTCCAATGTTTTTTTCTTTTTCCGACAGTATTTTCAAAAACCGTCTTCCTAAGGGTCGTTAACCTTCACCACACAATGACGACTTTTGACAACCCTTGGACACAAGCCCTTTGAAAACATTGTGGGAAAAGGAGAAAATGCTGGTAACCAGCATTTTCTCCTTTTCCCACAAAGTTTTCTACTTTATCAAAGAAAAATTGCGTCATTTCACTAGGAAAGTGTCGTCTGCCAATGCTTTAAATTTGGATAGTTCTAAAATTTTGCCTTGTGGTCAAGGGTGTAAACAAGGGGTTTTATGGTTAAAAAAAGTCATTAAAAAGAAGAAGAAGAAGAAGAAGAAAAAGAAGATGATGATGATGATGATTTTTGCAGGTGGCCAGTGTGACGGTACGTGTCAATGTCAAGAAGGCTACAAGATGGCGACGTCAGAGACCTATCTTGCATGTCGTGCACGTAAGAACCTATTTGTAATAAAGGCCCAGGAGCGGCCAAAAGTATACATTTCTGAAGTCAAAGTGCAGACAAATTTAACATGTGCTACAGAAGGGTCTGTCAAATTATAGTAGCTGAAAAAAAAATTTAAAGCGAGAATTAAAGTTGCCTGCTTGGATTTTAATGATGTGATGAACTTTTTTACTAGCGACTTTGATAGACTGTGTTCCAAACATATTGTTTTTACTTTCGTCTGCAAATCATTTCATTATGGACGAATTGTTAGTTTTCTTTCTTTGTTCCATATTTTGTCAGAAATGTATTAGTATTTAGACATTTTTACAGCACAGTATGGCGAATATTGCACTTCCGCTGTATCCTGTGCGGTATCCTTCAGTACGTCAACAATCTCTGATGACAGTTCTAGTACGGCGCCAAGATGTCTGCTGAACGTTTGCTTGTGTCCTCCTTCCCACGAGCTCAAAGTGGTCATGGGCCACAACCTTTGTTCAAGTAAGTGATCCTTACTTAGTCTTCTTTCTCATTTCCGAAGGTTTTGGTTTAGCTTTCTTTCCTATTTTTGGTCTTTTTGTGGGTTACTTGCCTAATTTTTCAGTGCAGCTGAGTGCGCTGGGTTGTGACCAACTTCCTGGCACTGATAAACATGTACTTGACTGAGTAAATAGAAATTAGCGATTTGTCAATATCGCGGGACATTATTTATTGTGCAGGCCCCTGTAGATCTATTTGCGGAAGGAAAGATGTTCCTTGTTTTTGTCTGGCATTATTTTCTTTTTAGAAGTAGTTGTCTTGTCTGTTTCCTTTCCTTTTCTTAGTATTTTCAAAAAGAAAACTGTCCGGCGTTATTTTTGTCCAGCCTTCTATCCCATATCTTTTGAGGTTTTGTTTCTTTAGCTTTTTCTCTAATACTTTGTTTTTGTTTAGTTGCTATTTACTGGTATATCTTGTTTCACAGTGGTTTCTTGGTTCTTTATTACAAAAAAAGGCCCCTTTAACCCATTACCACACAATCCCTACTTTTGACGCCCCTGAGAAAGAAGCCTTTTGAAAACACTGTGTGAAAAGGAGAAAATGCTGGTTGCCAGCATTTTCTCCTTTTCCCACAGTGTTTTCTACCCTTCCCAGAACAAATTTAAATTTTTCAGTCACCTTTATTTTGTCGTCTGCAAATGCTTTCAATTTGGACCGGTCTAAAATTTTCTCGTGTGGTAAAGAGTTAATCGCCACAACCATTTTTGGTTAATACACAAATATGGTCGAAATTGTATACTGGTCACATCTTTCTGAATATATATATAGTCGAAATTGTATACTGGTCAAATCTGTCTGAATATATTCCAGATAAAAATGGTGACGGTTACGTGCTTAAGGAGAACGGAGACAGCTGTACACATTTCAATGAATGTGCAAGTTCTTTGCGTGTTAAATATAATGGGACAACAACCGGTGTCTGCATGGCAAGTAAGTTGATTAACCCACTACCACAGAATCCCTACTTTTGACGACCCTAAGAAAGAGGTCTTTAGAAAACATTATCGGAAAAGGAGAAAATGCTGGTGACCAGCATTTTCTCGTTTTCCCATTATGTTTTCTGCCCTTCACGAAACAAACTTCAAATTTTCAGTCACCATCATTTTGTCGTCTGCAAATGCTTTCGATCTGGACACACCTAAAATTTTGTCCTTTGGTAATGAATTAGAAAAGTAATATTCATTATTTTAGAAATATTTGAATCTGTGGAAAGAGGGGTAAATGTATTTGCAGAATGTATTGACTCTGGTCAGCCTACACAGTTACTTTGAAGACAACATAAAGTCTGTGGAACTATTTTCTTTAAAAAAAAAGTTAACCAAAAAGGTTTGATTTACAATGCTGGCGACTCGATACAAGATGAGTTACGATTAAGGCCCATACCAAATAGCCCCGACCTAGAAAAAGAAGGCTTTTTGAAAATATGACGGGAGGAGAAAATGCTTGCAAAATGAAATTGCTCAATGATACCGAGCATCCATTTTGCTTAATCTCTACATATTACACAATTTAGTGATACTATCCTGTTCTGTGTCTATATTAAGATATGAAGCAGACGTAACCAGGCTGACCAATAAGATTTTGTATCAGGATTTTTGCTTTTGTTGTGGAAATGTCATTATTTCCTTCAAGTTCATATTAAGGCAAAAGAAAACATTTTGGGCATAAAAGATAATGCTAAAACGTTGAAAAGTTGAAATGCAGATGCAAGATTAGCAGCCTAACTGTTCGTATGTGAAACATGCGTCCGTCCATATTTACAAAAAAAAAAACATGTAAAATCTATTTTTTTTTCATCTCGGACTTATTAGCTATAAACCGTTGATTCGGAGAAGAGGTTTTTCATCGGAAATGCTAGATCTAGCTTTTTTTCATGCAACTTTCCAATTTTTATCGCATGAATATAGTTATAGTCTATAACAGTGCCTCTAGTTACAATTGATGTTGTTCTGAGGTCAAGTATCGTTCAGAATATATTGAACAGTTTGTTTTAAACAATGTATATGACGTAAGGGTCATGGCAAAAGATTGCTAAAGACAGGAATAAATAAGTTAGATTCTAGATAGTACCTTTATTTCCTCAACTGTGGATTTGTAATTTCAAGAAAAAAACGACGTTATTGAATGATAGCTTTCATATAAAAAAATACAAAATATTTTTTTAATCAGATGATGAAGTTTCAAGTAAGTATATGTAGAATTAGTATGTCTTGTTATTATTAAATCGGCATACTTCGATATTCTTCATGAAATATTGCGTAGCATATTCCACACATTGCCGAAATCTCTTAATCCTTTACTCCACAGATACTCATTTCTACACATTGCTTGTAGGGGCCTTTGGAAAACATTGTGCCAAAAGGTGAAATTGCTCGTGACGAGCAATTTCACCTTTTGTCACAATGTTTTCTATGCTATCAAAAGGTGTAATATACTCATAAGAAGCAGCTTCACCCTTACTATTAGTTAGTGTCCATTAGAGATACCATAGAATTGCTTTATGGGGTAAAGGGTTAACATATCGTCGGTTTAATTCAAAAACCTCGTAACTACAGCTTGTAACAAGCTGTAGGTGCGAGGTTTTCGAAGTAGGTACGAGGTTTTCGAAGTAAACCGTCAATATTAACTACATGAACGTCTGATGTGGTGTGATAAGTCGGCAAGCAAACTGGAATGTGCATTACTGATTTCGGTTTTTTTTTTTTCAAAACTCTAAGTGCTAGACACAGCATCGCATGGGAAACTTGAAATTCTTGAGGCATGTCCTTCTAACAAAACCGTATTAATGGGTCTAGGATCTTCAAGGTCTTGTACTTTGTGGCAACATCTCTTGTTCTTTGTGATCAAATTGTTCTTATTAGAATTGTCTTTGTATGTCAACGTTTGCGAGAAGTGAGCATGAGCGTAAGTATGAAAGCGTTATGTACTGAAAAGAGAGAGAAAGAGAGTGTGTGTGTTAATGAGGAGATATGTAATGCTTCCAGAAATTTTTATTTGTGTATACAGATCTATATTTGTTGGATGCCACTGAGCTTTGAATTTTCAGTGGTTTTAAACACAGCATGATTAATAAAAAAAAATAAGATTTAACATACTGAACATATTGCATGCATTTTTATCATACTCTATGTCTGATATCATGAACAGTTTCACACACTGCTTTATTTTACTTACAAGGCTCACAACTTATCAATTAGCCCTCGTACACTGCACGGTTCTTTGACATTTGTCTACTTATTGCATGATTAATTAGCGTCTATACATGCACGAACTGACATTATATACTTTTAAACATGAGAATAAATGAAGTAAAATTGTTTACCCATAAGAAAATAATCCATGAAATAAAGTTTAACCCATTACCATACAATCCCTACTTTTGACGCCCCCGAGAAAGAAGCCTGTAGAAAACATTGTGGGAAAAGGAGAAAATGCTGGTTACCAGCATTTTCTCCTTTTCCCACAATGTTTTCTACCCTTCACAAAACAAATCTCAAATTTTTAGTCATTTTTATTTTATCGTCTGCAAATGCTTTCAATTTGGACCAGTCTAAAATATTGTCGTTTGGTAAAGGGTTGAGCACATACTACACAACCCTGTACTGTGACAAACAATGCTTCAGAAGACATTATGGGCAAAGGAAAAAATGCTGTTTACCGGCATTTGTACTTTTTCCTGCGATGATTTTTAAGCTTCTTTTAAATCATAAATTTAAATAGTCATCTGCAAATGCTTTCAAATTGGACAATTATTTTTTTGTCTTTTTGTAATGAGTCCAAGCAGTAGACAACATGTTGGCAAGAGCTGGAATTACTCTAAATAATGTTTTCAAAAGAAGGCTGGTGCAAAATGAAAAGATGCGTTTCAAGCCTAAAGTACCTATGTGTTACTATCAAGATATTGATGTTGCTTATAAATTAGTCGTGCTTTGGCGAGAGTCTCCGTAATACTTACATACCAGGCAAGATATTACATAACTATAGATCCATCAAACTCATACCTTCTAACAACAAACTGAATCTAGAAGCAGCATGGCCCTTGTACATGCAGGAAATTTACAAAGTGCAAAACGTTTCGAATCAGGTTACCCTGCGCGGACTGCGCAGGGTAACCTGAGTCGATACTTTTTGCATATGCAATAAATTGCTTTTTCTCAGAGCATAGCTCAAATAGTTTCCAAACTTATAGCTTACAAAAGCTAGGAAGATTGTCACGATGCTGATTTCCAAAGTCCCGCACCATCTGAAACTTTGAATGACCTTTATAAATACATGTATTCAAACCATTACGTACTGAAAGCCCCAAATGACGGCCAAGAGTAAGAAACTCAAGTTTTTAAATGCATTTAGATTCAAATCATTAAAACTGAAACTATATCAATTGCTGTTTAGATAATAATTTGTTATTACACGGTTGGTTAAAGTGTTAGTCGCATGGAGAAAAATCAATTTTATAAGTGGGTCAAAAACTACTATAGGTTGCTCTTTTCTTTATTTTATACTTGGTTTTAAAATTCATTTTTCTGCTACGGACCATCGCTTGGACCGACTGCACAATAACAGATTGTTATCTTTATAATAATTTGCAGACATTTAATTGCTATGATTGAAATGTAAATACATTTAACATCTGCATTGTTTACTTTTGGTCGCTATTCGGGCTTCAAAGAATCCAGATTTTATTGTATTGATCTATCTGTCTTTTTCAAATGATTTTGCCACTTTCTATCATGTGGCACATTCACTCCATAAAAGGATATATTATATGTACTTTCATTTGGATTTAAACGCTATGTCGGCGGTAATACGCCACGCAATTATTGTCGAGCATTGTACAAACTTCTTTATCGTGGTGTTGTGAAATTATCCTCCTGTGGCCCAGTACATGGGCAGGAAGACATTTCATTTTTGTGGTATTTGTCGAAGACAATACCACACATAGCCAACTTTCGCGGACATGGAAAAATCGATATCGGCCAATTTTACCTGCATTTTTTTATATAGAATTATGAAGGGCCTGGGTAAATAAACGCTTATAACTTCATCAATTTTCAGAATTGAAAATTATCTCAAGTGAGGTAAGAAAATTCAATTTATTCTCTTTCAAATGAACTTAGTTTTAAAAATTTCGAAAAAGAAACTTTTGGTCCTTTTTTAACTTAAAAATTGTAGGTATGGTTTATATAGAATAAAGAGGAAAAACGCATTTTCCGAGGTCAAAAACTGTAATATTTGTTTAATTTTCTTTCGTTGTGTTGAAAAGTCAAGATTATCTCAAGTGGAGTGACTTACTTTATTCATTTCTCTTTCTAATGGTATAATTTTGAGTCATTTAAAAAAATAAACTTTTGGTCCTTTTTACAGTTTTTTAATGCCACTATCCTATTTTTTTCTTTTTCCGCGAGCGTTCGGATTATGCCGGACTTCGCCGATATTGGCCGAGTCTTACTGTGTGATACGCCTGCCGGGTATCTTTATTGTGTTACGTAATGTTTCATTGACAAACGGACCCCCCTGCTATGTTTATGATATACGTGTATCCACATGGTTATAAACTGGAATTTATACCCGGGTTGTTTTCAGATCGGATACCGTTTGATCCTGAAAGTATCCCTAAGATGTTTTATTATGTATCCTATTTCTCTGAAAGACCAGAATTTAATACTTATGAAATTATTTGCTTTTACAATGATTAAGATTGATATATGAAATAAGAAAATGTACGTTTGATGATTTTTTTCAACTTTTCAGCTTTTTAGAAATTAATGCTTTATAATTTTTTTTTCTGGCGACAGCTCACAAACTCATGTTTCCTTGTTTTTCAAATAGATCATCCACTTTGACGGTGAAACACCGAGATCAAAGGTACACCCAGCTAACCCTTGACTAGCTTTTCAATGACAATAAGTATAGCACGTATTCGCTTTCTGAAAATGAATCTGTAACATCTTTTCTTCTAGAGGAAATGGAAGGTTTGAAATTTGAATTAAACTTTGTTATTACGATAGTCAACTTATAAGGTAGTTCAAACAGGAACATGGCAAACATGCAGCTATACCGATTTTTAAAAATGTTATTTCAAAGTTAAGATTTTTGCTATAAATTCAAAATGTTTGATGTCCCAGTTTTTTGTTAGTAGACTGTCTATGTCTTTTAGCAGATACTGGAACGATTTTTTGGAAAAATTATCACATTACTAGTTTAAATAAATCAAACCACAGATTCCTAGACTTCGAGCATGTACGTTACAAACTTAGCTACAGAATTACGCAAACATTGGTTGAATAATCAGACATAAAATTAGGAAAGGTCTATTGCAGGTGTATTGATGTTATCCCTCCCACACCCCATTTTTTATAACACTGAATCTTTCACCAACTCTTTACGAAACAAAAATTTGAGACTTGCCCAAATTGGAAGTCTTTGCAAATAACAATTTGAATGTGGCTTAAAAATGAAATTTTCTTTAGGAAGGATAGCAAGGGAAAAGGAGAAAAGGTTGGTTACTAGAATTTTAACCCTTTTCAACAACATTTTTAAAAAACTATATTTCTAGGGGTCGTAAAAAACTTGGGTTATGTGGCATAGGGTTTTAAATAGTTACTTCGAATGTTTTCACCCGACGACAACAGTTTGGACTCGTCCAGATACTTAGCATATGGAGACGATTGAATAAACGTGGGTCAAATGGTTGTAATTGTCTTTTAAAAAGTAAAAAAAGAAACTATTGTTGGAACAGGAGAAAATGCATGTTGCAAGCCCTTCCTTTTTTCCTCAAATATTTTCGCTCACACTTTGAAAATTCGTTTTTTTCACAAATGTTTATGAATTACATATTGATTACTTTCAGTTTTCGGTTTTTTGAAAGTGTGTGTGTGTGTGTGGGGGGGGGGGGTGTTAAGGTTGAGAAAGTGAGACAAATAACAGAGAGTGGGACAAATCAGCACGTCTGCCCCCTTTATACACTGGTCGCTCGAAATACTTTGGTAAAAGGTTGATTAGCTGTTTAGTGTCTTCAGAAAGACAGGGACAGTCCATTTAGTGATTTTAAAGTACTATTATCAAACATCCTTGTTGCACTTTCAGGCATGTACCTATTGACAAATAACTTATGTTATCGATCATGAACAAAAGAAACGTGAAGTCTTACAAAAAAAAAATGGGTGAAGGGTTAAATCGGTGTTCCTTTGATCTCGGTATCGCACTGCAGAGTGGGTGACCTTTAGAACAGCTGTAATGTACTTGCTTCTTACAGGTTAGCACACACGTGTCACATTAAATTGACTCTTCTTATCTTTTGTTTCATATTAATTTACCCCTTTGGTTATCATTAATGGTCAGGATTATGAATTTTATACAGGTTTCAGAGGCTAAGTCCGTTCTTAGTCTCTACATGCTCTTTATTTAAATACGATTTTATAAAATGCATATTTTGTCTGTTTGTGATTTTCTTTTTTAAAGGCAATATCATGAAATATGTTTGAATTGTGTTAGAATTGATTTCCATAGATTTCTTGCTATGTCATTTTCTTTTCAGTTATGAATTTGTCCAAATTTAAATGATTTGCGAACGGGACATACGGCATTTGTTACTGAAATAATGCTTTGATTGTCTGGTGTCACGTGATACGGCTTGTGCGCCACTTACGATAAAATGGAAATATCGCTTACCGTCTATTGATTGTAATGTTGGAAAATGAATGTAAAAGGCTAGAGATATTTCATAATTATGGTTTTCAGGAACAAACTTAATTTTGTTCGATATATCAACAGGATTTTTCTCTCTATTCGTCATGCATCCTACTATCAAGGGGCGTTACTCCTGCTTCTTCCTCATGATCAAAAGGAGACCACTTATACAAAAATAAACCAAAGTTTGTCATGAATACTCTCCTTTCAACCGAAAAGGTATTCATTTGCTTGGTGGGTTGACTTTTAAGCCAATATCTGAACAATATGTCTCTGTTTCTTTCAAACTTAATTCCACACATGGATTTCCTTGACAAATACCACTTCAGCGTTTTCAACGCTTTGATTACATGATTTGTAAATCGAACATAACGAAGGATGAACTCAAATTTTAAGGTGAGACCTGCGTAATGGAAAACAGCTATTTCCACTAAAATATCATCCTGCAAAATTAGCTATAATTAAAAATGAGTATTATTGAACTACTTTCAGCGATTTATTTTTTCCATTTTTTCCTTCTTTGAATTTTCATTTATAAATCTAAAACCATTATATTCTCAATTCAAAAAGAGATAATAATTACCTCCCTTTTCAGAAAACTAACAAACGTATCAAAAAATAATTTCAAGATAGACATAAACGGAATTTTTTATCCGTTAGAAATGTGCAAAAATATTGTTTCTGCATAAATTCTTATTTATCCTTATTTATCAACCAATTAGAATGTTTGCCCCATGTTAACCGGAAGTGCATTACACAGGTCTTACCTTAATACGTATGGTGGTTTTAGGGAGGCAGGAAAAAGTGGCAGGGAGGCAATTCTTTGGAACAGTGGGACGTTTTAACCATATTAGGGGGACGTTTTAACCAAAAGTGGGACGTTTTAACTGTGGGACGTTTTGACTGTGGGACGTTTTGACTGTAAACCCTTCTACAATGTTTCATAAAGATCAAAGGGGCTGTAGAGATCTCAAAAACATATTATTTTTATTATAACAAATTCATCTATTTTTCGAATGTTAAATTAACATTAATAATATTTAGGCTTGGGCCTACCGTCCTGTTTTGTCGTTTTTAGGCATACCCGAACCACGTGCATACTCGAAAGTCACGTGATTACTCAACCTTTAGGCGGGTGGACTGCATGGACGAAACAACCTGTTCCAAAAATTTCAGCGTAAGTAGAATCTATTTTATCCGTTCGTAATCTTTAGAGACTGTGTTCCTCAATGATTTAATGATGATCAAGTGTGGCAGATCTAACTGCAGAGACTATTATGATTCATTTATTTTACAACCCTGATTTCCTTCCTTTTTCAAACAAAACTTAGGATGCTATTTAACGCGTAAAGCTGTTCACCATCCCGCCCTAAAATGTTTCTAAAAGATTGACTGCAGATCTAGCTCTAATCTAGAAATTCTGAATTACGATGTTTTTCTTATGCTGCCTTGATTTTACGCTAACAATTTTACGGCCTTTCTTTTCTATTCAATATTTCTTGTGATGGTGAACCGTCATTACATATGACGTGCTCCGGCAAAAGGGGCTTTGTGCATCTACGTTATTCATGGTACCAAGCAACTTCATTTAACAACCAACTTAATTATAAGGTAGTCTGGTCCTAGTACATACAGAAAATTGACCATTAGCAAAAAGTTTTGGATCAGGACAGCTTGCGCTGGCTGACCTGAATCAGGGATTCTATATATGATCCCTGCCTGAATCAATATTTTTCGCATAGGCATTAAGCCCCTTTTTCATAGCACTTTTCATATATTGACAAAAATTATTGTTACTTTTTTAAACAAAGTTTTAAGTACATTTAAATCAGACATTGTAAAATTGGTGCAAGAAGATCATCAGCCCAGGGTTCGAAATTCCCACATATTTACTCACAAAATGCAAGCCAAAATTGGAAAATGCAAGTTGAAATTTCAAGCACTTGCTAAAAAATGTGAGTGCAAATTATTGAAGAACAGTAACCGAATGTACTAAATTTCATATGTGAATACAAAAAAAGGTACTTCTTTTCGTTCTGGATAAACATCAGTCATATCTCACTGAGAATACCCTTTGACAGCTGATGACAATTTTACATGTCGCCATTGAAGCCAACGAGTTGTCATTTGTTATCAGAATTTCGTGAGGCAAGTGCGTTTGTCTGCACTCACAGCCAATACTGAGGTTTTACGTTTTTTAACGGAAAAACAGTAGGCGAATTCAATCATCTGATTATAAAGCAAAAATATTTGTCAGTCTTTCATGAAAAGTTAATCATTATGCACAAATATCAACGGGAAGCGAGTCGGACGAGGTGGACTCGATAAACCAGTTACCGGACATGCAGATATTCGGATGTGATACATCCGTATTTCACAAAATTGTCCACCATTGTAAGTTTTATAGAAATTCGACTTGGTTTTAGAACAGAAATTCAAGTGGAATTAACTCTTTACCAAATGACAAAATTTTGGACTGTTCCAAATTGAAAGCATTTGCAGACGACAAAATAAATGGGACTTGAATATTGAAATTTATTTTGGGAAGGGTAGAAAACACTGTGGGAAAAGGAGAAAATCCTGATTACCAGCATTTTCTCCTTTTCCCACGGTGTTTTCAAAAGGCTTCTTTTTAAGGGTTGTTAAAAGTTGGGATTGGGTGGTAAAGAGTTAAATCGATTGCTAAATGAGGGTTTAAATATCAATTAATTCTTTAGCCATTCATTCTTTACAATTGATAGGCAAGCTGAGCTTCAAAAGAAAATGCGAGTCCAATTTTGATTTTGCAAGTGGAAATAAAAGCTACTTGTTAAAATTTGCAAGTGGATGAAAAAATGAAATTCGAACCCTGCAGCCATTGATGAAAATGGAGAATACACAAAGATCACATTAAACTATTTACTAAATCCCCCATTCCACTGGGCAGAGATCCCACTGTGCTCATGGCGCATCTCAAAAATTTTCCAAATAGCCGAAGAAGCGCTGACATGAGCAACATCATGCAACTTGTTCATTTACAAATTTCAGACTTGTCTAAAATTTCAAAAAGACAAACTTTTTTACCAAGATTCATAGGTATCAAGCTGAAAATCTGGTCTCTAGAGTGTAATTTTTTTTTTTCAGATTTGGCCATGTGACTTTTTCTTTGGCCACAAGACCAAATTTCAAACATGTGCAAGACAAATATTCTGACCCAAGTTTTTGTAACTGACTGAAAATGTGGACTCTACAGTGCACACAATGTATATGTTGATGCCTGGACAATGGACTATGGATGAAGAAGGTGAGCTAAAATGGATAGAGTTGCTGCAGTAGCTGTGCTAAAGCTTGCAATTATGAAAAATATGTTGAAAGGGTTGGGTCTTGCTTTTGTTTTGATGCACTGCATTTTCGCCATATAACTCGTGCTGCCACTCCCATATTGCTTCGTTCACAAATTTCCAGTTGCACTTTTAGTACATTTTTGTGATGCTTCGAGCCCACTGTTATCCCACCATGCTTTTCTTCTGCGCTGTTGCCTTCCCTGCTATGATTTACGGCATTTCAACCAAAAATTTAAAGTAAAGTGGACATGCCTTCTAGTGGAGCGGTGGCTTAAAAGACCAAATTTCAGACTTGTTCAAATAAAAAAATGTTGGCAGGCAACAAATAAAATTTGGCTTAAAGGATGTGATACATCTGTGAAATAATAGAAAATATTGTGAGAAAAGGAGAAAATGCTAGTAGATCTACCAGTATTTTCTCCTGTACCCAGTTCATATTTTGTTTAACCCTTTACCAAACAATCCCTGGTTTTTACGACCCTGAGATGGAAGCCTTTTGAAAACATTGTGGGAAAAGGAGAAAATGCTGGTAACCAGCATTTTCTCCTTTTCCTGCAATGCTTTCTATCCTGCTGCAAAAAAATTTCAATTTTTGAGTTACATTTATTTTGTCGTCTGCAAGACTTAGTGCTTTCAATTTGGACCAGTCTAAAATTCTGTCATGTGGTAAAGGGTTAAAAAAGCTGTATATTCTGGGGGCATTAACCCTTTGCCACACAACGATGTTTATGGCATTATTTATGGAAATGAAAGCGTTGCAAATGACAAAAATAAAAGCAGCTGAAATAAAGATTGATAACAACAAGGATAACAAAGATTGGGGAGTACAGAATATGGAATCTAATCTTGAAATCAGGTCGCAGATCAAACTGCATGTTCTTGCTAAACACAAGCAAGGTCAGACAGGGCAAACATGCAAACTGATCTTAGATGATTATACACATCCTGAGTTTTAAAGGTGGGTATTTAGAATTTTACATCTCACCAAACTGAAAAATATATATGTCACTGAAATTTATATGAAAAAATAATACAAATCATCAATAATTAAGACTCATAAAATTACAAAAAAAATTTTTTTTGATGTATTCCCTTAAAAGGCTACGTAGCCTCTTAAGCTATTTTTAGATTTTGCGCCAAAAATCAATAAAGCATTGTGGGGTGTCAAGTGACTGGCACGTGACTAATAATGCCTAAATTCCATTACATAACAAACATGTAATAATTGTTTTCCATTATGTCTTCCTCGGACGCTATGTTTGAAACTTCGTCTGTGTATTCCTGTATGTAAATGAGAGAATTGATCATCTAAAAATAGAACGTGTCTCCCGTTGGTGTCAACCTGGGCCTAGTAAATCTCTAATTTCTCATGTTGTTGGATGGTTTTCGACTACTGGGTTTTTTATGAATGAAATTTTAAAGACTTTGGTAGTATAAGGATGATCTTTTTGCAGTTTTGTAAAATGTTCGTCCCTAAATCTGAAGGGCCACCTATAAAAACCCTGAGAATTAGGCCATTTGAAAACATTGTGGGAAAAGGAGAGAATGCTGATGATAGTCATTTTCTCCTTTTCCCGCCATATCTGATTCAAATTTCATTATTTTTGCCAATTTGAATATTTGGTTAATTTTTTACCAGGTTTCAAATTTTAAATTTGTCTGAACTCAACTTGTAAAAATAAAATTTCAGGGCCACTTGTTGGTGAAAGTTAATTCCCAGGGCTAGACACTTAAAATTTCTAGAAAGTCTTTTGGATGACATATTAAACCTAACCTCCATGTGATGGTGCTGTACATGGAGCATATTAGCTTAACCCTTTACCAAACAATGCTGACTTGATGACCTTAGGAAATGGGACTTTTGAAAACATTGTGGGAAAAGGAGAAAACACTAGTCAACAACAATTTCTCCTTTTACCACAATGTATTCTACCTTATCAAAGACATCTTCTACAATTTTAGAAATGTTGAATTTTGGGCTTGCACCCCCTTTGGATTTGGATGGTCTAAAATTATATTGTGTGGTAAAGGGCAAAATTTTCCTGGAAATGTCCATGAACAAAGGTTAAAAATATTGCTAGATGCATATATTTATTGTACAGAATACTGAGGGTGGAAAAAATACTGATAACAAGCATATTTTTTAGCTCATCTGAGCACAACATGCCCAAGGGGAGCTTTTAGGATCACCCGGTGTCCGTCGTGCGTCGTCAACAATTCTTTAAACATCAACTCCTCCAAAACCACTGGGATGTTCCTTGGATGACCTGTCCAAAAATTGTTCGCAAAATTTTGATCGGTCAAGAAACACGGCTCTGGTGAATGGGGGCTACTTGCACCATAGGGAAATGAAGAAATTTTTAAAAATTCTTCTTCTCTGAAACCGCTGGTCAGAATTTGAAATAATCTCACAGAAATGTTCCTTGGATGATCCTTTTCAAAACTTGTTTGGGAAATATTGATCTATCAACTAACATGACTCTGGTAATGGGGGCTTCTTACGCTAATTATGGCCATGAAGAAATTCTTTAAAATTCTCATTCTCTGAAACAGCTGATCACATTTTGAAATAATCTCACAGAAATGTTCCTTTGGTAAGCCTTTTCAAAAAGTGTTCACAAAATGCTGATTTGTTTAGAAACATGGCTCTGGTGAATGGGGCCTACTTCAGCTATTTGGCCATGAAGAAATTTTTTTTCTCTGAAACTGCTGATCAGATTTTGAAATAATTTCACAGAAATCTTTCTTGGCTGACCCTTTTCAAAAATTGCCCGAGAAATTTTGATCCATCAAGAAACATGGCTCTCATGGCCGTGGGCTATTCACACTATACAGAAATAAAGAAATTCTTAAAAATTATTCTTCTCTGAAATGGCTGATTAGACTTTGAAAAAATTGGCTTTGGTTCTCTCAGGAATTCAGGTGAGTGATCCTGGGCCATCTTGGCTCTCTTGTTTCTTTTCCCACATTTTTTAACCTTTTCAAAGGAATATTAGACTATAAATTTGTGACACTTAAAACTTTTTGTCTTCAAATGCTTCCAAATTCATCTAGAGTAAAACTTTGATATCATTGGTATATGTATGAAATTCATAATATTATGCACAGATAAATTTTAAAAATAGCTTTTTCTGTAATAGTACGGTCACAAATCAGTAAATGCTGCCTGCCGGTGTAGTAACTGCCAGTTTTCACTCAAATTCGGCTGGTGGCAGCTTGGTGGAAGGCACAATCGTCCCCTGAATATAAATCCGAGGCTATTCACAATAAAGAAAGGTCGTCATGGCGATTCTAACAACACCATAGCGACTCGGAGACTTGCGTATTGCTGGGTTTGGTTCTGGTCTCTTGCGCTTCGGTGCTGGCGCTTTGTCCTGCCCCTTGCCTTTAGGGGGCAACTTGTTGGAAGGAAAAAATTTCTAAAGAATTTGATCTATTTTTCTTGTGGTTGATAATAATAATGAACACTTTGTAGTGATACGAGAGCAATCTAGCTTTATATATCCCCCGTAAACCAGCCTGCCGCCACCAGATTATCGGGTGGGTGCCTGGCGGTGGCAGTTTGAACGCCCCATCGCCAGCCAGTGTTAGGTGTAAATGGTCGGTGTCCGCAAGGTCGCTGGGGGGTGGCAGGTAAAATCTGACGGCTGCCGGCCTGTTGCCTAACTGCCACTGCCGACACCCTGATGACGCCCCACACCCCTGGAACTTAAAAAACTGTCTGCCGCCGCCCGGAACCCGCCAGGCGGCCTTTAACTGGCAGTTATTTATGACCACTCTCACCGATTTGTAAAAATTCGGCCGCCGGCATGTAATTTTAAGAATCTACCGATGTCTTAAAGTCGGCAGGCGGCAGTTTCACATTGTGACCATAGTGTTAGCACAGTATATAAACGAACTGTACCCGAACCGGATATTGTGAGTAAATTTCAATGATGTCCACTTTGCATTAGAGACAGCCGAGATAAAAATTGTTGCGTCTTTCATACTGCTGAATGTAAACTATGTGAATCTTTATGTATAGTTTATGCAACACCTGTATTGTTAATACATAAACTGCTAGATAATCATTCTTAGCTTTAAAACATTGAAATTCTCAATACTCACCGCAGGCTACAGCGTCATTTGCAGTAGACCCGATCTTAAATCGCTTTTATCATGTTAAGGCTGGCTGAAACACGTTTTCTGAGTTTGAACCGGTGCAATTAATTAATTAAAAAAGACATTTGCGGTATTGGGCATTTTAAAGTTCGATTTTGAACATAAAAAATAAGAATTAATGCCTCTATGTAAAGTAGGTCAACTGTACGTTTCTTGCTGGTGATTCGTACCCTTACTTGCGAGTTTATGAAATCTATCTGTACGATGTTTTGGGAGTTTTTTCAAATATTCTGTACGGTTCTTGGGATAAAAATCTGATGCCTGATGGTATAAATCTGTACATTTTCATGTACAAAATGGAGTAATTCAGATGCCTTTACAGCAAACTGTCAGCCACAAGCTTTGGTGATATAATAAATCATAATTTGGAAATCCATAACGGAAAAACCTCAAGATCGAAATTTCAGAATTTGACTCACAAAGAAAAGAAACAATTTCATATAAAAAAAAACTTCAAAAGTATTCAAAAAGATTTGAAGCTATGTAACAGGCCTCTGCTACCTAATGATGATACTAAGACAGTGAGTTTCAAGGCTTCACCATTTTAAAAAAGCCCCATAAAGAAAGACAAACATTTAGGGATGTTCACAAGTTCCTTGAAGAATCTGAATGTTTTATGCGAAATACTGTTTTATAGTGGTTATTCCTATTCCTTATAGAAATGAGTCATCAGTCAATCACTTAAGAAAATATTGAGAAGAGATTACACTCAACGAACAATTTCTTCCTTTCTCGTAACATTTTCTATTCTTTTTCAAAATTATACTTTTATTAAGCAGATCTGTAAATTTTCCCCTAAATTCTCCCAAATTGGATGAGTCCAAGATGCCGTATCAGGAAAAGGTAATTCCTCTTTTTATCTATCAGCAGATGAATCCCTCTTTTTATCTATTAGCAGATGAATACAAATTGTGAAATTTTATTGCATGAATTCGTTCTGTTCCTTAAATGTGGGTATATAGATTTTTCACATCACACAAAATTAAATGATATATATATATATCACTGAAATTTATATGAAAAAACAATACAAATTATCAATAATTAAGAATCATAATATTACAAAAAAATTGGGGGTGGTATTCCCTTAAAAGGCTATGTTGCCCATTAGGCTATTTTAAGATTTCGCGCGCGCCCCCCCCCCCAAAAAAAAAAAAAAAAAAAAGCATTGTGGGAATGTTAATTATAAATAAGTGACTGGCATGTGACTAATGACACTTAAATTCCATAAGAAACATGTATTTATTTTCCATAATGTCTTCTTCGGACGCTATGTTTGAAGCTTCGTCTGTGTATTCCCAGTATGTAAATGAGCAAACTGTAAAAATAGACAGTGTGTCCTGTCGGTGTCGACCTGGGCTGTGGCAAATCTCTTATTTCTCTTGTTGTCGGATGGTTTTCGACTACTGGGGTTTAATGAACGAAAATTATACGGCTTTGGGAGCATAAAGATTTTTTTTGTATTTTTGTAAAATTTTTGTCCCAAAATCTGAAGGGCCACCTGTAACACATGAAATGGAAGCAGAATAAAACTGAGTCTTTTTGTACTATTATGTTTGGCTGCTTTTCTCTTAAAAACC
Organism: Tridacna crocea; assembly: GCA_943736015.1. Lineage (NCBI taxonomy): Eukaryota > Metazoa > Mollusca > Bivalvia > Cardiida > Cardiidae > Tridacna > Tridacna crocea. Next base: position 42,478,763 of record OX031065.1, read on the forward strand.
TGATCTTCAGTGACTGTTTACAGCCACAAGAATAGATGTTCAATGACCTGTCGCAGCTGTTACATATCTCCACATGTTTCATATTTGATATTGTCTGTTATTCTGGTCGGCCTTGATCACCGATTTCAACACTAACTTATGGAAATAAAATACAGCTCCACCCATACCCTGCTGTAATAAAAGAGCTGTGCAGTACACTCTGCATGAACTAAAGATGCAAATAAAATGTGACACATAGTCCTTGTGACACGTAATCCTTCAACAAAACATACAACGAATGGTGTTCAGAAATGGCACTGATAATGACAAAAGAACAAAATCATTGTTTCACTTTTATAATATAAAATAGCGTATTTCATGTGTGGTGGTACGAGGATAAGGTTGTACACATGGTGGGTAGACGAGGGGTCGAATGGGTAGGTTAGAGATTATTCAGTGTCGACCGATTACAGTGCTGACAGAACTTTGATTTTTTTTATCCGATGGAAGGGTCGTATTATGTTATGGCCACGGTCGGTCACCGTTAGCATTTTTTGTATGCACCCACAGTTTCCATCGGAATGATATGAAACTTAGTACAATGAATCTCTATGATGTGTGGTTTTGCATGTGACTGTTCAAATTTGGATCTCTGTAGGGTTCTAGATTTTAACCCATTTCACTGTCAAGCCCCTTTTGGCGTATATGCACTGCTGTGTGAAGCTCATGTTATTTTTTTGGCAATGAGACAAATTCGTGTCATTTTGAACTTATACTTAGAAATGATTCACATATAATCACAGCTAATATTTTTTACTTGTGATATGTATATTAGATTTTATACAGCATACAAAGTGTTGTGGCAAAGGGTGAAATTGCTTGTAACGAGGAGTTTCACCTTTTTGCCACAAAAATTTCAAAGATTCTTCAGTACAACTGCATTGAAATGACAATGAAGGAATAAATTGCGAAACAAAGTTTGTATTGAGCACTCTAGTAACGTGCGTAATGGATGCTTCGCTCTTGTGTAGGTATAAAGCAATGGAAATCCCCGTATGGTACTCGCAAGAATTTGTTCAGCCAACTCGCAAGTAATGTACAGATCATTTACTTGATATTTGCAAGAAGGGTACAGTATCAAATCGTTCGCCATGCAGAATTTCCATACATTTTTAGGTAATTTTAACAAATTTTGTTGGCATATATTGGCTGTTTTGTGAAGAGCATACATTTAGAAACAAAACTTTACAAATGGGTATCTGATAAATAGACGGAATTATACATAAATTGCCTTGTGAAAACAGCATGTATAGTAGTGAGCAAAAGAAGTGAAGACGAGTATTGCACTTTATCAGCAATTACACGGCCAAAGATGGTAAATGGTGTATTTATTTGAAAGATACATTATTTCATTCAATGATGCAAATGTTTACAAGTTGCGTGAAAGTCACAACAACCTGTCGATCTCAATTATTCAAAGGCACCCACCTGTTTTCACCAATCGATTCATGGAATTTACTTGCAAGATCCGGTTTGGGTACAGTTCGTTTATATACTGTGGTTAGTGCAACACCTTGATATCTAGTTTGGTGCTTGATTACTCTCTTAGCTTGACTGTGTTCAAAGAAAATGAGTTTTTGTCATAGTCCTGGTGTAATATCTCCGCTATTATTGAAGATATTTACTTCAAACATGGTAAAGTTGTTAACTATAGCTATAATCATCGGTCCAACGAATCACGGAAATACCACTGAAATGCCCCTATTTAAGATTAATGTTGAAGAAAAATGTCATTAATATATACGTTGATTATTGATTCATGTGGAGAACAATCACCGAAATACTCGCATGTCAAGTCCTGATACAACGAAATACCTGACATTTAGTACACAAAATACAGACTTGGGAGTTATCAGATGGAATTATCACCTATATTTTATTTCTTTAAATCATAAACACAGATAGATCTATATACTCCACAGAGTATACAAGTGCTTTCCATTTGCAAACAAAGTGCCAAAATTAAGCATTGCATGATGTATCCATCATCACTTGCTTGTCACCTTTGACAACATTTTCTGCTTTTTCCACAATGTTTACTGATCTATATGATGAACTGCAAATATATATATATATATATTATGTAGATCTAAATAGATATTTGATTTATCATCAGTAGATGTGGAATTTAGACAGACAAGTGTATAAATTAAGACAGAGTAACATATTTACCCGATTCAAAATGGCGGCCAGTTGTCTTTCTAGATATGTTAATTTTTAATTTCATTCTCCAAATATCACGAAAGGAAACCATTTTTTCTGAGCATATTCAATATGAATACAGATCTGAGACATCAACCTTGTAAAAGGGCTACTGTAGTGGGAACATAAACTCCCTGAATCGACATATTTTACTGCGTCATGCGGGTATTTTGGTGGACAACAGGCTCATATTTCAGTGAACATCCTTTACGGCGGATGTCAATGGTATGTTGTTATTTTGTCATTTTGCTTTAAACTAACCACCTTTCTTCAATATAAACGTAAGTTTGTGTTAAAAACCAAAAAAAAGGCAATTTTTTTGCAATTGTATCAGTTACTTGACTTAATTGTGAAAAAAAAAACAGGGTATTTCGGTGGTATTTCGGTGATTCGTCGGACCAGATAACCATCACAGTATTTTTACAGATTATGCCCCTTTCTCGACTTAAAATTTTCACAGAGAGTCATGCACTTACAGCCAAGTGGTGACATTAGTATGCTGTGCCCTTGTTGAAATTGGGTATGAGGAATCAACAGGATTATTTTCTTTTTTTATCTTTGTAGATGTGCAGTTTGATGAAAAGTGGACATAATTGAGGTAAGAGTCACTGTAGATAGGGTAATTACAGGTCAACTTACAAACTAAATAGATACTTTGAATTCCTGATATTGTGTAAAATGTATTATCAGGAGAAAATGAGGTTTATATTTGAGATTTTTATCTTTAAAACTATGATAATTGATGATATACTAAATTTCATGAGATACTAAATGGCATAAGATAATTACACTGTTCCAGCAAAGAAAACTCTTAGAGTTTGCATCAAATTTCCAATTTCTAGCAGCATTTTGACAAGGTTGTGCTCTGTCTTCAGACTGTGACATGCTTCCCTAATATCAACCATGAATGATTAAAATAAATTAAGGGTACAAAAATGCATTGCGTCATCAAGGCATGTAGCTAAAGTCATTATTATCCATCTTTATCACTCATAAAATGCCACTTTGTAAATTCAGTGTCTGTGAAAATTGGTTACAATAGACAAAAAAAGATAAACAGCGATGATGAGCGATCCTTAGTACATTGTTTTAAGTTTGCATAATTAAGTAAAAAAAAAAACGGCACAATGCTATAGAGGCTAGGAGTGCTACTAGAGCACTTAGCGCTCATGGTGAGCTTTTGTGATTGTTTTGCATTGGCCATGGTCAGTAGCCATCCTCAGTTTTTACCTTGTGTATTCACAAGGAGGCACATTTTTAGTCCAGTACTCAGTTGATGTGTTTGTCTTGATGGTACATGTATCTCTGAAAGTTTGGGTCAAAAACTAATTCACTAGGTCAAATAATGAAAAAAACCTTATCTGTTATTAGTCACATTATCCATTCAATGCTATTGAAAGTTAGTCAAAATGATGGTCCTGATAATATCTGGGACCGTTTTGAAAATAGGTCAGGTCAGGTTAAAACTAGGTCATGAGGTCAAGTGTTTAAAAGAAAATTCTCTATAATACTGGTGGAAACTAAACAAATGTTTTGTCTTGACAACATCATTAATGGATCACAAATGGGTTACATAGAGTCAACAAATAGGTCATCAGGTAAAATCTTTGAAAAGCCATGTGTATGTTCTAGAGGTCATAATTATGTTCAGCCCAAAATTCATAAAATTAGTCAGAATGTTTGATAATCTTGGATTAATTTGAGAATGGACAAAACATGGTGTTGGGTCAAAAACCAGGTAAACAGACACTCTGGAGGACACTCTGGAAGCCATATTTTCAGTTTAAACTCAGATTAATATTGGCTGGAATGTTTGTATAGATGATGATTAGGATGTGTTGGCTAAAAAAGTAGACCTGTACACTCGAAAGGGTTGCATTTTCAGTCCAGTACTCATAAGAATTGATCAGAATGTTTGTCTTGATGATATCTTACACAGGTTTGAAGCTGAGCCATATCAGGTCCAAGAGCAGGTCACTGACATATCTCAGATTAACCATGTATACACTCTTGGGGTCACCTTTTTAGTCCACAACTCATGTTAGTTGGTCATTTTGTTTGCCTTAATGATATCTACATTGAGTTTTTGAATGGGTCAAGTTGGGTAAAAGAGTAGGTCACAGAGACAAATCTTAGAAAAGCTAGTGTACTCTCTATAGGCCACATTCTCAGTCCAGTAGTCATGAAAGTTGTTCAAATATTTATCTTGATATCTTGAGATTTGAAATGGGTCTTGATGGATCGAAAAGCTCAAAGACCCAGGACTATCATGGCCCTCTTGTTTATACTTTAATTTTCTTAATACAGCAATACATAATAGGTGTATAGAATTCAAAAGTGCATACCACTGTAAATAACTTGAAATAATCAACGATAAATACAACAAAATACAACACTTTTTTTTTTGTTAATAAAGGCCTCTGGCCTAAAATAAAATTAAAACAAAAACATACATAAAAAGTAGATTATGTCCCCTTACATTAATTAACTAATCACAAGTTGTTTAAACTGTAGACTGCAAAATTTATGAAACATACATTTACAGTCTATAAGACAAACTGTTTACATCAGATTTTTGGGACAAAATTTTATTGATTTCCAATTAGTCACATAATAGATGTATTCTATTGTTACTTAATTACTGTAAATGTTTTAAATTATACCAGTATAAGTAAATGGGGCAACTTTATGGATAATTAATATTTGTGCTTGAAATGATTTGATAACATTAACATATTTCTTGTACAAATAGCAACTTGTAGAATGTTAGAGCTGAGGACTAGATAATATCTATCTAATAAATGTAAATATGAATTACAAAATTATTGTATTCAAAGATGAAGAAAATGTTTTAACCTAATTTTTTGCCAATTTGGTATACAAGTGACAGGGATTTTTTTAAGTCATGAAATTGCATGGTAGGGTTTACTTAACGTTTAACTCTTGAAGCTATAGTTTTGACACTAATTCAAAATTGGTTTTTACTCTTTTGGCTCAAAAATCAATGGCTCTTCTGCTTTAGGGTTTATTGGGGCGAATCTACCATAGATATTGTGTAAAAGTTTCAAAAGTTTGAGGTTTGTTGTCTTGGTTTTTAATATATTCCATTAGTTGAGAGATACATAATGACAAAACAAAATTTTTGCAAAAGATGAATCCTTTAAAATAGTACCATGTCTTTCAAATTGATAGGTGCGATACATGAAGTATCTAAACATGATGTGTGCCTATCAGACACACATTTGCTTTAAACATGTTTGAGGGTCAGGAAACCAAAGGGATTTATTACAACTATTAACTTTTTACAACAAAATTTTTGATTGGTCCAAATTGAAAACAATTTTTGCAGACAACAAATAAAATGTGCCTAAACTTGTTGTATATTTCCAGAAAGATTATAAGCCATTGTGGGGAAAAAGGAGAAAATGCTGGTTACCAGCATTTTCTCCTTTTCCACAATTTTTTTAAAGGTCCTATTTCCAAGGGTCTTCAAAATGTGGGAACTGTGTGGTAAACGGTTAAAGATATTATCAGCATAAGGTATTTGATTTTAAAGATCTTAACGCTTTATCAAATGATAAAATTTGAGACTTGTCCAAATACAAAGCCTTTGCAGACAATGAATTAATTATAGCTCGATTCATATTTGTCTTCAAACAAATGGAAAGCATTTAGAGATGGAGAAAATGCCGATTCCCAGCATCTTCCCCTTCTCCAATAGTCTTTTCCAAGCCTTCATTTTAAAGGTTGTTTTAAAAGGAGATCATTTGATACAGAGTTAACCTATTACCACTCAATCCCTACTTTTGATGACCCTTAGAAAGAAGCCTTTAGAAAACATTGTGGGAAAAGGAGAAAATGCTGGTAACCAGCATTTTCTCCTTTTCTCACAGTGTTTTCTACTCCATCAGAGACAATTTTCAACATTAAAAGAACATTTAAATTGTCGTCTACAAATGCTTTCAGTTTCTACAAATCAAAATTTTTGTTGTGTTGTAAAGAGTTAAACCCAAATTATCACAAATGATTTTTTTTAAATGTAGTTGTTTATCTATTCCATTATTGTAACAAGAAGTATAAGGGAAAAAAATGTCTTTTTTTTTTCTGTAAAAATGGAAAGTGTTTGCATTTTTATATCATCTGTGGCTGTCAGTGCATTGAATTATTTCTTTAACTCTTTCCCAAACAAGAAAATGCCAGACTAGACTTACTTCAAAGCATTTACAAACAGCAGAATCAGTGTATCTATAGCCTAGAATATTATTTCTGTCTTTAAGATGGTAGAAAACAATGTGAAAGAGGGAGGAAATTCTGGTAACTACCATTTTCTTCTTTTTCCACCATGTTTTCAACAACCCTCCTCAGCATGGTGGGTTTAAATGAAATTGTTTGGTAAAGGGTTAATTGTTTTGTACATTTTGCTTGTGACTCGGTGAATTATGTAGTCTATGTTAACTCTTTACCACATAATCCTGACTTTGAATGACCTTGAAGAAGAAAACTTTTCAAGACATTGTAAGAAAAGTAGAAAATGCTGTTAACCAGCATTTTCTCCTATTCCCACATTGTTTTCCACAATTCCAGAGAGAATTTCATTTTAGTTGCCCTCTGCAAATGCTTTGAATTTGGACAGGTCTAAAATTTTGTCATGTGGTAAAGGGTTAAGGATTTTTCAATACATGTATTATGTAAATGAGGAATAATCTGTATCCTGCAATGATGTATGTTAAGGATCTTAAATCAGAAAATAACTTTGCATTCAAGTCTCGTGCAACAAATAATCTTAAGGTTCTTAAATCCAGATTTAAAAAAAAAAATATAACTTCAGTGTCTTTTGCAGTGTTTGATGTAAGGGATGTTAAAAAGTAAATTAGCAAAAACAAAACCCAATATGAGACTGACCTCTGTTAGAGAACACTGAATTGATTTTTCCTGAATGAAGCCTTCATTGAATGAAGCTCAATCCAATGATGTAAATTCTTAAAATGGCTTTGTAAAATAATACAATTTTAGTATTTTGGCAAAATTTTGATTTGGATAAAATTGTGGTATAAAAATGATAAAAAAAAAATTGTAAAATTCACGGCACAGAAAAGTTGTCTTTGTTTTATGGGTGATTTCCTTGCACTGGTTAGTATCCAGGAATCATAGATACAGGGCAGAGTTGACTACTGGGTTGGATCCAGGAAAAACTTGAGCCTTGCTATCAAATTGTTTTATTGTTTTTATATTGTTTTATATATGAGCTTATGAACAAGAAGTAAACTGTCACCAATGACGGGTCAAGGCAAGCCAGAAAGGTTGCTGATCTATTCAGGGGCAGATAGAAATGACAGGAAATTCATCTTCACTGAGTAAAGAAACACCAGCTCCTTGTAGACATGGGTCTCTAACCATGAATATTTCATTGTCTGATAATTACTGGTTTGGGTCCAGGAAACTATCATCTTCTCATGACATGTAAAGTCAGCTTTTCAAAAGCCGAGAATCTGAAAAAAAAAAAAATTACAATTTATTAAATTCAAAAAAGGCCATTTTGAAAAATTACATCAGTGGATTTGTTTCATCCTATCACTGCCAGAAACCATATTGGAAGCACTGACAGCTGTCAGAGATCAAGATCAGACTAATATACAGCCAGAATTACTAGGCCCTGATCAATCAAACAGCTTTGAAGTCAATTTTAAGTTAACAGTTGATCCCAGAGCTGATTGATAAGTTGACCCTGTTCTTGGTCAACTCGAAAACAAATGAGAACAGGCAGTGATGTTAGGTGTCATTCTGTATATTTCTATGTCCGCTCCAAGGGTCATGCAATGATAGGGATCTTAACCCCTAAAGTGCTGTTTATCATAACCATAATTTCTTAAGGCCAGTGTAGATTGAGATCAGCTGGATTGCTGTTCTTGCATATACACTGTCCAATTTATAGTGATGCTGACCAAATTTTGCCTTTCCTGTACAATGTGTTTATCTAGCACTTTATGGGTATTTTTCTAATAAGTATGAACAGTTCTCAAATATATACACATAAATTTGTATGCATAATTTTTGATGCATTGATTTTTTTCTTTTTGTATCTGTTATTTCAAGTTATTTGAGGTTGTAATTTAAATTTTGTATTTGAACTCTTTACCAAACAACAATATTTTACAATTGTCTAGATTCAAAGTTGTTGCAGAGGACAATTTAACTCTTTACCCCATAAGACATTTCTATGGTATCTCTAATTGACCCTAAATAACAGCAAGGATGAAGCTGTTTCTTATGTATACATGACACCTTTTGATAGTGTAGAAAACATAGTGTCAAATGGTGAAATTGCTTGTCACAAGCAATTTCACCTTTTGCCACAATGTTTTCCAAAGGCTCCTACAAGCAATGCGTAGAAATGAGTATCTATTAAGTAAAGGGTTAAATGCGGCTCAATGAAAACCAATTTTAAATAGGTAGAAAACATTGTTGGAAAAGGAGAATTGCTGGTTACCAGCATTTTCTCCTGATCCTGCTATGTTTTTGAAAGGATACTTGTCTGTGAACAGGTAGAAATCAATATGGAAAAAGGAAAAAATGCAGGTTATCAGCATTTAAACTTTTTTCCGTAATGTTTTCACAAACCTTATAGGTTATAAAGGTTGTTAAATCTTAGGATTGTTTAGTGAAGACTTAATCTACAAAACTACCGTCAAAAGTTTTTTTGTGTGTGTGTGTCATTTATAAAAGTCTGAAAGTAATTCCTTTTGGTTTAAAGACATTTCAAAGATGTTTTGCATGAAGATATTTTAGACTTTATGGGGGAAAAATATCGAACAGATATTGGGCATAATCCAAGACATGGTGCTTATTAAAAGGTTTATTTGCTGCAAGCCTTGGTCTAAATGTGTTGTGATGTCTTATTTCATGGAAATCAGTTTTTGGAATATTTTGAGTTCCAGCAAGTGAAAACCTTTAACTTTTGTCAACTTGTCAAATCATGTCAGGCACTATTTATATTGCAACATCTTCGGCAAATTTCTTGCCATTTAGGATTAGTAGCCTAAATTCTTGAAAACCTACAGCAACAATAAACTCTTTTTATGATATTTTGTCAAGCTCCTGTTACAGGTCAGAAAAAATAAAGTTAATACTATGTTGCCCTGCTGAAACTTCTTCATAATTATATCAATGGATTGGTCTAACCTTAGCCTAGACTTTACACATGGGTGGATTTTAAAATATATTTTAAAACAGATTTTCACAATAGCTCTCCTTTATGTGTTTATGTGGCAATCTAAACATAAGGTCAGGGTCATACTTGGAGGTCATAACTTAAAGCTCTACATATACTTGTTCATAGAGAATACTCCTATACTCAAGCAAATTTGAAAACAGGGATCTAAAAGAAGAATGACAGACATTTAATGATATGGTCACTTTTTGTCCTAGTGCAGTTTCAGTTCATTACTAATTCACCCCTCACACTGTTTCCAAATTTCTATTGTTTTTGTCTGTCAAGGTCATTTTGTAAAAATTAGTATTACTTTTGCCTGTGAAACCAAAATTAGATAACTGTAGCCTGGAGGGGAATAATAGAATAAGTCAACAAGACAAATGTTTCGTTTCCAAAATTTCAATTTCTAATTTCATGTATCAAAAGATTCTAAAAATATGTTCAAAGTCATCAAAGCCAAACTAATTTCTATAATGTCCAAATATTCCAAATACCTCTAAATTCTTCAAAACTAAAGTAATTTCTATAATGTCCAAATATTCCAAATAGGTCTAAATTCTTCCAAGTCAAAGTAATTTCTGTCCCTCTCATCATAAAATCTTTCTCTCCAAATCTCTTACTTCCCATGATCCTCATCCATCCTGCATCCAATCAAAATCATTCTTACACTCACTCATCTTAATTTATTTGTGTCTGTCTCTCTCATTGGTCAATCGCTCACTCACTCATTTTCCTGCCTTTTCTTACAGTATCATTAACATCAAAGGAGTATAGCACTTACTTGAAATTTACTACCAACATAGATTACCAATAGGGGTCTAACACAATAGTTCCACTACATTACTGCAATGACTTTCTGATAAGGTTCCAAATGCTACCAAATGTTGCATGTCCATATGTTCAAGATGAGACAAATAGCAAACCCTTCATATAGACAGGTTACTTAGTAAAACTAGAACATAGATAGATTGATTATCAAAACTAATTTTTAACTATTAACTATTAATTAAATATTTTAACAAACAATGAATGCAATATGCCTAGGGTGACACATGCAACCGCCCCCAACAAGTTTGCTCCGCAAACTGGAATTTAACATTTTAAACAAGTAAATTGAAGAAAACTTTTCCTTAGACAGTAATAAAAATCATGCTGTCTTCCCATGGACAGTGTCAAATTTAAATACACTAAATAGTTACATACAGAATCTACAAAACATTCATTTTCATTTGTTTTCCTTTTCCACATGTTTTCTTTGTTTCTTATTAAAAGTTTTTTCCATTTTTTCTTTTTTTTCTTTTCATGTTAATTAATTGTCTATTTACAACAATGGATTGTACAATCACATTTTCTATAGTGTAACTTCAAAAATGCCTTGTGCACACCACATGCTTTTTTTTTGTGTGTTCACTGTGAACAATGTTGGGTCTTTTGCAATGCCCATATTTCTAAACTTTATCTCCTATACAGAAATCTGACCTAAGTACTTATTCTCAGGGGTGCAGACTAAGATCCAAATATTCCAGATACGTCTAAATTCTTCAAAGCTAAAGTAATTTCTATATTGTCCAAATATTCCAAATACGTCTAAGTTCTTCAAAGCTAAAGTAATTTCTATAATGTCCAAATATTCCAAATAGGTCTAAATTCTTCCAAGTCAAAGTAATTTCTGTCCCTCTCATCATAAAATCTTTCTCTCCAAATCTCTTACTTCCCATGATCCTCATCCATCCTGCATCCAATCAAAATCATTCTTACACTCACTCACCTTAATTTATTTGTGTCTGTCTCTCTCAATTGGTCAATTGCTCACTCACTCATTTTCCCGCCTTTTCTTACAGTATCATTAACATCAACGGAGTATAGCACCTACTTGAAATTTATTACCAACATAGATTACCAATAGGGGTCTAACACAATAGTTCCACTACATTACTGCAATGACTTTCTGATAAGGTTCCAAATGCTACCAAATGTTGCATATCCATATGTTCAAGATGAGACAAAATAGCAAACCCTTCATAATTATAGACAGGTTACTTAGTAAAACTAGAACATAGATAGATTGATTATCAAAACTAATTTTTAACCATTAACTATTAATTAAATATTTTAACAAACAATGAATGCACTATGCCTTGGGTGACATAACTCTATAAATTTTCAGTAGGTCAGTAAATGGTTGGTATGCAGCTTTTTTCTACTTATGCAGAAGACTAGTTATAATGGTACACCATAATTATAGAAACTACATGTAGTAAGTTGATACACAAGTTAATCAAGAATAAGGTAAAAAGCTAAAGCTACAATTAATGAAAAAATTAGCAAGGTAAAAAATCTCACTCAATAGTCTATATGAAGAGGTCACTCTCAGTAACAAACACAGGTTTGAGCAAGAAAAACCTAAGAATTTTGATAAAGTAGTTTAAACTGTAAGGTTGTACATTCATCATATAAACAAATGCATAGGTACATCCAAACAATTTTTAATCAACAAAACTTAAAAAGATACAGACCAAAGTAAACTAGTTCATATTAGCTAATATGTGAGAGAAAACTTAACAAGCAAGCACCATATATTCTGCTATAGAATTAGGTTGAATTTAGATAAAGACATCAGAAAGTTTCACTTGATTGTTTAAAGTAAAATGCAAAAGATCATGACTCTTGCCTTGATTTCTACATTTGTGACAAGCCTAGAAACACTGTTAATTCCTAGATAACCTACAGGCTGGATTACTCAGTGCACTACACATTTAATATATTTAATAGCATTCACATAAATGCATAATTCAAGAATCCATATTTTCAAAATCACAGATAATTGATATTCATGATTATGCCTCTTTAAAACAGAATTTTGAAGTGGCAAAATCACATTCCCATCCCAGTCTGCATGGGTAGCAGTTTCCACACCACATTAGGAGCATATTGACTGAGGCATATTGACTCGGACATGTAAGTTTGACATGTGGGAACAGAAATGGACTGAGTGGGTTTTGAAGGGTTTTGTAGTTTTAAACTGGTTTTCGGCTACCAGATGGACAGACGGAGAGTCAAAAACTGCACTTGGGTTTTGAAGGCCGGTACTACTATTCTGAAATAAACTGGGTTTCTGGGCTATTGCAATTGATGAAATTAAGGCACATTTTGAATACTAATTTATTTATACATGTGATAGCAGTCTTTCTATTTTTGTATTTTTTTTAAATGATAAAAGCAGGTCTTCATTTTTTTTTCTTTTAAAGCTGCCTAAGCACACTTATCTCTTTTATTTTGGAATTTCCTTAGTTTTATCGTCTGGTAAAAAAGATTAAATCTGCATAACAAAATTCTGAGATTTAACAACCCAAAGACAGAATCCTTTCAAAAACATTATGTGATAATACTGGTAACCCAGCATTTTCTCCTTTTCCCACTTTCACAAAATGATTAGGCTTGGTGTGGATAATCATATATTCGGAATGCAAGTTCAAACTTTCTGATAATTTTCCTGTTAAAAAATGAATTATGACATAAAAATCTATCACAGAATAACTGATAACTTAAGTCTGATATCTTAAATATTTAAAGCAGCTGAAATTTTAACACTCCTAGCTTCCATTTAATTTCCTAAAAGTTCTGATGAGGTCTACTTTCTGAATTTTCCCCCAAAATTCTTCAAGTGGTACCCTGCCTAGCATCACCCTGAGCCCACCAGTGTTTTTGGCATGATATTTCCTTTCCTCCCAAATACAGGCTCTTTTACCACCAACCAAAATTATTTACTGGGTCACTAAGCCTTTGTGCCCAATCTATAGGTCTACCATTCACAAGCCACAAAACCCTAACTGCCAGTTTAAAGCCTGACTGTTTGTCTTGTAACCAGCATTTTCTCCCTTTTCCATAATGCTCTCAACCATTTTGCAGACAGATCCTATCATTAAAGCATTTTGCAGACAGATCCTATCATTAAAGCATTACATTATTTGTTGTCTGTGAGTGCTTTATATTTTGTAAAGTCCAAAATTTTATCATTTAAGTGAGAGTTCAGAAGATTTATACATTATATATTTTGACAAGTAACTTAAATTTACCAGGTTTAAACTACAGTTTTTATTTTTTGTGTTTATAAATTCTTCCTTCAGTTTTCTGCTTAACTAAGCTATTTCGATATAATATTAAAATAATCTTTTTTGTTCCTTAAGGATATTTCAAATGGTTATGTGTGCTTCTGATACCCCCTGTCCCTGGTCACAATACTGCAGAAAGGATCAGAAGCTAGCATATCCATTTTATCTTTATTTTTATGAGTAACTATAGAAATTCGAAGAGGGGGAGAGCGGGAAAGGAGAAATTTGGAGAGAGAGAAAGAGAGATTTTTAAGAGTGGAATACTGAGAGGAACAGGATGAGAAAAAGTGAGAGAAATTTGAGCAGAGAGAGAGAGACTGACATTAAAAAAGTAAACTTTCTCAAAGATGTAATACAAAAGTAAGGCTTTCGTTTTTTCAATCTATTTGCAAAACATGGCTAATTTAATGTAGTATTAAAATAATTGTTTTTTTTTTCCTTAAGGATATTTCAAATGGTTATGTGTGTTTCTGATACCCCCTGTCCCTGGTCACAATACTGCAGAAAGGATCAGAAGCTAGCATAGCCATTTTATCTTTATTTTTATGAGTAACCGCAGGAATTTGAAGAGGGAGAGAGTTGGCAAGGAGAAATTTGGAGAGAGAGAGAGAGAGATTTTTAAGTGTGGAATACTGAGAGAAAGAGGACAAGAAAAAGTGAGAGAGATTTGCACAGAGAGAGAGAGATTTTTAAGAGTGGAATGCTGAGAGAAAGGGGATGAGAAAGAGTGAGAGAAATTTGTACAGAGAGAGAGAGACTGATATTAAAATAAAGAAAACTGTCTGAAAGATGTAATACAAAAGTAAGGCTTTCGTTTTTTCAATCTATTTGCAAAACATGGCTAATTTAATGTAGTATTAAAATAATCGTTTTTTTTTTTCCTTAAGGATATTTCAAATGGTTATGTGTGCTTCTGATACCCCCTGTCCCTGGTCACAATACTGCAGAAAGGATCAGAAGCTAGCATAGCCATTTTATCTTTATTTTTATGAGTAACTGCAGGAATTTGAAAAGGGAGAGAGTGGGAAAGGAGAAATTTGGAGAGAGAGAGAGATATTTAAGAGGGGAATACTGAGAGAAAGAGGACGAGAAAAAGTGAGAGAAATTTGCAGAGAGAGAGAGACTGATATTAAAATAAAGAAAACTGTCTCAAAGATGTAATTCAAATGTAAGGCTTTTGGGTTTTTTTTTTTTTCAATCTATTTGCAAAACATGGTTTATTTAATGTAGTATCAAAATAATCTTTTTTTTTTTCATTAAGGATATTTCAAATGGTTATGTGTGCTTCTGATACCCCCTGTCCCTGGTCACAATACTGCAGAAAGGATCAGAAGCTAGCATAGCCATTTTATCTTTATTTTTATGAGTAACCACAGGAATTTGAAGAGGGAGAGAGTGGGAAAGGAGAAATTTGGAGAGAGAGAGAGAGAGAAAGATTTTTAAGTGTGGAATACTGAGAGAAAGAGGACAAGAAAAAGTGAGAGAGATTTGCACGGAGAGAGAGATAGAGATTTTTAAGAGTGGAATGCTGAGAGAAAGGGGATGAGAAAGAGTGAGAGAAATTTGTACAGAGAGAGAGAGACTGATATTAAAATAAAGAAAACTGTCTGAAAGATGTAATACAAAAGTAAGGCTTTCGTTTTTTCAATCTATTTGCAAAACATGGCTAATTTAATATAGTATTAAAATAATCGTTTTTTTTTTCCTTAAGGATATTTCAAATGGTTATGTGTGCTTCTGATACCCCCTGTCCCTGGTCACAATACTGCAGAAAGGATCAGAAGCTAGCATAGCCATTTTATCTTTATTTTTATGAGTAACTGCAGGAATTTGAAAAGGGAGAGAGTGGGAAAGGAGAAATTTGGAGAGAGAGAGAGATATTTAAGAGTGGAATACTGAGAGAAAGAGGACGAGAAAAAGTGAGAGAAATTTGCAGAGAGAGAGAGAGACTGATATTAAAATAAAGAAAACTGTCTCAAAGATGTAATTCAAATGTAAGGCTTTTGGGTTTTTTTTTTTTTTCAATCTATTTGCAAAACATGGTTTATTTAATGTATTATCAAAATAATCTTTTTTTTTTCCTTAAGGATATTTCAAATGGTTATGTGTGCTTCTGATACCCCCTGTCCCTGGTCACAATACTGCAGAAAGGATCAGAAGCTAGCATAGCCATTTTATCTTTATTTTTATGAGTAACTGCAGGAATTTGAAAAGGGAGAGAGTGGGAAAGGAGAAATTTGGAGAGAGAGAGAGAGATATTTTTAAGAGTGGAATACTGAGTGAAAGAGGACAAGAAAAAGTGAGAGAGATTTGCACAGAGTGAGAGAGAGAGATTTTTAAGAGTGGAATACTGAGAGAAAGAGGATGAGAAAGAGTGAGAGAAATTTGCACAGAGAGAGAGATAGAGATTTTTAAGAGTGGAATGCTGAGAGAAAGGGGATGAGAAAGTGAGAGAAATTTGTATAGAGAGAGAGAGAGAGAGAGAGACTGATATTAAAACAAAGAAAACTGTCTCAAAGACGTAATACAAAAGTAAGGCTTTCGTTTTTTCAATCTATTTGCAACACATGGCTAATTTAATGTAGTATCAAAATAATCGTTTTTTTTCCTTAAGGATATTTCAAGTGGTTATGTGTGCTTCTGACACCCTCTGTCCCTGGTCACGATACTGCAGAAAGGATCAGAAGCTAGCATAGCTATTTTATCTTTATTTTTATGAGTAACTGTAGGAATTTGAAGAGAGATAGAGAGAGTGGGAAAGGAGAAATTTGGAGAGAGGAAGAGAGAGACATAGAGATTTTTTTAAGAGTAGAATACTGAGAGGAAGAGGACGAGAGTGAGTGAGGAATTTGCAGATAGAGACAGAATGATTATAAGAAATATCTCAGATATAATGCAAAAGTACAGCTTTTCCTTTTTCAATGAATTTGGATAACATAGATAATTCCATGTAGTATTAAAATAAACTCTTTTTTTTTTCCTTAAGGATATTTCAAATGGTTATGTGTGCTTCTGTTACCCCCTGTCCCTGGTCACAATACTGCAGAAAGGATCAGAGGCTAGCATAGCCACTTTATCTTATTTTCATGAGTAATTGTAGGAATTTGGAGAGAGAAAGAGAGGTGGGGAGGAGCAAGAGTGGGAATTTGGAAGGAGGAAGAGAGGGAGAAAGATGATAAAAAAAAATAAGTTAGGCTTTTTTATACATATTAAGTCATTTAATCCTTTACAATACAATCCCATGTACTCACTTGAGGGAGTTTAGTTTTGGAAAGTATTGAAGGAAAAGGAGGTAGGCTTTGAAAAGTATTATGGGAAAGGAATAAAAACTGATTACAGGATTTATCTTTTTAACACTTTTTTATAATTTCCAAAGACAAATGCCATTATTTGATCCAAATTCAGTATGACTTGTCTGCATAGAAATTATTATGCTGTAAATTTTGCAGAGCTTAAAATTTTGTCATTTTGACACAGTTTCAACCATATTTCAGTTATAAAGTAGGGCTAGTGTACCTATTCATGCTTTCCTTGAGCTTCTTTATCCAGTACTTTGTACTATATTCTTTCAAAGCCACAGTGTGCTTTCCCACATAACTATCTTGAACCCTTTACAAGACAATCCCTTGTTTTTACGACCCTGAGATAGAAACCTTTTCTCTTTTTCCCACAATGTTTTCTACACTGCTTGAAAGAAATTTCAATTTTCTAGTAATGTTTATTTTGTCTTCTGCAAATGCTTTCAGTTTGGACAAGTCTAAAATTTTGTTGTTTGGTAAAGAGATAAATCATTCATTAGAATTGAAAAATGAATGAATCTTGTTGCAATCACTGTCATCAAACTTAGGAGAAAAAAAAATTTGGCCAAGCTGAGGATTTGAACCAGAGACCTGCTGGTCTTATATTGTGTGCACAACCAACTACAATGCAGGGGGCTAGGCTGGGCAAAGAAGTTATGAAATGCTGTTGGAGTAGGTGTAAAATTACACTTTTGTTCTCAATTATCAACTAAAACATATAGCTTGTAAATGCACCAAAGGTATTATCCTTTACCATACATCCCAACTTTTAACACCCGAAGACAATAAGCTTTTAAAAAATACTGGAAAAAAGAAAATGCTGGTAAAAACCAGCATTTTCTCCTTCTCCCTCAATATTTTTCTATCCTTTTCAAAAGAATTGTCAACTTTTGGGTCACATTTATTTTATGGTCACATGCCTTTGGTTTTGACTTTTATTTAACTTTGTTTTCTCTCACATGGTGGCTATTAGAAATTGTTACACAAGAAACTGTCGCTCAACCCCCAGCCCATTAAAACATAGGTTTTCCTGGTCTTTTATTATTTATACTTAAAGGTACCCTGGCTTTGTAGAGGCACTGCTTAGACAGCATGACAAACACTTTATACTAAGAGAAGTCTACAAGACGACACTGTATTTACATGGTAAGTTGAATACTTAACCTATTAGATTATAATATATATCAATTGTAGTAACTTCACAAACACACAGGTCAAGCAAGTTCAGGACTCATATTCACCAACCATTCTTAAGAATGTTCCTTGTTTTATTCTCCAGAATTTTCTTTGTCTGTGAGTAACACAACTTCTGATTGGCTAAACCGAATGGTTAAGCCAATCAGAAGTTGTGTTACATACAAATTCACAATAACTTGGAGAAAAAGACTAAGAATATTCTCAAAAATGGTTGGTGAATACGGGCCCAGACTGCACATAATATAATATCACATAATCCAGAGTTTTAATAATCTTGAGATGGATGTCCTTAGAAAACATTGTGAGAAAAGGAAAGAGTGCTGGTAACCATCATTTCCTCCTTTCCCCACAATGTTTTCTACCCTAAGACAATGCCATTGTATGAACTACGCTTAACCCATTACCACACAATCCCTACTTTTGATGGCCCAGAGAAAGATGCCTTTAGAAAACATTGTGGAAAAAAAAGAAAATGCTGGTACCAGTATTTTCTCCTTTTCCCACAGTGTTTGTTACCTTTCACAGAATAAATTTCAATTTTTTAGTCACTTTTATTTCGTCGTCTGCAAATGCTCTCAATTTGGACAAGCCAAAATATTGTTGTTTGGTAATGAGTCAACCACTTGAAAATGTCATTTCTGTTTGTTTAGCAATCCTCTGAGTCAAAGCAAATGTGGAGGGAAAGGTTTTGAAAATACTTTAGTAAAATAGGGATTATTGAAATGAATTTAGATTGAATACACATGGAAACATAGTGACAGAAATTACTCATAAATAGTTACCCCATCTGCCACAATGTTTTCAGAACTACTGTACTGAAAAAAAGCTATCATCTATAGGTGATAGTGTGTTAGTTTTTCCCTCTTCAGCAACTCCTTAACCCTTATTCTGCTAAATAAGTAATTTGAAATTTTCAGTTTGACAGTAAAAACCCCAAATATTGCTATTTCAAAGTTATGTTTTGGGTACTGACATCTCCTTATCAGACAGTGTAGATCCAAGATCAGACTGCACATTCTGTGCAGTCTGATCTTAATCTACACTGTCCACAAAAGGTTCTTTAGTTGCGCTTAGCAGCCAAAGGGTTAATTTTTTTTCAATTTTTCTTACAGACATGTATATATATATACTGCACAAAACCCGCTGTCCCTAGACAGGATCTAGCATGGAGGGAATTCTACACCTAGTCATCTAGTATGCAGGACCCTGCAAGCTTCACACATATTTTTGACATGTAGACGCTTTACCAGACATCAAACTTTAACTGGGGTACAAACTTAAATCATTTTCAGATGATAAACTAGTTTTAACTGTTGTTCAAATAAGCAAATTTTCTTTGAAAGGGAAGAAAACATTAAAGGAAACGCAAAAATGTTGGTTACCAGCGTTTTCTCACAATTTTTTTAAAAGGCCTCTTGACTTCCTCAGGGTTGTCAAACCTCGGGATTATGTAGTAAAGAGCTAAAAGTGAATCAAATAATGAGTTTTTTTCTCTGAAAGGGTGAAAAACTGAAAAAAAAATAGGAAAAAATGTTAGTAATGATTCACATCTCAGAGAGTTCTTTTTTTATTCTTTTTTTTTTCTTTATTTTTATTAAAAGATAGATTGTATGATATTGGACTAGTTGGTCCTAAGGAGGACTTGAACTGTGTTATCTACAGTTCCATAGATTCAGATCAGACTTCATAGGTCATAATTGGGGAAACAGTTGTTTATGACAAGCAATTCTTTTTGCACAATATCATTGGTCCTCAGAATCCTGGAGAGAACTTGAACTGTATTATCTGCAGAGTACCGTTATCCAAGATCTGGATCTGTATTCCCGAACCATTCTTCAGAAGTAAATCAATCGGTTTAGCCAATCAGATATTGCATTACTTTCAAATTTTAAGGTAAGACCTGTGTAATGCACTTCTGGTGAACTAGGGGCAAAAATTCTAATTAGTTGATAATTAAGGATGAATAAGGACTTATGCAGAAATAATATTTTTGCACATTTCTAACAGATCAGAAATTGCATTTATGTCTATCTTGAAATTATTTTTTGATACTTTTGTGAGTTTTCTGAGAAGGGAGGTAATTATTATCTCTGTTTGAATATTGAGAATATAGTGGTTTTAGATTTATAATTGATAATTCAAAGAAGGAAAAAATGAAAAGGTGAAAGTAGTTCAATAATACTCATCTTTAATTATACCCAATTTTGCAGGATGATATTTTAGTGGAAATAGCTGTTTTCCATTACACAGGTCTTACCTTAAATAATCTAGAGATTTAGGCTGAAAACAATCTTTGGAATGTTTGGTGAGCACTAACCCAGGCTTTCATAGGACAACATGATGGAGGAAACAATTGCTTGTAACAAGCAGGTGCTGCTTTCCCACTGTCACTCAAAACTAGAGCGTAAAAAAAGGAAATATGGCAAAGAAATACTAGTTTGGTTAAGAAATACATGTATCATAAGGGATGTGTTTCAGTCTAGTATTGTAACCCTTTACTGCATGACAAAATATTAGACCTGTCTGAATTGAAAGCATTTGCAGATGACAGTTTCAATGTGGCTCATATGGTATTGTTTTTTCCTGATGGAGTAGAAAACATTCTGGGAAAAGGAGAAAATGCTGCTAACCAGCATTTTCTCCTTTACCCACAATGTTTTCAAAAGCAGGATTGTTAAAAGTCACTTTTGCGCAGCAAAGGCATAGAAATAGCCCATAATACCAGAAAACAAAATTTTAGAAAAGGAGAGGGTACTTGTTACCAGCATTTACTCTTCTTACTTTAGTGTTCTCCAAAGCCTTTCTGTCAGCTTTTGATGAAAGTCTGGATTGTGTGGTGAAGATTGAGATAAGGAAATTTGAAAGTACTATAATTTGTCTGACAAGGTTTCACATTATTTATTTTGTCTGCAAATGCTTTCAATTTTGACTAGTCAAAAATTTTGTCGTTTGATAAAGAGTTAAGCCACCTTTTCCAGTGCATGGTTCATATATACATGTATACTGGCACCAATCTCTTGTTGGTATGCAAACCTCCATACCTTTAACCCTTTACAATCCAATCTTGTGTTTTAACGACCCTAAAGAAGAAAGCTTTTGAAAACCAGCATTGTCTTCTTTTCCCACAATGTTTTCTACTAATATCAAAACAAGTTTAGATTCTTGAATCAAATTCATTTTGTCATCTGCAAATGCTTTCAAAATTGACTGGTCAAACATTTTGTCTTTTGGTATATTTGGTAAAGAGTTAAACTGTTTCCACCAAAAAAAAAATGAGGGGTTTCATCTCAACATAATAACTTGTTCTTTTTACTCATAGGCAAAAAAATATCATACATGTCAGCGCGCTACAAAATGCCATTCATTCATTCAGTCATTCATTCACAGTTTTTGCCTTTTAAATATGTTTCAGGAAAGGCATGAGCTTGCTTTAGGAAAATTCAGCTTGAAGATAGTTTGGGGGTAGGTCAAAGTTTTCAGTTTCTAGCTGTTTTCTTGATTAATTTGTTTTCTAAACTCATACTGCTTTGGCTCAATCGAACTTTTATTCATAGAGCTAAGTTGGGTTGTTGTGTATTTCTTTATTCATCATTTTAATGGATAGAATACCTGTCTGCACTGCTCTTAATTTGGCTGTAATGGTTCAATAGTTGGAACAGTAGGTACTAGATATTCATTCTGGTCATGAGTGTACAAAGCATAATAATGTTAAATAACCAAAAAAAACCCCAAGAGGGCCTTTATAGCCCTGTATTGCTCAACTGGCAAAACAAAACTTTTTGCATTATAGATCTTTTTGTAAATCTCAAACAGCAAAATTTGGAAATATTTTTTAAACAACGTGTACTATGATTTTTTTCAATTCAAGTGATAACATTCAAAAAACATTCCACTTAAGAGATCTATGAGGTTAAGTAATTTGACAGTAGAAACTTCCATTATATCAAGTGCAGCTGGTTTTTCGGTAACACCATTCAAGATTTTTAAAAATGAAATTCTGATATTGTTCTGGGTTTTAGTCTAAATATGAATAGGGATGACTAAAAATTCATTGTCTTCCAGTTAATCGAATAGCGTCACACATATCACAATCTTTCGCACAAGTACCTGATTGATAAAAAATGACTATAATTATCTACCGATCGGATGATTACTTAAAAATCATTGTCAGTTTCATGAGTAAAGATTATCTAATTTCTTACTTACTTTGAGGTTATTAAGTGTCTATTTGTGTATAACCATACTCTATGATCTACACGAGTAAATGGTGATGTCATTAATCATACTATTCTTACATCATTCACAGGCTGTTTTTTCGCGGAAAGAGTCATATAATATATGTATAAATTTAAGAAAGAAAAATGCATGCTTATCACTTTTGACAACACTCAAAATTAGTTTCGGCAAAGCCGGAATTCAAACTCAAAAACCCTATGATTTCAAGATCTAGAATCTAACTCGTCATATGAAATAATAGATATTTAGTCCACAAATCATTCACGTCAGTCGTATTGAGGCTTTGCCTTTTTTATATTACACTTGTACATTGTGGCCAGGGGTTATAAAGCACAAATGAAAGTTTCAACTATCAGTTTGCTGGCAGAACTGCTCTCAGAAATAATTGTAAGCAGGTCAAATATAACAACTATCAAAATGAAATTTCTAGAGCGTGTGAAACTTGGATGAAATTCCTGGGAATACCAACATTATGGCAGCATGTATTCATGCATATGGACTGTTGGCTCAAATACATCATAGAATTATGACAAGTTTAATCACCTTTCTAAAATGACCTACATTAAATTCAGGATGGTGGCAAACTGATCAATCAAAGCATGAATTGACAAGTTTCATAAACTTACATGTAATTACAAGGGGTTCAGGTTTCTTAAAAACCCATCTTTCACATAATTATGTTACCCACAAGGTAAGATACAAGCCAAAGTATTAGGCTAAAAGTTTACTTAAAAGAAATCATACTGACACCAAATATTCCTATAGGTAGGCGAAGTTCCGATGACTAAGAGTAGGAACTTCCATTTCATATACTGTGGTCTGGGACAGGGGTTACTTTTTTCACACTATTTATATTTCAACTGTTTGTAAGCACTTGGGTCATTATTTATACTTGAGTTATGCATAATTTTACAGGCCTGGTCAACTTAAAAACTTACCTCCAATGCATTCTTTTTTGTTTTGAAAACCAATCTTTCAAATATAAATAAGTTACCTGCTAGGTTAGATATGAATCAAAGGATCAGGTTATATGTTTCCTAGTCAATTATCCTTCTAACAGTATATTCCTATAGGCAGGTGAGGTTCAGTAGACTGATAGTAGGAACTGCCATTGTATACATTGTGGCCAGGGACAGGGGTTTTTTAGTACAAAGGGAAATTTCAATTATCAGGTTGCTGGCAATGCCTATTTTTTCAAATTTTTTTGTTAGCACTTTGGTCAAATGCAAATCAAAATTTCTCTTTGGTAAGACAAGGTTCACTTAACTGAAAGTAGGAACTTCGGTTTTATATAATAGCCTAGGACAGGGGTTACTTTTTTCACACTATTTATATTTCAACTATTTGTAAGCATTTTGGTCATAATTTATACTTATGGTATCAAAGTGTAACTTTACAGGCCTGGTCAACTTAAAAACTTACCTCCGATGCATTCTTTTTTGTTTTGAAAACCCATCTTTCAAATATAAATAAGTTACTTGCTAGGTTAGATATGAATCAAACGATCGGGTTATATGTTTCCTAGTCAATTATTCTTCTAACAGTATATTCCTATAGGCAGGTGAGGTTCAGTAGACTGATAGTAGGAACTGCCATTGTATACATTGTGGCCAGGGACAGGGGTTTTATAGTACAAATGGAAGTTTCAATTATCAGGTTGCTGGCAATGCCTATTTTTCAAATTTTTGTAAGGCATATTTCTATATGACTGACTCAACAATAAAATGATAAGTGTGCAACTCTCATCCCGTGCTCTGGCAGTATCGGAACTTGCTTCATTTTCACTGGCCTTATCGGTACCTTAACCCTCTTAACATTCAGTATTTGTTGCTTCCTCGTCGCTGAACTGCTCACAGGTTTCTTGAACTGCAATGTCTGCTTTTTGAAAAAATATTTATTCTGCTAGGACCGCACATCTATAGTAACTTTTCCACTCAGGTTGCTTTAGTTCACAAGTAGTTCCGATCCACTGGTGTTTCAATTTAAATCCTTGTGCAGTCAAGCTTCAGATATGCGTAAGTTCCCAACTGTAGTTAGTATATAGACATGTCTCTTCTGTCAAAGCCATGAAACAGGAAGAAAACTAGTATTCAGAAATTTGTGGCTTTAGTCATCTTAGAAGTCTAAATCACGAGGCTATTTCTAGCATCAATTCCTGTAAAAGAACTGTCTTGGTTCATTTTTCCCAACTTTCGAAGGATCAATGTGCAATCTCGTGTGATGTCAATTAAATATGAATGAAACTACAAAGTAAAAGTAAAAATATTCACTATGATGTCATAAAAAATAATATAACCATTGACTTAGCTTAAAATAAAAAAAAAAAACATTTGCTTTACTGAAAAAAAAAAATTCTCTGTGACTCGAACTCGATCCGTTTGGGCGGTAGCAGAGTCCCTTTGACCACTGCACCACAGCATTACTTGCACGTCTTTGTTAAAATTTACCAATAAGTAACTGTTTTGTCCCTGGTATTCCCTATTTGAATGTTTTAAACAGATCCAGTGTTTGTAAACAAAGGCCACAGTTATCGCGTTTTGATAGTAGGTTAGATATAAATCAAAGGATCAGGTTATATGTTTCCTAGTCAATTATCCCTGTAACAGTATATTCCTATAGGCAGGTGAGGTTCAGTAGACTGATAGTAGGAACTGCCATTGTATACATTGTGGCCAGGGACAGGGGTTTCATAGTACAAATGGAAGTTTCAATTATCAGGTTGCTGGCAATGCCTATTTTTCAAATTTTTGTAAGCACTTGGGTCAAATGCAAATCAAAATTTCTCTTTGGTAAGACGAGGTTCAGTTAACTGAAAGTAGGAACTTCGGTTTTATATGGTGGCCTAGGACAGGGGTTACTTTTTCACACTATTTATATTTCAACTATTTGTAAGCATTTTGGTCATAATTTATACTTATGGTATCAAGGCGTAACTTTACAGGCCTGGTCAACTTAAAAACTTACCTCCAATGCATTCTTTTTTGTTTTGAAAACCCATCTTTCAAATATAAATAAGTTACTTGCAAGGTTAGATATAAATCAAACAATCAGGTTATATGTTTCCTAGTCAATTATCCTTCTAACAGTATATTCCTATAGGCAGGTGAGGTTCAGTAGACTGATAGTAGGAACTGCCATTGTATACACATACATTGTGACCAGGGACAGGGGTTTTATAGTACAAATGGAAGTTTCAACTATCAGGTTGCTGGCAGTGCCTATTTTTCAATTTTTTTTGTGAGCACTTGGGTCAAAATTTTTTAATGCAAATCAAAATTTCATTTAGGTAAACTCATTAAATTCAGAAGGACAGAAGTGCCATCTTTAAACCATAATTAGGTTTATGCTAGTTTCTGCATATAAACTCATAAAACAAGCCACATTAAATCCAGGTCTAACTACTACCTGTACACCATTTCTGCATAAATTTCTTCAGGTCAACTTTTAGACAAAGTCTACATTAAATTCAGGTCTCGAGCAATACCATCTTCAAATCCCTGTTACGTAAGGTTCTTAAGATAAACTTATAATACTAGCTTGCACTGAATTTAAGTTCTAAGCAATACCATCTTTTAAACTTGAAGTTATTTGTTACAAAAGTTTCTTCATGTGAACTTTTAAAATAAACCTATGTTAACTCCAGGTATCAGCAAACACTTGTCAGGTAAATTTAAAAAACCAGCCAACATTATATTCAAGTCAAAAACAATAGGTACATCTTTAAACTACACATTACATAAATTTCTCCGGGTAAAATTCTAAGGCTAGCTTTAAATTCATGTCTCAAACAACACTGTCTTAAATCCTTTTCTACACAATCCAGAGTTTTCATGATCCCTAGGTAAAAGCCCTTTGAAAGCATTGTGGGTGAAAGAAAAAAAATGCATATCACCAGCTTTTTCCACACCTTCTGCCTTTCAAAACTAAATAATTTGAGCTGCACTTAATTTATCATCTGTAAGGTTTTCATTTTGAACTAGTCTATAATTTTTTACTGAGGTAACCCACAAAATTGTTTGAAAAGTCTTCGGCAGAAAAAAAAAAGATTCATATCAGGTAAAGACTCTCCAGTTTGTTTATATTTGCATGAATTTTCAATATAAAGAGTCGGTTTGCAAGCTCACTATGCAAAATATCAAATTCTGTCAGTAAACGTGTATTGCTCAAAATTTTAGGTAGTTTAAAGAAGATGTAATGTCATATAAGCTATTAAAGCTTTGTACAATTCAAGCTTACACTATGAATGTCTTGCACCTCTACTTGTATTACAGGATTGTTGTCTTTTCATGCTTAATTATGTCTGATTGGATGAAATAAGAAATATAAATTTTCAAAATTCAAAATTGATTTTGTTTCTTTGTGTATTTGTTTATATGTTTTTGTTTGTTTCCATGTGTGTTTGTTTTGTTTGTTTGTTTTTTCATGTTTATTTCAAACTTTTGCAGAGGTTTGTGTGCAGTGCTATCACCACATTGATAACCTAGGTACCGGCCTGCAAAAATGTACCCGAAATGGCCAATGTGCAGAGAGGATTAAAGGCCTTTCCTTTTCTGATGCATGTATTTGCAGGTTAAGATAGTACTGTCTTGGAATGTGTTTGCAACCCAGGTCCAGAGATCTTATATATATATATAAGATCTCAGGGGCCCAGTCTGTTTCAAAACCTCACCCCCAACAAATTACACTTTATACAAAACAAAAAAATGCATCCCTGTCTTCTTGATCTACATAAGACTGTTAGGCCAAGGCATGTCAGAGAACATTGAAATTGTGACCCCAAAGTTATAGTTAGATGGCCATTTACATGCTGACACCCATATTGTATTGAGCAGGTAAGAAAATGGCCATGGGCATGCCTAGAGAAGCTGCTCCTATTTATATTGGCCACACCGTGCTAGGTGGACAGTCTTGTCTGATGTCTGGAGTGTGTATAAAATATATTAAATATTGTGTCAGCATTTTAATACGGGTAATGAACTCTACCTTCTACCGTACATTGCCATACCTGTATTGTGGTGAGTTTTTATAAAAGACTGTGAGGCAGGAGTGTGTTTGAAAACATTTGATCGTGAACTCAAAAAGACGGTGAAAATGGTCATTGCAAAGCTGACACCAAAATAAGCAATTCAAGAAAATGACCATTAATGTGTACAACACACTTTTCCTTAAGTTTTGGCCACACTAAGTGAGCAGTCTTGTCTGGGTCAGTGTTTGAATTTGTATGATATAGAATACAATAGTGTGTCAGCCTACAAAGAAAGCATTAGTGAATATAATCATACAGTTTTCAAAATTTGCAATGTTGTGAGAGCAATAAGCTGAATTGAATGATTTCTTTGGCCTACTTGGGGATGTGGTTGTGGTTCCTTACCCTTACTTTGTATTCTATTTTTAGGTACAGAATAGTACTGGAGCCACAATCATACAATATGGTAATTTAATTAGTGACCCTTGAGTGGCTACGGGGAACATGTGCACAGCTCAAAGGTATGCTGATATTAGCCTGTTTGTATCTGATATTAGCCTGTTTGTATCTGATATTAGCCTGTTTGGTTATGGGATAACCTCTTTTATATAGATTGACAAATATGATAAAGTATGATAGAATGATGTGAATTAAAGCAGTGGATCGATTTCCTGCTCTTTTTTTCTATTTTACAATGGTCATTCTTGCCAAAGCGTTGACTTACTCTCTTGGCAAATTTGTAGCCTTCTTCATATTGAACGACTGGATTTCTCCTTTTTCCTTAACCCAGGATATTTACAACACCTTCTTTCTTATGGGTTTCACTTTGTACCACAAAAAAATTCTTTATATTTGTCAAAATTTAAAATCTAATTTCTAGTGAAGCTAAAATTATGAATTCTCTGAAAAGGGTGGAAAAAAAAAAGAAATGCTGATTATCAGCATTTTTTTTCTTTTCACACAATGATTTCGAAATTCTTCCACCCCAAGTTTGTGCAATTTTGAATTGTTTGTTAACTTTTTAAAAAACTTGTTTGGTAAAGGATTAAAATATTTCTTTTGAGGTGAGACATGATTATTCAAATCTTTTTTGTCTGCTGTATTGCCTAAATTTATCTGCCCCTTTGCTTAGATTTTTAACTCTACCTGCCTGTAATGGCAAAATTTTAGACTTGTCCAAATTGAAAGCAGTTGCAGACGACAAAATAAATGTGACTTAAGAATTGAAAAGTAACTTTAGAAAAGTGGAAAACAATGTGGGAAAAGGAGGTTAATGGTTACCAGCATTTTTCCTTTTTCAACAATGTTTTCAGAAGCTTCTTCTCTGGGTCGTAAAAACCATGGATTGTTTGGTAAAGAGTTAAAAGAATAATTACACTGAGTGAAGAGTAGCCAAGGAACTACGGATTTTGGTTTTATCTTATCACCATGGATCCCTGATTTGTTTATCACTAATGCTGTTTGTCTGTCCCTCTTCTTAAATCCTTGGCAATAACGGATGAAACTTCACATATCTGTTCTTATGCTGGTAGGCCATTTTATTTGTGTGTAGGGGTGGGGATGTATTATTTAATGCAGTGTCATTGAAAAAAGGGGCTAAAGAGTCTGTCATAAAAAAGTCTTTCTCAGTTAAGGATATCATTTCAAAAAAATAATCCGTTTTCTTTTAAATCTCTTTCAGGAAAGATATGAGCTTGTTGTAGGAAATTTCAGCATGACGACAGACTGGAGGTAGGTCAGAGTTGTCAACAGTTTCTGGCTGTTTTCTAAATTAGTTTGTTTTCTAAATTCATATTGCTTTGGCTCAATAGAACTTTCATTCATAGAGCTAAGTTGGGTTGTAGAGTATTTTTTGTTTCATCTTTTTGTGTATAAAATCTTTGTCTGCAATGTGCTTTATTTGGCAGTACTGGTTTAATAGTTTGAAAACTGGAATTTTGGTCTCGAATGTACAAAGTGAAATTGGGGTTAAATGAGAAAACAAAATCTTTTTTTGCATTATAGCTCTTTTCTCATAAATCATTCATAGGAATATTTAATTTTTTTTTTCATCTCAAAGAGCCTTTTATTCTCAAAACAACAATTACTATAACTTTTTTCTAATCAACTCATAAAAAATTCAAATTACTTGGCATTTTCCTTAACATGTGAGGTTCAGTAGACTGACAGTAGGAACTTCCATTGTTAATTTATACAGTGTGGCCAGGGACAGGGGTTATATAGCACAAATGGAAGTTTCAACTATCAGGTTGCTGGCAAAACTGTTCTTTGGCACAGCTGAATGTGCTTGCTTTTGACCTAGGTTTTGACATTGATGAAAAATGAACAAACCGAAATTTGTAATTGGTAAAAAATGTATACATGTTTATACTGAGGTTCCTGCCTATTTGCTGGCAAATTTATGCAGTCAATCTTTTTTGAAGATATTTCTTGTATGAACTAATTGGAAAGAGGTCAAATCTACAATAAATATCAAATTATAATATCTTGAGCTTGTAAAATTAAAATAAAGTTCTTGGTCATATTATCATATAGCTGCATGTATACATGCATTACGTGAAGTGTTAGCCGAAATTCATCAAAGTGTTGTGACAAGTTCAGTCAACTTTTTAATTTACATAAAATTCAGGTTGCTGGCAAACTTATTGGTAAATTGAATAATCATATCTGCATTGTTGGGTCAAATATGTAACAAAGCAAGTATGTTCAACTCAAAAACTTACTTACAATGCCTTCAGGTTTCTCAAAAATCTGTCACATATAAATATGTAACCTGTTAATTTAGATATGAATCAAAGTATAAGGTTAAAAGTTTCTTTAAAAACAGGGAGGTGAGGTTCAGTAGACTGACAGTAGGAACTTCCATTATTTATTTATATATATATATATATTATTGTGACCAGGGACAGGGGTTATATAGCACAAATGGAAGTTCCAACGATCAGGTTGCTGGCAATACCTATTTTTCAGCAATTTGTAAGAAGTTACCTCACATGCAAATCATGGTATCAAACGTAATTTGACAAGTTTGTTTGGCTCAAAAACTTACCTACAATGCATTCAGGTTTCTTGAAAACACATTTTTCAAATATCTAGCTATACTGTTTTTCAACCTTTTGTAAGCACTTGGGTCAAAATGCATATCAAAAGTTCCTCCAGGTGAACTTAAAAAACTAGCATTCATTAAATTCAGGTCAAAAGCAGTGCCCTCTTGAAATTATTTATTATTTAAGTGTCTTCAGGTAGACCTAAAAATTATCCTACATTAAATTCAGGTTGCAAATACCATTTTCTTTGTTACATAAATTTCTTCAGGTAAATTTATAATACAAGTCTACACTAAATTTAAGTCTTTAGCAATTCTGTCTTCAAATATCTGTAAAGTATGTTTCCTCACTTAAACTTAGAAAACTAGTGTACATTAAATTCAGGTCTGACTCCAGCAATACCGTCTTTAACCCTTCACCACACAACCCAGAGTTTCAATAACCCTAAGGAAAAAGCCTGGCAGAAATATTGTTTGGAAAAGGAGAAAATGCTGGTTACCTGCAAAACATCAACTTACTTCATTAAATTTTTCTCTTTCAAAATTTGAGGTAGTTTAGGGCATCTTTAATGTAACATGAAAATTACAATTTTAACTCTTAACCGAATAACAAAATTCTAGACCGGTCCAAATTGAAAGTGTTTGCAGATGACAAAATAAATGTGGTTGAAAAATTTAAATTCGTTGTTGGAAGCGTACAGTATGAATATTTTGTACTTCTGTTCATACAAAGTCAGGATTGTGTTTCCTTCCATGCTTGATTATATCCAAATGAATGAAATAACAAATACTTGAACCTGTAAATCTTAGCATTAATTTTCAAAATCCAAAATTGTTTTTCTTTGTTGTATTTTTGTTGTTTGTTTGTATGTTTGTTTGTTTTTTCATGTTTATTTTGTGTATTTGTTTGTATGTTTTTGTTTGTTTCCATGTGTGTTTGTTTTGTTTGTTTGTTTTTTCATGTTTATTTCAAACTTTTGCAGTGGTTTTGTGTGCAGTGCTATCACCACATTGATAACCTAGGTACCGGCCTGCAAAAATGTACCCGAAATGGCCAATGTGCAGAGAGGATTAAAGGCCTTTCCTTTTCTGATGCATGTATTTGCAGGTTAAGATAGTACTGTCTTGGAGTGTGTTTGCAACCCAGGTCCAGAGATCTTATATATATATATAAGATCTCAGGGGCCCAGTCTGTTTCAAAACCTCACCCCCAAAAAATTACACTTTATACAAAACAAAAAAATGCATCCCTGTCTTCTTGATCTACATAAGACTGTTAGGCCAAGGCATGTCAGAGAACATTGAAATTGTGACCCCAAAGTTATAGTTAGATGGCCATTTACATGCTGACACCCATATTGTATTGAGCAGGTAAGAAAATGGCCATGGGCATGCCTAGAGAAACTGCTCCTATCTATATTGGCCACACCGTGCTAGGTGGACAGTCTTGTCCGATGTCTGGAGTGTGTATAAAATATATTAAATATTGTGTCAGCATTTTAATACGGGTAATGAACTCTACCTTCTACCGTACATTGCCATACCTGTATTGTGGTGAGTTTTTATAAAAGACTGTGAGGCAGGAGTGTGTTTGAAAACATTTGATCATGAACTCAAAAAGACGGTGAAAATGGTCATTGCAAAGCTGACACCAAAATAAGCAATTCAAGAAAATGACCATTAATGTGTACAACATACTTTTCCTTAAGTTTTGGCCACACTAAGTGAGCAGTCTTGTATGGGTCAGTGTTTGAATTTGTATGATATAGAATACAATAGTGTGTCAGCCTACAAAGAAAGCATTAGTGAATATAATCATACTATTTTCAAATTTGCAATATTGTGAGAGCAATAAGCTGAATTGAATGATTTCTTTGGCCTATTTGGGGATGTGGTTGTAGTTCCTTACCTCTACTTTTTATTCTGTTTTTAGGTACAGAATAGTACTGGAGCCACATACAATATGGTAAAGCGGAAATGAACCATCTTATTGAGAAACAGAACCTAGACTAGTGAATGTTGTGTATTGAACAAATGTAAACGGTTGTGGTCCACAAGTTATCATACATTCTTCAGATTGCTGGAACGATTTGGGAAAAGCAGTGTTTTCATGCTGCAGTGTAAGTGCTGACTTTATGATTTGGTTTAAGTTGTGTGTAATGAGTTCTACTTACTACCATCCTGGTTCATTTTTTGTATAGGTTGAAAAAAATGGAACAGTGCAAAAGTATTTGTAGAAAGTCATCCGTTTTGAAAACAGTGAAAATATGCACAGGAATGGAGGCATTTGTAATGTGCTAATACTACATTTCCACAGACAGTTTTGTTTAGAGCTTTAACCCTTTCCCATACAAGCCCTTGATTTTACGTGTCTGCAGTACAAGTCTTCTGAAAACACTGGGGGAAAAGGAGAAATTGCTCGTAACGAACAATTTCTCCTTTTCCCACAAGGTTTTATGCCCCTTTGGATAATTTTCTGCCATTGTTATGAAAGTTAAAATTGTCTTCTGCAAACTCTTTCAGTTTTGAAGAGTCAAAAATTTGCCATTTGGGAAAGAGTTAACAAGTCATAAGTATGTGGTGGTGAGTTGATAAGTTTACAAAAGACTGTTACACCAGGGCATTTTTGAAAACATCTTATCTTGATCCAAAAATGTGACAGTAAAAAATGGTCATTACAGAGCTAACACCAAAATGACTAATTGCAACAACATAAATTCCCTCAATTATTGGTCACACTGTGATAGGTGAACCGTTGTGTCTGGTTCTGTGTTTGAGTGTTTATTATACACACAATATTGTGTCGGCTTACAAGGAAAAGTCTTATATAAATTTTATATCATTGCATATGTTTACAATATGTTCAAAATTTGTAATTCTGTTAGAGCAATAAACCGATTCCAATGATTACTTCGGCCTACTTATGGATGTGGTTTTTGTGCCTTACCCATGTTTTTGTTTTATATTTAGGTCAAATATACTGCAAGAGCTACATACACAGACTATGGTAAAGCTGAGTTGAATCATCGTTTTGAAAAAAAAAAGAACCTAGACTCATGGATGCTATATATTGTACCAATGTAAACAGTGTTGTTCCACAAATTACCATATATGCTTCATTCCCTGACAACAATTTACAAGAGGCAGTGTTTCTGGAACATCAAAGTTGATTGTTTGAGTCCAGAACTGATCATGATGTTACAGAAATGGCATTCCAGAATTGTCCTGCGAAAACTAGGAATTTCTACTTTGTCTGCCTGTTCCGGAATTGTATCAGACAATTCTAGAATTGGGCGAGGGAGCTATAACATACTGTTGTCTTAAAATTACCAAGGGGATAGATCAGGATAATGATAAATATGTTGGGACATCCCCATGTATTGCAAAGGTTCTAGATTCTGCTGATCATGATTCTCTTACTTCCTTTACACAGTGTTTTCTACTCTTTCAGTCAAGTATACAACATATGCCGTCTTTGAAGCGACACCTGATTTCTTGTTTTGCAAATGCTTTCATTTTGGACTAGCAAAAAATAATTATGGTTATGTCATAAAGGGTAAAAGTTAAAAATGTATTCTAACAATATGAAAGTTCTTTTCAACTGAGAGATAATCTCACACTATTAAAGAGTGTATATTAAAGATCAGGCTGCACTCTTGTGCAGTCTTATCTCTGCAAAACCCATCACGTTCATGCTTAGCAGCCAAACAGTTGAGCCCGAGACATCTTTGTGCTAACTTAAGACCGAGACAAAACAGATTTACTGATGGTCAACCCATTACCAAACAATCCCGACTTTTAATGACCCTGAAAAAGAAGCCTTTTGAAAACAATGCGAGACAAGGAGAAAATGCTGGTAACCAGCATTTTCTCCTTTTCCCACAATGTTTTCTACTCTTCCCAAATCAAATTTCTATTTTTGATTCCCATTTATTTTGACTGTAAATGCCTTTGATTTTGGCTAGTCCGAAATTTTGTCGTTTGGTAAGGGGATGAATTTTTAGACTCAACCAAATTGAAAGTATTTGGAGATGGTAAATTAAATGTAGCCCAAATGAAAACATTATGGACAAGGGATAACCAGTATCACTATGTTCTCATTTTTCCAAATTGTTTTTAGTAGCTTTCTTCTTCTGGGTTTTTAAAACTTTGAATGGTGTGACAAAGGGTTAATGCGAGATAAAATATTTTATAGGTTTTGTTTCCCTTATACTGCAAATTCTGCACATCACTTTGATGAAAACAAATCAAAGATTGTGCAGGTCAGTTTAATTTGATACTTCAAAAATGATTATACAGTAAGGTTTAATACAGAAAACATCAGAAAAGAGAAAAGTGTCGACTCTGGTCAGCCTGCGCATTCCACACAGTCTGACCAAGGTTGACACAGTACATTTTTGTCTAACAGGTTACAATTTTTATACAAGTATGGTACCCTGGTTGTCATGATAAACAGTATAGATGTACATGCTATCTCATTTATTGTATTGTTTGTTTACTTCAAAAACCTCATAACTACAGCTTAAGCTGTAGTTAGAACAAGCTGTAGTTAGAAGGTTTTTGAAGTAATCGGTCGATAACCTGTCAACCATAACTTAAAAACATGAATGCTTAGCAGATGATTCATGACAATTTAACTATTCAGTGCACATTTCTTACAGTATTCTATGTAATTGTGCCTTTCAATGGTATTATAGTTAGAACCAAATTCAGTTAAGTTCTTGTGAGTATCAATCACTCAATACTGTACTAGGAGAAAAACATCAATGGTAATGATAAGAGGATGATGAAAGAAAATGAAAATAAAAGTCTGTACTTTGTCCCCAATTGCTACTTTGCCCAGGGACAATTCAGGATTTGAACCATGCCAGGTAGGCATTCTTACTTCCTCCTGCAAAGTGAGAATCCCCACTTGGGGTGGGAAGATTCCAGTATCGTCCTGATTCCGACTTTGTGCAGAACATAAATAGCACATCTTGTTGGTTAAAGTTATGTTCTTTAGTACTTAGCCATATTTTTTAATCAAAAAAATTCTGCAGTACTACCTGAAGTTTAACTTAACTCTTTACCACACAATTCTGACTTTTAATAACCCTGTGAAAACATTGTGGGAAAAGGAGAAAATGCTGGGAACCAGCATTTTCTCCTTATCCCACAATGTTTTTTACCCTTTTCAAATTAAATTTCAATTTTTGATTCACATTTATTTTGTTGTCTGCAAATGTTTTCAGTTTAGACTAGTCCAAAAATACCAGTTTATTGTTGTTTGGTAAAGAGTTATGTAGCCACCCCAGAGTTGCTATGTGAAACATGTTTACAGATAAACAGTAAAGAGTGTTAATGATGTGTATGACATTAGCCTGTTTGGTTATGGGGTAACCTCTATTTTATAGATTGATGAAATATTGTAAAATATAACAATGTGTTGTGAAATAAACTGCTTCATTTTGCTGCACTTCTTTCCAAAGTGGT
Organism: Tridacna crocea; assembly: GCA_943736015.1. Taxonomy (NCBI): domain Eukaryota; kingdom Metazoa; phylum Mollusca; class Bivalvia; order Cardiida; family Cardiidae; genus Tridacna; species Tridacna crocea. Next base: position 42,514,542 of record OX031065.1, read on the forward strand.
TATTCAGTGGTTATTCTCCTCATGGCGTAGACAAAATCTATTGACAAATTTTTAGCCTTCTCCCTTGTAATGTATTTTCTAAACAGTCCTCAGTTTTTAACAGCCCTGAAAGAAAAAGGCCTTTGAAAACATATTGTGGGAAAGGAGAAAATGCTGGTAACCAGCATTTTCTCTGTTTCCCACAGACAAGTTTTAATTTCTAGCATTTTTTCCTTTTCCCATCATAATTACTAAGGCTTTTTTCTTAATGTTTTCAGTGACTATACCAAAAATGTTAAAATCTAAAGCATGAGTTTCCATGTAGCTGAAATTATGATTTCCGTCTTTGAAATTGACAAAAAAATAGAAAATTACTCAAACCCAGCATTTCCCTCAATGTTTTCAAAACCTCCTCACCCATGTTTTGTTCTGAATCAAAAAGAGGAAAAAGTGACTATATGAGTCATCAAAAAAGAGTAGCTTTTGCTACTTGTTACACCTATCCTTGGAAAATTTTGGATTTTTTTCCTTGTGTAACGGCTCTATGCACTACAGGATTATTATCTAATTTCTTCAGCCCCTATGCCCAACCAGCTGTGACATATCCAATTTTTGCCTCTATTGCCTCGGTACAATACTGTATATTGTTATTCATCTCTCCATTACTCCAGCAATTTTTTAATAGATTGATTGAATGATTGTCCGGTTTCACTTTTTTATTTTGTACTTTGGGTTTGAACATTGTGCTCCTGCATTCTGACCAGGGAATGGGCTTTTGCTTTTTCGTCCTTTTATTGTAAGGGTCTTTTTCGGGTCGGAGTCTGGCAGTAGATTGGTTCTCTTTCTATTTGACATACGCCTTAAATATTATTATGAAAAGCCAAGTACGTACAGATTAATAGAACTAATTGTAACAAAGGAACAGTCTTAAACCTTTGTTACCATATTAACGAAGCTGTAAAGCGCCGTCTATCCATTATGAACGTCGTCTCCTCTTGATTGTGCCTTGCCAGTCGGCCAATTATTTATCTATTTATTATTTTTGTCACCATTGACCCTTACCCTGCTTAACCCATTACCACACAATCCCTACTTTTGATTACCCTGAGAAAGAGGCCTTTAGAAAACATTGTGGGAAAAGGAGAAAATGCTGGTTACCAGCATTTTCTCCTTTTCCACAATATTTTCTACTCTTTTACACAACAAATTTCTAATTTGGAGTCACTTTTATTTTGTTGTCTGCAAATGCTTTCAATTTGGACAAACCTAAAATATTGTCGTTTGGTAAAGAATTAATAACTAAAATGCACTGTTCAGTTCGTTTTTAAAAACCCAAGTGTGGGGAATAATATCTCCTTGTCAGTGTAGATAAAAGATTGGAATCCACGGTCTGGGCGGTCTGATCTTGATCTGCACTGGCTGCAGAGGGGTTAAGCAGCTCAGGGGTTTAATTTTCTCTATCTGCTACCAGGTAAGGCATAATAATATAAATATGTCGCTATCCTTTTATCCATATATTCAAATATTTGTTAGGACTTAGTTCAGTTATATAGTCTGCATGTATTACATACTTGGCTACAACGCCTCACTTCCTTAGGCCTGTATGCCTCTATAATTTTTCAAGTCTAATTAACTCTGTCATTTGACAAACATCTTTTTTTCGTCAAAATACAATCAGATGCCGAAATCTACTTCGGATCCAATAAGACTGGTCTTTAGTGGAGCCGAGAGCACTGTGGGAAGGGGAGATAACTCTTGTTACCGCTATTTCCCAATTCACAAAATGAAGTCAAAATTTTGTTTATTGGGGCCATTAGAACATTGGATAGTTTGTTAAAGTGTTAAGTGTTTAACGAAAAATTTCCACACTGTATAGTTATATAACTGGTAGATTGATTGGCTTTTGTAATTGACTATATGATCAATGCAGATGTAAATCTTCCCCATGGGGTCCCGGTTTTTTTTTTATCGTATAGAATAGGACCTAGGCCTTTCTCTATGGCATGTCGTAGAAGGCGACTAAAATTATAGACATACGGCTGCTTTCCTCGTAATTCGTAGGATTGCAGCAGGCTGGGTAGTTTTTATTCCAAATCCTATATTTTTTTCTCGATGTAAATAGGGTTTGGAATGGGAATCAATTGGCCTGTGGGACCCCGTGTGGTTTAATTGGGGATATAAGAATAAACCACTGCAGTCCCGCAATCGTCACATCGGCCATTTCATCTGGCGGAATAAAAGTGACAGCATGCATGTCGTTAATGGCTACAAAAGGGGCATCATTTTGTGTTTCGTCCATTCCTCATTTATCATGTTTGTCTTATGTTGTTGCACATGTTTGTTATTTTCACCTCACATTATTGTTTACTAATGTAAGTGCACCCAATATGACCTAAGTTGTAGACGGGCCTTAAAGCGCTATTCATTCTTTAGATGTAAATCTATTGTTTGCCATCTATAAGGAATATGCATACTATGTTAAATACCATATTTGTCCGTGCTCATTCTCCACTTTTCCGGCTATTTTTCCTGTTTTTCTCTCCCATGTTTTGATACGGCATTTGATTATTTAAACTCCTTTTTTATTTAAGTGACCTATTAGATGTCAAATACATATTTGTAAGTACGAAATGCATGTGTATGCATAAATATTCAATAAAATCTATCTATCTATATTTTTGTTATCTCTAACTTCATTCTTATTGCTTTCCTTGTTTTTTTTATTGTATCATGCTTGCCATTTTGGCAGAAAAAACAATAAAATGATAATAATAATCACCTCTTGGCAGAGCCATTGGGCTTTACCTGAATGTTTACCGAACCCAAAACTCTTAGGACTAGTTAAAACTGAAAATATTTTCATACAAACTAGATTTTACTCATATGACTTGATTTTACCATGAAATATTGGACAATATTGTTCGGAAAATGGTGGCAGCATGGTGGTTACCAGCGTTTTCCAACAATGTTTTCAAGGGCTTCTTTTTCTGGTTTGTTAAGACTTAGCATTGTTTATTAAAGGGTTAACTCTTTACTAAACAATTCAGACTTTAGTGACCCTGTGAAAGAATCCTATAGAAAACATTGTGGGAAAAGGAGAAAATGTTGGTAACCAGCATTTTCTCCTTTTCCCACAATATTTTCTACCATGTCTAAGTCAGAAATCATTTTATTAACAAGATTTGTCTGTAAATATTTTGATTTTGGTCCAACCAAAAAGATTTGTCTTTGGTTAACCCTTTACCACACAATGACAACTTTTGACGACCCTGAAGTAGAAGCCTTTTTGAAAACATAGTGGGAAAAGGATTTCCCCTAATGTTTTCTAACCTTCCAAAATCGAATTTGGATATTTCAGTCACATTTATTTTGTCGTCTGCAAATGTTTAAGTTGGACCATTCCATAAATTTGTTGTTTCGTAAAGAGTTAACCCCTTACTCCATAGATACTCATTTCTTGTGGGAATTGTGGGGATTTCTTCTTCATTGCTTGTGGGAGCCTTTGGAAAACATTGTGGCAAAAGGTGAAATTGCTCGTGACGAGCAATTTCACCTTTTGCCACAATGTTTTCTACACTGTCAAAAGGTGTCATGTACACATAAGAAACGGCTTCATCCTTGCTGTTTTTTAGCGTTAATTAGAGATACCATAGAAATGCCTTGTGGGGTTTAGGGTTAAAGGACCATATGGTAGATAGCCTTTAGTTGGTTGTATTGGTTGGTTGTTTCAGGGTTGAACGCTACTTTAACAGCTAAGGTCATATCATGGTGGTCGGCGATGCACATGCGTTTCCTTGCTTTCTCACACCAGTACTAACACAACTTTCCTTCCAAAGCCACCAACTACTTTTCTCACATACTTCAGCAAAGGTAAGAAAAGAAAGTTCGCCTCAACCAGGTATTGACCTCCCAACCACCACGTCATGAGTCCGACAGCCACATGGGCGGAGCAAACAGTCTTTTAACTCATTACCAAACGACAAAATTTTAGGCTTGTCCAAATCGAAAGCATTTGCAGACGACAAAATAAAAGTGAACGAAAATTTGAAATTTGTTTTGTGAAGGGTAGAAAACATTGTGGGAAAAGAAGAAAACCCTGTTTACCAGTATTACCTCCTTTTTCCACAATGTTTTCTAAAGGCTTCTTTCTCAGGGGCGTCAAAAGTAGGGATTTTGTGGTAATGGGTTAAAACCAATATGAGGACATGAGAAAGAAAGGATCTGAACTGAGTTGTCTGATGAGATACAATTTTATTAAACAAGTCTGAGAAAATGTTATTAAGCCCGCCTTTAGCAAGCTTAATAACATTTTTTCTTGATGAGATTCTTTTTTTCACATATAATAGCATATAATAGATCAGAAGTTGCCAAACCATCTATAGCTAAATGTTATTTTGATGCCATGGAAATCCAGAGAATCAAAGTCTTTAAAAAATTCTGAAGAGGATTATGTTAGGATCATTTCTGTGAAGTTTCATCGAAATTGGATGTATGGTTTAAAAAATTCTGAAGAGGATTATGTTAGGATCATTTCTGTGAAGTTTCATCGAAATTGGATGTGTGGTTTCATAGATGTTTGAAAATAAAGTTAACAGACAGATGCACGACGGACTTCAGGTACAGACATAAGCCTGCTGGCCTTCAGCTATAAAACATACCAGCATTTTATCACAAAGTTTTCAACAGCTCATTTTATCAGAGTCTATTGGCTTGTTACCAGCATTTTTTTCCTTTCTTCACAGGTTTCAAAAGCTCATTTTATTTAGGGTCAACCTTTCTATTGCTTGGGTCTCACAAGAAAGTCCGACTAGTCATTTATTACCCACTAAAATCCGTCCTTTTCTTTTCAGAATTGTTCGGATTTCCTTCCTTATTGCTTTGCCAGGTGACCGAGCTTAGACTAGTACAAATTGACAGTATTTGCAACTGAGAAATTCTGTGGTAACAAAAGTATTTATTCAGAGTTGATAAAAAACATTGCGGGAAAAAGAAAAATATTCTGGTTACCAGCATTTTCTCCTTTTTCTGTATTGTTTTTTTTTTAAAGCCTTCCTGTCCTTAATGGCTTAAACTGGCCATTGTGTGGTAAAGATTCTTTCCTTAATTTTTGTACCTAATTACAATTGCAAAAATAAAGGCCAAATAACCCACATATATGTTTATTGTCCCGGGTACATAGGCTTTTTTTATCGCCAAAAATGTATAAATGCGAAATCTGTAGATGGCTGAAAAAATGACATCCACTGAAACTTAGACAGTACTTTTATCTTGCAGCTTTACTGAATCAGTAGACAAGACAGTATGGATTCAAGATAAGACTGAACAAGTTGGCTTCTTTAAAAAAGAAGCCAGGAGAGGTCAGCATCAATGTTTTCAAATAGTTTATTGGCTTTAAATTTCTCTATATTTGGTACATGTAAACAAACGGGTATAAAAACCACCGCAGACCTTAATAAATTATCTCGATTTTTTTATTATACGATTGTTTTAACGACCTACTTACCGGTATAACGATGGAACACCTACTAGGAGTAATAAGGCAGCAGTATTGCACCGGAAACAAAAAAGGATAATACCATTCACATCTGCATGCGGAACGAAACAGACATACGAATAACATACATGTACTTGTTTATTGTATTGTAAAGAAATATCTCGGGATCTCATTGGATAATATGCTCCGAACATATATTCCCATACATTGGCGAAATCCACATGTATGGCGAAATCCACGTAAAAGCAGATTCCCTTTCGGGAGACCCGTATACATAAACTTGTATAATTTCAACACGACATTCAAAATGGCGGTGTCGTTCGAGGAAATCCATATAATGTAACGTTAAAAGAATGTTTTAATGGTCGTTTGAGGCAACCTGATTCTTTATTTTTGCCAACAATTTATTGAAATGGATTGTAAATTTATTTCAATTGTCCGAATAAATACTTAAACAAAAATACGTCGAATGTCTATCGCTGTGGCATCATCAAGTTCATGCACCAAATTGCACGTTTTATCAAGTTCCCAGAGAAGTCAGTGTTCAACGAATTGGGGTACACAGAAGGGAAATTCTATTTTGACAACGTACTGATTTTGTGAGAGAATAAAACAGGGAATTTTAGCATAATGCACTTTGGAATGGTAAAACTTTGCAGTATAATAAATTCTTTTCACGGTTAGGGGATTGGGACTTCAACTCATTACCAAACGACAATATTTCAGGCTTGTCCAAATCGAAAGCATTTACAGACAACAAGATAAAAGTGACTGAAAATTTGAAATATATTTTGTGAAAGGTAGAAAACATTGTGGGAAAAGGAGAAAATGCTGGTTACCAGCATTTTCTTCTTTTCCCACAATGTTTTCGAAAGGCTTCTTTCTCAGGGTCGTCAAAAATAGGGATTTTGTGATAATGGGTTAAACCTTGTTTACGGCGGTGGCGGATCATGTCATTACAGCTCGCCTTCGGCTCGTGTCGACATGGTTTGCAACAGCTGTGAACAAGTTTACAGCTATCAGGGATTTTAGACAGTGAGAAGCTACTGATTACTTTAAAAGAGAAAGGCTTGGCTATTATATGTATAGTTTTGAAAAATTCATTTGAGCAACGTTCTGAAAAAGCTTTTTAATGCATCTCTGTGATGTATTATACCAAGTTATCGTGTACTTAAGGTTCCATACGGCCTATTTATTAACATGTTCTAGAACCTGAAGTGGACTGGCCCTTGAACATTCAGAAAATTTAATAACAGCAGAATGTTTTAAACCAGGTAAGCCTGCACGGACGAGCAGGCTTACCCCGGTCTAAACATTTTGGAGTTACATGAATGCCCTTTTCTCAGAGCACAAAAATACATTACATGATCGGGTACATCGTGCTTAAATACCGGTATGTAGTAACTATGTCGAAAATGAAACGCAATAATTACATTCATTTGGCCTTTCATGAATTGGGAATTTTTGAACATTTCTTTTTTTATTTGGATAATCTTCCGCTCATTTTGTGCCTGAAAAATTAAACACGCGTCCGATTTTTTTTTATTTGCAGAACTGAAACCATTTATAAAACGATTCGTATTTTAATGATATTGGAATTGAATGCCCCCTAAACATCAGAGAAAAGGACAAACTGCTGGTAAGCTGCATTTTTTTCTTGACAACATTTTCTCGTCATAGCCATTGGCTCTGAATATGAAGTTTCCTACCTGTGATAAGGCTAATCTAATCAGAGATATATAGGATCTGACATGAGTTGGTTTTTGAGATAAAAAAATATTAAACGAATCTACAAAAATGTTATTAAGCGAGCCCTTGGCGAGCTTAATAACATTTTTTGTGGGCTAGTTTAATAATTTTTTACCTCAAAAACCAACGAGTGTCAGATTCTTTTTATTACATTACTGATTAACAAGAATTATTGTCCAAAATGTGTTAAACCAGAGGCATACATGTATCATGTGTAGAGAAATTTAGACGAAGCCTGTGCACTTACTTTGACAGGTAAATACGAACGCAAATAGTTCCGAAGAAAATTGGATAATATTGATTTTTGTTTGAATCTAACATTGATTAGATTAACTACTTTATCATGACAAGAACTTTGACCGCTAATTTCCTTCAGAAACCAGGTCAGCAATGCTTTAGAAATGAAGCGTATAATTACAGAGTGTTGACCAAATACAGCACTATTTTCTTATCTCACGCATGTGTGAGACAAGACAATTCGATATGGTTATATCACATTGAAAACAAGGAGAGTTATGTGATAAAAGTACAATGGATATGTGTGTTTGTAGAATGCCATCTAGCAGGAGATAATGGTTGAGATTTTATTAAACTGGTCAACAAAAATGTTGAGTTGGGACCGTAATCAAAATGATTTGATGACGTCATACCCTAGTCTGTAGGCCTATTCACCAACTATTCATTAGAATATTCTTTATTCTTTATCTTATTCTCCATGATTTTCTAAATTAGAAAGTAACCCAACTTCTGATTGGCTAAACCAAATAAGAGTAACACAACTTCTGATTGGCTACACCATTTGGTTTGGCGAATCAGAAGTTGCGTTACCTTCAATTTATAAAGTCTTGAAGAATGAAACTGAGAATGTCCTTGAGAATGGTTGGTGAATACAGACTCTGGTTTCATAGAATTAGAAGGAGTGCCGATTTCAAAGCAAATCTTCCGTTGGTAAAACACCAAAGTTGTATATTTCATTGACCGTAATTGTCCACTTATTTCGTGTCTGTGTAATGCAGAAAAATGACCCCCCCTTACAAAATGACCCCCGGGTCATTTTTCTACGTAGAGGAATGACCCATGGGTCATTTTCCGACGTAGAAAAATGACCCGGGTCATTATTCTACGTCGAGAAATGACCGTGGGTCATTTTGTAATGGGGGTCATTTCTCTGTATTACACTGCAAGGAAACAATATTATATAGGTCATGCCCTGGTAAAAAGGGCGTGGGGGGGATTTATTGCATCTCGGAGGTATAGTATACCAAGCAAGTCATAACAGTTATTATGGATTCATAAAATTCGCTTAGCACAACCACAGGCACTCGGTTTCCCTGTTTTTTACTTTAGTACCTAACCCCTTCTGTTTTTGCAAATCATAAATACTAGAAGGTTCTGCAGCGACCATGTTTTAAAATGATGGAAGTCCTTGATCAAGTTTCGATTTACGCTAGCTCCCTAATTGTCATTAACACGCTGGCCAATACGGGTACCGACATGTTTACTATCCTAGTACCCGTATTGGCCAGCGCCTTGAAGATGTTTCAGGAGCCAGTGTAAATGAAAACCTAATCAAGGACTTCCGTTGCTTTAAAACATGACGGCTGCGAAACCTTCTAGTATATAAGACACAGGTGTACAGAAATGCATGTTAAGATGTGAAAGTCATGGAAACCGAGTGCCTATGACCACAACAACCTACTGCAGATATCTAGAGGTCCCTAGGCAAGCAGAAAAATCGCGAATAGCACAAATTTTCGACCTAGGTCAGCCTGCGCGAATTGCGCAGGCTGACCTAGGTCGAAACTTTTTGGAACATGTATTCAACACTTACTTTACAGAGGAAGGCTCATACATTTTATTGTATTTACGGGTGTTTTAACCCTTTACCAAACAATCCCTGGTTTTTCCGGCCCTGAGATAGAAGCCTTTTGAAAACATTGTGGGAAAAGGAGAAAATGCTGGTAACCAGCATTTTCTCCTTTTTCCACGATGTTTTCTACTATGCTGGAAACAAATTCCAATTTTTGGGTTACGTTTATTTTGTCGTCTGCAAGTGCCATCAATTTGGACTGGTCCAAAATTTTGTCGTTTGGGAAAGGGTTAAGAGAAGAGTAAATTTACACCGATAAAACTGAATTGGCCTCTTTTAACTATTGGTTTATATAGAAACTGAATACCTTGTAGATGTATACTCATTACAAAGATCTCTTTTTTTTTCTAAAATAATAAAAAAAAATCTTACTTCAGTGTTTATGAACTGGTAAACCCAACAATTTCGTGAGTTCGAAAAAAAGAAAATATAATGTTACAGTTTACTTCCTTATCTTTGCATTTTTTCTTTCTCACCCTTGACGAAAAACACAAGTGACCCGCGAGTCGCCCAAGAGATGAAATTGACTTTTTTAATTGGGAAATGAGCACAATAAAAGCAAGTTCAGCGCTCTTTATTCATAGTTACCAGTCTGGAAAGCCAACTAGACTAAACACAATCAAGGAATATTGCTTTTGTGGTCCAGTATTGCAAAAGTGACCCCCATGTTGCCCGAGAAATGAAATTGACATTGTTATAGTTGGGAAATAAGCAGAATAAAGGCAACTTCAATGCTGTACATTTATAGCTACCAGTCTGGATTGGTATATATAGCTAAACTAACCGCAATCAAGGAAAACTGCGTTTGTGGTCCAGTAATGGTGTACGGAGGAATCCAGTAAAATCGGAAGAAAAGCCATTGAGAAATGGGAAGGGGAATCCCTTTGTTGTGTGTGTGTGTGTTTTTTTTTTTGGGGGGGGGGGGAAAGGGTGGGGGGGGGGTCGAATTCTGCATGTGTATTGCCATCTGATCTTAATCTGTGCCTGCCACACAAAAATGGTCTTTTTTTTTTCCCGAAGAGATTAAAGTTATCCTGACTTTTCCATAATTCAATGATAGAGATAAATCGACCTAATTTTCTACGTTCTTTGAACATTTTTTGTTTATTTTGTAATTTGAACAGGAAGTAGATATCTTTGTACTTCAATGACAAAAACACAATTTTGGTTTTTGTACGTTTTTTTCTTTCTATCGTCACAAACCTTTGCGCGTCCAACAGTATTGGTAAGGCTGCATAACAGTTCCTTAAGTAATGTACATTATCTACAGTTTGTCTGAGGGGATTGTCGTTTGTTCTTGTCCAGGGATCTTTCAGCAGGTAAGAATCATGGCTAGGGATAACGACAAGGCTTGCAACACGCGAAAAGGAGCATTCGGATATTTGGATAATTCGTCCACGCAGGCTAATCCGAGACGGCATTTTACAACTACATTAGAGTTTGGGCTACAGTAGACTTGTGCAAAACAGACAGATAAAAACGGAAAGTGTCGTGTCGGATCAGCCTGTGCGGACAGCGCAGGCTGATCCGAAACGACACTTTACGCAAATCCTGTATGCCCTTTTTTCGCATGTTACAGGCCATAACGTAAAAGCAATATTTGAGTTTGTCAAATTCATATCTGCTTACCTTGAGAGAGGCTTCTTTCTTTCTTTCTTTCTTTCTTTCCTTTCACACCATTCTCTGTCCGTTCACCCGTCCACGAAAAATCAATAAATCCATCTATTCATCCAGTCATAAATAAACAATTAATTGTTTTCTTTGGAACCCAGAAGAGCAGGCGCTCGTGTACAGGACTTGACACAAGGTGTCGCTAGTTCGACTACCCAACTTGGCCAATTTTTCTTCATTTTTGATGATAGTCATTACATCTGGCTCCATTCTTCATTTACTGTTGATTTTTGTTGTGATAACTGTTATGTTGAAGAACAACTAGTCGCTGAGGAAGAATGGTGTGCGCGAAGTACAGGTTTAAAGAAAAACCTGAGAAAGCAAGGAAAGGTAATCATAGGCGCTCGGTTTCCATGACTTTCACAAATTAATATCCATTTCTGTACATTTATATGTTACATATGAAAAGGTATCGCAACGGCCATATTTTAAAGCAATGGAAGTGCTTGATCAGGTTTTCATTTACATTGGTTCACGTATCATCGCTAAGGCGCTGGCCAATACGGTTACCAGGATAGTAAACATTTATGTCGTTTACACTATCACGGTACCCGTATTGGTCAGCGTGTTAATGACAATTCGGAAGCAACCGTAAATCGAAACCTGATCAAGGACTTCCGTTGCTAAAAACATGGTCGTTGCGAAATTATGATATGCAGAAGTAGAAAAGTTAAGGTACAAAAGTAAAAGATAGAGAAACCGAGTACCTATCGGTACAATGGCTGCTGCGACATCGATAAAATTACGTTGCAAATGACATTAAATGGCATAAATAGCTACAAACAAACCCCTAAACTAACCAACTGAACAAACGTACAAACGAATGAACGAACGCCGACAGACCGTCCCACCGACCCACCGAACAAAGGAACGAACGAACGAACCAACCAACCAACTAGAACAAACAAACGTACCAACTAACTAATTAACAAATTAATATATTTCTTCATTGTCAGTAGGAAAAGCAATGGAATTTACAGCTGGGACCGCTCTGTGCATCGCCATAATCGCAATATCCTATTTCATTCCGGCAAGTGGGGAGCCGAAGTTATTCTATAGAATCTCGGAGCAACAGTTTAACGACAGTAAGTGTCTCTTAACCTTATACCAAACAATCCCTGATTTTTACGACCATGAGATAGAAAACTTTTGAAAACATTGTGGAAATAGGAGAAAATGCTGGTAACAAGCATTTTCTCCTTTTCCCACGATGTTTACTACTCTTCTGAAGTCAATTATCAATTTTTGAGTCACGCTTATTTTATCGTCTGCAAATGCTTTGAATTTGGACAAGTCTAAAATTTTGTCTTTTGGTAAAGGGTTAAAATACTTGCTACACAATCCGATATTTGAACGTCCTGTATAGTGGAGTTTTTGGAAAACATTGCTGAAAAAGGAGAAAATGCTGGTCATCAGCATTTTTCCTTATTTTCACAAAGTTTTTTTTTTCTCTTACAAAGTCTCATCATTTTAGATAATTGTCTTTTTTTGTGATTTTTGCCGTGAACAAGTGATTTGTGTTTAAACAAGTCTAAATTCTTTCCTCTGGTATCGAGTTGAATCAAATACTTTTTAGCTCTACACGGAGCCCACGGTAGCCAAGTCGATATGACCTGAAACACTCCAAAAGGGAAATTTGGACTTTTGCGTAAAGTGTCGTTTCAGATCAGCCTGCGTACTCCGCGCAGGCTAATCCGAAACGACACTTTCTGTTTCTAATTTTCTATTTTGCGCAAGTCTGCTGCAGCACAGAATCTATTTTAGTCGTAATGTGCCGTCTCGGATTACCCAAAGCGGACTGCGCGGGCTGATCCGAGACGACACCTTACGCAAATATCCGAATGCCCCTTTTCGCGTGTTGTAAGCCATATTGTAACAGGACCTAAGATGAAGGAGTGCGTGGTTTGAATTCCGATGATACTAGTCATTGCGACAGGATTCATTCTTTTCTGACGGTTGATCATAGTTTAGATGATAGGTACCACCCTGTATCATCGACTCCGGAACTTGGTACCAGCTTATCGATACAAAAGGCAGTGATCGCACGGAGTGGGTCGAATAAATCGTTTCTTAGAGTGTTTTTTAATGAGTGTCTTCCCTTGAAAGTACAAGCATCGGTGTTTAGAGATGTCTAACTGTTGTCCATGTTTGTGGATCGAAAATAGTATTCTTGCATGCTGCAAAAAACAGCGAAATCCTACTAGCTGGTACTGCTCAAAAAACTGTATCTCATCGAAAATCGTTCGATCTCGTTGTTACAAAGCTTTTTACCATTTGTTTTTAACATCATAATATTCCGGACATTTAAAATTGACTTCGGTATAAGTTTCATATGCAACAACCAAGATTTGATTGAATTATTGTCGAAAGCAATAATCCTGGGGAGTACGGCGACTTGATTGGTCGGTGTACGGCAACATGAAAATTTTATTAAATTAACTGTACGGCAACTTACACCCGTGCGATGCATGAAAAGAGCCAATTTTGACGCATTCTTTTATCACATTGCAGGTTCTAATGCGCTTCATTTGCGGGTATTGTCCCGAGTCTTCAAGAGGGCCAAGATGGCTCTGAATCGCTCACCTGAGTTTTTGAGAGAAATCATAGCCCTTTTTTGTGTCTCTGTGTGTGTGTGTGGGGGGGGGGGGGGAGGTATTGAACTTCCAAGCGATTTTGAAAAGGTCATTCAAAGTCATTTCAAAATATGTCACCACCCCTACAATCATCACCACAGCAATGATTTGATGAATCAGAATTTTGCAAATAAATTTTTGGATAGATCACCCAAGGACAATTTCTTGAAGAATAACACATGCTCGATAGTGACTAATAAGTCAAACAAGGGCACCACCTGCAGGTACCAACAAATGGCTGTTGTTTTTTGAAGGATCAAAATTTCACGAACAGTTTGTGAAAAGGGTCATCCAAAGATCATTTCTATGAAATTATTTTGTTTTGACCAGCCATTTCAGAGAACAATAATTTTTAAGAATTTCTTCTTACTCTATAGTGCAAGTAGCCCCCGTTAAACAGAGCCATGTCTCTGCTGGACGGAAATAAATTTTTCAAACAGCATTTGAAATGGGCCACCCCAGGAATATCTGTGTGAAATCATTTCAAAATCTGACCGGCGATTTCAGAGAAGAAGAATCTTTAACAATTTCTTCATTTCCGTATAGTGCAAGTGGCTCCCATTCCCCAGAGCCATGTTTCTCAACGAATGAAAATTTCGCAAACAATGTTTGAAAAGGATCACCAAAGGAACATTTCTGTGAAATTATTTCAAAATCTGACCCGCGGTTTCAGAGAAGAAGTCCTTCATTTCCGTATATTGCAAGAGACCTCCATTCTCCAGAACCATGTTTCTTGACAGATCAGAATTTCGCGAATAATTTTGAAAAAGGTCACCAAAGGAACATATATGTAAAATTATTAATCTTACCAGCAGTTTCAGAGAAGGGGAATTTTCAATAATTTCTTCATTTCCGTATAGGCCTACTGCAAGTAGGCCCCATTCACCAGAGCCACATTTTTTGACGGATCGAAATTTCGCGAACAACATTTGAAAAGTGTCATCCAAGGAACATCTCTGTGAAATCATTTCAAAATCTGACCAGCGGTTTCAAAGAAGAATAATTTTTCTGAATTTCGTCATTTTTGTATAGTGCAAGTAGCCCCCATTCACCAGAACCACGTTTCTTGACGGATCAAAATTTCACGAACAATTTTTGAAAAGGTCACCCATGGAACGTCTCTGTGAAATTATTTCATAATTTGACCAGCGGTTTCAGGAGAAGAGTTTTAAAGAAGTTCCTAGAAAATTCCATTTGGTTGCCATGGCAGCCAGAGTTTTTGATGGAATCAAATTCTGTGAACACTCTGAAAGAGGATCTTCCAAGCAACACTCCAGCCACATGTAAGTTTGGTCCAAATTGGTCCAGCAGTTTAGGAGCAGTTGCATGTTTAAAGAATTGTTGACGACGCACAACGCACTGACGCACGACGCACCAGTTGACGCACGACGAACATCGGGCGATCCTAAAAGCTCCCCTTGAACACGTTGTGCTCAGGCGAGCTAAAAAGTCAGGATTGTGTGGGAATGGATTAATGAGGACGAATAACATATTCAGCATTCTGACGTCACGGACAGGCAAAAAAGTACGGTTACATCAGAAAAGGACCACCATGAATCGCAGCAGTAAGGGTATTGGTAAGGCATGGGACAGTCGAGCCGTGTACTTTTTCTTTTCCACAGCACCATCCTCCAACAAATAAGTTATATTTCAATATGGTGGCAATTATGAACGTGATGCTAATTAGTAACAAGAGGGCTAATTATTATTGATGCTAATTATTATTAATTAACTATACATGGAAACCGGTCCACGCGATACTAGTCACATTTCTTAGTTCGTAGAGTATAAAGGTCGTGACCCCGGCTTCATTATTAATACGACTTGACCTCCGATCAATACAGTTGACCTCGTATCAGTGTTGATAAACCACAACCAATACAGAAATCCTTGAAAATAATTGGTCAAAAGTTCAGTCATGTGAGCGTCTGCGCTCACTTAAGACCAATCATTTTCAAGGATTTTTGCATTGGTCGCCGGTCATCAATATTGATACGAGATCAACTGTATCGATCGGAAGTCATGTCGTATTAAGCCGGGGTCACGACCTGTATACTATACGAAGTAAGAAATGTGACTAGAAAACCCTACTTTCACTTCTCTCAGGTTGTCATATTGATTCTGTGCCAACAATTAATTAATAAAAATATCATTAATCAAGTGAATTCGTATTGGACCAGTTACAAGTCCTCGGCCAGCGGTATTGGCCCGAGGCCGAAGGCCTCGGGCCAATAGGGTTGCCCTCGGACCTATAACTGGGCCAATACGAACTCACTTGATTAATAACATTATAGTAATAATACCCTTTCGCGCTACAGCGTTAAATTTTATTCTTTTCAAAATAAATCGCCTTACATACCGGCTCCTTTGTTTGGACCAGGTCTGTAATTTTCAGAACGACCTGTCTTAACAATAGAATGCACGAGAGCAGGTCTATCTCAGCACGTGCGCAGGTTGTTCCGTAGATAGAAAACCTGCCCACGTGCTGGAAAGACCTGCTCCCGTGCAAGAAAGACCTGTCCACGTGCAATTGATGGATCTTGAGTCGTGCATGCAGACAGGTTCGTGAAGGACATTGGTACTCGCGTGATACTGATTTTTATGAATTTGTAAATAACAGGAAAAATCTTGTAAATATACTTCTTTCTGGTAAGACAGATTTTAATCTATTTTTTTTATTGGTGACCAACTCGGCAATTCTTTGATAATTTTTTTTCAAAGCGATCATTAAAAAAATCTATCCACCCCTCCCCCTCCCCGTATTTACAAAATCTGTGGTCACATTAATGCCAATATTTTAAACATTGTAGATAAAGTGCCTTATCCTTAGGTTGTTGTTACATACATGTCATTCTCTCATATCTAAACACAACATTTTTTTTCTAGTTTTCATCTAAATTAAATAGCAAAAGTGACAAAAAGTTAATGACGGACGCATGTTCTAAAACATGTCTACAATACTGTTGTATTTTGGTTCTAATGCACCCTACTTCCTGTGAGACCGACTGTTGATTTGTCCATATAAACGCAGTTTAGCCTCTGGAGCTAAAAAACCCGCTGTTATTTTTTCTTATTGTGAGAAAGCAAAACTGACATAGGAGCACTGTCCTTCTATGGCTGACCCGGCACAGCTAGCTTCAAGAAAGCAATTTGAGGGGCCCGATCACTCCCATAGTCGAATGACCAGAATCGCTTTGAGACCAACTGTCCTAGAAGCTCGACCCCAGGATCCAGGCTTGAGCCACTTTGGAAGTGACTTTGTATGACTGAAAGCGGTGTAAAACGCCATTCATTCATTAAGTCAGTCAAATGACTAAATGAATATAGACCTATGGCCTTACAGAACTGGATGAATTAGTGCAAACGGACAGACCGTAGAAATGAAAACACAAGTGTTAACGGCAAAAGCTGAAATCCATGAGTATTTCAATCAGTTCGAACCTAAATTGAGCAATGAACTCACTCGTGCAGCATCAATAAACCTACCCAAGTTAAAAGAATAAGGTTGATGCTCACGAAGTGTCAGTTTCAAGTCAACATTAATGTTCAAGCGAGAAAATAAAACTGATAAATAAATGAAAAAGAAATACCCAAAAGTCAAAAAACCATAAAACATGTTTTACGCTTCCTTTTGTCATCAAACGTATCTGTTCTTTTCGAAATAGCTGTCAAGTCGTCTGCTCAATACTGATGGTGGCCGGTATGTAAGTCGGATATCGACCTCGTACATCGGTCTTTCCGTATAAGAGCGACCAGGGCACGAGCTTCACAAAACACCTCGAGCGCTTCGCGCTCTCGGTGTTTCGTGAAGCTCGTGCCCAGGTCGTTCTTATACGGAAAGACCTCGTACTCAGTCAATATCCTATACGTACAGTTAGCTAGCAAGACGCCGTCCAGTATTTTTTACATTGTCGCAAGTTGCCATACTCAAGCCTTCCAAGTTTTACCATGTTTTTATCGAGATCCATTAGGGTTTGGACAAAACTATTGATAACATACATGCAGCAGTGACTGGAATGTATACGGATAATCATGGATTGAAATTTGTTACAATCGTTTGTAAAATAACAGTTTGGTTTTGACGATGACATATATTTTAGGCAGTACCAGGCAGCTCATTTTACAATAAAAAGTGACATTAAACTCATTTTCAAGGAATTTCTTGTTTTGCATTTCAAACATAAATATGTTCCATAAATGCTGGCATTCTCATTAATGCATAATACCGCGACAGAGCCTCAAAATTAAAAAATTTCTTACCCTGGACATGGCCAGGATTTGCTTGTCATCGCTTCAGCTGGTACCAAGTTCCGGAGTCGATGATACACGGTGGGTACGTGAGTTAGCAATCAAATTGTGATAAAATGTTTCTAAAAATTAATGCATAATTGTTTTAAGTATTTAAAAAACGAACAAAATTCTAGACTGGTTCACAATAAAAGCATTTGCAAGCAACAATTTAAATCTGGTCGGAAAAAATGGTAATCTCTGAAAGTGATGAAATCATTTTGGAAAATGTAGAAAATGCTTGTTACGGACATTTCTACCTTTTCAAGAGTTTCATGTACTACTCACGGCAAGTTTTCTGTCGCATTTCAGTTGCAAAGGATCTCTTCGCCTTGGTAAAAAAGGACATCGGTGATTTTTCGAGTTCAGATGGGTTTGCTTATGAAACGTATGTTATTTCTATCTCCTATAACTTAATGCCCCCATTCTCTACAATGTTTACAAAAAATGGTCTGTTGCAAGACGGCAAGATTAGATTTGATGCAAGATGCCACTGATGGTCCAGTATTTTATCCCTTAGGCTGCTTAGCGCGACTCACTGACCTTTTGCAGACTGTGTAGATCAAGGTCAGACTGCACAGAACGTGCAGTCTGACCTTGGATTAACACTGTCCGAGAAGGAGCAATTATTCCTAAAAAAACTTTTTTTGGAATAGCAATATTTGGATTTTCACTATAGAAAAATATTCTTTTTACTGTAGAAATGTTTTACTATAGAATTTTTTTTCACTATAGAATTTTTTTTCACTATAGAAATAAAACATTTATACTGATTATTAAGCAGGACAAAGGTGAACTCTTTAACAAACGAAAAAAAGAAAATGTTTTTCATGTCGGAAGTTGCAGACGCCAAATTAAATCTGACTAAAATGACGAATTTGATCTGTAAAAGGATACAGACCACTGAATTGATACTTTTTGTCTTTTGCAGAGCAAGAATAATTTCTATTTCTCACTTATCAGAGCTTTTCTCCTTCAGTAAGCCAATTGGTAAAGCAGAGAGTGTGACTATTACCATACCACGTGACGGAATCTTAAAGACAGTGGCTTATTTTGATCACATAAGTGTGATGGGAGGTGTAAATCTACAGATACAGTAAGTTTTGATTCATTGAAAAAGTTGTCAAAGATTAGCAGTATTCGAAATAAAAATACATAGAAAATCCGGACCAGGCTTTTCAGAGCAATAATCTCACGGGACAGGCTTCTTGGTCCCAGGCTTTGCGGAGCAATGATCTCGCAGATCAGCCGTCGTTGTACCAGGCTTTGTGGAGCAATGATCTCGCGGATTAGGCGTCGTGGTACCAGACTTTGCAGAGCAATAATCTCAGGGAACAGGCTTCGTGGTACCAGGCTTTGCAGAGCAAAGACCTCACGGAACAGCCTTCGTGGTACCAGGCTTTGGGGAGCAATAATCTCACAGAGTAGGCTTCGTGGTACCAGGCTTTGGAGAGCAATGATATCACGGAACAGGTTTTGTGTTACCTGGCTTTGCACAGCAATAATGTCGCAGCACTTATAACCAGGCTTTGGAAAGCAATGATCCTACGTACAGGCTTCGTGGTACCAGGCTTTGCAGAGCAAAGATTTGATGGAACAGGCTTCGTGGTACCAAGCTTTGCAGAGCAATGATCTCACGGAACAGGTTTCTTGGTCTAACGGAACAGGTTTCGTTTTAGCTGGCTTTGCGGAGCAATAATGTCGCAGAGCAGGCTTGGTTTTACCAGGCTTTGCAGATTAAGATCCTACGGAACAGGTTTCGTGTTACCTGGCTTTGCAGAGCAATGATCTCACGGAATAGGCTTCGTGGTACCAGGCTTCGCAGAGCAAAGATCTGATGGAACAGGCTTCGTAGTACCAGGCTTCGCAGAGTAAAGATCTCACGGAACAGGCTTCGTGGTATCAGGATTTGCAGAACAATAATGTTGCGGAGGAGGCTTCGTGGCACCAGGTTTTGCAGAGCAATAATATCGCAAAACAGGATTCGTGGTACCAGGCTTTGCAGAGCAATAATGTGAAGGAGCAGGCTTCCTGGTACCAGGATTTGCAGAGCAATAATGTAGCAGAGCAGGCTTCCTGGTACCAGGCTTTGCAGAGCAATGATCTCACAGAACAGGTTTCGTGGTACCTGGCTTTGCTGAGCAATAATATCTCGGAGCAGGCTTCGTGGTACCAAAGATCTTGCGGAACAGCCGTCTTGGTACCAGGCTTTGTGGAGTAATGATCTCACAGGCTTCCTGGTACCTTGCTTTGCAGAGGAATAATGTCGCAGAGAAGGCTTTGTTGTACTAGGCTTTGCAGAGCTATACTGTCTCGGAGCAGGCTTCGTGGTACCTGGCTTTGCAGAGAATGATCCTACGGAACAGGCTTCGTGGTACCAGGCTTTGCAAAGCATTGATTTCACGGAACAGGCTTCTTGTTCCGAGGCTTTTCGGAGCAATGTCTCAGAGTAGGCTTCGTGGTACCTGGTTTTCAGAGAATGATCTAGTGGAACAGGATTCGTAGTACCTGGCCTTGCAGAGCAATGCTCTCAGGCTTTTTGGTCATGGCTTTGCAGAGCAATAATGTGACGGAGCAGGCTTCGTGGTACCATAATGCTGAGTAATAATGTCGCTGAGCATTCTTTGTGGTACCAGGCTTTGCAGAGCAATGATCTCTCGGAACAGCATTCGTGGTGCCAGGCTTTGCAGAGCAATGATCTCATGGAACAGGCTTTGAGGTACCAGGCCTTGCAGAGCAATTATGTCGCAGAGCAGGCTTCCTGGTACCAGGCTTTGCAGAACAATGATCTCATGGAGCAGGCTTCGTGGTCCCAGGCTTTGCAGAGCAATAATGTCATGTAGCAGGGTTGGTGGTACTAGGCTTTACAGAGAAATAATGTCGCGGAGCAGGCTTTGTGGTGCCAGACTTTGCAGAACAATGATCTCACGGAGCTGGCTTTGGGTACCAGGTTTTGCAGAGCAATAATCTCGCGGAACAGGATTCGTGATACCGGCTTTGCAGAACAATGATCTCGTGCAGCAGGCTTAGTGAAACCAAACTTTGCAGAGCAATAATGACGCAGAGCAGACTTCGTAGTACAGGCTTTGCAGAGCAAAAAATATCGCGGAGCATGCTTCACGGAGGAAGCTTCTCGGTACCAGCTTTTTCAGAGCAATAATGTAGTGGAGCAGGATTCGTGGTACCAGGCTTTGCAGAGCAATAATGTGGCGGATCATGCTTTGTGGTACTAGGCTTTGCAGTGCAATAATGTCGCCGAGCAGGATTCGTGATACAAGGCTTTACAGAGCAATAATGTTGCGGAGCAGGATTCGTGATACAAGGCTTTGCAGAGCAATAATGTTGCGGATCATGTTTTGTGGTACTAGGCTTTGCAGAGCAATAATGTCGCCGAGCAGTATTCGTGATACAAGGCTTTGAAGAGCAATAATGTTGCGGAGCAGGATTCGTGGTACCAGGTTTTGAAGAGCAATAATGTCACCGAGCAGGATTCGTGGTAGCAGGCTTTGCAGAGCAATGATGTCGCGGAACAGGCTTCGTGGTACCAAGCTTTGCAGAACAATGATCTCATGGAACAGGCTTCGTGGTACCAAGCTTTGCAGAGCAATAATGTCGCAGAACAGGCTTCGTGGTATCAGGCTTTGCAGAGCAATGATATCACGGAACAGGCTTCCTGGTACCGGGATTTGCTGAACAATTATCTCACGGAGCAGGCTTCGTGGTACTAGGTTTTGCAGAGAATGATCTCATTGAACAGGCTTCGTGGTACCAGGCTTTGCAGAGTAATGCTCTCTTGGAACAGAATTTGTGGTACCAGGCTTTGCGGAGAGATGTTCTCACGGAACAGACTTCGTGCTACCAGGCTTTGCAGAACAATGATCTTGCGGGACAGGATTCGCGGAACCAGACTTTGCCAAGAAATGATCTCGCGGAACAGGCTTCGTGGTACTCATCTTCGCGAGCCAAGGTTACTTTTAGTACGTGGATCTTACCTTGGCTGATTGAGCCCGATTTCGAGATTCTTGCGATGCGCCCTCTATTGGAAGCTGGTTATTACCTCCCTTATATTTCTGAAAGCCAATGAAATATCGCATTGAATATTATTTGACTTATGATGTATTTGTGTTTTCATAATATTTGCAAACCTTTTTTCACACAACATTACATTTAAAGAATTAATATGTATCAAATAGTTCCAATTTTGAAGGATATTAAACTTGGACATTCCCAAATAGTGCAAAGGATATCAAGGATAAAAATCAAGTAATATATTTCATTAAGGACCTAGGAACTAACTGATAGCAAGAACAGGAAGTAACTGTATTTTGTCTCTAACCGATATAAGGTTTACATTTCATGGTGGAAGCATATCTTGTTAGCGGTAATCCGTCTTTAGCTTCCGGTAAGTATTCATAATATAGCCCCTTCTATCCATCATCTTATACCATAACCCTTAGGCTCTTAGACGGATATCAGGTCGGTTTATTTAAAAAACCTCGTAACTACAGCTTGTTTCAAGCTGTAGTTACGAGGTTTTTTGAAGTAAACTGACGATAATCGGCTTTGGCTGACAGTTTAGATCAACAAAGACTGTACGGAGCGTGCAGTCTGATCTTGAATCTACACTCTCCAGAATTGTGAGACTTTTCCAGTCAGTGGAATTGTAAAATATCAATAGCCTGGTTTTCGGTTATGCTGGAAATTTTTGTCTGGCTTATTCAGCAGTTTGTCGGTCGAAGAATTTCCTTACAAAAGAGTCACATCTTTTTTGTCCATATATACACAAATTTTGGGGAACATTACAAGAAATTGGGATACTATCAGTCCGTAAGCATTGCGCACTGTGTAATCTTCTATCAGGATTTTCGCGATATACTGGTGTTACGGGAAACCACTCCTTCATGCAGGCCTTCGTCCCGATTCAAATACAATACCTAACAACTACGTTTGGGAGATATCTCTTTGGCTCAGTAGTTATGGTATTGGTCTTTTAAAATCCTCGAAAAACGACGATCTTGCCCGCCATGGATTCCAATTTCGCCAGACACGGTTAGTATTTCAGGTTTGCATTTGTGCCAACTTGTTTCTTTGTTCGTAAGAGTTAGGCTATGGTAAACCTGTCATGGCCGATTAGATTAAACATATCAGTTTCCCTCAAATATGTATAGAACCACACATTGGAAAATGGTACATGTACTTGCCATACAAGGATTGTAACCGTGTATTGCCGTGCGGAGGATGCACGAAACGGGGAATAATTGACAAGAACTGTACTGGATTTTGATTAAGTCCCCCTCCCCACAACGTTAAAAGCAAGAAATAAATAGGTTTTTTTTCGATGAAAGATCCTCGAGATTTATTTCATCTCGTGAACATCATAGGTAATATTTTCACGAGTGGCGCTTATTACCGACGATGTTTACTCGTTGAAATAGATTTTGATCTTTCACCGTAAAGAAACATAATTATATCATATTTTTCTTTTTTTTTCTGTGAATATTGCCAGCTGCATTTAATGAGAGAGAGAGAGAGAGAGAGAGAGAGAGAGAGAGTTGCATAATAAATTACTCTTAAATCGGCTAGATTACTTAGCTTTACCGTATATCGGTCTACATTATGAACAATCGGCAGAATTTAATTCAAGAATCATCTTAGGTGAAATGTCCTTTTAAATATTTCGTTTCAGAGGGACATCATTTTACGATTATTCTACCGAACTACGCTTCAAAAATTGCACACTCATATCGGAAGGGAAAATCGGTAAGATTTACCTTGATATCTTATTAAAACTGTGTCTAACCAATTTCTAAAAGACTCTTCCCATTAACCTTCGGTTCTAACGACCTTAGAAATGATTTCTTTTTTTTTTTTGTAAAAAAGGGGGAAATGGAGAAGCCTCTGGAAGCCACTATTTCCCGCTTATCTCACAACAGTGTGCATCTTTGAAAAAAATCATCATTTCATTTATTTTTTCACAACGAACTTTATTATTTTACATGAATTCAAGATGTTTTTTCTTTATAAAAAAATCAAACTGAACGAGACTAACATCTATCAAATGTCTTTACATTCCTAGTTTTCAGATAATTTACAAACTGAGTTAACCCATTACCACACAATCCATACTTTTTACGACCCTGAGAAAGAAGCCTTTAGAAAACATTGTGGGAAAAGGAGAAAATGCTGGTAACCAGCATTTTCTCCTTTTTCCCACAATATTTTCTACTCTTTCCGAATAAAATTTCGACTCTTCAGTCACATTCATTTTGTCTTCTGCAAATGCTTTCAATTTGGACCAGTCTATAAATTTGTCGTTTGGTAGAGTTAAACGACGAAAGACACAGTAGTTATGAAATTGATTGATTTTCTTTTAGCTAACGTCGACATCCTTTGCCCATACGGGGACGCCGAAGAAGAATGTTAGTTATGTTATAGGAAGGGAGTAGTGCATATATACAGGACGAAGCCAATCCTATGTTATGCAGTATAGGTTAATGTGCACTGTCAATTGGGACATAGGTTTAACCCATTACCACACAATCCCTACTTTTGACGCCCCTGAGAAAGAAGCCTTTTGAAAACATTGTGGGAAAAGGAGAAAATGCTGGTAACCAGCATTTTCTCCTTTTCCCACAGTGTTTTCTACCTTTCCCAGAACAATTTCAATTTTTCAGACACCTCTATTTTGTCGTCTGCAAATGCTTTCAATTTGGACCGGTCTAACATTTTCTCGTGTGGAAATGACTTAACGTCTCACCCGAAAGACTACTGCATTTTAAAGTAATTTCAGATTGCAAGTCATGGAGATCGAACCCTACACCCCCAAGTAAGCCGAGTTTTGACGTTTACTACTGTCACGCCCTTCTACTTGAGCTATTGGTGTTGGTCTAGGAATGAATTGTAAATGAGTTAAAAACTTGAATAACTTACTTTCCAGCAGCAATAGGATTGGCAACTAAGATTGTCAGTTTTACTATGATTCTAACAGCCTCTATATTTGCTGAATTTGCTGATAAAAAGAAGGGGAAAAACTCAAAACATGTTCCGAAGAGGGAAAAACAAGGAGTTATTTCCTCTAATTCAGAAATAAACAATTAAGGTAAACTTTATGTTTTAAAGATCTTTTATGAACTCTTGAGATGTCTTTATTTTTATTCTGTTTTGAAACAACTGGAATAACGCTGCAGTGTACAATAATGTTGAATTATTGCTGCATTTGCCTCAGAAGTTTCAGATGTTGTCTGTTGCCAAAAAAAAAAAAAAACAGCAGGATTTATTGCGTTTACCCTTTACCAAACAACCCCTGGTTTTTACGACCCTGGGATAGAAGCCTTTTGAAAACATTGTGGGAAAAGGAGAAAATCCTGGTAACCAGCATTTCTCCTTTTTTCCAAAAATATTCCTACCCTGCTGGAAACAAATTTAAATGTTTGACTTACGTTTATTTTGTCATCTGCAAATGCTTTCAATTTGGACGGGTCTAATATTTTGTCGTTTGGTAAAGAGTTAAATAAGACTTTAGTAACAAACAGTGCATATTATAACTGCAGAATCCACAGTAACCGTCGACACAAGCGAGGGAAAGAAAACGTCTTTCCAGGTTAGCGGATGTGGGTTTGACTGTATGGACTTTGGAATGTCCACACAATATGATCGGATGTTGGCTGAGTATATAAATACAGCGGAATTATTACGGAGATTTGAAACGGCGGTAAGGTTATTAAACTTCTCGGTGCCACAAGCGAAATAAGTGACTTCTGCAGACGGCATTGATTAAGATCAGACTGCACAGAATGTGCAGTCTGATCTTAATCTATGCTGTCCGCTTGTTTAGTCAAGCTTATACAATCGAAATCTTTGTAAGTTTTAACGTACTGTATTAAGTGCCGTCGAAGGAGGTGTAGTTTGTTTACTTGGCGCTCAAAGAGTTTTTACCCCCCACACCCCGGCCGAAAAAAAAATATGTTGAAGAAATATGCGGGCTTCTTTCCTAGTAACTGCTGACATTTTGATCAATGGACTGAAACAGGTCCAAATTCTTTTGTCGAACTTACTTTGAAATCAATTATACATGAGACAACAGAAAGTGTTCTTTTTTTATATTTTATGCTTTCCGGTAGGATATCAGAATTATCAGTGAAAAATTTATCGATATTTCATGGTAACGAACAGTGAAAAAACCGATTTTTATATTCTTACTCTTCAATTGAAAGCGAAAACAGTTGTTCCCGCGTTCTAGTTACCTTGGTGAAATTTACATGCCTCACAACCAGATGGGAATATGACGAAATTTGCCCTATACATTGCTTGACGTAATATTGTACTGCGTTGCTATGCGGAAGGGGTATGCCATGTGGATCAACAGAAAAGAAATGCACTGGATTTTTATTGAGTCCATCCCCCTCACCTCGAAAGTTAAAAGCATTAATTAAATAAATAGTATATGCGTTGTTTTTCGATCTAAGATCGAGATGTATTTCATCAGCTGAACATCATCGGTAATATTTTCACAGAATATTAATTTTGATCTTTCTCTGTAAAACGCAAGTATCCTCTATTATCTTTTACTCTGAATATTGCCAGTACAGTAGTATTTAATGAGAGAGAGAGTGAGAGAGAGAGAGAGAGAGAGAGAGAGAGAGACCAAATTTATGTACAGTGTCAAGTGTACGTCATTGCACATAATGTTGTTTTATTAATCATTCAATCTTACTGCTCAGCATTTGCTCGACATGATGTGAGAAAGCAACAGGTGGCTTGTTACTAGCATTTTATTTCTTTTCCACAGTGTTTTCTATTTCCTCAAAGATATTTCTGAAAGATAACTATCAAATCTTTTCCAGGTGTGTCAAATCTACAAGGTCAACTTTAACGTCGTGTTTAAAGGTATTCAACAACTTAACTCATTTCTTCGAGCCAGCAAGTTTTGCAGGATTCATAAGACATTTTTTTTTTAACCCTTTCCCAAACAACAAATTTTAGACTCTTCCAAACTGAAAAAGTTTGCAGAGGACAATTTTGACTTTCATAACAATGGCAGAACATTATCAGAACGGGCAGAAAACACTGTGGGAAAAGGAGAAATTGCTCGTTACGAGCAATTTCTCCTTTTCCCACAGTGTTTTCAAAAGACTTATACTGCAGACACGTAAAAACAAGGGCTTGTTTGGGAAAGGGTTAAAGAAAATATAGTGAGAAATATCCCATTTTTTCACAATTTCATCGAAAGTATTCTTGACTTAAACGTTGTTTAATCCTTACCATCAGTCCTTATCTTGCTGAATATCTGAAATAAAATTTTCAATTTGATAGTAAAAACCCAAATATTGCAATTTCAAAGTTATGTTTTAGGGAATAGTCTCTCTCTTGCACTCCGGAACATTCACATTCACGTCTGTGGTGAGCTCAGAAAGTAGTCCGTCATTACGTCATATTTTCGCCACATGACCATAACTCAAAATGGCGACACAAACGCCGGTGAAAGAAAGACCAATATCGATTGTTTCGTGTGCTGTTCAACCAGCATGGGACCAATCAGACTTAGTGGTAGGAAATGTACAAAAGATGGATTTTCTGAAAAGCCTAAATATCTTTAAAGGACGATAACTTGATTTTTAATCTTACAAACCTACATGTAGATCCAACGGTGTGTCAAATTAGTTGTCATCATTCATGGGCGCAGCCATTTTTGTTAAAATTGGCGTAAGATTCTGATAGGGGAAGAAGCTCGGAAAAATAGTTCCATTCTATACAGGTAAATTCATCAGTTTGAATGCACCTACAATGCATCCAGAATCACCTTTCCTTTGTCTTTCTTATAATGTTACACATGAAACAGTTTAACAGTAACAAAACATGTTTTCCTCGGTTTGAAAAGATTCTTGTTATTTAGCCCATTACAGAGATGTATGGTGAGAGTAACGAACGACAACTCTGCTCTGAGATTGGGCAATAGTATCTCCTTAGCGAACAGTGTAGATTCAAGATCAGACTGCACGTTCTGTGCAGTCTGATCTTGGATCTACACTGTCTGCAAAAGATCAGTGAGCTAAGCAGGCTAAGGTTTGATATTATACCAGGACGTACCTAGTCTACTTTTAACCCTTAACCCCATAAGGCATTTCTATGGTATCTCTAATTGACCCTAAATAACAGCAAGGATGAAACTGTTTTTTATGTGTATAATGGACCTTTTGATACCATAGAAAACATTGTGGCAAAATGTGAAATTGCTCATCATGAGCAATTTCACCTTTTGCCACAATGTTTTCCAAAGGCTCCTACAAGCAATGCATAGAAATGAGTATCTATGGGGTAAAGGATTAAAGTTGACTGTTGCAGATGTTCATCAGAACGTAATGACGTTAGCTGACAGAATTTCTGAAGATAATAATAAAAAAAAACTGAGTAAATGAACTTAAGCTATAAACAGGGTTGAAAACACTGTAGGAAAAGAAGAAAATGCTGGTTACCATTCGTTGTTTGCCGCTACCGGTGTCAATGTCTTACTATTTCATAATTCAGCAAAAGGCTTGAAGATTGAGATAGGACAATTGTTGAATGGCAGGTCGGAGTTTGGAAATGTGCGTGTACAGATTGTGGACAGGGGGATACTTTTGACACTAGAGGTATGTCTTTGTTTTTGAGTCGCCCGCAACCAGGCTCTCATTGTTATCATACTGATCTATGGGGTGACGTAGGCATACTTCCGGCCTTGTACTGCTTCCTGTCTCAGGTTCCGGTTTGCGAGATGAAATATAGTTTTGTAATTATTCGTCTAACAGATCAGTTTTTCTGTGGTAGAGAACTTATTTAAAAAGGGCAGATAGCCAATTATTTTTGTCACATTCATGCCCCTTTTTCGACTAAGAATTGACATTTAAAATCAAGAAACTTCAGTCGAAGGTTGGCACAAGCGTGTTTTGATCTTGTTTTTCTTTTTTCTAAGGCATCAAGCCTTCCGGCGGCGAACTCTGGTCCGGCATACGACATTTGGGAACCATTACCAGGCTTTTTCGAACAAGACCAGCCATTTGAAGTATTTTTCACCAATGACACCTTGGATGAAAATTTAGAGGAGTATCGAAGGGGGATATTTAAAAGCAACAGATCAGTGACGGTGAGTATCTGACCAGACTTTAGAATTCGTGTTATATAGAGATAACGTATGGATGGTATCGAAATGGATTAAGAAATAATTTTCTTTCTGTCGTGGTTTATCGTTCACTAAACCACGGTTGTAAGTTATTAAACACCATAAATAATCCACATTGGCGATAGCCTGAGTGGTTTATTTATTGCGCCTCGTAAACCACGGTAGAAAGGAGATTATTTCGATTCTAAGATGATCAACTTTTAATCAAAGAATCAGAGAAAAAACTAGTTCATACTTAGCGTAATCTAAACGCAGATGCAATTAGTATTTCATAGAATAAAACACAGCTGGTACCCTTACTTACCAAAAGAAAAAAACCCATCTGCCCTGTTGGTAAATATGAAAAATAAAATTTCATTAAAACCTTAGGCCACAAACACAACATGAAAACCGCCCCGTTTTACTGTTATGTTGTCTCCCTAAAAGGGAATGAATGTATTGTTAAACATTAGAGTCGTACTTACTTCGAATCGTCTTAATATTAACACCCCATCCAAGTCCCATGTCCAATGCAAATTGTTTTCGAAAGCCATCTTCGTCGAGTCGTAAAAACACGAGGTCTTTTGGTGAAATGTTAATTGTAAACGCGCCAGACTGATTGATATACATGTTGTCTACTTGTTATTGTGTAAGGAAATTTCTCGTGATCTGATTGGATAATATGCGCCGAAATTTAAACTGCTGTACTTTGGCAAAATGCAGGGTGAAGGAGTATCGTTTTCGAGAGCCATGTATATGTAAAGTCCTACAATTTTAACACAAAATTCAAAATGGCGACGTCGATCGATGTGAGCCACCCACAAGAAAAATACGTCGAATGTCTATTGCAGTGACATGACGTTCTTTCACCAGACTGCAAGTTTACCAAGGTTTCAGTGACGTCATCCTTCATTGACGTCAATTTTCATCGAATAGGGGCACTCAGACGAGACGGAATTTCTATTTCGTCAGCGATTCAATGCATTAGACCACAAAAATAGGAAAAGTTCGCTGGATGCACGTTGATATGGTGAAACTTTGAAATTATGATAAATTCGTTGTACGTTCTGGTTGCAGGGGAGTTTGGAAACTGTTACCTTCGGGGCGACATGATTCACCGCAGCCGTGATAAAAACTTCAAAATTTCCTGCCATCTGGTCGTGCAGCTAATGACATCTGTCTTGATACAATACATTGGAAATGCATTAAACTTCATTTTGCTAGAGCACAGCTCCTTCGTTCTTGCTGCTTTATGTTGCTGCTTCTGAGACAGATCTGATCAGCAGTAATCTAGCTTTGTCTTTCTACTGTTTCCTTTTAACATCTGTCTTATGAATAGATATCTATAAACCTTTACTTTCAATTTTCCGAGCAGATTTCAGAAGTGCTACAGAAAATTCCGCCGAAAGTTGTACAGCAGATAGGATATTTAATTCCAAATGTAAGTAAAACTGATAGAGAGAGAGAGAGACAGAGAGAGAGGGCCGACACTTACCGCGTCGTGAGGACAAATCAACGCTCTCAGACCCTCGTCGTGAGGACACTATGGGAAAGTGAGGACACAATTTTTGTCCTCACTATTACTATGTCGAATTACATTCCGCATAGTTCAAAATGAATTTTTAAAACTTTTTTTTGCTGTGAGGACACAAGTCCTCATAGTCATTTCTCTCACTCTCTTGACCGTGAGGTGAATTTTCAATTCTAATGTTGAGTAGAATTGGACGGATACCAGTCACTTACTCCGTGGATCAAAGGATGGGTACCAGACGGAACCGGATGTGCATATGCTTTGATGGCGGGATGAAATTGAAGCGAAATACTGAAATAAAGGTAATTATTTCCATAATTTACTTTTATATTTGTACAGGATATCGATTTTATCCATGAATTGTTGATTTTTTATTGAATTTCTACCAGTTTCGACGAGTACAAGCCAGATTAATTCAGTATGAGTGGAAAATGTGAAGAATGTTTCTTGCTTCGTTGTGTCATCGTACGTACCCAGTAGTGTTCCAAAATTCAATCGATGCTCTCATGATAGCCTTGAGTGTTCGAATTCCGTGATGATAAGGAAACATCAAAATAGAACAAAGAGTTTCGAGAGGAATAGTAAGAAGAAAGTGCTTGTCTGCATAAAATAATCCTTTCTGATCGTTTTCATGTAAAAAAATTGATGTTAATTTCAACAGTCAGCCGATTAAAAACGAACATGCCGTTGGCCTCCTTGAGCCAAAATGGCGTGACCTAATATCTGGCAGCTCGGCAGTAATACTTTAATTTCTTTTTGAAATGGCATGATAAAAATTTAAGGCATAGACAAAACAACACACATTTTTCGTTAAAATGATTCTTTTGACCACTTGTTAGCTCATACTGTTAATTTATCAATGGGTATACCCTATTACCCTACAGAATCTATGTGCGGACAGGAAGAGTTAAATCAACGGACTGAAGTACTAAACTGTATTACGCTCAGTACAATGCAAATGACAAAATTTTAGACTTGTCCAAACTGAAAGCATTTGTAGATGAGAAGATAAAAGTTACTCAAAAATTGAAAGTTGACATCCGAAGAGTAGAAAACATTGTGGGAAAAGGAGAAAATTCTGATTACCAGCATTTTCTCCTTTTCCCAAAATGTTTTCAGAAGGTTTCTTCCTATGGGTCGTAAAAACCAGGGATTGTTTGGTAAAGGGTTAAGTCTTTTCCAAATGAAAGAAATTTGGACCAGTCCAAATTGAAAGGATTTGAAAATTACAAGAAGTACCGGACTCAAAAACAGAATTTTGTTTCAAGTTGTAATTACCATGAACAGGCCCGTAGGAACAGGGGGAGCTGGGGGGGCTCAGCCCCCCCCAATAATTTTGAAAATCATAGTACTTAACTAAAATACGAGTTCTTAGCGCAATGAAACTACCACGCAAAAAACCTCAGTATTTCGAAGTTAGCCCCCCCAATCTTGAAATCCTTCCTACGTCGCTGATGAATTATTTGGTAAAAGGTTAAATAGTCGAATCATATTGCAAGGATACTTTCTGGCCATAAATGATGAGTCATCACAAAAGAGAATTAGATTGTAATGCTTGCTAATCAAATCTAAATTATATAATAAGCAATCAAATCTAAATTATATAATAAGCAATCATCTTTCGGTAACTCTAGGCTGTGTTACTCTTTACCAGACAATCTCGAGTTTTCTTGACGGTGAGAAAAAAGCCACTGAAAACACTGTGGGAAAAGCTGAAATGATGGTAACCAGCATTTTCCCTTTTCCTACAATGTGTTCTGCCCTCCAATAGCAAGTTTTAATCTTAGAACCAAGTTAATTTTTTTGTCTGCAAATCCTTCAGTTTGGACCAGTCTAAGATAATTATGTTGTTTGGAAAAGTGTTAAATAAAGTCTGCTGTAACCTGCACTAATTTATCGATTGCTGTCCTGGATAGTTTAACCTCATTATCTCCCACTAGATGGCATTCTATAAATATTCATTTATCTAATATGGGCATCCTGGGTACTGAACCGAATCACTTTCCTACGAGACAACCGTTACTTTGAATTTAAGATTTGAATAAAGGTTAATCAATAAAACCCTACCTCATGCAATTTACTCAGCTATTATCAGCAGTTTAGAGAAATCTGAAGCTAAAGCAGGTCTCATTTCTCCTCAAATGTATTGATAAAAATTATTTTCAACATTGCTACTTTAAAGGGCAAATCAACAAGTTTCTGATATGATTAATTTTGAAATCTACATCTATCAAATGGCAACCTGGTAATATTGTAATTTGAAAAAAAAATTAGTAAAAGTACTTTTTTTCAATTTATATTTTTGCTTATTAGTTTTTCTTGCATCGCTTACCTCCCTTACTTATTGTAGCGCACCTTGATCTGTGACGTCATAGGAGCGTTTGTTTCAATATGGACCTTGTTTCAGATAGTGAAATGAGCGATATTTAAGACGAAGGAATACACGATTCTAGGCCGGTAAGGCCGTACATGTACCACCAAGTTTTTAATGAAACTTAATAGTTTCTGATGATGAGGATAAAAGTAAAAATTCGCCCACCAATGGCGAAAATAACGATGTTATGCCGGACTTTTGAACAGCGTGATGAGTATCACGCCTACATGTATTAGGCTACGGGGCGAACGTCGCTTACAGAAATATTATTCGATACATGATAAAATTAAGTGTACGGCATAAGCTTTGTCTCACTTGAAGTATTTTCAGTAGATTTACGGGTGGCATTAATAATAATAATAATAAAAAAGACGGTTTCAAGACAGTTCCACGACAAGACAGTTCCCCGACACTTTTAAAGACATTTCTCCTACACTTTAGTTTCATGTCAAATGACCGATTTCTTGACTTTTACGATTGATAATCGTGAGATGTTAGTTCTAACTATTTGTTGATGGATTCTATATTTGTACCTTGTAAAGAATTCTGTAAACATTGACAGGTACAGAATTTGTTCTCTCATGGGTGAAGGGTTACACAATAAATCACGATTTTCGTGAGAATAAGAATAGTTTGAAATGCTGTTAACGAGCGTGAAATTTGAGAAAATAATATGTTCCGAGATCGTTAAGACAATCATCAAAATTATTTTATATTCTGGGTAACCACGTTTGTATCAATTCATCCTTTATCCACAATACTTTCTACTTTTAACTCTTTTACCATACGACAAAATATTAAACAGGTCCAAACTGAAATAGCTTGCAGACGACAAAATAAAGTTATATATTTAAAAAATTGAAATTTTTTTTCAGCAGAGTAAAACACTGTGTTAACAGGAGAAAATGCTCGTTACTAGGTTACTTTCTACTAGGTAGCTGGTTACTTTCTTACAATGTTTTTAAAAGTCTGCTGTCTTCGGGGTCGTAAAAATTATGGATTGATTGGTAAAGGGTTAAATATAAATCCCACACATTGGGCACAAGTTCTGCTTAAGTTCACAGGGAGCAGTATCCAAATTTGAATTCTGCTTTGAATTTGGTCTGGTCCAAAATTTGGCGTCTGGGTAGGGTTAAATTGTTACCAAACATCAAATTTATTGACTCGACCGAATTGAAAGCAATTAGAGTCAACAAATTAAATTTAACTCGCATGTTTGGACTTGTTTTTGATGGGTAAAAAACATTGTAGAAAAAGAAGAAAATGCTGGTCAGCAACATTTCTCTTTTACCTATAATGTTTTCGAAAGTTTTTTCTATCTTTACAAGGGTCGTAAAAACAAAAGATTTCTCTCAGTAGCCTGTCTAGAAGACAGAGTATGGAGAGGAACAGGGAAATATCCACAAATCAGAAATGTAAAGATACAATTCAAAATTTGTTCAAAATGATAGTAAGTTGTCAAATCATTTTTAAGAGTGAAATGTCTAAGAGAAGAAGTGTACGGGATAAAAGCTGTAACATGGGTTTACTGTCACAAACAAACATTACAGAGTAAAGGGGCGAGATATGCAAATGTTATGTAACCATTTCCTGTATTGTTTCAACTGGCCGGTGATGGATTAACATTTATGACCATGACTAGGGGTAGCCAGATACTGACTTCACCCTTTACCATGCAAACCCTAGGTCTAGTTTCCAATACCCAAAGAAAGAGTGTTTGAAAAACAGTGTGGGAAGAAAAAGATGTTCACTGTTTAAGGGCAAATCCTAATATATTTTGACCATACTTTTTTTTATTCCAATCAGCTGCAAATATTTTTGGTTCACAATTCTTTTGTTGTCTGCAAATGCTTTCAATCAGTCTAAAATTTTTGTGTTCGGTGAATGGTCACTTGACCCTTTGTTTTTTTACAACCCTGAGACAGAAGCCTTTTGAAAACATTGTGGAAAAGGAAGAAAAAGCTGAAACACTTGAAAGTTAACATCATTTGAACAATCCAGACTTTGGTACTTGCAAAATCTATGTTATGAATTTGGATGAATATGTTATGTTGTTGCCTTTGAAAACATTGTGAGGAAAAGAGAAAATGCTAAGATTTTCTCCTTTTCCCATAATGTTTTCCATCCTTTCTAAATCAAATTTCATTTCAACTTTTTGATTACCATTTTTGTCATGTGCAAATTAACCCTTTACCAAACAATCCCGGGTTTTTACAACCCTGAGATGGAAGCCGTTTTAAAACATTGTGGGAAAAGAAGAGAATGCTGGTAACCAACATTTTCTTATTATCCTACAATGTTTTCTATCCTGGTGGAAACAAATTTCAATATTTCAGTTAGGTTTACTTTGTTTGCAAGTGCTTTTAATTTGGACCATTCTAAAATTTTGTCTCTTGGTAAAGGGTTAAATGTTGAAAACATTTGGGGAAAAAAAGGGAGAAAACGGCACCAATTTCTACTTTGTCCAGAATGTAGATCTAGAAAAGGATAAAATATTACAAAAAACAATTAAAGGAATTACTGATCTTATGTTTGTTTTTCTTTTTGGAGATTGCCATTGCGGAATGTCTGTCTTATGGCCTATCTTATTTCGACTCGGAGTTTCGAACAATGTCGACAGCATCAGGTTTTAATCGCAGCCTAATATTCCTATAACCAACTTCTTTTACGAGTTTTGGACTTATTAAGAACTGACTGTCCTCGAAGTGTTTCAAACACAATTTGGAATGAACTGATGGCACAAAATCCTCCGTTACTGTCCGGCCCCGGTTTAAACGTTGAATCCATAGTTTCCTCCTCTTTAATTCCTTCGGAAATTTGAACATACTAATTCTATGTGTTCCTGATTCGACGTTGAAGCCATAGGCTGCACAATTTACCATTTTTTCGGCTGAATTCTATGTTAATACTCAGATATCTGCATATAATCATCAGCGTTCCTACTTATTTCTACTGACTGTAAACACAGGCTACGCGACTATGACGTCACACAGGTACGGGAGATAAGCGAATCAAGGGAAGTAAGCCATGCACCATTTTTGGGGCCGTATATCAGGGTGACAATTCGAGCGTGATTTATGGCATGTTACAGAGTGGTATTTATGAAAACTGATGGACACGTGTTTACTAACATCATTTGCATCTGATTGGAGCAAAAAAACAGTATGGTCAAAAAATCTTAGGATTTGCCCTTTAAGCGTAATATTACAGTCAGCCCGCTTTCTGGGCTAGTGATGCGTCATATAAGACAGTCGAATCTTCAAAAAATATGACATGCGCAGACAACAAGTTTAATCTGTAAAAGTTTAACATCTTGCTGTAAATCATTTAAAAGTGGGTGTGTACTGTGTTGAAAAATACACACTGCAGTCACAACCCTTACCTCGACTATCAACTAATAAATGCTTTATAATTTCTTTTTAGATCTGAATTGCCAGTGCTGAAGAAAAAGCGCTGGTCCGAGGTCCGGGACCTACTGTAGGGCTCTGTACCGGTACTTGATATATATCGAAAACCAGTTTACATTCAATAGATATATCGGATCGAACGTTTCTGTATCGAACAAAATATCGATCATCAAAAGAAAATAAAAGTAAAGCATATAAATACCCAATTTAGTTGTTTTTAACGGCGAAATTCATTACGAGTTTACTTTAGGTAATCTCTAAAGTCGAGTAGTAGAGGTAGGTGTGGCTACCTGGGAAACTTAAAACCAATCGAAATGCGTCATTCTTTATTACTCGCCCTGTACCCATTACCCAATGGATGACAATTAGCTAATACCCCTATTCTCGTTCCCCCGTCATGTTGTTTGAAATCTGCAAATTATGCATCAATCAGCAGATTGCAGACAGATTTATGCTGATAATTGGTGAATATAGTTGATTAAAGAAAGGTAATGAACATCTCGTGATGTGATCGAGAGGTAGCGATGGAAATAATTGAAGCCGTGACCTTTCAACCTTCCTAAGATTTTATTTGGTTGATCTTTTAATATCGCCGAAAAATGTGGTTCGAAAATCAAATCTCTTTTTCCGTTAGTTTATCTGAAATCAGTGTTCCGACTCGCGTAAATTATTGTGTAAATCATTTTATATACTTGAAATTTGCATTACAAATGTTAATCACACGCGAGACCTCACGTAAGAAAAAACATGGACAAAAAAGGCCATTATCTGTTTATCGTGAGTAAAATAACAGGTTTTGATGCTACATGTAGTTCTAATCCTTATTGAGAAATCTATGTCGAATCATGCGAACATACCTATCCAGAAATTAACACGCATGAAAAATTGTTCGGTGAAAAAAAAAAACACGGAAACCCATGACACAACAAAATGTCTCCTTGACATTGTCCAATCAGAGTCCTCTTAGACTGTCTTTTCAGCTTTTTAATGAGTAGTAAATGTAGATCTAGTTAGAATTCATATTAATTTAGGCCTAAATAATTATGAAATTTCAATGCAATCTAGAAGTGTTAAGTTTGCGGTATTTTGTTTTTCAGGTATGCTGAAAAAAGAACAAACACAATTTTCGCATTTTTTCTTTCTTTTATTGAAAATTGAAATATCATATGATATATCGAATATCCATCATTTTGTATCGATACAAATATTGTATCGATCAAACTGACCGATACGGAGCCCTAACCTACTGAAATGGAGATCGGACCGGGGGAAAAAAACAAGGCGAGGGTCCGATGGACCTGTCAAAATGGAGGTCAGACCTGCCCAGTCTTCATGGTAAAAAGTCTGATGCCCAGAAATAAATTCAGAATGACTAATTGGGTTGAATTAAGAGTAATAATTCTAATGAAAATTTGAGTCTGTTTGTTTAGGATTATCTTTGTGTGAAAGTGAACTACTTCGAGATTTTTCGGTACACCGGTCGTGTGAAAACGCTATGACATTGACTTATTTAAGTCATTGTAATATCAACAGTTTTCCCTGGTTCCCAGTTTACCTGACATCAGTAATAGTTGCCAGTGGTGAAGCCAGTTAAAATCTATGAATATAACGTCTGCACTCTTTGCTAAAAGCAAACGAAAAATGCATATTTAAACCTTGGTCGTCATCAAATTTGAAACAGAAAACACTGGGAGAAAATAGAACAGAGCTACATAATTAGAGGTAGATAGAAAGTATAAGAACAAAGATAGGGTTGGTTCGTTGAACATCAAATTGAAAGTTGGTCGTGGGTTTCGTCCCACAATGCAACTGTTCAACTCTGACTAACACACACAAAAGAAATATGTGAAATTGCAAATTTTGTTTTGGTCATCATAACAGTGCTAATTGTAAATGCTTCCTATGTGCCTGACGTATATTTGTCTTCAACTGATGGCACTAAGAGCAAAAGTAAATTGAAATGGTACTCAGTAAGGGATTTTTTGGGGGTGTGTGTGGGGTGGGACAGTGGTCAATTTGGACATGCCCAAGTATACTTCGTACCCTCCTGTTGTAAGGGCCCAGCTATTTCTATCACTATTTTTCAGCCCTGATTGCGCTTTGGAAATCTTTACCCCAGTTTGGTTACTTGTCTTTTTACATCATTCTAAGTCGTCACAATGCCAAAACTTATCAATTTTCTGAATGCATTTGATTTTGAAAAGTGTACTGATTCATCTTTGAATTTTAGAATTGTAAAAAGGGTCAATCAGTAGACCATACGGTTATCTATATTACAGTGAACTAGTGGGCCGTATTTAGATTGACTAAAACTGAAACAGTAAGAGTAATGAATTAGAGTCAAATACCTGTCCTTTCAATCTAAACTTACAAGTAAAGAACAAAAACTGAGTGTTCTAAACTTTTATTTCTTCACAATAGGTGATAATAACAACTTTAAGTAAGTCACTTATGGCTTTACATCAGCGTTACTCATTCTTGAGGTTTTTTTTTTCATTCCTACTGATTGGCTGGTTAGTACATTCTTCAGATGGATTTTCACATTTCACAAAGTCCTTTGATTATGCACTTATAAGAAGCTCCCCTAGGTGTTTCAAGCTGAAAATTCTAGGGAAAAAATGTGTCTTATTGTCGTGCATATATGGTAATTGGCCACAATATTTTTGGATTTAGGACGCTATTTGGAAATAAGAAAAACGGCCTCCGTTTCCAGTAACCCTGGCAACTTGTTATTTTTTTAAGCTTGAATTGTGGTGATATTCAGTTGCAAAAACACATTTAGATATTTGGCAAGCATCACAACCTGAAATACCGTGTGACCAGTTCAAGGATACTCACAGAATTTGAACACTCAATGATACTTGATTAAAGACAAAATTCATAAAAACTGGATTCATTTTAGTTGAATTTATAAATTATCTCATCAAAGTAGAAAGTATTGAACAAGATCTACGCACCCTTGTATCGACCCTTTGACACTTTTTTCGTTTGATCTTATATCTAATAATTATTAGAGGCTTTTTCATGAAACAAATGTTCCCAGTCTGATATGATGTTCCCAGTCTATGAATGCTTTCAGCCAATCAAATGTGTTGTAAATGGTTAAAACTCAGTGTGCAAGCGCCCAATGGATGAAAAGAACATAGAAATTAACCAAGTTCAGATAGAATCTACAAATACTGGTGTTATTATTATTATGTGAGATACTTAGATAACATTTGAGAGCATTTACACATAAATTACTCGATTTTCCTAGTAGATAAGGTAACCGTTAAAATGCTTATGTGCATGGAAATCGGGTGGACCAGATTGTTAAACAAAATGTTTAATGCACTGAAGACATATAAATACTTCAAACAACAGAAACAAAAATAGTTTTAAAAACGACACAGACATATGAACTTGTAAGGCCATGGTATGATGTCCAGCTTTTAAAAGTGTAGAAGAGGTTCTGTCGGGTGCCTTTTGCATGCCATTTATGATTGTTAGCTTTTTAAAAGGATTTTGAGGAATTATTAATAATTTGAATGCCTCCTTGTCAATTAAGTACTCTACTGAGTATGATTTATGTTAAAATTTGTGCCTGCAGGGAAGTGTAAATGGACCAGTCCATTTTAACTCACTTGAGCATGAAGTGCAGAGTTATGTGCAAGGTGAGCTATTGTGATCAGTCATCGTCTGTTGTCTGTCCATCTGTCTGTCTATGTTTTCTTTCAAAATTTTCTCCTCCTTAACCAGTGAGCAAATCAAGCTGAAATTTGACAGGGATGTTCGTTTGGTGAAGCTTCAGCAAAATTATAAAAAAACAATACATGTAATGAAAATAAAAAATTCTAAATTCTGTCAAAATCTCTGGTTGTCATGGTAACAGAAAGGCTGAAATAAAGGTAATATCTTCAAACAACCTATGACAAATAAAGGCCTAGAGATTTACACTTTTGCATATTGCACCACATCTTCGCGAGCCAAGTTTACGATCACTACCTTGGCTGATTGAGCCCGATTTCAAGATGCCTGCGATCATGCGCCCTCTATTGGATGCTGGTTATGACTCCCCTAAGAGCTACATCATGTTTCTAAAAACAAAATCGTTTTACAAACCGCTTACGAATACACATGAAGCGATAAGTAGACATCCACATGGGTTTCCATGTTTTACCTTTTATTCGAAAGGTAGATACCTTGTTCTATTTTTGTCAAAGATTAAATGCTACGAGCGGTTTCATTTGTTGCAGCTAGAGCTGGCTGCATCCAATGAAAAAGTGTATCGGGTGAACGTAAAAATCAAGCTCGAGCCACCAAGGGTAGAGTAACTTAGTGAATCATCGGCCTTGGTTTGCAAAGATGATTGCACCACCCAGTTTCATATTTGAATGTTGCATGTTGCATCACCTGATGACCGCTTATAACAGTTGTTAGAATAATGCCTCTTGGGTCCTATTTGGTGCTTTTATGCACAAGGAGATTCAGGTTGGTTTGATTGATTGTATGGGGTTAAATGCAGCTTTCAACATGATTTAAGTCATATGGGCTACAGCACCTACCCATGGATTCCTGGTATTTCTCAAACCAGTACTACCACAACATCCTATCCAAGCCTCCTGCTCATCCCAGTTTGGCAATTATTCACCCATTGGTGAGAGACAAATGACTATGTCAAATGTTGGAAAGAATGTTGGCCTGGCTAGGGGATCAAACCCGTGACCCCATGATTCGCAGTCCACTGCCCTGCCAACTGCACTACGACCTCAGCCAACTAAGATGGGTGATTATGGACAATAACAGTCCTCTTTTTATTTGAGATATTAACGATCAGACTAATAGAATAACCTCAAATTCAGGGGTTTTGGTGAAGTATCAAACATTATATACTAAGTAAGTATACTCTCAAATCCTACAAAAAATCAAGATTAATTTTTTACATGCACAACGATTTGGATCTTAAATTCAATGTTGACAAATGTCAAGTCATATATTACGAACCTAAAAACCTAAAAAACTAAATTTCATTAATGATAAAGAGCTTAGGAAACAGAAGAGTTTTGTTTGAAGGGATCTTAAATTTAGTAAAAATATATTTCAACAAAGATAAATAAGGCCAGCAGCATGTTGTCTCTTTTACAAGAGCTTTCAATTACAAGTTTGAAGTTAGTTTCTTGAGAAAATTAGATCAAATTAAAAAATAGCCTTTATTATGTGGCTGAGTGGTGACACTGGTGAGCATGTCGGACTCATGACCTGGTGGTTGTGAGCTCGATACCCAGTTGAGGCGAACCTTCTTCTGGCGTATTTTCGCGTCTCACCTATGCTGAAGCATGCAAGAAAAGTAGTGACTTTGGAAAGAAAGTAGTGTTAGTACTGGTATGAGAAAGCCAGAAGACACATGTGCATCACCGACTGCCATGATATGACCTTAGCTGTTAAAGTGGCATTTAACCCCAACACAACCAACCAACCTTTATTATGGGTGGGTGTTATTTAAAATATGCAGTCAGGAAATGCCTTTGTTCAAAGATTCTTCTTTAAAACCACTTTATATATTAAAACAAAGAAACAAGGCTTGAATTGTTGTTATTTTTTGTGGTATGACTGGTTTCACAAAACAGGTCCAGACATCAAACAATAATAATTTCTAGTGTCATTTGACTTTATTCATATAATTCTTGTTTGGGCATATATTTGGATTTTTTGTTCTATATAACATACATGTATATTATACATGTACATACAATTGTATCTATTGCCCTGACGAGCAAAGCGAAACTGGTTGGCAATAAGATTAAGTTTTTTAATTGTATCTGTGTGACTTTTTCATTTTTTTCTATATCTTACCTTGACCCAGGAATACTCAATTTTTACACAAACATGTAGTGTTCAAAAGGGTCACTGGAGGCCAAACTGAGAAAATTGGCAGCCCACAAAATTCAGCTCTGATTATAAACTGACGTGGGTAAAGATATTCAATGCACCATGTAAGGCAATCAAATTCAATTTTGAGGAACAGCTGGTCAGCTACAAAATCTTTTCAAATATGGTAAGAATGGTATTCTTGATCTTATTTTTATCAAGTCTAAAACATGGTGATCCCAAGATTTTTTTCTGTCAAAAGAACATCATTTTGAGAGATTATTTCTTGTTAAATATGAACATTCTACTGAGAAAAAGACCATAAGACCATTTCATTCTAATTAAAGAAAATACAATGTCTTTTTCAATGAAGCAATGATAGGATTGATTAAGCATATTATTTATTATAATTTTAATATAAAACAGATAAAGTTTATATCTTTTTAACTTGACAGAAACGATAAAGTCTTAACTCGTTACCAAACGACAAAATGTTAGACTTGCCCAAATCGAAAGCATTTGCAGACAACAAAATGTAAGTGACTGAAAATTTGAAATTTGTGTTGGGAAGGTTAGAAAACATTGTGTGAAAAGGAGAAAATGCTGGTTACCAGCATTTTCTCCTTTTCCCACAATGTTTTCTAAAGGCTTCTTTTTCAGGGGCGTCAAAAGTAGGGATTGTGTGGTAATGGGTTAAATGGAAAATGTATCATTATATTCTTTTCTTTTTAGTAAGGACACAATCTACAATTTAGTAAATGTAAATTTTGTCTTTCTATTCTGTTTTATAAAAATGTGGATATACATGTATGTCATGCAATTGTAACTCACTTTTCTGTATTGTGAGGACAGTCTACATTGAAATTGTGATTATCTCTCTATCTTGTTTTGTGAGGACATTGTCCAGAGAGTGCATGCAACTGTAACTCTCAGTTTTGTTTTGTGAGGACACAGTTTACAAAGTAAATACATTTATCTCTCTATTCTGTTTTGTGAGGACATTGTCCAGAGAGTGCATGCAACTGTAACTCTCATTTTTGTTTTGTGAGGACACAGTCTACATTGAAATTGTCATTATCTCTCTGTCTTGTTTTGTGAGGACATTGTCCAGAGAGTGCATGCAACTGTAACTCTCATTTTTGTTTTGTGAGGACACAATCTACAAAGTAAATACATTTATCTCTCTATTCTGTTTTGTGAGGACATTGTCCAGAGAGTGCATGCAACTGTAACTCTCATTTTTGTTTTCTGAGGACACAGTCTACAATAGTAAATACATGTAGAAGATGTACATATATCAAACTTTTGTGACTCACTGCAATCGGTTCAAGAATTATCTCCTCTGGAAATTTGTAATTTTGGCCTAATTATTGCTCTAAGGCAGTAGGAACATGAAACATACAACCGTTGACCATGATTCTAGTAGATGCCATCAAAGTTTTGGGTCACATAGGTAAAAGGTTCTAGGTCCCAGATTTAGTTTGTTTGAAAATAATCCCTTTGCTCTAGAAATCAGAAGGCTTAGAGGATAGATATTTGATATGTACAGGGGTGTGTGTGTTTGGGGGGTGGGGGGGGGGCAGGCCCCTCCAATAATT
Source organism: Tridacna crocea (assembly GCA_943736015.1). Lineage (NCBI taxonomy): Eukaryota > Metazoa > Mollusca > Bivalvia > Cardiida > Cardiidae > Tridacna > Tridacna crocea. The sequence continues at coordinate 42,558,116 of OX031065.1, forward strand.
TTATCACATGATACTACAGATTTTTCTAGAATCTTTAGAATCATTTGATGTCCATAAATGTCATAAAATCAAAAAAAATAATAGCAATAAGTAATACAAAAATATGCTTCCTTGCATTTCTTGTGACGTCAGCGAATGGCCACTCGGATAAATCAAAATGTCCTGATAGAGCTGTAAAACATGACAGATATCTCCGGTTGAAAGGTGTCTACTGAGGTATCGTCGGATGACGCAGGTACATTAATGTCTTGTCTATCGCTAGGCTGAAGGAGATTATGATCAATGTTTGTTTCGTGGGTGATTTTGGTTGGGAAAGGCTGTCGGGTGCTCGCGCCAGCAATCGAGACGTTGCACTCCTTGTGTTTATATTATATAGGGAGGGATTTTTTTTTCCATATTTTATCATTTATTTTGGTTATAGAATGTCAGATTCCTGTGATTAAGGTAACCATAATGTTATGGTCCATATTTTCAGTCCATATGTCTTCAATCAAGCAACTTTGCGAAATGTTGGATACAGTGCTTTGATAGAGGCCTAGACAGCCAAGATTCATGAAAGAACTTACTGCATGGCTATTCAGCAGGAAAAATGTAACTTCTAGCTAGCTGTTGATGTAAATCCAACGTCTGACCTGGTCACATTATGAAAAATACTGTTTTGCGATTTGAATACCGCTGATTGCCATACAAAATACTGGTAAAAATGGCAGACCTATTACATTCAAATCCCCAACTCAAAAGTTGTTAAATGAACACAACTCGTTATCTGTTTACTCAAGAACACACGGGCTCGACAGTTCAGTGTATGTGCATTAGTGTTAAGTTAGTACGTGTGTCCTTCCGAATTTGTGCAGTCCATAACTTCTACAAGTAAAGACGGATTTCGAGATAACTTGGCACAATTGTTTTGCACAATTGTTCCCCATCATGAGTAGATGTGCCATCTGAAACATTTGTTTAGGTAGGGTCAGGGTCACAGCTGAAGGTCAAAGGTTTGTCAGGACCATAACTTCTACATTTATGGATAGATTTCAATATGAATTTGTACAATTATTCTCCATCATGAGTAGAAGAGCCCTTTGAAACATTTGATCAGATAGGTCAAAGGTCAAGGTCAAACTTGAAGTTCAAAGTGTCCAATATAAATCAAAAAAAATCTTTGTAGGCTGAACACCTTTTGTCCTTGGACAACCATTCTAATTGAAATTAAATGTTCATCCTAAGAAACCTAAATATTGTGCACAAAACAAAAAGCCAGTGTTTGTAGATTATACTTTTGAAAGTTTGATTGACTTATCATACCCTTGGTATGTGTCAATTTTGCAGATTAAGGATATTAAGTAAAATTATTACAGAAACAAATTTTGCTGTTTTTATGCAACACACATATATTATTGTTCAAATTTGTTAGCAGCAACTATCATTAAACAGCAAATTGACAGTTATAGTTCTTTCTGTTTTTAACAAAAGGGGATAAAATGGTTGAAGGCTTGTATAATTATAGTTAAAATTTCAGAAATCTTTTGTCAAACCATATTGCATAGATGAACTTTCATATGAGGTATGTCATATTACAAAGTCAACCTCAATCAACCTATTTAGCTTTTTTCTGAGAAAAAGTCAGATGTGTTCCTTAGATCAAGATGTTTAAGATTTCTAAAGATTCATTTGCCATATTTTGTGTGATTCAGATTGATTGTATGGGGTTTATCGGCACTTTCAACAGTATTTCAGTGCTGGTGCTGGTGTACCTAACGATGGCTTTCTGTCGTTTCTCACACCAGTACAATCACAACATTCAATCTGAGCCACCAGCTGCTCACCCCACTAAGACGCAATACTAATTGTTCGCCTATTTGTGAGAGACAAATTACACATTTCACAATGACTTTTGTCAAATGTCAGAAAGAATGTTGGCTTGTGTGATTTAGAAGAAATTGTATAATGATCATGCGCAAGATATTCTGAATGAAAATTTTAAAAATTCTGAGGAAATCTCGATGTAAAGAACACACCTTACATGTTGCTAGAGCCTTTGCATAGGCTGCTACAGTGTTGTCACCAATAATTATATTTGACACTTTGCAGTCTGGTGACTAAATGCACTTTTTAGCTCACCTGATCACCTGAGCAAAACATGGTAATGGTGAGCTTTTGTGATTCTTGAATGTTTGCAGCAACATTATTGGCCCAATCCTTTTGAAACTTGGTCAAAATGTTTGTCAAGTTATGAGGATGAACGCTAATTGATAGTGATGGCATTCATTTGAAATCACACAAAAAGGTGTGATATTATTGACAGTTTCTTTGTTTCATTCTAGAGATCACACTATTGACTTAATACTTGTCAGATCATCAGGTTGAAGTCTCTTAAAAATGGGGGTCATTCCATATGAAATCATGAGGAAAAGTGCCGTGAAGACAATGCCATTGTCTACACTGTAGAGATCACAATTTTGGCTGTCTTTTTTATAACTTGCCCAAAATGTTTGCATGGTCATGAGGATGGACCTTATTGAAAATGGATCATTAAATATGAAAACATGATAGAAAAGGGAAAAATGACAATTTCTTTTTACACTTTAGGAGTCACTGCTTGGGCTCAATCTTCTCCAAATTTGCATGGAATAAGGAGTGGCACCAGCCCAGTCATTAAGTTTCATAACAATATTCATTACTAGATCATTGATGAGCCAAGCCCACTTTGATCACTCGGTAAAATGTGGTGCCCTCAATCCTAGGGTCGTAAGTTCAAACGCGGCTCAGCCAACATTCTTTTATGGTAACGTTACACTTAGTATCTGTTATTATGCTCTCTGAAGGGCAAGCATATAGCCACTGCTTGGTCTGTCCGTCCATCCTTCTTTCCATCCGTCTGTCCGAAGGAATTTCTCCACAACCCTTTGACCCAATTGGATGAAACTTCACATACAAACTCCTTATGATATTGTGCAGATGACTTTTAGCCCACTTGCATTGAGCAAGACAAGTTGACACAATGACAGTTTAGTGTATGTGTGTTAGTTTATGTGTATGCCTGTTTGTCCGAATTTGTCCTGACCATAACTACTACATTTATGGATGGATTTTAAAAAAAATGGGCACAATTGATCTCCATCATGAGTAGATGTACCATTGGAACCATTTGTTCCATAGGTTGAAGATCAAGGTCACAGCTAAAGGTTAAAGTTTTGTAGGGACCATAACTCCTACATTTATGGATAGATTTCAGTAGAAATTTACACAATTGTTCTCCATCATGAGTAGATTGCCATTTGAAACATTTGTTCAGGTAGGTCAAAAGTCAAGTCACACTTGAAGTTCAACTATTTGTGGGCTTGACACCAGTTGTCCTTGGATAATCATTCTAGTTTTAAATATGTTGGAATAAAAATAATAGTTTAGAATGATATCTCTGGCTGTCAGTACCTCAGTCAATGTATGTCATACTATATGTGACAAGAACTTGTTCAGGAGCATAATCTCTCTCTGACGGCTCTTGGTTATGATAATTGTTTTCCAGGCCTTATCTTCTTAAGCATGCAAGCCACCAATTTGAAACACACACACACTGATGGAACATGCTTTGAACATGTATAGCACACAAAAAAATTTGACATGAAACTTTCCTCAAAGGGAGATCATGTTTGAATGAAAAAAATGAACTGTTAACAGTTAATACACTCACCGTAGTACCTCACTGGATTTATGTGAAACTTTTTGTGACAAGCACTTGTTCAGGAAGCATATTCTGTCGCCAAGTGCTTTTCCTTTATCAGGAGGACTTAAAAAAAAATGCTTCAATGATTGTAAGACATAATTCTTTCTTAATTTCTTATTTTTCAGCATTGATGCCACTTACTCAAAAGGATGGCTAGCACAGTACGTAAATGATGCCAAAGAAGGACAACCATCATGTAATTCTAAAATGAAACTTTACATTCAAGTACAAACCAAGACTTCTTGAGTTTGCATCACGTTCTTTTGATTATGGAGATGAAAACAACCTTTGGTGGTGCGAAAAGGGCAAGTATTTTAACATTGACATGATTGATCCTTACTAATAGTAAATAGTTACTATTCAACCCAAATACAAAGTGGAGGAGGTATACTGATTTCACCATGTCTGTTTGTCCATCCATCTGTCCTTCTGTAGACTTTTCCTTTCCATGCTCTAACTCAAAATCCATTAAATTTTGACCTAGGATCATGAAACTTTACAAATTGTTGCCCGTGAGGTGCCCTATAAATAACGGTCTCATTTGTCAAAGGTCAAGGTAACAGGTGAACTTGGCTTGAAAACTATTTTTGGGCATTAACTCAAAAGCCATTTGACCTATGGCCATTGAACTTTATATTAATGTTGCCTATGACCCAAGGAAGTGCCTCATTGTTTTTGGGTCATATACATCCAACTTGCACCGGTCAAGGTAATAAATGAACTTTGTTTTAGAAACTGTTCCCTTCTCTCATAGCACTTTCTTAAAGTGTGTGTGTATGGGGGAGGGGTTATGTATTTGTACGCTTTGCCCAGAGTTCTTGTTGAAAAAAGGAGTAGGGGACTACTTTGGTATTCTTTGAGAACAGAGTGGCCTTTTTGATGCCATTTAATGATGATATTTAGGAAAACATGTGAAATAGAGAAATTGCTGGTAACCGATTCCTCCTTTTCTCACAATGTTGTCCAACTTATATGGTACTTTTTGTTATGCTGGCTGAAAAAATTTCGGTGAGTATAGTTGCCATGCTGTGCGTCTGTTTGTCCGTCCATCCATACGTCTGTCTGTCCGAAGCCATTTCTCCACAACCCCTTGACTAAATTGGATGTAACTTCATACATCAAATTCTTGGAACATTTCCCAGATACCATTTTCCTTGTTTCTCAATTTGAGGCTGTGTTGTGGAAAAAAGGGACTTAATGTAAAAATTAGTTTTTCTCTAGTATCTCCTAAATTACTGGTCAGAATTTTATGAAATTTCATATTTAAGTTGCTCATCCAAAGCCCCAGACCATGCACTATTTGTAGTTCATTTACACAAAAGTGTATTACGGGAAAAGGGGACTTAATATATTATAGCTTTATGCTTCTTTTTTTTTGGGGGGGGGGGGGTTGATGAAAGTTTGTGATGGCAATTACTTCAAAAGCATTACAGCCATTTGTCTCAAATTTGATACACAGATAGCTATTCAACGAGAACCAAAACTCTATCAAAATTTTTAGGGAAATTATCCCCCTTTGATTTTTTGAAGAATTTATTCCTATAAGGAAAATATCTCTGGAAAAGCTGAAGCCATTTACTTGAAATTTTATAGACAGATAGATTGCTTTGAGAGAAAGAGTAGTTTACACTTGATTCTCAATTAAACTCTTTACCAAACAACAAAATTTTAGACCTGTCCAAATTGAAAGCATTTGCAGATGACAAAATAAATGAAACTCAAAAAGCGAAATTTGTTTCCAGCTGGGTAGAAAACATTCTGGGAAAAGGAGAAAATGCTGGTTAGCAGCATTTTCTCCTTTTCCCACAATGTTTTCAAAATGCTTCTTTCTCAGGGTTGTTAAAAGTCGGGATTGTGTGGTAAAGAATTAAGAATGTGTTGTGGGAAAAGGGGGCTCCATGTTTAAATTTGTTTTTCTCTAATATCTTCTAAATTTTTGGTTATATTTTCATGAAATTTCACTTTTAACTTATTCATCAAAAGCTCCTGACCATATACTCTTTATATTTCATTAATGAAAACAGTGTTATGGGATAAGGGGATTTAATGACATTTTTTTATGTTTTATCTTACGTTTGACTTTTCACTTAATTTTCAGTGCACAAATAGATCTTATGTAGGAAAACAGCTGAGGATTTCAAATTATGTCATACATTTTGTGACAAGTACTGGTTCGGGGAACATTAACGGTCAATGACAGCTCTTCTTTTCCGTTGCCTTTAGGCACAGGTATATGGCATGTAGCGTTGCCTTATGGTCCTTTACCAAAATATATCTATATATATAGAGTATAATGACTCTATAATGAAATTTAGCCAAATGTTGCGGGATCCTGTATTTTATGTAGAGATAAAGAAGGAAATCTTTTAAAAATCAGAAGGCCTAGATCTTCCAAGTTTTGCAATATAGCATAATTTATACTCATGGTCCTCTATCAAAATGCTTAAAATAATTACTCTACAATCAAAAATCTTAAAATAATTACTCTACAATCAAAATTAGCACTATGCTGTGGGATCCTGCATTGGTAGGTAAAGAAGGAAATCTTTAAAAATCTTCTCCTCTCAAACCATTAGGCCTAGAGCTTTCAAATTATGAATGTAGCATTGCCTTATAGTCCTCTACCAAAATACTTCATTCAAGTTATCACTCTATGATCAAAATTAGCCCTATGCTGTGGGATAACAGATTTTACAGAGATCACTGAAGGGCCCAAATGTCCCACCAAATTTTATATTCTAGATTGAACCCTGACCAAGTAATAATCAAAGCTTTCAAACCAAATTTGGAAGAGATTCAGCATGCATCGAGAGTATTATTAACCTGTTACCAAACAACAATATTTTAGAGCATATTTTAGTTCATATTTCAAGCATTTGCAGATGGAAAAATAAAAGTGACTGAAAATTTGGAATTTGTTTTGTGAAGAGTAGAAAACATTGTGGGAAAAGGAGAAAATGCTGGTTACCGGCATTTTCTCCTTTTCTCACAATGTTTTCTAAAGGCTTCTTTCTCAGGGGCGTCAAAAGTAGGGATTGTGTGGTAATGGGTTAATAAAAAAACTCCTGACTTTTTCCAGAGGTCCAAGATGTTCTGTCACCTGTTGAAAGAAGTATGTCAACAGCAGCTTCAGAAAGTTCCAACAGACAGCTGTCAACAGTCACCCAACCAACAACTAGTCTTCATGTAGAGATCCATTCATCCAATTTCAGCAGTAGCCAAACATTCCAATATTCAGCTGTTAACAGTCAACAAGCCAACAACTAGTCTTGAAGCAGACATCCCTGCGTTGGATATAGACAGTGACAGTAATTCAATCAAACGTCCCAACAGTCAAGAGTCAACCAGCCTACAACCAGTTTTAGGGCAGAAATCCATCCATCAAATATAGACAGTGACAGTAATCCACCTAATCATTCAAACAGTCAACTGTCAATATTTAGTTAACCGGCCAAGAACTAGTTTTGAAGTAAAAATCCCTGCTTTGGATATATAGAGAGTGACAGTAATCCAACATTTTTCATTTTTTTGTGTACATCATGATGGCAGTGGGATAAAGCTTTGTTAAGCACTGCCTTCTATCGGATTGTAATCTATATACCTTGATGGAAAACACCTTTGTGGATGTCTTATACATGATGATTATATATTTTTAACATTTTTTATGCCCCTGCATCAAGCGATTGGGGCATATTGTTTTACCATTGTCTGTCTGTCTTTCCCTCTGTCGGCAGAACTTAGCAGAAAAACTTAACATTTCCACTTACTTCAATGAATGAATAGTGTTTTATGGCCCGTCGACAACTTAGGTCATATTGGGCGCACTTACTTAGTAAACAATAATGCGAGGTGAAAATAACATACATGTACAACAACATAAGACAAACATGATAAATGAGGAATGGATGAAACACAAAATGATGCCCCTTTTGTCGCCTTTTACGACATGCATGCTGTCACTTTTGTTCCACCAGATGAAATGGCAGATGTGACGATCGCGGGACTGCAGTGGTTTATTCTTATACCCCCGATTAAACCACACGGGGTCCCACAGGCCAATTGATTCCCATTCCAAACCCTATTTACATCAAGAAAAAAAAAAATATATAGGATTTGGAATAAGAACTACCCAGCCTGCTGCAATCCTACGAATTACGAGGAAAGCAGCCGTTTGTCTCTAATTTTAGTCGCCTTCTACGACATGCCATAGAGAAAGGCCGAGGTCCTATTCTATAAACTAAAAAACCCCGGGGACCCCACGGGGAGTCCACTTACTTCAAGGCTATTCAAGAAACAAAGATGATATTTGGTATTTAGGTATACCTCATCAATATGCATCTAATGAGGGTTATATGTCCAAGGTCAAGGTCAAAATTTTAAACCCCATTATCTTAAAAAAAATCCTATCAAAACTTAACTAAAGAACTTAATATTCCCCATTACTTCAAGGCTTTGCAAGATGCAAGGTTCATATTTGGTATGTAGGTGTATCTCATTGTTATGCATCTGCTGGTGACAAGTTCAAGGTCATCTGTCAGTGTCATTTATGAAGGTCACACTTCTTAAAATTAGCTATTACGGGGGTATTAGTGTTTCACAAACACATCTTGTTTTCTTAGTTATGCTTTAAAGGATTATGTCCTGGGTATTACTTTTAAGGTATAGATAGTTTTAGAAATCGAAACTCCATAATCCATACTCCATTAGAACAAACCTAGGAAAAGTCTGACTTGATTTTTAGTGATGTTCCATTCACAAGGTGTCAGTGGGGGTATATGTCAGCTCGTGACAGTTGTAGTTTCATCTGTTTGGAAAGTTTTCTTTCAAGTGATGCATTGGTTTAACTTTCATGTTGCACACTATTGACATCCAATTGCTGTGCACATTTGAATATGAATAAGAATTAAATCCCTATTTAGCTTTTCGTGACTGTATATTACTGAAATGGAATAAACTTGCTTTCACTTTTGAATCTTTCATTAGATTAGACCAGCTGTTTGCAGGGAAAACCCAAGGTATTGCTATTGCATTGGCATTGTTATTGTGCAAAATCTTTCAAGTTTTGCAAAAAAAATCTGAAGTTTGAAAATATTTACTTTAAACTCAGAATATGTGTTCTCTATCAAAGGACAATGCATTTTAAGGGAAGTAACTCAAAGTAGTGTAATTATGTTACAGGTATGCAGCTTTTTAGCTCGACTGTTTTGGAACAAAAAGTCGAGGTAGTGTCATCACACTTGTGTCATTGGATTTGTAGGCATTGGTGGCATGGTTGTTGACGTGACAAACTTTAACCTTGGCTATACCTCGCTTATATCTGAAGATATTTACTTGAAACTTGGAAGATATGTTTACTATCTAAAGAGCAATCTATACTAACAAGGGAGATAACTTTAAATGCATTTTTGCCAGAATTATTCCCCTATTTTGACTTAGAGTTTTTCACTATCCAGGACCTATAGCCGAGCGTAGCACCCACTTGCAGTGCTCTTGTTACCTCACCTGAGCACACAATGCTCTTGCGATTGTTGATGTCTGTTGTGCATCCTCCAGTTGTCTTAGACAGTTCTGGTGTAAACAATACAGTGGTCACAATCTAGGCTCGTTCATTGTGAAACTTGCTCAGAAAGTTTATCTTGTTAACATCTAGATCAAGTTTAAACATGGTTTTGGCTGGATCAAAAAATATTTCACAACGTAAAATCTAAAAAAAATCTTAACGTTCCAGACAATATTGTCTCATTCTTATTCACTGTGCAACTTGCTAAGAATGTTGATGTCAAAGATATCTTGGTCAAGATTGAATATTGGTCTGGCCTGGTCAAAAAGTAGGTCACTAGGTCAAATCTAAGAAAAAAGATTGTTAGCACTCTTGAGGTCACAATTTTGTCTCATTCTTATTCACGGTGCAACTTGCTCAGAATGTTAATAAAAAGTAGGTCGGTAGGTCAAATCTAAGAAAAAACATTGTTAACACTCAAGGGACCACAATTTATGCTCAATCGTGAATCTTGCTCAGTGTTTTCAAGGCCAACTAGTTTTAGCTTGATAAAAAAGTAGGAATAATCTTTTTACAATTTTATCATCGTGAATCTTGCTCAGACTTATTAATACTTTAAAGTCCACAATTTTGGCTTATATGCTGTGAAACTTGCTCAGAATATCTATATTGGTGATATCTAGGCCAAGTTTGAATATGGGTTTAGCTGGGTAAAAAGATAGGTCACTGATTCAAATATTTGTGTGCTTATAAGCAAGCAGGTAAATAACGTTATTGCTTTTCAAAAGATATTTGGATAGATGTATATTGTATAATGTATGTATGTTAACTTTGCTGATTTATGCAGCTTTCTACTTTCCCGTTTTCATTAGCATGATATATCACCTTTGCCAAATTGTTTTATAAACTTTTTACTAAAGAAGCACCAAAAGTGCATGTTTTCAAAGGCTTTCATTCGAAGAATTATAAGATATTGACATCTGGATGATTTGTCTCCTTTTGCTACAATGTTTTCAAAAGCTTGACACGAAAGTAGCACAAAATATATTAACCTTTATGTCACCTTTTACCAAAATATTTCCGATAGCTTGTCCTTTAAAAATGCACGCATAGCGATGTTTTCAAAAGCACTGTTCTAAAGAAGGATAAAATGCTTCGTCACCTTTTACCACAATGTTTTCAATAGCTTTTCTCTAAACGAGCGTAGAAATCACAATGTTTTCAAAAGCATTACTCTAAAAAGTATAAAAGATCGTTTGTATATACTGTTATGCAGGCTTTACAAAGTCTCATGTTAGACAAAAGAATTTCAAATCTCCCTTATAATGTTTAGTATATAGATGAAGTTGTATTAAAATTTTATGCTGATATCAAATATAAATATAGTACAAAAAGAAAGGTCTATATTTAACAGTAATGTTCTATACTGCGTGCATATCAGGTCACTAGGTGGTATAAAGTCTCATATCAGTCTTTTTATATAAAGTCTCTTTATATGCATTTTCTATCCTTCGTTAAAAGAAAGAAAAAAAATTATATGTATTTTCTTAATAAAAAATGAACATTGTTTTTCGACAATATGTATGTACATAATTGAAAAGCAGCCAGTTTCTTAGAAAGATTATTCACGGTGAAGCGTAAGTGTAAAGGAAATCAAGAGAGCATGAATAAGTGCACTTGTTAGTGTGATATAATTGGAGTAATGTTGAATACGATATAAATACTACAAAAATAATTCAAACTATTCTCTCAGCAATAGAATCATCCCAATTTCGCAAAATAAAATGGACAATGATTTTCATTCAAAACAGGTCACGTATATTTTTTACTTACAGAATAGCGTTTTCACTCTTTGATTAACTATATAACTCTCTTTCCCTTTTAATAGTTTCAAGTACATGTATATCAAAAGTCACGTTGACTACTACATTGTTTAATTATTGTTATTTTGCAAAATGTACACTGGAGCAAATAAAATCTACATTGGAGCAAATAAAATGTATTGTATTGTTTAGATCAATGATGTCTAGGTCAACTTTGAATTTGGGATTAGCCAGGCCTAAAAAGTAGCTCATTTCATTTAATCTTAGACAGATCTCGTTAAAATCTTAGCAGACACAATTTTCAAGCAATCATAGCAAAACTTGCTAAGTATGTTTATCTTGATGATATCTCAGGCCAGTTTAAGATTGCATTTGGTATGGTAAAAAAGATCACTAGTTCAAATCATAGATAGAGTGAGAGATGCTGTTTGGTGAAGACAATTGTCCCTGCAAACAAAGAGAGAAAAAAGAGATACTCTTACGTAAGGACACTTGTCCCTACAAAAAAGAGAGTAAAAGGAGATACCGTTAGGTGAGGACACTTGTCCCTACAAAAGAGAGAGAGAAAAGAGATGCTGTTACGTGAGGACACTTGTCCCTACAAAAAAGAGAGTAAAAAGAGATGCTGTAACGTGAGGACACTGTCCATACAAAAAAGAGAGTAAAAAGAGATGCTGTAATGTGAGGACACTGTCCTCACACAGTATGAGAGAAAAAAGAGATTAATGTAACGTGAGGACAATATTGTCCACACAGTGACTCTAGCGACTCTCTTTTTTTATGATGATTTCAAGCCAAAGCCACAACAAGGTTCCTTTTGGATGGTAGAAGTGAAAACTGAAAGAGAGTTATGCGAAAAACACTCAGAAATGGTTGTCCTCAGATCCCGGTTTTTTGGCTAATGTCCTCTCTATTACGGATTCGTCGGCTAGAGAGAGAGAGAGAGAGAGAGAGAGAGAGTGAGAGAGAGAGAGAGAGAGGGAGAGAGAAGGGGGGAATTTAATAGTCTCTCTCTAGTACACAGATAACATTTAGATATTTTTTGATGGGAAGTACCGCCAACCGTTTATCCAGTAACACGATCATAGTCCCATCTGTGGTCTTGAAAAGAAAAGGTGCGGAAACTAGATACATGACAGGCTTTTTTTTGTACCAGAAATCAAAATTATTCTGTAAAATATATAATCACAGAACTTGATTTTTCTCTCTATATATACAGGCAAGAATTTACAAATATGTCCTGGAGACAACAGAGTTTATCTTCTTGCAGACCATTTTTGCGAATGTGATGACAAGAGAAGAAGTTCATGGCATTTATTTTTCTCACAGTTTTGAATTTTAAATCTTAATATTCGATGGATATTTATTCCTACAAATATGTTTCAATAGATGGTTGCTGTATTTCTTTTTGGAGGAAGAGAGTTTGTTATTAACCCTTTACTCCATACATACTCATTTCTACGCATTGCTTGTATGAGCCTTTCGAAAACATTGTGGCAAAAGGTGATATTGCTCGTGACGAGCAATTTCACCTCTTGCCAAAATGTTTTCTACGCTATCAAAAGGTGTCATATACACAAAAGAACGTACGGCTTCATCTTTCCTGTTATTTAGTGTCAATTAGAGATACCATAGAAATGCCTGATGGGGTAAAGGGTTAAATTCTTCAGACGGTAAGAAGCACGGTAAGACGGACGGTAAGGCAGACCTATTTTTAAGAGTTGAAATGCCATTGGAGCAATACTCTGTAAAAAAAAGGGCTTGATTCATTAGCAAAAATCATCGACCCAGGTCAACTTGCGCAGTAGGCAGAAACTTATTGCTATCGGTCGATTTTCTGTATGCTCAAGGACCACTCTGTATTATAACTCCCTTTGGTTTTCGACAAAAGGAATTTTATGGATTCATGAATACGGAATGTTTTGCTTGAAAAAAAAAATGCTTCACCAATATGCCTTAAGCCCCCTTTTGCCAGAGCATTGTTCATTGCTCATTTATTGACAGTGGCGAAACCATCAACCCGAATTTCAAAATTTGACACTACCCTTGTTACCCTCATCTTGCTAAGTAGGCTACTGAAATGAAACTTCTAGCCGATAGTTATCTAGAACCAAAATTTTGGTATTTCAAAGGTATTTTTCGCGGGTAAAATATTTTCTCAATGAACAGTGAAGATCGAAGATCGAAGATCGGACTGTGATGTCTGTGAATTTTGATCTTCATCTACAGTGTCTGCAAAAGTTTCTTGAATTGCACTTAAAGGTTAAACCAAAAATGTTTTTTCTTCACTGGACAACAAAATGTGAGATTTGTCCAAATTGGAAGAATTACCAGACAACAAATTAACTTGTCGCGCATATGTGAGATTTTTTTTACATCATGTTGTCCTTTTTCTGCAATGTTGTTTCTAACCGGCGTTGGACATTTGAGCGAACCCGCAGGACAAAAGAGCGAAAAAAATAGTACGTTTGAGCGACAAAATAGTGGACATTTGAGCGACAAATTTTTAACCAATTTGAGCGACATTTCAAATTCTTGGTGGACATTTGAGCGACAGGTTTTTACCCCATTTGAGCTATTTCTTTAAGAGATTCTTGGACAAATTTATTGGATTTGTACCTCTTCCGTCAGCCAGACAAAGTCTGAGCAGAATAAATTTTTTTTACGTTTGGCGCAAACTCGGAGTACATGCCTCTCGATTTGTCTATGGTCTGTTTCATGATCATGTGAATTTTTTTTGTGGTAAGATCATACTTGCAGAAGAATCAATGCGTATTCTTGCTTTACATCCCTTTAAAGTACATCTTTTAACCGATGAAAATCGTTCGCTCAAATGTCCACCTGGAAATACAGTTAGACGTTAAAATCCGTCACTCAAATGACCACCAAAGCTGTCGCTCAAATGTCCATTACAAAATTTTCAATTTCGCTCAAATGTCCTGCGCCCGTTTCTAACTCTTTACCGCACAATCCCCACTTTTAACACACTTGTGAAAGAAGCCTTTTGAAAACATTGTGGAAAAAGGAGAAAATGCTGGTAACCAGCATTTTCTCCTTTTCCCACAATTTTTTCTACTCTTCCCAATACGAATTTCAATTCTTTAAGTCACATTTTTCTTTCGTCGTCTGCTAGTGCTTTCAATTTGAACCAGTCTAAAATTTTGTCGTTTGGTAAACGGTTAAATGACCCTCTCCCTGCGTGATTAAAATACGAGATTGTTAGATTAATGGCCAGTTTCAATTTTCAGCTCGGCGCTACCTTTCCGAACTCCACTTTCGGTGTGATTATACGTGACATTGCTTTCCGCAGTACTATTAGAAATAATTCGTTCTGGTTACATGGAACTATGACCGGACACGTCACAGCCACTCTAAACTGTAACCCAAACAGAACGTTTACGGCGTTCCGGTTCACAGCCGTAAGTATAGGCATACCTAGATTTACGGGTCTTTAACGCAAATGTGCTTTTTTTTTTATATAATCTGTATGTATTTTTTCCAATCGTTTTACAAATGACAAAATTTCAAAATAGTCCAAATTGAAGACGACAAATTCAATATTGCTCATGAAATAATCTGTGCCAGTTGCTGAGCCCCTATAGCTCAGTCCGTATAGTACAGGATTTGAGAACAAATGGTCTCGAGTTCGATCCCTGGCTCGGCCAATATATTTCCTTGGATTGATAATGGTCATTGCAACAGGATTCATTCATTCTCCTTCACTGCTGAGGAGGAATCCCCAAGACAGCATGTATAGCTCAGCTGGGCGCCGCGATATAACCGAAATTTAAAAACGACGTTAAACTCTCAACCCATTACCACACAATCCCTACTTTTGACGCCCCTGAGAAAGAAGCCTTTGGAAAACATTGTGGGAAAAGGAGAAAATGCTGGTAACCAGCATTTTCTCCTTTTCCCACAGTGTTTTCTCCCCTTCCAAGAACAAATATCAGGTTTTCAGCCACTTTTATTTTGTCGTCTGCAAATGCTTTCAATTTGGACTAGTCTAAAATTTTGTTGTGTGGTAAAGGGTTAATAATCAAGGTAGGTCTATTAATTCCATATTTTGTCAAGATATAGTGTAGTTTAATTTTCATTGCATAGAGTGCCAGATGAAAACTCAACAGTCATTTTATGTATTGGAAAAAGAACCAGATAAATGTGTTTTGTGCAGTCTGATCTTGATTTACTCTGGCTGCATGAGCAGCTAAAGATGTAAAAACGTGCATTAATCCTTTACCAAACGACAAAATTTTGGACTATTGCAAATTGAAAGCTCTTGCAGACAACAAAATAAATGGGAATCAAAAATCGATTTTTGATTTTGGGAGGGCATAAATCATTGTGGGAAAAGGAGAAAATGCTGGTTACCAGCATTTTCTCCTTTTTCCACAATGTTTTCGGAAGGCTTCTTTCTCAGGGTTGTTAAAAGTCGGGATTGTGTAGTAAAGACTTAAGCGTTAACACTTGTCATTTTCTTTTTAGCTTTTAGAGGCACCTCTTCAACTAGCCTTCAACCATCCAATTCTTGGCTTGAAATTCACGACATTTAGGTAAATTTCATCAAACTTTTACAACAGTATATGGGATAATCAACCTATTAAATTCGTTCTTGAACGACCCCGGACTGCCCGTCACTAAACTGCGGACGTACGAAATTGTCGGATTATCGAATTTAAATAAATTCGAAAATTGCAAGATTTAAGTGCGTGTTGTTTCCCCCATGAATCAATTTTTGTTCAAAAGCGGGATTTTCGAAATTTGAATATTTTCAAAGCTGTTAGATTTTTATGCTTGTTGGGCCGCCATCTTGGAACAGAAACCGCAATCTTGAACTTGCTAAAAGACGAAACTACCCTCTTAGATCGAGACAACCACGACCTTGACCGCCGCCATATTTAGAGGATCTTGGGGGGAACTTGGGAGTTTTGTGACACCCTGTTTGTCCTACTGACATAAAGAATTTCCTGATTTCAATAAAACTTTTGAGGCATGTAATTTATGTTTGAAATAGAATATGGTTTATATATGGCTTCAAATTCGCGAAAAGGAGCATTTGGACATTTGCGTAAAGTGTCATCCCGGATCAGTCTAAGCAGTCAGCCCAAGCTGATTCGAGACCACACTTTACGCAAAAGTCCGAATGTCTCTTTTCGCGTGTTTCAAACCATAGGAAGGGTGATCAGGAAGTTTGAAGACTCTCTAGAAAATCAAAATGCAAAGTATGGGCAAAAAATTATTAAACATGCATTATAATCATGTCGTATATCTGGTCGGTAGAGCGGTAAGGTGCATTATCTCCCGCTAGATGGCATTCTATAAATACTCATCTATCTGATATGGGCATCCTCGGTACAGAACCGAACCTTTTTCCTACGCGACAACCGTTACTTTGAATTTAAAACAAAAAAAAAGAAGGTTTACCCAATAAAACGCTACCTCGTGCAATTCACTCAACTATGATCACCAGTTTAGAGAAATCTGTTGCTAAAGCAGGTCTCATTTCTCCTCAAACGTATTGATACGTAAAAGCTTTTTTCAACATTGCTACTTTATAGAGCGTAATATTACAGTCAGCCCGCTTTCGGGGCTAGTAGTGATGCGTCATATAAGACAGTCGAATCTTCGAAGAATATGACATGCGCAGACAACCCAGTAAAGTGGTTTCGGTTTTTGAGCAGAATTTTTTTTTTAATTGCAGAGGTAACTTCACTATCCAAGATTCTAAGATTGGAAAAATTGCGGTATGTTAGTTTATCTTTTAAGTTCTGTGAACGCTTAAAACGTTTAACTCACTACCACACAATCCCTAATTTTGACACCCCTGAGAAAGAAGCCTTTAGAAAACATCGCGGGAAAAGGAGAAAATGCTGGTAAACAGCATTTTCTCCTTTTCCCACAATGTTTTCTACCCTTCACAAAACAATTTTCAAAATTTCTGTCACTTTCATTTTGTCGTCTGCAAATGCTTTCAGTTTGGGCAAGCCTAAAATATTGTAGTTTGGTAATGATTTAAAGCAGGTTACCAATGCTCATACGCACAGTGTGGATCCTTGTACAATTGTTTGTTTTATGGAGCCATTACTTTGTGACGATTTGTATAATATCTGTATAATTCACATTGGAAATAGATTTAACACTCTATTGTCCATTGCAAGAGCGTGTTTCAGACTTTCACTTTTTAGAGTGACTCTTTTCTCTGTACCATTCTACACTTACCTGGGTCCTTATTCACGAACCATTCTTAAGGACATTCTTAGTCTTATTCTTCAGAATTTTGTTAATGTGAAAGTAACAGAACTTCTCATTGGCTTAACCATTTGGTTTAGGTTTAGCCAATCAGATTCTCTGTTACTTTCACAGATATAAAATCTTGAAGAACAAGAGAAAGAGTGTTTTTAGGAATGGTTGGTGCATACGGACCCAGATCACCAGCATTTTCACTTTTCCCCACAATGTTTTCAAAAGGCTTTTATCTCAGGGTCACAAAAGCCAACAACTGTTTGGTATAGGGTATGACGGTTGGAGGAACAAATATCCCAATGGGACACGGTAGATCCAAGATTAGACGTCACCCTATTCCATCGTCAAACGTCATTCAGCTAAGACAAGCCTTAATTCAGAAATGGAACAATTCCACAAGCCGAAATCAATACACTTATTCATTCTATGCGCCAACGATGCCCGGCAGTCCTTCATGCTGAAGGTGGTCATACCCGGTATTAATTTGTGATTTTGGTGAGCGACCCCTTCCGCACTTTAATTACCATTTTCACTACTTTTGGATAAACCCTAAGCGACATTTCTTTTCACACAAAATAATCTTTCGATGCATATAAATCTAGTTTAATCCTAATTTTCATATTTGTGTATAGATCTGTACTTTAACATAGGGGAAGTTTCTTTTTTGGTTAGTATCTATCATGTACACTGGGAAAACCAATGTAAACGCAGTTTACCTTTCGGGGGCCCTGTATACACGACTGCACTATCAACACAACACCCAAAATGGCATCCTCGGATACCCCGGGGTCTCCCTATTTGCTACGCTACATCGACCCCTGGGACAATTAATTGAATTTCCCTCGCTTTACCGCTGGCCGAATGCTGGCTTTTCATTGGTTCCATCATCATTTTGTGATGGGCGAGTTGACTGTACGCTATGACGTTTCGTATCGATTTTCGGCGGCTGATTCAAAGTTTTATTAGTCAATTGTCCCAGGGGTCGATGTAGCGTAGCAAATAGGGAGACCCCGGGGTATCCGAGGATGCCAAAATGGCGGCGTCAATCGAGACTAACATCAAGATTATGCGCCAAGCTGCACATTTTAGCACGTATAACTAAGGTTTCAGTGACGTCAGTTCCCGGTGAAGTCAGTTTTTGCCTAATTGGGGTAGTCAGAAGGGAAATTCTTCTTCGTCAACGTACTCAGTTTTTTTAAGCAATAAAAAAAATCGCTTAACAAACGTTAGAATGGCAAAACGTTTCATTATAATAAATTAGTCTGATTATTACAACTAATACTGTGCAGTCTGATCTTGATCTACACAGTCAACAAAATATGCTTGAAGCGTGCTGAGCAGATTTGGGGTTAATGGACCTTTTCATTCCATTTGAGTGACTTGTGTGAGAGTAAACTTATAAATGGAATCGTGAGCCTTGCTCTGACATAATGGGGCTTAACTCTTTACCAAACCACAAAATTTTAGGCTTGTCCAAGTCAAAAGCATTTGCAGGTAACAAAATAAAAGTGACTGAAAACTTGAAATTTGTTTTGTAAAGGGTAGAAAATATTGTGGGAAAAGGAGAAAATGCTGGTTACCAGCATTTTCTCCTTTTTCCCGCAATGTTTTCTAAAGGCTTCTTTCTCAGGGTCGTTAAAAGTAGGGATTGTGTGGTAAAGAGTCAATTCATCTCCGTTATACTTGATAAATGGCTGTCATCACATAATTATGGATCCATAGGCGCCACTTTTTTTCAATAACCGAGTTAATCATTGGGTAGATTGGTCCTTTGTCAATTAAAAAATTGACTGGTAGCGAAGAAAAGTTTCGGCCTAGGTCAGCCTGTGCGGACTGCGAAGGCTGTCCTAAATCGATACCTTTCGCAGATGCATTAAGGTAAGACCTGTGTAATGGAAAACTGAAATATTATCCTGCAAAATTAGCTATAATTAAGAATGAGTATTATTGAACTACTTTCACCTCTTCATTTTTTCCATTTTTTCCTTCTTTGAATTATCATTTATAAATCTAAAACCGCTATATTCTCAATTCAAAAAGAGATAATAATTACCTCCCTTTTCAGAAAACTAACAAAAGTATATAAAAAAATAATTTCACGATAGACATAAACGGAACTTTTGATCCGTTAGAAATGTGCAAAAATATTATTTCTGCATAAATCCTAATTTCTGCTTATTTATCAACCAATTAGAATTTTCACCGGAAGAGCATTACACAGGTCTTACCTTAACCCTTTACTCCATAGATACTCATTTCTACGCATTGCCCATAGGAGCCTTTGGAAAACATTATGACAAAAGGTGAAATTGCTCGTGACAAGCAATTTCACCTTTTGTCACAATGTTTTCCATGCTTTCAAAATGTGTCATATACACATAAGAAACTGCTTCATCCTTGCTGTTATTTAGGGTCAATTAGAGAAACCATAGAACTGCCCTGTGGGCTAAAGGGTTAAGTTTCCCTTTTCACACAGCACGGTTCAGTTAATATATTTGTTTCTTGGTCATTTACAGGATCACTTTTTGGAATCCATCTTTTACATTCTTCCACAAATGGTTGTAAATAAAAAACTACTGGAAGCTAAAGGTACGTACTGACAACAATACAATACAATACAATACAATACAATACAATACAACACAATACAATTTATTCAGTAATAAGGCATCCGGCCTATGATACATGCATATATAATTATATAAACGTTACACAACCTACGTTAATGCCCCGCATTTACAGATCTAACAATTTTTTGACACAGGTACGAAATGCATTCCAGCCGATGCAAAATAAGAATGTTTCGTGTTTGAAAATTTGGTGTAGATCTTAACACTTCTGCTGCATTTTGACGAAAAAGATTGAAAGTTTGGGCGTAGATTGTGCTATCTGATGATGTAACGATTATTTGTTATCACACTGAATGTAACTTTTCTACTTTACGGGCGTTAAATTAGTACCCGAGACATGTTTATATTGGCTAGAACTTTCTTGTGATCTGATTGGATAATATGCTCCGAAAAATATATATCATGTACGCTGGTAAAGCCAGCAGTTTCCCTTTCGGGAGCCCCGTATATATGACTACACTATCAACACAACATCCAAAATGGCGACGTCAATCTAGATTAACATCAAGATTATGCGCCAAGCTGCACTTTAAACACATATTATCAAGGTTACACTGACGTAAGTTTCCAGTGACGTCAGTTTTCATTTAGTCGGGGCACTCAGAAGGGAAACTGATTCGTCAGCATATTTAATCTTTTAAACCAAGACACGCAAGACCAGGCCTGCAACACGCAAAAAGGGCAATTTGGACATGTGCTAAAGTGTCGCAATCTACTCAAGCTGATCCGAGACGAAACGTTCTAAATATGTTTTAAGCAAGCCTAGTAGCAAGTAGGACAAAATCTAACATTGACGTATTGCGGACTGTGCAGGATTATCCGAGACGACACTTTACGTAATTGTTCGAAGTCCCCTTTTCTCATGTATAGGTCTGTTTTTTTTACGATCCGGGGAAAGAGAGACCCTTTTCAATATAACGAAATACTTTTTAACCCGAGAAAAAACCTGTGTGGTAACCAGCATCTTTCTTTCTTTTCCACAACGTTTACGTACATTCCGGATACAAATTCAGTAGTTTGAACTGCATTTAATTTGTCGTCTGCAAATGCTCTCAAATTGGGCAAGTCTAGAACTTTTTCGTCAGGTGAAGAAAAAATCCCGTTCGATGGGATTTGTGTAGTTACTAGATCTAGTAATTAAGCTATTTTTGTGATACTTGTCAAAGACAATACCACTATGAGTTCAATATTAAATTTTGAAGACCATGTATCGCATTTTGTGCAAAGCCGAAGAAAATAAACCCAGTTAAACTCTAATTTTCTCAGGAAAATGATTTTTTTTTTCGGTAGCACCTTACTCCTGACTCTTCCTAATGATCAAAGCGAGACCACCAATACACAAATAATCCTAACTTTGTCATGAGTAATCTCCTTGAGCCACAAGAAGTATGCATTTACTTAGCTGGTTGATTTTTAAGCTAATATTTTAACAATATTTCTCTTTTTCTTTCAAATTGATAATTCCAAACAACTTCTTCATTGACAAATACCATTTCAGCGTTCTCAACGCTTTGATTCCTTCTCCAAATCTTTTTTTTATTAGGTCTACATGGTATGAAGCTATCCAGCTTACTGCCGAACAATTTTTATATGGAAAATGTGAAAATCAGCATTCGTGAGGTAATTTTTATTTATTTATTTATTTATTTATTTATTTATTTATCTATTGTTCAATTTTACGTCACAGAACATGCATTTTGATATTTTACCTGTACTGTTTCGTAATAAAAGCCATAATTTTATAAAGTAATGTTTTAATGTAAAGCTTTAGAAGAGAAGCAAGGCCATAGTAAGTAAAATATGACAGTGTTTTAGGGGTATCCTCATCATTATCACTGTTGTTATTTTTTCCATACATTAATTAATAGATTAATTTATCTACGGAAAAAATAACCATGATGACTAAATGGAAAATTACTTAATACTGGTGTTTGAAGGAAGGCAGCAATATCATATGTTAGCACTGTTTACATTACCTTCTCGATGTATTCACAGACGGACAGAAGGATAGGCGGACACAGGGAAAGGACAAGGGTGGATGCATATATTCGTTGGTCCTTTTTTCATTCTTATTTCGTAACTTAAACATTTTATCGTCAGTTTACTTCAAAAACCTCGTAACTACAGCTTGAAAGAAAACCGACGTTACGGGGGATATCAGTCAGTGGCTTGGGGAAAGAACTGGTCAAAGAAACTCCAATAACATATATTGTTGCACTGGCTACCCTCACAGAAACGAAACGTTTTTTTACTCTAAATGCACCTGTAATCAAATTTAACATATTAACTACATTTATTCTGTTATTATTTTAGGGTTACATTGCAATCGGTGGAACATTAACAAAGACCAATCGAGAACACGATACCATTCCCTACGAAAACCTCACTTGGGCTGGAGAAATCGGTGACCTGGATTCGTTCAGTTTCCCTCTTGTTGATCCCACCCCGGCAAATGCTACTGGACTGTCCATCCAAAACTGCACAGTCCAAAAACCGGATGTGGTGTCTTCGTCACAAATCATTACGACTCCGTTCAAGTCCCTTGTCATGACAACAATGTGTCTAATGATATACCTTCTGTCACGTGTTGCATCCGGGTAACTCTTTTCAGAAAGATCATAGATCTTTTATGACCCACCAATATGATGAATTCTTTAAAAAAAAAATGTGTTAAAAGAAGAAAATGTGCCATGCTCTGGCAAAAAAGGGGCCCTGATGCACCTCCGCAGTCCATCATACCATGGAAACAATCACATATTTATGGATCCATGACAACCACGTTTTTCGAAAACCGATTTAGTCATGAGATAGACTGGTCCATGGACATACAGAAAATTGACAGATAGCTTAAAGTTTTGGCCAGGGTCAGCCTGCGAAGACTGCCTAAGCTGACCTAGGTTGGTACTTTTCGCAAATGCAATAAGCCCCCTTTTCACAGTGTATTATAACTCAAATACTTTCTTCATTTTCAGACAAAAAAGGGCTTTTTACGTTACAAATCCTGTAATCTATGCTACACTGAATACGTCGTCTGCAAATGTTTTCTATATGGACATAACTTGAACTCTTTCGGTGATGAAAACCGAAAACGCTCTGATAACTTCCAAGTTTTATCTTACTTAGACTGCTTATTCAACATTCTTTAATCGGTCGGTACTTTCACTACTTTGATTTTTCATCGACTAAATGCCACTTGTAAGACCTGTAGCGAGGCACCTATATAATGAGGTTTGCTTTGTATCTCGTTACAGTTCAGGCGAATTCAAACCAGTATTCCCAATTACAAACAATAGCACAAACTAATAATGAAAGAATTTCTTTATTTCATCTATCTATACACAGCTTTTGAAATTATCGCTAGATGTACATGTAGTCAGTAATACAGTTATTTTATCCAAAGTTAGTTATTTTTGTTGTCTTTTGAAATTTAATCCGACGTTATATGTGTATAAAAGTAAAAAGTGGGTTGAAAGTTTAATTACCCCATTCCGATTTAGCGATTCTTTGGGATAGTGCTTTTGAAAACACTGTGAGAAAATGAGAAAATGCTGGTAACCTGCATTTTCTCATTTTCCCTCAAAGTTTTCTATTGCAACAGAAACTCATTTTTACCCAATTAAAATTTGTCATCTATAGATGTTTTGTGTTTGGGAGAGTCTAAAATTTGGGAGAGTCTAAAATATCTCATTTGGAAAAGGGTCAAAACTAATCTGCGCGATAATGGCTAAAGTCTTTGCCTTGGTAAATAAATATGTAGCGGGCGACTTTGAAAAACGTCCTTAAGATATGAAAACCAATGCTTTAGACATCATGCAGGAGAGAGAGAGAGAGAGAGAGAATGAAAACATTTTGAACATTTTGTTGTAGCCTATACATGTACATTATGTAATTTTGATTATGTATACTCTTGTATTCTTCTAATGAGATATTTGTGCTGTTCTATTATATTCCAACAAATTAGCCAATCAGAACTCAAGTATTTTGTTTTTATATCGCATATAGGCCTACAATTCTTTATTCCGCGAGGTCTGCGTCAGGTAGACAAAGGTCGTAGACCTTTACGAGTGTCTATGTTATATAAAAAAAAAAAACCCATTAGTTGTCCTAAAGTTATCGGGATGGACAAGAATATATCCGTACTACACAGGCTGATCATAATTTCGTGTCAGCTCAATACCTTAAGTCTTTCCTTCCATCAGGCTTCTGGTCAATATGGCATAAGTTCTTTTTGTTGTTAGATGAGAATTAATGGTGATCAAATAATTCTAAACATTTTTAACCGCCCAGAATTTCTTAAAATGTCTGTCTAAAAAGTTTCTGTTCATACTTATGCGGGTTGCGCAGGCTGGTATGGGTCGAAACTTTTTGCAGATGCATTCAGCCCCCTTTTCCACACAACATAGCTCAGATCTTTTTTTACTCCGATCTATCTATTAACGATATCCTTCCTAGCTAACATTATGACTTCGTCAGAGTTTTGTGTCAATATGTTACCTACAGAGCTCCAGGTAAGAGGGACTGATAGTATTCTCAATCCATTATTTCTCTTTCAAACCCTATGTTGAGGGAACTCATTAGAACCATCTCTATAAGACGATAATACTGAGTACACACAACACAGAGTTTAGTGGAGAATAAATAATACTTTCAATTTTGAAATCAAAATCACTCCCTCTCTCTGGAGCTCTGTCATAAATTTCATGCTGCAGGATAGATTTTCTGCTCGCTTCCATCATAATTACAAATAACCTTACATAAGCTCATACACATTCACAATATTTGACAGGGCAGAGCTTATCAAGAACTGATCGGTTTGATGATTGTAGCAAATGGCTTGAGGTGAACATATCCCTGTACCTCTGTTCCCATGAGTTTCTCCCTTGATCAGCGTATCTGTTGTCTCCAGAACTCCATCGCTTCCATTTAAACATACGAAAAACTTTCCCACATCATTTAAAGTAATTGCTAAAGGTCGTCCATTCTTTACAGTTTTTGAGTTTAGAATCTTGCCTTTATAACTCAGTACCATTATCGAATGAGTTTTCTCATCTGTAACCATGAAAACCAAACCATCGAGTCGAGCACCTATGTACAACGGACGTTTATAGAAACCATTGGGCACACAAGGATTACCAGTGACGCTCCACATTACCCGGCCTTTCATATCCAGTAGTTTGATGGACCCTTCCTCTGCACACGTGACAACAAGAGAGTTATTAACGTACGTAATTCCATAACATATGAATGGAAGTGTAATGGTGTAATGTATTTCCGGTTGCGCCATTATCGATTGTTTAAAAATGTGTATTTGCGGCGAACCCGATCTGCCTGCCATTGAAGCGACAAAATGAGATTTATCTATTGAGTCTACATCCCAAGGACTGTTCGATAGAGCTATAGAATTGATATACTCATAGCTGTTAGCATAGACGTGAATACCATTGTTGTTGTTATCCGCCATTATGACATCACCATTTGGCATACAACAAATTCCAGTTATCCAGGCGGCAGTTGTTGTGTGGTGTCGGTGTTCCACTTTAATTTCACGCACTTTGATGAACTGCCTTGATAGTTTTCGTGACATATCAAATTTTTCCCCCAAAATTAACTCATACATCTATTAAAAACTTCATCGAACAAAAGTTCCTTCTTTAAATGTAAGCCTCCTTCGTAAAAACACTGTACTGTTACGGCTTATACATTCGTTTTATCGAAAAATCATGTGGATATACCCTTTTAACTCATTACCAAACGACAAAATTTTAGGTTTGTCCAAATCGAAAGCATTAGCAGACAACAAAATAAAAGTGACTGCAAATTTGAAATTTGTTTTTTGAAGGGAAGAAAACATTGTGGGAAAAGGAGAAAATGCTGGTTACCAGCATTTTCTCCTTTTCCCACAATATTTTCTAAAGGTTTCTTTCTCAGGGTCGTCAAAAGTAGGGATTGTGTGGTAATGAGTTAATGTAAATGTTTTGTTCTGAGGTCGAGAACTTAACGCAATATTACAAAATATACAGTACTGTGGATGCACGACTAATCAATTAAATAATACCAAGGGCAGACATAAATTAAAGAAATGATTTTCTTTAGTGTGCTAAATATCTTTTACCTTCTACATGCAATCGTTCGTTTTCCTACAATGTTCTAAAACATTACCGAATTTGGGAGGTAAAGGAGTTGCTAATGAAAAGATTTATTGCCTTTTCTCTTTGCCATAGGCCTACTCTCTTTGTTCTTTAACAGTTTGTCTTGCATGCATATATTTATACTATTCGACTGTTCCGGTAATATTTCAATAAACACTATCACATAGCATTCAAATGAAATTTCTTCCGATGACATTCCATTTTTTCACTGGGGTTAATGATTCGTTCTGACAGCTAAAATTTTTACAGACATAACCAAAGAATGTAAAACATGGTATTAAAGAAAGGTATTGCTTACTGATCCTTGAACCACTCTTTGTCTTTTAACCCTTTCCCAACTCTTTGCAAAGTTACAAAAGTTTGAACGTTTCTAAATCTAAAGCACGTGTAAGCAGCAGATTAAATGTGGCTCAGTTCGTGGGAACTGTCTTTGAAACGTTAGAAAACACTGTGGGAAAAGGAGAAAATGCTGGTAACCAGCATTTTCTCCTTTTCCCACAATGATTTCAAAAGTCTTCTTCCTCACGGTTTTCAACAGTTGCGATTGTATGTAAATATAATAATAACTCCACTAGACGACAAAGTTTTTGGATGATCTTTTGAATTGAAAACACGTGAACGTATACGCCAAATTCTAGGCTTCTTCTTTCTCGGGACCAATGAAACGCGGGATTGTGTGGTAAAAGTGTTTTGTTTAGAAGCCCATTCCATTTCATTTATCCCTGTACTTCAGAATCCTGAGTTGTAAAGTCAATCCCCTTGGGAAGAAGGAATTTGAAAGCATTGTGAGAAAATGTTGTTGACCGGTATAAACTCCGTTTTTCGCAATCTTTTCTACCTTTTAAAGACATATCATATCATTTGCACCACGCTTTATTTGTAGTATACAATTACTTTCAATCATCAATTACTTTCAAAATTTACTAGTCTTAAATTTTATCGACTGAAAAGATTTAATTCAAGCATTCAGGGTTGTAATTGGTATATCCACCATCTATTCTTTAAGAAAAATCAGTAAATATTGAACAATAGACTGGTTCATTATAGATCTATGTAGAGTTTCTTTTATTCTCTAGAGAATTCACAGTCATTGTAAATTGTAGTGAATTCTCCCATGCAGTAGGCAGACTCTCTCAGTTTTGATTCGGGAGGTCATCAGACCTCTACAGCAGTGGTGAGTTTAAAAGGTAGACTGTAGCAGAATTTGCAGTCTAAATCCATTTTTCTTGCGAAATTATTCTGATACACAGCCTGTTTTGTCATGATTTTTGTAGATAAATCGAAATAAAAAACCGAAACAGGAAATAGACGTGGTTTATTTTTATATGACAAATATCAGAAAAAAAAAACATTGTTATATTAATTCGCCATGGCTGCAAATGACCCCTAAAATTGTAATTTTTCATTAAGTAAATAAATCTGAGCAGAACAAAAAATAAGAATAATTTCGTTAAAAAAGAGAAAGAAGAATGCCTGACAAGATCATGCGACTTGAAAACGCGACTAGAAGGCCAAATAACCGTCAAGTTTAGCTCACCTGAACACGAAGTGCTTAGAGTGAGCTACATGTATTGTGATAGTGCTGTGTCCGGCGTCCGGCGTCCGTCGTCCGTCGTCCGTCGTCAACGTTTACCTTGTGTACGCTCTAGAAGCCACAGTTTCAGTCTGATACTCATGAAACTTGGTCAGAATGTTTGCCTAGATGAAATCTCGGACGAGTTCGAAAATGGGTCATGTCGGGTAAAAAACTAGGTCACTAGGTCAAATCTTAGAAAAACATCGTGTATGCTCTAGAGGCCACATTTTCAGTCCGATACTCCTGAAAGTTGGTCAGAATGTTTGTCTTGATAATATCTCGGACGAGTTTGAAAATGGATCATGTCGAGTCAAAAACTAGATCACTAGGTCAAATCGTAGAAAAACCTTGTGTACGCGCTAGAAGCCAGATTTTCAGTTCCATACTCATGAAACCTGGTCAGAATGTTTGCTTGGATAAAATCTCGGACGAGTTCGAAGATGGGTCATGTCGGGTCAAAAACTAGATCACTAGGTCAAATCGTAGAAAAACCTTGTGTACGCTCTAGAGGCCACATTTTCAGTCCGATACTCATGAAAGTTGATCAGAATGTTTGCCTCGATGAAATCTCGGACGAGTTCGATAATGGGTCATGTCGGGTCAAAAACTAGGTCACTAGGTCAAATCTTAGAAAAACCTTGTGTACACTCTAGAGGCCACATTTTCAGTCCAAAACTCTTGAAAGTTGGTCAGAATGTCTGTTTTAATGATATCTTGGATGAGTTTGAAATTGGGTCATGTCGGGTCAATAACTAGGTCACCAGGTCAAATGTTAGAAAAACCTTTTGTACGATCTAGAGGTCACATTTTCAGTCAAAACTCTTGTTAGTTGGTCAGAATGTTTGTCTTGATGATATCTCGGACAAGTTTGAAAATGGGTCAGGTTTGGTCAAAAACTAGTTTACCAGGTCAAATCTTAGAAAAACCTTGTATACGCTCTGGATGCCACATTTTCAGTCCAACATTCTTGAAAATTGGTCAGAATGTTTGTTTTGGTGATGTCTCAAAAGAGTTTGATGATGGGTAATTGTCAGGTCCAAAACTAGGTCACTTGGTCAAATCTTAGAAAAACCTTTTATACGCTGTAGAGGCCACATTTTCAGTGCAATACTTATGAAACTTGGCCAGAATGTTTGTCTTATTGATATCTCAAAAGTGTTTGATAATGGGTAGGGATGTCTGATAAAAAAGTAGGTCACTGGGGAACTAGATTGAAAATGGTTCATGTCTGGTCTCAGACTCAGGTGAGCGATTTCAGGGCCATTATGGCCCTCTTGTTTACATGTACCAAAATGTATTGAAATTAAAAGCCAATGATCTATTTGAAATCATTGATGCTAACCTCTCCTGGCTTCTTTTTCAAAGAAGCCAACTTTTATGATTTGTCTGATCTTACTTTACTTCTCTTAACCCATTACCACACAATCCCTACTTTCGACGCCCCTGAGAAAGAAGCCTTTTGAAAACACTGTGGGAAAAGGAGAAAATGCTGGTAACCAGCATTTTCTCCTTTTCCCACAATGTTTTCTACCCTTTCCAGAACAAATTTCAATTTTTCAGTCACTTTTATTTTGTCGTCTGCAAATGCTTTCAATTTAGACCAGTCTAAAATTTTATCGTGTGGTAAAGAGTTAACTATTTCCTTGCTGTGGACAGTGTTCAAGACCAGACAGCCCAAAACGTGCAGCCTGATCTCTGATCTCCATTGTCCTCTTTATTCCAAATCATAGCCAAGCTGGTTCTCCTTTTTGCAGCGAAAGTGTATTAGACGTCCTAAAAATGTATCCTAGACTAAATCATTTAGATCTAGTAAAGAGTTAAAATTATGACAACTTGAAGTAATGCGATACTGTCAAAGCTCTTGAAATCTTATTACTCATTACCAAACACTAATATTTTAGGTTTGTCCAAATCGAAAGCATTTGCAGACGACATGATAAAAGTGACTGAAAATTTGAAATTTGTTGTGTGAAGGGTAGAAAATATTGTGGGAAAAGGAGAAAATGCTGGTAAATAGCATTTTCTCCTTTTCCCACTATGTTTTCTAAGGCATCTTTCTCAGCCCATGGTCGTCAAAAGTAGGGATTGTGTGATAAGGCGTTACGAGTCGCAGCACTCTGTTGGCTTCAAAAAACACCTTTGTGTTATTATCTTTCCTTTTCAGTAAATATCCTTTAAACCGGATCAAAGGCACACACGGACGGAAAATAGCAGATTTCCTGAAAGGAAAAGGATGTATCGACGTTGAAACGTTTACATTTGTAATTAGATATGGTGTTCTATTAATATTTTATGGATGACGGTTCTTAAAATGCTATCTTCGTATTATAACTTAATCTGTGTAAATGCAAAACAGTAGCATAGTTTTCGGATGACATATAAATTCGGACGTTTCATCAATAATTTTTCAGACACTGAGGTAGAGCAACGTCGGATATTGTCGACCGTCGGCACTTATCGTCAAATCTTTACTGTGTCCTTTAATTCCATGAAAGATGAACAAGTTCCATTTTTATGATGTAACATATGACGTCAATATTTTATGTTATCTTAGCGCCAGAAGTAAACAGTACTCTGTAGGTCCTAAAAAGTCAGTAAAATTTTACAGTAATGAAATTGCCCAATGTTAACGTCTATATGTTATGCTCTATATTAGATCTAAATGGGCAACGGGTACTGGAATAAAATGAGTTGGACAAGTTAAAAGAGGATTTTGATGTTAAATTTTGGAAAATTAAATACAATGTCGGTGATAGACAAAGCCTGTCGATATCACCCAACTTACCCTTATGCAATATTGGCGTTGTTTGCTACAACAGACAACTTAGCGCAACTATTTTAATATGCGTAGATCAGTAGAGTATGCACAAAATAAACCACTGATAACATCTGTTTGTATTTATAGCGGCTGTTATCAATACCACACTTTCCAATCTCTGAAAGTGTCAGTAATACCCGACGTTGCTCTACATGTCAGTGAAACCATATGTTGCCATAATGTTCTCAGTTACCAAAGTGTTTTGCATTTGACTACGTTTGGATGATGATTAAATTAATTCCTGGGGGAATGAGTACAACTGGTAGAGGTTCGAACCTGGGACTCCTTGATACAAGATGAGTGCTCCAACTGCTAGGCCACCTGGACCTCTTAAAATCCACATATTGATTATCATTGCACTCCTTCCCTACCTGGTTTTAGGGAGCTGCTGGGAGATACTCTACCTTAACCCTTTACTCCATAGATACACATTTTGACACATCAACAACAGACAGCTTTTGAAAACATTGTGGAAAAAGGAGAAATTGCTTGTAAAGAGCAATTTCTCTTTTTCCCACAATGTTTTCCACTCAGTCAGATATTTGTATCCTCATTAGTCCGCATTTTGACATCATATCTTTATTTTTCTGCTAAAATGGAAGAGCCTTTAAATTGGCATATAAGGTAAAGGGTTAAGACTGAAGGAGCTACTGGGTGCTACCCGATCCCTACACTAATCTAGGGCCTTGCGCTGATATTATTTTTTTTTCATTGTCTTTGCTAGCCGTGCACTATCCTTTTTATGATTTAGGAAAAATCCAGTTTTACTGGCCTCTATTTGAACTGCAATATGGGTCAATATTTTTGTTCACTGCAAACCATAAAGTCCTCAACAAAAATTAGTTATAGCAAAAACAAAAAAAACATTAGCAAAACATAACTGTTATATCCTTGCAATTCCAGTTTTGAAATGTATATAACCATAGGCCTACTCTCAAGGAAATCCAAACTAGGCTGTACATTTTACTGTGCATAAAATTTAGGGAAGTAGTTACATTACTTTTTTTTTATCACTTAGACAGAAAACAATGGGGGAAAAGAAGTGAAAACATTGTGGGAAAAGGAGAAAATGCTGGTAAGAAAATGCTGGTTACCAGTATTTCCTTCTTCTTTCCCCACAAGGTTTACAAATGTCTCCTATCTCGGGGTTTAAAACTCTTTACCATACAATCCCGACTTTTAACACCCCTGGGAAAGAAGCCTTTTGAAAACATTGTGGGAAAAGCAAAAAATGCTGGTAACCAGCATTTTCTCCTTTTCCCAGAATGTTTTCTATCCTTCTCAAAACAAATTTAAATTTATAAGCCACATTTATTTTGTCATCTGCAAATGCTTTCAATTTGGACCAGTCTAAAATTTTGTCATTTGGTGTAGAGTTAAAACATAATATTGCTTGGTAAAAGGTCAGAAGTACAGGCTTCTGTAGATCGATCAATCAGTAATGAAAGATTCATGAAGAACCATTTTCATAAAGGTAGGGTTTTTTTATTGGGCTGTACCCAAAATATTGTGGGAAAAGAGCAATTGCCTCTTTTCCAGATGGCTTTTCAATTATGACAAAATCTTGACATGTAAAAAGTAGTATTTGTGCAGTGTTGATTTACATGTGAATGTTTTCTTACTCTGCTTTCAGGTTAAAGGCCCTTGACACAAGGTGCAAAAATACAGCACAATGAGGCCCTCCGTAACTGTTATTGTGTCTAGTCTGTTTCTACTTTACATAGCATACTCCATGTACACAATAGCTAGCATTTTCTTCCCAACACATTGTCAAGGAGGCATTCAAAAGTGTCTTGAACCCTACAAGTTTAAAGACAGAGGACTAGAGGTAATTTCAAGACCTTTTCTCAGTGTTCTGCTCTCGGGGGGGGGGGGAATTCTGGGGCATTGCCCCTTCAACTCTTTACCAAACAACAATTTTTAGGCATGTCCAAATTGAAAGCATTTGCAGACAACAAAATAAAAGTGACTGAAAATTTGAAATTTGTTTTGTGAAGGGTAGAAAACATTGTGGGAAAAGGAGAAAATGCTGGTAACCAGCATTTTCTCCTTTTCCCACAATGTTCTCTAAAGGCTTCTTTCTCAGGGGTGTCAAAAGTAGGGATTGTGTGGTAATGGGTTAATCTACCAAAAAGCAAAAAAGTACAATTTCACGACATTTGCAAACAACATTTTTAACATAGCTTGAATGATGAAAAATTGTATTTGATAGGGTAGAAATCACAGCTGGAAATGTAGAAAATGCTGGTAATGAACAAGGAAACATTTTAAACCTGATTTGAGTGATAAAATTTGTATTTGATAGGGTAGAAAACAGTGGAAAAAAGGAGAAAGTGCTGGTAACCAGCATTTTTCTCCATTTCCCACAATGTTTTCAATAGCCATCTTTCTTGGGGTTGTTAAAATTCACGATTTTGTGGTAAAGGATGTATAATATAGAAATGTGTTCCATCAAAGTGAACAAAGGTTGTACTTTGATCCTTCTAAAGTAATTTTCTAAGAGGTCTCTAGTGCATTTGTATAACTTTTTTTGAAAGTGTACCATGCTATTTCTATAAGTTTTTGGGACATAAATTATGTCCTGTCTCGAAATAATTCTCAGTAGAACACTGGCCTTAATACTCTTATCATTGCTGTGTGATGAATTCTTTCTTACTTAAACTGGAGTCAGTCTGTTCATTTGTGTATCTGTCTGTTTGTTTTTTTCCCTCTTGCTTGTTCATCATATTTGTCTATGGACATTTATATACATACCTTTGTCTTGTAAACTCCCTGCTTAGTATTGCTTAACCCATTACCTCACTATCCCTACTTTTGATGCCTATAGAAAGCATTGTGGGAAAAGGAGAAAATACTTGTAACCAGCATTTTCTCCTTTTCCCACATTGTTATCTACCTTTCACAAAACAAATTTCAAGTTTTCAGTCTCTTTTTATTTTGTCGTCTGCAAATACTTTTGATTTCCCACAATGTTTTCCACCTTTCACAAAACAAATTTCAAGTTTTCAGTCTCTCTTATTTTGTCGTCTGCAAATGCTTTTGATTTGGACAATCCTGAAATATTGTCGTTTGGTAATGAGTTAATTTGTTTTATTCAGACTTTGAATAAATAATGAATACAAAGTAAAACTAGAAATGTTTAACTTGAAATTGTACCACACAATCCAGACTTTGAAAAGATTGTAGGAAAAGGAGACATTACAGGTAACCAGCATTTTGTCGTTTTCCCACAATGTTTTCTACCTTTTCCAACACAAATTTCAATTCTTGAGTCACGTCTTTATTTTTTCATCTACAAAAGCTTTAAATTTGAACATGTCTAAAACTTTATCATTTGGTAAACAGTTAAATGTATGGTTATCTATCCTTTGGCATTTAAAACTTGTCTCTCCTTTAGCAGTAATAGATTGTAAAACAGTATTTCACTG
The DNA here is from genome assembly GCA_943736015.1 of Tridacna crocea. NCBI lineage: Eukaryota > Metazoa > Mollusca > Bivalvia > Cardiida > Cardiidae > Tridacna > Tridacna crocea. Next base: position 42,592,004 of record OX031065.1, read on the forward strand.
TTTACCACACAGTCCTGTTTTTTCACGGGTCTGAGGAAGAATGCTTTTGAAAACAATGAGGGAAAAGGAGAAAGTGCTGGTATCATGTATTTATGCTTTTTCTACAATGTGTTTCAAATTTAGAAAAAAGAAAAAATATCCATGATGATTAATCCATATGACTGTCATGTTGTCTGCAAATGATTCTAAATTAGATTTAGAGGAGGTAGAATTTTTGTTGTGTAACAAAGGGTTAAGTTGTAATATCATTCATAATGAGCAAAATATATTTTAGCTCATCAAATAAAAACCCACTAATCTTTGGCAATAAGCAGGGAGCTATGATAGTTTGTAAACTATCAGTATTTATAGCTCTAGATAAAAGGAAGTGATAGTATTCTACTCGTAATCATTTCTCTTTCAAACCCTATATTGCGGGTACTCGTTAGATTCGTCTCGATGAGACGATTCTAATGAGTACCCGTAACATAGGGTTAAGTGGATAGAAAGTAATATTTCTAATTTTGAAATCAAAATCACTCCCTCTATCTGCAGCACTTAGTATTGCTCTTGAATTGAACTTTGGGTGTTGGCCATTGTATGATTAAAGTGTCTTAGGTAAATTTGCTCATTTATTTTCCAGCTGTCGGTTTACACATCCAGAAAATCCCATACTTTAAGTGAAGGAGATTTGACTCGTATATGGAAATACTCAAACTTTAGTTTAAGAAACCAGACACAACAGTAAGTGTAAGACCTAAACTATATATACAGTTCTAACATGAGACGCAAATTCGGCTCTATAAACACATTTTCTCTCCCAAAAAAGACTTTGAAATAGCAAAACTGTGGAATTTTACATGCAACCCCCAGGTTAGTGGTAGTACCTTATGGTAAAGATCTTGTTTCCTGTCAAAAAAAATATTGTAGGAACTCATTAGAAATGTTTTGAATACCTACAACATAGGTTTTAAGTTGTCTCTTACAGTATTTGGTTTTCAAAATCAGAAATATGATAACCAAGTCAATGTATTTTGTATCTTGTTTTTCAGAACAGTAAATGTCAGTATACCAGTCAAGACTCGAAGGAATGGTACCCTGTTTTTACATGTGCTTGTATATCCAAAGAATGAAAACCCATTTTCTAGTCAGTTGATGTCACATGGGCAGGCACCCATCACAACTTACATGGTTCCCCAGTCAAGTTTCTTTAGCCTTCTAGGAGATAATCAAAACCAGGTACCATAAGTGCATAGAAAAGTTAAATCTTAGCAACATGACACAATTTTAGACCAGTCCTAATTGAAAGCATAGGCAGACAACAAAGTAAATGTGACTAATAAATTGAATTTGTTTTAGGAAGGGTTGAAAATATGTGAGAGAAGGGGAAAATGTTTGTTATCAGCATTTTCTCCTTTTCTCTAATGTTTTTAAATAGCTACGTGCCTAGGGTCATTAAGAATTTGGATTATGTGGTAAACTGCTTACAAATTCTGTAATAAAGTTATAATGTTACAAATTGAAATATAAATAGACCATGTACTGTAGAAAAATATTGAACAAAGACCCAAGAATAACTTTAAGAAAGACTTTTGACACCCCTGAAAGAGAAGGCCTTTGAAAACATTGTGGGAAAAGGAGAAAATGCTGGCTACCAGCATTTTCTCCTTTTACCACTATGTTTTCTACCCTTTCAAAGAAATCTCATTTCATATGAGCCACATTGAAACTGTCATCAGCAAAATTAATGCTTTCAATTTGGACAGGTCTAACATATTGTCATGTGCTAAAGGGTTAAAATACCAGTATACTTGTAGGATGTATTAGCAAGAAAGCTCATTTTACTTCACTATGTCAACCCTTTACTTCATGGTCTAAGTCTCCTATATCATAGACTCTTAACTCATTACCAAACCACAGAACTTTAGACAGGTCTTAGTTGAAAGCATTTGCAGACGACAAAAAAAGCACGACTCAATATTTGAAATTTGCTTTGGGAAGGGTAGAAAACATTGTGGGAACAGGAGAAAATGCTGGTTACCAGCATTTTCTCCTTTTCCCACAATGTTTTTGAAAGGTCTTTTCCACAGGGTCGTTGAAAGTCTGGATTGTCTGGTAATAGATTAATTGAATGTTTGATTGTATGGTGTTTAATGCTGTTTTCAACATTATTTCAACTATATCGCTGCGGTTAGTTCAGTGCACCTGTCCATGCTTTCCTGGAGTCTCTTGTACAAGTACTTCGCACAATTTTCTTCGCAAGCCGCTGGCTTCTTTCCCTCCTAACAACCATTGAAACATTGGTAAGCGATGGAAGAGGAACAAATCCAGTTGCAATGACATATCATCACGGAAAGAAATTGGCCGAGTCAGGGATCATACCTATGACACCCTGTTCTGAAGTCCTGCATGCTACTGACTGAGCAACAGGTATCGGCAAAAAAGACTCTTAAAAGTCGTTACTACAACCACAGAACTTGTGACCAAATTGAAAGCATTTACTAACAACAAATCAGATAGCTTAAACCTTTCCCAAACAGCAAATTTTGGACCAGACCAAATTGAAAGCATTTTGCAGATGACAAATTAACAGTTGCTAAAAAGATGATTTCTCAATATGATAGGGTAGAATTTTCTCCATTTCCCTCAATGTTTTCAAAAGGCTTCTATTCCTGACCCGTAAAAACCAGGGATTGTTTGGGAAAGGGTTAAATGGTGATTTCTGTACTTGAAAGAGTAGAAAATATTGTAAGAAAGGATATCATGCAGGTGACCAGCATTTTCTCCTTTTCCCACAATACTTTCAAAAGCCTTCTCTCTCAAATGTGGCACAGATGGTGATATTTGTATCTGCAAGGGTAGAAAATAGTGTGGGAAAAAGCAGTGCTCGCGCTGCCAATCGACATTATCGACATTTGTCGATTAAATAATTCAGATGTCGATTAATTCTACCAATTGTCGATAAAAATTGTCGATTAACTTATTCCCCAAAAAAGGCGGGTAAAATTTCCTTCACATGCCTGGATCACAGGTAATTTGCGCCGGAAATGTGTGGTAATCGTTTGTTTCACACCTCGGCGGACGCAGAATTTGGCAATCAACAGGTCACAATGGGCAGGTTTATTATACAACACGTGTCATATTGCTCTAAGCCGCTAATTGGCCATTATTGTTTGTTTCTTCTTAAATTTTGATCGAAAACTTTAACTGACGCGGTGATAGAAGGGAACCAGTTAAGTGTTACTACGCTGACATTATAGAATTTAAATTCAAGTAACATTAACAAATTTTGTTTACGTGCGAGACCTCACGTAGAAAAAAAAAAAACATTATCCGCTTAACTTGTGTAAAATGACAAGATTTGAAATTATTTGCTACCCTTATTGATAATTATAGTCAAGTCACGCGGAAATATCTATCAACAAATCAACAAACGTGAAAAAATGCTCGATGCAAAAAACACGGAAACCCATGACACAACAAAATGTTCTTTGTGACATTGACCGATCAGTGTCACTTTAGACCGTCTTTTCAGCTTTTTAATGACTTCAAGCAGTAAATTTCTATAGGTATCTTACTTAAACAGAGTTTTGTTCAGCAAATCATCAATATTGACTACCTCTAGCTGAGGACAATTATTGTCATACCATATTATGACATCTTACCCCTAGATTTACAGTTCCGGGGGTAAGTGTATCCTTGAAACAGAAAAAGCTACTAGGATAACTGTTCACTTATATAAGTCTACCTCACTGTTTAGGTACTATAGAGTGAATAACTTTTTCTTTACATGGTCTGACTCGCCTATCACACCGACTTAATTTGAAAATAATTTAGGTTAAAACAATAAAGGGAGGTAATCATGTAATAGAAATTTTCCACCATTTACTTGTGCATATCATTTATTATGAAAATAAAAATGTTGTTTGGTAAAGAAGTACTCTCAAAAGTCCTTATGCTTTTAGGCAATATTGTGGTAAAAGGAGCACTATCCCAGGAAGTAGTGCTTAACAAATTTTCCTTTTTTCCCCTCAACATTTTTAAGCATTCTAAGATTAAAACAAAATTGTGTTGTATGTTAAAAGAGTAATCTTTCATCAAAGGAAACCAAGAAATCAGACTTTGTGCTTTTATGCAAATCTTGTGGGAAAATGAGCACTATCCCAGGAAATAGTATAGAGCAAATGTTCCTTTTCCCCCAATATTTCTAGAATATAAGATTAAATATATAGAGGATTTATTATTATTATGGACACAGATTTAATAAAATGTAAATGAAAGTTTGAAACTATGAGTTAACAGTAAAGTTTGTTCAATGGCACATGTGCATTTTTTTTTTTAAACTAACTTCACACGCTAATTTTGTCTATTATTTTTTGTAAGAAAAAGTTGTTGGCCATTATTTTACTTGGGCCAGAGCTAGCACTGGAAAAAGAAAGTGCTGGTTACAAGCATTTTCTCCTTTTCCCACAATGTTTTCAGAGGACTTCTCTCTCAGAGTTACTAAGTGGGCTTTGATTGATAAAGAGTTTAGAACTCAAACTAAGATTCTAGTTTCTAAATTCAGGGTAATAACACCAAAGATGTTTCAAGAAAACCAGTCACACATTGGAGGTCAAAGGTTACAATCAATATAATGGAGGACAAGATAGCATTTGAGAGGCTGGCGATTCCTGGTGAAATATATCGTTACTTAAAGTAAGTTCTTCTCTGAGAATTTGAAGCAGATCACCCTGAAAAATATTCAAACTTTGTGACTGACATAAATTAGGTGCATTCCTCGGAGCAGGAGTTTAACCCATTACCACACAATCCCAACTTTTGAGACCCAGAGAAAGAAGCTTATAAAAAAATATTGTGGGAAAAGGAGAAAATGCTGGTTACCAGCATTTTCTCCTTTTCCCACATTGTTTTCTACCCTTCTCAAAACAAATTTCAAATTTTTCAGTCACTTTTATTTTGTCGTCTGCAAATGCTTTCAATTTGGATAAGCCTAAAATTTTGTCATAGTGATGCATTTTACCAAGCAATACATCACATAATTATGGATCTATGATATCTGTTTCGTCTAACAACTCACTGATTCATGAGGTAGACTGGTCCTTAGACAGGCAGAAAATTTACAAACAGTGAAAAGTTTTGACATATATTAACTCTTTACCAAACGACAATATTTTAGGCTTGTCCAAATTCAAAGCATTTGCAGACGACAATATAAAAGTGACTGAAAATTTGAATTTTGTTTTGTGAAAGGTAGAAAACATTGTGGGAAAAGGAGAAAATGCTGATTACCAGCATTTTCTCCTTTTCACACAATGTTTTCTCAAGGCTTCCTTCTCAGGGGCGTCAAAAGTAGGGATTGTGTGGTAATGGGTTAACCTATGTGGACTGGGCAGACCTTTTCACAAAGTATGACACAAATATAGGAAGGTGTAGAAAGCTGTATGTTATTTAGATGGCTCCCCATTTACCTCATTTATCTCTATATCAGAGAGACAATGTTAAACTTAGCTATTTTTGAAGCATTTGCAGATGACAAATGAACTTTAAAAGATAAGATCAAATTTCTTTGAAAATTTTAGAAAACTTTGTGGGAGAACGGGAAAAATGCCAATCACCAGCATTTTCCCCCTTTTCCCCCAAATATTTGAAGACCCGTTTTCTTCAGATTGTTAAAATCCGTAATTGTTTGGTTAACCCATTACCACACAATCCCTACTTTTGACGCCTCTGAAAAAGAAGCCTTCAGAAAACATTGCGGGAAAAGGAGAAAATGCTGGTAACCAGCATTTTCTCCTTTTACCACAATGTTTTCTACCCTTCACAAAACTAATTTAAAATTTTCAGTCACTTTTATTTTGTCGTCTGCAAATGCTTTCAATTTGGACCAGTCTAAAATATTGTTGTTTGGTAATTGGTTAAGAGTTGTAATGATTCTTTTCTTATACTTTGCATGTATAACTCCAAAGATTGTATTTCACAAAAAATTGAAAACTTGCTGAATTAAACTGAATTGTATGATTGGATAGTAATGTTTTGCCCCCAACAGTATTTCAATCATGGCAGGTAAACAGGTCACATGATATCAAGGTCTCTGTATAGCCTTGTTCAAGGACCATCAAGGCAGTCTTTGCTGCCAGGAGGATTTGAAATATGTTCTTCTGTCTACAAATCAACAGCCTAAACACTTACCAGTAGGTCAGAGGGGACCACTGTGCTGAATTTACTTCTTACCGGAATTTTAAAATTTTAGCACTTATGCCTTTTGAAAACATTTACATTTATCGAAGTTAAGATTTCTGGAATGATTGCCTTTTTCCTCTTTCATAAAGTACAGCAAATTACTATCAGTAAAGGAGAAAATGGTGCTCTCTAGCTTTTACTCTTTTCCCCATGATGTTCCATAACTTCTTCTTTCTCATGGTGGTAAAAGTGCATGATCGTTAGATAGAGGCTTGAATTTAGAATTGCAATTGTTTGTAAAATGATTTGGAAATACTGGACTTGTTTTATATTGCTTTCTGTTTTTGTAGAATAAACTCTAATGGTCGCTACCTACCCATAGTGTATGTTGATGAGCTTGGATTTAGAATCAAAGATTTAATTGTAAGTAAAAGTCCTACCTAGATTACTGTGTATTAATTCTTTACCAGAGCTTCAGATAGAGGGAGTGATCTTGATTAAAAATTGAAAATATCATTTATTGTAGCCTTATGTTGTAAGTACCTACAACATAGGGTTTCAGAGAGAAATAACAGATGTAGATAACCATTACTGTCTCTTATCAGGAGCTCTGCTTTACCAGACAACAAAATTTTAGACTAGTCCAAATTGAAAGCACTTGTAGAAGACAAAATGAATGAAACTCAAAAATTGATTTTTTTTTTCAGCAAGGTAGAAAACACTGTGAGAAGAGGAGAAAATGCTGGTTACCATCTTAGAGTAATAAAAACCAGGGATTGTTTAGCAAAAGGTTTACTAATTTCCTGATGAAACACTTCTGCAACAGGCAGTTTTGGACATTTAATTATGTAAACTTAGTATAATCAATAAGACAAAAAAAAAATCACATCCCCCACAACGAAGTGGAGGGGGCGTATACTGGAATCACAATTACTGTCTGACCATCTGTCTGTCTGGCTGTAGACACAAATTTGTCTGGCAAAATACTTCATAACTTTTTAAGGTACTGAACTCAAATTTATACACAATGTACCTATATATATATGAAGTTGTGCATGTGCAATTTTCATGACCCTGCTGCAGTTTGTTGCAGAGTTCTCTATCCTAGAACTTTTTTCAACTCTTACTTTGGTACTAAACATTCTGCATTCTTTGACAATGACCTGTTTTGCGACAAGGACCTGGTGGGGGGTAAAATCAGGTTTGTATCATGAAGGGTAGAAAACATTGTGGGAAAAGGAGAAAATGCTAGTTACCAGCATTTTCTCCTTTTCCAAAAATGTTTTCTAAAGGCTTCTTTCTCAGGGTTGTCAAAACTAGTAATTGTGTGGTAATAGGTTAACCCTTTATCACACAATCACTGGTTTTAACAATCCTGATGATAAAGCCTTTTGAAAACATTGTGGGAAAAGGAGAAAATGCTGGTTAGCATTTTCTCCTTTTCACACAATCTTTTCTACTCTTCCCAAAAAGAAACCAATTTTTGAGTCAGATTTATTTTGTCGTCTGCAAAGGTTTTCAATTTGGACTAGCCCAAAATTTTGTTGTTTGGTTGAGGTTGAGAGTTAATTAATGGGATTTGTCAAAGTTTTCAAGAACCTACCTCTTCAGGTTTGTTTACAGGCAAGATTGTTTGGTATAGATGATCAGTTAGTTTCAACATTGTTGTATCTTGTAGGAAGTAAATAAATCATCAGAACAGCTACCTTTAACTATAACTTACAGCCCAATATCTGTGGGAAAACTAAGGATGTGGACCAATATGCTAGAATCCATTAAAGTCTTACATGGTTTAGGTGAGTTAGAGCATTTTTACTATCGTCTCAGTTATTACCAAACTTTCAGTTTGATTTGTTTGATTGAACTATGATTTATATTATAACTAGTGGTATTGTTGATAGGTGCACTAGATGGCATGATTGAACACAAAGGCTGTCACATGTGTCTAGAGTGGCACAAAAGCACACTTCTCTTTATGTTTGGCAGATTCGTAAAAATATGATGGGTTTTTGTTACATTGTTGTCATGTTGATTACTAGTGAGGTAAATGAATTGAATGCCAGTATATGAAAAACAGTTGAAAGAAGTATACAGGTCATGTTATTGGATAAAGATGCTTATCACACGAAGGCATTTGCAAAATATATTCGATATTGTTGTTTGTTTTGTTGCACACGAAGACTGGTTGAGAGAACAAAGAGCAGGCATTTCCCTCGGAGAGTTTTTTCTTCAGAATTTGCTTGTTTTGGGACAGTGGTTAGTCATTGCTTCTGAGACATAACTTTATGACTGTTTGCAGATAACCAAGACATAGATGTGGCAGCATATTGACATTGTGATGCTAGGTTCAAAATTGAACGGTATCAGTGATGTCATACCTCTTAACTCTTTACCAATCGACAAAATTTTAGGCCTGTCCAAATTGAAAACATCTGCAGATGACAAAAATAAAAGTGACTGAAAATTTGAAAGTTGTTTTGTAAAGGGTAGAAAACACTGTGGGAAAAGGAGAAAATGCTGGTAACCAGCATTTTCTCCTTTTCCTACAATGTTTTCTTAAAGGCTTCTTTCTCATGGTTGTCAAAAGTAGGGATTGTGTGGTAATGGGTTAAGTCATGAATGTAATGTCCAAGATTTAAAATGAAAATTTGATTGTTATTTAACCTGGGAAATGTTTATTTTCATACATTTTCTTTAACACTTAGATGTTATTTTCAAGATCTACCAGTTGGTCATTTGCAGAAATACATATTTTCATGTTTTTCACCTAAACAAAAGAGTATCTTGCTCATATTTTTTTGAAAGGTTTTACAGAAAAAGATACAGATGAAATTAAAGGGATATTTTCTGACACAAATTTCTACTTCCTTCTTCTGACATTTGGTGTGGCAGCCTTTCATGTGAGTGAGATTTAACTTATTTCCACTTGTAAACATGGTCTAGGTTTAACTGCTTACTGCACAATCCCGACTTTTAACGACCCTGTGCAAAAAGCCTTTTGAAAACATTGTGAGAAAAGGAGAAAATGCTGGTAACCAGCATTTGCTCCTTTTCCCACAATGTTTTCTACCCTGCTTGAATCAAATTTTGAGTTACCTTTATTTTGTTGTCAGCAAGTGCTTTCAATTTGGACCAGTCTAGAATTTTGTCGTGTGGTAAAGAGTTAAAAGAAGTGCGACCAATATAATGTGACGATTTGACTAAATGCAAAAAAAATAATCTGTACATTGCAACAATGCTTCTTTCATCTAGTATCATACCAATTTTGCTTGTTATGTTCCTATAGTAGATAAATTTAATCCAGGAAAGAATTGCTTGTTAAAAGCATTTGTTTCATATCCTGCATTTTTCAATTACTTTAGAATAGACATTTCTCTGAACTTTATCTCCTTTGAGTAATTAATACTGGTTAAAAAATCCAAAGGTAATTGTGTGTGTGTGTTTTTTTTCTTATTTTCATTTTCATAAAATTATAAAAAAAATTCAGTAAAATGCAAAATGAAAGAAAAGTAAACAATGATAAAGCTGTAAGTATTCTTGTGTGATTTTATATTTCAGCTTTTATTTGATTTCTTGGCATTTAAAAATGACATCAGTTATTGGAGGAACAGAGATTCGATGGAAGGTCTGTCAACGAGAGCAGTGGTGTGGAGATGTGTGTCGCAAGTTATCATATTTTTCTATCTAATGGACGAAGAAACTAGTTTACTGGTCTTGATCCCAGCTGGTATCAGTACACTGATTGAGGTAGTAACAGTTGACCACATGACCAGTGTTTCAGCCAGGATGCGCCCTTGCGGGATTCCCACAAATAAATTAGGATTCCCGCACATTTCCAAACATGGCGCGCCAGATCTGGCGCTTAAAAAATCATATTAGGCCCCCAAAAATGGATTTGTCCATATACGACCGCGCCAAGGTGCAAAAGTGTATGGGACGAAACTGCATTGCGTACGAAAATAAATGGAAGGAAATCGTGACTGGCTTAGTGTTTTTAACCCTGTAGTACTGCATAAACTATAGAATGTGCAAAACCAGTCATGATTTTTTGGTACAGGTTCCTCCCTCTTATATCAAACATTTGTAAATTGAGAACAAGCTACAAAAAGCAGGTAATCTGTCTATAGTAATGTTTTCATGACAAACTACAAAACAACTGGTGAAAAAATTAAAAGAAGAATAACCGATTTTTTCACACGCTCAAATGAAAGTGAAGAGGCAGGGCCATCAAATACTGGAAAAATAGCAAAAGTAACACCATCACAAACTTTAGGTGGTCGAAGCCTGACTAATCTGGCGATGTATGAAAGGTCCCAACGACAAAAAAACAAACAAATTTTGAGTAGTTTGACTTCGACACAGCTCCACAGAAATGGACAAACTTGAACGGAAGGAAAATCTTTATTTCTTAAGGTATTTAAAAAAATGTTATAGACATGTATTCAGTCTAATATTGAAAGAATACACTCCCCCACCTACTCCCCCTTGCTCAAGATGATTGGCCCCTGTTTAGGATTTCAGGGGGCCAACTGGCCCCTTTTTTATCAAAGCTGGCTGAAACACTGCATGACAAAATTTATTACTGGTCTCTACATAAAGTATTTACAGATGAGAAATTATATGTGACCATATTGTAAATTTTGAATTTGACAGGATAGAAAATATGGCTGGGAAAAAGGAAAAAAATGCTGGTTAGCAGTACTTAGTCTTTTTCCTATAGTGTTTTTTTAAAAGCCTTTTTTATTTCAGTTTATTAAAAGTAGGGATTGTATGGCAAATAGTAGAAACATGTAGACACTGTCATCATTTCTTTTACCACACAATCCAGAGTTTTAACTGCACTGATACAGAAGACTTCTGAAAACTTTGTAGAAAAAGATGACCAGCATGTTCTCCCTTTCCCACAATGTTTCCAACCCTTTCTGGCAAATCCCATAATTTATTGTTTACAAACCTGATGATGAAGGTTTTTGAAAGCATAGAAGATAGTGAGAAAATATTGCTGCTTTCCCAGTATGATTTCAACACTTTCCAAGACTAACTGAAATATTTGTGCCACATTTAGTTTGTTTGTGTGCAGTTCCTTTACATTTGGAAATACATGTATCCAGAATTTTGCTGACTGTGTAAAAATTGATCAGTCTTCATTTTAGAATAACATTTTAACTTGAAATTTTTATGACATAAAAAAAGTATTATAATTATGATGAAAATTACCGTATAATGGGTTTTTTTTACTGCTGTGAAAGTTTACGAATTTGAGCTAAAAACACATGATTTAAATTTATATGATTTTATTTTTTACTAATTCTAAACATGCGTAAAAAATTACAGCATTAAAAATATCAGTGCATCGTCCACTCTTTCATTTAGATTATAAGTGTATTGTTTGTTTTAAATGCAGGTTGAAAGAAAAGTGTCACTCTTTGTTTGGCGTGCGAATAGCGATAATTGTTTTGACGTACGAATAACTGTTTGAACAGATACCTGTATGGTCATAATTGATAACTGACTGTGGAGGCATATTGTCATCGTCATTACTTTTTTTCACTCTGTGTAGAAAGCGCTCCTTTAGCTCATCGAAATTTTAAAACCTCGGGTTTTGCAGTTGTACAGCCACATCTTTTCACATTACCCATTTGTGACTTTTTTGGAGCGGCCAAATGCCGAGTCAAATTCTCATCACCGCCATAATCAACGTGTCGAGTATCATGAAGGTGCCTCGTTTACGTGGTGTCAAAGCATTTTTAACCTGAATATTCAATTCACGCACTGTATGGATTGGAATTCTCTGTTAGTTTTCAGTTTGGGCAAGGAAGCCGTGGCTTAAAATATCCAAGAAGAGATGACTGATTGAGAGAACACAAGTGAAAAAATTTTTATATTGCGTGTATTTAGTGCACAGGTATTACATACTGATAACCCTTTATTTCATATCGATACAATACTACGGTTTTACGCTGTAGTTATTTACGCATCGAATTTTTACGAATCTTTTTGATGCGTAAAAATTAGTAAAAATTGGCAGCACGTAAAAAAGACCCGTTATACGGTACTTAGCCTTTCCCAAACGACAAACTTTTGGACTAGACCAAATTGAAAACATTTGCAGACGACAATTCAAGTCTTGCTGAAAAGATGATTTCTGTCTATAATAGTGTAGAAAACATTGTGGGAAAAGGAGAAAATGTTGGTTACCAGCATTTTCTCCTTTTCCCAAAATGTTTTCCACCCTGATGGAAAGAGATTTCAATTCTTGAGTTGCATTTATTTTGTCATTTATTTTGTGGTCTGCAAGTGCTTCCAACTTGGACCAGTCTAAAATTTTGTTGTTTGGTAAAGACTTAAACAGCTTCTTGCATCTTACATTCATCACTTGCAATCAGGGTTTTCCTTCAATTTTCTGTTGAAGGGGTCACAATGACCCCTTTCATATGAATTAAAGAAGGTAGAATAATACATTTTGGGGGTCATTTAGAAAAAATTGGGGGTGAAAACCCCCAAAATTCAAAAAAACAAAGGGGTCATGGAAAACCCTGCTTGCAATGATCACGTGTCTGTAAATGTTTACCAGTTTTTGCACTATGCTGTAGATACTCGTAAAGGATGTCTGTGTTTATTATAGGATTTAATTGGCCTTAAGCCTTGGCATGTTGTGTCCTGGTATTTTGGATTTTCAATTATTTGAATTCGTTTCAGATGTGGAAGGTTAAGAAAGCTTTTAAAGTCACTATAACTTTGAGAGGAATGGTTCCAAATATACGGGTCAGTCTTTTGTGAAATTTTATTGCTACCCTCTATTATGGCCAGCACATCTATATTAGAAATATTGTGGCAGGAGAAATTGGTGTCAACTTTTTACCAGAAGCCAATGTTTTAATACTTGTCTATATTTTTCAGGCAAACAAATTAAATGTGCTGCACATGTTCAGATGTGTGTCTGAAATAGACTCAAATAGTAGAAAACATTTGGGGAAAAAGATAAAATGCTAGTGACCAGCATTTTCACCTTTACACACTATGCTTTTGAAACTTTTTTCTTTTTGGCCTTGAAAACATGGGAATTGTTTGGTGAATGATAAACAGTTGGAGGTAATAGTTGTCAGAAGTAGTACGCTGATTGCAGAAGCATAAAGCTTTGATTCCATGTCATCAGTTATAGGTAAAGATAAAAGTTACCGTGGATAAAAATCAATGTAATTTGCAATAAATTCAGCAACTCATCAGCTGGGCTTATAGAACTGATTTTGTTGATAGATCATGCTGTGTAGACTATGTAGAGGTCTAGGCCACTTTTCCTGAAAAGGAAATAGTTAAGATTCAGTTATTATACCAATATACAACTTTTCTTTTGCCTATTCAAAGTCAAGCTCTTCTTGTCTATTAAAGTCATTTCAGGGCACTTCTTAGATAGTTACATAGTTTTCCAGAAATTATTGGGTGTCAATCTGACGATAAATTAGAGTTAATATGTTGTTTATACTTACAGCTAGGAACCAGTAGTTCAAAAGAGATGGAAACTGCACAGTTTGATTCTCAGGTAAGATAGCTTGTCCTGTTTGCTAGTTTGCTTTGGTTTCACTCCTGACACAAATTTATTGATGTTTGCTCTATTCTATTATTGCCTTTAGTTTACTTCAAAAGGATTTCTTTCTGTTTGCCAGAGCTGTCATAGGTTTATTTCTTTATACAATGAACCTGATACAAGGGTTTACTGTAGAAAAATCTCAGGCAAGTTTGCTGTATTGAGGGAAGGGTAGAAAACATTGAGGGAAAAGTAGAAAGTGCTGGTTACCATCTTACGAGCATGAAAGTTTGCTAAAAATGCATAGCTCTAATACAAACCACATCTGACGTGTTCAGAGCCCATGAAGGAGTGGTCTCCTGTGAAAAAATGAGTATGTTTAACAATCAGTATTATTTTCCATAGGCTATGAAGTATCTGTCCTATATACTATACCCATTGTGTGTTGGCGGTGCAATATACTCTCTAGTCTATGTGGAGCACAAGAGCTGGTACTCGTGGTGTATACAGAGTCTAGTCAATGGTAAGTTTTTTGCTTCTGATTCATATATGGCTTGGAACATGCTAAAAGGGGCATTTGGACATTGGCGTATAGTGTTGTCTCGGATCAGCCTGCGCAATCCACGCAGTCTAATCCGAGACAGCAATTTATGACTACATTATATTTTGTGATACAGTAGACTTGTGCAAAACAGAAAATTACTTGAAAACAGAGTGTTGTTTCGGATTAGCCTGTGCAGTTTGCGTAGGCTGATCTGAGACGACACTTTACGCAAATATCCGAATGCCCCTTTTCTCCCTCTTGCAAGACATTTAGGAGTCATTATAGATGAGCAAGACTCTGGGAAAATGGGATTTCTCCATGGTTCATTAAATCAAGCAAGTAGTCACATAATAGTGTTTTTATAAAGTCTATTTTGTCTAACAGCTGACTGAATTGCAAGGTAAACTAGTCCTTTGACATGCAGATAATCAACCAATTGTAAAAAGTTTTGACTCAGGTTAGCCTGTTTGGACTGTTCTGGCAGACCTCTCAGATTCATGAAATCCCATTTTCTCAGAGCTTGACTCTGACAGATTGATGGGTCTGTTCTTGTCCTGTCTACAGGAGGTGATTGATTTGTGATTGATACACATATATAGTTACATGAGGCATACCCTGGTAAGTGGAGGTGTAATGCATTGCCCTGATACATGATGCTAACCCAAGTCATCACCTAATTATGGATTCATAAATGCCACTTTTTTAAATCATCGACTTAGATGATAGACTGATCCCTTGACAAACAGAAAATTGACCAGTAGCAAAAAGTTTTGGCCAAGCTCGGCCTGTGCGTATTGTGCAGGCTGATCAGGGTCGATACTTTTAGGAGATGCATTAAGCTCCCTTGTTACAGAGCTGGCTCATATTTAATAGTATATAAGACAAAGTGTTCTGCCATATTCTTTACCAAACACCATCAGTGGTCATTTCCATGTATGTTGTAACACAAATGAAAAGCCTGTTTTTGGTGGTCTGGAATAATTTAACTGTCAATCAGTATGTGTAAAAAGTGGGTATGTAATAAGAGCGAGGCACACATTCTAAAACAAAATTGCAGCAGCATATGAAATTTCAGCATAACTTGAAATTAATTAATTCATATCAGCGTGAACAAATCATTGTTAAAGGAGAAATACCAGTGACTGATTTTTTAGTGTTGGCAATATTAATGTAAAATAAGACTAAATTTATTGCAGAAGAGTGATTTAACCATCATAAATGAACATTTTTCAGTCAACTCTCAAGATACAGATGTTTTAACCCTTTACCAAACAATTCCAGGTATTTAATACTCTGAGAAAGGAGCTTTTGAAAACATTGTGGGAAAAGGAGAAAATGCTGGCAACCAGCATTTTCTCCTTTTTCCACAATGTTCTCTACCCTTCCCAAGAAAAAAAATTAGTTTTTTAGTCACATTGATTTTATTGTCTGCAAATGCTTTCAATTTGGATGAGACAAAAATATGTCATTTGGTAAAGGGTTAAGCTAAAGCTGTTTTGTTAGAATATCTGCAGATCTATGATTAGACTTCAAGTTCAGTACAGTCTGATCTTGATCTTTGCTGCCTACACAAGTACCGGTATTTTAATCCAGGTTCAACTATACAAAGGATAAGTCATAGTATGCAGAGATGTAAAAATATAGATTCGTATACAAGGCAGTATATTATTTTACTATAATGGAAAATTTATGAATTATATATGTCTGTTGCTATGCAAGTACTTGTTGTAGTTTTAACATTCAAACTGCAGAAAAGATAAAATTTCCAGCCAGTGGGGGAAAAGCAAAATTTAAATTTATAGCCAGTGATTAAAAAACAAATATTGTATATTTCACTCTTTACCAGACAACAAAATTTTGGACCGTTCCAAATGAAAGAATCTGCAGATAACAATTTAAATCTTTGTAATATGATGATTTCTGACTTTGATAGGGTAGAAACTATTGTGGGAAAAGGAGAAAATGCTGGTTACCAGCATTTTCTCCTTTTCCCACAATGTTTTCTATAGGCTTATTGTTAAAAGTCTGGATTGTGTGTTAAAGAATTAAGTTCCATGAGATGTTCTCTTCAAAGTCATAACTTTTGCTTTCAATCTTTTGCAGGCGTATATGCTTTTGGGTTTTTGTTCATGTTGCCACAGCTGTTTGTCAACTACAAGGTAAATTATAGATAGATTTTTGATATTTCAACCCATGATTTTTGACCAGCACCATTGACAAGGATCAAACCTGGATTTTCTGATGACAAATCCAAAAACTGAATAGCTTGCAACATGCGAAAAGGGACTTTCTGAAATTAGCGTAAAGTGTTGGCTCAGATCAGACTGCACATTCGGCACAGGCTTATCTGAGACACCTCTTTCTGTTTGTGTGTGATTTTCTTTCTTCAAGGAGGCCAACTGGAGGACAAAATCTAATATGATGTAAAGTGTTGTCTCGGATTAGCCTGCACTGACTGAGCAGGCTGATCTGAGATGACACTTTTGCAAATCTCCATATGACCTTTTTCAGGTGTTCCAAGCCAAAGGAGGATTGCCTCCTACCAAGACGTCCTTATTAGTTTTATGCATTATCAGACAGGGCTGTTTAGAAATATCATACTGACAATGCAGAATGACCTTTCATTTTCATTGAGAGGAAGATCATTTTCCTGCAATGGTTATATATAGCTTTCCCTTATAAAAGATGATTTAACTCTTTCATACAACAAAATGCATGCATAATTTATGTCTATTCAAAAACTAGCTCACCAGGCCAAATCTTAGACAAACCTTGCGTATGCTGTAAAGGCCACATTTTCAGTCCAATACTCTTGAAAATTGGTCAGATTATTTTGCTTGATGATTTCTCAAATGGTTTTGAAAATGGGCTATTTTGGGTCAAAAAGTAAACCAGTTGGTAAAATCTTGAAAAAACATTGTGTACGCTTTGGAACGACATTTAAGGTAGTAGACCCCTAATACCTCTAGTGATGCATTGCATAAAGTTTTCTTGATAGTTGATAAATACGGATTTATACAGGTATAATACTTTTGCACATTTTTAACCGACCAGAAATTTCTTTATGCCTATCTTGAAATTACTTGTAGATACTTTTGTTAGTTTCCAGAAAAGGGAGGTAATTTTACGGGTCTAGATTGTTAAGATGGATCATGTTTGGTCGAAAGGCTCAGGTGAGTGACTTGAGGGCCATCGTGGCCCTCTTGTTTTCCCCAAGTCTTTCCATCTATTGCCAAGTCAAAGGAAGTATTTGAAGATCAGCCCATGCTTTCAGTTACACAGTACTATATGGAGTGCAACACACGAAAAGGTGCATTCGGACATTTGCGTAAAGTGTCCTCCCGGATTAGCCTGCGCAGTCCGCGCAGGCTAATCCGAGACGGCACTTTACGACTACATTAGATATTGTGCTACAGTAGACTTGCATAAAACAGAAAATCACATAAAATCGGAAAGTGTCGTTTCGGATTAGTCTGTGCGGACTAAACACGCTGATCAGAAACGACATTTTACGCAAATGTCAGAATGACCCTTTTCGTGTGTTGCAAGCCATATTCTTTCTGCGTTTTTCTCTTGGTTATGGGTTAGGGTTCATCTTCATAAACCGTTGTTTGGAACATTCTTATTCTCATGCGAAAAAATCGTCTAGGTTTAGAAAGTAACTCCATTTCTAGTTGTTAAATCATTTAGCCAGTCAGCTTCTTTGTTACTTTCTAAATCTAGAATACCATAAGACTTAAGAATTCAATTTAGATTGATTGATAAATACAGGCCCTAAGGTGCACAAAGAAATTTAGCTTTTAACACTACCAAACAAAATTTTAGACTAGTCGAAACTGAAAACGTTAGCTGATGACAAAATGAATATGGCAAAAGAATTGAAATTTGTTTTAGGAAGAGAAGAAAACATGGTGTGAAAAGGAGAAAATGCTGGTTACGAGCATTTTCTCCTTTTCCCACAATGTTTTCAAAAGGCTTCTTTCACATGGGGTGTTAAAAGTCGGGATTGTGCGGTAAAGGGTTGATTAAACAAACCACATAAATTTTACACTTTTTGAAATTGTAAGCATTTGCTGACAAGGAAAGTGACTAAAAAAGTGCAAAGTTTGTCATTGATATGGAAGAGAGCATTGTGGAAAAAGAAAATGCTAGGTACCTGCATTTTCTCCTTTTTCCACCAAGTTTTCAAAGGTTTCTTTCCAAGGGTCATTAAAATCTGGGATTGTAGTGTAAAAGGTCAAAGGGATACATAGCCTTCAATGTTTTCCCATAAAATGGATATGACTTCATTTTGATTTTAAATGCTATTTATCATTTTCTTTTCACAAATTTGTTCAAGATTGCTTCACAGTATTTCTTGTTTTCAGCTCAAGTCTGTTGCTCATCTCCCATGGAAGGCTTTTATGTACAAGGTAAGAGATTTCTTTTTTGCACCCTTCAAAAATGAAGGGAGGTGTATTACTTTGCAGTATGTTGATTTATCCAGTCGTTTCCAGATAAGAATCTAGTTGATATAGGTTCTTCAAACTTGATATAGGTAACATGACACCTATTGCTTATAAGGGCAACAGAACAGGCTTGGCTTTATTGAAAGGTCATTGAAATCACTTTATTAACGCTTTAGCACACAATGATGACTGAAAACATTGTGGGAAGAGGAGAAAATGCTGGTAACCAGCATTGTCTCTGTTTCCCACAAAGTTTTCTACCCTATCACAGCGAAAACACAGCATTGGAGCCACTTTGAAATTGTGCTTTGTAAATACTTTCAATTTCGAAATGTCTTAAGATTTTGCTGTGTGGTAAGGGGTTAATGTGATAATTCAATTGAGTACTAAAAAACAAGATACAGTAATGTTTGGAGATTTTACCATTAGAACGGTGAAATATTCATTATTTTGGTATGCTTCTGACTTACTTGTGTAAGGGTCTATGTATTCAACTTCATTGCAAATGACAAAATTTTGGACGGAATCAAATTCAAAACATTTAAATGTACTTACCAAAATTAATGGAGCTCAAATGATAATTTCTGTCTTTGATAGGGCAGAAAAGATTGTAGGAAAAGGAGAAAATTCTGGTTGCTAGCACTTTTTCTTTCTCACAATTTTTTCAAAAGGCTTCTTCTTCATGGTCATAAAAAGTTGGGATTGTCTTGTAATGTGTTTAGATAGACTGATACATAAATACCATAAAACTATTAGGTACTACAGCAAACCAAGATCAGATGGCACTGAGGAGCAATGTCTCTATTTGTCACACTGTTTTCAATAGCTCCCTTCTTGGCAGGTATCCAAAATAGTCTGCTAGAGACACAAAGGAAGATTTTACTTTTGTATGTGGTGAAAAAGAAGTTTTTATCATTTTCATTTCAGGCTTTTAACACGTTTATTGATGACATATTTGCATTCATCATTACTATGCCAACAGCCCACCGACTGGCCTGTTTCCGAGACGATTTGGTTTTCCTTGTGTACTTGTACCAAAGATGGTAAATGCTACTCCTATTTTCTTTTAGCTATATGGGCCAATAGCCAGGGCCTGTTTTCGCCATCCATTTTCAATTTCAGTCCTAGTTCAATTTTAGTTTAAACATATTTATTTTACATCGATTGAGAAACAAGTTCTTACAACTTATACAAATCTCTCTTGATTCTGCTTCCTGGGAACTACAGCAGTACTCGCGCCGAATGTGTGGGCCAATGAAAAATCCCAAAGTTGACACCCGCTCCCAGGTATCGAACTCAGGACCCTTAGTTTATGAGGCTGACGCTCTACCTCACGACCACGGACTCCACAGTTCAATTTTAGATTCAGAAAGTAACACAACTTTGGAATGGTGGAACCATTTGGTTTGGCCAATCAGAAGTTGTGCCACTTTTAAATCTAAAAGATAAGAATATTCCGAAGAATGATTTGAAAACACAGACCCATAAACAAATGTATCTGAGGGTATACTGGTATCAGCCTGTCTGTCTGTGTGTCGGTCCATCTGTGTACAAAATAATGTCAAAGTGCTGTGAGGGTATAAAGTCCATTCAGTGACAGCTCTAGTTTAATAAGTTGTGTTTTCAGTTCAGCTTAACATGAAATTTAAAAACGGTTATGAAGAATGATGCTTGCATGCATTAGCTTCAATCCTTTTAATCATATGAAAAACCTTGTAACTGCTTTGAAAGAGGTCTATGAAACAAATTATTTCTCTTTGATATGGTGTGTTTTATAGAGTGAATCAGCCTTTTTACCTGAGAATCATGACTTTCAACAGTCCTAGGAAAGGAAGGTTTTGAAAACATTGTCAGAAAAGGAGAAAATGCTGGTAACCAGTATTTTCGTCTTTTCCCACCATGTTTTCTACCCTAAAAAAAACAATTTCCACACTTTCAACTATGAGTCACATCCCCAAGATGAAAGCATATGCAGGTAACAAAAGAGATATGACTCGGATGCATTTTCAATGCATGTCATATTCTTAAAAAATTCAACCTGTCAGCTATGACACATAACTGATCCCATATGCTAAGGAAAAGTAGAGCTTACACTGAAGCTATTATCCAAGCCTGTTGGAGCTGTTTTGATAAATTGCTGGTGCATAGGTTACATGCAAGCAGATTGTAGCTGAATGAGTTGCCCCAGGTGAGTGAATGTTTGTACTAGTTTGAAAAGTGGTCCGGTTCAGTATCCAGAATGCCAGCTGTGTATCTGTAGAATGCAATCTAGTGGGAGATGATGTTAATTGATGAGACTTGTCACAATTCTTTACCAAACAGAGAATTTTAGACCTGTCCAATTTAAAACATTTGCCGACTACAAATTAAACATTACTAAAAAACTTTACCTTGGAAGAGTAGAAAACACTGTGGAAAAAGAAGAAAATGCTGGTTACCAGCATTTGCTCCATGAATGTTTTCAAAAGCTTTTGTTCAGTGTCATCAAAACATGGGATTCTTTGAAAAAAAATTGAAGATTTGACTGGATATTTTTTTCAGGCTATACCCTGTAGACAAGACAAGGGTGAATGAATATGGGCAATCTTTTAAAGAGACGGACCAGAAAAAACCCAAAACAGAATAGAAATCCAAGTTTTTGTATCATTGAGTGTTTTGTATACTTATTACCTCCTGGGGTGTAGGTGAAAAGCTCACCAGGTGAAAAGCCCACTAGGTAAAAAGCCCACCGGACAAAAGCCCACTAGTGAAAAGCCCACTACTCTAAAATGAAAAGTGGACAAAAGCCCACCAGTACTGTAAAATGAATGTATCTTATGTTCATATGAATTTATAATTATCTATTTTGTTTGTGCAATATTGTATGCATGTAATGGTTTTGAAATATTGACTTTATTAATCATCTTCGTGAGTGATAAGTGAATTCAATCACAAATGGTATCATAAAACTAATATATTTAATATTAAAAGGGTTATGTTATTTGTTTTAACTCATTACCAAATGACAATATTTTAGGTTTGTCCAAATCGAAAGTATTTGCAGAGGACAAAATAAAAGCGACTGAAAATTTGAAATTGTGTTGTGAAGGGTAGAAAACATTGTGGGAAAAGGAGAAAATGCTGGTTACCAGCATTTTCTCCTTTTCACACAATGTTTTCTAAAGGCTTCTTTCTTAGGGGCATCAAAAGTAGGGATTGTGTGGTAAAAGGTTAAACAATCTTAATGGATATGAGTTTTTCTTTTAAATATGACTTTTTATTTTGTATGCAATTTGCACATTTTATTGGTTATATGATGAAATTGAAATACTATACAAAGAAAAGAAAAAATTTAAGACAGGAGAATGCAGTCTTAAAGGCAATTAAAGGGAAAACTGTAATTGTCCTTTTTGTTGGATTTTATTCAGAAAGGTCTCTCAATAAGAATAATTACTAATTGTTTGTATTATTGTTTACCACTTACCAACAATTCCCAGATTGTTAAGTAATAAAAGTCTCATGGTGTTATTTTTCTTGTTAATAAATACAGTCATTATAGGAATGGGCTTTTCACCTTGTGGGGTTTTACCTAGTGGGTTTTTCAGCTTGTGGGCTTTTGTCCAGTGGGCTTTTCATCTAGTAGGCTTTTCACGGCTTTTGTCTGTACCCGTACCTCCTGATATATTAGTGCATAGGTTTACATTGAA
Organism: Tridacna crocea; assembly: GCA_943736015.1. Lineage (NCBI taxonomy): Eukaryota > Metazoa > Mollusca > Bivalvia > Cardiida > Cardiidae > Tridacna > Tridacna crocea. The sequence continues at coordinate 42,614,369 of OX031065.1, forward strand.
ATCATCCTTGGAATAGATGGAAATTCATATGAATATGCTTTAAACCATATTTTATTGCATAATATGGATCCTATTTATCTAAATTGAGTGTTCCTGTTGGTAGAGTGGTCCTTTGGCATGCAAACATTTTATGCTTGATGTAAAGTTTGGACACTGAGCAACCTGCAGGGATTACACAGGCTGTGTTATGTCCATACTTTTTAGAGGAGCACTTAATCATGTTTTCAGAGAGTTTTACACATATGCTTGTTGTCAACTAGTTTTTGCAATGCTCTGGAAAAAGGGGGCATGATACCATGTAAGCCTTTACATGATTACAGGGTCCATATTCACCAATCATTCTTAAGAATGTTCTTTGTCTTAATCTTCAAGACTTTCTGGCTGTGAAAGTAACAAAACTTCTGATTGGCTAAACCATTTTTGATTGGCTTAACTAAATGGTTTAGCCATTCAGAAGTTTTGCTACTTTCACATTGACGAAATCTTGAAGAATAAGACTAAGAATGTTCTTGAGAATGGTTGGTGAGTACAGACCCTGATGAATAATTTTTTTTTTATTGTTTTATTCTTACAAAGCATCTGAATCATGAGGTATACTGGTCCTGTGACATTCAGAAAATTTAAAGTGCAAAGTTTTGCCCCTGTCAGTCTGCATGGACTGTGCAGGTTGATATGCATCAATACTTTGCTTAACCCATTCCCAAACAACAATATTTTAGACTGCATTTCCAGAGGACAAAATAAAAGTGACTGAAAATTTGAAATTTGTTTTGTGAAGGGTAGAAAACATTGTGGGAAAAGGAGAAAATGTTACCAGCATTTTCTCTTTTCCCCACAATGTTTTCTAAAGGCTTCTTTCTCAGGGGCATCAAAAGTAGGGATTGTGTGGTAATGTGTTAAAGGTATTAACTCTTTACCACATGAGAAAATTTTAGACTGGTCCAAATTAATAGCATTTGCAGACGAAAAAATAAAGGTGACTGAAAAATTAAAGTTTATTTTGAGAAGGGTAGAAAACACAGTGGGAAAAGGTGAAAGTGCTGGTTATCAGCATTTTCTCCTTTTCCAACAGTGTTTTCAAAAGGCTTCTTTCTCAGGATCATTAAAAGTCGGGATTATGAGGCCAAATTACAAAGTATAAGAAATAGCATTTCACATTGGAAAAAACGAAAATTAACTCCTATTGGTAAAATAATTGTGGTCAAAAGTATCTTAGTGCCAATTCTCACACATTTGTTTATTTCTTTACCGTGGCCGACCAATGAATTTTTAGAAAAAAATACATGACATTCTTTATAAATTTGTATGGGATGGCCCAGCTAAAATAAAACATTCAGTGATGATCAAAGATTATGTGGAGGGGGGATTAAAGATGATAGATACTAAGAATTTTAATACAACTATGAAATTAAAATGGATGAAGAAAATAGTTGCCAACAGTAAAAATGATTGTTACAAATTTATAACCAACATATTTGATCCAGAGAGTTTTTAACTTTGGTACTTTATACTGCAAAAATATTCTAGGCACAATAAAAAATGAATTTTGGATAGATGTTTTAAAATCATTCAGCTCTAAATATAAGTTTACAAAATTGTCGGAAATAATGACCATGCCTCTATTTTATAACGAGAAGATTACGATAGACTCTAAGTATATCTACAACGCAAACTTATACAAATGTGGATAAGATATGTTAAAGACATTTTGAGAAACGATGGATGTTTTAAAAGTTTAAATGAAATCAAAACCGTAACCAAGAATAGAATAAATTTTTTAAACTATTATAGTATTGTAAATTCAATTAAAGCTTTCTTTTCACAGCAGGATATTCCGTTTCCAGTTACACATACAATTTTGAATGAATGTCATAATCCTTCAATTAACAATTATTTTTTTCATATAATAACTAAAAACGACAAACAAACACGTTTATAATACTCTTATAAATCAAAGCGTTGAGAATGCTGATGTGGCATTTGTCAACTATGAAACACCAACAAGTAGGATCAAATGGTCTACATATTATAATGGTTTAAACTTAGATTGGAAACAAATTCACGGAAACGTATTCAAATACACACGAAATACTTACACCCAATGGTTACAAACAAGAAGAGTGCATCAAATTATTGCAACAAACGCCTTACTTTTTAAAATGAAGCTGATAGATACGAATTTATGTACATTTTGTGGCACAGATGTTGAAACAATCACACATTTATTTTACGAATGAAGATAGACGAAAACTTTGATAAGTAGAATCACAGAAATTATAAAAAATTTTAATCAAACTGCAAATTAACAGCTCTATTTTACTTTTGGGCTCAAACACAACAAATATTAAATTAGATATACTTCTTTTGGAAATAAAAAAATATATATATTTTTGCAGAAATGAACTATATAAACCTTCAATAAATGGATTAAGGAACCACCTCATCACAAATTTAGATATCTATAGAAATACTAAAATGTTTGAAAAAGGAGAAAATATCATGACTTTTGTAGAACATATCATACAAAACCTCCCATGAGCCGATTAAGATAGTCAATAACCGAAGACAAAAACCATAGAAAACATGAAAAAAAAAAATATATTAAGAAGTAAGATTTAAAGACACAAGACTTTTCCTTTTATCCTGGTTTATTTTAGTGAGTAAACAAGCATATCAGCCCACCCATGCACACACACCCACACATACCCGCACACTTTTGCACCACATAAAAAATAAGCTTTGTTGTCGCAAATCAATCAGTATTTTGGCACATCAATTACATATTAGTTAACTTGAAATTCTGGAATGAGGAAATTGTAAAATTGGAAAACATTTTAAAATCTATTACACAGTGAAACAATATTTGTAAACACATACTACTAACAAAATATTTACTAACAATGATATGTAAGGTATGTTGGGGGATGGCACGACCCTTACATACCGATAGACGTGGCAATTAAAGCTTATTAAAAAAAAAAAAAAAAAAAGTTGGGATTGTTTGGTAAAGATTTAAGCCCCCTTTTTAAAGAGCATGGCTCATTTTGTTTTTAACCTTTGTATTGTTATTATTGCACCTTTATTTGCTATTGTAAAAAGTTCAGATAAAAAAGTGTTCAGCCAATCTGAAGTTCAGTTAGTTTCAAATTGAGAAAACTTTTGTGATTAAGACTAAGAATATACTCAACCCATTACCACACAATCCCTACTTTTGACGCCCCTGAGAAAGAAGCTTTTTGAAAACACTATGGGAAAAGGAGAAAATGCTGGTTACCTGATTTTTCTCCTTTTCCCACAGTGTTTTCTACCCTTCCCAGAACAAATTTCTATTTTTTAGTCACCTTTATTTTGTCATCTGCAAATGCTTTCAATTGGGACCAGTAATTGGGACCAGTCTAAAATTTTCTCGTGTGGTAAAGAGAGAGGAATGTCTAGTGAATACTTGCCCAGAAGTTTTTTGCAAAAAGAAGGTTTTTTAAAGCAAATTGAGAAAACTTTTGAGATTAGACTAAGAATATACGTAAGAATGTTTTGCGAATACTGGCCCGGCAGTTTTTTTTGCAGAAAGAAGGCTTTTGAAAGCATTATTGCAAGACAATTTTAGAAACGTATTTGGAAATGGAAGAAAATGCTAGTAACCAGCATTTTTCCTCATTGAACAACAGTTAATTTTTAATATGAAAAACTCAAAATTAAGTCACTTGTTAAACAGATAAGTTCTCTAAAGTTATACAGGATGTAGGAATATGACCTGTGCAAAAAACCAAACCTTCTTATCTCAGCTATGAGCCATATGAAATTATTTATCTATTCATAGGATCTTATGTTAATTTACATCTGCCTTGCCCCTTTTTTTAGAATCTTTTTGAACCTGTTACTTACATATGTATGTATTATTTGTTTTTAGATATTTCTTTTACTCTTTGAAATCAAAGAATGTGGTATGAAAGAAGAAGAGGCAAAGAAGAGATTTAGTTATTAGTTGGAATGTTTTTTGTTCATTGATTTACATTATTGCTGGCACACGATCCAATTGTGATGTTAATGTCTCATGTTCCATCTATTGAAAACACTGTGACTAAAGCATAAACCACTTACAGTTTCTACTTTATAAGAATATTTTCACATGAAGAGATACATTAAATCTTTTCCAAGCAATAAAATTTTGGACTGAACCACACTGAAAGCATTTATAGTTGACAATTTAGATGTTGCTAAAATGACCATTCCTCTCTTTGATTGGGTAGAAAACATTGTGGGAAAAGGAAAAAATGCTGGTTACCAGCATTTTCTCCTTTCCCACAATGTCTTCAAAAGGCCGCTCTCTAATTGTTGTTAAAGTTGGAATTTTGTGGTAAAATGGCAAATCATTCATAATGATAAGCTAAGATTTTATATGGATATCATTTGTTTCAAATTTGTTTAGCATGTAACAAGTTGTTGTATTTAACTCTTTACCACATGACAAAATTATAGACTGGTTCAAATTGAAAGCATTTAAAGACAACAAAATAAAGGTGACTGAAAAATTGAAATTCGTTCTGGGAAGGGTAAAAAACACTGTGGGAAAAGGAGAAAATGCTGGTTACCAGCATTTTCTCCTTTTCCTACAGTGTTTTCAAAAGGCCTCTTTCTAAGGGGTGTCAAAAGTAGGGATTGTGTGGTAATGGGTTAAGAGTTACAGCTTTTCGAACAGAGTTACCTCTCTTTTATGAAAGCAAAATGAAACGGGCTTTAAACAAACTGTTCGGGTGCTGTACTGGTGTAGGTTTATCAATTTAGAGAGGCATTAATCAACCATGATTCTGTGAAAAGAGGGTTAACCCATTACCAAAAGACAATACTTTAGACTTGTCCAAATTGAAAGCATTTGCAGACGACAAAATAAAAGTGACTGAAAATTTGAAATTTTTTTTGTGAAGGGTAGAAAACATTGTGGGAAAAGGAGAAAATGCTGGTTACCAGCATTTTCTCCTTTTCCCACAATGTTTTCTAAAGGCTTCTTTCTCAGGGGCGTCAAAAGTAGGGATTGTGTGGTAATGGATTAATACATCTGCAAAAAATATCGACTCGGGTCCAGGTCAACCTGTGCAGTGTACGCGGGCAGACCTGGAGTGAAACTTTTTGCGCTTTGTCGATTTTTTGTACATCAAAGGATCAGTCTACCTCATGATTTAGTTGGTGTTTAGAAAAGATTTATTTTATGGATACAGACATGTGTATTGTATTGCTTAACAGATTGCAGAGATGCATTAAACCCCCATTTAGACAGAGGACTTCTCATTTCCTTTGATTTGTTGGACTTCTCAGTGGGTTTTTGTGCAATTATTTCCCTAGCTGGGAAGGTTACGAAATCGTAGACTTGTCTTAATAGCCTTTGAAGACGACAAAGTCAGTGTGAGTCAGTGTGAGTCAAAGGAGATAATTGTCTTTGGCAGGGTTACTAGCATGTTCTCCATTTACCAGAATTTTTCAATCTTTACTGTAGAATCCCAACATTTAACAACTCACGGGTAGGAGGCTTTTGAAAATATTGTGAGAAATGGAGAAAATGCTGGTTACCAGCATTTTCTCCTTTTCCCACAATGTTTTCTAACCTTTTGAAAAAAATAAGTTAATCATTTCATCAACACTTGCTTTGTTACCGGCAGATTCTTTGGTTTTTGCACAAATCTACATTTTATTCTGTTGTTAACCCTTTACCACACAGTTTTAACTACCCCGGTGAGAACGCCTTTGAAAACCATTATAGGAAAAGGAGAAAATGCTAGTAACCAGCATTCTCTACTCTTCCCACAATGTTTTCTACCCTTCCAAAACTAATTTTTTTTTTCTTTTTGGTCACACTTATTTTGTTGTCTGCAGCTGCATTCAATTTTGATCAGTCTGACATTTTGTCGTTTGGTAAAGAGTTAAAGAGTTCAAAGATCTTCTTTCAGAATCATGCGCCGAGCCGTGGTAACTCAGTCGGTAGCTTGCAGGACTTGATTACAGGCCATCGTCAGTTCATCCCCTGGCTCGGCCAAATTCTTTGCAAGAATTGATGATAGTCACTGTGACAGAATTCAATCCTCTCCCACCACTGACCATCGACTCTACCATTGCCATGTGGGAAAGCAGCCTGTAGCTTGGAAAGAAAACTATGTGGAGTACTGAAGAAATAGACTCAAGGAAAGCATGGATTGCTGCACTGACCGGTGCAATATAACTGAAATAATGCTGAAAACATCGTTAAGCACTATACATTCAATTAATGAATGAACCATTTCAAAATCATATATACTGTTTTTAGTGACATGTCAAGCTTTTGGTCAGTATATCTAGAGAGTGTGTTCTTTAATATATTATATAAGTGTCAGTGTTGAATAATGCAAAAGTGAAAAAGAAAATCCTTCACATCCTAATATTTCATGTATTTATGTTATGTAGCACCCTGTTATGTTAAGAATGTGTTCTATAATGTTGTTCTGTATGTATCAGTGGTAAATAAGACAAAAATGTAAAAGAAAATCCTTCACATCCTAATATTTCATGTATTTATGTTATGTAGCACCCTGTTATGTTAAGAATGTGTTCTATAATGTTGTTATGTATGTATCAGTGGTAAATAAGACAAAATTGTAAAAGAAAAATTTGTCATGTATTAATGTTATGTAGCACAAAATGTTATGGTGTAAATGTCATTTGATTTCCTATTGTAAAGCTTTAGTATATGTATAAATACAGGTCTTGCTCTTGTTGATTCTCTCCTTTTTAACTCATTACGACCCTTAGAAAGAAGCCTTTAGAAAACATTGTGGGAAAAGGAGAAAATGCTGGTAACCAGCATTTTCTCCTTTTCCCACAATGTTTTTGACCTTTCACAAAACAAAGTTTTAATTTTCAGTCACTTTTATTTTATCGTCTGCAAATGCTTTCGATTTGGACAAGCCTAAAATCTTAGCTGCCAAAAGTTAACACGAAAGTGAAGCAGGTGTTAAAATGCGTTTAACCCATTACCACAAAATCCCGACTTTTAACGACCCAGTGGAAGAAGTCTTTTGAAAACATTGTGAGAAAGAGAGAAAATGCTGGTAACCAACAATTTCTCCTTTTCCCACCATGTTTTCTACTCTTCCCGAAACAAATTTCAATTTTCAAGCCATATTTATTTTGTCGTGTGCAAGTGCTTTCAATTTGGACCAGTCTACGATATGTCCTGCAACACCCGAAATTTGCGTAAAGTGTCGTCTCGGATCAACCTTCGCTCTCCAGGCATGCTAATCTGAAACGACACTTTCCGTTTTTATGTTATTTTCTGTTTTGCCCAAGTCTACTGTAGCACGAAATCTAATGCAATCGTGAAGAGCCGTCTCAGATTAGCCTGCTCAGACTGCACAGGCTAATCCGAGACGGCAATTTACGCAAATGCCCGAATGCCCCCTTTCGCGCGTTGCAAGCCATATTGTCATTTGGTAATGAGTTAAAATGTAAATTGAATTAGTTACAGGTATTAGAATTAATGTGGATATGACAGTCTCTTATTTTATTTAGTTCAAGTGTTTGTTGCTGGCAGAGAAATTAACCCTTTCCCAAACAATCCCTGGTTTTTACGGGTCAGGAATAGAAGCGTTTTGAAAACATTGTGGGAAAAGGAGAAAATGCTGGTAACCAGCATTTTCTCCTTTTCCCACAATGTTTCCTACCCTATCATATTGAAAAATCATCTTTTTAGCAACTGTTAATTTGTCATCTGCAAAATGCTTTCAATTTGGTCTGGTCCAAAATTTGCTGTTTGGGAAAGGGTTAATTTCAAAACTAGGTTAAAACCTGCCAGGTCACTCTATCATTTGTTTACATTTAGCCTGATTTTTAGATTCGTCTTTCTGACAGCCACTAACACTTGGAACGACAAAGCCATGAGAGAGTGTCATCTTCACGATATTTTCTATTCTTTTGCATGGTATGGTCGAAATCTAAATGCATATTGACACCTGCGTTGCTTTTTGGTTTGTATGTGGCCTTTAATACACCCTTAAACCTGCCGAGAATTATTACTCAGGGTAAGAGAGTTTTATCTAGTGAATTGCTAAGTCCTGTCTTTTTTACTGTTTAAAGTTTGTGTTGTACGGATTGAAAGCACTTGCAGATAATAAATCTGACTCAAATGTCGGAACTTGTCTCGATACCACATTGAGGCAGACTTTCTTTCCTACTAATTTTCGCCTGTCAGTGTTGATACATGTGAGAATGATTTCAGTCACTGGGAAACAAAGTTGTGTCAGTACTGATGGAAACATGCTCGTAGGTGCACTGTATGGCTTAAGCTGTTAAAAGTCCAATTTAATCCATCAACCAATACTCTCTGAATGGTAACATCCCAATTGGTCTACTCCCATTTCGTCTATTCCCATTTCGTCTACAAATTTGCGCAACAGTCCCAGTTCGTCTACAACTGTTTCGCCCAGTAGTCCCATTTCGTCTACATTGTATTTTTTCATGATGTTTTTCACTAATAAATTATTTAATTTAAATTTTTACTCCCAAAAATATGATTTAGATATTATCTTATTTTAATTTGTACTGCAAGTTTGATAGTTTCTATTAATATATTAGCACCTATGCAGACTTGGGCAAGACATGTGTTGAGAAGGGATTATGACACCTAATTTGTCATTAAAGACATTCCATACTTTGAAGGCACTTTTCAAAACAGAAGGTGTGAAAATTTGATTGATGATGTAAATAAACAATTTAATTATTTTAAAATTATCTTTATCATTATTAAAGTGTTTTATTTACTTGTTGCATATCTATTTACTTTTTGTAAGGATAATTATATCATGACTTAATACAATAACTCAGATGAAACACACTTGTATCTACACATTTCTATTTATTTGTAAATACATGTATGTACATATAAATGCACCAAATAGAGAAAAAAATATAAACAAGATTTAAATGATTCATTCAAATTCATTTTCAAAGTAAATTTATACAAATACATTCAAACACATCTTATTGTAGACAAAAGGAGTGTAGACGAAATGAGATTAGACAAATTGGGACTGTAGACGAAATGGGACTGACTACACCAAACAATCTGTAGACGAAATGGGAGTAGACAAAGTGGGATGAAACCCTCTGAATACGGTTAAAACCCTATGAGCGGGCACCTTTCATAAATCTTTACAAGATGAAAGAAATTGTTACTTGTCCAAATTGAAAGCATTCACTATAGACACAGTAAAAGTATGATATTTTTTACTCTTGAAGAAAAACAATATTATGGGGAAAAAAAACTACTGCTCTCTCTCTCTCTCTCTCTCTCTCGGGAGTTAGGAACACTACAGTATACGCTTTTTGAAAATGAAATCGACATAGTTATGTCATTAGACAGATTCAGTTTTTGTGGATTCCAGGCTACATTGTCATACTGCCTCACAAATACAGGATAGCTGAGATCGGGAGGGGTGGCGGTCATACTGTAAAGAATTTCAAGTATACACTGTCTGCATGAGAAAGTAAAGTTACTTACATCTTATCATGCGAACATTCAACATAAACATTTTTTTATGAGATGGGAAAAGGGGGAAAATCTTATGTCTCGTCTTAATGTGTTTGAACTTCTTTTTGCTCGCCATACCTTCATTAACAGTAAACCACATAATAAGCCATAATTAGTTGTAGATAACTAATAATTCACCCCACTGAGAGATACCCCCTACCTCTAGGGATCGGTTAGATAGTTCTTTGGCGACATTCAGAGAAAGTTTTTTTTCCTTGTCTTTTTTCATAATCCAATACAATATTTTACTCTTTACCTAACAACAAAACTTGACATAGACTTGTCCAAATTGAACGAATTTGCAGACGGCAAAATAAATTTCACTCAAAAAATGATATGTACATGTATTTTTCACTGATTGAGAAACAGGTCCTTACAACTTATACTATTCTCTATCGATTCTACTTCCTGGAAACTACACCAGGGCCGGTATTCACCAACCATTCTTAAGAACGTTCTTTGTCTTATTCTCCAGAATTTTCTGCATTTGTAAGTAACACGACTTCTGGTTGGCTAAACCATTCGGTTTAGCCAATCAGAAGTTGTGTTACTTACAAATGTAGAATTCTTTGGACAATAAGACTAAGAATATTCTCAAGAACGTTTGGTGAATACGGGCCCAGTACTCGCGCCGAATGTATGGGACAATGAACAATCCTAAAGTCGACAACCACTCCCTGATATCGAACTCAGGACTCTATGGTTCCAAGGCCGACGCTCTACCTCATAACCTCGGAAATCACCAAATTTGATTTTGGAAGGGAAGAAAACTTTGTGGGTAAAGGAGATTGTTTTCAAATGCCTTTATTTTCATGGTCAGTAAGAGTTGGTATACTTGTATAGGAGTTTAACGTGATAGGTGGATTTGTAGGCTACTCTACACTCGCAGATGATAACTTTTCAAATTGTTGAAGATATTCGTAGTCAAGATCTATGTAGTGTTTGTGTTTAACCCATTACCACACAATCCCTACTTTTGACGCCCCTGAGAAAGAAGCCTTTAGAAAACATTGTGTTTTCTATCCTTCACAAAAAAAAATCAAATTTTCACTCACTTTTATTTTGTTCTCTGCAAATGCTTTCAATTTAGACTAGTCTAAAATATTGTCGTTTGATAAAGGGTTAAAGTACTTAGAGAGACATTTCTAAGGCCCGATCGTAAACAAACGCTTTTAACACTTGTGGTTGTTATGTTTACGGCTAGCCGCAGTAGATGAAATGTATTTTCTATCTGCCGTAATCTCGGCAACTTTGCAACCAGAGGCGTAGCTGCCTGTACGCGAAAATGCGGTTGCATAATATAAACTTTTCAAAAAGAGAAGGAATGTCACCAGAAGCCGCCCAACAGCTTCTAAAAGTCAATAATTTTTAGGGGATAAGATCCATCACACCCTACTCGAAAATTCTCCATCCCCTCTCTCGACCCTTCGTACCCCTTTTAACCACACTACGGAATTTTAGACTGGTTGAAAGTGAAAGTATTTTTATACAACATATTGAATGTTACTGGAATTAAAAAGAAATTGCTCGACATGATAAAAAGATAAAAACATATGGGGAAAAGGAGAAAATGCTGGTATCCAGCATTGTCTCCTTTTCCCACAATGTTTTCAAAAGTCCTTTTCCTTGAAGGTTGTCAAAATCGGGAATGTGTGGTAAATGATAAATACCTTTGGTATTACTTAAGCATACTCCTTTTTGAGGGGCTAACTACGCTCCTGGCAACCGTCAGGGCCAATATATGGCCTGAAGATACAAGAGTGATCATAGTTTTATAATTTAATACTAGTATCAGTTGTTTTCATGAACACTGGCGAGTTCTGATTGTCTGAAAAAAAAATCCTCTCACACCTCACTTACGTCACCTGTGACCGTCACTGCTGACGTAAGAAAGGTGTGAAAGGAATGGTCTCTGCTGACCGTCACTGCTGACGTGGGAGACGTGTTGGAGAAATAGTCTCTGCTGACCGTCACTGCTGACATAAGAGGGTGTGAGGGGAATGGTCCCTGCTGACCGTCACTGCTGCCGTTACAGCAGTGTGGAGAAAGTAGCTTCTGCTGATCGTCATTGCTGACGTAAGAGAGGTGTGAAAGGAATGGTCTCTGCTGACCGTCACTGCTGAAGTAAGAGAAGTGTGGAATTAGTCTTTGCTGACCGTCACTGCTGACGTAAGAGAGGTGTGAGGGGAGTGGTCTCTGGTGACCGCCACTGATGACGTAAGAGAGGTTTGAGGGGAGTGGTCTCTGGTGACTGTCACTGCTGACGTAAGAGAAATATGAAGTAGCTTTTGATGACCGTCACTGCTGACATAAGAGAGGTGTGAGGGGAATGGTTTCTACTGATTTTCACGGCTGACGTAAGAGGGCGTGAGGGTAATGGTCTCTGCTGACTGTCACTGCTGACGTAAGAGGGCGTGAAGGTAATGGTCTCTGCTGACTGTCACTGCTGACGTATGAGAACTGTGGGGGAAGTAGCCTCTGCTGACCGTCAATCCTGACGTAAGAGAGGTGTAAGGGTAATGGTCTCTGCTGACCGTCACCGCTGACGCAAGAGAGGTGTGAGGAGAGTGGTCTCTGCTGACCGTCACGGCTGATGTAAGAGAGGTGTGAGGGGAGTGGTCTCTGCTGACCGTCACGGCTGATGTAAGAGAGGTGTGAGGGTAATGGTATCTGCTGATCGTCACTACTGAAGGAAAAGAAGTGTGGAAGAGTGGTCTCTGCTGACCGTCACTGCTGACGTAAGAGAGGTGTGAGGGGAGTGGTCTCTGCTGACCGTCACTGCTGACGTAAGAGAGGTGTGAGGGGAGTGGTCTCTGCTGACCGTCACTGCTGACGTAAGAGATGAGTGAGGGGAGTGGTCTCTGCTGACCGTCACTGCTGATGTAAGAGAGGTGTGAGGGTAATGGTCTCTGCTGACCGTGACTGCTGACGTAAGAAAGGTGTGAGATGAACGATTCTCCGCTGAGCCTGATCGTAACTGCTGACGTAAGAGAAGTGTGAGATTAATGGTCTCTGCTAACCGTCACTGCTGACGTAATAGAAGTGTAGAAGAAATGGGCTCAGTTGACCATCACTGCTGACATATGAGGGGAATGGTCTCTGCTTACCGTCACTGCTGACGTAAGAGAAATATTGGGAAAGTAGCCTCTGTTGACCGATCACGGCTGACGTAAGAGAAGGTGTGAGGGGAGTGGTCTTTGCTGACCGTCACTGCTGACGTAAGAGCAGTGTGGGAGAAATGGTCTCTGTTGACCATCACTGCTGACGTAAGAGGGTGTGAGGGGAATGTTCTCTGCTGGCTGTCATTTCCGACGTAAGAGAAGTGTGTGGGAAGTCGCCTTTGCTGACCGTCACTGCTGACGTAAGAGAAATATAGGGAAAGTAGCCTCTACTGACCCATCACAGCTGACGTAAGAGAAGTGTGAGGGGAGTGGTCTTTGCTGACCGTCACTGCTGACGTAGGAGAAATGTGGGGGAGGTCTCTACTAACCGTCACGCCTGACGTAGGAGGGTGAGAGGGGAATGGTCTCTGCTGATTGTCACTGCCGACGTAAGAGAAGTGTGTGGGAAGTCGCCTTTGCTGACCGCCACTGCTGACGTAAGAGAACTGTGGGAGAAGTAGCCTCTGCTGACCGTCAGTGCTAACGTAAGAGAGGTGCGAGGCAAATGGTCTCTCACCAGCATGTTCTCCTTTTCCTTCAATGTTCTCAAAAGATTTCTTCCTCGGGGTCCTTAAAAGTCGTAATTGCGTGGTAAAGGGTTAACCAAATAGTTTAGCCTATCAGACATTGCTTTTTATATTGGAACCTACAATAACGATGAGAATGGACTGAAAAGTGGTAGATGAATTTGGACTTACAGCATGCGGTCATCCAGTGCTTCAGGCAGCAAATTGCTGGTAAATACTGATGTGAATCTATGCTGTTGACCAGTAGAATTGTTGACAATTCCTTGACAACACATGACGTTGACCGCTTCACTACAATCTTTCCAGTGATAATCATATCGAATATTTTTTCTCTTGCAGTAAACAACATTTAAATATATTGACAGGTCAATTACTCCTTTTTTTCCATCGTGTTTTCACTCGAGTTCTTCTGCTTAGCCCATTACCACACAATCCCTACTTTTGACGCCCCTGAGAAAGAAGCCTTTGGAAAACACTGTAGGAAAAGGAGAAAATGCTGGTAACCAGCATTTTCTCCTTTTCCCACAGTGTTTTCTACCCTTCCCAAATCAAATTTCAATTTTTCAGTCACCTTTTTTTTTGTCGTCTGCAAATTCTTTCAATTTGAACCAGTCTAAAATTTTGTCGTGTGGTAAAGAGTTAATAATGATTCGGTATCTTAATTTAGCATGGTTGTTTTTCAAAATCGCAAAACTCTGCGTACATGTATACGAACGGTCCATTGATAAAATGCATTCTTCTAAAACAATCGACCAATGCCTACCTGTGGAGTCCACGGAGACTAAAATGGATTGACAGGTTTTTTTTTTGCTGTTGTTGTAATTTTTCTTCGTATCAAAGGACATCTGTAACTTATAATTCTGCTAGTTTGTAGACAAAATAAATCCAAATTTACGTTGAAAGCGGCTTTATCTGGCCTGCACCTCGGGAAAAGGGGCATTTGGATATTTGCGTAAAAGGTCGTCTCGGGTCAGCATGGACAGTCCGCGTAGGCTAACCAACACGGCACTTTACGACTACATCAGATTTTGTCCCAAATAAGGCTTGTCTGAAACAGAAAACAACACACGACTGGAAATTGTCGTCTCGGATCAGACTGTGTGGACTGCGCAGGCTGATCCGAGACAACACTTTACGCAAATGTTCGAATGCCCCTTACAAATGCTTACAAAGATGCACTAAACCATTTCTTGCCAGAGCGGCTTACAGAGGCTTCAGGGGTAGTGACATAAAACCTAAATGCTTCCGTTATCTGTAAAATATCAACTTCGTGATCCAAAGTGACTAGTTCGAAAATTGATTTTGCATGAAGGTAATTTTGTATCACGCTTTCCGTTGACTTATGCCCCCTCCTTCTGTGGGAAGTGAGGCTGAGGGCATCGTACCTCATTATCAGGTGTGTCAGTCCTTTGAACTTCCGATTAATTAACCCTTTACTCCACAGATACTCATTTCTACGCATTGCTTGTAGGAGCCTTTGGAAAACACTGTGGCAAAAGGTGAAATTGCTCGTGACGAGCAATTTCACCTTTTGTCACAATGTTTTCTATGCTATCAAAAGGCGTCATATACACAAAAGAAATGGCTTCATCGTTGCTGTTATTTAGGTTCAATTAGAGATACCATACAAATGCCTTATTGGGTAAAGGGTTAAGGGAGTTGATCCGTAATAAAAATTAGCTATTTAAACTTGTACATATTATCCTACAAAATTTGTCACTATTGGGGTATTATTGTACTACGGTAACTGAGCCAAATTCTTCTTTTATTCCTTCTTAGAATTATCATTTATAAATCTAGAACCACTACATGTATATTATTTTAATCATTTGCTGAAATTCTGTGTTATTGTATTTCTGGATTTTTTAATCAATAGCTGACATTGATGTTTATTCTTAGTGATCTGCTTGAAAAGATTACTTAAATTTTTTTGTTATTCTATTCAGGTTTTTTATGCTATGTTTATAGTGACCACTGCCTCATCAGGAATTAAAACCTATTGAACTCAACCCTGTTGTTCGTTCAGAAAACCCTGGTGGACATAATATCGCCGGTTTACTTCCAAAACCTCGTAACTACAGCTTGTAAAAAGCTGTAGTTACGAGGTTTTGGAAGTAAATCGACGATATATTTTTACCTTTTTTTCAAGGGTAAATTTCTGAGAAACAAGCACGGATACCCATATCTACTCTGACTGTGATCCTCGAGAGGTATGGTGTGCTTTGTATTTGCAAAGTTTCAAAAAAATCTGTCCTTTAGAAAAATTGGTGATATACGTTGTTAACATAATGAAATCTTTTTTTTTATGTGATAGTGTTCGACTGGAACTGTATTAACAGCGGTCGAAAAAAATCATTTCGTTTAGTTGGCAGCGAAGGGGGTAAGTCTTTATTAGACAATCACGAATTTAACCACCGAAAGCTCTTGAAAATACTGCAGGAAAATATGACAAAGAGAAAGTCAGCATTTTCTCCTTTTCCCAGAACACTTTCTAAATGGAATCTAAGTCAAATCCAATAGTTTGAGCCAGACCTTTTTTGTTTCGTTTGTAAATGCTTTCATTTTGGACAAGTCTAAAATTTTGTAGTCTGGTTTAGAGTTTAAAAAGAGTAGAAAAATCTTCGTAGGCGCGAAAACAAACGAACCTGTCGGATAGAATATTTCAATATGAAATCTGAAGTAATTGTTTACACCGAATGACTCGAAGTGAAGTAGCACGTGACAACCACGTGACCGGTGTCAGATGGGGACAAGTATATGATTGTAATTAATCCCCAATTAATCGTTTGTGAATGAACACCTGTGGCAGGTTTATTGGGTACAGAGCAATACGGCAAAAAATGGGTTCATTTACGAAAAACTGACCTCGAGAGGGCCAGGGTTGGGGCGAAAGGGGAGAGGGGCGAACCCAAATATTGAAACGGGGGCTAATTAGGACAAAAGTGACATCTGCTGTGTGTTCGGTATGAAAGAGGTGATTGTTTACCATTGTTTTATTACTTTTTTTTTGCCGAAAGCCTATCGAAACTATCTACAAACGTTTTTGTTTAATTACGGGAGTAGTGTGTGAAAAAAAATAGTTGATTAAAATTTATTTGCTTTTCAATGGTGATTTAAATGCCTTCGCATTGGTATTTTTGTATTTTAATTCATCAGTTTTTTTCTTCTTTTATACAGCCTGTGCCGGGAAAAAATGCGAACCTTTTCTCTTTAAATAGCAAATTTTAATGGCTTTGTCAGACAGTGTATATTAGGATGAGACTGTACACTTCTTGCAGTTTGTTCATTGACTGTCCGTTCATAGGTCTACAACGTGCTAAACATTGACCAAACTTCGACCAGTAAAATCTCAAACGTTACATGCGTTTCTAATTCTTTTTAGCCCGACCGGCTGGCTCAGTGGTGAACATGTTGGACTCGTGATCTTGTGGCTGTGAGTTCGATACCAGGTTGAGGCGAACTTTCTTTCCGGCGTATTTTCGCCTCTCACCTTTGCTTAAGCGTGTGAGAAAAGTAGTCGGTGGCTTTGGAAAGAAAGTTGTGTTAGTGCTGGTGTGAGAAAGCCAGCAAACAAATTTGTGTCACCGTCCGCCATGATATGACCTCAGCTGTTAAAGTGGCGTTAAACTCCAGTACACCCAATACAACCAAAATCTAGTTCTTTTCTCCTTTTTTAAATAAAACCTGTATGACAGAGTGGATCAAAGACCAGACTGTACAGAAGATCCAGTCTAATCTTAAGCTGTAATGGCCGCTAAAAGTACAAGTTGTGTTTCACTCTTTACCAAACGACAAATTTATAGACTGGTCTCAATTGAAAGCATTTGCAGACGACAAAATTAATGTGACTGAAAAATCGAAATTTGATTTGGGATGGTTAGAAAACATTGTGGGAAAAGGAGAAAATGCTGGTTACCAGCATTTTCTCCTTTTCCCACAATGATTTCAAAAGTCATATACCTCAGGGTCGTCAAAAGTCCTCCGTGTGTGGAAGAGTTAAACGTTTACTGATTAACCCGTTACCAGACGACAAAGTTTTAGCCTTATCCAAATTGAAGGCATTTGCAGACGACAATTCCAATGTGGCTCAAATGGTGCATTTTTCCTTTGATATGGTAAAAATCAATGTGGGCAAAGGAGCCCACAATGTTTTCAAAAGGCTTCATTCCCATGGTCGTTAAAAGTCGGCATTGTGTGGCAAAGTGTTAAAATGGACAAAATTAAGTTATTCTGCCGAATAAGAAACATACCAATGTAAACACCAAACTTTCCAACCGATGGCAAAAAACCAAATATTGTTATTTCAAAGGTATTTTTCAGAGGAAGTTATCTCCCTATCTGACAGTGTAGATCCAAGATCTGACTGCACATTCTGTGCAGTCTGATCTTGGATCTACACTGTCCGAAAAAAGGTCAGTACTGGAGTCGCGCTTAGCAGCCTAAGGGTTCAAATGTATATGAGAAGACGAGACATTTAAAATGACATCTACGTCTAGCGAGGAAAAAAAACAAATTGTAACTCATTACCCGACGACAAAATTTTAGACTTATCCAAATTGAAAGCATTTGCAGACGACAAAATAAAAGTGAATGAAAATTTGAAATTTGTTTTGTGAAGGATAGAAAACATTGTGGGAAAAGGAGAAAATGCTGGTTACCAGCATTTTCTCCTTTTTCCACAATGTTTTCTAAAGGCTTCTTTCTCAGGGGCGTCAAACTTAGGGATTGTGTGGTAATGGATTAAGAACGGTCGACTTAGGACATTAATTAATCAAAATAACGGTCGACTCCAGCTAGGCAAGGGTCCATCATTCATTTAGGTAAACTCTGCGAAAAGGGGGCTTAGTGCGTCTCTGAGACGCATTGTACTAAGCATGATATCACGTAATAAGGGAATTTGATAATCTACGTTTATCAACTGCTGGTTTAATCATGGGGTAGATTGTTCCTGTGACATTCAGAAAATTGACCTGTATAAGAAAAATAAAAAATTGGTCCAGGTCAGCCTGCGCGGATTGCACAGTCTGAACTGTGTCGATTTTCTTTCCTTTGCAGATGCATTAAGCCCCATTTCCACAAAGCATAGATCATTTGTTTTGTGAAAGTCGTTTTTAGCATTGTTTTGGGGAATGTTACCTATCTACGTATGCGTTCCTAGAGTCTCTTCACGTATGTCACCTATTTACGTATGCGTTCCTAGAGCCTCTTTACGTACGTCACCTATCTACGTATTCGTTCATAGAGCCTCTTTACGTACGTCACCTATTTACACATTCGTTCCTAGAGCCTCTTCACGTACGTCACCTATCTACGTATTCGTTCATAGAGCCTCTTTACGTACGTCACCTATTTACACATTCGTTCCTAGAGCCTCTTCACGTACGTCACCTATTTACACATTCGTTCCTAGAGCCTCTTCACGTACGTCACCTATCTACGTATTCGTTCATAGAGCCTTTTTACGTACGTCACCTATTTACACATTCGTTCCTAGAGCCTCTTCACGTATGTCACCTATCTACGTATGCATTCCTAGAACCTCTTCACGTACTTCACCTATCTACGTATGCATTCCTAGAGCCTGTTTACCTGCTAGACGCAGGAAGCCTTGATACACAATGTTTTCGTCTCTTGCAGGGAACGCTCCCATTATTCTAGTAAGTTCCCTATGAGTTGATCTCTAAAAATGGTATAAATGTGAACAAACCATTGTTATTTAAATATGTCAAAGATTTAAGACATGTTGACGCGGAGCAATGTGACGCCAGTTCTCAGGGAGGTAATGGTTTAACCCTTTACTCCATAGATACTCATTTTGACGTATCAACAACAGACAGCTTTTGAAAACATTGTGGGAAATGGAGAAATTGTTCGTAACGAGCAATTTCTCTTTTTATCACAATGTTTTCCACTCAATCAGATATTTGTATCCTCATTTGTTCATATTTTTGACAACATATCTTTATTTGGTGCTGAAATGGAAGAGCCTCAAATTGGCATATCAGGTAAAGGATTAACGATGAACAATGCACTGAAACACCGGATAATTGTAGGGTCAGCAACAGATTCTTGTTTTAAAGGTCACTTTTTCAGATCCACATTAATTTCAATTTACAGTGTATGTCTGTGACATTCTGCTAACGGCTTAAAACACTCCCCAGATTCCTTCGTGATAGTACAACTTAAAAAGTCTGATAGCCGTTTAACATTTTCGAAAAATAACGATTAACTTGCAGATCAGTAGATCTAACATAATTTATCATAATCTCAATTATTCGGTGCTGATCTATGGTAACTCAAATATATCCGTTACATTTTTCTCTATCGAAACAACTTTGCCGACAGGCAACTTTGAAAACATTACTGTGAAAGGGAAATTATCAACAGAAAGAGCTTGGAAAAATGTAGAGTCCCCACCCTACCCCAACCCTACCCTTCCCCTTACTATTTGTGCCAGTGGTACAAGGCCAAGCCTACTATCCAAAATTGCTTTTTGTATTTCACAAAGCTGATAGTCTGTTAGTCTGTTATTTGGATATAAAACTTTATTATACTGCAAGGAAATTTCTCGTGATCTGATTGGTTAACATCATGTTCCCTGGCAAAAACCACGTAAAGCCAGTTTCCCTTTTGAGCGCCCCGTAAACATTACTACACGTGTAACACAACATCCAAAATGGCGGCTTCGATCGATCACTAGACTGCACATTTATGCACCAAACTGCACGTTTTAGTGACGTCATTTTCCAGTGAATTGGGGTACTCAGAAGGGAATTTCTGTTTCGTAAGCATACTCGATTCGTGAGATTATAAAACGTGAAAATTTCGCTAAACGCGCTTTGAAAGGGTATAACTTTGCAGTATAATAAATTCGGCTCGGGACGACATGGTTCACCACAGCTGTGAACAAGTTTCCAAGTCCCCTGCCACCTGACCGTACAACTAATATGACCACACAATCCATCTTGGAGGCACAGAAGAAAATGCTGGCAACCAGAATTTTCTTCCTTTCCCAGACGTTTTCTGATAAAAAAACGTTTGTGCAACATTTTATTTGTCGTCTGCAAAAGCTTTCAATTTGGAACAGTCCACAATTTTGCCGTTTGGTAAGAGTTAAGTTTTGACACACAGAATCAAAAAATATTAACCGCCTTTGCGCCGAATTAGACAAATGGACATCTTCCTTCTGGAAATCAGACCTGAATAGAAGTGAAACTTCAAACCTGTTTTAGTCCCAAATATCTCAGCAAAAATCAAACAGTGTAGATAATAGACCAGACTTTTCGTTTTGTGCGGTCTGGTCCTGATCTACATGGCCTACAAGGATAACTCACACTGTTGGGGGCATTTTTTAGCAGATGTACATTTATATAAACAAGTTTACTATACATCCCAGGCTTTTCGAAAACAAAAATTACACACATAGATGCAACTTACTGTTGTACCTATGGTGGACATTTTGCAGACTTTAATTATAAGCCGTCGTAACATAACTGAGAAGGTCACGAAGACAACTATCGTTGGCCAAAAGATGGCATGATGTCAGGATATATACCATGGTACCAACCAATGCTGCAATGCCTTTAACAGACGTAAGAAAAAAAGTATCATTCAGCAATTGGTGATAAAGATCTGCCATGATCGTAAAGACCTTACCTAACGCACAAAATGAATAACTAGCACTGTTTCGACAGGTAATAAGGCAATCCTTTTCCTTGGGAACCATCGCAGATACCACCTTATCGACTTGGAGACCAGTTAACTGCAAGAAGTAAACAAGTCTTGTGCTAAAATGAAATCTGATTAAAACCATACCCCCCAAAATGAATATTGTTGTGGAGATTACAAGCTGTCGTCATCGTTAGTCCAAGGATTCATCGTTGGCAGAAAAATGAATTTTAATAAATAGAATATAGAGCCAACCTTCCAACTTCCAACCTAGTTTTAAAGTTCATTTTATTGCCGGTGTAATGCAGAGAAATGCCCCCGTTACAAAATGACCTACGGTCATTTCTCGACGTAAAATAATGACCCATGGGTCATTTCTCTAAGTCGAGAAATAACCCGGGGGTCATTTTGTAATGGGGGTCATCCAATCATCCAGGTCATTTCTCGACGTAGAATAATGACCCGGGTTAAATTTCTACGTCGAAAAATGACCCATGGGTCATTCCTCTACGTCGAGAAATGACCCGAGGGTCATTTTGTAATGGGGGTCATTTTTCTGCATTACACCGGCGACTAACATTTGGACATATATGAAAATGAGAACTGTAGCCAAGATGTGTCCGGTGTAATGTTGAAAGCAGCGGAAAACATCATCCAATCATTTCAATATCTAAAACTATGTATGCGGGAATCGAACTTAATTTTACCACATAAAATGCTTCAACAGTCAGTTATTCTAGAACTTCTTCTTTGGATTAAAAATATCAAATTTTGTGATTATAATTCTATAAACCCTTTTACAGCGGACGTTTATGACTCAGTGTCGATGGCATATGTATACCGTTATCCAAATAACTATCTTTTTTACTAAAAGTGTCACGAAAAAGTTTAAGACTGAAAAAACTTTACTTCGAAAGTTATCTATTTTCCCCCATTTATATAAACCAGTAAATATCTGAAATGAAACTTTCAAGCCCATAGTAAAAACTCAATTTTCTTTTTTCAAAATAATTCTTTTTTAGAAATAATATCTCCCCATCGGACAGAGTAGTCTAAGATTAGACTGCAAGTTCTGTGCAGTCTAATATTTAATTATAAAATAAATACAAGCTTTCGGCGGTACAACCGCCTTCTTCAAGTGTGATCCTGTGATAAAATGCCTGCAGTAATGTTCAGTTGACACCGCCGAAAGTTTGTGTTTATTTTATAATTAAACGTTACATATCTCAAGAAGAGGATATATCACAGTCTAATATTGATGTATTCTGTTTGCATAAGGTCTTATAGTGCCTTAGAATCCTAAGAGTTAAGATGTAATAAATACATGTAACTAGGCTTGAAAGTAACCCGACAAAAGGAGAAACTGTTTGTTACGAATTTGTTGAAATGCCAATAAAGTCATAACTCATTAGCTAAATGTCATTGAGATACTATGTATCGATTTGCATTAAGTTTCTGATATGATATTCTCAAATATCATTGGAGTTCAACTTTACATCAGATGAACGGGTAACGTGATCATTTTGTAA
The DNA here is from genome assembly GCA_943736015.1 of Tridacna crocea. Lineage (NCBI taxonomy): Eukaryota > Metazoa > Mollusca > Bivalvia > Cardiida > Cardiidae > Tridacna > Tridacna crocea. Next base: position 42,636,804 of record OX031065.1, read on the forward strand.
AAGTACAAATTTGAAACAAATGAACTTTACGATACTACATATATTAAGATCTGTAAAACAACTCGATTCACACTCATTCCTGTCAAAAATTAAGTTCGATTCCCGCATACATAGTTTTAGATATTGAAATAATTGGATGATGTTTTCCGCTGCTTAGTCCTTTGAAATTACATTGAAATGAGCTCAGTCATGTGAAGTTATTTTGAATTACACTTAATCCTGTGAAATCATTTTCAATGACGCAAATGGCTGTCAAATTGTTTTGAATTACATTTCGAACTGTGAAATCATGTATCAGATATAATGGTGATTTTTGCTTGCATAATCAATTTGTTATTGGAAAAGTTTTTTAAGGCACTATCAGTACTGTTTTCGAACTGCAAGAATTTATCGTTAAAGGTGGGTATTTAGAATTTTTACATCTCACCAAATTAAAAAACATATATATCACTAAAATTTATATGAAAAAATAATAAAAATCATCAATAAGTAAAACTCATAAAATTACAAAAAAAATTTTTTTGATGGTGTTCCCTTAAAAGGCTACGTAGCCTCTTAAGGTATTTTTAGATTTCCCGCCAAAAATCAATGAAGCATTTTGGGAATGTCAAGTCACTGGCACGTGACTTATAACACTATATTCCATTACAAACAAACATGTAATAATTATTTTCCATAATGTCTTCTTCGGACCCTACATTTGAAACTTTATCTGTGTATTCTTGTATATAAATGAGCGAAATGATCATCTAAAAATAGAACGTGTCTCCCGTTGGTGTCAACCTGGGCCGCAGTAAATCTAATTTCTCGTGTTATCGGATGGTTTTCGACTACTGGGGTTTTATGAAGGCAAATTAAAAGGCTTGGGGAGTATAAAGATGATTTTTTTGCATTTTTTTTTTAATTTTCGTCCCAAGGTCTGAAGGGCCACCGTTAAGGCCTATAACACTATGCTAATGATTTGACTCTTTTGGCCGGTCGATTGTAAATTATTCATCAGAAATTTGGGGTTTTACGGATTCAAAGGAAATTGAAAGAAATTGTTTGTAATTTTATAAACGTGTACTGAAAGTTTCTACGAGTTCTTGTCCTATGAGAGTTTATGCCGAATTATTAAGGTACCGTATTAATATTTCCCGCCATTGTAGAGTTTTCAAATATTGCTGCAAGGTCATCAGCACAGATACCGATAATATCATTTTAAATATCATCAGTTTACTTCCAAAACTACGTAATTACAGCTTGTTTTGGAATTAAACAGACGATATGTTATATAAATTGCATGTAAATGATTTCCAAGTAGAGATAACAATTTTGGTCTCGCAGGTTAAACATATTTTAGATAACTGTTTTTTCTATTTTTAATCTAAACTGAAAACTTTGCCTAGATTTTTAAATAACGTCTTAATGATTATTCAATGCAGGAGTGACATATCAAAAGAAAGTTTTACATATATGTAAATATTACCTATAATTGGTATATTTGAGTTGATTGTATATAACAAGGTTTAACAGTTCACTCACTGAGACTTCAGTCAGGAAAATATAAACCAAATGTAGATCTAAGGAACGAGACGTATTGCACTTTTCGGAAATTATTGTAACAAAAGATGTTAAGTCTCATGATAGTCGCAGAATTTAAATTGAGAGAAAAACTCACTAGGAAAAGTAACTTTAGAAAAATCAGTAGGTTTATTTCATCTTTACTGTTTATATTAACTAGTGATATATACTTGATAAAACACTTTTTATACGCCCGAAAGTTCGTATTATGTTGTGGCCCCGGTCGTCTATCCGTCACTACGTCCTTCTTTCCGTCCGTCCTTTAGCAATTTCTTGTGCGTGCAATTTCTCCTACAGTTTCCATTGAAATAAGTTCAAACTTACCACAATGAATCTCTATGATGTGTAGATGTGCATTTGACTTTTATCATTTGGATCACCATAGGCGATCCAGAGTTATTGCCCTTTGTAATTTTTTCTTTATATTTAAATTTTGTAAGAATCATAACTAAAAGTTATTAGAGATGTAAACATGAAAGTTCACATGTTGATAGATTACATTAAGAAAACGTGCACTGTACAAGAACCATAACTTTCAAACCCATAATTGTGGAGCTATTGTCCTTTGTTATTTTTTATACTTAAATTTTGTCAGGAGCATAACTCAAAACTAAATTACAAGAGGTGTACCGGTAATCGTGATGCTTAACAGCTAGATAGATCTTATCACGGAGAAGTGAAGTGCACAGGAAACATAACTCTTGATTGCATAATTTAGGAGTTATTGCCCTTTCTTAGTTTTATTACGTAAATTTTATCTAGCACATTACTTGAGAACTACATGAGATATAAACCTGAAACTTCCCAGGTTTAGTTGATAGATGAAATTGAGGAGAAGTGCAGTGTACAAGAACCATAACGTTCGGCTCACAGTTTAGGAGTTATTGCCCTTTGATGTTTTCTTACTTAAATTTTGCCAGGAGCATAACTCAAAAACTATTGGAGGTGTAAAATTGATACTTCACAGGATCAAATTGAGGAGAAGTGCAGTGCACAAGAACAAACTACTCCGTGGTCTCATTATGTAATCTCTAAATGTGCAGTGTCTTATTCTTTTACGGTTCATCCTTCAATTTAACCCATTTCACTGACGAGGCTCTTCGGGCGTGTACCAGTAGGCGCCGCTCTGCGAAGCTTTTGTTTTCATTGGTACAGCTGACATTTAACCCTTTCCCAAACAAGTCCTGGTTTTTACGTGTCTGCAGTAAAAGTCTTTTGAAAACACTGTGGGAAAAGGAGAAATTGCTCGTAAGGAGCAATTTCTCCTTTTCCCACAGTATTTTCTACCCTTTTTGAGAACTTTCTGCCGTTTTCTCAAAATCTAAAATTGTCGTCTGCAAACTCTTTCAGTTTGGAAGAGTCCAACATTTGTCGTTTGGGAAAGGGTTAAAACGAAATGGCGTATATAATGTCAAACTTTCAATAATGAACCCTATATTAAACAGTCCCGACTTTTCATTACACTGAGAAAAAAGGCTTTTGAAAACATCGAAGAAAAGGGAGACAATGCTAATAAACAATATTTTCTTCTTTTTTAAGAATGTTTTCTACGCTTTCAGTGACGAATTCCATTATTTGAAAACTTGTTACCGCTTGGACTATTACAGATTTCAGTTTTGGACAAGTCTAGATCATTATTGGTTGGAAAAGGGTGAAAGCGGAGAGGAGTATGTAACGTCAGAATTTCAACAATTAAGCAGAAATGAGACGATAATTGGTCGCCATTTTTTTCCCGTTCTCCTTCCTACCGGCCCCTTTTCTTTTCCCAACGTTGCAACATTCGAAACACCGAAAAAGGTTATGGAAGCTCCTTGAAAACTACAAAAAATATATCTTACTTTCCTCGATTAAGGACTCGCTGTCTCGCAGTTTCAGGTATCGTGAAAACATCGCGAAAAAAACGTGGAATAAAGTTTTACACTAGTCAGGTTTTTAGTTAAAATTCACGACTTTTTAAGCAAAGATACAGGGAAACACCATGAAATAAAGAATTGACGTTGATGTATGTATAGTGTACTTAGTTCTTATTTATTTCATCTTTATTTCATGTTTATTTCATGTTTGATTTTTACCTTCTCCGTTTTCATTAATTGGGGGTATTCGGTACTTGTCATTATCGCGTTTCCGTATTTGAAATAGATAAAAAAAAAAAAGCCAGTGAACCCTGCCCTGACAGACAAGGGTTTAACTCATGTACCAAACGACAAATTTTTAGGTTTATCCAAATCGAAAGCATCTGCAGACGACAAAATAAAAGTGACTTAAAATTTGAAATTTGTTTTTTGAAAGGTAGAAAACATTTTGGGAAAAAAAGAAAATGCTGTTTACCAGCATTTTCTCCTTTTCCCACAATGTTTTCTAAAAGCTTCTCACAGGATCATTAAAAGAAGGGATTGTGTGGTAGCAGGTTAATGAATCTTCCTGTTGTATTTTACACAGCAATTTATCACAGAATAAGGCATCTATGAAATCCATTTTGATCCAAAATCATCTGAATCATGAAGTATAATGGTCCTGTGACCTGTAGAAAATTGACCGAAAGCAAAAAGTTGTCGGCCCATGACATTGTCAGCTTGAGCGAAGTGCGCGGACTGACATAAGTCGACGCTTTTTGCAGATGTATTACGCCCTCTATTCACATGTATCTTCGCGAGCCAAGGTTACGATCATCACGTGGATCTTACCTTGGCTGATTGAGCTCGATTTCGAGATTCCTGCGATGCGCCCTCTATTGGATGCTGGTTATTATTCCCCTTTACATCATGTTTCTAAAAGCAAAAGAAATATCGTTTTACATACCTCTTAGAATACACAGTGAAGCGATAAGCAGACGAATACACAATGAAGCGATAAGCAGACGTCCACGTGGGTTTCCTTGTTTTACCTTTTTTCGAAAGGTAGAGACCTTATTCTATTTTTATCAAAGATGAAATGCTACGAGCGATTTCATTCGTTGCAGCTAGAGCTGGCTGCATCCAATGAAAAAGCGTATCGGGTGAACGTAAAAATAATGCTCGATCTGCTAAGGGTAGAGTAATGTAGTGAATCGTCGGCCTTGGCTTGCGAAGATGTCTATTCACGAAGCATGACTCATCTTCACTGCAACCCACAATAGTCACCCACGGCTTTCTTAATTGTGATACCAATTGGAAACCTTTCTTTCAACGGAATTTTTTCTCCGCTTGCCACAATGTGACAAACTTTTATTCATTACTAATTACGATGTACAAATATCTTTTCATAAGATAGACGTAGAAAAATTTGCAAGCAAATTTGCTGGGACCCTTTACAAATAAATAGAGGGTATTTGCTTTTTTTCGTTGAAAGATCGAAATTTATTTCATCGAGTGATCACCATCGGTAATATTTTCACGAGTGGAGCAACCACGAGTGAAAATATTACCGATAGTGTCCACGAGATGAAATAAATTTCCATCTTTCACCGAAAAAAACAAATAATCTATTTATTTCATGCTTTTATTCCTTTACTGGGAAGAGCTTTATCAAAATCCAGTATAGTTCTTTTCCGTTATTTCCCGTGGCGTACCCCTCCCGCATAGCAACGCATTACAATATTACGTCAAGCGCAAGAAATGTAAGATGTATGACGTCATATTTCCCATCTGGTTGTGAGGCACGCGCCATTTACCTATGCAAAAAGAAAGTGAAAATCGGTATTTTCACTGGTGGTATCAGTGTAAGATCGAAAAATATTCTCGTGAATAAACATCTATATCATATTTCATGTGTTTTATTTTTAGGAATTTTATGGGTAAAGAAATGACGTAATTTAAGCTGGGGTGGAATTATTTCCTCGTCACAGTTAATAATTTCCTCCCACCTAAAATCTGGTTTATCGACTTGAGATCATTAGTTTTAAAAGTGGCATTCGTTGACAAAATAATCAGATAAAAGATAATAGATAATTTATTTCATCAGCTTGTGGTTTATACGGGGAAATATTTGCCTCGAAAGGGAAAGGTCCGCGAAAATAACTCGTGCCTTACGGCACTCGTTATTTTTCGCATACCTTTCCCTTTTGAGGCAAATATTTCCCCGTATTAACCACAAGCTGATGAAATAAACTCTACGTACACTTTTCACTGACCACAAATTTTTATGAATTCAGTTGCTATCATTACCAGAGGTAGGTCAAAATCCAGCAAAAATCTCTCTTCATGTTATTTATTAATTTTTTTCTCCGATAGATAGTTCTTATGAATAATGTCAAAATAGGCGGCAGTGAAGAAATGCTGTTTTTAGTCTCCGAATCCCTAACATAATTTGACCGCTAATGCTCGTATTTTACGGTGCAGCTGTATAAGCTTGTTTTTGACCTACTTCCTGGTATCAGTTGCGAATAAATCAATAGATACTTACCATTGGTCAAAATATAGACACGGCTATTCTACGGATCTATGGCGGACCCATTCATGAAACAAATTAACAAGATTTCTGTCGTAAGTCGATAACCATGTGGAGATTTATTAACACCTTAGCTACTGGATAATGATATGGGATATCATTTTTCTTGTGCTAATTGGTAATTTGATCCTTGTTTATGCGTTGAAATACAGTGACCAGTTACTGTACTGTCTACAGTAATATCCGGCACACCATTCATAGCAGGTACTGCTTTTTTTCCCAACGATGGTGCTACTAACATCTAACCTGGAATACGTATAATACCTAAATGAAAATTTCACATTTCAATAATAAGCAAAACGATTAGGCAAACAAGACTATGAATTGCCACATTTCATTATACACATTTTACGAATTGTATGATTCTCTCCGTCTCTTTGCCTGTCTGTCTGTCTCTCTTATCGCCTAAATTAATTTGAGGCATGTTATATCAAAAGGTGGTTTAATGTTTCTGCAAAAAGTATTGACTCATGTCGGCCTGCATATAGTTCATGCTGGCTGACAAAGGTCGAAACTTTTTGCTCTTCGTAAACTTTTTTGTATATCACCAAGAACAAAAAGCATCACAATAGTTAACCCTTTACGAAACAATACCTAGTTTTTACGACCTCGCATCTTCGTAAGCCAAGGGTTACAATCCACTACGCTACTCTACCCTTGGCAGATCGAGTTTGATTTCGACAATCACCCGATGTGCATTTTCATTGGCTGCAGCTAGCTCTAACTTCATCAAATCAAATCAATCGTAGCATTTTCATTTTTGACAAAAATAGAACTAGATCGCGATAACAATAGAAGGAAAATATGAATATACATCCGTGGGTGAGAGCAGGATCTGTAGTGATTTATTACCGAAGAAAACATAGACGAACAATATTTATATAAAGTTTCAGTGTGGCCAATCAGTTATCAAATGTTTTAGGCTTTATTCCAGCACCTGACCATGGAATGTCGAATTACGTTTGTGGTTATTGCTCCATGTAGAATTATTGTATTCATAAGCGGTTATAAGAAATATGATGTAAAGGAAGATAGTAAACAGCATCCAATAGGGGGCGTGTCGCGGGAATCTCGAAATCGGGCTCGATCCGCCAAGGTAAGATGCACGTGGTGATCGTAACTTTCGCTCGCAGAGGAAGAAGCCTTCTGAAAACATTGTGGGCAAAGGAGAAAATGCTGGTGACCAACATTTTCCTCTTTTCGGACAATGTTTTCTGCTCTTCTAAAGTAAAGTTTTAATTTTTGAGTAGCGTTTATTTTGTTGTCTGCAAATACTTTCAGTTTTGACTTCTAAAATTTTGTTGTTTGGTAAAGAGTTAAGACGGGCTTGTTAGACAAAATAGGTCAAGTCAAGCCAGAGCGGCTCAGTCGGTAGCATACAAGACTTAAGAGCAGGAGGTCGCTGATTCGATTCCCGGCTCGGTCAATTTGTTTCCGAGGATTTGTGAGTCATTGCAACAGGTTTTAAATGTTTGTTCTCCGTTCCATTATCAAGTCGAGCGCTGGATGGATGGAGTGTAGTCTTTCATTCATGGCTGTTTGCTTGATTGACGAAGTCCAGCTTATTTGTCCGGCACTTTCCACATTATCTGCGTGTTCGGCACTTTTCTGTCGGCATTTTTAGCCAGTATTAAGACTTAAAGTATATGTTTTACGTCATGCTCGCCCTGTATCTAGTGATTTTTCATCTTTATTATTTTTGCATTTTCATGGACTATGAACAACTGTGTACTTGTCACAAAATAAAATTTGTTCTTGTTCTTCTTGTTGTTTTATTCCTCTTCCACCACTGACCATTGTTTCGACGATGGTTACTAGTATTTTAGAAAGCAGCCAGTGGTTTGGAAAAATAGTTTGCGCAGTACTGGTAAAAGAAACTCCGGGAAACCATGAATAGGTGCACTGACTGCCGTTATATAACTGAAAAAAGAAGTTAAACAAGGCTTATATACCACAAAATCAATCAACAGACAAAATGAATCCATACCAATGACTTGCTTTGGTTAACCCTTTAACACACAATGACGACTTTTAACGACCTTGAGGAAGAGGCCTTTTGAAAACATTGTGGGAAAAGGAGAAAATGCTGGTAACCAGCATTTTCTCCTTTTTCCACAAAGTTTTCCACCCTATCAGAGAAAAATTGCACCATTCGAGCCACTTTGAAATTGTCGTCTGCAAATGCTTTCAGTTTGGATTGGTCTAAAATTTTACCGCGTGGTGAAGGGATAATGCACGACAAAGTTTGATTAAAACTGCCCTTTTTTCTGTAGGATACTTGAACTAACTTGATGACCTCTCCCGTGTTCGCACTATTGAAGTTGCAATGTCAATCTTTCTGTCCCTTGCTGACGATAGTATTTTTCGGTCCATATTCATATTGGTCAACCAATTGTTGTCAGCTCACAAGATTATTTGACTGATGAAATGAACTGGAATGAGCCAGGTTATCTGATCTAACGTCCAGTGTGCGGCTCATGTTTGTTATGGATGACTTGTGCTATTTTAAGCTCTTTGTAACTTAACCTTTACTCCACCGTCCTGAGTTAAACGTCTTTGATGATGAAGACTTTGGAAAATATTGTGGGAAAGGGACAAAATATTGGTAACCAGCATTTTCTCCCTTTCCCAGGATATTTTTTACCCTTTCAAATGTACATCTAATTTTAGCCACATCCGAGTTGTCGTTGGCAAATGCCTTGAATTTGGACAGGTTTAAAATATTGTTTATTGCTGAGGAGTTGAAGACGACATCTTTCAGAACGTTTCTAGCCTTATTCTTCAAGATTTTGTGAATTTGAAAGTAACATAACTTCTGATTTGCTAAACCACTTTGGTATAACCAGTCAGAAGGTATGGTGCTTTTAGATTCTGAAGAATAAGACAAAGAATATTCTCAGGAATGGTTGGTAAATTTATACGTGCTGGGGTGTTGCAGCCGATTAATGTTGTACGTACGAGCAATGCTTCACAGTGAATCTTTGCCCAAAATTTCCATATTTTTAAGTTATAAGACTTCTTGTGTTACTAGATGGGGTATGTAAAACCAGTGTGTCGTTCAACTCTGAACAATGAAATAGATCGCAGATAATCTTAATGACCCTCATTAATAACGGAAGGTCGATTTCTGCCTTTCAACGCTGTTTTATCGTTGAGTAGACTCTTTTTTTTTTTCTTGTTACTTTGAGACTTCAGACTTTATTATGACATTTAGTTTCGAACCTTTACACGAAATGGTATTTTAACTTGCTATAGGCAGGCACAATGTACTTTTGGGCTGTAACTGTAAGGCGAGAAGAGATAAGTTTACCTTTAACCCATTTAACACACAATCCCTACTATTGACGCCCCTGGAAAAGAAGCCTATTGAAAACATTGTGGGAAAAGGAGAAAATGCTGGTAACCAGCATTTTCTCATTTTCCCACAATGTTTTCTACCCTTCACAAAACTAATTTCAAATTTCCAGTCACTTTCATTTTGTCGTCTACAAATGCTTTCGATTTGGACAAGTCTATAATATTGTTGCTTGGTAATGAGTTAAGCTGTAATACAATTCAAATGAAATTTACAGGCTAGAGTTAAAAAAAAAAAACAATTTTCATATTTCATTTTTTTAGATAAATATCTTTTTATCGGACAACATACTGATCCAAGATCAGTCTGCATGTCTTGTGCCTTCTAATCTTAATCTACACTCCACAAAAGCTCATTAAGTCGTACTAAACAGCCTAAGATTAGGTTATACAGTGATGTAAAAAAAAGGCAAGAAAATGAAATGTAGGTAAGGTAAATGTAAAGCAAAGTAAATGAGGACAGTATTAGGTAAGATAAGGACAGGTAAGAGAAGGTAAGGATTTTGAAGGTAAGATAAGACAAAACTATGTGATAGAAAATTATGCAACCTTAATTAGGGTAAGCGAAGTTCAAGTAAGATATAGAAAGTTAACCCTTAACTCCATAGATACTCATTTCTACGCACTGCTTGTAGGAGCCTTTTGAAAACATTGTGCCAAAAGGTGAAATTGCTCGTCATGAGCAATTTCACCTTTTGGCACAATGTTTTCTATGCTATCAAAAGGTTTCATATACACATAAGAAACTGCTTCATCCTTGCTGTTATTTAGGGTCAATAGGAGATATCATAGAAATGCCTTATGGGGTAAAGGGTTAAGGTAGAGAACTGTATGAAGCAAGATAAGGTACATTAAGTTAAGTATTATGAGGCAAGATCGTGTGAGTAAAAGCTGCTAACAGGCTCAGTGTTCTTTGGCAGACAGTGTAGGTTCTGATCAGAGTGCGCAGAGTGTGCAGCCTGATCTTAGATGAGTTCGAATTCCACCAGATGCGATTTGTATTTCAGTTATGTATTTGTTGCAAACCTTCATGTTCGTAAAAACAACAAGCTCACAATAAGATTGGGTAAGGTAATGTAAAGTCAGGAAGGTAAGATAAAGTAAAATTAAGAAGAAATTAATAAAAGGAATTAAACGGTAACAAGATAGTGTTAGATATGGTAATATAAGCTAAAATTCTTCAAGTCAAGATAGGGGCAAGTTCGTTTATAGAAGGTAAAGTTAGGAAAATAATGAAAACGTAGGAACGGTTAGAAAAGGCAGTGCAAGGTAAGGTAAGTATCAGTTACGTAACTAAAGATACGATAGTAGACAGTTAGAAAGGTAGTGCAAGGTAAAGTTAGGTAACTAGATAAGGTAGTGGACAGTTAGAAAGGTAGTGCAAGGTAAAGTTAGGTAACTAAAGATAAGGTAGTGGACATTTAGAAAGGTAGTGCAAGGTAAAGTTAGGTAACTAAAGATAAGGTAGTGGACAGTTAGAAAGGTAGTGCAAGGTAAAGTTAGGTAACTAAAGATAAGGTAGTGGACATTTAGAAAGGTAGTGCAAGGTAAAGTTAGGTAACTAAAGATAAGGTAGTGGACAGTTAGAAAGGTAGTGCAATGTAAAAAAGGTAGTGGACAGTTAGATTTGCTTATCTGAATGGTGTTTCACGCCGCTTTCAACAGTATTTCAGTCATATAACGGGGACAGTTCACGTATTCATGTTTCCTGGGTTTCACCAGTACAAGGCTAGCTAGAAAGCTAGTACAAAGTAAAGATAGTTTATAGAAGTTTAAGTTAGAGAAGATAAAGGAATAAAAAACCAAAGTAAAGAAAGGTTATGTAACATTAAGTTAGGCGTTTAATATGAAATGTATCATAAAAACGTAAACAGGGGAAAAAACTTAATATATAAATTATACTGAGACCATGGTTTGCTTATTTGCAGCACGTTTAATCCATTTACCTTACTGTTTGGGTTACATTCCTGTTGCAGCTCACGAAATCTTCTTTATACTGGGTTACATCGTTACAAAAGGTTCTTGAGAAAGTGAATCAAGTCAAGACAAAATTGTTATTTAACTCTGTATCAAACGACGAAAGTTCAGACTTGTCCAATTCAAAGCATTTACAGGCGACAAAGTTGATGCGACTCAAAAATGTATATAAATGTTGTTTCACGAAGGGTATAAAGTACCTTTGGAAACGGAGAAAATGCTATTTAGCACCATTTTCTCCTGTTCCCACAATGTTTTCAAGAGCATTCTCTGTTGAGGTCGTTAAAATTCAGGTTTGTGTGTAAACGGAAAATACAATTTTAATTCATTCTAACCAACTTGGTGTTGTATGCACCGAAGGTCTGTATTTCAACCTTTTTTCAATGCCATGCAAATAATATTATCCAGAATAGAAATCATTGCGCCAATCTGCTCCTTCCTGTGTTAAGCACAATGTGTTGTTTCTTTTTGCTCGTGGTCTTCCTGCTTTGGTGCCGTGTTGAAAAGAAGACACGTCCTTAGGATTTGGTAACTTATTGTTTAACATGCTTTGTTTGCGATTTGTCTTTTTTATCATTGTGGAACTAATATGATTGACAGTTAGTGGAAGCTATAACCTAATTATTATTGTTCATCCCTTTATCACACGATTTTGGCTTTTCACGACCCTGAAAAAGAAGTTCGTTGCCTTTTCCCGCAATGTTTTCTACCCTTCTTCATGTTCTTGAGGAAAAAAAATTATAATAATAAAAAAAAAAAAAAAAAAAACCCACAACATTTTAGGAACATTTAATTATGGTTTGTAAATGCTTTCAATTTCGTCTAGTCCATGGTTTTGTCGCTTGGCAAAGAGTTTAGGTTTACTTAATTCTTTGCAATCTGTTAGAGAAAAAGAAGAAAAGATCAGTGCGAACAAGTTTGTTTTAATCCGAGAAAGTGAAGAAAAAATAAAAAAGGGAGATTTGCTTATTATGAGATTTTGTCCGTGTGTCATGTTGTTTTATGAAAGCTTTCCTTGCTTCTTTTCTTAACGTCAGTCTAAGGGACTAGGCTAAAAGGCAACAAGTGGCCCGTTACAAATATGGGCATGAACTATGAAAAAGTGGGACATTTTAACACGTTTAGTAGCGGGTCATTTACCATGGGCTAGTGTCTTAAAGTTAACAAAATCACGAAAGAAATTATATTTTCACTACCAAGAAAATAATTTACACTTTCTCATTGGCTATATAGTTCCACTGCAACATGAAGTGATAGTTTGGCCTTATTCTAAAACAGAGTGGTGGACGGTGTAGAACAGAGATCAGACTGCACGCTCTGTGCAGTCTGATCTTGATCTACACTGTCCACAAAATGTCTTCCAGTGTTATCAACAGTGAAAAAAAGAGTAAAATGTTCATAGTACAGGTTTCACAGCCATAGTTGGGCCATCTTCTGGTTGTTGAAAAGACCCGATAAATACAAAATCCATGTGCTTGTTCTGAAATTAATGTGGGATTTGGACCCCTTTCGGATGTTTTCCCGGCGACGTATTTACCTGTAGACCACTAACTGGTGAGTATAAATCATGCACCTTGAAAAACAGGAGTTGACGCATCTGCATAAGAGTGACGCGTATCAGCCTGTGCAGTCTGAATGCTCGTAGGCTGACATGAGTCAAAACATTTGGACATTGTTTAACTCTCTGCATATCCAAGGACAATTATTATAGCTTACAACAAGCAAGAAGGCGCATTCAGACATTTGTATAAAGTGTCGCCTCGGATTAGCCTGCGCAGGCCAATCTGAGACGGCACTTTACGTCTTCATTAGATTTTGTGTTATAGCATCTTCGCAAGCCAAGGTTACGATTACTACGTGGATCTTACCTTGGCAGATTGAGCCCGATTTCGAGATTCACGCCCCCTTTAGATGCTTCTTATTATCTCCCTTTACATCATATTTCTTATAGCCAATAAAATGTCGTTTTATAAACCGCTTACGAATACAATAATTTAACGTGAAGCAATCACCATAAACGCACCATGGTCAGGTGCTGGGATATTGCCTAAAACATCTGATAATTGATTGGTCACATTGAAACTTTATGTAACTATTGTTCGTCAATATTTTCTTCAGTAATAAATCATAAAGATCCTGCACACATCCACGGAGGTATTCATGTTTACCTTCTATTTTTATCGCGACTCTGTTCTATTTTTATCACAGATGAAATGCTACGAGCAATTTGATTTGATGCATTTAAGCTAGCTGCAACCAATGAAAATGCGTATCAGGTGATTGTCGAAATCAAGCGAAATCAAGCTCAGTCTGCCAAGCGTAGATTAGAGTAGTGGATCGTAATCCTTGGCTTGCGAAGAGGGTGTTGTAGTGGACTTGTGCAAAATATAATATTACATAAAAAACGGAAAGTGTCGTGTCGGATAAGCCTGCACGGACTGTGCAGGCCTATCTGTCACGACACTTTATGTAAATGTCCGAATGCCATATTTGATTGTACCAAAAGCAGTTTTTATACTTTGAGCGAAAACAGAAATCGTCTCTACCGAAAAAAAGAAAATCGTTTATTTTATGCTTTTTACCTCCTTTTGTCTGGGAGTCTTGTAAAAATTCAGTACAGTTATTTTTGGTAATTCCCCATGGCAAAAAAATGAAATAACGTCGGTTTACTTCAAAAACCTTGTAAGTACAGCTTATTGAAAGCTGTAGTTACGAGGCTTTCGAAGTAAACCAACGATATGTTTTATGATTTTGCTGTATAGATCTTCGAACTCCCTGTTCTTTAGTAGCATCTTAAGCAATTACTGGTTTGTGATCCCGTTTCAAATCATCATTGAATTTCGCTAAGTGCTCGCTACTTATCTTGTCACCTAAACGTATATTTGCATGTGCCAGTTAACTCATTACCAATATTATACAGACTTGTCCAAATCGAAAGCATTTGCAGACAACAAAATAAAAGTGACTGAAAATTTGAAATTTGTTTTGTGAAGGGTAGAAAACATTGTGGGAAAAGGAGAAAATGCTGGTTACCAGCATTTTCTCCTTTTCCCACAATGTTTTCTAAAGGCTTCTTTCTCAGGGGCGTCAATAGTAGGGATTGTGTGGTGATGGGTTAAATCTGATCCCAGATCTATATTGTCCGGTAAGAGTTACTCTAGTGAGAATACATGTAGCTTCGAAATTACTGTTGGTAGAGTCCGTTTACCTGCCAAAAGATTTATGTTTCCTCTACTTGACTCTCATAGAATTAGGACTTGAAAGTTTCAGTTCGTGATAAAAGTAGTCTGTTAGACGTTTCTACATTTAGTAACAAAGGAGGGTACAAAGATTGAGAATAAACCACAGGTATCTATAAATGGAAAAGTCACCGAGATTGATGTTGCGATATGAGATTTAATGAAACCCCTCCCCATTGATTATCTTGACCATTACTGTCTTCAGAGAAACTTAGATGCTATTATTATCGTATTATCTATCCTTTCTGTTCCACAAATAGAAAATCAAAGAATCGAAAGTACATTGATCCAGGCGCCATTTTCATCAACCATTCTTGAGTGAATGCTTCTCTTTAATTTCAGGAGTGGCTATCCCATAAGCTCAGACAGAATCTCCAGCCAATCAAATTGCAAGTTTCCGGAGGTACTACAGCATTGTTGTTTTATTTGTTCTATAAATAGTAGCCGAGCTCTGCTAGTAACTTACAGGACTTGAGACACGGTGGCCGGTTCGGATTCCAAGATCCACCTATTTCATTTCGAGAATTGACGATATTATTCATTCCTCTTTCACCTCTGTATTATATTTTACTAATGAATACTCTTTTATTTCCTTATTGCTGTATGTTGGGTATTTATTGAAACTTCTACTCGAGACGCTTTCATTGAGTGCCAGCGTAATGCAGAGAAATGACCCTCCCCTACAATACCGTAGACTGGGATCATTTCTCTACGTAGAATAATGACCCGAGCCATTTCTCTACGTAGTGAAATGACCCATGGGTCATTTTGTAGGGGAGGGTAATTTCTCTGCATTACACCGGAAACTAACGTAGAACTGAAAAAAAAACAACTTTGTAGCAGAAATAGCGGTAAAAAAATCCTATAATCTAGACCTGCATTCGTCAGCTGGTTTGTATAATGTTCATGTTGTAATTTTTCATTTAGAAATTTACACAATTTCCGATTGGCTTCACCATAACGTCTGTTTACCTCAAAAACCTGGTAAGTACAGCTTGTTTCAAGCTGTAGTTACGAGGTTTTTGAAGTAAACAGACGATATTTACCATGACCTGGCAGAAGGGGGTTCAATGTACATCCTTTTTATACATTTTTACAAGAAAGTCCTCACATCATAATTGATTCATAAAATCCGTTTTAAGTTAAACCGAATCAATCATGAGGAAGACTGATTCTTGGCCCTGCAGAGAATTCACCAAAAAGCAAAGTTTCGACACAGGTCAGCCTGCGCGGAGTGCGCAGGCTGACCTGAGTCGATACTCTTTGTAAATGCTTTAAACGTCTTTTTTCGCAGAGCGGGTCTCATATGATTTTGAAACTGTGTATCTAGAATCTACCAATCTCTCTAATTCTAGAAAGTTTCTGAAAATTACACGAAGAATGAACTTACAAAGGGTTAGCTAAGACTGGCCCCTGATCTTTGAAAAACAATCATGTTTTATCTGTTACATAGGCGACCGTTTTTCTACTCACTTTAGTTTAATAGTCGAAACTATGACGTTTACAACGCCATATTGTTTTAAAGTCAAGTATTTTGTTTTGTCTGTTGATATACTATGAAATGAAATTCATTGCCAACAGTTTTTTTCTTTCCTTTCTCCCATTTTTCGTTGAGTGAAATAAATTAGAGTATAAAAAACTATTTTCATAGAATGACTAGTCAATTAACCTATCACTTGTCTGTTTATTTGAGTGTTTTACGCCGCGGTAATTGCATTTGATTTATATTACGGTCATAGCTCACTTATTCATGGGTTCACTGAATACACCATACCAACTTTGGTTCATGTAGTATATTGTCCCTGGGCTTCCCAGGACCGTAAACACCTACCTTTTAAAGTCCACTTTGCTGGTTGCATAACGGCAGTTTAAAGTTAAACTTAGGTTAAGCCACGAGTTTAGCGTGGCTTAACCTAGGTTTTACTTTAAACTTCCGTTATGCAACCGGCCACGGCCCAAAGAGATATGCATGTACTTCTAGATTCAGGAAGTAACACGGTGTCTTATTGGATAAACTGAATTTATTTACCAGACACTACATTACGTCAAATTTAGAAAATTCGTGTAAATTAAAAGAATAATGCTAAATAAGAATGCCTGGAGCCCTTCTAGACCAATGGCGTAACAGGGATCCAAAAACTTTACCGCTAGGCTGAAGCATTGCTAATTGGAGAGGTCATCAGACCTCTCCAGCAATGGTGAGTTTAAAAGGCAGACTGCCACAGAATTTGCTGTCTAATTCTATTTCTTCTAGCGTATTTGTTCTGATACACAGTCTGTTTCGTCATGGTTTTGTAAATAAAGCGAAATAAAAAAAAACGAAACAGGAAATTGACATGTTTATTCTTATAAATGACGAATTTCAGAATAGATTTAATTTAGTAATTTGCCCTGGTTTCAAATAACTTCTCTAATAAATGTTTTTTTTTTTATTAAGCAAATATTCCAAACAGAAAAAAATAAGAAAAAAGAATTTCGTTTAAAAAGAGAAAGAAGACCGCTGGACAAGCACATGCAACTTAAAAACGCGACAAGAAGGTCAAATTACCTTCATGTATAAAGCATATGAGGTTTCTACGCGGCGACTTTTTTACTCGTTTGTTTACATGTACCAACATTCATTAAATAATATATATATATGAATTCGAAAGCCAATAAACTATTTGAAACCATTGATGCTGACCGCTCCTGGCTTCTTTTTTACAGAAGCCAACTTGTATATTTATTGCTTAGTATATAGCTATTAGCTTTGCTAGCATATTTACGTCTCTTTAACGTATGTAAATAAGATAAAACGTTCAAATTTTTGGTGTATTTGCCATGGCTTAATGCTCTGGCTTTTTCTAATGCGGTTATTGTCCAATTTAAGGGCTGTACAATGTTTAACTTGCCTGGATTGGCTCATTTGCTTTTTTTCGCGATTTACTAATAGAAGGATTGTGGTTTTGTTCCACAGTGAGCTATTTACCAAATATTATATTCATCATGTCATTCCGTGTGAGTTAGGCCAGTCACAAGTCCCGAGGTCTGCGATATTAGCCCAATGCCTTTGGCCTCGGTTGAGTACTACAGACCTCAAACCTGTAACTCAGCCAATACAAACTGACTTGAGAAATGGCAATCTTATTCATCAGCGGCAGGGATTTTCGTTCATTGTGGATTAATTTTGATGTTGTCCGGGTCATATTGACCCTTGCTTGTTTTTATAATAGCCAAGTTCGCTGATATTGCGTCATGTAATTGCAAACCTACAGCTTGTTAATAGATAATGTCTACAAAAAAGAAATCTTTGATTCGCTTAATGCCAAGTGGCTTCATTTTGTCAATGAATATAGTTTCACCTTCTAAATATAGTTTAACGAAGATCTTGAGTCAATTGATCAAGGCCAAAACATTTTGAATGTTGATTCAGCATGTATCCTGCACTATCCCTCGTAACAAAACTAATAGCCTTCAGGGGACGTCGCACATATGGGCAGCCAGAGGCAAACATAAAGAAATGTAAATTTATTCATATTAACAACTCGGATTGAGTAGGCAGACAAGCAATGCATTTTATTTGTATTTGTCTGGTTTTGTGAATGAACGATGCTTCGTCGCGACTTGTAAGTCCTCACCGCAAAAGAATGAAGGAATAATAATTGAAAAAAAAAAATAGAAAAAAGATGGAATTCAAGACAGAAAAATAACAAACAAATAACAACAAAGCAATGACTTTGTCTAGGCATTCGTGAATATAAGTACAATGTTAGGATATCATCCCTGATCGAAATTTATGAATTAAATCTGAAAGCAAGAAGAATTGAGACATGCTTTCTGAAAAGGGGGCTAAATGCATTGGCATTAATTTATAGTTTCACCATATACATGGATAAAAGCCTTTTAACTCATTACCACACAATCCCTACTTTTGACGACCCTGAAAAAGAAGTCTTTAGAAAACATTGTGGGAAAAGGAGAAAATGCTGGTTACCAGCATTTTCTCCTTTTCTTACAAAGTTTTCTACGCTATCAAAACAAAATTGCATCATACGAGCCACTTTGAAATTGTCGTCAGCAAATGCTTTCAATTTGGATAAGTCTAAACTTTTGCCGTCTGGTAATGGGTTAAGAACACTCCTTCACCTTACCTACCTTACCCTATCTCTTCTATTACCTTATATGTCCCCTTGCTCTTCCTATACTTCTCAGTCTACCTCATTCCATGTTTTTTTTTTCCAATCAAAACATATTTCTCCCCTATTCTTAAACAATTATTTATTAATATCATCTTTCTCTCACTGTATAGTACATTAGTTTAAATGTATGACTTTTACTCGTTTTTTTTTTTCAGGCTAGCAAATTGCAGAAGAACATTATAAGCACTGCTTTCGTTACAGAAAATTTTGAACTGTATTTGTAAATTAGCATGTACATTTTAGTTGAATTTACAAACAAAATGTGTTTAAATTAATGCATCTGCATCAGCCTGTGCTGTGCAGGCTGACACGGGTCGAAATTTTTTGTACATTGTGAATTTTTCTACTTGGTAAAGAACCCCCCCTCCCGGTTTCGGTTAATTGTTAGACTAAATTGATTTTATGGAATAATCATTATAATGCCTTTCTGGGTATAATACATTTCGGAGATGCACGAAACGCTCTATTGCAAGAGCTTTGCTCATACTGTATCTTTAGAATTGGCTTGCAACACACAGGAGCATTCGGACATTTGCGTAAAGTATCCTTTCGCATCAGCCTGCGCAGTCCGCGCAGGCTGATCCGAAACGATACTTTCCGTTTTTATGCAATTTCCTGTTTATGCGTGAGTTTACTATAGCACAAAATCTAATATAGTCGTAGAGTGCCGTCTCGGATTAGCCTGCGCGGACTGCGCAGGCTGATCCGAGACGGCAATTTACACAAATGTTCAAATGCACCTTTTCGCGTATTGCAGGCCATCTAGTATGCACTGTCGCCATTTTAACTGGATATAGTTAAAAGTTTTCCAGTACAGACAAAACAGATCATTAATAAATGTAAGCACAGTACATTTAGTAACGAAGTACAGAGCATAATGGACAAGCGAGATTAATTCATTATAAACCATGCTGGTATCATTTTTATGTCTATGGCTTTGTTTATATAGACTCGAGTGCACATCAAAAAATGTGGAAACGCCCAAAAGAAATGAAAACAACTTTGTATGAATGAACCAAGTGAACTCCACGAAAAAAAATTGTATAAAAGCACTTTACAAATAGAATACCCTATAAGTGAAGTTAAATTTGTGGAGTAAGCGAAAAGGTCAGGATTGTCAAGGCCGTTCTGATTGAGCTGTTTTTCACTATACCGGACAGTATAGATCCAAGATCAGACTGCACGTTCTGTGCAGTCTGATCTTGATCTAAACGGTCCGCAAAAAACAGTTACCACAGTTATGTTTGTCCGTTGAAAATGTTTACATGGCGACAGTAAGATAATCAGTATTTTTGGCTCCGTAATACAAAGAAAAATAACGATATATACACCTTTACGTCTTGAAGTTGTTATAACATTATTTACATATAAAAAAAAAATGCCATTATTTGTATTTTGAATGGACTGAATGCACTTTAAAGGGACACACAATGAGATTTCGTTTCGAATTATCTTTTTTCGTAAGAAAATCTTAACAAAAACATCTACTTTCAATTCGCGTGAACAAATGGCTATGGAATTTAAACATAGAAATACGCGTCGAAAACTCAAGGAAAAGCAGATAATTTTGTATTTGTATTGCTAAAGCGTTAGTAACGAATTAGTCGTTCATGTATAACCAGATATAAATACAATTTAGACAGTCGTAAATATATCAGATGGCGTGATAGTACAAGGTAATGTAGACGACCATTGAAAGCTTCAGTTTAGGGTCGAAAATTCATTTCTTTGAGTTCACCCATTTTCTTCAAAGAGAAATGATGACTCCATGAAATCGAAGTCTGACATCCAGCTCTATCCTGAGGTAGTGTGGTCCTCAGACATGGATAAGAAAGTTTCGATTCAGGTCAGTCTGAGCAGTCCGCGCAGGCTGACCTGGTCGATACTTTTTGCGGATGCATTTAAAGGTGGGTATTTACATTCTAAATTCATGTGGAAAAACGATATAAATCATCAATAATTAAGAATCATAAAATTATATTTCTTTATTGTATTCTCTTAAAAGGCTACACAACCTCTTGAGCTATTTTTAGATTTCGCGCCAGAGATCAAAAAAGCGTTGTGTCAAGTGACTGGCACGTTACTAATGATGCTTAAATTCGATAACATAAACATGTAATTATTTTCCATAATTTATCACATAAAAACTCTTCTAGCAGTGTATTAAACCCATGACTTATTTTTGATAATACACTAGCGTATTATCGTTTTTAGCTCTACTAGCTTTCAGCCAGCAGAGCTTATGTCATGGCATGGTTACCGTCGTCCGTCCGTCCGTCTGTACGTCCGTCCGTCCGTCTGTCCGTCCGTTAGTCTTTTTCTTCTTTACGCGATAAAGTCTGCATTTCTTGCCCGATTTTCGTGAAACTTGCACAGTTTGTTTATCTCATCAATAGCTTTAATCCCATTGTTTTTGAAAAAAACCCAACAAACAGTATGGGAAAAGTAGCCATTTCAAGTTGAAAATTTCAAATTCTTGTTTACGCGATAAAGTCTGCATTTGTTGCCCGAATTTCGTGAAACTTGCACAGTTTGTTTATCTCATCAATAGCTTCAACTCTATCGATTTTGAAAAAAATCCAACAAAAAGTATGGGAAAAGTAGCCATCTCAAGTTGAAAATTTCTAATACTTGTTACGCGATAAAGTCTGCAATTGTTGCCCGATTTTCATGAAACTTGCACAGTTTGTTTATCTTATCAATAGCTTCAACCCTATTGATTTTGAAAAAAATCCAACACACAGTATGGGAAAAGTAGCCATTTCAAGTTGAAAATTTCTAATTCTTGTTTACGCGATAAAGTCTGCATTTGTTGCCTGATTTTTTATGAAAATCACACAGTTTGTTTATCTTATCAGTAGTTTCAACCCTATTGATTTTGAGATAAATCCAACAAACAGTATGGTAAGAGTAGCCATTTCAAGCTGAAAATTTCAAATTCTTGTTTACGCGATAAAGTCTGCATTTGTTGCCTGATTTTCTTGAAATTTGCACAGTTTGTTTATCTCATCAATAGCTTCAACCCTATTGATTTTGAAAACAATCCAACAAACAGTATGGGAAAAGTAGCCATTTCAAGTTGAAAATTTCAAATCATTGTTTACGCGATAAGTCTGCATTTGTTGCCTGATTTTCATGAAAATCACACAGTTTGTTTATCTTATCAGTAGCTTCAACCCTATTGATTTTGAGAAAAATCCAACAAACATTGTGGAAAAAGTAGCCATTTCAAGTTGAAAATTTTGAATTCTTGTTCACGGGATAAAATGTACATTTGTAATTAGATTTTTGTGAAACTTGCACAATTTGTTTATCTCACTTATAGCTTCAACCCTATCTATTTTGAAATACATCAAACAAACAGTATGGGAAAAGAAACCATTTCAAGTTGAAAATTACCAATTCTTGTTTTCGTGACAAAGTATGCATTTCTTGTCAGATTTTCATGAAAAAGCAAAATCGAATTCTCTGCCAGTAGAGCATATTCAGGCCCTTCAGGGCCTTCTAGTTTGTTTACCAGTTTCTCTTTTTATTTCATTGTGAACGCGTGAGGCCGCAGGTACCATTTAAACACAACATGTATCGAATTTTGTATTACTCAGCGCTGTCAAAAGAATAGAAAAAAAAAAAACATTCCTGGTCCCATTCAGGTGGGAGATACCGTAAAATCGATGGAAAAGGCGGGGCTATTGTGCTTGAAAGAGTCTGTCAGGGTTTTGGAATATTTTTCATGGTCAACTTAATTGGAACAGATCGTGAATTTGAAATAGAGCAGGAAAGATTGTCGGTAGTGCCCAACACGGCCTCGTCTGGACTCTCAGATCTGTCAATGGACAATATTTAGATTTCTATCGGTCGATAAAAATGATATTGAAAAGTTCATCGAGGGACAAACGAATAAAAGAACTCTATCAAACACATTTCAGGATCTAAAAAGTTTAAAGGCCCTTTTCTGCTAAGCAAACATAAACGAATCAAGAAAGATTTACAAAATTCCACTGGATGAGCTTTCATCCTTGTTGTTTAGATTTTTCATGTATGTTCGAAAGGCAACAGGAGAAGATTACGAACCCTCTTCTCTTCGGGTCATGATAGCTAGTTTCGACCGGCAGCTCAGACGCAATAATTTTGGGCAGTTTATATCAGCTGGCGATTTCTTTTGCCCTAGTGAGGGAGGTGTTATAATGTCGCCAAAAGCAACTCAAAAACATGAACCGGTGAAGACATAAGGGACGTACGCGCAATCAAACCCAAGCTTTGGGCAAAAATTGATAATCCAGGGAGGTGTCCTATAAATATCTATAAAAAATTTGCCGAAAAAAGGCCAAATAACTACTCGAACCCTGATCGTCCCTTTTACATTGCGTCAACTACAAAACCCTTACCTTCAGAATCTAAGACCTGGTTCAAGCGCAATCCAGTAGGCACAAACGAGCTCCTCCAAACAATGATGAAAAGAATGGTTGCTGGTGCAAATATCTAAACAAACAAAAAAACTGTCAAATCATGGCGCCAGAAAATTTTTGATTCAAAAGATAAACGACAGCAATATTCCTCCAAATAGAATTATGCAAATATCTGGTCACAAAAATGTCAGTTCCATCAATAATTACAGTCATATAAACCAAACTCAACACAAGGACATATCCCGTATACTACAGAGTAATCTAGACATAAATACTGCTGACCTACAAGCCAGTTCATCGAGGTCGATCCAAGCGGCCACTACAACTAATGTCAGTATACATGGAGGAATCCAGACTATCTTCGCAGGCCCTATTCATTGAAGGAAACTTCAACTTACATGTTCATCAGAATTCTCCGTATCATTCACCAGATCGTCGACCTCGTAAACGTACAATATATTTGTCACTTTGATAGCGATTCAGATTCAATATGATTTGTGAACTGGAGTGTATGAATCATAATGACACAATTTTATGACGTGTTATATTGATCTTTACAAGTTTAGAAAGCGGTTTTATTCAAACAGTTAAAAGTTAATGATCTATCTGCATTGCTTTGATTCTTATTTTCACACAATCAAGAATACGTTCTAGATATAGTTTATGAAAAATGTCTTTACTACACATTTAGACTCTTTATTTACTAAAAAAGCAATGGGACTATTTAACTTGTGTATGTCTACACACGTTGCTAACCAAAGTACCCATGTAAACATACGGCATATACTTGGATGTACGATGTTTTTCAGGTTGTAATTCGTTTTATGCGATAAATAGAATCTCACATTCTTGTTTATGTATTATCATCTTTATCAAACTCGTTGACTAAAATGTATATGACGCTCGCCAAGGCTCGCATCATATAATTTTAGTCAACTCGTTTGATAAAAATGATAAAAGACTACAGAAACACTCATGTAAGATCCTCTGTGTCTTCTTCGGAGGCTATGTTTGAAGCTTCGTCTGTGTATTTCCGGTATGTAAATGAGCGAGTTGCCCATGTAAAAATAGACCGTGTTTCTCGTCGGTGTAATTCTGGGCCGTAAGAAATCTCGAATTCGCCTCCTTGTGACATTGTTTTCGACCACTGTGGTTTATGGATGAAAATTAAAAGGCTTTGGGAGTATAAGGATGATTTTTCTGTATTTCTGAAAAGCCACCTTTAACCCCCTTTCATTTTGTAAGAGAACGTATTGACTCAGTTTTTAATGCTGACATGAACAATGCCTTCTCAAGCAAGTGCTTAGAATTAAGTTAAAATATTCGAATTACAGCTCTATCTAAAGCGGAAAATTAAAGTGTTTGGGAATTACACGAATTACGTCATCCCTAGTTAAGAGTTCAAGTGAGTAAAATTCTCAATCCTCCAGTTCTTCCTTTGAAGTTAGCGGGGAAAAGAAAACGTTGAAATGCATGTCAAGCGAACAAAGCCGAACAATTTGTATTATCTATCTTAGAGCACAATGCACTACCTAACCGCACTGTATAAAGCGAATGAATAAAAGGGCGTAAAGAACTAAAAGGAAGATCGAGAACACGTGACCCTTTACTGTAAACATTTCGTGTTCCGGCAAATCAGGGGAGAAAAGGTTTTAGGAACTTTGTTGTATATGATAAAAATGCGGGTTACCAGCTTAGTGGAAAAAGGAGGAAATGCCGATAACAAACATGGAGAATTTTAACTCTCATTCCTGCTAAAGAAGTGAAATGAAACCCTCAAGCCGATATTAGAAATCTAAATGTTGCGTTTTTGAAAGCTTTTTTTTAGGGATAATATAATCTCATCATCGGACAGTGTAGATTCAAGATCAGACTGCACATTCTGTGCAGCCTAAACTTGATCTACACTATTCGCAAAAGGTCAGCATCCAAGGGGTAAAGTCATACCTGGGTCCTTATTCACCAACCATTCTTTAGAATATTCTTGATCTTATTCTCCAAGGTTTTCTAAATTTGTAAGTAACACAACTTCTGATTGGCTAAATCGAATGGTTTTAGCCAATAAGAAGTTGTGTTACTTACAAATGTAGAAAATTCTGGGGAATAAAAAAAGAACGTTCTTAAGAATGGTTGGTGAATACAGGCCCTGGTTTGTCGTATTTGCCATACTTTGTCGTCTGAATATGGTGTCAGATTGGACAACCCAAAGTTCTCATTTTTCCCAAATGAAGCAGGATTTGAAAACCTTGCAGGTCGTTTGAAAGTAATGAAATAGTTTATATTTGTCAACTTCTGTCACTTTACTCGACAAACCGCAGTGTCATACTTCTAGCCATGCCTGAAGGCCTTATTTACCGTGCATTTTAAACTTAACCACACAATCCGCGTGTTTTAACTTTCCTTAAACGTAAAAGTCTGTCAGAAACATTGTGAAAAAAGGGGGAAGATGCTGGTAGTCAGCATTTCTCCCTTTCCCGCAATGTTTTGCCCCTATCAGGTACTAATTAGACCACTTTTGCCAGCTTGATTTGAATTTGTCGTCTGCAGCAGCGTGGAATTTGAGCCAGTCCAGCACTTTGTCGTTTTCCAAAAGATTAACGTATTTATAGATTCTTTGGTAGGAATAACAAAGCCCGAGCTTTGATGCATCGTCTTGTGGTATTTTACCATTTTTGTTCAAATTATACGGTTGTGGTCAAAGGAACCACTCACATGCAAAACTTTTAGTTGTGGACTTCGAATATTAGAGATTATTTCACAACTACAACTTAACGTCCAATGAAATCGCTTTGATATTGCCACGTGAGTACAGAATATCTTAGCCATATTAGACGCTGTATAGTCAATTGTGGATTTTTTTTTCAGAGCGAGGCAAGAGTCCAAAATAGAATTTTCAGAACGAGGCAAGAGTCTAATGTGGATTTTTCAAAACGAGGCTACAGTCCCAAATATCGATACTGGACCGAAAGAGCAGCCTACCGAAGTGCGTTGTAAAAAAGAAATTTCAACACCTCCTTTGATACGTTTTGATAGTTTTTTTCATTAATTATTCAAATTGAAATGACCTTATATTTGTCGTTTAAAGTCAATACGGAAGTGTGAAATGAAGAAGTCCTTTAACATGTCTCGGTGCAATACTGAATTCAGTTGGATGAGTATACTGCAGGACCAGTCTACATTTTGGAATCGGCTGTCTACTCATACAATAGAATTTTAGAAATTCACACCTACAATTTAATGTCCAGTGAAATCGCTTTAATACTGTCTCATGAGTACAGAGTATCTTAGCCATGGATACAGGACGCTGTAGAGTCCAATGTGGATTTATTTAGAACGAGACAAGAGTCCAATATAAAACGAGGCTAGAGTCCCGAGTATCGATTTTTGATCGAAAGAGTAGGCTACCGTAGTCTATTGTAAAAAAGCAACATCAAACCCCTCTTTTGATATGTTTTGATTCTTTTTGTGGATTAAAATGGTCCTATACTTGTCTTTACTTTAAAGTTAACACTGAAGTGAGAAATAAAGAGGACATTTAACATGTTTGCGTACAATACTGAATTCATTTGGATGAGTACACTGCAGAACCAGTCTATATTTTGGACGAGGTGAAGCCGAGTCCAAAATATAGACTGATTCTACAGTGTACTCATCCAATAAAATTCAGTATTGTACATAAGCATGTTAAACAATCTCATATAATTGGAGATGTCATCTGACCTCATCAACAGTTGTGAGTTTAAAATGTAGACTGTCACAGAATTTACTGTCTAAATCCCCTTTTTTGCGAAATTATTCTGATACACAGTCTGTTTCGTCTGGTTTTGTAAATAAAGCGAAATTAAAAAAAAAACTGAAACAGGAAATAGACGTGGTTCAACTTTATATGACGAATTTCAGAAAAGATTTATATTAATTTGCTATGGTTGCAACTAACCTCACAAATAACTGTAATTCTTCATTAAGCAAATGAATCTTAGCAAAAGAAAAAAAAAACAGAAGAATTTCGTTAAAAAGAAAGAGAAGGAAGACCGCTGAAAAAGATCATTCGACTTGAAAACGCGGTAAGAAAATTCAAAAGACCGTGAAGTAAATCATGAGGTTTCTACGTGGCGGCTTGAAAACAATGATGCTGACCTCTCCTGGCTTCTATTGTAAAGAAGCGAACTTTTTGTAATATAATACAGTAAATTTTCTGGTTCAAATACACGCGTCACAAGCGGGTCAAATAACACACGTATAACAGAAAAAAGATTGAATGTCAGAATGTTATTCTATAATATTCGTCCGCCATTCTTAAAAGCAGATTCACGGTTACTACCCTCCACATCATCATCCTCGGATACCCCGGGGTCTCCCTATTTGCTACGCTACATCGATCCCTATTTGCTACGCTACATCGATGTAGCGTAGCAAATAGGGAGACCCCGGGGTATCCGAGGATGCCACATCATTATTTGTCGCATTTTCGTATACCGTTTTCGGATAAAATGTCAATAATTGCCATATTTTGTTGTTAAAAATTGTACGTACATTGTTTAAGGAATATTATATTAAAGGTGGCCCTTCAGATTTTGGGACGAAAATTGTACAAAAATGCAAAAAAATCATCCTTGTACTCCCAAAGCCTTTTAATTTTCATTTATAAAACCCCAGTGGTCGAACACCGTCCAACAACACGAGAAATTAGAGATTTACTACAGCCCAGGTCGACACCGACGGGAAACACGTTCTATTTTTAGACGATCAATTCACTCATATACATACAGGAATACACAGACGAAATTTCGAACACTGCGTCCGAAGAAGACATTATGGAAAATAATTATTACATGTTTGTTATGAAATGGAATTTAAGCGTTATGAGTCACGTGCCAGTCATTAGGCATTCCCGAAATGCTTTATTGATTTTTGGCGCGAAATCTAAAAATACCTTAAGAGGCTACGTAGCCTTTTAAGGGAATACCATCAAAAAACATTTTTTTTTTTTTTGTAATTTTATGAATCTTAATTATTGATGATTTGTATTGTTTTTTCATATAATTTCAGTGATATATATATTTTTTAATTTGGTGAGATGTAAAAATTCTAAATACCCACCTTTAAAGTGACTTTCCAGTGACTTATATTAAATTTTGCATCACACTGCGTAAGATTTCATTGACATATCGCTCGACCTTCAGTCTCGCGCGATATCAAATTTTCTTAAGCTGGTCTAATCAAATACATATACAAACACTAAGTTACTACAACATAATGTCGGTTTACTTTCAAAACCTCGTAACTAAACCTCGTAACTACAGCTTGAAACAAGCTGTAGTTATGACGTTTTGGAAGATAATATTCCGTATATATTGACCAAGCATTGACTAAGCATTCTAAATTGCGACATTATTTAAACTCTGAATTCAGTAACTTAAACATTTTCTGATTCGTTGCCTTTATCTTTATCTTATGAAATGATAATCATTTTTGTACTTTCCTGCCAAATGTTGTCCCTGATGGTTGAAAGGTTGCACAGATTACGGCAGACAAAAAATGTTTTAATCTATTGCTAGCCAAAGACATAGTTTCCAGTTTAAATCGAAGACAAAATCCCAGGCGTCTCTTTATCCTATGACAGAACCATTTTTATTAAATTCACGACATTTGAGAAAAACAGTTTACACATGGACGGAACACTTGGAGGAGGAGAAAATCGCCCCCTTTTTTTATTAATCCTTCAAAAAATGCTTTATAGTTAACATTAAAGGCCATCTGTGGCAAACGCTTTACGGGACAAGAGTACATAAAAAAAATTAATCCAGTCTGTTCCCTCTCCCTGTCATCATTGGTTTTAAAAAAGCTTCCTACCTCAGCAAAAGGAGACAAACCAGCTTGAACATTCTGGGCGAGGTATCATTGTCACGTGAGTTGACGGGCAGGTTTACGACCTATGTAGACGGATGGCACAAGCCCAGCACCCACGCACCCATAAGTTCTGTCAGAAAGCCTGTCAGCGCTCGCCATAATTTTTTCACCTTTTAGGGAAATCAATTAACATTAATTAGCATAATTAGCCAATTTTTGTCAAATTTTTACAGAAAACAAATTTTTCCACGATAAAAGGCGTTCAACAATTTGCGGTTTTAAAAAGAAATAAAACAGTCAAAGAAATGTCAACTGAGATCCTTGAAGAGTAAACCCAAAAGCTGCCGTACGTGAATCAGTGCACGTTTGCAGACAATATTGCTTCACCCTTTACTCTACAGATAGTCATTTCTACACATTGCTTGTAGGAGCATTTGGAAAACATTGTGGCAAAAGGTGAAATTGCTCGTGACGAGCAATTTCACCTTTTGTCACAATGATTTCTATGATATAAAAAGGTGTTATTTACACATAAGAAACGGATTTGTCCTTGCTATGGTCAATTAGAGATGCCATAGAAATGCCTTATTAGGTAAAGGGTTAAGATAACACAGCACAAAGGCCTGGTGCAGTCCGATTTTTGATCTATTTTTTATGCAAAAAATAAAACATGTGTATTTAAAGTGATTTTTCTTTTGTAAAAAGAAATGCATGCAATATTACAGAAAATGGGATGTGAAGCGCAGTAAAATGTGCGCATTTTGTGCTCAAAGAAGGATTGGCCGTTTCGCAACAGGTACTTCCGGCTGTTTTAAAGAGATCAAATATGACGCCATCGTACTTATTTAAATACGATTCCTCCAATCAAGGAGTTTTATTGATCGTTTGACGTTACCACGAAGTTTGTGCAACATTCTGGTGTGAAATCTAAAAACAGTGGATGGGGGAAAAATCTTTAAAGGCGTCCGTTAACGAAATACCACTGAAAATGATTTTACTTTTATTTACTATTCACTTTTCCAGAACAATGTTTATGTTATTTTGAAGAAATTTCCGTGTTTGAACCAACACAACATCTGATTAGGTAAACCAAAATGTTTAGGCAATCGGCTGTTTTGTTGGTTTCTAAATCTAAAATAAGTCTACGAATGAAACAAAGAACGATTTGTAAGTACAGGCGCAGACAGATGATTATCATGGCCTGTGCAATGTACCGTTCACTTGTGTTACCAGCTAGTTGAGCCATTCAGGGCATCTATTGCACTTTTGATCAGTTAACCTTTAGGGCGCTTAGCGCCACTCACTGACCTTTTGCGAACACTGTAGATCAAGATCAGACTGCACAGAACGTGCAGTCTGATCTTGGATCTACACCGTCCGATAAGGAGATATATTTTTCTCCAAGAAAATCAATTTGGAGTAGCATTATTCGGGTTTGTAACACGTTACTATCGCCTTGAAAGTTGAACTTTACATAATGTAACGGATAAGAGTTAACATGTATTTTGTTGTATATTAAAAAAAAAATAAAACAAATGCGACAATGTATTTTTCCTCAGTATCATACCCGGGCTTTTATGACCCAGAGGTATAACATTTTGATAATAGATTTGTGAGAAAAAAAGAAAATGTTGTGAAGCAGCACTTCTTTATTTTCTTTTCAAATCATGACTTAAACATGTTAACTCTTATCCTGCTAAATAACTAAAATGAAAGTTTCATTTCAATAGTAAAATCCTAAATGCTGTCTTTTCAAAGTTATGATTTTGGGAATAATATCTCCTCATCGGACAGTGTAGATCCAAGATCAGACTGCACGTTCTGTGCAGTCTGATCTTGATCTACGTTGTCCGCAAACGGTCAGTGAGACGCGATAAGCAGCCAAAGAGTTAAAAGATATTTCTTATCCCGACATAATTATATTGTCCCGAGCAAATGTTCTCAAAATGGACTACTTATCGTAGCAGACCCCTAATAGAAAACAGCTATTTCCACAATAATATCATCCTACAAACTTTGCTATGATTAAAAAAGAGTGTTATTGTACTGCTTTAACCAAGCCAATTTTCGCTTTTTGTTATTTCTAGAATTATCATTTATAAATCTTAAACCACTATATTTTCATTACAAAGAGCGATAGTAATTACCTCCCTTTTCTGGAAATTAGGTATCTACAAATAATTTCAAGATAGGAATAAGAAACTTCTGGACGGTTAAAAATGTGCAAAGATATTATACCTGTATAAATCCATATTTATCAACTATCAAGAAAACTTTAATATGCAATGCAGCACCAGTGGTATTAGGGGTACTACCTTAAGAATTGCTGATGTAGGATATCGAGAAATAGCAGTGATAATATTTTTCGATATTTCACGGGTACGACCAGTGAAAATACCGATTTTTATGTTCTTCTTGCCAAGGTAAATTGCGCCTACCTCACAACCAGATGGATATATATGACATCATTTACCTTACATTTCTCGCGCTTGACGTAATATTGTAATGCATTGCTATGCGGGAGGGGTACGTCACGGGGAATAATGGAAAAGAACCGTACGTTATTTTGATAAAGCTCCTCTCAGAAAGGGTTCATAGCATGAAATAAATAGAAGTTTTGTTTTTTTTTCGGTAAAAGATCGAAATCTATTTCATCTCGTCAACACCATCGGTAATATTTTCACGAGTGAAAATATTACCGATGGTGTTCACGAAATGAAATAGATTTCGATCTTTCACCGATAAAAACAAATATCCCCCATATATTAGGTCTCCAGCAGATCTCCATTACATGTTAATTCGATCATTGTTTTGCCTCAATCGGGACAATGAATAAGGACAATAAAGTACAGAGAGTCTTCAAGGGAAAAATACGAGGGAACGAGGGAGGGAGAGAGAGAGAGAGAGAGAGAGAGAGAGAGAGATAGAGAGATTTAAGAAAATCAGGCAAAAGTTCAGACAAACAGAAATATATGGATGATTTTGTCATGCGTAAATACGCACTACGACGTACAAATACTATCAATAAAATACATAAGTCAATAAAATACGATTGTTGGCTTCGTGGAAAGCATATTAAGGACATTTCGACAAGGATATAGTAACTCCTTCACAAATAATCCTCAGTTTTAAAGACACTGCGAGAGAAAGTTTTTAGAAATATTGTGGTAACAGTGAATACTAATATCCGGCATTTTTTTCCCGTTTGCCATGGTGTTCCATACCCTTTCAAAAACGCATCCAGTCGTTTGAGACTGTTCAATTTGTTATCAGTAACTGTTTGTTAATTTGACCAGTCAGGAATTCTGTTGAATTGTGAAAGGTTAAAAAATATTGGCCATTCTCTGTAAAAAGGGGTTTTCATGCATTTGCGAAAAGTTTCGGCACGGGTCAGCCTGCGCATTCCGCGCAGGCTGACCCGGGCCAAAACTTTTCGCCATTGGTCAATTATCTGTCTATCCAAGGGCCAGTCTACCTTTTGACTAAGTGTGTTGTTAAAAAATGACGCAATTATGAATCCATAATTGTAATATCTTACTTGGTATCGGACGTCGCAGAGATGTATTGATCCTTTATCACAAAATTCTTAATTTCAAACGACCCTGACATAGAAGCCTTTTGAAAACATTGTGGGAAAAGGAGAAAATGCTGGTTAAACTTTTGAAAACATTGTGGAAAAAGGAGAAAATGCTGGAAACCAGCATTTTCTCCTTTTCCCACAATGTTTTCAACCCAGCTAGAAGAAATAAAAAATCAATTTTTGAGTTACGATTATTTTGTCGTCTGCAAGAGGTTTCAATTTTGACTAGTCCAATTTTTTTTTTGGTCGTTTGGTAAAGAGTTAAGCCCCGTTTTGCCGGAGCATGGCTGGTTTATTTATTGTATTACAAAGAAAAGAAGATAGGCGTTAGAGCTCAAAGATCTATGGATCATGTTTACATAACCACATGAAAGGGAAAGTGCACTTTAAGATTTGAATAACTTCTGACATTTGATCATTGTAAATGTTCATCCTTCAACCGTTTACCAAACAATCAACGGTTTCTACGACCCTGAGATAGAAGCCTTTTGAAAACATTGTGGGGAAAAAGGAGAAAATGCTGATAAACAGCATTTTCTCCTTTTTTCCCACAATGTTTTTACCCGATCAAAGTCAGAAATTATCATATTAACGAGATTTAATTTGTATTTGCAGATGCTTTGAATTTGGTCCTGTCCAAAACTTTGTTGTTCGGTAAGAAATTAAACATAGCGTCGGTTTGCTTCCAAAACCTCGTAACTACAACTTGTTTCAAGCTGTAGTTACGAGGTTTTGGAGGCAAACCGACGATAGATAAACTGCAAAATTTTAGAATAAATTAAGGTCAAACACATTGACTGAAAAAAAATCCAATGGAATCAATCAATGGACTATTTGTGTCTTTCAGAAGATACAAAACATCGTGAGAAAAGGAGAAATGCTAATTTTCCTACAGTGTTTCCTTCTTTTCCCGGGACTTTTTCGAAAGCATTCTTCCTCACGACAGTTGATTGTTTTCGAAAGGGTTAATCAGCTGAATAGATGAAACAGCGATTTTCAAAGAGTTAAAACAAATAAAAATACATGTTAATTACAATACTGCAATTCAGTGTTTTAATTTGTTCAGACAAAAGTAAAGTAGACAGCGTACATTCGAGAGCAAATTGCTCGTTTTTTTTGCACTTCAGTCTTGCTCTACAATATTCACAGCTGCATCGAAATTCGTTTTTGGCAATATTCAAAGATTGATCAAAATATAGCACAACTAGCTGAAGTGTTTAGATCTATTACGTGGATGAGCGTTTCGGGGAAATGAGACCATGAATGACGTAATTAAGAAATGATTTTCTTTTTGTCGTAGTTTATCGGTCAAAAAACCTGAAGTTGTGATTTATGGGGCAAATATATATAATCCAAGAGGGCGATTGCCCGAGTGGTTTATTCATTGCGCAACGTGGTTTATTGAACGATAAACCACGATAGAAAGAAGTTATTTCGGTTCTAACACGACCAACTCTTAACGAAAGGAAACCAAGTTCATACTTAGAGGGAAAAAGCGGATGCTGATTATATTCCATTCTAACATGACTCAGCTCTATAAGCACAGTGCAACTAAAGCGTATTAGAATTAAGAAATAATCTTCTTTCTATCGTGGTTTATCGTCCAATAAACCACAGTAGTAAGTTATGAGGCACAATCAATCATCCACGAGGACGATAGCCCGAGTTGTTTATTCATTGCGCCTTATGACTCAGTTATCTTCCTTCGATTAAGAGTTGGTCACGTAAGAATCGTAATAATCTTCTTTTTATCGCCCTCGTGGATTATTTATTATGCCTCATAATTCACAACTGTGGTTTATTAAGCGATAAACCACGATAGAAAGATTATCATTTCTTAAAAAAACTTATTTAACTTAGATATGCTTTATACAGAATGACGTCACTCTATATATTACAACGTAGAATTTACCAGTCAGGCTTTCGTTGCACTGTGTTTGTAGGGTCGAATTTACGTGTCATGCTAGAGTAGGCCTATAGGTTTAATTATTGTATTTTCTTTTCCTGTAACATTACTTAAGTTCTTGTAACGTTGTGGAAAAGATGATTTCTTTTTCTGTGACGGATCGAAATTCATCGGGTGAAAATCACAAGCCACTTCTGAAAATATTACCGGTGATGGTCACGATTATGATATTCTATTTATGCTTCTAACCCCTTTTATGTTGGGACTTTCATTAATACCCAGTACAGTTGTTTTCGGTGATTTCCCTTGGCCTAACTCGTCCCCTAGAGAAATAACTAAGCATTAAATAAATTACGTAAAGTGCGAAATATATAGGATAAATGCCGTTGTATGCGCATGTCATATTCTTCGAAGATTCGACCTGCCTGCTATGACGCATCACTCCCCCCAATATTTGGGAAGTTGTAATGATACGCGCTATCAAAAAATAATGGAGAAAATGGCTTTTATCGATAATTTTGAAGAGAAATCAGGCCTGTTCTAGCTCCAGATTTCTCTAAACTGATGATCATAGCTGAATGAATCGCACCAGGTAGCATGTTATAGAGTAAATGTTTATATTACATGTAGTTTGAAATTCGAAATAACGGTTGTCGCGTAGAAAGATAGTCCGGTTATGTATCCAGAATGTTTAAATTAGATAGATGTGTATTTGCAGAATGCCATCTAGCGGGAGATGATGGAACAAATGCGCAAAAATTACGTCATATTTCCCTCTGGTTGGATGATACGAACTGTTTACCTAGGTAACCAGTGCGCGGGAACTACTATTTCCTCCTTCAATATGAAGAGTTATGGAAACTTTTAAGGTATTTTTCAATGGTCGTAGCCATCAGTTATTAATCTCTATACTACACCATATTTCCCGTTAAACTAACGAAAAAAACATGTAATAACCAACCTTTCTAATTTGGAGAATGTGGAAGCTTTTTGCTCGATGGCAAGAGCCATTTGGAACTTTCGAGGGTCAGGGTACACAAGAAAAATCATTTGTGAACAAATCTGCACCGGTAACGAAGTTTATATTCAACTTTCTGTTAATTATTGTCTCTGGAAAGTGATGGATGTCATTTATTATTTTTTTTTTTGGGGGGGGGGGCTGAATTTGAAACTTACCCCATTTCCGATTTGCTACACTAAAGGTATTCGCCAGTAAAGAAATTGTGGTTATTTTCTGAAACTGTCACATAAAATTTTACCTCAAACACAAACATATAAATGTCATATCCTATATATCTGTAAAAATGTTTTATTCTTCTCTATTGAAAGGTTTCGTTGTTCTCGCCACCACAACCCTTTGCTCATGGTAACGAAGCCGTAGGAAAACATTTTGGGAAAAAGGAGAAAATGCTGGTAACCAGCATTTTCTCCTTTTTCCAAAAATGTTTTCTATCATATGGAAGATAAATATCTTTTATTGTCTAACCTATAAAGTAGGCCTATTTTCTTCCGCCATTGTGTTTATTTCGGATTGACCCAGCAATTTATCGTGAAGTTTAGAGCTAACTTTTCGCAACTCGACAAAATTTTGAGATCGTCCGTATTGAACGCATTTGCCAACGACAAACTGAAAACACAATTTCAGAAATTATATTACTTTTATTGATAAGATGCATATAATTATAAACATTGTGAGAAGAGCAGAAAATGCTTATTACGTGTTCAGCATCTTCCTCTTATCCAAAGTTTCTTTAATAGTCTTCCTCCCTAGGGTCCTAAAACACGGAAATGTGGAGATTAATGTTCGTAAGGACAAAATGACAGAATGAACGTTTCATTGAGTGGGAGGACTTGGTTAACCCTTCTTTATTTAATAAGCGTCTCTGAGATTGCTCCGACAGTTGTTAAGGAAATCATGAGTACCAGTCGATCACGATTAATGGTTGACTTTGTCGCGAACTCTTGAAAACCTAGTAGCTGAGATATATGTAAAATATATATATTTTTTTTATCTTTTTTGTACAATGTCATCTGACTATTGCTGATGGGGCAAAACTGGTAAACGAAGGAAAAGATTCATTAATTAAATAAGAGGGACAGTTGTCTCTTTATTTACCGCATCGTAAGAATACGCCAATTTTCTTCTTTCCTCACAGAATACGTATATAT
Source organism: Tridacna crocea (assembly GCA_943736015.1). Classification (NCBI taxonomy): domain Eukaryota; kingdom Metazoa; phylum Mollusca; class Bivalvia; order Cardiida; family Cardiidae; genus Tridacna; species Tridacna crocea. The sequence goes on from OX031065.1 coordinate 42,673,451, forward strand.
AAATCCATTAATTGTGAGATGTTCGTCGCAGAAACCGTCGTGGATAAAACCTCATTGCACTTTATTGCAAGCCATTAAGAAAACTGTAACATGTCAATACTGATTTATTTCGGTCTATTTTAAGATTTAATTCAAATGTTGATTTTAAATGCATCCTACATTGTACATACTTTTAGGAATGAAAAAAAAAAATCTCGAGCTATGAAAAATGAATTGCAAAAACCTGAGTAATTCAGTATTAAATTTGGGCAATGTGCTGTAACTTGGAGTTTTCGATTTCCGGAATGAGCGGTATTATCTATATTAGACAACTACATTTTAGACTGGTCAAAATCGAAAGTTTATATGGATGACAAATGAAATTAGTGAAAATGATATAGTCTGCAACATGAAAAAAGGGACTTTCGGACATTTGCGTAAAGTGTCGTCTCGGATTAGCCTGCGCAGTTCGCGCAGGCTAATCTGAGACGGCACTTTACATCAACATTAGATTTTGCCCTACAGTACATTTTCGTGAAACCGAAAATCGGAGTCGGAAATCGAAAGTCGGAGAGTTTCGTGTCGGATCAGCCTGTGCAACTGCACAGGCTGATCCGAAACGACTTTTTACGCAAATTTCTGAATGTCCCTTTCCGCGTGTTGCAAGCCAGATTATAGTGTGTATTTAGCAAGCGATCGTCGAGGGTTATTAATAAAAAATCAAAGTACTGAAAGTACTAAAAGAACGGATGGTGTATATATTTGCTAGCGAATTGGCTGTAAAAGTGGAACGTTCCTTAATGTTATATTAATTATCCATTGATTAGTAAAACAATATGGCTGCATGATACACGCCAGAAAATGTTCTAGAAGGATAGAGTGTTTCTAACTCTTAAAAAAAGCAATAGCCGAAATATTGAACATTACAGTGTTATTTTTCATAGTGTTTTAATTATTCCCTAAGGAATTCAGTGTCATTGTGATTTTCAAAGCTAACGTTCGAATTGTATTAACAAATCAACTGAGTTTAGTATATTCACTGCGGCACTTCGGTGCTACAATGTCCATCTCATAGTGGGGGACAGAAATATTGTCCACCTCCAAGTTTCGACCATAATTACAGGCATTTCTATCCTAGCATTCATCCGCTTCCTTCTATGTATTCGATGGAAAATGACTTAATGTGGAACTCGATTAAACTAAAAGACTTTTCCATCCCAGGTTTGAAATGTAGGTAAAATGTAGACAAATGATATGGATTTGGGACCAGCGGGTTATATTCGTAGTAATAGTAGTAGTGGATGTAATAGTAGTGACTGTACTATGCACGTACTGCATTTTGGTTATAACTAAACGAATCACATAGTATCATTCTGAACAATTTCTAAATCTATTACTTAGCCATACGAACTATGCATATAAATCACTATAACGAACACAGTTTGACTTGAGAAATTTATGGTGTAAATAAAGTGTAGCAGATATTATTCTTATATAAATGTCACTTCGCTTTCTGTTGCAGTCTTGGATGTTTAATATAGATTTACGTTAAAACGTTTGTCTGTGTTCATATGTGTAAGCCTGTCACTTTTTGGAATTTGAAAGAAGTTGGTAGTTAATCCATTTACATGAATGTAATAATCTAGCCTAAAAGATTTATACGCAAACAATCAAACAAGAAATGATATATTTGCACACCTTGTCTTTTATATTAGATTAAAGAAGGCGAAGTTTATCAAAACTAGAGAACCTTTGAATCCGCTTTGTAAATGTATGGCGGTCGTCTCAAATTTCGTATTAATTCAGCGATTTAAATTATGACATTTTTACTATCACTGGAATTAAATGTTTATGCGCTTTAACCCTTTCAGCTTCTTTTCCGTAAACAAGAGCCTTTGCGGACGGCATAGACCAAGATCAGACTGCACAGATTGTGCAGTCTGATCTTAGGTCTGTACCGTCCGCTGATTTAGTCAAGTCTATAAAATAAAAAGAAGCTTTCCGAGTCTCAGTTAATCTTTTGCAGACGAAATAATTTTAGTTTATATTGTGGCGCTGAAAGAGTCAACTCTTTACCAGACGACAAAATTTTAGATTTGTCCAAATTCAAAGCAGTTGCAGACGACATTTTTTTTCTAAAGTGGTACAAATGATTGGATTTGGTCTTAATTAGAAAAACATCGTAGGAAAAGGAGAAAATGTTACCAGCATTTTTCTCCTTTTCCTACCATGTTTTCGAAAGGTCTCTTTTTCAGGATTGTTTTATGAAGGATTAAATGAAAGGTTTACATATAATAATGTCATTTCACGACAACAGGTGTTCTATGTGAATTATGATAATACTTTCAAAGTTATTTACCTAAAATGCATTATTTCCCCCATATTAATATTTTGTGAGGGAGTATCTGTACATTGTGTGGTAGGGCAAGTCTACTTGGCGACGAAACTTTGGACACGATATGTTGAAAAATATAATTGTCTAACCTATTAGAACCTATTAACCTGGGCACATTAGCGCAGGCGGTTGAGTAAAGGACTTAAGACTAATAGGTTTCTGGTTTGAATTTCTTCTTCTTCTTTTTCTTCTTCTTCTTCTTCTTCTTCTTCATATTCTTCCTTATTATCATCTTCATTATCATCTTTTTCTTCTTTTTTGTTTCTTCTTCTTCTTCTTTACTTTGTTCCTCCTCCGCCTCCTCCTCCTCCTCCTCCTCCTACGTTCCCTCTTCTTTTTCAAGGCTTTTTTTCCTTCTTCTCCTACTTTCTTTTCTTCTTCTTCCTCTTCTTCCCTTGACTTGATTGCCGAGCCCCATCAGCGCAGTCGGTACCGTACAGCCCTGAAATTATGTAGTTGCTGGTTCAAGTTCCCAACTTGTCCAATTTCTTTCCGAGAACTGATGATAGTCAGGGTGCATTTCTCACGATCATTATTTCAACAAGAATTATTGGGGAATGAAACAAGTTGTTTGGGAGAATAATGCACGAATTACTTATAAACGAAACAGTAGGAAAGCATTCATATGTGCACTTGACGCCGCTGTAACACTGCAATAATGTTTAAAATGGTGTTATACTACTTAGACCGTTAGCCAATTATTCCAGAATTAATCTTTAATCTAATTCTCAAGATTGTTCTACCTTATCAAGGTAACACAATTTCTGATTGGCTTAAATAACTGGTTTAGCCAATCAAAAGATGAGTTATTTTCTCATTTTACATGAAGACTTTGAGCCTGTGGAAAGGGTACTGTGGAAAGGGGGCTTTACTCATTACCAAACAACGATATTTTAGGCTTGTTCAAATCAAAAACACTTGCAGACGACAAAATGAAAGTGACTGAAAATTTGAAATTAGTTTTGTGAAGGGTAGAAAACATTGTGGGAAAAGGACAAAATGCGGGTTACCAGCATTTTCTCCCTTTCCAACAACGTTTTCAAAAGGCTTCTTTTTCACGGGCGTCGAAAAAGTGCAGGCTGACATGAGTCGAAACTGTTTGCTATCTGTTAATGATCTGACTGTCCAAGGACCAGTCTATTCTTAGATAACATGGATTTTGTGGCTCTATATACTGATGACTTGCCTAGTATAATGGATGACAAAGATGCCTTCAATCCCCCTCTCTCCCAGATCTAGAGAGTGATTCATTCACAACACAGTGCACGATAGTTAGTAAAAAGGGAACCACATTCGTCACAATTCGGTCGATTCCGCAGTTACATCTAACCTCGGTTGGTTATTTGCGTTTATTTATCGTCGCTATACCGGTTTCCCATCTGAGCGACGCCCCCAGAAGACAGTTAGTTGTTACGGGGGATAGTGCAAGGATACAGGTCGTAACTACTGAGAGCTTCGCCTGGTTCTTTAACGTGCTCGGTGTGTAGCACCGTCACACGGGATCTCGATTTAATTTCTCATTCGAAAGGCCATTAGTAAATTTAGTTGGCCAGCCGGGGATTCGAACCCACAACCTGTAGTGACCCGAAACATTGTGTTCACGAGTCCTACGCTCTACCTACTGAGCTATATCGGCTGGTTGTCGTGAAATAACCTCGTCTGTATAATGGTCGGTTTTATCTGAACTGCCAATCACGTGATCTTATACACGGCGGCGTTTCGCAACAAAATAAACAACCTCGATGAAGTTATTCACATCTATCTATCAGTCGGTGAAAACTTCAACTGGAATTGATAAATCACTTTAAAAAATTAATGTACGAACTGTTTGTCAACCAAAATATAGTAAGAAAGATTTCGGTAGAAAATTGAGACTCATTTTTTTCCGGCTTTTTTAAGGGGAGCCTTACAATTTTCAGACTGTGACGGTAAATCGCCATATTTCCGGCAATGAAATGTACCGTTTAGGTGCATGTCAATTTACGAGATACATCCGAGGGATTTGTTGGCTTCCATCACCCGAGGTATGCCCAATGAAAGGACTGTGTGTTCAAGAGATCGTAACCTTCAGGACTTTGATTATCAATCTTCAGCACTCGTAATGAGGGTGAGGGCGTTTTACGGTTATTATATTAGGATGAACATAATGGAGAATAATCACCGCATACCATTTACTGCGTGGGACGCAAACCAGCTTTAGCCGACAACTTATCCCAGAAGAATTAGATCTTGACACCTTTAGTACAATGATGACATTTGCTTTCCTCCCAAAGGAGGCACCTTTTCGACTAGCAGCTAATTCCTGCAGCCCTTGGGGATCTTTTATCTTTTATCATTGTGAAGGTCGGATTATATGCTTGAATTGCAATATTAATCCTAATCCTGTTGGATGAGTGAAATGAAATTTTTAACCTGATGGTAGGAACCTGAAATTTTGCTGTGTCAAAGGTATTTTTTCGGGGAATTGAGTCTTTATCGGTCAGTGTAGATCCAAGATCAGACTGCACGTTCCGTGCAGTCTGATCTTGATCTACACTGTCCGCAAAAGGTCAGTGAGTCGAGCTTCGCAACCTATAAGTTAACGAAATCGAGCTAAGTTCATTTATTTTTTTTTTCTTTCGATGCCTTGTTTTGAATTTGTTTATAAACATTAAGTAATTTTGATATGTGAAAAAAGCTGTTATTCCAGAATTTAAAATTCTAAAATAAAATCAAATGAATGAGGAAATAAAAAAAAAGAAAAAGAAAAACTCACAACAACAAATCCTCTTCAAATTTCTTTTCTTTTTAACTTTTTTTTGTATGTTTTGTGAATCTCTTCTCGGTTTGGCATTTATTACATTTTGATTAAATCTTTTCCGCTTTCAGAGCGGCCTTTCAAATATGAAGACTTTAGCCTTGGCATTTTCTTTGCCATAACTTGCAATGGATGCTTCTTTTGACGAACGTTTTCTGTATCATTCTTTATTATATCAAATGTTATGCCAGAAAAAAATAAAGTGGCATAGCGAGTTGTTGACATAATTTGATGACAGAGAGAGGAAAAGGGCAACACAGAGCAGATCACAACTTTATTTCATGCAAACCGGAACCTTGTCGAGAAATAACAGTGAAATATTTTCGATATTTCATTGTTACAACCAGTGAAAATACCAACTTTTATATTCTAACTCTTAAATTGAAGGCGGAAACAGTTGTTTCTGCGCACTAGGCACCTGGGTAAAATGCGCGTGCCTCTCAACATGACGGAAATACGACGTAATTTACCCTTCATTTATTTCATGCTTTCTGGTAGGATATCGAAAAATAGCAGTGAAAATATTTTTCGATCTTACACTGGTATCACTTGTGAAAATACCGATTTTCATGTATTTGTCGCCTAGGTAAATTGCGCGTGCCTGACAACCAGGTGGGAAATATGACGTCATTTACCCTAGATTTCTCGCACATGACGTAATATTGCAATGCGTTGCTATGCGGGAGGGGTACGCCACAGGGAATAACGGAAAAGAACTGTACTGGATTTTGATAAAACTCCTCCCAGAAAGGGTTAAAAGCATGAAATAAATAGAATATTTTTTTTCCGGTGAAAGATCGAAATTTATTCTCGTGAACACCATCGGTAATATTTTCAGTCGTGGCTGCGCCCACGGCGGGGAATCACGTGACACAACAACAAAAAGAATGACCGACATTTGAAGAAATTCCCCCACTTCAAGCAAGAAAATCTTCAATAATTCCATTAATACATGACCGATTGGAATTTGGTTTGAAGCAGAGAAGGCGGAATGACTCCGGGGATTTGCTTGATGTGTTAGATTTTTTAAACAACACCTGATAAAAATGTTATTGACGAGCAAACAAATTATCCAGGGTAAAAAATTTGTTTGCTCGTCAATAACTTTTTCATCGGGTGTTGTTTAAAAAATCTAACACATCAAGCAAATCCCTGGAGTCCTTCCGCCTTCTCTGCTTCAAACCAAATTCCAATCAGTCATGTATTAACGGAATTATTGAAATTTTTTTACCTCAAGTTGGGTAATTTTTTCAAATGTCGGGTCATTTTTGTTGTTGTTGTGTCACGTGATTCCCCGCCGTGGCGCCACTCGTGAAAATATTACCGATGGTGTCCACTCGATGAAATAAATTTCGATCTTTCACCGAAAAAAGCAAATATCCTCTATATCTTGCAATTAACGCAATATTGTTAAGCGTTGCTATGCGGTGGGGAAAGGACACGCCACGGGGAATCACAGAAAAGAACTGAACTGGATTTTGATGTATGTTCCCTTCCAAGAGGATTTAACGCATGAAATAAATACAATATATATGTTTTTGTGAAGGATCACTACTGATCATTATCGGAAATATTTTAAAATGTGGCTCCGCCACTCGGGAAAATGTGACCGATGATGTTCCTTCGATGAAATAGATTTCGTTTTTTATGCTTTCCAGTAGGTTAGCAAGAAATATCGTTGAAATATTTTACGATATTTTATGATTACGACAAGCGAAAATACCGATTTTTATATTCTAAATCTTCAATTGTAGGCGGAAACAGTTGTTCCCGCGCACTGGTTACCTGAGTGAAATGCGCTTGCCTCACAACCAGATGGAAATATGACGGAACTTACCTTACATTTTTCGCGCTTGACGTAATATTGCAACGCATTGCTATGCGGAGCGGGCACGCTACAGAAAAGAACTGTACTTGATTTTGATTAAGCCCCCCACCCACGATAGATTTTTTTATAGTAGGGAGATTTTTCAGTAAAAGATCGAAATTTGTTTCAGCAAGTGAAAATCAACGGTAATATTTTCAGTCGTGGCTACGACACGCGCGAAATCTTTCACCGTAAAAATCAAATATCCTATACATTTTCACCGAAAGAAAAAACAAATACCCTCAATTTATTTACACAAAAAAAATCACAAGATACACATAGGGCAATTCACAAGATAGCTAAAAAGGGTACAAATAGAATGTATGACTCCCGATAAATTAATTACGTGACAAGAAGTAGATACCGGAAATGATGGAGAGAGATCATCTGTTTTGCACAATGTCTACTTTAACACACTATCTACTATCATACTGCAAAGACATTTCTCGTGATCGTATCATATTATATGCCCCGAGAACAAATATCACGTACAATGACAAAATCAAAGCAGTTTCCCTTTCGGGAGCCCCGCACACGTGACTACTCTCTCAACACAACATCCAGCGGTGTCGATCAAGACTAACATCAAGATTATGCTCCAAGGTGCACGTTTTAGCACGTATTACCAAGGTTTTAGTGACGTTAGTTCCAGTGACGTCAGTTTTCACTGAATTGGGGCACTCAGAAAAAAAAATTCTTCTTCGTCAGCGTAGGCCAACTCAAGTTTCTGAACAAAAAGGGTAAAATTCGCGTAACAAACGTTGGAATGGTAAAATTTTGTGGTATAATAAATTCATTGTATACGATCATGTGGCAGGGGACTTGGAAACTTCTTCACGGCTGTAGTGAATCATGTCGCCACCTCGGCTTCGGCTCGCTCGGGGCGACATGATTCATCACAGCCGTGAACAAGTTTTCAAGTCCCCTGCTACAAGTCCCCTGCTACCTGACCGTACAACAACATTATTGTAAACTGCAATGAAAATTCTCGTGATCTCATTGGTTAACATGCCGGAAACATATATATCATGTACTCTGGCAAAAACCACGTAAAACCAGTTTCCCATGTGAGTGCCCCGTGAACATCACTACATTTGCAACACAACATCCAAAATGGCGGCGTCGATCGATCACTAGACTGCACGTTTATGCACAAAACTGCACGTTTTAGTAACGTCAGTTTCCAGTGGTGTCATTTTTCATTCTTTTTCGTCAGCATACTCGATTCGTGAAATTATAAAATAGGAAAAATTCGCTTAACGCGCTTTGAAAGGGTAAAACTTTGCAGTATAATAAATTCGTTGTACGGTCAGGTGGCAGGGGACTTGGAAACTTGTTCACGGCTGTGGTGAATCATGTCGCCACCTCGGCTTCGGCTCGCTCGGAGCGACATGATTCCTCACAACCGTGAACAAGTTTCCAAGTCCCGTGCCACCTGACCGCACAACTAATAATGTAGTCGTAAAATGCCGCCTCGGATTAGCCTGCGCGGACCGCGCAGGCTGATCCGAGACGACATTTTACGCAAATGTACCAATGTCCCTTTTAACGTGTTACAGGCCATATGATGTTTTATCTTCGTATAATGCCTTAGACAGCATGGCTTGTTTATAAAGTCTTAATCGATGCTTATTGGGGCCCATTAGCTATGTTAGCAAGTGGGCCGATCCATGGCCGTCATGGCCCTCTTGATATCTGTAGAAAACAGCGAGTCGTTTGTACGAAACATGTAGGTTACGAAACGTTCTTTTGATTCGACAAAAGTGTCCCTGTGACAAAAAAGTCTCTGTTAAAGAAAGGCTTCTTTTTCTTTAACCAAATAAGGGGGCGGTACACTGCGCTGCAGGTCAAAGTTGAATCGTTTTAACTCTTATCACATAATCTTGATGTTAAACGACCCTGAGGAAGAAGATTTCGGAAAACAGTGTGAAAGAAGGAACGAGTGCTGTTAACCAGCATTTTCTTCTTTTCCCACAATGTTTGCTATCTTTCCCAAACACAAACTCCAATTTTTTTGATACATTTAGTTTGACATCTGCAGATGTTTTAATTCTGGACAAGTCTAAAATTTTCCTTTTGGTAGAGGTAACCCCTCGAAATGCCACACCGTCGGTTTACCCCAAAAACATCGTAACTACAGCTTGTTACATGATGTAGTTACGAGGTTTTCGAGGTAAACCGACGATATAAAACTGCGGCATTTTTTTTCTTATCACTGTAGGTTACGATCAGTCTGTGAACGTTTTATAGTCTGATCATGAACTTAAATGTCAGATATTTTATATGGTATTCATGGACAAAAATAAATACTATTCGATTGCAATGTTCCTTAATATCTTTTTTTCTTACTTAATGACAAAAAAAAACCATTTGTTTATTTGGCGCACTCAGGGTCTAGAAAATTTTGAATATAGAGGAGGCATTGTACAATGAAATAACACAGTGTATGATTATACATTATTTCCATGTCTTAGATGAGATTTTCGTGTCGCTCTCCCATCTCTTACCTTTTCTATATACTCCATGCATTCTAGAACATTCATCTTCGCGAGCCAAGTTTACGATCACTACGTGGATCTTACCTTGGCTGATTGAGCCCGATTTCGAGATTCCTGGGATGCGCCCTCTATTGGATGCTTGTTATTACTCCCCTTTACATCATGTTTCTAAAAGCAAATGAAGTATCGTTTTACAAGCCGCTTACGAATACACATGAAGCGATAAGCAGACATCCACGTGGGTTTCCATGTTTTACCTATTATTCGAAAGTTGGAGACCGTGTTCTATTTTTATCAAAGATGAAATGCTACGAACGATTTTATTCGATGCAGCTAGGGCTGGCTGCATCCAATGAAAAGGCATATCGGGGGGTTGTAAAAATCAAGCTCAATCCGCCAAGGTAAGATCCACGTAGTGATCGTAAACTTAGCTGGCGAAGATGTAGAACATTATGGAAGGAGAGAAAGTTGCAAGTTCATTTCCCCTCGTGTCATTTACAAAAGTCTTTCATCGGTTCTTTCACTCTACACTGTTCGCAAGAGGTCAATGAGTCGCGTTTAGCAGCTTAATTCATTACCAAACAATAAAAATTTCGGTTTGTCCAAATCGAAAGCTTATGCAGATGACAAAAGAAAACTGACTGAAAATTTGAAATTCGTTTATGAAGGGTAGAAAACATTGTGGAAAAAGGAGAAAATTCTGGTTACCAGCATTTTCTCCTTTTCCCACAATGTTTTCTAAAGGCTTCTTTCTCAGGGACGGCAAAAGTAGGGATTGTGTGGTAATGGGTTAAGGAATAAGAATTGTCGGTGAATACGAGCCTAAAATCAAACAAGTTTCACATGCAGACCCTTCAAGACAGGTAAATGAGTTTTTGATTAACGTAATATATGACAAATGTTTGCGCGCATCCTACAGCGCACGTGTTTTTTCGTAGATATTGAATCAAAAGTGCACCCATGTGTTTCTTGCACATGATGGTAATGCTATTGGTAACCCTGAAGCAAGAAACGTTTTCCTCGGGTAGTATTGGTGGAGAGAAAGAAAAAAAAAATGAATCTTTGAACTGTCATCGTGAAATAATTAAGATCCTGCAAACATGGCTTTACATAACAAACAAAGAAACAAAGGCAGGAAATATAAAGCTGTGGAAATATAGCCGTTTCTACTTTGAATATAATTATTGGAAATGAAAAATAAAATGTGTTTCTTGTGTTGATCTAGTGATTTCTTTGAGTGCAAGTCTGCCATTTCTTTGGGAGCTACTTCTGTGCCTTTGATCGCCTGGAGGAACACAGTCTTCCACTCAGAAGGGCCCTTTTCCGTGGTGATTCTTCCGGGTAGTTCTGTCTGAGGTTGGATAGCAAAAAACGCAATCGGTTGGGGCGCAACCAGGGATTTTTGTACTTTATTGTGTAGACTTCTGTAGACTTCTGTACGCATATTTGATTGAAAGAAACGAAAAGCAAAGCGGTAAGTGTGACAGTTCTTACGAACATGAAACTTCGCAACAAATGTATAGCTGAAACATAAACAGCATTTTGCGGAATTTGAACCAATGAACACAAGATATATACTGTGTTCTCCTTTCTCCGTTCACCTAAGCCTAAATAAGCTCACAAAATTCACATTTTCAGTCAAGGAATCAAAATTTTCGTGTAATGATCAAATATGAAATCTAAATCAAACTTGTAACTAAAATAAGTCACTACAACTTGCATCAAAAGGTTCGATCCGAGGATTTTTTCAAACCTACCTCGCCAACCTGGGTACACTGTAAAAACAGATGTTTCACATTTGCACACATATTGAAACACTTTTTCTGTTACACTTTTTAAACACATTAATATAGAACGTGTCACATGTTCACTTCTGAAACACATGGCGTTCAGACGGGAAAACACTAGTGTTTCAGCTTTAAACACTTCACATGTTTAAAACTGAAACATGTGACGCGTTTAAAAGCGAAACACATCCCCTGTTACACTTTTTAAACACATGAACACTTCGGATAAACACGTCCGTTCCCTTTTGAAACACATGGCGTTCATGCAGGAAAACATTAATGTTCCACTTTTAAACATGTCACATGTTTCAAAATTGAAACACGTAACATGTTTCACACAAATGGTGTGCCGTTTTACAACACCCTATTAAAGTCCTCTGCAGATGCAGGATGAACAGTTCATGTGTTTCAATACCAGGGCTGCGTCTTTGGCCTGAATATAAAAGGGTGAGATCAGTAACATAGAACGATTAAAATTGTTCCCCCATTTATTAAAGATATGTCTAACAAATAAAATCAGTTATTCACCAAATCAAACCATTACCATTACTGTAATTAGTTATCAAACTGTTTTTGAAGCACTGTCTACTGTAAAAATCATTAGGGTATTCTACAACAGTTAAAACCCCATCAAAATAGCCACAGCCAACACTGACTGTCAAAAGCAACTGCCGTGTTCTCAATCTGCACTTATTTCTCTTCAACTATCAAACTGGGTGCCCACAGTAGGGACTGGTGAAGATTTCAAAATCTGCTCAAGTTTCCTCAGTTCTTAAATCTGTAACAACCAGAGAGAAAATTGTGTTACTGTATGCAAAGCTCAACTATTCTTGCAATTTTGGTGCAGCAACATCACCCAAGCAACGTCTGATAATATTTTAGCTGAAAAACAACAACAAAATTCTAGACATGTCTAAATTAAAAGTATTCAATTTCACAGACATCGCCCCACCCCCTGCCCCCCACCCAAAAAAACAAAATAAACGAGATTCAAAAATTGGTTATGAGGGAGAGAAAGCATCATAGGAAAAGGACAAACATGCTAGCTACCAGTATTTTCTCCTTCATCCACTATTTTTTGAAAAGGCTTCTTTCCCATGGCGGTTAGAAGTTTAGGTTTGTAGTAAAGGGTTAAGATTCCTGAAATTAGCTCTGGTAGCTAGATACTAATTAAAGGAACTCAACAATTCAAGCAATGTGACAAAGATCAAGCATATTGAACCCTTTCCGCTCAGGTGAATTTCAGGCTTTATAGCAATTTTATTTTGACAGGTACCTTAAATAACAAAATAACAGCAAATAGATGATTCCTAACTCCTTACTGAATTGCACTCTGGCTGAAATTGAAATCATTTAAAGGCTAAGAAAAATAATCATTTGGCCTCAAATAATTACATATGATTTTCAAAAGCAAAAAACCTCTGTGAGAAAGGATAAAATGACTGATACCAGCATTTTATCCTTTTCCCACAGTGTTTTCAAGAGCTTTCTCTATAAGGGTCAACAAAAAGTGTGAGCTTTTGGTTGAAGAGTTCAACTACCACAAATTTTGCACCATATTTTTCTTCAATTTTAATGGTAAATGAAGAATTGATATATGTGCTTCAAAAGTTTGGAGGTAGATTATAAAGTGCTGTCCCTGCCAATAGTTTAATACCAACATAGGAACGTGTATTACAATGCTTAAACTTTATGCAGCCTGGCTGTAAAATGGTTCGATAAATTAGAATACAGCACATACCTTGCTACCTTAGCAAAAGGTTTTGTCTTCTAACAATTTCCCTGTACATAGGCAGCTTCAGACTCAATTGGTTGATCAGCACAGCCAAACAATTAGTGTTATCCACTCAGTGTTATCCACTTATCCTATACAAGGTGCATCATTATCCATTTGTCAAATAACCTGTTGTTTTCACCTGGGGAAGAAAACCATAAAAAATATGGGAAAAGAATAAATTATAGCAACCACTTTTCCCACAATCTTTTGTAACCCATTCATCTATCTTTTGTAGCCACATCATTTGAAATTCATCTAATTTGTCCTGTGCAGATGCTTTACATTCTGGGAAATCCTACATTTTATCAAATGGTTTACAGACTTAAACCTTTACCACACAATGACTAATTTTAACGACGCTGAGGAAGAAGCCTTTGGAAAGCATCGTGGATGGTTACCACCATTTTCTCCTTTTCCCACAGTGTTTTCTACCCTTTACAAAACAAATATCAAATTTTCAGTTATTTTATGTTGTCGTCTGTAAATGCTTTTAATTTGGACCAGCCTAAAATTTTGTCGTTTGGTAAAGAATTAATTCATTACCAAACTGGTCTGAATTGAAAGCATCTGCAGGCCAAAAATTAAAAGTAGCTCAATGATGATTTTGTCTTTGTGAGGAAAGAAAACATTGTGGGAAAAGGAGAATATTTTGTTACCAGCATTTTTCCTTTTCCAATGTTTTAAAAGGTTTTTTTGCAGGGCTGTTGAAACTTGTGATAGCAATTTAGATTCTTACCTACAGAAAATTGTGGATTGCAAAAGAATTTTAAATTTAATGGTAAACAGCAATGTAATCTTTAGCTATATGTACCAACAACAATGTAACCTCTATGCTCAATCTTTATACTCAAAACATAACTAGACGGCAATGAGACTAAATGATCTGAAAAAAAAAATCAAATTCTAATTCTTGAATACTCCAATTCAATTTCTTATCTACACTTCTAAACAATGGGCCAATTAAATGAAGCATGAAAGGTATCAAAGAAAGCTTCTGTGGTTAAACTTGCTTCTGCCAACTTGTAACTTGAAAAAAAAAAACAGTGTCAAACCCACACAATCTACATGTATCAGGGTTTTCCCCTACTCGGACTCCTTTTTCTTTTTAATTGGTGCCCTCAAATTTTCTATAATATAGATCTATCCCCTAAAATTTAATCGTTTTCTTTCTTTCAGTCATGTAAATAGGATCAAATGACCCCTGTTTGAGAAAGTCAGAGAAAACCCTTGATGTATTTTACAGAAACCAAACAAAATTTAGTTTACTCACATTTACCATGTTTCTCAATCTTGTATCTGCTTCAAATAGGGTCTCAAACCACTTCATAACCGGTAGTGGGTAACTGGATTTTATCCTCTTTCAGTATGAGCAAGCATTGTACTTCAGCCAAAATCTGTAAAATTTGATGAGAATCAACATTTCCTGCGACCACTGAAAACTTTGTCCTTCGTTGGCTGTCACATTTTTTAAAATTTGCTTGAGTGAAATATGATTCCAAGAATAAGCTCAAAACTAAACAGAGATTTATTTTTTATTCCAAAGAAGCTATATATCTACTGCGGTACAGAAAAAAAAACCTATTGATGGTAATAATCCTAACAGTATTAAATTAAAATCATGTAGAAAGAGTTATTTAATTGAAATGAAATCCCATTCCAAAAAAGACCTCTTCTGATACAAACATACAGACCTCTTTTTATACAAACGTATTTGTAGTATTGTATTTTGCATGTACACATGGCCTATTTGTTATTGGTCCATCGTAAAATTTTATATAAAGCCACCCTTTTCCATGAAATGGCCTTTTAATCAAATGAAAAAACAAATAGTGATTGCCTGTTGCTCATTATAAACAACATCAATATAAAAGTTTCATGAAATTTGTCTAGTACTTATTTAAAGAGATGTTGGTAGATCTACATATAAATTGGAATTTAAATCAAGCCCCCCTTTTTCAATACATGGCATTAAATTGAAGAAAAAGGAATAAAAAACAGCAGACTATCATGTAGGATTTTCATTTCCTCCCAGTTCGCTCAAGATTTTCGGTATTTCCACGCTCCAAAAATCTTTTCAAAAATGTCTTTGTTGTTTGAACTTGTTTCAGAGTCTACAGCTTTTCCCAGATAACTTAGTTATTTTTCACGTAGATTTATGATGGTTTGTTTATGTTCGGTTGTCAAATTACGACCTCTGGCAGACATATTTTAGATGACGTCAAACATGACGTCATCTGACATCGTCAATATTATATAGGCAAATCTATTTGCAGTTACAAGTTTAGACTTTACTATGAAACGGTTTATTCTCTGTTGAAGGGAGACAGATAACAATGAAATAAACACAAATTGCAAGACATTATTTTTTCTCAGATAGTTATCTCTGACGTTGCGTAGACTCTAGATACCTACATCATTCCAGTATGGCTACGCACTGTAGAAAGGCGCCTAAAAGAAACTGCACTATTCATTTGTGGATCTGCATCCACTTTTTAAATATTGCTAATTCCTGTAGATCTACAACAATACTATTTTGTTGAAAATGTCTTTACACCGTGTTCCTTGTGTAGATTCTATGCATACTTAAACAAAAGACTTTTTTTTTTTCAAACTTACCCGCATCTGTATCTTTCGGCTTCAAAATGGCGGTTGTTGTTTCGTCCTAGGATAAATCGCCCAATTCAAATTTCGGCCCATAACAAATTTGCCCCATACAAAATAAATCCAAAGTCTAAACATCATTGTCAGTCATTTGTAGTGGGATTCTTGTTTGATGCATAAATCGAAACTTTCGAATGTTCCTGTTTGATTCTATATTTAATGTCTATATAATTATCGTATGAATCGTGAGTTCATGTTTTTTTTTTTTCCTCTCTGAGTAAATGGTAACTCTCAAATGAAACGCCTAAGTGTGCATAATTCGCTGACAAGAGAACACCAGCGTTTCATAATGAAACACCCCTTACAGAGTTTTGTATTTGAAGTCATCAGAACTCACTCGAAGCTATCTATTACAATGAGATTTCAATATAATTAATCAGGAGTTGAGTTACTATGATTTACTTCACATTTTTTAAACTTTAGCCCAAAGCACTGGTGTTTAATATCTGTACGCTGGCGTTCTGAAATAAACACACGCGTTTCATTACGGAACACATCCGTTTCAGTTTGAAACGGCTGTTTAATTAGTGAACGTCATGTGTTTTGGTATTGCACACCTCGAAACGGCAGTGTTTCGCAATGGAACACATTCGAAACACGTCACGCGTCACCATTTTTTACAGTGTAGTATGGCCATTTTCTCATTTTTCCATTCATTTGATTGAAAGTCAAGGCCGGTCGCTAAAGACCGTTAAATATTCTATACTCTAGTTCAGAGGGACTAGCTTATTCATAGTAAAGGGTAAACACAACCCTTTTAGGCGTATTTAATGTTGAAAAACATTGAAAATTTGTTTTTTATTGTATCTAATGAAATTTTTTCTTTCAAGCTGTGAAAATTACTCTTTTGTTGCACTTTTGTGTCTTGTTCGATAGAAAAATAGTATCGATGTAGGATAAGTTGTTATTCATAATATCTGACAGAGTAGAATAGAACCAGGGTGGAACAAAACGTCACGAGCGCTTATTCCTTCCGCTTTAGTACATGAACGGAGAAGCGAGAAAGAACGGAGAAATGAGAAAAGGCCATACTCGTTTTTCGAGGTTTAAAAGACCGATTCCATAACCACTGAGCCAAAGAGTTATCATCCCTTACGGAGTTGATAAATTTTGTATTTAACCCATTTCCACACAGCAAAATTTTAGACCTATCCAAACTGAAAGCATTTGCAGACAACAATATCAGTGTAGCTCAAATGGTGCAATTTTTCTTTGATAGAGAAAAAAACTTTGTGGGAAAAGGAGAAAATGCTGGTCACCAGCATTTTCTCCTTTTCCCACAATGTTTTCAAAAGGCTTCTTTCTCCGGGTCGTCAAAAATAGGGATTGTGTGGTAATGGATTAAAGCGGGACAAAGCCACGCATAAAGGAGTGGTCTCCCGTAAGACAACAAAACTACAATGAGGTGGGGGGGGGGGAAAGGGGTAAAGAGTGAGAACTTTATTATATTTTCAACATAGCTAAACAGTGTTGTGTGACGCCGAGAGCAAGATGATCACCTTAGAAACTGTAGAAAATCTTGACTTGAACTAAACGTTAGCTCGCTCTTGAAATTTTATACGGATACCACGTGAACTGCTATCGGCGACTCTAGGCGATTTTGCAGACAGTGACCTTAGAAACCGTAGAAAATCTTGACTTGAACTAAACGTTAGCTCGCTCTTGAAATTTTATACGGATACCACGTGAACTGCTATCGGCGACTCTAGGCGATTTTGCAGACAGTGACCTTAGAAACCGTAGAAAATCTTGACTTGAACTAAACGTTAGCTCGCTCTTGAAATTTTATACGGATACCACGTGAACTGCTATCGGCGACTCTAGGCGATTTTGCAGACAGTGCTCATCAAGATCAGACTGCATAGAATGTGCAGTCTGATCTTGGATCTACATCGTCCGATCAGGAGATATTTTTTCCTGAAACATGACTTTAAAATTGCAATATTTGGGTGTTTTTTTTGTTTTGTCCCATTTTAAATCTTCATTTTAGTTATGCAACTGGATAAGTATTCTGAATCTTAATTAAAGATAACACTGGATGTAGGATGATTTTTGCTGTTATTAAAGTAAACAGATGACACTATTTACTACTGTTTTATCTCTTGGTCAGACACAAAAATTGTGCACTGGCTCTAACCCAAAACACACGCATTGAAACATAGTGGCTCAAAAAAATGAATGGAAGAATGAAATGTTTGATTGTTCGATCGATAGACTTTTTAATCAATGAAAAAATATCATTGACTAATGAATGAAAATAAAGTAAAGAAGGAACGAAAATAGGAAGGAAAGAAAGAAAGAAAGAAAGAAAGAAAGAAAGAAAGAAAGAAAGAAAGAACATTCAAACAAGGAAGGAAGGAACGAAGGAAGAAACATAGAAAGAAAGAAAGAAAGAAAGAAAGAAAGAAAGAAAGAAAGAATTAACATTCAAACAAGGAAGGAAGGAAGGAAGGAAGGAAGGAGGGGGGTTACTTTAGGGCGGAAGGACGAATAATAAGAGGTCGGACGTAAGAGTGAATGGAAGGACCAGATTCATTCTTATTCTAATAAATATTTATAGTCTCACAGATGAGTGCATAAATTATGCACAGATTTACACGGATTATAAACTCGCAAGAAAACCTGACCGTCAGTCAGTACTATATATATAGTGCAGTTTATTTACACCCGAGTACAGTGCAAGTTATTCCCATTATCAACGTACCGAGCTTGACCTACTGACCGTGTACCAAGAACCATAATGTTATAATTACGGCAATGGTATTTGGGTCAGGGAACTTAACAACTGTACTGACCATTGAATTTGAGCCAAAATGTCAGTTTGCCAGAATAAACCCTTGGGCTGCTAAGCGCAACTCGCTGACCTTTTGCGGACAATGTAGATCAAGATCAGACTGCACAGAACGTGCAGTCTGATCTTTGATCTACATGGTCCATTGAGGAGATTTTTGTTCCAGAAAAATAAATTCAAAAAGGCATTACTCGGAGGTCTTCACTACTCGTTTGAAAGTTTCTATTTTATTTCTTTAGAACTATGAGAGTTTATACATGTGTTACATACATACATACATACATACATACTTATACATACATACATACATACATAAGAAGGAACGAATGAACTATTTAAAAGACAAATAAAAACAATGTATACGAGAATATTTGTCACATACGTCGTTCTCGTAGTTATTGATAAAATATGAAAATTAGGTACAGTAATGTCATGATGCTATGTAACAGAACTGAAAATTTGACCATAGCCTATAGGTTTCCTTCAAATTAAGAGAAATAGCGAAACAAGTTAATAAGTTACTATAGGATTAGCCAAGGATGCTCATCTGCAGCTGGCAGCCCTGGAAAACATTACGGGATCAGCAGTCTGCTGTTCTAAGCAAATGCCTCCCCCCCCTGCGACTGCTACTGCTAATGGTGTTATGATTAAATAGGTCATGTTTGTTTCTGTCAACCTGAAATGTACATTGCCCGAAGTTATTTTCCTTTAACCCTGTCCCAAACGACAAACTTTTGAACGAGACCAAATTGAAAGCATTCGCAGACGACAATTCAACTCTTGCTGAAAAGATGATTTCCGTCTATGATGGGGTAGAAAACACTGTGGGAAAAGGAGAAAATGCTGGTTACCAGCATTTTCTCCTTTTCCCACAATGTTTTCAAAAGGCTACTATTCCAGACCCGTAAAAACCAGGGATTGTTTGTGAAAGGGTTAACCCACCGAATAAATCCAACAGACATGGACAGTCCGGATAAAAGACCCAATTAATTCGATTTCAATTTTGTTCTGGTACAGAATATGTCATCTAGTCGGACAGTGTAGATCATAGATTAGACTGCACGTTTTGTGCAGTGTGATCTTGATCCATACAGACCGCAAAGTCAACTTATGGTATGAAAGATGGTAAAAGTGTTATTATAACAACGTAATTAGATCTAATAACCTGTCAAATCGGACACCTTTGTGTTGTCCCGCGGGGTTGTTAAGGACAGAGGGAAAGTAGGACAATAATTGAATGTTATTAGTGTGCGGACCGACTTGGACGGTCAACTGCCTTCAGAGCGAAAGGTCAACAAATTGGACCCTGACCAACGAAAATGTCGCAGACCGGGAGCTGAATTTACAGATTGCTTAACCCATTACCACACAATCCCTACTTTTGACGCCCCTGAGTAAGAAGCCTTTAGAAAACACTGTGGTAAAAGGAGAAAATGCCGGTTACCAGCATTTTCTCCTTTTCCCACAATGTTTTCTACCCTTCACAAAACAAATTTCAAATTTTCAGTCACTTTTATTTTGTCATCTGCAAATGCTTTCAATTTGGACCAGTCTAGAATATTGTCGTTAGGTAATGGGTTAATGATTCGACCGGCACCATAATTTTTTAACGAACCTTTTTACCATTAATCCATTAGTTCTGAATAAATTTACAATTGCAAAACTGGCTATTTGATTGGATGAGACGAAACGTCTCGACCAATTTTATTTTTACTCTTTAATTCTCGACTTTGGAATGCTTTCGTTCAATCATTAACCCTTATCTTCCTAAAAAAGAAAAGTGAAACTTTTAAGCCGCTAGTAAAAATTCAAATGGTTGTCTAGTTTAACCATATTTAATCCACATCGATTGAGAAACAAGTTGTAACAACTTATACTAATCTCTCTCCATTCTGCTACCTGGGAACTACACCAGTACTCGCCCCGAATGAGTGGGCCAATAAAAGATCCCGCTTTTTGGTATCGAACTCGGGACCTTATGACTACAAGGCCGATGATCTATCTCACAATTACGGACACCACTTTTTGCTGTTGCTATTTCAGGGGTTTTTTGGGGGCGGGCCAATATGTCCTAATCGGACAGTGTAGATCAAAGATCATACCTCGTCGTGTGCATTCTGATCTAGTGGTTCACTGTACGCAAAAGGTCAGCGAGTCGCGCCAAGCCGCCCGAGCGTTTAGAACACTCGACCCATTCAGGTAAACCCAAAATTAAGCCGATCTAAGACTATTTACGAAATTAATGATATTTGATTTAGAAATGGTTCCTTTTTTTTAAAATACAGTCTTAAGGTAGAAGACCCCTAATATCTCTAGTGCTGCATTGATAGTTGTTAAATACGTATTTATACAGGTATAATAAATTTGGACATTTTTAATGGAGCAGAAATTTCTTCATGCCTATCTCGAAATTATTTGTAGATACTTTTGTTAGTTTCCAGAAAAGGGAGGTAATTACTATCTCTCTTTGTAATGAAAGTATAGTGGTTTTAGATTTATAAATGCTGATTCTATAAAAGACAAAAAGGGAAAAGTGGCTTTGTTAAAGCAGTACAATAACACTCTTTTTTGATCATAGCGAATTTTGTAGGATAATATTATTGTGGAAATAGCTGTTTTCTATTAGTGGTCTACTACGTTCAAGATGTTAGTTTTTTTCAAAGCTCTCTCAAAAGATCAGACAGAGTAAATACAGGATAAGACTACATGTTTTGCTGATATGACGTCGCACTTTGCATTTCTCTTACTGTTTGAGCATAATGAGCAGCGGGTAGATATTATTGGTAAATAAACTCGGTATCCTTTGATGCCTGAACATTTGTGTTCAAGTCTCAAAAAAAAACCAAAACTTTTAACGAATTGACATGACTAAAGAAGAGGACGGTATAAATTCATGATCAGACTGCACTTTCTATGCGCACCTGCAAAGGCTTCTGCTCGCGTCAGTGGCATAGAAAGAGTAACATGATAGAAATGAAAACAATGATATAACGCTGATATAGCAATAAACGTCTCTGAATCAACCCTGTTGCATTTACGGCTTCTTTTCCTAGCATTTCAGATTGAGACTCAATATTCAATCTAATCCTACTCTCTCATTATTGCGTATCAGCGGCGTATGCAACTTAATTTCTTTACGCTGGTCAAACGCCAAGAACTGAGGCGTACCTTGTTCAAATCAAAGACACGGCGTATCTACAATGTGTCTGTAGCGATCCTGTGGCGTATAGATGTGTTCTTATATGGAGCTCTAGGGACGTAAAGTATATGGCGTACTGAGGCGTAAGCGTGGTATATGACACGTCGTCGTGACGTAATCGCTTCGTTAGCACAACGTTTCTTTCTTATGTGCAGCCTTGCCGTTGCGGAAATACACTGAAACGAACTTCTAAACGGCCACTTTTAAGCTGTAATTTCCCATAGAGCTTTTCATGCGTCCGCTGCCTAAAAAAGGGACAGATTATTTGGTTTCATTTTTTGCAGAATGTTTGATTGGTCTGGAAACATACCCGAGCCAAATTCTGAAGTGAATTGATTCAATTTTAATCGCGGAAGAAATTTTTTGTCGTTCATTCAATCAACATTGTAAATTGAAAAATCAAGTTTACGAAAACTTCATGGTTGTTTTTCTGGATTACCTTTTTTCACAGAAAATGATTTTCATGTTTTTTCTTATTGCTTACAAAAGTTCTGTATTTTATGATACTCTTTTTTAAACTGTTTTGGCTGGTAGTCACCGCGCATGCGCAAACAACTGGTTTTCCTTTTTTTGAAAAAGAGAGTCCTTCTGTTTGCAAAATCGAAAATCTTTTTTGTCACGATAGCATGGTTAACGTCCAGATATATGTCACGATTTATTTTCATTAACATTTCTTTTACTTGCTCCAATTTATAGGAGAAACAAAAGTGGCCGTTTAGAAGTTCATGTCAGTGTACGGCGGTCACTGATGGAAAACAGCTCTGTTCACTTCGTTGCTGTCATTCTTTAACAAGAATTCAAACGTATCAATTTAATCAATACGTTTGCGTGATGTACTAAGTGTTCGAACTACGTTCCTGCTGCGTTGTTTGCGCTTTTATGGCGTATGTGTGACGTAAACATGACGTATCGGAGCTGCTACGTGTTTTTAAGTGCTGCCAGAATAAAATTGATATGAGAACTGTCGCTGTTCACAAACTGCAAAAATGTTGTTACAGTAATAAATTTTCGAAAAGTAGATGAACCCTTATGGAAGATATCAGATCAATGATATTATATGAAAGATATCAACTCGATCATGGCGTGACCTTTGTCTTCAAGGTCACTGTTGCGTGAAAACACGAAAACTGATACCGCACGCAATCCATTAATTAACCCAGGACTTCCTATAGAGCTTTCGATCTCATCTGTATTTCAGACAGGTGTCAAAGTATAAAAAAAAAAGAAATTACTGTTGAAAAGTGAAATATGATTTTTTAAAAACCGACGTTAAGCATTGTGACGTGTTCGGATAAAGATCAATGTTCGAACTTTCCTTATTTGACAAAAATTTTTAAAGTTACCGAGAAAATTGGTAAATTTAAACGATTGTGTAAGAATGATAGCATTTTCGATGAAATATAATCATTATGTTTGCCTATATTACGTCGGTTTACTTCAAAAAAAAATTGTAACTACAGCTTGAAACAAGCCACAAGCTTTAGTTACAAAGTTTTTGTAGTAAATCGACGATTATCTGTTTACACTCAAAATCTTTGAGATTTCAGGTTCAGTCAACCCTTTGCAACGCTTTCATAGAAGAAAGCTTTGGAAAACATTGTAGGAAAAGGAGAAAATGCTGGTAACCAGCATTTTCTTCTATTTCCACATGTTTTGTTCCCTATCAAGGACAAATTTCGGCACTCAGGTCACCTTTGATTTGTTCTCTACAAATGCTTTCGATTGGGACAAGTCTAAATTCCGTTTTGTGGTGAGAAGTTAACCCTCTACAAAACGATTCAGAGTATTAGTTACTCTTTTAATGATCGATTTTATTAATATTGTAGGAAAAGGAGAAAAAGCTGAGCATTTTCTTCATTGTACTTTTCATTGGTGAGTCATCTCAGAGCCCTAGCTTAGTACCCCTAAACCCAAGAAATACATAAATATATTATGAGAATAATTATGATGAAAGCGGCGTAAAACGTTAATCAATCCATGGGTCGGCCGGTCGGTCGGTCTTGCGGTCGGTCATGCGGTCTGTCGGTAATGCCGTCGGTCGGTCGATCAATCAATCGGTCGATTGATCAATCTTCTTTTAACGCAAAGTTTTCTACCCTTCTATTAACAGACTATAGCTAAAACTATATAGTGTTAAGAACTTAAATCTGTTCCAAACAACCATTGGTTCCAAGTATCCTAACGGAGAAGACTTTAGAAAGCATTGTTGGAAAGAAGAAAGCACTATTATCCAGCATTTTCCCCTTTTCTCTCTCCACCTTTTTGGGAATTTTTTTCATTTTCAGAGAAAATAATTCTTCATCTAAGACACATTTGATGTACTACTATCGTCTGCCACTGCTTTCAATTTGATCAAGTCTGAAATTTAGTCGTATGAGTGAGAGAGAGAGAGGTCTATAAGTTACACTTTGTAAATCAAAAAGCCCAAAAGGGAAGGCAGAGAATAAACTGTACAGAAAGAAACATTTTTCTCCATTGGTTAACCGCAAATAGGGCCTAAATCTTTCGTCACGAGACGTGGACCTTTACCTCAAGGACACAACGTAAAACATTAACTTTTTTAAACATAAAAACGCAATTTTTCTTAATAACATCACGGCAAAAAGAACTTATAATTCATTTTCTACGAATGACTGTATTATAACGCCCAAAATTTGCAAGCAAATCAGTTAACATAAATTACGTCCGTTTAAACTCGGTATGAAAGTTGTCTCTCGCTGTATTTCCTCTGGAAAATAAGAAGAGGAAAAAGTAGAAAAGAGCTATGCCCTGTGAAACGAGGGCTTAAAACATCAGCAAAAAGTATCGACCCAGATCAGCCTGCGCAGTCCGCGCAGGCTGACCTGGGTCGATACTTTTTGCTATCAGTCAAGTTTTTGCATGTCGAAGGACAGTCCTGCCTCACGATTCAGTCCGTCGTTATACAAAATGGATTTTAGGGACCCATGACTAGTTTTGTGTTCTGGACCGCAGAGATACATTAAACTCCCTTTTTCTAGAGGATGGCTGACTTACCTAATTAAGCTTTACCAAATAGATCCCCCAGTCGTTAGTTTTATCAACTGGGTATAACTCCAAAGCGATACCGCAACCGCATACCAAGGTCCTCTAAACGCAACTGTATCAAGTTTTACCACTCACCTCCCTCATAGTCTAGCCCATGGGATGTCTCTTTGATTTTATTGGGTTTAACGCTGTTTTCAACATTATTTTAGATACCCCCCCCAAGCGTGCGTGACTACTTTCTTTCCGTTCTTACGTTTTAATCCTGTATAAGACAAAAAAAACTCGTTACTGAACGACCCTGGGGAAGCAGCCTTTTTTTAAAAAAACATCACGAGAGAAGAAGATATTTCTGAAAACCAGCCTTTAGTCGTCGGTTTATTTAAAAAAAACTTCGTAATTACAGCTTAAAACATGGTTCATTGATTCATTTCTCTCTTACCGCTTATATCATTGTTTCGACGATTGGTATGTTTGACAGTAGATTGTAGCTTTGGAAGAACACTATGGAAGAACTGAAAATTTAACTGAAATGCGTTCATTTGAATTCAAATCAATTCGATAAAACTGAAATCAAATGAAATCAAATCTATCCATCCATCCATCCATCCATCCATCCAACCAACCAACCGACCAAACAACCAAATAACCGACCAACCAACCGACCGACCGACCAACTGACCAACCAACCGACCAAACAAAGAACCAACCAACCGATCAACCAACCAACCGACCGACCAACAAACCAACCGAGCAACAAACCAACCAACCAACCAACCAACCAACTAACTAATATTTTTTTCCGATAAAAATCTTTACTCGTTCCCGTGAATACAAATTGTTACTACTCCGATCCAATTAATATTTCGCCTGAAAATGGATTTGACTGGGACAAGCCTAAAAGCGTTCCGTCTGGGAAAGGGTTAACCCATTACCACACAATCCCCACTATTGACGCCCCTGAGAAAGAAGCCTTTTGAAAACACTGTGGGAAAAGGAGAAAATGCTGGTAACCAGCATTTTCTCCTTTTCCCACAGTGTTTTCTACCCTTCCCAGAACAGATTTCAATTTTTCAGTCACCTTTATTTTGTCGTCTGCAAATGCTTTCAATTTGGACAAGCCTAAAATATTGTCGTTTGGTAATGAGTTAACCCTTAGGCTGGCAGGCGAGATTCACGACCTTAAGCGGACTCTGTAGATCCAAGATTAGACAGAACAGCACGTGCAGTCTGATCTTGGATCTACACTGTCCGGTAAGGAAATGGCTCTTCCCATTTTCTTTTCTTTTGAAATCGCCAAATTTGGGTTATCAGTTAAATAGTTTCATGTCACTTTTTTTAACAAGATAAGGCTTAAAAGTAATTTTTAAAACGATAATTGTAAACCCTTTACCACACAATGACGACTTTTGACTACCCTGAGGAAGACGTTTTTTTTTTTGAAAACATCGTGGGAAAAGGAGAAAATGCTGGTTACCAGCATTTTCTCCTTTTCCCACGATGTTTTCTACCACATCAAAGTCAAATTTCAACATTTGAGCCACTATGAATTTGTTGTCTGCAAATCTTTTTTCTTTAATAGGTTTAATTATGTTTTGCTATTTGGCAGGATCTCGAAGGGGCCTTCCTAGTGTATATTTCATGTGGTAACATGCGATATCTGTGGTTAGATGAGATGTTCCAAGGCACGAGTTAAAAATACGAAGGCAAACTATTTCTTTTCAACGCAAAATAACCACAAAAACTGATTATTACTTGATTTATACTTATTTGTGTTTAACTCTTTTACTGAAAGGCATATAAACTTACCCTTTTCCTTCGTTACGCCACTAGAAGTAGTCCATCGCAGATATAGCTAAAAGCATTTGTAGACGTAAATTAACTGCGCCTTGTACAATTTTATGTCGAACGATATCTTTTGTCAGAGCAAATACGTCCCTTCGTCGCCTTTAGGCTGAGACATTCCCTCTGTTCGAAGACACGCATCTTCGCAAGCCAAGGCTGACGATTCACTACGCAACTCTACCCTTGGCGGATCGAGCTTGATTTTTACATTCCCCCGATACGATTTTTCATTGGATGCAGCCAGCTCTAATTGAAACGAATGAAATCGCTCGTAGCATTTCATCTTTGATTTAAAAAAACAAATATAGAAGAAGGTCGCGACCTTTCGAATAGAAGGTAAACATGCAAACCCACGTGGATATCTGCTTATCGCTTCATGTTGACTAAATGTATTCGTAAGAGAGTATCGCATGCTGCCATCAGTATTCAGCAAGAAATCGGTCGAGCTAGGAATCGAACCAACGATTTCTAGGTTTCAAGCTTTGTTCATCAACAACAGCTGGTTGATTTTGGTTGAATGGTCTCTTACATAACTTTCATCACTATCTAGGTCATATAACGGCAATGTCTTACCTTTCCATTCGTGTTCCCAGTTATACCAGTACTAGGTCTAGACTCGTAAGTGTCTTGCCGGTGTAATGCAGAGAAATAACCATCCTTTACAAAATGATCCAAGCCTCATTTCACTACGTAGAAGATTGGCCCGGATCATTCCTCTATGTAGTGAAATGACTTCTGGGGTCATTTTTCTACGTAGAATAATGACCCGGGTCATTTTGTAGAGGAGTGTCATTTCTCTGCATTACATCCACAAGACAGTCCCATGAATAATCAAAGTACTGAAAGTACTAATAGAAGGTGATGGTACCAATTTGCTCCTAGGTTTTAAAGGTGGCCCTTCAGATTTTGGGTCGAAAATTTTACAAAAATGCAAAAAAATCATCCTCATACTACCAAAGCCTTTTAATTTTCATTCATAAAACCCCAGTACTCAAAAACCGTCCGACAATACGAGAAATTAGAGATTTACTACGGCCCAGGTTGACACCAACGGGAGACACGTTCTATTTTTAGATGATCAGTTTGCTCATTTACTAACAGGAATACACAGAACAAGCGTCAAACATAGCGTCCGAAGAAGACATTATGGACAATAATTATTACATGTTTGTTATGATAGGGAATTTAAGCGTTATGAGTCACGCATCAGTCACTTGACATTCCCACATTGCTTTATTGATTTTTGGCGCGTAATCTAAAATACCTTAAGAGGCTATGTAGCCTTTTAAGGGAATACCATCAAAAACATTTTTTTATGTAATTTTATGAATCTTAATTATTGACGATTTGTATTATTTTATCATATGTATTTCCGTGATATATACATTTTTTAATTTGGTGAGATGTAAAAATTCTAAATACCCACCTTTAACACTGGATCAATTCATTAAACATTTCATTCATCTGATGGTTGATAACATCTTTTTTCTCAAATTCTTGTCATATTTTGTAGAGTCTGCTCAGGAATAACTAGTAGAAATGTTAATTTCTAACTTTAATGAACACAGGTTTACATATGGCTTGGGGACTGTAAAAAACGCATAAAATATAAAACATAGAGTTAAGCAGACAAATTACACAAAAAGGGGTAATGGAATAGATAATAAAACACAGACAATATAGAAAAAGAAGGACTATATACAAAAAGAAAACAAAAACGTTCAAGAAGGTTTTCTGAAATACCTGTTAAATGAGTAAATAGACTGCTGGAATTTTCATTGATTATATCTCAAATCAGCATGTTAAACCATTAGTTCAGTTGTATTTATTTACAAATCGGTGTATAAAGGAGGGGGGTGCTACAGGATATGAACTGAGTAACACAACAAAATAATATTTTGACAGTTTAACAGTTTAATTAAATAGAAAACATGTCAATACATGAAATTACATAATACTTTTTATCAATTCGATCAATATCCTTATTCATATAAACAACCATTTAAATCTTTGCTGCACAGCAGTTTTAGACCAGCCCAAATTAAAAGCATTAATTTTGCAGATGACAAATAAAATTGGGCACAAATGATAGTATCGGTCTAACCCTTTCCCCCACAAACATTTTAGACCATTCCAAATTGATAGCATCTGCAAGCGACAAACCTGACAGAGATACAGATGAAGTGTACTTTTATGAGAGAGTAAAAAACATGTTGGGAAACTGGTAACCATCATTTTGTCCTTTACCAACAATGTTTCAAAAGGCCTCTTCATCAGGATCGTGAAAACAGGGTATTGTTTGGTAAAGGGTTAACGTTTTAGAGTGGTCCAAATTGAAAGCACTTTCAGACGATAAATTAAAGGCAACTAAAAAATTGTTATTTGTTTCTAGAAGGATAGAAAACATCGTAGGAAAAGGAGAAAATGCTGCGTACCAGCAATATATCCTTTTCCAGCATTGTTTTCAAAAGGCTTCTATCTCAGGGTCATAAAAACCAGGGATTATTTGATGGATGGTAAAGATTTTGAAAACAGTATAGAAAAACACAAAATGCTGGTTACCGACAATTCTTTCTTTTCCCTCAATGCTTTCAAAAGCCTTTCTTTTCAGAGTCTCAAACCTAAGGACTGTGTGGAAAAGACTTAAACATGTTTATTGTTTCCCCGGCTCTATTAATTCACCTTTTGGATGAAATAAAAAAAATATGGAAAGAGGACACATTACTTGGTTGAATAATGGTTTCCACTGGCACTTTTTTGTTATCTTCTTTATTCAACCCTTGACCACACAACAAAATTTCAGACCTGTCTAAATTGAAAGCATTTGCAGATGACAGTTTCAGTGTGGCTCATATCAAATGATTTTTTCTTTGATAGGGTGGAAAACATTGTTGGAAAAGGAGAAAATGCTGGTAACCAGCATTTTCTCCTTTTCCCACAATGTTTTCAAAAGCTTTCTCTTTCAAGTCGTTAAAAGTCATCATTGTGTGTAATCTTCCAGCACTATTATTTCCAACATCCTGGACATAATTTTTTGCCGAAAATAATTCTGTTTACCAGGTAAAACAATTTCTTACTGTCAAATTGAAAGCATTTGCAGCAGACAAATTAGTAACGATCATGATCAATAAAGTTGAAATGCTGATTACTGCTTTTGCTCGGGCCCTAAAACAGTGGCGACAAGGATATTTCATCCCCTCCATATATAGTATATATATCCTGAAGTATGAAACGCTGGGTAAAATACAGCAATTTCGACCGTACATTGACAGCTGTACTGAGGAGTACGCTAATCTAAGCTCTAGAGTGCTTTTATGTAGCCAATGGCATCGATGATGATGACTTTGGATCTTAGGACTAAAGCCTGCTCTGTAATTTTGTTGGACCTAAAAAGCTTAATGGTAAGACTTGATCCTTGAGGACCTTTTTTTTCGAAACTGGGGTGTAATGCGTGCTAGTGTGGGAAAACCCTGTCAGATGGCATTAGAAGGTGATGATGAGTCATCACCTTCTAAAAACACAAGTGTAGGATTGGTAACCTGGGGCTCTCGGCGAGTATCTAACCCAAGACCTTTCAGGTCACCAATCCTATACACATTAGCATCGAGCAAGGTAGGACCCTGCGTCACGTACTGATTTATGGGGCTCGAAACCATAAATGGATGCTGACCTAGTTGCTTGTAGCTAGGAACAGTTCAAGCGAACTTTACTAAAGTACTCTAAGTATACAAGAACTGGTCAATGAAGAGAAAAGGAACCAACGAAACCTGCGAAAGTCGTGACAATTGTGTTAATCATCGTACTTTTTCAGTGTATTTCATCGTTAATTAACACAGTCCTTGCAGTACCAGCGGGAAAAAAAAAAACAAGTTGACATTGCGAAAGGTATATATCAAGATCAGACTGCAAAGAATGGTCCTGCTAATCTAAGATCTATACCCTCTGTCTGTTTTGTCAGACCTGTAAGTTGACAGAATCTTTCCAAGTTCCGTTGGCCTGTGTTTTCAGCCGTGAAGAGACGTCGTGTTGTACAGGTGTGGCTCACAAAGGGTATCTCGTTACCACACAATCCGGAGTTTAAAAGCTTTTTAAGAAGACTTTTGAAAACATTGTGAGAAAAAGGAGAAAATGCTGGTAATCAGCATTTTCTCCATTTCCCACAAGGTTTTACCATTTGAAAGACAGTAATAATCACCTGATTTACATTACCATTTCGTTTGCTATTGCTTTGATTTCATGTATTCCCAAATTTTTGTATTCAATTCAATTCAATTCAATACGCTTTATTTTATCCACGTATGTACAACATACAGTATGGAAATGTAATAAATAAATAAATGACATAGAAATAATAATGTGATTGGACCTTGAGAGTTTAAAAAAAGAGAAAGAGTAGAAAGTTTAAAGAAAGATTAACATAAATTGTCTAAATTGGGAAAATCAGTAATTTTAAGCTTGTAACAGGTACATAACTGTTTACCAAACGTCACAATTTTCAACTAGTCCAAACTGAAGGCATTTGCAGACGACAAAATAAATGTAAATCACAACTTGAAATCAGGCTGCACTGCATATGATGTATAAATAAATAAATAAAGTGCATTCTGATCTGGAATAGAGCTAAAAATAGCAAAAATAATCATGGAAAGAAGTACAGTTACAACAAATTTGCTAACTATAACGTACATGTAGTGTGTACAGCCAGTCAAAAAAAAAAAATTACTAAGCTAATTACAACAATAAATTTCTGAAGTACACAACTCGTGTGATCCGTATATAACGGATACCGTAACTATTAAATCCGTGGAAATCGATATTTGACCAATCAGGACATCGGGTTTATTCTACCCGATGTCCTACCTTGGTTTCTGCTATTTCGGCTCACAAATA
Source organism: Tridacna crocea (assembly GCA_943736015.1). Classification (NCBI taxonomy): domain Eukaryota; kingdom Metazoa; phylum Mollusca; class Bivalvia; order Cardiida; family Cardiidae; genus Tridacna; species Tridacna crocea. Next base: position 42,704,940 of record OX031065.1, read on the forward strand.
AACGACTATTAACGTTGGAAGAATGCAATTCTCTTTATTTATGTTGTGTTTTTTACGTTTAAATTTTAAAAAATAACTTACAAATTGTGCTTTGCGAACGTGTACCGATGACGTGAGATCACGCAGAGGCTATAGAAAAGTTTAAATTGTGATGATTACTGAAAATTTGAACTTGTGCAAAGAGCTAATCAGCTCTGGATAATAGATTAATTTAAAGTATTCTGCAATTTTTCCTCTCTGAAAGAGAAAACTGGAAAACAAAGGTAAAAACAGACCTATATGAAGTATTAATAAAAAGAAAATACTTTTACTTGAATATTAACCTTGTTCAATAACCTATGCACATCCAAAAAGTGGCCGCGTTACTTGTCACCAATGTTTCAATTTGACATTAATTTTAACCCATGGTGCATGAAGAATATGCTGAATGTGTACTGGGATCGTATATACGATCTCTGATGTGTAGATATAGATCAGATTGCAAATTACATGATGTTTATTCTTGGATTTAAAGTACCTGCTGATTACAATAAGCACTTTGAAGTGTAGTACTTCCTCATTATAGGAGTATATTTCAATTTAAAAAAAAAGTCGAACTTCTGATCTGGTGGCACATGAAAATTTTTCTCTTGACTTATCTGTTTTAACCGTTTACCACATAACGGGTTTTAACGACCCGTAGAAAGCTTTTAAAAGCATTGCGGAGAAAGGAGAAAATGCTTGTAACATTCGTTTTATCCTTTTCTCACTGTGTTTTGCGCTCTTTCAAAAACAAATTTCAATTTTTGAATTATTAATTTTGTTGTCTGCAAATATTTGAATTTGGATTGCTCTAAAAATTTTGTCATCTGGTGAAGAGTTTAAGTGGATTAGCACATCTGCACATTAGCACAAAGGGTGTGTTGGTAAACTGTTAATTTGATAATAAGTGTGTTTGATTACAACACAATTTGCCGCTCTAATCAACTTGACCACCCGTTGTCATCAGTATATCATATACTACCGTCAATGATATTAACAATTTTCTTGGTTGACATCACACTAAACGCATTTAATAATCCATCAGACAATCCTTTTCCCCTTAACCTGATATTAAAAATTTTCATTACCTTAAACCTCTCTGTACATTCAGACATTCTATAAACTTTTCAAAAGGTTTCTTCAATTTGATATGATGCTGAGATGACTTTACTAGCCCAACGAAAGCAATAAGTATCGTTAATTCTATTATTCTGTGGCAAAACGGAGATTTGTTGATGTTTTTTATATGTTCAAATTTTTGTTTAAACATGTAAATCTGTTACATTCTACGTCGCCCCCGTAATTCGCCCTTTTAATACATCTCCGTATGTAAATTAGTAAAGCATCTTTAAATTTCTTACTGAGAATTTATCATCGATAGAAATATATGATTAAAATACTTTTTCCGGAATTTTATTGAGAGAAACAGTCATGAAAGCACGATTTAAGTAGCCTATCTGCTATACTGTATATGTATTGACTACGTTTGTTTGTGAGACCTTGGCAACAGTAACTAAGGTAGTCGGTTTATCTTTTCGCCACGGATCCATGTATTGGGCCGGGTACCGTGATATTTTAGGCTCATCCGGGTCATTCGCATGCTGCACGCTTTTTCCTGAGAACGTTCTAGTCGAGACAGTCAATGAAGACATTCCATTCGTTTGTAAACGTAAAATTTTGTCGTCAAGAGAATGTGTAGATGTGGTGAAACGAGGAATATTGACTATAGTTAAAGGTAAGGTTTTTTTTTTTATTATTTTTGTTTTTTTTTTAGACTAGTCTTATTTTGTTTATTACTCAAGTATAAAATGTGCATGGCTATACCAGTATGTTTCTTACAGTGTGTGATATTTAATGAAGTTACTAGATCTACTCCTATAAGATTGACCCAAAATAGCATTAGCGACGGTGGAAACGGTAAGTCCGTTCAGTGCCCACAGTGCAAACTAGATCAGACTACAACTAATATGCCATCCGATCAGAAACTCACAATGCGTGCACTGAACAGGTTCTTGGTAGGTAACTAATCACATTTCTACAACACATAAATCTAGGTTACTTTTAACTAAACAATGATGAAATAAGATGTGATCAACTAAACCCCTTACCACACAATCTAGCTTGGTATTGAGTTAATATGTACTGTACGATATTGGGTGGTAATTGCAGCAAGGTATGGTGCTAAAAAATTCATTGGTTGATACCTGTTTGTTTGAACTTTGTCTGTGCGTGAGGTTTTTAGCCATTTTGCAACCCTTTACCGTTCTACTTAATCCTTTCCCAAACAAGCCCTTGTTTTTACGTGTCTGCAGTACAAGCCTTTTGAAAACACTGTGGGAAAAGGAGAAATTGCTCGTAACGAGCAATTTCTCCTTTTTCCACAGTGTTTTCTGCCCCTTCGGATAATTTTCTGTCATTGTTATGAAAGTTAAAATTGTCGCATGCAAACTCTTTCAATTTGGAAGAGTCTAAAATTTGTCGTTTGGGAAAGGGTTAAAGACAAAGTCATGGACTCGTTTAAATTGACTGCAGTTCCAGATGAGAAATTCAAGTGTGGTTAAACTGATCAGATTTATCTGTTTAACCTTTTACCACTTAACAGAATTTCAGACAGGTTTTCATGTATGGAATACACAGAGGACAATTTACATTTTTTTAAAATGATAAAACTTGCTCCTGCAGTCCTCGCAGGCTAATCCGAGACAGCACTTTACGACTACAATTGATTTTGTGCTACAGTAGACTTGTGCAAAACAGAACACTACATAGAAACGGACAGTGTCGTCTCAAATTAGCCTGCGCGAACTGCAGAAGCTGATCCAAGAAGACACTTCACGCAAATGACCGAATGTCCCTTTTCGCGTGTTGCGGGCTATATAATTATAATAGTGATAATTAAAGGTTCGGTCCCCACGCATCTAATACGAGGTGTGGCGATCAAGGTCTTCCTAGTGCGAATTGATCAATCTTTCTGCATTTGATTCGAATTTGAAATACCAGGTTTGGTTTGTCAACCCAGCCATTTGATTGGCCAAGACGTTCTTTCTAGGCCAGTCAGATTGCTAGCTTTTGGAATTTTGAATTAAAACACTATTTAGAACGGTTCATGAAAACGACCCCTGACTGTTTTAGCCATTTTAGTAAGACTTCAGCGAGCTATTGGCGACGCCGTACTTTCAACCGGAAGTGAGTGAATTACAATGTATTATTACTGTTAACAAATACGTAGTTAAGCGCAAAAATATAAAGCTCAGGCGCCATTCATAAATTTCGAAATAGTATTTACCGTCTAGTGGCAGAGCCAGAAACAGAGTTGTTATCTAAAATCTATAGATTCCGTTTTTTTATCGTTTTCTGTAAAATCTTGCAATTTCGAAATCATAAGAAAATGTACATCTATATATAAACTTAAAATCGTGTAGAAATTGTTAATTGTAAGGAGTGAAAGTTGTCCAAATATCAATATAATTTTGAGCAACTTACAGCTACCTTGATATTCGGCGAAAAGTTTTGAGAAGAATTTCAAGTGTTTAAAATCTGAAAAATCTACGTTCGGCCTACAAAAGGTGGAATGGCAGAATAAACAATCAGAAATTTCTATTTCATCAACTTTGCAGCCACAATATTTGACTATAGATTATACGCAGTTGACATTAAAGCCCCTTTCACACTCAGTCAAAGACCACAAACACCGTACTGCATTTTTAAAACTTGACAAAGGCAGGGAGAACGGGATGAAATGCAGGAAGAAACACAGTTTTCAAGTCGGTTTTACCTCTTTACTACGCCCCTTCCAGCATGTCACTGCGTCTAACACGTCCCAGCTAAGTTTTGTCGGGCACTTGATAAAGTATATACGCACCACGTCCTTTGCGGCGTTTTTGTTACGTTCTTTCTAAGACCTTTCAGATCGCATCATGCGCTCATTGCGCGTTTACTACGCTCTCATTGCGCCCTTCGTGATCTTATAACTCCAAGTCAACGCAGTCTCTGTTGTCATTCGTTCTGCAAGTTTTCTTGGTGAACAACCCGCATAAAACTATAATGCCTCCAAAAGGTCGTGAGAGAAGGCAAAAGGCCAGAAAATGGGTAGCACTTCACAACCTGGCCCCAGTGTTGATGTTGGTGCTGCCAGTATAGCAGAACCACCAGGAGCATTAGAGCCTACTGCAGAGCAGCTTGAAATTACCGAAGTCCGTGAGAGTGATAAAAAATTGAAACGTAAGTGTAAGAAATTTGATGAAGTACATGTATATCAGTGTTGCTCTGGCTAAGGGAAGTTTAACCCTTTACCAAACAATCCCTGATTTTTACGACCATAAGATAGAAGCCTTCTGAAAATATTGTGAGAAAAGGAGAAAATGCTGGTAACCAGCATTTTCTCCTTTTCCCACAATATTTTCTACCCTGCTGGAAACAAATTAATTTTTTTGAATTACATTTAATTTTTTGTCTTCAAGCGTTTTCAATTTGGACTGGTCTAAAATTTTGTCGTTTGATAAAGAGTTAAGGCATCTGCAAAAAGTATCGACCCAGGCCAGCCTGCGCGAACAGTGTAGGCTTACCTGTGTCGAAACTTTTCGCTACGGTCTATTTTCTTATTGGCTAAGACCATTCTACGCAAGGACCATATACCCTAGTTATTTACGTATTTTACTGAGTATGCTGGCTTGAAAAGGATGTTTGTAATGTCACTCTATCGATTAATTTGTATCAGAACCAGAGTTCACCTTTTATCCCGCAATCTAATGTTTTGCAAGTCGGGTGGAGGAGGGGGGGAGAGCTTTTGAATATATTGTGGAAAAGGGAGCCAACCCAAGCGTATCTCCGTTTTCGACATTGTGTTTATTCTGTCAAAGACAAATATCATCATTTATGCTGTAATTATTTTGTCGCCTGCAAATGCTCTCAATTTAGTTTAACCCATTCCCAAATGACAACTTTATGAACTGGTCCAAATTAAAAGCATTTGCAGACGACAAAATAAACGTAACCCAAAAATTGAAATTCTACTTACAGGGTAGAAAAACATTGTGGAAAAAGAAGAAAATGCTGGTTACCAGCATTTTCTCCTTTTCCCACAATGTTTTCAAAAAGCTTCTATCTCAGGGTCGTAAAAAGCAGGGATTGTTTAGTACAGAGTTAAACATCGATTGAGAAAGAAGTTCTCTCTATACTTATATACTAACTTCTCTCTATTCTGCTTCCTGGAAACTACACCAGTACTCGCACCGACATGGTCAAAGAAAAATCCCGAAGTTGACACCCGCTCCTGGGTATCGAACTCGGAAACTTATGGTTACGAGGCCTTCACTCGACCCAACAATCACGGACACCAGAAATGCTTTCAATTTGGTCAGGTGTAGAATTTTTCGATGTTTGGCACAGAGTTAATTAGTACCCAATGCACCCTGTAGGTACATACTATCATCCCAGAGATTGGCACATTTTTCCTGGAAAACATCCCTGGAATCCGTAACGAAGGGGCGCAGAAGTCGAGGCAAATATGCGGTATGTTTCAGTTGGGATTTAATACAACTATTGATCTAGCAAAACAAAGCATAATCAAAGGACTGATAGTCCTGAGAGTCGCCTGTAGGGTAATGGGTTAGAAGTTTTCACCCTTTTTTGTTCAAATCTATTAAAAGCATTCAAGATACAAAATAACTTAACCACAAGACAGTATTATATGCAAGCATATTTCTGAGTTGTCATCCTAACATTCAAAATATCCGTATTAAAATTTACATTTTAAAAAATGTGGTGGAAATTAAAATTTAGGAACCAGGACCAGCTCTTATAAGTTCAACGGTTTCTAATCACAGACAACAACCCTTTACAATTAATGACCAGATAATGATTATCTTCTGGTATAGGATCTAGTGACATACTTTTCGACCAAATATGCCCTTTTGCAACTCGCTCATATCTAATCTTAGCAGTCTGACAAAGTTTCATAAGTATTAGACTGAACATAAATGGAGTTCTATTACGGTTTCGTCTGATTTGACCTAATGACAACCTTTAGGCTTTTTTCTTTTAACCCCATATATATTCAGTTTTGTCAAAAATATTATTGAGACAAACAGCCGGGCAATTTCATGATTATTGAACTGAACTGTAGCCTTTGGAGCACAAACAAATATTTGACTCAGTGATCTACCTGTCCTTTGGAAATAATTTGTTTTTGTTGTTGTCCAGGTTGAGGTTTTGACAAGCAATGGACTCTATGAATGTGGCTGCTAAAACTCAATAAAATCTATAACCCAACAGCATGATCATCAGCCTTTAATATTTGTCTGCGTTTTATAACGTCCCAGGGATTATAGTGCTTCCACACCAATCGAAAATTGTCTACATGTATATTGCTTTGGTGTAAATTAATTGTTTGTGATTCGCTTTATTACCCTTTACAAAAACCCTTCATAAGATTAGAAACACTCCAATAATGAACTTGTTGTTCGAGCGGGTAAACACTGATTTGTTCTATTACATTTGAATTATAGCGGAGTAAAAAGTCAATTACTCAGATTGCTGGTTGTTAGAACTGCGTAGTGTAAATTCGGATTTTGGTAGTTATAAAAGCACGTTGCGTTCTACCACCCGCACTAATAAATTGTTCTTTAATAAATACTAGATCTAGGTTAATCGCTCATTGAAAAAAAAAAACAGCAGACTTTAACAAATTTGGCCGTCTTATGAACGAAAACCAATTAAATATGGTAAACTTCAAAGCACTTTTTCTATATAGGTCGGTGCAGGCTGAAAGTAAAGGCCGGTTCAGCGACTGATTCATAAATATGTAAATTTAGAAAGATTTCCGTGGTGCAAATGACGTCTATACGTCACGTGATTGCAAGATCTATATTTGCCGCAAAGCTACATTCCAGAAAACACCTGCAAAGCGATAACTTGGTATAGCCTAGAAACCCGTGTATATTGCATACGCTATGTACGATCTCTGGTTCACCTAGAATATGGGTGTGCAAAATATCTAAAGTCTAGATTAAAAAGCTGGGAAGAAGCAACGTGTAAGAATGTTTGAGAAGGCAATGCAACCGTTCCAAGTCGTTATAAATTAATTCGTTAAAAAAAAAATTGGCCTACTATTGAGAAAAAAGCAATTGAAAGCTTCCATGTTAACTCGGCATCGCCTTTCCCTGTCCAATCATAGGATGAGCGTTGAATTGAAATAAGGCTTGCAGTTAGGATTGTAAGATTGTTAGAGTTAGAGTGTACTTCTAATAGGTAATAATCAAACAATTTTCACTGAGAATTGTCCACAAATAGAAGCAGAAAAGATGCTTGTAGTTGAAGATTTCTCAGCGTGTCCGCAGACTTGTTTAGTTCATGGCAGCTATTTTTACATATATACGTAATGGGCTATTTTTAGAGATGATGTCTAACACAGACATCAGGCTATAATTATCAATGCGTACCCTTGTGTGCGAAATGATTGTTTCAAACGTTTGTGAACCGTTAAATAGCTCAATCTTTATAGACTGCATATTCATTATCACAAAGGCACAATTGTAAATTATTTACAACATAAAAAAACTGGGTTGTTCACCGAATAATTAGAAAACTGTTTTATCTCGTAAACCGGAACATGGGACAGGAAGCAGTACAAGGCCGGAGGTATGCTTACGTCACCCCATAGATCAGGACGATAACAATGAGAGCCTGTTTGCTACGCAAACAGGCGACTCAAAAATCCTTAGGTGCTAAAAATGGGATCTGGACTTCCGTATAGTTTGTATAATAAACTATTTTTAAACGGCGGCGTGAAAGCTGTTACGTTCAGGATATCTTTCAAAGACACGAAAGTGTAGATCCAAGATCAGACTGCACAGAATGTGCAGTCTGATCTTGGATCTACACTGTCCAAAAGGCATACGTATCTTTATCAGCAAGTAAAAGGTTACGTTGCGAATTATTAGGTTTTTAGCGCGTTGTTACACCTGTATAATATTTTGGGATCAGGAGAAATTACTTGTGAGAGAATTAGGTGGAATTCTCGGCGTACAAACGTAGGTATTTTTGCATTCCATTCGAGTGTTTCGTAAGTTTTTTTTATAGCTTCACTGTATTGTTTGCGTTAATAGTTTCTCTTTAGAGTTCACAAGTAAATACGCTGAAAACAATACGATAATGCAAACATGCAAAAGGTTTAAATTGGGCAGTAGTTTTTTAGAGTTTTCACTAATCTAAGGATTATCTAAAAGATCAAAAAATACTTTAAGGTTATCTCACGATTTTGCAGCAGTCTCCCCATGTTTGATTGTCTGTTGTTTAACTCCTTTTTTCAACTGTGTTTTACTTATATCACAGCGACCAGTGCACCTATCCTTGGCGGGGGCCGTAACTCAGTCGGTATGGTACATGACTTCAAAAAACAGGAGATCGTCGATTCGATTCCCGGCTCGGTAAAGTTCTTTCCAAGGTTTGATGATAGTTACTGTGAGATGTTTCATTTCTCTCCCACCGCTCATCATTGTTTCGACAATGGTTATGTGGGAAAGCAACTAGTGACTTGGAAAGAATATTGTGCGAATCAATGCGAAAAAAACAGAAACTCCGGGAAAGCGTGGATAGGTACACTGGCCGCCGTGACATAACTGAAACAAGCAATTTCGTTGAAATGACGTCCTGGGCTGAAAAATTTACTTGAACGCGTAATTTAAAATCGCTTCTAGTCAGCCAATTTTCATTGAATCAAAATATAAAGAAAGAGTAAATGTACACATGCATAAAGTTTCACGAAATTCTGTCAAATGATATTGGAGATATTCTCCCGGACGGACAGACGGACTGACGGACGGACAAAGCTAAAACTATTACCCGCCGCCTTCGACGGGGACAATATTGGTGAAAACAGCGTTCATCACCATACTGTTAACTATCTAGCTTCTCCTGGACTTTCTTAACCAGACTTGACACGCTATTCTTCTCTAGCCACTATAGCTGCTTTCCCATAATACGATCATCGAAACAATGATTAGCGGTGAGAAAGAAATGGCATTTGTTGCGAGGATTATCATTAGTTTTCAAAAAGAGAAAAAAAAAGCTGGCGATTCGAATTCGCGAACTCCTGCTTTTAAGTATTGTACGTTACCGACTGGTAACCGGGCTCGGTACCTTCTTTGCCGTCTGATCTTAAACAACAACGAGAAATAAAACAATTTTCCTAAACTTCTAAAGACACTTACTAAACTTATTTTCCCTCGACACCCATGAATCTGGTAACAGCAACACACAGGTGTGAAAACTGGTACCGAAATTTGCACTCCGTTCCCCATCGTGAGTACACGAACAGATCTGAAATACCAGACTATTCTGGCATCAGTTCTTTTTCTTACGTTTCAACCGCACGTGTATCGTTATGTTGTCGTCATCACACAAAGGTTTTATCTGTGAATTATTTTGACCCATTACGAAACAGTTCAGAGAGGGAGAAATCTTTTGAAAACATTGTGGGAAAAGGAGAAAATGCTGGTAACCAGCATTTTCTCCTTTTCCCAAAATGTTTTCTACCTTATTAGTGAAGTAAAACTCATTTATACCAGTTTCGAATTTGCCCTTTGCAGATGTTTTTAAAAATGAAAGAGGTTAAAGTTTGTAGTTTAGGAAAGGCTTATTTATTGACGTACAATATTGCAAAATCGTAAAGACTTCAACTTTTATTTTTCAGGATGAGATTGGCAACACAAGCTGTTTGCAGACAGTGTAAATGTCTGTCCAAGATCATACGGAACTGGTTATAAATTCTGATCTTGTGGTCGACAGATACCGTCCCTCACATCAGACTTTCTGGGTAGAAATCTTCTAATGAGAGGGGGTCAACTTTCGAACAGACCATTCAATGGTGAGAGTACAGGTATTCACCAACCATTCTTAAGAACATTCTTTGTCTTATTCTCCAGAATTTTCTAAATTTGTAAGTAACACAGCTTCTGATTGGCTAAACCATCCGGTTTAGCCAATCAGAAGTTGTGTTACTTACAAATATGGAAAACCTTGGAGAATAAGACTAAGAATATTCTCAAGAATGGTTGGTGAATACAGGCCCTGGTTGTGTTTCCTAGGAACAATCATCCGGAATTTTTACAATCAGTCTTAAATCTTTCGTATTCCTTTCTATTTATTCTAAACGGTGATAAGTTTTTTTGATATGCCATGGACACTTCTGGCGATAGAGCAGCATCGAGTTTTTCTTTGCGTGGTATTTGAGCACGACACTCGATGGAAGACGCATGCGCAGGCAGTTGGTTTTAATTCTTTGTATTAGCCATTTAAAAAAAAAAGTCAAGCCGCGCAATATTTATACTGGATACTAACATTACGTATGTAGATGCTAATTCCAAATCAGGTCAGAGTAACTGCGTTTTCGCTACGAAAAGTTATGAACTTTACGTCAATGTTTCCATAGTATAATCAATCCATCATCGAGCCATATTTTAAGTATTTTTAAATATTTCGCCTGCAAATACCTATAATGTACTAGTAAACAAGTCTAATACACTGTTCTATGATAAACATTCACAAATGTCTGCCTCTCAGTTACATTTGTATTTTGGTCTTTTAGATTCATGCATGTCATGTCTTTTATGATACAGCAGATTTCAAAAAAAGTTCCGCTTGTGATGTCATGTCTTACTTTTATTTTTAGCTGAAATCTACATGTAGATCTATATGTATGTTGGCAACATGTCATGAAGTCCACCTTTCTACCACACATTTTAATGGACTGATCACGCTTCTTTTTGTTTCCGGAGTAAACAAGGTGTCTGACGTAAATCAGCGTCTTCGTATGTAAAAAAGAGGAATTCACCATTATTCTTCTAAATCACTACCAAGAAATATTTCGTTGCGGTAGGAAAAACCCAAATATTGCAGTTTCAAAGTTGTTTATGTGTTATGTTCCTTATCAGACAGTGTGGATCAAGATCAGACTGCACATTCTGTGCAGTCTGATCTTGATTCACACTGTCCGCAAAAGGTCAGCGAGTCGTGCTTAGCAACCTAAGGGTTAGAAGAGATAAGTTCGGCAGCTAGAGATTCAAAACAAAATTACGGCATTACTGACGCGGATAGTTTTTCAAAACACAGGGCAAGAAGTACCGTTATAAGCATTTCCTCCTTTTCCCAAAGTGTTTCCTTTCCTTCTCAAAACAAATTTCAATTTTTGAGTCACAGTAATTTTGTCATCTGCAAATGCTTCCAATTTCGACCAGGCCAGATTTATGTCGTTTGTTAAAGTGTTAAACCCTCACATTATCATCAGTTTATTTCATGCTTCCCGGTAGGATATCGAGAAAAAGCAGTGAAAATATTTTTCGATCTTACACTGGTAGCGCTAGTGAAAATACCGATTTTCACGTTCTTGTTGCCTAGATAAATTGCGCGTGCCTAACAACCAGATAGGAAATATGACCTTACATTTCTCGCGCTTGACGTAACGTTGATATGCGGGAGGGGTACGCCACGGGGAATAAGGGAAAAGAAATGTACTGAATTTTGATAAAGCTCCTCCCAGAAAGGGTTAAAAGCATGAAATAAATAGAATATTTGTTTATTTTCGGTAAGGTTCGTCTACGAACCTTTCCTTTTTAGGGAAAAATAACATGTTTTTTTTGTCTAAGATGCGGTAACTGTTTGCCGAACAATCCCATGCTTTTTTACGGATATTGCGAAAAAGGCTTTTGGAAATATTATGGAAAGAGGAGAAAATGTTGACAAGCATTCTCAGTGTTATCTACGATGTTTTCTATCCCGTCAAGAATTAGTTTCATCCGTCTGACTTAAATTTCTGATCTTTAAATGTTTTCAGATTTGAAATGTCTAATATTTTGTTCGACTGGTTCCGAGTGAAGCCTGGGCCCGTATTCACCTAGCATTCTTGAGAATATTCTTAGTATTATTCTCCAAGTTTTTTTTCTACATTTGTAAGTAACACAACTTCTGATTGGCTAAACCGAATGATTTAGCTAGTCAGAAGTTGTTTTACCTACAAATGTAGAAAAATCTGGAGAATAAGACTAAGAACGTTCTTGAGAATGGTTGGTGAATACGGGCCCTGGAATCGTTTTACAATAATCATGTGAGAAAACATGTTTTTTTAAAAATTCATATTAAAGGTGGGTATTTAGATTTTCACATCTCACCAAAGTGAAACAAATATATAGATCACTGAAATCTATATAAAAAAAGAAAAACAATACAAATCATCAATAATTAAGAATGATAAAATGATACAAAAAAAATGATGGTGTTCTCTCAAAAGGCTACGTAGCTTCTTAAGGTATTTTTAGATTTCGCGCTAAAAATCATAAAAGTATGGTGGGAATGTCAAGTGACTGGCACGTAACGTATGAATGACGCTTAAATTCCATAACGTAACATACAACTGTAATGTCATCTTCGGACGCTATGTTTGAAGCTTTGTCGGTGTATTTCCTGTATGTAAATGAGCGAGTTGCTCCTGTATAAACAGAACGTGTTTCACGTCGGTGTCGACCTGGGCCGAAGTGAATCTCTAATTTCTCTTGTTGTCGGATGGTTTTCAACTACTGGGGTTTTATGAATAAAAATTAAAAAGTATACGAATAATTTCTTTTTTTGTATTTTTTGTAACATTTTCGTCTCAAAATCTGAAGTGCCACCTTTAAAGGTGGCCCTTCAGATTTTGGGAGGAAAATTTTACAAAAGTGAAAACAAACCATCCTTATACTTCCAAAGCCTTTTAAATTTCATTCATAAAACCCCAGTAGTCGAAACCCGTTCAACAACACGAGATATTAGAGATTTACTACGGCTCAGGTTGACATCAATGGGAGACACATCCTATTTTTAGACGATCAATTCGCTCATTTAGTTACAGGAATACACAGAAAAAGCTTCAAACATAGCGTTCAAAGAAGACATTATGGAAAATAATTACTATATGTTTGTTATGATAGGGAATTTAAGCGTTATGAGTCACGTGCCAGTCACTTGACATGCTTTATTGATTTTGGCGCGAAATCTAAAAATAGCTTAAGAGGCTACGTAGCCTTTTAAGGGAATACCATAAAAAAAAAATTGTTTTTGTAATTTAATGAATCTTAATTAATGATGATTTGTATTATTTTTTCATATGAATTTCAGTGATATATATATTTTTTAATTTGCTGAGATGTAAAAGTTCTAAACACCCACCTTTAAAGGTTGGTAGATGAAGGTTGGGCAGTGCTATAAACTAAGACACCTACACGATGGCCGTGAACTGATCACTTGGACACTACACGTATCTTCTTTTGATGAACCCTTTAACAGATAGTTCCGGGGGCAAAAAACTGGGGGGCTTTTGAAAACGTTGCACTTAAAGGGTAGCAAATGTTGTTGGGAATTGTTGCTTTTGTGAGGGAAACAATAAAATGCTGATCAGCATTCCCTCCTTATCGGAAAATCGGAAAATCTTATCAATGGCCGTCTTCTCCAGGGTCGCGAAAATTCGGGATTGTGTGGGGAAGGGTTAACTTATTATCGGAGAAATATGTTTTTTTCTCTTAACCCCAAATCCTGTCGTTTTCGATCACGGACGGCTTTTGCGGAGAGTGTACAGCAAGATCAGACTGCACATACGTGCAGTCTGATCTTGCTGTACACACTCCGCTGCTTTATCGGCAGTTTTCGGTCACATAAGCCTAGCCCAGTATCCGTACATTTACCAATTGTTTGGCAGGATAAGAGTTAGAAAAATAAAGTTCACTACATCAAGGATCGCCATTGCTAAGAAACTACATACGCCCACACAGTGACCATAGATTGAACATCTGAGCATTTTGAAAGTCTGTCCCCCCCCCCCCCCCGCTAGCCTGGTTGGTTGGTTATTTGCATTTATTTTTATCGTCGCTACCGGTTGCCCATTTGAGCGACGCCTTCAGAAGACGGTTAGTTGTTACGGGGGATAATGCAAGGATACAGGTCGAAACTACTGTGAGCTTCGCCTGGTTCTTTAACGTGCTCGGCGTATAGCACCGTCACACGGGACCTCGGTTTAATGTCTCATCCGAAAGACTATTAGTAATTTTAGTTGGCCTGCTGGGAATTCGAACCCACTACCTGTAGTTACCCAAAACAGTGTGTTCACGAGTCCTACGCTCTACCTACTGAGCTATATCAGCTGGTAGCCCCCACCCCCCACAGCATGGCATTCAGATACTGCACATATAAGTCATTCTAATAAACAAGGTACACAACCACAGCAAAGTCAGAAAAATATGTATTGTTATTTGCCCTTCTTCTGAAATATAGACATTCAGAACATTGAGAACACAGAGTTTTCGTTTTGCAGTTTTACTTGATGATTTTTGTTTTAATAAAAAGGCTCTATTTAACGGACTGACACCAGTCTAGCCCTTCATCTGAAATAAAGGCATTTAGGACAATGAGAAAGAACACAGAGTATTTGTTTTGCAGTTTTACTTGATGATTTTGTTTTAACCCATTACCACACAATCCCTACTTTTGACGCCTCCGAGAAAGAAGCCTTTGGAAAACATTGTGGGAAAAGGAGAAAATGCTGGTAACCAGCATTTTCTCCTTTTCCCACAGTGTTTTCTACCCTTCCCAGACCCAATTTCAATTTTTCGGCCATCTTTATTTTGTCGTCTGCAAATGCTTTCAATTTGGACCAGTCTAAAATTTTCTTGTGTGGTAAAAAGTTAAAGAAAATGCTCTATTAAACGGACTGATAGCAGTGTAAGTTGCTCCATGCAGGTAAAGTTTTGTCGTCTGAAGAAATTTTCCGATATTCAGACAACGAAATTCACGACAGACATTCATTGTTCACAAGTCAACTACTAACTGAAATATCAGCGTTCTTCAATGGAAGGCGAATATCTCCGCGCAGATTGAATGGAAACGACGGTCAGCCAATGAACTGCGAGTGTAGTAATTTCTGCACTCGGCCGATGTTTACGTTCTGTTGAACGTACTCGGGTGACCTCAAATAGCGAAACCCGATTGGTTGATACGCTTGCTAAAAATGTCACCAGTGAATATAAATAAAGCCCGATTAACTAGTTTACCTTTAGTCAGCGATTCTGCATGTAGGTAGGAAAGGTGTACAATTTACCTTGGGATTTTTTTTTCCATTAATTTTAACTCTCGCATTTCGTGCTTCAATTTTTCGCATATTTGAAAAGTTTTTGACGGATCGGGTTCGCCAAAAGATTTAAAACCTGTTTAAAAAATCGCATGATGACAAACACTGATCGAGTGTTTCAATTCATCAACGACTTTGAAGTGATAAATTTGAACTTTTCGTTTATCTCTTTACAAAACGACAAAATTTCAGACTTGTCCAAATTCAAAGCATTTTCAGACGAAAATGTAAATGTGACTCAAAAATTAAGATTTCGTTTACGAAGGATAGTAAAACATTTCGTTTTCGAAGGATAGTAAAACATTTTGAAAAAAGGAGAAAATGCTGGTAACCAGCATTTTCTCCTTTTTCCAAAATGTTTTTAAAAATCTTTTTTATTCTCTGGTCGTTAAAACTTCGGTTTGTTTGGTGAAGTGTAGGTTTCTTCTTCTCAACACTTTTACGGTAAATTGGTTTCGCTTAATCTCATTATTTTGTGAGATGCATTTTTTCCCCATTTTTTTTTCTTTTGTATGCATCGTCGACTACTTTTATCAGATTATAATACAATGTTTGAAAAAAGGGAAGTTTTAAACAGTTTTGTTAGGACCTTTTAAAATGACATTTACACATATCAAGCGTAAAATTTGAACAAACGCCTAATAGATCTACTTTCGTATTGTTTGAAATGTTTTAAAACGCATTGATATAATCATCTCAAAGAATACATTTATTCTTTCAGCATCAAGACGGGTTGAAATTCACTTTCAACAGTTCGGATAACTTTAACCTGGACACTTAGGTGTTTTGGACAATTTTGCTTGACTTGTTGACTCTAAAAATTGTGGATTTTTTGGTCCAGAAATGAGCGTCGTGTCTGAATCATTGAGACGAGCAGCGCTTCAGGCTGCCTGCCTTGTACGGCAAAATGCACGTCAAAATGCACACCAGAATGCACGGTCAGTCTTTACAGATCAACGGCACGCACGTGCTGCCGACACGAGCGTGGTAGCGGACGTATCAGAAGCTCAAACCACGGACCATGAGGTTGCCAGTCAGAAAACGATTGCGGATTTACCTGGACCCACTGGTTACCCAGTTGTAGGAACCGCATTTGAGTATTTTCGGAAGCAAAATCGGGGGAAAATGCACGAAGTCCAGGTAAGAGATATTTTTTATGTGCATGTATTATATATTTGACCATTCTAATACATGAAAATCTGTGAATATTTATTCCAAATTGTTACTGTGTGATTTGATAATGAAAGAAAAGCTCGAGTTGGGCAATATCTTCTTTCGCAAAGATGTTTTCACCTTTAGTATGAATCGACCTTAATATTGATTATTTCAATTTAACATTTATGTGTTCGAAGCCGTTGCTTGAAATGAGGCGTTTGCTGTAAATACGTTTCAAGTCAGAGTTAACTCTTTATCAGACGAAAAAATAAAATTAGACGGGTCCAAATTAAAAGCATTTGCAGACAACAAAATAAAGGTGACTGAAAAGTTAAATTGTTCAGGGAAGGGTAGTAAACACTGTGGGAAAAGGAGAAAATGCTGGTTACCAGCATTTTCTCCTTTTCCCATAGTGTTTTCAAAAGGCTTCTTTCTCAGGGGCGTCAAAAGTAGGGACTGTGTGGTAATGGGTTAAGACCTGTTAAAAATGAAAGCACCTGCAGACGAAAAGTTTAACGCGGCTTTGGAATTTCATTTTGAAATGTTAGAAAAATAGTTAGGGAAAAAGGAGAACTTGCTGGTAACCAGTATTTTCTCCATTTGTTCACACTTTTAAACAAGGTTTCGTCATCAGAGTTGTTAAAGCAAATCATTGTGCAGTAAAGGTTTAAAAAGATTGAAAAAGACGTTTGTAAGTTCGATAAGCTTTAATTCACACGTATGATTTTTACGTTTTGAAGGTTAAGAACAGATGCTCCGGTTTATTCTATGTGCAAGTTCGTTCCAGTCAAGAGCTTGGATTAATCGTATAATTCGAATTATCGCGTATTTGAATGATCCAGATTTCTGTATATTTTCACTTACTGATAACCCTCTGAAAGTCTCTATCACTTATGTAGTTTTTTCTGATAACTTTTTCCATACGACCAAGAAACGACAGTTTTTCTACTTGTCCTGTGTAGTTGATAGGGTAAAATATACGGGTAGTTGCTATGTGCAGTGCTCGATTAATCCAATCGCTGCTAAGCGCGACTTACTGACTTTCTGCGAACAGCTTAGTTCAAGATCAGACTGCACAGAACGTGAAGTCTGACTTTGGATCTACACTGTCCGATAAAGAGTTATTTTCCCTGCACATCAAAGATCAGACTGCACGTTTTGTGCAATCGATCATGATCTTTGCCGTCCGAAAAAAACCAACGTTTTCGAAAGTATTAACTCATCACCAAACGACAATATTATAGACTTGTCCAAATTCAAAGCAATTGCAGACGACAAAATAAAAGTGACTGAAAATTTGAAATTTGTTTCGTGAAGGGTATAAAACATTGTGGGAAAAGGAGAAAATGCTGGTTACCAGCATTTTCTCCTTTTCCCACGATGTTTTCTAAAGGCTTCTTTCTCAGGGGCGTCAAAAGTAGGGATTGTGTAGGTAATGGGTTAAAACGCTTCCGAACGGCTCCGTGAAAGATAAACGCGATAACAACAGCTATTAACGACTAATACAATAAAGGTTTAACTCTTAACCACACAATCCCGACTTTTCCCGATCCCGAGAAAGAAGCCTATAGAAAACATTGTAGGGAAAAGGATAATTTGCTGGTAACCAGCATTTTCTACTTTACCCACAATATTTTCTACCCTATCAAATGCAGAAATGATCATATTAACCTGGTTTAATTTGATGTCTGCATATATATGCTTTGAATATTTGGTCCAGTCCAGAAATTTGTCGTTTGGTAAAGAGTTAAAACATAAATGATATCTGAAAAGTTAAAAAACATGGTAGAAAAAGTATGTTTTCTTTGCGATAGCAACGCCCCTATCATCGGTTAAAGCTTTATGAACCAAAAACTAATGCTGAAACAAATAGTATTAGTAGACTAGATCTAGCAACATGTATGGAATACAATGTATTATACTTTTTAAAACCAGTGTGTGATAGAAAAATATTGTATAATATTTTTTCTTTAATTTCTGCTGCAAATCAGATATTATTAACTGCGTAATATTACGTTATTTAATACGGATTTACAAAACAAAAGAAGTGTAAGTAACGGAAACTATTTGTCTATATTTAAAAGCAATTCTTAAGCGCATTACAACATACTGTTGTTGTGTGACTTGCAAATTAAGCGTGAATTTGGTTTTGCTTTTGTCAAACTAGAGAGCTTATTATGAAAAAAAACGAAATGTCGAGAGCATATGAGAGGAAGAGAGAGAGAGAGAGAGAGACGGATGGACAGACAGATAGAGCAATCCACAATCATATCAAGATGCGCAAAAAAAAAGTAGACAAAAATTATAATAACAAAAAAAGGTAACAAACATTTTCTAAAGCAGTATTACAAAGCACTTTTTGCCGCGAATACAATTTGTAAACGAGTACGCAACAAGCCTTAGTACCAAAAGGTTAATTTGTTTTGCCAGTTTTAATCCTTAGCTTGCCAAATTAAATGACAAAATGCAACAAGTAAAATAAAGACATCCCAACAACTTCAGTTGAAAGAATATTTTGGCCATTTTTCTTATATATGTAAGGTGTAATTTCGGACAGTGAAGCCCCAAGATCAGACTGCACGGAACGTGCAGTCTGATCTTGGGGCTTCACTGTCCGATTAAGATAAGTCAAGTTTTATCTGACGCTCGAAGGGAAGTTTTAGACTTACAATAAAACTGGCGCAGTCGAGGCGTGCATGTCTCGTGTTTAATACCTTTTGATGTCACTCTAGTAAGCAAGTTAGGCATAAATTTATCAGGGCATCCATGTCAGGGATATATTAAACCCATTACCAAACGACAATATTTTAGGCTTATCCAAATCGACGACAAAATAATGGTGACTGAAAACTTGAAATTTGTTTTGTTGAAGGGTAGAAAACATTTTGGGAGAAGGAGAAAATGCTGGTTACCAGCATTTTCTCCTTTTCCCACAACGTTTTTTAAAGGCTTCTTTCTCAGGGTCGTCAAAAGTAGGGATTGTGTGGTAACGGGTTAATCCCAGTCCGTTTTGTCGGCCTCCTTTGAACCCGAAGTTTCGTAGTCACTGATGTTTCTTAATTGTTAATTCGAATTCGAAAATAAGACATCCGATTGGCCGAGACTTTATGTTTCATTCATTGAAGTGACAGACATTGTAGCTTTGAATAAAAGAATAGTTAGTGCATACGGCGGTTAGATTCGTGGCATTTTGGAAAATGCTCATTAAAACAGCAAATATACGAATCCTGTTAAGAGAATTCAGACATGGATAGATAAATGGTGAAAGAAAGAAGACAAGAGAGAGAGAGAAAGAGAGAGAGAGAGAAAGAGAGAGAGGGCCGACACTTACCGCGTTGTGAGGACAAATCAACGCTCTCAGACCCTCGTCGTGAGGACACTATGGGAAAGTGAGGACACAATTTTTGTCCTCACTATTACTACGTCTATTTGCATTCCGCATAGTTCAAAATGGATTTTAAAAACTTTTTTTGGCTGTGAGGACACAAGTCCTCATATTCATTTCTCTCACTCTCTTGACCGTGAGGTGAATTTTCAATTCTAATGTTGAGTAGAATTGGACGGATACCAGTCACTTACTCCGTGGATCAAAGGATGGGTACCAGACGGAACCGGATGTGCGTATGCTTTGATGGCGGGATGAAATTGAAGCGAAATACTGAAATAAAGGTAATTATTTCCATAATTTACTTTTATATTTGTATAGGATATCGATTTTATACATGAATTGTTGATTTTTTATCGAGTTTCTACCAGTTTTGACGGGTACAAGCCAGATTAATTCAGTATGAGTGGAAAATGTAAAGAATGTTTCTTGCTTCGTGGTGTCATCGTACGTAGTGTTCCAAAATTCGATCGATGCTCTCATGATAGCCTTGAGTGTTCGAATTCCGTGATGATAAGGAAACATCAAGATAGAACAAAGAGTTTCGAGAGGAATAGTAAAAAGAAAGTGCTTGTCTGCATAAAATTTTTGATCGTTTTCATGTAAAAAAAAAAATTGATGTTAATTTCAACAGTCAGACGCTTAAAAAACGAACATGCCGTTGGCCTCCTTGAGCAAAAATGGCGTGACCTAATATCTGGCAGCTCGGCAGTAATACTTTAATTTCTTTTTGAAATGGAAAAAAGAAAAGCATGATAAAAATTTAAGGCATAGACAAAACAACTCACATTTTTCGTTAAAATATTTCTTTTTACGGCTTGTTAGCTCATACTGTTAATTTATCAATGGGTGGCCTATACCCTATTACCCTGCAGAATCTACTTACCGACAGGAAGAGTTAAATCAACGGACTGAAGTACTAAAGTGTATTACGCTCAGTATAATGCAAATGACAAAATTTTGGACTTGTCCAAACCAGGGCTTTATCCATGCATTTTGGGAAAAAGGCCCCTGGCCAAATTGGGAAAAAAAAATATCGACAAAATGTCAGATTGGGAAAATAATATTGACTAAACATAAAAAGATTGTTAACATATTTAACCTTGCAATTAACTACTAAATCCATACTGTTTTCCGCCAAACTTCTTTCTGTTTGGATGGATGTGCTGTCTTTACTCTTTCATGATAGAAGCTGTAAGACACCCCCCCCCGCGGTATATGTAGGATTTTTTTTAGTTCTCTTATAAAGAGATGTGTTTTTCAGGTGAATGAACAGAGAATTATTTCCTGTCTAATTTTCTATCTTATGTGTATGCTAGTCAGCTATTAAAAGTCATTATCAAGGCTAAATAAGACAGACTGAAGAGTCTCTGATCGTTTGAGATCTTTTTTGCAATGTTTTGTCATGTGTTTTCGTGGTTTTTTCCCATGACGATTAATCTTTAAAAATGATTTTTTGCGTGTTTTGACACATATAGAAAGATTGGTAAATCGTCATTTTCTGAGGCAGATATAATAGAGTATTGAAAGAAAAACTGTTAAAAATTAATTGTGACTACGAAACTTCACACATTTCGGCCGACAACAAGCTCTGCTCACAAATTATACAGACAATTCTTTGCTAAGACAAAAATAAAGCACAACAGCTCAAAATCTGAGAGAAAAAAAAAACTTGCGGTCTAGATTAGGTCGGGTATTTTTCATAACTTGTTCCTGATTCAGGACAGTCATTTTCGGAGCTGTGTTCTTTGTTTTTGCTTTACAAAACTCTGCTTAGCTGCATATTACGCGAGGCGGATGCCTGGAAGTTCACTTGTTATTTTTACGACGTAAAGAATGGTTTACAGCCGGACAATCAAGTCAATGCATGAATCGATTGAAAATAGTGAAAATATACGGACGCAGTCTATAGTTCATTCGCCCCCGAATAGTTTCGTACCTACAATAAGACAATTGTTGACTTCCTGCTTAACTCTGGTCAATGCCCGCAAATTTGTGAAATTTGTGTGTCAGGGAAAGTCCTTGCTGATAAATCTGACTATTTTCTTCTTCTAGCGTCTTATTGGGAATTTTGTTTTATGGAATTGGGAAAAAAAACACTTTTTTGCGATTGGGAATGGGACCGAAATTCGGCCCCGCAGGAAAGGAAGAAAATCCCCTGCAAACTGAAAGCATTTGTAGATGAGAAGATAAAAGTTACTCAAAAATTGAAACTTGACTTCAGAAGAGTAGAAAACATTGTGGGAAAAGGAGAAAATTCTGATTACCAGCATTTTCTCCTATTCCCAAAATGTTTTCAGAAGGTTTCTTCCTATGGGTCGTAAAAACCAGGGATTGTTTGGTAAAGGGTTAAGTCTTTTCCAAATGAAAGAAATTTGGACCAGTCCAAATTGAAAGGATTTGAAAATTACAAGAAGTACCGGACTCAAAAACAGAATTTTGTTTCAAGTTGTAATTACCATGAATTATTTGGTAAAAGGTTAAATAGTCTAATCATATTGCGAGGATACTTTCTGGCCATAAAATTAATGATGAGTCATCACAAAAGAGAATTAGATTGTAATGCTTACTAATCAAATCTAAATTATATAATAAGCAATCAAATCTAAATTATATAATAAGCAATCATCTTTCGGTAACTCTAGGCTGTGTTACTCTTTACCAGACAATCTCGAGTTTTCATGACGGTGAGAAAAAAGCCACTGAAAACACTGGGAAAAGCTGAAATGATGGTAACCAGCATTTTCCCTTTTCCTACAATGTTTTCTACCCTCCCATAGCAAGTTTTAATCTTAGAACCAAGTTAATTTTTTCGTCTGCAAATCCTTTAGTTTGGACCAGTCTAAGATAATTATGTCATTTGGTAAAGTGTTAAATAAAGTCTGCTGTAACCTGCACTAATTTATCAATTGCTGTCCTGGATAGTTTAACCTCATTATCTCCCACTAGATGGCATTCTATAAATACTCATTTATCTAATATGGGCATCCTGGGTACAGAACCTAATCACTTTCCTATGAGACAACTGTTACTTTGAATTTAAAATTTGAATAAAGGTTAATCAGTAAAACCCTACCTCGTGCAATTTACTCAGCTATTATCAGCAGTTTAGAGAAATCTGAAGCTAAAGCAGGTCTCATTTCTCCTCAAACGTATTGATAAAAGTTATTTTCAACATTGCTACTTTATAAAGCGTAATATTACAGTCAGCCCGCTTTCTGGGCTAGTGATGCGTCATATAAGACGGTCGAATCTTCGAAGAATATGACATGCGCAGACAACGAGTTTAATCTGTAAAAGTTTAACATCTTGCTGTAAATCATTTAAAAGTGGTGTGTACTGTGTTGGAAAATACACACTGCAGTCACAACCCTTACCTCGACTATCAACTAATAAATGCTTCATAATTTCTTTTTAGATCTGAATTGCCAGGGCTGAAAAATAGCGCTGGTCCGAGGTCCGGGACCTACTGAAATGGAGATCGGACCTGGGGAAAAAAACAAGGCGAGGGTCCGATGGACCTGTCAAAATGGAGGTCAGACCTGCCTAGTCTTCATGGTAAAAAGTCTGATGCCCAGAAATAAATTCAGAATGACTAATTGGGTTGAATTAAGAGTAATAATTCTAATGAAAATTCGAGTCTGTTTGTTTAGGATTATCTTTGTGTGAAAGTGAACTACCATAATTTGCGTATATTTTGGGACACCCAAAGAATTGGGACACCATCAAAAATCACGAAAATAATTATTTTTCACGACCCAAAGATTTGGGACATACTAAAAATTGCAAAGCAAGATCGGTAATTTTTTGTTCCAAAGAATTGGGACAGTGAATATCTTATTTAATTTTCTTTTTTCAATCCGTTGATAGGCCTACCCTTTGCAAATATTTATTTCTCGTAGTTTAATTTTTACGCTCGTAACGTCGTAAGCATGCTTCCTAACTCTCCCCATTTCAATGGGAATTACCCGATCCAAGACGAAAAACCCGATCACCTGATTGTCTAATGTAAACCCCAATTCAAAAAGAAATCCGACGTAACTGTAAAAAGGGTGTGATAAACTTCTATCCAAGATCCATAACATGTATAACGTGTGTTAACAGAGTTGACACGCGTGTATTTTACGGTCAATCGAGTTTGTTGTTTATAAATAGAAATCTAGGTACACAGTTTTACCCAAGGTTTATCGATCGAAGATCGACGAACCAATCAAATTTGAGAACGGTCCGAGCAGGTACCTGTCAAGAGTGCAGTTAACGTCGTTCACCTCGCGTACATGTAAGCAGGTAAAATATGTTGTGAATTTTTTCTACAAACGCAAAATAACGTCTTTATTGATATCCCAAGATGCAAACAAAAATGTGTGAAAAGTTCATAATCAAGGAAAATCGCGACCTCTTAGTGCTCAAACTGATCGGTGGAATTCCAATCAGTCTAAAAATAGACCAACCTGCAAACCAGTGACATCAATCACGTTGCAATATTTCAACGTCGGCAATATTCGATGTGTTAGCGGCGAGTGACTTTCGCTTTGACAGACCGTCGTGTTTGACCATAAGTTTTGGGACAGCTGACAGAATAATTATTTTTTGTAGACCAAAGTATTGGGACACGAAAAAAATTAATTATTTTTTGCTGTCCCAAAATTTAAGCATATTACGGTACTTCGAGATTTTTCGGTACACCGGTCGTGTGAGAACGCTATCACATTGACTTATTTAAGTCATTGTAATATCAACAGTTTTCCCTGGTTCCCAGTTTACCTGACATCAGTAATAGTTGCCAGTGGTGAAGCCAGTTAAAAACTATGAATATAACGTCTGCGCTTTTCGCTAAAGCTTACGAAAAATACATATTTAAACCTGGGTCGTCATCAAATTT
Organism: Tridacna crocea; assembly: GCA_943736015.1. NCBI lineage: Eukaryota > Metazoa > Mollusca > Bivalvia > Cardiida > Cardiidae > Tridacna > Tridacna crocea. The sequence goes on from OX031065.1 coordinate 42,729,531, forward strand.
GAAATGGAAAATTTTGGGAGAAAATAGAACAGAGCTACATAAGTAGAGGTAGATAGAAAGTATAAGAACAAAGATAGGATTGGTTCCTTGAACATCAAAATGAAAGTTGGTCGTGGGTTTCGTCCCACAATGCAACCGTTCAACTCTGACTAACACAGACAAAAGAAATATGTGAAATTGCAAATTTTGTTTTGGTCATCATAACAGTGCTAATTGTAAATGCTTCCTATGTGCCTGACGTATATCTGTCTTCAACTGAAGGCACTAAGAGCAAAAGTAAATTGAAATGGTACTCAGTAAAGGATTTTTTGGTAACTGGTCAACTCGTACCTAAGTCAACACGTACCTAAGTCAACTCGTACCTATTTTGGTCAACTCGTACCCGAGTCGACTCGTACCGAAGTTAACTCGTACCTAAATATTTCTTATATTTTATTTTGCGACTTGTATCAGTATCAGTATCTTTTAGTATGTGTTCTTGTTTATTTTTTTGTATTTTTCTTATAAATTGACATCATCAAAACGTCAATGCCGTATCATTTCCATCTATTATAAAACCTGACCAAGTCCATTCATATCACACAAGATCATGTCAAAAACCAAATCATTTTTTTTTTGCTGAATTCATATTGCACAAAATGATGTCAAAAACCAAATAAAAATTGTTTTTTGGGGGGGATTTGGGGTGCTTCAATAGAATGGACGTCTTATGTCCAGACCCGTCATATTTCAACACCTAAATGACTGAAAATTCTAGCATGGGAAAGAAACAAATGCATGCCACATAATTATGTAATACTTTAAAAAAAAAATCTTTGTCTTGCAAAATATAAAACGGCCATTAGATGTAAATTACATATGAGCAGCGTCTATCATGATAATACATGTTGTATGCAAAAACATAAAAGCAGACCAGCTGATCTGCGCCTTTGATTTGGATTCATGCATAGTACTATTTATACTATATAGTTGGGCAAATATTTATTTAATCTAATCAATTTTCAAAGCATCAATTAGTACAAACTTGCTTGGAGTTAATCTTATCAACACTTGTAAAGTGTCTTTTACTTTTGGCACCCGCATGTTGACTCAATTAACGAAAATTTTTAAAATTAATGGGATTATCTTTAAATACTGTGACCAGGGTCCGTATTCACCAACCATTCTTGAGAATATTCTTAGTCTTATTCTCCAAGGTTTTCCAAATTTGTAAGTAACACAACTTCTGATTGGCTAAACCATTCGGTTTAGCCAATCAGAAGTTGTGTTACTTACAAATGTAGAAAATTCTGGAGAATAAGACCAAGAACGTTCTTAAGAATGGTTGGTGAATACACGCCCAGATTGTCTACATGGGTTTAACCCTTTCCCAAACAATCCCTAGTTTTTACGGGTCAGGAATAGAAGCATTTTGAAAACATTGTGGAAAAAGGAGAAAATGCTGGTTACCAGCATTTTCTTCTTTTCCCTCAATGTTGTCTACCTTATCATGAAGAAAAATCATCTTTTTAGCAACTGCTAATTTGTCATCTGCAAAATGCTTTCAATTTGGTCTGGTCCAAAATTTACCGTTAGGGAAAGCGTTAAGAGTATAAAGATGTTGTGTTCTGCTCTTTCATTAACCCATCATCACACATTGTGGGAAAAGGATAAAATGCTGGTAACCGGCATTTTCTCCTTTTCCCACAACGTTTTCTACCCTTCACAAAACAAATTTCGTCGTCTGCAAACGCTTTTCGTCAATAGAAATACATTACATTAAAAATTTCTGCTGTATTCATTTTGTTCCTTATATTTTGATTTCCAAACGAGTTAAAAAGAATCATACTGCAAGCATTTGCAGACGACCCACCCACCCCCACCCCACCGTCTGCTATAGATCTATATTTTCATTTCATAAAACCACAGTTTTTTTTCACTCATGAACAGGATTTCAGTTTTCCTTTAGTGCTTTTTTCATAGATTTGTGTAAATTAATTGTTTAAATTCACTTTTAAAGATGAGAAGATAGTTGTGTACATAAATTCATTGTTTAAATTCAATATTAAAGATGGGAATATAGTTTAAAGTCCGTCTGATCGGAAGATTCCACGCTGCCCATTGTAGTGTCATTGGTTTTCACGTTTTTTCTTTTTTTTTGCGATCTATTTTTTTGCGACAATTAATTTTTGGAGAAGTATTACTAAATGATTTGATACCAATTAGGCAGTTTCAATGACAGGTAACTTTAAAAGCTGTCACATTACACTGGATAAGAGGATTAACACCTTTGATACTTTCACGGTCATACATGACTCGCTAGCTTCATTATCATCAGCATGTCCTTCGCAATTTATACTGATACTGCTCAGCCCATATTCTGCCGGTTGCGCGCAAGCTAGGTTAAATGAAGCTCTAGACGATTATTTCATACGTCAGGTTGACATTTAGGCAGATTTTTTTCATTGTCAAAGACAGGCATTTCAAATTTCCAGTTGTCAAAACCCAGGCTCAGGGATCAACTTATAAGCTTGTCAAGTTGTCAAGACTTGTCAACACATCCATGGACAAAGTTTTCTTTCTCATTTTTCCAGCAAATTTCTGTGTTTGTTATCCACCATGTTTAATACGCAAAATGGGATTTCTCAATCGACTATCGGAATCGGAAGCAGAAACCAACTGACTTTTGATGATAGTCGATCATCAACCCACCACTATCTACCTTCAGTCTGAAAGTTTGCTCCGAAGCTATTTTTGTAATTGTCTCCTCAAATATATGTAAATATTAGAAAAATAGCTTCGGAGCAAACTTTTAGACTGAAGCTATATATACCGTAATTTGCTTAAATTTTGGGACAGTAAAAAATAATTAATTTTTTTCGTGTCCCAAAACTTTCGTCTACAAAAAATTATTATTTTGTCAGCTGTCCCAAAACTTATGGTCAAACAAGACTATCTGTCCTACTGAAAATCACTCGCCGCTAACCAGTTATATATTGCCGAAGTTGAAATATTGGAACGTCACTGATGTCAGGTTTGCAAGGTGATCTATTTTTAGACAGATTGGAATTCCACTGATCAATTTGAGCACTAAGAGTTTAAAACTTCGCTTTTTCTCATTATTTTTGTTGATTATTTACTTGTCACTCATTATTGTCTGCGTCTTTGGATCGCGATGAAGATGTTATTGTGCGTTTGTAGATAAATTTACAACATATCTTACCTGCTTACATGTACGTGAGGTGACGTTAATTCCACTCTGACAAGTACCTACTTGGACCGATCTCAAATTTGATTGGTTCGTCAATCTTCGATCGATAAACCTTGGGTAAAAACTGTGTACCTTGATTTCTATTTATAGACATTTCAAACTCGATTGACCATGAATTACACGCGAGTCAACTCTGTCAACTTCGGATGTACACACGTTATGGATCTTGGATAGAAGTTTATCACACCCTTTTTACACTTACGTCGGATTTCTGTTTGATTTAGGGTTTAAATTAGACAGTCAGGTGATCGTTTTTTCGTCTTGAATCAGGTAACTCCCATTGAAATCGTGAGGGTTGGGAAGCATGCTTACGACGTTACGTGTGGAGAAATAAAACTAGGCGAAAGCCGAAATTAATATTTGCAAAAAACGTTTTCAAACGGATTGAAAGATTTTCTTTTTCTCTAAATAGCTATTCACTGTCCCAATTCTTTGGAACAAAAAAATACCGATCTTGCTTTGCAATTTTTAGTATGTCCCAAATCTTTGGGTCATGAAAAATAATTATTTTTGCGATTTTTGATGGTGTCCCAATTTTTTGGGTGTCCCAAAACATACGCAGATTACGGTATATATCTATCTTTTTGACAAATGTTACGAGTTGACCAAAACAGGTACTAGTTGACCAAAACAGGTACGAGTTGACTTGGGTAGGTACGAGTTGACCAAAAAACAGGTACGAGTTGACCAAAACAGGTACGAGTTGACTAAGGTACGAGTTGACTTAGGTACGAGTTGACCAGAAAGCAATTTTTTTGGGGGGGTGGGGGGAAGGACAGTGGTCAATTTGGACCTGCCCAAGTATACTTCGGACCCTCCTGTTGTAAGGGCCCAGCTATTTCTATCACTATTTTTCAGCCCCGATTGCGCTTTGGAAATCTTTACCCCAGTTTGGTTACTTGTCTTTTTACATCATTCTAAGTCGTCACAATGCCAAAACTGATCAATTTTCTGAATGCATTTGATTTTGAAAAGTGTACGGATTCATCTTTGAATTTTAGAATTGTAAAAAGGGTCAATCAGTAGACCATACGGTTATCTATATTACAGTGAACTAGTGGGCCCTATTTAGACTGACTAAAACTGAAACAGTAAGAGGAATGAATTGGAGTCAAATAACTTTCAATCTAAACTAACAAGTAAAGAACGAAAACTGAGTGTTCTAAACTTTTATTTCTTCACAATAGGTGATAATAACAACTTTTACTTCGTCACTTATGGCTTTACATCAGCATTACTCATTTGTGAGTTTTTTTTTTTTTCATTCGTGCTGATTGGCTGGTTAATACATTCTTCAGATGGAATTTCACAAAGTCCTTTGATTATGCGCTTATAAGATGCTCCCCTAGGTGTTTCAAGCTGAAAATTCTAGGGAAAAAATGTGTCTTATGGTCGAGCATATATGGTAATTGGCCACAACATTTTTGGATTTAGGACACTATTTGGAAATAAGAAAAACGGCCTCCGTTTCCAGTAACCCTGGCAACTTGTTATTTTTTTAAGCTCGAATTGTGGTGATATTCAGTTGCAAAAACACATTTAAATATTTGGCAAGCATCACAACCTGAAACACCGTTTTGTGAGGACATAGTCTACAAAGTCAATACATTTATCTCTCTATTCTGTTTTGTGAGGACATTGTCCAGAGAGTGCATGCAACTGTAACTCTCATTTTTGTTTTGTGAGGACACAGTCTACATTGAAATTGTCATTATCTCTATTTCTTGTTTTGTGAGGACATTGTCCAGAGAGTGCATGCAACTGTAACTCTCACTTTTGTTTTGTGAGGACACAGTCTACAAAGTAAATACATTTATCTCTCTATTCTGTTTTGTGAGGACATTGTCCATAGAGTGCATGCAACTGTAACTCTCATTTTTGTTTTGTGAGGACACAGTCTACATAGTAAATACATGTAGAAGATGTACATTATATTAAAATTTTGTGACTCACTGCAATCGGTTCAAGAATTATCAAGGATACTCACAGAATTAGAACACTCAATGATACTTGATTAAAGACAAAATTCATAAAAACTGGATTCATTTTAGTTGAATTTATAAATTATCTCATCAAAGTTGTAGAAAGTATTGAACAAGATCTACACACCCTTGTATCGTCAAACCACCCGTTTTTTCGCACCCCTACTTTGACACTTTTTTCGTTTGATCTTTAATGTAATATGAGAGGCTTTTTCATGAAACAAATGTTCACAGTCTGATATGATGTTCCCAGTCTATGAATGCTTTCAGCCAATCAAATGCATTGTAAATGGTTAAAACTCAGTGTGCAAGCGCCCAATGGTATGTTGAAAAGAACATAGAAATAAACCAAACTCAGATAGAATCTACAAATATTGGTGTTATTATTATTATGTGAGATACTTAGATAACATTTGAGAGCATTTACACATAAATTACTCAATTTTCCTAGTAGATAAGGTAACCGTTAAAATGCTTATGTGCATTGAAATCGGGTGGACCAGATTGTTAAGCAAAATGTTTACTGCACTGGAGACATATAAATACTTCAAACAACAGAAACAAAAATAGTTTTAAAAATGACACAGACATATGAACTTGTAAGGCCATGGTATGATGTCCAGCTTTTAGAAGTCTAGAAGAGGTTCTCTCGGGTGCCTTTTGCATGCCATTTATGATTGTTAGCTTTTGAAAAGGATTTTGAGGAATTATTAACAAATTGAATGTCTCCTTGTCAATTAAGAAGTACTCTACTGAGTATAATTTATGTTAAAATTTGTGCCTGCAGGGAAGTGTACATGGACCAGTCCTTTTTAACTCACCTGAGCATGAAGTGCAGAGGTATGTGCAAGGTGAGCTATTGTGATCAGTCATCGTCTGTTGTCTGTCCATCTATCTGTCAGTGTTTTCTTTCAAAATTTTCTCCTCCTTAACCAGTGAGAAATCGGGCTGAAATTTGACAGGGATGTTCCTTTGGTGAAGCTTCAGCAAAGTTATAAAAAAAAATACATGTAATGAAAATAAAAAATTCTAAATTCTGTCAAAAACTCTGATTGTCATGGTAACAGAAAGGCTGAAATAAAGGTAATATCTTCAAACAACCTATGACAAATAAAGGCCTAGAGATTTACACTTTTGCATATTGCACCACATCTTCGCGAGCCAAGTTTACGATCACTACCTTGGCTGATTGAGCCCGATTTCAAGATTCCTGCGATGCGCCCTCTATTGGATGCTGGTTATAACTCCCCTCTACATCATGTTTCTAAAAACAAAATCATTTTACAAACCGCTTTCGAATACACATGAAGCGATAAGTAGACAAAAGGTAGAGACCTTGTTCTATTTTTATCAAAGATTAAATGCTACGAGCCGTTTCATTCGTTGCAGCTAGAGCTGGCTGCATACAATGAAAAAGCGTATCGGGTGAACGTAAAAATCAAGCTCGATCCACCAAGGGTAGAGTAACTTAGTGAATCATCGGCCTTGGTTTGCAAAGATGATTGCACCACCTAGTTTCATATTTAAATGTTGCATGTTGCATCACCTGATGACTGCTTATAACAGTTGTTAGAATAATGCTTCTTGGGTCCTATTTGGTGCTTTTATGCACAAGGAGACTCAGGTTGGTTTGATTGATCGTATGGGGTTAAATGCAGCTTTCAACATGATTTAAGTCATATGGGCTACAGCACCTAACCATGGATTCCTGGTATTTCTCAAACCAGTACTACCACAACATCCTATCCGAGCCTCCTGCTCATCCTAGTTAGGCGATTATTCACCCATTGGTGAGAGACAAATGACTATGTCAAATGTTGGAAAGAATGTTGGCCTAGCCAGGGGATCAAACCCGTGACCCCATGATTGGCAGTCCACTGCCCTGCCGACTGCACTACGGCCTCAGCCAACTCAGATGGGTGATTATGGACAATAACAGTTCTCTTTTTATTTAAGATATTAACAATCAGACTAATAGAATAACCTCAAATTCAGGGGTTTTGGTGAAGTATCAAACATTATATACTAAATAAGTATACTCTCAAATCCTACAAAAAATCAAGATTCATTTTTTACATGCACAACGATTGGGATCTTAAATTCAATGTTGACACTGCGCTGCCGACTGCACTATGGCCTCAGCCAACTCAGGTGGGTGATTATGGACAATTACAGTCCTCTTTTTGTTTTAGATATTAGTATAAGTTATTGATCATATATTTCATTTGTATGAAATTAAATCGGAGGGAGGCGAAGCCGACCGACGATTTAGTTTCATACAAATGAAATATATGATCAATAACTAACTCACAGTTTGCCCTACTTTCTAATTGACTGACAGCTAAGGATGGGTGGAAAGAGCCATACAAGAACGACGGAAAGCTCGGTTCAACACGCCTCTTTTGATTGACGGTTGTACGTACGTGCGTTTTCAGTCGTACGGCGTTAAAACTGTTACTCAGGTTGTCCTTGAACTAGTTTCAGGACAATTGTCTGCAGTCAGGCTCATTCGGCATATCACGGGTGATGGTAGCCATCACATCCCTCGTCTGTATCTAGTGGATTGATATGCAGCAGATCGGTACATCTGGAAATACGCCGGTATACCGTTCTGAAAATTGTCAGGCTCCTCTTCCGAAAGAAAACTTGGGTTTTAATTTTCTATCGAAATCTTTCGAACCATATTTCAGGCGACAACCAATTCGTAGATCTACATTAATTTTTTTTATCGATTCCGATTGAAGTTTTAACCGACAGATAGATCTAGACAGATGTGAATAACTTCATCGAGGTCGTTTATGTCGTTGCTAAACGAATCACATTGGCCTGCAATGTATAAGACCACGTGACTCTCAGTTCAAATGTAAACGACCATTATACGGACGAGGTTAGATGTAGATACGGAATCGGCCGAATTTCATGCATTTTGAAGCGATAGATTCAGCGATGGATGCATGCTTTGAGCCGGTTTACGACGAGAAATTTTATAAAAAAAAAATATTTTCCCCGACACAGGCGACGTCTCGCTAACACAACTGTGTACATGTCCCTCTAAAGTGGCTCACTGCCCATGATCTGTTTCATTTTTAACCCATACCAGATAAGCCCTCTTTTTTACTGCCTTGAGGCAGAAGGCGCGTGAAAACATTGCGGGTAGAGGAGAAAAGGAGCATTTTCTCCTTTCCTGGTATGTTCTTTTTTTCTTTCCACAGACAAATCCTCTAATTTGAGCAAGTACCAAGTTGTTGTCTGCAAACGGTTTTAAAATTGGATCCAAGCCAAAATTCCCAGCCTGGTAAAGACTTCCTTATCAGGGTCGTTAAAACCAGAGGTTATTTGGTAAAGGGTTAAATACCACGTGGTCAAGTACGAGTTGTTAAGTCCCGATATTCACGTGGAAATTATGTCACTTTTTTGGTGATGATGCAATTAGTTAGAATAGTCCCCACCCCTTTTACTACAGTGTATGCATTAGATTGGTATTTACTCTACAAAGACCAGCTAAAATACTGTGGGCGGAGCTTTTCCTTAACCGGGATACAACTGTATATAGGTCAACCATTTAATGATTAAGTGGTCACATATTGCAACATATTGAGTCTGTATGGAATTAAATTGAGCAGATTTGAACGAAATCCGGCGTTTTCATTGGTTTAGAAAGTAGGGCAAACTGTAAACGATCATACAAATAGAATAACCTCAAATTCAGGGGTTTAGGTGAAGTATCAAACACCATACTAAATAAGTATACTCTCAAATCCTACAAAAAATCAAAATCCAGTTTTTACATGCACAAAGATTGGGATCTTCAATTCAATGTTGACAAATGTCAAGTCATATATTACAACACCAAAAACCTAAAAAAAAATTTCATAAATGATAAAGAGCTTAGGAAACAGAAGAGTTTTGTTTGAAGGGATCTTAAATTTAGTAAACATATATTTCAACAAAGATAAATAAGGCCAGCAGCATGTTGTCTCTTTTACAAGAGCTTTCAATTACAAGTTTGAAGTTAGTTTCTTGAGAAAATTTGATCAAATTAAAAAATAGCCTTTATTATGGGCCCGCCCGGGTGGCTCAGTGGTGAGCATGTCAGACTCATGACCTGGTGGTTGTGAGCTCGATACCCGGTTGAGGCGAACCTTCTTCCGGCGTATTTTCGCCTCTCACCTATGCTGAAGCATGCGAGAAAAGTAGTTGGTGACTTTGGAAAGAAAGTAGTGTTAGTACTGGTATGAGAAAGCCAGAAGACACATGTGCATCACCGACCGCCATGATATGACCTTAGCTGTTAAAGTGGCATTAAACCCCAACACAACCAACCAACCTTTATTATGGGTAGGTGTTATTTAAAGTATGCAGTCAGGAAATGCCTTTGTTCAAAGACTCTTCTTTAAAACCACTTTATATATAAAAACAAAGAAACAAGGCTTGAATTGTGGTTATTTAACATATGACCGGTTTCACAAAACAGGTCCAGCCATCAAACAATAATAATTTCTAGTGTCGTTTGACTTTATTCATATAATTCTTGTTTGGGCATATATTTGGGGTTTTTTTGCTATATATAATATATATTATACATATACATACAATTGTATCTATTGCCCTGATGAGCAAAGCGAAACTGCTTGGCAATAAGATTAAGTGTTTTAACCCTTTACCCCATAAGGCATTTCTATGGTTTCTCCAATTGACCCTAAATAACAGCAAGGATGAAGCTGTTTCTTATGTGTACATGACACCGTTCGATAGTGCAGAAAACATTGTGGCAAGCAATTTCACCTTTTGCCACAATGTTTTCCAAAGGCTCCTACAAGCAATGCGTCGAAATGAGTATCTATGGAGTAAAGGGTTAATTGTATCTGTGTGACTTCTTCATTTTTTTTCTATATCTTACCTTGACCCAGGAATACTCAATTTTTACACATATACATGTTTTGTTCAAAAGGGTCACTGGAGGCCAAACTGAGAAAATTGGCAGCCCACATAATTCAGCTCTGATTATAAACAAACGTAGGTAAAGATATTCAATGCAACATGTAAGGCAATCAAATTTAATTTTGAGGAACAGCTACAAAATTTAATTAATCTTTGGATTCCACATTTGCAGTGGCTTAGATAAAACCCTAAAAGGGATCATACTATAATGGCTAATTTCTCTATTAACACTCTTAAAGCAAAAATTTTGACCTTATTCTTTTCAAACATGGTAAGAATGGTATTCTTGATCTTATTTTTTTCAAGTCTAAAACATGTTGATCATCCCAAGATTTTTTTCTGTCAAAGAACATCATTTTGAGAGATTATTTCTTGTTAAATATGAACATTCTACTGAGAAAAAGACCAGAAGACCATTCCATTCTAATTAAAGAAAATATAATGTCTTTTTCAATGAAGCAATGTAAGGATTGATTAAGCATATTATTTATTATAATTTTAATTTAAAACAGATAAAGTTTATATCTTTTTAACTTGACAGAAACGATCAAGTCTTAAATGGAAAATGTATCATTATATTCTTTTCTTTTTAGTAAGGACACAATCTACAATTTAGAAAATGTAAATTTTATCTTTCTATTCTGTTTTATAAAAATGTGGATATACATGTATGTCATGCAATTGTAACTCACTTTTCTATATTGTGAGGACACAGTCTACATTGAAATTGTCATTATCTCTCTATCCTGTTTTGTGAGGACATTGTCTAGAGAGTGCATGCAACTGTAACTCTCATTTTCGTTTTGTGAGGACACAGTCTACAAAGTCAATACATTTATCTCTCTATTCTGTTTTGTGAGGACATTTGTCCAGAGAGTGCATGCAACTGTAACTCTCATTTTTGTTTTGTGAGGACACAGTCTACATTGAAATTGTCATTATCTCTATTTCTTGTTTTGTGAGGACATTGTCCAGAGAGTGCATGCAACTGTAACTCTCACTTTTGTTTTGTGAGGGCACAGTTTACAAAGTAGGCCCCTCCAATAATTTGATCACCAATAAAATGACAGTGTCAGTACCGGAATTTCGCTGAATATTGCTAGACAATCATCATGCATAAGAGAATGAAATGATAGAAAATTTCGAACAAATTAAAATAGTTCTAAACAAACGGTGGTGAGAAATGGAAATCTTTCTTCTACTTTTGTTATCTGACCGACACCAAACAATTTCTGAAGTCACATTTTATTCTGTGTGATTTTCTGCTTTATTTTTTTCTCCAAATCTCATAATTCCCCACATTGTTGAACAAATTTCCTTCTTTTTCGGTCATTGGTATTAGTAGTTGGGTTATTTCTCAATGCATAACCAAACACAATAAATGTAAAATCAGGACAAGCCGATTCTAAAATGATGTTGGCCCCCCATCCAAAATTGCTTCCTATGGGCCTGATGTAGCATCTCCTAGTAAACCTCTACCAAGTTTGTTCATAAGATGCCCCTGGGGTCAAATTTGGGCCTTGCCTGGGTGCACCCTATTTTACTTAGAAAAATAGAAGGAAATCGTTAAAAATCTGCTTGTGACAAACTGTACGACCTAGAGTTTTCATGTTTTCCATTTGACACAGCATTAATTTTGTTCTCACCAAATTTGGAATGGATCTGATACCCCTGCTGATTGGAGTTGTAAAATCTTCCCAACTGGGAAAAAGTTGTTGCAAAATTACTCAAATTTGGATTTTTAGAAATGCTTCTTCAATTCACTTCATCAAAAAATTCCACAAAAGCCCTTTTTTTTTCACCTTAAAGGTAGCCCTTCAGATTTTGGGACGAAAATTTTACAAAAATGCACAAAAATCATCCTTATACTCCCATAGCCTTTTAATTTGCGTACATAAACCCCCAGTAGTCGAAAACCATCCGATAACATGAGAAATTAGAGATTCATTACGGACTAGGTTGACACCAATGGGAGACACGTTCTGTTTTTAGATTATCAATTCTCTCATTTAAATACAGGAAAACACAGACAAAGTTTCAAACATCCGTCCAAAGAAGACATTATGGAAAATAAATATTACATGTTTGTTATGTAATGGAATTTAAGCGTTATTAGTTGTGTGCCAGTCACTTGACATTCCCACAATGCTTTATTGATTTTTTGCGCGAAATCTAAAAATAGCTTAAGAGGCTATGTAGCCTTTTAAGGGAATAACGTCCCAAAAGAATTTTTTTTTGTAATTTTATGATTCATAATTATTGATGATTTGTATTGTTTTTTCATATAAATTTTAATGATATATATATTTTTTAATTTGGTGTGATGTGAAAATTCTAAATACCCACCTTTAAAAATATGTCCAAAGAGTATACTCTAGGCAAAACTTCCCACTCCCTTCTTAAAAAATTGATATCTATTTTTCTAATAAATATATCAAAATGAAATTTTCAGATAGTGTTACGCAGGTCATAATGTTTAGCACTGAAATATTTTTCAGAAAGAAATTCTAAATAATTTCTCACTTGATTGCATAACAGCAGTTTTACTGTAAAGTCTTCACACAATCTTCACATGCCGGTCAGTATTTCAGAAGTGATAAAAATGATCAGTCATCCATCATGCATAATGGCACAAAAATCCAAGTGGTAAAATGCATGGCAATTCCAAGAAATGGGATTCAAAATTGCTCTCTGGCAATTTCATTACTTCAGTCAGCTTATTTTACAAGAAGACAAGACCCAGAATCAAAAACACAGGGTAACCATTTCCTAGATTAAGGTAACCATAATGTCATGGTCTATATTTTCAGTCCATATGTCTTGAATCCAGCACCTTTGGGAAATGTTGGATACAGTGCTTTGATAGAGGCCTAGACAGCCAAGATTCATCAAAGAACTTACTGCATGGCTATTCAGCAGGAAAAACGTAACTTCTAGCTACCAGTAGCTGTTGATGTAAATCCAACGTCTGACCCGGTCACATTATGAAAAATATTATTTTGCGATTTGAATACCGCTGATTGCCATACAAAATACTGGTAAAAACGGCAGACCTGTTACATTCAAATCCCCAACTCAAAAGTTGTTAAATGAACACAACTCGTTATCTGTTTACTCTGTGTTCAGTTTACGATGCAAGACTTGAAAATTGAAGGTAAATGATTTTGGAACATCTATGCTTGTTATCAGCTTTGTGAATTCAAAATTGATTAAAATAATGATTTTGTTATGCAGAAGTGAGTTAGAAGTTTTACCAAGTGAAGATTTGCTGTGCTAGAGCTGAAATGAGTACAGTGGTGTCAGGAAGACTCAGTTTCCTTCAGCAGATAAAATCTTAAAACATAGTTGTAAATGAAATAATTACTTATTAATAACCCAATACTTTAGGATCCTGCATTTTGATACTCCCAAAGAATAATATTGCACAAAACAATCTGAAAAAAAAAAAAGGAAAAATTGCGTGTAATAAGCATATTCTCCCTTTCTCACATTGATTTCTACCCTCTCCAAACACATTTTCTGTAGTCATCTGCAGCTGCTTTAAATACAGATCAGTTTAAAATTTTGTTGTCTGGAAATGGGTTGATTATCTTCTGTTAGCTCACCTGAGCAAAAAATAATCCTTGAATGTCCCTTGTGTATGGTCGTTGTTGTCAATAATTCAGTGTCAACACTCTTAAGCTCACAATTTTTGTCAAGCCCACTTACAGTGAGCGAGACATAGTTGTCACAATCACAGTTTTGTGTATGTGCGTTCGTGTGTGCGTCCATCCGTCCGATTTGGTCCAGACCATAACTTCTACAATTGTGGATGGATTTAAAAAAATCTGACACAATTGTTCTCCATCACGTGTAGATGAGCCATTTGAAACATCTTGTTCAAGTAGGCCCAAGGTCACACTTAAAGGTCAAATTTTTGTACGGATCGTAACTCCTACAATTTTGGATATATTTCAATATAAATTTGCACAATTATTCTCCATCATGAGTAGATGTGCCATTTGAAACATTTGTTCTATAGGTTCAAGGTCAAGGTCACAGCTAAAGGTTAAAGTTTTGTAGGGACCATAACTCCTACATTTATGGATAGATTTCAATAGAAATTTACACAATTGTTCTCCATCATGAGTAGATTGCCATTTGAACATTTGTTCAGGTAGGTCAAAAGTCAAGTCACACATGAAGTTCAACTATTTGTGGGCTTGAAACAAGTTGTCCTTGGATAACCGTTCTAGTTTTAAATATGTTGGAATAAAAATAATATTTTAGAATGATATCTCTGGCTATCAGTACCTCAGTCAATGTATGTCATACTATATAACAAGAACAAGAATACAAGAATACAAGAACTTGTTCAGGAGCATTATCTCTCTCTGACGGCTCTTGGTTACGATAATTGTTTTCCGGGCCTTATCTTCTTAAGCATGCAGGCCATCAATTTGAAACACACACACACTGATGGAACATGCTTTGAACATGTATAGCACACAAAAAAATTTGACATGAAACTTTTCTCAGAGAGAGATCATGTTTGAATGAAAAAAATGAAATGTTAATACACTCACCGTAGTACCTCACTGGATTTAAGTTAAACTTTTTGTGACAAGCACTTGTTCAGGAAGCATATTCTGTCGCCAAGTGCTTTTCCTTTTTCAGGAGGACTTTAAAAAAATGCTTCAATGATTGTAAGACATAATTCTTTCTTAATTTCTTATTTTTCAGCATTGATGCCACTTACTCAAAAGGACGGCTAGCACAGTACGTAAATGATGCCAAAGAAGGACAACCATCATGTACTTCTAAAATGAAACATTACATTCAAGTACAAACCAAGACTTCTTGTGTTTGCATCACGGAACATAGAGACAGGGGAGGAAATTTCTTTTGATTATGGAGATGAAAACAACCTTTGGTGGTGCGAAAAGGGCAAGTATTGTAACATAGACATGATTGATCCTATTAGTAAATAGTTACTATACAACCCAAATACAATGTGGAGAGGATATACTGATTTCACCATGTCTGTTTGTCCATCCATCTGTCCTTCTGTAGACTTTTCCTTTCCATGCTCTAACTCAAAATCCATTAAATTTTGACCTAGGATCATGAAACTTTACAAATTGTGGCCCATGAGGTGCCCTATAAATTACTGTCTCATTGGTCAAAGGTCAAGGTAACAGGTGAACTTGGCTTGAAAACTATTTCTGGGCTCTAACTCAAAAGCCATTTGACCTATGGCCATTGAACTTTATATTAATGTTGCCTATGACCCAAGGAAGTGCCCCATTGTTTTTGGGTCATATACATCCAACTTGCACCGGTGAAGGTAATAAATGAAATTTGTTTTAGAAATTGTTCCCTTCTCTCATAGCACTTTCTTAAAGTGCGTGTGTGTGTGTGGGGGGGGGGGGGGGGGTATGTATTTGTACGCTTTGCCCACAGTTCTTGTTGAAAAAAGGCGTAGGGGACTACTTTGGTATTCTTTGAGAACAGAGTAGCCTTTTTGATGCCATTTAATGATGATATTTAGGAAAACATGTGAAATAGAGAAATTGCTAGTAACCGATTCCTCCTTTTCTCACAATGTTGTCCAACTTATATGGTACTTTTTATTATGCTGGCTGAAAAAATTTCGGTGATTATAGTTGCCATGCTGTGTGTCTGTCTGTCCGTCCATCCATACGTCCATCTGTCCGAAACCATTTCTCCACAACCCCTTGACCAAATTGGATGTAACTTCATATATCAAATTCTTGGAACATTTCCCAGATACCCTTTTCCCCTTTTCTGTGGTGTGGAAAAAAGGGACTTAATTTAAAAATTAGTTTTTTTTTAGTATCACCTAAATTACTGGTCAGAATTTTATGAAATTTCATATTTAAGTTGCTCATCAAAAGCCCCAGACCATGCAATATTTGTAGTTCATTTTCACAAAAGTGTATTACGGGAAAAGGGGACTTAATGTATTATAGTTTTATGTTTCTTTTTTTTTTTTTTGGGGGGGGGGGGAGGGGGTGATAAAAGTTTGTGATGGCAATTACTTCAAAAGTATTACAGCCATTAGTCTCAAATTTGATACACAGATAGCTCACAATAATATGAGGTCTATTCAACAAGAACCAAAACTCTATCAAAACTTTTAGGGGAATTATTCCCCTTTGATTTTTTGAAGAATTTATTCTTATAAGGAAAATATCTCTAGAAAAGCTGAAGCTATTTACTTGAAATTTTATAGACAGATAGACAGATAGATTGCATTGAGAGAAAGAGTAGTTTACCCTTGATTCTCAATTAAACTCTTTACCAAACAACAAAATTTTAGACAGGTCCCAATTGAAAGCA
Source organism: Tridacna crocea (assembly GCA_943736015.1). Classification (NCBI taxonomy): domain Eukaryota; kingdom Metazoa; phylum Mollusca; class Bivalvia; order Cardiida; family Cardiidae; genus Tridacna; species Tridacna crocea. Next base: position 42,746,046 of record OX031065.1, read on the forward strand.
TTTGCAGATGACAAAATAAATGAAACTCAAAAAGCGAAATTTGTTTCCAGCAGGGTAGAAAACATTCTGGGAAAAGGAGAAAATGCTGGTTAGCAGCATTTTCTCCTTTTCCCACAATGTTTTCAAAATGCTTATTTCTCAGGGTTGTTAAAAGTCGGGATTGTGTGGTAAAGAGTTAAGAATGTCTTGTGAGAAAAGGGGGCTCCATGTTTAAATTTGTTTTTCTCTAATATCTTCTAAATTTTTGGTCATATTTTCATGAAATTTCTCTTTTAACTTATTCATCAAAAGCTCCTGACCATATACTCTTTATATTTCATTATTGGAAACTGTGTTATGGGATAAGGGGATTTAATGACATATCTTTATGTTTTATCTTGCGTTTGACTTTTCACTTAATTTTCTGTGCACAAATAGATCCTATGTAGGAAAACAGCTGAGGATGTCAAATTATGTCATACATTTTGTGACAAGTTCTGGGAACATTATTCGTCAACGACGGCTCTTGTTTTCCGTTGCCTTTAGGCGCAGGTATATGGCATGTAGCATTGCCTTATGGTCCTCTACCAAAATATGTAGTATAATGACTCTACAATGAAATTTAGCCAAATGTTGCAGGATCCTGTATTTTACGCAGAGATAAAGAAGGAAATCTTTTAAAAATCAGAAGGCCTAGATCTTCCAAATTTTGCAATATAGCATAATTTATACTTATGGTCCTCTATCAAAATGCTTAAAATAATTACTCTAAAGTCAAAAATCTTAAAATAATTACTCTACAATGAAAATTAGCTCTATGTTGTGTGATCCTGCATTGGTAGGTAAAGAAGGAAATCTTTAAAAATCTTCTCCTCTCAAACTATTCGGCCTAGAGCTTTCAAATAATGAATGTAGCATTGCCTTATAGTCCTCTACCAAAATACTTCATTCAAGTTATCACTCTATGATCAAAATTAGCCCTATGCTGTTGGATAACAGATTTTACAGAGATCACTGAAGGGGCCAAATGTCCCACCAAATTTATATTCTAGATTGAACCCTGACCAAGTAATAATTAAAGCTTTCAAACCAAATTTGGAAGCGATTCAGCATGCATCGAGAGTATTATTAATAAAAAAAATCCTGACTTTTTCCAGAGGTCCAAGATGTTCTGTCACCTGTTGAAAGAAGTATGTCAACTAGCAGCTTCAGAAAGTTCCAACAGACAGCTGTCAAAAGTCACCCAACCAACAACTAGTCTTCACGTAGAGATCCATTCATCCAATATCAGCAGTAGCCAAACATTCCAATATTCAGCTGTCAACAGTCAACCAGCCAACAACTAGTCTTGAAGCAGACATCCCTGTGTTGGATATAGACAGTGACAGTAATTCAATCAAACGTCTCAACAGTCAGTGGTCAACAGTCACCCAGCCTACAACCAGTTTTAAGGCAGAAATCCATCCATCAAATATAGACAGTGACACTAATCCACCTAATCACTCAAACAGTCAACTGTCAATAGTTAACCAGCCAAGAACTAGTTTTGAAGTAAAAATCCCTGCTTTGGATATAGAGGGTGACAGTAATCCAACATTTTTCATTTTTTTGTGTACATCATGATGGCAGTGGGATAAAGCTTTGTTAAGCCCTTTATGGGACTGTGATCTATATACCTTGATGGAAAACACCTTTGTGGATGTCTTATACATGATGATTATATATTTTTAACATTTTTTATGCCCTTGCATCAAAAGATCGGGGCATATTGTTTTACCGTTGTCCATCTGTCTGTCTGTCTTTCCCTCTGTCGGCAAAACTTAGCAGAAAAACTTAACATTTCCACTTACTTCAAGGCTATTCAAGATACAAAGTTGATATTTGGTATGTAGGTACATCTCATTGATATGCATCTAATGAGGGTTATTATGTGCAAGGTCAAGGTCAAAATTTTAACCCCATTATCTTCAAAAAATCCTATCAAAACTTAACTAAAGAACTTAACATTTCCCATTACTTCAAGGCTTTTCAAGATGCAAAGTTCATATTTGGTATGTAGGTGTATCTCATTGTTCTGCATCTGCTGGTGACAAGTTCAAGGTCATCTGTCAATGTCATTTATGAAGGTCACACTTCTTAAAATTAGCTATTACGGGGGTATTAGTGTTTCACAAACACATCTTGTTTTCTTAGTTATACTTTAAAGAATATGTCCAGGGTATTACTTTTAAGGTATAGGTAGTTTTGAAATCGAAACTCCATAATCTGTTAGAACAAACCTAGGAAAAGTCTGACTTGATTTTTAGTGATGTTCCATTCACAAGGTGTCAGTGGGGTATATGTCAGCTTGTGACAGTTGTAGTTTCATCTGTTTGGAAAGTTTTCTGTCAAGTGATACATTGGTTTAACTTTCATGTTGCACACTATTGACATCCAATTGCTGTGCACATTTGAATATGAATCAGAATTAAATCCCTATTTAGCTTTTCGTGACTGTGTATTACTGAAATGGAATAAACTTGCTTTCACTTTTGAATCTTTATTAGATTAGACCAGCTGTTTGCAGGGAAAACCCAAGGTATTGCTATTGCATTGGCATTGTTATTGTGCAAAATCTTTGAAGTTTTGTTAAAAAAATCTGAATTTGAAAATATTCACTTTAAACTCAGAATATGTGTTCTCTATCAAAGGACAATGCATATTAAGGGAAGTAACTCAAAGTAGCATAAGTATGTTACAGGTATGCAGCTTTTGGAACAAAAAGTCAAGGTATTGTCATCACACTTGTGTCATTGGATTTGTAGGCATTGGTGGCGTGGTTGTTAGCGTGACAAACTTAAACTTTGGCTATACCTCGCTTATATCTGAAGATATTTACTTGAAACTTGGAAGATATGTTCACTATCTAAAGAGCAATCTATACTAACAAGGGAGATAACTTTAAATGCATTTTTGCCAGAATTATGCCCCTATTTTTACTTACAACTTTTCACTATCCAGCACCTATAGCCGAGCGTGGCACCCACTTGCAGTGCTCTTGTTACCTCACCTGAGCACATAATGCTCTTGCGATTGTTGAATGTCTGTTGTGCATCGTCCCGTTATCTTAGACAATTCTGGTGTAAACAATACAGTGGTCACAATCTAGGCTCGTTCATTGTGAATCTTGCTCAGAATGTTTATCTTGTTAATATCTACATCAAGTTTGAACATGGTTTTGGCTGGATCAAAAAGTATTTCACAATGTAAAATCTAAAACAAATCTTGTTAACACTCCAGAGGTCACAAAATTGTCTCATTCTTATTCACTGTGCAACTTGCTCAGAATGTTGATCTCAAAGATATCTAGGTCAAGATTGAATATTGGTCTGGCCTGGTCAAAAAGTAGGTCACTAGGTCAAATCTAAGAAGTAACATTGTTAACACTCTTAAGGTCACAATTTTGTCTCATTCTTATTCACGGTGCAACTTGCTCAGAATGTTAATAAAAAGTAGGTCGCTAGGTCAAATCTAAGAAAAAAAAAATGTTAACACTCAAGGGACCACAATTTATGCTCAATCGTGAATCTTGCTCAATGTTATCAAGGCCAACTAGTTTTAGCTTGATAAAAAAGTAGGAATAATCTTTTTACATTCTAGAGGCCACGTTTTTTATTTTATCATCGTGAATCTTGCTCACACTTATTAATACTTTAAAGTCCACAATTTTAGCTCATACGCTGTGAAACTTGCTCAGAATATCTATATTGGTGATATCTAGGCCAAGTTTGAATATGGGTTCAGTTGGGTAAAAAGATAGGTCACTCATTCAAATATTTGTTTGCTTATAAGCAAGCAGGTAAATAACGTTATTGCTTTTCAAAAGATATTTGGATAGATGTATATTGTACAATGTATGTATGTTAACTCTCCAGATTTACGCAGCTTTCTACTTTCCCGTTTTCATTAGATGGCAATTGTTGGAGAATATTAATTACCATGTACACCTACCTTCGCATGATATATCGCCTTTGCCAAATTGTTTTATAAACTATTTACTAAAGAAGCAACAAAAATGCATGTTTTCAAAGGCTTTCATTCGAAGAATTATAAGATATTGACTTCTGGATGATTTGTCTCCTTTTGCTACAATGTTTTCAAAAGCTCGACACAAAAGTAGCACAAAATATATTATTAACCTTTATGTCACCTTTTACCACAATGTTTCCGATAGCTTGTCCTTTAAAAACGCGTGCATAGCGATGTTTTCTAAAGCACTGTTCTAAAGAAGGATAAAATGTTTCGTCACCTTTTACCACAGTGTTTTCAATAGCTTTTCTCTAAATGAGCGTAGAAATCACGTTTTCAAAAGCATTACTCTAAGAAAGTATAAAAGATCGTTTGTACACACTATTATGCAAGCTTTACAAAGTCTCATGTTAGACAAGAGAATTTCAAATCTCCCTTATAATGTTTAGTATATAGATGAAGTTGTATTAAAATTTTATGCTGATGTCAAATATAAATATAGTACAAAAAGAAAGGTCTATGTTTAACAGTAATGTTCTATACTGCATGCATATCAGGTCACTAGGTGGTATAAAGTCTCATATCAGTCTTTTTATATAAAGTCTCTTTATATGCATTTTCTATCTTTCGTTAAAAGAAAGAAAAAAAGTATATGTATTTTCTAAATATAAAATGAACATTGTTTTTCGACAATATGTATGTACATACTTGAAAAGCAGCCAGTTTCTTAGAAAGATTATTCACGGTGAAACGTAAGTGTAAAGGAAATCAAGAGAGCATGAATAAGTGCACTTGTTAGTGTGATATAATTGGAGTAATGTTGAATACAATATGAATACTACAAAAATAATTCAAAGTATTCTCTCAGCAATAGAATCATCCCAATTTCGCAAAAAAAATGGACAATGATCTTCATTCAAAACAGGTCACGTATATTTTTCACTTACAGAATAGCGTTTTCACTCTTTGATTAACTATATCACTCTCTTTCCCTTCTAATAGTTTCAAGTACATGTATATCAAAAGTCACGTTCACTACTACATTGTTTAATTATTGTTATTTTGCAAAATGTACACTGGAGCAAATAAAATCTACATTGGAGCAAATAAAATGTATTGTATTGTTTAGATCAATGATGTCTAGATCAACTTTGAATATGGGATTAGCCAGGCCTAAAAAGTAGCTCATTTCATTTAATCTTAGACAAATCTCGTTAAAATCTTAGCAGACACAATTTTCAAGCAATCATAGCAAAACTTGCTAAGTATGTTTATCTTGATGATATCTCAGGCCAGTTTAAGATTGCATTTGGTATGGTAAAAAAGATCACTAGTTCAAATCATAGATAGAGAGAGAGATGCTGTTTGGTGAGGACAATTGTCCCTGCAAACAAAGAGAGAAAAAAGAGATACTGTTACGTAAGGACACTTGTCCCTACAAAAAAGAGAGTAAAAGGAGATACCGTTAGGTGAGGACACTTGTCCCTACAAAAAAGAAAGAGAAAAGAGATGCTGTAACGTGAGGACACTTGTCCCTACAAAAAAGAGAGTAAAAAGAGATGCTGTAATGTGAGGACACTGTCCTCACACAGTATGAGATAAAAAAGAGATTAATGTAACGTGAGGACAATATTGTCCACACAGTGACTCTAGCGACTCTCTTTTTTTATGATGATTTCAAGCCAAAGCCACAACAAGGTTCCTTTTGGATGGTAGAAGTGAAAACTGAAAGAGAGTTTTGCAGAAAACACTCAGAAATGGTTGTCCTCAGATCCCGGTTTTTTGGCTAATGTCCTCTCTATTACGGATTCGTCGGCTAGAGAGAGAGAGAGAGAGAGAAAGAAAGAAAGAAAGAAAGAAAGAAAGAAAGAAAGAAAGAAAGAAAGACAGAGGGAAAGAAAGAGGGAAAGAAAGAGGAAAAGCAAGAGAGAGAGGAAAAAAAAAGAAAGAAAGAAAGAAAGAAAGAAGAAATTTTCTGTATGTCTAAGGACCACCCTACCCCGTGACAAAGTCGGTTGTTAAAGGGAAAAAAAAGTGTTATGAATCCATGATCCACATTAAGCCCCATTTTGCCAAAGCGTGGCTCATTTACTATTGGATAATGTAACAAATTGGAAAGTTATTCAATAGAGATGAAAAGGCCATGGATGCATATATCAACCTAGATTTTCACACTCATTTATAAATCCGGCTTCCAACCCTTATAAACTGTGCCTCGCAACAAGTTTATTTCTCCTGGCAGACAGGTGTAAATCAAAATCAGAGTGCACAAAACGTGCAGTCCGATCTTAATCATCACCTGTCCGATATATTACGTGGTTGTCCAGTGTATTCAACCAAGATTTAGAATTACTCGACAGTTTTGGTTCCTGATAATTTTTCTATCGTATATAAACTAAATAAGTAAAATGAAACGCTCTGTCAGATAGTTTCACGTCAAATAATGCTTAATCGAAGTAATTTCTCTGGTAAAAAAACATGACCTTATCGGACAGTGTAGATCCAAGATCAGACTGCACGTTCTGTGCAGTCTGATCTTGATCTACGCTGTCCGCAAAAGGTCAGTGAATCGGGTTAGCAAAGTAAACATTAGGCATTTTTCAGCGATTTTGTAGTTATACCTTCAACAATAATGTCTTGAAAACATCATTTTTCTTCTTTTGTTCCAAGCTTAAATCCTGTTTTGTACATACCTATTACATTAGTTTGTATGACATAAGTTTGAAATGATCGAAAGCGTCGTAAATTCCGTTCGAACGGGTCAAACCTTGGCCGACAATTTTTGGGGTGCATACTTTTAGGTCTATGCAAATATTGAAATGGGGTCATCATACTTATAGTAAGTGTTTTCTATCGTTTATTTTTACAGCCGGGATTAAAAATAGAAATCTCAATTCACGAGTGTGAGAAATTTAATTCTATCAACTCTTTACTAAAGGCGACAAAATTTCAGATTCGCTCAATTTGAAAGCATTTGTTGACATAAAATTAGATGTCACTGGAGCGCTTGTCTTTGAACGGGTTAAAACAATGTGAGAAACAAAGAAAATGAAAGGATTGAAAGTTAGTAGCATTTTCTTCTTTGTCAACATTTTTATTTTAAAAAGAGCTTGTTTTATCAAGTTCGTAAAAACACAGATTGTGAGGTAAAGGGTTGAGTCTTAAAAGCGACAAAGCACATACTATATTAAAATAGATATTGCTAGTCAATGAATAAAAGGCCACAAACGTATAGGTTTATATTGTATTTTTAGTGTAGAATGACAGTAATTAGACCTTTTTTCTGCACTGTTTTGTGACCTTTTACTGACCGAAAAAGTCTCGCGTTTGAACAACTTTTAGTTATTATACTGTTGAAAACATCATGGAAAATGTAGAAAATGCTGGTAACCAGCATTTTCTACATTTCCCACGATGTTTTCTTTTTTGCAAAAGACAAGTAGTCATAAAAGAATTTGGTATCGCATTCCTGCAGATGTAAATCTTCTAAAATATCTCATAACATAACATTGATCAAAGATCAGATCTGTATTCTGATCTCGATCTGCACTGTCCCATGAAAAGCCATAAAATTAATCATGGCGTCGTAGAGGTCATAAATCTAAATTTATAAAAAAAAAATACAATTTCATGATAAATGCGAGCATACGTAATCTTCCGATCTTTGATTGATGAGAAAGGTGCGTTTATTCCGTATCGAAATTGTGCACGTGCCGAATGGAACGAAATGAAAGTATATCCGAACACGACAAAAGCGTAGTCAGTAATTCACGGGTATTGTAAAATTTCTGCGTGTTCAATATCCAGTCTATCTCAGGATTCAATCGGTTGATAACGAAAATGAACGTCCTCAATCATATGGCTTACAACACGCAAAAGGGGCTTTCGGACTTTCGTAAAGTGTCGTCTCTGATCAGGCTGCGTAGTGTGCGCGGGCTAATCCGAGACGGCACTTTACGTCAACAATATTAGTAGTACGGTAAGGTGGCAAGGGCACTTCAGCTCGGAGCAACATGATTCACCACAGCCGTGAACAAGTTTCCAAGTCCCCTGTCACCTGATCAGACAACGAATTTATTCTTCTGCAAGGTTTTAACATTCCAAAGTTTGTAATGCAAATTTTACCTGCTTTTTATTTTACATAATTGAGTAAGCTGACGGAGTAGAATTTCCCTTGAGAGTGCCCCAATTCAATCAAAACCGACGTCACTGGGAAAGTGACGTCAAGAAACCTTAGTAATAGGAGCTATTTAAAACGTGCAGATTGGCGCATAATCTTGATGTTAATCTTGATTGAAGCCGCCATTTTGGGTGTTGCGTTGCTAGTGTAGTCATGTAAATACGGGACTCCCGAAAGGGAAACTGTTTTTACGGTGGTTTTGACAGTGTACATGATATACATGTTCGGAGAATATTATCCAATCAGATCACGAGAAATTTCTTTGTAGTATAATAATAGATTTTGTCCTGCTATAGACTTCCGCACTCTGTGATCGTTGTTCTGCAGTTAGTTCTGAGTGTGATGAAATATACTCTCTCAAAAAAGAACGCAACATACAGAAAATAGGAAATTTACTTCATATATTATTTTCATAATTTATGATATAAATAATTTACACAGGAATGCAAAAATTGGCACACTTCTTGTTCATGAGTTCTTTTACCTTGGAATATCACAGTTTGTCACATATTGTCAATAAATCACTCATAAATTGTCAATATCTGGTATAATATTTCAAAAAGATAATCTGATGTTGCGTTTCTTTTTTGAGAGAGTATATATGAGGGACATAGTTTCCCCATATCATGTTTTTGTCGGTCTCTGGTTGTTTTAAAGAGGAAAAAGTTAGATTAAGATCAGGCTACACGTCGTTGCTCTTATAGTATAGATTAACCCATATGATTCATGCAATAATTGAACCATTTAAGACCTATGGGAACATCCCACACAATTGTGTGGGTTTTTTTTTTTTATGATTATTTCAAATCGAGTGGGATGAAGGTTTTTTTCGATAAGCCATTTTGGGCTGTCAAAGGATCACTCTTCATTAGTTTTATTGCAAAAAAAAAATTTTTTTTTCTTACACAGATAATTTTAATTCGGCCGAAAAAAAGCTCTACTTATAAGCCAACCTGTGCTGTGAACATAATGAGGGGTCGAATTGAATATGACTTTGTGCCGATTCGAGGTCCACCCATCCAATCTTTATTCTTTGCAGAACGTTGAGTCGCCCAGTATTTTAGATTGCACCTCCTGCACTATTTACCTCTTATCCTGCCAAACTTTGAAAAGACAGGAAACTTTCCAATGCATAGTAAAAATAAAAAAAGCAGTGTAGTTTGAGAGGTAATTTTTAAAGGAAAGGTATCTCCTGATCGGACAGCGTAGATCAAAGATCAGACTGCACGTTCTGTGCAGTCTGATCTTGATCTACGCTGTCCGCAAAAGACCAGTGTGTCGCGCTCGGAAGACTAAGGGTTAAGTGTGTTATATAGATCAATTTTATTTAGGAGAGATTTACTCCGCTGATAGATAGTTTACGTAGGTGATCTGGATGAAAAAAATAATGAATATGATGGATAACAGTGAATGTTTTTTGCATACTTTTGTTGCATGTAAAATACTTTAACCTCCTTCCCCGCTGAGATATTTTTTGTGTGTGTGTGGGAAAGCAGCATTTGTTTCGGATAGAGTCTATGGACATAAGGCATACAGTTCAGATGAAATAATACTAGTATGTGACCCATCACGCAAAAAGGGACCATCTGGGAATTCTGTACATCAATTAGATGAAAAAAGATCATCGATAGTGTAGACCAATTTAAGTTAATAATTAAAAAAAATGATTGTATAACAAGATACCATGACCACTTTTCATATAAAATAATGTCCTTAAAGCGAAAAGTATCAACCCTGGTCAGCCTGCGCAGTTCGCATTCCCCAGAAGGTCCTTTTTGCGTAACGGGTCACGTATGGATGGTATTCACCAACAATTCCCGAAATTGTTTCTACTCCCAAGTTCAAGCCTAGTCATCTGATTGGACGAGAAAGGATGTCCAATCTAGGCTCGGCGACACTTCAGACCAACGAATTCCATTCATAATAACATGTACTGTACGTTCGAATCCTCGAGTTTGGAAACTTTGTTTTCCATGATTATTGACAGTCACTGCAGTAGGATTCATTTCTCTTTCGCTCCTGATAAATGTTTCGACAATATTTATATGGGAAAGCAGCTAGTTTGTAGGAAGATGCAAGTGCAAAGTACAGGTGGAACTCCAGGAAAGGATGCCTAGGTGCAAGTGTCGCCGGGAGATCACTGAAATAAAGTTGAAATGGTGTTAAACAACATAAAGAAATAAACAGACTGAACCAAAACTTTGTTGTTTTGCAAAGAGTTAATAAAACTAACTTAATTTATGCAGCTTACAAAGATAATGATGTTGTTTAATGGTGCTTTCCATGACGAAGTTCTTTAAAAAACATGATCGATTGATTTCCAGTACCTTTTCGATCTTTCAAACGACCCGAGTGAACTCTTGGAAGTATAATTTCGTACCTCGAGTTTGGATTAACCCATGGCCAAAACCGCCCATGTTTTAACGAACCTGACGAAGGCCTTTGAAAACTTTGTGGGAAAAGGAGAAAATGCTGGTAAACCAGCATTTTCTCCTTTTCCCACAAAGTTTTCGACTCTTTCCCTAAAAGATGCAATGATTTGTGTCATTTTATTTTTTATTATTAATGTCTGCTTATACTTTCAAAGTCGATGTGTGTAATAAATTTGGTAAGGGGTTAAACTTTATTATGACGAAAACGACTTTTTACTATTCGTCATACGGGCGAAACTCACTAAATAATCATCTTTACTCCCACCAGGGTCCGTATTATATATTTACGATAACTGCTCCCACATGCGGTTTATATCGAATGAATTAGTTAAAAATAAGTTCAAACCCTTTACAAGCCAACAAAACATAAGACTTATCTCGTTAAAAGTATTTGTGCAGAAGAGAAATGGACTATTTCTAACATTCTTTGAAATTGTTTTTGAAGGGAAATAAAAGTATGTGAACAGGGGGAAATGCTGGTTACCAGCATACTCTCTTTTTCCAACATTTTTTTTTTCAAAAGGCGTCAATCCTCAGGGTTGATGAGAAAAAGAGATAAGGAGAGCGAGGGTGGCAGGGACGGGGAGAGAAAGAGAAAGAAAGAGAGAGTTAGAAAAATAGTAGTCCTGTTGCTGAGAAATGAAAAAAACTTGCCTGTCCTACTTCGTTTAAAATTCTTTACCGTCAGAAGATATGTTATCAAAATACCGAAAATGCTCAGAAGCGGATGAATGTTACATTTATATAAATACAGAAAAAAATAGGGAAAAAAATGCGCGTGGGTAAACATCCATTTCAGAGAATCAGAGGAAAAAAATGCACCGAGCCTTATCAGAAATCAAAACATTCCATTTCCAAGCGTTTCCAGTACTCAGATCGGTGCGCATGACAATTCCTACCCAGATAGATTACCCCGTTATCTTGGCATCGAAGATCTGTGCGCGATAAGAGCAACTGACTTCCACTTGAGTTCATCTATTTCCTGACGAGAATAAGTCGGAAACTGATAAGTCTGTTTATACTGAGTTTATTCCTGTTTATCTTTAGGATTCCGAGTTGAAACTCGTGAGGAAAGATTTTGTTGTCTGCCTTAATTAGCAAAGGCCTTCTATCTCTTGTAACACTTAGTGGTATACATGTGAAACTTTGCCAGGGAGGGGTTGCTTTAAACTTTATTGATATAATTACAGCTTCTCTCCACAATAATTCAAAACTATAAAGTGTAAACCAATGTTATGGGTTTCTTTTATTTTTACTTTACAGTATTATATCTTGAAAAATGCAGTTGGAAAGCACGGTAAACAAAGGAATTAACTTTCATTTCCGTTTTTTATCTAAATATCATTCTACCTTTGTCTGCCTTGCAAAAACAAGTTCCAGAATATGTTACGGGCGCCTTTACTTTAAAAAACCGATGTGGATTGGCAATTTTCTCAGTAAATAATACGTAGTAGAACTTGATTCTTGATTGCTGGTATCAATTATTGCCCTTACATATTCATTCGCCTTATTTTTCGGGACAAATCGGTTTCTGTATATAGGAAATTTCGAATCAAGGCCAACAAAACTTGTATGTTGATAGATTAAGAATTTTCTTTTAGCGCTTTCTATATGCTTTCTTTCGATCAAACCGGATCTGAGATAATTATGCATTTTCTTGACGGAGTAAATAGAAACAGTCCTTTACAAATTCATGTGTCTATATTATATTCTATGCCAAACAAGCAGGTGATATAACTCTTTTGAAATCATTCTAAGAAAAGGAGAAAATGCTTGTTACCAGCATTTTCTCCTTTTCCTAAAATGCTTTCTTCCCCTTCCTTAGAAGAGTTACATCATTTAACCCTTTCCCAAACGACAAACTTTTTGACTGGACCAAATTGAAAGCATTTGCAGATGACAATTCAACTCTTACCGAAAAGATGATTTTTGTCTATGATAGGGTAGAAAACATTGTGGGAAAAGAAGAAAATGCTGGTTACCAGCATTTTCTCCTTTTCCCACAATGTTTTCAAAAGGCTACTATTCCAGACCCGTAAAAACCAGGGATTGTTTGGGAAAGGGTTAAGCAAATTTGAGCCAAAATCTGTAGTTTGCTGCTGCTTTCAAATTAGGACGAGTGCAGCCTTTTTTCATCTAGTTAAGAATAAACTCTCAACTGAACGGCAGACTTGAGACCATTTTGCAGATGGCGAAAATAAAGTTGAAACGACCCAAAACGAAATTCTGTTTGAGGTAATAAAACATTGCTGAAAATGAAGAAAATGCATGTTCTTCTTTTGCCAGAATGTTTTCAAACGCCTTCTTCCATTATCGGGATTGTTTGATAAAGAATTCAACCCCGAAGGTGATCAGCCCACGCAGTCCACTCTGGAAATTGAAAGTAGTTCTGAAAGCTATTGGACGATGGCTATTTCGTCTTGTTAATCAATTACTTTACACATACGCGGACCCTGAAGATACGCTTTTTAACCCTTTCCCAAACAGTCCCTGGTTTTTACGGGTCTGGAATAGTAGCCTTTTGAAAACATCATGGGAAAAGGAGAAAATGCTGGTAACCAGCATTTTCTCCTTTTCCCACAATGTTTTCTACCCTATTATAGACAGATATCATCTTTTCAGCAAGAGTTGAATTGTCTTCTGCAAATGCTTTCAATTTGGTCTAGTCCACAAGTCATTGCTAAAAGATTCATGCCTCTCTCACAGCTGACCAGTGTTTCGACTATGGTTATGTGGGAAAGTAGCCTGTGACTTGGAAATAATATCCTGCGGAGTGCTGGAAATTACAGGAAAACATGGGTAGATGCACTGGCTGCCGCGATATATCTTTAATAATGTTGAAATCAGCGCTTAACACCTTAGAATCAATCATTGGAAGCTAGAAAGTTTTTGAGAACTAGACGAGGGCTTTCTGAACTTTCAGTACTTTGATATCAGACTCGATGCACTTTCCGAGAACACTTGTAACAGCCGCTAGCGTACGCATAGGGGCGACCTCCTCTAGTTTATCTGGTATGTACGCGATACATTCCGTTACGGCTCATTTACCCGCATTAGCTACACTTTATAATCCTTGCGGCTAGATAGCATGTAATTATGGTGGACAGGACGGGTCATGACTTTCTCTATGATATTAAAATTTTCGTGTTTTCGATCAAATTAAAGATACATTTCTCTTGATTTAAAATAGAATTTAACCTACAGGTATTTTCGTATTTAAAGTATCAGATATATCCGTTTATATTCTGCTTTTACAGTTTGAAAATAATTATATAATTACTGGGGCATTACTGCGAATCTAGAATGGCAGTAAAGCTTTTTTCTATTAATTTCATCATTGTTTTGTAAATTATTTTTATTTCAACTGAAAGCCGAGTCACAAATATCTAAAGAAAATACCTTAAAGGTATTTTTATTCTCATTACGAGATTACCTTTCGAAAGAAAAGAAGGCGAACTTATAACAGCGAAAAAAATTAATTGTTATTACGTTCACTTGTAATGCAATGGTTATATTCAAGTCAAATACAGCAAGAACCTATAGAGGAAAACGTGATATCATCCGTTTACTTTCTAAACCTGGTAACTACAGCTTGTCACAAGCTGTAGTTACGAGGTTTTGGAAGTAAACCGACGAAATATGTCCATGTAACGTTATGCTTCTGTTATCCTAAGATCGTATTGCGGATTTCTTCTTATTATTAAGTAACAATGTCCACAATCCACACAAACAATATTTAATGTGAATATTTTCTTGTAGCGTTTTTTTCCCCCCATACTTCTTTCAAGGTGTTTTCTTTAAACCTAATGGCAGCAATCTCTCTCTCTCTCTCTCTCTCTCTCTCTCTCTCTCTCTCTCTCTCTCTCTTCTTTTTCAATCATTCTTCATCATCATCATAATAACATAGAGTCTACATTATATCTTTTATTGCCATTGCATTGGTTATCCCCCACGGAATATTTAATCAAAACATTACTAAAGTAGGCTAGGCGATTCTTAGAATTAACTGACTAGTTGGTTATTGGATATTTGAAGATCGGATTATGGAAACGCCTCAATCTACGTATTCCTGTACCTCCATAACTGAAATATCAAGACCCATTCACGGAGGTCAACCATTGGTTATGTTACAAACGGACTGGTGATTCAGTGTTTAACCCTTTACTCCATAGATACTCATTTCAACACATTACTTGTACGAGCCTTTGGAAAACATTGTGGCAAAAGATGAAATTGCTCGTGACGAGCAATTTCACCTTTTGTCACAATGTTTTCTATGCTATCAAAAGGTATCATTTACACATAAGAAACAGTTTCATCCTTGCTATTATTTAGGGTCAATTAGAGATGCCATAGGAATGCCTTATGGGGTAAAGGGTTAACAGAGAGTTATTTCGAAGATAGTAAAATTCCCTCTGTCAAAGAAGCAAAAAATCAATAGTGTGATACCATAAGATTATGGCGCATTTTGCCTTCCGTAGTGCATAAGATCTCCATTCCAGGCTACATCTGAATGCTTGCCTAGCGATAAGGTCAGAAAGGGTCAAAGTGTCAATGGGTGCAAATCTTGACCTTATCAGATGACGGTACATTACGATCGATGGCGGGTTTAGTCCTTAACGAAGCATACGTCCTTTTACTCAGTATGGTAGATTACCTTTTAAAACAGTATAGAAAAAGTGGCCATTTTAAATTCGAGCAAGTATGATAGGCCTATAACATAAGCCTAGTTTAGCGTTTTTAGCACTAGGACCACTTAGGTGTTGCAAGAGAAAGCAAGTTTCTTTACCACACTCTTTGTTTGATAAAGAGTTGAAATCTTTTACCACACAATCACGAGTTTTAACACACCTAAAGAAAACGCCCATTGAAAACATGGTGGGAAAA
This sequence comes from Tridacna crocea, assembly GCA_943736015.1. NCBI lineage: Eukaryota > Metazoa > Mollusca > Bivalvia > Cardiida > Cardiidae > Tridacna > Tridacna crocea. The sequence goes on from OX031065.1 coordinate 42,761,532, forward strand.
GGAGAAAATCCTGGTTACCAGTTTTCTACCCTTTCTGTGAGGAATATTCCATGATTTGTGCAACAGTGGAATTGTCGTCTGAAAACGCTTTCGGTTTTGACTAGTGTGAAATGTTGTCGTCTGGTAAGACTTGATTTAGCGCCTCGTTTGTCTGAAAGTTCTCTTGGTGCCAAGCAACGGTGAAATTGAAGAATTTCGCTTTATGGGTTGGTTACCACCTTCTATCCTTTTCCCACAATGTTTTCAAAGACATTATTTTCTCATGGTCTAAAAACACGGGAGCACATGGAAATAGGTTAAATACTGCAATCCAAATGCGATTTGCGTTTATTTATTGTCGCCACCGGTTTCCCATATGGGCGAGCCCCCCCCCCTCTCCCCTCCCCCGAATGCTGTTAGTATAGTTACGGGTGATTGTGCAGATACATGACAAAACCCCTCCTAAATTTTGCCTGGTTCTTTAACGTTCTTCGTATATAGCTCCATTACGGGACCTCGATTAATGGCCTGCAACACGGGAAAAGGGGCACTCGTACATTTGCGTAAAGTGTCGTCTCGGATCAGCCTGGGCTGTCCGCGCAAGCTAATCCGAAATGACACTTAGCATACTAATGTGATTTTCTGTTTCGCAAAAGTCTACTGTGGGACAATATCTAATGTAGTGGTAAAGTGGCGTCTCGGATTAGCCTGCGCGGACTACGCAGGCTGATCCGAGACGACACTTTACGCAAATGTCCGAATGCCCTTTTTCCCGTGTTGCAGGCCATTTTATGCCTCATTCGAAAGACTAATAGTAATTTTAGATGGCCTATCGTAGGGATCGAACGCACACCCTCATGATCACTGATCCTATGCTGTACCAACTAGGCTATGCAGGCTGGTCTCTCTAAATCTGAAGATACGTGAAAGCAACCTTATTGGTGGAGACAAAGTATCTTATCCAATTAGATTGCTGATTCCAGCACTGAGAACTAAACCTGAATTTAGAGTTTCGGGGTCAGTTCTAGTTATAGGCGCAAAAAAGCAGAGTCGTTCTGTCTGTCAGTCTGTGTGTCAGTAACACTGTCAGACTGAGTGCCAGCCTGTCTGACTATCACTCTGTGTGTCTGTTATGTTCACTGCCATACTGAGTGTCAGCCTGTCTGTCTGTCTGTGTGTCTGTAACACTGTCAGACTGAGTGTCAGCCTGTCTGTCTATCACTCTGTGTGTCTGTAATGTTCACTGTCATACCGAGTGTCAGCCTGTCTGTCTGAGTGTGTGTCTATAACACTTTCGGTCTGCATGTTTGTCTGTCACACTGTCTATCTGTCTCACTGACAGTCACAATGTACATATGTCACTATGTCTGTCTCATCCGACTGTCTGTCTATCACCTTGTACCAAGGGTCCGTCACACCGCCAGTCTGTCATTTTTTGGTCTATTATACTTTCTTGTGTCTCTCTATTTGTCCTTCATTCTAGATATTCGTCTGTCGCATTGTTCATCCGTCTGCCACGCTATCCATTTAAGTTTCTCGCCATGTAGTGGGCCTAGATTAAATCAGGGAAATGAAAGCTTGACATAAATTACATCTAGAGGGTTTTCAATCAAACTCTTCATGATTAATGATATACATACGTATATACATGTACATGCACTTTATACGCTTTATGCAACGAGTAGTTTTTAATCCAATTTTTGCCCCCCACACGCTTTTCCAAATTACATGCTTCTGTTTTTTTAGCGTCAGCGCTGTATACTTCGTTAGCAGACGAAATATTTCTCACTTGTGAAAATTGAAAGTAAGAGAATCTGCCTACAACAAATTAACTCTTATCCCGCTAAATAACTTAACCCATTACTCCATAGATACTCATTTCTACTCATTGCTTGTATGAGCCTTTGGAAAACATTGTGGCAAAAGGTGAAATTGCTCGTGACGAGCAATTTCACCTTTTGTCACAATGTTTTCTATGCCATCAAAAGGTGTAATATACCCATAAAAGCCAAAAAACGGCTTCATCCTTGCTGCTATTTTACGATCAATTAGAGATACCATAGAAATGCCTTTGGGGTAAAGGGTTAAATGAAATTTTCATTCGGATAGTAAAACCCAAAAATACTGCCATTTCAAAGTTATGACTTTGGGAATGATACCTCCATATCGGAAAGTGTAGATACAAGATCAGACTGCACGTTCTGTGCAGTCTGATCTTGATCTAAACTGTCTGCAAAAGGTCAGTGAGTGGCGCTTAGCAGCTTAAGGGTTAATCAATTAGGTCTGTTTTTGAAAGGTATAAAACATCGTCGAAAAAGGGACAAAAAATGGCAGTTACCGTACAGCTATAATACGCTGCTTTTCTGGTAATGTTTTGTAAGTTGTTTTCTTTTCTTTTGCGTTACGGTAGACTTAACTCTTCACCAAACGAAAAATTTATTGACTAGGCAAAATTTTCAGTCTTTGCACACGAAAAAATAAAATTGTGCTAAAATGCTGATTTCTGTCATTGACGAGGATAAAAGGTAAAAAAAAAAGATTGTGAGGAAAGGAGAATGTGCTGGTTACCTAACTCGATTACCTTTTGCGGACATTATAGATCAAGATCAGACTGCACAGAACGTGCAGTCTGATCTTTGATCTATACTGTCCGATCGGACATTTTGCTCCCCCACCCCCACCCAGCAAAGGTACCTTTGAAGTAGATTTGTTTTTATTTTTTTGCCATCGGTTCAAAAAAGGATAGAAAACATTGCGGGAAAAGGTGAAAATGCTGATTACTAGCATTTTCTCCCTTTCCCACGATATTTTCCAAAGGCTTATTTGGTAAAGGGTTAAATAATGGCATAATTTTTTTCCCGCGTTTCAAACGAAACCTGGTTATTATATAGGTCGTAATTTATTTACATAATCAAAACGCTAATTTATGATATGCCGTTTATAAGCGACGCAATTCTTGTAATATCTGCACTTTTAGGATTGTATGGTGCTTAACGCAGTTTCTACATTATTTCACTCGTATCGATGCGGCCAGTGCACATATCCATGCTTTCCTGGAGTCTCTTGTACCAATACTCCGCACATTATTATTTCCAAGCCGCTGGCTACTTTCCCACACAACCGTCGTCAAGACTGTGAACAGCTTTTAGAGAGGAATAAACCCTGTCGCAATGACTATCTAACATCAATCCTCGGAAAGAAATTGACCAAGGGATTGAACTCACGACCTTCTGCTCTCAAGTCCTGAACACGACCGACTCTCGGCACTCTGTACTTTATAGCCAAGCGACGAAATGTCAGAATCGTCCATGCTGACAGAATTTTCAGACGACATGTTAAATGCCGTATAAATGATAATACAATAAGTCGAAAAGGTTGGAAAAAATTGTGGGAAAAGGAGAAAATGCTGGTTACCAGCATTTTCTCCTTTTTCCACAATGTTTTCCATAACATTATCCTCGTTTACATAACATTATGGTCGTTTATCGCTTTGCAAGTCTAAAATGTTAGGAACCGCCCGATTTTAGAAAGCATTAAAAAGAGACAAATTAAAGGTGCTCAAACGAAGGACATGCTTTTAACCAAACAATTCCTGTTTTGCACGTCCCTGAGGAAAAGCCTTTTGAAAACATTGTAGGAAAATGAGAAAATGCTGGTAACCAGCATTTTCTCCTGTCCCTAAAATGTTTCCCACCCTTCCAGGTACGAATTTCAATTTTTGAGTCGCATTGATTTTGTAGTCTGCAAATGCTTTCAATTTGGACCAGTCTAAAATTTTGTCGTCTGGGAAAGAGTAAAAGGATTTCACACCAGATTTCGTTGTGCAAATTCCTTTGAGAAGATTTCAACAAAGACGACTTACGTCCACTTGCTTTTGAAGATGGCTTTGAATTTAAAATATAGAGAGAAATTTGTCTAGAAAACACGAAAAAATTGTCAAGTATTAATAATTCTAAAAATAGAATTTCTTGTACAGTTAGTAACGATATAGCCGGTTTTACACAGAATGAATGCATTTCAGCATTTTTACATGTCGGTTCGTCTGTTCTCAGTTTAAGAATCGGTCCGGATTTGTTTAACATAAGAACCCTATCCAAAAAAAAAAAACGTTAGATATTGTGTATTACTATAAGGAATTTTACTTTCATTCCACACCACTTCAGAGGCCTTCAAATAGCAATGTATCCCCTTTAAGTAGACATAATCAATCATATTTTTTGATATTTAAAACGAATTAAAAAGTGTGAAAAGGTTTTAAGCCTTTGTTGTATTCCAGGAAAAATTACTAATAGTACATCAACCCTTAAAAGTTCCCTTTTTGGAAGCGTATTTAATTTTCAACGAATAATTTCTTCGTTTGCTGCAATGTTTAACCCTTTCCCAAACGACAAAATTGGGACCAGACCAAATTGAAAGCATTTTGCAGACGACAAATTAACAGTTGCTAAAAGATGATTTTTCTATATGATAGGGTAGAAAACATTGTGGGAAAAGGAGAAAATGCTGGTTACCAGCATTTTCTCCTTTTCCCACAATGTTTTCAAAAGGCTTTCTATTCCTGACCCGTAAAAGCGAGCGATTGTTTGGGAAAGGGTTAAAAGATAAGGTTCCCCCGCAGTCCTGTTTGTGATCAACAAGGTCTTAAACAGGTTTCTGTAGGATTCAACGTCTGTAGTACAAAATTGTGTTCTTATTATGCCGAATTATTGATATGAAAAAATGTGACCCATGCCTGCTGAGTACATGCACACATGCGCTTAAAATTGTAGACAGTGTAAACTACGATCAGATTGCACAGCACGTAGGGCGACTTCAGAACATTTTTATAGACGAGCCAAATAAGATTTATGTCAAAAGTCAACGAACTTCGATTTTGTTTTATCACATAACGATATTTCACGACTTATGACTTCAAGTATGTAAAACTATACATTAACACGTGGTGCTTTTCATTAATCAAAGCGTTGAGAACGCTGAAGTGGACAGTGTAAATCTCGATCAGATTGCACAGCACGTAGAGCGACTTCAGAACCTTTTTATAGACGAGCCAAATAAGATTTATGTCAAAAGTCAACGAGCACCTTCGATTTTTTTTTTTTTTTTTTTAATCACATAACGATATTTCACGACTTATGACTTCAAGTATGTAAAACTATACATTAACACGTGGTGCTTTTCATTAAAAACACGATTAATTTCTCCGAAAGAAGAATGGAATGACGACACATCTGACGTCACGCAATGCTAAGGTGTGAAAGATAAGAAAATTTAAAATTTGTATATTACACCGGGGAAAAAATGGGTGGTTATGTGATAGAATTGCATTCTCAAATCCAACATTTGGGCAGGAGGTCTGACAAGATAAGGAACGACGTAGATCTAGGATTGACCTCAAAGATATGTTTAGTCTGGTCGTTATTTTGAAAAGTTCATGTTGAGTAACTGTACTAGTATTTATCACAGGTAACCTTCGGGTTAAACATCTTAACTCTTTCCCAAACAAGCCCTGAGCTTTACGTGTCCACAGTAAAAGTCTTTTGAAAACTCTGTGGGAAAAGGAGAAATTGCTCGTAACGAGCAATTTCTCCTTTTCCCACAGTGTTTTCTATCCTTTTTGAGAACTTTCTGCCATTTTCTCAAAATCTAAAATTGTCGTCTGCAAACTCTTTCAGTTTGGAAGAGTATAAAATTTGTCGTTTGGGAAAGGGTTAAAAAGATGGGCCCATTTAAAAACATTAACATGATAAAGTACGATTAATATACATTGAGAAATAATTTATACGCAATTGATACTTATTTTTGTACTTTTCTTTTGTCAAAGGCCGATACCTTTTTTTATCTTTTTTTTTAATTCGTAATTGTCCTTTTGCTTTGAACAAATACCACAATGCAACGCTTTTACATACCGAATTGTCTCTTTCAGACGACAATCATCTAAAAATCAGCTATATCGATAGCATTAGCAGACGTCAAATTGAATGTCACTCAAGTTACAATTTTATTTAAAACTGTTTATGTTTTTTTTTTTCAAACTGATTTTCTAAAAAAAGGTGGTAAACTTTCGGAAAATGACAAAATATTGTTGACCAAAAGCTTTTTTTTTTCCTTTGGGTTGTACATTTGCGGGACCGTTTGAAGGGAACATTGAGCATGACCTTCATTACTCGTTAGAAATATTTCAGTCATGTGACCTTGCTTCTCTTTTGGAACTTCTAGATCGGTTTAGTTTGAAGTCATTCTAAGATAGTATGAATACATTAACACCTAGTTAGAGGAATATTTCATTTAGATTTATGTCCTTTCTTACTGAGCTAAAATGACAGAAAGAAGCCAGTCTTTGTAAAGATCTCTATTATAGAGTCAATTCCTTGGCTGCTAAGCGCAGCTCACTCACCTTTAGCGGACAGCGTAGATCAAGATCAGACTGCACAGAACGTGCAGTCTGATCTTGGATCTACGCTGTCCGATAAGGAGATGTATTTCCTCCGATAATAACTTTCAAACAGCAATTTTTTGGATTATTAATATCGACTTGAAGCTCTCATTTCTTTTCTTACAGGGTGTGGGTTATAAGGTACAGAAAATGCATGGTAACATTGATTTTACCAAACGACAACATTTTGAAATCTATCAAACTACATGAATAAGCATTGGCAGACGAAAATTTCCGTAGACCTATAACTGAAAAACATTATTTCTGTCTCTAAAGTTGTGGAAAACATTTTGGGAAAAGGTAAAAACGCTGGTTAATAGTATTTTCTTCTTTTTCCGCAATGTCATCAGGAGTTGTCTGTGTCACTGTTTTTTGAAACTAGGGATAGTGTGGTAAAAGATTTAAACATACATCGCAAGGATGCGGCAAGAAACTAGTATAGTGACACTATGAATGCGTGAATAGTTGTAATGACCTACGAGACATAACTGAAATACGGTTGAAAGCGGTTTGAAGAAACAACCAACAACTGCGCGAAACAAACTTCTTCGCTTTGTCCTTTTTTACGTGACTCTATCTTACTAAACCAGCGACATTAGCCCTTTCCCAAATGACAAATTTTTAGACTGTCCCAAACTCAAAGTGTTTGCAGACGACACATTTGAATTTAATGAAAATGGCATAAAGTTTTCCAATGTCAAAACCAGGGCTTGTTTGGGAAAGAGTTAAAACTTCTCTGGCGAAATAATAGAGTAACAGTGAAAACCCAAAATTATTTTTTCAAAGGTATTTTTTGGGGGGTAAAATATCTCCTTATCGGATAATTTAGATCAAAGATCAGACTGCACGTTCTGTGCAGTCTGATTTTGGTCTACACTGTTCGCTGAAGGTCAGTGAATCTCGCTTAGCAGTCTATGGCTTAAAGAAAAGTTACCGCGTGAACTTTAAATGTCGTGCTTAGCGCAGGTAGAAGTATTTCAAAATCGATCAATTTGCAAACAGATATGCTATAATCTATGAAATTATCATAAATTAGAACATAAAAATGTGGTGATGTATTTTAGGTAGAATAGATAGGATAGTGAAGACAAAAATGCTAATATTTCAGCCGAAAACAAAACCTAGATACCCCTTCGACATCTAAAGTGCAATAACTCGTTCCATGTGATATTGTTCAAATGCTGTAAATAAATGGATCAAATAAGGACAGGAAGCAGACTATGATCGCCGATCTTAAACGCAACTTGCATTTTTCTTCCCATGGATATTTTGGAAAATTCGAACACCTCGAAAACTCGAGCATTTTGTAAGTCCCTTGGGGCTTCGAATTATCGAGGTTTTACTACTTATCCTGCTAAAAAGTAAATTTTACGCCCATAGTAAAAACACAAATTTTGCTATATTTTAAAGGTATTTTTGAGGAAAGTGTTCTCCTTTAGCACACAATCCCGACTTTTAATACCCCTGTGAAAGAAGCCTTTTGAAAACATTGTGGGAATAGGAGAAAGTGCTGGTAACCGGCATTTTCTCCTTTTCCTACAATGTTTTCCTCCCTTCCTAAAACAAGTTTTAATCCTTTACTCACATTTATTTCGTCGTCTACAAACGCTTTCAATTTGGACCAGTCTAAATAAATTTGTCGTTTCATAAAGAATTACTGTATAGATTTTTTTTACGAAAAAAAGATTTAGACAAGAAAACAGAAATAAAAGTACGAATACATCACCGATACATTTTAAAGAAAGACGGATGGGACGAAGGAACGAAGGTACCAATAAAACTAACACAATAATTCATGGTGGATAGGGAAAAATCATTCAATCACTGAACGTATCGATACGTTAATCTGTAGCAATCAACATAACACCTATAGGGCCGACCCCTGCATTCTTACCACAAGGTAAGAGATTAGATTATCAGTCTATTGTGATTCGTATTTTGGCCCAGTTAGTTCAAAATCCTTATATCGCTGTAAGTGACAACGTGTAAGACTATTGCGGGCGGCGTAGATTAAGATCAGACTGCACTGAACGTGCAGTCTGATCTTGATCTATGCCGTCCGCTTGTGAAGAGTAACCTAAAACATAAAACAACAACAACTGAGTTTCATTTCGTTGTATTTATAACCATCGGAAGAGATTGTTTTCAGAGGTCAGTATTTGACGCGAAAAGTGTTATAGTCCTGTATATTATACGCTTTAGAACTTGCGATGCACGTCTTTTGGAAACACCGTGGCAAATAGAGAAACCACTCATACTAATGGTTTGGTCATTTGCTGCAATGCTTTTTAATGGATCTTAACCTAGAAAATTAATGTATCTTTGTTTTCTTTTTCTTACGCCGAGATCCTCGCGATTTGAAACAAATCTTAGAATTTTGCTGCAAGCTATAGTTTGAAGTGTGCACTTTTATGTTATCGCTCGTGGCTATTAACATTTTTTTCTTGGCTATTACAATCCAAATTAACCATTTACCAAATAGTATTAAGTTTTAACGGTCCTAAGAGAGAGAGAGAGAGAGAGAGAGAGAGGATTTTTAAAACATCGTGTGGAGAGCAGAAAATGTTTGTGATCTGCTTTTTCTCAATTTCCCACAATGTTATCATCCTTTTCAGAGATAAATCCAATCGTTTCGTTTGTACCAAGTCGTATTTTTTATGTCGTCTTCAAATGTTTTCAATTTTGACAAGTCTGAAATTTTGTCGTTTGGTAAGGAGTAAAAACAAATTTTTCTTCAGTATTTTCCAGACGACAAATTTTATATCTGTCCAAATTTGATAGCAATCGCAGACGACAAATAGATTGTGGCTTAAATGGAATGTTTCTTTGAAATAGCAGAAAACATTGTGGGTAAAGGAGAAAATGCTGGTTACCAGCATTTTCTCCTTTTCCTACGATGTTTTCAAAAGCCTTTGACATCAGAATCCCTTTGAACTCGGGATGTCATGACGGTATAATAAAGGATGAAAATATATCTACATGTACATTACATAGTTTTGTTTTGAGGATAGGCTGCATGCATTTCGCTGCAAAACTTTGGTTTGATTTATACAGCAAGATGGCCATTATCTGTCCGTCCCTGCGTACCTCCGTCCCTGCCTCCCTCCTTCCATCAGTCAGTTATTCAATCAATCCATCAAACCAGCAATCCATCCATCAATCGATCTAGGAAATGGAGCATTGAAGCAATTAACCCTTTACCTGATATGCCAACTTGAGGCTCTTCCATTTCAGCAGCAAATAAATATATGATGTAAAAAATATGGACAAATGAGGATACAAATATCTGATTGAGTGGAAAACATCGTGGGAAAAGGAGAAATTGCTCGTAACGAGCAATTTCTCCGTTTCCCACAATGTTTTCAAAAGATGTGTGTTGTTGATACGTCAAAATGAGTATCTATGGAGTAAAGGGTTAATTACAATGTATAGCAGATTTATAAGCATCTTTTTCGAAACGTTTCTGAGAAGGCCCTAAAGGTACTGCCAAAATAAGCACCTAATTATCTAGATTTAAACTAATTTGATAGCCCCTACATAAATTTTGAAAATGAAAAATGGCGGACTTGTCTTAGAATAGCGTCACGTGACATTGTAACAGATGAATTATTGCATGACAGAAAGCGACAGGTTATTCACCCCGTAACCCTTTACTACAAAATGCCATTTTAACAACCCTGAAAAAGAAGTTATTTTTTTAAAATAGTGTTGGAAATTGAGAAATTAATGGTAACCAGTATTTGCTTCTTTTCCAACAATTTTTTCTTCCCAATGATAGACAGAATCTTATATTCGGGTAAACTTTGATTTAATTCTGCAAATGCATTGAATTTGGACAAAAAATTTTGTTTTCTGATAAAAGGTTTGTCAGACGACACTTTTTACGACCCTGAATGGAAACTACTTTTGAATACATTGTGATTGATTTATTGATTTATTGATTTATTTATTGATTGATTCTAATTGTCGTCATCTGGAAATGATGAAACTACATTTTTCGCAGACGACAGTTTGCCTCCTTGAGAGAAGTTTGAACTCATAAAAGAAAGTGGCAAGATGAGATATTACGCTTAATGAGCAATTTTTATCCCTTTTCTCCACAATAATTTCTTAGATTGTTACGCAATGGACTGTATTCTAACATGATTGTCCTTCTTTTTACGAGTGGGTTGTCCATTTCGTCTGCGCCACATACATGAAGTGATGAATCACGTGACTTACCATTATCTCCCGCTTGCTGGCATTCTACAAATGCAAATCTTTCCAATTTAGGTATTCTGAGTACAAAAGCAGGCTGATTTTTTCAAAACAACCATAAGCCTTATTTTCCCAGATATTGGGGGTGGGGGTGGGGGTGGGGGGGGGGGGGGAAGATGGATGGAGCGTCATTGCAAATAGGTCGAATCTTCGAAGATTATGACATGCGCAGACAATCCATGAATTTGTGTTTTTGATCCAAGATGGCGTCTGTTCATTCACTGCTTTGACGCCTAATAAAGAAATAGTTCTCCTTTTCGACTGAAGCTAAAAATATACGTTAGGACTCTGTTCAAAGCGAAAAAAATATATAGACTCCGCCGTGTTGGAAGCACTTGCAAACGACAAATTGAAATTGACTCTTCAAAGCGTTTGAATTCGTCATTAAGCAAGTAGAAAAGGAGACTAAGCGGCTGTTTATTTTCGCCTGGAAGTATACCACATTTAAAAACTCAACATGATAAAAGGAGTAAAGGTGTGTTGCTAGCATTTTTTTCCTCCTGCTACAATCTTTTAACATTTGTACCCCCATTCCCGTGATCATAGTTAACGCTCTTCCTGCTAAGTAAAAAATGAACGTTTCAAAGCTGATAGTAAAAAATAAAAGTTGCTGTTTCAATGATATATTTTTGGGGAAAGTATCTTCGTATCGGACAGTGTAGATCCAAGATCAGACTGCACGTTTTGTGCAGTCTGATCTTGATCCACACTGTCCGCAAAGGGTCAGTGAGTCGCACATGTCAGCCGAAAGTTTCAAAATTTTATAATGTGTTAAAGGTAATTTGCAACAAGTTAGTTTTTGGTGAGAGATCGAGTCAATTTGTATAGCACTTTACGGGATAACAACCCAAAATTCTTTCCAAAAGAAAAGCTTTTGAACAAGATTTCGGTGGACCGTGATCTTCGGGGGCAAGCTAGGTACATAAATCTTGGTTTGATGGGAGGACATTGTTCGGCAAACAATAAAACTATCTCCCCCGCCGAGTTTAAATCGGGGGCATTATCGGGTTATGAAACTTACTGCTTTGATAAAAAATATTACTTTGTAATGGTGGTCGTAAGAAAATGGGGGCGAATGACTGAGGGGTTGATTTTAATGTTGATTGGCTGATTGAAGGATGTTTTGTGCTGCCTTCAGGATTATTTTAGTTATATCACGCTGACAGCTCATATATTCGTGTATTTCCTTAGTTTCAGCAGTACTCGGCTTGGGTTCTACTATATGTACATGCAACCATAAAATAATTTACTTTATAAGGGTATAATTTAAGGTGGGGGTGGGGGTTTGTGCGCCGTTTTCATTATTACTCATGCCATATAACAGCAGCCAGTGAATCTGTCCATGCTTCCCTGGAGTTTCTAAAATTACGCTTATTACCAAGGTTTTCCAAGCCACTGGCTACTTTAGATTGTATATGCCCGTTGAATCCTTCACCACACAATCCCGGCTTTTTACGAACTCCAGAAAGACAGCTTTTGAAAACATTGTGGGAAAAGGAGAAAATGCTGGTAAACAGCATTTTCTCCTTTTCCCACAATGTTTTCTATCCATACTGTTCGCAACAGCGAAATCGAGCCTCGCAAATCAGCCGTCTTGTTTATGATTTATCGGCCGTGCTGAGGCTAGAAACGTTTACCTGTGATTATCGGAACGTACGCTGCTGAAAATAACCACGAGGCCCACATTGCAAAAAAAAAATATAAAGATTTTGAAATATGCGTAACAGCACGGTTGGGTGCATGTGAACTTGAAATATTGAAATAATATAACGATATCATATAGAGATACATTGATTATTTCTGTAGTCGGTTGGATAGGTTTTAATACCTATGTACTCGTACATTCATTTACTCGAGTAACTGAGAGAGAGAGAGAGAGAGAGAGAGAGAGAGAGAGAGTGACGGACGTGGCTGACAGCAGACAGACAGAGAGACAGAGACGAGCAAGCGGAAGTTAAGTTATCTTCATGTAGGCCTATAGTTATAGGCTTTTATGGGAGAGAGATTGTATTATTACCTAAATAAGTTGCCTCAAATGGTTCCAACTATACTCGTAATGAGATAGCAGTAGATCAAGATCAGATTGTATGTATATGCAGACTAGTTTTGATATATTCTTTTCGCAAAGAACGAAGACATAAGACGTCGCAATACAACGGATGTGAGTTTTAAGCAGCGGATAAAGGTTTATCAGTTACAGTTCTAAAACTGACTAGAACTAACTCTTAAAACAAATTTGCAGTTCGCGATTTGGACAAATCCTAACCAGAATAATCAACGGATATCGTCGTATAATAACTCTTGTACGTAAGCGAAAACACTGTAGCAAAGGGAGATATTGCACTTTACAAACACTTCCTTTTTATTACCAAAATGTTTTCAAACACGATCTACTCAAACACGCAAATATCTAAATGGTGTAACATATTTTACTAAGTCAGGCCGACTTCGCATATTGCAAGTAAGACGATACCATTAGTAGATAATATGTTTTGGTATGAATTTCAGTTGAACCATACAATAGTCTGTTTTAATCTTTTAAAAAAACTTAAAGCGCGAATTTAAAGCGGTGAATTCTTTTTGCTTTTTTTTTGTGCAGCGTTGATCTATCTAGATCAGGCCGCAGATGTACAGTCTTGTCTTGGATGTTCACTGTCCTATACTGTATATGATATTTCTGACAAAATAAGAAACCCTTTATTTTTTTATTTTTCTATTTAGTAAATGCTTAAATGTTACTATATCAAAATTATTTTTTGGGAGTAAAATATTTCCTGGTCGGAAAGTGTAGATCCAAGATCAGACTGCACGTTCTGTGCAGTCTGATCTTGATTTACACTGTCCGCAAAAGGACAGTGAGTCGCGGTTAGTAACCTTACGTTAATATTTTTTCTAAACTTACCGTCACAATTTTAGACTGGTCCATTGGACCACAAAGTTATTGTTGCATTAAGGATGCATGGGACTGTCATCCGAAAGATTAGAAAACATCGTGGAAAAAGGAGAAAATGCTGGTTACCAGAATTTTCTCCTTTTCTCACAATGTTTTTAAAAGTTGTTTTGATTCAGGTCGTAAAAAAGTCAGGTCTGGGTTGTACTGCAAATGGTGTCTACAGTATTAACACAAAACTTTATAAAATTTGATAGCATACATTTTTTTCCCTAACTGGGGCATTGTATATCAATTTCCCTTAATGACAAGGCAGTTTTAACTGTATTATAATACGCTCAAATTTCACTAACTGATCCTGCACTTTTTGCTTTTTTTAACACTTAAGCAACTAAGCGTGACTTACTGACCTATTGCGGAAAGACCAGATTAAGATCAAACTGCACAGAACGTGCAGCCTGATCATGGATCTACACTGTCCGATCAGAAGATATTAATCCCAAAAGCATTAGATAGAAATATTAGGGTTTTTCATGCCGAACTGAACATTTCCTTTTAGGTTTTTAGTGGGACAAGGATAAAGGGCGGATATGCTTCAATTTTTGACTGTTTACGAAGGAAACGCTAAGGGCTCATGTGAACCTTTTCTGTGTCGTATTGAGACTTTGGCTGTTTATTCATATTAAAAACGTAAATAGACCTAAAAGCATTTTACACAGTCGTGCCCCTCTTTCAATTCAGAATTGCCTGTGGAAAAGCAGCCGGGTCAGTGCGAAAGCTAGCGCTGCTCTTGTTTTCTCAATTGTAACAAAATTTTTAAAATAGAATAACATGTAAATGATTTTTTAAACTTTTTTATTCGTTTGACAATGTTTACAATATTACGGGTACGCAAAGGAAGCGTATGTATATCGGAGAGCTTTCCTTAGTAGATACCTCTAGCAAAGTTTTATTTTAGCTATTTGCTGCTTTCCCGCATATATAGATAAGAATGAAAGAATTTTTGGGACATAACAGAGGGGGGAGGATGGAAGAGAGAGAGAGAGAGAGAGAGAGAGAGAGAGAGGGAGAGGGAGAGAGAGAGAGAGAGAGAAAGAGAGAGAGCTAAGAAAGAAAGAACGAAAGAAAGAAAGAAAGAAAGAAAGAAAGAAAAAGACAGAAAGAAAGAAAGAAAAAAAAAGAAAGAAAGAAGGAATGGAAAAATACAGACCACTTACCATTTAACTAGAATTAAAGGAAATTAAAAAAAGAAAACGAATACAAAAGTCATCATATTCGAAACCTGAACTATATTTCGATGTATTCGAACTCGATCTCTGTCATGGATTTAAGAGATTGCACTGACGGTTTATCCGGGCTTATCAGTACTAGTTTTTGTAAGCCCGCACTTATCGATACTTGCAGCGCGAGATAAGTAAAGAATTAACATTTTTATCCTTCGTAACTGCTTGGGTTTAATATGCTTGTTAAACTTAACCCGTTGGGTACTGGGTGCGACTCGTCGACCTTTTGCGAACAGTGTAGATCAAGATCAGACTGCACAGAACGTGCAGTCTGATCTTGGATCTACACTGTCCGATAAAAAGAAGTCGTTCTCCCAATATTCCAGTGAAATATCAAAATTTGGAGGTTTTTTTAATCGGCATGAAAGTTTCTCGTTAGTTGTTTAGCAGGTTGTGGATACATCCCCATGCCCCCCTCACCCCAAAGTCGTTTCTTTTTCTCCTCTCGCAGCAGACCGCTCTTGAAAACATTGTAACAAAAGATGAAATTGATGGTAACTCGTAACGATCAATTTCTTCTTTTTTGCCAAAGCGTTTTAAGAATATAATTTAAATTTACAAGCAAATTTTTACTAGATTTTTTTTTTCTCTCAAAATTATGATATTACCCCTACAAATTCGCTTAATCCTTTTCTAAACGACCCCGAGTTTTAACGACCCTGGGTAACAAGATTATCAAAAACATTATAAGAAAAAGAGAAAATGCTGGTAACCAGCACGCTATCCTTTTTCTTATGTTTCATATCCTTATTATATACTGAAAATATCGCCTGCAATTGTTTTCAATTTGGACAAGACCAAGATTTCGTTGTCTGGTGAAGGGTCAGAGAGGTTATTAATAACGTTAGAAGGAAAGATAACGAGTTCAAAAATTTATTATTTTTTCATTTGGAGGAATAAGAATTTATTTATTTCTGCATTTTAAAGATAAACTTTATGGCATTTTTAAAAGACGGTATCGCAGATAGCAGTTTTAAGATATTCTATTTTTGGTTCATTTTCTATAAACAGGTTAGGCAACTTGGCTGTATGCTTTGCAATGATAATCAACTTCTTAAACGTAATTTTATCATAAGGGCAATTCGGTACAAAATTTATGAGAAGATTTCAATAATTCGAACACGGTTATTCGAGTATATCAGTATTTTAAACGTGGCTTGCTGAAAAGTTTATACTCTGACAAATTTCGTCTTGTATCACAATGTTTTTACATTTATCTATTCTTAACTACACAATTCTGATTTTGAACGACCCTGGTGAGAAAAGGAGTTTGAAAACATTGTGGGAAAAGGAGAATATGCTGGTAACCAGCATTTTCTCCTTTCCCCAAAAGTGTTTTCAACCCTTTCTAATACAAATTCGTTCGATTTTCATATTATTTTTTGGTTGTATTTGCTTCAGATTTCGAACGCTAATAAATTTTATCATTCGGTAGAGAGTTTCGTTTCAACATATTTTATTGCCAAGTAAGGTTACAAGAATAAAATTTGCAATATAGAACAATATACACAATCAAAGTATAGAATTACTACATATATCGAATCCTAATTCATAAAGATTATCCATATTTACCAAATAAATAAATAGACACATCCAAATTGAACGCGTTTGTATAGGTGACAAATTACTAGTAAATATGTGTTAGATTTTGTTTTCTTTTTTATTGAAAACGTAGAAAACATTGTGGAAAAAGAGAAAATGCTGGTAACCAGCATTTTCTTCTTTTCTCACAATGTTTTTCAAAAGGGTTGCTCCTTTTTTCCTTAAAAAGTACCTTCCAGAGGGTTTTTTTCTTCAGGAAAAAAACGGCATTTTTTTTTTGTGAAAAAACGTTATAAAGGATAAAACTATCTAGAAAACATTCATTCTAAATCGTAATAACCCCCCCCCCTTCATAACATAAATGACAATGATTTTATTTACAGAAATAATGCCACAGCCCCCCCCCCCCTTTCCCCCCCCCCCCAAAAAAAAAAACCCCAAAGGTATACATAAATATGACCCATCACGCGAAAATGGACAATATGGAAATTTTTTACATCAAATTTACATGAAAACAATTCAACGATTGTGCAGGTCGGTTTAAGCTGATATTTAAAAATGATTCAATAACAAGGCAGAATGGCCACTATTCAAAACATAGAATATCATAAAAGTGAAAAGAGTCGACCCTGGTCAGCCTGCGCAACACCTATACTTTCATTATTGAAAATATCCATTTCACATATTCACTATTCACTCGTTGTATTTGTAAACTTATATAGTAAGAAATATCGCGACTAAATGCTTTCAATTTGAAAATTTAGATATAATTATGTATGACTATAAATTATGTATTTTTTGGCAAACAAACTATGTTCTGTCCTGTTCTTTTCTTTTGTTGACACTTTTAGCATTTTTAGGTCCCTTTTTGCACGACGGGTCACATTATCATAAAGACAAACAGTTTACTTAGTAGATGAGTTAAGCCCGTATGACTTCTTTTGCGGTTACTCTCCTGTGGTTTTTCAATATAACTAGATCTTTGGATAATGAATTTTATGCCGCCCAAAAAAAATGAACAACTGTTTTGTCTCTCCTAAAACTGTGTTTGAAGCAAGGTGCGAAAAAAAAAAAGGACATTGCATTTGCGCCTGGAAATAAAAATAGAATTGTATGAACGTAACCATAATATTTCATCAACCATGCTCTGGAAAAACAGGGGTAACAACCTACGTCATAGCATACGTCATCCGAGACATTTTAAATCCGCCATTTTCTTTTTAAAAGGTAAGTTTTTCAGCTTGTACATTATTGCTATTGAAGATCTGTCCAAACAACGCAGTGCATATGGTACCTGACAATTTTCTTCGTTAGCATACGTTAATATTTTGTTCATCAGTTTCTTTGATTTTGCAATTACCTCCGCACAATTTTCGAAGCCGGTGACACATGTGCGATTTAACAATATATGACGTATACAATGTCGTTAAGAATAATTGTGTTGAAGTGTTTAGAGCTATAACATTGTTTCATGGCATTTTGATTTCACGAATAGGGCAAATATATTTACCGTCACCAGATGAAGTAGGTATTCTAATTAAATTTTAGATACATATATCTTTATAAAATAATTAATCTGCACTTTGCGCAAAAAATTGCGGCTATTCCAACACCTCTGCTATGACGTAGGTTGTCACCCTTCAAAAAGGGGGCTTAATGCATCTCCGTGAACTATTATACCAGCCAAGTCATAACACAATTATGAATATATAATAGCCACTTTAATTCTTAACAATCTACCAATTCATGAGATCAACTGGTCCTACTTCGACACACTGAAAATTGACCAATAGCGAAAAGTATCGACTCAGGTCAGCCTGCGCGGACTGCGCAGGCTGACCTGAGTCGATACTTTTCGCAGATTCATTAAGGCTCTCTTTTCGCAGAGCATGGCTCCTTTTTTTAGAACGGGATTTCCTGTTCGTGGGCGCAGGCGAGTCTTGTTTTTTTTGCGTGAAGACCTTATTTCAAAGAATGCTAGAGATTTTCTTCTTTAGTCCCAAGACGTACTTAATCTTACAGGAATAAACAGAAATGCATTATTTCTTATCTGTTTTCATCGATATTTCAGTCAAGTTCTGTGAAAAGGCAGTTAATTGCATCTGCAAAAAATATCGACTGTGCAGTCCGCGCAGGCTAACATTAGTGAATACTTTAAGCCATGTTTTCTGTTATCTGCATGTACAACGACCCATTTTTAGTCTCAGCAATTGTTCAGTTGTTAAACACAATGGTGTTTATGTATTCACAGTCATCGGTTTGTATGATACATAAACTTGATGCATTAAACGCCCTTTTCAAAGAGCATACCGCCGTTGTTTGTAGCAAAACAAAACGCTTGCCTTTGTGGCACCAATGAATTGATGTTTGATGGTGGGAGGAACATTAAAGCAAATGCAGATAGCGATAAGCAGACTAACTTTAGTGTTTCCTCGGTTGTTGCACAGCTTATTTTTTGAGCATATAAACTTTGTTTCGCAGAATTGTGTATTTTTTTCTTCTTCTATTTTTGTAATCCTGTACTTTCAAGAAACGTTTAGTTTTCTGGGAAATAGACGGATACTTATTATCTTTTATTTATGATCTTTTATCTGTTTTGAAATGTCTGAAACGTCTGAGTTATGCTCTGTGAAAAAGGGGGCTTAATGCATCTGGTTAAAAGGTTCTGACCTCTGATAGTTTGCACAGTCCGCCTGGGCTGACACGAGTCGATTTTTTTGTTGTATCGGTCGATTTTTGGCATGTCAAAGGACCGTTCTTCCCCGCAATTCGGCTTGCTATTGGACAAAAAAAAAAGATTTAATGGATCAATGGCTTTTTGATGACCTGCTTGATCTCACGTATCATTAGGCCCCCTTTTGCCAGAGTATAGTGCATTTGTTTGTTTCCTTGATTGAATGCGTATCAAGTGGCACCAGGATCTCGGCGTGATGTGGGGGTAATGTAAGAGCAAAACCGCAAGCGATAAGAATACAAAATAACAAAATAAATAAATTCTAGCCGAGTAGATCTATCTTCCCATTCACAAAATCTTCAATAATGTACCCTGAAGCCCCCTAGCCAGTACAGGTTTTTTATAATTCCTTCAATTCATAAAAATCACAGTGCCGCTCACACGCCTCGATGGCTGTTATGAATGGTTAAGCTGATTGGCACACTTGTTCTGGTACAATGGGACCTCGTCAAATAACATTGGTACCCCGGGTTATCTCCAGTATCGTTACCTTGATTCACCCTTTGGCGGCTTTGCACGACTCAAAGACCTTTTGCGGACAGTGTAGATCAAGATCAGACTGCACAGAACGTGCAGTCTGATCTTGGATCTACACTGTCCGATAGGAAGATTATTTTCCTCTTAATACACTATTGTCATAACAACATTTTAGCTATTTTGGCTATACTGGCTTAAAAGTTACATTTCATTTACTTACTCGTAGAAGGTTGAGGGTTAAGTGATAAAATCGTGAATAAGAAATCGAACCCGACGGTGCTTCGTATTTTTTTATAGATAAACATAAAAAATTGAATATGAAAGGTTACTCGTACCGAAAAAACAAATCCACTTTTTGACCATTCTAAGGCAGACAGTTTTTTTTATCTTAAAAAAATCATAAAGGGAATAAGACAAACGTTTGTTTTGCAAGTACAATCGAGCACCGCGAAAATTCGAGCATTTTGTTCATCCCCTTGGGACTTCGAATTATCGAGGTTTTACTGTAATTGTTTATCCTGCTAGGACTTAGTTGCGTTTTTTTTCCCTTTTTTATAACCACCATTCAATCCTAGACTTTATTATAAGCATGTAGCAAATATGCAAAAAGTTAACAAAGACTTTGAATTAAAAAAAAAACATTTAAAGTCGTATACAATACCATACAAGTTGATGGCTCCCAGCCAAACGCCTGCACGCCGTTATCCCGATAACGAGGTTACAAGTGCATTCTGTTTGAGCGAGCCCAACAACCTTCGTGTTTTAGTATTAATCTACCCATGTGAATGAAGCATACCCAAACAATTTAGTATTTAACGACAAAAATTACACAATTATGTGGAGAACAAGTTTTCTGCAATAAGATTTAAGCGATTTGAAAGAAAAAAATATTGGGTCCATACCAGCAATTTGACCTTAACCTAAGATATTTCTTAAGGGCACACAGTGTTGCCTGGTTTACGATATAGTCTTGGTCGAGAACGGATCCATGGCATGAAGGAGGCGGTATGTTCAACGCTTTGCCAAACGACAGAACATTAAACTTGTCCAAACTGAAAGCACTTGCAGACGACACAAAAAACTTAACAAAAAAATTGTAATTTGTTTCTAGCAGGGTAGAAAACATTGTGGGAAAAGGAGAAAATGCTGGTTAATCAGCATTTTCTCCTTTTCGCACAATGTTTTTAAAAGGCTTCTTCCTCAGGGTCGTTAAAAGTAGGGACTGTATGGTAAAGCGTTAAGAAAAAACAGAATACATTTTCATTACTGAGGCAAAAACTAATTCTTTTTTCTAATAGAAGATAATGTGTAACTCTTTGCAAAGCCATACAATTTAAGAATCGGCGAAAAAGAGAGCATTTGAAGACGAAAACCTATATGTGACTCTAATGATAGAGCTTGTCTTTGATAGGATAAAAAACATTGTGGTAAAAGGAGAAAATGCTGGCTAACAGCATTTTCTCCTATTCCCACAATTTTTTCAAAAGGTTTCTTCGTCAGGGTCATCATATCTGGGAATTTATTTGTTAAAGGGTTTGAAACGGTCTACTTTGCCAATGCACTCGTCTTAAAGCTGTATTTATTTGGTAAAAAGGGTTGAAAGAGATTGATTTTATCATTAAACGCATGAGATACCGAATCAATCTAATTTTTTTTTTTTGGTTTGTACAATGTGAATTTTGGTGTGCGTGAGTACAGAATTACAAAGCTATATTATTGCTCCAATTTTAAAGTTTTGAGAGCGGTTTAGGACTCCATTTATAGACAGAAACTTGTAATTTTTTTTGAAGGAAAAAAAAAAAGATTTTATTGACTCGTCATTTAATAATCATTTAATAATACTGAACTAAATGTATGTACCAAATGTTTATCCGTGATTGTTGGTAATATAGAACATTCAGAGTTTTCATCACCTGCTGACGGCCGCCTATGAAGGATTTTTTTACCATCAAATAGACCAACTTTAGAAATATTGGGGTAAAGAGAACATAACCTTGTAGTAGCAAACGACCGTGGTGATGAACAAAAGTATATGCAATATTTCTTTTACTCTTTCGAATACATGAAACATTACTGATATACTACTCAACATTTGCTCGGGATCACCATCTTACATTGAGCCGATATGTATGCTCGGCATGTATTTGGTATGGTTTTTCAGTAGGTCACATTGCCACACTGATGATATAAACTATCTAAGGAAATGAATATTTCTTAAGCAAAACTGTATTTATGTAACATATTCCAGTATTGAAGTATCGAATTGATCCCTAGCAAATGTTGAGTAGTATATACTAATATATGAACGTTTCAACTTGCCACGACTGACAGTAACTCCACTACACCTGAAATTTGTAGTTCTATATAGACTTAACCGTTTAGCTGCTAAGCAGGGCTCGCTGAACTTTTGCGGACATTGATTAAGATCAGACTGCTCAGAACGCGCAGTCTGATCTTTCATCTACGCTGTCCGATAAGGACACATCATACCTCAAATTAGAACTTTGAAACAGCAATAATTGGGTTATCAGTATCAAATTGAAATTTTAGTTTTTTAGCAGAATAGGGTTAACCCTTTCCCAAACAATCTCTGGTTTTTACGGGTCTGGAATAGTAGCCTTTTGAAAACATTGTGGGAAAAGGAGAAAATGCTGGTAACCAGCATTTTCTCCTTTTCCCACAATGTTTTCTACCCTATCATAGACAGAAATCATCTTTTCAGCAAGAGTTGAATTGTCGTCTGCAAATGCTTTCAATTTGGTCTAGTCCAAAAGTCTTCCGTTTGAGAAAGGGTTAACTAAAGGAGCGGAAAGTATAGATCTAAAATCGTACTGCATGTTCAGAGCGGTTTGATTTTGATCGAAATCGTCCGCATATGTCACTATTTAGTTTGTGACGTTGAAAGGGGTTCACTAAACAAACAAACAAGCAATGTATGTAACCGGTTCGTTGACTTACATTATGAAATCAGGTTACGTTGACATTATCTAATCTGTCGTTTAACCCTCTTCTAGGAAAAACAATCAGATTTTTGCGAAAGTTGCCTTAAACGATGGAATTTGTCTTTGAATGGGTTGAAAACATTTTGCGAAATGGAGTGGTTTTTTTTTATCATTTTTCCCCCCAAAAGCTAATTTCCTCAAGGCCGTTCATACACAGGATTGTTTCTATATAAAGTAGATAATGTAAAAGTTTATGCACTATTATGATATACATTACCTAGATTTTTGTCTTGTCCCAGATTACTTTTTGGTACATTGAAACGAAATGGGGAAAAAAGTTTGTTGCTGCAATATTTCTTACGTATTTATGTTTTTATTCTAAGGCTTTTTATGTTACCGAAGAATCCTTTCGATGTCTTTTGTTAAAAAATATTAAACTGATACCTGATATGATAGAAAGTTATGGATTTCACAATTATCTCCCTTTAACATATTCAAATTAGTGAAGCTAATAGAAGTGTTTAGGCATTTGTTTTAATTATATAAACTGCGGTTTCGTCTATTTGGACTATTATCTATATAAATGCCACAGTCTGCCTTATGGATTAAGTGCTTAACCCTTTCCCTAACGACAAACTTTTGGACTGGACCAAACTGAAAGCATTTGCAGACGATAATTCAACTCTTGCTGAAAAGATGATTTCTGTCTATGAAAGAGTAGAAAACATTGTGGGAAAAGGAGAAAATGCTGGTAACCAGCATTTTCTCCTTTTCCCACAATGTTTTCAAAAGGCTACTATTGCAGACCCGTAAAAACCAGGAATTGTTTGGGAAAGGGTTAAGCTAAGTGCTTTCGCAGTATTTGTCTTTGGTTGATCATATCTAAGCATAGTTACTGCTTGCTATGTGTTAGAACAAACGGTATGCAGATCAAAGTAATGATGCTGGTTTTACTGAGGTTTATTTCATGGTTTTACTGGGTTGCATTGGTAAGCGGTAAGAGCCTTAACTATTTCTATTGTATCAAGCCTACACGCACTTGTTGATGATCAGCGTTAAACGTTCTGAAAGATTGCTCTTAATTCCTTCATGCATTCCCAACTTATCAACCCAAGGTTCATCTTAATTCGTCAACAGACGAAATGTTACATCATTAAGGGCTGTGACACAGTGTGTTAGATAACGTCTCTGTTGAAGTTGTACTCTACTAAATACTTATTGCCGTATACATTATTACACACTTTTGCAAGTGGCGCTGATCAAGATCAGAATTCACATAACATGCAGTCTGATCTTGGATCTATATAGTCAGCTACCATTTGCTGAACTATGACTAATTTTAGATGCATCGGCAAATCTGGATCTATTTGTAGTCCTCGAATAAAGGCCGAATTCGTTCAGTAAGTTGCAAAGGAGTCAGAGGATATACTTTGGTAACAGTGTCGGAATCGGATGTAATGTCAATACTATTTATGGCTGCGTAGATCAAGATCAGACTATACAAGTCATGCAATCTAACCTTGCTTTACTCTATCCTCTAAAACAACAGTTAACATAGCAAAGGATTTGCATCGAAAAGGTTTTTAAAAAGACTCTGCTCCTATTTACTCGAATACTAAAATCATTCACGTGTCTTTTTCGTACGTTTTAGAACATATATTAATTTTCCACCGTTTCAAAAAAAATTCAAGGCAATGCGGGTTCATGACTTTGCCTCGTTCGAATTCGAGGTATCGAGTTTAACTGCACTGCAACTGTTCAAAGTATAAATCGTAAGTGACATATATGTAGTTTATCTATAAGAACGATACTCGTGATTTTAGTCTAGTCATGGTCGGTACTTAACCCGAAATATGTCGAGCAATATTGCGATAACTTTTGCGGGCACTGTAGATCAGTACCTTGGATGTACATGTACATCAGCAGTGCCTCTTTGCCTTTTTGTGAGACCAAAACAACATTGAAACTGTACGACTGTATCTCGTATTCTTAAGGGCCTTTTGACTTAAAAGAAAATGTATATTTTATCAGTTTCCTTCTGACACTTGGGATGCATCTAGATTCATAAACTGCAGTGTTTTACTGATCACAAATTCCTCTGGAATTTGTGATCAGTAAAACATTGCAGTTTATGAATAGCGGTGAACTATACTAGATTTTCCGTTTGCCACAATTGCCATTTAACTATGTATATATTTTTTCATTCTTTTTAATGCACTGTGTTTTTTTGTTGTTGCTATCACCATGAATTGTGTGGAGTTCCAAGAGAAAAGAAAATAGTTATGGGGCTAGGGGTTTCACTGATAAAACCGCGTGACACAAAAATTTAACACCAAAAAAACCAAGGTCGTTGCACTTACATGTAGTCGACTGATAAACGCTGTCTGGCCGATATATTTCCTGATACTTTAACTTCATGACTGTGCCGTTATTTTTTTTCTCGCAAGTCCAAGTTGGCGTAAAAGAGGACAAAGAATTGTAGTTATAAAACAAAAAATGCAAAACATGGTTAAAATATAGGTTTTGGGCATTTTATCATATGCAGTAATTATCTATTTTACTTATAAACTGTACACAAACTACTTTTACTTATAAACTGCACTTACTTACTTACTTATAAACTGGTGATAAGTGATTTTACAATAAATTGCAGTTTTGCCAACACTATCTGTCGAAACATTCCAAGTCGTATTGCATGATATTGTGCTAAAAAATAAGGACGTAAAATACTAGTACCTTCTAGAGTTTACCAAACCATGATAAAAGGGTCTATGTGTGATATTATGGAGTATTTATTATATCGGCTTAGTGGAGATTTACTTATTTTTCGTTGATCTAAACTCGCCTTAGGTTGCCCATATGGGTTCCGCTACCAAAAGGGTGCTAGTTCTGTTACGGGGAATAGTTCAGTATACAGGGGAAAAACGCACCCTATAAGTTACGCCTGGTTCTTTAACATGCTTAGTGTTAAGGACTGTCATACGGGATCTATAGAATAAATGTCTCGTCCAAAACACTTATCGTCGGTTTAATTCAAAAACCTCGTAACTACAGCTTGTTTCAAGCTGTAGTTACGAGGTTTATGAAGTAAATCGACGTTATTTCAGATGACCAGCCGTGGGAATCGAACCCAAACCTCCACGTGGCCCGATATTTGTCATTTAAAAGTCCATTGCTTCACTAGTTGAGCAATAATTGTGCATTGTCTGTTGGGCAAGACAAATATGAAAGACATTCTGGTAAAAGGGGGCTTTAAAGCCATTGTGTGAAAGGAATGTTCATTAAGTAATTTTCCATTTATCACAATATTTCCGAATTGATATCCCATGGCAGCCATGACAGGTAAATTATTTTCACTAAACAAGTTAAACGTTTCCACTACTTATTTTTAGAAATCCACCATTTTGACGGTCTAAAAGTAGACTTCATATGCTATTAAAATAACAACAGGTAGATTGCAATATAAAGTAGTGAATGTTGTAGATCCAAGATCAGACTACACAGAATATGCAGTCTGATCTTGATCTACGCCATCCGTAAAGGCAACTTAACTATTCATTGACAGCGTAAGAGATACTATACATTTAACCTTGAAGAGTGCGATAACGAGGTCTTGTGACCCAAAAAGTTCATCGGAGTACAAAGTTAGCTGAAAATAAAATGTTGGTCGGGTCTGCCAGACGTCGCACTTTCAAGTTTTGATATTGAGTTTACAAATTTGTTTGTAAACTATTTTTAACACAATTTAGTTGTCGTCACTTAAACGTTGTTCAAAGCGGGCGGCGTTCATCAACTGCACTTTTTGCGTACGTCCTCGCATGAATACGAGTACATCTCTTTGGTGCTGTAGACAAGCATGTTACCTAGGAAACCCATGACGTATCGTCGGTTTACTTCAAAAACCTCGTAACTACAGCTTGTTTCAAGATGTAGTTACGAGATTTTTTAAGTAAATCGACGATATGATTGTGAATATGTGAGCTGTCGCCGTAATTGGCTGAAAATGTGGAAAGCGGCGCAAAACACCGTTTAATTGACGATCATATGCGGTACTCTTTTTCTGTGTTGCAAATTTTCGTTTATCAAAATTACGTAAGAGAAACGAACAATAATCTGTAGCTTAAGTTTGATCCAGTTTAAGAATGGATGTCACCAAGTGGGTCCAAATTATAAATAATGAAAAAGGTTTTGTTTATTGGAGAGGTCATCAGACTTCTCCACAGTGGTGAGTTTGGAAGGCAGACTGCCACAGAATTTGCTGTCTCAATCCATTTTTTCTTGCGAAATTGTTCTGATGCACAGTCTGTTTGGTTATGGTTTTGTAAATAATGCGAAGTCAAGAAAAGAAAAACGAAACAAGAAATAGCCATGGTTTGTTTTTATATGACGAACTTCAGAAAAGATTTGTTACATTAATTTGCTATGGCTGCCACGGCCTTTCAGATAATTGTAATTTTTCATTGAGCAAATAAGAAAAAAAAATCGTTAAAAAGCAGAAAGAAGACCGCTGGGCATGATCATGCGACTTGAAAACGCGACAAGAAGGTCAAATGACCGTCATGTAAAGCATGTGAGGTTTCTATACGCGGCGGCCTTCTTACTTGTTTGTACCAAGATGCATTGAAATGAAAAGCCAATAAACTATCTAAAAACATTTATGCTGACCTCTCCTGGCTTCTTTTGTTAAGAAGCCATCTTGTTTCATGATGTGCCCAAAGGATAATAGTTACATTAATCACGTGATTTGGTTTTACTCACGTGACAAATGTCAATGAACTTACATTTGATACAAACTGACTAGTTCCGCTTGCTTGTATTGGTTTTGAAGGGGACATATTCTATTCTTCTCATTCAAGTTTTCTCACTCGAAACTCCACGACTAGCTATATGATTGTCGAGACAAAACTACATATCCAATCAGACGGCTGGTTAGGAATTTAGAAGTAGAATTGATTTATAGAATGTACTCGTATAGTGAATAATTATGAACGCTAAATTTGCTGCTACATAAATCATTGTAACTATATTTGTCAATTCACTAAAACCTTTTCCCCCATTTTTTGTGGGCAAACTTCCAAATTTGGGTACGATGAAATGTAAGCAAGAATTTATGTTTGCCCTGTTTTATTAGCGAAAACACTTGCTATCAAGGTTTATAAAATAGTACATCTATATTTTATCTGCGCGGATGAAATCAGGTCAACACCTACTTGATGTACGAATATGGCAAGACAGAGGGTATTGACTTATACCAGTTGACCCTGAGTCTTTATCACACAATCATGTATTCTAACCACTCAAAGGATTTGAAAACGTTGTGGGAAAAGGAGAAAATGCTGGTAACCAGCATTTTCTCCTTGACCCACAACGTTTTTCACCGCGTAAAAAGATCTGATACCTAGGGACACGTTTAATTTCTTATCAGCAATGTACTTTCAATTTGAAAAAAAGTGGAAAATGTTCAAGGTCTTTGGATAAAGAATAAAGCTAATCTGATGCTTCAAAGGATGTGCTGTTTTGTAGCTGACAAGTGTTGAAATAAAACCTTAGTGGGGGGAAAAAAATGGAAGAAAAAAAATCAAAGCTCTGAAAGCACCGTACTCTCTTCAACAAACACTGAGGGAAACCTATCGTATAAGAGTTTTAGACAAGCTTTCTCCTGTTCTATTCAAAATGTTAATCCTTTCAACTGCTGAAAATATTGAGCTTTTCAGCCAGTATTAAATATTTCAGCTGTTCTGACCGTGCACAACAGCAGGTATCGTATGTTCCTAATCTGCATTGTTTGCAAGGATGTATCTAAATTGCAGTTTGGCGGCCTAAAGGTTCCTTAAAGTACATTTTATCGACGGCAATGCGGTCGATATTTTCGGTTGAACAATCGTCCCTGAAATACAATTCAATTTGGCGACAAGATCGTACTTTTTGTTTATAGACCGCTTATAAGATTCTTTTTTCCAAATACATGTCTCATAATGACTGTTTTAACTCTTTTAGACTGCAGTTACTGAATAAGACGGAAAAATAGATTGCAGTAAAATAGTTAAATATTTTTTAACTATTTTTGAATTCATATTGTTGGTCACTGGCTCTGTTATATTATTGTCCATTAACCCAGGCTCATTGCGAGGACTTTAAGAGAACAGACTGAAAAAAGGTAGACACTCGTAGATGCTAAAAGACAATAATTAAATTTTGTGTGCCTTGTCATTATGTCACAATATTTTTTTTTTATCTTTGCCTGCCCTTATTGTCTTGCGCCTTGCATTTATCATCAAAATGCCGTAATACTGCAGAGAAAATTTTTACATTGACCCAACAATCTCACGTTTTCTCTTTACAGCACTATATCGTCTACTCTTTAAAAAACAAATCCTGCAGTTCGAACCATCTATTGTCTGCAGATGCTTTCAATATGGATGGGTCTAAAATTTACGGCTCTGGTTAAGAGTCCAGCCTTTAAATGACATTCTTTTATTTTGACAATGTCATTTTTAACATTTAAAGAAACATTTGCATTTAATCCAAATATTGAAAAAGCAGTTTATGTTAAAGCCAGAACACAGACAGAACATTTTCGGACCATATAGATCGACACGTTATATGATTGTCTAATCTTGATCTACACTAACCGTAAAAGCCGTTGAACACGCAAAGGGTTGACCATAACGGAAATGTCTGACATCATTTTTGCAATATTTTCCGTCACCTGTAAACTAGAAATGAGCTATTTAGGAAATGCTTTCTAGATCATTTTTATTTAAAGACCTCAACCCTTTCAGGGGCGAAACTAGGGGTTTTTTTTTTAGACGGCATATATCCAAGATCAGATTGCACATACGAGCAGTCTGATCTTGAATCTTTACTATCCACTCTTTTGTTTTTTTTATAGATTGACCTTTCAGCTGACAAAAAAAGATAGTTTCATTACTTTAACATCCGTCAAAAGAGATCTTGTTTATATTATTTGGCACTGATAACTTTTTAACTTATAGGAGGCAGATTTAAGTGCATCGCACAAGATGTAAATCAGTAGCAGACTTCACTCATCGTCGAGTGACCCTCGGTCACTTCTTTTGGATATTGGAGCCGAGCACCCCCCTCCCCCACCCCCCATTTGTAATGTTGAAGTCTTTATTTCATATTTAGAGTCACCCTTTCACTTTTGCTATTATTTTAACCTATAAAAACCTACAGACTGGCGTTGTTGTTTTTGGACCGCTTTTAAGGACTTTGTGGTATTTATAGATTTTAATTTATTGAAAAAGTAGGTAGTTAAAAAAGTAAATGGTTTTTGACATATTTTTTGACAGATTTGACAATTTGCTATTACACGTAGTACTACAAGCTTTGCACATTAGAAAGGGTTTAACCCATTACCAAACGACAATATTTTAGACTGGTCCAAATTGAAAGCATTTGCAGACGACAAAATAAAAGTGACTGAAAATTTGAAATTTGTTTTGTGAAGGGTAGAAAACATTGTGGGAAAAGGAGAAAATGCTGGTTACCAGCATTTTCTCCTTTTCCTACAATGTTTTCTAAAGGCTTCTTTCTCAAGGGTGTCAAAAGTAGGGATTGTGTGGTAACGGGTTAAGCGAACATAAAAGACATTTCCGCAACGGCAAAAAATAGCTACGCCTATCTCGCTGTTAACCATGTCAAACTGAACGTAACGCGTGTCAAAACCTTGTTAGCCAAATGTAAAGTTAATATATTTCACAATGTCATAACATGAAATATACAACAGTTTTTTTTTTCACCGAACACGAAATCTCTTCAGTCCAGTTAAACCGTCACAATTTCGGAACAGTTTATTTGAAAGTATACGGTACAATACTAATAATGTGTATTATTTTATAGAAATATTGAATATGCACGCTCCCAGTGACGTTATGTAGGTAAAAGAAAATTGAGCTCTGCTTGAAAAAAAAAAACTGTACAGAATAAAAATGACAGAATTCCTTTCCTTTGCAACAATTTGTTCAAACAATATTAAATCGTGATAAGAAGGTCATTGGCCTGGTATACTTCAATATTTGGATACATGCGTTCGACAATAGTACAAAATATAAATTTCATTCTTTATTTATTTTTGAAGCTTTTCAGTGACATAGACGAAACTAAAAGTCTATGCCAACAACATGGATGAAGATCAGACTACACACAATGTGCAGTATGATCTTGAACCTAAACTATCAACTCCTTTAGTCAAGCAGATAGATAAAAGCAGTTGGATAAAAGCTTGTCTGAATTTTCAGTGGACTGTATTTGCAGCCATTGGTAGAAATCTGATTTATATTTAATATTTGAATGGTAGATTTGAGTTTAATTGTAAGCAATTGTAAGAAACTGTATGGGCATACACTTGTTTCAATACAAAAGAATATATTTATATTTTTTCATTGGCATGTTTAGCAAAAAAGAGGTGAAACCTTACGCTGCAAAAGGAGCGAAAAGTCAATACCAGTTCGTAAAAAGACACCAAATATGATATAGATATTGCAAATTGAACTTTAATTCTGGAACAAAAAAAAAAAACCTTAGTATCGTATACAGTGTAGATTCAAGATCAGACTGCACAGGATGTGCCGTCTTGTCTTGAATCTACACTGTACACGCAAGCTATTAAAGTTGTACTTAGTGTTCGGAAAGGTGAACTGTCATTTTAACAGTATTTTTCCCGGGAAATAAAAAGGACATAAATACACTATGTTAAGATTGTTTGCTCTGATATAAATGGCTTTTATTATTTTACAATGAACTTACTCGAGGTCAATGGAAAATAATAACTTGATAAAAGTTTCAAGGGCTGTTCATCTAGGTGTTACCAAATTCGGCAATTGACTCTTGTTACTTTTGACCATCCGTTTTTCAGTAAAATTGTGCTATAGGCTAATACTAGTAATTCAGACCACATCTGGGCCTGTATTCACCAACCATTTCTTAATTACTATTCTAGAATTAGTGTTCAACCAATCAGAAATTATTGTTCTTTTTAATCAAAACCACGCAAGCCGCTGATATGTCTTTTAAGCGGGCATATTTTGAGTACAAATATTCTTTAGTTTGTTGCTCGCATGAAATATTTCATTTTCAGCAACATGGACCACAAGTTTTAAAATCGGTCCACCCAAATCATATTTTTTCAAATACATATAGGATCTTATATGAGTTGCTATTAAATATTAAATCTTATCAAACGAGTCTTTAAAAATGTTACTGTGTGAACTTGATAACATTTTTTTGACGACAAGCTTACTACAATTTTACTTTAACCCTTTACCCCATAGATCGTTTCTATGGTATCTCTAATTGACCCTAAATAACAGCAAGGATGAAGCCGTTTTCTATGGGTATATGACACCTTTTGATAGCATAGAAAACATTGTGACAAAAGGTGAAATTGCTCGTAACGAACAATTTCACCTTTTGCCACAATGCTTTCCAGAGGCTCCTACAAGCAATGCGTAGAAATGAGTATCTATAGAGTAAACGGTTAAAAGAAGACTCATATTAGATTCTTTTTACCACATAACCATGTCAAGAATTATACATCATGACGTGTTTAGACAAATGCGCACATCTAAATGTGTACAGATATTTACAGGAGACCACATTTCGTCCGTTTACTTAAAAAACCTCGCTTTTTGAAGTAAACCAACGATTTGCGTCTTTGGCATGTGTCTAGGACTACATTGCGGACGAAAAGAGGTTCCGAAAAAATATTCATAATTTTGATTTTATTTTCAATATATAGACTATGAATTTGTCAGCTATGAGGTAATAATCAATCCTGACCGTTAATTCCTCAGAGAAGTCTGGATCTGCACTGTTTTAGAAAAGGAGCACATTTTCTTTATTTACATTTTTGCCAAACATGTGTAAGATAATAAGATTCGGAACGGCTGTATTACACTGAAAATAGGGGAGCTATGTGATTAAAAAGTGTACAGTTGTACGATACTGCCACAATGTCTACTCAATAAAGATAGGTATTGGAACTATTTTGAATTTATTTTAAATTTTTCATAGTATCTATCTTTTTCCTATTTCCAGAGACGATTTCATGCCAAATACGGACGCATATTTAAAGAGAAACTCGGACCTGTGACCAATGTTTCGATAGCCGACCCTGCTCTCGTGGAGGAGCTGTTTCGGTCTGAGGGCAAGTACCCAGTACGGCCACCCTACGAGGCATGGTTAGTGTACAAGAATCTGAGGAAACGGAGTAAAGGAATAGTGTCAGCGTAAGTATTCATTATATAATTTTTATGATGCTGATAATGATGATGATGATGATTATGATGATGATGATTTGCTTTTTTATGATTTCACTTCTTCGGTAGCCTATATGCTGCGTATTGCAACATTTGATGTAATATTGGGAGACAGTGAAATGACGACCTCAAGGAGTGCCAGATATCTACTCTGTTGTATACTCCTTTAGTTTTCCTTTGCTATTTTTACACCAAACTCAGTTTGGGACAGGTTTAAAACTTATGGCTGGCTTGGTATTCATCTTTGCTTTCAACATGATTTCAATAAATGTTGGAGGACTTAAGCAAAGTTTGATGCGTTGTCCTTGAGCTTCACTACTTACGTAGCAGATGCCCGTTTTAGTGGTAGCGTTTTCACAAAATCAGGCTCATCGAATTCTAAGATAATTTGAGTTTATGCAGAAAACCTGAACGTGTATGTTATAACTTTTAATTGCCATTTTACACGTTTTCTAGATCCGGTGAAGAGTGGTATAAAATTCGATCTATACTCAACAAACGCTTATTAAAACCTCGACAAACAGCACGCTACATCACCGATCTAAGCGACATCTCGGAGGAGCTTGCCAGAAAGATTCGAGCGGTTCGTGACCAAGACACAAGCGACAAGACCATCCCAAACATTTTGAATCTTTTATATGCTTGGTCATTAGAAAGTGAGTTATATGTCCTTCATTTCAAATTTGCCTACCCTTGTACAACTCGTTCACTAAAGAAAGTAAATTGCACTAAGCTTTGCAAATTATGTGCGGCCTTTGATTTTGCTCTCTTGTATTCTATGCTGTTAAAATTCATGTAAGATATATATATTCATTGACCATATAGACTGCATACATGTGAAAATTAACAATGTAGACTGAATACATTTGAAAACACATTGGCGAGCATCTTCCCTTTTTGCAACAATGTCTTTAAGTTAGGATCACTGCTAGAAAGATCAAGGAACCCTTTTTTTCCAGATGGAACAGAATTAACAGATTTCTATTAGCCTGAATTATTTACCAGCTGGTGCCGTATAACTCGAGTACTTAAAGTTATGTATGATCTTAGATTTCTTGATGCTCGAATAGAACTGTTAGGGAATGGGAATATAGAAAAGAAATCCCAGGGGTTCATAATAGCATTCAACATTATGGGGTTTCATATACATATACGTGCAATATAAGTGTTTCTTTCCCCAGGTATTGGCCAAGTTTTGGTTGACAAACGTTGTGGTTGTTTGATGCACAACATGCCCGACGACATGAACAGATTTGTGAGGTCAATCGAAGATATGATGTACACGAGTCATCAGCTCATGGTCTTTAGTAATGTTCACCAGAAAGTCAACACAAAAATTTGGCGGAAACACGTCACCTCCTGGGATAATATTATTGAAACAGGTGAGTTTCTTTTCTTTCACGCAACCCCCCTTCGCCTTAATTTTAAATATCTTAATGTCCCCAAAGAGAACATACTTCTGGAAAAAAACAATACTGGAAAAGAAATTAAAATCATGGTCTGGTGACAAGCATTTTTTTTCCTCTTTTCCAAACATTTAAAGACATGAAGCGACATGTATCCTCCAATCAGCATACAATTTGCCCTCTGCAAATGCTTTCATTCTTTACTAGGCTAACATTTGATGTTGTTTAGTTAACCCATTACCACACAATCCCTACTTTTGACGACCCTGATAAAGAAGCCTTTAGAAAACATTGTGAGAAAAGGAGAAAATGCTGGTTACCAGCATTTTCTCCTTTTCCCACAATGTTTTCTACTCTTTATAAACCAAAATGCAAATTTTCAGTTACTTTTATTTTGTCGTCTGCGAATGCTTTCGATTTGGACAAGCCTGGTTTGGTAATGGGTTAAATGTAGAAATATGAAAATGTTGATTTTTCAGCGAGGAGATTGACACTATTATATATCGCTCAGTTTGAAATTATTTATCGGATTGACCACAGAGAACTAAAATATGAACATTGACTATATAGAAAGAGATTTTTGTTTAATGTAAAAATATAACGATCTGCATCTTCAGTTCAGCAATATTCTATGGAATACATTGTAGAGATTGGATATCTAAAAGTCTGTGTTCTGTCTTTATCTGCTACCTCATTCAAATTTTAACGATTCTGGAAAGAAAAGTTTTGAAAATGTTGTGAGATTTATGCATTTCTCCTATTCCCACAATATTTTCTTTTACTTCAGAAACAAGTTCTACCGTTAGAGCCACATTTAATTTGTCGCCAGCAATCACTTTCAGTTTGGAAACGTCTAAATTTGTGTCCACTAGTAATGTGCTATTTCTTTGGCTCCGTTTCAAATCAATGAGAACTACCGTATCTTTTTACATTATGTTCTTTCTTCAACATTTTACTGTTTAGATAGTTTTGTTGTTAGCAATGCATGAAAACTTATCTGTATTTTATCTCCATTTTGTCTCAGCAAAACAAATTCTCGATTCAAAACGAGAAGAGATTTCCAGGCGGGCGATGCGGGACCCGGACACAGCTCTCGAGGACGTGACATTTCTGGAACACATGCTTGCCAGCGAGAACTTGACAACAGAGGAAATCTACACAAACATGACAGAGTTACTCCTCTCTGGTGTTGACTCGGTATGTGTGTAGTGTTTTACTGATAGAATTTAGCATTCTGTTGAGTTCTTGTGTACTTTTTTCCTCACAATATAAAACACTATATACCAGATTATATCGTCGGTTTTCCTCAGAAATCTCGTTACTTTAGCTTGTTTCAATTTACAATTTTCAACAGCAGGGTATTAAACTTATTAATGTTTTTAATTGAAACGGAAAAAAATGAAAGAAACCCCCAAATAAATTAAAAAAACAAATAGTGGAGTAGATCGCACTTTAGTCTATATGAATGGCGGATGAATACTCGGTATTATACAGTAACACTTTGACTGATCAAATCACACATGTGTTCAAATCACAATATATCTGAGTAATGAGAAGTTCGCGCAATTTTTGATGTGTTTCATCCGGTTATTTCAGACGTCAAATACAACAGCTGTGGCCATTTATCTACTGTCCACACACCCAGAGGTCCAGAAGAAAGTTCAGAGAGAGGTGGACAACTTGAATATAGGCGATGGAAACATTACAGCGGATCACCTTAATTCCATACCATACATTAAAGCAGTGGTTAAAGAAGTTCTACGGCTCTACCCCATCGTGCCAACTAACGCCAGGGTCCTTACTGAAGATACAGTTATAAGTGGTTATACCATACCTAAAAATGTAAGTTCAGTGAAGCACAATATTTTTTAATTAAATTGTGCCTTCTTGATCCTCTGCCGGTGTCATTAACAGTCTTAGATGCTTTACACAGTCTTTGTACTTCACATCACAAACTTGGTATCTCTTATTCGGTAACGAAAATTGGCTAGTAATCAAGGGGTTTTTACGTTGAATCCCAGCTCTGCACACAGGCCCTCTTGAAGACTAACGATTCTTAAGTACACGGAAGTTCGCAGCAAACGCATAGCTGTAATACAAACTATATCCTCGTTTTTTAGCTCACCTGAGCACAACGTGCTCAAGGGGAGCTTTTTAGAATCACCCGATGTCCGTCGTGAGTCGTCCGTCGTGTGTCGTGCGTAGTCAACAATTCTTTAAACATCAACTCCTCAAAAACCGCTGGGCCAATTTGGACCAAACTTGGTGGAATTGTTCCTTGGGAGATCCTCTTTAAAAATTGTTCACAGAATTAGATTCCATCAAAAACTCTGGTTGCCATGGCAACCAAATGGATTTTTTTAGCAAATTCTTTAAAAATGTTCTCCTCTGAAACCGCTGGTCGAATTGTGAAATAATCACCCAGACATGTTCCTTTGGTAACCCTTTTCAAAAATTATTAGCAAAATGCTGCTTTGTCTAGAAACATGGATCTGGTGAATGAGGGCTACTTGCACTGTTTGGTCTTTAAAATTCTTTTTCCCTGAACAAGCATTGCTCGAGAAATTTTGATCCATCAAGAAACATGGCTCTGATGGCTGTGGGCTATTTACATTATACAGACATAAAGAAATTCTTGAAAATTCTTCTTGTCTAAAATGGCTGATTAGATTTTGAAAAACAAAATGGCTTTGGTTCTCTCAGAAATTCAGATGAGCGATCCAGGGCCATCTTGGCCCTCTTGTTTTAGGTTTAAAAGACCAATATCATAACCACTGAGCTAAAGAGATATCTTCCGAACACAATTGTTAGGTATTGTACTCAAATCGTGACGAAGCCATGCATGAGGGAGTGGTCTCCCGTAACACACCCCCTCTTAAAGTCACCACGTGCTAAAGAACATTATACTGAAGCCTTCATTCGAACACATGGCGGAAAAATATCCTCACTTTATTGGTTTAAAAGACCAATACCATAACCACTGAGTTAACAGATATCTCCCTAACGCAGTTGTTAGGTATTGTATTTAAATCGGGACGAAACAATGCATGAAGGAGTAGTCTCCCCGTAACACACCCCACTCTTAACCTTTTCCCAAACGACAAACTTTTGGACTAGACCAAATTAAAAGCATTTGCAGACGGCAATTCAACTCTTGCTGAAAAGATGATTTTGTCTATGATAGGGTAGAAAACATTGTGGGAAAAGAAGAAAATGCTAGTTTCCAGCATTTTCTCCTTTTCCCACAATGTTTTCAAAAGGCTACTATTCCAGACCCTTGAAAACCAGGGATTGTTTGGGAAAGGGTTTAAGTCGTCACGTGGTAAAAGAACATCACACTGAAGCCCTTGACATTAACTAGGTCAATTAAACTGGTTGTGTTTTTGTCATCCACAGACTATACTAATGTTGAACACATTCACCATGTGCCGGGACCCGTCCATGTTTAAGGATGCAGACGCTTTTATCCCAGAGAGGTGGCTGCGAACAGAGGCTCGAGACTTTAGCCCGTTTACGTCACTTCCGTTTGGATTCGGCGCTCGCAGCTGTATTGGGAGGCGTGTAGCAGAAAAGATGTTACATCTTTCAGTCGCAAATGTGAGTTCTGTGACGTAAATTAAAGCTGGCGCATGCATGCGTTATTTTTTCACAGGTTTAAGCTTCCAGACACACTAGCTGCCAACTGTGAAGAAATTGCGTAGGAAAGTCAAATTCCAGGCCAATTTTATTGATACTATTAACAGATATAGGAACCATTCTGTGTCTGATAATGTATTACAGTGATATTTGAAATTTAAAGTTCCAGCTGCTAACGGAACAATGTGTTGTAAAATCAGAACAACACTTACCAACTTTTGTTCTAATTTTATAATACATTTCTCTGTCAGATTCCACTGTAACATGACGACCTTTGTTCTTCTAAAACAGATATATTCTTTTCTAGAGATTGGAACTTTGCCAGAATGAACTGTGACATAATGCTTGACTAATATTGAAATGCATTCGTTTAAAACGGAAGTCTACTTTGACCACCATTGTCCACAAATCCAAGCTTTTACAACAAATTTTCCATTGGCCACGTGCATTGATTCACTAACCAGGCTTGAACGATCTTTATCAAATTCTCGGAGAATTATGTAATTTTGAAAGTATCGCAAGTTCTGGTTAGCTAAACTGTATGGTTTAGCCAATCAGAACTTACTTTAGTTTCTTAACCTTAAATTACACTAAGGATGCAATTTAGAATGGTTGGTTAAAGATAAAGGCCATGGGTCGTAATGCAGAGACTCCTTTTATTCACGTATGGAGTGCAACACGCGAAAAGGTGCATTCGGACATTTGCGTAAAGTGTCGTCCCGGATTAGCCTGCGCAGTCCGCGCAGGCTAATCCGAGACGGCACTTTACGACTACATTAGATTTTGTGCTACAGTAGACTTGCGTAAAACAGAAAATCGCATAAAATCAGAAAGTGTCGTTTCGGATTAGCCTGTGCGGAGTGCACACGCTGATCAGAGACGACACTTTACGCAAATGTCCGAATGACCCTTTTCGCGTGTTGCACTCCAATTATGCCAAACAATGTTGTCTCATAGGAATAACAGATTGTATTAAAAGCTTTGAAGCTGTTTGTAATAATTTGCTTGCGACACGGGCATTCAGACGTCTGCTTAAAGTGTCGTCTCGAATCAGCCAGCGCAGTCAACGCAGGGAGACAGCACTTTACGACTACATTACATTTTTGTCCAATAGTAGACTCGCACAAAACACAAAATTGCATTAAAACGGAATGTTGTTTCGGATTTGTCTGCGCGGAGTGCATTGGCTGATCCGAGACGACACTCTACGGAAGTATCCGATTGTCTCTTCTCGCGTGTTGCAAGCCATATCATGTAGAAGTAAATATCATAGCAATTATTTTGGTTTTCTTAAGTTTAAAGTGGTTTTATGTGAAAAATGAAAACTATATATTTTTCTGTCTATTTCAGATTGCTAGAAACTACAACTTGACGCCAGTTGAAAATGCCAGTGATGTCGAACCTTTTGTGAGAACAGTCCTCACTCTAGGTGCAGACCTGCCTGTGGAATTCCATGACCGATGAAGTTCAAGGTCATACATGTATGT
This sequence comes from Tridacna crocea, assembly GCA_943736015.1. Classification (NCBI taxonomy): domain Eukaryota; kingdom Metazoa; phylum Mollusca; class Bivalvia; order Cardiida; family Cardiidae; genus Tridacna; species Tridacna crocea. The sequence continues at coordinate 42,800,878 of OX031065.1, forward strand.
TGTTACTGGAACAGTCAAGGTCACAAGAAACAAAAAAAACAAAGTGCAATATGTGTGGACTTTAAACGCAGACCTCTAAGCACTTTAAACATTTACAATTCGGGTATACATTACTATTACGGATCAAAGACTCTGCTTGTAAAAATCGGCCATGTTTGAACAAGACACGAAGAAATTCTCAGTAGTGCCTTGGTTAAAGACTTCTAGGACAGTGACCAGTGGTCACGTGATCAGAGAGTGGACATGTGCAATGATTTTGAATGTAAATATATTTTTATGATATGTGTGTTTTTATTCGTATTCTTAAAGGGACTCAAACAACGAATACAATTTTCGGGTACTTCAATATTTTTATGTTTTTACATTTGCCCAAAAACTTAACACAGACAAAATAATCATTAACAGAAACTATACTGTGATTTTACGACGTCGTAAATAAAAGTCTTTGAAAATATTATGGGAAAAAATAACACGCTGGAAACAGTAAACGGAACGAACAAAATATGGAAGCAATATTCCTTTTTATAATCGATAAAGAAGCCCACAAAATAAATGTGACCCATCACTTAAAAAGGGACCTTCTTAGAAATGCGAATAGTGTCTGCCCTGGTCAGATTGCGCGAATTGCGAAGGCTGACCAGGGTTGACACTTTTCGCTTTATTGACATTTTCTGTATGAAAAGTGGTCATTGTACCTTGTTGTAACTTCATATCAAAAGGCGACATTTTAGACTTGTCAAAACAGACATCGTTTGCACAAAACAATTAATTTACTCTTTATCAAACAGTCCCGGGTTTTAACGACCCCGAGAAACATGCCTGTTGAAAACAGTGTGGGAAAAGGGCAAAATGCTATAAACAATGGTTTCTACCCTTCCCAAACCAATTTCAATTTTTTCAGTCACATATATTTTGTCATCTGCAAATGCTTTCAATTTGGATTGGTCTATAATTTTCTAGTTTGGTAAAGAGTTAACAGAGACTCAAACGACCTGATTTGTCTTTTAACCCTTTACTCCATAGATACTCACTTTAACGCATTGCTTGTAGGAGCCTTTGGAAAACATTGTGGTAAAAGGTGAAATTGCTCGTGACGAGCAATTTCACCTTTTGCCACAATGTTTTCTACACTATGAAAATGTGTCATATACACATAAGAAGTGGCTTCATCCTTGCTGTTATTTCGGGTCAATTAGAGATACCATAGAAATGCCTTACGGGGTAAAGGGTTAAAGAATTGAAAAAAAAAATGTGGAAAAAGAAAAAAAAGGCCTAGTTCCTCCTTTTACCCAGGCCTAGTTCCTCCTTTTACCCAGGCCTAGTTCCTCTTTTTACCCAAAGTACTTTCCTAAAACCCTATTCATTAAGGTCATTAAAACATGGAATGGGCCTGTTCAGGGTTAAACATTGTCGTGCTATGTAGATTTTGTTGATTTTTTAAACTTTCGGAATCACCTACAATGGTGTTGTCAATACTTATCGACCGTACTGGCAAACATGGGAATCTAAATTAGGTTTCTTTTAAACTTATTTCTGACAAAGACTCTTCGTATCTATACTCCTGGTCTGCATTTAAGCTTCTTGTTCATTTTCGCCATCATCTATCTCTTAAATTGTATCATTTATCACCGAAATCATTGTATATGCATTTTTTTCTGTATATTAGAATATTTTACGAAGCGGGTTACCATTCAGATACCATTCTCATTGTCATTTTAATGTTTGAGCTTTTAATCTTCTGATTAGCTCTATTTGTTGCAACTAACCTGCTGATTCGCTGGAACAGTTTTGTCTAGCCAATCAGAAGACTTGTTAGTTTCTATTTTTAAATTCACAAAGGACTTTTTAATCGAAATGGTTGCTAAATAGAGGTTCCAAGGTCTGAATGCCAGTATGGCGATTCATTTCTTTTTTGCGAGCATAACTTGTTTGAGTCGACAATATATGGGTGCTAGGAGAGAGTTCCTCGGAATTAACGATATTGCTTTGGCTGAGAAATTTTATTTGAATTCAAAGACATAATTTTTACTTTGAAAAATATATCATCAATTACCTCCGACAAACAACGTCGCCCTCTTGCAGTAGACAGCTTCAGGAAACGATGAGACAAAAAGATAAATTAGTTGTTCCGATGATTCATTTTCTCCTTTGTCCAAATATTTCCACATGTATTCACAATTTAAATTCGGTTACTTTCTTTAACCCATTTCTATTAATTATTAACAAAGCCACTATATTTTAGGCTTATCAAAATTCAAAGAGTTCGCAGGCAACAGATTAAATTCGGCTTGTATGATCATAAGATAGAAAACAATGCTGGGTAGAGGAGAAAATGCATGTTACCAGCATTTTCTTCTATTCCAACCATGTTTTATATAGGAACTTTCTTTCTGTAAAATGTTCAAAATTCTTTTCGGCAAATTTGTTGCAGAAGCGACAACTCGAACCTTCAACTGTACAGGTCGAATTCGGCTAGTTGTAGACCTCGAAGGAAATCCAAAATCAACACATTTAGTTGCAAACTCTGAACAACTTTTGTTATACTTGGCATGCAAGAGGGCAAACGGGCATTCAGACATTTGCGTAAAGTGTCGTTTCAGATCAGCCTGTGCAGTTCGAGCGGACTAATCCGAAAGGACACTTTTCGTTTTTCAAGTAATTTTCTGTTTTTAGCAATTCTGCCGTGGGACAGAATCTTACGTAGTCGTAAAGTGCCGTCTCGGATTAGCCTGCGCGGACTGCGCAGGCCAATCCGAGACGACACTTTACGCAAATTTCTGAATACCGTCCGTAACCAGCACGCGTGGTGCAGGTTGTCTTATTGTCTTTATACACACGAAGGAATTAATTATATTACGCCCCTGGTCGAATGTTTGTGTACAGGTTCCGGAATTAGCAGTTACATGTCCGCCTTGTATATTTCGAAGCTGCAGTTTGATTTCGAAATCATTTCACAAATATGTGTACCTTGATGAGATGACGTCAAAATCCAGGGTCAAGGTCACAGCAGAAGACACAGGTGGCATGTTATTAATAGCTTCCTTCGGGTGTGGAGCTCTTCTTTCCTTGTATTGTTGAGGAAACTGTAAATAATGTCAGATACTTTGTTAACGTGTTATAATTATGAGAATTACTTACATTTAGCTCATCTTTTTATTGTTGTCAACGAAAAATTAACTTTTGTTGTCATTTGAAAGAAATATTATTATATATATATATAATTGTTGTCGATACGAAAATAAATTGTTGTCATTGAAACGAATGTTTTATCTGTTTTTTCTCTTAGTCATGTCCAAGACCTTTTGAAAGCGTTGCACTGTTCATACCTGGAAATCCGTTGTACAAACACACTGAACCGTGCTCTGTGAAAAGGGGGCTAAATCCATCTGCAAAATGTATCGATCCAGGTCAGCTTGTGCGGTTCTCGCAGGCTGACCCGAGCTGAAACTTGTTGCTATTTGTCAATTGTCTGCATGTCAAAGACCCATTCTATCTCATGATTGTGTTCGTTGCTAGACAAAAACGCACGCCATGGATCCATGATCACGTGATGAATTGCTTGGTATCATGCATCAAGTAGATTCATATTGTGGCCCCTTTTGGCAGTGCAGGGCTCCTTTACTAGTATTTAACTAACAACTTCATTTTGTTTTCTCTATAGCATATCGTCGGTTTTCTCTTCTTCGCCGGCCAAGACTGACAATTCATTACCGTTACTCTACCCTTGGCGGATCGAGCTTGATTTTTACATTCACCCATACGCTTTTTCATTGGATGCAACCAGCTCTAACTGCAACGAATGAAATCGCTGGTAGCATTTATTCTTTGATAAAAATGGAACAACGTCGCTACCTTTCGAATAGAAGGTAAACATGGAAACCCACGTGGATGTCCGGTTATCGCTTCATGTGTATTCGTAAGCCGTTTGTAAAACAATATTACATTGGCTTTTAGAAATATGATGTAAAGGGGGATAATAACCAGCATCCAATAGAGGGTGCATCGCAGGAATCTCGAAATCGGGCTCAATCCGCCAAGGTAAGATCCACGTAGTGATCGTAACCTTGGCTGGCGAAGATGCGGTTTTCTGCATTACAAAGTTGCTTCTAAAGACAGATTGTGTTGCGACTTATGTGACATTATTTTATACTTCTTTCGGGAAAGTAAGCTTTAAACGACGACGAAGTCGATGATAGTTATAATGATGATGATGATGATAATGATGATATTATCTTGTCACTTTGTCACTATTTTTTTTTTTTTTTTTTTTTTCAAAACAAAATTGAAAGTGATGAATGACTGAATTTACCTCATAATTTGTACAAAGGATACAAGTAATTTTAAATTTTAATTCTAAGACCTTTAACTATAACAGTCGCGGATAGATCGTTTTGTGAGGGAGTGTCCGTGTTTGACAAGGAAATATGCAAAAATCACAAGTCCAACAACGTTTATACTCGAAAACAGCCGGAAGCGGTTTGAAAACGCAGAAATACTAAGTGACCAATAACTTTCGTATCATGACCCTGATAAATGTCTTATGCGACAAGAATAGACCCAGATCCGACTGCAAGTCCGTGCAGGTCCCTACAAGTCTTTTAGAACTGTCCCAACTTTTCGATTTCGAACCTTAAAACTAAAAGTCCGTCTTTAAACCTTTAGCACACAATCTCTACTTTTGACGACCCTTAGAAAAAAGCTTTCAGAAAAAAACATTGTGAGAAAAGGAGAAAATGCTGGTGACCAGCATTTTCTCCTTTTCCCTTAATGTTTTCTACCCTTTACTAAACAAACTTCAAGTTTTCAGTCACTTTTATTTTGTCGTCTGCAAATGCTTTTGATTTGAACATGCCAAAGATTTTGTCGGTTGGTAATGAGTTGAAAGACCTATGGGAAGAAGGTTTTTTAAGCAGTCTTAATGTGTTGTGTACAATTTTGAAGATAAATTCAGTTATTTGAGCAACACCTAGACTGTAGTCTGCAAATGCTTTCAGTTTGGACATTGTCAAATAAGTTGTCGTCTGTTAGAGGGTTCAGCATTAAGATTTTTCTTTTTCAAACTTAGCACATGCTTTCAGAAAACTTCCATTCCCTTTTTTTCGACCCATTACACCTAATCCTGCGACAGAATTTAAATAAAACTTTCAAGTCACTTGTTAAAGGTGGGTATTTAGAATTTTTGCACCTCACCAAATTGAAAAAAAAAAAATGTATATAGCTGAAATTCATATGAAAAAAATAGTACAAATCATCAATAATTAAGATTCATATAATTACAAGAATTCTTTTTTATGGTGTTCCCTTAAAAGGCTACGTAGCCTCTTAGGGTATTTTTAGATTTCGCGCCAAAAATCAATAAAGCATTTGGGAATGTCAAATGACTGGCAAGTGACTCATAACGCTTAAATTCCATTACATAACAAGCATGTGATAATTCTTTTCGATTATGTCTTCTTCGGAAGCTATGTTTGAAACTTCGTCTGTGTATTCCTGTATGTAAATGAGCGAACTGGTCATCTAAAAATAGAATGTGTCTCCCGTTGGTGTCAATCTGGCTTTTAGTAAATCTCTAATTTCTCGTGTTGTCGGACGGTTTTCGACTACAGGGGTTTTATGAATGAAAATTAAAAAGGCTTTGGGAGTATAAGAATTATTTTTTTGCATTTTTGTAAAATTTTCGTCCCAAAATCTACAGGGCCATCTTCAAAACACAAAAGTAACGATTTCAAAGTAATTTTGGGGGTGGGGGAGGGGGAGAGAAAAGAAATATCTACTTATCGGACAGTGTAGATTCAAGATCAGACTGCACGTATTGTGCAGTCAGATCTTGATCTGCACTGTCCCCAACAGGTTCTAAACTCGCACTAAGGAGCTGAAGGATTATTCCAGAAACAAATTTGCAGAAAATATATGTTATAACTCAAGGTATATCTTCATAAATTAATGTTAAAAAACACCAAAACATTTTTTCCATCAAAGTCATTTACAAAACATTGTAGCATCAGATGTCGTTCACGACGAACGATTTCTCCTTTTGCCACTCCGTTTTCTAAAGTCGTCCTCTTTGAGATTGGTTGATTGACCTGAAGGTGTTTTACGTCATTTTCATTACTATAAATTGAGTTAAATCACGGGGACAGCCCACACAATCTAACGTACACCATGGGTCCCACCAGAGCTAAGCTTGGACACTGAAGTGTATTGTCCAGTGGCACTCCCATTTTTCCATTACTTTCGGTGATGTAAAAAGCGTAAGAGAACTAGTTAAGTCTTTACCAAACGGCAATTACTAGTTTAGTTTAAACATATTTATTTTACATCGATTGAGAAACAAGTTCTTACAACTTATACTAATCTCTCTCGATTCTGCTTCCTGGGAACAACATCAGTACTCACGCCAAATGTGTGGGCCGATGAACAATCCCAAAGTTGACACCCGCTCCCGGGAATCGAACTCAGGACCTTTTGGTTACGAGGCCGGCGCTCTACCTCACGACCACGGACACCACACCACGGCAATAACTTTTTCGGCTGGACCAAATTCAAAGCATCTGCAGACAACAATTTGAATCTTGTTAATATGTTGTTTTTGCCTTGGGAAGAAAATATTGTCAGAAAAGGAGAAAATGCTGGTTACCAGCATTTTCTCCTTTTCCTTCAGTGTTAACTATAGAATTCTTTCTCGAGGTCGTTAAAAGTCGGGGTTGTGTGGTAAATAGTTAAATAGGTATAAAATTCACATTTTTCTAAGAAAGTCAAAAGTTCAACTGCCCCCAAAATAGTCATCGTGACTTGGCGACTTTCGTCCTCATTAAAAAGATATTAACCCGGACTTTACTTTTCCCTTAGGCTACTCTATGTGCTACTCAAGGGCTTTTCGGACATAGTAGATCAAGATCTGACTTCTCATGACCTGCAGTCTGATCTTGGATATACAATGTCCGATATGGAGATATTTAGCCATTTAGCCCTTCCCCTCAAACCCCGCCCCCCCCCCCCCCTCGGAAAAAAACAATAAAAACATTGAAATAGGTCTACCAAAATGATAGCTTTTTTAAAATTGGCTTGCAAGTTTTTCAAGTTCCTTTTACGTGTTTATTGAGTTAAAGGTTGAAGTCGAAATTTTACTCCATCTCCCGTTCTAGAACATTGCATATATAGAAATAGTTTACTATGAATTTTCTTATGAATACGAGAAATATTTTCGTATTGTGTGTTACAAAGTTTTTGTTAGAAATATTTGTTGATCTACATGTAGGTCGCTTTTAGTTTTTATTTTTTTCCAACAACAACAAAAAAAGATAACACACACAAAAAAATGTTAAAAAAGGGGTGAAAAAGAAATCGATGACCATCGAAGTGACATACGTCATTATACATCTCTGTAAAAACATGAGCTATTTGGCAAAAAGGGGTTAAATGCAACTTCGTGAACACGTGATGTATCATTAGACTTGTAACACGCGAAAAGCGGCATTCGGACATTTGCGTCTAGGATCAACCTACGCAGTCTGCGCAGACTTAGCCGATACGGCACTTTCCGTTTTTATGTATTTTCTGTTTTGCGCAAGTCTACTGTAGCACAAAATTTGATGTAGACGTGAAGTGTTATTTCGGATTAGCCTGCGTGGACTGCACAGGCTGATCTGAGACGTCACTTTATGCAAATGTCCGAATGCCCTTTTTTCGCGTGTTGCAAGCCAATGTTATATGGCGCCGCATGAGCGGCGGCACTATATTTTTCTTCGGTTTTGAAAATACCCATGGAGGCAGCCATATTGTTTACTCGGCCTCAAGTCATTTGGTAACTCGGTCATTTCGTTCTTAGGCCATTTCGTAAAATTTTTGGTCTCTTTGTATCTACATATTCTGTATATTTTGGTCATTTTGTACTCACCTCGACCATTGGTAACCACTTTGGTCATTTCATACCCAGTTTTTGATATAAATTTCGTAATTTAGAACCTAGCTTTAATACTTTTTTCTTCGGTTGTTTCTCGAATGGCAATTACTTTTGTACTTGTCTCTTATCGTTATTGGTTCCTTTTTTTTTTTTTTTTTTCTTTAGTTTTAAGTTGCATTTTAAGGATTGTTTAAGACTTCTTAGTTCATTTCTCGCCGATTTCTGCATGAATTTACTTTGATTAATTTGAAATGCTGTAATGTGCCTTATTTCAGAAACAGCTGATTTGCGGCGCCATTGATGTTATACATCAATATTTTCTTGTAGTCCATTTGATTGGTGTAAAAACTAACGTTTGGATCAAAATCATCTATCTAAATAATTTTTGGGGGAACATATCTGATTACTTTACAAAAATGCCGTCTACAAAAGCAAATGAGTTATGTTTTGAGGAAAAGGGGGCTTACTGCAGTTCACATAGGCTGACCTAAATCAAAACCTTTAGTTATTTTCTGTATGTCTAAAGACAAGTCTAACCTATGTTTGTTGGGCAAAATAGTTTACATTGCTCGATGATAACGTGATGGCTTGCTTTGTTTTTGGCATCATGGATGCATTAGCAGCCACATGCAACGCTTTTGTGTTATGTAATACTGGCAAAGAAACGCATAAATACATGGATAGCTGCTTTTGCCACAGTTATATAACTAGACTAGTGCTGAAAACAGCATGCAGCATCGGATACACACACAAAAAGTGAACAACAAAAGTCCTATTACCAAAGGTAGATCTAACGTTACAGAGGCGAAGCCATGTTATTTCGATTGGTGAGGTGAAATTGAGCTCCGAAGGCGCGATGCTATGCGAGTGGTGCGGCATCATATTATTGGTGCGGCATCATACCGCATCAGCTAAATTTATTGGTGTGGCATGCCGTTCTAAACGAAAATATTAGTGCGGCGAATGTCGCACCTGCCGTACCAGTGTCTACGTCCATGTGTTACATATAGGTTTGTTGTAAAGAAGGCCGCGATTTTATACTTGGAAGCGTTATACTTTGCAAAGAAAATCCGAGAATGCATTGGTGGCTGCACTTTCCGCCATGATACGGCTGAAATAATGTTGAAAATGGCATATTATATTGAATATACACACGAAAAAAACACTCTGGAAAGTCTTGTGAGCTAAAATACACTGTATGACCTTTCACAAATATTTCAGAACGCACCACATGACACCGTAATGGCCAGTTCGACTACCTACAAAAAATGTCCTCCATGGAATGCGAGTCGATAACCCGTGTATTTACGGTGTCACAAAAGGCTTCCCACCGCGTTCACAAACCGTATCTCTTATCTGAATGTTCTTTAAAAGCGCAGGTCGTCTGCGAGTCTGTTATCGCCTGATACTTTGTTCAGCCGTTCTATTTCTTTATTTCTTTACCAAACAAAACCAAAAATAGACTGGTCCAAAATCAAAGCATTTGCAGACTAAATAAAACAACAGACATATGTGGCGATAGTTGAAAAGATGATAATTGGCACAGGAAATAAAGAAAGCCTTGTGAGAATACGAGAAAATGCTGTTTACCAGCATTTTCTCCTTTTCCCAAAAGGTTTTTTAAGACTATTTCCTCAGAGTCCGTAAAAGTCATGATTCTGTAGTAAAGAGTAAAAAGGCAATTCTTAACTCATTACCAAACGACTCAATTTTAGACTTGTCCAAATTGAAAGCATTTGCAGACGACAAAATAAAAGTGACTGAAAATTTTAAATTTGTTCTGTGAAGGGTAGAAAACATTGTGGCAAAAGGAGAAAATGCTGGTAACCAGCATTTTCTCCTTTTCCCACAATGTTTTCTAAAGGCTTCCTGCTCAGGGGCGTCAAAAGTAGGGATTGTTAAGGTTAATTCATTTCCTCTGGCTGAAGACGTGATAGAAAAGTGTTGGTGATCTACCTTTATTCAGCCTTATTCTGCTGGTTAAAGACCCAGTACAGACCAAAATATCAAATCAGGTGTTATAATATCTTTAACTCCTTACAAAACGACAAAGTGTTAGGCTTGTCCAAATCGAAAGCATTTGCAGACGACAAATTGAAAGTGACTGAAAACCTGAAATTTGTTTTGTAAAGGGTAGAAAACATTGTGGGAAAAGGAGAAAATGCTGGTTACCAGCATTTTCTCCTATTACAACAATGTTTTCTAAAGGCTTCTTTCTCATGCTATATACATCCAAATGCATTTAAACACCCGTTTTGTTTACATTTGGCCTTTATTGTCGCTTTAAGTTAAAGTTTTTTTTTTCAAGCCGATATTAAAAACCCAAATGTTACCTTCTCGGAGATATGTTTGGGTGAGAAATAACTTTGGCTCGGACAATGTAGATCCAAGATCAGACTGCACGTTCTGTGCAGTCTGATCTTGATCTACATTGTCCGCAAAAGGTCAGCAAGTCGCGCTTAGCAGCCGCAGAGTTATTGTACCTATGAGCTATGATCATGTAAATTTGGTTTGAATACATATCGTTTATGCACTGCATTACGCAAGTTATCACATGAAATCTATTTTTTATTAAAACCAACTGAATCACAAGTAGGTAGACTGGCCCATTGACACCCAGGAAATTGACTTCTAGGGAGAGGTTTCGTCCCAGGGCAGCCTGCGAGAACCTTTTGTGCCCCTCTGCCAGAAATGTAGATGAAGATCAGTCTGACCAATAATGTGTTCAATTTACTAGTATTTGACATTCGGCAGTTTTCATTTTCAAATCATTTGCTAAAGATGTTTCTATTTATTGTCAACTCTTACGTAAAAACAGTGGTTGGTCCGTTTGTTGTGGTAATTCAGTGCGTCAGTGTGACGCGCCGAGAGGGTTTCTTTAATAACTAAGGAAGTAGACCCCTACTGGTAATCAGCTATTTCCACGATAATATTATCCTTCAAATTTGCTATTATTAAAAATTAGTATGACATAATTTTTGACTGGTCCAAATTGAAAGCATTTGCAGACTACAAAAAAGTGTGACTCAAAAATTGAAATTGTTTCCAGCAGGGTGATAACATTGTGGAAAATGGAGAAAATGCTGGTTACCAGCATTTTCTCCTTTTCCCACAATGTTTTCAAAAGGCTTTTATCTCAAGGTCGTAAAAACCAGGAATTGTTTGGTAAAGGGTTAACCGAGCGACTTTTTTTCCTTTTTTCCTTCTTAGAATTATCATTTATAAATCTTAAACTATTATATTTTCATTACAAAGGGAGGTAATAATTACTTCCCTTTTAAGGAAACTGATAACAGTATGATTCATAAATTATTGCAAGACAGACATTTAAAGGTGGGTATTTAGAATTTTTACATCTCACCAAATCAAAAAATATATATATCACTGAAATTTATTTAAAAAAGAAAAAAATACAAATCATCAATAATTAAGACTCATAAGATTACAAAAAAAAAAAAATTTTTTTTGATGGTACTCCCTTAAAAGGCTACGTAGCCTCTTAAGGTATTTTTAGATTCGCTCCAAAAATCAATAAAGCATTGTGGGAATGTCAAGTGACTGGCACGTGACTAATAACGCTTAAATTCCATTACATAACAAACATGTAAATATTTTTCTTAATATCTTCTTCGGGCGCCATGTTTGAATCTTCGTCTGTGTATTTCCAGTATGTAAATGAGCGAGTTGTTCATGTAAAAATAGAACGTGTTTCCCGTCGATGTCGACCTTGGCCGTAGTAAATCTCTAATTTCTCGTGTTGTCGGATGCTTTTCGATTACTGGGGTTTTATAAATGACGATTGTAAGGCTTTTGGAGTGTAAGGATAATATTTTTGTATTTTTGTAGAATTTTCGTCCCAAATTCTGAAGAGCCACCTTTAAGGGATTTTTGGTCTGTTAGATATGTGCAAAAATATTATATCAGTATAAATCCATATTTATCAACTGATGAAAAAAATTATTCCATGTTGCACTAGAAGTGTTACGATGGTAATACCTAAAGCCTTCACCAAAGTTACTATTCCTGGTTTTTATGACCCTGAGATGTGAGTCTCTTGAAAACTTTGCGGGAAAAGGAGAAAATGCTGGTAACCAGCATTTTCTCCTTTTCCAACAAAGTTTTCTATCCTGCTGGAAACAAATTTCAAGTTTTGAATAATGTTTATTTTATTGGCTGCAAATCCTTTCAATTTTGACCAGTCTAAAAGTTCGTCGTTTGGTAGAGGGTTAAAGGTGGCCCTTCAGATTTTGGAACGAAAATTTTACAAAATTGCAAAAAAACATCCGTATACTCCCGAAGCTTTTTAATTTGCGTTCATAAACCCCAGTAGTCGAAAACCATCCGACAACACGAGAAATTTGAGAACCCACCTTAAATGCAAGAAGAACGGAAAAGAAAGACGAACGAATGAATTGAAGCCTAAAACAGAGCTGGAAACAGATTGCTTTATGTATTACCGTAATGTATCGAACCAAGCAGGTCACCAGGTGATTAAGAATTCATAAAATAAAGCATTTTTTTAAACAAACGAATGAATCATAAGGTAGACTGATCTTCAGACTTGAAAAAAAGGAACCATAGCAATTCAATCTGCTAAGGCTGGCCCAAGCCTAGATTTTTTGGTAAATGCATTAAGGTAAGACCTGTGTAATGCACTTCCGGTGAACATGGGGCAAAAATTCTAATTGGTTGATAAATAAGGATAAATAAGGATTAATGCGGAAATAATATTTTTGCACATTTCTAAATGATCAGAAATTCCGTTTATGTCTATCTTGAAATTATTTTTTGATACTTTTGTTAGTTCTCCGAAAAGGGAGGTAATTATTATCTCTTTTTGAATTGAGAATATAGTGGTTTTAGATTTATAAATGATAATTCAAAGAAGAAAAAAAATGGAAAAAATGAATCGGTGAAAGTAGTTCAATAATACTCATTTTTAATTATAACTAATTTTGCAGGATGATATTTTAGTGGAAATAGCTGTTTTCCATTACACAGGTCTTACCTTAAGCCTTCTTTTCATAAAGCATACGTCTAATATAATTCGCACTTTGCAAAGCACAAAGAGATCCTGTTATTTTTTTTCAAACGTTATTACCAAATTAAATAGAGGTTGATAAGAAAACTGTACTAAGTTCACTTGGTATATTACAAAAAAAAATATATGAAAAAATTTTTTAGGCACCGTCTAATTTATAAAATTTTACTTTTTCGTTAGTGTCATTCTCGTCCACTTCGAAAAAAAAAAGAAAAACCCTGACGAAAAAATGATTTGATAAAGGTTCACTAATTTAATTTAGATCATTTCAAAAATCTAAGAAAATCTGCTGTTAATGACTTTCTTTCTACCAATGCTATTTCATAACCAACTACCAGACGACAAAATTTTAGCCTTGTCCAAATTATAAGCATTTGCAGACGACAATTTCAATGTGGGTAAAATGGTGCAAAATGGTGCATTTTTTCTTTGGTGAGGGAAGAAAACAAACTAGGGAAAGAAGAAAATGCTGATTACCAGCATTTTCTCCTTTTCCCATTTTGTTTTAAAAAGACTTTTTTCACGTGGTTCTTCAACAGTCGGCCTTGTACCGATGCTAACCCTTAACCCTTTACCCCATAAGGCATTTCTATGGTATCTCCAATTCACCCTTACTAACAGCAAGGATGAAAACATTTCTTATGTGTGCACGACACCTTTTGATAGCATAGAAAACATTGTGGCAAAAGGTGAAATTGCTCGTTACGAGCAATTTCACCTTTTGCCACAATGTTTTCTAAAGGCCCCTACAAACAAGGAGTAAAAATGAGTATCAATGGAGTAAAGGGTTAAAGGCCCACCAACCGGCATACCTAAACAAATCAGCGTTAAATTGCAAATAAATTCTATTTATACCGTGCAAAATTATGTGCATTATTACGAGTCCGAAAATGTATTGCACAGCAATCTGTTAGAGTTTAAGGATAACGACCTCCAACTCATCGGTAAATTTCGTATAACATCGACGTTTTCGTAAGGGCTATTCGTCTTTAAAGGTGGGTATTTAGAATTTTTACATCCCATCAAATTAAGATACATATATATCACTGAAATTCATATGAAAAAATAATACAAATCATCAAAAATTAAGATTCATGAAATTACAAAAAAAAATGATGGTGTTCCCTTAAAAGGCTACGTAGCCTCTTAAGGTATTTTTAGATTTCGCGTCAAAAATCAATAAAGCATTGTGGGAATGTCAAGTGACTGGCACGTGACTCATAACGCTGAAATTTCTTATCGTAACAAACATGTAATAATTATTTTCCATATTGTCTTCTTCGGACGCTATGTTTGAAGCTTCTTCTGAGTATTCCTGTAAGTAAATGAGCCAATTGATCATCTAAAAATAGAATGTGTCTCCCGTTGGTGTCAACCTGGGCCGTAGTACATCTCTAATTTCCCCTGTTGTCTGATGGTTTTCGACGACCGGGTTTTATGGATGAAAATTAAAAGGCTTTGGGAGTATAAGGATAATTTTTTTGCAATTTCGTAAAATTTTCGTACCAAAATCTGAAGGGCCACCTTTAAGTATGAGAGTTATTTTGATTGGTCGGTTGGTGGGTAGGTGGATGGGCGGGTGGTTGGTTAGTTGGTTGATTGTCTGACTGACTGACTGATTGAAATGATTTTTAAACCACTTTCAACAATTTTCAGCAATATCGCGGCGGCAACCCACACATTCATGTATTTTCTTGGTTCTCTAACACATCGGTAAATATCGTGTAACATCGGCGTTTTCGTAAGGGCTATTTGGCAGATTCGTCTTTAAAATATGAGAGTTATTTTGATTGGTTGGTTGGTGGGTGGATGGTTGGTTGGTTGGTTGGTTGTCTGACTGAATGATTGATTGAAATGATTTTTACACCGCTTTCAACAATTTTCAGTCATATCGCAGCGGCAGCCCAAACATTCATGTATATTTTTGGTTCCATCAGTGCTAGGCTAGGACTCTGAAGTGTTTTTCTAGGTCATGAGTCCTACAGTTTAACTCTGTAGGACACCTTATATATTTTCAGGAATTACTATGTGTTTTATCTACTCTGAAGAAAATGGTCTTTTAAAATGTCGTAAAAAAATTATGTTTACCAGAATTTTCAACTATTTTCAATTATTTTCCTTTTTTAACAAGAGAAACATAAATCTAATGCTTATGGGTTGACTGATTGATGATTTATTGATTAATAATATGGGGTTTAACACCGTTTTCAACATTATCTCAGTTTTATCACGAAGGTCAGTGAACCTACCCATGCTTAACTGTATTTTCTTTTACCAGTACTCCGCACGATCTTCTTTCCAAGCCACTGGCTGCTTTCCCATACAATCATCGTCGAAATAATGGTCAACGGTGGGACAGGAATGAATCCAATCGCAGTGACTATCATCAATCCTCGGAAGGAAAATTTGCCGAGACACGGGTCGTAACCAGAAATTGAACCCATGACTACATGTTCCCAAGTCCTGCACGCTACCGGCTGAAGTACCGAGACTCGCCATAAACCTAATGTAGGCTACATCAAAAGAGAAGTAAAAAAAAAAAAATGACTTAAAGTAAAAAGTATAGGGAAAAATGATCTTAGCTCATAATCCTTTGAACAGATTTTTTTTTGCAGCGGATGCCTTGTGTTACATCCTTGTAAAATAGTGATCAAATGTATCTCAGTTGATTAATGTATTGATGATTTCACATTATTACATAAGAAACGTTGTGGTAAAAGGGATAGATTCATCTCTCATTGCAATCTCCTCTTCTGCTACATTGTTTTGAAATTTTTTCTGCTGAAAGACTAAAAACGTCACCTATAACAGAAAAAGTTGTCGTTTTGTACATGATTTGCATTAATCTTTAAACACAACCCAAATGTTTAACTACATTATACCTTGAGAATGAAGCCTTTTCAAAACATTGTGAGAAAAGAAGAAAGCAACATTTTCTTCTTTCCCCACAATGTTTTCAAACTTTCCTAACACACATTTTTTTAGTCACATGTATTTTGTCGTCTGCAAATGCTTTCAATTTGGAGTAGTCTAAAATGTCGTCTTGTAAAGCATAAAGCGATTTCGACCTTTATAGCACAATGTGTACAATGGTGACCAGCATTTCCTGTTTTTCACACTCAATTTCTACTTAATCAAAGAAAAACTGCACCATTTTAATCACATTGAAATTGTCGTCTGCAAATGCTCTCAATTTGGAAAGGACTAAAATTTTGTCGTCTGGTAAAGTGTTTACTCAATATCACACAATCTATACTTTGACGACCCTGACCAAGAAGACTTTGGAAAACATTGTTGGAAAAGTAGAAAATGCTGATAACCACCACTTTCTCCTTTTCCCAAAATGTTTTCTACCCTTCACAAAACAAATTTCAAATTTTCAGTCACTTTTATTTTGTCGTCTGCAAATACTTTATATTTGTGCAAACCTAAAATTTTGTCGTATGTTAACAGAGTTAATAGGATCCAGTGATAAACAGAGGCCATAAAGTATCAAATGTTTACTCTCTGGGCAAGTAAATATCACATTTGTTCGTGAAAAAATAAGTATATATTTATAGTTTACTCGAGATGTCATTTTCCGTACAGTTCGGGAGTGAGTGAGTTCATTTAATCTTTTTCACCATAATGACCTTAACATAGGCCTACATGAATAGAATTATAATGGGACCGCTTCAGTTTTTCTGTAATGAATCAAGATTTATTCCGAAATACCCATACTTACAACAAGACAGGTTTTTCTTGTAAATGATATGTTCCATGGTTCCATTCAACACAACAAATCATTTCTTTTTATGTTTGAATAACAGGTAATAATCGTTTTGCAATCGGTAGCTAGATCTAGGTCTTTTTTCATTACACCAGATATGACGTCATTGTATTGGTACTCGTATCAAATCGAATCCACGTAATCGACATTGGTTATTGGTCTTGACATCCCCACAAGTGTTTGGGAAAAAAAGTTGCTTGAAATTTGAAAATTGTCAAGACTTTCTATAAAATTTGAGAAAAGAAACTTGATTGAATGTCCTATGCTTATACGATCGCAGCCGACATTATATTGATTGATTGATTGATGTTTAACAGTATTTTCAATATTATTTCAGTTACATCGCGGAGGCCACTACACCTATCCATGTTTTTCTGTAGTCTCTTTTACCAGTACTACGCACATTTTTTTTCATCCAAGCCATTGGTTGCCTTCCCACAGAGACAATGGTCAGCGTGGGAGAAGTATGAATCCTGCGGCAATGACTATCATTAATTCTCGCAAATAAATTGACGACCCCAGGGTTCGAAACCGCCATCCCCTGTTCTCAAGTTTTGCAGGCTACTGACTGACATACCGGATCTTGGCTCAACCAATTTTAGACATAATTTTTCATCATGTAGCCGTGTGTGCATCCTCGGATACCCCGGGGTCTCCCTATTTGCTACGCTACATCGACCCCTGGGACAATTAATTGAATTTCCCTCGCTTTACCGCTGGCCGAATGCTGGCTTTTCATTGGTTCCATCACCATTTCGTGATGGGCGAGTGGACTGTACGCTATGACGTTTCGTATCGATTTTCGGCGGCTGATTCAAAGTTTTATTAGTCAATTGTCCCAGGGATCGATGTAGCTTAGCAAATAAGGAGACCCCGGGGTATCCGAGGATGCCTTGTGTGTTAGATTTCTGGAAAGTATGAGCCCTCCGCCAAGAATCGTGAAAAAATCATACCGTAACAGAAACGTCAGTATGTGAACTGTTTCTGAAAAGTGACTTTATCAGTATACAAACCGTCTTCTTGATTGATGGATGGATGGATGGATTGATGGGTGGACGGATTGATTGATTGGTTTTTAAACGTTTTCAACGCTAGAAAGTTGTATCGCGGCGGCCAGTGAACTTATACATACTTTCCTCGAGTTTCTTCATAACAGTGTATCCCACAATATATTCTATCTAAGTCACTGGCTGCCTCTTCACATAGTCATTCTCAAAAAATCATCAGAGGTGGGAGAGGTATAAATTCAATATCATTAACTCTTTACCAGACGACAAAATTTTGGATTTGTCCAAACTGAAAGCATTTGCAGATGACAAAATAAACGTAATTCATAAATTAAAAATTGAGTTGGAAAGGGTAGAAAACATTTTGGGAAAAGGAGAAAATGCTGGTGACCAGCATTTTCTCCTTTTCCCACAATGTTTTCAAAGGCTTTCTTGCTCTGGGTCGTCAAAAGTAGGGATTGTGTGGTAAAGAGTTAACTATCAACAATCCTAGCAAAGAAATTGGCCGAGTTAGGGGTTCGAACCAGTTACCTTCTGTTCCGTAAGTACTAACTTAACTTAAATGACCTTTGCACATTGTATATCTTGCGACCTTGGCAATGAACTTGAAAGAATCCAGTTCTATATTTAGCATAAATATATAAAGTTTCATAATACTGACAAAGAAAAAAAGACGTTTCTTGATTGACTTTTAAGAAGGTAGATGTATATCCATCTAGCAACGCGTTTTTGATCGAAAAGTCTTTTATCTAAGCTTATATAAATCTAATTTGAATATACAATTATGTGTATGTACTGATATGTCCCCTCTTTAGCTTAATTGACACTTTAAATGCAATCATGTGATTGCTAGAGTAATCAGCAATGCTCCGGAATGAAAGGTTTTATATGGAAAATCTTAGTGCCATCGTCTATGAATTTGTTAATTCTAAACATGATGTTCGATAGTGCGATGACGATAACGCGAAATATGATACTACTATGGTGATAACGCGATAGTACAGTGATAGTAGTGCGATATGATATCTTGTTTTCATCGCTAAATCGACATCGTACTATCGTGTAATCATCATCGGACTATCGCGTTATCATCATCGTATCATCGCGCAACGTGTTATCGTTAACGCACTGTTACTTCATTGTCATTATACTATCGCGCTTTCACCGTAGTACGATCGAGCATTGCGTTAAAAATCAACAAATTCATAGGCGATGACCCTGACGGTTTTCTTTCATCATCGTATTATCGCGTTATTACCATCGTACATTGGAGCATCGCGATTAGAATCAACGAATTCATAGGCGATGGCCCAAATGGCCGTATCATCATCGTTCTATCGAGCAGCGCGATTAGAATTCACAAATTCATAAGCGATGGACCTAACGGTAGTATCACCATCGTATAATCGAGTTAAATATATTACCATCTTACCATCTCGTTATAATCATCTTTCTATCTAGAATCGCGTTTATAATCAACAAATTCATAGGCAATGGCCCTAATGATATTCCGTAGTTTGATTCATCTCCGTGATTTATGATACCAAGCAAGCCAGCACATAAGTAGGGATTAACAGAACTCGTTTTCTATGACTACCCACCAAATCCTGAGATAAACCATTGTCCCTTAACATGCACAAATTGACAGATATCAAAGAGTTTCAACTCATGTCAGCCTGCGCAGATTGCAGATTCATTTAGCTCCTTTGTCACAGAGCACGATACAAATACTATTGAAGAATTAGACCAATGAAAATGCAATCCTTCACGATGAAGATGCTTTTTATACACAGTTTGAATTTCATTCCGTTTGTAAGGTGTCGAACGACGGTTCTACATAATTTCAACTACATGTATATAGCAGCGGCTAGTGCACTAGTCAATGCTTTGATCAGTTTCTTTTGCCAATGCCTGGCACAAATTTCTTCTTAAGTCACAGGTTGTTTTCCGAAATAACCATCATGGGGAAAATGATCAGAGGTGAAAGGACAAGTGAATCTTGTCGCAATGACCATCATCAAACCTCGGAAAGCAGTTCGCCAAGAAGGGAACTGGACCGTTACTGCTCTGGGTTCAAGTCCTATACGCTGTTGATATCGGAACACCAGTTGAAATAAAGTTGTCGACGATGTAAAAAGATCAAATATGGCCTGCAACGTGTAAATAGGGGCATTCGGACATTTCCGTAAAGCGTCGTCCAGGATCAGACTGCACATTCCGCGCAGGCTGATCCAAGACCGCACTTTACGTCAATATTAGATTCTGTCCCACAGTAGACTTGCATGAAACAGATAATCATATACACAATCGGAAAGTGTCGTCTCGGATCAGCCTGCGCGCACTGCTCCGAGACGACACTTTACGCTAATATCACGTGTTACAGGTCATATCACACCCACATTCTGAGCAGACTTATCTTAATCCAAACAGTTCTGGCGGGAAAAAATTTGCATTCACGGAGAGTGAAAGATATAATCGCTTTGTTCAACTTTATTTTATTATGACGAAATAATTGACTGATTAGTTTCTCGGTTTAAAAGTCTTTATTAACGCATCTTTTGATAGAAAGTTACCGTAATTAAACCCAGATAAGACGAAATAGCAAGTAATCAGATATGTTTGCACTTAGTTGCATTTATTTGCCGCAAATACTTTACTTTGTGACTTTCATTTTTTTCGGATTTCTAGACAGACTGTTGTCTGTACCTGTTTGGCCGCTCAACCGGAAGTACATGTATGGTATTTTACACCTCCAATTATTTATCCTACCGCTGTAAGAAGTAAATCTAAACTATCTTATCAATCATCCTGAAGTCAAATTTTGTAAATATATGGAACAGCTTTTTTTTTCCGAAATAAATGGTTTCTGTCTAAGCTTTTGTTCTTTTTTTCTTTTTGTTTTATTTTACATGTACTTTGTACTTGTCAAAATTAAATGTGTTCTGTTAGTTTTATAGGAAGCTTATCGTAATTTTTACTACTTTTATTTCCTTTTCCTTCAACAAGAGATGTGGATGAAGACACTAAAGTTTTCTGTATGTTGGAAATTTTTAGAGAAAAATTCGAATAAAAGAAATAATTTCCAGTGAAAGTTCATCAGACAAAAAAGCTTTGTGTGTATGTGGAATGCTCCGCAACACTGGGGCTTAATGAATCTGCAAAAAGGTTTCTATTCATGTCAGCCTGCGCAGACTCATCTTCGCAAGCCAAGGCTGACGATTCACTGCGCTACTCTACCCGTGGAGGATCGAGCTTGATTTTTACATTCCCCCGATACGCTCTTTCACTGGATGCAGCCAGCTCTAACTACAACGAATGAAATCGCTCGTAGCAATTTATCTTTGATAAAAAATTAGGCCAAGGTCGCTATCTTTCGAATGGAAGGTAAACATGGAAACTCACGTGGATGTCTGCTTATCGCTTCATGTGTATTCGTAAGCAGTTTGTAAAACGATATTTCATTGGCTTTTAGAAATATGATGTAAAGGGGGTAATAACCAGCATCCAATAGAGGGCGCATCGCAGGAATCTCGAAATTGGGCTCAATCAGCCAAGGTAAGATCTACGTAGTGCTCGTAACCTTGGCTCGCGAAGATGGCGCAGACTGCGCAGGCTTACATGAATAGAAACCTTTTTACCATTGGTCAATTTGATTATGCTATTGGTCTATTAATCTTCGAAAAACGAGGATATTTGTCCATTCAAGGGTTCAAATCCCGCCAGATGCGGTTTGTATTTGAACTATGCATTAATTCATTTGTTTCTTGGTGACGGACTTTCTTCGTAAGAATCCATAAACACGTGACATTTTGGACACTTGGTATAATGAATTACAAAAATGCTTTAAGGCCCCTTTTGCGAGAGCACAGTTGATATCCAGGATTAAACTGCACGTTCACAAAACCCCGCCTTGACCAGAACCAATAAATTTCTCTTTTCAGTGCATTTTAATTTACTTATTGTCCTCTGAAATAACTTTAAATAGATTACCATGACAACATCCTTAATAACCCTTTCAAAGACGACAAAATTTTCGTCCTGTACAAATTGACAGCAAGGGCCGCCGAAAAGCAATATAGCAAAGGGCAAATTAGATTGGGCTCAAATTGAGGTGTTTCTTTTTTATAGGAAAGGTAAAACAAAAAGAAATAAAAAGTAAGTAAAGAAAAAATGTTTGTTTCAAGCATTTTCTTCGTTTTCACAGAATGGTTTAAAAAAGCCTTGTCATTCAAGGGCGTTGAACTCGTTACCAACAATAAAATTCTGGACATGTCCAGATTGAAAGCATTTGCAGACGACAAATTAAATGAAACTCGAAGGATAAAAGTAGTCCTAGATAGGATAGTAAATATTGTGGGAAAAGGAGAAAATGATGGTTACCAGCATTTTCTCCTTTTCCCACGATGTTATCAAATGGTCTCGTTCACAATGTCGTTCAAAGTTGCTATTGTGTGGTAAAGGATTAAACTTGGGATTTTTTTATGAAAGATAAATATGGCCAAACAACATAAATTACGTTATGAAACGTTTAGTGCGTTTTTGTCACAATGTTTTCTGAAATTATGAGCAGCAAGACCCTAAAAGTCGGATTATTTTTGTACATATCTGAAAGTTTTTGTACGAATTTTTGACGATTCTGAACATGTCTTGAGCTAGCTTATTCTTCTTACTTACACGTGACCCAACACGCAAAAATCGGCCTTTTTGGAACTGCGAAAAGTCTCAACCTTGGTCAGACTGCGCGTATTGCGCAGGCTGAACAGGGTTGACACTTTTCGCTTCAATGACATTTTCTGTATGGAAAAAGGTCATTGTACCTTGTTATGCAATCATTTTCGAATTATCAACTTAAACTGACCTACACTACCGTAAATTTGTTTTCATATGATTTGTGCACAGAATTCCCTCATGGTCCCTTTCTGCGTGATGGGTCACATCATCTTCGCGAGCAAAGGTTACGATCACTACGTGGATCTTACCTTGGCTGATAGAGCCCGATTTCCAGATTCCCGTCATACGCCCCCTATTGGATGCTGCTTATTATTTCCTCTTACATCATATTTCTTATAGTCAATGAAATGTCGTTTTACAAACCTCTTACGAATACAACAATTCAACATGAAGCAATAACCACAAACGTACTTCGACATTCCATGGTCAGGTGCTGGGATATAGCCTAAAACCTCTGATAATTGATTGGTCATACTGAACATTTCTGTAAATATTATTCGTCTATGTTTTTATGTTTTTTTTTTTATTTCGGTAATATATCATTACAGATCCTGCACACATCCAAGTAAGTATTCATGTTTACCTTCTATTTTTATCCAAAAGGTCGTGACCTTGTTCTATTTTTATCAAAGATGAAATGCTACGAGCGATTTGATTTGATGCAGTTGGAGCTAGCTGCAACCAATGAAAATGTGTACCGGGGGAATGTCGAAATCAAGCTCGATCAGCCAAGGGTAGAGTAGCTTTAGTGGATCGTCACCCTTGGCTTGCGAAGAGCCACATATGATAATCTGCATTTAGCCATTAACGTAAAAGCCTGTCTTATACCATTGGCGTCGCTGGTTTGATCCCTGGGTAAGCCAATTTCTTTCCGAGGGTTGATGATAATTACTGCGACGGGATTCATTCTTCTTTCACCACTAATCATTGTTTTGATGGTGGTTATGTGGGAAAGCAGCCAGAGGTTTGAAAATAATTTCTGTTGGAGTACAGTACAGTAAACGAAACTCCGGGAAAGGGTGGATAGGTTTACTGGCCGCCTTGATGGGTGAAATAATATTGAAAAGGGTATTAACATACAGTAGTGGACCCCTAATAGAAAAAAGCTATTTCCACTAACAATATTATCCTACAAAATTTGCTAAGATTAAAAATGAGTATCATTGTACTACTTTCACCGGGCTACTTTTCTTTTTTTGTCCTCCCTAGAATTACCATTTATATATAATCTAAAAAAAATACATTCTCATTACAGAGGGATATGATAATTACCCGTCCCTTTTCTGGAAACTAACAAAAGTATCAAGAAATAATTTAAAGGCAGACATCAAACGAACTTCTGGTCGGTTAACTCTTTCCCAAACAATCCCTGGTTTTTACGGATCTGGAATAGTAGCCTTTTGAAAACATTGTGGGAAAAGGAGAAAATGCTGGTAACCAGCATTTTCTCCTTTTCCCACAATGTTTTCTACCCTATCACAGACAGAAATCGTCTTTTCAGCTAGAGTTCAAATGTCGTCTGCAAATGCTTTCAATTTGGTCTAGTCCAAAAGTTTGTCGTTCAGGAAAGGGTTAAAAATGTGCACAAGGATTATATCTGTATAAATCTGTCTTTATCAACTGTCAAGAAATTTCATGCCATGCTGCACTAGAAGTATTACTGGTCCACTACCTTAAACATATTCAATCAAAAGCACCCAGGAAATGAGCTGGTTGATTGACTGAATGGTGTTTTACGCCGCTTTCAACATTATTTTTAGCCTAATTGACACTTATCCTGTTAGGTAAGAGAAATAAGAATTTTAAATCGATGGTAAAAACATGAATAATGTTATTTCAAACTTATTTCTTTGGAACCAAAAACCTCCTTATCGGATAGTGTAGATCCAAGATCAGACTGCACGTTCTGTGCAGTCTGATCTTGATCTACACTGTCCGCACAAGGTCAGTGAGTCGCGCTTAGCAGACAAAGGCTTACGGCGACTGGTCGTATGTTATAAGCATAGGTTGGGGCTCCGAAAGGGCTTGCCAAAAAGCATTGCCAAGAGGAATCCATTGCTTCCAGTGAGGCCAAAGAAACTCGAACCCAAGGCTGTCAGGTGACTTCTCCAACACCCCCAGCTAGGATCCTGTATCCTGAGATAGGAGATTTTGAAAATCTCTGTAAAAATTAGAAAAATAAAACATTGGTCACAAACGTTTTATCCTTCTTTCACCATGTTTTTCAACTTCCGAAAGTAAATTTCACGTTTTGACCATTGTCTAATTTGTCATTTGCAAATGCTTTCAATTTGGACAGGTGTCAAATTTACGATCGTCTGCTGTAAAGGTTGTTGTGCTTAATTCTTTACCAGACGTCAAAATTAGATGTAAATCAAAGGCAGAATTCGTTCTTGTAACTATTGAAAACATGTTTGGAATAGGAAAAAAAATGCTGGTTAACCGCATTTTTCTCTTTTTTATTTCTCAATGTTTTCAAGAAGTTTTCTTTCTCAGAGTCATAAACCCATTACCAAAAGACAAGTTTGAACTTGTCCAAATTGAAAGCATTTGCACGCGACGCAATGTTTTTCAAAACAGAGAAATTGTCTGACAAAGGGTAGAAAACATTGTGGGAAAAGGAGAAAATGGTTACCAGCATTTTCTCTTTTTTCCACAATGTTTTCAAAAGACTTCTTTCTAAAGGACTTGAAAACGAGATAGCACGTAATTGGGTAAAATCAACTCTGTAGGTATATCAGTGCAAGTTTATCCTGAACTGTATAAACCCGACGTTTATATAATATTATAATTTTGAACGACAAATTTATCCCAAATATTTGTCGACCGAAATTTTGAAATATGATATGAAAGGCTGGCACGTTTTGGGGGCAGGGGGTGCGTCCGTAATTACGAACTATGAGAATAACGATTTTGACCCAGTCTTAGTCCATATTGGTATAATTTTTGGGATAGCTACCTATCGTGTTCTCCTGTCACGATGTAGAGCCAACAAATCTGTGTCAAAACTGTTTATCTGTTCTGTAAAGTGACAACAGTGGCCAAAAGTTAACTAAACGAGTGTTGAAGCATATTCAATTAAATAATTTATATCAAGCTAACAAAACATATCTCTGTTTAGGGCTTCGGTTCAAGATGCTGCAGGTAGGACTTCCTTTTCAAGAAACTTAATATATGGGCCACGTACCCAAATCACACCCGAAAGTCTTTTTTTTTTCAATCATGGCGTAAAAGTTTAGGATCAGCAATATGTTCTAGGTAGGGTCGGGAAAACCTAAATAAAGATATTTTTGACTGGTATTATTTAACTCTTTACCAAACGGCAAAACTGTTTTAGACTTGTCCAAATTGAAAGCTTTTGTAGCCATCAAATTTAATGGTACCAAATAATTGAAGTTTAGATGAGGTAAAAGACACTGTGGGAAAAGGAGAAAATGCCTGTTACCAGGATTTTCTCCTTTTCCCACAGTGTTTTCAAGGGGTTGAAAAACGGGGATTCTTTGGTAGAGGGTTTAATTTAACCTTTTACCACACAATGCCGACTTTTGACGCTCCTGGTAAAGAAGCCTTTTCAAAACATTGTGGGAAAAGAAGAAAATGCTGGTAACCAGCATTTTCTTCTTTTCCCACAATGTTTTCAACTCTATCAAAGAAAAATTACACCAATTGAGCCACATTGAAATTGTCATCTGGAAATGCCCTCAATTTGAACAAGGCTAAAATTTTGACGTCTTGTAAAGGGTTAAAAGTATTGAAGTTACTGTAAATCATACGGAAGGGACGACCCAAGCGTTGGTGGCTTGAAGCTCACTTCATCTGATAACTAAGTTAAAAGCTGACAACCTTACTTTTGTTTACATTTTGCCTGATTTTAGAATTTATTTTTTTCTGTCAGTGACTTACACTTCAACCCACCACACAATGAAAAATGGTCATGTTCACAATATACGACACACTTTTAACCTGTTACCACAGCGCAAAATTCAAGACCTATCCAAATTGAAAGCATTTGCAGACGACAATTTCAAAGTGGCTCAAATAGTACAATTGCTTTGATAGGGTAGAAAACTTTGTGGGAAAAAGGAGGAAATGCTGGTAACCAGCATTTTCTCCTTTTCCAACAATGTTTCAAAAGACATTTTCCTATAGGGCTTTCAAAGTTGTTATTGTGTGGTAAGGGTTAAAAGGCATGGGTTAAATTTAAATCTATAGTGTCAACTTTGTTAATTTTTATGTACCAACACATTCGGCGCGAGTACTGGTGCAGTTCCCAGGAAGCAGAATCGAGAGAGATTTGTAGAAGATGGAAGAACTTGTTTATCAGTCGATTGTAAAATAAACTATTTACATGCATTTTAACGCCTGCCTTGCTTTATGGGTTATGGCCGCTAATGAAGATATAAAAGGGAAAAAGACCAAACTGTAAGAATGCTTACTTTGTGTTAGAAAAAAAAAAGCAATCGATCACAAACTTAAGGCATATACCCATCTACGGTACAAACCCAATTTTAACACCTTTATCGCACGCAATTTGTTCAAAGCATCGTGGGAATATTATTTGTTTCAAATATTTTCTCCCCTTCCAACAATGCTTTTGAGAGCCATGTTGCACAGTGTCGTCAAAGTACTGATTTATCTATATATAGTGAAAGGCATAAAAACAATGAAAAAAAAATGTAACAGATTTTGGTAAAACTTCAAGGTTCGAATTTGAGAACGAACTTTTTTTATATCTTTGAAAAATTTATGACAAACAAAATAAATTCAATACTATATATGGCTTGCAACACACGAAAAGGGGCATTCGGACATTTGTGTAAAGTGTCGTCTCGGATCAGGCTACGCTGTCCGCGCAGGCTAATCCGAAAGGACACTTTCCGTTTCTGTGTATTTTTCTGTTTTTCGCAAGTATACTGAAGCACAAAATCTAGTGTAGTCGTAAAGTGCCGTCTCGGATTAGCCTGCGCGGACTGCGCAGGCTGATCCGAGACGAAACTTTACGCAAATGTCCGAGTGCCCCTTTTCGTATGTTGCAAGCCATTATTATAATCTAATACAAACAAAAATATTGCGAACTCTGCAAAACGATCATTATACATGTAGGTCTTAAAACTCTAGAAATAAAGGCTCTCGAAAACATTGCTAGACATTGCTAACAACCAGCATTTTCTCATTTTTCCACAACGTTTCTATCCTGTCCTAGACTCGGAGTCCCGATAGCTAAGACGCTATAGCAAGCAGGACTTGACAACGGGGGTCGGTGATTCGATCCCTGGCTCAGCCAATTTCTTTTCGAGGATTAATGATAGTTATTGCGATTAGATTCATTCCTCTCTCACCGCTAACGATTATTTCGACAATGTGGGAAAGTAGCCATAGTTGGAAAGAATACGAATGTGGAAAGAATTTGGGGTTTTGTTAAAGGAAACTCCAGGAAAGCATGGATAGGTGCGCTGGCCGCCTCGACATAATTATCGAAAATAATGTTGAAAATGGCGTTAAATACTGAACAATCAATCCACATTTCATAAGCAAATCTCGCTATTTGCAGCATATGTTATTCGTTATCTGCAACAGTTTTTAAAGTGCTTATCCCAAACTGTCTGGGGAAAAAACGAAGTGAAAAAAGTGCAATAGTTTTGTCAAACTAATAGGTTCGAAATTGGGAACGAAGACCATTTTATCTTTGAAAAATTTATGACAAGTACATATACACTGTAAGTACATATAAGTACATATAATTCAATACCATATATCAAAGACAAACAAGTTCTGGCTAACCCTCTGCCAATCGATCATATACATGGTTTATCCCTTTACCACACAATGAAGACCTTTGATGACCCTGAGAAAGAAGCCAGCATTTTCTCCTTTTCCCACAATGTTTTCTAACTTTCCCAGAACAAATTTCAATGTTTGTGACGCACTGATTTTGTCATCTGCAAATGCTTTCGATTTGGACATGCCAAAAATGTTGTCGTTTGGTAATTGCTTAAAGCCAAAGAGAATGTTTTCGAACATTTTACGGGCGACGAATAGTTTCTTGTCAGAGACAACTGATTCATTTTAATACTGTACTTTGCTGTTCTTTCCACAGTTAAGAAGTCTTTGCTTGTCGTTGTCCAACTCGGAAACTACTTTCCGAGGATCGATGCTGGTCATTACCATAAGATTAATTCCTCTCTCAACACTGACCATTCCATCGCCGATGGCATTCTGGAAAAGCAGCCAGTAGCTTGGGGAGAATAGGTAAAAGGAACTCAAGGAAGGCATAAATAGATGCAATGGCTACTGCGATTTAACTGAATCAATGTTTAACCTTTTCCCAAATAATCCCTGGTTTTTACGACCCTGAGACAGAATCCTTTTGAAAAAAGTTGTGGGAAAAGGAGAAAATGCTGATAACCAGCATTTCCTCCTTTTCCCGCAATGTTTTTTTACCCTGCTGGAAACAAGTTTCAGTTTTTGAGTTACGTTCATTTTATCGTCTGCAAGTGCTTTCAATTTGGACTAGTCTAAAATTTTGTCTTTTGGGAAAGAGTTGAAAAAGAGTTAATTAAACATCACCTAAAATCATTTTGTCGTTCGCATGTTCTCGTTTTGGGCAAGACTACAATTCTGTATGGTAACAATTTATTCTTAACCAAACAAATCCTTTCAAAAAATGTTTGGAAACATTGTGGGAAAAGGAGAAAATGCTGGTAACCAGCATTTTCTCCTTTTCCCAACAATGTTTCTACAATTTCAAAAACAAAAATCACCTTATGCGCTACATAAGCTGGGATTGTTTGCAAATTCTTTCAATTAAAGTCACGTCTAAAATTTTGTCGTTTGGTGACAGAGATTAAGTAGGTCAAGGTTGAGATAACTTAAAGCGATGCGAACTCAATGAACGTTCCTCGTTCAAATGAGTACGTTATAGTTATATAAACATCTTGTAAACTTTCCAAAAAAATAACTTATCTGAATGACAAGCAGTTATTTAATCTGAGTGTTTAAAATCTTGATTTAAATAGCAGATAAAATTTCGTTTAGGGTGTAAAATTTCGCGAGAGTTTCGTTTCAAAACTGAAGATAAATGGCCGGAAGCACGCGAAAAGGGGCATTTGGATATTAGCGTAAAGTGTCGTCTCGGATTAGCCTACGCAGTCCGCGCAGGCTAATCCAAAACAACACTTTTTGTTTTTATGTAATTTTCTGTTTTGCAAAAGTCTACTTAGGCACAAAAGCTTATGTAGTCGTAAAGTGCCGTCTCGGATTAGCCTGCGCAGACTGCGCATGCTGATCCGAGACGACAGTTTACGCAAATGTCCGAATGCCCCTTTTTGCAAGCTAATTATTGTATGTTTAACCTTTATCATCCTAAATAACTTAACCCTTTACCTGTTATGCCAGTTTGACGCTCTTCCATTTCAGTGGCAAATGAAGATATGACGTAAAAAATATGGAAAAATGAGGATACAAATATCTGATTGAGTGGTAAACATTGTGGGAAAAGGAGAATTTCTCCTTTTCCCACAATGTTTTCAAAAGCTCTCTGTTGTTGATACGTCAAAACGAGTATCTATGGAGTAAAGGGTTAAATGAAATTTCTAACTCAATTATAAAAACGCAAATGATTTAAAGTTATGTTTTGGAGAATATTATCTTTTTATCGGACACTATCGATCCAAGATCAGACTGCACGTTCTGTGCAGTCTGATCTTGATCTACACTGTCCGTAAAAGGTCACGGAGTCGAGCTAAGCTGCCTAGGGTTTAAGTGTATAGAAAAGGAATTCACTAATCGCAATAGCCTTTTTCGTTCGTTGAACTTGTCACCAAATAGTCCCATACGGGTATTTCAACGATTTAGTGGAAGTTGGTATAAGTTTCAATATTAGGATTATGTGGTTTTCAAAGTTTTTTTTTTTCACGAACAAATAAAAACGGCCGGTAAACCAATTTCTAATTTCCTGGAGTTTCTCATAGCATAACTCTTCAGAGCTCTAGCCTAGTTCCTCGCTAAAACCTTGTACATGTACTTGCATAACTTAGTGAGCTATCACTGCTAACGAAAATAATTGATATAATATTGAAAGCGGTGTAAAACACTCTACTATATTCATACTGTCTTCAACCATACTTTCACCGACTGTTTTGCCTCGTAAAAAACACTGTATAGAAACTCTGTACGGGAAATTTCTTCGGTGAATTCAAGATGGCGGACACATGTTATTGACAAAGTAAGTGTCGTTTAATTTTGGTCCAAACTTGTTTCAAATTGCATCCCCTACAACGATTAAGGTACCAATCTAAAGTGCTTTGATTGAAAAATCAAGCGACAGTAGCTTAAGAGAAAACGGCACTGCCTCTTGTCCGTAATCCCGCGCTGAACATGATGTTTTGATGAAATTGAAAAACTAAAAGGGAGACCGGAAGAAAACTGGCTTTATTTCATCGAATAGAAAGTAATGATAAAAGAATGTGCCTCGATCGGTGGGGAAATGTCATAAACTTACAACTGTACCAAAATACGTTGCTTATATTTACTGATTTAGCTGTTATAAAGTTTTGAAATTTTGCATGGTGTACTCTTCGGTGCAAACCGAAACTAAACTACTGTAGGGTTGGGTGATCGGAATTTCTGTATGCTTCGGTAACAAATATGAAGTCAAAAATCTGTACGCTTCGATGAAAATGATTAAAGGAGAAAAATGCTAACTAGAACAGTCTACTTGTTACATGTATTTCCCGCACAGCGAGAATTACTCATACAAAATACATGAAACCAATTTGTGTCATTTACTCTATATCTTGTTTGTTATGTTAAAACCGTATAATGCCTCAAAAATGAGTCACGCCAGGGTTTCCTGGCTTTGTAAGGATTTGATAGAGAATTCTTTGTTATTCAAGAAATTCCGATCACCCAACCCTACAGTAGTTTAGCTTCGGTTTGCACCGAAGAGTACACCATGCAAAATTTCAAAACGTTACAGTGAAAACGACGGTAAGAATAAATTCTATCGCAGCTATACCATGGCGGGAAACAGGGAAAATGTGTGCAGCCAGCATTTGCCTCTTACCAACAATGCTTTCTTGCCGTTCGAAAACGAATTCCTTCAATATGTCGAAGCTAAATTTGTCGTAGGCAAATGTTTTGAATTGGATCAGCTTATTATTTTTGATACACATTAAACGCATCGCCGTCTGCTGACGATTTTTACCTTTTTATGTAGACCACGTTTACAGACATAAAGGCAAAAATCAGTTTCTCCTGACAAGTGCACGTATTTGCTTCTCTTATCGTTATTTTTCACTTTTATTTATGTTCATGCTAAATGCTGTTTTCGAAAATACATGAAGACATACAGTAATAAGTTTAAGAAAAAAAACTTTCTGTCGTGGTTTATAGTTCAATAAACCGCGGTAGTGAGTTATGAGGCACAATAAATAATCCACGAGGGCAAAAGCCCCAGTGGTTTACTCATTGCGCCTCATAACTCACAACGTTGTTTATTGAGCAATAAACCACGGTAAAAAGAAACCATTTCGATTCTAACATGGCTAAATCTTAATGGATTAAAAACAAGTTCATACTAAGAGTAAAAACGCAGATGAAGATGTAGAGGATAATTGTTTTTTTCGGTGAAAGATCGAAATTTATTTCATCGAGTGAACACAATCGGTAATATTTTCACGAGTGGCGCAGCCACGAGTAAAAATATTACCGATGGTGTTCACGAGATGAGATAAATTTCGATCGTTCACCGAAAAAAATAAATATTCTATTTATTTCACGCTTTTAACCCTTTTTGTGAGGAGCTATATCAAAATCCAGTACAGTTCTTTTCCGTTATTTCCCGTGGCGTACCCCTCCCGCATAGCAACGCACCACAATATTATGTCAAGTGCGAGAAATGTACGGTAAATGACGTCACATTTCCCATCTAGGTGTCAGGAACGCGAAATTAACTTAAGCAACAAGAACGTGAAAATCGGTATTTTCACTGGTGGTACCAGTGTAAGATCGAAAATTATTTTCACTGCTACCTGTATTTCTCGATATCCTGCCGGAAAGCATGATATAATATATACTAGTTAGTAATCCATTGAATAACTTACTTTATACAGAATGACGTCACTCTCTATAGAATTACATCATCTTACCGGGCTTTCATTGCACTGTGTTTATAGAGTCACGTGTCATGTCAGGAATTATCACATGCAATAGTGTCAATAAGCAGCCCAGGGTATCTAAACTATCTATTAGTGCTAGCAACGTTTGTATATTGGTTTCAAAAAATGCCAGCGTATGTATGGTTTGCGGGCAGCCGTCGAATAAACTTGTCCACGTCTTTGTCCAACAGAAACATGCTGGTTTTTTTTTTTCAAAAAGAAGCCAGGGGAGGTCAGTATCAATGTTTTCAAATAGTTTATTGGCTTTTAATTTCAGTACATTTTGGTACATGTAAACAAACAAGTAAAAAACCGCCACGTAGAAACCTCATAATTATACTTTACATGACGGTCATTTGTCGCTTTTTCAAGTCGCATGATCTTGTCCAGCAGTCTTCTTTCTCTTTTTTAACGAATTTTTTTTTTTTGTTGCTTTTTTTAGTTATTTGCAGACATGGCAAATTGATTTAACAAATATTTTTCTGTTATTCGTCATATAAAAATAAACCACGCTTATTTCCTGTTTTGGTTTTTTGATTTCGCTTTATTTACAAAACCATGACGAAACAGACTGTGTATCAGTACAATTTCGCAAGAAAAATGGATTTAGACAGCAAATTCTGTGACAGCCTGCCTTTTAAACTCACCACTGTTGGAGAGGTATGATGACCTCTCCAATTACTACTCATTCATTCGTAAAGATCCTTACTATGAAACATCTTCGCAAG
This sequence comes from Tridacna crocea, assembly GCA_943736015.1. Lineage (NCBI taxonomy): Eukaryota > Metazoa > Mollusca > Bivalvia > Cardiida > Cardiidae > Tridacna > Tridacna crocea. The sequence continues at coordinate 42,834,214 of OX031065.1, forward strand.
CCAAGGCTGACGATTCACTACGCTACTCTACCCTTGGCGGATCGAGCTTGATTTTTACATTCACCCGATTTTCATTGGATGCAGCCAGCTCTAGCTGCAACGAATGAAATCGCTCGTAGCATTTCATTTTTGATATAAATAGAACAAGGTCGCTACCTTTCGAATAGAAGATAAACATGGAAACCCACGTGGATGTCTGCTTATCGCTTCATGTGTATTGGCAAGCGGTTTGTAAAACGTTATTTCATTTGCTTTTAGAAATATGATTTAAGGAGGGGTTATAACCAACATCCAATAGAGGGCGCATCGCAGGAATCTGGAAATCGGGCTCAATCAGCCGAGGTAAGATCCACGCCTAGTATAAGTGATCGTAAACTTGGCTCGCGAAGATGACTAAGAAACTGGTAACAAAACTAACATGTTCGCTTAAAGTATCTGACGAAATGATACAATGTAGACCCAAAATCAGACATACTGCCCAGTTTGAACCTGATCTGTGCTAGAGCTGAAAGCACTAAAATTGTTAACTGACAGTGAAATACGATAGGGCCTATCTTGTCTTCCTTTTCAAATACCAGTGAAGTCTTCTGACATTTATACCATGATTAAGCAATAATTTACGGTTTGTGTTGAAGAATCTCTCTGTAGTAGTTTTGCTTCTCAACAAATTTACATATTCAGTCAAGCATCTGCAAAATGTATCGACCCATGTCAGCCTGCGCGGACTGCGCAGGCTGACATGGGTCGGTACATTTTGCCGTTAGTCAACTGTCTGCATGTCAAAGAACCAGTCTACCTTTGAAATAACTCGATGTTCAGACACTACTAAAATGGATTTTTATAGATTCATATTAACGTGATGACTTGCTTGGTCATCTTCGCAAGCCAAGGATACTAAGGTAGTACCCTTGGCCGGTCAGAAATAACATCAGCAAAGGTTACCCCCGTTACGCAATATTCGATAGGTGGCGCAGCGGGAGTTTCGATATTTAAAGAGGCGAGCGGCCAAGGGTACGTAACGAATAAAGTGAAGTTAGTATCCTTGGCTTGCGAAGATGCTGCTTGGTATGATGAATTAAGAGGATGCATTTAATATTCTTTTCGCAGAGCTTGTCAGATATGACCTCATCTAGTTTATACTGACAAGAAATATACGATTGGTGCATAGGAATTATTTAATAGTCTCAACACGCGTCGTGTATATATCTTTTTTGAATGGATTTCTTTGGTTCTTTTGTTTCCTTTCACACAGAATCAAACGAAAATGGCAAAATATTAGTTTGTCCACCTGCAACCGATGAACCTATCTCCCCCACCACTCCCACTTCCACTCCCCATCCCCTCAGACCCTCCCCCCCCCCCTTTCCCAAAATATTTAGTAGGAAGAAATGCTCTTCACATAGTCGTATCTATCTTCGCGAACCAAGGTTACAAAGGATCTTACCTTGGCGGATCGAGCCCGATTTCGAGATTTCCGCGATACGCCCCCGATTGGATGCTGCTTATTGTCTCCCTTTACATCATATTTCCTATAGCCAATGAAATATCGTTTTACAAACTGCTTACGAATACAATAATTCAACATGAAGCAATGACCACAAACGTACTTCGACATATTCCATGGTCAAGTGCTGGGATACAGCCTTTAGAAACCTCTGATAATTGATTGAGCACACTGAAACTTTTTGTAAATATTGTTCGTCTATGTTTTTTCGGTAATAAATGATTACAGATCCTGCACACATCAACGGAGGTATGCATGTTACCATCTATTTTTATTCGAAGGGTCGCGACCTTGTTCTATTTTTATCAAAGATGAAATGTTACGAGCGATTTGATTCGTTCAATTAGAGCTAGCTGCAACCAATGAAAAATACAAAATGCGTATCGGGGAAATGTCGAAATCAAGCTCTCGATCCGCCAAGGGTAGAGTAGCGTAGTGGATCGTCACCCTTGGCTTGCAAAGATCAGTCGTATTAGAAACGACGCTTTAGACAGACGACATCCATCTACATTAACCATAGAGCACCCTTATGTGGATTCCTGTAGCATCACCTAAGATCCGGGTAATCCGTAATCGATCGGCCGATAAATGCTGGTTCCCCGTATCGATTACGGACTACTACAGTGTGGATAACGGAGAGATTTCTTATTATACCTTATCCTGTTAAGTGCTAGTTGTGTGAAATGAAACCTTCTAACCGATCGAAATATTGTTTTTTTAATGGTATTTTTAGGGAAAGATATCTCTTTATCGGACTGTATAGATTAAAGATCAGACTGCACCTTCTGTGCAGTCTGATCTTTGATCTACACTGTCCGCAAAAGGTCAGTGATTTGCGCTTAGCAGTCTAATGGCCGTGTCACACAGCCGTTGACGTATAAATTTCGCACGATTTACGCATAAAAATTGAAAAATCTGGATTTATACGCGGCGATAATAGAAAACTTAGTGGTTATACGTGAAATTTGACAGATGAATTACGCAAGAACGACGCAGAAACTACGTGTAACTTACGCATGAAACACGAATAAACCGCGCAAAGAACACGCATATCAACGGAAAAGCCAACTTTCTAGATAATGAAACACGCATAAACACGAAAGAAATTCGTATGATTTACGCATGCTCCGCTTACAGATCGCGTATGTTTTACGCATGAATCGCGCATGTTCCGCGCATGCTCCGCGTCTGCAACTTTTGTATAAATTTGCCACCTCCGCTGCACTTCTTCACACACCACTGATCGCCATTTCTCATCTCCACTATCAATCTGTCCTAGATCCAAAGTTGGAATCTTCTCCCACGCCTTCTTCTCCTCCTGTGGTTCGGGATCTGCTGGAGCTGGACCAGTTGGTTGTTATGCTGCTAAAGGAGGAAGGCAAGAACTTCTCTGCGTCGGGGATTCATGGTCTACTCTCTTGGATGGCATACGACAGAGATGTGAACTCATGGACGGCATGATGTAGACTGAGGCAGCGGTCCGAGATCGACCGGTTTATATACCCTGTCCCCATACGCGTTTCTTGCGTATTTCATCCGTTTTTATCAGTGATCCATGCGTAATGTGTGTAGTTTCTTAGCAGTATACGCGAAATATAAGTGATACATCCGCGATACATGAGTGTTATATCCGTGAAAGGTTCGTTAAACATACGCGGACATACGTGGAATGGTCGTGAAAATTGCCAACTTTGCGTATGTATCGCGCTCATGCGCGTATGAATTACGCACGAATTACGTAAGAACTACGTTAAAACTACGTAAATTACGCATAGATCGCGTAAATCCAAACAGTCGAAAAATTTTGTGCAGCTCAAAACCGTTTTCGCGTATGTCCACGTATGCTCACCCTGGACTCCACTCGCTGCGCACAGAGACGAATGAAATGCGCATGAAAAACGTATGAATTACGTATATCGCGCATGTATATTGCGTATCTCCGCGTATGCCTCAAATTTTATACGTAGTTTATGCGTAATTTATGCGTAAGTGCTGTGTGACACGGCCTTAAGGAATAGAACGACTTTCTCCGACTAGATCTGGCACGGTTTTTGAAAGGTAGGTCAGTGTAAGACGAAGAAAAAAAAATATGCAGTGATGGATTGTGGCATAGAGTGATAATGTCATCGCGTTGTGCTTAACCTTCCGGCTGTTGAGAGCGACTAAAAGACCTTTTGCGGACTGTGAAGTTCAAGATCAGACTGCACAGAGCGTGTAGTCTGATCTTGTATCTACACTGTTCGATAAGGGGATATTTTCACACAAAATAATTTTGAAACAGCAATATTTGTTTTTCACTATCTATACTTGAGGGTTTCGTTTCAGTTTTACGGCTGGTTGAGTGCTAAAAATAATGAGGTGACCTAGGATATTGAGTTCCCTCCACGTACAGGTCAGAATTTTGATCCGGGACATGTGTATGCTAATTTTTCAACCTTTCGCTTGTTTTCGCTCAGTGCGGAATTTATTGTTCGATACCCAGTGACTGACTGCACTTGGATGAACTGAGAAAACCTACATACAAAACAGTATATTTCCCTTCACCTGTTGTCTGCGCATGTCATATTCTTATTATCATTTTTCGTTTATTTATCGTCGCCACCGGTTGCCCATCTGAGCGACGCCCCCAGAAGACGGTTAGTTGTTACGGGGGAATAGTGCAAGGATACAGGACGAAACTACTGAGAATTCCGCCTGGTACTTTAACGTGCTCGGTGTATAGCACCGTCACACGGGACCTCGGTTTAATGTCTCATCCGAAAGACTATTAGTAATTTTTAGATGGCCAGCCGGGGATTCGAACCCACAACCTGTAGGACATTGTGTTCACAAGTCCTACGCTCTACCTACTGAGATATATCGGCTTCGTGTCATATAAGACAGATGTCATATTCTTCGAAGGTTCGATCTGTCTTATATGATGCATCACTCTCCCCGATATTGGGGAGATTGTAGTTATACGCGCTATAAAGTAGCAATGGAGAAAATGGCTTTTATCAATACGTTTGAGGAAAAAAATCAGGCGTGTTTTAGTTCCAGATTTGTCTAAACTGCTGATCATAGCTGAATGAATTCCACCAGGTAGTTTTATTGAGTAAACGTTTATTTTAGTTTGTAATTCGAAGTAATGGTTGTTGCGCAGAAAAGTAGTCCGATTCTGTACCCAGGATGCCCATATTAGATAGATGGGTATTTGTAGCGGTAGATAATGTCTTTTCACCTGAATTTTAAGGACCTTGATGCAGGAAACTTTGAAACTATCGGTGATAGGTGACAAAATACTGTGACCATTATTTCCCTTTCTCTTACAATGTATTCTACCTTTTCAGATAAGAAAATGCCATTTTAGCCATTGTCGTTTATCGTCTGCAAAACGATTTCAAAATGGCCGAGTCCAAATATTTGTCCTCTGATTAAGAGATAGCTCATTACACGTCTTGTTGAAAAAGAATGACGCGGACAATTTTGCATAGCCTCGGTTGAACATACGACCAAAACGAGAAATTTTTGTTATACAAAACTTGCAAAATGAATTTCAATATTATCATCGCCTTGCATGACGTGGATCGAACTAGCAGTTTGATAAATATTGATGAAGATAATTATGCATAAACATTCCCAAATAGTGCAAAGAATATCAAGGATAAAACCAAGTAATAAACTGTTTAGAACCTACGAAATAGTAATATGAGGATTCAAGGGAACTGACTGACTTCTAACTGACATTGTAAATAAGGGAGCATGTTCCAAAACCCGTTTCAAATTGTAACACCATGTATTGTAATTCTCAAGAATTTTCTAACCTTCACAAGAAAGCAGTTTTTGAATGGCTATACCGCGGCTAAATAGATCAGACAATCAGGAATTATGTTAATCTTTAACTCTTTACCAAACAACATTTTAGACTGGTCCAACTTAAAAGGACTTCCAGACGACAAAATAAACGTAAGTTAAAAATTAAAATTTAAATTTGTTTCCAGCAGAGTAGAAAACATTGTGGGAAAAGGAGAAAATGCTGGTTACCAGCATTTTCTCCTTTTCCCACAATGTTTTCAAAAGGCTTCTATCTCAAGATCGTAAAAACCAGGGATTGTTTGGTAAAGGGTTAAATTTAGAAAAAAGAAGACACCAATTTACAATGGTTGGTCATTAAAGACCTAGTTCTATGATTTCCGATGGAAACCGGTGTTTAGAATGTATTTGTGAATGAGTGAAAACCATACAGTGCACTTAAGAAAGAGAAAAAAACTTGAAATTTGACACCTGACGGTCTCACTAACGTTCAATCGAAGGTTGAACCGTCGCTGATCTGATAAAAGGTAATTACTGGCCTTATTGTTAAAGCGGTGTCGGGTGAAATGAAATCTCCGCCTTTCTAGTTGCGGTATCAGTTACAAAACTATTGTTTCACCCTGTACTGTGAAAGTTCATTTTCCTTTCTTTACCATTGTTTTTTTCTATGTTTATGAATATCGCCTAAATCAGTCTTTATCAATCTACCAAGATTATGATTAATATAATCATGTCTGGCTATCATTCGAGGTGTTTTTTGCACATAATTTGAAAGATAATTACTTTCTTGTTTCAATATAAAGTGAAACTGCTTATTTCACCTCCGCCAATGAAGAGTCGACTAAATTGGGCACGGATCAAAGTACTAATGGTAAGCTATAATTGAAATCAACAAAGAAGTGTTGATAAGTGTGTCAAATGATAAGGAAAATGTGACATTCGATATGTGGACCTTAGTTGTTTTGGCAGAGAATTCGAAAATAGTGAGACAGTCCTTTTTCGGATGAGTTTGTACTTTCATTAAAGACAGAACTCTAGATAAGAGGAAGTGATAGCATTCTAAATCCACCACTTCTCTTCCAAACCCTATGTTGTGGGTACTCATTAGAACCGTCTCGAAGAGACAATTCTAATGAGTACCCATAACATTAGATTTGGTGAAGAATAACTAATATTTTCAGTTTTGAAATCAAAATCACTCCCGCTATCTACAGCTCTGAAAGACCAAAAGCCCTGACAGCAATAACAATTTGATTTTGTTTGTTTGTTTTTTAATAGTGTTTAACGGGTATTTCATCATTATTTCAGTTATATCGGGGCGGCAAGTGCATCTATCAGTGCTGTTCTTTTTTTTTTTTTTTTTTCCACCAGTGCCTCACACAAGCCACAGGCTGCTTTCCCACAAAATCATCATCGAAACAATAATCAGCAGTAAGATATGAATGACTCGTGTCGCAAAGACTTCCATCAGTCCTAGTAAAGAAATTGGCTGTGCTAGGGGTTTGAACAAGCGACCCCTTGTCTCAAGGCTTGTAATCTGCGTTACCGGACTCGGGTTGCCAGTTTAAACTAATACGATGATTCTGCTATTTACATTTTGGACGTGTTTCTTATATAGCTTAATAATTATGTCAGCTTTAAACCATTACCACAAAATCCCTACTTTTGACGACGCCGAAAAAGAAGCCGCTTTAGAAAACATTGTGGTAAAAGGAGAAAATGCTGGTAACCAGCATTTTCTCCTTTTCCCACAAGGTTTTCTTCCCCTTCACGAAACAAGTTTCAAATTTTCAGTCACTTTTACTTTGTCGTCTGCAAATGCTTTCGATTTGGACTAGTGAAAAATGTTGTCGTTTGCTAATGAGTTAAATATATGAACATTGATGTCTTTCGACTGTTGAGAAGATGATCCACTGAAACTGAGAGATGCTTTTTCTTCAACCTTTAAGGTCCTACGGAAAAAGCTGACGAAATAGATTTGAAATCTTAATAAAAACGATAAAATTTGAACCTGATCAAATTCAAAAGCATTTGCAAAGGGTAAATTAAATAAAAAATACTGCTTTCTGTCACAGGATATCTAAAAACATTGCAGGAATAGGAGAACATGCTGGTTACGAGCATTTTCTCCTTTTTCTTCAATGTTTCAAAAAGCCTTCTGTCGCCAGATCGTAAAATCTTGGGATTGCGTTGTAAAGGTTTTAATAAACCTGTACGTTCTGTACCGACTGTTCTTAATCAGTCGATGATGATACTAACTGCGGCAGATAGGGACCCTTATATAGGTGCACTGGCCGCCACGACATAACTGAAATACGTTTAAAAATAGTATAAAACACCACACTCATAACCGATCGACCGACCGACCGATCCATAGATCCTTGGATGAATGGATAAATGGATCGATCTATGGACTAAAGGATATATGGATCGATCGATCGATGAATGAACGAATGAATCAATTAATCCATCAATCCATCAATCCATCCATCCGTCTATCCGTCCATCCATACATCCATCCATCCATCCATCCATCCATCCATCCATCCATCCATCCAACCATCCAATCAATCGATCAATCAATCAATCGATCGATCCATCCATCCATCCATCCATCCATCCACCCACTCATCCATCCATCCATCCATCCATCCATCCAACCAACCAACCAACCAACCAACCAACTACCAACCAACCAACCAACCAACCAACCAACCAACCAACCAACCAATCGATCAATCAATCAATCGATCAATCAATCAATCAATCAATGTTTTTGCGAAAGATCCCAGATTTTCGCCTATTCCGCTGCAAAGATAAAGTATTACCAAACTACAAATAAAATTTCATGAAAATGATGGGATTTGTCTGTAACAGGTTAGAAAACATCGTGAGAAAAGTATAACAAAAAAAATCTTGTTTTGCGCAATGTTTAAAACAGTGTAAACTGCCCTACAAACAAAATATTTTCAAGGTTGGTACATACCCACTCACCCTAGTTCTTTAACCCTGGGCTTGTATTCACCAACCATTCTTGAAAATATTCTCAGGTCTTAATCTCCAAGATTGTCTATATTTGTAAGTAACAAATTCTAATTGGCTAAACCGAATGGTTTAGCCAATCAGAAATTTTGTTACTTTCAAAAATAGAAAATTTTGGAAAATAAGACAAAGAATATTCTTAAGAACGGTTGGCGAATACGAGCCTAAAATATCACATATCCGGTGATTATTTTCAATAACGGATAAAAAGGTACCCTTACCCTTATTCTAGTAAATAACTAAAATAGAATTTTCCTTTGCGTAATTAAAACCAGTATATGGCTATCTTTGAGTTTTGTTTTTCGGGAATACCATCTCCTTATCGAACAGTGTATATCAAAGAATCAGACGGCACGTTCTGTGCAGTCTGATCTTGATCTACACTGTCAGCAAAGGGCAGTGAGTCCGGCTTCGCAGCCTATGGGTTAAATCGATTCTTATTTTAGACATAAGCTCTCAGCTTATCTGATTATAATTATGCAGAAGAAATTGGAATGAGATATACTCAAGTATTTAGAAAGCTCTTAAAGCCAATATGACGGGTCCTTTGTTAATGATCATGAGCGATAGAGAGAGAGAGAGAGAGACAGGCAGACACACACACGTGTACACACCCACTTACTGACAGACAGAGGGTAGGACAGACTGACTTACAGACTGACAGAAGGACAGACACACATATAGACACACTGGCAGATAAATCTGCATAATTGCAACGTAAGAGATTATATAAAAAGCATATCGTATGCCCTAATAAATGCCTTCATATTCTATTAAAGCATTGGTTGCTTTCATTCATTGTTTTTAATGAATGAAGTTCTTCCCCTATATTGACTTCTATTGTTTTACTGGTTTCATTCAGTAAATAACTGCGCACGACTTAAGTGCATTGTGATATCATATATCATTTCACACAAAGATAAGAATGGCAAAATGAAATCTTGCAGGAAATATCGATTTGTTTTTATCTTTTACTTGATAAAAAAGGAACTATCTTTTCAGCTAATGTATTTCCTAAAGTATCATTCCGCTTTCGGCATCTTACACTTATAAAACCTATTTGTGTGATAATGTGAATCATCAATATCCGGTCTTTGAACACCTGGGCCGAGTTTAATGAACAAATCTTAAGTCTCATTTTTGTAACGTTGTCTGCGCATGTCATATTTTTCGAAGATTCGACTTGTCTTATGACGCATCACTCTCCCCTATATCGTGCAGACTGTAGTAATACGCGCTGTAAAGTAGCAATGGAGAAAATGATTTTTATCAATACGTTTAAGGAAAAATCAGGCCTGTTTTAGCCCCATATTTCTCTAAACTACTTATCATAGCTGAGTAAATCGAGGTAGCGTTTGTCTGGCTAAACGTTTATTTTAGTTTGAAATTTAAAGTAACAGTTGCCGCGTAGGAACGTGGTTCGGTTCTGTGCCCAGGATGACCAAATTAGATGAGTATTTATAGAATGCCATCTAGCGGGAGATAATGCAGTTTGTACTCAAATCCACCACGGACTACTTTTTCCGACTAAAGTTGAACTCGTTAATTGAGACACATTTCATTAACACAGATAAACTTATTTAACTATCTCAAATCCTTTACTACAGTCTGTTAATGTTAATGAGATACGTCTCAAATGAACAAAATCAACATTAAACCATTACCACACAATCCCTACTTTTGACGACCCTGAGAAAGAAGACTTTTGAAAACATTGTGGGAAAAGGAGAAAATGCTAGTAACCAGCATTTTCTCCTTTTCCCACAACGTATTCTACCCTACTGGAAACAAATTTCAATTTCTGTGTTACGTTTAATTTGTCTTTTGCATGTGCTTTCAATTTAAACTAGTCTAAAACTTTGTGGTTTGGTAAAGGGTTAAACCAGAACCTAAGACCGTTTGTATGAGCCCGGCCGGGTAAACCAGAACCTAAGACCCTTTGTGTGAGCCCGGCTGGGTAAACCAAAACCTAAGACCGTTTGTATAAGCCCGGCTGGGTAACTCCAGGATTTACGTATCTGACTCGCAATCCACACAAGCTAATCCGAAACTACACTTTCTTTTTTTATGTATTTTCACTGTTTTGAACTAGTCTACTGTAGCACAAAATCTAGTGAAGTTGTAAAGTGCCGTCTCAAATTGGTCTGTGTAGACTGCGCAAGCTGATCCGAGACGACACTTCACGCAAATATCCCTTTCACGTGTTGCAACCCATTTTCCTTCGTATATGGCTTGCAACACGCGAAAAGGGACATTCGGACATTTGCTTAAAGTGTCGTCTCGGATCAGCCTGCGCAGTCCGCGCAGGCTAATCCGAGACGACACTTCACGTCTCCATTAGATTTTGTGCTTCAGTAGACTTCTGCAGAACAGAAAAAAAAAAAACATATAAACGGAAAGTGCCGTCTCGGATTAGCCTGCGCGGACTGCGCAGGCTGATCCGAGACGACACTTTACGCAGATGTCCGAATGTCCCTTTTCGCGTGTTGCAAGCCATTTTATGTACAGAAAAAAAAAGGTCCTCATGCCTACAAATAAATTTGAAACATGCTCTGTGAAAAAGGGTCAATGCATCTGCAGTATTATCGACCCAGGTCAACCTGCCCACCCTGCGCAGACTGAGCTGTGTCGAAATGTTTTGCCTCTGGTAAATTATCTGAATGTCGTAGAGCTATTATACCTCATGATTCAACCATTTGTTTTTTCAGAGTTGATTTATCTCTAGGGATAATGGAGTGTAGCTTAGTATACGGTATAACAGTGATGAATTAACACCCCCCCCCCCCCCTTTTGCCAGAGCGGCTCATTTCCCTTGAGAATTTTTGTCCCAGTTTATGGTACATCACATCTTCGCAAGCCAAGTTTACGATCACTACGTGGATCTTACCTTAATTGGCTGATTTCGAGATTCCTGCGATGCGCCCTCTATTGGATGCTGGTTATTAACCCCCTTTACACCATATTTCTAAAAGCAAATGAAATATCGTTTTACAAACCGCAGACATCCACGTAGGTTTCCATGTTTTACCTTCTATTCGAAAGGTAGCGACCTTGTTCTCTTTTTATCAAAGATGAAATGCTACGAGCGACTTCATTCGTTTCAGCTAGAGCTGGCTGCATCCGATGAAAAAGCGTATCGGGTGAATGTAAAAATCAAGCTCGATCTGCCAAGTGTAGAGTAGCGTAGTGAATCGTCATCCTTGTTTTGCCAAGATGGGTACATCAAGGAATAGCAGTATCGAACTAATTTAACTCATTACAAAACGACAAAATTTTAGGCTTGTCCAAATCAAAAGTATTTGCAGACGACAAAATAAAAGTGACTGAAAATTTAAAATTTATTTTGTGAAGGGTAGAAAACATTTTGGGAAAAGGAGAAAATGCTGATTACCAGCATTTTCTCCTTTTCCCACAATGTTTTCTAAATGCTTCTTTCTCAGGGCCGTCAAAAGTAAGGATCGTGTGGTAATGGGTTGAGGACGTGTTGTAAATGCTCACGTTTATAATGTAACTTTGGCCGATTCGGCGTTAAAATCGTAATTAAAGGATCAATGTATGAATAATAGAGTATTAATTTGGGCGTGTGTGTCTCTAGACAATGAGCAAAAATATGTAAAGAATAAAAACCTCTTTGTAACCTGGATTGTCTATCATCTGTAACAGCGTCTGGCTGACAAAGACATTCTTTCAGAAATTTATCACTTTTTAACCCATTACCACTCAATCCCTACTTTTGACGCCCCTGAAAAAGAAGCCTTTTGAAAACACTGTTGGAAAAGGAGAAAATGCTGGTAACCAGCATTTTCTCCTTTTCCAACAGTGTTTTCCACCCTTCCCAGAAAAAAATTCTATTTTTCAATCATCTTTATTTTGTCGTCTGCAAATGCTTTCAATTTGGACTAGTCCAAAATTTTCTCGTGTGGTAAAGAGTTAAAGATCAAAGGAGGAAATAAACAACATGCCTGATCATTTCTACGAGTGCGGTATTGAGAATGAATGTCATTCTCTACTTGATTGCTTTTTTTTTATAGTCGCAAAGGTTCGAAGTCTTTTCATTCATTATCGTATCATATTCTCCTATCTTTTGCATGTATTTTTGAATCCTTACGACCTGCTTTCAGCTAAACGACAGCAACAGCGATTATGACAACAAAAATGTAAACCAATTGCAAGAAACCCTTGATGTTACAAACAATTGTTATTACATATACTATACTGCAAAAACATTTCTCGTGATCTGCTTGTGGATAATATGCCCCGAACATACATGTACATATCATGTGTACTGGCAAAACCAAAGTAAAAGAAGTTTCCTTTCGGGAGCCCCGTGCACATGACTACACTATCAATACAACATCTAAAATGGCGGCGTCGGTCAAGGGGCGTATTCCTTTCGCTACTCCGAACACTCCGAACATGTTCTAGGTCAATGGAGTATTTCGGAACACTGTGCCGTGTTCTTCAGAACATGTGCCGACTGTTCTAATCTAATCGAGATGTAGCGCACCTGCTGAACGGTTGCTAGGTGATTCAAGATGGCCGAAAGACGGACAGTTCTCCATGGCAAAATTTGCTATTGTCCTTTTTTACGATATGAATGCCATAAATAGGGGCATAATAGACTCGTCTCTACTCTCTCTCTCTCTCTCTCTCTCTCTCTCTCTCTCTCTCTCTGCAGCTAATCATGTCCTCAACTAACACAGCTAAGACAGAAGCTCTTGCAACAGTCATAATGCCAATGTACTTTCATCTCGATATGGGTTTAGAATAATGTTCCGAACGTGCTTCAATCAGAACATACTTCCGGAACAGTGTATTGTGTTCTGAAATATTCCTTTCGCACATTCCAGAACAGCATTCCAGAACACAGAACATTGTGCCAGAACAGGTGAAAGGCATACGCCCAAGATTAACATCAAGATTATGCACCAAGCTGCACGTTTTAACACGTATTACCATGGTTTTAGTGACGTTAGTTCCCAGTGACGTCAGTTTTCATTGAATTGGGGCACTCAGAAGGATGATTCTACTTCCTCAGCGTACTCAATTTTTTAAACCAAAAAACCAGGTAAAATTGGCTTAACAAACGTTGGAATGGTAAACCCTTGCAGTATAATAAATTCGTTGTACCCCCAAGTGGCAGATCAGCTCGGGGCGACAATATTCACCACAGTCGTGAACAAGTTTCCAAGTCCCCTGCCACCTGACCGTACATTTAATAATGTTTCTATTGCTGCGAAAACAGCTTTGCCCTTTCACATTGCAAATCAACCAATTGGCATGTGGTCTTAACTATGAACTAAAGCGAAAAACTGAAAACCCTAAATATTTAACTGTTTTATTTAATTGAATACAAAATAGAAATGAAAAAAACAAAAAGTCGAAATTTGGGGATACAGATAATTTTCGATGTACAGTTTAGTTCAGGAGATTACTTGAGACTTTTCTAACTGAAAGGTATCTCTTTATCGGACAGTGTAGATCCAAGATCAGACTGCACGTTCTATGCAGTCTGTTCTTGATCTACACTGTCCGCAAAAGGTCACTGAGTCACGCTTAACAGGCTCAAAAGAATTTTCGAAGACGTGATTTATCTGTGAATAAAACTGACATGACGTCATTTCTGCGCGAGTACGTGCTCAATATTGTCCAGGTGGTATGGTGTAAAACCAAATGTCCGAATGATGTCACATCCGTCTGCGTGATTACGCTCAGGAATGAAAGGAGACTAAGATTTATGAGTTTATAAATTTGGAACAATGTTATTTCTGTCAAGTTTCATGTTCTAAAACTTCAAATTTAACTACTGCACTCATTGCACATTGCAGTACGATAGATTTTTTTTTATGCTTCATGCATGTATGTACATGTACATAGACCCTAAGTTTCAAAATGACACAACAGTTTTTAAATAAGATGTTTGTATTTATCTTATGAAAAACTACGTGCAAAGCCCCATTTCTTTCCTTTTCCAACAATGTTTCTTTACTTATTTACCCATTTAAAAACAAACGCCGTCATCTTATCCAAGTTCGATATATAGACTTAAAAGGTTTTCAGTACTTTTGTGTAAATCTATAGGCTTTTTGCATTTAATGCAGAGTTAATCGATAGCTTTTCATGGACTTCCTATTAAACTTTGGGTACTGCAAGCTCGCGACTCCTTCTTCTTAAAATATATGAACCATGCGCTGGCAAAAGGGGGCTTTATGCATCTGCGAAAAGTTTTGGCCTAGGTCAGCCTGCGCAGTCCGCGCAGGCTGACCGGGGCCTAAATTTTTCGCTATTGGTCAATTTTTTTGTATGTCTAAGGATCAGTCAATCACACACATAAGTCTTTTGACTGGAAAAAAAGGTGACTTTTATGGATTTATTATCACGTGATGGCTTGTTTTGTTATCTTGTTTCACAGAGATGCATTAAGCCCCCTTTTTCCAGAGCATTTCACGTTTATCAACAACTGAAACCCAGACAGATTTTATCGTATGTTTTCTTTTGTGGCGCTAAGAGCCGAAAAATGAATGATTGCATGAAACAGAAATTTTAATATCATGGTTGACAAGATGCACACCCATAATTGGCTAATTAGCCGCCGGTTGTTTTCTTCTTCTTCTTCTTCTTCTTCTTCTTCAAAAGTTGATTGCAAAGTTAACTTGACCAATCAAATATGTTCACTTTGATTTGAAAGTTATTTTGTTCATAAAAAGACGAGAGAAAAACTAGAAGTTCGCCTGTTTAAAAATATTCGATCTTTATAACTCTTAATCGTTATATATTTACACCGCTGTATGTATAATTTATAATGTTGAAGAGGGAAATAAAAACAGTGTAGAAGAAATGGTTTCTGCTTTTTCAAATAGTATAAGTAAAGCAGCCGATCCACTTTTCAAATGCACGACATTTAAAGGTCGCACTGAACATAGTTTAAATAAACAATGGTTTGATAGCGAGTGTATCAAAGCACGGAGAGTCTATCAGAGTGCATTGAATTTGTTTAACGCAAACAAATCAGTTGAAAATAGAGAATCACTTTGTCAAAAAAGATTAATATACAAGAAATTAGTAAAATCGAAAAAGAAGGCTTTCAATGTTAAACAATCAAAAGAATTTGAAAATTTGAAGAAAAAACAACCCAGAGACTTTTGGAATTTCTTTAAACGTAAAACTTGTAAACAATATGCAGATATAGATATATCAGATTTCCGTAGACATTTTTCTGAAATATTTGATGATGTAAAAAAAGCTAATATACCAGAGGTTGAAGATTTTATTTTGAATCACAATTTTGATAATGATGATAGCGTATTTGAAGAATTAAAATATGCAAATTACACAAGAAGAAGTTCTCTTGGCGATAAAACGTTTAAATAAGAATAAATCTGCCAGTCCATGTGACAATTTATTAAATGAGTACTTCATAGAATCATCTGATATCTTATCAGGCCACCTAACTGATATGTTTAACATTATTTTCAATTCAGGACATTTTCCAATATCATGGTCTAAGGGTTATATTGTGCCGCTTTTTAAAAAGGGAGATAAAAATGATCCTAATAACTATAGGGGCATAACTTTAACAAGTAACCTGGGGAAACTTTTTACCAGTATTTTAAATTCAAGGGTTGAAAAATGGTTTGAATCAAATAACTTAATATCTGACTCACAGTTCGGTTTTCGAAAACAATGTAGTACACATGACGCAATATTTATATTATCCAACCTCGTACAACATATTTTGAATCAGAATTTACGTTTACCATGTGCGTTTATTGATCTTAAGAAAGCTTTTGATACGGTTAATACGAATGCTTTATGGTATAAGTTGTTTCACATGGGAGTGAATGGTAAACTTTTAAAAATATTTCGTTCAATGTATGCTTCCGTGAAATCTTGTATTAAATATAATAACAGATACTCTGATTTTTTTGACATCTCAATAGGTTTAAGACAGGGACAGACCAGTTCACCAGCTCTTTTCGCGCTCTTTCTGGAAGATCTCGAACTGTTTCTACAAAATAAACCTAACAGTGGTTTAACAATAAGGGATATCTGTATCATTATATTATTATTCGCAGACGATATGGTTCTTATTGGAAACTCTACAGAAGACTTACAGCATAGTTTGAATAATTTGTACGAATACTGTGAAAGATGGGGGCTTGAAGTAAATATAAACAAGACAAAAATATTAGTTTTCAGGAATAGGGGTAAAACAAAAACAACTGACAGATGGTATTTTAATAATAGTGAAATCGAGGTAGTAGATAATTATGATTATTTAGGAGTAATCTTGAATTATACTGGGTCCTTCAATTTAAATAACCAGTATTTGGTTGGGAAGTCTCTTAAAGCCATGCATGTCTTAATCAATAATATATTTAAATACCACGTCAATCCAAAAATATCGATACAATTTTTGATGCTTTTGTGGGATCGATATTGAACTATGGGTGCCAAAAATGGGATTTTACCAAAGCAAAGGATTTAGAAAAGGTTCACTTAAAATTTTGTAAATTAATCCTTGGAGTAAAACAATCAACTTGTACTGCAGCAGTTTATGGTGAATTGGGACGCTACCCACTTTATATACACAGACACGTTATGCTGATTAAATACTGGTTTAAGTTAATGAACTCAAAGAATATTTTACTAACTACTATCTATGATGTTATGATAAAAGATTTAATGGAGGGTAAAATGAATTGGCTGACCAAGATAAAATCCTTACTTCAAGAAAACGGATTTTTGTATGTTTGGGAACAACCCAACACTGTTAATCAGATAACATTTTATAGTTTTATTTAAACAAAGGTTAGTTGATTCCTATATTCAAACATGGTTTAGAAATATTTCATCCAGTACTGTTTTGTCCACTTTTTATTATTACCTAAAGGAAGATTTTACGATTGAGAACTACCTGAAAATGTCTTTACCAATAAATTTAAGAAAGCAGTTAACAAAAATACGCACATCATCACATAATTTACTTATTGAATCTGGGAGACATGGTAGAATAAGATTACCAAGACACGAACGAATATGTCGACATTGTAATCTAAATTCAATTGAAGACGAATTTCATTTTATCATAGAATGTCCTTTCTTTTCAGGTTTACGCAAAAAAATTATAGAGAATTACTATATAGTTAGACCTAGCGTGTACAAATTTATATGTTTAATGAAAAGTAATGATTATGATGTTTTGTTTAATCTTTGCAAGTTCATAAAACTAGCATTTGAAAAAAGGAATACACTAACTCATAACGTTTAATATATAATCTCACATTCCTCCGTAAAACCGATTGCGACGAATTGCCTATTTTTTATGTATGAATTTATACAAATATTTCTTCATATTTTTTTTTTTTCACGTATATTGTGTTATTGTTATGATCACAATGTACTTGTATGTACAAGTGGGAAAT
Source organism: Tridacna crocea (assembly GCA_943736015.1). Lineage (NCBI taxonomy): Eukaryota > Metazoa > Mollusca > Bivalvia > Cardiida > Cardiidae > Tridacna > Tridacna crocea. Next base: position 42,851,977 of record OX031065.1, read on the forward strand.
AAAGATACTACTACTATGCACCAGATTGAATATAATTTTCTTAAAAAAATATTTTTTTCCATTCCTGTCTATGAGTAACAAAGAAATATAGACAATTGACGGGGGACTGTGCTCGACGGGTTATGAAGTTAGAAACCTTTACACGCATACTAGTATCAGGTCTACCTGTCTGTGGACATGCACAGAACTTGTACTCGTATAATTGTTTGCAAAAATATCCCTTAGATTTACGGCCATTTCATTGGAATATACTACAGTTCATTCACATAATATAGGTAGCCTTTGCCACCGAATGTCTTGCGGTGAGATGAAATTAACGGATCTACTATGCGTCTCACCAGGACAAGGAAAACAAAAACTATAATTTTGACTTTTCTTAAAAATTTGGGTCTTTCAAATTACTCAGTTCTTGTTTTACTGGTGTTGTTTTGAGTTTGACGTAACTTGCCATGCTTAAAACAGCATATACTTTACATGACTTGGATGTTCCTGTATTATCTTACAGGGTAATTTCGTTTATTAACTCATAGCTTTATGAGACAAACTTTTAAAAGACGTCCTCTTAACCATCAACCACAAAGTCATGAGTTTCAGTTATGAACCTGTGGAAGGGGTCTTTAAAAACACAGTGGAGAAAGGAGAAAATGCTGGTAACCAGCATTTTCTCCTTTCTCCACAATGCTTTCTATCCCTAAGGAATCCATCATTTGAGTGGCAACAGATTTGTCGTCTGCAAATGCTTTTATTATAGACGAGTCTTATATCTCGTCAGCTGCTAAAGAGTTACAAAATTGTTGAGCTTCAGGGAAACTCAGCATGAATACAAGTTGACTTCTTTAAAAAAGAAGCCGGAAGAGAAGTCAGCATCAATGTTTTCAAATAGTTTATTGGCTTTTAATTTCAATACATTTTTGTACATATAAACAAACAAATAAAAAAGCCGCCGCGTAAAAAAAGTCATAATTACGTTTTACATGACGGTCATTTGGCTTTCTTGTCGCTTTTTCAAGTCGCATGATCTTGTCCAGCAGTCTTCTTTCTCTTTTTTTAACAAAGTTCTTGTTTTTCTGCTGCTTAGATTTATTTGCCAAATGAAGAACTGCAATTATTTTAGGGGTCATTTGCAGACATGGCAAACTGATTTAACAAAATCATACAAAAATAACCCACGCCTATTTCCTGTTTCAGTTTTTTTATTTCAATTTATTTACAAAACTATTACGAAACTGTTTCACACTGTGTATCAGTAAAATTCGAAAAAAAAATGGATTTTGACAGCGAATTCTGTAGCAGTCTGTCTTTTAACCCATTACCGCACAATCCCTACTTTTGACGACCCTGAGAAAGAAACCTTTGGAAAACACTGTGGGAAAAGGAGAAAATTCTGGTAACCAGCATTTTCTCCTTTTCCTCCAGTGTTTTCTACTTTTCTCAGAACAAATTTAAATTTTTCAGTCACCTTTATTTTGTCGTCTGCAAATGCTTTCAATTTTGACAAGTCTAAAATTTTCTCGTGTGGTAAAGAGTTAAACTTACCACTGTTGGAGAGTTCTGAAGCTTAAGTACCTTACAATACACGAATAGAGTGTAGTAAATTGAAAGACTGACTCGTTAGGAGAAGTTCCCTCTCTTGAAATATTATTTTCAAACGTGGTCAGCTTTAAGACATAAAACGGACTGTCAATACGAAGGTTATGGGAAAAACAGCGACGCACCTTCGACGGTTCTCTTGTACCATTCCGCAGACTTCCAGGTCCTACTTTTTCGTAGCTTTTGCTACGATTTGTTGTGAGTGGTTAGGCCGTATAACTTCCGTTTTTTAGTAGACTGCACAACAAAGTAACTCTGTATTAACAGCTGGTGCAGCGAAAAGTCTCCGAGTGCATTCTCAAATATAAAATGACACATTCGTTATTAATATAATGTATCACTGATACTGACTCAGGCATGAAAATATAAACATGGTTTATGTAACGTGGTTTTCAATGCTTCGAAAATCTAAATGATAAAAGCTTTATAAAGAAAGAGATCTCATGAAACTAGGTTATTCTGTCAAAGCGATGAGAAATTTACATATTTCAAAATGGCGCCCCCTGTTGAGTTTTCCCGTGGTGAACTTGACGGCGATCCTTCACGGTCAAATCTCAGAACGAGGCTGACATGGCCACGGTATTGCAGAGCTTGAATACAGCCGAAGCATTCAAAAATTTACGGTATGAATGAGAAGTGATACGGTCCCCTTTCTTCATAAACTGAAATTATGGTGTTTTTTAAATTTGATAAAAATGGGGAAAAGGCAACAAGATACTGAAATTGATGACATTTCCATAGAGTGAGTCAGGAAAACATTGTAACGAATAAAGAAATTGATTTTCCGGAGCAATTTTTGCACCTGCCACGATGAATTTTAGGGTCGTCTGAGGATGAATCTCTAGAATTTAATCTGCATGAACTTTAAACGTTACGATGCACGTCAATGGAAAATGATTAATGGGAGCGAAGACGTAAAGTGATTAGCATATTTTATAAATTAATGTTCGATTTAAAATGTCGCCGATTTATTCTTTCATACTTCTTTGCCTTTTAATTCAGCCGATTTAATGGCTTGTGAAATGGGTTTCTATTTTTAGAGTAGAGGCACAGTATGATCATGGAGGGGAGGTTAAACAGTGCTTATTCTCAGTACATTTAAAACTCGATGTTTCGGACATGCGACTTCTCGAATTAACTGCTTTCTTTTCAGCAGCAGTTTACATCCTTGTCTCGTGCTAAAATGGAAACAACATACATTTTGCAATTGATAGATATAGAGAATATTTGTTTGTTAAGGTGAAAGATCGAAATTTATTCATTGAGTGAACATCATCGGTAATATTTTCACGAGTGATCCAGCTATGAGTGAAAAAATTACCAATGATGTTCACGAGATCAAATAACTTTCGATCTTTCACCAAAAGACTCCATTCGTGAAAATGTTACCGATGATGTTCCACAAGATGAATAAATTTCGATTTTTTTACAAGAAAGAAATATATTCTCTTCATTTCATGCTTTTAACCCCTTCTTTGGAGAACTTAATCAAAACCCAGTACATTTTTTTTTTTCGTTTATTCCCTGTGGCGCGCCCCTCCTATTAGCATTGCACGACAATATTACGTCAAACGCCTTAGATGTGAGGTAAGTTACGTCATATTTCTATCTGGTTGTGGGGAGGGCGCATTTTACCTACGTAAGAAGTGCGCGGGAACAACTATTTCCGCCTTTCATTGAGGAGTTAGACAATAAAATCGGTATTTTTCACCTTTCGTAACCATGAAATACCGAAAAATATTTCACCGGTATTTCTCAATAACTCACCGGAAATCATAAAATAATAACTCCTTCTTAAAATTTCTCTTCAAATTTTTTAACATTCATAGTTCAAAACATCTGCAAATAGAAAGTTTCAAATTCAGACAAATGAGTTTATTATAGGGTAGAAAAATGGCACGAGAAACTGAGGAGATATTACTGGTTAACAGCATTTTCAACTTTGCCCACAGGATTTTCATAACCAGTTTCCTGCCCATAGTCTTAAACACTCTGGAAAGGGTTCAGACCTGACCAAACAATCCGGATTTTTAGCGACCCCAAGAAAGAAGGTTCTTTATAAACGTTGTGGGGAAGAGAGAAAATGCAGGTAAGGCGTTGAATACTTTCTCTCAGTTTTATATTGTATTCTCATTTTTATCTCTACTGGCTGAAAGCCAGCAGAGCTTATGTCATGGCGGGGTCTCTCCGTCCGTCCGTCCGTCCGTTAGTCTTTTTCTTGTTTACGCGATAAAGTCTGCATTTGTTGTCAGATTTTTGTGAAACATGCACAGTTTGTTTATCTTATCAATAGCCTCAACCCTATTGATTTTGAGAAAAATCCAACAAACAATTTGGGAAAAGTAGCCATTTCAAGTTGAAAATTTCGAATTCTTGTTTACGCGATAAAGTTTGCACATCTCATCAGATTTTCATGAAACTTGCACAGTTATTTATCTGATCAATAGCTTCGACCCTTATTGATTTTGAGAAAAATCCGATGAATAGTATGGAAAATATAGCCATTTTCAGTTGAAAATGTCCAATTATTGTTTACGCTATAAAGTCTGCATTTGTTGCTAGATGTTCGTGAAACCTGGACAGTTTGTTTATCTCATCAATAGCTTCAACCCTCTTGATTTTGAAAAACATCCAACGAACAGTTTGGGGAAATTAGCCTTCTCAAGTTGAATATTTCAAATTCTTGTTTACATGATGAAGTCTGCATTTCTCGTCAGATTTTCATGAAAATCACAAGTTTGTTTATCTCATCAATAGCTTCAACCCTATGGATTTTGAAAAAAATCCAACAAACAGTATAGAAAAAGTAGCCATTTCAAGTTGACTGCCAGTAGAGCATATTCAGGCCCTTCAGGGCCTTCTAGTTCTTAAACAAGTCAAAAATTGACGCCACAGTAAATTTTGTCGCCTGCAAATGCTTTCAACTTACACAGGTAAAAATACCTGCAGTTTATTGTCCAAGTGAAATATGAGTCATGTGATCAGACTTGTTTCTGGACGGGTAAAAACATTTTTGATAAGGAAGTATTGCTGGTTGCAATCATTCTCCTTTTTTTTCTCTTAAGTTTTAAGAACACAACGCTCTTCAATACTTTATTGGGCCTTAAACATGTTTTGCGAAAGGAAAATGATAGGACAAATGCTACATTTATAGGATCTGATATAAGTTGGCATGTGAGGTGAAATATTATGAAACGAATCTAGAAAAAATATTATAAAGCGGCCTCAAACCTTTACAGTATGATGCCGACTTTTAACGGCCCTGAGAAAGAGGCCTTTTGAAAACATTGTGGGAAAAGGAGAAAATGCTGGTAACCAGCATTTTCTCCTTTTCCCACAATGTTTTCAGCCCTATCAAAGAAAGACATCCCCATTTGAGCCACCTTGAAATTGTCGGCAGCAAATGTTCTCAATTTGGACTAGGCTAGAATTTTATCGCTTTGTAAAGGACTAAACTTTATCCTGCTAAGTTAGCAAACTGGACCTTTTAAGCTGGTTGTAAAAACTAAACTTTTGCTCTATCAAAGGTATTTTTTTTGGGAAATATGCCATTATCGGACTGTACAGATCGAGGATTAGACTGCAAGTTTCGTAAGGGACTATAATTGACTTGTACAACCTGGGAGCATTAAGTGTGATGCCACAACCAAGGTCAGTATTTACCATCCGTAATCAATCCTTGTCCTGCATAATAACTCAAATGGAACTTTCCAAGCCGATAGTGAAAACTTACTTTTATCTAAGACAAATATCTCCTTATCGGACAGTGTAGATCTAAGGTCAGACTGTACGTTTCATGCAGTCTGATCTTAATCTGCATTGTGCGCAAAAAGTCAGAGAGCGGCACTCAGAACCCCAAGGCTTAATGTATATGATCATTTATAGCCTGTAATATTTGCAAGTTGGTTGGTTGGTTGTATTGGGGTTTAACGCCACTTTAACAGCTAAGGTCATATCATGGCGGTCGGTGACGCACATGTGTTTCCTGGCTTTCTCACACCAGTACTGACACAACTTTCTTTCCAAAGCCACCGACTACTTTTCTCACATGCTTCAGCAGAGGTGGGAGGCGAAATTACGCCGGAAAGAAAGTTTACCTCAACCGGGTATAGAACTCACAACCACCAGGTCATGAGTCCGACACGCTCACCACTGAGCCACCCGAGCGGACAATATTCGCAAGCATATACAAAAATGTGTGTTGACGGTGTACATAATGTGTGGAAATTTACAGGAATAAAAGTGTTTCGCTTCTTTGACAGGTGTGTATGACACAGCTAAAAACTGGTTCCAAACAAGCTTACAAATAAATGGTTACTATTAAATCTAAAAAATAAAGAAAAAAAAACTTAGCTTTGTCTTGATCATCAATTTCGAAAGTTCAATTACCACAAAAATCTAGGTCGGCAATTTTGATGAAAAAAGGATGTATAATTACAGAGCATCAACTAAATGATGGCACTATATGCTTATCTTTTAAAAACGTGTGTGAGATAAGAAAATCGTAATAGGTATTTTACACTGAAAACAAAGGGCACTTGTATTAGTTCATAGATCTGTTTGGATCCACAAAATACTTGCAAAAATGTAGCAGAACGTTTTTGAGAGACGTGCAAGCATTCAGAGCTACGGAAAATGAATAAACAGTTTCTTTATTCATATTTTTGTGAAAGCATCTCCAGCTTTAGTAAGAAAGTCATTTAGAATCTTCGTTATCCTTTGTTTAAAATGACACGTGGAGAAATTCTCGGTTATACAGTCGCCTAGGATCTTTCCAACCGTTTAAAGTGACTGTGCAAAATATCTTTTCTTACCATGCCAAGATAAACGAAGGATAAGGAATATTGCAGTCGACTTTGTTACAAAAATTTTATATATTTTCACAGAATGTTGAATGAAAAAACTGTTTATCCCTTTTTTTCGTTGAGAAAACAGGTTTTTTACGCCGAGTTATCTAGTAAAAACCAAACAAATATGTATTTTTAGCACGTTCAAATAATTAAGGCATCCCTATCACTCTAAGGAAGGTTCACAGAGCACAAACCTGTTCCAGATACAGACTACACATAACAAACAAATAACAGGATGTGAATATATAGAGGATATTTGTTTTTTTTCGGTGAAAGATCGAAATTTATTTTATCGAGTGGACACCATCGGTAATATTTTCATGAGTGGCGCAGCATATTACCGATGGTGTTCACGAGATGAAATAAATTTCGATCTTTCACCGAAAAAAAACATTTATTCCATTTATTTCATGCTTTTAACCTTTCCTGGGAAGAGCTTTATCAAAATCCAGTACAGTTCTTTTCCGTCATTCCCCGTGGCGTACCCCTCCCGCATAGCAACGCATTACAATATTTCGTCAAGCGCGAGAAATATAAGGTGAATGACGTCACTTTTCCCATCTGGTTGTCAGGCACGCGCAATTTACATAGGCAACAAGAACGTGAAAATCGGTATTTTCACTGGTGGTACCAGTGTAAGATCGAAAAATATTCTCACTGCTATTTCTCGATATCCTACCGGAAAGCATGAAATATTGTATGATAATTATCACAATTCTTTACACCTAAGTGATATACCCTCGAAATACAGAACCCCAAGTCACATAGAATGCCCACACTATAGACTTGATGATTTGTAGAAACTTGATGCATATTGTTTATTTCTTGGTGAACTATTTTGTACACATGACACCTTTTAAGAATATAGTATACAATCACCAAGGGCTTTTATTTTTCAGGGCATTTTTTTCCAAACGGAGCAGCTAAAAAGCAATCGAGCATTTTATTTACCATTTATCCTTCTATATCAGTGAAATGAAATTCTTAAACCTTTGGTATCAACCACGTTTTCACTATTTCAAAGGTTTTCTTTCGGGAAACAGACATCTGAATGGACAATGTAGGTCCAAGATCTGATTGCACGTTCTGCGCAGTCTGATCTTGAACTACACTGTCCGCAAGAGGTGCTAGAGTTCTTGGCAGCCTAAGGGTTCATCGCCTTGTGAAGCCCGTTTGACATGCACATGTATCTGAAAAAAAAAACACCGCAGTTTGACAGAAACAAGCTTCCGATTTGTTTATTAAGGTAAACAAAAGGTCAACAACAAAGCGGCGGTGTGACACCTTCATTGCCATGAAAAAATAAATCCAGATTAACACGGAAGTTTAGTTACTTTTTGGACATTTTGGACCCATTAAGACCAGCCTGCATAGTAATGAGGTATAATAATGATATCATTTTAACAATGAATATTTCAGCTGCTAATTATGATATTGATTATCACAATGACGAAGTTAAAATAATTTGGTTAACCATATTTACTGTTGTAGACATTTTGTCTTATACTGACAGTGTTTGAATCAAGATGAAAACCGCCCGCTATTAAATTTCAAACAACGAAAACAAAAATTATCCTTTTTTTTTTTCTTTGTCTGTTGTCGCTTTCATTCGAAAGTTACTTTCCCCGCTAAACAAATAACAAATTAGTTTTTATCACATAAATACGTAATTCTTCACTGTAATACAATAAGTTTCACACAAACAAACGGTGCTGTATTTTGCCGAAGGTCCGTAATAGTACTTCTCAGTTCTAAAACAATGTTGGTCAACATTTCGCTGCGAAATTAATTCTAAAATTTATGATTTTGACAAAGCTACGAGCTTTTTCGTCTTTACAATTCAAAGAAAAACATCACGCTAGTTATGCGATCTACTCTTGAGGCATTATTCTTCCGTAACAGGAGCAAATCAGCTGCATGTTAAAGGTGGGAATTTAGAATTTTCACATCACACCAAATTAAAAAATATATATATCATTGAAATTTATATGAAAGAACAGTACAAATCATCAATAATTAAGAATCATAAAATTACAAAAAAAAAATTGATGGTATTCCCTTAAAAGGCTACGTAGCTTCTTAAGCTATTTTTAGATTTCACGCTAAACTCATTAAAGCATTTGGGGAATGTCAAGTGACTGGCACGTGACTGATAACGCTTAAATTCCATTACATAACAAACATGTAATAATCATTTTCCATAATGTCTTCTTCGGACAGATGTTTGAAACTTCGTCGGTGTTTTCCTGTATTTAAATGAGAGAATTGGTAATCTAAAAATAGAATGTGTCTCCCGTTGGTGTCAACCTGGTGTATAATAAATCTCTAATTTCTCGTGTTATCAGATTGTTTTTGACTACTGGGGTTTTATGAACGCAAATTAAAAGGCTATGGGAGTATAAGGATGATTTCTTTTGGCATTTTTGTAAAATTTCGTCCCAAAATCTGAAGGGCCACCTTTAACACTTATTCTGCTGATTAACGCTTTGCCAAACAATTCCTGGTTTTTACGACCCTGAGATAAAAGCGTTTTGAAAACATTGTGGGAAAAGGAGAAAATGCTGGTAACCAGCATTTTCTCATTTTTCCACAATGTTTTAATGCCCTGCTGGAAACAATTTTCAATTTTTGGGTTACTCTAATTATGTTGTGTGCAAGTGCTTTCAATTTGGACCAGTCTAAAATGTTGTCCTTTGTTAAAGAGTTATGTTAAATAAAAAATTCAACCCGATAGTAAAAATACAAATTTTGCCATTTCAGTTATTTATTTTAAGGAAAACAATATCTTCTTATCGGACAGTGTAGATACAAGATCAGACTGCACGTTCTGTACTCTCTGATCTTGATCTTCACTTTCCACAAAAGCTCACTGTCTTCACTGTCCGTAAAAGATCAGTGAGTTGCATAAAGCAGCCTGAGGGTTATTGTCAATATACATGTAGTTGTAAACCTATATTTAATGAAATATGATCCGTAGATTTATGAATAGTTGCAAACTACAAGTCTTTTGCGGAGGGCATATTTCCCAGATCAGACTGCACATTCTGTGCAATCTGGTCATAGATTTACACCGTCCACAATTCGATACAGAACTATACACCAAAACCATATTCAAATGCAGAGGGAAACAAAAATAAATTCCCCAAAGAGAAAGAGTGTACTGTATTTATTTGGTAATAAAAGAGTTAAAAATGAAAGAGTTTTAAAAGATGAGAAGTGCACTTATTTGCATGCGGAAGCTGAAATTTTAAATTCATCTTGCGTTGAATGATTTGCAAGAAAACACGGAAAGAAGGTATAATGAAAACGTGGCAAGTCCTCTTCCTTAGTCGAGAGCGTCAAGGGCCGATAAATCCAGTGACTAGTAGTTTGAATAACGATTTGGTTATAATTCTTGTCGAGATTTTGTGACAGTTTTGGCAACGGGATTTTCGTATTACTGAATGGCGTTTCGACGCTGTTTTTTTTTTTGAAACACCGATATTCAAAACAGGGCCTGTATTCACCAACCGTTATTAAGAAAGTTCTTTGCCCTTTTCTCCAGAATTTTCTACATTTGTAAGAAACACAACTTCTGATTGGCTAAACCGAATGGTTTAGCCAATCAGAAGTTGTGTTTCTTACAAATGTAGAAAACCTTGGAGAATAAGACAAAGAATATTCTCAAGAACGGTAGGTGAAAGGTGAATACAGGCCAAGGTTCATTATTTTGATAAAATATCGTAAAGTTGGTTCTTGTGGTTTTGGATGTTATTTATACCACATATTTAATGAGTCCATAATCATGCGATGGCGTGCTTTGTGCCGCTTCAGTATTTAATGGAGTTGCATTAAACTTCAATTTTCAGCTCCTTACCTACGAGTAGTTGTATTTAGAATCGATGGTAAATACGGTCCTAGGTGACTGCAGAGATAACGAGACCTGTAACCCCGCGGATACATACATGGCACGGGGCAGCAGTACAATGACTTATAAACTGACTTCAGGCTTGATCAAAACTGTTTTCATAAAACTTAAACTATTATATGGGATAGTAGCCACTGTCTTAGAAACATACTTGTGCATGGTAAAACAAAAGAAATAAGACTATGCTCCCCGAAGCTGAAGGCTGTTGGTAAATGGGTGATCATAGAAGAAAATATCAATAAACCCCTCTTTTCCATGACACAGCGCCAAATGGGAAAACCGGAAAAACACATTGGCGCAATATCTTAAAGAGTCCATGTATGAAGTTTCATCCAGTTTGGTTCAGGGGTTGTGGAGAAATGGCTTCGGAAGGACAGACCGACGGACGGACGGACGGACGGACAGACGAAAGGACGGACGGACGGACGGACGGACGGACTGACGAAGCAGATACTATATGATTGCTCTTCGGGGGGCATAAAAATTGAAAGCTTGGTTGGCTGCCGTGACACGCATGAGGTATCGTCGAGTGTTATTATTCCAGGAGTGTCCTTGAATCGGTGATTTTTTAGTACATCTCGTAGAGCGCATGTTTTGATGACGTCAAACAGTATTTCTGCTCGTAACCCTTACCAATATTCGAATGTCTCATGGCCCTTGAATTTCAGACAAATACAAGGCAAATACATGCACACTAGAAAATAAACTAATTAGCATATGTTAAAGAAATCTACTTCTCTTTTCTTGATGTTAATTGGTGTTACTTCTCAGAAAATGCAAAGATCGGCGACTTTCTGCTGTAGATACTACCGAGCTACCGGAATTAGATCACGCCATGTTTGCACAAAAAAGCATGTTCATTATTTATGCACATTGAAAATGAAAATAGTTATCTAAATTATCCTTTTCACATGAAAGTGACCAGAAATGATTTTCTATTGAAGGCAAGTAATTTTTAGCTCATATTCTAGTCCCAATTCTTAATTTCATGAAGTTGTTTCCTTATCATCACGGAATACGGACACTCGGGAGAACATATACCTAGTGAAAAGACGCAAGATATAATCATTTCCATTTGAATAATGTCTTTTTCTGCTTCCCATTGTTCTAACTTCTGGACTTATTTAATGTTTATGTTTGCTTTATTTTCGCTGACGCTAACCGTGACGCTGCAGAGCCTTGAAAGGCAGATGTCAATATTTTTGCCACTCTGCACGACCTTTTTTGTCTTCCACAGACGCCATACCATTAAAAACATCTCGTATGCTTAACCCTTTCCCAAACAAGCCATTGTTTTTACGTATACAAGTCTTTTGAAAACACTGTGGTAAAAGGAGAAATTGCTCGTAAAGAGCAATTTCTTCTTTTCCCACAGTGTTTTCTGCCCGTTCGGATAATTTTTTGCCCTTGTTATGACTCTTTCGGTTTGGAAGAGTCTAAAATTTGTCGTTTGGGAAAGGGTTAACCAAACAAGCGGAAGGTATTGATCAAGGATCAGATTGCACGTTCTATGCAGCCTGATTCAAATCTATGTCGTCCACCCAAAAGCCTGTTTTCACCGATGGCGCCGAAACGATTAATAAACGCCACGAAGGACCACTGAAAAGAGGTTGAAAAATGGCGTGCACAGTCTCAAACAAAATGTACCGTGCGAGGGTTGATTAATAGTTTGTGAGCCTTGTATTGAGGAAGTTCGGTAGTGATGTCTGTTTTCAGCCCGATTATTCCCTGTCTAACGAACAAAGTTCGTAACAAAGAAACAAATGAAAAAATGCATAACAGAAATAAGGGACCGGACAGGATTCGAACCCAAGAACGCCCCGACGAAAGGCCAATACCTTAACCACTAAGCCAAAGAGATATCTCCCCAACGCAGTAAGTTAGGTATTGTATTTAAATCGGGACAGAGCCATGCATGAAGGAGTGTTCTACTGTACCACCGGACTTTTTTAGCCGAAGACCAGTGTTATTTGTTCAGCCTATGCAGAAGAATACTCTAAACAGGCAAATGATTTGTTCAAAATGTACAATACCGCTGACAGAGCAATGACTCCAAATTTGAATAAGAAAGGTCTTGCACCAAACGATAACCAAACTGATATTGCAGCAAGTCTAGGAAATGATGGCCCTCCATATGTTACAGTGAAAAGGTGAGTGGCGGAATTAAGCCCTTAGGGTACAAAGTGCGACTCACTGACCTTTTGCGAACAGTGTATATCAATATCAGACTGCACAGAACGTGCAGTCTGATCTTTGATCTGCACTGTCTGATAACGAGGCATTTTTTTCTCAAATTATGTACCATTAAATAGAATAATTTGGATCTTCACTATAGGCCTGAAGTTTTATTTCATTTATTTAGCACGATAATGGTTGAGCATGGAAGGCAGAGCTTTAGAATGACGCCCGTCCTAGAAGTTCTGCCACTGTTGTACTAAAAATGGTCAATAAACTCCATAGTAATGTGGTTGACCGGCGAGTTACCGACAGATATGTAGCTAGTACAGTTGGGATTTCACATAAAAACAACACGTACATTCCACTCTTACAGAAAATCTTGCAATGAAGCCTTCCGCTCATTGAGACTTTTGACAATTGATCAGAAGCACAACGGGCGTACTTTGTCACATTTAAATCTGAAACTTTCAGAGGCAGGTCCTGCTATTTTTTTCCAGAGGTTTGTAAGCGTGGATGAAACGTTGTTTCAAATTTCACCCTGGAGGCCACACGTAGTCTCGACAATGGAATCACCCTGGTTCACGCCCACAAAGAAAACCAAAGACAATTCCATCCATTAGAAAGGTTTTGCCATTTGTTTTCTTGGATTCTGATGGTATTCTGATGAGAGGTTGTCTGCAAAAAGGACAAAAGATAATAGTATATCTATTAATCAATTCTAAGTTAGTTGAGAGAAAATATGAAACTCAAATGCCGCTGAAAACTTGGTATTGGTGTATTGGTTTACCAGAACAATTTGAAGTTGAACCTGTTCACAACTCTGTCACTGCTACGGCTTCCTTCAACCATAGTGGCTTTGAATGAACTGAGCATCCGACTTATTCGCCTAGCGTAGCTCCTTTGACTGTCTTTTATGTTCAAAAATAAAAAAAAAGTTTCCGATACTCATTTCGATCAGATAATGGCATGCAGTGGGGGACTGTCTGAATGGTCAAGAAAATGACGTCTGTAAATGTGAAATCGAGGGCCTTAACTCATTACCACACGAGAAAATTTTGGACTGGTCCAAATTGAAAGTATTTACAGACGACAAAATAAAGGTGACTGCAAAATAGAAATTTGTTCTGGGAAGGGTAGAAAACACTGTGGGAAAAGGAGAAAATGCTGGTAACCAGCATTTTCTCCTTTTCCCACAGTGTTTTCAAAAGGCTTCTTTCTCAGGGGCGTCAAAAGTAGGGATTGTGTGGTAATGGGTTAAACATCGCTGGCAAAAGTTTACATAGATACTGAAGGGGGTCATGTTTAGAAATAGAGCAATTTATTTCAGGCTATAGAGAAATATTGGTGAAATATTTTTCGGTATGTCATGGTTACGACCAATGAAAATACCCAATCTTTTAGTCTAACTCTTCAACTGAAGGCGGAAACAGTTGTTCCTATAGTCTAACTCTTCAACTGAAGGCGGAAACAGTTGTTCCTATAGTCTATCTCTTCAACTGAAGGCGGAAACAGTTGTTCCTATGGTCTAACTGTTCAACTGAAGGCGGAAACAGTTGTTCCTATAGTCTAACTCTTCAGTTGAAGGCGGAAACAGTTGTTCCTATAGTCTATCTCTTCAACTGAAGGCGGAAACAGTTGTTCCTATAGTCTATCTCTTCAACTGAAGGCGGAAACAGTTGTTCCTATAGTCTAACTGTTCAACTGAAGGCGGAAACAGTTGTTCCTATAGTCTATCTCTTCAGTTGAAGGCGGAAACAGTTGTTCCTATAGTCTATCTCTTCAACTGAAGGCGGAAACAGTTGTTCCTATAGTCTAACTGTTCAACTGAAGGCGGAAACAGTTGTTTCTATAGTCAATTGAAGGAAAAGGTTAATGTTTCCAAGCACTAGTTACCTAGGTAAAATGCGCCTGCCTCAGAAAAAGATTGGAATATACCTTAATTTTCATCACATTTAAGGTAAGACCTGTGTAATGGAAAACAGCTATTTCCACTAAAATATCATCATGCAAAATTAGCTATTACAATGAGTATCATTGAACTACTTTCACCTTTTCATTTTTTTCCATTTTTTTCCTTCTTTGAATTATCATTTATAAATCTAAAACCGCTGTATTCTCAATTGAAAAAAAAAAAAGATAATTACCTCCCCTTTTAGAAATCAAACAGAAGTATCAAAAAATAGTTTTAAGATAGATAAAAACGGAATTTCTGATCCGTTTGAAATGTGCAAAATATTTTTTTCTACATAAATCCTTACTGATCCTTTTTTAACAAGCAATAAAGAATTGTTGCCAAATGTTCACCGGAAGTGCATTACACAGGTTTTACCTTAACGTAATATGTAATGCGTTGCTATGCGAAGAGGATACGCCACGGGGGATAACCAAACAGAACTGTACAGGATTTTTATCAAGTTCCCTTAGAAAGGGTTAAAGGGCTCCGCCACTCGTGAAAATGTTACAAATGATGTTCACTCGATACAATAAATTTCGATCTTTGACTGTATAAAAAAACAAATATCATCTATTTATATCATGGTTTTCAGTAGTTTATCGAAAGAATAGCGAAGTATTCTCAGTGCTTCAGGGTGATGACCAGTGAAAACTACCGATGTCATTTACTGACTCTTCAACTGAAGGAGGGAACAGTGGTTCCTGCGCACTGGTTACTTAGTTAAAAAGCGGGTGCCATTCAACTACATGGAAATATTGCCCTACATTTCTCGCTTTCTACGTAATATTATAATGCGTTGTTAGGCCGAGGGGGTACGCCACGGGGAATTTAGGAAAACAACAGGACTGTATTCTGGTGTTACTTTCCGTCTCTCCCCCAAAAAAGTTAGAAGCACGAAATAAATATAACATTTTGTTTCATCGAGTGAAAACCAACAGTACCATTTTCACGTTTTCATTTTCGTTCGTGGAAATGTTCCGATATGTTCACTCGATGTATTAAATTTGATTCTTTCACGAAAACAGATCCCCGATATGTCCACAAAAAGTCAAACCCTTACAGATAAGGCTCACAACTTCGCAATCGGCCCTCGTGGTATGTTACAATAGAGTCGTCGGATTAAGGATGTCATCTATTATGCACGTTTCCTGATTAATTACTGACTGGCTCCATAAAACAAATGGATCAAACAAACCTCAAGAGTCTAACTTTTTGTGTCCGACATTGTCTTCTTGTACAAAATCACGTGAATTATTTCCTGTCACAGATGCATATTTGACCTTTTTCCGGGTTTTATCGTGACACTCATGGTTATATCACTGTTTCTTGAGTGTTTTAGGTCAGTTATTTCGATATTACATTAACCCTTTCCCAAACGACAAACTTTTGGACTAGAACAAATTGAAAGCATTTGAAGACATCAATTCAACTCTTGCTGAAAATATTACTTCTGTCTATGATAGGGTAGAAAACATTGTGGGAAAAGGGGAAAATGCTGGTTACCAGCATTTTCTCCTTTTCCCACAATGTTTTCAAAAGGCTACTATTCTATGTTTGGGAAAGGGTTAATCATACCAAAGCGATATCTAACACAGTGTGCCTGTTTATATTTTGTAGTTTCCGATTTCATCCGTACTTCACAAAACTACATAGCTTTCAAAGTAACTGGCTGCTTTCCCACAAATACATCGATGAATTAATTATAATTGTGTGATGGAGGAATGAATCTTTCTGCAATACCTTTCATTTATCCATTTAAAGCCATAGACGACAAAAACAAGGGCTACTGCACACGGCTCAAAAATAAAAATGCACAGAACATGCAGTCTGATCTTAATTCCATTTCCCATGCATCTTTAGTCAGGACTTTATGATGAAAATCTTTCTTATTTTCAGTGGATTATATCTTCAGCAGTCGAAGGAGGTCGGGTTTATATGAAAAAGGTGTTTGATGCATTTGAAAAAAAGTGTCGACTCATGTCAGCCTGCACTGTCCCCGCAGGCTCAATTAATAACACGATCAACATAACATCCAAAATGGTGGCGTCGATCAAAATTAATATCAAGATTATAAGCCAAGCGACACGTATAACTAAGGTCTCAGTGCCGTCCGTTGCCATGTGATCTTAGTTTACATTGAATAGGGGCTCTCAAAAAAGGGAAATTCTACTTCGTCGGTGTACTCCATTTTTAGATCAGAACATACATGTAGGTCAAATTCGCTTAAGGTAAGACCTGTGTAATGCACTTCCGGTGAACATTTGGCAAAAATTGTAGTTGGTTGTTAAATAAGGATAAATAAGGATTTGTGCAGAAATAATATTTTTGCACATTTCTAACGGATCAGAAATTCCGTTTATGTCTATAATGAAACTATTTTTTGATACTTTTGTTTGTTTTCTAAAAAGGGGGTTAATCATTATATCTTTTTCAATTGAGAATATAGCGGTTTTAGATTTATAAATGGTAATTCAATGAAGGAAAAAATGGAAAAAGTGAAAAGGTGAAAGTAGTTCAATAATACTCATTTTTAATTATAGCTAATTTTGCATGATGATATTTCAGTGGAAATAGCTGTTTTCCATTACACAGGTCTTACCTTAACAAACGTTGGAATGGTAAAACCATGCAGTATGATAAATTCGTTGTACCGTCAGGTGGCAGGGGACTTGGAAACTTGTTCAAGCTGTGGTGAATCATGTTGCCACCTCGCCTTCGGCTCGGGGCGATATGATTAACCATAACCATGAACAAGTTTCCAAGTGACCTGCCACCTGACCGTGCAACAGATGCATTCAAGTCCGTTTGCCAGAGCAAGGCTCAGACATTTGGACCTGAAAAGCTTCATCTTCGGGTGCTATTTTGATTTCAACTCCTGTAAGAAACTGGCTTGGCTCCAATGCACAACTACCAGCAGACTTTAGGAAACGTTTTGGCCAACAGAGAAAAGGACTGAAACCGTCAACCCACAATGTTTTCAAAACTGTCTGTTGCATAACAGAAAATACCGACTGCAGTTGTTACCTATTTTCTAATAAGTCGACTCTTTACCCTACAATAAGACTTCTGAGCCGTCCATATTGTGTGGATGCTCAAAAGACAAATTAATCGTGACTCAAGTGGAGGAATTCGCTTATGAAAGGGTGTAAAAAAATTCTTTGGAAAGCTTTAAATGATCTTTGCCACTTTTTTTTTTTTCTTTTTCAAACAAAGTTTCCCAGAAACCCCCTTCTCAATGGTCGTTAAGACACGTGACTGTTTTATAAAAGGTTGATGCGCAGTGTCACACAAGCAAGGTCACGTTAATTAATGACTTCTGCAAAGATACAGTTGACATTTAAATAGACAAAAACGCTTCTGTTTGATAGGAAATGCAGACTAAGTCAATTGGCTTATGCTGAACTAGTTTCTGAAATATAAACATGTAAAAAAATGCATAGTGTTTCTGATTAGACGTAGCAGCTTTAACCCATTACCACTCAATCCCTACTTTTGACACCCTTGATCAAGAAGCCTTTTGAAAACACTTTGGGAAAAGGAGAAAATACTGGTAACCAGCATTTTCTCCTTTTCCCATAGTGTTTTCTGCCCTTCTTAGAGGAAATTTCAATTTTTCAGTCACCTTTATTTTGTCGTCTGCATATGCTTTCAATTTTGACCTGTCTAAAATTTTCTCGTGTGGTAAAGAGTTAAAGGTGGATGGGGGAGCTACGCAGATTTTAGTCTCATACCAAAATTCGAAAAGGTTTTATCACTGATTTACTAGATAATAACGGGAGAAATATCTTCTAATTAGAAAAATAAAGGCAAGAAAAACCCTTAAATGTATTTAAGTTTTTTCGATACGTAGATCTTTGAGATATCTTTGTATTCCGAAGCAGAACTACGCACGACTTATGGAAATGTTACATTATCGAAAACTCCCGTCGAGTATTATTTGATTATGGTGAATAATGTCTCTTTTTTCCAGTGTTTTCTTAAACCTCTTGTGTCAATAGAAGTTGTATTACTTTCAAATTGGAAAAAAAACTTTGAAAATGGAAACAAAGAATGATATCATAAATGATTTGAGAATCTGGACTAACACTTCATGTATGTCGAACAGTAAATGTTACCACCCACAGATAAAGACTTCGGACGTTTCCGTAACTATATATTTATATTTATGTAATGTATATTCTTCCGGGGGGGGGGGGTCCATTTTGAAATACTATTAACCATGTAACCATTAGCAACGAGTACAACAACAACGATCGAGTTATTCGAATCAAACGGAAGTGGAAAGTCTTGCTAAAAATGAACTACCAATCTGCTTGTTAATATCAATGCATTGGGAAAGATTTGGATAGAAAAGTGTGATTCGTGCTTTATTTCAGTACAGTTTTACCATTTTAAGAACTTTAAAACAGTCCTTTTCCTGATAAGAAGTTTACCGTGTAGATGCTTGTCAACCATTGTAATACAGCTGAGGGGTTTGGGTTTGTATTCACCAGCCATTCTTGAGAATATTCTCAGTCTTATTTTCCAAGTTTTTCCAAACTATAGTTACATAAATTCTGATTTTAGTTACACAAATTCTGATTGGCTAAACAATCCGGTTTAGCCAACCAGAAGTTGTGTTACTTTCAAAATTAAGACAAGAGGGCCAGGGCCAAGATGGCCCTGGATCGCTCACCTGAATTTTTGAGAGGACCATAGCCTTTTTTTTTTTTTTTTTTTGAGGAATTGAAACATTGGAAACTAAATCATTATTTTGTCAAGCAACTTTCAAAAGTTCACCTGTAAAAGTCTTTCAAAATCTGACCATCAGTTTCAGAAAAGAAGATTTTTAAAGAATTTCTTAATTTCCATAAAGTGCAAGTAGTCCCCATTCACCAGAGCATGTTTCTTGATGGATCAAAATTTCGCTAACAATTTTTGATAAGGGTCATTCTAGGAAAATTTCTTTAAAATTATTTCAAAATCTGACCAGCCGTTTCAGAGAAATAGAATTTTCAAGAATTCCTTCATATCTGTATAGTGCAGGTAGACCCCATTTACCAGAGCCATGTTTCTTGACGGATCAAAATTTCGCCAAAAGTTATTGAAAAGAATCACCCAAGGAATATCTCTGTGAAATTAATTCAAAATCTGACCAGCCATTTCCGGGAAGAAGAATTTTCAAGAATTTCTTCATGTCTGTATAGTGCAAGTAGCCCCCTTTCACCAGAGCCATATTTCTTGACAAATCAAAATTTCGTGAACAGTTTTTGAAAAGGGTCACCCAAAGAACATCCCTGAAAAATTATTTCAAAATCTGACCAGCGGTTTCAGAGAAGAATTTTTAAGAATTTCTTCTTTGCCGTATAGTTCAAGTAGCCCCCATTCACCAGAGCCATGTTTCTTGACAAATCAACAGTTAGCGAACACCTCTGAAAAGGGTCACCCAAAGAACATCCCTGAGAAATTATTTCAAAATCTGACCAGCCGTTCAAGAGAAGAAGAATTTTCAAGAATTTCTTATTTCCTGTATAGTGCAAGTAGCCTCCATTCACCAGAGCCATGTTTCTTTACGGATCAAAATTTGGCGAACAATTTTTTTAGAAGGATCGCCCAAAG
The DNA here is from genome assembly GCA_943736015.1 of Tridacna crocea. NCBI lineage: Eukaryota > Metazoa > Mollusca > Bivalvia > Cardiida > Cardiidae > Tridacna > Tridacna crocea. The sequence goes on from OX031065.1 coordinate 42,872,054, forward strand.
AACATCTCTGAGAAATTTTTTCAAAATCTGACCAGTCGTTTCAAAGAAGAAGAATTTTTAAGAATTTCTATTCAGTGACGTATAGTGCAAGTAGCCCCCATTCACCAGAGCCATGTTTCTTGACGGATCAAAATTTCGCGAACAATTTTTGAGAAGGATCACCCAAAGAATATCTCTGTGTAATTATTTCAAAATCTGACCAGTCGTTTCAGAGATGAAGAATTTTTAAGAATTTCTTCTTTGGCGTATAGTGCAAGTAGCCCCTATTCACCAGTGCCATATTTCTTGATGTTTCTTGACAGATGAAAATTCGCGAACAGTTTTTGAAAAGGGTCACCCAAAGAACATCCCTGAGAAATTATTTCAAAATCTGACCAGCCGTTTCAGAGAAGAAGAACTTTTAAGAATTTCTTCTTTGCTGTATAGTGCAAGTAGCCCCCATTCACCAGAGCCATATTTCTTGATGTATCAAAATTTCGCGAACAATTTTGAAAAGGGTCACCCAAGGAACATCTCTGAGAAATTATTTCAAAATCCGGCCAGCGGTTTCAGAGAAGAAGATCTTTAAAGAATTTCTTAGAAAATTCCATTTGGTTGCCATGGCAACCAGAGTTTTTGACAGAATCAAATTTCGCGAACATTTTTCAAAGAAGACCTCCCAAGGAACATTCAAGCTAGCCTTGTGGTTTAGGAGAAGTTGATGTTGATGTTTAAAGAATTGTTGACGACGCACGACGGACGCCGGACACCGGGTGATCCTAAAAGCTCTCCTTGTGCTCAGGTGAGCTAAAGAAAAATGGAGAATAAGACTGAGAATGTTCTGAAGAATGGTTGGTTAACACGGATCCAGATTAACGGATAAGCCGAGGTAACTTGTCGAGTGTCACTGTCGACAAAAAGACGATTTATTGGAACTACTTTTTGTGCACGTTTCATTACTATACACATACAGTACTCAAAGTCTGTTAAGCACCAAATGTTAAGCACCGGACAGAAATCGCCGAACCTGGGATAGGAATCACTAAGCTCTATGTTTCAAACCTTGTACCTTACCGACAGCGCTACCTCCCCAGTGTGTCGTTTTATAAAGAGTTAACGGCTAGGTTATGAAGGACCTCCTTCACACGATAAGCCACCGCTACTTTTTATTATGCAAGTCTGTAAAATGCAAGTCATTATAAGCCAAGGCCATTGTTTCTGAAATGTGGGTTTGTGTGCAAGATAATATTATATAATCATGAACCGTTGTAAATTAATATTTTTATTTTGTTATTATTTCTTTTGCAGTATATAAATCCATCAAAGGTCGACTGAAAATGCACCAGGTCGCCTGACATTATATTGATTGATTGTTTGTTTATCTCTTGTTGATGATCGCGCATGTTTGAAAACAAAAAGCAAACTTAATGATAAACAATACATGTAGATATAATAAGTTTCACGCACTTTATAAGCGCCCTTGAAAAATGATCAGAGTAGATCAGTCTAGACGACTTGCCTTTTTATACAATAACTTTCATGCTAAAAGCAAAATTGGGGGAAAATGTGGAATTTCTGTTATCTGCCGTGTTATATAAAACATGAAGGTAACTATCTAGGTCCAATATAATTACGTGTACATGATTTGCTTTAATTTTTAACCTTGCTTCTCCTATTAGGGGTATTGCGATTTTTGTGGTATTTGTCGAAGACAATACCACTATGAGTTCAATATTGAATTTTGAAGATCACGTATCGTATTTTATGAAAAGCCGAAGGAAATAAACCCAATTCAACTCAATTAATCTCAGGCAAATGAGTTTTTCGGTACCACTGAGATACATTAGTAGAAATGACATGTTAAAATACTCTCCGTCAGGCCATCAATTATGGAAAAGCTAATATTTGATTAAAAATAGCTTCATTCGCTAATTGCCTTCTGTTGGCGCAATGATACAAAACTTGTCTACCGTCCTGTGTTTTTCGTTCCAAAACCAGTTCGTCCTATGATTTGTTCATCCCATGATTGCGTGCTACTCCATATGATTGGGCACGAATTTTTATAGATCGAAAGAATTGATCGTAATATTGGGAATTAATTTCAAACTGCAAATTACATTTCAAAATAATAGTTTTCAGATACAAACTTAATTTTATTTAGATACATTCACATTGTTTCTCTCTATCCATCATGCATCCTACTGTCAAGGGACTTTACTCCCGACTCCATCTAATGATCAAGGGAGACCACCAATACACAAATAATCCTCACTTTTTAACGAGTACTCTCCCTTGAAACATAAAAGGTAATAATTTGCCTAGAAAGTTGACTTTCAAGCCAATATGTGAAATACTTTTAGGTTTCTTTCAAACTATTAATTCCACACAATGGCTTCTTTAATAAATACCACTTTATCGTTCTTAACGCTTTGATTATTATATGCACAAACCATTCATGGTATTTAAACATGGAGTTTACAAAATTTTATCACTAATATACAGTTGGTGGATCGAATTGGGAATTATCTTAACCCTTTGCTAAGCACGACTCGCGGATCTTTTGTGAACAGTGTAGATGAAGATCAGATTGCACATTCTCTGCAGTCTACACTGTCCGGTAAAGACTTAAAATTCATCCAAATATAACTTTAAAATAGTAATATTTGGGTTTCAACTATCTAATATTTTAGTTAACACGCAGAAAAAGGGTGAATTTCAATGGAAATGCTTATTCCTGAAATTTCTGAATAGTACAAAGAACAATACGGACAGAAAACAAGTAAATCCTGATTTAGGACTTATGAAAAGTCGAAAAAAAAGGTAAATCTTTTTAGGAATATTATATATATATATATATATATATCCTCGTCGGATAGTGTTGATTGAGATCAGACTGCATGTTCCGTGCAGTCTGATCTTGATCTACACTGTCCGCAAAAGGTCAGGGAGTCGTGCTTAGCATCCCAAGGGTTAACTTAAAGTTTTCTTGATAGTTGATAAATACGGATTTATACAGGTGTAATACTTTTGTACATTTTTAAAGGACCAGAAATTTCTTTATGCCTATCTTGAAATTATTTGTAGATACTTTTGTTAGTTTCCAGAAAAGGGAGATAATTACTATCTCTTTTCGTAATGAAAATATAGTGGTTTTAGATATATAAATGATAATTCTAGAAAAGACATAAAGGGAAAAGTGGCTTGATTAAAGCAGTACAATAACACTTTTTTAAACATAACAAACTTTGTAGTATAATATTATTGTGGAAATAGCTGTCTTCTATTTCTAATTACGTTAATTTCCCGTCACATGGTTCGGGTTTGGGAGAGTTCAACTTTTTCTCATTTGATAAAGGGATCACTGTCTACAAGGTCAGAACTGTACAAAACTATAGCGATTGAGGGAAGCGCTACAAAAGGACCCAATGCCCCTGGAAATGGAGACTTCGTGCATCTCCATGAGGTATTATACCAATCCAAAACAGCCATTTTGCCTACAAACCGATCAAATCACGAGGTAGACTGGTTCCATGCAGAAAACATGCAGAAAATTGACCAATGAGAAAAAGCGTTGCCTCAGGTCATCCTACGCGTCCTGCGCAGGCTGACCTGAGCCGGTCCTTTTTGCCGATGCATTAAGTACCCTTTTCACAGAGTATGGCTCAAATATTTTTGCCGCCAGTTCGAAGGGGTTATACGGCTGGTTAGGAATTTAAAGTGCTAATTTTCTTTACATGTTAGTGGGGCAATTTGGAACGAACGCTGCCAGATTAGAATAATCAAGTTAGGGTGGCGCGAAACACCTGCAAAAATTCAGAGCCGATATGCTGGGTTCATTGAGTAAGCTCTCGCACTACAATTAATTCTAGAATAATTCGGCATACTCAGAAGAAAACTGCAGCAGACGACCCTGCAAAAAAAAAACACACACACAGTGAACAATTATATGTGCCGTACTATGGAAAAAAGAGGGGGGCTTTAAAGGGATTCCACCCCTAACTCATCCGTAACACTCGTGTAACATCGACGTTTTCGTAAAGGCTATTCGGCCGATCTCGGTCCCTTCCGTCTTTTAATATGACAGTTAGAGGCCGTAGCCCCTAATTCATCTCCGTGATAGATTCTAACAAGCAAGTCACGCTATTATGGACCCACTAATCCATTTAGTCCAAGAACCAACTTAGTCATGAGATAGTTTGGTCCATTAGCATGCGGAAAATCGATCAATGGCAAAAAGTTTCGACTCAGGTCAGCCTGCGCAGAATCGATACTTTTTGCAAATATTTTAACACCCCTTTTCACGAATCATAGCAATTGACTTTTCTGTAAACATGAGTTTGACACGCCCCCTTAGTAACGCGCTTTATTGGTTGTCAAGCCAGTCAAGCTAACCAGAAATTGTGTCAGACTTTTTTGTTTACATAACGTCTAATGCTGCGTTTTCATTGGCCGATAAGACGCACGTAGACCTGTCAATCAAAATCGGCAGAAAGGTCAATTATTTAAGATCAACGCAAATTTTGAAATCAAATGCAATTGTACCATGTACATGCATTCTGAGGAAAGAATAAATTGAACCGGGCTCTGTAAAAAGGGAGCTTACTCTATCTTGAAATAATAAAAAAAAAGTAACAATCCAGGTCAGCCCTTCGCAGTCTGATTTTGGCCGAAACTTATCGCCATCGGTAAAAATTTCCGTATGTCAAAGGTTCATGCTACCTAATGATCCAGTCTGTGATTTAGCCAAAATGGGTTTTATGAATCTATAATTATGCGATGAATGGAGATCTTTTAAGCCCCCTTTTCCGATAGCATGGCTCAAGCGCTTGTACCGAGCAAGTTCTCCAATTACCATAATTCTTGTAAAAATAGACTGAGTACTAAATTACAAAATAATGTTTTCTACAGGTGGTAAATTGCTGATAAATCTTGCTGGTATTTATGGAGAATTGTCTGTATCTAGAATAGAGGTTGTACTCCCCAAATGCTGTTTAACCCTTTGACTGGTAAGCGTGACTTGCTGACCTTTTGCGGACAGTGTAGATCAAGATCAGACTGCACAAAACGTGCAGTCTGATCTTTGATCTACACTGTCCGTTAAGGAGATATTATTACCCAAAACATGAGTTTGAAACAGCAATATTTGGGTTGTTGATACCGAATTAGAAATTTAATTTTAGTTTTATTTTGCAGAACAAGGGTTAACGTTTTATTATAATGGATAAAGACAATTAAAAGCGACAATAGGTATATTGTAAACACAGTCATTATTGCCGAGAATCGAGACACCATAATGTTATGCAATTAGATTTAGATATCACTGGGAATAAATTTGTAATAACAGATATTATCTTTTAATTGTAATACAGGGTGTCCGAAAAGTGAGGTAACTCTTTTGTACATTTATGATACCGCTTTCAAAATCGGATAATGAGATAAAAATAGACAGGCACTTTTGATTTAAATTTGTTTTAAATCGAAAAATAAAATGGAATTTGAATTAGACTGTCAAACAACAGACTTACATATTTCATTTACTTCTATATATTATATTCTTATCTCTGTATTATATATCTAAAGCCGTACTATGAATGTAGGAAAGTGTTTCCATACTTTCCGAACACCCTGTATGTTTTACAGCTATTTAAATTTAGTACGAGCATTTCACTTATGTTCTAGGATTTCACCAATAATAGGCAAAACCTTTGCGGGTCTTGGCCGATGATCAATGCTGGCTCGTGATCTTTTAATCATAAGAGATATACCTGTCTAATTTTTTAACTACTGAATAAATAGAGGATATTTGTTTTTTACGGTGGAAGATCGAAATTTTTTTGATCGAGTGAACATCATCGGTAATATTTTTATTAATGGCGCAGCCGCTCGTGAAAATATTACCGATTATGTCTACAAGATGAAATAAATTTCGTTATTTCATGCTTTCCGGTGGGATATCGAGAAATAGTAGTGAAAATATTTTTCGATCTTACACTGGCACCACCAGTGAAAATACCGATTTTCACGTTCTTGTTGCCTAGTTAAATTGCGCGTGCCTAACAACCAGATGGGAAATATGACGTCATATACCTTACATTTCTCGCGCTTGACGTCACGTTGCTATGCGGGAGGGGTACGCCACGGGGAATGAGGGAAAAGAATTGTACTGAATTTTGATAAAGCTCCTCCCAGAAAGGGTTAAAAGCATAAAATAAATAGAATATTTGTTTTTTTCGGTGAAAGATCGAAATTTATTTCATCTCGTGAACACCATCGGTAATATTTTCACTCGTGGCTGCGCCACTCGTGAAAATATTACCGATGGTGTCCACTCGATGAAATAAATTTCGATCTTACACCGAAAAAAACAAATATCCTCTATATCTTCCATCATATAAAACAAATATTATATTTATTTCATGCTTTTAACCCTTTCTGGGGAACCTAATCATAATCCAGTAAAGGTCTTTTTACCTGTTCCCCTTGGCGTACCCCCTCCGCATAGCAAAGCATTACAATATTACGCCAATAGTAAGGTAAATTACCATTATCTCCCGCTAGATGGCACTCTATAAATACCCATCTATGTAATTTGGGCATATTGGGTATAGCAACGGACTACTTTTCTACGCGACAACCGTTACTTTGAATTTCAAACTAAAATAAACGTTTACTCAATAAAACGCAATCTGTTGCTATTCATTCAGCTATGATCAGCAGTTTAGAGAAATCTCGAGCTAAAACAGGCCTGATTTTTCCTTATTGATTACAGCCGTTTCACGTGCATTTCACCCAGGTAACTAGTGTGCGGGAACAACTGTTTCCGCCTGCAATTGAAGAGTTAAAATATAAAAAAAAATCGGTATTTTCACTGGTCGTAACCATGAAATATATCGTAAAACATTTCAACGATATTTCTCGACAAGCCAGAGGAAAGCATGAAATAAATAAATCAAATTTTCTCAAAGTAAACAAATACAGTTCTGCCACAAAGCCAAGGGACGGTTCGTTCATAAACCAGAATAAGACAGTGGACAGTGTAGATTAAAGATCAGACTGCACGTTTTGTGCAGTCTGATCTTAATGTACACTGTCCACAAAAGCTTCTGGTGTCGTCTTTGGTATGGCAGAATCCCACACCAGTGATAGAAATTAGAATGATTATCATCGCAAAGAGAAGACGCTTTAGTGACACTATAGATAAGACGGAAACAACTTACTGTTTTAAGTAAAAACACTTATTCCTTGTTTTTATGACCCTGGGATAGATGTCATTTAAACGTATGGAAAATAGTGTAGAGATGAAAGTCAGTTATCCTCTTGTTGAGCCATATGTTAGTCGGTGGCAGAAAATAAGAATTTTAAAATACGACAAAAAGTAAATAAAAGATGCATCCACCTGGCGGGGTTTTAGTGTACTTTTGAAATAAATATGTCTGTCTGCAACTAACGCTTGGAATGACTGAACAATAGGACAATGTTATCTTTACAATTATTTCCATACTTTCAAATTGTTTCATATTATTTTAACCCTTTACCAGACGACAAAGTTTTAGACTATAGTCCAAATTGAAAGCATTTACAGAGGGCAAAATAAAGGTGACAGAAAAATTGAAATTTGTACTAGAAAGGGTAGAAAACACTGTGGGAAAAGGAGAAAATGCTGGTTACCAGCATTTTCTCCTTTTCCCACAGTGTTTTCTTTCTCAGGGGCTTCAAAGGAAGGGAAAGTGTGGTAATGGGTTAAATGCATTGAAACGCCCGCGTTTTTACTTTTGGGCTTTATCATTAAGTTAATGAGCAAAATGTATAAAGGAAACAGTTTATAATCTCGGGTAAAGATGCTATACAGGTAAAAAAAAATACTTTATCATCGCAAAATAAAGATGTCTTAAGTTCGCAGTATGTAAAAAAAAGAATCATCACGTCAATTAAAACGCAATAAGGTCGCTACAGGTAAAGAGATATCATCGCATGTAAAGGCGCCTTAATGGCAGCAAAAATATATATGAAATAGAGCTAATTTCATCAGCTTGTGGTTAATATGGATAAATATTTGCAGAAAAAGGGAAAGGTATGCGAAAATAACGAGTGCCGTAAGGTAAGAGTTATTTTCGCGGACCTTTCCCTTTTGAGGCAAATATTTCCCCATATTAAAACCACAAACCGATGAAATAAATTATATATTATATTTCCTCTCATTATTTTGTCAACGAATGCTACTTTTAAAACTCGTGATCTCAAGTCAGTTGACCAGATTTTCGGCTGGAGGAAAGTGTTGACTGTGACGCGAAATAATTCTCCCAGCTTAAATGACGTCATATACTATATTTCATGTGTCTATTTTTAGAAATTTCATGGGTAAAGAAATGACGTAATTTAAGCTGAGGGAATTATCATCGCGAGTACCACACTCAAAAAACACCAAAGATAAAATGAAAACAATCTATTATCGCGTGTAGGAACGCTTAAAAAACATTGTAGATAAAATGAAAACAATTTATCATCACGAGTAAAGGCGCTTTCTAAACACCATAGATAAAATAAAAACAATTAGTAATCGTGAGAAGAGGCGCTTGAAAAATACCAAAGATAAAATAAAAACACTATTATTACGAGTAGAGGCGCTTCAAAAATGCCGGAGATAAAATGAACACAATATATCAAAGACACTTTAAGAAAAAAACACCATAGATAAAATAAGAACAGTACATTATCGCGAGTAGAGATGTTAGAGAAATACCATAGATAAAATGAAAACAACTTATATTCGCGAGTAGAGGCACTTGAAAAATACCATAAATAAAATACTAATTTAAGTTATAATCACGATTTAGACTCTTTAAGGGCAACATAAATAAAATAAAAAACACTTTTTGTCCAGCGTTAAGGACAAAACGGAAAACAAGTTGGTATCACGACACTTTAACCCATTACCACACGAGAAAAATTTGGACTGGTCCAAATTGAAAGCATTTGCAGACGACAAAATAAAGGTGACTGAAAAATTGAAATTTGTTCTGGGAAGGATAGAAAACACTGTGGGAAAAGGAGAAAATGCTGGTTACCAGCATTTTCTCCTTTTCCCACAGTGTTTTCAAAAGGCTTCTTTCTCGGGGGCGTCAAAAGTAGGGATTGTGTGGTAATGGGTTAAGACACCGAGGTAAAAATAGGAAAAGATAATGTCGGACTGCATCACGCAAAAAGGGGTTTTCAGGCATTTGTGCAAATTGTCGTCAGCGCAGTGTGCGCAGGCTTATACGGGATGCCACTTTTTTACAACATTAGATTTCGTTTTAAAGTAGATTTAGGCGAAAGAAAAAAAATACATAAGAACGGAATGTATCGTTTCATATTAGTCTGCGCTGACGTCGCAGGCTCATTCGGGACGACACTTCAGGAAATGTGTGAATGTCCTTCGTCGCATGTTGCAAGCCAATTTACTGTATCATTGCAAGTTAAGACGCCTTTAGGACACCATAGAAGACAATGCATATCTGATGCTAATCAAGCAAGTTCCGTGTCTGGTTAGATATTCCTGATAAGTAATCATATAAAGATAAGGATAATTTGTGGTGAAATAAGCTGTTAACATTCAAACCGCCAAGGGATTGGCTTGAACAGACAGAAATGTAATGTCCGGTGCCGGTGCCTGAGAATAAAAATGGTTAAAAGCGATTAAGCACTAAAAGTTGGTTTTTTTTCTCATACTTCCATTTGATGCAAAAGCTATAAATTGACATCAAAGAAATTGCTTAGGTATAAGTTTTGACCCGTCAATAATAAAGATATTCAATATAATGACAAAACAAATGATATATTGCTAAAATGGCTGAATTTTGTTTAGAAAGAATAGAAATCGTTGAGGGAAATTAAGACAATGCAGAGAACCAGCATTTTCCACAATTCCTGCAATGTTTTAAAGAAGTGTTTTTTCATCAGAGACCAGAAAACATAATTGTTCTATAAAGATTGTTAATTAACCCTTTCCCAAACAAGCCCTGGTTTTTACGTGTCTGCAGTAAAAGTCTTTTGAAAACACTGTGGGAAAAGGAGAAATTGCTCGTAACGAGCAATTTCTCCTTTTCCCACAGTGTTTTCTACCCTTTTTGAGAACTTTCTGCCATTTTCTCAAAATCTAAAATTGTCGTCTGCAAACTCTTTCAGTTTGGAAGAGTCCAAAATTTGTCGTTTTGGAAAGGGTTAAGAAGCATGGCTCTGTACAGCTGTACGCACGATATCCGTTAAACCTGGGGGTGCAGGATAAAAAAATGCACTGCTAAAAAAGCTAATTGTTTCAATGCATAATATATTTCCATGATATCAAACAAACAACGGGCGATCTAAGTCTAAGATAAATTTAGCACATGGCGCTCGGTACTGCCTTGACTTGATACAAAGCAGTGGCAAGAGCGAACACACTTGCCCATAATAGCAACAAGGTCAATGCAGGTTTGGTTCTTCACCTTGACCTTCTTCTACAGTAATAATTCAGTTGGTGAAGTTTCCAATTTACGATGCCTGGGGGTGTATCATTCAAGACCATGATCTGTAAATCAAAGTAAAGAAATAAAGCAAATATATTACAGATAAAAGACATAAAGGACAATGTCATTGCCATCCATAGACTTTGTCCCCGTGCACTATTTAACCCTTTACCACATGATCCACACTTTTTAACGACATTGGGAATTTGGCTTTGGAAAACATTATAAGAAAAGGAGCAAATGCTGATCGCCAGCATTTTCTCCTTTTCCCACAATGTTTTCTATCCATAAGACAAAACAATTATTTAAGCCGTACTGAATTCGTTGTTTGAAAATAGCCTACATTCAATTTGGACTAGTCTAAAATTGTGTCGTCTATTACAGAGTTAAAGGAGGACAAATAATTTTTTGTAGAGTATTAATGTCAGGCGCTTAGCTTCATGTATCAAACTTGCAGTTGCGTGCACTATGCAAAAAAAAAACCAACAACAAATATTGTATAAAAAATGTCCCCAGAGGCCACCAAAAAGATTATACGTAAAATACAGATCAAAAAAAGTCTGGAGGAGCCTCCCAATAATGTTTGGAAACCCGGGAAGTCCCCTCCCCGTTCTCGGCTTCGGGCAATGCCTTAAATATTATCGTTGTGTATACTTTCGATGATTTCAGTTGGCTTGCCAGATTTTGGGACGCATTGGGGGTCCTAAAATGTTTAAAATTCAAAGATTATGACGTCAGAATTCTAAAGATGCTGGGTGAAAAATCTAAAGATTTTAACGGTATGAAGATGTAAACTACTGAAGAAGTCGAGTCTAATAATCGTATGTTTTAGGGAAATAAAGTTTCCGAAAAAGATTAAAACTTTTGAGACACAAAATTCAAAAAAATATCGGAACGTAAACTTCCACAGAATTTGTGGTGAAATTCCTAGTGAAAAAGAATTGTCATAGATTTCCAAGAATTGGAATAAAAAATTCCAACGGTTTGAGGATGTAGACCTTTTGGTCAGTATAAATGCTGCGTTTAGGTCGTAAAACTGCGAATTCTGGGCTCCAGAGAACTTGAGTCAACATTTCCCATAGAATTAGGGTACAAACATGCTAACAATTTTTAGAAAAATATTCTAGAGAAATGACAATAAGAAAAACAAAAATCGTTATTCCAAATATTCTGGGTCGAAAAAATCAGAAATTGTTTTGTAAAGGGTTAAAACATAAACATAGATCAAAGATCAGAAAAGGGAGCTTAAAGCATCTTTTTGATACATTATAGCAAGCAAGTCGTCACATAATTATGAATCCATAAAATACACTTTTTTCAATGTATTACACACTGAAAATTTATATTCTTAACATTCTTGGCGTACACTTTTGTTTGAATGTATATGAACTTTGGGCTACGTTACTCTGCAAACATATTTTTGGAGAATGGGCCGGAAGCCTTAGATTGCCGATGAAGAACTGAATTGAACTGAATTGAACTTTTGGCTGAATCCTGAGATAGAACGCTCCTTAACTCTTTACCACACGACAAAATTTTAGACTGGTCCAAATTGAACGCATTTGCAGACGACAAAATAATGGTGACTGAAAAATTGAAATTTGTTCTGGGAAGGGTAGAAAACACTGTGGGAAATGGAGAAAATGCTGGTTACCAGCATTTTCTCCTTTTCCCACAGTGTTTTCAAAAGACTTCTTTCTCAGAAGTGTCAAAAGTAGGGATTGTGTGGTAATGGGTTAATCGAGAGAGATTAGTGTAAGTTGTAAGAACTTGTTTCTCAATCGATGTAAAATAAAAATGTTTACACTAGAATTAAATTAACGCTCCGTAGACATGTAGAAAGATGATTCGTAGCAATATGTTTCGTCTAAGGTCAGCCTGCTGAGACTATACAGGCTAAGCTGAGTCGATACTTGTTTGTAAATGCATTACGTCCCTTTAACACAGATCACTGCTTAATTGTATTGCCATAATAGATAAAACAGTGAAAGCTGTATTTTGTTACTATCATTTTTGATAATCTTTTTTGATACCGGCTATAAAATATTTCCAGGTTTAACATTATTAAATGAAATGTACTCTTTTTTTCATTTTCACACGTACAAAACGAAGCATAAATAACGTTTGATTAGTAAACCAATGAAATCTACTAGAAATAGAAAGACATAAATTAGGACACACAAAAAGGGAGAAAAAGTTGAACTAGAAAACAAGATATCGATAACCACTTTTTTTTTTTTCGTTGTTTTAAAAAGGTTAAGATTCATACCTTGTCCAAAAGAAATTTAGTTTACACCGAAACTTACCCACATGGCTTATCGACACGAGAGCGATAAGTTTTAGAACTATAACAATATAATCATGGAATTGTGCAACAACAGGGTAGATCCTTTTTGCACCGGACAATTCTAGAATTGTTCTGCTTTGGCAATGCTGTTTCGGCATTGCTTGGTTCGGCTGTTAGGTATGCACTTTCCTATCTCGTATATATGAGTCGTATGTGTCTTGCGTATTTTGATCGTTTTCTTGCAAGTATGTACATGTACTTTGGAAATTGTTGTTCAAAAACTTTGTTCGCTTACCGTTGATGTGTTTGAGTAAATCTTGCAAAGAATGTTTTGCGAAGTAATAGTAAAAGACATTTTCGGAATGCAGAGATAAGACCACCAGCCGTCACTATGTTCTAAACGCCTTCCAAATAAACCAGCAAATAAACAGTGTTTCTGCAAAAATCGGACACATATATCTAGGCTATAGATAAGAGTCATTGACAGAACTTAAAGGGACTTTAAGCCATAGGCTGCTAAGACCGGCTGGAGGCGCTTTTGCGGACAGCATACGTAGATTTAAATCAGACTGCGAGAAAACGTGCTGTCAGATCTTTGGTCTAAACTGTCTGAGACGATATTTTCTGTCCGGAAAAATCAACTCTTAAATTGCAATTTTTGTTGTTTTTTTCTATTGCATGCAATTTTTCGTTACATTTATTTGGCTATTGAAGGATTTAAAAAGTTTTTGTTTGGCAAGTTTCTAGAACATTTTAACAAAGATTAATTAGTTTCCTATGCGTACATAGACAGCTATGAAACAAAAAACTACATAGAAGTGAAATTTATGTAGAAAACACGAGGAATTACCTAGTTTTTTGGGGATCAAAATATGGTTAAGGCACCTTTTAGTATCGAATAAAGCGGCGTCAAACTCTGTTCAAATTCTTAATGTACCTGCAAGGGGACCATGCTCTGTGAAAATGGGATTTAATGAATCTGATAAAAATGTCAACCCTGGTAAGCCTGCGCTGTTCGCCCAGGCTGACCAGGGTCGACACTTTCTGTTGTGGGTATATTTTATGCATCTCAAACATCCGGTCTCTCTCGTGGTTCAACCAATTTTAAGGTAAGGCCTTTGTAATGCACTTCCGGTGAACATAGGGCAAAAATTCTAATTGGTCGTTAAATAAGGATAAATAAGGATTTATGCAGAAATAATATTTTTGCAAATTTCTATCGGATCAGAAATTCCGTTTATGTCTATCTTGAAATTATTACTTTTTTTTTTATACTTTTGTTAGTTTTCTGAAAAGGGAGGTAATTATCATCTCTTTTTGAATTGAGAATATAGTGGTTTTAGATTTATAAATGATAATTCAAAGAAGGAAAAAATGGAAAAAAATGAATCAGTGAAAGTAGTTCAATAATACTCATTTTTAGTTATAGCTAATTTTGCAGGATGATATTTATGTGGAAATAGCTGTTTTCCATTACACAGGTCTTACCTTAAGACAAAACAAGCACGTATTATGCAAGGACAGGATTGTTTTTTCATAATCTTTTTCTTGAGCTTCGAAATATCATTTTACTGACGCATTATAAAATATTTTATGGTAATCGATTATTTCAGTTTATGAGTGGGTTTTTTTTAAAGAAAAGGAGTAAGGAATGACACGGGGTTATAAAATTACCTCTTAGATAAGATGCATTATAAAATTACGCAACCGTTTTAAGCACATAAACATTTATTAAAATTACTGTTAAAACTCGCAGATATGAACTAAGCACTTGCTAACACTCCTTGCCTCATTGATTCATGTTTCTACACTTTACTGGAATGGCCATAAACCCTATTCTATCATACGTAACAATAAGAACCATTCTTTAGTTATTTATCTTGATTCCTCTCCAGTCCTACATTGATCCTGATAAAGTAATTACTTGGTTTTCATTCTTGATTTCTTGTACTACACAGCTAGGTTGTTCAGGTAACATTTCGACTAAATCTTGATAGATTGTTTTACATATATATATTTAGATAGTATAACTGATCATTGAGAATATAATTTGATTTGAAGACCATAGATACCTTACACATGTTTCATAAATCAGGTTGTATTTATCGCAACATCCTCAAGGGAATCAAGGATAAAAAGAAAGGAACACAGGTGAAGGACCAATCTGAACACATTATTTAGTTTTTTCATGCTTTCCGGTAGGATATCGAGAAATAGCGGTGAAATATTTTTCGATCTTACACTGGTACCACCAGTGAAAATACCGATTTTCATGTTCTTGTTGCCTGGGTTAATTGCGCGTGGCTAACAACCTTACATTTCTCGCTCTTGACATAATATTGTAATGAGTTGCTATGCGGGAGGGGTATGCCACGGGGAATAATGGAAAAGAACTGTACTGGACTTTGATTAAGCTCCTCCCAGAAAGGGTTAAAAGCATGAAATAAATAGAACATTTGTTTTTTTTCGGTGAAACATCAATATTTATTCAATCACGTGAACACCATCAGTCATATTTTCAGTCGATGAAATAAATTTCGATCTTTCACCGAAAAAAAACCATATATCCTCTATAACTTAGATGTTATCTGCAAGCAAGACAATTTGACTTACATAATGGCCTCATTGGACTAAGATCAGAGTCTGCCAACTATTCTCAAGAACAAGATGTTGATCAATGTCGTCCACAAAGGGCTCGGATTTTTATTGAACCGAAAAGGCTACAGGTAAAGAAAACTGCACTAAAAACTAACTCTACACGCCGTGCACTGGGGCGAAGTTTGACACAGTTTGTTATCAACATTACGAGCGAAAACTGTCAAACAAAGTAATATGCAAGTCTATGAAATATAAACAAATAAAACCTTCACTGCTTTTTGCCGGGTATAGTTAGGCACTCTTGAAGAAAGAGGGTTTTAATGCATCCTCCGTAAATCATTATACCAACAACGTCGCCTAAAAAATCGGTCCAGTTTGTTTAAAACTTATCTGGATCACTAGATAAAATGGGCTTGTGGCATGCAAAATGTCTACCCATAGCAAAGAGCTTCGACGCTCAGGTCAGGCTAATCATGATTGTTGCAGATTACACTCAGTGACTAAGCGAATATTTCACCGGGCATGACTCCTGTATATGTTCCATGTTTTGTGAAAAGGGAGCTTCATGCATCTTCATCTGCGAAAAGTTTCGACCCAGGTCAGCCTGCGCAATTCGCGCAGGCTGACCTGAGCCGAAACTTTTCGAAATTTGTCAATTTTTGTATGACAAAGAACCAGTCTACCTCGTGATTCAGTCAATTGTTGGGCCAAATGATTATGTGATGACTTGCTTAGTAGCATGCATTACAGATTACATTAAAGGTGGGTATTTAGAATTTTCACATAACACCAAATTAAAAAATGTATACGTCACTGAAATTTATATCAAAAAATCATACAAATCATCAGTAATTAAAAATCATAAAATTACAAAAACAAAAAAAAAATTGGTGGTATTCCTTGAAAGGCTACGTAGCCTTTTAAGCGATTTTTAGATTTCCCGCCAAAAAAAGTGCATTGTGGGAATGTTCAGTGACTTGTATGTGACAATTCACCATTAAATTCCATAACATAACAAACATATAATTATTTTCCATAATGTCTAGAACCTCGGATGCTATGTTTGAAGCTTCATGGGTATATTTCCGTTATGTAAGTGAGCGAGTTGCTCATGTAAAAAATAGACCGTGTTTCCCTTCAGTGTCGACCTTGGCTGTAGTAAATCTCTATTTTATCTAGTTGTCGGATGGTTTTCGACTAATTGGGTTTAATGAATGAAAATAACAATGCTTTGGGAGTATAAGGATGATTTTTTGTTTTATTTTTGTAAAATTTTCGTCCCAAAATCTGACGGGCCACCTTTTCACGGGGCGTGACTCTTATTTATATACCTGTGTCAGGACGACTGCCTACGCACTTCACCCTAGTTCTATGAGTGCTCCCCCCAAAAACATGTTGATAAATATCTGATACTTCAATCTGAAATATTAGAAAATCTGATTTTGTAATCGGCGAATCTTTGATGTCATAAATTATTTCAGTTCTTCTTAGTTTTTAAAATGCCAACGACTACCGCTGCTATTGTATTAACCCATTACTACACAATCCCTACTTTTGACGCCCCTGAGAAAGAAGCCTTTAGAAAACATTGTGGGAAAAGGAGAAAATGCTGGTAACCAGCATTTTCTCCTTTTTCCCCACAATGTTTTCTACCCTTCACAAAACAAATTTCAAATTTTCAGTCACTTTAATTTTGTCGTCTGCAAATGCTTTCAATTTGGACCAGTCTAAAATATTGTCGTTTGGTAATGGGTTAACCATCCCTTTATCTGACGGTATATTTAATCCTGTTCAAAGTCAATGCATTTGCGAAAGAAAACTTAAATAAGACCTAAACTTTTGTCTTTACAAGGGTATAGGTAGTTTGAGATATATAATGAACCTCCTGAATTTTGAAATATCTTAAAAAATGCTTTAGCGATCGTAATGAAATCTTGCAAAATTAATTATTTATATCTAAACTAATGCCGAGTGAAATTTTCAGAATATTTGATAGCTTAGTTCCGATTTCTTTTTTGCATTCCGTGCAATGTTAAAATGTATGAACAAAACAGCTTTGAAACGGAGCGAGGGTTGAAGGTTTTTCCGAGTGAAAGGTTCAGAAATGACGAGATTTTCTGCTAACTTATTTTGAAAAAGAAACACGTGATACTATGGTAGGACCAAAGACCACAGTACCTAAGCTTAAGCAGCATTAGTTTGACCGTATTAGATTGTAAAACATGCACTCCTGGTTGATTTTCATTGTATTAATCTCGTGTAACCGTCCAATACACAAGTGATTGGAAACAAATCAGGCAATGGTATAAACGTTGCTTTAAACAAGTTACAATGCCAGGAGAGGTCAGCAACAATGTTTTCAAATTAATTTCAATATATTTTGGAACATGTAAATGAACAAGCAAAAAAAAACCGCCGCGCAGAAACCTCATATGCTTTACATGACGGTCAATTGAATTTCTTGCCGCGTTTTCAAGTCTCATAAACTTGTCCAGCGGTCTTTTTTCTCTCTTTTAAGGATTTTTTTTTTCTTTTTTGCTTCGATTTATTTTTAACATCATCACTTATTCCGCTTATTCCGGTGCTTTCAGCGCTTTGAAATGAAAATGAGATAGATTTTTTTTTTGAGGGGGGGGGGAGTTTTCTACTTTAACAGATCATTGAATTCAGCCCAGAAATCTGGGACGATAGGCATCTGGAATTCTCATTTACGGTATATCATTTGTCCTGATCCATTTTCTGCGTATTATATTTCAGCCATGCTCTATGATAAAGGGGCTTCATGCATCTGCGAAGACTATCGACGCAGGTCACCCTGCGCAATAAGGGCAAGCTGAAGTGAGTGTAAACTTTTCCCTTTTGGTCAATGGTGTATGTGCAAGGACCAGTCTACCTGATAATCAAGCCAGTTATGTAAAAGTAGCTATTATGGATCCATAATTATGTAATACGTTGTTTGGTATCATGCATCACGTAGATGCATTAAACCTTTACCCCATAAGGCATTTCTATGTTATCTCTAATTGACCCTAAATAACAGCGAGGATGAAGCTGTTTCTTATGTGTATATGACACCTTTTGATAGTGTAGAAAACATTGTGGCAAAAGGTGAAATTGCTCGTTACGAGCAATTTCACCTTTTGCCACAATGTTTTCCAAAGGCGCCTACAAGCAATGCGTAGAAATGAGTATCTATGGAGTAAAGGGTTAAACTTCATTTTTTATAGAGCAAGACTCATCTAATATGTCCCTTGAGAAGACACTAGATCTAGACTAGGCCGCAAATCCATGCAGTTTGATCTCAATCTGCTCTCTTCGACACACAGTCGTTTTGGAAGCTTTACCAAACTCTTCTTTGATCAATTAGTAAACCTTGCACTATGATATAAACGTTTTCTTGCTGAATACGTTGAACGACATGTTCCAATCAATTGCCTAAAAACCCAAATATTGAGAAGATTTTTTGGCTTAGAAATATCTCCATATCGGACGGTATAGATCCAAGATCAGACGGCAGGTTTTGTGCAGTCTGATCTTGATCTACACTGTCCTCAGAAGGTACTTGTATCGCGGTTGACGGCCTAAGGGTTGAATATAGGACGAAAAAGAAACGCAGGGTACCATACGAGATATTGAACAAGCTTCGGGTCTCCATAATTATTATGTAGTCATTCACTACTTTTTTCACTGGGGAAGGGGTACTGTCGATAAGAAGCCATTTTCTCATTTCCTTTTGGCCACGCTGAAATGAAATTTCGTCAAAATATTCAAAACTGATCAGTGGTAAACATAAAATCATAATTTAGAATTCTCAATCCAGTTAAACACCTCTAAACTGCCTTGAAGGGTTACCGTGCGTTTCTTTTTCGTCCTAGCATATATACTACTCAAAATTTGCTAAGGATCACTTTTTCGTTTAATGATTTAATGCTCAAAACAAATCGACTCAAAAAAAGATTTTTTTATAAAGATAGGTTAATATTCGGACTTGATGACCCTGTAGCAAACATGTCGATTCGGCATGTATACTACGCACGAGGAGCTCGGGAAAAGACATACCCCCTAAAACGTGTTTCATTTTGCCTTGTATCTTCAAGTGCGTTGGTACATTTAGCGAACTTTCAACTAAGTTATCACAAATTTTAGATTGATTTCCATTTCAATATGGCAGATAGACGTTTAAGACGCCATCTCAGTCAAGATGAGATGAATAGGGGCATTGGGATGCTTCATTCTGGGTTATCCCAAAGACATGTTGCTAATGTCCTTGGTGTGTCCCAGAGTGTTGTCTCCAGAATGTGGAACCGGTTTATTACGACCGGAAATGTTAGGCATTTGCATGCTGGGGGGACGAGAACGCTCAACCAATGAGGTTCAAGACCGATTTCTGGTGGTTCAGGCACTGCGTCACCGATTTGACAACGCAACAACGTTACGTAGGGACTTCCAGAACGCTACCGGTGTGCGCATAAGTACCCAAACCATCAGAAATCGGTTGCATGATGCTGGCCTGAGGTCAAGACGACCTACAATCCGGATTCCGTTGACCCGATATCACGTGCAAATGCGTTTAGCATGGGCACGGGATCATGTCACTTGGACCCAAAATGACTGGGCCCCAGTCCTGTTTACAGACAAGTCCAGGTTTTGTGTGGTCTTTACCGATAGACGTGCTAGGCAATGGAGAATGCCAAATGAGCGTTTTGCTACAGTTTGTGTGGCAGACCATGATCGGTTTGGCGGGGGCTCAATAATGGTTTTGGCGGAAATAAGTGCTCAGGGGAAAACGGACCTCCACGTCATTGACAACGGCACGTTGACGGCTCTCAGGTACGTAAACGAGATCTTGGTGCTGTTGGTGAAAATTTCATTCTGATGGATGACACTGCGCGTGCACATAGAGCCCGCATCACCGATCAATATCTTGAACAAGCCATAATCGTCCGTATGGAATGGCCAGTTAGATCCCCGGACCTAAATCCAATAGAGCATGCTTGGTATATGTTACAGACAGCTGTTTCATCACGCCCCTTGCAACCAGCATCTGTACAGGAGCTCAGACAAGCTCTTCTTGAAGAATGGGATCAAATTCCACAATATAAGATCAGGAGGCTTATCAGCAGTATGCGGAGGCGTTGTCAGGCGGTAATTGAAGCACGGGTACATCACACACGCTATTAAAGTGCATAAAACTTCTAAATTTTTGGAAATACTCAATTTCTTTATTTTCATGATAGCACCGAAAATGTTGATTTTTTACCATTACGTCCTTCGTGTAAGCCTTACTCTCAAAATAACACCGGAACATTCAATCTTTAACAAAATCTCAATACCTAAAAACACTAAAGTTCTAGGAAACACAAAAATACTTGTGTAATTTCCTCAAGATACAAAAATATTTAACTAGAAAAAAGTGATCCTTAGCAAATTTTGAGTAGTATATTAGTTGGATAAAGTTTACTGCGTTCATCGCCTATCAGAACCTTGAGTTGCCTTTACTACCAGCGTGGATCAAAGACCAGTTTATATAAAACATGCAGTCTGATCTTTGGTCTACACTGTTCACTTAAATGAGACTTTAAGAGTAAGAGCAAACTTGAAATAGGGTCATATAAGTCTTATATATACACTTAAAATAATTATTCGATGGTATAACCCTTTACTCCATAGATACTCGTTTCTACGCATTGCTTGTAGGAGCCTTTGGAAAACATTGTGGCAAAAGGTGAAATTGCTCGTGACGAGCAATTTCACCTTTTGTCACAATGTTTTCTATGCTATCAAAAGTTGTCCTATACACACAAAAAAAACGGCTTCATCGTTGCTGTTATTTAGGGTCAATTAGAGATACCATAGAAATGCCTTATGGGGTAAAGGGTTAATTCAGCGGTTCGATTATAAACGTATGTTTTCTGTGTTTACCCTTTTAGCAGCGAGAGAATCAGTTTACCTTTGCCGAACCCGGTACCTCAGTCACTAGCGTGCAGGACTTGAGAACACGGGGTCCGGGGTTAGATCCCTGGCTACGACGCTGGCTAGTTCAACTTTCTCCCGAGGACTGATGATAGTTACTGCGACAGGATTCATTCCTCTCCCACCCCTGACCATTGTTCCGGCGATGATTATGTGGGAAAGTAACCATGGGTTACAAAGAAAATTGTGCGAAGTACTGGTAAAAGAAAACCCCAGGAACGTATGGATCGGTGCACTGGCCGCCGGGATATAACTGAAATTGAAATAATGTTGAAAACGGTGTTAACCCTTTCCCAAACGGCAAATTTTGGACCAGACCAAATTGAAAGCATTTTGCAGATGACAAATTAACAGTTGCTAAAAAGATGATTTTTCTATATAATAAGGTAGAAAACATTGTGGGAAAAGGAGAAAATGCTGGTTACCAGCATTTTCTCCTTTTCCCACAATGTTTTCAAAAGGCTTCTATTCCTGACCCGTAAAAACCAGGGATTGTTTGGGAAAGGGTTAAACATCATACAATCAGTCATTCAAAATTTACCTGTACGGAAATGTAAGTTTGAAACCGACTTTACTGACTGTGTACTACAGAATTCCGGGACCCTTTCAGGGTAGGCTTTTGAAAACATTGTTGGAAAGGGAGAAAATACTGGTAATGTAATATATAGAGGATAATCAACTGTTTTTTTTTATATGAAAAATATCTCACGAGGATGCGTTGTTAGGCGTTGAAAAAACAAGTGCGCAGAACGAGTTTTTTTAACGCCTTACGACGCATCCGAGTGAGATATTTTTCATATCAAAAACAACCAGTTGATTATTCTATTTATTATATACCTTATTAACATTATTATTTTTAATTTTCGTTTGAAAGTCGAAAAAAAAAACGGTCGACAAAAAAATACTAGATCTACTTAAATTTATGGCATGAAGTGAAAGTGAAAGTTGATAACGTCACTAGTGATGATATCAAAATTTATTACACTGGGAAATTCCAGGATTTCACTGCTAGGTATATAATAAATCACGGTGACTCATGTATCTTTCCATGCCTTACTACAGCTTTTTTGTGCAAGTAGTTAGAAGAATATACGCTCTAACCCTTTGACTGCTTTCCCAAATAACCATCGTCACAAATCAATGATCAGCGGTGACAGGGGAACGAATCCTGTTGCAATGACAACAAACAAAAATCCCCGTAATGAAATTAGGCTAGCTGGAGACTCGAACCAACGACCCGTTGGTTGTACGTCCTGTACGCTACTGTCTGTGCTTATTTAATCCTATAATTGTGAACAAAACTCTCTCATTAACCCTTTACTCCATAGATACTCATTTCTACGCATTGCTTGAAGGAGCCTTTGGAAAACATTGTGGCAAAAGGTGAAATTGCTCGTGACGAGCAATCTCACCCTTTGCCACAATGTTTTCTGTGCTATCAAAAGGTGTCATATATACATAAGAAATGGCTTCATCCTTGATGTTATTTAGGATCAATTAGAGATACAATAGAAATGCCTCATGGGGTAAGGATTAAAAAGGGTAGCAATGTAGAAAATGGCTATACACAATTATACTTCTAAGAGAAATAGGAGCCTGTTTTTCGCTCCAAGTTTTTTAAACAGTTTTAGTTATGTCAAACGGGGAAAACAGTCTTTTTGAAATACTATTGTTTACTGCAAATCTTTGACTGAGGTTTCAAAATATAGACTTTGGGATTTCTACGGGGTTTTCAACAGACCAATCGACATGAAATGTCTGGGCTTGTACCGGGGCTATTTACCAAGCCTGTTGGGGCTACATTTACATATGGGCGTATATATTAGCGAACCAAAGCCAGATGCATCATACCAGGTGGCGTTGTTTTGAATAGAAGTTTTGAAAAAATCAGTTTTGAAATTCGAAGAAACGGTTAGCATTCGGAAAAGTAATCCGGTTTTCTACCCAGAATTTCCAAATGTAACCTGGCTGAAGATAAAGAATTATATATACTTACGAACAAAATACGTCCAAAGAAACGAATGAATATATGCCTAGCAGAAATACGAGGACCGGGCAGGATTCGAACCTCGAATACCCGAACAAAACGTCAACACCATAAGTCATTGAGCTAAAGATAATTCCCTAATGCACTTGTTAAGTATTGTATTTAAAGCAGGATGAAGTCATGCAAGAAGGAGTGGTCTCCTGTAACACAACCTGTCTTAAATTCATCATTTATTGATGACTCAGAACCTTGAATGGCAGAAAGTCCGTTTTTGGATAACAAATGGGATTAATGGCTCAATGGCCATCCCGGAAGCGCCGTCATCTTAGATACAAATACCGTAAGAAAGACACAAATGAACAACTGCATAGCAGAAATACAGGGACCGGGCAGAAATTGATCCTAGAAAGCTTGGACGAAAGGTCAACACCATAACCACTGAGCTAAAGAGAATTGTCACTAACGCAGTAGTTAGGTATTGTATTTAAACCAGGATGAAGCAATGCATGAAGGAGTGGTCTCCCGTAACAAAATTAAGTTTCTTTTACCAAAGTAGAGCACTGTAATTGAATAATTGGGTTAGGACCATAGTTTCCCTACCTTCCCACCCCCAAAAGCCCGTATTCACCAACAAGCTTTAATGGTAATCTTAGTTTAAAACTAAATCTAAAAAAAGAAAATAGTACAGTTCACCGAAGGCTGAACCACTTGGTTCATCCAATCAAAACTTATCTTTCTCTGAAATCACCGCTCACACAAAATGAGAATTAGAAATAGATTTAATTTAAAATGTTTAGTGAATATAGCGCCCGATTGCACAGGTTATCTTGCATTCCTTGGTGTCAAAAACTTATTGCGACGTGAAACGAGGTTTCAGTTCCAGAATTTATTAAAGCTTTTTGCAGTGCAAAAACCTGTGTGATTTATTAGTCACTCGAGTGGAAGTTCAAAATATTTTCTAGGGTGCATTTACATTAGTTGTTAGCCCTGCTGTTTAATCATTTATTCAGATAGACACAATTTCCGCTTATGATGCTATCACATTTGGTGCTTCTGATATATTTTCTACTGAACGTTTCTTTCTCTTTTAAAACTTTTGTGGATTGTTGTAACCTAGCTTTTATAGTATTTTCAATGCCTTGTATTCAGAATTAGGATTGGAAATTTCAGTGATATTATCATGAGAATACATCGGCTAAGTTCTGACAATAAGGTGCATTAGCATCCCCCTTATGTGTTAATCAAACAAGTTCTCAATTGTTGATCAATCCATGATATCCATTTTGTATAATAATCGACTGGAATGTGCGGCAGTATGGCCCTTCGGTGTGCAAAAAGTTTACAAATAGCAAAAAGTATCAACCCATGTCAGCCTGCGCGGACTGCGCAGGCTGACATGAGTCGCTACTTTTTGCAAATGCATTTAGCCCCTTTTCTTAAAAGAGCAGTCTTCAAATACTAATCGATCTTCCTTAAAATTGGTAAAAGTATTTTATGTGCAGATCGCTAATTTTCTACTTCACATACCTTGGCACCATGTTTCTTGGCAAAAATCTGCGGCAAGAACTGCTTAGGTTTTTGGGCACCAATGGTGCATCATGGTGCGGGTATTGTTCAATTTCTAGGAAGTAGTTACGTATTTTGGTATTAGCAAGGATCATGTTGTCAAGAAGCGACCATGGAGAGCAAATGATGAAAGCGTTGTCTGCGCATGTCATATTCTTCGAAGATTCGACCTTGTCTGCCACAATGCAGCACCGGTCCCACATGCTAGGGATAAGTAGGACTTACACTGAAGCTACTACCCAAGCCTGTAGAGGCTGTTTTGATAAATGACCGGTGTAGGAGTTACATGCTAACCGATCATAGCTGAATGAGTCGCAAAAGGTAGAGTTTTATTGAGTGACCGTTTATTTTAAGTTGAAATTCAAAGTAAAGGTTGTAAAGGTTCTATGGCGTGTATTTTCTTTTTCTCTTTTTTTCCCCGATGATGCAATGTGGTTTGAAATAAAGAGGAATGAATGTTTAGCTAGTCTTTATAATGTGACGTTTACGGTGCTTCTTTTTATATCTGGAAGTTTACCGCACCGCACCGTTTCTAGTCCAACGAGAATTTTTTTGGCAGCAAAGATAGAGCACTGTGCTGACTTTCAGTTTCGTCGGCTTAATATGTATTGCAGCGAACCACAATCAACTCTGAGTAAAAACCATGACCAACAGCAAACTATTAAACCTTTCATTACCTAGAGCGCTTGAAGAAGTCGGTCGTTTATATCATCTTAAACACGAAAAAAAACTGACGAAATTTACCTTACATGCCGGCCATTTTGTGTTTGTTTTCGGGAGGGAATGTAAGCATCTTGAATAAACTATATAATAAACTGTTTAAAGGCTTATATTTAGCTTTTCAATAAGAAACTATTTGTATTTCAAGCAAACGGTAATATTCTATTTTAAACATAGGGTTTTTGAATACGTAAGCAACTATTATGTTTAAATTCTAGTTTTCCTTCTGTTTGTGAAGATATACGAGATATTTGTGCACAAAATTTGTGCTGAGATTAATTTCTTTTTTCAACGAGCGTCTCTGTATTTAGAGACGAGCTGTCAAAAATTACAATCGCATTTGGATACAATTATCTGTATGTTCAGTCAGCAGAACTTATTAGTCTACTTATCTTCGCTTTCTACGGGAAACATTTTTTGCCGATGTCAAATTAACCCTTTCCCAAATGACCAATTTTAGACTGTCCCAAACTCAAAGTGTTTGCAGATGACAATTTTGAATTTGACGAGAATGGCAGAAAGTTTTCCGATAGGCTAAAAAATGTGGGTAAAGGAGAAATTACTCGTTACGAGCAATTTCTCCATTTCCCCCAGTGTTTTCTAAACATTTGTACTGCAGACACGTAAAAACCAGGGCTTGTTTGGGAAAGAGTTAAGTGTAGCTCGGATGACGATTGCCTTGTTTGAAGAGAAAGAAAACCTTTTTGAAAAAGGGGAAAATCCTGGTGATCATCATTTTCTCATTTCCTCACAATAGTTTCAAAATCATTTTCTGGCAGGGTCATGAAAATTCGACGTTTTGTTGCAAACGGTTGATAAAAAAAATAATCAATAAGACATTAAACACTTGCAGTATACGATAAGAAATAAAACCAGGGCTTTTCTTGTATACGATTACATAATTATCAAATAATATAATAAACACACGGTTTTGTAAAATCAGACATAGTAGACGAGAATTCCAGATTTTCCTGGCTTTCTTCAACATATATTGTGTATAAACAGAGTCGTATTGTCCACAAATACTCTTTTTCTCAGTTACCTAGAATGTTAGATTTGGTTTCTACAGCAATGTCATGTATGTCAACAGGAGCAGAGTTTGTACATGTCTCTTTTAGATACTTCACAAATCTGCTTTTATACCAGTGTTATCGATATGAGATATCGTTTAAAAACAGGCGAACTTTGACATTATGCTGGTCTCTTCATGTTATATTAAATAACAAACTGCGTTACTGTATTTTCGACGAAATAGTCTGTTCGAATACCAAATGGCAAAATCGACTAATATCAGCAAAATCGGCCAATTTTAGAAAAACTCGACCAATATCAACAAAATAGGACCAATTTGTATCGGTTAACATTAAATTTAGAATGGACAACAAAATTAATCGGTTTTTGATAAAAACTACTCTTTAATCCTTTACCATACCCTATCAAGCACTGTTTTAACAACCCTGAGAAAGAGGCCATTTAAAAAATATATTTTGAAAAGGAGAAATTTTCTTGACTCTTTACACGAAGAAAAAATTTAGAATCGCCAAAATTGAATCCATTTTCAGGTAGCAACTTTTTGATCTGGCACAATTGATGGAACCTGTCTGAAATAGGATGGAAGACATTTCAGGAAAAAGAGAAAATCTCGACACCAATTCTCCTTTTCAGACCAAATATTCACAACCCTTCTTCCTAAAGATCTTTTTAACTCAATATTTCGGTTATAGAGCGGTAGATCTAAGCTTTTATTTCATGCTTTCCGGTAGGATATCGAGAAATAGCAGTGAAAATATTTTTCGATCTTACACTGATACGACCAGTGAAAATACCGATTTTCACGTTCTTGTTGCCTAGGTAAATTGCGCGTGCCTAACAACCAGATGGGAAATATGACGTCATATACCTTACATTTCTCGCGCTTGACGTAACGTTGCTATGCGGGAGGGGTACTCCACGGGGAATAACGGAAAAGAACTGTACTGAATTTTGATAAGGGTTAAAAGCATAAAATAAATAGAATATTTGTTTTTTTCGGTGAAAGATCGAAATTTATTTCATCGAGTGGACACCATCGGTAATATTTTCACGAGTGGCGCAGCCACGAGTGAAAATATTACCGATGGTGTCCACTCGATGAAATAAATTTCGATCTTACACCGAAAAAAACAAATATCCTCTATATATACAATGAAAAAACCTATATGGGTAACGGTAAATCAAAACTCTTTGCTATCACATAAATTTTTCCGTCAAATGAAATGGCAAGGAGATTCAGAAAAGTCCTTTTGTTTTAATTTGTTTTCAACATATATTCACAAGCCCTCTTTTTCAAGTTGGTTAAAACTCAGGATAGTGAACTGGTCTTCGTTGCACAGGAACACTGCACAACTCTATAGACTTTGCTGTGCCAGGAGAGGCGATTTAACTACGTTATGTCTTTACTCTAAACTCGCCTTCTAACAGTACTTTCAGTACTTTGATTTGATTAGGGTAATAGTTGGTGTTTATTTTTAGTATCCTGGAAATACTTGTGTAAAACTAATAGCTCTTCAAATTAACCATATCACTGTTATGTTAAGTTTGATTGATGTCAGAGCTAACATTAGGATATTAACTTCTAATTGCAAATACCATTCAGACTGTAAACGTTAAAAACAAACCAAATGAAAATAATCGCATAATCTGTGACAAAAAAAATACATAGGAAATAACCAAAACAATTAAATGGCAGCTTGTTTATTTTTATCCTCGCATAAACAGCAATTACACTAAAATTCTACGGAGTTTAAGATCACCCCAAGTGAGACTATACTAAACATTACGATTGTTTCCAATATACTTTTAATTTTAGAGGACCTGTTACATTAACATACATTTGTTGACCAACACCACCAAACTTTTGTTTGAAGATGTTTGTTCATGTTTGTCCATATTGTGTCTGCAATACAACAAATCGAGCACACAAAGTCGGTGATGTTTGAAAATCGGGTGATGCATTCATCACATGCTAACATGACAATTTCTGACTGGTCAGTATATTTAAAAACACCATTTACCAACAAGAAAAGCAAACAAAAATAAACATGTCCAAACACAATCAAACTCTGTTTTAGCAATGTTTGCCCATGTTTGCTGGTATAGAACAGCCAGACTGCAAAGTAGATCACTAAGATTTTGCCGTCGTCCATTATTGTCCTGAAAAAGATTACTTTATCATTGATTACATCCTGACCTGGCAAATTTGTAGATGAGGACACCTCAAATATACCTCAAATTATTAAGGTTTGATATACATGTATGAACGCAATTAATACATATAAATACATTTTTACTTAAGGAGATGGGGGCTCATATAGAAAAAAATCTGTACATGATTTACAAAAATAATTAGTTTGCAAGTCGGAAAAGGTCGTTGACTTGACAAGACGTATTACACGTTATAAGAATAGACATACGGCATTTGAGCAGTGCCGGACAGAATCACGGCGGGGAATCACGAGACACAACAACAACAACAATGGCCGACATTTTAAGAAATTCCCCCACTTCAGGTAAGAAAATATTCAATAATTCCCTTAATACGTGACCGATTGGAATTTGGTTTGAAGCAAAGAAGGCGGAAGGACTCCAGGGATGCTTGATGTGTTAGATCTTTTAAACAACACCTGATAAAAAAAGTTATTGACGAGCAAACGAATTTTTACCCCGGATAACGTTCGCGTCAAAAATAAACAAAATGCACAAACAGGCCAGATTTCTTCTTTTACTGCTTATTGTGTTCTCTTATGCATAAAATGTGAAGAGTATGAATAAAAAGTGTTGTCACTATCACTACTTTTTTATTTGAATACGATTTTCTAGGTAAACAACGTTATTTTTTTAAAATGATGTAGTTCACGTCAGGAAATTTTTATGATAACGTTCACGTCATAAGTAGAATGTAGAATATATTTATTTCGTGCTTTCCGGTAGGATATCGAGAAATAGTAGTGGATATATTTTTCGAGCTTACACTGGTACCACCAGTGAAAATACCGATTTTCACGTTCTTGTTGCATAGGTAAATTGCGCGTGCCTCACAACCAGATGGAAATATTGTGTCATTTACCTTACATTTCTCGTTCTTGACGTAATATTGTAGTGCGTTGGGCTATGCTGGAGGGCTACGCCACGGGGAATAACAGAAAAGAATTGTACTGGATTTTGATAAGGCTCCTCCCAAGAAAGGGTTAAAAGCATGAAATAAATACAATCTTTTTTTTAAATCGAAATTTATTTCATCTCGTGAATACTATCGGTAATATTTTCACTCGTGGCTTCACCACTCGTGAAAATATTACAGATAATGTCCAATCGATGAAATAAATTTCGATCTTTCACCGAAAAAAACAAATACCCTCTATACATTTCATTATCTTAGTTGCGTCATGTTGTCTTGAATATCATGTTAATGCATGCTTAAAATTATGAAATTGTCTGATTTTAGCCATATTTAAAAGTGTTACGTGTTGTGTCTAGTTGTTTAAAGCATGTACAAAGTGTATTCTTATTTAGTACTGATTACTGATGGGATCCTACTAAAATACGCCATGGACAATTTATACGCCATGGGAGTTTTTGCATGCCACAGCTGTTCCACAGCAGTGAAATAATATAGTAGAATGTATTGATATATGCATTTTACATTACATACTAATGTTTCATCGATATATATTTTGCAAGACATTTGCCTTTGAAATTGTGATAAATAACAAAGGGAGACAACTCTTATGACATAAGTATGAGATATGAAACTTTGCTCGCCCGAGCAATAGTATATCGATTAAAAAGGACAAAAATTTGTTATCATTGTGTAATATACCATAATTACTACGAAATTTGTCTCTTTTTACACACGAAGATCGGGAGACTACGTAGTTTTGGCTCGCCATGGCAGAATTTCTTCGCCAGAGCGTTCCAGCTAAAATACAACGAGTAAATTACTATAAATACTTCTTTTATTGGTTATTTCTTACTACATGTTTAAATTTCAATAAGATTCACTTTGTATATTACAGGAAATTTGGAATTACAAATCAACCTGTTCTACGGGTGAAACAAGGGAATTAATACCGTATTTATTAACAGAACACACAAGATATTCTTAATGTGTATTCAACCACAGGAATTTGATATTCTATAACCAAAATATATGATAAAAAAAATGATGAAAAAAAAAACTCCCCTATATAATATAAGCACAAGGAATGCAACGTCTCGATTGCTGGCGCTAGCAACCGACAGCCTTTTCCAACCAAAATCACCCACGAAACACACATTGATAATAATTTCCTTTAGCCTCGCGATATACAACACACAAATGTACCTGCGACATTCGGCTATACCTCTGTAGACAATTTTCCACAATATTTTCATAAGGATCGCCACTAAGGGAATTTGGAAAAGTGATTTTAGGGGTTTAATAGTCCAATCATTTTATTTTTCGATGGTTTAACAAACGAGAGTGGATTCTGCCTAAAAGTAAACCGAGCATTCTCCAATTTGCTCTCTCATGTCTAGCTCAGATGACCGAAATGTCTTTATTTCTATATATAATGGTTAATAAATGCATATTAATTTGTATCTGGTTATCTACATAAATTCCGCATATTATATGATTCTGCAAATTAAACGGTATATTTGATATTTGATTTTCTCTCTCTCTCTCTCTCTCTCTCTCTCTCTCTCTCTCTCTCTCCTTTCAAATTACACCAGTATTCATGATAGAACTATTTTGATATGAAAAGCTATTTATGACGTGAACGGTACCATAAAAAAAATCCTGACGTGAACGATATTATTTTCGAAAATAACGTTATTTACCTAGAAAATCATATTCTGCTTAAGAATATTGATAGTGACAAGACTTTTCATTCATGCTTTCCACATTTTATGCATACGGGAACACAATAAATGCACTAAAACAAGAAAAGTAGCATGTTTGTGTGTTTTATTAATTTTTGCCGTGAACGTTATCCAGGGTAAAAATTTGTTTGCTCGTCAATATCTTTTTTATCAGGTGTTGTTTAAAAGATCTAACAGATTTTCTTACCTGAAGTGGGAGAATTTCGTCAAATGTCGGGCATTGTTGTTTGTGTCACGTGATTACCCGCCGTGAGAATGGATTATAACGCATTTCCGTGATGCATTATACCGAGCAAATTACAATAGCATTATGAATCAATACATGGCACTCTAGTGCTTTGACATGCGGAAAATTATACATATAAAACACTACCGAAATTTCGACCAATGGCTGCCTCTGCAAAACGCGCAGGTTGACATGCTTCAATACGTCATGCAGATGCTTCAACCCTTTATCCCATAAGGCATTTCTATGGCATCTCTAGTTGACCCTAAATAACAGCAAGAATGAAGCCGTTTCTTATGTGTATATGGCACCTTTTGATAGCATAGAAAACATTGTGACAAAAGGTGAAATTGCTCGTCACGAGCAATTTCACCATTTGCCACAATATTTTCCAAAGGCTCCTACAAGCAATGCGTAGAAATGAGTATCTATGGAGTAAAGGATTAAATGCCCTTTCCACAAAGCACACCCTTTGTACATTGTTTCTGACAGAAGCATTTCTTTATTGCTTCGGTAATGAAAAATAAAATACACGATTATAGGTCTGCCAAAACGCGACGAGAGAAAAGATGTGGAAATAGCTCTTCCTATTTTATGTTCACCCTTAAATGTCTGAGCGTAATTTTATTTTGTCGTCTGCATGCAGTGCTTTCAATTTGGACCAGCCTAAAATTTTGTCGTTACGTAGTAAAAAGTTAATCGGCCAAAGGTATTTGTCTTTTAAGTTCGAAATACAAAAAAGAAAGCAAGTTATGTACAGTTGTGTCATTTCAGAGGTGTTTAGATTTTACAACAACAACAACAACAACAACAAAATACTTCCCAGAAAAAAAGAATACTTCAGCGGACGGTGTAAATGAAGGATCAGTCTGCGCATTCTCAGCAGCCTGATTTTTTATCAACAGTCTCTTTCTATAATCATTGTTGAGATGCTTTGACGGCCTTGAGATTTCAAAAGTCCGACTTACAGCATTCATTTCATTTGTTTAGAAGGGTAAAGAGTTGGTTATCATAAATTTTCTTGCCATGAAACCCGAGTCGTCAAATGTTCATTAAATGAAAATAATAAGGTAGACAAAACAAAAAATGAAGAGTTATCTAAAGAGATAATTGTAAATGCCTTTCACAATTAACCTTGATATTTGCAAAGACGTAATTTCTATTGTTGTAATTATTCTCTTTCAATTATATGTAGTCTAGCAAAAATAAAAGTCATTAACCCATTACCACACAATCCCTACTTTTGACGCCCTTGAGAAAGAAGCCTTTAGAAAACATTGTGGGAAAAGGAGAAAATGCTGGTAACCAGCATTTTCTCCTTTTCCCACAATGTTTTCTACCCTTCACAAAACAAATTTCAAATTTTCAGTCACTTTTGTTTTGTCGTCTGCAAACGCTTTCAATGTGGACCAGTCTAAAATATTGTCGTTTGGTGATGGGTTAAAAGCTGTAAAGGTACTTTAAATCGTAAAAAAGGAGATAAGAAGATATTTTGTACATAAATCGGATTCAAAAGTGAAGTTTTTCTTTATGAAATAAAGCACTGATTTAACCAAATTCCTGGTAAATGTGACAGTCGTTTTGCACATTTCTGTATTCTGTTTTTTTTGTGAGATACTCAGTCTGAAAAAATGAATTATGTTTACTTGCATTTCATTTCTTTTGATAGCTTATTTAGAAATATGGTAGGTTATGAATTTATATTTATGGTTAAGATGAATGAAAAATGCGTTTTTCATATTTTCTGACTTTGCAACTGAAGGCGGAAATACTAGTGTCTGCAAAGCAGAGAACTGACCCTCCTCTACAAAATGACCCGTGGGTAATTTCTCTACGGAGAGAAATGGTCCATGGGCCATTTTTGTACGTGGAGGAGTGACCCGGGTCATTATTCTACGTAAAGAAATTAGCCCAGAGGGTCATTCCTGTACCTAGTGAAACGACTTCTGGGGTCATTTCTCTACGTAGAATAATGACCCGGGTCATTTTGAAGGGAAAGGTCATTTCTCTGCATTACACCGTGCCATTCAACCTGAGGAATAATGACGTGATTTATGCACTTTGACCCTATATTTTTTTACGCTTCATGTAATAGTGTAATATGTAGGTACCTGGTAAACAGCGAATGCCGTTCAACCAACATGACCTAATTTAGGCTCATTTACAAATGTACATTTCTCGCGCTTTACGCAATAATGCAATGCGTTGTTATCTGAAGGGGCTATGCCACGGAGAATTACCGAAAACAACTGTGCTAAATTTGCCCAAAAGTCTAAACGAAAAAGGCGTTAGAAGCTTGAAATAAACAGAATATTTTCTGTTTAAAAAAAAAAACATTGAAGTTTAATTCATCGAGTGAACATTATTTGGTAAGATTTTCATAAATGCCACGACCACGAATGAAAATATTACCGACGATGTTTACGAAGTCTTTGCCACGCAGGTTTATTTTCAGGGAAGTAAATGTTTTTGACTGTCTTTGTTATGATGTAAAATCTAAACACCTCTGAAATGACATAACCGAACATAACTTTGCTTTCTTGTCATATTTCGAACCTAAAAGAAAAATAACTTCGGCCGATTACAATAGCAATCAATTTCATTACATGTTGCTGACCGGCTTTTAAAGTCTATTCGTGAAAAGGAGCAACTCCTTCAGGTATTCAGTAAAGGTTTTGTTGTTGTAACAATCGTTGCTTCATATGATCGAAGGAAAAAATCGGTTCTTTCCTTCATATAGTAATGCTATGTACCACAACGTACAAATGATTTTGTCATCTGCCAAATAAATGTTAAAATGGATCTTTTATAGATACATCTTGTCAGTGCTGCGATCCCACTCTCAGTACCATCAGTGCTTTGATTTTCGTTCATTTTTTTTCGCTCGACGAAAAAATTTAAAAATATCAAGATTTGCAGACTATGAACTAAATGTATACTCGGCGTCCATAAAAAAAAAGTCACCAGGTACTAAAGTTGAATAATTTTTACATTGCCACAACAGAGAAAATTTCAATTACGTCATTTACCAACGTATTTTTTTGACATGAGAATGCCCCTATGCCTTTGTGCTTCACGTTGAAACTGTAACAATGTGCCAGAAAAAATATAGCTTTTTCAGGAATTATGCCTTTTAATCAATACAGAGTAAATTTTGAATGACTAGTTGGTGACTTGTCATTGACGCTGAGTATAGTTAACCCATTACCACACAATCCCTACTTTTGACGCCGCTGAGAAAGAAGCATTTGAAAACACTGTGGGAAAAGGAGAAAATGCTGGTAACCAGCATTTTCTCCTTTTCCCACAGTGTTTTCTACCCTTCCCAGAACAAATTTCAATTTTTCAGTCACTTATATTTTGTCGTCTGCAAATGCTTTGAATTTAGGCCAGTCTAAAATTTTCTCGTGTGGTAAAGAGTTAACTCAATGGAATTTGTGTATGGAGAGCATACTTGTTTCCAGCATTTCTATTTTTCCTAAAATATTTTCAAATACCCTGCTATTACCGGAGACCACTCCTTAATGGATTCTTAACAACCGCGTTGGAGAGATATCTCTTTAGCTCAGTGCTTATGGAATTAGTCTTTTAACTCTTCACCAAACGACAATATTTTAGGCTTGTCCAAATCGAAAGTATTTGCAGACGACAAAATGAAAGTGACTGAATATTTGAAATTTGTTTTGTGAAGGGTAGAAAACATTGTAACCAGCATTTTCTCATTTTCCCACATTGTTTTCTAAAGGCTTCTTTCACAGGGGCGTCAAAAGTAGGAAAAACGAAGATATTTGCCCGTCATGGGCTCGATTCATTTATTATTCCGAAAAGACAAATGGTAATCAAGTTACACTCTGTAAAAACGGGGTTTGATGTACCTACAAAAACAAATATCGACCTGGGTCAGCCTCCTCAGTTCGCCTCGACGAACCTTTGTCGAAAAAGTTATCTATTGATAATTTTTTTTTTGTATGTCCAAGGACCAGTCTACTTCATGATTCAGTTGGTTGTTATAGAAACTGGGTTGTATGTTTCTAAAATCATGAGATGATTTGTTTGATATCATGCCTCATGACGATACATCAAATCCCCTTTTTGCGAGAGTATCACGTATTTGTTGTTATCTATAAGTGTAGATGCTGGGGTGAAGAATTTAGTCTCTAGAAAGTATTGTCTAATACTTAAAAAGCCGTTTGCGAAAATAAAACCTTAATCTGTTTAAAAGTACTTTATGCTTCAATTATTGAAATTACAGGAAAACTAAATTACAGTTTAACCCTTAGGCTGTTAAGCGCGATTCGCCGACTTTTTTGCGGGCAGTGTAGATCAAGATCAGACTGCACAGAACGTGCAGTCTGATCTTGGATTTAAACTGTCCGATAAGGATATGTTATTCCCCAGTACATAACTTTGAAAAAAGCCAAGTTTGGGTCTTTTTCTATCGAATCGACAATTTTACTTTAGTTACATGTATTTGACAGGAAAAAGGTTAATCTTGTACCTAAATAGAGCCTTTTTGACGATCACAGTAGAGGTCTATTAAAACAGCGTAAGGACATTATGGTTAGTACTACTATCTCCTTTTTCCATAATGTTTTCTATTCTTTCAACAGACAAGTTTGAACGATGATTAACTTGTCTGCTTCTGTATTTAACCCTTTTCCAAGCGACAAAATTATAGACTGGTCCTAATTAAAAGAACTTGCAGACGCCAAAATAAACGTAACTCAAAAATTAAAATTTGTTTCATGTACGGTAGAAAACATTGTGGGAAAAGGAGAAAATGCTGGTTACCAGCATTTTCTCCTTTTCCCACAATGTTTTCAGAAGGCTTCTATCTCGGGGTCGTATACAAACCAGGGATTGTTTGGGAAAGGGTTAATATGAACAAATCTAATGTTTTGTCTTCGGGTAAAGAGTTAATGACATGGACTGTTGAATCATTGTAACCCAATATAAGATACTTGGAAACACTGTGGGAAAAGGAGAAAATGCTGGTAACCAGCATTTTCTCCTTTTCCCACAGTGTTTTCTACCTTTTCCATAACAAATTTCAATTTTTCTGTCACCTTTATTTGTCGTCCGCAAATGCTTTCCAATTTAAACCAGTCTAAATTTTTGTCGTGTGGTAAAGAGTTAACACTTTACCAAACAATCCCTGGTTTTTACGAAACTGAGAGAGAAGCATTTTGAAACTATTGCAGGAAAAAGAAAAAATGCTGGTAACCAGCATTTCTCCTTTTTCACACAATATTTTCTCCCTTGATCTAGACAAATTTCAGTTTTTGAGTTTCATTTATATTGTCCTCTGCAAGTGCTTTCAATGTGGACAAGTATAAAGTTTTGTTGTTTGGTAAAAGAGTTAAATACAATACCTAACAGCTGCGTCAGGGAGAATTCCGTTTAGCTCAGTGGTTATATTGTTGACCTTTAGTCCCGGCGTTCTAGGTTGGAATCCTGACCAATCAACCAATCATTGTGGCAGAAGGCGAATAATTATGCTCGTTAGTAAGTACACCTGTCTGCATTTATTTCATGCTTTCCGGTAGGATATCGAAAAATAGCAGTGAAAATATTTTTCGATCTGAGACTGTTACCACTAGCGAAAATACCGTTTTTCACGTTCTTTTTGCCTAGGTAAATTGAGCCTGCCTAACAACCAGATGGGAAATATGACGTCATATACCTTACATTTCTCGCGCTTGACGTAATGTTGCTGTGCAGAAGGGGTACGCCACGGGGAATAAGGGAAAAGAACTGTACCGAATTTTGATAAAGCTCCTCCAAGAAAGGGTTAAAAGCATGAAATAAATAGAATATTTGTTGTTTTTTTTTTCGGTGAAAGATCGAAATTTATTTCATCTCGTGAACACCATCGGTAATATTTTCACTCGTCGCTGCGCTCGTCGTGAAAATATTACCGATGGTGTCCACTCGATGAAATAAATTTCGATCTTTCACCGAAAAAAGCAAATATCCTCTATATCGTTCACTAAAAAAAGATGACTTAGCAGATGAATGAGGAAAAAACTATCGTTAACCCTTTACTCCATAGATACTCATTTCTACGCATTGCTCGTAGGAACCTTTTGAAAACATTGTGGCAAAAGGTGAAATTGCTCGTGACGAGCAATTTCACCTTTTGTCACGATGTTTTCTATGCTATCTAAAAATGTCATATACACATAAGAAACGGCTTCATCCTTTCTGTTATTTAGGGTCAATTTGAGATACCTTAGAAATGCCTTATGGGGTAAATGGTTAACCCTTTCCCGAATGACAAAAGTTAAACCACTAAAATCAAATGTTTTGCTGACGACGAATTCTAAATTGTTAAGAAATGAGTTTTACTTCACTAATAGAAACGAAAACGTTTTGGAAAAGGAGAAATGCTACTTACCACATTGGTAGCTCCACTGGCCAAAGGCCAGCGGGCTTGAGTCATGGCTCGGTGTCTATCGTGCTTCCCTGCGTTCGTCTGTACGTGCATGCGTAACTTTTATTTCAAACATCTTCTCTGAAGCTATCCAATTAATTTGATGAAACTTTTGAAGTTTTCTTTTTTTCCAAGTTATAGCCCTGGGGTCAAATTTTGCACCTTCCCGAGGTCACAAGTTTTACATGGGCTGATATAGGGAAAGTTTGATCATCTTCCCGTACATAGCCATAATGCCTAGGGCTACAAAATTTTGCATGTAGCTTGACGTAGTTGGTCTCTACCAAGGGTATCCAAATCATAGCACTAAGGTCAAATTCGGCCCCGCCACCCTGAGGGTCACAAGTTTTACATGGGATTATATACAGAAAACTTTAAAAATCTACTCGTATCTAGCCATAACGCCTAGGGCTACCAAATTTTGGCCGTGGCTTTATCTAGAAGGCCTTAACAGGAAAGTCCAAACTATAACCTTGGAACTTGAGCCAAAAGTTTGGCTCCACTGCAGAGGTCACAAGTTTTACATTGGTACAGCTTTGTGGCCTAAAACGGCTTTGCCCTGGGGTCATAACTTTCTCGAAGCATTTTATAGAAAAGATTTTGTACATCTTCTAGTCTAACCAATTGGCAAGTATTGTAGTGTTTGTCATGTAGTGTTTCGACTTATTAGCCAGTGGAGCGTTACAGGGCCATCATGGCCCTCTTGTTTTTGAAATACCTTCTACCATTGTCTTCACGACCACGTGGTTTTCAAACTCTTTTCCCCTGGGAGGGCTGTAAACACAAAATTGTTTGGCAGTGTCTTAATTTCGTATGCACTAAAATACTTATTTTTACAATTACTGTATAATCCCTAGATAAGAAAAATGAGCACCGGGAATTTTAATCCGGGGCGGAATCAAATATCTTTTATGGCATGGATGAGTTTAATCCCTCTCTCACGAAATTTAAATAATTCATTAACTTCTGGTGGTAAAATGCGAACGCGAGATAAGCGGTACTTGGTTAGCAATACTGACCCATTTAAAACATAAAGGTGGGTATTTAGAATTTTCACATCACACCAAATAAAAAAAATCTATATTATTGAAATTCATATGAAAAACAATACAAATCATCAATAATTAAGAATCATACAATTACAACATTTTTTTTTGGTCATGGTATTGCCTAATAAAGCTAAGTAGCCTCTTAAGCTATTTTTAGATTTCGCGCCAAAAAATCAATAACGCATTGTGGGAATGTCAAGTGACTGGCACGTGACTGATAACGCTTAAATACCATTAGATAACAAACATATAATAATTGTTTTCCATAATGTCTTCTTCGGACGGATGTTTGAAACTGTGTCTGTGTTTTCCTTTATCTAAATGAGAGAATTGATAATCTAAAAATAGAACGTGTCTCCCGGTGGTGTCAACTGGTCCGTAATAAATCTCTAATTTCTCGTGTTGTCAGATGGTTTTCGACTTCTGCAGTTTTATGAACGCAAATTAAAAGGCTATGGGGTTTTTTTTTTTGCATTTTTGTAAACTTTTCGTCCCAAAATCTGAAGGGCCACCTTTAAAAACAAGTCGTAAGTTGTGAGTATAGTTGTCATGTTACATTGACAGCATCGCATCTGCCACCTGGGTACAGTTGTCCGATCTTAGGACTATCGATAAAGCGATTCAAATTTGATTGGTTGATATGGGTAGATGACATTTTATTGCGTTTTATTTATAGTTATGGATGTTCCTAGGGTTATATAGGGTATGTACCGTTTTGTTTGAAATAGCTTTCTGAGATTAACGGCAACAGAATGGGTGGTCACGTTATTTCTGGAAGCTTATAGATTTGTTTATTCCAAAGTGTTAACTCTTTACCACACGAGAAAATTTTAGACAGGTCCAAATTGAAAGCATTTGCAGACCACAAAATAAAGGTGACTGAAAAATTGAAATTTGTTATGGGAAGGGTAGAAAACACTGTGAGAAAAGGAGAAAATGCTGGTTACCAGCATTTTCTCCTTTTCCCACAGTGTTTTCAAAAGGCTTCTTTCTCAGGGGCGTCAAAAGTAGGGATTGTGTGGTAATGGGTTAAGGTGCAGAGCAAGGCTATAGTCCCTATTTAGCAGGCATAACAGATGAAGATCAGACGTCATAAC
The DNA here is from genome assembly GCA_943736015.1 of Tridacna crocea. Classification (NCBI taxonomy): domain Eukaryota; kingdom Metazoa; phylum Mollusca; class Bivalvia; order Cardiida; family Cardiidae; genus Tridacna; species Tridacna crocea. The sequence goes on from OX031065.1 coordinate 42,912,354, forward strand.
AAGATCGTTTATCTATTTCATGCGGTACATTATGAGGAGATGTAAAAATCTCTTAATTAACCAGTGTCATGCCAAATAAAAGAACTACAGCTTTCAACCAATTGTAAAAACCAATGTTGTTGGTTGAAAGGTATTTTTGGTGGAAAGATAAGTCCTGATCGGACGGTGTAGATTCAAGATCAGACTGCACGTTCTGTGCAGTCTGATCTTGATCTACGCCGTCCGCAAAAGGTCAGTGAGTTGCACTCATGGATTAAGGAATAAGCTTGAAATTTTAATATCTGAATGCTTGCTTTGTTCTTGATGGTAAATGTCTTTTTAATCGATGCTTTTAAGACACGAAACATGTTTTGAAATCATGATTTACACTTGCTGAAACTGCTTTTAATATTTAACGAGGTAAAATGTGGAAAGTCTGCCAAAGCAATTTGCAAAGTCCTTTTGAGGTACAAAGATCGGTCTTGTTCCTAGTCATACTAAAGTCCAAACGTAGAAAGGCCTGTTTACAAAGTCCAAATGTAAAAAAGAAATTTCATTTTTACCATGTAAATTTATGGCGATTATTATGACTTAACGATATGTAAAGGTGCACTTCATAAAAAAATCCAGTCAGTAGCAGAAAAAAGAATTTTGAGACTAAAGCAGATCCTACCATGCCCCCATTATCTGTTTGTTTACACCAATGGTCACCGCCGATTAGCCGACTTTTTGTCGTAAATCTCCGCAGTTACCTGATAGTGACGTAAACACCACGTGATACTTCAATGCGTCCAAACAGACCTTTCATTCACTCGATGGTTCTGTATCCATTCTAGCTTTGAAAAACGAAGTTTATCGTAGCACTAATGAGATGCAATGTTATCACGTGAAGTTCTCGAGTACTTAGTTCGAATATAAACGAATGATAATGAAGGTTGTCTCGATCAAATATGGCATCCCTGAAATCGACGGGCTTCTTCATGCATTTTCGCACACGTATATATATAATGGCAACCGATGCAGTAACTGACACATTAGGGTATTCTCCAATCTTATGTACACGTATGTGTATTGTGATGAATTATCCATAATGTTTTCGAGTAATAAACGGTTAAAAATTCCTTTTTTTTTTTACTTTACATATGCTTTAACCCATTACCACACAATCCCTACTTTTGACGCCCCTGAGAAAGAAGCCTTTTGAAAACACTGTAGGAAAAGGAGAAAATGCTGGTAACCAGCATTTTCTCCTTTTCCCACAGTGTTTTCTACCCTTCCCAGAACAAATTTCTATTTTTCAGTCACCTTTATTTTGTCGTCTGCAAATGCTTTCAATTTGGACCAGTCTAAAATTTTCTTGTGTGGTGAAGAGTTAAGTAGTAGGGTACATTTTGATGTATATATCACAATACATATCAGTGCTGTCTTGTCTCGAACCAAATTTCCGCCTCCCTCCTTTGCAGTTGTATAATAACCATGAAATTTCAAGGGAGTAAAATTGAATTTAGTGAATAAACTCCTCATTATTAGTGTAATACAGTTATGTCGTATTTTCGTTAATTTTATATTTGTTTGAGATAAAGAAATAGTCCTGTATTTGCACTCGTCACAACTTGACCGATTCCATACCTACATCTAACCTCGTCTATATCAAGGAGATTTCCATTTTGAAATGAGAATCACGTGATTCTAGATATAGCACGCCACTTACAGTTGTTTAGCACCGACATAAACAACCTCGATTATTAAGTTATTCACATATTATGTCTATTTGTCGGTGAAAACTTTAATCAGAATTGATAAACCACATTAAAAATGAATGTACGAACAGTTTGTCAACTGAAATATAGTAAGAATGATTTTGATAGAAAATTTAAACTCAGGTTTTCAATATAAATTTACCAGATACAGCCGAGGGATATGATGGCTCTCATCACCCGAGGTATGCCGAATGCTGTACAATATTTAGTCAAAATTCTGTAGTAATACTCCGAAATATCACTTCCCTATGTTTTTTCTGTGAAATAAAATACCAATATTAAAGACAACTCAGTGCGTTTGTTGAGACAGTATAGATCGAGATCAGGCTGCAGAGAATGTGCTATCTAATTTTTGCCCTACCCTGTCCGAGACTGTTTCATTACTGAAAACTTGAAATCGAAGCATTTGGTATTTTATTACATAACGAGTCTTATGTTTAGTGCAATACAAACATAACGAATTTTCAAATCTTACAAAAATATCAGTATATCAAATACAATGTAGTTCCATATTTGGTCAAAACTCTGCAGTTATTCTCCTCATTCCTGAAACATTGCAAACCAAGATTTTGCTGTTAACTTTCAATCAAAGACTTCAACAAGGCTAAATCTTCAGTTTACTTCGAAAACATCGTAACTACAGCTTGTTACAAGCTGTAGTTACGAGGTTTTCGAAGTAAACCGACGATATATTCTGTCACCTACAAGTACATAACAAAATAATTACTCTATTCAAGTTTCTTAGGAAATAGCTTTCATATGTGATGTACTGTACACATATGTCAAAATCGAAAGTAGGCTTTACAATAAACATGTACACGTGAGGCCGATTGAGATACATATAATTGTGTGAGGAAAAGAATTTGAAATTCGTTGGCTTTTGAGGTGAACCTGTTTGATTTTCATTGGTATCTATCTCGCAGGTGAACTTCTTACAGTGGCACAGTGAAACTTCCGACAAAGCATAGTGTCTACAAATAAGCTATGCAGGCTCTAGAAATGGCACTTGACGGGGTATGTACAAATGATGGAAAGGAGAAAGTGCTGGTAACTAACATTTTCTGCTTTTCCTGCACTGTTTACCAAAGCCTGTTTACAAGCCTGGTACTCTGCAAGGTGTAAAAATAACATCTGCAGGCGGTTTGAAGTTTATGTGATAAAGTAGAATAGCAGATGGCCTCAAAAATTGATATACTAGATCAATATTGTAAGAATAGCACCAAACATATAATTTGCAACACGCGAATATAGGGTCATTCGCACATTTGGGTAAAAAGTGTTCTCGGATCAGCCTATGCATTCCGCACAGACTAATCAGAGACAGCACTTTACGACTACATTAGATTTTGTGCCACAGTAGACTCGTGTAAAACAGAAATTTACATAAAAAACGGAGAGAGTGGTTTCAGATTAGCCTGCGCGGCTTGTGCAGGATAATGCGAAACGACACTTTAAGCAGATGTCTGAATGCCCCTTCTCACGTGTTGCAGGCTACGTAGATATGTGTCGTGCTCTGAAAAAAAGGGTTTTAAGTATCTCCGTGATGAATTATACCAGGAAATTCATCACATAGATAATTATGTATCCATAATCCTCAGATAGACTGGTCCTTGAACACGCGGAGATTAACGAATAGCAAAAAGTATCGACCCATTTCAGCCTGCGCGGACTGCGCAGGCTGACATGGGTCGATACTTTTTTTTTGCAGGTGCCTTAAACCCCTTTTTTAGATAGCACGGCCAAAATAATTACGAACTTGGCTTCTTCTGATGGCAGAAAATAAAATTCAACTGAAACCCAGAGAGGTTCTTAATCTTTATAGACTTAACTTAAAGAGCAGACTGTATGAAACACGTTCAGATTGTACACTCTGTGAAGTCTGGTCTTCATCTTTGCTTTCCTGAAGAACTCCCCGTTCTCGTCTATGGAGCTGAAAGGGTCAGACGTACCCGAATCGTGTCGTACCCATAGCTAGCGTACTGCTGCGTATTGGAGGAAAATATAGAACCGTTCTAATTAACTACTGCGGGGTAAATACCGATATAGAAAATCGCACGGCTGGAAAGATGGGCTGGTGTGCTACAAAATGTCTCAGATTTTTCTCTTTTTTTCCCCTCCCCCCCCCCCCCCCCTTTTTTCCCCCTTCCCTTTCCCCCCCCCCTTTTTTTTTTCTTTTTTTTTTTTTTTTTTTTCTTTTTTTTTTTTTTCTTTTTTTTTAAATTTCTTTTTTCTCTTTTTTTTTTTTAATATAATTTTTTTTTTTTAATTAACCCTTTTTCCAAACAATCCTATGTTTTTACGACCCTAAGAAAGAAACCATTTGAAAACATTTTGAGAAATCAAAATATAAAACTTCTAGTTACAGGTATTTTCTCCTTTTCCTACGATGTTTTATGTCCTTGCGGACCAGTTCACTTTTGTGTCGTATGTTAGAGAGATAATTTGATATTTTGAGTGGCGCTCTTGGGAAAAGAAAAGGCTTGATGCATCTTCGTTATGAATCAACTTTTTACCAGACGACAAAATTTTGGACTTGTTCAAATCGACAGCATTTGCAGACGGCAAAATAAATGTGACTCAAAAATTGAAATTTGATTTGGAAAGGGCAGAAAATATTGCGGGAAAAAGGAGAAAATGCTGGTTACCAGCATTTTCTCCTTTTCCCACAATGTTTTCAAAGGCTTCTTTCTCAGGGTCGTCAAAAGCCGGGGTTATGTGGTAAGGAGTTAAACCGAGGAAGTTTTTGCATAATAAGCACCCGTTGTCTAAGACTGATTGAATCATAAGGTAGACACGCGCAGGCAGGTCTTGGATCATCATCATCATAATCATCATTATTGCTATCATCTTTATCATTATTGTTATATTTTTTTCCTGCACTGTTTCCTACTTGTTCTAGCACAAATCGTATCATTTCAGTTGTACTGTATGATTGGAAAATTTTGCATCTTCGCGAGCCAAGTTTACGATCACTACGTGGATCTTACCTTGACTGATTAAGCCCGATTTCGAGATTCCTGTGATGCACCCTCTATTGGATGCTGGTTATTACTTCCCCCCCCCTTTATATCATATTTCTAAAAGGTAATGAAATTCGTTTTACAAACCCCTTACGAATACACATGGAGCGATAAGCAGACATCCACGTGGATTTCAATGTTTACCTTCTATTCGAAAGGTAGCAACCTTATTCTGTTTTTATCAAAGATGAAATGCTACGAGCGATTTCATTCGTTGCATTTAGAGCTGGCTGCATCCAATGAAAAAGCGTATCGGGGGAATGTTAAAATTAAGCTAAATCCGCCAAGGGTAGAGTAGCGTAGTGAATCGTCAGCCTTGGCTTGCGAAGATGAAAATTTTGCAACCTTGATTTTTTTGTGTGTGTGATTTCGCGATTTCGAAAATTTCGCAAAATTTCATGTTCGCGTATTTAATAACAAATAGACATCAAATAACGAAAGTCTTGAATTCGCAAATATTTTTTCTTTTTTTTTTGTCTGAATACACGTTTGATTTGGACGAGATTAATATTATGTTGTCTGATAGAGGGTTAAGTCAACGAGTGTAAGGATCGCTGACCGCCCAAATATAACCGGTAACCTGTTTTATACTATCTTAAGGTAAGACCTGTGTAATGCACTTCCGGTGAACATTTGGCAAAAATTCTAATTGGTTGTTAAATAAGGATAAATAAGGATTTATGCAGAAATAATATTTTTGCACATTTCTATCGGATCAGAAATTCCGTTTATGTCTATCTTGAAACTATTTTTTTTTTTTTTCTAAAAAGGGAGGTAATTGTTATCTCTTTTTCAATTGAGAATGTAGGGGTTTTTAGATTTATAAATGATAATTCAAAGAAGGAAAAAAAAATGGAAAAAATGAAAAGGTGAAAGTAGTTCAATAATACTCATTTTTAATTATAGCTAATGTTGCATGATGATATTTTAGTTGAAATAGCTGTTTTCCATTACACAGGTCTTACCTTAACCATAACCATTTTCCAGACGAAAGAAATTTACCCTTGTCCAAATAGAAACCAGTTGCAGACGAGAATTTCAATGCGGCTCAAATAGTGCATTTTTTTACTTGATAGGGTAGAAACATTGTGGGAAAAGGCGAAAATGCTGGTTAATAGCATTTTCTCCTTTTCCCACAATGTTTTCAAAAAGGTTTTTTTCAAAGGTCGTGAAAAGTCGTCATTGTGTGGTAAAGGGTTAAGACGGCTGAATAAGTTAAAAGAGACTTTCGAATCTATAGTAAAAAGCCAAGTATTGCTATTTTAGACTTTTTTTGGGGGGGGGGGAGGGGGGGGGGGGTAGTCTTCTTTTCGGACAAGATGAGGCTGCATGTTTCCTTCATACCTTTGTTGACGTTTCTTTAACCCATTACCCCATAAGCCATTTCTATGGTATCTCCAATTGACCCTAAACAACAGCAAGGATGAAGCCGTTTTTTATGTTTATAGGACACCTTTTGATAGCATAGAAAACATTGTGGCAAAAGGTGAAATTGCTCGTGACGAGCAATTTCACCTTTTGCCACAATGTTTTCCAAAGGCTCCTACAAGCAATGTGTAGAAATGAGTATCTATGGAGTAAAGGGTTAACAACACTTTTGCACAAATATCCGTCCAAGTCACTAGCTGCTTTCTCGCCTGACCTTCGTGGAAACAGGACGCCGAGTAGACAGAAAATCTAGATAACAGTAACAAAGACCTTGGTGGGGGATTTTGAATATTAGGTTTTCTAAGAAAAACGAAGATGGCATTGGCAGTTTAATAACAAAACAAACAATTAAATAACTTAATCAGTGCTTAGTGAAAAGGGGGCTTAATGCATCTGTTAAAAAGGTATTGACCAAGGTAAGCCTGCAGAGTCCGCACAGGCTGACCTTGGTCGAAACCTTTTGCTAAGGGTCAAATTTCTGCATATGCAAAGGACCAGTTTTCTCTGTGATTCAGTTGAATGAGGTACAAATTAAATGAATCTATATCTAATTGATGTGTTACGAAGTGTAATGCATCATCCAAATGTATGAAGCCCTCTTTTGTCAGAGCTTGGCTCAATTATCTATTTTAACCCTTTATTCTATATTTACTCAATTCTACACATTGCTTGTAGGAGCCTTTGGAAAACATTGTGGCAAAAGGTAAAATTGCTCGTGACGAGCAATTTCACCTTTTGTCACAATGTTTTCTATGCTACCAAAGGTTTCATTAACACAAACGAAACTGCTTCATCCTTGCTGTTATTTAGTGTCAATTAGAAATACCATAGAAATTCTTTATGGGTTTAAAGGGTTAAAAGATGTAAACCCGAAAGAAGTTTATACGATATCTATCATCCTCTTTCATTCGTTTGTCCGGATTATGGATCATTCTTGGTTTCTATGTTGAAATAAAAATATCTTAGAGAAAAAGAAATCGGAAATTCAAGGCGTACCCACCCACCAGAAGTTAAGCTTCTGATGCGTCCATTTTGAATCAAAGCTTATAATCTATCATCCCTTTTCATTCGTTTGTCCGGGTTATGGATCATTCTTGGTTTCTATGTTGAAATAAAAATATCTCAGAGAAAAAGAAATCGGAAATTCAAGGCGTACCACCCACCAGAAGTTAAGCTTCTGATGCCTCTATTTTGAATCAAAGCACTAAGAGCACCGGGAGAAGATCAAAGTGCTGAAAGCGCCAAACTGGAATCAAGGTACTGAGCGTGCTTAACTTTTTCAGTACTAAAATATCTGAAATCGCCCTCTTACGACGTATAAAAATATAATCCACTGCCAAGTAAAACATTAAGGCCATGCTCTGTAAATAGGGGGCCGTAATACATTTCGAAAAGTATCGACCCAGATCAGCCTGCGCGGACTGCGCAGGCTGACCTGGGCCGACACTTTTCGCCATTGGTCAATTTTCTGTATGTCAAAGGACCAGTGTAAGCCCTGATTGTGTAGGTTGTGATACAAACCAGATTTTAAAGATGTTTTATATTGTGATATCATGCACCACGATGATGTATCAAGCCTCCTTTTTCCAGAGCGTGGCTCATTTCGTAATCTCATAATCTTGACTATGCAAGCGGACACAACATATCTAGACTAAGGTCCGTATTTAAAGATCATTCTAACGAAGATTCTTAAGCTTATTCTTAAGATATGCAGCTTTTTATTAGCCATATCGCGCTAAAAAAAGTAACACGTAATAATATCAAAGTACGCAAAGTGTGAAGTGAGATCCAAGTGCTAAAACTATCAAATACAAACAGGGTGCAGGAAAAATTAGAGTACGATAGAAATCAAAGTACTGAAAATGCTAAACTAACATTGAGATAGAGTGCGGAAAGCGCTTAGTTAAGATCTGAGTACAGAGTTCCGAACCTGCCCACTACAACTCAAATACCTAAAAGGGCGTATCAAATCAATTCAAATATGTTACAAACCAGATATATTAGTTTAAGTTCTCAACCAAGCATTAATCATAGAGCTGAAGGGGGCCCGGTTTGAACCAAAGAATTGTAGGCGCCTTATACATAACAAAGCACTGAGAGCACCAAAAAAGTACAGCAAAGTACTGTAAACACCCCATACAAATCAAAGCACTGACAGCGCATAACACAAGTTAAAAAAAGAGCACTCAAATCAAAGTACTGACAGCACTGAATATGACTGAGGTTTTGGTGTTGTGGAGAATGATAATTGTTGGGGCCTCTGTGTAAGTCTTTCAGTACCAAAAAATTATCCTTTTAAGTGCCAGAAAATAGAATCCAACTGGACTCAGAAGGATATTTGTCTCATAGACTGGCCGAAACAAGCAGATTAGAATGGATCCAAATATCAGACTCCACGTCCTGTTCAGTCTCATCTTGGTCTATGTTGTCCGCAAAAGTTCCTCTTTTCGCTTAACCCTTTCCCAAATGACAAATTTTAGACTGTCCCAAACTCAAAGTGTTTGCAGAGGACAATTTTGAATTTGATTAGAATGGCAGAAAGTTTTCTGATAGGCTAGAAAACACTGTGGGAAAAGGAGAAATTGCTCGTTACGAGCAATTTCTCCTTTTCCCACAGCGTTTTCTAAAGACTTGTACTGCAGACACGTAAAAACCAGGGCTTGTTTGGGAAAGAGTTAAGAAAAGGTTAATACCAAAAATGCTTAATATCAGACACTAGAAGAGCCAAATAAAAATCACAGTACTGGAAGGGCGCAACACGACTTTATGCTAAAATCAATTATGGTAGCGAAATTTGTTACATTTACATATAGATCTTTTGTCCAAAGATGAAAGTAGCCCATACAAAGTTATCGATTGCAAAAATTCTAAATAATGTCGGGTTAAACCAACTGTTTATCTCTAATTTACACTTTAGACTGAAATATATCCAATTGAAATAAAACAAAGGACAGACTTATTCATGGATCTAGACTGGAACCAAAACTAAAACAAAAAGGCCCGAATTGTACAGAAAACCCGTGTTTTCTTAATTTTCCTGTATTTCTTCAACGATACCTTCGGTGCGCCACTTAGAAAGAGTAGAACTCTAAAAACATTGTGGAAGGGAATAAATCCTGCTCGGCAGCAAATTTGCTTTTTTCACATATCTAGTTTTCTACCCACACAAAGCTTCCGCATTTGAGACACATTTGATAACGGCTTATTCAAGAGATTTCATGTATGGTTGAGTAACATTGTTTTCGTCTGGCTAACCCTTTGGTTGCTAAACGCGACTTGCCGACCTTTTGTGGACCGTGCAGATCAAGATCAGACTGCACAGAACGTGCAGTCTGATCTTGAATCTACACTGTCCAATAACGATATTTGTTTTACCCAAACGACATCTAAAGGAAAACATGGGTTTTTTACTAACGAGTCAAACGTGTTTTTTTATTATTCACTTATGTAGCACTTTAACAATTAAGAGTTTTACAATCAGTACTCTATGACCTGAACTAAGCTCGGATCAAGGTGAACTTTAAAAATACCAAACAGATTGCGTTTAAAAAAAAAAAAACAGCAAAAATAAAATGCCACTTATTGCGATTTCAAGATCTATCCGCGCAAATATTTCACTGTACCGAACAGTTGATATCAGAGATCAGACTGCACTTACTGCGCAGTCTGATCTTGATCTAGACTGTTCGAGAAAATGGCATGGAGATGCGCTAATCAGGGGAAGTGTTACAACATTTTTTTTTTTCTAATTTCGGGATGTTCTGTTTTTAGAAAGATAAATAAACGATAAATCATCGGTGAGAAACGGGCGTCGCTTGGTTTTACTGCCCGTGTTTTTTTCCTTTACCTATATCGTTTAAAATCTTGCAATGGTTTGAAATCATTGCCTAAAATACCTTTACAAAAGGGCAATGCTCGACTTAAAGGGGTTGTGTTACATATGCAAAAAGTATCGATTCAGATCAGCCTGCGCAGTCTGCGCAGGCTGATCTGAATGGAAACTTTTCGCTATAAATTTCTGCATGTCAAAGGACCAATGGACCCCATGAGGCAATCAGTTGTTGCACAAGATTGATTTTTATGGATTCGTGATAATGTGATGATTTGCATAGCATCATACATATCGGAGATGCATTAAGCCCCCGTTTGCAAGAGCAAAGATCAAAGACAGTTGCCTGGGCAACCGGTGTAGGTCAAGATCCAACTGTACAGAAAGTGGAGGGTGATGTTTACACTGTCCGAAATGCTTAGACATTCTGACCAAGATTAATATTAAAATCATTTAAATGTTAATTATTTTGGCGCGTTTTTATTTTTCGGAACTGAAAACTTTGATCTTTTTTACTTGATGCACTTTGGGTTAAATCTAACTTCAGTTCATCGATCGAGTAATATAATTAGACAAAAACTATTTTTAACAGAGAGACTGTTGTTCGCTTCCTTAAAGCAAGTCGGGTTCGTTTTAGACTATATCAAAGAAGTAAAGGTACAAACAGGTGGTGAAATGCGAGCCTTTGATCGGGTAAAAAGTTTACAAACCGGTGCAGGTTGACCAAGTACACTAGATAAGGAAGAATGTTCGTATGTTTAACGTACCTCCTCAGACCTGCTTTTTGATCAGAACTCAATCACTCAATTTAATTATTTCAATGCTAATGGTGGCATATAAAGTTTACGGAAGGAAACAACCAAGATCAGATTGCATAGAGCATGCAGTCTGATCTTGATTCATCAGTGTTCGCTTCATACAGCTGATCTACGACGCAAATCATATACGATTGGGGTGGAATCCGGTTCTTGAACGCTACAAAAGGTAGAGTACTCTTACTTAGCAGCGAAAGGGTCGAGAAATCAATCTTCACAGCTTTTAAAGCCAACAGCGTGGGAGACGGGAACTACAGCGGGTACTTGCTTTCTAACCTCTCGCCTGCTAAGTGCGACTCGCTGACCTTTTACGGACAGTGTAGATCAAGATCAGACTGCACAGAACGTGCAGTCTGATCTTTGATCTATCCAGTCCGATAAGGAGATATTATTCCCCGAAATATAACTTTGAAGAAGCAATATTTAGGGTATTAATATCGAATTGAAAATTTAATTTAACCCTTTCCCAAACGACAAACTTTTGGACTAGACCAAATTGAAAGCATTTGCAGACGACAATTCAAGTCTTGCTGAAAAGATGATTCCTGTCTATGATAGGGTAGAAAACATTGTGGGAAAAGGAGAAAATGCTGGTTACCAGCATTTTCTCCTTTTCCCACAATGTTTTCAAAAGGCTACTATTCCAGATCCGTAAAAACCAGGGATTGTTTGGGAAAGGGTTAAGTTGTATTGCAGGATAAGTGTTAGCGTTAGAGGCTCTTAAATCATACACTGTGGAAAAAGGGGGTTTAGCTCTTAGCCAAACGACAAAGTTTTAGACTTGTCCAAATTGAAAGCATTTTCAGACGACTAAATAAACGTGACTGAAAAATTAAAACCTGACTTTTGAAGGGTAGAAAACATTATAGGAAAAGGAGAAAATGCCGGTTATGATTATTTTCTCCTTTACTCACAATGTTTTCAGAATGCCTCTTCCTCTGGGTCGTAAAAAACCAGGGATTAATTGGTAAAAAATCAATGCATCCGCAGATAAAATCATTATCAAGATAAGCCAGCCCAGGCTGATCTGGGGCAAAACCTTTTGGCACCGGTTAATTTTTCTTCATGCCAAAGGCCCAACCAACCACGTGATTCAGTCGACTATTTAAGAAATAATCTTCTCTCTATCGTGGTTTATCGTTCAATAAACCACAGTTGTGAGCTATGAGGCACAATAAATAATCTACGAGGGCGATAGCCCGAGTGCTTTATTCATTGCGCCTCATAACAAAGTCCTCAAGAATGGTTGGTGAATATAGGCCCTTCTGGCTAGACTGGTGTCAGTCCGTTTAATAGAGCCTTTTCATTAAAATAAAATCATCAAGTCAAACTGAGAAACAAAAACTCTGTGTTCTCAATGTTCTGAATGTCGGATTTAACGCCCTGTATTTCAGAAGAAGGGCAATAACAACACATATTTCTGTGACCTTGCTGAAGTTGTGTACCTTGTTTATTAGAATGACTTAAATGCAGGGCCTGAATGCCAGGCTACCTTCTGGCTCGTGTAGCTTACTTCTAATTACGTTGATCGACTCTTTCTTCACTGCAAACCGCACGATACACGGTCTGCAAGCCCAGTGGTTGCTTTTCCACGTATCAAAACAGTCGAAAAAAAAATGCAGCAAAAGGAGATGTATGTTTCTTATTTTAATGAATTTCAGTTCCTTTTAACTCTTTAGCAAACGACACAATTTTAGACTGGTCGAAAATGAAAGCATTTGCAGACGACAAAATTCATTTGACTGAAAAATCGAAATTTTTCCTCGGACGATAAGAGACATTGTGGGAAAAGGAGAAAATGCTGTTTACCAGCATTTTCTCATTTTCCCATGATGTTTTTAAAATGTCTCTTTTTTCACGTTCGTGAAAACCAAGGATTATTTGGGAAAGGGTTAAACTTAATTGTTCTTTCAGATTTATGCCAAGTGCCATCTGTAAGTGTTATGTAATGTTCATTCGCTATTACTATCGGCCGACGATCTACGAGTATATGTGACCCATCACGCAAAAAGAGACCATCTGGAAATTCAGTAAATTAATTAGATAAAAAAAGATCAACGATAGTGCAGGTCAGTTTAAGTTGATAATTCAAAAATGATTGTATAACAAGGTACAATGACCATTTTTCATACAAAAAATGACATTGAAGCGAAAAGTGTCAACCCTGGTCAGCCTGCGCAATTCGCGCAGTCTGACCATGGTTGACACTTTTCGCAGTTTCCAGAAGGTCCTTTTTTGCCTGATATTTCCTCAAACGCATTGGTAAAAGCCATTTTCTCCATTTCTACTTTATAGCACCTAATACTACAGTCTCCCCGACATCGGAAATAGTGATGCGTCATATGAGACAGGTCGAATCTTCGAGGAATATGACATGCGCAGACAACGCAAATATCTGATCCAGGCATTCTGAGAACAGAACCGGACTACTTTTCTACGCGAAAACCATTACTATTGCCTTAAAATTTTCATTTATTCTATTTTGCCAGATCAGGGTTAAACCACGATACGAGCTGCGTAAATAATACCTTATTGTTACCATGTAATAATTATGATTTTAAAATAAAAAACATCATCGTTCGTCATCATTATTTAGATCTACTCAACGTGCCTGTTTCTTTCTATAAATATTCATACACTTGATATTCGATAATTAACCCCAGAAAAAAATCCCGTTGAAATATTTTCAACCTGTTATAAATCAGGAATATCGGTTAAAATGCACGCCAAGAAATAGTAGATAAACAATCTTTTACGCTTCCAGAGAAATGAAGAAGCTCAACAAAATTTTCATTTTCGGGCAGTAAAAAGCGCCTAGAGTCTGAGGTTGTGATAATTGTTTTTTTTTTAACTGACGGTCTCTCAAAAGAAAATGGACAGTGTAGATCTAAGATCATACTGTAATTTCCCTGCTGTCTTATCTTGATCTACACTATCTGCATTAATTTTCAAAATTGTGATATACCTAGAAAGGGTTCGGTATTGGCTAACACCCTGGGCTTAATGATAAAGACGGCCTTTTCAGAAGTTTGTACTCAGAGCGGTTCTTTAGTGCAGGTGAACTAGGTTTTCAGTTCAAGAGCAAACTGTGGTTTGGGTTCTTTTTTCAAAGGGTCATTTTCGAGGGTTTTATTTTATTACTACAAATTACTTTTTTAGTAACACACTGATAAATACCTCAATTTTGTTTCCAAAGGCTAAATAACTGGACGGTTTTATGCAGTAAAATGGCATTCTACAAACGCACATCCATCTAATTTGGGCATTCTGGGTACAGAACCGGACTACATTTCTACGCAACAACCGTTTCTTTGAATTTCAAACTAAAAAAAGAAGTTTACTCAATAAAACGCTACCTGATGCGATTCATTCAGCTATGATCAGCAGTTTAGAGAAATCTGGAGCTAAAACAGGCCCTATTTCTCCTCGAACTTATTGATAAAAGCCATTTTCTCCATTGCTATTTTATATCTCTAATTACTACAATCCTCCCAAAAATGGGGGGAGTGATACATCATTGCAGATAGGTCGAATCTGCAAAGAATATGACATGCGCAGAAAACGGTAAAATGGTGCAATTTTGGCGTTCAAATAAAAAAAAAAAACATCGGTAAATCTGTCTCTTTATCTGCCGGGGACATCAAACATAATAGAGGATGTTTGTATATTTCAGTGACAGATCGAAATTTACTTCGTCGAGTGAACATCATCGGTAATATTTTCACGAGTGGCACAGGTTGAAAAAAGCAGAAATCTGGTATGAGAAACCCCAGGAAAGTATTGGGCTGTGCACTAGCAACTGTTACATAACTAAAATAATGTGAATAGGCGTGAAACCAACAGCCAAACAGTTTCAACCATTTACGAATGTTCAACTGTAAACGTTTAACAACCATAAGGAAAAAGGGTGTTAATAACATTGTTGGGAAAGGATGAAATTCTCGTAAGCGGTTATATCATAACTTTGAATTTGTTCAAAGTCTAAAGCAATCGTTTGAGAACACATGCGACATATACATGCGAGTGGTCGTGCAACCCTGGTAAATGAGTTATTCTAATATGATACGCGAATTCGGCTCTATAAACACAGTGCAAGGAACACCCCTCAAAACGTACGTCAGTGTGACGTCACAGGTAGTGATACCGGACCCTTGTTATAAAGTCAGTGTGCGTGTTTGGTAAGACTGTTATTTTTTTGTAATCGTTCCTTTAAATGATCTGAAAAAGTCTTTAGACCTCCAAAGCGTACAATGCCTAGGGACTTTGTTTTTTTGTCAAAGCTTTTGTTAACTACTTATAATAAACTTCGACCAACTATCAAAACCCAATCACTTTTTGATATTTGGTCAAAGTGTTTGTGCATCTAGACTTCTGTTTCCTGTCTAAAACATCAGAATATTAAATGTATTCATCTAATGTCTTTGATAAATACATGAGAGTCTTTGTAGTCCGTTTGTATCTACCCAAGCTAGCCTCATTCTATCTTCATATCGTACTTACTTTTCAATATAAGTTACGAAAATGCGCAGGTCCGATATCACTTCCTGTGACGTAGGTTGTTACCCTTGAGGAAAGCGTGGTAAAATCTGCGATAACCCATTCAGAGTGACGTCATTCTATATCGAGTGACGTCATTCAATGAGTAGGTTATTTAATGGAACATAATCTTCATCTGCGTATTTACTCCAAGTTTGAACTTGTTTTCCTTTCATTAAGAATTGGCCATGTTAGAATCGAAATAATCTTCTCTCTGTCGTAGTTTATCTTTCAATTAACCACGTTGTGAGTTATGAGGCGCAATTAATAAACCACTCGGGCTATCACCCTCTTGGATTATTTATTGTACCTCATAACTCACAACTGTGGTTTATTGAACGATATACCACGATAGGAAGAAGATTATTTCTTAATTAAATCTGCATTTATTTTCGTCGCCGCCGGTTGCTCATACGGGCGACGCCCACTAAAGAGGTCGGTTCTGTGACGGGCGACAGTGACCATACAGGATGAAAACCATCCTAAGCCTGGTGATTTACTAGGCTTGATGTATAGCAGCGTCACACGCGACCTCGATTTAACGTCTCATCTGAAGGACTATCAGTAATTTTTTATGGGAAACTTACCAACCCTCTTAAGTGACCCGAATCACTACGTTCACGTGTCCGACGCTCTACGTATTGAGCTATGCGGGCAGGTCCCGGTAAATGTGGAATAATAAGATAAAAGTTCTAAATGATGTGCATTGCACTTTTGACTGGTCAAAAATAAGAACATTCCACAAACTGCAGCTATTGAAGGCGTTCAGTGCGAGGGTTGTTCGGAAAGTTCGTAGAATTTTAATTTATCTCTATAAATGTTCATGAAATGTGCATCAAATTTGGTACACATGAATCGTGACATTTCTTTCAGGGACGTTCTTAAGAATGGTTGGTGAATACGGGCCTTGGTTACACCACTTTGACCAAGGGACCAAATCCATTTCTTCCGTTTGGGAAAACCCCTATTTCACCCTCCCCGAAGAATGCACTTGTACAGAGAAGTGCAGACAAACACGTCATCTTGTTCGTGGATGGGTATGGGATAATCTTACAGTACAGGGTATCAAATGGTTAGACTGTCACTGCCGCCTACTATTCTAATGTAGGGGTTTTATTTTCGCGTGTTATGGATTAAAAATGTAGGCCTACATTTTTGGAATCAAAAGGAAGCTATTTATTGTTGCCTTGTTTAAACATGCATGGTGATGTTGTTTTTCAGGTGCTTAGTCTAGATCTATTCATGCAGTTCGAAAGAAGCGCCCACACATGTCTCTGTACAGAATAATACTACATCAGGATTATACCCCGGTGCACGGAGCAAAGTCTTCACAACTTGAGCTCAGTTTTACTTGTTTATAAAACATTTGATCATACGCCACACAGGCCAGATTTGGCTCCGGTGGATTTCCGTTTTTTTCCCCCCGAATTGAAGGTGTGTTTGCGTGGAAAGCGATTTGATTAAGCAATAGAACTTACAAAACAGATTCATTTTTTTATCGTCACTAACTGAGGACAAGTTCCTTGAAACTTACAACAAACTTAGGATGACCAGATGCAAGAAATGCGTGGATATTGCTGGTGATTATGTTGAGAAAGTGCAACGATCCCTTGATATAAACGACGCTTGATGATTACGCGACGTCATACTGACGTCAAACGGTGTGCTTCGGGTACACCTAACATGTTCTTTCTTAATCATATTTCTGATGAAAATTATTGTTCCTTATATGATGAATGTAAAGACGCTGAACATTTTTCTTTAAATGTTCCAGATATCAACTGGAGCGGCACCAGCTAGTTAATTCTTTAAAACACCTTCATCCTTTGAGTTTTTATCTTTTATTACGTGGAAATACTGAACTACCTGCAGAAGCCAATATTCTAATTTTTGACGCCGTACATAAGTATAAAGCTGCAACAGGGCGTTTCGGTGGTTAACTGATCATATACTGTGTGTTATAGTAAGAAATTATCTGAGTTACCCTTTCCCTCCGATTATTTCTCTCTTTCTCTAATATACTTTCATTTTCAATATCTTACGTCTGCTTGAGCAAAAATTTATCTGATCTGTCTTCTCTTCCACTGTCTCTCTTTCTCTCATATACCTCCATAATCTATATGTTACGTTTTATGTCTGACTTTTTCTTTCCAATCATTCTGTTTCTTTTCGACTGACCAAACATTTGTTCCTTTATAATTTTCTTGTGATGTATAGCTTCGTTTTGGTTTTCATAGGGTTTATAGACGTGATGCTGAATTTTAAGTAGATATAAAATTCTCTGAAATACTGAGAATATTGTGTGATTTACATTAAAATTCTACGAACTTTCCGAACAACCCTTGTATAACAAGAGTAAATAGAAATTCCAGGCCATCAGAGGTATAGCAGTTTTTTTTCAAATCGAAAAGTATCTTTCTAGATCGTATAACCTTACTTTTTTATATTGGAATTCTGGTTTCTGTTTATAATGATATATAGATGATTCCTGCTGTCTGATTTGATGTTGAAGCGATAACAGCTCGGTACAAAGTGATTATTTATTCTCCAATGTGATGTTTGAGCTCTGGAGAATTGAATATGTAACGACAATCTAGGTATCAAAGTCGGAGGCGCACATAGCTTCAAATACTGGGGTTGAGGAAAGGAAGAGGTTATAAAATGTAGATACCAGGAAAGAGACAGACAGACACAGAAAAGCAGACGGACAGACAGAAGATCAGACACAGAAAAGTAAACAGACACATACACACCGTCATACAAGCAGACAGACACATAGACAAATAGGCAGACAGACATACAGACAGACAGGCTCTAAGGATGGGAGCGTGGGCGAAAGACAGCGGTTTACAGAGAGGAAGTTGAGACGAAAAAAAAAAAAGAAGTGATAATGTGCTAAGGAAATGACCCAGATAGAGGGAGTGAGATAAATGAATAAAAGGTTAGTAGGACAAGTGAGGATGAGACAGAGGGAGAAGTCACTGGGAGTGCAAAAGAGAGGTTTGAAGGCTGATCTTGATCGTCAGTAGTTGTGATCTGATGAAAGCGCGGGAAAATTAACCCATATCCTGCTATACAACTACCATCAAATTTTCAATTCGATATTAATAACCAAAATATTGCTGTTTAACCCATTACCACACAATCCCTACTTTTGATACCCCTGAGAAAGAAGCCTTTTGAAAACACTGTGGGAAAAGGAGAAAATGCTGGTAACCAGCATTTTCTCCTTTTCCCACAGTGTTTTCTACCCTTCCCAGAACAAATTTCAATTTTTCAGTCAGCTTCATTTTGTCGTCTGCAAATGCTTTCAATTTGAACCAGTCTAAAATTTTGTCGTGTGATAAAGAGTTAAAAGCTGTGTTTTAAGGGAATACTATCTCCTTATCGCACAGTATAGATCAAAGATCGGACTGCACGTTCTGTGCAGTCTAATCTTGATCTACACTGTCCACAAAAGGTCAATGGGTCGCGCTTAGCAGCTAAAGGTTTAAGTTAGAATAGCTTTCTCATCTACAGTCGCCCGTTCAATTAATTCTTTACAAGGTAACATAACTTTCGACTTGCTAAAAATCATAGCATCTGTAGCCAACATGTCAATCCTGAAACAAATGAACGGCTCTGTACGGTGGCACAAACGTGACATGGAAGATTTTATACTACGTGCGCACGCAGTAGCTAATACGTGCGCACGTAATAAGTAATACGTGCGCACGCAGTAGTATTACGTGTGCACGCAGTAGCTAATACATGCGCACGTAATAACTAAGACTAATACGTGCGCACGTAATAGTTTAGTTATTACGTGCGCACGTATTAGCTACTGGGTGCGCACGTAATAGTACTGCGTGCGCACGTATTACTTATTACGTGCGCACGTATTAGCTACTGCGTGCGCACGTATTACTTATTACGTGCGCACGTATTAGCTACTGCGTGCGCACGTAATAACTAATACGTGCGCACGTATTAGCTACTGCGTGCACACGTAGTATAAAATATATCTTCCATGTCACTTTTGTGTCACCGTTTTATAGTCGATCTCTTTCGACTTCTAAAAATGCTGTCAACTGAATTGTTTAAAAATTTTATCACATTACTACTCTTAACTTCATTGTACAGCCATTACGAATTTCCTTTTATCAAATAACTCACCGTCCTCATCTTCAATTCCACTTGACCATAACACTATTTTTTATTCTACCAATTCTAAGTTTTGTTGCTCATTCATATTCAGCTCTAGTGAACATAAAAGATTGTGCATATTTGACCAAGTGTATACAAAGCCACAATAAAAGAAGGCTACTAGTGGGTATTCGCTGGGAAAAGAATATTAAATTTTGTAGAAATATGTTATATTCAACTGTTTTCACCTCGTTACTTTTGTCAGCAGTCGTTCTTCTTATGATACTGCTAGCGGGTGATGTTCATCCAAATCCAGGCCCACAAACTAGCGAGTCATCAAGTAGTTTGTATAGAACAGATTTGTATAACTTTCTGAACCTTCCAAATCACCTCTCAACTGTCCATTATAATGTTCAAAGTATAGCTAATAAGCTAGATACATTGATTGCGGAGTTTTCATTCTTTGACATTGTGTCTTTCTCCGAGACTTGGTTGCACAATGAATACCCATCAAATGAATTAATCTTCCCATCTTTCCATCCACCCGAGCGAAAAGACAGAGTTAGAGACAGATATGGAGGTGTTATTTTGTATGTCAAAAATAACCTGTCTTATATTCGAAGAAATGATCTTGAACCTATCGGACTAGAATGTATTTGGGTTCAAATACAGTCTAGCAACAATAGGAATATTTTGTTCGGTGTATTCTATAGACCACCGAACTCTGACTCTAATTATTATTCACTTATCGAAGAATCCATTGGTCTTGCAATGGACTGCAATATCTCTGATGTCATTATAACAGGAGATTTCAACTTGAATGTTATGAAACAAAACGAGTTCCGTAAAATTGAGTCCCTATGCAATGAATACAACATGATTCAATGTATTGATGAACCCACCCATTTTACAGAAAATTCTATATCGACCATTGATCTTTTTTTCGTTACTAATAAAGAATCAGTCCTTACAACTGGCGTTGGAGAGCCCTGTCTCGGTCTTACAACGCGTTATCACTGTCCCGTTTTTGGCGATTTCAATTTCCTCAAACCCAAAATTAAAAATATCAATCGAATTATTTGGAAGTATGATCTAGGAAATTACAATGAATTAAGAAATAGTTTCGCTAATTTTGATTGGGATTCAATACATGACAATAACATTAACATTTATGCGGAAAACCTAGCGGATACCATTTCTGAAAAAGCACTTAAGTTTATTCCTAACAAGAAAATTTGTGTTAACCCGCAAGAGCCGACCTGGATGAATTGTACTATTAAAAAGGAAATCCGTCGTCGTAAAAGGTTATATAGAAAAGCTAAGAAATCAAATAATGTCAGTCACTGGACAAAATTTAAGTCTGTTAGGAATAAAGTGATTTCATTGATTCGACAGAGAAAAGAAAGTTATTATGAACGGTTGTCTATAAAGTTGAAATCTGGTAATCTATCTTCGCGCGATTGGTGGAAAACTCTTAAGTCTATGATATCTCCACATACCGCAATATCTATTCCTCCCATGTTTGATGTTTCCACTGATTCGTTGATTGTTGATGACCACGAGAAAGCAAACATACTGAACACTTATTTCGCAAATCAGTCATGTATTGATGATTCTTTTAGTAACATACCTGATGAACGTTTTCATTTTATACACAATACTTTAGATACAATCAATATCATGCCATCTGAGGTACTGGATGTTCTCAAAACACTAAAAATTGGTAAAGCATCCGGCCCTGACGGCATAAATAGTAGAATTCTTATCGAATCAGCTCATCAATTAGCACCACATTTGTCCAAACTATTCAATTTCTCATTAAATACTAGTTCTGTTCCGAAATCATGGAAAATATCTAATGTATGCCCGATATTTAAGTCCGGTGACCCTTCACTTCCTTCTAATTACAGACCCGTTTCATTATTGAATAACATTGAAAAAGTTTTAGAACGTATTATATTCAAGCACGTTTATAATCATCTAAAGGATAACAATTTCTTTACATCTTATCAGTCAGGTTTTATGCCTGGTGATTCTACTGTTAATCAAGTAACTAGCTTATATAACAATATATGTAAGGCTTTGGATAATGGTTTGGAATTTAGAGTTGTGTTTTTCGATATCAGCAAAGCATTTGACAAAGTCTGGCATAAAGGGTTATTGTTTAAGCTGAGAAGAGCAGGGATCAGAGGAAAGCTGTTGGACTGGTTTTCTAATTATCTCTCTGATCGTTTCCAAAGAGTTGTTCTGCCGGGTGGTTCTTCAAATTTATGCCATGTACAAGCCGGCGTGCCTCAGGGATCTATATTAGGACCGCTTTTATTTTTGATCTACATCAATGATATCGTCGATGATATTCAAACGAACATTAATCTTTTTGCAGATGACACTAGTTTATCTGTGGTTGTTGGTGACCCGATTTGTGCTGGAACTATTTTACAATCTGATATAGATAAAATTTCTCGTTGGGCACAAAAGTGGTTAGTCACGTTTAATCCATCGAAATCTGAATCGTTGGTAATAACGCGGAAACGCGTCAAACCCGTCCATCCCAGTCTTTTTATGTTAAATACTGAGATTCCGTCCGTTAATAATCATAAACACTTAGGCATACATCTAAGTAACGATGGCTCCTGGGACTTACACATTAACAATGCTATTGAAAAGGCTTGGAAAAGAATAGGAGTCATGCGATCTTTAAAACTGCGACTTGATCGACTTTCACTTCAAATAATTTATTTCTCATTTATCAGACCCATTCTTGAATATGGCGATGTTATATGGGAAAATCTTTCTCAGGGGTTAAACGATCAACTGGATAAAGTGCAAAACGAAGCTGCTCGGATAGTTACCGGTTGCACTAAACTTGTTGCCATCGCTGATCTTTATCGGGAGGCTGGTTGGGAAACTCTAAGTCAAAGACGGCGTAAGCACAAACTCATTCTCTTCTATAAAATGGTAAATGGGCTTGCTCCAAATTATCTCAATCATCTTGTTCCGACAACGGTTGGCAATTCTTCAGCTTATAATCTTCGAAGACCGAATAATCTTAGGACCATTGCATGTAGAACCAGTCTCTATAGCAATTCATTTTTGCCAGCTGTAATCAATGAATGGAATAATCTACCAGATGAAACAAAGGATGTGGAGTCTCTGTCATCTTTTAAATACTGCTTAAATGTAGACAAACCTGTTCCACGTAAGCTTTACTTTTTTGGAGACAGGAAAATGCAAGTCATTCATGCTAGGTTACGTAACCGATGTAGCTGTCTTAATGAGCATCTGTACTTGAAAAATTTAGTAGATTCACCTCTCTGTAGATGTGGTTATGTCGAATCGACGCACCACTACTTTTTAGAGTGCTTATTTTATCGTGACTTCAGACTTAGTCTAAATCATAGCATATATGATATTTCAACATTTAATCTTCAAACCATTCTTTTCGGGGATGAAAATCTTAGTCTTTCTGATAATCAAAGAATATTTAGTGCGGTGCATACATATATCCGTAACAGTGGAAGATTTTCTGGCAATGTATAGTTAATATATGACTATTTGGTTTCGCATTTAAGTGGAAGTTTACTGTCTTTCTTTGTATTTATTGCGAAGCCATTTTTGTGTATTGTCTTTCATGACCATTATCAGATAATCTTGTACTTTTCCCATTTATCATAATTTATGTCGTAATTTAAAATGTCAATACAGAGGTGTTGGTCAAGTTGGAAGTTACTATGACTTCTTAATCTGTATCTATAGATTGGCAAATCTCTACCATTAACGCTCCAGACCATTCTGTCTCAATCTACTTCTAATGTTTTTTTCTTTTCTTTTTTTGATCTTGTTAATGTTGTTTTCTTTCTACCTCTATCCACTTTGAAATTATTTTTATCGTATTGACTATGGAATACATTGTACCATAACCTTTGTCTGGAAATTGGAGAAGAACTCTATAAGCTCTAGCTTCCGTTCTGATCCATTTCTTCAGTACATGTGTAATATGACTTAAGTTTGTTACTATTTGCTATATACTGTTGAATAAACTATGTTTAAACTAAATAACTCGTCATGTTTTCAATGCAATACAACCATTACGAATTTTCTTGTCTCACACATGTGTGAGATAAGAAAATAGTGCTGTATTTTGTCAACACTCTGTAATAATACGCTTCATTTCTAAAACTTTGCTGACCAATGTTACTGAAGTTTATTAGTGGTCAAAATTCTTTATCATGATAAAGTTGTTAATTTAATTAATTTTAGATTCAAAACAAAATCAATACATGCAAGTTTCTTCGGACTCTTTTTCGTTTGTAATGTACCTGTCCAAGTAAGCGCATAAGCTTCATATAAATTTCACCACACATGATGTATGTATGCCTCTGGTTTAACATATTTTGGACTATAATTCTTGTTATACTCTAATGTGTTAACAAGAATCTGACACTCTTTGGTTTTTGAGGTAAAAAAATAAACTCGTCAACAAAAAGTGATATTAAGCTAGCCAAAGGCTCGCTTAATAACAGTTTCTTGTAGACTCGTTTTTAGGTCCAAATCCAACTCATGCCACATCCTATATAACCTACATACGTTTTCAAAGAGACAAGCAAATATTATATAGATGTCGATATCGCTTTACTGCCGGTCTTGACCCTGCCTTACCAAATGTCCCATGGATCATTTCTCTACTTAGAGGAATGACACATAGGTCATTTTTCTACGCAGAGAAAAGACCTGTGTCATTATTCTATGTAGAGAAATGACCCCGGGGGTCATTTCTCTACGTAGAATAATAACCCAGATCATTTCTCTATCTAGTATTTTTCTATGCAGAGAAAAGACCCGGGTCATTATTCTACATTGACAAATGACCGGGGGTCATTTCTCTACGTAGAATAATGACCCCGGTCATTTCTTTATGTAGTAAAATGACTTCTGGGGTCATTTCTCTACGTAGAATAATGACCCAGGTCATTTTGTAGGGGAGGGTGATATCTCTGCATTTAAACGGAAACACATTTACAGAAGACAACTTTGAAAACACTCTTCAAGGTAACGGATAGTTTAATATATAAGTTTGTACACGACTGTGCTTATCTTACATTCAGTTACCATGTTTAAAGTGACATGTAGGCCAACGCGGCCGGGTATTTCAAATCCTCGTGTATTTTATTATTACTGTGTTTGTATAAATATGTAACATATGTCACTATAATAAAATATATATAATAAAAAGTATAGAAACAAGGACAATTGGAGGGGCAGAGAGATATGTGTGAGGTCTTGTTCTTGATGAAAATGTCATGAACGGGGTGCATTAAGTTGGCTGTAACTGAGAAATACATTTTACAAACTGATCCTACCTAAATGTACATGACATTTCCATTTTGTACCGAATAGCTTCAAAAAACCGTTTTGCAATAATTTGAACAAAGTGGTCGATTGACTGACGAAAAGAGCAGTCCGCATGAGACATTCAGTTAACGTATTCGACCCCTGCTGGAAAACAACTATTTCTTCTATAATATTAACAAGTATCCTAAAAAAAATTGCTATGTAAAAAATAAGTATTACTGCACTACTTTAACCGAGCCAGTTTTACCTTTTTTGTTTTCCTTCTTAGAGTTATCATTTATGAATCTAAAAACAACTATATTCTCATAACAAAGTGAGCTAATAGCTACTTCCCTTCTCGGGAAACTAACAAAAGTATCAATAAAAAATTCATGGTAAACATCAAATGAATTTCTGGTCGGTTAAACTATGCCAAAGCATTATATTAGTATGAATTCTTACATTCATCAACTGACTGGAATTTTATTCCACGTTAGACAAGAAGTGTTAGGGCTCTGATATCTTAAAGGTGGCCCTTCAGAATTTGGGACGAAAATGCAAAAAAATCATCCTTATACTCCCATAGCCTTTTAATTTGCATTCATAAAACCCCAGTAGTCGAAAACCATCCGATAACACTAGAAATTAGAGATTTATTACGGACCAGGTTGACACCAACGAGAGCCACGTTCTATTTTTAGATTATCAATTCTCTCATTTAAATACAGAAAAACACAGACAAAGTTTCAAAAATCCGTCCGAAGAAGACATTATGGAAAATAATTATTACATGTTTGTTATGTAATGGAATTTAAGCGTTTTTAGTCAAGTGCCAGTCACTTGACATTCCCACAATGCTTTATTGATTTTTGGCGCAAAATCTAAAAATAGCTTAAGAGGCTACGTAGCCTTTTAAAGGAATACCATCAAAAACTTTTTTTTGTAATTTCATGGTTCTTAATTATTGATGATTTGTATTGTTTTTTTTTTTTCATATAAATTTCAATGATATATGTATTTTTTAATTTGGTGTGATGTGAAAATTTTAAATACCCACCTTTAACCCTTTCCCAAACGGCAAATTTTGGACCAGATCACATTGACAGCATTTCGCAGATGACAAATTAACAGTTGCTAAAAAGATGATTTTTCTGTATGATAGGATAGAAAATATTGTGGGAAAAGAAGAAAATGCTGCCAGCATTTTCTCCTTTTCCCACAATATTTTCAAAAGGCTTCTATTCTTGACCCGTAAAAACCAGGGACTGTTTGGGAAAGGGTTAAGCCACTCAAGGGAAATATTCCTATGCTTGTGCAATTTCACCCTTAGTCGACATGTCCCCATAAGAGCATGCTGGAGTAAGGAAAAGATTGTCGTCAGTAGTTCAAATATATGACTGAAAATGAGGAAAGTCATACACAGTTTTTTTGTTGTTTTTGTGTGTGTGTGTGGTTTTTTTTGTTATAATATAAATCTTTTTGATAATTTTGAAGTTACCGAAATCAAGATAGAATTTGTCTTTGAAAGTGTAATTGACAGTGTAGGAAAAAGAGAAAATGCTGAAAATGCTGCAAAAAATATGCTGAAAACGAGAGCCAGCATTTACGGTATTTCGCCCCCCACATCCCCGAGAAACTTCGGGACCATTTAATTTTTACAAACCCAAATATCTCTTGAGTAAATTTCCAAAGCCTACCACCCGGCGAGTGGGTCTTTAGAAGGTTATAAAAGTCTACAATCACAAACTGCACTTTTCACTGCACCCTATTATCAGTGGATCAGCATTTAAAAATATTTTGGTAATTTCAGACCTGCATGTCCCAAACAAGCTGAGGTTATGTAATGAACTTAAAATTAGATAGATATACACTTTGTAATAAGTATAGCTTACTTGCAAATCAAAGAACTATAAGTACTGATTTTTTAAGATTTAAGCTTCTAAATAATCATCTATAGATCTGAGAGACTTCAGGAATATGTTTGAGATAAAACGTGTTTTCTTGTTTCCGGGTGCTTATGATGTTACATGGAAGCAATGCTCAGTGCATTTTAAAATTTGTTTTACATCTACAGCTTCATTAATAAATATAACAGGGGTATAGATAAATCGGAGTCATTAAGTTTACTTTTGAATGTTGTATATCGGTTGCTGAGAATTCAAATAAAAACTGATTAATTTATTTACTTAAAAATTCAGAAAAAATCTAATGTTAATTGATCTGTCCATTTTCATGGTCTATTTATTAGTCGCCGCGCAGAAGCGCGCGACTATATTTTTAATAGTTTTTCGAGTTAGGACATGGACAATGGGGATTTCTTTTTTATAGGGGTGTTAACCCTTTACCCCATAAGGCATTTCTATGGTATCTCTAATTGACCCTAAATAACAGCAAGGATGAAACTGTTTCTTATGTGTATATGACACCTTTTGATAGCATAGAAAACATTGTGGCAAAAGGTGAAATTGCTCGTCACGAGCAATTTCACCTCTTGCCACAATGTTTTCCAAAGGCTTCTACAAGCAGTGTGTAGAAATGAGTATCTATGGAGTAAAGGGTTAAGGTTGACAAGGAATCTTTCTACTTCGCCTTAAACTGGCTTTTTAATTCATTCTTAAACTACGAGGGGTGTTCGAACAATTTCGGGACAAGTGCCGCCATTCTTTTATATTATGATATTTTTTCTGTGAGTTTTTCGGTAATGGTAGCTTCAACCATATTCCATAGTTTGGTGAAACGCGTGATATAGTGTCACCATAGCAACGTCAAGCGGGGCACCTTGATGCACCAAATAAAAAGTTTGTATTTACAAACGTCTGAAATAGTCATGGTTATTCAAAATACTCCTCGGTATGCTTAGTGCGCCTCTGATGCCTATATACGCACAAATTAAAACATTTTTGAAGTCTGATGATGGAATGTTCCTTGTACATTCCCTGACCACGACGGGAAGGTCATCGACGTCGTCAAAATAGCGAACGCATCAGTAACGCTTGATAAGGGGAAATAACCAATCAAAGCGCTGACGCACTGAAGGCAGCGGGTTTGTGCCAGCTACAGATATTATTATTTTCTTTGCACAGGTTTCCTTTATACTTGACTCTAAAAAAGTTAAAAGGTGCCTTAATCGATCTCCAAAAAGTATAGACCTAGGTCAGCCTGTGCAGACAGTCAGTCTGTGCAGTCTATACAAAGGCTGACCTAGGCTCAAACTTTTCGCCATTGGTCAATTTTCTATACTTCGAAGGATCGGTCTATGGATCAATAATTATTTGTGTCTTGCTTGGTATAATCCATCACGAGGATGCAAGAAGCCACCTTTTGCCAAAGCACAGCTCATTTGTTTGTGGCTAAAATAAAGATAAAATCTAGTACATGAGCACAGGCAGAAAACAAGACTTGAATAAATGATATTAATCCTTTCAAAAACAATTCCAAATTTTTATGACCCTGTGGAAGAGGCCTTTAAAGACATTTGTGGAAATGGAGAAAGTGCTCCTAACCAATGTTTTCTATCATATCAATCCGTAACAGTTATGAAATTCTTGAAAGGTATCTTAAAGTACTGAAAACCAGTTTTAGTATAATTTTGAGGTTTTACACCTCAAAATCCTTGTAGGCCAAATAATGTACTTTATAAAAGTTTTGCCGATCCCTTTTAAGGATTTTGTAGCTTAAAGACTTGAAGTTAGTACCGCTGGTTTAAATTTCCAGCATTGTCTTCTTTCTGATCCACTTATCATTCATGCCATATTGTTATTCAGTGTATGACTTTAAGGAACTTGTTGGAATGTCCAAAATCATGAACAACAACAGCTGAAGTAGAAAAAACAACTAATACTTAATCTTCACTTTTACAAATTTATGTTTAAATCGACCATTCTTTACTAGCCTGCTAAAGAAGTCCAAGGAAAACTTTGTGAGAAGTGGGTAAATTGCCTGTAATAAGCAAGTTCACATTTTTATCAACGTTTTTTCACCATATTAGACTGTTTGATTTACAGATAAGTACCAATTTTTAATTCGCTTCAGCAGATTCGTACTACATGTCTTTGGTTTAATACCTGATAGGGGACGAATCAATTCATGAGCATACTCTAACTCATTACTACACAAGGAAATTTTAGACCAGTCCAAATTCAAAGCATTTGCAGATAACGAATTCGACATTCAGATAGTTCAATTTGTTTCTGAATTCTGAAAGAATAGAAAAAATTGTTGGAGGAGAAAATGCTGTTAACTAGCATTTTCTCCTTTTCCAACAATGTTTTCAGAAGGCCTCCACCCGAAGGTCGTTAAGTCTTCATTGTGTGGCAAAAATACCCTGTTCAGCAAACTGTGATTTCTTGCCTCTTACCTCTGATGCCTGGTTTGGTAAGAAAGTTGTGTCAATACTGGTCTCTGGTGTGAGAAAGCCAAGAAACACGTGCATAGGTGCACTGGCAGCTGTTATGACATAGCTATTTAAACTGCATTAACTGCTAGTAAATTATACTGAAAGAAGCCATTTGCAGACAAAAATTGAAACATGGCTCAAAAATAGCGTACATCTCTAATAGGGTAGAAACATTGTTGAAAAGGAGAAAATGCTGCTTACCAGCATTTTCTCCCATTTAGTCCGGCATGAATCCAAGATGACCGTGCAATAGCGTCTATAGAAAATATTTTTGCAGAAATAAGTAGGTATAGGTATCCTGATTTGAAATCTGGATGATGCCAGATTGGCATTATTGGGCAATTCAAGATGGCCACCAAAATCCAAGATGGCCGACAAAATAAGGGTTTTTGTCATAGATCTTCTATTTATAAAATGTTTAAAAGATGGCATTTAAACTTGAGAAAAAGCTTAGCTAAGATTTTTCATCAATATGCAATAACAGCAAATTAAAACAAATAAAAAATCCTGAGACCCTGGATTCGAATCCCGGTCAAGCCGCGATATTTTTCACCACCTGTTACATTTGGCACCCAACGTGGGACCCACGATGTGGATGGCTACTGCTTAGGCACCTCGAGAACGTTTCACAATGTTTCTCTGTCTCCAGAATTCGGGACAAATTATAAATTCGAAGGGGGTATATGTAGCCGGGTACAGGTACTTGGTGATATATCATGCGGGTACAGTATTCCTGAGGCCCTGGGTTCGAATCCCGGTCGAGCCGCGATATTTTTCATCACCTGTTACATTTAGCGCCCAACGTAAACAACCCACGATGTGGATGGCTACTGCTTAAGCACCTCGAGGGCGTTTCACTGTCTCCAAATTTTGAGACAAATTCTAAATCTGGAGGGAGTATGTATAGCCAGGTACAGGTATTTGGTGATATAGAGCTGCCGTATCGACATGTGGTTCAGTAGCTCAATTGGTTAGAGAGCAGATACGGTATTCCTAAGACCCTGGGTTCGAATCCCGGTCGAGCCGCGATATTTTTCATCACCTGTAGCCGGATACACTGCCTCTCTTTCGTAAGTTTTCCAAAATCATGTACTGTGTACAAAATTTAACTAGACTGTATGCTAGATTTGTGTATTGTTTGCAATAATTCTTTATCAACAGTATGGATATATGTAATACTAATAGAGAAAAGAACTAATATTTCGTCTTGTTCTTTATACAAAAATTAAAGCATATCTATCAAAATTTGTTTTACGAATATAGAAAAAACATTGCGGAAAAAGGAGAAAATACTGGTTACCACTTGTTACCAGTATTTTTCACTTTTGCACAAATTTTTTAAAAGGTATTTTACCACGATTCTTTCACAGGCTTTCTTTCTCAATGTCAGATGATTTCAGGTTTTGTTTCAGAAAGTGTGGGTTATAATCAGATATATTGAGTACACATTATGAATAATAAATACGGTATTACTTCCCTTGTTTCACTCATTTAGCATGTTAATTTGTAATTTAAAATTTCCTACAATATACAAAATAAATCTTATTGAAATTTAAACATATAGTAATAAATAACCAATAAAACAAATATTTATAGTAATTTACTCATATTTTAGCTGAAACTCTCTGGCGAGGAAATTCTCCGATGGCGTGCCGAAACAACGTAATCTCCCGATCTTCGTATGTAAAGAAAGACACACTTCACAGTAATTATGATATATTACCCATTGAGATTGAACCACGTAGAAATATAGCATATTTACACAATCATGATAAATTTTTGTCCTTTTCAATCGATATATTACTGCTCTGGCGAGCAAAGATTCATATGTCATACTTATGTCATAACAGTTTTCTCCCTTTGTTATGTATCACAATATCAATGGCAAATATCTTGCAAAGTAAGATTTTTCTATTGATGAAACATTAGTATCTTATGTAAAATGCATATATCAATATATTTTACTAGTTAATATATTATTTCACTGGTATGGAACAGCTGTGGTGTGCAAAAACTCCCACGGAGTATCCATGGCGTATAAATTCTCTATGGCATATTTTAGTAGGACCCCAACGCGTAATCAGTACTAAATAAGAATACATTTTGTACATGCTTTCAACAGCTACATACGACACATAACACATTTAAATATGGCTAAAATCAAGATAATTTCATAATTCTAAGTATGCATTAACATGATATTCAAGACAACATGACGCAAGTAAGATGATAAAATATGTATATTCTGTATTCTACTAATGCCGTGAACGTTATCATAAAAATTTCCTGACGTGAACCATATCATTTTCGAAAATAACAATATTTACCTAGAAAATCGTATTTAAATAAAAAAAATATATTGATAGTGACAAGACTTGTCATTCATTCTCTTCAAATTTTATGCATACGAGAACACAATAAGCACTAAAAGAAGAAATGTGGCCTGTTTGTGTGTTCTATTTATTTTTGACGTGAACGTTCTCCAGGCTAAAAACCTGTTTGCTCGTCAATAATTTTTTATCAGGTGTTGTTTAAAAGAGTTTTCCGCCTTCTCTGCTTCAAACCAAATTCCAATCGGTCACGTATTGACAGAATTATTGAAGATTTTCTTATCTGAAGCAGTGGAATTTCTTTAAATGTCCGCCATTGTTGTTGTTGTTGTTGTGTCATGTGATTCCCCACCGTGGCTGGCTACTGGTACTTGGTGAGATATCACTAAATACCTGTACCCGGCTACATATACTCCCTCCCATAACAACTGTAAGATACATTTTGCTCTTTGGATACAGATGTTTAGTTGAGAAATCTGAGGTGTACTAAAAGTGTTCTTTTTCAATATGATTATGTCCCTTTGGGACACATCAAATAGATGATGTTGTAATATCATGTTCAAGGATGTATATACTTTAATTTCACATTTTTCAAGACCATGTGAGAGAAATTTAGAAACGATATGAGTGTAATATGTGTCCATTTTATGTAAAAATCATTTTAGCCGCCATCTTGGACGCCATCTTGTTTCTAGCAAGTTGCCCAAGGATGCCAGACTGGCATCACTTGGTTTTGTAATGTACTATGTATCCTCTGTCAAAAAATGTAAAAACATCCTCTATAGACGCTATTGCATGCTTTGGTGATATTCCACGTTTCCATGCCGGACTAATTCTTACAATGTTTGTAAAAAGTTAAGTTCTAAGGGTCGTTAAAACTTGAGATTGTGCTGTACAAGTAAATGTTTAACATAATTAGCAATTATAACTACTTTCAACTCTTTACTACCCAATACCGATTTCTAACAAGCTTGAGAAAGAAGCCTTGTGAAGACAATGTGGGAAAGGAGAAAATGCTGGAAACCAGCATTTTCTCTATTATCCACAATGTTTTCTATCCTATGAAATAGAAATTGTGGCATTTGAGCCACAATGAAATTGTCGTCTGCAAATGCTTTCAGTTTGAATACAACTGAAATTTTGCCGTCTGCTAAAGATTTAATGGGTGACTTTTCGTGTAATATCGCCTTTCATAGCCGAATCCGTACGACTTTGGCGATAAAAGGCGATGTTACACAAATCCCATTACGATGCCCTATGCTCAAAATTCATCATGCAAACAAACACCAACAAGAAAAAGCTGATACAAAGCATCAAAGTCGCCACAAAAAAAAATATTTAATGCTTCAAAAAAGACAGGGCAAGTAAGTAAATGTAAGTTTTCATCAGCAGATTTTTTATGAAATTGATGCGACTATGAATCTATATCAAAACTTATTTTCTGTTACAGTATCTAATACCCTAGGAATAACGCTCTCTTTCCAAACAACAAATATCAGACTCTTCCAAATTCAAAGAGTTGGCAGACGACAATTTAAAAAGCTGCAAAAATGCTGGAAAATTGGCTAGTAGTGAGGAAAAAGTATTTCATAAAGGAGAAATTGATTATAACGAGCAATTTCTCCATATCCAACATGTTTTTTCCAAAAGATATTGACAGGACACATGCGATAACCGTGTGTGTGTTTGGAAAAGTGTTGAAAACAGGGCCAAGTTACTAAAATGTTGCTGTCCTAGGAAAGTATGATTCAACAGAACGTAAGTTTGCAAGGCATGCTTTCAATTTAAACAAGTCTAAAACTATACTGTTTGGTGAACAGTGTTAATAAAGAATAATGGTTTTGCATTGCGATTTATGAACAACACAGCGAAAAACTGGTCTCTCCAGATTTTTTCCCGCAATGTAAATTTATCTAGAACTCGGTGAGAAATAAACAAAAGGGTTCTAAACAATGTTTGTTTTAAAAACTAAACTTAGAAAGAAGTAACCAATATTGGTTAGATATAGTTATAACCATCATACACGTTCTTCGGCGGAACTTAAGACAATTTCAGCAATGTACAATTTTAGCGGTGGTCATGCAACAAAAAACACACAAAATAGTAGGAAAAACTAGGTATTAAATAATTAAAATGATAATTAAACCTGTGTACGAAATTACCAAAGTTGGTACGATATTTTTCATCACCTGTTACATTTAGCGCCCAACGTAAACAACCCACGATGTGGATGGCTACTGCTTAAGCACCTCGAGGGCGTTTCACTGTCTCCAAATTTTGAGACAAATTCTAAATCTGGAGGGAGTATGTATAGCCAGGTACAGGTATTTGGTGATATAGAGCTGCCGTATCGACATGTGGTTCAGTAGCTCAATTGGTTAGAGAGCAGATACGGTATTCCTAAGACCCTGGGTTCGAATCCCGGTCGAGCCGCGATATTTTTCATCACCTGTAGCCGGATACACTGCCTCTCTTTCGTAAGTTTTCCAAAATCATGTACTGTGTACAAAATTTAACTAGACTGTATGCTAGATTTGTGTATTGTTTGCAATAATTCTTTATCAACAGTATGGATATATGTAATACTAATAGAGAAAAGAACTAATATTTCGTCTTGTTCTTTATACAAAAATTAAAGCATATCTATCAAAATTTGTTTTACGAATATAGAAAAAACATTGCGGAAAAAGGAGAAAATACTGGTTACCACTTGTTACCAGTATTTTTCACTTTTGCACAAATTTTTTAAAAGGTATTTTACCACGATTCTTTCACAGGCTTTCTTTCTCAATGTCAGATGATTTCAGGTTTTGTTTCAGAAAGTGTGGGTTATAATCAGATATATTGAGTACACATTATGAATAATAAATACGGTATTACTTCCCTTGTTTCACTCATTTAGCATGTTAATTTGTAATTTAAAATTTCCTACAATATACAAAATAAATCTTATTGAAATTTAAACATATAGTAATAAATAACCAATAAAACAAATATTTATAGTAATTTACTCATATTTTAGCTGAAACTCTCTGGCGAGGAAATTCTCCGATGGCGTGCCGAAACAACGTAATCTCCCGATCTTCGTATGTAAAGAAAGACACACTTCACAGTAATTATGATATATTACCCATTGAGATTGAACCACGTAGAAATATAGCATATTTACACAATCATGATAAATTTTTGTCCTTTTCAATCGATATATTACTGCTCTGGCGAGCAAAGATTCATATGTCATACTTATGTCATAACAGTTTTCTCCCTTTGTTATGTATCACAATATCAATGGCAAATATCTTGCAAAGTAAGATTTTTCTATTGATGAAACATTAGTATCTTATGTAAAATGCATATATCAATATATTTTACTAGTTAATATATTATTTCACTGGTATGGAACAGCTGTGGTGTGCAAAAACTCCCACGGAGTATCCATGGCGTATAAATTCTCTATGGCATATTTTAGTAGGACCCCAACGCGTAATCAGTACTAAATAAGAATACATTTTGTACATGCTTTCAACAGCTACATACGACACATAACACATTTAAATATGGCTAAAATCAAGATAATTTCATAATTCTAAGTATGCATTAACATGATATTCAAGACAACATGACGCAAGTAAGATGATAAAATATGTATATTCTGTATTCTACTAATGCCGTGAACGTTATCATAAAAATTTCCTGACGTGAACCATATCATTTTCGAAAATAACAATATTTACCTAGAAAATCGTATTTAAATAAAAAAAATATATTGATAGTGACAAGACTTGTCATTCATTCTCTTCAAATTTTATGCATACGAGAACACAATAAGCACTAAAAGAAGAAATGTGGCCTGTTTGTGTGTTCTATTTATTTTTGACGTGAACGTTCTCCAGGCTAAAAACCTGTTTGCTCGTCAATAATTTTTTATCAGGTGTTGTTTAAAAGAGTTTTCCGCCTTCTCTGCTTCAAACCAAATTCCAATCGGTCACGTATTGACAGAATTATTGAAGATTTTCTTATCTGAAGCAGTGGAATTTCTTTAAATGTCCGCCATTGTTGTTGTTGTTGTTGTGTCATGTGATTCCCCACCGTGGCTGGCTACTGGTACTTGGTGAGATATCACTAAATACCTGTACCCGGCTACATATACTCCCTCCCATAACAACTGTAAGATACATTTTGCTCTTTGGATACAGATGTTTAGTTGAGAAATCTGAGGTGTACTAAAAGTGTTCTTTTTCAATATGATTATGTCCCTTTGGGACACATCAAATAGATGATGTTGTAATATCATGTTCAAGGATGTATATACTTTAATTTCACATTTTTCAAGACCATGTGAGAGAAATTTAGAAACGATATGAGTGTAATATGTGTCCATTTTATGTAAAAATCATTTTAGCCGCCATCTTGGACGCCATCTTGTTTCTAGCAAGTTGCCCAAGGATGCCAGACTGGCATCACTTGGTTTTGTAATGTACTATGTATCCTCTGTCAAAAAATGTAAAAACATCCTCTATAGACGCTATTGCATGCTTTGGTGATATTCCACGTTTCCATGCCGGACTAATTCTTACAATGTTTGTAAAAAGTTAAGTTCTAAGGGTCGTTAAAACTTGAGATTGTGCTGTACAAGTAAATGTTTAACATAATTAGCAATTATAACTACTTTCAACTCTTTACTACCCAATACCGATTTCTAACAAGCTTGAGAAAGAAGCCTTGTGAAGACAATGTGGGAAAGGAGAAAATGCTGGAAACCAGCATTTTCTCTATTATCCACAATGTTTTCTATCCTATGAAATAGAAATTGTGGCATTTGAGCCACAATGAAATTGTCGTCTGCAAATGCTTTCAGTTTGAATACAACTGAAATTTTGCCGTCTGCTAAAGATTTAATGGGTGACTTTTCGTGTAATATCGCCTTTCATAGCCGAATCCGTACGACTTTGGCGATAAAAGGCGATGTTACACAAATCCCATTACGATGCCCTATGCTCAAAATTCATCATGCAAACAAACACCAACAAGAAAAAGCTGATACAAAGCATCAAAGTCGCCACAAAAAAAAATATTTAATGCTTCAAAAAAGACAGGGCAAGTAAGTAAATGTAAGTTTTCATCAGCAGATTTTTTATGAAATTGATGCGACTATGAATCTATATCAAAACTTATTTTCTGTTACAGTATCTAATACCCTAGGAATAACGCTCTCTTTCCAAACAACAAATATCAGACTCTTCCAAATTCAAAGAGTTGGCAGACGACAATTTAAAAAGCTGCAAAAATGCTGGAAAATTGGCTAGTAGTGAGGAAAAAGTATTTCATAAAGGAGAAATTGATTATAACGAGCAATTTCTCCATATCCAACATGTTTTTTCCAAAAGATATTGACAGGACACATGCGATAACCGTGTGTGTGTTTGGAAAAGTGTTGAAAACAGGGCCAAGTTACTAAAATGTTGCTGTCCTAGGAAAGTATGATTCAACAGAACGTAAGTTTGCAAGGCATGCTTTCAATTTAAACAAGTCTAAAACTATACTGTTTGGTGAACAGTGTTAATAAAGAATAATGGTTTTGCATTGCGATTTATGAACAACACAGCGAAAAACTGGTCTCTCCAGATTTT
This sequence comes from Tridacna crocea, assembly GCA_943736015.1. Taxonomy (NCBI): domain Eukaryota; kingdom Metazoa; phylum Mollusca; class Bivalvia; order Cardiida; family Cardiidae; genus Tridacna; species Tridacna crocea. The sequence continues at coordinate 42,949,533 of OX031065.1, forward strand.
TTCCCGCAATGTAAATTTATCTAGAACTCGGTGAGAAATAAACAAAAGGGTTCTAAACAATGTTTGTTTTAAAAACTAAACTTAGAAAGAAGTAACCAATATTGGTTAGATATAGTTATAACCATCATACACGTTCTTCGGCGGAACTTAAGACAATTTCAGCAATGTACAATTTTAGCGGTGGTCATGCAACAAAAAACACACAAAATAGTAGGAAAAACTAGGTATTAAATAATTAAAATGATAATTAAACCTGTGTACGAAATTACCAAAGTTGGTACGAAATTACCAACTGGGTACGAAATGATCCAAATAGAAAGTATAGGTAGTTACGAAATGACCAAGAATCATACGAAATGACCCTGGTACGAAATTAACTAGGTACGAAATGACTGGAACCTGTACAGCCTTGACCAATGGAAACAAGACAGTTATTTAGATGAGTCCATTTCCTACGAATGGCGAAAATAAAAGTAATAATTGGGCGGATTTTTTTATGTTGTAACTATTAAGAGAGCAAAAATAGTATCGTATTGTATATACTTCGTAGTCTAAGAATTAATTAAAAAGCCAGTTTAGGGCGAAGTAGAAAGATTCCTTGTTAACCTTAACACCCCTATAAAAAAAGAAATTCCCATTGTCCGCGTCCTGACTCGAAAAACTACTAAAAATATAGACGCCCACTTCTACGCGGCGACTAATAAAAACGTTTGCTCAGAAAATTTTTTTCTTTTGCACTTTTTCGGTCTATGTAGATTCCGACGACGGCCCTCTTTTCATTTCTATTCTTAATTACGGATGAACTCGTAAGGTGTAAGGCGGTTTTGAAGGGTGTCGTCTTCGCGAGTAGCGCGTATATATATATATAATCGTTTGTAAATTCATGGAAGAACTATTTAGTCACGTGTAGGAATCAAGTTTTGTTTACTTCGCGTATCCAGGAAAAAGTTGCCGGATGCAAGAATTCTCGACCTAGATAAATATCGTAGGCGTTGAAAATCAGTAACTCATACCTGGGGATTATGACAGCAGATTTCACCCGCTGCCAAAAATTACACGGTGCGAGTCAGGAGAGTATGGTGGGTGCGCAATAGTGTTACTCTATCTACCAGCAGGTACTTTGTTGGTAGTCGATAAAGTATAAGGTGTGGCGTTGTTGTGATTTAAGTAGAATGTGCCGGATTCTTCTGGACGTTTTCCTATACAGCCCTGGTCAAATCATGTCGGTGCACGTACACCTGAAACGAGCTTATGGTTGAACTTATGCATCTACATACATGCATAACGAAATTCTGTTTATAAATCACTAGTTTCACCAACCAATTCTGTCATCATATAAAATAAGAATATCACTTTATGTACAATGTAGTTCAAAAATCAAATGACCGTATGTTCGAGTAATACTGTGCTGTGACTGTCTTCACAATCGGCATTGTGTGGCAGAGAATAACTCCGTTTTTTTTTTTCAATAAAATAAAACGTTTCACCATTGCTTTTGTAGGCGAGGGTGAATAAGGTTTTTTTTTTGCACACAGAACTGTCTTGCTTGGTCTCTGGATCATACAAACCAGTCCAAGTTACATCGGCCGTAATAATGAATACCAAGGACCTGTCACAACGTTCTCTGTACTGTTTCAGAAAAGCCTTACTGTCGGCGATTCATTGTAGCTTTTGATGGCAGGTAGTAGACGGGGCACCCTGCGGGCGAATACCTTTGTAATACACAATTCAAAAACATACTGGAGTGCTAATTGTGTTCGATACTTGCGATCAAGAAGTTATTTTGTGACTTGACGTCTAGGTGACCTGCTCAAGTCGACTTGACGTTGCTATAGTGACCATTCATCACGTGAGGTGGATATCTTCGTTTATTTGTTTCGATTAACGTATATTATACGGTTGTAGCTATCACTACCGAAAAAAATCATTAAAAAATCTAAATAAATAGAAGAGTGACGCCAATCGTCCCGAAACTATTCGAACACCCCTCGTGCGTAGTTTATACAATACGATACTATTTTTGTTCTGTTAATACTTACAACATCAAAAAATCCGCCCGACTATTATTTTTATTTTCGCTATTCGTGAGAAATTGCCTCATCTATATAAATGCCTTGTTTCCCTTGATCAAGGCTGTACAGATTTCCAGTCATTTCGTACGTAGTTAATATCGTATCTAGGTATACTTTCTATTTTGGTCATTTCGTACCCAGTCGGCCATTTCGTACCCAGTTGGTCATTTCGTACGCAGGTTGAGTTATCATTTTGATTATTTAGTACCTACTTTTTCTCACTATTTGTGTGTTTTTTGTTTAATGACCAAATTCTAAAATTGTACATTGCTGAAATTTTGTTTAATGACCAAATTCTAAAATTGTACATTGCTGAAATTTTATAAACTATTAAGTTCTGCCGAAGAACGCGTATGATGGTTATGATTGTATCTGACCATTACTGGTTACTTCTTTCTATGTTTAGTTTTTAAAACAAACATTGTTTAGAACCCATTAGTTTATTTCTCACCGAGTTCTGGATAAATTTACTTCAGTGTGGGAAAAAATCTGGAGAGAGGCCACTTTTTCGCTGTGTTATTCATAAATCGCAATGCAAAACCAGTATTCTTTATTAACACTGTTCATCAAACAGTATAGTTTTAGACTTGTTTAAATTGAAAGCATACCTTGCAAACTTAGTTCCTTTTGAATCATAATTTCCTAGGATTGCAACATTTTGGTAACTTAGCCCTGTTTTCAATACTTTTCCAAACACACACGGTTAATCACATGTGTACTGTCAAAATCTTCTGGAAAAACATGTTGGATAAGGAGAAATTACTCGTTATAAGCAATTTCTCCTTTATCAAATACTTTTTCCCCACTACTAGCGAATTTTCCACCATTTTTGCAGCTTTTTAAATTGTCCTTTACCAACTCTTTGAATTTGGAATAGTCTGATATTTGTCGATTGCAAAAGAGTTAAGAGAGCGCTGTGCGAGGGTATTAGATACCGTAACAGAAGACAAGTTTTGATATAGATTCACAGTCGCATCAATTTCCTAATATGTGTTAAAAAATCTGCTGATGAAACTGACATTTCCTTACTTGCCCTGGCTTCCATGAAGCATTAAACAAATTTTTTTGCGGCGACTTTAATGCTTTGTTTGAACTATTTCTTGTATATATTTGATACAGTAAACAGAAACTCTTAGCGTGAATTATTGAAGTTAAGTACGTTGTATTCGATTTAACTCTGGAGTCTGAAAATAACTTTTAAAAAAACAAAGAATATCTTGATTTTGTTTACTTAGAAGAAAAAATTATATACATGTACGTAAGCTATGTACAATGCCTTCTCTAGATAATATACTAGTTTATCAGCCAAGGAAATCAACGTTCGAAAATTAAACTATTCGGTATGGCGAAGTACTGAAGTTCTGACCTACAGCAATATCTACTTTTGTCGTTCCTATAGAAATAGAAAAACGTGAATGTCCCTGAACCGGTGAGTTTTGTTTACATTTTGTAAAACACGTAGGTCAGAGATATGTCAAAAGCATTTCATTTATTAACCCATTACCACACAATCCCTACTTTTGACGCCCCTGAAAAGGAAGCCTTTTGAAAACACTGTAGGAAAAGGAGAAAATGCTGGTAACCAGCATTTTCTCCTTTTCCCACAGTGTTTTCTACCCTTCCCAGAACCAATTTCAATTTTTCAGTCACCTTTATATTGTCGTCTGCAAATGCTTTCTTTTGAACCAGTCTAAAATGTTGACGTGTGGTAAAGAGTTAAAGAAATTGGTATCATTATTCTTATATTTAAATAGTGTTTCTTCTAAAAATACGCAGGGACTTACGACTTTCTCCTATACATACTAATGAGCAACCAGAATTAGGTCACGCCATGTTTCCAAAAGGCCGACGAAATGCATTTTACTCACATTAAACGTTGGAATTAATATCTAAGTTCTAAATTTTGTTCATGTAACTGATCAGAAATAATTTTTTTAAGATGGCAAGTAATTTCTAGTTTATGTTCTTGTCGTAATTATAATTTCATTGTATTGGTTCCTTATGGAATACGGACACTCTAGGGTATTTGATGTAGTGATTTACTTGTTCTGTATGTACTAAGATCAGTTCAATTCTTTCTGGGGATTTGATGCTTTTGATCTGCTATTTGAGACACAGAGCCAGACCAAACTGTGGAGTTCACTTAATAATGTACTAAAATGTTGTCAACGCAGTCTATGTTTATACATGTAAGTAGGTTACAAAACGGGATGGTGTGGAGAAAGGTGAGTCCCTGTGTCATACAGGAGGCCTTGCGCTGACTGGGGTATTAAGGTAAGACCTGTGTAATGCACTTCCGGTGAACATTGGGCAAAAATTCAAATTGGTTGATAAATAAAGATAAATAAGGATTCAGGCAGAAATAATATTTTTGCACATTTCTAAAGGATCAGAAATTCCGTTTATGTCTATCTTGAAACTATTTTTTGATAAGTTTGTTTGTTTTCTAAAAAGGGAGGTAATTATTATCTCTTTTTGAATTGAGAATATAGTGGTTTTAAATTTATAAATGATAATTCAAAGAAGGAAAAAATGGAAAAAATGAAAAGGTGAAAGTACTTCAATAATACTCATTTTTAAATATAGCTAAATTTGCAGGATGATATTTTAGTGGAAATAGATGTTTTCCATTACACAGGTCTTACCTTAACTCTTTACCACACGAGAAAATTTTAGACTGGTCCAAATTGAAAGCATTTGAAGACGACAAAATGAAGGTGAATGAAAAATTGAAATTTGTTCTGGGAAGGGTAGAAAACACTGTGGGAAAAGGAGAAAATGCTGGTTACCAGCATTTTCTCCTTTTCCCACAGTGTTTTCAAAAGTCTTCTTTCTCAGGGGCGTCAAAAGTAGGGATTGTGTGGTAATGGGTTAAGAGAACCAAACTGCGAAGCTTACTCGATAGGGTACTAAAATGTTGTACACGCACTCCGTGTTTTCATGCGTAAAGCTGCCTTTCTTGAGAACGTCATACATTGTTTCCCGTCCAGACCAGCAGCGTCATCGCGCCATATTAGTTGGCATTATGTGAATGATGTCGTTAATTCACGTCCTTTACAGCGTCTTGATTACGTTTGTTTGATTGTATGGCGTAATGTCATTTAATTGAGGTGCAGCCTTCTTAATGTTCAAACTATTGTCATCATAAGGAAACTATTGCCGTCAATACTAAAGAAAGGCAAACTTAAAGAAAAAAGTCTCTTAAGTCTTTACCAAACGAAAAAAAATTTTGACCGGTCCAAAATTGAAACCACTTGCAGACGACAAAATCAATGTTAATCAAAAAAGGAAATTTGATTTGGTAAGGGTAGAAACTATCGTGGGAAAAGGAGAAAATGCTAGTTACCAGCATTTTCTCCTTTTCTCATAATGTTTTCAAAGGCTTTCTTTCTCAGGGTCGTTAAAAGTCAGGATTGTATGGTAAAGAGTTAACCTGTAAGCACATTATATTGAAATGAGGCAAATGCACGAGCATCAGTAGTTTTAGAAGATGATTTGGAAACTTTTGCATGTTTAACTTTAGTTTACTCTTATGTTGATGTTATCTACTATTTTTAAGTAATAGAAGAAAGAGTGTCTTTCTTTGAAATAACGCAGCGCAGTGTTGTATTTTTCTACCATCTCTCTCTTTCTCTTCTCTCTCTCTCTCTCTCTGTCTCATTTCGTTCAGTTTAGTTCGGGTAAGTTCAGCTAAGTTAATCAATTTTCACTTTTTCAAATAAGTGGCTTCTTTTCATGTGGGTTCTTTGATCTTTTATGTAGAGAGTTCTAAAAGTTAACTATGTGATAATGCTGTTTACTTACCGAGTACAAAACGGGTCGGGACGGATAATTATGGTTCTTATTTCACATACTTTCTTTGATTAATTAGTGAATAAAAACACTTGAGGGATTAAGATAAGAGAATGCCTCCCTCAATGCGCTCAGCGCCATATAGGTAAAAATAGGAGCACTTACGGAAAGCATAGATCAAAGATCAGACTGCACAGAACGTGCAGTCTGATCTTTGATCTATGCTGTCCGCTTGCTTGGTCAAATGTCTTGTACAAAAATCTGTCTCAGTTTCAGTTGATTTCATTTCCAGTCTTTGAAAGGTCACCAGGTTATATTCAAGACCCTGAAAAGGTTAAATTACATAACAAGAGATTACAGTACAAAGAAGATTTAGATTAGATCAGTAATTGAACCTATGGGAAGAATTCCAATTATTTTTTAGACAAAGCAAAGTAGCAATATTATATGCAACAAAAGATTACCTTGGCTTTAGTATGCTACAGGTGCCAAAGGGTCTTTGGGGGAATGCCGGTGGTGTAGGGAAAAGACAGACTTTGAAAGAAGTTGATGGCAATCGATTTGGCATGTTGCAAAGAATTAAGAGGTTTTAAATCTGCTTTGTGACAGAAAATTATCTGTTTTTAAGAGGTTCGATCCTTGTTCGATCCCCGCTCAGAGCTGGCATTTTCTCCTTTTCATACAATTTCTTCTACTGTTATATCATTATCCACCCAACAGAGGCGTCAATCTATTTGCAGCAGACGTTTTCAATTGGATAATATAAAACTTCCTCGTCTGTCGAACGATAAGTCAGAGTTTGAATGATTATCAACACGTGAAATCTTGTGAGGGAATGGCCTGTAAATTTTTTCTATATATATGATGGGCGGGTGGCCTGTATTTTTTAATTAAACATTTCAATTTAAATTAACGCTATATTCCACAGTGTTTTCAACCCTTTCGAAGACAATCATTCATTAGGGCTACAATTAATTTGAGCCATGTTTTGTGAAAAGGGCGCTTAATGCATCTGCGAAAAAAATCGATCCAGGCCTGCCTGCGTTGTCTGTGCAAGCTGATCTGAACCAAAGTTTTCGCTTTCAGTCAATTTTCAGTATGTCGAAGGACAATCTACCTTATGATTACGTCGGTTGTTCCAAAACAAAAAGTGGAGATTATGGATACATTAGTTTGTGACGGCTTGCTTCTTTTCATGGATTACCGAGATGCATTAAGACCCCATTTGCAGAAGCATGTCTCATTTACTATCTGCAAATAACCTATATGTCGACAAGTCCGAAATGTCCAGACTGAAAGGCTGGTTACATAAAAACAGATATCCAAGTCGGTCAAATAGTTCTAGAAAAACATACGCAAAATGAAACAATTACGCTCAGAAACGCACACGGAATTTCTGGAATCCTTGAACTGTATAGATATCTGTATTTCAGTTTATTGGGTGGAGTAAGAAAAATAATAGGTGTATTTGTGTCGTATCCGCCTCTCTCATTAACAATGATAATAACAACGTTAACTTGTTTGTGAGTTCACACGGAGTTATTTGTTCCTCCCATTATCGTGATAGGATTTTTCAAGATTTTTTTCTTCGGTTTTGGGACTTTTGATATGTGTGACCCGTCACGCGAAAAGGGACGGTCTGGGAATTCGATACATCAATTAAGTGAAGGAAAATCAACGATTGTGCCAGTCAATTTTAGTTGATAGTTCAAAAATGATGTATTATGAGGTAGAATGGCCATTTTTCATACAGAAAATATCATGAAAGTAAAAATGTCAACCATGGCTAGACTGCGCAGTTTGACCAGGGTTGACACTTTTCTCAGTTCTCAGAAGGTCCCTTTTGCGTGATGGGTCATTTGTTTCTCGAAATACAATTTCTATACATTCTTTCATTGAATCTAGACTAGTCTTCCTTATTAGAAAAATCACTAAATAAAAAGGAAAACACGCCACACAATAGATTCTGGAATTCTAGATATTTGTGCTGTCGTGGAAATGGAGGAAAATAACAAAAGAAAAAAATGATACACGATAATTAAATAACTGCTGTTTTTATTAAATCGTAAACTGGATCACTTTATCTACTTGTGTATTTGTTCATTTTTGATCATCTTATTCCATTTCGTGACTGTATTCGAAGGCCTCTTTGTAAAAAGGCAATTTAGTATGCAGCCGTTTTAATGGATGATGATATTTAGTTTAGTTTAAACATATTTTATTCATCAATTACATGTAATTACAAGTATTTAAAGACAATTAACAAAATAACAAACAATAACTGACGAAATGGCTCAGAACGAAAGCTAAGCTTATATTGTTCTTCTCCAAAATTTCAGGTACACGGTTACAGGTTGATAACGTAATAAAAAAATAATAACGTTATTTTGATTGCTATTGAGAGAAAACCGCGGGAAAGAAAAACAGAACAGGAAAAAAAGCTGATATTTAGTTTACCATTAAACTGCCTTATCTTGATAGCGGACGAAAATTTCTTGGAAACAAAATATATTTTGATCTTATTTACCAAGAAAACATTGCATTCCTTAGCTTCAGTGGATTTTTTCCTTGTATTATGTATCACGGAGATGCATTAAGCCCCCTTTTGCAAGAGCATGGCTTTACTGTATTCTAACTGAGCGATGATGATGAAGAGGACATTGTTGATTAAATAATTTCATTTTAGTCTCAAACTTTATGAAAACTCTCGAGAAAGAAAAGAAAATATAAACAACTTACAAATACCATAAATCAGAATTAAAAGGCAGTTTTAAATTTCTTCATCAGAAGTTGTTCTGTATCACTGAGATTATAAGAGATGTTTGTGTATGTTATAGAGATGTTTCTCAGTGACAGTACTACCTTTGATATGCTTATTATCCTTGTCCAAATACCGTGCTGTCAGTACTTTGATTAAGAAAAAAATCCCTGAGATATAAGCCTTTTGAAATCATTGTGGAAAAAGGAGAAAATGCTGGTAACCAGCATTTTCTCCTTTTCCCACAATGTTTTCTATCCTGCTGGAAACAAATATCAGTATTTGAATTACGTTATTTTTGTTGTGTGCAAAGGCTTTCGATTCGGACCAGTCAAAAATTTTGTCGTTTGGAAAAGAGTTAATGAGTTTTTTGGTATCATGTTTCACGGCTCATATCTACAGATCTTCAATGTCCGCTATACTGTAACATTCCAGCAAGTAGCGACCTTGAATCAGAGGTCACTTGGTATTTTCCAAGACTTGGCGAGTTAAAATTTCAAGTGTTTGAAACACATTTTGGAAACCTGTACAGTCAAATAGTAATTTTTACATCTCGTTTACATTATATAGGCATAACGGTGGTACAAGAAAACCAGTAGAAATAATTGAAAACACACTTGTAGAATTTCAGGAATTCTGTATATTTACACCACAGTTCACCTGGTAGACAGGGCGTAAATATAAACGAATTATATCTCGCTCGCTACCTGCTGTAATGACATATTTAACCTTCTCGTGGGTTCGTTGTAATTTCTATAACCTTGCTACCGTAGAAATTGTGGTATTTTTATGAGGAAATTTCGTTGTAGTATATTCGTCGTAAAATTTATGTATGCTCCATAGTTATTATCACATAAACCGCTGTAAGCAGGGCTGTCACTGCATTTTCAGGTTGAAGCAGGTCAAGATCAGACTGTACAGCTAGTGGAGTCTTATCTTAGAGCTTCAAATTTGATATAGTGGAAGACTTTCAGGTACAAATGTAACCATTGACTAAAGGCATCTATATGTTTGTTGATTAAAATGTTCATGGAATCTATTTGAACTGCAACAACCAATAATATGCATTCGGACACTAGTTAGCGTATTGTGTAGTCCCGGACAAGCCTGTGCAGTTTGCACTGGCTAATCCGAGACGGGACTTTCCGTTTTTATGTATTTTTCTGTTTTACGGAAGTCTACGGTAGCACAAAATCTAATGTAGTCGTAATTGCCGTCACGTATTAGCCTGCACCGAGACGAGACGACACTTTAAGCAAATTTACGAATGGCCCCTATTCATGTTTTGCAAGACATTTATTTTTGGGTTTAAGAGTTAAAGGGGTAAATAATTAAATAAACATTGAACTCTTATTTGAAAATCAAAATCCGAATTAACACCAAAGAAATACGATTTTAAAGTTCCTCTCTGTGTAAAGATCTCGCAGTTTCAGTGTGGATTCAAGATTGGACAGCACTTTCTGTGCAGTCCGATCTAAATCTGCACAGTCTGAGGATTTTTTTTTTTAATCCGTCAATTAAGCAGCCCAGATGTATAGTGTACAAATACCAGGGCCCGTATATACACTATCCGCTACATTTGTAAGTAACACAACTTCTGATTGGCTAAACCGAATGGTTTAGCCAATCAAAAGTTGTGTTACTTACAAAATTTAGAAAACCTTGGAGAATAGGACTAAGAATATTCTCAAAAATGCTTGGTGAATACGGGCCCAGGAAGTATCCAGGCGCAGCCTTACACATAGTCTAACTTTGCTGTTATATTGGCCTCCACTCCGCAGCTGCAATTGTAGTTATGGGTCTTGTTATGGCCGTCAGAGTCTCAGAACTAAAGGTATTTGATGAAGATAAGATGAGCCAGATTCATTCGGCTATTTTGGAGGAAGGAAACAGAGTCTGAAGGAAACGGACAACGTAAGTTAACAACATAAATCCATTCTCTATAATCCTACAGGGTAAATACAACTAGACCCACGTTAACACATGAAAGACTTAAGAATATCTAAACATAAAACACACATGTATATGTACATCTTCGCAAGCCAAGGCCGACGATTCACTAAGACACTCTACCCTTGGCGGATCGAGCTTGATTTTTATGTTCAACCGATACGCTTTTTCATTGGATGCAGCCAGCTCTAGTTGCAACGAATGAAATCGCTCGTAGCATTTCATCTTTGATAAAAATAGAACAAGGTCTCTACCTTTCGAATAGAAGGTTAAACATGGAAACCCACGTGGATGTCTGCTTATCGCTTCATGTGTATTCGTAAGCGGTTTGTAAAACGATATTTCATTTGCATTTAGAAATATGATGTAAAGGGGGATAATAACCAACATCCAATAGAGGGTGCATCGCAGAAATCTCGAAATCGAACTCAATCAGCCAAGGTAAGATCCACGTAGTGATCGTAAACTTGGCTCGCGAAGATGGTATATATAAGTAATGTAAAGAAAAAGAGTTTTAGAGTTTCTATTCATGCCGACTTCTATTTTCACCATCTCCCTCACTGGAAAAGGTCAATTTATGGATACAGATGTACCACCTGTGTCTCTTCTCCTCTGTGCTGATGGTTGGAAGTAGACTGGTTTCCCGTGATCCCGGGTGATTGGCTATGATAGACTTCCATTGGTTCTGGGTTTTGCCCACTAAAACCATGACACATGCACTCTTAAATTGAACCTATTTATCAGATTTTGCTCAGCCGTCGCGATCTTGCCAGCTGCCTGAAACGTGCAAGGACTTTCCGTCAAAATTTTCATTTTAATTGAGTTTGACGAGTTTGACACGAGAAAGTCAATATAAAAACTTATTAACTGAGAAAGTCAAGAAAAAACCTATTAACTGTTGTTCCATTACGCTTCCCCCCCCCCCCCCTCTTGATTTTGGAAAGCTTGTTGTGCTAAGTTAAGCAATCTTTCTGCAAATATCTGCACACTCTCATTTCTACCCTGTCTTATACGTCCTAACAGTGTAAGAGCGTGCATCGAGTACGACACAAGGGCAAACCGTGCACTTAATTCTTGTTTCAAAATGTCCCATTTACAACCAGGGTGAGAGTTCAAATATCTTTGTAGAAAATCAGCTGCGAGGCCAGAGGAGATTGTAAAGCAATGAGGCGTTTTTTGATCGTCGGGTAGCTGTGCCAATAATGCATATTTTTCTATAGCTTCAATCCAGTTATGAAATTCAGCCTGCTTTCCGTCAAAATTTGGAACAACATTGGAAATTCCCTGAGCCTGAATGCATCTCTCAGACCACCTAACTGTTCGGCAAAACATTTTAATGTCATTCCTAAATCAGGTGTTTGGCTTGTCATTTTGCAATAATTCAGAACAAAAAATATTACTTACAATTTTGGCTTCCGTTGTTGGGTGGTAAGCTCCGGCTTCTGGTCCACACTTCGGCTCCAATAGCGACGGAACAAAGATGTACCAATGTTAATCGTTAATCGAACACTGAGCGGCAGCACCTTAGTCCATGACATAAGAAACTTCCACAAAATGGACAGGCAACCCAAGTAACTTTAATGTTTTAGAACGATGAGTGTGAGCTGCGCTTAGTTGTCCGCGTGTTTCTCAGTTTCCCAATTTTCTGTCAACGGAATTTCAAAAGTACTTTTTGCCGGAGGGTTTTTCTTCTCCATTTGTGACTATTATAATTAATTCTAATTTTCAAAGTAAAACGAAAACGATATCCTTAACGTTCCCTGTTCGTTACATGGTGGATAACCAATCCTGGTCACGGCACCAAAATATTTCCTTCCTCATTATGTGGCATAGTGGCTGCTTTTCCCAACTTGGGATAAATCAATGTGATCGTATAGTGGAATATTTTATTTTGGAGGAAAGAAACAAGGTCGGAAGGTGAGGGACACCGTTTATTAAAAACATAAATCCCTTCTCTATAATACTACAGGGTAAATACATCTACCCACGAATATATATATATGAAAATATCAGGGGAAGTTCTCCTTTTCTGGCAGAGCGTCTGCTTAAATAGCCAAACTCTCTGAGGACGTCCCATCAAGACATTATTGTTCGTTATTGGAATATCCTAACCGCCCATTGTCTGCTGCCCTATCAATATTCATGATACTGATTAAGGTAAGACCTGTGTAATGGAAAACAGCTATTTCCACTAAAATATCGTCATGCAAAATTAGCTATAATTAAAAATGAGTATTATCGAACTACTTTCACCTTTTCATTTTTTCCAGTTTTTCCTTCTTTGAATTATCATTTATAAAACTAAAACCGCTATATTCTCAATTGAAAAAGAGATAATAATTACCTCCCTTTTTAGAAAACAAACAAAAGTATCAAAAAATAATTTCAAGATAGACATAAACGAAATTTCTGATCCGTTAGAAATGTGCAAAATTATTATTTCTGAATAAATCCCTATTTATCCTTATTTAACAACAAATTAGAATTTTTGCCTAATGTTCACCGGAAGTGCACTACACAGGTCTTACCTTAATAAAATATAAAGATGATTTAGACGTGTATTATGTTATTTGTTTGCAAATATTTTCAATATGGACATACTAAAATTTTCTCGTGTGGTTAAGAATTAAAACAAATTCAGATGTTTTGTCACAGTTTTCTTTTTTCACACACCAAATGTTGCCACGATGAACAAAAAAGAAACTCTCCCGACCACTCGACCACTCAACCCCATCCCCCAACCCCAAGAAAAAAAAAGAGTGCAGTGGGGTTTGTTGTGATGACGATGATGAAAATTGGCTTGTTTACCAGCAGCATACAAAGTACTTTGAAGGCATTTGTGGCATTCTCGGTATTCGTTGCATAACAAGACAGAAAAAGTGCCATTAGTCTAAATACATACCCTGGCAAACCAACATATTCATTAAATGTAATATTTATGAAATTATGAAATACAATAACAAGGCTCTAAAACTTGTTTTATAAGCCCCCACTGATTACTTTTATACTATGAATCCCTGAAAGTTCTGGCGGTGGAATTCAGATGTGAAACCGAATTCTCTGAAAGTTCTTGAGGTGGAATTCAGATGTGAAACCGACTTGTTTTCCACCACTCAAAAAAAAAATCCTTTCAATTTAGCTACACATGCTTACAACATCCTACAAGGTGCATTTGAACATTTGCGTAAAGTGTCGTTTTCGTTTCGGATCAGCCTGCGCATTCAGCGCAGGCAAATCCGAAACGACACTTTCCATATTTATGTGATTTCCTATTTGCGCCGGTCTATCATAACACAAAACCTATTGTAGTCGTAAAGCGTCGTCTCGGATTAGCCTGCGCGGACTGCGCAGGCTGATCCGAGACGGCACTTTATGCAAATTTTCAAATCCCCCATGTTGCAGGTCAGCTATGATATTTTGTCTGCAAAGTTTGGCGTTGGGTCAAGTCAACTGTTTCTCTCCTCGCCAAGAGTAATCCGTCCAGTTGATACTAGCACTCTCTATAGCGACCGAGAACCTCAAATCTACCGAGGGATAATACAACCTTACTTTAGAAATACCTTTTTGACAAGACAGTTCCGAAAAAATGTTCGACAGTGTAAATCATTGATCAGACCGAACATTCTGTACAGATCGACCTTGATCCTTGCTGACAACAAAATCTCTATCTATCCCCATAGCATGTAAAGCTTTACCAAATGACAACGTACAATTTTTTTATAACATATTGACTCTTAGAATAAGGACAGGTGTTATGAAACACCCTGTATTTCAGCAAATCTGAGAAAATGATCTATTTAAAACATTGTAGGAAAAGGAGAAAATGCTGGTTACCAACCTTTTTTTCCTTTTCCTACAATGTTTTCTACACTTTCCAAGACAATTCAAATGATATGTGGCACACTTATAATGTTGTTTCCAATTGCTTTCATTTAGGAAAGGTCGAAACTTCTTTTCCCACAATGTTTTCCAGCCGATCCAAGACTGATCAAATCATACCAGACACATTTAATCTGTCGTATACAATTGCTTTCATTTTGGGACAAGTCGAAACTTCTTTTCCCACAATGTTTTCTATGATATCGAGGACAAATCCAATTAATTGTGGCACACTTAACCCATTACCACACAATCCCTACTTTTGACGCCCCTGAGAAAGAAGCCTTTGGAAAACATTTAAGGAACAGGAGAAAATGCTGGTAACCAGCATTTTCTCCTTTTCCTACAATGTTTTCTATCCTTACTTAATCAAATTTCAACTTTTGATTCACACTTATTTTGTCATCTGCAAATGCTTTGAATTTGGACCAGTCTAAAAAATTTGTCGTTTGGTAAAGAGTTAATTTGTCGTCTTCAATATCTTTCATTTAGGACAAGTCGAAACTGCTTTGGTCTCGTCAAGAGTTACATCCTAAAGGTTTCAACCCTTATCCTGCAAAATAACTAAAATAAAATTCTAAATTCGATAATAAAAACCCCAAAAAGTTACTTCTTCAAACGTAAATTTTGGGGAATTATACCTCCTCAGCGGACAGTGTAGATCCAAGAACAGACTGCACATTCTGTGCGGTTTGATCTTGATCTACGTTGTCCGCAAAAGGCCAGTGACTCTCGCTTAACAACGTACGAGTTATTGAAATTGGTGCTGCCTTAATTTTAGGACACAAGGTGGAATGTATACCGGTGTTCTTATCACTGTTTTATGATCTATATAATTGTTATTACATTCCTACGGTTTTAGCGGGCGGAATTCATCATTTCATTATTGCAGAGCGAAACGTACTCTCACATAAAAGGGCGTTAAATCCGCTTATTACGAAAAGCTTTCCTTATGGAAAGATGAATGTGGATATTTTGGAAGGAAAATCACAGGGAAGTAACAGTTTTCAAAAAAAAAAAATCCCGAAATAAACAAAAAAAATCACCGCTGAGACTCGAACCAACAACGTCCATGGTGGGTAACTCTACCATTTAACGTAGCAGACCCCTAATAGAAACCAGTTATTGCCAAAATAATATTATCCTACAAAATTTGCTATGATTAAAAAAGAGTGTTATTGTACTGCTTTAAGCAAGCCACTTTTCCCTTTTTGTCTTTTCTAGAACTATCATTTAAAAATCCAATACCACTATACTTTCATTACAAAGAGATATAGTAATTACCTCCCTTTTCTGGAAACTAACAAAAGTATCTTCAACTGATTTCAAGATAGGCATAAAGAAATTTCTGGTCCGTTAAAAATGTGCAAAAATATTATACCTGTATAAATCCGTATTTATCAACTATCAAGAAAACTTTATGCAATGCAGCACTAGAGGCATTAGGGGTCTACTACATTAACCATTAAGGTAATAGACAACATATTCTGGAAAAAAATATAATCTGTTCCGTTGTTATGCAATAGCAGTGATACCGCAGTTAATGAAAGAGGATGTTTTACATCAGATATGAATAACTCGGTAACCCATTGTATTTCCTACATGAATTTCTATTCAATTTTTTACTCATAAAGCCAGCGTTTCAAACGAATGAAAATAGCAGTCTCTACTAATGAACGAGTTTCATTACATGTCCTTCTGCTAAAGGAATGTATCCAAATTCTGTAAACCGTTGGCACAAGTTGACCCATATATGTTTTTTTAAGTTTGTGTAATCCTATACATACCCGTAAGAGCTTGAACGTACTCGTAGCGTATTTGACAACTTACAAATAACAACAGAATACAGAATACTTTATTATCATTTGAACTTGAACACATACGGTTCATCGTTACAGACATAGTTTTTCTTAACAATGAGTATTGAAATATAACAACAATATAGAATCAAAGTACTGATAGTACTGAAGGCCAGGAAATTGAGGATACAAAACAACACAAGAGGTCAATTTTAATTAATACAAACAGGTAGACGGACAGGGATACAAGCGGATTCCACTAAGCCCTTTGAATTCTTGGTTTTAACAGGAAATTTTGAACTGATACTAGAAAGCACCAGCCAGAAACTAATTAAGCCAGAGCTAGGCATGTGCTCACAGTTATGGGGTGCTTGATAATGGCTTAGAATACTTAGTAACTTGTCGTGCTTGTAAACAATCCCAAGTCAAAATTGAACTATTCAATCGGTGCAATACCAACTTTGAATATCTAAATTTTCTGAGACATGTGATGTCCTGTAGTCCTAAATGACGTTATTTTTTACATTTATGGCGCAAGAACATATTTATTTTTATTGATTTCAATGAAAATACATGTAAGATAGATATCAATGTAAAATGTAATGAATAATAAAGATTGGAGTGATATGGCAGTTGGCCATGTTGTCTCTACCTTCCACAAGTCGACGAAATTTCGACCTAGTCATATCTGAAGGAAGTTGTAGATGAAAATCCAAAGTAGTTCTTCGTGTATATTGAAAAGTAAGATTTTGGGGAAATTGGGAGGAATTGCTTGTTACAAGCAAATTCTCTATTAGCCAAAATATTTTCTCAATAAAATACTGTGAAAAGGTTGGATTGTTTTGGGAAAACGATTAGGCTCGGTTTACCTATTTTACTTGCCTATTTTACGGACAAGTCATAGTGACTTGAGCTTCGATACTTATATCTACATAATATAAAAAGACGTTAATCCTAATTCATAATCGTTGTCCAAGGACAATTTGTGTCAAGTCCGCGAACACTTGACTCTCAAGCTTGACCTAGACCCTGGACCTCAATAAATGTTTCAAAGGGAACTTCTGCTCATGATGGAGAACAATGCATTATGCTAATTTATGACGGAATCTATCCAAAAATGTAGGAGTTATGGTTCGGACGAAAAATTGGCCTTCAATGTGGCCTTGATCTTCAAGCTACTTCAACAGATATTTCAAATGGCACATTTATTCGTGATGGAGGTCAATTGTGCCAAATTATTTTGAAATCCATCTACAATTGTAGAGGTTATGGACCGGAAATATTCGGATGCACACAAGCCCTAGTGAACACTAGAAATATGTGTGTCAGAGACACTAATGCCCCTGCTAAATGGTATTGGTCACAGGTATGTCATATGACACTTGTAGAGAGAGAGATAAAAAAAAATACATTAAATGACAAGCGAACGACTATAGAAAAAAAATTATAAGCATTTATTTGGTTTCAAATCAAAGTCAATCAAAGACACTTTAAGAATCACACAGGTGTAATCTACTTTTGACAGGTGTAAAATGTGTGAAATACATCCTATCAATGTGAAATAGGCAGTACAAACAATGACAAAACTACCAAATAACTCTTGGATAAAGGTAACTAATACACATAAAGTACATACTAAAGACAACGAACTTTCAAAAATATTTTTCATAGACAACTTGATTAACGATAAGGGTGAAATTTGATGTTGGGGTCGATTTTTCTAGAATTTTATTTGGGGGCGATTTCACCAAAGAAATCGTCTCCAGGGGACGATTTCTCCGGAGTGATAAAAATAACACAGGCCAAGCAGTTTGGGGACGATTTCTCTAGCATTCCGCTGAAGTACCCTAGATTTAGTTGATATACATAGGAAAAAGTGATAAACATAACACGGGCCAATATTCTATATGTAGCTATTTGCTTTATTTACAATCGCATTTTAGCGGAGACGCGTTTTGTGACATATATGTTCAAATGTCAACACAGCGTTATAGACATTCCGAGCAGAGTTGTTGTTCGTTACTCTCACCATACGTGAATGATCCGGAGTGCAAGAGAGAGCGTTATAGATATTAACCGTATATAGCGCGTAGGAATACACAACTGTCGGATAAAGCTAAGTTTATATTAGGCTACGCCTTTATTTGGTCTGTGTTAATGACAAAAACGGGATAAAAAACACATACTCGTCAGTTATTAAAGGGTTGTAATACCCTTGCAATTCCATGGCATTTTGCAGATGAAAGCTTTGAGGATAGGAAAGCATTTACACCGTGTGATAAACAATCACTATAAACTAGTTGTTTTGGCGGACTCAGCGATATAGAGTGGACACACCGTCCAACATTTTTGTCTGAATAGGCAGCTTACGATCCCTAGAGGCAAGGGAATCCCTTGAGAGGGATTTCCTGGCCTAAAAATATCAACAACAAAAAGAGATTTAAAACAAAATATATCAATCAAAATTAAACTAAAATGCGGATATAGTGTTACTATGGGAAATTTGTTTTAATTCTCAACATTATTTACTTCAATTTTTCTTTTTATGTTAGCTTTTTTGTAGAATATACCAATTCCATTTAGGGTTCTAATGTTTGTAGAGTTCAAAAGTTCTACCAATTTAAACGCGTTCGGTTTTCGTGGAAATACTTTCAAATGTAAATTTCTCTTAATTCTTTGTAAAACGGGCAAACTAGAAGAAAATGAAACTCGTCTTCAATATCATTCAAATCGCAAAGTGTACATATTCTTTTGTTACGTTCTATATTTCTATGTCGCCCTGTTGCAATTAATAATTGGTGTGATGAAAGACGTATTTTGGCAATTGCATTTCTATGCGTAGGAATGTTAATCTTAACTAGATAAGATGACAGTTCAAAGGTATCCTTGAGGTTTCTATACAAAGTTAATGATGTTTTATTGCTTATTTCATTGTACCAATTATTGATGTAATTATCAATTAATCTTCTTCGAAATAAGGACACAAAGGCCTTTAGATTTACAGATGAGGTGAATAACCAAACATCGCAAAAACCGTTACTTTGTAATAACAACTTTACTTTATCGAACCAGCTATTTGAAATTATGTTTTCAGACGTATATGCATTTGTTGTTGTTTGAAAAATGCAGTTGGATTGTTTTTCCGTAAACAACTTTACGAAATATTTCACTGTTCGAACTTTAATATTAATACATAAAGGATATCGACCAAATTCGCCATACAGTGCCGAATTACACGTGGATGATTTAACGTTGACTAAACGTTTCAAAAATTTTCTGTGGAGTCTTTCAACAAGATCGCTTGTTAAAAACCCCCAAACTTCGCTCGAATAATATATTATAGACGCGACAAAGGCGTCGAATAATTCAAGCATAGTTTTTATTGGAATTTGTTTATTTTTAGTTATATTGAAAAGGTTACTGATTGCCCGGGTTGCCTTGCTTGTTAGTGTTTTAATAGCATTTTGGAAACTTCCATTATTTGTAAAGACAATGCCTAAGTAATTAAACATGTTTACTGTTTCAATTGGCTCAGATCTGTATACAATTTCAAAAGATTCACTGACCCTTCTGGTCTTTTGAAATATTACCACTTTAGTTTTGCTTACATTAACCGTAAGCTTCCATTTTTCACAATATTTTTTAAACGTGTTTATCAAACTTTGGAGTCCTTCTGCAGTTTCCGATATTAAGACTGAGTCGTCAGCAAACAAGAGCCAAAATATAGTAATTTGATCAAAGGTAAATGATTGGTTTGAGTTTAATTGCAAAAATAACTCTATATCATTTACAAATAGTGAAAAAAGTATGGGAGAAATTGTCTCCCCTTGTAACAAGCCAACGTCACAACTATAAAACTCAGAAACACTGTTCATGTGCTTAACACAGATTTTAACATCGTTATATAACGATCGTATTACGGAAAAAAGTTTTCCACTTAGTCCTTGTTTAAGCATTTTGAACCATAATCCATTGCGATATATTGAGTCAAAACATTTTTGCAAGTCAATAAAGCAACAATATAATTTTTTTCTTTTCTTGAAATTGTTTTTGGATAAAATTGTTTAATAGAAAAATAGAATCAACTGTACTGAAATTAGACTTAAATACAAACTGTGCATCGCTTACAATGTCATATTTCTTAACCCATGACTTAAGGCGTTCATTTAATAATGATGTGAAAAGTTTTGAGAAACAACTTGTCAGAGTTATTCTGCGATAATTGTTAGGATCTGAAACATCCTCCTTCTTATGAACTGGTATGATCACGCCTCTTGACCAGGCTTTGGGGTATACTTGTTTGTCAAGTACATAATTGAATAGTTTGATCAAAGGTGTATCTAAATAGTCTATACCAAATTTGAAATATTCATAGAATATATTGTCTGTTGAGCATGTTTTATTCAAACCAAGATTTTTGACGCATTTTCTGAACTCCGTAACAGTGAAAGGTTCATCAAGCTCTTGAAATATAGGCTCATTTTGATACGGTAATTTAGATCAAAGTTATTTAAAAACTCTTCACATTCCTCGTCTCCATTTATAGAAATATTTGAATAAAGATTCTTGAAATGATCAAAGAAAGTATCCAGATCAATATCAAAGTAATCGTTAACATCTTTGTCTTTCTTAAATAATTTCCAAAATTTCTTAGGCTTAATTTTTTTCAAATTTTCTAACTCCGATGCCTTTTTTCTGTAAAATTCACGTTTCATTTTTCTACAGAAATATTTGTAATCTCTTTTTTTGGAAAGAAAAATTGTCCTGCCAGCGGTATCTCTTGTTAGATTGTAGTTTGATAAGGCTTCCTAAAACAATATCTTTTTACGGTTACATTCCTCATTAAACCATTCTTTTTCACTGTAACAAGTATTGTCATAATAAGAACCATTTTTTCTTGTTTTAAATGGTTTCTTGAAATATTGATTACCCACCGTATTTAAATATTTCGTGAAATTTTCAACCAACACATCAGCTGAACAGTTTCTAGAAATATTTTCATCTAAGATTTCATTAAAATCATGAATACTTGATGCTACGTCATTTTGAAATTGATCCTTATATTCTGAATCCCATTTATAGACGAATTCCGTGTTTCTGGAATTATTATATTTTTGTAAAGTATTTACAATTAAATTAAGTGAAATTGGTGAGTGGTTTGAATGAACGTTAAAATCATGAACATTAAAATCCGAAATACTATCGAAATTACAATAACTAGTGATGACATAGTCCACAGTGCTTTCCCCGTTGTGCGTATAACAGGTAAATTTACCAATGCCTCTATCATTCCCTAGACGACCATTTACGATTCTCATGTCCAAAGATTTGCACAAATCTAATAAATTGTCACCAAACTTATTTGACCCTCGATCGCATGCTGCGCGAGGTGTGACCAAATCGATTTCATTTGAATCAAAGGCGTTATGATCAATTAATGGTCTATCATTCATAATAAAATCATTTTTACACGCTGTTCGTGAATTCAAATCACCAAACAGAAAAACCTTCCCTCCTAGCATCTGAAAATGTTGAATTTCGTTTTCAATTTTTTCAAAATTATCAAAATCATAAAAATCATATACTGGCGACCCTTCAGGTGCAATGTATGTTGAGCAAAGATAAATATCCTTTGATAAATTAAAGAATTTTTTATCAAGTTTAAACCACTGAAACCAGTCTGAATCGTTTTTATGAGTTTTATACCCTTTGATAAAGTACTTTTAGCGTAAAGAAGTATACCTCCACTATTACGTTTAGCTTTTTTGTTGTTTACTTTTCGATAAGAATGAAAAGATTTATAACCCGAAATATTAATCTTTGAAGTCTTACTTGTCCGTGTTTCAGTTAAAAATATTAAATCATAATTACTGAATATTAAATCATAAATACTGATCAATGCTGAAAAATCTTTATCACAGAGTTTATCTTTGGTAAGTCCTTCAACGTTCCATATTAGACAACTTACCCTATCGCCGCTTTTGTCCTATAGGTTTGATACAGACACTGTAGGCTCTCTATACAGCTGCCCATCAATGAAGAGTTTGTCAACCGATAAAGTAAGCTTCCTTTATGTTCCTTTTGCGTCTTTTAAAATCGGCATCAGTTTTCTCCTGGTTTCTACTACTTCTTGTGGAAATTGTTGACTGATTCCCAAAGGACGTGAAAGTTTATCGGCACTCAGTCTAATCCTTTTCCTATCTGGATAATAAACAAACTTGGCCACAATCGGACGTACCTTACCGGCTTGGAATCTGCCAATTCTATGTGCCCTGTGTATCTTCACTTCGTTTACAGCATTTTCTATCTTGCATTCATTCTGAATCACATTAAGCACCTTTGACACACAACTGCTATCTGTTTCACCCTTTTCTTCCTGGATTCCAAAGAACAATAAATTATCTCGTATGCTCCTACATTTAAGGTCGACGACCTCCTTCTTTAACTTTTCATTTAACTCCATTTGTTCTTTCTCTATTTTTCTTATTTTTTCCAGTGATGAATTGATTTCAGTTTGCTTTTTTTGTATATCGGCGATTTTTGATGAGTCATATTCTCTGCTGTTTTCAACAACGTAAAGACGTGTTCTAAACGACCATTGAGCTTGCCGTTGTTCAAACTTAAAACTTACTTTAAATGGCCTATTGACAGCGTGTTTAGAAATTCATGAAGTATGGCGTTCGCACAAGAGATCCATACTTCCTGTCATCCAAGAGATGAGATGGAGGATCGGGCAAGGTTGAGAAGGCGGTATAAATTAGTGGTCTTCCAGCATCTACATACCCTGGTGAAGTTAACCATATACCAGCTGCACTAAAGAACTGGGAGAGGAGGAGAAAGGGAGAGGAGAGTGAACTAGCAGAAACCGTAGACCAAGAAACGGCGGCAATTTGGCATTTAATGGATCTATCAACTTATGGTTGAACTCGCCATCAAAGATAAGCATTTTTTACCAACTTCCTATTGATGCCACCAGCGATGGTCGACGAGTTATTAGCCAGCGTAAGTCGAAGGATAGCAAAGTAGTATACCTCCTATAGGGATACGCTTAAAGATTGGTTGAATTATTCCTATATTTTACGACGTAGACCTAGGGCTAACTTACAAAGAACGTGTTTGCACGACAGCATAACTTACCTTTAACGTACGAAGCTTTTACAGAACGTATGTTGAAGAACCATAGGTCCGCTTACATTGAAAAGATTTATGTGTGCACAAGAAAAATCGACGTACTCGCCGTACCTAAACCTATACATGTATTAGCATATGTTAGCGTATGCCAACGTGCTGTCAACTTATATAAAACTTACTCATTAGTCGGCCTTTCCGGCGTATTTTTGCCTCACACCTCTGCTGAAGCATGTGAGAAAAAGAGTCGGTGGCTTTGGAAAAGAAGTAGTGTAAGTACCGGTGTGAGAACGCCAGGAAACACATGTGCGTCATAAACCGCCATGATATGACCTTAGGCGTTAAACCTCAATACAACCAACATTAGTCGCCGCGCAGAAGCACGCGACTATATTTTTAATAGTTTTTCGAGTTAGGACATGGACAATGGGAATATCTTTTTTATAGGGGTGTGAAGGTTAACATGGAATCTTTCTACTTTGCCTTAAACTGGCTTTTTAATTCATTCTTAAACTACGAAGTATATACAATAGGATACTATTTTTGTTCTATTGATACTTACAACAAAAAATCCGCCCAATTATTATTTTCATTTTCGATATTCGTGAGAAATGGACTCGTCCAAATAAATGCCTTGTTTCAATTGGTCAAGGCTGTAAAGGTTTCCAGTAACTATTTTACCTAGTTAATTTCGTACCTGGGTCATTTTGTACGATTCTTGGTCATTTCGTACCTACCTCTACTTTAGTTAAATCATATTTTATTCAACAGTATATAACGAATAGTAACAAACGTAAGTCATATTACACATGTACTGAAGAAATGGATCAGAACGGAAGCTAGAGCTTATAGAGTTCTTCTCCAATTTCCAGACAAAGGTTATGGTACATGTACTTCATAGTCAATTCGATAAAAATAATTTCAAAGTGGATAGAAGTAGAAAGAAAACAACATTAACAAGAACATAAAAAGAAAAGAAAAAAGACATTAGAAGTAGATTGAGACAGAATGGTCTGGAGCGTTAATGGTAGAGATTTGCCAATCTATAGATACGGATTAAGAAGTCATAGTAACTTCCAACTTGACCAACACCTCTGTATTGACATTTTAAATTACGACATAAATTATGATAAATGGGAAAAGTACAAGATTATCTGATAATGGTCATAAAAGACAATACACAAAAATGGCTTCGCAATAAATACAAAGAAAGACAGTAAACTTCCATTTAAATGCGAAACCGAATAGTCATATATTAACTATACCTTGCCAGAAAATCTTCCACTGTTACGGATATATGTATGCACCGCACTAAATATTCTTTGATTATCAGAAAGACTAAGATTTTCATCCCCGAAAGAATGGTTTGAAGATTAAATGTTGAAATATCACGTATACTATAACTTAGACTAAGCTGAAGTCACGATAAAATAAACACTCTAAAAAGTAGTGGTGCGTCGTTTCGACATAACCACATCTAAGAGAGGTGAATCTACTAAATTTTTCAAGTACAGATGCTCATTAAGACTGCTACATCGGTTACGTAACCTAGCATGAATGACTTGCATTTTCCTGTCTCCAAAAAAATAAAGCTTACGTGGAACAGGTTTATCTACATTTAAGCAGTATTTAAAAGATGACAGAGACTCCACATTCTTTATTTCATCTGGTAGATTATTCCATGCATTGATTACAGCTGGCAAAAATGAATTGCTATAGAGACTGGTTCTACATGCAATGGTCCTAAGATTATTCGGTCTTCGAAGATTATAAGCTGAAGAATTGCCAACCGTTGTCGGAACAAGATGATTGAGATAATTTGCAGCAAGCCCATTTACCATTTTATAGAAGAGAATGAGTTTGTGCTTACGCCGTCTTTGACTTAGAGTTTCCCAACCAGCCTCCAGGTAAAGATCAGCGATGGCAACAAGTTTAGTGCAACCGGTAACTATCCGAGCAGCTTCGTTTTGCACTTTATCTAGTTGATCTTTTAACCCCTGAGAAAGATTATCCCATATAACATCTCCATATTCAAGAATGGGTCTGATAAATGAGAAATAAATTATTTGAAGTGAAAGTCGATCAAGTCGCAGTTTTAAAGATCGCATGACTCCTATTCTTTTCCAAGCCTTTTCAATAGCATTGTTAATGTGTAAGTCCCAGGAGCCATCGTTACTTAGATGTATGCCTAAGTGTTTATGATTATTAACGGACGGAATCTCAGTATTTAACATAAAAAGACTATACTTTCTATTTGGATCATTTCGTACCCAGTTGGTCATTTCGTACCCACTTTGGTAATTTCGTACACAGGTTTAATTATCATTTTGATTATTTAGTGCCTAGTTTTTCCTACTATTTGTGAGTTTTTTCTTGAATGACCACTGCTGAAATTGTAGTGCTGAAATTCCGCCGAAGAACGAGAATGATGGTTATGATTGTATATGACCATTATTAGTTACTTCTCTTTAAGTTTAGTTTTTAAAACAAAGATTGTTTTGAACCCCTTTGTTTATTTCTCACCGAGCTCTGCATAAATTCAATTTGTGCAAAAAAAATCTGGAGAGAGGCCACTTTTTCGCTGTGTTATTCATAAAGCGCGATGCAAAACCATGATTCTTTATTAACACTGTTCACCAGACAGTATAGTTTTAGACTTGTTTAAATTGAAAGCATGCCTTGCAAACTTACGTCCACTTGAATATGCTTTCCTAGGACAGCAACATTTTAGTAACTTAGCCCTCTTTTCAACACTTTCCCAAACATACACGGGTTATCACATGTGTGCTGTCAAATTCTTTTGGAAAAACATGTTGGATAAGGAGAAATTGCTCATTATCAGCAATTTCTCCTTCATCAAATACTTTTTCCCCACTACTAGCGAATTTTCCACCATTTTTGCAGCTTTTTAAATTGTCGTCTCTTTGAATTTGGAAGAGTCTGATATTTGCCGTTTGGAAAAGAGCTAAGAGAGCGCTGTGCGAGGTATTAGATACTGTAACAGAAGACGACGAGTTTTGATATAGTTTCACAGTCACATCAATTTCATAATGTGTTGAAAAATCTGCTGATGAAAACTGACATTTACTTACTTGCCCTAGCTTCCTTGAAGCATTAAACAAATTTCTTGAGGCGACTTTGATGCTTTTCTTTTTGTAACTTATCTGATCTACGCCAGAGTATTGAGCAAAAAGTTCATACGTTGGCACAAGCTTACTTAAACATTAAGGTGTGATTTTTTAAACTATTAAAAAACTTGCAGATGAACTCTGGCTTAAAGGTGGCCCTTCAGATTTTGGGTCGAAAATTTTACAAAAATGCAAAAAAATCATCCTTATACTCCCAAAGCCTTTTAATTTGCGTTCATAAAACCCTAGAAGTCGAAATCCATCCGACAACACGAGAAATTAGAGATTTACTACGGCCCAGGTTGACACCAAAGGGAGACACGTTCTATTTCTAGATGATCAGTTCGCTCATTTACATACAGGAATACACAGGCGAAGTTTAAAACATAACGTTCGAAGAAGACATTATGCAAAATAATTATTACATGTTTGATATGTCAGGGAATTTAAGCGTTATTAGTCACGTGCCAGTTACTTGACATTCTCACAATGCTGTATTGATTTTTGGCATGAAATCTAAAAATACCTTAAGAGGCTACGTAGCCTTTTAAGGGAACACCATCATTTTTTTTTTTTTGTAATTTTATGAGTTTTAATTGTTGATGATTGTTATTATTTTTTCAGATGAATTTCAGTGATATATATATATTCTTTTAATTTGGTGAGATGTAAAAGTTCTAAATACCCACCTTTAAAATCCCCTTCATTTAATGGGGTAACAGTGTATCGCTATCCTACCAACAATTATTACACTATTCTAATCTTAACTTCCTTGGCATTCGTACCAACGACACTTCGGTCTCAAGTCCTGTACGTTACCGATTGATCTCCTTAGTGCGGAGCACTATTAGGGCCATCGCCTATAAATTTGTTGATTTTAAACATGATGCTGGATAGTAGGATGGGGATAACCTAAAATCACGATGACAATGAAGCGATAGTGACATTAAAAAAAAACACACATGATATCGCACTTTATCACATAACTCTGTTTTCAATGTAATACAGCCATTACGAATTTTCTTGCCTCACACACGTATTAGATAAGAAAATAGCGCTTTATTTGGTCAAAAATGAAATTATACGCCTCATTTCTAAAACAATGCTGATCTATAGGTTTCTGAAGGAAATTAGCGGTCAAAGTTCTTATCGTGATGAAGTTGTTAATTTAATCACTGTTAGACTCAAACAAAAATCGGTATTATGCAAATTTCTTCCGAACTTTTTTCGTTCGTAATGTACCTGTCAAAGGAAGTGCACAGGCTTCATGTAAATTTCACTACACATGATATATGTATGCCTGTGGTTTAACACATTTTGAACTATAATTCTTATTATACTGTAATGTTACAAAAAGAATCTGACACTCGTTGGCTTTTGGGGTAATAAATTTCTTAAACTCGTCCACAAAAAATGTTATTAAACTCGCCAAAGGATCGCTTAATAACATTTTTGTAGACTCGTTTAATAAATTTCTATCTCAACAACCAACTTATATCAGATCCTATATATTATCATCGTTCTACCGTACTGTCGCAATATCATCATCGTACTACCGAGCACCACGTTTCATAGTCGATGGCCCTAACGGTATTCCGTAAGGGGAACTGTTCCATCGCCTTTGACCGAGCCTTTGGCTTCTTTCCCATATGAACCTATGATGTTAGAAAGGAATGATTTATGTCACACTATCATCAAATCCCTGGAAAAAGCTAAGCAAAGCTTTGATTTAGGCTGAGGACACATGATAGCTTGTAATGTATGTTACACGACAGACGAGGGCAGAAGTCATTTCAAATCTACAGTACTGAAGAAAAAAAACAAAGGGCAATTTCATACGACGTAAAATAGCAACTGTCGCAAATACTATACCGCTACATCCAGAAAAGAAAAGTCACAAAGTAACAGAATTTTGGTGAGACTGCAAGTTTCGTGTTGTCTAGTCGTAATCTACTTCGTTCTTAAAAATTACGTGAACTGGTGTCAAGCAGTCGTAGGGAAATGTTCCCACACGTAGAAACAGACATTCCGTTTTTCTGGTACAAGGGAGATAATCACATTTATGCTTTGGCTATCAAAAATTTCCAAATTTACCTCCCACAAAATTTTATTCACTATTCATTCTATATTCACCATTCACTCAGCACCAAATACACTCGTAAGCCTCTTTCGATCAAAACTACGACCCACTCAGAAAAACTCAAAAAAAAAAAAATGTCTTATCTCTTTACCAAACGACTCAATTTTAGACTGGTCCAAATTGAAAGCATTTGAAGGCCACAAAGTAAATGTAACTCAAAAATTGAAATTTGTTTCCAGCATGGAAGAAAACATTGTGGGAAAAGGAGGAAATGCTGGAAACCAGCATTTTCTCCTTTTCCTACAATGTTTTCAAACGACTTCAACGTAAGGGCCGTGAAAACCACGGATTGTTTGGTAAACGGTTATTTTACAGGCTTGTCTAAGGAAGCTCACAGTATAGATCAAAGCACTGACTGCATGTTCTTGTTGCCTGATTTTGATCCATGACGTCTGCCCCTTTTGTCGTCGATGGTGATGAAATGGTTAAATAAAAGCTAAATTCGGTTTCCGGACTGCGTAGACAGATCCGAGACAACATTTTACGTAAATGCCCGAATAAACTTTTTCACGTTTTAGCCTACACGCCATACGGGATCGAACATGGATTTGTTTATGGCATGTCAAAGCACTGACCCACTCACAAGTCAAAAGTCAGGCCCCTGTGGCTCATGGGTAAAGTGCTGTGCTCCCTACTCGTAACCTGGAGGCCCCAGATTCGAGACTCACTGGACTCAGAACTGCCTTCTTCATGGGAAAGTACTTGGTCCAAATGCTTCAGAGCCGCACGGAAATAATTACAGCTTGTATGTTCTTCAGAATTCTGTCAATGTGAAAGTAACAGAACTTCTGATTGGCTAAACCATTTGGTTTAGCCAATCAGATAGAAAATCTTGAAGAACATGACAAAGAATGTTCTTAAGAGTGACTTGTGAATACAGACCCTGTTATCTTTGTCAAGATTTATCTTTGTCCCACACCGTCCGATCAGGAGACAGATTTTCTATCTTTCTGTAAAAAAAGGGGGGATATCATTGAAATAGAAATTTGGGGTTTTATTAAGAGCATTCTTAGTCTTATTTTTCAGAATTCTGTCAATGTGAAAGTAACAGAACTTCTGATTGGCTAAACAATTTAGTTTAGACAATCAGAAGTTCTGTTACTTTCACAGATAGATAAATCTTGAAGAACATGACAAAGAATGTTCTTAAGAGTGACTTGTGAATACAGACCCTGTTATCTTTGTCAAGATTTATCTTTGTCCCACACCGTCCGATCAGGAGACAGATTTTCTATCTTTCTGTAAAAAAAAAGGGATATCATTGAAATAGAAATTTGGGGTTTTATTATCAGCTTGAAAGTTTCAAGTTAGTTAGACCTATTAACCAGAATGAGTGTTAAAATAAAAGTTAATGGTTTTCCTGTAGTCCACTTTGTTGCAAATTTTCTTCGACTTTAAGCCTTTACCAATTACCGCACAACGCCGACTTCTGTTGCTCCCGGGAAAGAATCCTTTTGAAAATATTGTGGGAAAAGAAGAAAATGCTGGAAACCAGCATTTTCTTCTTTCCCCACAATGTTTTCTCCTCTATCAAAGAAAAAATACACCATTTAAGCAACACTGAAATTGTCTTCTGCAAATGTTTTCAATTTGGACAAGACTAAATTTTGTCGTCTGGTAATGGGTTAAGTGGACTTACCATGGGTTTATGTCGGTCTAAAGTGGCATTTGCTGTGTAGAGAGTTCACCTATCTATATATTCAACGATACATTTTGATGCTTTGAGGAGAAAAGAGAAAGTTACTACGATGATAAATCACTCACTTAATCAATCAATACCATCAAAATAAAGTTCCGGGCTTCGACCTCCCTTCCAATAGTCCTAATGCAGATTTACCATTGGCTAGAAAACTGCAAGGATTCCCCTTTAGATAACACTGGCGGCAAAGTGACGCCAGCGTGTCACCCTTAACACTCAAGTATGATTTAAAAAGCTTTGAAAACATTGTGCTAAAACTAAATTTTGCACCTGATATACAATTTTTACCTGTTCTCGCACAACTTTTCTGACTGACCTTTAGAAAAGTTAGAGTGAATACGTGTAACGTCACTAAATGACGTAATGTATGAAATAATCTACTGGAAGCCCAAATATTTTACGTCATTGAAAAAATATGACGTTATGGCCATAGAAACGCGACGTCAAATAAACCCCATTACTTGTATTATCAACTGTTTCTTTAATATTCTTACGTGTAAATAATAGCTCAGCTTCTAAAAAAAGAGAAATGTCGGAGGGAAAATCTATGTCTATGTATGGAAAGTCGGAACATAACCCCGAGGAGTATGCCGGGTTTTGGAAAAGTATTCTCCAGGTAAGGCCCTCAAATCTCAGATCTGTTTAAAACCTCTCTGAGTTTTATCTTTTTACTTAATCTAGATAAAATTTTTAGAAAACTGATTTGTCGAAATATTTTTTCTAAAATAATCATGATATTTATCACGTATCTCGTGGCAGATTAAAGCCACCATACTCGTTATATGTACGTAAAACTTACGCAAATTTTGTTCGTTACAGCCTTAATAAAACGGAGCTAAGGATCTGTATTCATCGACCATTCTTGAGAATACTCTTAGTCTTATTCTCCAAGATATTCAAAGTTTGAAAGTAACTCAACTTCTGATTGGCTAAACCATTTGGTTGAGCCAATCAGAAGTTTGGTTACTTTCAAATATAGAAATGGTGCTTTTAGTTAGGGTCAAACCAAGGTATTGATTCTAACGCTTAACCTCTGCACCACACAAAATTCCGCGAGGGAAAAAAATGAGACTAATATGGGAATCGAACCTGGAACTGTGCCCACAGGCCGAGTGCTTTACCATTAAGATAACCCCCCCACACACACACACACACAGAGAACGACATTCATGCCACCGATAGAAAATCCATACGGTATATTTTGTTTACGAACAGAGAACCAATCGTATAAGTGTCCAGCATCTGGCAACTCGAGGAAACAATTCCACACACTGGCCAGGGATAAAACTTTGGTCCCGGCACGAGATAGACGAGTTTATTGCCAAGCGGGTCACCAGCTGGTTCGGGCCTCGGCTGAAGAAGACGGAGGTTAGAGGCTAGATTGCATTTAAAATTATTTTTTTTATTATAAAGTTGTATCTCCTGGTTCTCGATCGATATTTTACCAACCACTTTCTGCTCAAACTAGATTGTAGATTTTGGCGGGATTGACCGAAACAGTGCCAATGCCATGACTGGATTTGTGTCTGTGAAAAGAGGGTTTGATGCAAAAACGAAGCCTTTTGAAAACACTGTGGGAAAAGGAGAAAATGCTGGTAACCAGCATTTTCTCCTTTTCCCACAGTGTTTTCTATTCTTCCCAGAACGAATTTCATTTTTTCAGTCACCTTTATTTTGTCGTCTGCAAATACTTTCAATTTGGACCAGTCTAAAATTTTCTCTTGAGGTAAAGAGTTAAAAAGTATCGTTCATATCAGCTTGTGCAGTCAAAGGATGATATGGATCGTAACATTTTGCATATTGTACATTTTCATCTTAAAGGTGGCCCTTCAGATTTAGGGACGAAAATTTTACAAAAATACAAGAAAATCATCCTTATACTCCCAAAGCCTTTTAATTTTCATTCATAAAACTCCAGGAGTCGAAAACCATCAGATACCAAGAGCAATCAAGAGCAGAGATGTACCACAGCCCAGATCGACACCGACGGGGAAACACGGTCTTTTTTTTATGAGCAACGCGCTCATTTGCCTAACGGAAATTTATACATAGACGAAGCTTCAAACATAGCGTCCGAGGAAGACATTATGGAAAATAATTACATGTTTGTTATGTAATAAAATTTAAGCGTCATTAGTCACGTGCCAATCACATGACATGCCCACAATGCTTAATACCTTAAGAGGTTACGCAGCCTTTTAAGGATATACCATAAAAATTTTTTTTTCGTAATTTTAAGATTCTTAATCATTGATAGTTTGTAGTGTTTTTTATTTCATATAAATTTCAGTGATGTATATATATTTTTTTTTTTTTCAACTTGGTGTGAAAATCTAAATAGCCACCTTTAAAGGGCCATTCTACGACATGATCGAGTCGGTCGTTTCATAGAAGACTTTATGCATGAATCCATAATTATACCTAGACTTGCTTGATATAACGCAATCAACAACCCTTTTCAGGTCAGAGTGTCGTTTAATTATACTAGTATTCTATTTTCCCGAATACTTATTCCATATTTTCAAAACAAAAAATGGAACTGTATTTACAATGGTTGGTCAATGTAACCCCTGACTGTTCACAACAACAACTAAATACTAGTAAATAGAAGATTTTTTTTCCGGTGAAAGATCGAAATTTATTTCATCGAGTGAACATCATTGGTAATATTTTCACAAGTGGCACAAATTTCGATTTTCACCGAAAAAACAACAACAAATATTCTATTTATTTCATGCTTTTCACCCTTTGTGGGAGGAGCTATATCAAAATCCAGTAGAGTTCTTTTCCGTTATTCTCCGTGGCGTACCCCTCCCGCATAGCAACGCATTAGAATATTAAGTCAAGCGCGAGAAAAGTAAATTGTATGACGTCATATTTCCCATCTGGTTGTGAGGCACTCGTAATTCACCTAGGCAACAAGAACGTGAAAATCGGTAATATCACTGGTGGTACCAGTGTAAGATCGAAAAATATTTTCACTGTTATTTCTCGATATCCTACCGGAAAGCATGAAATAAACAGTACCTCTTTCGACGGCTGAAAATATATTAACCCCCTATCCTGTTCAGTGTAATCTGATCTTGATCCACAATGTTCGCAAAAGGTCAGTGAGATGCACTTAGTGCTCAGCCTAAGGGTTAACTATTCACGCTAACACGGAAAAAATTTTATTATATGGGCTTTACTGACGAGGAAGGCGGTACGGAGCCAAAATCAGACTGCAAATTCTGTGCGGTACGATCTTACTCTGAGCCTTACCTGTTTTAAGCCTGTGGTGCTAAAAGGCATAAAACTTAAAAAAAAATCAAAGTACTGATAGTACTGAAGGCCAGGAAATTGAGGATACGAAACAACACATGAGGTCAGTTTTAATTAATACAAACAGGTATACGGACAGGGATACAAGCGGATTCCACTAAGCCCCTGGAATTCTTAGTTTTATCAGGAAATTTTGAACTGATACTAGAAAGCACCAGCCAGAAACTAATTAAGCCAGAGCTAGGCATGTGCTCACAGTTATGGGGTGCTTGATAATGGCTTAGAATACTTAGTAATTTGTCGTGCTTGTAAGAATACTTAGTAATTTGTCGTGCTTGTAAACAATCCCAAGTCAAAATGAACCGTATTCAATCGGCGCAATACCAACTTTGGTTATCTAAATTTTCTGAGACATCTGATGTCTTGTAGTCCTGAATAACGTTATTTTTTACATTTATGACGCAAGAACATATTTATTTTTATTGATTTCAATGAAAATACATGTAAGATAGATATCAAGGTAAAATGTAATGAATAATAAAGATTGGAGTGATATGGCAGTTGGTCATGTTGTCTCTACCTTCTACAAGTCGACGAAATTTTGAACTGGTCATATTTGAAGGAAGTTGTAGATGAAAATCCAAAGTAGTTCTTCGTGTATATTGAAAAGGAAGATTTTGGGGAAATTGGGAGGAATTGCTTTCTCTTTTAGCCAAAATATTTTCTCAATAAAATACTGTGAAAAGGTTGGATTGTTTTGGGAAAACGATTAGGCTCGGTTTTCCTATTTTACTTGCCTATTTTACGGACAAGTCACAGTGACTTGAGCTTCGATACTTATATCTACATAATATAAAAGGACGTTAATCCTAATTCATAATCGTTGTCCAAAGACAACTTGTGTCAAGCCCGCGAACACTTGACTCTCAAGCTTGACCTAGACTCTGGACCTGAATAAATGTTTCAAAGGGAACTTCTACTCATGATGGAGAACAATGCGTTATAGCATGATTATTTATATCGGAATCTATCTTGAAATGTAGGAGTTATGGTTCGGACGAAACATTGGCCTTCAATGTGGCCTTGATCTTGAACCTACTTGAACAGATGTTTCAAATGGCACATCTAACCGTGATCGAGGTCAATTGTGCCAAATTCTTTTGAAATCCATCCACAATTGTAGAAGTTATGGACCGGCAATATTCGGATGCACACAAGCCCTAGTGAACACTAGAAATATGTGTGTCAGAGACACTGATGCCCCTGCTAAATGGTATTGGTCAGAGGTATGTCATATGACACTAGTAGAGAGAGAGAGCGATAAAAAAAAATACATTAAATGACAAGCGAACGACTACAGAAAAGAATTATAAGCATTTATTTGGTTTCAAATCAAAGACATTTTTAAGAATAACACAGGTGTAATCTATTTGTGACAGGTGTAAAAGGTGTGAAATACATCCTATCAGTGTGAAATAGGCAGTATAAACAATGACAAAACTACCAAATAACTCTTGGATAAAGGTAACTAATACACATAATGTACATACTAAAGACAACGAAATTTCAAAAATATTTTTTATAGACAACTTGATTAACGATATGGATGAAATTTGATTTTGGGGTCGATTTTTTTAAAATTTTATTTGGGGTCGATTTCACCAAAGAAATCGTCTCTAGGGGTACGATTTCTCCGGAGTCATAAACATAACACGGGCCAAGCAGTTTGGGGACGATTTCTCCTGGGGCCGATTTCTCCAGCATTCCGCTGAAGTACCCTAGATTTAGTCGATATACATAAGAAAAAGTGATAAACATAACACGGGCCAATATTCTATATGTACTATCAAAACGCGATAACTGTGGCCTTTGTTTACAAACACTGGACCAGTTCAAAACATTCAAATAGGGAATACCAGGGACGAAGCAGTTACCTATAGGTAAATTTCAACTGAGACTTGTAAGTAACGCTGTGGTGCAATGGTCAAAGGGACTCTGCTACCGCCCAAGCGGATCGAGTTCGAGTCACAGATTTTTTTTTTTAATTAAGCAACTGTTTTTTTTTTTTTTTTTTCAAGATAAGTCAATTATTACATTATTTTTATGATATCATAGTGAATATTTTTACTTTTACCTTGTAGTTTCATTCATTTATAATTGACATCACACGAGATTGCACAATGATCCTTCGAAAGTTAGGAAAAATGAACCAAGACATTTCTTGTACAGGAATTAATGCTAGGAATAGCCTCGTACTTTAGACATCTAAGATAACTAAAGCCACAAATTTCTGGCCACTATTTTTCTTCCTGTTTCATGGCTTTGACAGAAAAGACATGTCTATATACTCACTACAGTTGGGAACTTACGCATCTCGGAAGCTTGACTGCACAAGGATTTAAATTAAAACAACAGTGGAACGGAACCACTTGTGAACTAAAGCAACCTGAGTGAAAAAATTACTGTAGATGTGCGGTCTTAGCAGAATAAATACTTTTTTTAAAAAGCAGACACTGCAGTTCAAGAAACCTGTGAGCAGTGAATAATTGCGGTCAGCGACGAGGAAGCAACAAATTTTATACTGAATGTTAAGAGGCTTAGGGTACCGAAAAGGCCAGTGAAAATGAAGCGAGTTCCAATACTGCCAGTGCACGGGATGAGAGTTGCGCACTTAACCATTTCGTTGTTGTGTCAGTTATAGAGAAATGCTTTAAAACAAGAAGAATAAAATGAATAAGAATAAAATGTAATAGTAACAAAAGAATATCAATGACAAAAAAGATGTGCACGTCTAAAAAAAGGAAGAAGAAAGGATAAAGAAAAGAAACATAAAAGACAATCAAAAAAGGAAAAGTATGGAGAGAAAAAAGACAAAAGTAAAGCGAAAACCTAAAAAAATATGCAACATGCTTCCTTTCAAAAAATATAATAGGTCTGGCGGCTCGAACGAGGATCGCCGGGTTTAGAGGCAGATATGTTCTCCATTACACCACTGCTCACTTTGAAGAATCGGTAACTTGTAAAACTCTTAAGCCTTTTCAATTTACATTTTAACTAAAATTATCGGATAATTTACCTGTCCTTCCCGTATGCTAAAATAGAATGGTCTGAATTATTGTAAACAAGGGCCACGGTTATCGCGTTCCATTAATAGTTTGCTTTATTTACAATGGCATTTTAGCAGAGACGTGCTTTGTGACACACATGTTCAAATGTCAACTCAACGTTATAGACAAACTCCGAGCAGAGTCGTCGTTCGTTAATCTTACTATACCTGAATGTGAATGATCCGGAGTGCAAGAGAGAGCGTTATAGATATTAACCGTATATAACGCGTAAGAATACACAACTGCCGTATAAAGCTAAGTTCATTATGTTACGCCTTTATTAGGTCAGTGTTAATGACAAAAACGGGATAAAAAACACACACTCGACAGTTTTTAAAGGATTGTAATACCCTTGCAATTCCATGGCATTTTGCAGATGAAAGCTTTGAGGAAAGGAAAGCATTCACACCGTGTGATAAGCAATCTCTGTATATACTTGGGAAACTAGTTGTTTTCGCGGACTCAGCGATATAGAGTGGACACACCGTCCAACATTTTTGTCTGAATAGGCAGCTTACGATCCCTATAGGCAAGGGAATCCCTTGAGAGGGATTCCCTGGCCTAAAAATGATAGCGTGTTCGCACTATAGCTATTAAAGAAAATTATCCTACATACAATGAATAAGGGTTATTAGCATTTTTTTCAATAATTTTTCTTCCATCATTTCACAAAGAAATCCTATTGTTTGTGTATAATTTAACCATTTGTCTGTATTTGGTATGGATTTGAGTCCAAAACATGTCGTCTGGTAGATCTAATGAGGTAACTAGTACTTCAGAAAAATATATAGGCCTACTTGTATTTTGTTGTATTCATCAGTGTTAAAGAGGACTTAAACTAGTTTTCGTTTTGAAAGTTGTATGAAAAATATCTCTGTCAGTTTTCATTCACGTGCAATGATCTTTAGAATTCAAAACTATTAGGTCTAAATACATGTAGAAAACGCGAAGACTTTTTAAGGTTTCGCATTTTCATCGTAAAATTTCCCATTCCGTTAGTTATGGTATTGCCGTCATAGAACGTTAAGGGACGAAAACATTTTTAATAGAAAATGTCAATTGCCTCCATGGCTCAGTGGTAGAGTGGACGACTATGGTTCTGAGGTCTTCAATTTTTTACTATTTTTTCCGCGAAAAGTGGTGAAAAATCACCTCCTTAGTATTTTTTCTCACAAAAGATCAACTTTTTCAGCCCAAAACATTTTTGGGTGAAGCATAAAAAAAGAAACCACCTAACATTCGTGAGCACACTGTACGATATTAAGTCGAGACATTTTTAGCACCTATCAAAGACTATTGACAAATAAAAAGGCCCAAGCAGATCTTGTAGCCAACCTAGGGGTGTAAAATTGCAATAAAATCTTAAAATTTTTGTTTTCTTTTTTTTTTCCTTTTTTTTTATCAATTAGGCTGATGTTCGAACCCCGTATGATCGATATTTCTTTACAAACAGTGACTATGACTGTAAAATGCACCGAGACGACCGGAAAAGTGTTCACAGGATCGGCTGTTCTATTCATGACGAGGTATATACTTTTATTAAGCTCTTCGATGTTTTAAATGTGTTAAGCACAAAAATATTCTCAAAGAAATGATAGAATTGTGGTATCTAAGAGAGGTCTAGCTGCGGTACCTAAGAGGTCTAGCTGCGGCACCTAAGAGAGGTCTAGCTGCGGCACCTAAGAGAGGTCTAGATGCGGCACCTAAGAGAGGTCTAGCTGCGGTACCTAAGGGAGGTCTAGCTGCGGTACCTAAGGGAGGTCTAGCTGCGGTACCTAAGAGGTTTAGCTGCGGTACCTAAGAGAGGTCTAGCTGCGGTACCTAAGAGAGGTCTAGCTGCGGCACCTAAGAGAGGTCTAGCTGCGGCACCTAAGAGAGGTCTAGCTGCGGTACCTAAGAGGTCTAGCTGCGGGACCTAAGAGAGGTCTAGTTGCGGTACCTAAGAGGTCTACCTGTGGTCTAGCTGCATGTGACGATCGCAGGACTGCAGTGGTTTATTCTTATACCCCCAATTTAACCATACGGGGTCCCAAAGGCCAATTGATTCCCATTCCAAACCCTATTTACATCGTGAAGGCAAAGTTAGTAGCTTTCAGGACTTGAAACCAGTACTTGCATTTACCTATCATTCTTGAGAATATTCTTAGTCTTATTCTTCAAAGCTTTATTTAGTCTTATTCTTCAAGGTAACAGAACGTATAATTGGCTAAACGGAATGGTTTAGGCAATCAGAAGTTGTGTTACTTCCGAATTTAGAAAATTCTGGAGATTAAGACAAGAAACGTTCTAAAAATGTTGGTGAATACGGGCCCAGGAATCGTCGGTAGACCCCCCCCCCCCCCTCCCTCTCCCCCCAGCTCAGCTAATTTCTTGTCGAGGAATAACAATAGGCATTGCCACGTGATTTAATTATCTCTCACCATTAAGCACTGATTATTTATATAGCATAGCAGCCAAAGCCTTTGATAAGATATTTTGCAAAGTTCTAAAAAAACAAAACTTCAGGAAAGTATGGATAGATGTTTTCTTCTTTTCCCACAATGTTTTCAAAAGGCTTCTTTTCTAGGAGCGTCAAAAGTCGGCATTGTGTGGTAAGGGGTTATGGTAGTGGGCCCGTAATAGAAAATAGTTTTGAATGTTATCCTACAAACTTTGCAACGAAGAAAAATGAGTATCATTGTACTTTAATCAATCCACTGTTTCCTTTTTTTTTCCTTCTGAGAATTATCACTTATAAGTAAATTTAACCCTTTATCCCATAGAATCTCTAATTGAGGTGTCCGTGGTCGTGAGGTAGAGCGTCGGCCTCATAACCTAAAGGTCCTGAGTTCGATTCCCGGGAGCGGGTCTCAACTTTGGGATTTTTCATTGGCCCACAAATTCGGCGCGAGTACTGGTGTAGTTCCCAGGAAGCAGAATCGAGAGAGATTAGTATAAGTTGTAAGAACTTCTTTCTCAATCGATGTAAAATAAATATGTTTAAACTAATCTCTAATTGACCCTAAATAACAGCAAGGATGAAGCCGTTTCTTATGTGTATATGACATCTTTTGATAGCATTGAAAACATTGTGGCAAAAGGTGAAATTGCTCGTGACGAGCAATTTCACCTTTTGCCACAATGTTTTCCAAAGGCCCCTACAAGCAATGCGTAGAAATGAGTATCTGTGGAGTAAAGGGTTAAAACCACTATATTCTCAAAAGGAGATCATAATTACCTCCCTTTTCTGGAAACCAGCAAAAGTATCATCTAGTTTCAAGATAGACATCCAAGGAATTTCTGGTGGGTTAAAAATTCGCAAAAGTATAACATCTGCATAAATCCGTATTTATCAGATATTAAGATATTTTATTCCATGATGCATTAAAGGTGTTACGTGTCTTCCATCTTAACCGCCACAATGGTTTTACGCCGTTGCAACCACAATACATAGAACAGTAGCTTGAGAGTCATACATCACACGGTTTTACATCTTGAGCTCTTTACTACACGAAAGCAATTTGTAAATGGCTCCACCGATTGGATGTCTATCTCAACCAATAGAAAACGCGGTTTGAACAGGAAAAATGCTTGTTACCAAACTTTAATTCAAAATGCCCTTAAAACTCTGGACAAAATTAAAGACTCGTCGAAAAGGAAAGAACTTGCCAACGACAAAATGAATGTGACTGAAATATTGAAATTCTCTTTTGGGAAGGAAAGAAAACATTATGGAAAAGGGAGAAAATGCTGGTTACCAGCATTTTCTCCTTTTCCAATAATGTTTTCAAAAGGCATCAATCTCAAGGTCGTCAAAGAACGGAATTGTAACATTACAATGAATACATTTCAAGGAGGTACAGCGAGATGTTCCATTACTGACGTCGTCCAGCTACGGACATCGTATCAACAAGCCATTACAGCCGTTTTCTCGTCGACATGTGCGTGTAGAGAGGGTCCTCAAAGGGTTTTATTACAAGAGAGGCACGGGACTTCCACCTATCAACGAATCTTCTTGGAAGTGATGAAATTACTTTTATCTTGTTTTTTTCTTCTATTGTTTCTTTTTTGTAAGGTTCGCTTATTTGATTAAATGACCTTCAAACATGTTAACTTGTAATACATGTATTTCTCAAACAAATTGAAATGAAGCAAATGATCTCTTTTTAAGAAATAAATAGAGGATATTTGTTTTTTTTTTTTCGGTGAAAGATGGAAATTCATTTCATCGAGTGAACACCATCGGTAATATTTTCACGAGTGGCGGAGCCACGAGTGAAAGTATTACCGATGGTGTTCGAGAGATGAATTAAATTTCGATCTTTCACCGAAAAAATACAAATATTATATTTATTTCATGCTTTTAACCCGTTTCTAGCTGCGCCACTCGTGAAAATATTACAGATGGTGTCCACTTGATGAAATAAATTTCGATCTTTCACCGAAAAAACAAATATCCTCTATATATTACGTCGAGTTTGCCAGTGTACATGACTTGCATGTACGAGGCATATTTATCCAATCAGATTGCTAGAATAATTTTTGGAGTAGATCTATAACATGTTTAGTAGATTTACATATGGAGAAAATAAAATAATCCTGTCATTCCGTTTCCGTTTTGGAACTAAACTGAACAAGTCCAACTCGACCAGCGTCAAAACAACTACAGTTTTGCGCCTGAAAGTTTGTTTCGACATTAGTCAAATTGTTCTCCAGTGAGCTGAATCATCTTGTTTCCTACGTCTAAAATACATTCATGTTCTTCTTTGTGAAAGCATAACGTTGTGGCCAAAAAAGATCGAAAAACAAAATTCTGACAAAAGGTTATCCAGACACCAAAATATCAATAGAAAACATTAAAACGGCGCTCGTTCAGTATTAGACTGAAAAAGTGGCATCTAGAATATACACCACCTTTCCTGAGCATTGAAAAAAGTATGACCTTTACACAATGTTTACTAATATTTGACCTGGTGACCTCCGTTTTGAGCCAATGTGACCCATTTTCAAGCTAATTGGAAATATAATCTAGACAAACATTCAGACTACCGAAAAGTTTCAAGAGTATCAGATTGAAAATTGAACTGGCCACCGTTGTACATGTATATTAGACTGGTTACCGCCCCTGATACTACTACGTGTATAGGGACCGGTACAGGGTAATCGATACGGGGCGAATTCTGCCCGTAGGCAAGGTAACTGTGCAAGTAGTAACTTAGAGTAGCGTCTCTTGATTTTTGTGTGTATGTTTTTGGTGGGCGTAAAAAGCAA
Source organism: Tridacna crocea (assembly GCA_943736015.1). Classification (NCBI taxonomy): domain Eukaryota; kingdom Metazoa; phylum Mollusca; class Bivalvia; order Cardiida; family Cardiidae; genus Tridacna; species Tridacna crocea. The sequence goes on from OX031065.1 coordinate 42,991,496, forward strand.
TAGCTATGAAAATAATTTTCAATACTACTGTCTTTTAAAGTGATTGTTTTGTGATCATAATATAATTACTTATGCATGGAATCATTTCAACAAACAATAGCCGAATGTCTAAAATTTGATAGAAAAAAAAATGTTAATGATTATAAGAGTATTATTTGACTATTATGTTTCTAATAAATGCTAAATTAATGAATAGATCTACATGAAAAATTTTTTCAAGTGCTGACGTTGAATTTTTACTAAAAAAATTAACATCAAAATAACAAATATAATGCACAAATTTGTACTTGATAAAGCAGAAAGGGTAATAAGATAATCAATTATCTTATAAATTGAATCGTAGGTTGCAATTCTCAAAGATTAAAGTCTGTTGTCCCTTTGAGGAAGCCTGCAGAGATAAGCCTAGGGGCAATAAAACACATGTGGTGTCTAATTATCATTTAATTTTCCCTTAACATTTAATTTTTTTGTTTTGTAAGGTATAAAGACGCATGTTTTAACATTTACTAACAAGTGTTTGGGGGAAAAAATTAAAAGAGGGGAAAACTGCTTGCCAAATATTTATGTATTACTCAGTTGTTCAGATGTCTAATAGTCAAAAAATTAAATGAATAAAGAATTTAGAGAGGATTTGAAATAAAAGTATCTAATTAACCCATTACCAGAAGACCAAATTTTAGACTGGTCCAAATTGAAACAAATTGCAGACGACATTTTAAAGAGCATTTAAATTGAAAATAAGTACCATACAGGGTAGAAAAATTTGTGAGAAAAGGAGAAATTGCATGTTACAAGTAGATCTACTTTCTCCTTTTCTCTTAATGAAATGTTCAGATTTCCCTCTCCTTTTAAAAAAAAAAAAAAATGATCATTCTAGATGGAAATGGTCCTTTTATCTGAAAGTTATAAATTATGCTCTATGAATACCTGTATTCTATTATTTATCAATAACATAATAATCAAAATAAGAACGAAATAAAGTCAACTGAGCACATTGTCAGGTTACTCGATATATGTATCGAGCCGTTTCATTGGCCGTATCAATTATCCAATCACAGGGCACGGTACGATTAGCTTGTGCCTGTTGTAATACACGGTATACAACGGTGGCCAGTTCACATGTATATACACGTAGTAGTATCAGGGGCGGTAACCAGCTAATTGAAAATCAGCCTCTAGAACTGGCCACCGTTGTATACCTATACACGTAGTAGTATCTGGGGCGGTAACCAGTCTAGAGTGTACACACCGTTAAAGTTACCGCAGGCGGTGCACACAGCCTAATCACAAAAGCTCACCTCGACCACTTCGTCCTCAGGTGATCTAAATACACATAATACTCAATACAATTATCATTCTTTATTACTATTACCACAAATCATAGTACTATAGAATCATACATTCCGATTATGTAAGTATATGGTTATCTAAACAAATATAATATAGAATTACATAAAAATTCCAAAAAACATTAAAAACGTTGCACTTTTTGATGCATTCGGCCCCTAACAACATCTACAAAGCTCGATTCATTCAAGGATTTTATATAACACGTGAAAAAATCCCTGATTCATTGCAGTAGTAAGTTTTTTTTATACCCGAGTAGCAAGAGTTAATAGAAATTCATGAACTTATTGGCCTTTTAGCACTTGATCCCAACCCTAATGACCCTGATGAACAGGCCTTTTGAAAGCATTGTTGGAAAAGGAGAAAATGCTGGTAACCAGCATTTTCTCCTTTTCCAACGATGTTTTCTGACTTATCAGAAACAAATTTCATCTGTTAAGCCATAATGATATCAATCTGGATCAGTCTGAATTTTTGTTGTTTGGTAAGTTACAGTATTAGTTATACGGTCAGGTGGCAGGGTTTTGGAAACTTGTTCATAGCTGTGGTGAATCATGGTCTGTATTCACCAACCATTCTTAAGAAAATTCTTTGGCTTATTCTTCAAGATTTTCTGACAGTGAAAGTAACAGAACATCTGATCGGCTAAACCATATATGTCGTCCTGAGCCAAAGGCGAGGTGGCGACATGATTCACCACAGTCGTGAACAAGTTTCCAAGTCCCCTGCCACCTGACTGTACAACAAATTTATTATACTGCGAAGTTTTACCCTTTCAAAGCGCGTTAAGCAAAATTTTCCTGTTTTAAAATTTCACAAATGGAGTGTGCTGACGAAATAAAAAATCCCTTCTGAGTACCCCAATTCAATGAAAACTGACGTCACTGGAAACTGACGTCACTAAAAGATGCAGTTTGGTGCATAAATGTGCAGTCTGGTGATCGACCAACGCTGCCATTTTGGATGTTGTGTTGCATGTGAAGTAATGTTTACAGGGCACTCAAAAGGGAAACTGGTTTTACGTTGTTTTTGCCATGGAACATGATACATGTTCCCGGCATGTTAACCAATCAGATCTTGAGAAATTTCTTTGCAGTATAATAATAATACCTTCCCAAACAACAAACTTTCAGACTCTTCCAAATCTATAGCATCTGCAGACAAGAATTTAGAAAGTGATACAAATTAACTTAAGTTCTTTGATAGGGTAAACATTATTGAGGAAAAGGAAGAACTGCTAGTAACCAGCATTTTCTCGTTTTTTTTTCCACAATTTTGCAAAGAGCTTTCTTCCTTAGGATCGTTAAAAGTCAGGTCAGTGTGGTAAAAGAATGTAAGTATGCACCTTGGCAGGAACATAATATGTATAATTATACAAACTCCAAAATAAGACAAAAACTTTCAGAATCTCTCAGTGAGCTTTTTTCAAACTGTTTTATACAGTTGCTTTCAAGTCTATGACAAATGAAAGTAATTGTTTTTTTGGATAAATGTTTTCAAACAGAAGTAGACAGAAATAGTAAAGTGGCTGAGTAAACAAATCTGAAGGGTTTTTTTTTTTTCAGCAATCATATTTTTTTTGCTATCTAGTTCTATGCATGTAAATCAAATACTAATGATCTTTTTGTATAAAATATCAAATCTTTACTACCGAAAAAATTTTGTATCAAAATCTGATTCTATGTCCTTTTATGGATAAATTTGTTACCAGATGACAACTTGTCTGTATTTGAAATGTCTTTTGATTGAAAGTTAGCATCACCTAAATGACGGGTTTTGCTGTTTTTATGTCACACATTATTCCTCTCCTTTCCATTATATTTTAACAAATATTGTTAGGTTACCACATTAATTACATACACTGTTGTTTACTGAATGGTTAAAATAGATTTCTTAGCAACTGCGATCCCATAACCTCTTAAGCTATTAAAAACCATATTAAACAATAACAAAACAATGGTTATATAAAAATTAAAATAAAATTTTAAAACATGCACATAACCAGTGATTGCTGGTTTGAATCCCCTACCACTTCCATTTTCTTTCCAAGGGTTGTTAACCCTTTACTCCATAGACACTCATTTTGACATATCAACAACAGATAGCTTTTGAAAACATCGCTTTTGAAAACTCTGCTTACATATCACGACTTTTGGCCTCGCCCTTGTTTGAAACAATTTTATTGGAAATACATTAAATCTTTCCATATCACTGACGACAGCAGAGGCTTTAGTGGACAGTGTAGACCAAGATCAGACTGCACAGAATGTGCAGTCTGATTTCTGATCTGCACTGTCCACTGTTTATTCTAGATTGTGAACAAACCGTCTCTTGATCTTGTAGAAGAACTGTTTTTATATTCATTGATAAAATGCTTTTTGTCTAATTCAGAAGTGAAAGAGCTATAAACATGTTGACCTTCTATTAGAACTAAAGATTTTGAGGAAAAATAAGCCCAATACAAATAAAACTCCTACACTTCTTGAGATTCCCTACATTTCAAAGGAATGCTTCTAAGCTCTGAATATTCTAACAAACCCTTTGTGTTGTCCTTACTTGATATGAGCTTTGAATAAGTTTACATACTAAATAATATTCATAATAATACATGTATAAAAAAAAACGACAATAAAAATTTCAATCAAAAAATGCTAAAATCTAACAACACCAACACATCTTTGTGTATCTTCTTCCCAAGAGTACAACATCACTTGACCAGGATCCTGTCCAACTTTACATAATTAAGCCATCTTGTCTGAAAAAGTCCAAGTCAAACATGTTTAACCCTTTACGACAAAATTTTCGACTCATCCAAACCGAAAGCATTTGCAGACAACATAATAAATGTGAAACAAAATCGAAAATTGATTTGTAAAGGGTAGAAAACATTGTGGGAAAAGGAGAAAATGCTGATTACCAGCATTTTCTCCTTTTCCCACTGCATTTTCTCCTTTTCCCACAATGTTTTCAAAGGCTTTCTTTTTCAGGGTTGTCAAAAGTCGGGACTGTGTGATAAAGAGTTAAAATAAATTATTCATAGCATGTGGAGAGAAAAGCAATTTTCAAGGCCCTCTTTTCCCATGTGAGCGCCTCACCACTAAATCCTCAGTATCAACAACCCTGAGAAAGGAAGGCATTAGAAAACATTAAGGGAAAAGAGGAAAAAATGCTGGTAACCAACCCGTACGAAAAAGACCTTAGAAACCATAGTAGAATAAGAAGAAATTAAATAAGAGTTTATTTCATCAGCTTGTGATTAATATGGGGAAATATTTGCCGAAAAAGGGAAAGATGTCCGAAAATAATGAGTACCATAGGGCACCAGTTATTTTCGCAGACCTTTCCCTTTTGTGGCAAATATTTCCCCATTTTAACCACAAGCTGATGAAATAAATTATATATTTCCTCTGATTATTTTGTCAACCAATGCCACTTCTAAAACTATTGATCTCAAGTCAATTAACTTGATAACCAATAAGATTTTCGGCAGGAGGAAAATATTCACTGTGACAGGGAAATAATTCCCCCCAGCTTAAATTACGACATTTCTTTACCCATAACATTTCTAAACATAGACACATGAAATAAAATATGAACAATTCTCTCCTTTTCCAAAAGTGCATTTAGCCTTTCAAAGATGAATTCCAGCATTTAACCCTTTACCAAACAACCCCCAGTTTTCATGACCCTGAGATAAAAGCCGTTTGCAAACTGTGTGAAATGGAGAAAATGCTGGTAACCAGCATTTTCTTCTTTTCACACAATATTTTCCACCCTGCTGGTAAAAAATTTCAATTTTTTAGTTATGTTTATTTTGTCATCTGCAAGTGCTTTCAATTTTTACTTGTCTAAAATTTTGTCGTTTGAGAAAGGGTTAAGCCACTTTTAATGAATAATTCTGAGGAAGAATGCTTTGAGGAAGAAGGCTTTTGAAATTACTGTGGGAAAAGGAAAAATGATGACAATCAGTAAATTCTCCATTTCCCAATTTATATAGAAAAAACAAAAGAATAAAACCATCATTTTGATCCCCATTAATTTGTAATCTAGGTATTATTTGTTTCTGGTTAAAGAAATAATTTGTCATCTACAATATTTAATGCTTCCAGTTTAGAAAGGTCTATAATTTAATTGTATAGTAAAATTAGTTGATCGTGTGTCATTCATTGGCGTTTTCAAAACTAGATGGAAATATGACATCATTTACCTTACATTTCTCGCACTTGACATAATATTGTAATGCCTAGCTATGCAGGAGGGGTACCCCATGGGGAAAAACGGAAAAGAACTGTACTGGATTTTGATAAAGCTCCCCCCAGAAAGGGTCAAAAGCATGAAATAAATAAAATATTTGTTTTTTGTCAGTGAAAGATTGAAATTTATTTCATCTCGTTAACACTATTGGCAATATTTTTACGAGTGGCACAGCCACCGATGGTGTCCTCTCAATGAAATAAATTTCGATTTTTCACTGAAAAAAAACAAAATTTTATATCCTCAATTTACCACATAACTTCCCTTGTTTTCAATGTAATATACCCATTATGAATTTTCTTATCTTACACATGTTTGATATCACATTTGTGTAACATCATTTTTGATGTCATTTTGTACGCATTTTATACAAGTTAATGGGTCTCATGTAAAATACCGCGGGTGAATCTATTAATGGTTTTGCATCATCTGATCTATATTTTGTGAAATAACATTATGTGATAAAAAGAATCTGACATTCGTGGGCGTTTGAGATAAAATATTACTAAACTCACCAATGAAAATGTTATTAAGCTCGCCAAAGGCTCGTTTAATAACATTTCCCTAGATTTGTTTAATAAAATCTTATCTCAAAAGCCAACTCATGTCAGATCCTCTATATCCTGTCACACTGACTATTGTCAGTCCTCAGACAGAAATTAGGAGAGTTTGGGATTTGAACCAGCTTCGACCTTGTTGCAACTCCTGTATGTTACAGAGCTACCAGGCTCAGTATTAGGTTAAGTGTTTCCTCCTCACAACTCAATTCCGAAGGTCTTAAACCTTTACCAAAATTTTAGACCTGTTGAAAATTGAAAGCACATGCAGACAAAAAAATAAACCCAATTCGAAAACTGAAATTCGTTTCCAGGAAAGTAGAAAAGATTGTGGGAAAATGCTGGTTACCAAAATTTTCTCCATTTCTCATAATGTTTTCAAAAGGCATCTATCTCAGGGTCATAAAAACCAGGAATTGTTTGGTAAAGAGCTGATGACCCTAAGAAAGAAGCCTTTTGAAAACATTGTGACAATAAGGGAAAATATTTGTAACCAGCATTTTCTCTTATTCCTACAATGTTTTCCAACCAATTATAAATAATCCTATCCAATTCAATCACATTGAATGATCGTCCCAGAATTTGTTAACTCTTTAACAAACGACAAAATTTCAGACTTGTCACTTATCCAAATTGAAAGCATTTGGGGATGAAAAAATGAACTTGACTCAAACTGAACTTTAGAAGAGTAGATAACATTGTGGGAAAAGGAAAAAACGCTGGTCACGAGGGTCTCTTCCTTCAATGTTTTCAGCAGGCTTCTTCCTCAGGGGTCATCAAAGCCAGGGATTGTTTGATAAAGATTTAAATTTGGATGTGTCTAAAATTTCTTTGTTTGGTAAAACGGCAATTTACTCACGTATTCTCTCTGCTTGTAGATCAAGCTGATGTTGAATTTCTGCTGGCAAATCTTCTCCCACTTGTTGTTTCAAGAATCTCTTACTTTCAATGATCTCTCCTTCCCAGTAATCTTTCGGTAGGGAGAACAGCTCATCCCATTTATCTTCCAGTCCATCAGTGTTCAAAGTCCCTGGAAAACAAGAGCATTTTTCTTTTGAGGTAGTTGCAAAACGGAACAACAAAAAACAACTGGTTCAAATGATGTGATTTTGTATCTGCAAATTTAACTCTTTACCAAACCACAAAATCATACACTTGTCCAAGCTGAAATACATGTGTCTTAACTCTTTACCCCATAAGACATTTCTATGGTATTTCTAATTGACCCTAAAGCAGCAAGGATGAAGTTGTTTCTTATGTGTATATGACACCTTTTGATAGTATAGAAAACATTTTCCAAAGGCTCCTACAAGCAATGCACAGAAATATGTATCTATGGAGTAAAGGGTTAACTCATTACCAAACAACAAAATTTTAGGTTTGTCCAAATCGAAAGCATTTTGCAGACAACAAAAACAAAACAAGAGGGCCAAGATGGCCCTGGATTGCTCACCTGAATTTTTGAGATGACCATAGCCATTTTTTTTTTTTGAGGTATTGAAACATTGGAACCAAATTTATAATTTTGCTAAGCAATTTTCAAAAGGTCACCTGTAAAATTTATTTTGAAATCTGACCATCAGTTTCAAAAAGAAGAATTTTTAAGAATTCTTCATTTCTGTATAAGAGCAAGTATCCCCCATCCACGAGAGCCATGTTTCTTGATGGATCAAAATTTACGAACAAGATTTGAAAGGGTCACCCAAGGAACATTTCGGAAAATTTCTTTTAAAATCTGATCTGGAATTTCAGAGAAAGAGAATTTTCAAGAATTTCATCATGTCCATATAGTGCAAGTAGCCCCCATTCACAAGAGCAAGGATCACCCAAGGAACATTTCTGTCAAATTATTTTAAAATCTGACTAGGGATTTCAGAGAAGAAGAATTTTCAAGAGTTTCTTCATTTACAAGAGTGCAAGTAGCCCCCATTCACTAGAGCCATGTTTCTTGACGGATCAAAATTTTGTGAACAATTTTTGAAAAGGGTCACCCAAGGATCATCTCTGTGAAATCATTTCAAAATCTGTCCAGCCGTTTCAGAGAAGAAGAATTTTTAAAAATTTCTTCATTTCCCTATAGTGCAAGTGGCCCCCATTCACCAGAGCCATGTTTCTTGACCAATCAAAATTTAGCAAACACTTTTTGAAAAGGGTCATCCAAGGAACATCCCTGAGAAATTATTTCAAAATCTGAGCAGCGGTTTCAGAGAAGAACATTTTTTAAGAATTTCCTCATTTCCCTATAGTGCAAGTAGCCCCCATTCACCAGAGTCATGTTTCTTGACCAATCAAAATTTCGCGAACAATTTTGAAAAGGGTCACCCAAGGAACATCTCTGTGAAATTATTTCAAAATCTGACCAGCAGTTTCAGAGATTTTTTAAGAATTCCTTCATTTCTGTATAGTGCAAGTAGCCCCCATTCACCAGAGCCACATTTTTTGACGGATCAAAATTTCACAAACTAGTTTTGAAAAGGGTCACCCAAGGAACATATCTGTGAAATTATTTCAAAGTCCGACCAGTGGTTTCAGAGGAGAAGATTTTTAAAGAATTCCTTGATTTCTGTATAGTGCAAGTAGCCCCCACTCACCAGAGCCACGATTTTTGACGGATCAAAATTTCACGAACAATTTTTGAAAAGGGTCACCCAAGGAACATATCTGTGAAATAATTTCAAAATCCGACCAGCGGTTTCAGAGGAGAAGATTTTTAAAGAATTTGCTAAAAAATTCCATTTGGTTGCCATGGCAACCAGAGTTTTTGGCGGAATCAAATTCTGTGAACAAGTTTTGAAGAGGACCTCCCAAGGAACATTCCTGCCAAGTTTGGTCCAAATTGCCCCAGCGGTTTAGGAGGAGTTGATGTTTAAAGAATTGTTGATGACGCACAATGGACGACGGACACCCAGTGACCCTAAAAGCTCCCCTTGAGCACGTTGTGCTCAGGTGAGCTAAAAAGTGACAGAAAATTTGAATTTTGTTTTGTGAAGGGTAGAAAGCATTGTGGGAAAAGGAGAAAATGCTGGTTACCAGCATTTTCTCCTTTTCCCAAAATGTTTTCTAAAGGCTTCTTTCTTAGGGTCGTCAAAAGTAGGGATTGTGTGGTAATGTGTTAAATGATGAAATTTTCATTAGGAAGGATAGAAAAACATTGTGGGAAAAACAGAAGATGGTGAAGAAAGTTTCTTTTGGAATAGCCCCCGTGAACTGAACAGGCTGATCCAAGACAACACTTTATGCAAATATCTGAATGCCCCTTTTCGCATGTTGCAGATCATGTGGTAATAAAACAAATCACCTTTTATAGGTAGATAGCCTATTGGTGACTTATCCACCTTGTCATCTTTAATGTCACCATGCACACGTTTGATTATCCAGTCTATCACACGGATATTATCACCAAAACCAGGCCACAAGAACTTTCCATCTTTATCCACACGGAACCAGTTGACATGGAATATTTTTGGCATCTGAGAAAAACAAGGTATTTTTTTTAAGTATAGAAAAAAAATCTTTGTCCTTTACCTACAATTTTAATAACCTTTTCACATGTCAGTCGTATCATTATAGCTGCATTCAAGTCATTGTCTGTAAGCGTTTTCAATAAGGACAGTCTAAACTTTGTTGTCCGGCATGTTTGTATGGTGTATTACACGGTACTCAACATGATTTCAGCTATATGCATCTAACCATACCTTCCTGGGCTTTCTTTCACTAGTACTTCACAAATTTGAAAATTGTTTTGTGAAGGGTAGAAAACATTGTGGGAAAAGGAGAAATGCAGGTTACCAGCATATTCTCCTTTTCCCATAATGTTTTCTAAAGGTTTCTTTCTCAGGTTCTTCTCTAGCCACTGCTTTCCCACAAGACCATCACTGAAACAATTATCAGCTGTCATAGAGGAATAATTCCTTTTGCAATTAATATCATATATCTTCAGGAAGAAACTTACTAGTAAATTAATGTCTTCCAAAAAGGAAAGGGAGTCAAATTATCTCTTATTCTGTTGCACACTTTGTTATGTATAATGATAGTTGTACTAGAAAGATGACCCTTCAATTTGCTATCTACTGTTCATGCCATCTTGATGTTCTGTGATAGACTTACCGAATGTCAACAGCCCATCAATTTATAATTCTTGCATGGAAATCCAACTCCAATGATTTATTATAACAATTCTCATTACTCAATGTGTTACCTTATGTTGGGGCTGATTCAAGTCCAACCAGTGTTGTAGATAATGACCAAAGTTGTAGCCCATAAAAGGTCTCATTGCCATGGGATCATGCATGACCTGCTTTCCTGTATATTCTGCTGCTGCCGTAGTCTCTGATTTAACACAAGCTCCAACCATCACTCCATGTTCCCAGCTGAAGGTCTCAAACACCAGAGGGACACCTAAAATAGATTTTCAATCATGGTCATCCAAACTTCAAAGTTTTAAGAGTATGCAATCCGGCTGGGGTAATATTCAACTTTGACTCTAAATTCAATTCTAATATTCAATTCTGAGACAAGTATAAAGTTAAGCAGAAACAACATGGAGTAAAGGGTTAACTCTTTACTCCATAGATACGCATTTTAACGTATCAACAACAGACAGCTTTCAAAAACATTGTGGGAAAAGGAGAAATTGCTTGTAACAAGCAATTTCTCCTTATTCTATATTGTTTTCCGCTCAATCAGATATCTCTATCCTCATTTGTCCATATTTTTGACATCATATCTTTATTTGCTGCTGAAATGGAAGAGCCTAAAATTGGCATATCAGGTAAATGGTTATTACCAAACGACAAAATTTTAGGTTTGTCCTGACAGAATTTGCAGACGACAAAATAAAAGTTACTGAAAATTTAAAATCTGTTTATGAAGGATAGAAAACTTTGTGGGAAAAGGAGAAAATGCTGGTTACCAGCATTTCTATTTTTTCCCACAATGTTTTCTAAAGGCTTCTTTCTTGGAGGCGTCAAAATGAGGGATAGTGTTGTAATGGGTTAAATCTAAAACCTGTCTACATACACTTATGGTGATATGGTTACCATGCAGCCAGTAGCTATAAATATTACTCGGCATCATCCTTAAATGTTTGGAGGACCATGAAATTACTAAATGGAAGGAAAACAAGAGGGCAATGATGGCCCTGTATCGCTCCTATGGCTTTTTAACCCTTTACCACACAGTTTGAAGTGTTCATAACCCTGAAAAAGAGGGCTTTTGAAAACAATGAACACAGGCAATACAAACAGGTTTATTCATTGGCATAAAAGGTAAAGTTCTTGAAAAAAAACCTGAATGACAGAAATCTTACTTTGAAATTAAAATGCTACTCATACATGTGAGCATAACTATTAACATCAAATGAATCACTCTCTCTCTGAAAACAGAATATTTCCTATCAAAAAACTTAAATATCTGGCACCAATCATGTATCACTGCAGCTTGATTATCAATGGAGGTAAATAGTAACAAACTATTCTTTATAACTAGAGTTACTTCCCTTGATTAATGTTTAAATTGAAGTGACTACATATGGGAATCTCATGTTTAACTTGTGATCCCCGGAATGGAGCAATTTTGACCTCAGGCCTATAATATGAAGAAACTTGTTAAAGGTCCATTAGATAAAGCTACATGTCAAATTCAGTAGCCATGGGCCTTGTGGTTTCAGAGAAGAAGATTTTTAATTTTTTTTTTTCAGTTTTGTTGCCATGGCAATGAAAGGTTTAGAAAGAATCAAATTCTTTCAAGAAATTCTGAAAAGGACCATGGCAGGATTATTTCTGTGAAGTTTCATCAAATTTGGATGTGTTGCTTCAGAGAAGAAGATGTTTGAAATAAAAGTTAACGCACACACACACACGGACTGCTGCACAGATGCACAACAGACACCGGGCCATGATATAAGCCTGCTGGCCTTCGGCCAGTGGAGTTAACTAGAGAAAGAACTGAAAATTATAACAAAGAGACACAACAGAACTAATCAATTACATCACACTTCACTTTTGTCTAAAATAATTTTCTAAGGCTACCTTCCTTAAATCCTTTAAAACAAAGGATTATAATGGTTTAAGATTTACCTTCAGGCCTCCTTCCACCAAAAATGAGGGCACTAATTGGTACCCCTTCTTTATCCTCCCATTTTTCATGAATGATTGGGCATTGGCTTGCAGGGCAACAGAATCTGGAGTTTGGGTGGGCTGCTTTCCCTGGCTGTCCTATGCTCCAATGTTGGTTCAGCCAAGTGGTGATTGATGTTGTCTGAAAATAGTACATGATAGTTACCAAATAGCTGTTGAGACAGAGCTATGAGATGTTAACCCTTTACACCATAGATACTCATTTCTTTACACTGTTTGTAGGAGCCTTTGGAAAACATTGTGACGATAGGTGAAACTGCTCATGACAAGCATTTTCACCTTTTTTCACAGTGTTTTTTATGCTATCAAAAGATGTCATATACACATAAGAAACAGCTTCACCCTTGCTGTTATTTAGGGTCAATTACAGATACCATAGGAATGCCTTATGGGGTAAAGGTTTAAAACAGCCTTTTTCATTCAATTTGATTGGTCTGTTTCTGAGAGCTAGTGCAGCCCTTGCTTATTGCAACCAGAAGGATTCAAGGTTAGTAATGTTAATTGAACTAAGGTGTTCTTCACAGCCTTTATTTTCACAGATATAGTTGATGTCGATATTTTATTTAAAATATCGATTAGTTTGCTAAAAGAAGAACCTGAAGTTGAAATATATTGTTTCAGAAACTTAATCTCTTACAAGTTGCACTTCTAAATTAAAAACATTTTAGGTATGGTCTATTAAAGGTGGCTTAACTCTTTACCACATGACAAAATTTTAGACTTTTCCAAACTGAAAGCATTAGCAGACAACAAAATTAAAGTGACTCAAAAATTAAAAGTTGTTGTGTTGTGTTGGGATGGATAGAAAACATTGTGGGAAAAGGAGAAAGTGCTGGTCACCAGCATTTTCTTCTTTTCCCACTATGTTTTCTGTGACTGGGAAATGCTTGCCCCATGTGCCATAGTCACATTAAGATCCAAAATGTCACATCCTTTTTGCTCTCCAGTGCGCCTGTGTCCCATTCAGATTTCAAATTTGGAAAAAGTGCGAAAAAACATGGGGTGAATCTATTTTGATCTGATCTGATTGGACACTCTATAAAAATTGTAGCGTAGGTGCGTGTGACGTCAACAACTTGTAAATCATGAAACACTCATTGAAAATTTGTACCTATGTCATTGTTATAAGTTAGTTTTTTTAGCTGCTTGAACTGAATGGTAAAATTTAATTTTCCACGTCTAAAATGCCACCGAAAAAGAAATTAAAGTTGCCTGAAAGCCAGGGCTAAATACGTAGTTTCTTTCCCAAAACAAACGTTCCTCATTCAACAGACTCAAATAGACGACAATCAGACCGACCCTTAGATTACGTCTATGTCCTCAACCACATCCACTGAAGCATTCTTAATCAGTATACACTGCATGAAAGCTGATGGTCTATTGACAATTTGACTATGTTTGATAATTAATGTTACCAAAAACAATATAAGCTACCAAGGAAATAGCTACATACATGATTTGTATTTGCATGGTACAGTGCTTTAACCCATTACCACACAATCCCTACTTTTGACGCCCCTGAGAAAGAAGCCTTTAGAAAACATTGTGGGAAAATGAGAAAATGCTGGTAACGAGCATTTTCTCCTTTTCCCACAATGTTTTCTACTCTTCACAAAACAAATTTCAAATTTTCAGTCACTTTTATTTTGTCATCTGCAAATGCTTTCAATTTGGACAAACCTAAAGTTTTGTCATTTGGTAATGAGTTAAACAAATAAATGGAGGCAATGAAAATTTTTGTGTTGTTGAAATTGTTACACTGATTTTCAAAATGTCACATGTGTGGTGTCCGTGGTTTTGAGGTAGAGCATCAGCCTCATAACCTACAGGTCCTGAGTTCGATACCCGGGAGCAGGTGTCAACGTTGGGATTTTTCATAGGCCCACACATTCGGCGCGAGTACTGGTGTAGTTCCCAGGAAGCAGAATCGAGAGAGATTAGTATAAGTTGTAAGAACTTGTTTCTCAATCGATGTAACAGAAATATGTTTGAACTAAACTAAACTAAAATGTCACACTGAATTTCCTGACTGAAGAGACATTGTCCCATTGCAAAAAAATCCTTTCCCTATCACTGTGTTTTCAAAAGGCTTCTTTCAAAGAGTCATGATAACCAAGGGTTGTTTGGTAAAGAGTTCAAGCATCTGGAAAAACTATCAACCCAAGTCAGTTTAAATATTTTGCTAGATTTTAAATTTCCACATATCAGAGGATTGTTATAGCATATAATTCAACCTTTTTTTTGACAGAATCCACCCAAATCGTACAATGCCTTAGTTGGTAAAGTGCACTGAGCACTTCCCTTTTTACAGTGCTCAATTCATATTTTGATAATAAATACTACTTGCAATGCTCTTAGGAACATTTAGTCATTTAGCCTCAACTCTTTACCAAACAATCCCTGGTTTTTACAAAACTGAGATGGAAGCCTTTTGAAAACTTTGTGGGAAAAGGAGAAAATGCTGATAACCAGCATTTTCTCCTTTTCCTGCTATGTTTTCTACTCTGCTGGAAACAACTTTCAATTTTTTGAGTTACATTTAATTTGTCGCCTGCAAATGCTTTCAATTTGAACGAGTCTACAATTATGTTGTTTGGTAAACACAATTACCCCTTAACCCTTTACGAAACAATCAATGGTTTTAACAATCCTGAGATAGAAGGCTTTTGAAAACATTGTGGGAAAAGGAGAACATGCTGGTAACCAGCATGTTCTCCTTTTCCTACAACATTTTCTACCCTTCATATTTCCACTCACTTTTCATTTTTGTCATCTGCAAATACTTTCAACTTGGACCAGTTTGAAAATTTTATCGTCTGGTAAAAAAATTCTTAGCTCCACTAGGTTTTCTCTAAGGAGTGTCCTTGGGTAAAACACTTCAGAGCCTAACCTAGTACTGGTGAAACCCACGAAACATGAATATGTGAACTGTCACCATGATACGACTGAAATAATGTTGAAAGCGGCATAAAACATCATCAACCATGGTAAAAAATTAAGAAATTTGTAAGTACAATGAGAATCTTTGCAAACCTAAAAATTAGAATTGAAAGTCTATATACTTATCAGATACTGCATTATCATGCATTTTACTCTTGTGGGCATAGATGGTTGAAATGCATTGTATTTTATACATTATTATCATAGATTTTCTTTTACAAGTGGTCCAAGGAATACCAATTAACTCTTTCCATATTTCATGTTACCACACAATCCTGACTTTTAACGACCCTGAGAAAGAAGCCAATAGAAAACATTTTGGGGAAAAAGGAGAAAATGCTGGTAACCAGCATTTTTTCCTTTTCCCACAATATTTTCTACCCTATTAAGGTCAGAAATCCTCATATTACCAAGATTTTACTTGTTATATGCTGATGCTTTAACCCATTACCAAACAACAAAATTTTAGGTTTGTCAAAATTGAACGGAATTGCAGACGACAAAATAAAAGTGACTGAAAATTTAAAATTCATTTTGTGAAGGGTAGAAAACATTGTGGGAAAAGGAGAAAATGCTGGTTACCAGCATCTTCTCCTTTTCCTACAATGTTTTCTAAAGGCTTCTTTCTTAGGGGTCGTCAAAAGTAGGGATTGTGTGGTAATGGGTTAAATTTGGTCCAATCAAAAATTTTGTTGTTTGGTAAAGAGTTAACCCATTACCAAGCAACAAAATTTTAGGTTTGTCCAAATCGAAAGCACTTGCAAACAACAAAATAAAAGTGACTGAAAATTTGAAATTTGTTTTGTAATGGGTAGGAAAACTTTGTGATAAAAGGAGAAAATGCTGGTTACCAGCATTTTCTCCTTTTCCCACAATGTTTTCTAAAGGCTTCTTTCTCAGGGTCGTCAAAAGTAGGGATTGTGTGGTAATGGGTTAATGGAAAAATGAAGATCAGAGTGAGTACAGTTTAAGACTTAGCACATACCTTATCAACCTCATCTTCTAACCCCTCCCAGAAGTAACCACCGTCCTTAGTCTCTGCCACGTTTGTGAAGATCGTATTTTTTTGACAACTCAACATAGCGTTTGGGTTGGTCTTCATGTTTGTTCCTGGACATACCCCAAAGAATCCGGCCTCTGGGTTGATCCCTCGTAAAACCCCATTTTCATCAAACCTCATCCAGGCAATATCATCACCTGTATTGAATAATGCAAAAAAAGTATCAAAATGTTGTCCTTTACCCTTTACTTAATACCCATTACCACACAATCCCTACTTTTGACGCCCCTGATAAAGAAGCCTTTATAAAACATTGTGGGAAAAGGAGAAAATGCTGGTAACCAGCATTTCTCCTTTTCCCACAATGTTTTCTACCCTTCACAAAACAAATTTCGAATTTTCAGTCACTTTTATTTTGTTGTCTGGAAATGCTTTCAATTTGGACCAGTCTAAAATATAGTCTTTTGGTAATGGGTTAAGGTAAGACCTGTGTAATGCACTTCCGGTGAACATTTGGCAAAAATTCTAATTGGTTGTTAAATAAGGATAAATAAGGATTTATGCAGAAATAATATTTTTGCACATTTCTAACGGATCAGAAATTCAGTTTATGTCTATCTTGAAACTTTTTTTCGATACTTTTGATTGTTTTTTAAAAAGGGAGGTAATTATTATATTTTTTTCAATTGAGAATATAGCGGTTTTAGATTTATAAATGATAATTCAAAGAAGGAAAAAATGGACAAAATGAAAAGGTGAAAGTAGTTCAATAATACTCATTTTTAATTATAGCTAAGTTTGCAGGATGATATTTTAGTGGAAATAGCTGTTTTCCATTACACAGGTCTTACCTTAATACCCGGTGTTTTAGCCTCCATGAGTATGAATTGACTAAAAATGTTCAATTTGATTAATATTTAAACCAGTGCTTTCCCCCTTGCAACAAAAAGCTTGTCACGTGTCAACAAAATAATCTTAGTAAAATATAGTAATGGCAATTTGTTCAGGGAAAATGTGGCTCAGGCAAGCAAAAGAAAAGCCATGTGTCAAGTTTAATTTTCTGTTGACACAGTGCATCATGTATGAGCCAATCCCTGTTCCAATTTGAACTCTGTTTGCCAGTGGATAAATAAAGGATATTTATTTCTATGGTGAAAGATCAAAATTTATTTCATCAAGTGACCACCATCAGTCATATTTTCATGAGTGGCTCAGTCACGAGTGAAAATATTACCGATGATGTTCAGGAGATGAAATAACTTTAGATATTTCATCGAAAAAAAAAAAATCTCTTTACTTAGTATTTCATCCTTTTATTCCTTTTTGGGGAGAACTTAATCAAAATATCCAGTGCAGTTCTGTTCAGTAATTGCCTGTGCCATATCCCCTCCGCATATTACAATATTAGGTCATGGAAGACGAGCGTAAGGTAAATTACGTCATATTCCCAACTTGTGAGGCACACATATTTTACCTCGGCAATTTGTGCATGGAAACAACTCTTTCCTCCTTCAATTGAAGGAAAAGAATATAAAAAGCAGTATTTCCATTGGTCTTAACCATAAAATATCGAAAAATATTTCACTGATATTTTTTGACAACCTGACAGAAAGCATGAAATAAAACTTATTTTTCATGCCATGTGTTCTACACCATTCCGAGAGAGGGATAACCTTTCCTTCAATGTTTGTCCCCTTATGTAATTTGCCAGGCTTAGCAGCTCAGTCTGTAATATCAACAGATCACAGGTTTCAATTACAGGCTCTGTTAGAGGACTCATGACAGTACATGGAGTTATGACAGGATCTATACATCTTTCCCCACTGTTCAGTTTTTTGAGAATGTAGGAAACCAGTCAAGGGCTTTAAAAGATTATTCTGCATGTTAATGGTGAAATAAACTTCAGGTATGTACACACAGATACAAAGGCTGCAGGAATATAACTTGACACCATGTTGAAAACAGAATAAATAGTTAAATATACAAGTAGCATAAAAACCAGTAAACAATCAATAATTATTGCTATCAATTGAAATGGTATTAACCCAATACCACATAAGGCATTTCTATGGTATCTCTTATTGACCCTAAATAACAGCAAGGATGAAGCTGTTTCTTATATGTATATGTCACCTTCTGATAGCATAGAAAACATTGTGGCAAAAGGTAAAATTGCTTGTCACAAGCAATTTCACCTTTTGCCACATTGTTTTCCAAAGGTTGCTACAAGCAATGCGTAGAAATGACTATCTATGGAGTTAAGGGTTAAGTTGCTGTAAAAATAGCCAACAAGATTATAGGCTAAACTTGGCTAGTTTAACTCACCCACACATCTCACTTTGTAGCCAGGAATAGATGGGGTCAGCATAGCCATATTGGTCTTCCCACATGCACTTGGGAAAGCAGCTGCTATGAATGTTTCTCGACCAGTTTTCTCCTCTGTAATTCCCATTATCTATTGTATAGCAAAAAAAATATGATAGATTATTTCATGCTTTCCGGTAGGATATCCAAAAATAGCAGTGAAAATATTTTTCGATCTTACACTGGTGCCACCAGTGAAAATACCGATTTTCATGATCTTGTTGCCTAAGTAAATTGTGTATGCCTCACAACCAGATAGGAAATATGACGTCATATACCTTATATTTCACACACTTAATGTTATATTGTAATGTGGTGCTATGTGGGAGGGGTACGCCATTTTTTTTTTTTGGTGAACGATCAAAATTTATTTCATCTCATAAACACCATCAGTAATATTTTGACTCAAGGCTGCGCCACTCATGAAAAATATTACTGATGGTGTTCACTTAATGAAATAAATTTCGATCTTTCACTGAAAAAAACAATTATCCTCTATTTACTCATGACATGAGCTGCCTATTGTCTCTTGTGTTGCACAGACAACTTCATTAAATTTACCCATGAAATGAACTTCCTCGAATCTGTTATACAGTAAAAACAATTATACCAGGTTTACCCACATGAACTGCCGAGTGACAGATTACATTTTCCCTTAACCAATTAGTCTGGCATTTAACCAACCTTTGTAATCTATGTTCTAGTGTTATGAAACAATATTTTGCCAGCAACAGAAACTTTTACAAGTTCCACAGTAACAATTTGTCAGACTTAATACAATTTCCATGCTTAATGCTTCATAATATGAAATTAATTTCTCTGCATTCTGTATCTTAACCCATTACCACTCAATCCCTACTTTTGACGCCCCTGAGAAAGAAGCCTTTAGAAAACATTGTGGGAAAAGGCGAAAATGCTGGTAACAAGCATTTTCTCCTTTTCCCACAATGTTTTCTACCCTTCACCAAACAAATTTTCAAATTTTCAGTCACTCTTACTTTGTTGTCTGCAAATGCTTTCGACCTGGACAAACCTAAAATTTTGTTGTTTGCTAATGAGTTACTATTGTTAACTTTTGGCAACTAATGCACATTTACATAGATTTTTGTGAAAAATAAATCTCAAGATAAAACCTCCTTTCTATAGGAAAGAAAACCAAGTTGTTTTCACTCAGTCACAAGTGTTTGCAGTCCTGACAAAGATACCTGTTGAAAATATTGTTGGAAAAGGAAAAAATGAGGATAAGCAGGAGTTTCTTCCCTACCAAAATGTTTTTACATCATAAAAATCAAACAGTAATTTCAGCCATGAATTTTGTCATCTGTAAATGCAAGCCTTAAATGTTCTTGTCTAAAATAGAGTTAATTTTCTTTCAGACGCAAAGATAGCAATACACCTCGACCATGTGTCAGTTGTTGCTCTTTTTACTTCACCAAACTACAAAATACTATGTCTACTGCCAGAGAGGAAACTGTATCAGACTGATGCACTAACAGTATTAGCCTATTGGTTTAACTCTTTACCAAACGAGAAAATTTTAGACTGGTCCAAATTGAAAGCATTTGCAGACGACAAAATAAAGGTGACTCAAAAATAGAAATTTGTTCTGGGAAGAGAAGATAAAACACTGTGGGAAAAGGAGAAAATGCTGGTTACCAGCATTTTCTCCTTTTCCCACAGTGTTTTCAAAAGGCTTCTTGTTCAGGGGTGTCAAAAGTAGGGATTGTGTGGTATTGGTTTAATCAACAAGTGAAAGGTAACCTTAGGTTTGAAAGAAGTAAAATACTGTTAGCCTGCAGGACTGACTATGATCTTCATTATCAAAGCAAGTAAGTTTATAAACACGTACTGGAACTATACCAGCAAATTTTTCATTTTCACTGAAATTGCTGAATGCTGCTCTACTTTTCAGAACTTCAAATTCTTTGATTTGATTTTATTCTCAGGGAAGAGTAAATAGTTATGTACTTATAAAGTTTCCATGCAAAAGATAAATTTACCCGCCCGGGTGGCTCAGTGGTGAGCGTGTCGGACTCGAGACCTGGTGGTTGGGAGTTTGATACCCGGTTGAGGGGAACTTTCTTTCCGGCGTATTTTCGCTTCTCACCTCTGCTGAAGCATGTGAGAAAAGTAGTAGGTGGCTTTGGAAAGAAAGCTGTGTTAGTACTGTGTAAGAAAACCAGGAAACACATGTGCGTCATCGACCGCCATGATATGACCTTAGCTGTTAAAGTGGCGTTAAACCCCAATACAAGCAACCAACCAACCAATCCTCACAAGAAAAAAACTGGTTCAAAATCTGGTTTACTGTATTCTTGAAGAGACAGCTAAGAATTTTTGTGTTTCCAGAGTATAAAAATTATCAGGCCACCGCTTTGCCTTGTCAAAGGGTACTTCACGGCAACCAGTACTGGCATTATGGGTCAAACCCCCATTCTAATGATGATGAATGGAAACTTATGAAAAGTAAGCTGTGACTGACCATTTAGTACATATAGTAGATCATGCACAAGTTTACAGTTACCTCATTACTACCCAATCACGACTTTAAGCAACCCTGCGAGAGAAAGCTGTTTGAAAACATTTTGAGAAAAGGAAAGAATTGTGATAATCAGCATTTTCTCCTCTTCCCACAAAGTTTTCAAAAGCCTACCTCATCAGCATTCTTAAAAGTCGGGATTGTTGGGTAAAGAGTTCAATTTCGTTGTTTGGTAAAAGACTGAACTCTTTGCCACACAATCCTGACTTTTTTACGAACCTGAGAAGGAAAGTTTTTGAAAACATTGTGGGAAAAGGAGAAAACGCTGGTAACCAGTCTAAAATTTTGTTGTTTGGTAAAGACTTAAACAATCAATCACTTACCAACATATGCTCAGCCAGCCAGCCCTCATCCCTAGCAATGTTGCTAGCAATTCGAAGAGCAAAACACTTCTTTCCCAGAAGAGAGTTTCCTCCATAGCCACTTCCAAATGAGCATATTTCTCTAATCTTAGGAAAATGACCAATGAAAAGTTTGTCTGGATTACAAGGCCAGTGGTTTATCACCTTTCCTATGAACAGAAACTTTATATATTCTGTTACTAACAACAGCTGAATACTTACTGTGCTCAATTAAATAAGAATAGACATGCAAAATTAACCCTTTCCCAAACAATCCCTGGTTTTTACGGGTCTGGAATAGTAGCCTTTTGAAAACATTGTGGGAAAAGGAGAAAATGCTGGTAACCAGCATTTTCTCCTTTTCCCACAATGTTTTCTACCCTATCATAGACAGAAATCATCTTTTCAGCGAGAGTTTGATTGTCATGTGCAAATGCTTTCAATTTGGTCATTCGGAAAAGGGTTAAAGAAGTTTTTGACAGTTTCTATTATCATGCTTCATGTAAATATCACACACACCTCGTTACTGAAAACAGTGTGCAACTAACACAGATGATCTTGCCACATTGTGAATGTCTGCAGAATAGATAAACCAAGAACTAAAACAAGTCACTTCATGTCAGCAAAACAAAGAAACAAGCATTTGAATCAAGCAAAATAATTATATGAAAGGCAAGAATCCAAAATTACGCTTTTAAAAGATTGTGCAGAAAGTCAAAGTGATTCACCTATGTCACCTAAGAACAGAAATATGGACACAGATGCTACTTAGTCTAGCACTTTACATGGCAGAGGCATCGTCAAGCTTAAACATCTTTTCATATGCAGATGCATTCAGTTTGGTCTAGTTCAAAATTATGTAACTTGGTAAAAATCTTCCATACAAGCGGCTATAACTCTTTTTCCTTTACCAGGCTATTCCTTAGTTCGAAGAGTCTGCAGCAAATAACATTAGATTGATTGATGACAGTGGGAGAAATTGCTCCTAATGATTAATTTCTCCCTTTCACACAATGGTTTCTGACCTATCAACAACAGAGATGTATGAATATCAGGGTTTTGTTTAGTGTCTGCAAATGCTGACTATCAGAAAGTTTCACCTTTTCCCACAATCTTCACAAAAGCTTTTTTCTATCTTAACCCTTTCCCAAACAATCCTTGGTTTTTACGGGTCTGGAATAGTAGCCTTTTGAAAACATTGTGGGAAAAGGAGAAAATGCTGGTAACCAGCATTTTCTCCTTTTCCCACAATGTTTTCCACCCTATCATAGACAGAAATCATCTTTTCAGCAATAGTTGAATTGTCGTCTGCAAATGCTTTCAATTTGGTCTAGTCCAAAAGTTTGTCGTTTGGGAAAGGGTTAACTCACAGGGTTGTTTGGTAAAAAGATTAACCCTGTACCAAACAGCCCCGGATTTTACGACCCCGATATAGCAGCCTTTTGAAAGCATCGTAGGAAAAGGAGAAAATGCTGGTTACCAGCATTTTCTCCTTTTCCCACAATGTTTTCTACTCTACCGGAATTAAATTTCAATTTCTAAGTTACCCTTATTTTGTCGTCTGCAAATGTTTCCAATTTGGATGAGTCTAAAATTTTGTCGTTTGGTAAAAAGATTAGGGAAGCCTTAGCCGTAACTATAACTTACTCTGGACTGGTCTCGGTAATCCAACTGAGTGAACACATCGCACAAAGTCCGCATCGCCTAAAACATCCCAGATTTTATCTGATACTCGAGTCATGATGCGCATACACAGCACTACATAATTTGAGTCAGTAATTTCTACTCCAATTTTTGACAGTGGAGACCCAATAGGACCCATGCTGAATGGAATCACATACATGGTCCTACCTGAAGAGAAAAGAAAGAGTATGTTTGTCAATGCTTGGACAAGAGCTTGACTGCAGTCACTTTTTTCAATGACAACAAGGGAGTTTACTCTTTATCAAACAACAAAATTTTAAGACTTGTCCAAAATTGAAAGCATTTACAGACAACAAACATGACTCAAAAATTGAAACATGGCTTCAGATGAGTAGAAAACATTGTGGGAAAAGAAGAAAATGCTAGTAACCAGCATTTTCTCCTTTTCCCAAAACGTTTTCAGAAGACATTTTCCTCTTGGTCGTAAAACCAGGGATTGTTCGGTAAAGCGTTAAACTGTTATAATAACATTTGAACCATGTTCTTTTAACCCATTACCACACAATCCCTACTTTTGATGACCCTGGGAAAGGGGCCCTAAGAAAACATTGTGGGAAAAGGAGAAAATGCGAGTAACCAGCATTTCCTCCTTTTCCCACAAT
This sequence comes from Tridacna crocea, assembly GCA_943736015.1. Taxonomy (NCBI): domain Eukaryota; kingdom Metazoa; phylum Mollusca; class Bivalvia; order Cardiida; family Cardiidae; genus Tridacna; species Tridacna crocea. Next base: position 43,015,281 of record OX031065.1, read on the forward strand.
GTTTCCTATCCGTAACAAACCAAATCTTAATTTTTTTTTTTTATTTTGTCATCTGCAAATGCTTTTGATTTGGACAAGCCTAAAATAATGTCGTTTGGTAATGAGTAAACCCTTTACCAGACGACAAAATTTTAGCCTTGTCCGAATTGAAAGCATTTGCAGACGACAATTTCAGTATGGCTCACATCATGTACCTTTTCTTTGTTAGAGTAGAAAACGTTGTGGAAAAAGAAGAAAATGCTGGTTACCAGCATTTTCTTCTTTTCCCACAATGTTTTCAAAAGGCTTTTTTCCAAGGAGCATTGAAAGTCGGCATAGTGTGGTAAAGGGTTAAAAGAGGCTTTTGCCCCTCTATGGATGCTTCATATGTAACGAGTCATGACGTAATTACAGATCCATGAAATCCATTTAGTCTATTGACCGGCAGAATTACGAACTTGAATGATCCATTGACAAACAGAAAGTTTAACTCTTTACCACACGACAAAATTTTAGACTGGTTCAAATTGAAAGCATTAGCAGACGACAAAATAAAAGTGACTGAAAAATTGAAATTTGTTCTGGGAAGGGTAGAAAACACTGTGGGAAAAGGAGAAAATGCTGGTTACCAGCATTTTCTCCTTTTCCTACAGTGTTTTCAAAAGGCTTATTTTTCAGGGGCGTCAAAAGTAGGGATTGTGTGGTAATGGGTTAAAGATAGCAAAGTGTTTCAGGCCAGGCCCGACTTTTAACGACCTTGAGACAAAAGGCCTTTAAAAACATTGGGGGTAATGTATGAATGAATGTTGTTTTTTGGCACATCGACAGCTTCGGTTATTTAGCGAGCAAATCTGTGTTAAAAAGTAGAATAAAAGCGGAGTTGTTTAAACTGAGCAAAGTTTGAATACATTAATGACAATAAAAGAATTGAATTAAGAAGTATGCATAAAGGGCATTATTGATTTACACAGCAATCCCTACATACTCAAAAGTTTTAAATGATAAGATTTAAGAATGTGATAAAAAGGTTTGAAGTCAATGTTGGATTGATATAAAGAAGTTTTTAAATGAAAAAGAAATATGTGTTATTTATAATGTACATAAAATATGATATTGAGTGGCTGGGCATTCCCTGCCTACTCAACACTTTTAGATTAAAAGGTAAGACTGATAAAATTGCTTTTTCTTTTTTAAATGACATTAAAACTAATAAAGATTGGAGCCTCCAATGGGATCAATATACTCCCATTAAAGAGGGCCTGTCTCCAATGAGATAAGATGCATTGTGGGTAAAGGAGAAAATGCTGGTAAACAGCATTTTCTCCTTTTCCCACAATGTTTTCTACCCTTGCCAGCACAAATCTCAATTTTTTAGTCTCGTAAATTTTATCGTCTGCAAATGCTTTCAAATAGAAGAAGTCTAAAATTTTGTAGTTTGGTAAAGAGTTAACCCTCCTTCATTGAGCATAACACATTTTGAGGATTAAATGCTCTTCTGATGTGCATTCCCCTTTTGATAGTTAACTCTTTACCAAATGACAAAATTTCAGACTTGTCCAAGTCAGAGGCATTTGCAGACGACAAAATTAATGCAACTCAAAAATTAAAATTTCTTTTGGGAAGGATAGAAAATATTTTGGGACAAGGAGAAAATGCTGTTTACCAGCATTTTCTCCTTTTCCCACAATATTTTCAGAGGGGGTTTCTTTCTCGGTCATGAAAACCTGTTTGGTAATGGGTTAACATCTCATCTAAGTTTGAAGTAAATATCTTCAGTAAAAGCCACTATAATAAAATGTCATATTTTTGCAGAACAACAACAACAAAGAAGAACACACTAGTAAAAACTCATTTCATGCCTCAATCCTTTACTAAACAATCCCTTCTGTAAATGATCATTGGCCAGAAACACAAAGCTGTGCATATATGCATGAAGGGCCTTGTCAGGGAAATGGCATAACCTTTTCCCAACAAGCCCTTGTTTTTACGTATCTGCAATATAAGTCTTTTGAAAACACTGTGGGAAAAGGAGAAATTCTTCCTAACAAGCAATTTCTCCTTTTCCCACAGTGTTTTCTGCCCGTTCGGATAATTTTCTGCCATTGTTATGAAAGTTAAAATTGTCGTCTGCAAACTTTTTCAGTTTGGAAGGGTCTAAAATGTGTCCTTTGGGAAAGGGTTAAAATCTAAAATGCCTGCAGATATCTGAATTCTAAAGTCACATGCACAACTACACGTAGAGATTCGTTATGGTAAGTTTGAAGTTATTCCAATCAAAACTGTCGGAGGAGTTGCAGGCACTAGAAATTCCCGACAGACAGACGGCTGGATGGACAGACAGATGTGCAGAAAGACAGACAGACAATCGGGACCATAACATAATACAACCTTTCTGGTGAATAAAATTCAAGCAAAATTAGAAATTGATTGTGTCATGTATCAAGCAATTTCTGGCTACACATTTTATATTCTATCATATAACTTGAGCTAATTTGTCCTATTTCCTAATTTGTTCTCTTCAGACTGTTTCAATTTTAAAACAGCCAAAAACTTGTCAATTTGGAAAGGTTTAGGAGTTAAAAATTAACCCATTACCACACAATCCCTACTTTTGACGCCCCTGGGAAAGAAGCCTTTAGAAAACATTGTGGGAAAAGGAGAAAATGCTGGTAACCAGCATTTTCTCTTTTTCCCACAATGTTTTCTACCCTTCACAAAACAAATTCCGAATTTTCAGTCACTTTCATTTTGTCGTCTGCAAATGCTTTCAATTTGGACCAGTCTAAAATATTGTCGTTTGGTAAGGGTTAATAAGAAATGTCAAGAACAACACTTACTTGCCATACATCCATCGAAATATTCCAGGCATTTATTGGCCTCCTCTCTGGATTTCCACTGCCCTAGAATTCCTTTCACACCCTCAGCCACGTGGGGAACCGTGTCATACTTCTCGTCTGTACACATCCAGGTCTTTGCCTCCACACGAGCCACATCAACTGGGTCAGTGCGGGCAATGTAACTAGCGAAAGAAAGATTTGCATTTTTTTGTTTGCTTTTAACCAATTACCACATAACCCCTACTTTCGATAACCCTGAAAAAGAAGCCTTTAGAAAACGATGGTAACCAGCATTTTCTCCTTTTCCCACAATGTTTTCTACACTTCACAAAACAAATTTCAAATTTTCAGTCACTTTTACTGTCATCTGCAAGTGCTTTCAACTCGGACCAGTCTAAAATTTTGTCATTTGGTGCAGAGTTAAAGGCTATGCATGTATATATGTAACAAAATTCTTGCAATAGTAAGGAACCAGAATTGTAATTGCAGCATCATTTATTTTTCCTTGACAGTTCTTTGGGGATGCATATTATTACCCCAAATTACCCCAAGAAAATTTCTAACCGAACACTAGGAAATAACTAAGTATAGTTTTTCAAATAATATACTACTCAAAATTTGCTAGGGATCACCCTAAAAGATTCACCCTAAATCTATATGTGTCACGTATCATGTATGGTTTTACAATATTTTACATTTGCTACACTGATCAATAAAATGACCAGCGGAAATGATCTTTAAGCCTATACCTCACAATGCCGACTGTTAAAGACATTGAGAAAGAAGCCTTTAGAAAACATTGTTGGAAAAGGAGAAACTGCTGAATACCAGCATTTTCTCCTCTTTCAACGATGTTTTCTACCCCATGACAGACAGCTTAGAGCACGCTGCATAGTTTTTGGTCTGCAAATGCTTTCAACTTGGACAGATCTAGAATTTTACAGTATGGTAAAGAGTTCATGCAAAACCGTTGCAACATATAAACCCATACAGAAATAATTTTATTATGTAAGTGATCCCTATAAAAGTGTGAGTAGTATAGTATGGCAAATAATTTTTCAAAAGGCCGTCTCCCTTAACCCTTTCCCAAACGACAAAGTTTTGGATTAGACCAAATTGAAAGCATTTGCAGACGACAGTTCAACTCTTGCTGAAAAGATGATTTCTGTCTATGAAAGGGTAGAAAACATTGTGGGAAAAGGAGAAAATGCTGGTTACCAGCATTTTCTCCTTTTCTCACAATGTTTTCAAAGGGCTACATTTCCAGACCCGTAAAAACCAGGGCTTGTTTGGGAAAGGGTTAAGGTCATTTTCACTCTGGACTGTATGGTAAAGGGTTGTACATGTATATTTACCAATCCTCTATGATGCTTACTTGATCTCTTTGAATTTGTCTTTACAGAAGGTAAGTTGGAAAAAAAAAAATCACATTCTTAATACTAGATCTTCTATTTTCATAAAAAATTTCAACTTATAATTTTCTAATTTGTTTTTTATATGAAAGAAAACGGTGTTGGTAAATGGTAAATGCTTATGACCACCATTTTCACCTTTTCCCCAAATACTTATGCTCTTTGCTGACAGCGTTTCTCCAACAGCATTTTCTCCTTTTCCCGTGATGTTTTCTACTCTGTCAAAGGAAAGTTACATCATGTGAGCCACACTGAAAATGATGTCTGCAAATGCTTTGAATTTGAATGGGTCGAACAGTTTGTTGTGTGGTAAAGAGTTAACTCATTACCAAACCACAATATTTTAGGCTTGTCCAAATCGAAAGCATTTGCAGATGACAAAATAAAAGTGAAGGAAAATTTGAGCCACACTGAAATTGATGTCTGCAAATCTAATGCTGTGAATTTGAATGGGTCTAACAGTTTGTTGTGTGGTAAAGAGTAAACTACCAAATGACAATATTTAGGCTTGTCCAAATCCAAAGCATTTGCAGACGACAAAATAAAAGTGACGGAAAATTTGATATTAGAAAACACTGAGGAAAAAGGAAAAAAATGCTGGTTCCTTTTCCCACAATGTTTTCTAAAGGCTTCTTTCTCAGGGTCATCAGTAGTAGGGATTGTGAGGTAAAGAGTTAAGCAGGTAACTGGTTGTTGTTGTAGGATTTCAATGGCTTACCTGTTTTCATACTTCTTCAGTCTGTGGAGTGTTCCACGTTCCTCCAATTTATGGATGATTGTATCCGCTTCCTTTTGGGTTCCGTCACAAATGTAGATGGTCCTTGGCTTACAGATGCTAACCTAAAATTTGAGGCAAAATATGTGACCTGTCACGCAAAAAAGGGACTATCTGGGGACTGCAAAAAGTGTCAACCTTTGTCAGACTGCACGAATTGCACAGGCTGACCAGAATCAACACTTTTCATGTTTAGAATGTTTTCTGTATGAAAAGTGGTCTCTCTTGTTTTACAGTCATTTTTGAATTATCAAAGTAAACTGACCTACACTATCCTTGAACTGTTTCCATATAATGGATTTATTGAATTTACAGATTGTCACTTTTTCATGTGACAGGTATAGAATTAGCCTTTTACAAAACAGGAGTACCGGTATTGACAACCCTTAGGAAGAGGACTTTAACTCATTACCAAACGACAATATTTTAGACTGGTCCATATTGAAAGCATTTGCAGACGACAAAATAAAAGTGACTGAAAATTGGAAATTTGATTGGTGAAGGGTAGAAAACATTGTGGGAAAAGGAGAAAATGCTGGTTACCAGCATTTTCTCTTTTTCCCACAATGTTTTCTAAAGGCTTCTTTCTCAGGGGCATCAAAAGTAGGGATTGTGTGGTAATGGGTTAAATCCTTTGCCAAATGACAAAACTTTAGACTGGTTCAAGTTGAAAGCATTTGCAGACGACAAAATAAACTTAAATCAAAAACAGAAATCTGTCTCCAGCTGGGTAGAAAACATTGTGTTACCAGCATTTTCTCCTTTTCCCACAATGTTTTCAAAAGCTTTCCTTCTTAGGGTTGTTAAAAGTCTGGATTTCTGTGGTAAAGAAAACTTTAAAAAGCATTGTGGAGAAAAAGTAAAGTAAATAATGGTAAGGTTTCGGAACTTTTGTCCCCTTTTCCACAATATTTTCTACCAAAATACTTTCTGTTAAATGACAAAATTTCATCCCTTAACCACACTAATGATTTTAATGTCCCAGGGGAAGAACACTTGTAAAAACATTGTGGGAAAAGGAGAAAATACTGGTAGTACTAAACCCTGTGCCTTGATAGATTTTGAACATAGAGTGGGACAAAGATAAATTTACATGTTACTGACATAAAGAAACAACTTACTTACCCAATGGACCACAAACCTCTGTACTTTAGCAGGGAGACTTTTAAAGTCTCCCTTTGCAATATCAACATGCCCTAATCTTTGGACATTTATCTCATGTATCTCATAAAACCCTGTCACATTGTCATCATCTGTCTGATCAGCCATTGTCTTCTGTATTCTGATCTAAAATTAAATCAGAAACCAATATTAGTAAAGTTTTACCCTCGATATAGAAATTAACCCATTACCACCCATTACCCTACTTTTGATGCCCCTGAGAAAGAATCCTTTAGAAAACATCGTGCAAAAAGGAGAAATGCTGGTAACCAGCATTTTCTCCTTTTCCCACAATGTTTTCTATCCTTCACAAAACAAATTTCAAATTTTCAGTCACTTTCATTTTGTCGTCTACAAATGCTTTCAATTTGGACAAGCCTAAAATACTGTTGTTTGGTAATGAGTTAAGTCAATTTCTATGATATGTTAAAACCTAGGTCCGATATTTAAGAATGTTAGACTTACGTGCTTTTCATTATTCTGCCAAATTCTGCTGAATTTCGATATCTTTTTCCTTTTCTTGTCACAAATCAACTATAACAACATAGTGGGAGAATGTAACAGGCACTGGACTGTAACCTTCTAATACTGTAATAACATCTGCATACCAAAAATGTAAATATGGGCTAAGTCTGCATGGGTAACCAGACAACTACTGTGTGGAGACCAGCTGGTTCTTAGTTTATTCAAATTCATTTTACATCGATTGATAAACAAGTTCTTACAACTTATAGTAATCTCTCTGGATCCAGCTTTCTGGGAACTACACCAGCATTCACACCGAATGTATGGGTCGATGAAAAATGCTTATTTATGTTGACACCCCCTCCCAGGTATCGGTCTCAGGACCTAACGGTTACGAGGCCAATAACCCGTTACGCTCTACCTTACAGCCACAGACAATACACTGGATCTTGCCAATCAGCAACTTGGTGTCTGCTTTTTAATAAGAATGAATGAATGAATGTTGTTTTATGGCGCATCGACAGCTTTGGTCATTTAGCGCGCATATCTATGTTAAAAGATATTAAACGAAGGGTTGTTTAAACTGAATGAAGTTTAAATGACAATAAAAGAATTGAATTAAGAAAACTTAATGTATAAATGGCATCATCGAGTTACAGGGCAATCCCCATATACTCAAAAGTTTTAAATGATAAGACCTAAGAATGCGACAAAAAAAGGTTTAAACTCAATGCTGGTTTGATAAAAAGAAGTTTTTTAAATGAAAAAAAAAATTTGTCATTTATAATGTGCATACAATATGATATTGAGTGGCTGGGCGTCCCTGCCTACTCCAAAGCTTTAGGTTAAAAGGTAAGACTGATAATATTGTTTTTTCTTGGAAATGAGGTTAAAACTGATAAAGATTGGAACCTCCAATGGAATAAGATACTCCCATTAAAGAGGTCCTGTCTCCAATGAGATAAGATGTCTCCAAGAGAGCCAATCCTCCCATTAAGGAGATGCAAAATGAATATTAATGAAGTAAAGAATGTTGTAAAAAAATGGGTAAGAAAGTCAAGAGTAAATATCACAGTTTATTGTAAATGCCAATCTCCTTTATGAAAGCGATAATAGATTCAACGCTGACAGAATCAAAAAGATTTTTCAAACTATCGACGTTGAAATATTTTGAACGAACTGGCTGAAACTCAATGCAATCTAGTAGGATATGTTTTACAGAAAAGGTTGTATTGCATGGTATACATTCAGGGGCATCATCTCTTGTCAAGAGCCAGGAATGTGTGATGCGTGAATGGCCAATTCGAAGTCGTGCAATTATCACTTCTTCTCGACGAACGGATCTGTAAACGGGATACCATTCACCAAGGGATGGTTTAACTGAATGCAGTTTATTGAAAATATCAGCATCCCACTGGGATTGCCAAGAAGATTGGATATGTGATAAAACGGAGGCTTTAAAATCAGTGTGTGGAACTTTAAAATCTGAAATGGGAAGGTTAAGTGCAGATTTGGCAGACCTATCGGCATTTTCATTGCCTTTGATGCCTACATGACTTGGAAGCCAGCAGAACACCAATCTATTCTTAGAAGAAATTTGTGAGATCCTTTCAAGTAAACTGCAGATTAAAGGATTCTCAAGTCGTTGATTTGAAAGGGCCTGTAATGTTGACAAAGAGTCTGAAAAGATAATAAAACGGTTGGAATTAGAACTTTCAGCTAGATTAAGGGCCAGATCTACTGCTTTAATTTCAGCAGAGAAGATAGAGGAGTTGTTTGGAAGGCGGCATTTTAAGCTTCTTTGTCCATAAACAGCGGCAGCTGCTACAGAATTGCCTTCTTTAGATCCATCTGTATAGATGGGTTTGAAGGAAAAATAATGTTCCTTTATCTCGTTGTATCTAGCATGAAATACAGTTCTATCCGTGACAGACTTTTTGTCAGATGCAAGGTCAAATCTGAATTCTGCACTGTTTAGTGTCCATGGAGGGATTTCAGAGATTTTATAGTCGGCAATAGACTCGGTGTCTATGCCAAGGTTATCTACAATGGGCTCCATGCGGATACCAAATGGAGGAATAACATTTGGTTTCCTTTCAAAAAGAGATTTATATTCAGGTTTAAAGACAACGTTATGAGTTGGATTAAAACGATTCGACTTAAGTTTTAAAATATATTGAAGTGAGAGTTTTTCTCTCCTGTAAGAAAGAGAAGGTTCATTAGCCTCAACATAAAGACTATTGACGGGAGAAGTTCTGAAAGTTCCAAGTACAAGACGTAGACCTTCGTGATGTATAGAATCGAGAATTTTCAGATAGGATTTACGGGCCGATCCGTATACAACAGATCCATAGTCCAACTTGGAGCGAACTAAAGACCGATAAAGCCGCAAGAGGACTTTACGGTCTGCTCCCCATTCAGAATGAGCCACAACCTTAAGAAGATTAAGAGCCTTCTTGCACTTCTTTTTAAGTGCAGTGATGTGAGGAAGAAAAGAAAGCTTTCTGTCAAAGATGACTCCAAGAAATTTAAACTCAGAAACGACTTCAATTTTAGTTTTGTCCAGATAAAGTTCAGGATCTGGGTGAACACCTCGTAGATTACAGAGGTGCATGCACTTAGTTTTGGACTTTGAAAATTTGAAGCCATTTTCATCAGACCATGTTTGCAATTTGTTGAGACATTGCTGAAGTTGTCTCTCAATAATGTTCATATTTCGAGATCTGAAGCATATGACGAAGTCATCAACATAGAGGGAACAGTCTACACCAGGACAGATAGCTTTGACTATACTGTTTATTTTCACACTGAAAAGTGTAACAGAGAGAATACATCCTTGGGGTACACCCATTTCCTGTTCACAGGCTCCCGAGACAGTATTACCAACTCGGACGCGGAAAAGACGTTCATCCAAGAAGGCTGAAATAAAAAGAGGAAGACGGCCTCGAAGACCAAAGTCATGCAAGTCTTTCAGAATTCCGTATTTCCAAGTTGTATCGTAAGCGCTTTCAAGGTCGAAAAAGACAGATACTACATGCTGTCTATTAATAAAGGCTTCTCTAACAAAGGTTTCAAAGCGGACAAGATGATCTATGGTGCCGCGCTGGCGACGAAATCCACTCTGTACATCAACGATGAGGTTGTTCTTCTCTAAAAACCAGACAAGCCTGTCGTTGACCATACGTTCTAGGGTCTTGCAGAGACAACTAGTAAGAGCTATTGGCCGATAGTTAGCCGGGTCACTAGCATCTTTGCCAGGTTTTGGGATAGGAATGACAAGTGCCTCCCGCCAGGATGCAGGAAAATCACCTGACTGCCAGATATCATTAAAAATATCAAGTAAAACTGAGAGGGAAGTAAAAGGTAAGTGTTTTAAAAACTGGTAATGAACTTTATCTGGGCCAGGAGAAGAATCATGAGCTTTATTCAGAGCAGATTTTAATTCTTTAAAAGTGAAGAGTTTATTATAATGCTCTGAATTCGAAGACTTGAAATTAAGCTTTTTCTTTTCTTCTCTAGCTTTATTCCTCTGAAACTTTTCTGAATAGTTTGCAGAGGAAGACTTTTTGCAAAAGGTGTTAGCAAGAGCATCAGCTATATCCTGGGGAGATTCCAACGAAGTATTGTTAACCTCAAGGTGACTAACAGGGGTCTGGCCTTTGCCATTGATCTTTCTGATCATATCCCAGGTTTTTTTAGTAGTAGTTCTACTATTCAACTTAGAGACATATTGTCTCCAGGCCTTGCGCTTACTTTCTTTAATGGTACGACGGGCTTTTGCCCTGGAAATACGGAATAAGTTAAGATTGTCTTTGGTAGGCCTGAGATTAAATTTTCTAAGGGCCTGTTTTCTGTCTCTGACAGCCTGTTTACAATCATCATTGTACCAAGGCTTGTCAGGTCGTTTTGGGTTTGTCGAGGTCTGAGGGACGGACTGTTTAGCTGCATCAATTAATAGGGAAGTGAAAAGTTTTGCAGGATCATCGCAATTTCCAAATTTATCATGTGTAATGGTCTGTTCACATAGGGTTTCAAATTTATTCCAATTGGCTTTGGAAAGCTTCCATTTCTGCGGTCGTACACTGCTGGACGGTTGTGTAGATGAAAAGATAATGGGGAAGTGATCACTTCCACACAAATCCTCAGTCACTTTCCAAGTAAAATTGGGAAGTAAGACTGGGCTGCATAATGTTAAATCAATGGAAGAGTAAGATCCAGTTGCTGGATGCAAGTAGGTTTTGGATTTGTTATCATTCATGAAAGACAGAGAGTTGTTGGAAATGAAGTTCTCCAACTGGAGACCTCTCTGGTTGGTGTCATTGCAACCCCACATAACATTGTGACCATTAAAGTCCCCAGCAAGAATATAGGGGGATGGCAATTGTGAAATGAGATCATTCAGATTGGTCTCATTGATAGGTATGCTTGGCGGGAGATATAAAGAACACAGTGTAACAGCACTGTGTATAGATAACCTGACAGCAACAGCTTGCAGGTTTGTATTTAAAGAGATAACTTTGTGAGGAATGTTGTTGTTTACAATAATAGAAACACCTCCTCTGGTTTTTTCACCTTCGGTAAAAATCTTGTTGTAAACAGAATGATATTTGATAGTGATATCATCCTCCCGTTTAAGGAAGGTTTCTTGCAGACAAACAGCAACTGGTTTGTGCTCATTGATTAAAAGTGAAAGTTCGTCAAAGTTTGACTTCAGACCTCGACAATTCCACTGGATTATGGTATCCATAGTGCATGAGGAAAGTATAAAGACTAAAGTAAAAAATGAGGCTGTAAACCAATGCATTTTAAAATAGACTGGTTAAGATTTAATTACAGATGTCTCGGCTTTGGATGATTGCCAAGCGTCAAAATCCTTGTTCCAAAGATCTTTGGAAGTGGACCAGATAGAGGCTTCTGAATCTGAAACCTCACCTTCCAGATTTTCAGTATCTGCATCCATGTCCTCTAGCTCCGAAAATCTGTTGGAGGTAGGGACAGGATCATTTACTTTGACTGTGATTTCACAAGATCCTTGGTTATCTTTAGATTGTGGTTTAGACTTGGAAGAAGACCTTTTAGGAGGTCGGGGTGTATGATTGGGATTGTTATCCTTGGATGAGACGTTAGGTTTTGTTGTAGACTGTGAAGATGGAGGTTGTGGTTTCTTAGGAGGTGGTTGTGAAGAGGTAGATGGCTTTGGAGTTTTCCGTGAAGAATTTTGTGAAGGTGTAGATGACTTTGAAGTTTTTTGAGACGAACTATTTTGAGAGTTTGTGGGTTTTGAGGATGCCGAAGAGGTTGTGTTTGTTTTAGATACAGATGGAGAGTCAGGGATTAGTTTGGACAAGGTGGATGGAGGAAGAAGTTCTTTCAGTTCAGAAGCTACATCAGGAAATTTTTGAAGTAGAACTTTTGCAAGAATTTTACAAGTGCTGCAGTCGTCCTTTTCAGTTGACGAGCCAACAACACCTGCATAACTAGGACCAGAAGAGGTTTTCTTGCGTTGTTCAAATATTTTCCTTGCCTCTGGAAAGCTAACATTATTGTTGTATTTAATGGAAAGAATTTCTTTTTCTTCCTTCCATACAGGGCACTCTCTTGAAAAAGTAGAGTGTTGAGACTTACAATTAATACAAAGAGGAGGATTTGAACAAGTAGTGCTGTCATGGTCAGGTCCTTGATGAGCACATTTAGAACATGTTTCTTGGTTAGGACATTTACTGATGTGGTGGCCGTACCGCTGGCATTTAAAACATCGCAAGGGGTTTGGCACATACACATCTACTTTTACTACTTGAAAGCCTATCTTGATAGAGTTTGGAAGAACAGGTGAAGAAAATGTTAAAATGTATGTGCTTGTAAGTCTCTGCTCTCCATCTCTGCGTACAGAAATCCGCTGAACATCGGATACACCTTGTTGTTTTAGGTTGTCTTTAATTTCTTGCAAGGAGCTGCAGTATGTAAGTTCTTTACATCTTATTACTCCCTTACAAGAATTGAGTGTAGGATGTGGAAAAATTTTAACAGATATATCAAAGAATTTGGTGTTTTTCAAAAGATTCAGTGCTTGTTGATTGGTGAGACATTCAACAAGGAGAGTGTGATCTTTCAGTTTTTTAACAGATTTAGGAGTTCCAAGGATGCTAGATATTTGTTTTTCAATTATAAAAGGAGAGAGCTTTGTGACTGGTTTTGAAGGATCCTGGGATTGAATAACAATAAAACGTGGAGAGTGAAAAGAGGTAGAAATTGAAGGTTCTGTTTCAGAATCACTGTCTGAAAGAGGGCGCTTGCTTTCATTGAGCTTGGCCTTTTTTTGAGACGCCATGTTTGTGTGAAAAGTTTCACCACTCATGCTCCCCACCCGCCACGGAGCCCAACAAGGGGACATAGTCTGGGGAAAACCCATTCGCAGACCATGACAGGGATACATCAGTGGCATACTCGGTATGAAAGGGCTAGACTGGACAGATGCATTCCCGCAGAAAGTCCTACCAAGCTTAGACCATCATTGAGAGGTTACAAATGTCAGTCAAATACCAAAAAACTTTCACCCGATTGACCCATGAGCCACCGCCTTCTAGGACTGAACAAGAAATATAATACATGAAAAAAATGTGATATAATTATGTGGAGAAGATGGTAAATTTAATTGAGAAACGGATGTAAAAGAAAGAGTATATCAGATGTCCTAGGGCAAGGCATGACCAGCCGATTGATCAGGTCGGGCCTTCCTGACCTCCCGTTTAGCTCAACTTAGGGCCAAAGTGGTGTGTTGCAAGTACAGGGCCTAGCCAATCCCTGATGTCACTCAACCACCAGGATCCCGTCATCAGGCGACACGGGTCGCAGCCCACGGCAAACGGGCAGGTCCTTTTTGGTGGGGTTTTACCACTCTGCAGGACTACAACCGGGATTTTTTCTATTCCCCCTACCCGGCTGGGGGGGGCTTTTTAATAAGAATCAGGGCTTCCCCTGCAAGTTTATATTTTTGCGCCATCAAATTCGCCACTTCATAAAAATTGGGGCCAGTAGGAGCCAAATGAGGTAGCCACATAGTGCTTTAGATACTTCAGTTTATTGGCCAATGCTAAAGCTTCTAAATACATTGCTTACTAGTGCTGTACAAGCTGACTTATATTTCTTTTTCCCCAATGGTTTAAAGGTTTTGAGCTGCAGGGACATAAGTTTAAAAGTAATACAGCTCCTTAATTCTATGACTACCAATCTGTTAGAATTCCTTCAGTCTTTAAGAAATTCAGGAAGAAATTTGGGATTGTGTGGTGAAGAGTTACAGTCTAGTTACAACATCATTTCTTTTATCCTGAAAAATACTTATGTTTAATTTTTTAAAAGGTCCTTTTATTCTGGTCTTTTCTCTCAGTATGAGTGTCCTATATACATTTAGTAACTTGTTCCTGTGCTGTCACTAAGACAAAGTTGCCTATAAAGTGTAATCCCCCCCCCCCCCCCATTCATTCAGCATTTTCACATCATAAAATCATCCGTGTTTTTTCCTCATTATAAGACATATTTTAGCACCTACTTTTGAGTTTTATACATATATTTGTGTAAACTTACTTTTTAAAGTCATCATCAAAGCTAAAGACAGTCTGAAATGCTTTTGATCGGACAACGTCAAACTGACATGTTGTTGTGTCATGGGTTTTCACGCTTTTTCGACGATCCATTTTTTCATATCAGTTAATTTTCAGAAATTGTTTTCAGCATTATTGTGCATAAAATTTTTGGTAAATGTAGCAATTTACTCCAAAATCTGTCATTTTTACCCTAGATAAGCAGATCAATATCATTATCATGTTTTTCATTGACAACATCGATAAATACACACGATAAATTTCTAACCAGTGAAAGGATGTAGACCAGGTAACCAGGTAAGGCATACTGAAGGTGTGGCTTTAGAAATTATGGGCGGCGACTAAATCTTGTATCTGATAACTGCTTGGTTTGTTATAGAATGCTCAAAGGGGCGTGACGAAATATTGATATTTGATTGTTTAGCAGTGGTGTGTATCCAAGTATGGTGTGTAATTTAGACAAGACCGTTAATGAATGCCAGCCTGATAAGGTGTGATAAACAGTTACGCGGGCTTCCTTTACACTTGATACATACTGTGTACGTCAGAGGATAGTTTATAGACATGTCGCCAATACATTCGCCAGTGCTTCATTTTTGGTGCCATTTTTTCTAAATTTTCGCATTTGGCGCCACTGGCGATCGACAGCGGGAGCCCTGAGAATGCCAGCAAAAGAGTAAAAGCAAAATACAAGGCTGCCACTAGCTCAAAGTAATGGCCATCTTTAGACCATATTTTAGGGAAGCAGGGCCCATTTCTCTACAAGGAGGCCTTACAGAAATCTTGCAAAACATCTTTGGTTTCAGGCAAAGGTACCACTTTGAATTTTCTCACTATGTGTCATAATTACCTTAACCACAGGTGCCAAGAAATACTCACCTCTGGAGCCAAATTATTCCCCACACATCTATCTCTTTAGATCTCTCTGGTTTACTCGTGACATACATTGCTATTAAGTCTTTACCACGCGGAAAAAAAAAAAAAACTAAAGACTGGTCCAATTTGAAAGCATTTGCAGATGACAATAAAATTGGCTAAAGATTTGAAATTTGTTTTTTGGAAGATTGTGGAAAAAAGAGAAAATGCTGGTTACAAGCATTTTCTCATTTTCCATCAATGTTCTCAAAAGCTTTCTTTCTCACAATTGTTCAAGGATTGTGTGGTAAAAGGTTAAACTTTTTCCAACATTTCCAACACGTAACTGGAATGTGCACTTTGAAAATTATTGAAAGAAAAACATCTTGGGAAAGGAAAAAGTGCCCACCCCATCCGGTCCTAAGACAGTAAAAGCTAAATTGTTAGGTATTAGGGTCGAAAAGACAGGTCTATTTCATAAAATCATGATTTCAAATTAAGGTCATATAAGGACAGTGACCTTAATGACCAAGTGACTGACCATTTCATAAGGTCAACCTCTTATACCGCTAGTTAATCAAATACATCTTAATCCTTTCCCACACAATCCAGGGTTTCAACAACTCCAGGAGAGAGGCATTTGCAAACATTATGGGAAAAGGAGAAAATATTGTAAACTAGGATTTTCTCTTTTTGGCTAAATGTTTTCTATCCCATCACAGTCAGTTTAAGCCTTTAAATTCATACCGAATTTCTCGTCTGCAAACACTTTTAATTAGGACATATCTAACAGTCATTCGATAGAGGTTAACTCTTTCCAATTGCTGATTTCCAGTTTCACAAATTTGCAATATAGATCTAGTCCACGATTGAACTGCATGTATGTGCAGTCTGATTTCAGTCAATATTGCTCGCAAACCAAGCTAGTTCTTCGATCACATATGCCTGGGAGGTATTAAGCGTTAAAAGGTCACGAACTCTATGCTCAATGTTAATGAGGACAGATGATATTATTACAACCTTCTAGCAAATGACATCCATAAGATTTACCAAATGTGTTCCCTTTAAACAATAAAGTTTTATTTACCTTGGTTGGATTATCCCTATAATCACCGGTGTTTGTAAATCTCAAAAGCGGCAACAAGCTTTTATATAGCCTCCGAACGGGGACGCGATCTAGACCTTGGAATGTGCGGCCTTCACCTTGTTTTCAGAATAATGAAGTAGTTTCTATAAATAGATCGGGGGAAATCCTAGATATTGGAAACCGTGCACCACATAATTTATTGAGTCTTTGACCGTTGTTTCAAAGTGTTAAGAAATTCCAATGTTGTTACTTGATAAAAAAGCACAAACAGAAATACATGCTTTTTTTTCTCAAATGAAAAAAATGAGTGTTTACTCATATAACTACAATTCTACAAAACTCACGAAAACTGATTACTATCTATGAAATAGGTTAAATTGCTAATTGGAAAGAGCAACTACCCAAATTTGCAGCTATTTCTCGCTAGATTTCCTTGGACAAACGTTTATCTTACAAAAGCTTTGATATTGCAAATAGCATAGATTACTATGCTTTTTTGCACGTTTTGAGTACTGACTTTATGTAAACAAGCTGTTGTTTGTCCCGGAATTAGATCAGTTGCATTCATTGGACTATTAAAAGCTATGATAATGTACTGATAATGTTGTAGGCTACCCCAATTTTGGCGTCTTGATTACGTAAACAGCTAGGTTTGTGTTTTGGCAATTAACTCTTTACCAAACGACATGATTTTAGACTGGTCCAAAATGAAGGCACTTGCAGACGACAAATTGAACGTAACTCAAAAACTGAATTTTGTTTCGAGCAAGGTAGAAAACATTGTGGCAAAATGAGAAAATGCTGGTAACTAGCATTTTCTCCTTTTCCAACATTGGTTTTGAAGGGCTTCTATATCTGCTCTGGGTAATAAAAAAACCAGGGATTTTTTGTTGCAGGGTTAAGAACTATTATGACTTTATGTGGTTTATGTAGGGGATTGAGGGGGGGGGGGATTGAGGGGGGGGGGGGGGTTTGCGGGGAAGGGGTACAGGGAAGTAATTAAGTAATACAACTGATACAAGCATGTACAGCTTTTTTTTCTCCGGCGGCAGGCCAGCCAATAGCTGAAATCAATATTGGAGGAAGGAGTTGCAACGGCAACACTGCCATTCTCACAAGCTATTTTTTTTCCTTTTTTCATATTGTAACCGTTTCACACCCGATTAACCCTTTACCAAACGACAAAATTTTAGACTAGTCCAAATTCAAAGCGTTTGCAGACGACGTTCACGAATGTGATTAAAGAATTAAATTTCTTCTAGGATGGGAAGAAAACATTGTTGGAAAAGGAGACATTTTCTCCTTTTCCCACAATGTTTTCAAAAGGCTTCTTTCACAAGGGTGTTAAAAGTCGGGATTGTGTGGTAAATAACGATGCTTCTGAACATGGCATTTGAAAACATCGTTTGATAAAGGAGTAATTGATGCTCCTTTCCCACAGCGTTTTCTGACCGAAGAAATTAATAATAATGAGAAATTTTGCAGGAAGAAAGGGGCTTAACCCATTACCACACAAACCCTACTTTTGACGCCTCTGAGAAAGAAGCCTTTTGAAAACACTGTGGGAAAAGGAGAAAATGCTGGTAACACCAGCATTTTTTCCTTTTCCCACAGTGTTTTCTACCCTTCCTAAGACAATTTTCAATTTTTTAATCACCTTTATTTTGTCGTCTGCAAATGCTTTCAATTTGGACCAGTCTAAAATTTTCTCGTGTGGTAAAGAGTTAATGCGTTTGCGACTAGTATTGACCCATGTTGCCATGAACTGAAAGTTTTCGCTATCTTTAAGTTTTCTGCATGTCAAAGGATCATTCTACCCTCTATTCGACCGGTTATTTCAAATAACAGATTTCATGGATCCATAATCACGATAATTATATGACGACTTACCTAGTATAATGCATCACGGCGTTGCCCCCTTTTGGCAAAGAATATGGTCCCTTTTTGCGTGATGGGTCACAATTATCTAGTTTCACCCGGCCACATTTACTCATGTGGCCTCCGAAACATTATAATTTGGCGATTAGGTTAACTTTGTTTGTTCTTCTGGCAATGGCTGCAGTGATATGACGGACGTTTCGTCGATAGGATGTTTTGACTGCCAGAACCAAACCGTAATTTCCGCTCGTTGGAAGAGATGGATATGTGCGTTTGACTTGTATGCACATGGCAAAGGAGTTGTCAACGCGGAAGAGAAAAGGTCTTTACTGCTTCATACTGTGGGTATGGACGTTCAAGGTATCTTTTTTTTACACTTATACCAGTGGAAGGAGATAATGCTTTCAACATCGCGTAGAAGACATTGGAATACCATTTTACCCCACTGTCGAATGTTCCGTTTGAGAGACATGAATTCAGGTTAATGGCTCATGAACCTACAGAGACGATTGAACAGTTCGTTACTTGATTGAGATTGAAAGCAGAAACATGTGATTTTGATAACATCGACGAACAGATTCGTGGTCAAATTATCGAGTGCATCTAATCTACTGCGGAGGAAACTGCTTGAGAAAGGAAGAACATTGAACCTTCATTAACTCAGAGACATAGCTAGCTCTAGAGCTTTGGAAGACAGGCTAGGTCAATAGAAGGAATTTGTGAAAATGTGAATAACATTTCAAATTGGGAAGTTTGCTCATAACAAACTTAAAAGAAGGGGAAAAGGGAAAAAAGGAAAATTCAAGCATGATGTCACTTGTTACAGTTGTGGTTTTGAGGGCCATAATTCTAAAGATCCAAATTGTCCAGCAAAAGGAACGAAATGTCGGAAATGTGACAAAATAGGACATTTTGAGGAAAAAACAAGCTGAGGATAAACTTTATAAAGTAAAACAGCTTTCAGAAACCCTCAATAGTGTCAGACGATGAACTTCAGTGCTTAATTCTGTTTCTTTTTTTCTTTATACACCCACCCACTGCTGACCCCCTTTTTTTTTTTCAACTATACTGGATTCTACACTTTCCTAATATATCTAGCTACATGTATCCTAGCCAGGCTATTGACTTATATAAAAAGATTGAGCTATAACTTGTCACCACACAATCCCAACTTTGATGACCCTGAGAAAGAAGCCTTCAGAAAACATTGTGGAAATAGGAGAAAATGTTTCTTCCCTTCACAAAACAAATTTCAATTTTTAGTCACTTTTATTTTGTCATCTGCAATGCTTTATATTTGGACAAATCTAAAATTTTGTGGCTTTGTATTGAGTTCTGAAAATTCAACTTTGTGCCACACAGTCTCAAGTTTTCATAACCCCAAAGAAGACAGTCTTTGAAAACATTGTGGAACAAGAAGAAAAAGCTGGATGGCAGCTTTTTTCTTTTCCCTTTTCCCACAGTGATATCTACCCCATCAAAGCCAGAAGTCATAATTTTAGTAGTTTTATTCAATGTTTTCATCTGAAGATGCTTTCAATTTTGTCATGTCCAAAAGGATACTGCATTTTGGTACAGATTTAATAAGACTTCCTTCCTGTCACTTTTTACCACATTTCAAGATTGTTTCCTTGTTGAGTTTTTTTTTTTAAATTTATGCAACATAATAATATACACATTTTATCAAGTATCTTAATTGTTACATTTTAAAGGTACATATAATGAAATTATGATTTTACTACTTTTTAGATCATGGAGAATACACCAAAGAGACAGAGGGTTTCAAAGGGCAAATACAACCAGTACTTGAGACACAGTGATCCACTTCAGCATGCTGCTGTCTCATCAAAAAGAAGCATAGGGAAAACTCATAGTGAAATAGGTACCAAGCGAGGTAGTTCTTGACTTTCATTCTTTCAGGTGTCCTTTTTGAAGGCTTTTGGATTCTAATTTAATTTTTTTATCAGACTGCAGTGTCATGTTAGTCCATTCTGACTAAAACTGATTTTTCGTGCTGCCGTTTTTGAAGAAAAGGTTGAGGTATTGTATTAGCCATGGCTTTGTCTTCTTCATTGTCTGTACTAAGTCCATAATTTATTATGTGAATACTTGGAAATTATGTAATATTTCTTTTATTACTGAAGATATTTACTTCAAACTGAGACTTATCTGTAAAAAGATGACTCTGTAAAACAGGGGCATGCAGGCAACTATCAACATTTTTTTTACACATATCCCACTTTTTTTAACTTTGAATTTTCACTGAAAATAAAGCAACTGCAGCCAATCACTGACACCAACATATGGTAGCTCTTGGTCAAACGAAGGGATAGTTTTCCAAAGCGAAGAGAACATTGTGAAAGGAGTAGTAAAGTAAAGGTTAACAAAATATCTCTGTTTCCTACTTTATTAAAGTTGTATGTCTGTCAGATAAATTTGTTTAATAGTGATGTTTTATGTCACTTTTAACAATGAATGTATTTCAGTCATACCAAGGCATCAGCTATGTAGTTGTTTCTTGGGTTACATCTGCCTTATGCAGAGACTTTTCAGTGTCTTAACCCTTTACCAAACAAAATTTTAAACTTGTCCAATTTGAAAGCATTTGCAGACGACAAAATAAACGTAACTCAAAATTTGAAATTTCTTTCCAGCAGGGTAGAAAACATTGTGGGAAAAGGAGAAAATGCTGGTAACCAGCATTTTCTCCTTTTTCCCACAATGTTTTCATAAGGCTTCTATCTCAGGGTTGTAAAAACCAGGGATTGTTTAGTAAAGGGTTACTCAAGGACACTTCCACTTGACCAGTGCCATTAGAAGGAATCAGTCTGGATATCCAACATCTTAACCTTTTAGTCAGTAAAAAACCCTCATAATCCTGCATAATAGTTTAGGGTTCTTAACCCTTTACCACACAATGAAGCCTTTTAAAAGACATGGTAGGAAAAGGAGAAAATGCTGGTAACCAGCATTTTTTTCCTTTTCCCACAATGTTTTCTGCCCTATCCAAATCCATTTTTATTTTTTGATTCACATTTATTTTGTCGTCTGCAAATGCTTTCAATTTGGACAAGTCTTAAATTTTGTTTTTTGGTAAATAGTTAACTGCAGTTATGCATATGACCTTATGAAAGAAGTAGTTATCATTTACACTGAAAACAACAAACAAAAGTGATATATTGGCCTAACTGTGGGATGAAACTTAGATTATTTAATGCTGACTTGGCTACATAACCTTTTATAATTATCTGAACTTTTGTCCCAATCCTAGACTGTCAAGATTGAAAGCATTTGTAGTCAGCAAGCCAAATGAGGCTCAAATCATTACTTTTTCTTTGATGGTAGAGAATCCTGTGGGAAAAGTAGAAAATGATGGTATCGTCTTATTCCCACAGCAGTCAAGTGTGCCTATTGGGCCCAAGGTTAGTTTAGAATCACATTATCTGGGACTTCAGGGGGCTTACGGCATAATGGCGTTTGGTACATTGAACACTGATGAAACACATTTTCTTATTACAGAGACACTTCAACAACCTGCTGAGGACCTTGTTGACAATTGTGACTATAATGATGTATTGATAAATGAAGATACAAATGCTGGGAATATTAGTCATGTGGAAAGCCCACCTAAACCACCGGAAGTTGAAATTTACGAAAAATGTGGCCAAGACAAACTGGAAACAAACTCTCAAACTGATGAATTAGAAAAGATGCAGGAGACAGCAGAGGATGTTTCTGATCAAAAGAAAACAAACTGTAATCAAAATGATGGTTCCGAAGAATTCAACGAGATATTTAATCCTAATTACATGTATCAACATGACACAGATTCTTCCAATGAGAGTGAAAAATTATTTTCAGGCAGTAGATTAAGTTTAGGATCTTTTATGGTACTTATGATAACATTTATATTGAAGTATTCTCTTACAGGAGAAGCTTTAGGAGATCTCTTAAAGATACTTGACCTCATTTGTCCGTCTGAAAATAGACTGATCAGGTCCATTGTTTCTTTTAAAAAATGGTTTCAACACATAAAACATCCGCTAAAGGTTCACAAATATTGTACCTTCTGCAATATCATAGTCAGTGAGGAAGATTTAATCAGAAATTTCTGCCCAAATGAGTTATGTAGAAAGGTTTTGGATGACTCAAGCTTGTCTCATTTTATTGAAATTCCTATTAATGAACAGATCAAGTCCTTCTTTGCTTGTCCAACATTTTATGCAGATACACAGTATCGCTTTAAGCGCAGGAAAAAATGTCGTCATTCCATTGAAGACATTTATGATGGAGAAGTTTACAAAGCACTGTCTCAAAATGGGGGTTTTCTTGAAAATGCCCATAACTTGTCATTGCTTTGGAATACTGATGGCATACCTTGCTTTAAATCTTCAAACATGTCTCTTTGGCCACTTTTTTTTCAAATAAATGAACTTCCTTTCAATAAAAGAACAAACCCTGACAATATGATTCTGGGAGGACTGTGGTTTGGCCCTAAGAAGCCTACCATGATTTCATATACAGAACCCTTTGTCAGAAGTCTTCAAGAATTAGAGAAAGAAGGTGTCAGTATAGCAACGGAAAATGAGACCTTCACTTGTAAGGTTGCTGTAATTGGAGGTACAGCAGACTTGCCTGCTAGAAGTACTGTCTGCAATACTATACAATTCAATGGCAAATATGGTTGTTGTAAGTGTTTTCAATCTGGAAGTACCTTTAAAACTAGTGAACGTGGACACTGTCACATTTTTACATTTTTGGAAGACAGTCCAGCAGGTCCAAAGCGAAGTCATGGCCAGTATCTGCTAGATATGGATAATGCCATTAAAAAGAATGAAATAAGTAGAGGAATAAAAGGTCCATCATTTTTGCAATGCCTGTCTCACTATGACCTTGTAAAGGGAACATGCATTGATTATATGCACGGAGTTCTGTTAGGGGTAACAAAGCTTCTTATGTCCTTGTGGTTTTTACCAGAGCATAATGGAAAACCATTCTCCCTGTCATCATCTGTTATGATGATAGATAAATATTTAGGTAACTTGAAACCACCTAACAGTATTACCAGGCTACCTAGATCCATTAAAGATCATTTGAAATATTGGAAGGCCTCAGAATTTAGGTCTTGGTTGTTATATTATTCTCTCCCAGTACTGAGGGGCTTGCAAAAGGAAGATTACTTTCAGCATTACTTACTTTTTGTCAATGCAGTTTTTATTTTATTACAAGACAGCATAACATTGGCTGATATCGACAAAGCTGAAGCAATGATGAAACATTTTTGTTGTCTATTTGCAGCTTTGTATGGTGATAGGTATATGACATGTAATGTACATCAGCTTTTACATCTTCCAGAAATGGTTGTACAGATGGGTCCATTGTGGGCATATTCTTGTTTTTCCTTTGAAAATGCAAATGGGAATATAATAAACTTTTTCAATGGAACTCAGAATGTTGACTTTCAAATTGTAGAAACAGTAACCCTCATGCAAATGTTGCCACAACTTCGAACACAATTTCTTAGACCAAATTCACAAGAGGATTTATTATATCAAGTAATGAAAGGTACTTTAGAGAGAAATGATCACAATTTGCAAGACAACATTTATATGGTAGGTGGTTCAGGAAAGAGAAAGTTAAGTGTGAAAGAAATGGAAGCTGTTTCTCAATATCTTGGTCATATACCACAGCACTACATCACATTTAATAGAATTAGAATTGGAAATGAAATTTTTCATTCAAGGAGTTACAAGCGTGTCTATGCAAGAAATAGTTTTACAGTAGCTAGTAGACAAAAGAATGGAGAAATTAAAATTTTTCAAGTAGCATTTTACATTCACCTGTTTCTTTTCTGTGAACAACACCTTGACATGAGAACTTCTTGCAAATGTAAATCTGTTAATGTAGCAATAACAAATTTATTGAAACAACACTCCGATCGTAGTGTTTGCACCATGTCAACAGATACTTTGAGTGGAGCTGATGTTTCTCATATTCACGTTTTGAACTGTGCATGCAGTGATGAGTTCTTCGTTGTTCCATTGGAATCGATCGTGTATAAGTGTGTTTTTGTAGACCTTGATGAGCAGAAAAATGCCAAATAACTGTGAAAAAGATTGAGTCTAAGAAAACATGCACTACTGAAGAGAGGAAATGCTTGTTTCCCACATTCAAATGGCCTCTTTTTAGGGTCATTTAGCATGCAATCCCAGTTTTAATGACTTTGAAGAAAAGAGGCTTTTGAAAACATTTTGGGAAAAGGACAAAATGCAGGTACTCAGCATTTTCTCCTTTTTCCACAATACTTCTTGCCTGTCAAAAGGCAAATTTTTGTGTTATAGACTAATAGTAATGTTTAATTTGTCATCTGTACAATGCTTTTAATTTGGACTTGTTTGTGTTGAGTAAGTAACGGACAGTGATCCAAGGTAAGACTGCATTGGTAAAAATTCTAGTCTTTATTGACCCTAACTAATGCAGCCTGTTCATGATCTCTATTGCATAAAACAGTTACAGTAAAAGTTACAGCCTAACCCTATTTTACATTGTCCACAAAAGCACATACAACCCTGATGTATATGTGAAAATATATGAAAGATCACGGTACTTACTTTATGAAATGCTTTGATTGCTGATCTCTTTTCATACAATGGATTCAATGTTTATGCATGTATCTTAATAGCTATAATACCTTGTGCGGTACATTGTGTACAGTACATAACTTGATCAAATGCTTTGTTGGCTAATTGTTCGTAAACTTACCAAGTTGCTGTTATTACTTTTTCATTGCTTAACTTGGATCAATTATTTTTAGCCAACTTGTTCAATACTTAACTTGATCTGTTATTTTTAGGCCACTTGTTCAGTACTTATCTTAATCAAATGCTTTGATGGCCGATCTGATTCTGGACAATCGATAAAGTATCATAGTTTGTCTTTGCTTCTTCATGTAAGTAGTTTTATTGATTACAACTTGTTTGGTGCTAAAATATATCAAATGTCTATATAGCTGATCTGGTTAAACAAAGCTATGTAAGTACATGTTCAATAAAGCCTGTCAAATGATAATGTTTTATGTCTTGGTATGAAAGGTCTTACAAAGGACTTGGGTCCTTCTTGTAATATTAATTATTCAATTGTTATACCTTGTGATAAATAGAATCAAGAAAAAGGCACAATGTAACATTGCTCAGCATAGTGTGAGGCCTATAGCTTATTGCTGAAACTGTGAAGAAGTTGGTATCTAATCTTCAGATTTATTGCCTTCACAATTGTATTGACCGTAAGTTTCCCGTCTTTCAACTACATTGTGAAAAAAAAAAGATTTTGAAAGCACAATGGAAAAAAAAATGCTATGCTGCTATCCCTCATATTCTTTTTTTTTTTTCTAAGAATTTTTTGCTCTTGTGTCAAAGAGGAATTCTATCATATGAACTGCATCAATTAGTTTGAAGTTGGACGAGTAGGTTTCTGTTATCTGTTAAAGGGTTAACGCTTTCCCAAACAACAAAATTTTAGACAGATCCAAATTGAAAGCATTTCCAGAAGACAACATTTTCTCCTTTTCTCACAATGTTTTCAAAAGGTTTCTTTTTCAGGGCCGTGAAAACCAGGGGTTGTTTGGGAAAGGGTTAAGGAATTTTAAGGACCTGCAACGCTGAAATTAGCAAAAGTTACTCGTATTGATTTTTTGATAAGCTATTAATGTAGAGTGTAAAATTTCGAGTAATTTGGTATCCATAAATGTAGAGTGATTATTTAGCATAAGATAATTATGGATTTTAACATTTTGCATAAATTTTGTGGACTTAGAATTTTTGCCCACTTCAAGTGGTAATGAAATCCTGTAAAAACGACTAAGTTCATACATCTATGTGGCTTAGAGCCTTAGAAGACTTATCCATATAAATGACATACTGATTTTTCCTGTTTCAGAAACTCACATAGGTCACTTGTAAGTCAGTTATATGGCACATATATGTGGTTCAATTCTGGACTTTACTCTAGACATATAAGTGGCATATACATAGATCATACATAGATGTATTTCTGGCCATCTTGTATGTGACTTATATGTAACATATATGTCCCATATATCTGACATATACATCACATATAAGTCACATATACGTCTGTGTAAGTCAGTTTGGTAAGGGAAGTGCAAGTAGCCCCCATTCACCAGAACCACAGTTATTGACGGATCAAAATTTCACCAACACTTTTTGAAAAGGGTCACCCAAGGAACATATCTGTGACATAACGTGTATTTCAAACTCTGACCATCGGTTTCAGAGAGAAGATTTTTTTAAAGAATTTGCTAAAAAATTCCATTTGGTTGTCATGGCAACCACAGTTTTAGATGGAATCAAATTCTGTGAACAGTTTTTAACTCCTTACCAAACAATAAAAAATCTGACCGGCAGTTTCAGAGAAGAATTTCTTCATTTCTTTATTAAGTGCAAGTAGCCCCCATTCACCAGAGCCATGTTTCTTGACATACCAAAATTTCAAGACAGTTTTTGAAAATGGTCATCCAAAGAAAATCCCTGAAAAATTATTTCAAAATCTGCCCAGCGATTTCAAAAAAGAATAATTTTTAAGAATTTCTTCATTTCTGAATAGTGCAAGTAGCCCCCATTCACCAG
The DNA here is from genome assembly GCA_943736015.1 of Tridacna crocea. NCBI lineage: Eukaryota > Metazoa > Mollusca > Bivalvia > Cardiida > Cardiidae > Tridacna > Tridacna crocea. Next base: position 43,041,973 of record OX031065.1, read on the forward strand.
AGCCATGTGACACCGGATATAGGGCAATCAAATATCAAAGCCATACACCTTTCAGTTTCAAAGAAGAATTTTAAATTTTCCGTCTTTGTCCTATGTTCGAACTTGTGGTCCCCGGGGCAGGGCCAGTTTTGACCCCATGGGCATCATAAGAACAAACTTGGTAGAGGTCCACCAGAACATGCTATATACCATATATCAAAGCTCTACACCATCAAGTTTCAGAGAAGAAAATTTTTAATTCTTTCTTTGTTCCTGTGTTCAAACTTATGATCCCCGGGGTCGGGCCAGTTTTAACCCCAAGACATCATATGAACACATTTGGTAGGGGTCCACTAGGAGATGCTACATACCAAATATCAAAGCTCTATGCATTTTAGTTTTTGAGAAGAAGAATATAAACGTTTTCATTCTTTGTTCCTATGTTTGAACTTGTAATATCTGGGGTGGGGCCAGTTTTGATCCCAGGGGCATCATTTGAACCAACTTGGTAGAGGTCCACTAGGAGATGCTACATACCAGATATCAGAGCTCTACGCCATCAAGTTTCAGAGGAGAAGATTTTAAAATTTTCCTGTTATGTTCCTATGCTCAAACTTGTGTCCCCCAGGCGGGGCCAGTTTTGACCCCAGGGGCATCATTTGGGCAAACTTGGTAGAGGTCCACTAGGAGATGATGCTACATACCAAATATAAAAAGCTCTATGCCATCTAGTTTCATAAGAGAATATCTTAAAATTTTTCCTTCTTTGTTCCTATGCTCAAACTTTTGACCCCCGTGACAGGGCCGGTTTTTACCGCAGAGCTATAATTTGAACAAATTTGGTAGAGGTCCTCTGGGAGATGCCACATACCAAATACCAGTTTCAGAGAAGAAAATTTTCAAAGATTATTTTTTTCCTTTTTGTTAGCATGGCAACCAGAGTTGAGGGTGCAATTCAATTCTTTGAACAATTTCAGAAGATGTTTAAAGAAATTGTTGACGGTCGCCAGACATAGGGCGATCAAATAGCTCACCTTTAGCACTTTGTAGCACAAAGATTAAAACAAGAAATGCTGACTTCGTATCGTAAACAAGAAATCGAAATTTTCAACTTGAAATGGGTACTTTTCCTGTAGTGTTTGCTGGATTTTATTTCAAAATCAACAGGGTTGAAGCCATTGATAAGAATAACAAATTCTGCAAGTTTCACGAAAGTCTGATAACAAACGCAGACTTAATCACGTAAACACGAAATAAAAAAAATCAAACTGAAGTGGCAACTTTTCCTATACTGTTTGTTGGATTTTTATTTCAAAATCAATAGGGCTAAGCTATTGATAAGGTTAACAAAGAATGCAGACTTTTTCGCGTAAACAATAAAAATCAAAACATGAAATTGCTACTGTTCCCATACTGAATGTTGGAATTTTTATCGAAATCAATAGGGTTGAAGCTATTGATAAGATAAACAAACTCCGCAAGTTATATGGAAATCTGACCACAAATGCAGACCTTATTGCGTAAACAAGTAATGAAAATTTTACACTTGAAATGGCTAGTTTTCCCATACCGTTTGTTGGATTGTTTTCAAAATCAATAGGGCTGAAGCTATTGATTTTGAAAACAAACTGTGTGGATTTCACAGAAATCTGACCACAAATACAGACTTTATTCTGTAAACAAGAGTGGCAAATTGTCGCAAGATACGCCCGTCTTACCCCAAGTTGTAAAGTTGGGGCATGCACCGGACAAAATTCAAGTATGAAAAACAACAAAGGGCAATAACTCAAAAATTAAGCAAGCAAGAATTGTGATTCCTGTGCACTGCACTCCCCCTCAATGAGATCTATCCACCCATGAAATTTCATAACCCTAGCTAGTATAGTTTTGGAGATATTCTCCGGACAAAAATCAAGTATGAAAAATGAAAAAGGGCAATAACTCAAAAATTAAGCAAGCAAGAGTTATGATTTCTGTGCATTGCACTCCCCTTCGGTGAGATCTATCCAGCCATGAAATTTCATAACCCTAGCTAGTATAGTTCTGGAGATATTCAGCGGACAAAATTCAAGTATAAAAAACGGCAAAGGGCAATAACTCAAAAATTAAGCGAGCAAGAGTTATGATTCTTTTGCACTGCACTCTCCCTCGATGAGATCTATCCACCCATAAAATTTCATAACCCTAGCTAGTATAGTTTTGGAGATATGCTCCGGACAAAATTCAAGTATGAAAAATAACAAAGGGCAATAACTCAAAAATTAAGCGAGCAAGAGTTATGATTCCTGTGCACTGCACTCCCCCTCAATGAGATCTATCCACCCATGAAATTTCATAACCCTAGCTAGTATACTTTTGGAGATATGCTCCGGACAAAATTCAAGTATGAAAAACAACAAAGGGCAGTAACTCAAAAATTAAGCGAGCAAGAGTTATGATTCTTGTGCACTGCACTCCCCCTCGATGAGATCTATCCACCCATGAAATTTCATAACCCTAGGTAGTATAGTTTTGGAGATATGCTCCGGACAAAATTCAAGTATGAAAAACAACAAAGGGCAATAACTCAAAAGTTAAGCAAGCAAGAGTTATGATTCCTGTGCACTGCACTCCCCCTCGATGAGATCTATCCACCCATGAAATTTCATAACCCTAGCTTATATAGTTTTGGAGATATGCTCCGGACAAAGAACTGGACCCCGCCCGGCACGGGTGATCCCATAATACGTCCCGTCTTCGACGGGCGTATAAAAAGAAATGGAAATTTTCAATTTAAAGTGGCTACTTTTGGCATATTGGTGGTCATTTTTTTTTTTTTTTTTCAAAATCAATTATTTAATGGCAACAGTTCACAGATCCATGTTTCCTGGACATTTTATTTTACCATTACTTGACCAGTCACATCTTCTTGACACTGGCGGGCCAGTCGTACTGCTATCCCCATAATCCTGAATGCCAATGGGGGAGCCACTACTACCAATTTTTAAGTCTTTGGTCTGAATAATATAAATCTGTGGATTTCTTGTTGTAACAAAATAATCAAAGATGCTTCTTTAAATTTTTTTTCAAGATAATGGTCAAGACATTTTGTTGTATATACATTTCATTTTACTGTTTAGAAATTCAGATTACTTATGACTGTTTTTTTCAGAGGAGCATGTTGATGGTGAAGAAAATACAAAAAAGAATAAAGAATCTGTTAGACAGAAGTGGACAGCAGATGAAGTGGATGAACTCAAAGACTTTTCCATGATAATATTAAGAAATCGAAGTGTCCAAATACCAAGGATATTATAAAAGCTAAAGGAATCAGTGAAAATGAAAATGGATTTATTGACCTTAGGAAACTTGGAAACATAAAGAAAAAAATGAGCAACATGATCATAAAAATCAAACATAACAAGTAGCAAGCAGTGCATGAACCCTTTTCCTCATAGAAGCAGTTTTTGAGGTTTCTGAAATTTACAACTCTTGAAAACATAATGAGAAAAACAGAGATTGCTAGTCTCTTTTCCCCGGAATATTTTCTGATCTGTTTGGAACTCAAAGCACCATTAGTCCTTGCTTTGTATACTTTTAGCCAGATGTTTTCATGTCACAATGTCACTTCAGTGTTAGTGCATGCAACCGTCCAGATTTATCTGTGCTATTTATTCTACATTTATGGATGGATGAACATTACACACATGTTCTGCCAAATGGGCTGATGTGCCATTTGGAATATTTTTTATTGCATGTCCAAGGTCAAATTCTTTACTTGTATGGATGGATTCTGTTCTAACTTTACAGATATGTTCTTCAAAATGGGTTGATGTGTCATTTGAAATAGTGTTTATTGTAGGTCCAAGGTCAAGGTCATAGCACAAGTGCCTGTGATAAAAAAATCACTCCCGTGACTGTGCCATACTTCAAACCTGTGGAGAATCGAATTATACTTGATCCTACACATTAATATCACTATCAATTGCGAGAACTGTTGTTTTGTATCGGTGCAAAGTTCTGTGATTTTGTAGTTTTCCCTCTTGTTGACTTTAACCGCATAAGAATTAAAGAAATGATGATTTCATATCAAGAATACTTGATACTGTTGTTTGTTAAGGAGTTAAATGTCAGCATTGTGTGATAAAGGCTTAAAGGAATAAGAGAAAGAAATTATCAGAAAATGTGATGGAAAAGAAAAGAAAAATCTGAAGACCAGTATTTTCCCTTTTTTTTTCAATGTATTTATTTCTTTCTACCGCCAATCCATCATGTAAGCACTGATAATCTTTTTATCGACAAATGTTTTCAAATGAGACATGTCAAAAAATCTGTCGTCTGGTAGAGCTGCTATAATTTTTTTCTTATACTGACATGTTAAATATTCACATAATGGTACTAATGTAATAGTCTGAAATCTGTTTCATAATGCTGATAAGAAGAGTGAACTACAATCTTTTTCATGATTTAACCCATTACCACACGAGAAAAATTTAGACTGGTCCAAATTTAAAGCAATTGCAGATGACAAAATAAATGTGATTGAAAAATTGAAATTTGTTCTGGGAAGGGTAGAAAACACTGTGGGAAAAGGAGAAAATGCTGGTTACCAGCATTTTCTCCTTTTCCCACAGGGTTTTCAAAAGGCTTCTTTCTCAGGGGCGTCAAAAGTAGGGATTGAGTGGTAATGGGTTAAACCTCTACCAAACAATGATGATCTCCGTAGTGACGAAAATTTTAAGACTTCACTTATAAATTCATCATGCAGCTAGCAAAGACTACACAAATTCGAATGAAGAGTGTGTTTTTCCCTACAAACACGATTTAAAATCAAAGAAAACAATATTTGTCGGCATTAACGGTTTGTTCTCCGTAATCAATATGATTAAAACAGAATCAAATGATTTAATCTCCAATTACAACGTAATCACAGACCCTAAGTTGACATGATAATCGCTGTCATACTCCATAATTGACTTCTTTAATTGCCTGAATCCCCTTGTTTAGTTACATGTAATTGATTGCAAATAAACAATGTCATAGGATAAAGCTAGCCAAAATAACCAACTGATTTTTACACATGTCGACCTTTCATGAGCCTTGTATCGATTTTTGATAAGTCGTGTTGAATTTCAATGCAGTACCCAAAATTTTTTAGCTGGTCAAGACGACACACAAGCGACTTTTCTTGAGGGTCAAAACAGGGTATTTTAGAATTTTTATGCGTCAAAACCCAGGTTTACGGGTCAAACGCGAACCCTGCTGTATAGCAGACACATAAAAACCTGGGCTTGTTTGGGAAAGGTTTAATATAGGGTTAATCCATATTTTTGAGGTCGTTATCATTCACAGAAGCCAGAAAAATTGTTTAACGTCTGAATGCAAAGCACAAGAGTGTTAACCATTTTGAGGGCCTTTGCAAATGTTAACTGCCGAGGAAATGTGAATTGATGTTATTGCTTAAAATGACTCATTTAACAATAATTTGAAAGTTCCAAAGCTAAAAATATTTCCAGAAAACAAAGAAACAGACTTTAAACATGCCGAGCTTGAACACAGTTTAATAGCAAGGGGTGGGGTATAGATTAATATATTGGTTGGTGCGTACTTTTTACTCGCAAAGTTTGACTTGTGAATGTAAATGAAGAAGGGGCACAAAAGTGAATCTCTGATGAAAGTACTTTTGATAAGAACATAATAATTTTTTTATGTTTCTTATTTTTAGGCAAACAAGCTAAGGTAGCAGAAAAAAGGGAAAAACAGGAAAGGGAGAAAGAAAGGAATTCTACCAACCTCAGTATATCTGAGGGACTAAATGGTAATAATACCATGGAGAGAAAAATGGATATTCTCCTAAATAAGGTATTTATGATTTAATTCAAAATCAATATTGTGACCCCAAAAAATGTCTCATGCATAAATTTCTCAATAATGCATAAATTGAGCATAAGCGGTAAGCTATTATTAGATCCCTACTGGCGAAGCTGAAGGAGACTTTCGGTTTGCACTCTGTCTGTCAGTCCATCCATCTGTCAGCCCCCAGTATCAGTTTTCCCGACTTTTTCCTTGAACGCTTGCAGATATTGACCTGATTTTTTGGCATGTAAGTCAATCACCATGACTTACAGATCAAATTTTGTATGTAGCTTTATCTAGTAACCCTGGGGTCAAACCTTGTCCCACCACAGGGATCACAAGTTTTACTTGGGCTTATATAGGGAAAACTTTAGAGATCTCCCTGTACCTAGCCATAAGGCCTAGGCTTACCATATTTTGCATGTAGCCTTATGTATACAGTGGGCCTCATTCCATTATGTCAGGTAGAAAGTTTTGAACATGCTCAAAACGTCCCACTGGACAAAATGGACATTGCTGGACAAGGAGCAGATTCATCGGATAAGAAATGAACATAAAACCGATGCTAACAGATAAAAGTTTTTTATCAGTTACTCATCTTTTTGCTTAGTGCGACCAAGCCTTTACATGCAAAGTTTGGGTTTTGTGTATTGTTAAAGAGAAAATAATGTATGCACCTCTAGGTCAATTTCCAAGTGACCGGATGTCAAAATTTTAGTCTCTCCAGAGCTTAACAACCATGATGGAGAAGGCTTTTGAAAACAGAGAAAGAAAAGGATAAAATGGTTTAACTAACACTCTTGGAAACAGAAAAATTGGCAAATGCCAGTCCCAAGACAACGTATAGTTGGTGAACAGTGTAATTAAAACGTCACATGCCTATGAATATTTCGAGTTAACCCTTTCCCAAACGACAAGTTTTAGACTCTTCCAAACTGAAAAAGGTTTCAGATGACAATTTTAATTTTAATGAAAATGGTGGAAAATTCTCCAAAAGAGAAGAAAACAATGTGGGAAAAGGAGAAATTGCTGGTTAAGAGCAATTTCTCTTTTTCCCACAGTGTTTTCAAAAGACTTGTACTGCAGACACGTAAAAAACAGGGCTTGTTTGGGAAAGGGTTAACTAAAAAAGAACCATACATGTTTTGGCTAACACCTCATTAATGCTTTAGTAACTATAGAGTGATGTCATGTAATTGGAAGGGAAATGACGTAATTGGAAAAGGTTAAGGAATTGTGTGTCACATTGTCATCAAAACAGCACAATCTTGCCTATAAAAAGGAAAAACTATTTTTGTTTCAGCTTGTGCATAGGGATAGCAGGGAGTTGGCAATGAGGTTGCCAGTGTCTAAAAACACACTGAGCACCTCTCCTTAGCCTTCCAGAGAACAACCAACCCTTGCTTCTCAACCCGCCAAAGAACCACCTTCATTTCTGACTTCTCAGTCATCACTTAATTCTCAAGGTAAGTTCAAATTTAAATATTTTTAGCTCCACTGGCCAAAGGCCACACCTCCATTTGCATCCACTGTGACAGAATTTCTACTCAATATCTACTTTGCACTAGTCAGGATTCACATACAAGATTTAGTCGCCACCCATGATTTGTAAAACTGCACCTTGATTCTACATTACATGGCATTACACCACTACGTAGCCTGCATTTCATGGTGTGTATTTAGCAATAATTGATTTTCAAATTGTCTGTTTTCACACATGGCTATGGATTAGACGTGATGCAAAGCATCAAATTGATTGTATTGCATAACAATAGTTAATTGAATCATGAATGAAAAAGTTAATTGAATCATGAATGAAAAGTGATTGCATAGTTTTAGCAGGTTTGAAAGTGAAACTTGCACCCTTTGTTCCCTTTACTCAAAAAATTTAGGTGAAGTTTTTTTCACTCGCCAGTCCAAAAAAGGCGAAGTCAAGCATGTTTCGGCAGCGACTTGGCCCGAATCGCCTAGATTCTTGAAAATTTGCTCAACCCTTTCCCAAACCCTGGTTTTTAAGTGTCTGTAGAACTAGTCTTTTGGAAACACTGCGGGAAAAGAAGAAATTGCTGGTAATGAGCAATTTCTCCTTTTTTCACAGTGTTGCCTACCCTGTAGGAGAACTTTCTGCCGATTTCAATTTAAAATTATCATCTGCAAAGTCCTTCAGTTTGGAAGAGTCTAAAATGTGTCGTTTGGGAAAGGGATAAAGGATGTTGCATTACAATAATTATGCCACAGGCTGCTTTTGATGTACTTCAAGTGGACAGCTTTTGAAAGCATAGTAGATGAAGATAAAGATAGTGCTCATCATATTATTCACATAACAGTGCTTATAATTCAGATTGAAGAGAAAAAGTCTTTTTTCAGAGGAATTACATTTTGAGGGAGGTCATTTCAACACCCAAAAGGAGGCAGAACCTAAAGAGAGTGGTGCACAATGTGGTATGTTCTTGCTGGTTTGACTCTTCACAACACAAAAAAATCTTGTTCAAGCTGACAACATTTCCAGGCCACAATTAAAGTCCCAATAGCGCCCAACTAGAAAGGTGTTTGTATACAAAATGAAAAGTAAACCCCATTCATACCATCTCAAATTATGGCGATTATTATGACTTTATGGATAGGTAATGGTGCAGTTCTTAAAAGTTCCAGTCAATGGCAATTAAAAGAATTTTGAAAATTAAATAATTCCATCCATGAACTATTTATTTTCAAAATTCTTTTAATTGCCATGGACTAAAACTTTTAAAAACTGCACCATTACCTATCCATAAAGTCATGATAGTTGCCATATTTTAAGATGGTATGAATGGGGTTTACTTTTATTTTATAAATAAACACCTTCCAAGTTGGCCGCTATTGGGACTTTAAATGTTGTACAACTGATTGAATTTGTCTTTGATATGTCACAAAAAACACTGGGAAAAGAAGATTATGCTGGTTACTAGCATTTTCTCCTCTTCCAACTATATTTTCAAATTGCTTCTGTCCTTGTCTTTGAAAATATTAGTCACACTTAGAATTTAACATACACATTTTCTGATGATATGTTAAAGGCGCAGTCAGACAATGTAGACATTATTTTCGAATTTGAAAAGGTTCAATTATGCCCTCGTTTCCCGCATTACCTTACAAGACTCTGAGCTCTGGGGAATTAGCCGATTGAAAGCCTTTTTGTTGTTTGTAAAATGTTTGTAAAACTAGATCATGAAATAAGACAGCAAATGGTTTTGGAATGAAAATTATCATTTGTAGACACATCAGAATCAATTAGACTGTAAATTTACCTTAATTTTCATACATATTTTGACTAGTAACAACAACAAAATTACTAGTTAAAACACGACTATTGGTCAAGGTAGTCAAATCTCCTGTTGGTTTCGGATACATATACAGTCTAAGCGCTGACCTCAAGAACCAGTCTAACCCCTGACCTTGAAGTTTCGCGTAATCCTGATCTTGTTCCATGGAGATTGTACGATGTCAAAAAGGTCAATTGACACAAAGAGGAATTCATACATGAGGATCAGATAATTATCAATTTTTATAAGCCCCTCCAAACGCAGTTATGTTCCTTTTTCAACTAAATCTTTTCGCTGAAAATTGAGCAAATGCAGAAAACATTGCATTGTAATTTTTTATACTGTCTGAAGTTTTGCCATAGTGATTGGAAAAAGAGTAGATGATAGCAATACAGGAATGAACAGATGTCATCTTTTTGTTTTGACATTTCGAACTATATTGGGTGGACAGCTGATGTGCACACTCCCTATACCTATGAGGCTGCTACTATTGCTTTTAGGATAAAAACTGGTAATATATGTTCAAATTTCCATTTCAGGTCTTGTGTATCTTGGTGATAGCCAATTTGGGATAAAGGTGGCAGGAGAAAGGCTGACAACAGTCAAGGCCTGTTCAAAGGACATTACCAAGATGGCACTAAATCTAATAGAGCTTCTTGTCACTCCAGAGGAGTGCAAGAATGATTTGACTACATATGGTGAGGGAAAAGGTTAAACTGCCCTTGATACCAACAAAAGAAAGGCCTTGAGAGGTATGTAGACTTTTTTGTTATTCATACTGGTGTACACAAATTTGAAGATAAAATGGCGGAGGTTGTCTGAGGGATATTCTAATATGACTTTCCATAAGAATTCTACTACAGTATCTTTGAGAGAGTCTCATGAGTATATATAGCTAAGACTAAGTCTTATCAATATAGTTAAGACTTCTCGTTGGTATACATGGAATTCAATATAAAGGAGTTAAATGTTTTGTATCACAATACAGAAATGGAAATTCCTACTGTGCACCAATTCATATGAATCATGTAAATAAATGGTGGTTGTAAATCATCCAGGAACTCGTACCAGAAGGGCCCAAGCGTCACTCTGAATTTTTAGTAGTTTATCATGGTTAAGCTAAAGTGATTTTCTTGCCTGACTCCCAAGGTAGGACATGTATTGAAGTCGTGAAACATGCAGTTTTCTACTGTCTACTCCCAATTTTTCAAGGATTATTTCTCCTTGAATTTAGAAAATTTTTGTGAACTTGACTACTTCTGTCACAGTGCTGGAGGGGTATAAGTCAACTCAGTGACAAGCTTCAGTTTTGCTATTGCTACAGACATATCATAAGATGTTAGTATGATGGAAATACCATTATGAAAGCAAAGTATGTAAACCTACATGTCTTCAGGGTACATTTGTGACAAGATATATTAAATGCTGCAGAATTTTTAATGCTGCATTAATGTTTTTTTCCCCTAAATCTTTTCTTTGACTGTGTAACAATAAGTAAAATGTACCATGTTACAGCAAATTAATAAACTCAGACTTTTATCATTTGCAACTTGAAGCATTAAATCTTGATTTTCTTCTTTACAGGTGAATTATTCAACAATTTCTACATAACAGCTAAAGAAGAAGAAAAGGCAAAAATTTGGAATGAGACTGTCGTGCCAAAAGTGAACAACAAAATCAGGGGCATAAGAAATGATAAATATAAATTAAAACTGTGAAAACTGCATACAAATTAATGAGCTAGTACTGTCCTCTGAAAAAGGGGGCATAATGCAATTGTGAAAAGTATCAACCCCAATCAGTCTGCAGGCTGAATGGGCAGGAACTTTTCACTATCTTTAAGGTATCCAGACCCTAAAGATCAGATTTTAATTGTGTTACCTCAGATATTTTTGTTGTACTTTGAGAAAACCAATCTCATTGTTTCATATTCCATTAAGACCAGCTCACCAGTTGAATCTGAAATAGTGAGAGTGGTTTTCTTTCGTACAATGGAAATATCCCAGATAACACAAATAAAGAAATTAATATTCAGGGCCTGGACACCTTAAATTTTCGGCATGTCAAAATGCCATTCCATATCATGATTTAGTCCCTTGATAGACAAAATAGATCTAATTGATCCATATTCATGTAATATATTACCTGGTACTGTGAATCACAGATGTGTATTATGAACCATTAATCTTTATAGATCAGGCAGATATTTATTTTGAATTATATAATTAGTATGCATGCATTAGTGGTAGATTTTTAGCAAAATATCTTAACTGTTTCAGAGAGATTCAATAAAATTGTACTGAGATTTGTTTCAAATTCACTGAGATTTCAGTAAAATTTCGCTGAGATTTCAGTGAAATTTCTCTAAAACTTCAGTGAAATTTCTCTGAGATTTTGGTGAAATTTCTCTGAGTTTCGGTGAAATTCAGTTATTTTTTGCCCATCTTTCATTGAAATTTTGGTAAAATTTTTTGGTAAAATTTCAATGAGATTTTGGTGAATTTCTATGAGATTTTGGTGAAATCTCACTGAAATTTATGTAAAATTTCAATGAGATTTTGCCCCTTTCTTTCACTGGTATTTCAGCAAAATTTCACTGAGATCTTGCCAAAACTTCAACTAGTATTTTAAATGGGGTACTACCAATTTTTAAGTCTTTGGTCTGAATAATATAAATCTGTGGATTTCTTGTTGTAATAAAATAAAGATGCTTCTTTAAATTTTTTTTTCAAGATAATGGTCAAGACATTTTGTTGTATATACATTTCATTTTACTGTTTAGAAATTCAGATTACTTATGACCGTTTTTTTCAGAGGAGCATGTTGATGGTATAGAAAATACAAAAAAGAATAAAGAATCTGTTAAACAGAAGTGGACAGCAGATGAAGTGGATGAACTCAAAGACTTTTCCATGTTAATACCGAGAAATCGAAGTACCCAAATACCAAGGATATTATAAAAGCTAAAAGAATCAGTGAAAATGAAAATGGATTTATTGACCTTAGGAAACTTGGAAACATAAAGAAAAAAATGAGCAACATGATCATAAAAATCAAACATAACAAGTAGCAAGCAGTGCATGAACCCTTTTCCTCATAGAAGCAGTTTTTGAGGTTTCTGAAATTTACAACTCTTGAAAACATAATGAGAAAAACAGAGATTGCTAGTCTCTTTTCCCCGGAATATTTTCTGATCTGTTTGGAACTCAAAGCACCATTAGTCCTTGCTTTGTATACTTTTAGCCAGATGTTTTCATGTCACAATGTCACTTCAGTGTTAGTGCATGCAACCGTCCAGATTTATCTGTGCTATTTATTCTACATTTATGGATGGATGAACATCACACACATGTTCTGCCAAATGGGCTGATGTGCCATTTGGAATATTTTTTATTGCATGTCCAAGGTCAAATTCTTTACTTGTATGGATGGATTCTGTTCTAACTTTACAGATATGTTCTGCAAAATGGGTTGATGTGTCATTTGAAATAATGTTTATTGTAGGTCCAAGGTCAAGGTCATAGTACAAGTGCCTGTGATAAAAAAAAATCACTCCCGTGACTGTGCCATACTTCAAACCTGTGGAGAATCGAATTATACTTGATCCTACACATTAATATCACTATCAATTGCGAGAACTGTTGTTTTGTATCGGTGCAAAGTTCTGTGATTTTGTAGTTTTCCCTCTTGTTGACTTTAACCGCATAAGAATTAAAGAAATGATGATTTCATATCAAGAATACTTGATGCTGTTGTTTGTTAAGGAGTTAAATGTCAGCATTGTGTGATAAAGGCTTAAAGGAATAAGATAAAGAAATTATAGGACAATGTGGTGGAAAAGAAAAGAACTAGAGGCGCTTGAGCGCCTGTATCGCTCCACAGGCCTGATTTTTCTGTAACAGTGAAGAGAAGTTTTTAACAATTACCATTCAATCCTGCATTTTAGCTACCAACTGAAGAGAAAAAGCAAAGAAAAAGATTGTGAGAAAAGAAGAAAATAATGGTAACCAGCATGTTCTTAGTTTTCCACAATAATTTCTACCCTTTTTGATACAAGTTTTACTAATCTGAAGCTATACTATACTGTCTGCAACATCTTCAAATTATGAGCAGTTACAAAATTTTGTCATCTGGTTATAGTTAGAGAGGGCCTTGTCACAAACCATTTTGGGTGGGGAAACATCTAAATATGGAAAACTAGGTCACCAGGATTAACGCCGCTTCTGTCCACTTTGCACTTGGTCACTAGTAGGTCAACAAACCTTTACCAGAACTAATAAAAGTGCAGAGGTTCTCTTGTTTTATATGAAAAGGACTGTGGATTATGTAAAGCAACCCTCTTTAACCCTTTACCAAACAAAAAAATTTGGGATGTGACCAAATCGAAATCATTTGCAAACAACAAATTAAACATTGATGAAATGATGATTTCCCTCTTTGATAGAGTAGAAAACACTGAGGAAAAGGAGAAAATGCTGATTACTAGCATTTTCTCCTTTTCCAACAGTGTTTTCTTCCAAAGACTTCTTGTCTTCGGTTGATTATGAGTAATTTCACCTTTTCCCACAGTGAAAACAACAATGAAATCCAATGAATAGTTTGAGAGAAGAAATTTTTCAAAGATTTTACTTCATACCATCAAAGGAAAATGAGTCTCCCATAAAAGCCATGTTTTTTGACGGATCTTTTTTTTTTAAGGAATTCTGTAAACCTCTACCTAAGGAACATTCCTGCAAAATAATAATGCTATCCAATTAGTGGTTGGGGAGGAGAAGATTTTTAAAGGTTTTTTACTTTGGTTGCCATGGCAACCAGAATTCTTCACGGAACACCATTATTTGAAGGGATTTTAAAGAGGACCGCCTAAGGAACATTCCTGTGAAATTTGGTAAAAATCCAGTCAGCAGTTTCTGAGGAGAAGTGTTTTAAAGAAAAAGTTTACGGACGCATGCACGGACGAACAGACGAACCAACAAACGGACGGACGCACGACGGACACAACGCCATGACAATAGCTTGCTGGCCTTCGGCCAGTGGAGCTAAAAACCTGAAGACCAGTATTTCCCCCCTTTTTTTACAATGTATTTCTTTCTTTCTACCACCAATCCATCATGTAAGCACTGATAATCTTTTTATCAACAAATGTTTTCAAATGAGACATGTCAAAAAATCTGTCATCTGGTAGAGCTGCTATAATTCTTTTCTTATAACATGTTAAATATTCACATCATGGTACTAATGTAATAGTCTGAAATCTGTTTCATGATGCTGATAAGAAGAGTGAACTACAATCTTTTTCATGATTTAAACCTCTACCAAACAGTAGTTAATTCCTTGATTTGGCATGACCCCAGAGGTGTAATAGTAGTGAAAACGTTTTTAAACAAGAAAGGCCAAGATGGCCCTGGATCGCTCACATCAATTTTTGAGAGGACCATAGCCATTTTTTTTTTGAGGCATTGAGACACTGGAAATAAAATCATTATTTTGACAAGCAATTTTCAAAAGGTCACATGTAAAAGTCCTTTTCAAATCTGACCAGCAGTTTCAGAAAAGAAGAATTTTTAGGAGTTTCTTAATTTCTGTACAGTGCAAGTAGCCCCCATTCACCAGAGCCATGTTTCTTGACTTATCGAAATTTCACGATACTTTTTGAAAACGGTCATTCAAGGAACATTTCTGTGAAATAATGTAAAAATCTGACCAGCCGTTTCAGAGAAGAAAAAATTTCAAGAATTTCTTTATGTTCATATACTGTAAGTAGCTCCCATTCACCAGAGCCATGGTTCTTGACCTATCAAAATTTTGCGATACTTTTTGAAAAGGGTCATTCAAGGAACATTTCTGTGAAATTATGTTAAAATTTGACCAGCCATTTCAGAGAAGAAGAAAAATTTTCAAGAATTTCTTTATGTCCATATACTGCAAGTAGCCCCCATTCACCAGAGCCATGTTTCTTGACGGATCAAAATTTTGCAAACAAATTTTTAAAGGATCACCAACGGAACATTGCTGTAAAATTATTTTAAAATCTGACTACGGGTTTCAGAGAAAAAGAATTTTCAAGAATTTCTTCTTTTCCATATAGTGCAAGAAGCCCCCATTCACCAGAGCAATGTTTCTTGACGGATCAAAATTTCACGAACAATTTTTGAAAAGGGTCACCCAAGGAACATCTCTGTCAAATTATTTTAAAATCTGACAGCCTTTCGAGAGAAGTTTTACGAATCTCTTCATTCCCTATAGTGCAAGTAGCCCCTATTTACCAGAGCCATGTTTCTTGACGGATCAAAATTTCGCAAACAGGTTTTGAAAAGGGTCACCCCAGGAACGTCTCTGTAAAATTATCTTAAAATCTGGCCAGCGGTTTCAGAGAAGAAGACTTTTAAAGAATTTCCTAGAAAACTGCACTTGGTTGCTATGGCAACCAGAGTTTCTAACGGAAACAGATTCTGTGAACAAATTTTAAAGAGGACCTCCCAATGAACATTTCACCCAAGTTTGGTCCAAATTGGCCCAGCGGTTTAGGTGGAGTTGATGTTTAAAGAATCGTTGAAGACGGACACCGAGTGATCCTAAAAGCTCCCCTTGAGCGTGTTGTGCTCGGGTGAGCTAAAAAAAAAAACGGGCACCAAGCAGAAAGCAAGACATGGTATTTGGAAAGACAAAAGAGGCTAACTGCTTCAGTTTTTGGGAGATTAATGATACGTAAAATCACTAACTGACAAAATTATATCCAGTATCATGAAACCAGCAAAGTTTTCATCGATTGGCTACATCTTATGGCTCGAATAGTGAGAAAACTGCTAAAAATTTATATCAGAAAACGACAGGAAATTACATTCTCGAGTGTGGATTACTAGTAAATCCTGAATTTCCCTTCTTGGGTGCATCACCAGACGCCAAAGTTTGTGACAGTGGAAATTCTGGAATTTTGGAATTAAAGTGTCCATTTCCTCTTCCGGATTGGAAAATTTCACATGCAGTCAAAAACTATGAAAAGAAGAGCACTCTCTTCCTTGAGAAAATGGATGGTAGCTTAAGGCTGAAAAGGGACCAAATTTACTGATACCAGGTGCAGGGACAACTCTTGAACCGTGAAGTGAAATTCTGTGACTTCGTCGCCTATACAAAGCTGGATTCATTTGTCGAGCGAATTGTTCCAGATGAAGAGTGCTTCAAAACCATGTTATTAAAACTGACGGAAATATTTGTGAAGCATGTTCAACATAATTAAATGTAAACAAGTGTTTTCTGAATATACCAATATATTACTGTTTTGTTTATTATGATAAATTCGTCACAGGAGTCGTTTACTTTCAAACACAAGTGACAGTGCTCTTTTTTCAGGACTACCGAATGATATGTGCTAAATTTTTTGGAAACTCAAAAAAGAGCTGCAAATTGTCGCAGGATACGTCCGTCAAACCGCCAGTTGTCAAGGGGGAATACTAGTTGTAAAGGGCAGGTAGAGAAAAATAGCAGTGCAGCAAATTACGATTCTTGTGCGCTGCACTCCACAATTTGTCAACAATCATGCATACCAAATTCGAGATTAACTCTTAACCACACAATAAAATTTTTAGATAGGTCCATGTTCAAAGCATTAGCAGATAACATTGAATGAGACTCAAATAATTAGATTGGTTTCTGAAAGGTTAGTAAAACATTGCAGGAAAACGAGAAAGTGCTAGTAACCAGCATTTTCTCCTTTTCCTGCACTGTTCTCAGAAGGCTTTTTCTTCAGAGTTATTGAAAGTCAGGATGGTGTGTGGTAAAGGGTTTACGACCACTGACAGAAATTTGCAAAATAATCCATGTTTTATTTTACACTAATAGATATTGTGCTGGTAAGTGAACATTTTAGGATTTCCTCATGCTTGCTTCACAAAATGCACCTTTTATAATTTTATTGCTTTTTGCAATGTTTACATGTTGTTAATTATTTAGCAAACAAAACCAGCTATTGACAACCCAGAAGAAAAAGTGTGTCGGAAAACAGTTAAGGGAAGAAGAAATAAATTGCTGTTTACAAGCATTTTTCTGCATTTCTCACAATGTTTTATCCTGTCACAGTCAAATCTAACCATAATGGCAGTATCTAGTGTGTTGTCTGCAAATACCTTGAGTTAAGACACATGTAAAATTCTGCTGCTGCCAAATAAAAAGAAACAAAAAGAAGTACTATTGGTTGAATGGTGTTTTACGCCCCTTTCAGCATTATTTCTGTATAGTGTAAATAGCCCACAGCCATCTGAGCCATATTTCTCGAGCAAATTTTGAAAAGGGTCAGCCAAGAAACATTTCTGTGAGATTATTTCAATATCTGATCAGCCGTTTCAGAGAAATAAAAATCTTCATGGCCAAAATTTAATATTGGAAGCAGTCCCCATTCAGCACAGCAATGTTTCTAGATTGATCAAAATTTTGTGAACAATTTTTGAAAAGGGTTAAGTACCGCAGGAACATTTCTGTGAGATTATTTTAAAATCTGAGCAGCTGTTTTAGAGAAGAATTTTAAAGAATTTCTTCACGGCCATATAGTGCAAGGAGCCCCCATTCACCAGAGCCATGTTTCTTGATGGATCAAAATTTGGAAAACGATTTTTGAAAAGGGTCATCCAGGGAACATTTCTGTGAAATTATTTCAAAATCTGACCAGCGGTTTCAGAGAAGAAGAATTTTTAAGAATTTCTTCATTTCCATGTAGTGCAAGTAGCCCCAATTCACCAGAACCATGTTTCTTGACAGATCAAAATTTTGCAAACAGCTTTTGGAAAGGGTCATTAAAGGAACATCTCTGTGAAAATATTTTGAAATCTGGCCAGCGATTTCAGAGAAGAAGAATTTTTAAGAATTTCCTAGTTTCTGTATGGTGCAAGTAGAGACAAGTTACAGTCTGAAGTGTACCACAAGAGGTTGAAAGGTTTAGTTGTTGAAGAAGCTCACACTGCGTTACTTCGGTAAATTGCAAAATGTCAGAGATTAAAATTAACACATTAATTAATTTTGGAGGAGAATAAGATCAAAATGTATCAACACATCTTTTCTTTTAACTGATAACCTGACTCAAGCTGTTAGAAAATTGTGTTGTAATGACCCTAATCAATCTTCAACATAATGTCCCACCAGATTTCCTATTTGCAGACATTTTTTTCCCGATAAAATTGTATGGCATGTATATTATGGCAGTCTACGGCAGTCAAGCCAATTGAAGCCATGGCCCGACCACTTTTTCACTTGTTTTGTCTTCTGTCAAAAAACAAAAGTAAGTGTTTAACAGAGATACTCTCAATCAGGTATATATGAAAGTTTTAACAATCACAAGATTTATGTTAGGAAACTTGTAAACTCAGAATATATACATATGCAGGAAAGAAGATTCTACGACTGGCAGCGATTTTGCTTTTATGCTAGTACATGTGTATATATCATTACTTTATGATGCAAAAGAAAACAAGACAAAAAACACAAAAATGTGTTATGACTGGACTTGAACCCATTAAGGCAGCATATGCCAGCGTGGTAAATTGAACAAGCAGTAAACAAGAGGACATGATGGTCCTATATCGCTCACCTGAATACTAAGCAGTAAAGGTCTACAATGAAAATTCTTCTTTTCCGAAAAGATCCTCGTATCATATTTGGTAGAGGTCCACTAGAAGGTGCTACATATGAAATATAAAAAACCCTACGATTTCCAGTTTGAGAGACATATTTTCAAGTTTTTCTTCTTTGTTCCTATGTTTTGAACCTGTGACCCCCGAGGCTGGGCCAGTTTGGACCCCAGGGACATCATGTGAACAAGAGATGTTTGTAAAACATGTATGTCCCCCCTAATGGCATCCAATTCTAAATATAACATGTGATTATAAACTGTTAACTTCAATGTGTAAAAACGAACAAAGGGTAATTACTCAAAAATTATTAATGATAAATTAACAATTCTTGGGCACTGCACAACCCATTTATGTGAACTATCAATTTAAAAGGTTTCATGATTTTATCTCACATGCTTTTTGAGTTATGCTCCAGAAAAAAATTAAGTACGAAAATCAACAAAGGGCAATAACTGCAAAAATATAATGGGAAGAGCTATGGTTCTTGTGCAATGCACTTCTCCTGAATAAGATCTATCAACATATAAAGTTTCAAGATCATTAAATGTCCGGAGCACAACCTGAAAAACCTTTTGAGTTGTGCTCCGGACAAAAATTAAGTATGAAAAGCAACAAAGGGCAATAACTCCAAAAATATGATGGGCAGAGTTATGGTACTTGTGCAGTGCACTTCTCCTTAATAAGATCTAACCACCTATGAGGTTTCAAGATGATACCTGAAATACTGTTAGAGTTAAGCTCCTGACAAAAATTAAGTATGAAAATCAACAAAGGGCAATAACTCCATAATTATGATGGGCAGAGTTATGATTCTTGGCACTGCACTTCTCCTAATGAGATCTATCCACCTATGTAGTTTCAAGATGATAACTGAAATACTTTGTGAGTTAAGCTCCTGACAAAAATGTGGTCTACGGACTAACCAGCTGACCGACCGACAAGAGCAAAGCAATATACCCCCGCTTCTTTGAAGGGGGGTACAACAAACTTGGTACACGTCAACTAGTAGATGCTACATACCAAATATCAAAGCAAATATCAAAGCTCTACTCCTTGCTGTTTCAGAGAAGAAGATTTTTTAAAGTTTTCCTTCTTTCTTCCTATGTTTCAAACTTGTGACCCCCGGGGCGGGGCCAGTCTTGACCCGAGGGGTATCATATGAACAATCTTGGTAGAGGTCCACTAGAAATGGTACATATCAAATATCAAAGCTCTACTCATTCTAGTTTCAGAAGAAGATTATCAAAGATTTTGCTATTTTTTTTCTTTTTGGTTGCCAGAGCAACCAGTGTTATGGCTGGAATTCAATCTCTTGGACAACTTTGGTAGAGCTTCACCCAAGAAACATCCCTGCCAAGTTTCATCAAGATTGGCCCGGTGGTTTGGGAGGAGAAGATGTTTAAAGAAATTGTGGATCGATGATACACGACTGACATTGGGTGATCACAAAAGCTCACCATGAGCACTTTGTGCTCAGGTGAGCTAAAAAAAAAAATTGAAGCAAATTTTCTCGTGTGAACTTCATTGCCTAAACAAGAAATGAAAATTTTCAACTTTGAATTGCTACTTTTGCCATATTGATTGTCAGAATTTTTTCAAAATCAATAGGGTTCCAGCTGTTGATGAGACCAAGCAACTTTTAAGCTTCATGAAAATCAGACTACAAATGCAGGCCTTATCGCGTAAACAAAAAATGAAAGTTTTCAACTTTAAATGCCTACATTTCCAATACATTTTGTTGGATTTTTTACAAAATGAATGGGGTTGAAGCTACTGAAAAGATAAAAAAAAATCTGCAAGTTTCATGAAAATCTGACCACAAAACAGACTTAATCACTTAAACAAGAAATGGAATCCACTTGAAATGGCCTCTTTCCCACATGTATTTTTTTTTTTTCAAAATTGATAGGGTTAAAGCTATTGATGAGATAAAGAAACAGTGCAAGTTTTCATGCAAATGAGACTACAAATGACAAAAGAGATTTTACTTTAAAGGAGCTTCAAATCAAGGCAATGCAGGTCTCATATATCATCATCAGCAAGTTTACTGTTACAGAACGAGGTCTGCACAATTATGACTGATGATGAACTCGCAAAAATTACCAAAAACGACCATGTTGACTGTCAGCTTTGAAACTGTTGGCTTCTAAAGGATTCTGGAAACAGTTGAAAAGAAAGTACTATACATCGTCACAAATGCCTACAGCTGCTAGGCTCCTGATGAAAGTTCGAAACCTCGCATACAAGAAAGAAGGATTTCGGGAAATTCTGAAACCAGAAAATTTTGATAACATTATCAAGGCAACACTGCTAACAACATTGTCAGATATGGACCTTTCACAGCCCTTAAACTTGGTTATGAAATTAAAAGACCTGTGGGCACCAAATGGGGATTTGCAGAAACAATGAAAGTGCTGATGCTTTACATTGTAAAGACTTTCGAGTTAATGAAATTCACAAGGTCTGTGAAATTCAGCATACTGTAAACCGGTAAATGTTCGTGACAAGAAATCTTCATGTTTCTATCCCCATGGGCTTCTTTGTGACAATTTAACTTAGCAATCTGAAGGGGGTCGCGAAATCAGCAAAACATTTTTGGCTTAGAACAAAATCATAAATACTGTACACTGACCTTTGTTCATGACTCAGCATTACAGGTGACATCTCCTTATCAATTTGATGTATGAGTGAACAGTTTAAGTCAGAATTGTTCATTCAACTGAGATCGTATTATAATAAAATAGCATGTGTGCTATGTGTTTCAGTCCATGTTTCTTTATCAAAATGTCCATACACAGATTTCTAACTCTTAAAAGGTCGAATTCGAGTCACACTGAAGAAATGGACAGAAGAAAAAGTGATCCATTGGATGAGCTATCTACATGTGTCAACTCAGATTATAAAAAGACGTGATAAAAACTGGAAAGGAAAAGGGGGCATATTCTCATTGTGAAGATGACAATAAAATGGAGATCGGACAATATGCGCTCTTGCGCGGTAATGTAAGTGCTGCCAGACATTTTTGCCAAACTATCCCCAGAACTGAAAATTAACATAACTTCATGAAGTCTGGCTGATTTTTGGCAGATTATGTTAGCGTCACATACTCTGTTTCTAATCTTGCTAACATTAAATTACCATTACTGGATACCATAAAAGACAATCAATTTCACCTTGTACTCCATAGGCAACAAACAGTTTTCACCTTATCTATTCATGATACAGACTATGACACTTCCACATATTTGGATCAACTGGATCAGATGGGTACCCTACATAAAGTAAGGAAAAAAGATGTGGCAGTTATTTACTAAAGTACACACATGACATGCAAAGTAAGAACACTTTCTGGTTCAGGCAGCGTTAACACAGGATTACTGCTTAAATGTTTGGAGCTTTTTGTTGCATGATACCCTCAACAGATGCAATAAACATAAAATTTGAACAGTAAACATCTTATTTTAATAGTCAAAGAGTAAGAAATAGGATTTAATATGAAGATATGGATTTTGCTTAATTTCTGCAACTAAATAAGTGTGAAAACAGACCTGTAGGTTTGGATGTTAACTGTAAAATTCCTTTCCTTGCCGCTTAACCAGATCGCTTGATCATCCAAGGTGACCAGCTGCAGCTAATTGAAGGAAAATGTCCACACATTTTGTTTGAAAGAAAAAATTAAATACAAAAAATAGTCTCAAATAAATTCTTCCTGAAAGACAAGAGGACCATGATGACCTATATCACTCACCTTAGTACTAAGCAGTAAAGTTCTACAATGCAGATAAATACCAAATAATGAGCATCAAAACTAATTGATATTGAAACAAGAGCGGCAAATTGTGCCAAGATATGCCCATCCCACCACCAGTTATCCAGGAGGTATAATAATTGCAAAGGGCAGGTAATGCTACAAACATGTTTACCAAGTCTCAAGTAGATTTGACTTGAGAATGGAAAGTTCCATTCCGGGCAAGCAAGAAATATGGTAAAAATGAAGAGTTCTTTATGGGCCATGTTTTGGTGTATTATTGTATTGCTTACCTGCTCATATGTTTTATGTCACCACATAATATAACAAGAGAGCCAAGATGGTCCTATGTCACTCACCAGAATATTTTTTAGAGGACCATAGCAGTTTTTTTGTTTTGGAGGTATTGAAACACTGGAAACAAAATCATTACTTTGCCAAGCAAGTTTTAAAGGGACACCTGTAAAAGCCATTTCAAAATCTGACCAGCGGTTACAGAAAAGAACAATTTTTAAGTTTCTTAATTTCCGTAATGTGCAAAAAGCCCCCATTCACCAGAGCCATGTTTCTCAACCTATCAAAATTCCACGTAGAATTTTTGAAAAGGGTCATTCAAGGAACATTTCTGTGAAATTATTTTAAAATCTGACCAGCCATATCAGAGAAGAAGAATTTTCAAGAATTTCTTCATGTCTGTATAGTGCAAGTAGCCCACATTCACCAGAACCATATTTCTTTAAGAATCAAAATGTTCGCGAACAATTTTTGAAAATGGTCTCGCAAGGAACATTGTTGTGAATATATGTTCAAATCTGACCACCGATTTCAAAGAAGAATTTTTAAGAATTTCTTCATGTCATGTAGTGCAAGTAGCCCCCGTTCACCAGAGCCATGTTTCTTGACAAATCAAAATTTCACGAACATGTTTTAAAAAGGGTCACCAAAGGAACATCTCTGTGAAATTATTTCAAAATCTGACCAGCCATTCAAGAGAAGCATAATTTTTAAGACTTTCTTCATTTCCCTATAGCACAAAAAGCCTCCCATTCACCGAAGGCATGTTTCTTTATGGATCAAAATTTCACACACACTTTTTGAAAAGGGTCACCCAAAGAACACCCCTATCAAGTTATTTCAAATTTGACTAGCTGTTACAGAATAGAAGAATTTTTAAGAATGCCTTCATTTCCCTATAGTGCAAGTAGCCCCCATTCACCAGAGCAGTGTTTCTTGACGGATCAAAATTTTGCAAACAATTTTTGAAAAGGGTCACCCAAGGAACATCTCTGTGAAATTATTTTAAAATCTGGCCAGCGATTTCAGAGAAGACTTTTAAAGAATTCTTTGGTTTCCATGGCAACCAGAGTTTATGACGGAATCAAATTCTGTGAACATTTTTAGGACCTCCCAAGGAAAATTCCAGCCAAGTTTAGTCTAAATTGGCCCAGCGGTTTAGAAGGAGTTGATGTTTAAAGAATTGTGGATGAAGGATACCTGGTGATCCTAAAAGCTCCTAAGTTAAAAACACTTGTCCTGCATTCAATTTCTTTCATATCATAAGGAGAACCAAACCAAAAGACCCAATCAAATTTGTAATCTGTAAATGCTTTAAATTTGGACCAATCTAATATTTTGTCATTTGTAAAATGTTAACCCTTTACCAGACGACAAAAATTTTAGCCTTGTCCAATTTGAAAGCGTTTGCAAATGACAATTTAGCTGTAGATCAAATGGTGCAATTATCAGTTGATACAGTAGAAAACATTTAGGGACGAACCAGCACTTTGTACTTTTCTCTCGATGTTTTCAAAAGGCGTCTTTCTCACAGTCGTTAAAAGTTGGTATTGCGTGGTAAAGGGTTAAGAAACTTCAAATTGTCTAAACTTAAGAGACTTCTGTATGGGTAGTAGACTTAATACAGACAAAAATATTGGACCTATGATATAGAATGGTTTATGAGACTTAGTTTGTGGCACATATTTCCTGCGTAATTTTAACAATATTACTGGAATGAAACCATCTTTTCAAAGTAATGCTGTTGATATAAAATTGCTTTCCCTTTAACTCACAGTCTTGAAGAAAAAAAAAACCTTCTGTGAGGCACTCCCGGTCATAAGAGGAGAAAAGTCACCAAAAGACAAAACCAGAGTGACAAAGAAGTTGCAGAAATAAAAAAAAAAAATACTCAAGATGTTACGATGTCAAGACTCTGGAATTACACCAAGACAAGATGCCATGAAATCTGTCATTGAAAGAAGCAAAAAGCAAATAGGGTCCTGTGGATGCAAATAAGTCTAATAAATAAAAGTTTCAGCAACATGAACAAGGTCAAGCAACAGCTATTATGGTAATATCACTGAATCTGTTGTTGCAGACTTTCTTTAGCCCATCTGAGCACTTAAATTGGTGATCATGGCTTTCTTGTTGGCTCATCTGAGCATGAAATGCTTAGGTCGAGATATTGTGCTCAGTCCTGCCCATCGTTTGTCATTTACAACTTTTTTTAACCATCTCCTAAACCACATGGCCAATTTTCATGAACTTCACAGAAGTGATCCTTTGGTATAACCGTTTCAAAATTGTTCAAAAAATTAAATTCCATCCAAATCATGGTTTCCAAAAGGTGAGATTTTGAAAAGAATTAAGAAATCTCTGAATCTGCTTTGGTGAATATGAAATTATTTGGAAGGAATGGTTCAAATATGTGAATTTGATAAGATGGTAATTTCAATTGATAGAATGATGTAAAAGTAGGAATATACAAGATGTCCTAGGGCAAGGCATGACAAGCCGATTGATCAGGAAAGGCCTTCCTAACCTCTCGCTTACTTCAGACAAGGCACAAGGGGTGTATTGTGTAAATAGAGCTATCTAAGAGCCGAGCCCTGAATCTACTCAGCCACCAGGATCCTGTCACTGAACGACACGAGTTGCAGCCCATGACAAACAGGCAGGCACAGTGGAGGTGTCTTACCAATGTAGTGTGACATTGGAGCGATTTCTATCCCCCAAAAGAGATTTTAGTTTCCACCCAATATTATATTAAACCTTTTGATCAATGGAGGAATTGCTGGTTACCAACATTTACCCCTTTTTTTCTGCAATATTTACATGTCTTTTCTTCAGGGTAGGAAAAACTCAGATATTTTTTTTTAATAAAAGTTCAGTGCTAAGTACAACTAAAGCTGTTTATACAAATAATGCATAAAAGGACCAGCCCGCCTTTTATGGTTGGTGTAGATTATGATACAACTGTCTTCAGTATGCAGTCTGGGCCTGTATGCACCAGTCAATCTTCATGATACTTCCTAGTCCAATTCTAAGCAAAAAAAAATACAAAATTCCTATTGACCTAACCTTTTACAAGATGACAGAAAGTTAGCCTTGTCCAAACTGAAAGCATTCGCAGACATCAATTTCAATGTGTATCAAATGATGCAATCTTGCTTTGTTAGGGTAGAAAACATCGTGGAAAAAGGAGAAAATGCTAGTCAGCATCTTCTACAGGGTCATGAAAATCTAGGATCGTTTGGTAAAGGGTTGACTAAAGGGTTGGTACAACCAGAAATTACTTTCCAAAACTTTAATTAGACTTCAGATGTGATTTCAAATTGTTGGTGACTATGGTATCTGATCTTGAATCCCTATGGCTCACCGTTGTGTGAAATAATCAAGCAAAAATACATTTAATGTGGCAAAGATATGCCAGAAGATCCCTTTTTGCATGATGGGTCACAAATGTGCATGTATATGAAATTCTTCATGTCTTGCATAAAAAGCCTTCGAGAGTACAATTAACCAAATAAGACATTTCTACCAGATAATTGCCATTTTAAGATTAAAGGTGGCCAGACCATCTCTAAATCTTGGACATGCTCTTTTTAATTTCATTTCCATAGACCTAGGAGTATTGAAATGAGCAGACTGGTCCCTGCATGTGACAGCTGTGTGCGTTTTTTTTTTTTTTTTTCGAGTGGACAATGTTAATGTGTTAATGAAAGTCTACATCTTAACACTTTACAAAAACAAGAGCCATCAGAGACGTTTTATGCTCCTCGAACCAGTGCTTGTAATAAAATGTATGAAATAAATATAAATTCACTTTTTTTATCCTAAGAGGACTTGTTCATGCCCCGAAATGTTGAAGTGAAAAGGCAATTACTATTTTAGAAAATGATATTCCCAATATTAGAGAAAAGCAATTTCACTTTACCTGCAATTTTCTTAAAGGTCTCAATTCAAAACTACTTGACAATCCCCGGATACTCTGCTGTTGATCTTTGTAAACTATTCTTCCTATAATGCCCTTTGGGGTGCATCAACAAATTAAAGCCATTGACATAAATTCTAAAAAGTGTTTTTTTTTTTAGATGTAATTGAATGTAACTGAACTGTTTTTTTTTTTTTCAAATTTTCTTTTTCTTGGACAAGAAAAGCTCAGAAGCCTCCTTGTTACTGAAATACAGCTGCCCCTGAATAGATCGACAAACCTTTCTGGCTTGCCTTGATCTGTCATTGGTGACAGCATCAGCTCCCAATTGGTAGACAAGTATGTATCTGTAAAACAACCTTCAGATAAACCTGAACCCCAACTAGTAGCAGGCTGGCTGACCTTGGCTCTTTTCATAACTTAACTCTTGTCAAAAAGAATGACAATTTCTCCCAAAGACAACTGTTTCCTGGACCCAAACCAGTGATTACCTTGCACGTCATTACCTTGCCTGTCAAAGTTTTAACCAAATAATCTATTGTTGTTAGTTTCACTCTTTCAACAATGCACAGACAATTAAAAAACCAACAAATAAAATACACAGGCTGGTGACGAAATGTTAACAGGGAGCTAGAGTTTTGTCTTTGAAAACTCTTGGATTTCCTTCAATTATCTGCCCCTGAATAGATCAACAACCTTTCTGGCTTGTTTTGATCTGTCATTAGTGACAGTTTATCTCCATTTCGTTTCTTTTATAAATAAACAAAGTTTATCTCCATTTCGTTTCTTTTGTTTTTTTATAAACTAAAAGTTTTGGGTCATCAAATATCAATTCCTCTGTTACGTCATGTGATCATCTTTGCTGTCTGTATTTATGGATTTCCTGGATACTAACCAGGTAAGGAAACCATCCTTTGGCAAGGATAACCTTTTATAAAAATGAAGATAAGATTTCACAAAAATTTTTCTTTGATAGATCTAAATAGTATCACATTCAAACCATTTTTAGAATTTACTCCAACAGATTTAATTTTGTTATCAAGCTTTCTGGCTCAATGAGGTGAAAACAATAAAATGATGAAAATATTGGTAAACCCTTTGGGTATTTTTTTTTTTAATATTTCAAGTTTTTTTAAAACCCTATAAAGCCACCATAAAGTTTCCATTTAAGAGATTGTGCAGTGTAGCTTCAGCAATTCTAAGAAGGTTTAAACCTCTTCACATATTTCTGTTCCATTATCTTAGAGCACATCAGAGTAGGTCCTGTCCACATTATCAAAATCTGCCCATATTGTACCTAGGACATGAAATAAAATAGCAAATAAGCTTTTGTCCATCTTTCAGTAATTTACAAAACTGCATTGATCTAGGACAGAAATCTTAGTACCCTCATCTTAAAAACAATTTTCTTCCGTAAAAAGTAAGCCAAAGATCAATTGTTAAAGAAAAACATGAAATGTAAATGTAAGCATGATACATAAATATGATGGTCTTGTATCGCTCACCTGAGTACTAAGCTGAAAAATCAAACTTGTGATCCCTGGGCAGGACCAGTTTTGACCCCTAAGGGGCATCCTTAGAAAAAACTTGGTAGAGGTCCAATAGGAGATGCAAAATATCAAAGCTCTAAACCTTCTAGTTTCAGAGAAGTAAAATTTTAAAGTTTTCCTTCTTTGTTCCCATGTTTCAAACTTGTGACCCCTGGGGCAGAGCAAGTTTCGTCCCCAGGGCCATCAGATGAAGAAACTTTGTAGAAGTCCACTAAGAGATGTTGCATCCCAAATATCAAAGCTCTACACCTTCTACTTTCAGAGAAGAAGAATTTTAAAGTTTTCCTTCTTTGTTCCTTTGTTTCGAACTTGTGACCCATGAGGCAGGGCAACTTTTGACCCAATGGACATCACATGAACAAAAAGTGTAGAAATCCACTAGGAGATCCTATTTACCAAATGTCAAAGCTCTACATCTTCTAGTTTCAGAGAAGAAGAATTTTAAAATTTTCCTTCTTTATTTCTATGTTTTAACCTTCTGACCCCTAGCGTGGGGCCAGTTTTGACCCAAGGTACATTATATGAACAATCTTGGTAGAGGTCCACTTGGAGATGCTACATACCAAATATCAAAGCTCCACACCTTCTAGTTTCATCATCAGAAGAAATTTTAAGTTTCCCTTCATTGTTCCTTTGTTTCAAACTTGTGACCCCCCGGGTAGGGCCAGTTTTGACCACAGGGACATCATATAAACAATCTTGGTAGAGGTCCACTAGGAGATGCTACATACCAAATATCAAAGCTCTGCACCTTCTAGTTTTAGAGAAGAAGAATTTTAAAGTTCTCCTACTTTGTTCTTTTGTTTCAAACTTGTGACCCCCTGGGCGGGGCCAGTTTTGACCCCAGGGACATCATATGAACAATCTTGGTAGAGGTCCACTAGGAGATGCTACATACCAAATATCAAAGCTCTGCACCTTCTAGTTTCAGACAAGAAGAATTTTAAAGTTTTCCTTCTTTGTTCCTTTGTTTCAAACTTGTGACCCCCGGGGTGGGGCCAGTTTTGGCCCCAGGGGCATTATATGAATATTCTTGGTAGAGGTCCACTAGGAAATGCCACATACCAAATTTCAAAGCCCTACGCCTACTAGTTTCATAGAAGAAGATTTTCAAAGATTTTGCTTTTTTTTCCCTTTTGGTTGCCATGGCAACCACAGTTATGGCTGGAATTCAATTTCTTGAACAACTTTGGTAGAGCTTCACCCAAGGAACATCCCTGCCAAGTTTCTTCAAGATTGACCCGGCGGTTTAGGAGGAGAAGATGTTTAAAGAAATTGTGGAACACGCATGATGGACGACGCAATAATGCATGACAGACATTGGGCGATCACAAAAGCTCACCATTAACACTTTGTGCTCAGGTGAGCTAAAAACGACTTAGAAATTCAGTTGAAATTTAGAACAGATCTATTTCAAAAATGAAAGTAAAAAACTGTCTTTCAGTTTTATTTGCCTGGACCTATAAAGGTCTGTAGATTGATTTGTATGCTAATAATAATATAATGCTAAAAAGGCTGAAGAATGGCAGACATGTCTTTCTACTTTCACTGAATGGTCATAAGTATATAATTATACGTAATAAATCTACAAACCATTGAACTTGATGGCAGAGTCGATCTGCCATGGAAGTTTCTTGTTGGAGGGATGTGATTAACATACTTGTAAGAGTACAGAAAATTTTCAATTTTCAATCAGACAATGACCAATCTTTTTTTTTTTCCGGAGTTATGATTCTTTACATAAATATGATTGACATTTAAATATCAAAAATTTAGAAACATTCACAATCAGGTAAGCCATTTTTGATTCAAGATCTCTAACTTCCAATATTGCACAAGACATCAATTTTATTTTTTTTCCCATTTTGGTCCATTTTCCCCCATCAAACAAAACACTGGTTAACTTCCAAAACCTTGTAACTACAGCTTATTTCAAGCTGTAGTAACGAGGTTTTGCAAGCAAAATGACAATATTGCTTAAAAGTTTAGACTTCAATTAGGAACAGAAATGCTAAATTTGTTTCAGATCATGACCTTGCACCATGGAGGAAGATTTTATTCAATGCCACAAAGGGTTACGTGGGTGGGTCAAAAACACAAAAGCAACCAAAGACAGTAATACCTACGAGTTAACCCTTTACCACACAATAATGACTTCTAACACCCCTGAAAGAGAGGGCTTTTGAAAACACTGACAGAAAAGGAGAAAATGCTGGTTTTCAGCATTTTCTCCTTTTCCCACAATGTTTTCTACCTATTAATGAAAACTCATTTCAAATGAGCAATACTGAAAATGTCATTTGCAAATAATTTCAATTCGGACAAGTCTAAAATTTTGTCATGAAGTAAAGGTTTCATTCTAAAATTCTCTTGAATCTTTATCACACAGTTCCAACTTTTAACAACACTAAGTGAGAAGCCTTTTAAAAACATTCTGGAAAACAAGCAAATCCTGGAAACCAGCATTTCACCTTTTCCTACAAATTTTCTTGCCTTCCCGAAACACACTTCAATTTTTAAGTCATTTATTTTGTCCTTTGCAAATGGTTTCAATTTGGACAGGTGTAAGATTTTGTTGTCCAATATGAGTTAAGGCTTTTGCAGTATTCAGTTACCAATATAATCAAATCTGTATAGGCTCATATTGACAAATCATTTAAGTTGACAGCAGCTGTCATTTGTAAAGTCAAATTTTTGTAATGACAGTCCAGTTTCAATAAGGTACATTTTTTTTTAATCTTTTTTCAATTTGAATGCTGTGTAAAGAATCTATTTCTGGTTTAGGCGACATGAAGAAGAACCCTCTGTAAATGATGTGTGAAAATGTGAGAATGCTGTTAACCAGCAATCCACTAGCAACTACCATTTTCAAGACAATTCATCCTTTGTACTACACTGGCTGTTGCAAATTATTTCATTTGGGTAGAGTCAAAAACTGTCTTGCTTGGTGAAAAGTAAGAGTTAAACAAGGCAGAAGTAAACAGTCTCCCAATTAAATACCATAAAAGCATAAGCAAACCCCTTTGATTTCATACCCTAAAACTTATTGAAGTAAATGTATGTTTTACAGACACACATTCTGTCAAGATACTTCAATCCCTGTCCCACTTACAAGTTGACAGCAATGGTGCTCTTAGTTAAAAACTTCATCCTATGCAAAATTTTATGTCATTTTTTATCTATTGTTGTTTTTTTTTCCAGGAATCAAAGGTAGATAACTCTAGAATGCCTCAAGAAATACAAATGTTAAAAGTGCATTACAAATGTTAAAAAGTCCAATGCACAACTACACACTACAGATTCATTGTGGCAATTTTGAACTTAATATTTAAACGGCAACTGTAGTTGCGCACACAAGAAATTACAGATAGACGACCAGGGCATAACATATTACAATCCTTAGGTCAAAAAGACATATCAAAATGGCTCCTTCAACATATGGAGGTAGTTTACTTTGAAAGAATGAATTACAGCAATGTTTTATGGCAAATAAACAACACTGGCCATGTACCTTTTAGGTCTGTATTAAAAGATGGTAAAGTGCTTCAAATGATTTGGACAAAATGATATAATTAGAGGCCCCCATATCACTTGGCTGGCTTTTTAACCCTTTACCACATAAATCTAAGTATTAATGACCCTAAAAGAGAAGGTTTTCAAAACACAATGGGATTGTTTGGGAAAGGGTTAATTGGCACTGACAGAGACATACACGACTAAAAGTCCATTATTAACTTGTTTCTGATGGAATCAAAGTCTGAAAACAATTTTAAGAAGACCATCCAAGGAACATTCCAGACAAGTTTGGTCTCAATTGGCCCAGAGGTTTAAGAGGAGTTGATGTTTAAGAACTGCTGATAACGCACCACTGACACCGTGTGATCCTAAAAGCTCCCCTTGAGCATGGTGTGTTTAGGGATAATTTCACTATTGCTATATATGTTATAGATAATACATACAGTATAAAACGCCTTTGAATTACTTGCTTGCAAAAATTTAACGCCTTTGAATTACTTGCTTGCAAAAATTTAATGTAATATGTCAGGAATCATGATGTGAAAGTCGGATTTCCACCAGTTTAATTCCAACTGCACCACCTTCTTGGATAAACGATGGAAGATTATGTGTGACATCGTAGTGTGAACGCTGGAACTTCCACAGTATACCATTAACTGCAAACGTGTACGATACTAACAAGGGAAAATGCACTTAGACCACATTCTTAACGATTCTGAGAGTAGCACTGAATTATCACTTTCTTGTTGGTCATCTCCTATTGGATCGTATGAGGAAACTTCAGAATTGATAGAGGCAAGACAACAAAGTCAACCGATAGCCGATACGATTTTACAGTTTGAGCCATATGATTCCAGTGAAGAAAACATTTCAGACGGAAATGATTCAAATGGGGATGGTGAAGATAGGCTTCAAAACAGTGTCTGGTAATGTCCTTTTTTGTTAATATGAGAACTAAATCTATTGATGAATATCAATTATTATAATGTTATGCATTCAAAGGATGGGCCATGGAGAAAGCCTATGATGAAAGCAGTTTGTAGGGTAAACCTCTCTCCATGTAGCCTTATGTCATACACAGACTATATTGTTTGATGTATTACTCAGAAAGTGTAAATTGTTTTATTCCATGCATTGAAATAAGAGAGCTCATATGGACCTGGATTATTCACCTGAATTTTTGACAGGATGATAGCCATTTTCTTTTTTTAGGTATTGAAACTTTGGAGACAAAAATCATTATTTTATCCAGCAATTCGAGGTTATAGAAATGGCATCAGGCTGTGATTCAGATAGCTTTTATAGTGATTTCAGTGGATTTTCTATTGAGGAAATATTGAGGAGTGAGTAAGGAGGAGTGATGGATCAGACATTTCTGTATCTGATCCATTTTCTGTCTCATCAAATTCTGATGAAGAGGCATCAACATGGTCTACAAATCTGAGCAGAGCAAATGTTACAACATTTAGCCAGAGAGTGGGTATTTTGTTCGAGCTTATGGCTGAGAAAAACGCGATAAACTTTTTCTTGAAATTCTTCCCCAAGTGTCTCATTGAAATGTTGGTGAGAGAGACAAACAATTATGCCTCTCATTACTTTCAAACCAAGGTTGACAAATTATGGACTGCCACAAATTACAACGAGATGATTGCTTTTATTGGTATTCATGTTGTGATGTCAGCGCTTGCTGTGCCATCATATAACCCTTTACCACATGTCAGAATTTCAGACCTATCCAGATTGAAAGCATTTGCAGAACACAATTTCAGAGTGGCTCAAAAAGTGCAATTTTGCTTTTATAGGGTAGAAAACTTTGTGGAAAAGGGAGAAAATGCTGGTTACCAGCATTTTCTCCTTTTCCCACAAAGTTTTCAAAAGGCTTCTTCCTCAAGGGCATTAAAAGGCGTCATTGTGTGGTGAAGGGTTAAGTTACGGTGTTTTGGTGCGTATAACACGTACATTTTTTCAGCTCTGAATAATTTCAAACTGGGGACTGCGTATTATACACTACAATAGGCAAAATCATGTTTTTTTTCCCTCCTTGAAAGTCAATCATATACCTGTTCAAAGTGGGTGGGGGGCTGGCGTAGGTACAAAACGGCAAAGTTCTCTCGCCACAGCCTTAACTTTCGTCATCATCCCATTTCAACTTTGACCGATTTAAATTAAAAAAACATTATGTTTTAATTTTGTTAAAATGTACTTGTACATTCTTAATTTGTGGATTCAGATTCGTAATTTCCTGATTCTATCAGCCATTTTGGCAATGACGAACGTACCCCGGAATGATAAATACTGATTTACTGTTATCGTTTGATTCGTCTCATATTTTTTTTATTCTTTGTTAATAGCTAAAATTGAACAATTATTAAAGAGTAAAATAATGATTCAGAAAGAAATGAATGATTTAAAAATATATATATATTTATCGCTACTTTTTACGAAAACCGTGATTTACATCATATAGATCTATGTTTATTTCACACCTGTCACATTTGTTGATGGAGGTGAGAAAATAGGAGATTAACTACGATATGGTCGTCAGTTCAATGTGTGAATTTGCAACATGTCATAAGCTGGCATGTTTTTATAATCCCCTGAGTACACATCAAATCATTACCATTTCCACTTTGATTAAAAATGGTTACTTCCCTTTGATAAAGTATCGCCATTTACAATTTTTCAAGATAGAGTCGTAAGCTTCAGATGTTACGATATTTTGGTCAATTTTTGATCCGTGTTGTACATCTGAACAACTTTTTTTCCTCGTATCTGATGCTGAAAATGGCCTGCGTGTTATACATGCCTGCGTGGTATACACAACTTTTTACAGTACACCAGAGATCAACCTGGCCTTTTGCTATTCCAAGTGTCCCGCAGATAATTACTGACCCGTTTTGAGAAACTAACAAAATATTTACATGTAAATGTCACCAGTCAGAATCCAGTCCGAGGACAACCAGGACATGAAAAATTGTGCCACATAAGACCATCACTAGATACAGTATCCAAAATCTGCCGCGAAAAATTATGGCCCATACAAGCAACAATCTGTTGATAAGGGAATGATTGCTTTTAAACTTCGCCTTTCATTCAAGCAGTACCTTCTAGCAAAGCCTACACAATTTGGCATAAAAGTTTGGGAACATGCAAGTCCACACAATGTTTATGTACACAAGTTCCAGATCTATACAGGAAAACAGGGTGGTGGAGATAGGGAAGAAGGACTGGGGTCACAGGTTGTGAAGGACTTGACAAAAACCCTAAAAGGAAGATCCCACATCATTTACATTGACAATTTTTCAAGCCCAGCCCTATTTGAGAGCATGACAAGATTTCTTGTCTTGGAACTGTGCGAGCCAATAGGAAAAGGGATGCCAAAGGCATTAAGTTCCTGAAAAACAGGGGTGACAGCCAGGTACTGCAAAAAGGAAATTTAGTTGCCATGGCGTGGAAGGATAAGAAGCTTGTCTATCACCTCACTGCAAGCACAGATCCAAACAAGAGCTGTCGGAACGAGAGCAATTCCCCCCGAAAGCCCTATTTCCAGAAACTGTGACCTTAAACCTGTTGCTGGGATCAGATGACCCTGATTATTGTAATTTCAAAATGGTCTCCAGCTGGCCACCTTGTATCCAATCCAAGGAAAAAAGAGATGTTTGTAAAACATTTATGCCCACCAATGGGATCCAATTCTAAATATAACATGTGATTATAAACTGTTAAGTTCAAAGTGTAAAAACGAACAAAGGGTAATTACTCAAAAATTATTAATGATAAATTAACAATTCTTGGGCACTGCACTTCCAATTTATGTGAACTATCAACTTTTAAAGTTTCACGATTTTACCTCCCATACTTTTTGAGTTATGCTCCGGAAGGAAATTAATTATGAAAATCAACAAAGGGCAATACTGCAAAAATATAATGGGCAGAGTTATGGTTCTTGTGAAATGCACTTCTCCTGAATAAGATCTATCCACATATAAAGTTTCAAAATGAAACCTGAAAAACCTTTTGAGTTATGCTCGGGACAAAAATTAAGTATGAAAATCAACAAAGGGCAATAACTCAAAAAATATGATGGGCAGAGTTATTGTTCTTGTGCACTGCAGTTCTCGTTAATAAGATTAATCTACCTATGAGGTTTCAAGGTGATACCTGACATACTTTTTGAATTATGCTCCGGACAAAAATTAAGTATGAAAATCAACAAAGGGCAATAACTCCAAAAATATGATGGGCAGAGTTATGGTACTTGTACACTGTACTTCTTAATAAGATCTATCCACCTATGAGGTTTCAAGATGATACCTGAAATAATTTTAGAGTTATGCTCCGGACAAAAATTAAGTATGAAAATCAGAAAAGGATAATAACTCCATAAATATGATGGGCAGAGTTATGATTCTTGTGCACTGCACTTCTCCTTAATGAGATCTATCCACCTACAGGGTTCCCGCTGGGCTTCGCAATAAGCGCCATTTGCGATAGATTTTTAAATCTGGCGCAAGAAAATGCTAATTGGCGAAATTGACTGGGGCCGATATTTCTCCTATATCGGGGTGCATTTTGATATTGGTCCCCTTCGCCGCAATGCATGGATGAATGACCGCTAATTCATCGATAAAGTTAAAGTAAAGCAGGTATAAACTACGGCATCGACGTTATGCAAATTACTTTACAGATCTATCGGTAACATTTACACCCGACTATCCGAATATACATACACTTCCGATAACATAACTTCCGGCTATTGTCAGTTAATTTAGGAAAAAGAAAGTGAAAGTATCAAAGACCAGAGTCCCATATAAATCATGAATATTACTCAATGTCAAAATTAATCATAATCGCAGGTAGAATCGATAGATTCTGCATTAAATTAATATACAGCGGTTTCCGAAATGCCGACCGTGTCGGCACTGACTAAAAATCGGACGATTGTGTTATCTTCGTCCTCAAAGTTTTCTGTGTCGTTTTTTCTGCATTAATCACCTACCTTTTGAAAAACTTGTTTGGTTTTAAACATATGAATGTTTAAAAATGTAAGAAGTTCACTCGTGAACATTTTTTCTAGATCTAGAAATTTCTCTAAATGACCAATTTCTACTTTTGTAACATTTCTCATGTTGATTTTGTTGTTTGGTTTGTACCATTTAGACCTCTATCTGCATTATCTCCCACTAGATGGCATTCTATAAATACTTATCTATCTAATATGGGCATCCTGGGTACAGAACCGAACCACTTTCCTACGTGACAACCGTTACTTTGAATTTAAAACTAAAATAAAGGTTTACTCAATAAAACGCTACCGTGTGCAATTCACTCAGCTATGATCAGCAGAGTAGAGAAATCTTGAGCTGAAGCAGGTCTTCTTTCTCCTCAACCATATTGATAAAAGCTATTTTCAACATTGCAACTTTATAGAGCGTAATATGACAGTCAGCCTGCTTTCGGGGCTAGTGATGCATCATATAAAACGGTCGAATCTTCGAAGAATATGACATGCGCAGACAACGCCTCTGTTTCATAAAAATCTCTCTTTAAAACTTTGTTACAACAGGAGAAATGGTTATCAATGACCTAGTTCTGCTTTTGTCATAGTGGTTTTTCAAATTTTAATGACAGATCTACCAGTACTTAAATTTATTACATAATGATTTTTCATTGTTAACAAAACTAAGTTTTGGAATTTCGGAATATATTCCCACAATCAACATAGATACAAGTAGTTAAATCAGATAAAAACAAATGTTCTCTTGTTTATATTATTGCTCCTGATACAACCATGCAAAGCTAACTTACAATTATTGACCGTTATTATTGACTGCTTTTATAACGGTGAAAATGAAAAGATTTACTGAATTTTCATCTGTCTATATGTCATGGACAGTGGTGAGAGGGAGGAGGCAGAGCCATCAAATGCTTGTTAAAATGAATGTAGACAGTAGTGCACTGTTGTCTGATGATGGAAATTATGAATTCATTTTTCAGTCTTGCAATTCGGCGTAGTCGGGAAAGATTCCGCCAGAAGAAAAAATCTTACGCTCATTCTTTTCAAGAATTTTAGAAGGGTCTTCCTATATTCAAAAGTAGTATTGTCTAAACATGGAGATTCATTGGAAGTAGAATGCCTGGAGTCCATAAGGGATGGAATTCCTTGAAAGCATTTTATCAAAA
The DNA here is from genome assembly GCA_943736015.1 of Tridacna crocea. Lineage (NCBI taxonomy): Eukaryota > Metazoa > Mollusca > Bivalvia > Cardiida > Cardiidae > Tridacna > Tridacna crocea. The sequence continues at coordinate 43,079,916 of OX031065.1, forward strand.
GGTACAAGTCATAGATCAGTTAAATGTGAAAAAAATACCCCCATGTCTAGATCTATGATGATTGGCCCGTGTTTTAGCAGAACTCAGTCGAAACACTGCCTGATCTGATATTGAGCCTTAGCACAATAAATATGTAATTCCTAATTTTGTTTTCATTTTATTTCATCATTTTCAATTCTATCTAGCAAGAAAAAAAAACCAACCAATAATAATAAAATGCAATAATGTTGGATTTTTGAACCTGTTAAATCATGATTTTAATTTGCTTTTATTTCAATTATTTACAGGAGGAGGCCCCTTTCCTAGAATGTGATCCAGGTGAAACTATTAAAGCAAGTCCAATGTTTACGTTAGAGGATGTTTTCAAGTCAGAAAACAGATATGATGGTGACTCTGTCAGAGAAACTGACCTCATTGATGGGGAAGATTATAATTTGCCTGGAATGGATGAGGGAGATTATAATTTGCCTGGAATGGATGAGGAGCATGATTTCGAATTGAACAGTAATGTCTGCCCCACAGACAAACTTGATTCAAACTTACTGGATAGGGATAGGGACTTTGAGCCTTTATACCCAGGTGCTAAAGTTTCTGTTGGTTCATTCATGCTTCTTTTAGCAGTTTTTACCTCGAGGTACAATTTGATAGGTGATGCAACTCAACAGCTGTTGAATATCTTATCACTTGTGCTACCAGCAGGACACAAACTGTGCACTACACTTCATGAATTTAAAAAGTTCTTTGTTAATTTGAAAAATCCATTGAAATATCATTACTATTGTTCATATTGTACAGGCATAATTGAGGATTCCAATGTGAACAAATGTTCCAACACAGAGTGCGGACAAAAGTTTGATAAGAAAAAGGCCACTTATTTTCTGGAAATGCCTGTTAAAGACCAGATGAGGAACTTATTTAAACAAGACGGATTTCACGAAATGATACAACACAGATTTAAAAGAAATGTCAAGGAAGGGACATATGAAGATATCTATGATGGTGATGTCTACAAGTCACACTTTGATAATAATGGAATTCTGAAAAATCCAAATAATGTATCTTTTTCATTCAATACTGATGGGGCTTCTGTATTCAAAAGTAGCAATGTATCAGTATGGCCTCTTTTTCTTATTATTAATGAGCTACCGTATAAAATTAGAATGAAAAAAGAAAATATGCTTCTTGCTAGTCTTTGGTTTGGAAATAAAAAACCAAGTATGTGTACGTTCTTAAAGGTGGCCCTTCAGATTTTGGGACGAAAATTTTACTAAAAAGCAAAAAAACCATCCTGATACTTCCAAAGCCTTTGAATTTGCGTTCATAAACCCCAGTAGTTGAAAACCATCCATTATCACGAGAAATTAGATATTTATTATGGACCAGGTTTACACCAACGGGAGACACATTCTATTTTTAGATTATCAATGCTCTCATTTAAAAACAGGAAAACACAGACAAAGTTTCAAACATCCATCCGAAGAAGACATTATGGAAAATAATTATTACATGTTTGTTATGTAATGTAATTTAAGTGTTATTAGTCATGTGCCAGTCACTTGACATTCCCACAATGCTTTAATGATTTTGGCGCGAAATCTATAAATAGCTTAAGAGGCTACGTAGCCTTTTAAGGGAATACCATCAAAAAAATTTTTTTTTGTAATTTTATGATTCTTGATTATTGATGATTTGTATTGCTTTTTCATATACATTTCAATGATAAATATATTTTTTAATCTGGTGTGATGTGAAAATTCTAAATACCCACCTTTAAAACCTTTCAAAGAGAGTATGGCAGATTTGTTTCAAGGTATAGAATGTTCATCCCCATCAGCAGGTACATTCATTTGTAAAGGTATACTTCTTTGTGGAACTGCAGATCTTCCAGCCAGAAGTATACTTTGTAATCACATCCAGTATAATGGTGCATTTTCTTGCTGGAAATGTGAACAAGAAGGGAAAACAGCTAATGTTGGAAAAGGTCATGCAAGGATATTTCCGTATGATACTGGAAACCCAAAAGGCCCTCAAAGAACACAAGAGAACATTGTTGAAAATTCTCAGCTTGCTCTACAGACCTCAAAAATTGTTAAGGGAATAAAAGGGCCTTCTTGGCTTCTTTTTTTCCCTTGCTTTAACATTAATGAAGGCATTGCAATTGATTACATGCATGGAGTTCTATTAGGTGTTGAAAAACTTCTGATAGAACTTTGGTTTTCTCAAAAGTATTCTCAAAAGGCCTTTAGCCTCTATCACCAACTCAACACCGTGAATAATCACCTGCTCAGTATTCATCCAACACTTGATATAACTCGCCTTCCAAGATCTCTTTTAGGCTTGCAGCACTGGAAAGCTTCAGAATTTAGGTCCTTTCTTTTGTTTTATTGTACTCCTATACTAAATGGTGTGATGGATAATGAACGCTTTTCCCACTACTTGTTGTTGGTGAATTCCATGCACATATTACTGAAACAGGGCTGTTCTAAAGCAGAGCTAGATAAGGCTGATGCTATGTTGTTTGATTTTTGTTCTAATTTTAAAGATTTCTATGAGGAATGTTTTATGCGTCTTAATATATATCAGCTACTACATTTGCCAGATTGTGTAAGGAAGTTGGGCCCCCTATACACAAGCAGTTGTTTCAGTTTTGAAAGTAAAAATGGGGTATTACTCAAAATGATCAGAGGAAGTCAAAACATAGACAATCAGATAATAACCGGTGTCTCATTTGTACAAAACCTTCCAGAACTAAAGAATAAATGCATTGAAAAGGGTTCAGAGTGCGAAAAATTATATTACTTAATTGAAAACACAACAGCTATGAAAAGGACTTTAACTGTAGAACAGGGATTCTATATCCTTGGTGCAATTTCAGAAACAGCTTTATCAGATGATGAGTGTGAGGCTATTCAAATTTTTCTTGGTGAATGCAACCAACAAGAAAAATACCTTTCATTTAAAAGAATAGAATTTAGAGACTCTTTAATATATGGTTTAAATTATTCAAGGATGATGAAAAGAGATAACTCCACTGTTGAATATAAAAGTCTTTATCAAAATGAAAATAGTTTTGGTCAAATAAAACATTTCATTAATTTGGGAAAAGACATCACTGCAGAAAATATTTTAGCCATTATTGAGCCATTATCCTGTCCAAATTACAGTAAAGAAATAAATGTACTCTGTGTGCGCAGGGAGAAAGTCATCAAGTTTATTAGGGTCTTGGATATAATTGGTGGATGCCTGGTTGTATCATACAACAGACAAGAAATGTTTGTTTGCCGATTTCCAAACAAATTAGAGTCAGACTAAGATGTACAACAAAATTTTAGCCCAGTGCACATTCAAAGCATTTGCAGGTGACAAAAGTATTAAGGCATTTCATATCATGAAAATTGACTTAGATGTTGCAAGATCACTCAGTGGTCACAGAAGAATAGAACATGATCTTATAGAGCTATTTTGTGATGAGGGAATATCCATATACCGTGAATATTGCTTTTGTTTTTTTCTTAACCAAAAAAAATTTATGTATCAATAAGTTTGCTTTTCTGTAAATATATTAGTATTGTCAATATCAGTAAAGCCATGCTAATCACTTTTCTATATCAATTGCTTCTATTCATTGATGTTTTGTAATTGCTATAAAACACGCAATAAAGATATATAGTGGAACAGTCAATATCATTGTTCTCTTTAATGATTGCTTGTAAGTTATCAAACTGAAAAAAAAATAGCTGTCAGTACAGATTCAAATCATTTCGCGTACCTGCATAGCCTGATCTTGTCTAGATACTGATTGCTGCATATTAAACATGATTTTTTTTGTAGAGGTCAGTATGACAAAGATGAAAAATATGTTACCTATTACCAAAATGCAAGCGTCAAAATATTGTTGGAAAGGACTCGCTTAACTCTTTACCAAACAACAAAATTTTAGACTGGTCCAAATTTGAAAGCACCATTGCAGACAACAAAATGAAAGTGACTGAAAATTTGTAACTTGTTCTGGGAAGGGAAGAAAACATATTGTGGGAAAAGGAGAAAATGCTAGGTAACCAGCATTTTCTCCTTTTCCCAAAACGTTTTCAAAAGGCTTTTTTCTCAGGGTCATCAAAAGTAGGGATTGTGTGGTACTGTGTTAAAAAGAAAAGTAACATTTTCTGCTTTTCTCACAATATATTTCTACCCTAAAACTTAATGTGAATTTCTATCCTAGGAACATTTTTGTAAGTAATTTGAAATAAAGATGACTATGGTTAAAGAAAATTCAAATGTCCGCCTATTAGTCCGATATCAGTGCCTTTGACAGTGATTCATAGTCAGAAATTTCACCTCTGCATATTATTTAAGTTGAAGATTCCGCCTTACAGACAGACTAAGTCCCATTTTCCACCTAAAAATTTGATTGAAGAAGTCTAAGTCAGATTTTCCGCCCAAGATATTTTTTTACGCCTAAAGCCTAGATGGAATCCGCCTAGTGAATGGAAGTACATTCCTACAAATTAGACGGAATGATCAGAAAATTCCATGTCCGCCTTAAGTTAGCAGGGAAATTGCATTTTCCGATAATTTTTAGGCGGAATCCGGATTATTATAGGGGGAAACTGCCTTAAGATTTCGTACGGGAATTATTTACATGTACCTTTCAACACATTTATTTTGGATATTGGCATGAATGTTACACTTTAGATATATAATTTTTTTGATTGATGAAGGTTCGAGTTGAGACTTAGTTCTACGCTGTTGTCTTGCAATAGGTATCGGGTAACCCCTGTATCATTACAGTATCTCTGGACGAAATTTAATGAAATTTCATAGATCTATTTGAATATTGTTTACAAAAAGCCCTAGACATACATTATTTGATTTTATATAATGATTTGCTGTGTTATTTGAAACAAAGGGCCAAGATGGCCCTGGATCGCTCACCTGAATTTTTTAGGGGATCATAGCCTATATTTTTTTTTTTTAGGTATATGAGGTATTGAAACATTGGAAAAAAAATTTGCCAAGCAGTTTTCAAAAGGTCACCTGTAAAAGTCATTTCAAAAACTGACCATCAGTTTCAGAAAAGAAGAATTTTTAAGAATATATAGTGCAAGTAGCCCCCATTCACCAGAGCCATGTTTCTTGATGGATCACAATTTAGCCAACAATTTTTGAAAGGGTCATTCAAGTAACATCCCTATGAAATTATTTTAAAATGTGGCCAGCGGTTTCAGAGAAGAAGAATCTTCAATAATTTCTTCATGTCTATATAGTGCGAGTAGCCCCCATTCACCAGAGCCATGTTTCTTGACAGATCAAAATTTCGCGAACAATTTTTGAAAAGGGTCACCCAAGGAACATTGCTGTAAAATCATTCTAAAATCTGACCAGTGGTTTCAGAGAAGAAGAACTTTCAAGAATGTCTTCATTTCCATATAGTGCGAGTAGCCCCCATTCACCAGAGCCATGTTTCTTAACAGACCAAAATTTCACAAACAATTTTTGAAAAGGGTCACCCAAGGAATATCTCTGTGAAATTATTTTAAAATCTGACAGCCGTTTCAGAGAAAAAGAATTTTCAAGAATTTCTTCATTTTCTGTATAGTGCAAGTAGCCCCCATTCACCACAGCCATGTTTCTTGACATACCAAAATTTTTGAAAAGGGTCACCCAAAGAACATCCTTGAAAAATTATTTCAAATTCTGACCAGTGGTTTCAGAGAAGAAGAAATTTTAAGAATTTCTTCATTTCTGGATAGTGCAAGTAGCCCCCATTCACCAGAGCCATGTTTCTTGACGGATCACTTTTTGAAAAGGGTCACCCAAGGAACATCCCTGTGAAATCATTTTAAAATCTGGCCAGCTGTTTCAGAGAAGAAGATTTTTAAAGAATTTCTTTGAAAATTCCATTTGGTTGCCATGGCAATCAGAATTTTGGATGAAACCAAATTCTGTGAACAATTTTTAAAGAGGACCTCCCAAGGAACAATCCAGCCAAGGTTGGTCCAAATTGGCCCTGCGGTTTAGGAGGAATGTTCAAAGAATTGTTGACGATGCATGCACCATGACCCACGACGGGCACCAGGTGATCCTAAAAGCTCCCCTTGAGTACGTTGTGCACAGGTGAGCTAAAAAGGTGAGGTATTTATAATTTAATTGTGGACCAATTTTATAATTATTATGATTTCATTATAATTTCATTAGGCACCTATCTGTTTTTCCAAGCAGAAATCTAAAATCCTTGACGAGAAATTCTTCAAACTATGTATGTATGCACATGTTCCTAATGATAGTCTAGTGATAGAGTTTTTTTCATGGAAAAAGGGGACTTAATATATAATTTCAATAGTGAGCAAAATTTTATTAAACATCATAATTATGCCATTAATCATAAGGATAGTCATTATTTGTTTCTATTTCATAAGATGCCGTTCTCTAAGAAAGAGGCTCTAACTGAACCAATATTGACCAGTATCAATTAAAATTGGTGGAACTTTATATATTGCTTATCACTTTATCTTTCTGTTCATCTGGACAGATCGATAAATGCTTAAATCCTTGATAATTAATTGATGAAACTTTTAACATGTGTCCTTTTTCACAAATTTTCAAAATAAACATGGTTCGATGTTTGGGTTTTACTTTGTTCAGTAAAAAATTAACGTTTTTCACATGCACAACAAAACTTAGGACAGATCTAAATTGTAAGTATTTCCGAAGAACAACTATAAATGTCGTACACTGCAATGGGATTTGTCTGTTAAAGAAAAAAAACGTTGTGGAAAAACAAAGAAACAAGAGGGCCAAGATGGCCCTGGTTCGCTCACCTGAATTTTTGAGAGGTCCATAGCAAATTTTTTCACAATCTAAACAACCATTTCAGAGAAGAATAATTTTTAAGAATTTCTTCATGTCTGTATAGTGTAAATAGCCCACAGCCATAAGAGCCATGTTCCTTGATGGATCAAAATATTTTGAGTAATTTTTGAAAAGGGTCAACTAAGATACATTTCTGATCAGCAGTTTCAGAGAAAAATTTTTAAAAATTCCTTCATGGCCACATAGTGCAAATAGCCCTCATTCACCAGAGCCATGTTTATTGACGAATCAAACTTTAATGAACACCTTTTGAAAAGGGTCACCCAAGGAACATCTCTGTGAAATAATTTCAAAATCTGATTGGCGGTTTCAGAGAAGAAGAGTTTTTAAGAGTTTCTTCATTTCCCTATAGTGCAAGTAGCCCCCTTTCACCAGAGCCATATTTTTTGACGAATCAAAATTTAGCGAACAACTTTTGAAAAGGGTCATCCAAGGAACATCTCTGTGAAATTATTTCAAATTTTGACCAGCGGTTTCAGAGAAGAAGAATTTTAAAGAATTTCTGTATAGTGCAAATGGCCCCCATTTACCAGAGCCACGATTCTTGATGGATCAAAATTTCGCAAACAGTTTCTGAAAAGGGTCATTCAAGGAACATCTCTGTGAAATTATTTCAAAATCTGACCAGCCGTTTTACAGAAAAAGAATTTTTAAGAATTCCTTTATTTCTGTATGGTGCAAGAAGCCCCCATTCACCAGAGCCATGTTTCTTGACGTATCAAAATTTCACGAACCATTTTTGACCAGTGGTTTCAGAGGAGGAGATTTATAAAGAATTTCCTAGAAAATTCAATTTGGTTGCCATGGCAACCAGAGTTTTTGACGGAATCAAATTCTGTGGAAAATTTTTAAAGAGGATGTCCCATGGAACATTCCAGCCAAGTTTGGTCCAAATTGACCAAGTGGTTTAGGAGTTGATGTTTAAATAATTGTTGACAACGCACAACGGACACCCAGTGACCCTAAAAGCTCCCCTTGAGCATGTTGTGCTCGGGTGAGCTAAAAAATGCTGGTTACCAGCATTTTCTCCATTTCTCACAATGTTAAATTTAACAGCTGTCTTTCCCATAGTGTTAAAATTTGGAAGCATGTGGTAAGAGGTTAACAGCAGGAGAAATCTTCTTACAGTTTTGAAAAGCATTTGTTTAACATGCTTATAAAAAGGATTGGTTGTGAAAGGGTTTTACTGTATACAAATCCTACAAAAACTAAACTTAACTGGTTCTAATAGGTTACATCGAGTGTTATTAGGTCATCTGACAGTACAACGTAAATATTTAAGGATGTTTTAAAATGTATTTACAGTAAATTTGTATTGAACTTGATTTTAAAGAGTTTTTCTGATAAAATATTGCTCGCAATGCCGACTCAACAAATACTGTAATCAAAAGTGTAGGCTATTCAACTGTTTCTTCCATTAAAGAAGCTTATCCCATTACCACACAATCCCTACTTTTGACGCTCCTGAGAAAGAAGCCTTTTGAAAACCCTGTGGGAAAAGGAGAAAATGCTGGAAACCAGCATTTTCTCCTTTTCCCACCGTGTTTTCTACCCTTCCCAGAACAATTTTCAAATTTTTAGTCACATTTATTTTGTCGTCTGCAAATGCTTTCAATTTGGACCAGTCTAAATTTTTCTCATGTGGTAATGGGTTAAATGGAAACAGATATATGTTGCTTCATTTTAGCAGTGAGCAGTGATTTCTTATGAAATTGTAATATATATATATTTATTTTTTTGCCACATTAAATCTTTTAGCAAAGGTAAATCCCATACACTACTATATTTACTATTTGATTATTTTTCGGAAACAGATGCCACAGACTTGGGCTCCAGAAAAAATGAAGTTTCTCAACCCTAAAAGAAGGCTACAACAGGAGGAACAAAAAAAAAGTAAAAAGACAAAAGTGTCAAAAGATGAACTAACATCAAAACCTGTATCTGCCTTAAAAAATGAGAACAGAAAACAGAAACAAGAGGGCCATCGGCCCTGAAACGCTCACCTTAGACTATAGCTTATGAGTGAAATTCAATTCTTTGAGCAACTTTGGTAAAGCTTCACCCAAGGAACATCCCTGCCAAGTTTCATCAAAATTGGCCCAGTTGGTTAGGAGAAGATGTTTAGAGAAATTGTTGACGGGCAACAGACGCCAGACATAAGGAAATCAAATATCAAAGCTCTACACCTTCCAGTTTCAAAGAAGAATTTTACATTTTCCTTCTTTGTCCTATGTTCCAACTTGTGGTCTCCGGGGCTGGAGCAGTTTTAACCAAAGCAGCATCCTTGGAACAAACTTGGTAGAGGTCCACTCAAAAGATGCTACATACCAAGTATCAAAGCTCTACACCTTTCCGTTTCAGAGAAAAAGAAATATAAAATTTTCCTTCTTTGTTCCTATGGTTATGTTCCAACCTGTGACCTCCGGGGCACAGCCAGTTTTGACGCCAGGGACATCATATGGCCAAACTTCACTGGTAGAGGTCCACTAGAAGATTCTGCATACCAAATATCAAAGCTCTGCACCTTCAAGTTTCAGAGAAGATTTCTAAAGTTTTCCTTCTTTGTTGCTATGTTCGAACCTGTGACCCCCCAAGGCAGGGCCAGTTTTTACCCCAAGGGCACAATATGAACAAACTTGGTAGATAGAGATCCACTAGGAATTGCTACAATATCATAGCTCTATGCCTTCTAGTTTTAAAGGAGAAGAATTTTAAAATACCGTAAAACGTTGTGTATACCACGCAGGCATGTATAACACGCAGGCCTTTTTCAGCGTCAGATCTGAGGAAAAAAGGTTGTTCGGATGTACAACAAACATCAAAAATTGACCAAAATATCATAACATGTGAAGCTTAGGTCGCCATCTTGAAAAATTGTACATGGCGATACTTTATCAAAGGGAAATAACCATTTTCAATCAAAGTAGAAATGGTAATGATTCGATGTGTACTCGGGGGATTATAAAAACATGCCAGCTTAAGACATGTTGCAAATTCACACATTAAACTGATGACCATATCGTAGTTAATCTCCTATTTTCTCACCTTGATTGACAAATGTGACAGGTGTGAAATAAACATAGATCTATATGATGTAAATCACGGCTTTTGTAAAAAGTTGCGATAAATAGATATATATATATTTTTAAATGATTCATTTCTTTCTGAATCATTATTTTACTCTGTTATAATTGTTGAATTTTAGCTATTAACAAAGAATAAAAAAAATATGAGAGGAATCAGACGATAAGAGTAAATCAATATTTATCATTCCGCGGTACTTTCGCCATTGCCAAAATGGCTGATAGAATCGGAAAATTACGAATCCTAATCTACAAATTTAGAAAGTGCAAGTACATTTTAACAAAATTAAAACATAATGTTTTTTTTTTTGAACGGTAAAAGTTGAAATGGGATGATGACGAAAGTTAAGGCTGTGGCGAGAGAACTTTGCCGTTTTGTACCTACGCCCTCCCACCCACTTTGAACACTTTGATATACGACCGACTTTCAAGGAGGAGAAAAACATGGTTTTGCCTATTGTAATGTATAACACGCAGTCCCCAGTTTGAAATTATTCAGAGCTGAAAAAATGTGCGTGTTATACTCGCAAAAACACGGTATTCTTTCTTTGTTCCTATATTTGAACTTGTGACCCCCGGGGCGGGGCCAGTTTTGACTCCAGGGGCGTCATATTTACAATCTTGGTGGAGGTCCACTAGGAGATGCCACATACCAAATATCAAAGCTCTACGCCATCTAGTTTCAGGGAAGAAGAATTTTTAAGTTTTCCCTCTTTGTTCCTATGCTCAAACTACTGACCCCCGGGATGGGGCCAGTTTTGACTCCAGGGACATCATTTGAATAAACTTGGTAGAGGTCCACAAGGAGATCTACAACAGACCAAATATCAAAGCTCTATGCTTTCTAGTTTGTAAGGAAAAGAATTTTAAAGTTTTCCTTCTTTGTTCTATGCTCAAATTTGTAATCCCCGGGGTGGGGCCAGTTTTGACCCCAGGGACATAATTTGAACAAACTTGGTACAGGTCTACTAGGAGATGCCACATACCAAATATCAAAGCTGAAGCGTCGTAAGCTTCAGATGTTACGATATTTTGGTCAATTTTTGATGCGTGTTGTACATCCGAACAACCTTTTCCCCTCGGATCTGATGCTGAAAAAGGCCTGCGTGTTATACATGCCTGCGTGGTATACACAGTGTTTTACGGTATCTGCAACTCCATTCCAATTTACGCAACAGTTGAATTCTGCCTTTGCTGGTGATTGGGGATACCAAGAAAGCAGTGCGTCAGAATGTCTGGCAAATAGCCAAAGTAGCTATGAGCCAGTGCAGACTGAACAGCCAATATTTGATTGCTCAAAATGCACGCCCCTGATAAACAGCTGACAAATAGGGTCCAAGTCCTTGAGCAACAGGTAGAGTCATTGCTGAAATCGAGCATGACAAATAATTCTAACCAACCTTTACATTCATCTCAGACTGCACAAATGCAACAACCATTAAGCACAAATATACAGCAATCTCAACCTGTACTAATGCCCCAATCAAGTGGTTTTATTGATGATCAGAATCAGGCAGGTAGTTCTGCAGTTGCTGGTGGCAGTTGCTGGTCAGAAGCTGATGCTGGGTGCAACACAAGACTGAGTAAAATTTAAACCATTGCTTCCCATTTATTTACCAGACAGTCCCTGGTTTTTACAACCCTGAAGAAGAACCCTATAAACAATGTGGGAAAAGGAGAATTGCTTGTAACCAGCATTTTTTCCTTTTCCCAACATGTTTTCTACTCTTCCTCAAGTCAAGTTAAATTTACATTTTTGGGTCACGTTAAATTAATTTTGTTGACAGCAAATGCTTTCACATTGGACCAGACTGAGAATTGTAGTTGGATAAAGAGCTTATAAACATCATCAAGGAACAGGCTGTTCCCTGTTAACAAAACAATTTGTATGCTCAATGGTTGGTTCATGGGGTTTTAGCACCACTTTCATCAATATACAGCTTGTCTGGACAGAGAGCTATTAAATTGGCATCTGCCATTCGGCTTGCAGCTATGATTTCAGAGACCAGCTGTGCTTATGTCAAACTCTATGTTAAATGACTTTTTTTCATTAACCCAACAGTTCTAACATCAGCGCTAGAAATACTGCTCAAGGTTTTTTTTTCCTTCTACAGTTGAGGCCGATATTCGCGGACTTCCCAGTGGCAAAAAGCGGCTTTTTCCCCCCAATTTTGCTGAAAGATTTTCCCAATTTTGCTGAAAGAACTTCTCATAAAATGGTACTGAAATCCCCATTAAGTAAGAATATCAGTATCTTGAAAGCTATTTCATATAGTATTATCAGACACTAAACTTTTGTCATTTTGCTGCGATTGAAACCAAAAGCAGGCTTTCCATTAATTTGGACCAAAATGAATCAGTGAGTGCACTACAATTATGGCCGAAACATTTACATCTATATAAATAGGAAAAGATAGATGTAATTTTATGAATTGGTTCACTTTTCTTTTTTAAAAGGTTTAACATTTAAAAAAATGTTCTCTTGTTTTCCTGCAGAATGAGATTGATCTTGTCCCAGCCTCACAGCCACAGTTTGATGACAATTAAGCTCTAAATAACAGTGTAATTATCAACATAAAAAAAAGAGCAAGCCATTCTCAACAATGAACAGCTTTTCAAACGTAATTAAGAGTTTGGAGCGCCACTTCTTTCTATCTACCTATATATGCCAGTTAATTGCCTAAGAATGCGGGGTGAGTTATCTCCCGAGTGGGGCAAGATCTTAGATTTATTTAGTAGGGTGAGCTGTCTCAATGAGAAACACAGCTCTTAGCTTAAAAAGTTACTGCTGGTAGTCCCTATCAGCAAGTAATAACATTTGGTCAGTTATGTAAGATTTCTTGCAGTAGCACTACAGGTAAAGCATTAATGAGTTTACTGGACTACTTTGCAATGTTAAACACAATAATCAATAAGGCTAAGAAAGTAAAACTAAACAATAAAAATCCATATTTCTCAACCTCGAAAAATGATTCAAAGTTTAAATCCAATTAACTTTTCACGATTACTGTTACCGTAACCCGGGTAGTACCGTAATTTCGTTCCCGGTTTATAACGACTGCACTAGTTCCTGATTAATATGCGCCGTGTGTATTCCTTTATCGCATGATAGGTACCAGCGTAGCGATGTCCACTATTTCCGCCTAAACAATTTTTTCAAGCTAGACTGCGTTGACAACAGAATGACGGATTAAATCGGGATAATCCCTGTTGTTGAGCTACTGAAATGCAAGGAGGTAAATCATCCTTTAATATGTCTACGGTTCTTGTTATTAATTTGGTAGTATTATGGCAAATGAAGCGGTAAATTGTATGTTTTTTGTATGCTAAAACAAGAAGACTGGCGAATTCGTCTAATATTTTAATTTTGAATTTACCATAATTGATACTGTATTTTGTTAAAGGGTGAGCACGCTTTGTGCGATTGCTCTTTACGTTGTTTTGTCCAGGCTTTATTCTAAAACAATACTATATAGGCTCTGTTGCATTGGTCCAAACAAGTTTTCGAGAGTCTATACTGGTTATTGATCCGTTAATTACAAATCGTAATTTTTTGTTTTCTTCCTTTTTGTAGTTTCACGTCGACCTCAAGCATACATGTATTAAAAGGCAGAACGGAATTTGTTCTTATGGTTGTTAGTCGAGCCCTTGCAATAGCTGTTATACGTCACAACTGGCAAATGGTTTTGCGTATCAGTTACAATTACCGTAATTTGTGTATGTTTTGGGACACCCAAAAAATTAGGACACCATCAAAAATCGCGAAAATAATTATTTTTCATGACCCAAAGATTTGGGACATACTAAAAATTGCAAAGCGAGATCGGTATTTTTTTGTTCCAAAGAAATGGGACAGTGAATTGCTATTTAGAGAAAAAGAAAATCTTTCCATCCGTTTGAAAACGTTTGTTTGCAAATATTTGTTTCGGCTTTCGCGTAGTTTTATTTCTCCACACGTAACGTCGTAAGCATGCTTCCCAACGCTAACGATTTCAATGGGAGTTACCCAAGTTAGGCCAAAAAACCATCACCTGACAGTCTAATTTAATCCCTAAATCAAACAGAAATCCGACGTAAGTGTAAAAAGGGTGTGATAAACTTCTATCCAAGATCCATAACGTGTGTACATCCGAAGTTGAAAGAGTTGACTTGCGTGTAATTCATGGTCAATCGAGTTTAATGTCTATAAATAGAAATCAAGGTACACAGTTTTACCCAAGGTTTATCGATCGAAGATCGACGAACCAATCAAATTCGAGATCGGTCCGAGTAGGTATTTGTCAGAGTGGAATTAACGTCACCTCATGTACATGTAAGGAGGTAAGATATGTTGTGAATTTATCTACAAACGCACAATAAGATCTTCATCGCGATCCAAAGACGCAGACAATAATGAGTAACAAGTTAATAATCAACAAAAATAATGAGAAAAAGCGAAGTTTTAAACTCTTAGTGATCAAATTGATCGGTGGAATTCCAATCTGTCTAAAAATAGATCACCCTGCAAACCTGACATCAATGACGTTCCAATATTTCAACGTCGGCAATATTCGACGGGTTAGCAGCGAGTGACTTTCAGTATGACAGATAGTCTTGTTTGACCATAAGTTTTGGGATAGCTGACAAAATAGTTTTTTTTTTGTAGACCAAAGTTTTGGGACACGAAAAAAATTAATTATTTTTTACTGTCCAAAAATTTAAGCAAATTACGGTAATCAGAATATAGAATCAAAGTAAGGTTCAGCGTGAAATATTTATCTTTTTCTTAGTTAACACTAGTATACCAAACCATCTGGTTATCATAACATGTTATGCAACGTTTCTCCCGCATTCTCTCAGAATATCAGGTGATATAGCCTCCTTCACAGCTGGAGATACCATTACTAAAGGAACCCGACTATCCCCACTTTGTGCCTGCCAAGTGGGTAGGTAGGGTACAAATATCTAAGAGCCTTTTTTTAGCATGCTAAGAATGTGGGGCGAGTTGTCTTATGAAAGTGGGGCAAGTTGTCTTGGGCGAGATACATGTGGGACGAGTTGTCTTGGGGCGAGATGTCTTTGGGGCGAGTTGTCCTGATTCCACTTGCATGAATCAATGGGCTGAATCAGTTCTACATGCACCAATACTTTATTATTAGTTCGTATCTGACGTCAACTTACTTAATCGGTGTTTCGAAATAAAATGTGAAAGTACTCGCTGCTTGGTTGCTAATTCTTTATCACATATCAAACATTGATATTTCCCATTTTCTGATATACGGAACCGGTTTGCCTCCGAATGAGACATTTTAAGTTCTGTTATGTCGTTCGTTTAAACACAAAATGTGCTGTGTGAGCGGCAACAAACCCACGTAGGATAGTTTGTCCATACGAAAACACGTTTTTTTGTACACACGCACATACGAGTCTTGCAAAATTTACCAAGCTGAAAACCGATATACAAGGACTTATTTTATTGGATGATAAAGTACCGGAGATAACCGAATCAGTAGCGGACAAAGCCGGTGACAACTGGTTGTGTCGTTTCATAGTCGCTATAGGCTACGAATTACACAACAGCCGGGAACCACATCGAGCGCAAAATGTGTCATGTGCATAAGTTGCGGCAAACTCGCGTTATGGCTGAAGCAGACGAACCTCGTGTTTATTTTCTTGTGCAGTGGGAAGACCGTTTGATGAGTGTCATTCAAGCAAAAGATGTAGTTCTTCCTCAGAAGGCACAGTACCAGGAGGGCGATCTAATAGAAGCCACTTATCAAAAACATACTTATCATGCCGTGATTAGTGAAATCCATCGTAAGTATTCCGTGTCTGTTCGGCCCATAAAAATTTCGGCCCATTAAAGATTATGGTTTTAAGACATGGCCCTCCGAAGCGCCCCAAATTTTTGGCCAGAAAAGAACAAGAGTTGTCATCAGACAGCATAGCTCGCCAGGAAAGTTGCTTCTGCTTCACTATGAAAATATCCAAATGGGCATGCATGTCATCTGGCTCATCATGTACGGAGGTTGGGATGGAAATGAAAGAAATTTTGGACCAAGTCCAGCATCATACCAAATATAAATTAAATCTATCAGATGGTTTGGAAAATATGAGCTCTTGAAAACTTTTAACATGACATTTCTAGTCCATGACCTTGATCTCCAGGTCACAGGAAGGGGCAGGGATGGTACTGTAAGAAATTTTTAGACTAAAATCTATCATGATAACAAATATACATGTAAATTAAATCCATCAAAGGGTTTAGAAAATATTAGATCTTAAAAACTTTAACATTAAATTTCAAAGTTCATGACCTTGACCTCTAGGTCAGGGGCAGGGATGATACGGAAAAACATTTTGGACCAATATCTAATACCAAATATAAACTAAATCTATCAAAGGGTTTAGAAAATATGAGATCTGAAAAACTTTGAAGCAAAACTTCAAGATGAAATTTCTGTTAAAGTCCATGACTTGACCTGTAGGGGCAAGGATGGTACTGAAAGAAATTTTGAACCAATATCTATCACCATACCAAACATAAACTAAATGCATCAAAGGGTGTAGAAAATACAAGATCTTTAAAACTTTAATGCAATACTTAACTCATTACCAAACAACTAAATTTCAGGTTTGTCCAAATTGAAAACATTTCCAGACGACAAAATAAAAGTGACTGGAATTTTGAAATTTGTTTTGTGAAGAGTAGAAAACATTGTGGGAAAAGGAGAAAATGCTGGTAGCCAGCATTTTCTCCTTTTCTCACAATGTTTTCTAAAGGCTTCTTTTTCAGGGGCATCAAAAGTAGGGATTGTGTGGTAATGGGTTAACAAAATTTCATAGTCCATGACCTTGACCTCTGGGTCACAGGCAGGGGTGGAGATGGTTCTGAAAGAAATTTTGGACCAATATCTATCATCATAACAATTCTGAAGCAGATCCATCAAACGGTTTAGAAAATAATTATAAGCTCTTTAAAAACTTTAACATAAATGTGGACACCGACGCCAGGGGTAGTGCAATAGCTACAGGCCACAGGTGCTGGATGTGTTGTTTTGTCCGAAAACTCGGCAATATTTGTAAAAAAAAAAACAAAATATGAATTAAAAGTTAAATGCAGATTTTTTTTTTGTTTAGGTACATTAAAATACAGACAAGGTCTTCAAGAATGGCTTTCCAATTAATGGGGTGCTCACAATTATGCAACTGACACTGGCAACTTTGTATCCCCAGAAAGGTATCTGCCCTATGTGGTTCAACCTAGGACAAGCTACGTATGATCAAAATAAAGCAGTACACCTGGAACATGCTCTGTTGTGATTTATACGCCCAGAAACCCCGGATAATGTCAAGTCGGACAACTTACTGTCACACAGAGTCAGTAATTTGTTGCAGTTTTCCTCGATTTCCGGAATGATTACACGAATTTCTACACTTATTAGCATTACCCAAATGGTCTTTGAACCACATACATGCAACTTTATAGACAATGTGTACAAAGAAATTGAGTTTTTATTGCCACATTTAAGTTATACCTTCATGGAAAGATTGTTGTGACATGGCACCATCGTGGCAATATGGGAATACATGTTTCTAACATCTGACAAGGATTGGTGGGTGTAGTTTTAACACATTTCACTGACATGCCCCTTCGAGCGTATATGCGTCGCATTGCGAAGCTCTTGTTAACCCTTACCCTGATATGTAATTTTGAGTCTTCCAATTTAGGAATTTATGGCAAAAATATGCAATCCAGGGACTAATAATGCTTTAAGTTTCTGATAGAGGAAAAAAACAAAAAGGCTTTCTCCTTTTCCCTCAATATATTTTACAATAGAAATCTTCATATTATAAACAAAAGATGGATAGACGAGCTATATAAATCTAATAATTACTTGGATTAACTAATACATGTCATTGTCAAAAAATCTTGCAGCCCAAGGAGAAGACAGAACTATGAAAGACAGGCCCAAAGCTGGAATTGTGTCACCTAAAGTAGCCAAGGAATTTGGAGTGAGTATAAATATCCAAGTACATCAACCATTAACATGTACATGTATTTTGTATGTTAATCCATCAATACATAAAATACTGTTAAGTCAAACTCTGCTAGCTTCACAAGACTCGGCTAGGAATTCAGGGCTAGCATGTTCCAATCCTGCTCAACTACATTTCTTTTTTAATATGCTGTGATTGTTGCCCATTACTTGCCACGAAATTATAAGGAGTACTGTTGAAGTCCAGGTAACATAGATAAAACTGTATACCATCTAAAATACACTTAAATTTCTGTGCAACTTAGTACCTTTATACTTTTTCCACTAAGAACATTGATATTGTATCAAATTGGTACATGTTAATTTATATAGTTGTTGTGACACTGGCTACAGTTTGAGTGATCTGGTGCTCGAAGTCCAGTAAAATGTAAATATCTTGCGACTTTTTAGCATTTAATTCCTCTGACACCACAAATGGTAAACTACAGCAGACAAACACAGTTAACTCATTACCACACGAGACAATTTTGGACTGGTCCAACTTGAGAGCATTTGCAGACGACAAAATAAAGGTGACTGAAAAATAGAAATTTGTTCTGGAAAGGGTAGAAAACACTGTGGGAAAAGGAGAAAATGCTGGTTACCAGCATTTTCTCCTTTTCCCACAGTGTTTTCAAAAGGCTTCTTTCTCAGGGTCGTCAAAAGTAGGGATTGAGTGGTAATGGGTTAAAAATCTTTTCAATCTACATGAAATTAAGAATTATTTAGTTGAAAGCATCATGATGCAAAATATTAATCATTATGTGTAGTACCAACATTGCACATTTTGAGCAGTAACTCCACAAAGTATCCAAAGTTTTGCAGGGATGAAACAGTTGTCTGTGCTAAGTAACAGAGTTAAACATTTTCATATTGCAGATGCTGGAGACTTATCCTCAATCTGGGGTTTTTTGGTACAAAGGCCAAAAGGATGCCGTATATTTCAAAAGCCAAGAGCCAGAACAGCTTATTAATAAAATGATAGAGGTCTTCTTTGATAAGCCAACACAGCAGCGATCCAGTGCTCAAGGCACAGGGAAGTACGAGGAACCGTCCAGCACTTAAAACTCTACGTCAGCTTTTTGAAGGCGATCTGCTCTTTACGGATTTATTCCAAAGTCCAGGCACTGCCGACAGAAGAGTATCGCAAGCATGGGACAGAAAACTGGATGCAATTAACAAGAAAGTTTCCACGATAGCAACACAGCAACAGGAATGATGAAAATGCTGACTTACTTAATGCAAAAAACAATCGCAAATGAAACCGAACACATACAGGAACCTATTCAACATGTCATCTATGAACTTTGAAACCCAGAAGATGTTTTCAGTGACATCCCGCATCCTTTTAGAATCACTGCAGAACAGCTTCTAAAAATGAAACAAGAATCAAACAGCATAGAAAAACTGGCAGCCTTCCTTACAGTGAGACTTTTTCCCTAACTTTTTACCACGGAAAACCTCAGATTTAAATATATCTTATAACAGAGTTAGAAACCAAAAGGAATCCCTTGATACCACCGACGGTGTGTTTTTGTTGTTAAAAAAAAAAAAGTTTGACTTTCTTTCCATTCATCTTTTCTTAACGTGTAAGACGTGTTTAAATTTCACATCCATGAAACATACATTTTCTCGTAAAAGATATTGCGTTCTTCTCTTGAATGAAACTCATTTACAACCCAATTCGCTAAGGATCAAAAACATTTGCCTTGATATTAATTGTAGGATCGAAATGTATTTGGTTGAAACACAATCATTATAAAATCTCATTTTCTTCGGTTATAGAGGTTTGAATACCTAAATAAGCGGGCCAAGATGGCCCTGGATCGCTCATCTGAATTTTTGAGATGACCATAGCCTTTTTTTTTTTTTTTTGAGGTATTGAAACATTGGAACCAAAATTATTATTTTGCTAAGCAATTTTCAAAAGGTAACCCAGGGATCAAGCTAGCCCAGAAATTTAGGGAGAAGTGACTTCTCCCTCCTGCGAATTCAGGGAGAAGTTTTGTGGAGCAAGGGAGAAGTTTTTTTGCAAACCGAAATTCTGCATCGGATAACAAAATTTTAGCCTGGCTCAAGTTGAACACGGTTTGTCTTCCATGGAATAGAAAACATTGTAAGATAAGAAGAAAATGTTGATTACAATCATTTTCTTATTTTTCCACAATGTTTTCAAAGACCTTCTTCCTCTAATGCTTAAAAGTTGTGACTGTTTATTAATGGGAAAAGGAAATCCATATGTATCTTGAGATATAAGCAAGATAACTTGCTTTATTTTTCTTAAAAATATGCTGCAGGTACTCATTTAAACAGCCTAAGGCTGTTACAATAAGTGCCCAAAAAATCAGTTTCTGAAAACAACTTGATGAAATTAGGAATTGAGACCAGAATGAGCTAGAAATTACTTGCCTTCAAAAAACAATCATTTCTGGTCACTTTTATATCAACAGAATAACTTTGATAACTATTTTTGTGTTCAATGTGCAAAAATAAAGAGCATACCGTAGGCCTTCTATTGCAAACATGGCATGACCTAATTCCGGTAGCTCGGTAGGCCTAGTATTTACAGCAGAAAGTCGATGATCTTTGTATTTTTTGAGAAGGAACTCGACTTAAAATCAAGAAAAAACACGTAGATTTCTTGAACATGTGATAATTAGTTTATTACTTGGAGCATTTATCTTGTATTCGTCATCGATTTAAGGACACTCACGGAACGAGGACACACGACGATATAATCGTCTTGAACTTGGTTTTTGACATTGTTATGCTAGATTAGTCTCGGTTTCGTCGTAATCATCGGTTAACAAACAAACGATGAGAAAAACGTTACTAGTCGTCAATTTAATCCTAAAGTTTCGTCGATCAAAGTTACTTAGGAATTTAATCAACACATTTTCGTACATGTATGCAGCGACGATACTGAAAAACGCCAAGATTTGCCTCTGATAAGATTCATAACTTCAGCTGCCTCCCTACAGTAACAGGTGTACTAGTCTATATCTTGGCAGTGTCCCAAATAAACGAACGATGAGAAAAACGTTACTAGTCGTCAATTTAATCCTAAAGTTTCGTCGATCAAAGTTACTCAGCAATTTAACCAACACATTCTCGTACACGTATGCAGCGACGATACTGAAAAAACGCCGAGATTTGCCTCTGATAAGATTCATAACTTCAGCTGCCTCGCGACAGTACCAGGTGTACTAGTCTATATCTTGGCAGTGTCCCAAACAAATAAACTGACCAGTTGGCTAACAGGTTCAGTAAGCGTGACTGAGTGTGTTTTTACATTGAGTGCAGGCATACATGTCAAAATATGCTAATGAATCAAATGTAGAGATTGCCATGCCGCCATCTCCATCAGTCTGACATAATTTTCACGCAATATTTACCGAGAACCAATCAGCAATCAAGAACGAAATTTAGTCGCCGCCCATATTTGTAAAGCCACTCCTTGTTTCTTATTATGTCACAATCTTTAACAACCTTTACACGGTGTGTATATAGCAACGACCACCCGCAGTGAACTTGCTCTTATTATCGATTTTCACACATGGCAATGGATTACATAACAATAGCTAATTGATAATGAATGAAAAGTGATTGTAAAGTTTCGACAGGTCAGGCAGGCACCCTTTTTTTATCACTTCCATACACGGAACTTGAATTGTGTTTCTTTTAGTCCAAATTTTTGGGCGAAGTTTATTTCGCCCGCCTGTCGAAAAAAGGCGAAGTCGAGCGCGTTTCGGCGACAACTTCGCCCGAATCGCCTAGATCCTTGAACCTTGGGTAACCTGTAAAAGTCATTTCAAAATTTGACCATCAGTTTCAAAAAGAAGAATTCTTAAGAATGAGAGCCATTTTTCTTGACAGATCAAAATTTTAACAACAAGTTTTGAAAAGGAACACCCAAGGAAAATTGCTGAGAAATTCTTTTAAAATCTGACCAGGGTTTCAGAGAAAGAGAATTTTCAAGAATTTCATCATGTCCGTATAGCACAAGAAGCCCCCATTCACAAGAGCCAAGTTTCTTGACGGATCAAAATTATATGAACATTTCTTTAATTAAAAGGGTTACCCATGGCACAGTGCTGTTAAATTATTTTAAAATCTGACCAGGAGTTTCAGAGAAGAAGAATTTTCCAGAATTTCTCCATTTCTGTATAGTGTAACTAGCCTCCATTCACCAGAGCCATGTTTCTTGACAGATCAAAATTTCGCAAAGAGTTTTTGAAAAGGGTCACCAAAGGAACATCTCTGTGAATTATTTCAAAATCTGTCAGTCCATTTCAGAGAAGAAGAATTTTCAAAAATTTCTTCATTTTCCTATAGTGCAAGTAGCCCCCATTCACAAGAGCTATGTTTCTTAACCGATCAAAATTTCGCAAACAGCTTTTGAAAAGGTCACCCAAAGAACATCCCTGAGAAATTATTTCAAAATCTGACCAGCTGTTTCAAAGAAGAATAATTTTTAAGAATTTCTTCATTTCTGTATAGTGCAAGGAGCCCCCATTCACCAGAGCCATGTTTCTTAACAGATCAAAGTTTCACGAACAATTTTTGAAAAGGGTCACCCAAGGAACATCTCTATGGTATTATTTTAAAATCTGGCAAGCAGTTTCAGAAAAGAAGATTTTTAAAGAATTCTAACAAAAATCCAATTTGGTTGCCATGGCAACCGAAGTTTTATACAGAATCAAATTCTGTGAACAGTTTTTAAAGAGGACTTTCCCAGGAACATTCGAGCCAAGTTTGGTCCAAATTGGCCCATCGATTTAGGAGGAGTTGATGTTTAAAGAATTGTTGACAACGCACGACTGACACTGGGTGATCCTAAAACCTCCCCCAACCATGTTGTGCTCAGGCGAGTTAAAAAGTCTGAGTTTACTGAAACGTTTAGTTGTCAATGACAACACAAGGAACACTTTCTCCAATGTTTTGTTAAACCTAATGTTTATTACTTGCTGATTAAAGCTAAATATTGACCGACGCATAGATTATCTCTTATGCTCGTAAAATAAAGCACAACATTCATAATTGAATGGGTCCAGGAAACTTATATAATCTGCCAAACTGTTTCCTTAATCTTTAACGGTCTATATCGGTGGATATACTTCCAAAATGCATTTATAAATTTATGAAGTCCAAAAAGTGGGAAGGAACAGTACTGTGATAGATAGATATTACTTTTTTTTTTGAAAAAAAAAAAAAAGAGATTGAAAGGAGAATGGGTCAGTCATTAATTAATAAGGGAAGAACTGCGGTTTAGAAGTAAAAATCTAAATACAATTTCTTACAACCCATATCTCGCAGCATTAGAAAATATCTTGAGAGCAGGAACAACTGTCACTCCTATCCCATTATATTTTCTACACTTTCAAAAATTAATTCCATTTTTGTTACTTGTAGATCTAGATATGTTTTGGAATGTGAAAAAAATTGCCTGTACAAATTTATCTTGGCTACAAGGGCATTGTCAATAACTTCAAAAAAAAACAACTTGACATCATAAAACGAAAGTATCTGCAAGTATTTATTGATAAAATTTATTCACAGTCACACACTCTAAAACCTTACTTTTTACTGGTTTCAGATTGAGCCCTTCCAGGAGATCCCAGGGCTTACATTCGGAGACTTTGATTACAAGTCCTCTCCTACTTATTACTTTTGCAAACTTTTTCCCATGAAGCTTTTGGCACAGTTAGTGACGTGGACCATGGGTATGCTCCATGGGTGATGAATCGGTCTGGAGCTAAAGGGACCCCACATGGTATGATGTCATGTTCCTTGAGATGAAGGCATTCCTGGTCATCAATATACTGATGGGAATTAATTCTCAGTCTTCCTCGCCTGGAGATGTACGGGAGTTCCAACAGTCTGATAGGCAATTCTTGAGTTGCATCGATCATGACCTGCTACCGTTTCAGGAAAATCTTACAGTATTTCCATGTTGCTGATAAGGGAACGCAGCCAGCCCTGGATACTCCAGAGTATCGCCTCTGTAGGGTTCAGCCAGTAATAGATGTGGTAGCAGGCACATTCCAGACATCATACACTCTTTTCCAGGAAGTCTCTGTCGACGAGGCGATGATCCTATTTAGCGGCAGACTTTCCTACTGCCAGTATATGCCAGCCAAGCCTGTAAAGTGTGGGATTAAGGTCTGGGCTCTCTCTGAAGTCAGAAACAGTTATATGTCCAAGTTCGGTACTTGGGGCGACAGAACAACACCACAGAACTTGGATTTGGTTACAACGTTGTGACACAGCTCACAGACTACCTGCAGGGAACACTATGCATGCTGTTTTTCAACAACTTTTTCACAGGTGTACAACTGATGAAGGACTTATTGGCAAAGGGGTTGTATGCCTGCTACAGCTGGGAGATTCCAACCTTGTACCCACTGTGTGAAAAGACAAGAAGCTCAGGTACACCATCTGTCAACCAGACCCTACAAGAGTGATGGGTGCCAAACGGAGATGTGGACCAGCTATTTTGAACCTTCGACAGCCTCAAACAGTGCACCAGTACAATTAGTTAATGGGTCGTTTGGATTTGAACAATCAGCTCCGGATGAAGTATGATGATGGACACAAAAAGAAAGCCTGGCGATATATCTTCTAGTTCCTATTGAACAGCACCATTGTCAACGCTTTCATCTTGTTTCAAACGGCATCAACAAGGATGAATAAGAAGAAGAGATTTTGTCATCTTGACTTCCGCATGGAGCTGATTGAAGAGTTGATAGGTGGATTTACAAAGAGAAAGAGCACTCCACTGAATGCGATGGGTGAAGCAGGAGTACCTCCAACTGCTCTGTTGTTAGTCTTTTGCTAAAACCTACAGGCTACCATAATTCTGGGTAAGAACTTTTCCTCAATCTTTTTCTTTTAACTTTATTTTAACTTTATTGTATAGTTATCTTTTCTTTAAAATACTATCAATATGCAGGGTTCGAAATTCCCATATATTTTCTCGCAAAATGCAAGCCAGAATTGGAAAATGCGAGTTGAAATTTCACGCACTTGCAAAAAAATGCGAGTGCAGATTATTGAAGAAAAGTTACCAAATGTACTAAATTTCATATGTGAATACAAAAAAAAGAGGTAATTCTTTCTGTTCTGGATAAATATCGGTCATATCGAACTGAGAACACCCTTCGACGGATGTTGCTAATTTTACATGTCGCCATTGAAGCCTCCGAGTTGTCGTTCGTTACCCGAGTTTCGTGAGGCAAGTGCGTTCGTCTGCACTCACAGCCGATACTGAGGTTTTGCGTTTTTTATACTGAAAAAACGGTAGGCGAATTCAATCTCTGATTTGCAACAAAAACATCTGTCAATCTTTCATGAAAAGATAAATTATTGCGCACAAATGGCAACGAGAAGTAAGTCAGACGTGGTGGACTCGCTAAACCAGTTACAGGACATGCAGATATTCAGATGTGACACATCCTTTTTTCATTTACAAAATCGTCCACCAGTAGAAATGTAACCTCGCATTAGAACAGAAATTCAACTAAAATTGAATTGATTGTTAAATGAGGGTTTTAATGTCAAATAATATTCCTTTTGTTTGGTTGTTATCTCCGGTTGACAGCGGTTACGTAATAGAAAAGAATTGAATAGTTTTTACCGGCCATTCGTTCTTTACAATTGGTAGGCAAGCTGAGCTTAAAAAAAAATGCGAGTCCAGTTTTAATTTTGCAAGTGGAAATAAAAGCTACTTGCTAAAATTTGCAAGTGGATAAAAAAATGAAATTCGAACCCTGATATGTTGCAGTTACCAACAAAATGAGCCAATTCTAAACTCATACTAGGAGTATCCGCAGTATGGGTTTTAATAAGAGTCATGTGATAATATTTTTCTTTCACTTCAGTGTATTTTTAACTTATAATTAAATACAATTCTCATCAAAATCCTCTGCTGCAGCTACTCTTTAGAACTTACACAAGACAAGAGTATCCACAACATGAGGTTTTATGAAAAGTGAATTCTTTATTTAGCTTCAATATATTTACAAGGGTCCTGCATGACTTAATGCTTAGGCCTAAAAATAAAAAGAGTTTGTTTCGGGTAACCCGGCCCTACCTGGAGATTTTGCCCGTACCCTATTTTTTTTTCTTCCAATAAGAAAAAATCAGCCTTTTATCTTACTGTGTCACAGAACACATCTGTCATGTACTACTACATACATACAGTGTTAAAATTCATCATTGAAGATGAGAAGATGCTTTAATTAATTATTAAAGATGAGAAGATAGTTTGAAGTCCCTCTGATCGGACAAAGCCATGCTGATCATTGTAGTGTCATGGGTTTTCGCGTTTTTCGGCGATCTATTTTTTCGTGACAATTAACTTTTTTAGAACTATTACTACATGATTTGACATCAGTTTGTCATTTTGAATTGCAGGTGACTTGAAAATATGTCACTTTACACTAGATAAGAGGATTAAGACCATTATTACCCTGTCATAAATGACTCTCCAGTTTCATGATCATGTCGTTCGCATTTTATACTGATGTGTTTATGTGTTTAGCCCATATTTCTGCTGGATGCACGAAAGCTAGGTTATATGAAGCTCTAGACCATAAATTCCTGCATCATATACTTTGCAGTGTCAAAGACATGTCTCATTTCAATTTTCCAGCGCCAAAACCCACATAATTGTCAACTTCGGAAGACCGTTGCTGATCTGCCATTACTGATTTGTAAAGAACAAAGAAAATTTAAACTGAGCCATCTTTCGCTAGCAAATACTCAAATTGCAGCCAGAATTCGTCCGCTTAACCAAATGACCTTGTTGATGCTTTATTTTACAATCCTAGTGACAAATGTGTTACAGGCGGCAAACCGATCAAAACACAGTATCAACTTTTTGGGTACAAACATAATAAAATCATATGATCACCTTAGAACGTTCCGAATTGGCATCTATATTTAAAACGGGGAAAACTCTAAGCTAGAGTGAGAGACTGTCAACATTTCGCTGCAAATCATTCCCCAAATTGCAAAGTTTTATAAATTTCATCGTTATTAGGGCTGTTGTTTTTTTTTACGTTCATGTAGGAAAACAGCAGAGGCAATGAAAAACTGTGTGAATTTTTTTTATTTCATACGTGAACGACATACATTTATACGTGATTATACACATTCTGCACACGACGTAAATGTATCGTCAAGTATCGATACGATGAGTAAGAATCGCGATATACTATCGCCAGCAAACATATCACGATGTTCTGATGCATTGATGATATTGCCCCCGCTCTAACTTTTACTTTTGATTTTCACTTTTCTTAATCAATTGAGAAATTCTGGAATCGTGAAACTTGGTCAGATTGTTTTTCTTGATGACATCTCAGACGACTTTGAAAAGGGGTAATGTTGGATCAAAAACTAGGTCATTAGGTCAAATCTTAGAAAAAGCCTGTGTATGCTCTACAGGCCACATTTTGTCCAATACTTATGAAAGGTGGTCAGGATCTTTGTTTTGATAATATCTACAATGAGAAAATTGGCTATGGTTGGCTCTAATGTAGGTCACTGAGAAAAATTCTAGAACAAGAGGGCAAAAATGGTCCTGGATCGCTCACCTGAATTTTTGAGATGACCATATCCTATTTTTTTTTTTTTTTTTTGAGGTATTGAAACATTCGAACCAAATTTATAATTTTGCTAAGCAATTTTCAAAAGGTCACCTGTAAAATTAATTTCGAAATCTGACCATCAGTTTCAAAAAGAATTTCTAAGAATTCTTCATTTCTGTATAAGAGCAAGTATCCCCCATCCACGAGAGCCATGTTTCTTGATGGATCAAAATTTACGAACAAGTTTTGAAAAGGGTCACCCAAGGAACATTTCGGAAAATTTCTTTTAAAATCTGACCAGGGGTTTCAGAGAAAGAGAATTTTCAAGAATTTCATCATGTCCATACAGTGCAAGTAGCCCCCATTCACAAGAGCAAGGATCACCCAATGAACATCTCTGTCAAATTATTTTAAAATCTGACTAGGTGTTTCAGAGAAGAAGAATTTTCAAGAATTTCTTCATTTCCATATAGTGCAAGTAGCCCCCATTCACCAGAGCCATGTTTCTTGACAGATCAAAATTTTGTGAACAAGTTTTGAAAAGGGTCACCCAAGGATCATCTCTGTGAAATCATTTCAAAATCTGTCTAGCCGTTTCAGAGAAGAAGAATTTTTAAAAATTTCTTCATTTCCCTATAGTGCAAGTAGCCCCCATTCACCAGAGCCATGTTTCTTGACCAATCAAAATTTCACAAACAATTTTTGAAAAGGGTCACCCAAGGAACATCCCTGAGAAATTATTTCAAAATCTGACCAGCGGTTTCAGAGAAGAAAAATTTTTAAGAATTTCGTCATTTCCCTATAGTGCAATTAGCCCCCATTCACCAGAGCATGTTTCTTGACCAATCAAAATTTCATGAACCATTTTTGAAAAGGGTCACCCAAGGAACAACTCTAGAAAATCTGACCAGCGGTTTCAGAGAAGAAAATTTTTTAAGAATTCCTTCATTTCTGTATGGTGCAAGATGGATCAAAATTTCACAAACAATTTTTGAAAAGGGTCACCCAAGGAGCATATCTTTGAAATTATTTCAAAATCCGACCAGCGGTTTCAGAGGAGAAGATTTTTTAAGAATTCCTTGATTTCTGTATAGTGCAAGAAGCCCCCACTCACCAGAGCCACAATTTTTGACGGATCAAAATTTCACAAACAGTTTTTGAAATGGGTCACCCAAGGAACATATCTGTGAAATAATTCAAAAATCCGACCAGCGGTTTCAGAGGAGAAGATTCTTAAAGAATTTGCTAAAAAAATTCCATTTGGTTGCCATGGCAACCAGAGTTTTTGATGGAATCAAATTCTGTGAACAATTTTTAAAGAGGACCTCCCTAGGAACATTCCTGCCAAGTTTGGTCCAAATTGGCCCAGCGGTTTAGGAGGAGTTGATGTTTAAAGAATTGTTGACGACGCACGACGGACACCCAGTAACCCTAAAAGCTCCCCTTGAGCATGTTGTGCTCAGGTGAGCTAAAAAGCTTGTGTACATGCTAGAGGCCAAATTTTCAGTCCAAAAATTATAAAAGCTCAGTAGAATGTTTGTCATGATATCTGAAAAGAGATTGAAAATTGGTCATGTTTGGTCAAAAGACTCAGGTGAGTGACTTCAGGGCCATCATGGCCCTCTTGTTTTAAATAGTTTTTGGTCAAAATCAAGTTTAATGTGTACTGCAGGTTAAATAATGCTCGTGGAACAGTTGAGATGACACCGATATTGATTGTGAGAGGCAGTGTGTATTCTCTCTCACAATCTCTTGGAAACAGAGAATTGAACAACCACAAAAGTGTCAGAAGTGTCTTTCTTGTATTAATTTAATGAATATCAGGAGTACCATGAGAAGGCCATGGTATACTACTTTATCAGTGATATCCTGGATCAACCTTAAAGCCTTGTCCTATGGTTGTTTTTCTAGAAACACCAAATTCACTGGAGACGCATAGTATCTTTAAGGATTTGGTTGTAATGGCTGAACTAGGATGATATTTAAATGAATTAAGCAGGATTTCCATTTGCTCTTTTATAAATAGAAATTGGCTCAGGTCTGAGCTCTGGTTATTGTGTAATGTATGCCTGACAGTAATCTATTACTTAGTTCTGTTCCCTTTCTTTTTTTGTCAGTTACTCAAGTGAAGTGGACCGAAGATGAAGAAAAAGAGATAGAAGAATATTTCAAAGAATTTTTAGATGGATCAAAAAAATGTCCTTGCAGGGAAGATTGCCTTCATGCCATAAGCCTGAGCAAGTGCAGTGGTGGGCGGTCAGCAAAAAGGCATTGGGAAACAATAAAAAAGAAAGTTCATCATATGGCTGC
The DNA here is from genome assembly GCA_943736015.1 of Tridacna crocea. Taxonomy (NCBI): domain Eukaryota; kingdom Metazoa; phylum Mollusca; class Bivalvia; order Cardiida; family Cardiidae; genus Tridacna; species Tridacna crocea. The sequence continues at coordinate 43,109,790 of OX031065.1, forward strand.
CAAGACTAAGTGAATTTAAACATATTTGCAAGCATGTCATGAAGGCATTTGTAATTTCCAGTAGCCTGTGACGGCATGACCCAAAGAAAGATATAAAAGAATCTCAAAATTACATTTATTGTAACCATGTGATATCATCAGCTTAATCCTTTCTCTGATATGACATCTTGGATTCTCCCAATTTGAAAATTGGAAAAAGAGCAATCTGGTGATTTGAAGGTATGCTTTTAAGACATGTTAGAAAATATTGCAGGAAAAGGAGAAATTGCAAGTTTTTTCTGCAATGTTTTCAAAAGTAGTTGACTGCTGACCCGTCATAAGTCTTTGAGGGAAAGGATTAAAGTACATATGGGTATATTTTATCAAAATTCAAAATTATGTTTTTCAGTGTTTGTTCTAGTATCGTTTGTCTTGTGTACATTATAAAGGTCACTGTTTTTTTCTTTACCTATCTTCAAACTTGGTCAGAATGTTTCTTTTGATGTTAAGTCAGTTCATGGGTGGGTTGGATAAAATGGGTCTCTAGATCGAATTGTGGTAAAAACTTATTCACATCCCAGAGGCCACATATTTGACAAAATCTTTCCCAAAATTTCTCAGGACTTTAGTCTAGGTCAGTCAAGGTCAGTCATGGATCGGGTTGAGTGAAAAATAGACCACCTGGTCAAACTGGAGAAAAATTCTTGTTTACATTGTAGTTGTCACATCTTTGGCCCAGTGCTCCTCAGTTATAATAAGAATGTGCATATTAATCATAGCCCGGTCATATTAGATCATGGGTAGGATATGGTCAAAAAGTAGGACTGATGTAACACTTCACCAGATAATATTTTAAGCTTGTTTGAACTGAAAGCATTTCCAGACCACTCATGAAATGAGGCTTTTAAGGTGGCATTTGAATTGAAAAGCATAGAAAACTGGGAAAAGCAGAAAATTCTCGCTTGGAGCATTTTCTCCCATTCCCAAAATGTTTTTAGAAGTGTTGATCTTCAGCATCTTATGAACCAGGGCTTAACTGGTAAAGAGTCAATCTATTATTCACTTTTAGTGGCCCCATTTTTTTGCCTTTTCTTCCTCAAACTTTGAATGGTTGTCTTGATGATATTGAGGTCAAGACTGATTATGGGTGGGGTTGGGTCAAAGAGTTGGTCACTTGTTCAAATCTTGCCTTAAACCTTTACCAAACGACAAAATTTTAGACTGGACCAAATTAAAAGCATTTGCAGACGACAAATTACGTTTAGCTTAAATAGTGATTTACGTATTGGATATGGTGGAAAACATTGTGGGAAAAGGAGAAAATGCTGGTTTTCTCCTTTTCCCACCATGTTTTCAAAAGGCTTCTTTCCCAGGGCCGTCAAAAGGCGGCATTGTTTGGTAAAGGGTTAAACCTTGTTTATATATATTTTGCCAAATCTTCCTTAAGCTTTATCATTTCGTTTTCGTGCAATCTTTGTCAAGTTCCATCTCGGGTTGGATGGGTTCAAAAAGTAAGTCACTGTATCAAATCTTTTTAAAATTGTGTTGCAAATCATACATGCAAGTAAACTAGGCCAATCTTTGGCCTCTTGTTTAGCATCTGTTGTGTTCAAATCATGATAGAAATTTTTTCATGTTCTTAGATGTTAGTTACATTATGTGTGTAGACATGTTAACTGTGTCTTGATGGTGCAGTTGATAACAATGTTCACTTATAATAAGGGGGCTTGGAGAGGTTAGATTACCAGTTTTCCCACCATTATTTTAGACGTCTGATGTAAGTCGATGCATCCCGATTCATTCATCTCTCGCCACAGGACCAAGTGGCTTGGAAAGAATGTTTGGTGTGTACTGGCAAGAAAATATCAGGAACAGGTGGACAGGTGAACTAACCAGAGTAATATAACTGAAATAATGCTGAACAATGTATTTAACAGACGTTAAACAAATTAACCTTTAACCTGATATAGACACCTTCAAATCCTGTGAGGGAAACAGCTTTTGAAAACATTGTGAGAAAAGGAGTACATGTTGGGAACAATTTTTACTTTTCCTAATTTTTTTTTTATTTTATCAGAAGGTACAACACTACTGTTAATTTTTAATATTTTTCATCTGATGCCTTCATTTTGGAAGAGTGTTAAAATTGCATTTGAGGGAAAGGGTTAAAAAGGTTCTGAATAAAATTTCAAAGCAATGTAAAGTTACATGTGCTTTTGTTTCAGTTATGGTAAAGCCTGAAAAGGCTTAGTATCTTTAAGGTTTCCTACACAGTTCAGAAAACATTTTTTTTTTTGAGAGAGACATTAAGGATGGCGGCTTTTTAGCTCGCCTGAGCACAAAGTGCTGAAGGTGAGCTTTTTTGATCATGCTGTGTTCGTCGTGCGTGGTCAGCTTTCAGCTTGTGTACACTCTAGAGGCCACATTTCCAGTCCAATACTTATTCAGAATGTTTATCTTAATGACATCTTGGACGAGTTCCAAAATGGGTCATGTTGGGTCAAAAAAATAGGTCACTAGGTAAAATCTTAGAAAAACCTTATGTACGCTCTAGAGGCCACATTTCAGTTCAATACTCTTGAAGGTTGGTCAGAATATTTGCCTTGATGATATCTGAAACAAGTTTGAAAATGGGCTATGTCGGGTCCAAAACTAGGTCACTAGGTCAAATCTTAAAAAAACATTTTGTACCCTCCAGAAGCCATATTTCTCTCTAATACTCTTGAAAGTTGGTCAGAATGTTTGTCTTGATAATATCGCAGACGAGTTAGAAAATGGGCCATGTCAGGTCAAAAACTAGGTCACTAGGTCAAATCTTAGAAAAACCTTGTGTACACTCCAGAGGCCACATTTTCAGTTCAATGCTTTTCAAAGTTTGTCAGAATGTTTGTCATGATGATAGCTTGGATGAGTTTAAAAAGGGGTCATGTCAGGTCAAAAACTAGGTCACTGGGTGAAATCTTGGAAAAACCTTGTGTACGCTCTAGAGGCCACATTTTCAGTCCAATAATTTTGAAATATGGTCAGAATGTTTGTCTTAATAATATCTTAGACTAGAATGAAAACGGATCATGTTGGATAAAAAACTAGGTCACTAGGTCAGATATCGGAAAAACCTTTTGTACACACTAGAGGTTACATTTTCAGTCCAATATTCTTTAAACTTGGTCAGACTGTTTGTCTTGATGATATCTTGCATGAGTTTGAAAATGAATCATGCAGAATTGAAAACTAGGTCACCAAGTTCAATCCTTGAAAAACCTTGTGTAGGCTCTAGAGGCCACATTTTCAGTCCAATAATCTTGAAATTTGCTTAGAATGTTTGTCTTGATAATATCTTAGACAAGTATGAATATTGGTCATGTTGGATAAAAAATTAGGTCACTAGGTCAAATCTGGGTAAAACCTTTTGTACACCCTACAGGCCACATTTTCTCTCAATACTTATGAAAGTTTGTCAGAATGTTTGCCTGGATAATTTCTACATGTCGAGTAGGCTGCAGAGACAAATTCAAGAAAAAGCTTGTGTGCACTGCAGAGGCCATATTTGTAAGCCCAATACTAATGAGTGTTTGTCAATGTTTGTCTTAATATCTCTGAAGAGATTGGAAATGGGTCATGTTTGATGAAAAGGCTTAGGTGAGGGATGCAGGGCCATCATGGTCCTCTTGTTTAATATGATTAGAGCGGATAAACCTGCCTGCAAATGTTCTACTTTTATTCCACTGCAATTTGATACTGAAAGAGCATTCATTACTGATTACATAAAGATGGACGTGTTAAACAGTTTTATGGGTATGTATTGAATAATCAAATACAAATTTTGCTGGAACATATGTGCTGCACTTTTTACAATCTATATGTATGTAAGAAAGCAAATTTTTCTTACAATTTTTTAACACTGAAACATGCAGTAGAAACATAAGTATAGGGGAACGGGATACAATAAATGAGTTTCTTTAAGTGAATTGATAATGACTTTAGTCGACCTGTTGTTTAAGAAAGTTACTGTTTCTTTTAGTTAATTGATAATGACTGTAGTAGACCTGTTGTTTAACCCCTTACATGATAATCCCTTGTTTGTATGGCCTTGAAGTGAGAGACTTGAAAAAAATTTTAGGAGAAGGAGAAAATGCTCCTAATGAGCAATTTCTTCATTTGCCAGAATGCTTTTTATCCTTCCAGTTGTTTCAATCTAATGCATGCGTCTCATGTATAGTATTGTAAGAAAGCAGTTGATGCTATGGAATGAAAAGGTGTTGCTGCAGGGATGTTGGTGAAAAATCCATGTGAACTTGATTTGAAGAAAGCATCTAGAAAAAGAATATGTTATATTGTCAAATGTTTTACGCTTTACAGAAGGAATATGTTTCTAAGTCTCTATAGTAAACAAACTTCTGAAAACATAGGAAAAAGAGAAATGGCTTATGAGCAATTTCTCTTTTTCCCAGGGTTTAATACATCTTGAAAAAATAATACTGTCCTTAACTCTAACTAAACATTTTCCATTTTGTCAGATGCTTCTTTTTTATATGGCTAATTACATTCCAGGTAGTAATTGGTTTACCCTTTCCCTCATACTGACTGCTGTGCCATGTCTGAAGTAGATGGTTTATGAAAACAATTTGGGTATAAGGGAAATTGCTCTAAACAAGCAATTTCTCCTTTTCCTACATTTGTTTGCTCAAAATTTGTTTGTCATTTCACACATTTGTCCCAGTTTTGAAAACATTTCTGCACTTAGTTTTTAAATTGAAAGATCTGAAAATTGTTATTTCACGGAGACGGTTAAGGAAAATTTTTTTTTTATTTAATGAATGATTTGTTTGAAGAAATAACTAGTAATATTCAATAAATAGTTTGTTAATGAATTATCCAAGTTGTTTTATTCTAGTTAATCAACAAGCTCATCTGATATGAGCATGTATTTATTTTAGCTTAACTCTTTACCAACCGACAAAATTTTAGACTAGTCCAAATTGAAACCACTTGTAGATGACAAATGTAACTGAAAAACTGAAATTTGTTTCGAGCAGGGTAGAAAACATTGTGAGAAAAGGAGAAATTGCTGGTTACCAGCATTTTCTCCTTTTCTCACAATGTTTTCTACCCTGCTCAGGGCCGTAAAAACCAGAGATTGTTTGGTAAAGGGTTAAAATTCATTTCCACATAAAAGTGAGCCATGCTCTGTTAAAAGGGGGCTTAATGCAAATTTGAAACATCTCTACCAAGATCAACCTGCACAGGCTGACCTAGGCCGAAAATATTCGCTATTGGTCAATTTTATGTAAGTTAAAGGACCAGTGTCCCTCAGGATTCTGTTGATTTTAAGTTAACATGGATTCTATGTAATTATGATCATGTGATGGCTCAAGTGTTTTTTTGATATACTTACTGATATTCATAATAAGAATTCAGCTGTGAAAACAAAAGCATGGACAGTACAGCTTTACACCTTATCTTGGACATCAAACCCCGTAAACCATAAAACCCCATAAACCCCTAATGTTGGTACCATTTTTGTTAAAACATAAAGAAGGACATTTTTTTCCACATAATACCCCTGTCACATATTCACGGAAGGCCGCCACGGAAGAGCTACGGATTCGTTCCGGCATTGTCCGTGGCAACTCGTACTAGTCTGTAGCTCTCCGTATTATAACCGTAGTCATTCGTAGTAGTCCTTGGATATCCGTAGCGGTCCTTGACAATTTTTGAACATGCACAAAAATTCGCTACAGATCAAACAACCGTAGCGTTTCCTTACTAGTCCATATTAGACCGTACTGACACGTTCTGGTCCGTATTAAAACTGTATCAGTCCATACTTATCCGTAGGCCCAAAATTTTTTCAGGATTTGATACGGAGAACTACGTATTAGCGCGGTTACGCTACGTTTTAGTTACGTTATGATACGGATTTGTCATGGAAAGTCACAACCTTAATACGTTGTACTACGGAGAGGCAGGGATTCGCACGGTCTTTTACGGTTTACTACGTTGCAACACGACACAGTACGGAATGTAAGGACCACTACTGTTTGGTAGGATGAATTCAAAATCATGTACTTCAACAAGGGTATTTTCACTCTGTCTTTGTAGAATACAACGCAATTGCGCTTTGTTGTTGAGTTCACAATCATGGATCGTCAACAATGATGTTTGCAATAAATTGGTGGTAACTGGATATTGGTATGGCACAAAATGTCAAGGCACTGGTCCAGCAGCTTGATGACATACATAGATGTAATAATTATATTTTTATCGTACTACTAATAATACCTTTAATTTAAGGTTACATATTTTACAAAACATTGTACGAAAATGGATAAACATCAGTATTATAAGGTGACATTTCATCCAAACAGCGACGCTAAACATGCAAGTAAAACGATCAAATAGTACGAGTACATAAAACTGTCACCGTTTCTGGTGGTTCTGACAACCGCCAACGAAACAGGAGGTCACAGGTTCGAGCCCCGCCAGGAGCTTGTTCTGATATGGCTGGTTGGTGAACCGTCAGCTGGTTAAATGTATGGTTACTGGGTGCCTGCCTGGTGCCAGGCTGGTCCTTTCGAAATGGGTGATACTAACTATAATAGACAAGCACTTTAATTTTAAAACATAAACATTCACGATAATCAGTGTAATTGTGAAATAAACAGCAGATTTTATGAACATAAGAGAAACGTTATTGAGCAATATTTTCATTGAACCCTTTGCCATTAAATCCCTTCTTTTTATGGGTCTGCAACAGACAAGTCAAGAAAACATTCTGATTCTAGGAAATCGAAAAAGATGCTCAAAGTGGGCAATTTCTCCATTTCCCACAATGCTTTCTACCTTATTGTGGAACAGAAGCTCATTTGTACCAAATTTACAGTTGTTGTCTGCAGATGCTTTCAATTTCGTGAAGGCCAAATTTTGTCAACTTGTGATGGGTTATTGATTATAATAATCAGGTAATAAAAGACAGAGAATAATATGTGGACTAGAGATTGGCTTTTACGAAGACCCGTCAATGGCCAGTATGAGGCTCTCATGGCCGAACTTGTTGCATTTTGAAAGTGAGTGGGCTAGAGCATTTGGTCAGAATGCTAAATCGTGGTAGGTCCGTATCGATCCGTGACGATTCGTACTACTACGTATCGGATCGTTCTTATTCATACTAATCCGTATCTGTACCGTAGCAAATCGTAATGTATCCGTACTAAAATCATCCTGATTCGTGTCGCTCCGTATTAAACCGTGTCGAACCGTAACAGTCTGTATCACACTTGGAACTCTGACCTACATTTTGGCTGTAGATCCGTCGAACTCCGTACTCACACCGTTGTGTATCCGTATTAGAACCGTAGCGGACTATGGAATTTGTCATTTCCGTAGTCATCTGTGAGAGATTAGACCGTAGCTCTTCCGTGGCGGTCTTCCGTGAATATGTGACCGGGGCTTAATGTATTTACCACCTTAACACTATTAGGTTGGTCCGTCCGTCCGTCTTGACGAGGGTATACTTGTTATGCAATTTTTGTGAAAAAAGTATGCTTGTCCTGCATTTACAGCCTTGTGTGACAGTCATACAAGAAAAGTGTGTCTAAATCAAATAGTTTTTACTAGTGTGACAGTATGAGAGCGTCTGGGTAAATGCAGCACTAGGCAGCTTGGACACGGTGCCTTTATTTGGACAGTATGGGGTCCATATTGAACATTGGACGAGACCGTAAATTTTCCAAAAACGACTGGTTTACACACGATTCAATCTCGGTTAACAAACGCTTGCATTCGCGTGAATTTGATTATCGCAAGCGCCTCGTCATATTGATCGCGGCAAGAAGAACTGAAACAGTCTATCGAAAGCCTCGTGTTTATCAGAAGGCGGAAGACCGAGAAGCAGGCACACTGTAAGTATTGCAGGATTTTAAGTATTCGAGCACCAGTTTATTTGTTTATTTTTTTTAAAGTCAGCTGTTTTGTTAATTAAAAGATAAGGTCAAACAGGCTTGTTTGACATAAAAAACACCGGTCGATCGAAACAGCCGATTAGAGAACCATGCTGTCGATCGCCATTGGCGCGAAAATTTAGAACAATGTCACCAAAACGAAGCACTGGCGAATCTGCTGGCGACAGGTAATATCAATAAATGATTCTTATATGATCTAAACTTAAATATGAGTAATATATGTGAAGTAGGATGGACGCACACGCCACTGTTTAAGACAGGGAATGACCGTCGTTTCGACACCCGGTCATTTCGACACCCGGTCATTATGTCGTTTGGGAAAGAGTTAACTATAGTCTGTTGTACTCTGCACAAATCTATTGATCGCTGGCCAGGGCCAGTTCAAGCTGTAACAGTTTGACATCTGGCAGTAATTTTACAGTGTGTACTGTTGTAAAACACATACTGCAATCACACCCTTTACCTACTTACCTCTATCACAGGAATTTGACATTCTATAACCAAAACTGATAAAATATGAAAAGAAATCTCCCCTATATAATATAAACACAAGGAATGCAAAGTCTCGATTGCTGGCGCTAGCACCCGACAGCCTTTCCCAACCAAAATCACCCACGAAAAAAACAAGGTTGTTCAAATAATGCCCCTGGGGGTCAAAACTGGCCCCACTCCAGGGGTCACAAGTTTTAGGATAGGAACAAAGAAGGAAACTTCAAAATTCTTATTTGTTCATATAATTAATGTCCTTATGGTCAAAACTGACCCAGCCTCGGGGGTCATGAGTTCGAACATAGGAACAAAGAAGGAGAACTCTAAAAATTTTCTTGTCTGAAACTTGATGGCATAGAGCTTTGACATTTGTCATGTAGCATCTCCTAGTGGATTTTATTCTTCTTTGCACAATCAATATCAATTGAAATATAACATGGAAATGCTTATGAATAGCAGAGCCCATGCTGTTGATCGCCAACATCATTGGTGAAAATATTCAGAAATTGGCTACAGTAGTTGACGAATTAAGTGACTAAAGAGTTATAAAGGGTAAAAAAAGGGTTAAGCTTTACAATACTACCCCAAATTACAGGATCTGGTAATACACATTACCTGTGTGCAGTGAACCAATTATTCACCATGAGACATAATGTTGTGTAGAATACACCCTTATCAGTTATGTAAATAATTCAATATAGGACACTAGGATGTAATAAATGCAGCTTGGATGGTGCAGTGGTTAAGGCTGGACTTGTAGTACCAGGGTTGATGGACAGTGTGTGTGATTCCCCTGTCCAGTACTGATAAAACCTAGGAATCATGCAGATAATTGAATGTCACTGATATGACTGAAAAATTGTAAAAACTTATACATTGGTTAGTATAGTTTTTAGTTTACTTGATTGATTGATTGTATGGCGTTTAACATTTTCAACAGTATTTCAGTTCAATCACAGTGGCCAGTGCACGAATTCATGCTTACTGTGTCCTTTTCACCTGTACTGTACTTTGCACAATATTCTTTCCAAGCCACTAGCTGCTTTCCCACATAAACATATTTTAAAGGTGGGTATTTATAATTTTCACATCAAACCAAATAAAAAAATATATATATCACTGAAATTTATATGGAAAAACAATACAAAACATCAATAATCAGGAATCATAAAATTACAAAAAAAAATCTTTTTTGATGGTATTCCCTTAACTCGTTACCAAATGACAAAATTTAAAGTTTGTGCAACTCGAAAGCATTTGCAGACGACAAAATAAAAGTGACTGAAAATTTGGAATTTTTGTGAAGGGTAGAAAACATTGTGGAAAAGGAGAAAATGCTTGTTACCAGCATATTCTCTTTTTCTGACAATGTTTTCTGTATAAGCTTCTTTCTCAGGGGCGTCATTAGTAGGGATTGTGTGGGAATGGGTTAAAAGGCTAGGTAGCCTCTTAAGCTATCTTTCGATTTCCCGCCAAAAATTAAAAAAAGCATTGTGGGAATGTTAAGTGACTGGCACGTGACTAATGACGCTTGAATTCCAGTACATAACAAACATGTATTTTTTTTTTTCATAATATGTTCCTCAGACACTATGTTTGAAGCTTCATCTGTGTATTTCCAGTATGTCAATCGAGCGAGTTTCTCATGTAAAAATAGAAATATTTCCCGTCGATGTAGACCTGGGCTGTAGTAAATCTCAGATTTCTCTTGTTATCGGATGGTTTTCAACTACTGGGTTTTACGAATGACAGTTATAAGGCTTAGAGAGTATAAGGATTAGATTTTTGTATTTTTGTAAAATTTTCGTCCCAAAGTCTGAAGGGCCACCTTTAACTCTTTACCACAAGATAAAATTTTAGACCAGTCCAAACTGAAAGCATTTTTAGACTACAGAATAAATGGGACTGAAGAATTAAAAGTCAGTTAGGAAAGGGTAGAAAACATTGTGGATAAAGGAGAAAATGCTGGTTACCAGCATTTTCTCCTTTTCCCACAATGTTTTAGAAAGGCTTCTTTTTCAGGGTTGTTAAAAGTAGGGATTGTGTGGTAATGAGTTAAACAATAGACAGCGGTGAGAGTTGAATGAATCCTGTCGCAATGTTTATCATCAATCCTTGGAAAGAATACTGGCCAAGCCAGGGATCGACTAAACAACCTCCAGTTCTCGAGTCTTAAAAGGGGTGTAAAAACCAATGCAAACAAACGAATAATAACCATAAATTCAGCTAATATTGTCAAAGGAAAAACACTGTTTGGGAAAAGATTATTGGAAATAATAGAGTAAAGACTCTATTGACTAAATAAGCTTTTGGAAAGGTGAAGAGAGCTTTCACACATAAGTTCAGTCCAGATACACAAAGCCAGTGTTCCCAGTGAAACTTCAACGGGGGGGGGGGGGGGGGGGTTGGGTTATATTACCCCTTACTACTGAAAAAATGTGGTTATAAGAGAAAAAAAAATAGGGGTACATAACAGACGAAATACATGTAGAGTTATTAAACTCTAATTAGAATCAAAATCCTCAATGAATGAATTCAAACAACCTCTTTTTACTAACTGAAAATACAGACAATCATGATTTCATGTGGCCTGCCTGATAAAACTGGGGGAAAGACTCAAATTGCACATGACAGTAATATTTCTTCTTTTCCAACACTTTTTCAACCCTTTCCAAATGATAAAACTTTATGCAGGTCTAAATTGGAAGCGTTTGCAGAAGATAAATAAATGTAACCTAAAACGCGAACTGTTTTCTTTCATAGGATTGAAGATATTTAGAAAAAAATGTATAATACTGGTTAATAGCATTTTCTTCTTTTGTCTCAATGTTTTTTCAAAGCTTTCCAGCATCAATCGGCTTTGTTTTCTTAGAGCCAAAGGCTTCAAATATGCCACGGTTCTCAAAACATTCTTAGGCTCCTAATCAAAATCCGTCGGTAAAATGCACAAACTACGAAAACTGGCTGGATTAAGTTTAATTAATTAATTAACCCTATCCTCCACGTAAGCGTTTCTCGACGCCTTTTACCATTACTCCATGCAAGCGCCCTCGGCGCCTTTTACCAATTCCCCATGCAAGCGCCCCTCATCTTCGCGAGCCAAGTTTACGATCACTACCTGGATCTTACCTTGACTGATTGAGCCCGATTTCGAGATTCCTGTGATGCGCCCTCTATTGGATGAGGGTTTTTAATCCCCTTTACATCATGTTTCTAAAAGCAAATGAAATATCGTTTTACAACCCGCTTACGAATACACATGAAGCGATAAGCAGACGTCCACTTGGGTTTCACATATTCAAGATCACTTGAATAGAACACATGCATCTGAGCAGGAAATGAAAACTATCCTGGAATGCAATGACATTAATAAAAAAGAAGAACTAAAATCCTTATTACGGGCTAAAGGGGATCATAAACACAATCGAGAAGTTATATATAAAAAGTGTGGAGAGTTACTTTTATATAGACGCTCTACAGAAGGATTTAAACATGAGGAATTTGGACCATGTATCGAGTGTTTGGAATGGATGAAAACAACCTCTATTTGTAAACATCTGAAAACTTGCAGGGGAGACTCATCTGACAGTGTTCGGAAACTACGATATGTCACAACTTTGTCAAATGTGGCTAAAGGTAAAAAACCCAGACATGGCTCTGATGCCCTAATCAAAGAAGTTTTCACAATTATGACTAATGATGAGATAGGCTTAGAAGCAAGAGATGATGAATTGATTTGTTCTCTAGGGGAAATCTGGATGAAATCATGTGTGGACAACAAAGTTAAGAGAGCACATTGGACATCACAACACATGAGATTAGCAGCAAAGTTGCTGATTGAACTTAGAAAACTGGATGACAGTGGGGAAAATTTACAAATGTGGGATTACTTGAGACCAAAATACTTTGACAATCTGATTTCGGCATCAATAAGCATATGTCTTCCAGAAATGGATGATGTGGAGGAACTGCGTAGTCCATCAAACGCAATCAAGATGAAATATGATTTGATAAGGATGCTTGAATGTAAATCCATTAAGTCGGGTCAGAAATATGATGAAACTTCTGAAGAAAAATGGAAGAAATTCAGAAAAGAGTCTGAGAGTGTGTTAACCGACATTCAACGCTCTTGGAAAACAAAAGTCACTAAAGTGGCAAGAAAGGTTCTACTAGAAAGAAAACTAGGCAAGAAGGAAAAGATGCCAAGTCCAAAAGATATAGAGAAGTTAGGTTGTGACATTAAGGAGTTTCTCACTGATGCCGATTTAGACTCTGAAACCATTACATGGAATGAATTTAGGAAGCTGTGTGAGTTTGCGCAGGCAAGACTCTTAACCTACAACAAACGGCGAAGTGGAGAAATTGAAGGCATCACGTAAGTGAAATCACAATTGCTCAAAACTTACAGATATTTCCATTTGATTTTTAGCTTGGCTGTATTCAAAGAAAACATTAGGTATTATCATAGCCCTGTTGTGGTCATCTGCAGCATCTGTCTTGCCATCCTCCTGCAAAAACTTTGACATTTTGTATTATCTCTGCTTCCACTCAGTACATGTACTGGATATTCAGAATTAAGTTGTATAAATCAGAGCCAAGAGCGACCCATACAATAAGGGCAAATAACTCTAAAATTATTTTTGTGTGAATCAGGTCCTTTTTTCAACTTAGAATTTTTACTAGCTATCCAGCACACATCCTCGTTGACCCAGTTTTGATTCATTCTGTAATCGACTATTTGGCTTATGTGAATGTCCAGTTGCTTTTTCTGTCATGTGTGACTGTCCAATTGCTTCTTATCTACCTTGTGTGACTCTTAAATAGTTTCCGATCTCCCTTTGGTGATTGTCACATTGTTCCTGATCTCCCTTGTGTGACTTCTGAATTGTTTCCAATTTTTCTTGTGTAGCTCTGTCTAGTTGTTTCTGATCTCTCTCTCTTATCTTTCCATTGTTTCTAATCATTTCGTTTTTCGTTGCATCACTGGTGTGACAACAGCTGTTTGTTAATTCTCTAGTGTGACAATATTCAATTTTTTGTATTTTTTCTTATGTGACTGTCCGAATATTTCCGGTTTCTATTGTGTCTCTGCAACTGCTTGACTATCTCATGTTACGATTTCCCTTAAGCATCAAGAATTATGGACACAAGATGAAAATTGATGATCTAGACGAGGGTTTGATCGGAGAGATAACCCAACTAGAACGACACTTGATGGTTACACACGACCTTATTCAGACAAGGGGAAAGGTAAATGTACTAAAATTTAAGTTTTCATGTGCTTAATTTTATAGGCATATGTATTCCCAATATGACTAATGAAGAATATTTGAAGATTCAATAAAGATTTAATGCTATAATAAGTATATTAGTTATTCTGTTTTACATTGCAATATAATATCAAGTTTGGCAAGATTGCATACTGGTTGCCGAGGGCCAAGAAGAGAGTCAGTAGGTCATTTCTTAGAAAAATCTTCAGTGTCATCTTTTGTATTGAATGATTCATTGCTATTTAGGCCCACTTTTTGCAGTGAAACTTCAAGTCTTCTCATCCCAAAACAAAGGTTTAGAGCTTCGATATTTGCCCATGGGGTGAAATCAGCCCTATCTCAAAGGTCACAAGTTTACAAAAGCTTATGTAGTATGAGTGAAATATCAGTCATAGTTGTCAAGCAGGCCGAGCTGTGGATAGTAGATAGTATACTGAGTTTTTCAGGTGAATATTAAACTTACAGGAGGCAAAACTGCTATTTCATTATTGAATAAGCAAATTAAGGGTATTCAGTTTATCAAAATTTGAAACCGGCCATGAAATGTGGTCCTGGCTTAAAGCTAGGGCCGGTTTCAAGTCGGCCTAATGATATAATCTGGGATCTTTCTTTGCAAAAATGATTCATTTGATAACTGGTACTGGTTTTTAAAGACTGGCATTTAAGGTTTGTTGTAACATTCCCATTTTGTTTGGAAGGGAAAAAAGTCTGAATCCATTATTAGATGTGCTTTTCTTGTCAGACAAATTTAATGAGGATCAAAACGGGGCAAGTGTTTCTACAGAGTCACTAGTCCGAAAGGAAGAGTGCCCTTTCTGGAATTTTTGGACCCTGTACTTTCTTAGGTCAGAAATTGCTTCAGAACTTCTAAACATTTACATTGGTATACATGATGTAAAGTCCTAAACTGTTTCCAAACCAAAAAAGACATTCAGGTTTAATATTTGATATTTTGCTAAACCTTGTAGCCTGTAAAATTTTCTGCTATTGTTTTCATGTGTGTAGGCCACTTCTCTTCAAAGAGTTATGCTGAATTGCATTTGCAATGTTTTTATAGCACCATCTTGGCCCTAATGTCTAATTTTGAGTCATAATTTGCCATCTTTACAGAAAGGAGGAATTGTGCCTGTGCTAATTCCACAGGAATGTAGGCAAGTCCTGGACTTCATTGCAGACCCTGTAGTGCGGAAAAAATTGATGATCCCTGGATCAAACATCTACTTGTTTCCTCAACAAAAAGGTGAGGAAAGAAAACGGTAGGGTGATTGTGAAGCTAGATCTACCAAAACATTTAATTTTATATAGTATTTGTTCATTAGAATTTGTAACGAGAGGGCCATGATGGCCCTGAAATCGCTCACCTGAGTTTATTGACCAAACATGCACCATCTAGTTTCCCAGTGACCTAGTTTTTTATTAGACATTACCCATCATCAAACACTTTTGAGATATCAATAAAACAAACATTCTGGCCAAGTTTCATGAGTATTGGACTGAAAATGTGGCCTCTACAGTGTACAAAAGGTTTTTCTAAGATTTCATCAAGTGACCTAGTTTTGGACCCGACAAATACCCATTATCAAACTCTTTTGAGACATCACCAAAACAAACATTCTGACCAAGTCTGAAGAGTATCAGGCAGAAAATGTAGCCTCTGGAGTGTACACAAGGTTTTTCTAATATTTGACCCATTGACCTAGTTTTTGACTCCACATGACCCATTTTCAAACTCATTCAAGGTATCACCAGGACAAATATTATGAACAAGTTTTAGGAGTATCAGACTGAAAATGTGTCCTCCAGAGCATACAAAAGGTGTTTATAACATTTGACCTATTGACCCAGTTTTTGACCCAACATGACCCATATTCATACTCATCCAAGATATTATAAAGGCAAACATTCTGACTAATTTTCAAGAGTGTTGGACTGAAAATGTGGCATCCAGAGCATATACAAGGTTTTTCTAAGATTTGACCTGGTGACCTAGTTTTTAACCCCCAATGACCCATTTTCAAACCTGTCTGAGATGTCATCAAGACAAACATTCTGACCAACTTACAAGAGTTTCGGACTGAAAATGTGGCCTCTAGAGCCTACAACAGGTTTTTCTAAGATTTGACCTAGTGACCTAGTTCTTGACCCCACATGACCCATTTTCGTTCTTGTCCGAGATATCATCCAGGCAAACATCCTGACCAACTTTCATGAGTATCCAACTGAAAATATGGCCTCTAGAGCGTACAAAAGGTTTTTCTAAGATTTGACCTAGTGACCTAGTTTTTGACCCCACGTGACCCATTTTCAAACTCGTCCGAGATATCATCCAGACAAACATTCTGACCAACTTTCATGAGTATCCGACTGAAAATGTGGCCTCTAAAGCGTACAAAAGGTTTTTCTAAGATTTGACCTGGTGACCTAGTTTTTGACCCCACGTGACCCATTTTCAAACTCCTCCGAGATATCATCCAGACAAACATTCTGACCAACTTTCATGAGTATCCGACTAAAAATGTGGCCTCTAGAGCGTACAAAAGGTTTTTCTAAGATTTGACCTAGTGACCTAGTTTTTGACCCCACGTGACCCATTTTCGAACTCGTCCGAGATTTCATCGAGACAAACATCCTGACCAACTTTCATGAGTATCCGACTGAAAATGTGGCCTCTAGAGCGTACAAAAGGTTTTTCTAAGATTTGACCTGGTGACCTAGTTTTTGACCCCACGTGACCCACTTTCGAACTCGTCCGAGATATCATCCAGACAAACATCCTGACCAACTTTCATGAGTATCCGACTGAAAATGTGGCCTCTAGAGCATACACAAGGTTTTTCTAAGATTTGACCTGGTGACCTAGTTTTTGACCCAACGTGACCCACTTTCGAACTCGTCCGAGAAATCATCGAGACAAACATCCTCACCAACTTTCATGAGTATCCGACTGAAAATGCGGCTTCTAGAGCGTACACAAGGTTTTTCTAAGATTTGACCTAGTGACCTAGTTTTTGACCCCACATGACCCATTTTCGAACTCGTCCGAGATTTCATCGAGACAAACATCCTGACCAACTTTCATGAGTATCCGACTCAAAATGCGGCCTCTAGAGCGTACACAAGGTTTTTCTAAGATTTGACCTAGTGACCTAGTTTTTGACCCCACATGACCCATTTTCGAACTCGTCCGAGATTTCATCGAGACAAACATCCTGACCAACTTTCATGAGTATCCGACCAAAACTGTGGCCTGTAGAGCGTACACAAGGTAAAAAGTTGACGACGGACGACGGACGACGGACGACGGACGACAGACACAGCACGATCACAATAGCTCACCATGAGCACTTCGTGCTCAGGTGAGCTAAAAAGATATCGTATGTGACTTTTGGAATTGAAATTTGTTTTAGGAAGGGAAGAAAACATTGTGGGAAAAGGAGAAAATGCTGGTTACCAGCATTTTTTCCTTTTCCCACAATGTTTTCAAAAGACTTCTTTCAGAGGGGTGTTAAAAGTCGGGATTGTGTGGTAGAGGGTTAATTGGTTTTATCGGTAAAATGGTAATTCATTGTGTTGATGCTTCTGTTGATAGAGATTTTGACCAAACTTTACTCACTGTAACCAAAAACTGAAGTATGTAATGTTTTATATCATTTGCCAGTTATGATACCAGTCAAGAAAATAGTTTGGGATCCACCTACCCAGGGGTGCGGATAATCAGTAATCTTATCTATGTCAACAGACGCTGTACTTGTTATTGTCGTGTGTATCGATCTGTAGGAATCCCTCACTAGAGAAAGTAGCCTTAAAAGTTTTTTGATTGGCTGTATAGCTTGGCAATCCATTATTGTTGTTGTAAACAGATAGCCTTTTCTGAAAGTTTTTTCGAACAAAATTGACAAGTCGTTATACTATTGGGCGGCTTAAAGCTGTCAGAAACACCAAAAAAAGTTGAAAAATGCAAATCTAAGTGGCAGAGAGATAGAGACTATGATGCTAACCCATTACCACACAATCTCTACTTTTAACGACCCTGAGAAAGAAGCCTTTGGAAAACATTGTGGGAAAAGGAGAAACCCAACATTTTCTCCTTTTCCCACAATGTTTTCTACCCTTCACAAAAAAAAATCAAATTTTCGGTCACTTTTATTTTGTCGACTGCAAATGCTTTCAATTTGGATAAACCAAAAATTTTGTCGTTTGGTAAAGAGTTAAGCGTAAACGGGTGTTTCAGGAGAACTTGTGTAGGGATTGCGATTGGATAAAAACAGATGTCAATTCGGACATTGTTTATTGTCATATATGCAGAAAGTTCCCGCACTTTGCGGATATGGTCTCGACAATATTCATTGGTACAAGTACTTGCTCCATTCTGAGAAAAGACAATCTTAAAGCCCACCAGCTCTCCTCTAAGCATGTTTCATGCATTTCCAAATATGACTTTCAACAGAAGCCAAGTGATAGGGGACGAATTGAAAAATCTTCATTCGAATTTAAAACTTATGAGATGAAGCGATTCAAGAAGTTACTCAATACTGCATATGCTGTTATTAAACACAATTGGCAATACACTGATTATAAAGCTTTTCTAAATCTGATAAACCAAGTAGTCAATGTTTTTTAAGGTTTGGTTCGACAGAATCTTTGTTTTATAGCATATTGTAGGGAGAGAAAGTACTTAGATGTTTGATGAAACTTGAATCTCTGCGCAATCTTCTTTCTTTGAACATCATAATGACATGATGTCTTGCATAGTTTTACTATTGTGCTAGAAAGATGGTCAAAGTTATTTATTAATCTTGACACCGAATTTCACTTTTTATTTGGACAAGTAAACATAACCATCGGATAGGTAAAAAATTCTATCTAACTTGCACGTGGACAAGTGGATAGAATCCCTATTTCCACACCGCTGCTCCTACCAGTTTCAAAACTAAATTTTTAAAATTTTGCAGTCAATGTACAGGCTCAAAAATATTACTTGATCTGCCTAGGAATTATTGAAATATCATTAAAGAATTTTTTTCAGGTAACAAGAGCAGCTGTGAAACATATACATCAGCTAGTTGCTGAATTTGATTAAATGTTATGTAATTTGTTTAAATGGTGATTTATATCGACAGATCTGGGTCCAATAAGGGCTTATGATAGCCTGAAGAAGGTGTGTAGGATGAGTGAACTCCAAGAGCTAGAGAATATTACAAGCACAACACTCAGAAAGTACATGGCAACTTTGGCCCAGGTGAATGAAATATTTTTGCAGTTTTGTACAGTAAAGTACCACTATTTAGACCGCTTACCAGACGTCATGATCTTTTTAGCAAAGCAGTCTTAATTCTTTACTACACGAGAAAAATTCAGACTGGTTCAAATTGAAAGCATTTGCAGACGACAAATGCAAGGTGACTGAAATATTGAAATTTGTTCTGAGAATGGTAGAAAACACTATGGGAAAAGGAGAAAATGCTGGTTACATTTTCCCACAGTGTTCTCAAAAGGCTTCTTTCTCAGGGGCATCAAAAGTAGGGATTGTGTGGTAATGCAAGGTTCCCACAGGCTTGAAAAGTGCTTGAAAATCAGGGGTAGTCTTGAAAAGTCCTTGGAAACAGAGTTTTGTCTTGAAAACTACTGGAAAATTAATGTCTAGCCTTGAAAAGTACTTGAATTTCAGGCTTATTGCATGAAAATTAGTAAATACTACTAAAAATTGCTTTAGCAATGATAAAACAAGAAAATTGCATAAAAAAATGGAGTCCAATACATGTACGTCGCTTCCGAGTAAGAAAATACGCAAGACAGTTTTATCAGGTACGAAAGTATTATGGTACGAAACGACTGTATTTACACCAGTTCCCTGCTATTAGATGCTATCCCTACTTTATATGGTAATCGACCGGGATCTAGTTTATACAGTATTGTAAGCATTATCTCCCTTTGCATGATTTATCTTTTCGTAAAGTTTTTGTCTGCAAGGTTTAGTGATTTACTTGCGTTTTAACTCCAGATTTCTAGAAATTAGAATAAGGAAATGTGTTTTCTGTTGGGATTAGCCCAGAAAATACCCTTAGGTCAAGGAAACAAACGATATTTATAAAGCCCTCTCTCGTAGAACTTTGCAGAAAAGAAATCAATATTGCTTGCATGTGTGAAAACGCGCTCCGGTCTATTTCCAAAAGCGAGTTGCATTAAGAAAGTGGAAAGTCCATGACTGGAATGTTTTCAGACTATTTTGTGAAATGTTCAGTAGGGCTCCGTACCGGTACTCGATATATTTCGAAAACCGGTATTTTACGTTCGATAGATATATCGGATCGAACGTTTCTGTATCGAACAAAATATTGATCATCAAAAGAAAATAAAAGTAAAGCATATAATTACCCAGTTTAGTTGTTTTTAGCGGCGAAATTCATTACAAGTTTACTTTAGGTAATCTCTAAAGTCGAGTAGTCGTAGAGGTAGGTGTGGCTACCTGGGAAACTTACAACCAATTGAAATGCGTCGTTCTTTATTACTCCCCCTGTACCCGTTACACAATGGATGACAATTAGCTAATACCCCTATTCTCGTTCCCCCGTCATGTTGTTTGAAATCTGCAAATTATGCATCAATCAGCAGATTGCAGACAAATTTACGCTGATAATTGGTCAATACAGTTGATTAAGAAAGGTAATGAACATCTCGTGATGTGATCGAGAGGTAGCGATGGAAATAATTGAAGCCGTGACCTTTCAACCTTCCTGAGATTTTATTTGGTCGATCTTTTAATATTGCCAAAAAATGTGGCTCGAAAATCAAATCTCTTTTTCCATTAGATTATCTGAAATCAGCGTTCCCACTCGCGTAAATTATTGTGTAAATCATTTTATAGACTTGAAATTTGCATAACAAATGTTAATCACACGCGAGACCTCACGTAAGAAAAAACATGGACAAAAAATGCCATTATCTGTTTATCGTGAGTAAAATAACAGGTTTTGATGCTAGTTCTAATCCTTATTGAGAAATCTATGTCGAATCATGCGAACATACCTATCCAGAAATTAACACGCATGAAAAATTGTTCGGTGAAAAAAAAAAAACACGGAAACCCATGACACAACAAAATGTCTCCTTGACATTGTCCGATCAGAGTCCTTTTAGACTGTCTTTTCAGCTTTTTAATGAGTAGTAAATGTAGATCTAGATAGAATTCATATTAATTTAGGCCTACATAATTATGAAATTTCAATACAATGTAGAAGTGGTTAGCGGTATTTTGTTTTTCAGGTATGCTGAAAAAAGAACAAACACAATTTTCACTTTTTTTTTCTGTCTTTTCTTGAAAATTGAAATATCATATGACATATCGAATATCGATCATTTTGTATCGATACAAATATCGTATCGATCAAACTGACCGATACGGAGCCCTAATGTTCAGTCACAAAAACGAGTCAGAGTGTAAAAAAGAAAATGAAAGTACAACTACGGCATCGCCGTCGGGGGCAGAACTGACCGTTCCTAATCTCATTGTGTTTAAGAAAATTAAAGAAAACCTGTCTATGGCTTACAAAAGGTAGGTATTATATTAAAAAAAAGGTCCTTGAAAATGAGTTTTATGTACTGGAAAAGTCCTTGAAAAGTCCTTGAATTTAGTCAACACTTGCCTGTATGAACCCTGTAATGGGTTTATATTGAGACATCATATTAACTTGGGGATAGGGGGTTCCTGGTTACAAGACAACATTGTCATTATCCTTATTTTGTAAATTTGTACTTATGGTACATGAATTCATATGTACAAAGCAAACAAATTTATTACCCTAACCGATATTTTTCACCAAATAGAAATACTTAAGCCAGTTGATGAAACCACAAATAATCCGATCTTGTCAAAGCTGCTATAATCCCCTGTATATCAGTATAAATTAGTGATGGTGTTCATTTTTATGTCACCGCTTTGAAGAACGGGGGGGGGAGGGGGGGGGGGGGGGAGGAGAGATACTGTTTTAGCTCTGTTTTTCCGTCACACTTTTCTCAGCAACCATGCATCACAGCCACTTCAAAATTGGTATGGTGCTTTGGCTAGGGGTCCTACTCATCGATTACAGAATTAAGGTCAGCCAGTTATCTACTTCCTGTCTTATGACTTAGTTCATTTTCCGACATAACATGATTATTTCCGTCGCACTTTTCTCAGCAACCAGGCATCACAGCCACTTCAAACTTGGTATGATGCTTTGGCTAGGGGTCTTACATGTTGCTTACCGAAGTCAGGTCAGCCAGTTATGTACTTCCTCTCTTACGACTTGTTTTATTTTCCAACATAACATGGTAGCGCGGCAAATTTTCGTTGCACTTCGCAGGGGTATACTAAGTTAGTAGTTACTCGCAGATTTCTTGTTGGACCTGATCAAGTGGTCATATTACATATTAGTGAAACATGCTCAAAAAGTTTCAATTGCAATGCTGCATTGCAATTAATGCCATATTTGACAGCTGTATGAATCACTCGGATCTTGCTCAGAAAACTATTTGCTTAAATTCTACAAAATCATTCAGTGTAGTCTGCCTAGGCTTATCAGATCGACATTTTCAAGTTTTGACTGATTTCTATTTAAATGCAAAAGTGCTGTACAAGAATCACTTGTTTGTTTGCACTAGTCTACAGAAGCTGCACTACATGTTAGAGATGTATTGGGTCAAGCTCCTCATATTTTAACCCATTTCCACATGACAATATTTTAGACTGGTCCAAATTGAAAGCATTTGCAGATGACAAAATAAAAGTGACTGAAGATTTGAAATTTGTTTTGTGAAGGGTAGAAAACATTGTGGGAAAAGGAGAAAATGCTGGTTATCAGCATTTTCTCCTTTTCCCACAATGTTTTCTAAATGCTTCTTTCTCAGGGGCGTCAAAAGTAGGGATTGTGTGGTAATGGGTTAAATTACAAATACATTTTTATATTTTTAGGTCATGAACCTTTCTTCAAATGAGATGGAACAAGTATGTCGACACTTAGGACATACAGCTAAAGTGCATTTAACACATTACAGGACTATGAGTCCTTATATAGAGAGAGTAAAGCTTGGTAAAATACTCCTCATGCAAGACTTAAACATACAGTCAAGATTTGTCGGAAAAAAGCCAGAAGATATTGATTTTTATGACATAATAAACCCAGAAAGAATCGAGAATGCAGAGGAAAATAATGAAGAGCAGCAAATGGATACACAACACACAGAAACCAATGAAGAGCAGCTGGAAATGGAAGTAGGAAACGGAGACATTTCAGAAATGTCAGATAGTGAATTGGAAATGAGAAAACCTCAAAAGAAGTTCAAAAAGGGTACAAAACAGAGATGGACTGCTGAAGAAGAGCGAGAACTAAGGACATACTTCAGTAAAAATTTTGAAAATAAAAAAACACCGAGAATGGCGGAGGTCTTGAAAGCAAAGAAATCAAGTATGAAAGCAGGGGGAATTATTCACAAAAGGCACTGGCATGTTATTGTGAAGAAGGTGTCAGCTACAATCATAAAGGAAAAAAAGAACTTGGGTTAAAAAAGTAGAGTTAGAACTATTCAATGCAAACACCATGACATACTGTTTGATATACAGTCGACTCTCATTATGTTGAAATCGATTTTCTCAAAACTCCTGCTATGTCAAAAGTCAAAGCAATGTCCGAACTTTGAGCCTCTTTATTTCATGCTGATTTAAGTTTTTATCTCGAACCCATTGCATCCCAAAACCTGTTATGTCGAAGTAATTTGGAGAGCAGTTTCGTATATCGGATCATATTTTCATCCATATCTGCTATTGTTTGTAGATAATAGGGTGCCAAATTCACACGATACTTCATTATCTTAATTGATTCATTTGATATCGGATTATAAAAGGTGCCAGTAAGTTTGTAACAAATCAAAAAAGCAGTTCATGAAGGACTTACACATTGTGAAAAAAACACTGAATGGTGAAGTTTGTTAGTTTGTCTATTTAGGTAATTGCTCATTGTTCATCTATTGAGTCGGTCTGCACGAATGCGGCCTATTCGTTTTTGAAATGCTCAAAATGTCTAATTGTGCTTTTGCTGTGCCCCCAGCAAACCAAAAAGGGGCCTTTAAACTTCAGGGGGATACAAGGTTGTGTCATTTATTATAGATATATGATGCGTAAGCTTGATATGAAATCATACAGTTACAAAAAAAACATTTTAGAGGTTGTTCCACACATCCATGATGATAATTCATCCCCGTTCTTGTTTGATTATTACTTCTGGTTTTCAAAGTCGGTACTTGATTTCTTATATCGAAATCCTATTATTTCAAAATATTTTTGTTGTCCCCAAAGATTCGAGATAATGAGAGTCGACTGTACAAACAGTCCATGTCACGCAACTGAAAACAAAATGAATGCAGCCCAAAAGTCTGGTATTTATTTTTAGAAGGGTAGATCTAGAAAACACTGTGGGAAAAGGAGAAAATGCTAGTTACCAGCATTTTCTGCTTTTCCCACATTGTTTTCTAAAGTTTTCTTTGTCATGGTCTTTAAAAAGTCAGGATTTTGTGGTAAAGATTTCAACAGCCAAAAGGAGGGAGGGTAGCAACCGATTTTGACCGTTTAAATTGTTTAATTTCAAACGTAAGAGTCCCTAGGGTTTTTTACATGTCTGCAGTTCAAGGCTTTTGAAAACACCGCTGGAAAAGGAGAAATTGCTACATTCAGTAAAAAGTAATTTCTGTATGTCACATTTCTGAAATTTTGCCTGTAGAAAACAACCGGAAATGTTGATTTGGGCTTCATGTTGGTAAAAAAAAAACTAGGGTTCAAGTTTTTTTGGAAAATTTCATGTTCAGCATTTATCACCTGATTTTTCATGCTCCCTGAAAATATTTTTGGGGAGCAGAGAGTTACCACGCTGTGCTTACGCAGGGTTTTCCCTCGGCCACAAAAATAGGGGGTCATTGTGACCCTCTAGTCATTGTGACCCCCTAGTCAAAAATAATGGGGGTCATTTTGGAATTTGTGGGGGTCACAACAAAATGTAATTCGCTAAATCGCTTAAACAAATGCTACTATTTGTGAAGTATGTGTTTTTTTTTAAGTGTAGCCTCTCGCTGTAGTTAAGGGTTATTTTGTTTTCATCACAGGAATCGACCATTTCGTTGGCAAAGAAAGCTTGTTGTCGTCCAGAGTGGAAAGTCTCTGTTATTTTTCTTGACAAAGATAATCCGTTTCGGCCGAAAACTATTTTCACCAATTAGATAAATGACCGATTCTTGTGTTTATGCCGCTGTTTTCAATGAAAAAGAAAGTGTATCTCTAGCTAATTTACAGTAAACCCTCGAGACCTTGAAATGTTGTTCTGGGTGCTCTTACCTGCCGTAGTATCGTCCAATCTTTGTTTAACCCTTTATATACGAGTACCGCCATAGCGCGTCGTAAAATACTACCCTCGAAATCCCAGAGACGCGTTTACACGTGTAATTTTACCTGCATTGTAATCCTAGAGACGAGTTTCCTCGGTGCTGTTTACTATGCTGGAAATCCCACTGACGCATTTTCGTATGGAAAACACCCGATGTTAAAAATTAGCCGATTGGCTTAAACCAACCCACAATGCAACAAATCCTAATATTTGCTCCAATCAAATAATGTTTCACGATTCAGAAACATGTAATACTTCTATTTTTATCTTTCAAACAAAGGAATGCGAGGGGATTTTCCGACCGTTATACTCTTGTTATCATTCAAACGTGAAATCGAAAACAATGGCGTGTTACCTCAGCGATAGTGACAGTGAATTCGAGGGATTTTCCCAGGAAGATCTTTCTGTGAACGAAAGAGTTGATTTTTTGAGCGAGGATGGCTCAGATATTAGTATTAGTCCAGTCTCCATGCCTGACATTAGCGAGGACGAGTCAGACGACGAGCCCGTCGCATCGGTGTGGAGTTCAAATCTCCGATCTTTGAGGTCAAGGAATTTTCGTCGAATGTAGGTGCTACTTTTGACTTGGGTCCGGGAAAGAATGAGAGAGATTTTTTTCAGAAATTCTTTCCCAATCATCTCGTGCAAGGAATTGTTTTAGAAACTAACAATTACGCGACGAGAATGATCGCAGATAAGGCCGACCCAAAATGGTATCCAACGACGCTGGCAGAGATGTATGCGTTCCTGGGGATTTTTGTAATTTTTAGTATCATGCAGATACCAAAATTCTCCATTGCATGGAACACTGCATCATACTTTGGTTTGCCAGGGGTTCCAGATATTATGACCAGAGAGAGATTTGAAAAGCTGTGCAAATACTTCCATGTAAATAACAGCCAAACAAATCCTCCAAGAGGGACAGCCGGTCATGACAAGTTACATCATATCAGACCAGTATATGATGTTGTCAATTCTCTCTGTTTAGAGAATTATGACCCTCCTCAGGCTCAATCAATTGATGAGGGAATGATAGCCTACAAAGGCAGGCTGTCATTCAAACAGTATTTACCGGCCAAGCCAACAAAATTTGGCATTAAGGTTTGGGAACGAGCACACCCGAAGACAGGTTATGTGCATGAGTTCCAAGTCTATGTCGGTAAACCTGACTCACTCAGAGGGCAGCGAGTAACAGAAGAAGGCTTAGGGACCAGAGTAGTCAAAGACTTGACAAGAAATATCCGTGGAAAATACCACCACATATACATGGATAATTTCTTTTCAAGTCCTAAGCTTTTTGAAGATCTTCTCCTGGATGACATCTACTGCTGTGGAACAGTCAGATATAACCGAAAAGGCCTTCCAGAGTCACTTAAAAAACCGCGAGAAGTGACAAAACAAGGAGACATGAAAAGCCTCCAAAAAGACACTATGATTTGTGTCGCATGGAAGGACAAAAAGCTGGTGCATTTGCTTTTTAATAACATGGACCCAAATCAGCTGTCACATGTTACACGCCGACAAAAAGATGGTCAGACCAAGGATGTACGTTGTCCAAAAGTGGCTGATGTCTATTCCAAACATAAAGGAGGCGTGGACATAGCTGACCAAAACAGAATGCAGTATACAACTGCTAGGAAGGCAAAAAAGTGGTGGAAATATCTGTTTTGGTTTTTGTTTGACACTGCTTTGTGCAATGCTCTTGTCTGCATGAAAGAGTCCCCTAATCATCAGCTTAAAACTAAGTCGGGGAAATCCAAGAAGAGAACACACATAGATTTTAGAATGAATCCTGCAAGACAGCTTGTTGCTGGTTTCATTGGATCAAGAAAGAGGCGTGCTCCTTCAAATTTGGATTCAGAGGGAACTCGGCACTGGCCAACTAAATTTCCTAAGAGAGGCCGGTGTGTTAACTGCAGTAAAGAGGGTCGACGTCATGAAGTACTCCTTGGCTGTAAGCAGTGTCAAAAACATTTGTGTGTTGATCATGACTGTTTTGAAAAATATCACACACAGCTTTTGAAAAGCTAAAAATGGGTCCTCTGTTACTCAGCAGTTAAGTGTCCAGAGACCAGGGGTTCGAGCCTGAAAACTCTGAGTAGATAGGGATTGCCCAACCACTCGATTATTGCCTACATGCATATCAGGATCGATCTTTGGTAAGACACTTAAATGTCCTTCCAGTGTACTGGTGAAACCCAGGAAATGCATAGATATGTGAACTGTAACAGTGATAGGGGCAATATAAAAAGTTTAAAAAAGCGCAAAAAAACAAATAAATCAGTAGAGTAAAAAAAAAGAACAAAAAAAAGTGAAATATTACAAAGTATGTTTCAGTTTGCTGTGAAAGTTTATTTTTAGGTATTAATTAAGTGTTAAAAAATAAAAATAAAACAAAAACAGAACAAAAAAAGGACACTGAACATAGTTTTTTATAGTGTACAGTGTAAGTTGTGTAACATTTGAAACTTTACATAGTTTTTTTTTTATCTTATAACTGGATTTATATATTGGATTAAAAAGGACAAGAAATGACTGTAAGTACAAAACTTTTATTTCTAGGTTAAGTTATCAAATAGTTTAGAAAAACAATGTCATATTTAACTATGCCAATTTTGTAAACATCTCTGCTTGCAGCCATTTTGATGCTAGTATTCTACCTAGCAACAAGCCTGTGTAGCTTATCAGTAAACACTGCGCAGTGCTGAGTGTACACAAGTGGTGTAGTATATAAAGGGTTAAGGGCTCTTCTTCCTAACAGACAGCAAGAATGATGTCGATTTTGACAGAGCCATGTTGTTTTTATTTGAGATCGACTGGTTTAGTTTAGACCCGTTTAAAGACCGACGGTATTTTAGTAAAATCGATACACAGTCCAGTGTTTCGTCCCATTTTCCCTTCGTACTCCAGATTTTTCATCTGTTCACGATGTAACAGTGTCAGAAGTACATACGATCATTATTACCTTTTATTGTATTTGTGCGTCCACCATGACGCATTACTGAAAAAATTGCGAGTCATTTTCCTTAAAAGTGCGTCAAAATGCAGAAAATCGTGCGTCAAGGAAAACCTTGGCTTACGTATATTCGTCCGAAGCCATTTCTCCACAACCCTAGACCAAATTTAATGAAACTTCATATATGAACTTGGAACAATACGCAAATATTTCTTTACCCGTTTTTTAATTTAAGGCTGCGTCACTGAAAAAGGGGGCTTCACAAAAAAAAATCTGTCTGAAGCCATTTCTCCACAACTGTTGGACCAAATTTTAGAAAACTTCATATCTGAACTCCTTGGAACAATGAGCAAATATCTTTTTCCGGTATTTCTCAATTTGAGGCTGCATCACGGAAAAAGGAGGGGCTTCATGTAAAAAGTTGTTTTTCACTAATATCGTTTGTCAGTCCGACGCTATTTCTCCACAACCCTTGGACCAAATTTTATGGGACTTCATATCTGAACTCCTTGGAACAGTAAGCAAATACCCCTTTCCCGGTTTCTCTATTTGAGGCTGGATCATGGAAAAAGGGGGCTTCATGTAAAAAATCTGTCCGAAGCCATTTCTCCACAACCGTTGGACCAAATTTTATGAAACTTCTTATCTGAACTCCCAGGAACAACGTGCTAGTACATTTTTCCAGGTTTTTCAATTTGAGGCTGCAAAAAGGGGGCTTCATGTAAAAAATTGTTTTTTACTAATATCTCGTACATCAGTGCTCAAAACTTTGTGAAATTTCAAATTTCATCATCGTAGTGATTAACCTGTTTGAGAAAAAACTGAAATAAGAAAAGAAAATCTTCAGGTAATGTTATCTTTCTTGTTAGACAATTGAGTCTGTGATTTTAGTATATTGCAGCATAATGTCATTTAACCCTTTCCCAAATAATCCCTGGTTTTTACGGGTCTGTAATAGTAGCCTATTGAAAATATTGTGGGAAATGGAGAAAATGCTGGTAAGCAGCATTTTCTCCTTTTCCCACAATGTTTTCTACCCTATCATAGACAGAAATCATCTTTTCAGCAAGAGATGAATTGTCGTCTGCAAATGCTTTCAATTTGGTCTAGTCCAAAAGTTTGTTGTTTGGGAAAGGGTTAAGTTTGATCCATATTGCCAGAGTAAAGTGCCTTTAACACGGCGGGGAATCACGTGACACAACAACAACAACAATGATCGATATTTGAAAAAATTCCCCGACTTCAGGTAAGAAAATCTTCAATAATTCCATTAATACATGACCGATTGGAATTTGGTTTGAAGCAGAGAAGGCGGAAGGACTCCAGGGATTTGCTTGATGTGTTAGATTTTTTAAACAACACCTGATAAAAAAGTTATTGACGAGCAAACAAATTTTTTACCCTGGATAATTTGTTTGCTCGTCAATAACTTTTTTATCAGGTGCTGTTTAAAAAATCTAACACATCAAGCAAATACCTGGAGTCCTTCCGCCTTCTCTGCTTCAAACCAAATTCAAATCGGTCATGTATTAACGGAATTATTGAAGATTTTCTTACCTGAAGTCGGGGAATTTTTTCAAATATCGGTCATTGTTGTTGTTGTTGTGTCACGTGATTCTCCGCCGTGTTTAATCAGACATCTTCCTTTCTTAGCCCTTTACCAGACAACAAACTTTAGAATTGAAAAGAATTGCAGACAATGGAAGGAATGTAACTGAACACATGAACTGTGTAATTGATAAGGTTTAAAACATTGAGAGAAGAAAAGTAGAAAATGCTGGTTTCCAGTATTTGATTCTATCTCTCATTGTTTTCCAATGATTACTCTTTTAGGTCTGTAAAAACATGAGATGGCTTGATAAACAGCAATCTTGTTAAGTTTTTCTGTTTAAAGTTATAATGGCTTTGATTAGTTCAGTTATTGTTAAAATTGACCAATTAGTTAAGGAGTTGTTGTTCCTTTCAGATTTGTTCTAGATGCCACTGTTTGTTGATTCATGGTTGTTTCTCTTTTCAAAAGAGGATAGATGTGTGCATCTGATGTGTTTGATATCGGAGTTATGATGGATACAGTTAAGAAAATCATGAAACTGACAAGATGGGAATGGGATGATTTTGAATGATTTTAGCTCACCTAAGCACAAATTGCTCAAGTTGAGCTATTGTGATCAGCCTATGTCTGGCATCCATCGGCTGTTGTCCATCAACAAAATTCTTTCAACATCCCCTTCTAAAACACTGGGCCAATCTTGAAACATGGCAGGGATGTTTTTTGGGTGAAGCTGTACAAAAATTGTTCAAAGAATTTAACTCCACTTGTAACTGGTTGCCATGGCAACAGAAAAGAGAGAAATGCAAACTCTGTCAAAGCTTTCTCTTCTGAAACTAGAAAACCTAGAGCTTTGATATTTGGTTTGTAGCATTTCATAGTGGACCTCTACTGAGTTTGTTCAAATGATGCCCCTGTGGTCAAAATTGGCCTTGCCCTGTCGGTCTCAAGTTTGAACATGGGAAAAAAGAATGAAACTTCAAAATTCTTCTCTGAAACTGGAAGGCCTAGAGCTTTGATACTTGGTATTTAGCAACTGCTAGTGGACCTCTACCAAGTTTGTTCATATGATGCCCCTGGGGGTTACAAATTGGAACATTACAAAAAAGGAAAAATTCAGAATCCTTCTTCACTAAAATCCTTCTTCACTAAAACTGGAAGGCTTATAGCTTTGATATTTGGTATTTAGCATCTCCTAGTGGACCTCTACCAAGTTTGTTCATATGATGCTTCTGGGGTCAAAACTGGCCCAACCCTGGGGGTAATGAATTGGAACATGGGAACAAAAAAGGAAAACTTCTTTGAAAATCATAGAAATACCTATGCTTGTAACCCACAGGTTTTGATTTCCCATTGTTTAATGCTTTTCCACACAATCCAGAAGGCTCAAGTGAGCGACTTCAGGGCCATTATGGCCCTCTTGTCTATGATAATGAAAGAGCGGTTTGGAATGGGATTACCAACAAACAAATGCAACAATCTGCTGAAAATCAAAGGCTTTTATAAAACTAGTAAAGAGCTATTAGTCAACCAATCAAGTTACTCAGTTGATACAATGCTTCCATATTATAAACCAATCAAATGTTGCTTAACTCGTTACCAAACAACAAAAGTTTAGGTTTGTCCAAATCGAAAGCATTTGCAGATGACAAAATAATGACTGAAAATTTGAAATTTGTTTTGTGAAGGTTGGAAAACATTTTGGGAAAAGAAAATGCTGGTTACCAGCATTTTCTCCTTATCCCATAATGTTTTCTATGGGCTTCTTTCTCAGGGTTGTCAAAAGTAGGGATTGTGTGGTAATGGGTAAAATTATTTTGCAATATATATATCAACCAATCAAATTAGGGAATTATTTTATATATATACATGTAAGATTTTTATTAGCTTGACTGTTTTCAGGTTATACCCAGTATATTGCTGTAGCCTTGGCGTAGTCGTCGTGGTGCACAAACTTAGACATTTTGTAATATCTCTGTTATTACTGAAGATATTTACTTGAAATTTGGAGTATGTGTTCATTATCCAAAGAGCAATCCACACTATCGAGGGAGACAAGTCAAAATACATTTAAGAATTATGCCCCTTTTTCCACTTACACTTTTTGTCCTCTATCACAGCGTGTGGTGCTCTTATCTATTTTTAAGTCACTTGAGCACAACATGCTCAAGGGGAGCTTTTAGGATCATGTTTTGTCTGTCATGCAGCATGCAGCAATTGCTTTGGGGGGGGGGGGGGCTACTTGCACTATACAGACATGAAGAAATTCTAAAAAAATTCCTTATCTCTGAAACTGTTGGTCAGATTTTGAAATAATTTAACACAAATGTTCTGTGGGTGACCCTTTCCAAAATTTGTTTGTTAAATTTTGATTCCCCAAAGAACATGGCTATGATTGTGAATGGCTGCTGCTTGCACTAAACAAACATGGATTGTTAAAAATTCTTCTTCTCAGAATCAGCTGTTCAGATTTTGAAATAATTTCTGAGAAATGTTCCTTGGGTGACCTTTTTTCAAAAGTTGTTAGCGAAACTTGGATCTATCAAGAAACATGGCTCTGGTGAATGGGGGCTACTTGCACTATATGGACATGAAGAAATTCTTAAAAATTCTTCTTCCCTGAAAGGGCTTGTCAGAATTTGAAATAATTCCATAGGAATGTTCCTTTGAGCCCCTTTTAAAAAATCGCTCGCCAAAGTTTGATCAATCAAGAAACATGGCTCTGGTGAATGGGGGCTGCTTACACTATGGACATACAGAAATTTTTAAAAATTCTTCTTCTCTGAGAAAAGTGGTCAGATTTTGAAATAATTTTATTGGAATGTTCCTTGGGTGACCCTTTTCAAAAAGTGAACACTAAATTTTGTTTTGAAATTTTGTTGTCAAGAAACATGGCTCTGGTGAATGGGGGTACTTGCACTATGCATGAAAAAATTCTTAAAAAATCTTCTATTAAATCTTAGAAAAAACTTGTGTATGCTCCAGAAACCACATTTTAGATCCAAAAATCTTGAATATTGGTCAGAACATTCGTCTTGAAGATACCTCTTACGATTTATAAAATTGGTCATGTTGGGTCAGACACTAGGTCACATGGTCAAATTTTCTTAAAACCTCATGTAAGCTCTACAGACCACATTTTCATTCCAAACTCTTGAAAAAGTGTCAGAACATTTTTCTTGATTACATCATGCAAAAGTTGAAATAAGGATAATGTTCAGTCAATAACCAGGTTACTTGGTCAATTCTTAGAAAAACCTTGTGTATGCTCTCGAAGCCACATTTTCTGTTCAAAACTCTTAAATGGTAATCAGAATGTTTTGTTGTAATGATACCTCAGACAAATATTAAAATTGGTCAAGTCAGGTTAAAAACTAGGTTTCTTGGTCAGATCTTCATAAAACCTTGCATAATCTCTAGAGGCTTTTTTTTTTTAAGTTGAATAAAATGTTTGTTTTAATGATGTCTCAGTTGAGTTCAAAAACGGTTCATGTCGGATTGAAAACAAGGTTACTAGATCACATCTTCCAAAAACCTTGTGTTGTCTTCTAGAGGCTAAATTTTTTGTGCAACACTCATGAAATTGGTCAGAATGTTTGTACTGATGATGTCTTGAACCAGTTTGCAATTGGGTTATGTCGAGTCAATAAATAGGTCACTGAGTTGAATCTGCGAAAAACTTTGTGCACACTCCATAAGCCACATTTTCAGTCAAATACTCTTGCTAGAATGTTTTTCATTACGAGCTCGTGTATCTCAAAAATAGGGATGGCAACGGTTAGTAGATTTGCTATTCGGTTAACCATATAATATTTCAATCGGTTAACCAGTTAACCGAATGACCATGTAAAAACATGTAAGATGATGATACATGCTCGATATGTCAACTTTGATAATTGGTGTGTGAGTAATGCATTACTGTGACGTTTACTATTTCTGTACTTCGGCGCGGAAGAAGGGGAATCGATCGACTACACACACACACACACACCCCCCACACACCCCCCCCCTCTCTTTTGGCAATATAATAAATTTTTCACAATATTTTCTGTAGAGGACTAGAAATTCTCAGGCTATTTCAGTGTTTCCACTCTTGACACGCATATCATTCAGGGTTCCCACAACTTTCTACTTGCAAAATTCCAGACTTTTTCCAGGATTTTTTTCAAAATTCAAGGTTCTTTCCAATAGAAAAACTGGAAATGCAAAACCGTTTGAAAGCTACTTTCTTACATACATTCCTTGTTTTAACGAAAAATTAAGATTTAAAGAACATTCTAACTGCATCATAGTTACTAGTATTTCATTTCTTTACTTGGCCAGTTAAAAAAACTACAAATGACCGAATATAGATTCAGATTAGCCTATCCATACAGGCAGTTTAATAAGGATCCATGCTGTTCACTTACAGTTCCTACAAGTAATGAAGTATTTGAAGGCAAATAGTATAGATCCTTATAAGACTACATACCAGTAACCAGGCAAATTGGGAACAATAGGACCATGATGGTCCTATATCACTAACCTGAGTACAAAGCAGTAAAGGTCTACAGTGAAGATAAATACCAAATATCGAAGTTCAAGTCCAAATAATTATGACAGGGTATGTGCAAAAAGCATTTTCTTCTTTTCCCAAAATGCTTTAACAACCCTTCTTCTTCAGGGTCATTGAAAGTCGGGATTGTATAGTACGGGATTGAATTAACTTTCAGAGGCAAGGCGTTTATTTCCTAGTCAAAATGGTGGTTAAATGACAGATTAAAAAACATCATTTGCTCATTGTTAAGACACGAATGAGATTTGTCTCAATCACTTTTTATAAAATTTCAAAGGATGTTGGCTGAGACAGTAATCAAGCCAGCGCAAACTGGGAACCCTAAACTAACAGCTCACAACATTACTAATTTATTGGAGCTCGATAAGTCCAGTATGTGAAAGGTAACCCCTTTTCCATGACGTATCTTACAGAAGAAAATTGTACACAAGACTATCCTAAGGAAGACATGTATGAAGTTTCATAAAGGCCAAGGACTTTAGAAGATAACCGTCAATGTGGATGGATGGGCCAACTGACTGTAATTGGTCTGTAATGAAATTATACATTTAGGCCCCTTTTTTGATAACATGTCGTTTCATGAAATAAAATCAAATAACTATTGTCTGTGGCTCAACAAGATGAACTTTAATTACATTTTGCCCTGTAATGAAAAAGATATTGGTCCACAGTGAAAATATACACCCAGCCCCCTTTTTTCATGACATGACATTTAATGAAAAAATGCAAAATATTGTTAATGGCATACTATCATATGTACATTATTCCATCTTGTTTCAGAGCAGAAGAATTTTAAAGTCTTCCCTCTTTGTTCCCATGCTCAAACTTGTGACCACCAGGGCAGGGCCAGCTTGAACCCTAGGGGCATCATATGAACAAACTTGGTAGAGGTTCTCTAGAAGTTAGTACATACAAAATATCAAAGCTCTAAGACTTCCAGTCTCAGAGAAAAAAAAAAGTCTTTTTTCTTTGTTCCTATATTTCGAATTTGTGACCCCTGGGGCAGGGCCAATTTGAACCCCGGGGGCATCATATGAGCAATCTTGGTAGAGGTCTAATAGCAGATGCTGCACACCAAATATCAAAGCTCTACCCCTTCTTGTTTCAGAGAAAAAGATTTTTTTCAAAGTTTTCTTTTATTATTCCCATGTACGAACTTGTGACCCCCAGGATGGGCCCAGTTTTGATACCAGGGGCATTATATGAACAATCTTTGTAGAAGTCTACTAGGAGATCCTACATACCAATTATCAAAGCTCTATGCCTTCTAGTTTCAGAGAAGAAGATTTTCAAAGATTTTGCTTTTCTTTTTTTCTTTGGTTGCCATGGCAACCAGCATTATGGGTGGAATTTAATCTCTTGAACAACTTTGGTAGAGATTGAAATGAGGAACATCCCTGCCAGGTTTCATCAAGATTGGCCCAGCGGTCTAGGAGGAGAAGATGTTAAGAAATTGGGGACGATGCACGACAGCCATAGGGCAATCACAAAGCTCACCTTGAGCACTTTGTGCTCAGGTGAGCTAAAAATGTGTTGTTTTT
Organism: Tridacna crocea; assembly: GCA_943736015.1. Lineage (NCBI taxonomy): Eukaryota > Metazoa > Mollusca > Bivalvia > Cardiida > Cardiidae > Tridacna > Tridacna crocea. Next base: position 43,145,498 of record OX031065.1, read on the forward strand.
TCTTATATTGGGAATTATTTTCTTTATGATTTAAGACACTGAATCAAGTCCTTGTATATCATTTACTATCATTGTGCACAACAGTTTTGTTGTAAGCCTTCAAATAGAGGTTATTTTCCCTCTTCAGTCATTGAAACTAAAACCTTATTCAAAAGTACCATGTTTTACTTTCACTTTAACTGTTCAGTTTTCATGACCTGAAATACATGAATAAATAAATTTGTCTTTTCAAAGGCAATATCCCTGCTTTTAAAGTTTCTGAAAATACGAAAAATCGTAACTTTGTTAGATTTAATACTTGACGTGTTTTGATCCATGATTGCAGACAGGCGCTTACTCTCAGTTTCCTCTGACTCGTCAACCTCATTCCGACTAGAATCATAACGTGGCTTCATAAAGATAAAGTCTGTTAACCTTTCAGACCCTATGGATTTAAATTTTCTGTAATATTTACAGTTGTAGCTCATTTTCACGTCAATTCACATCAGCTCGTCTCCCGGAAAATACAAAGCGGAGCTGCATTGTATTTTAGGGTAAATACCGACTTCTCCGAAATCACTACACTGGATCCCGGTTTATTTAAATATTAGAAAAGTTATTCCGGGACCAGTGAACCTAAAAAAAGACCGTCATCTATTTGGGAAATTCACCTACTTCGACCAATGACGGTCTATATATTATACAAAATATTGGATCTTTATCCGAAAAATGGAGGACGCAGACCGGAGATTTTTATCGTCCTAAATTCTTGTTTCACACCCAAAACGATTCGTACTTTTCCCGGTTTTTTCCCGATTTTTCAGAGATATAACAAAAATCAAGACTTTTTCAAGACCGGGAACGGGTTTTTCGAAATTCCCGACTTTTTCCCGTTTTCCCGACTGCGTGGGAACCCTGATCATTGCGTAAATTACTTAATAGAACTGATATTGCATACCAAAGTTGCATTTCATGGGAGACCTCTTGTCAGGAAAAAAATATTCTGGTTGACTTCAGTAAAATACCAGGATTTGAAGTTCCTTGCTACCCCTGTTAATAAATTATTGCCAAATCAGGCTGAAATACCTATTCATAAATTAACACGCTTGAAAAAATGCTTGATGCAAAAAGACGGAAACCCATGACAATGAAATGTTCCTTTTGACGTTGTCCAATTAGTCTCTTCATCTTTTCATCTTTTGAATGATTTTGAGTAGTAAATTTTCATAGATATATTAATATAGCAGACTTTTAATGCAGATGATGGTATGGTTATTGATCGTCAAATGAAGGGGTCAATGCTTAGTGGCTAAGTGAATCGGGTGGTAACCATCGCCAAACCAACAGGTTCAAATTTTAGACCCTTCCAAATTCAAAGGCGTCTGCACTGTATTCTGATTTTTGAAGATACTTATCGAACTGATAATGAACGATCGAAGATAAATCTCTCGGCGTGCTTGTGTTTTATCGACTTAATTTCAATCCCTCTTACGCTGATTGGTTAATCCATGTATAAATTATATTTGATTGGGGCAGGCTCTTAATGAAAAAATCCAAATCATCTACGATAAGCCAGAGCCTTTGATTCCAAGAGGTCGCCTGTTTGTGATTGTTTATCGGAGACTGGGACCCAATTAGCGGACTAACATTGTTTTTATTGCACAGACATGTCAAACTCTGTATAACACCGGCAAAGTTAACTTTGTATTTTTTTTTTTTTCATCATCATGATTATTTTGATAAACGTTTGATAAAATATACATTTTTTTCTGCATTTCTGCTTGGTTTCCGATTTCCTAACCGGTTATTCGGTCATTCGATCTGTTAACCAGTTAACCGTTGCCATCCCTACTCAAAAGAGATTGAAAATAGGTCATATTTGGTCAAATACTCAGGTGAGCGACTTTAAGGCCATCATGGCCTTCTTGTTTGAAAAATTTGGATAGAATGATGGAATGAGTCTGAATAAAATTGGTATCATTTTTTTCATGATGTTCCTACCTCTATAGAGGTATATATATACCTCTATAAACCTCTACACCAAATAGAGGTTTGTGTAACTTGGTTTACTCTGTATCTATTTCCTAGTTGAATAAAAAGAAGTAATAAAAAATAACCCACTGTCTTCTATTCTCTTTATTTTCTATCACATTATGACAATTATGTTTGTGTATGCAGACAAAAAGATTTTTCTTGAGGCATGCATGCACCCGCGCACACACACACACACACACACACACACACACCCCCCCCACACACACACACTCGTAATATACATACCGTATAAGCACTTTTTTCTGCGGTGACTTTATTTCTGCTTTATCTGCGGGGACATGCAGGAGAGCAGATTTAAAAGACGCAAAAATTTAGTCCAAATAAAAAGGATTCTATCGTTGTCGTGGTTCCTTTACTTGTTGCTGTTGTTGTTTTGTGGGGACATGTGTAAATTACATGTGTATTATTAAACTCAGCATATTATTATCGTCTTTTTACCGTTTCCTACTCTCTGTATGTAATGGCTTTCACTACCTGTACTCTATTAACACAATATGATTATTGCAATAAATTTTCTTCCTTCCCACAATGTTTTCAAAATAATAGGTCTCTCCTTCATACATTATAAACGAGTCTTAATGTTAACTGTATAGTTACTCTACAGTTTGGTAGGTGCGATCTATTATTCACGCTTTACCGTATATGCATGGCGTTATGACATCGCCTATGGGTAGAAAACAAAGGTTATACAATTTTAACGTTTCACACATCGAACCATTCTGATTCATTATTATTTTGAGACAGTTAAAGCCAAGCTTAAATCTTCCTTTTATAATTGATATTCGGAACAGATTGTGGCCCAGATTATGGAAAATGGGTCCGATGAGGTACCAATTGACCCAGTTCTCTTATCCATAATTGTTTTGAAAGACCTTGTCTCAAAATGGCGGGTCAAAATGCACCAAAAAGTGTCAAAATGGGTTAAAAACTAATGGATTCAGATCGGCACAGACCTTGGAAGCATTGGAAGAATATGTTCTCTGGGTCTGATACAGAAATAGAATGGCATTGCAATGAATAAAATAGTTATTACTTCACATAAAAAAGTGTGTGTGTGTTTTAACCACATGAATATCATCCTTTTCATTGAAGACAGTAACAACCAAAATACATTTATGGACTGTACCTATCCAAAATTGACGCTGGTACCGGTACTTCATCAAAGTAAAGCGCAATAATTAAATCCATTTTTATACACCCGTCGAAGACGGGACGTATTATGGGATCACCCGTGGCGGGGTGGCGGGCGGGCGGGCGGCGTCCAGTTCTTTGTCCGGAGCATATCTCCAAAACTGTACAAGCTAGGGTTTATGAAATTTCATGGGTGGATAGTTCTCATCGAGGGGGAGTGCAGTGCATAAGAATCATAACTCTTGCTTGCTTAATTTTTGAGTTATTGCCCTTTGTTGTTTTTCATACTTGAATTTTGTCCGGAGCATATCTCCAAAACTATACTAGCTAGGGTTATGAAATTTCATTGGTGGATAGTTCTCATCGAGGGGGAGTGCAGTGCACAAGAATCATAACTCTTGCTGGCTTAATTTTTGAGTTATTGCCCTTTGTTGTTTTTCATACTTGAATTTTGCCCGAAGCATATCTCCAAAACTGTACTAGCTAGGGTTATGAAATTTCATTGGTGGATAGATCTCATTGAGGGGGAGTACAGTCCACAAGAATCATAACTCTTGCTTGCTTAATTTTTGAGTTATTGCCCTTTGTTGTTTTTCATACTTGAATTTTGTCCGGAGCATATCTCCAAAACTATACTAGCTATGGTTATGAAATTTTATGGGTGGATAGATCTCATCGAGGGAGAGTGCAGTGCACAAGAATCATAACTCTTGCTTGCTTAATTTTTTAGTTCTTGCCCATTGTTGTTTTTCATACTTGAATTTTGTCCGGAGCATATCTTCAGAACTATAGTAGCTAGGCTTATGAAATTTCATGGGTGGATAGATCTCACTGAGGGAGAGTGCAGTGCACAAGAATCATAACTCTTGCTTGCTTAATTTTTTAGTTCTTGCCCATTGTTGTTTTTTATACTTGAATTTTGTCCGGAGCATATCTTCAGAACTATAGTAGCTAGGCTTATGAAATTTCATGGGTGGATAGATCTCACTGAGGGGGAGTGCAGTGCACAAGAATCATAACTCTTGCTTGCTTAATTTTTCAGTTATTGCCCTTTGTCGTTTTTTATACTTGAATTTTGTCCGGTGAATATCTCGAAAACTATACTAGCTAGGCTTATGAAATTTCATGGGCGGATAAATCTCACCGAGGGGGAGTGGATTGCACAGGAATCATAACTCTTGCTTGCTTAATTTTTGAGTTATTGCCCTTTGTCGTTTTTCATACTTGATTTTTGTCCGAAGCATATCTCCAAAACTATACTAGCTAGGGTTATGAAATTTCATGGGTGGATAGATCTCATCGATGGGGAGTGAAGTGTACAGGAATCACAACTCTTGCTTGCTTAATTTTTGAGTTATTGCCCTTTGTTGTTTTCATACTTGAATTTTGTCTGGTGCATGCTCCAGCTTTACAACTTGGGGTAAGACGGGGGTATCTTGCGACAATTTGCCTCTCTTGTTTATCAGATTCATTGGCGCAGAAAAAAGGTACACAGAATTTTAAACCCCCTGTTTTTTTGAAAATCTGTAGAATTTGGATCCCGCAAAAAAAAAATACTTATACGGTATAATGGAACTAAGGAGAAAGTGATAGTATCCAGCATTTTCCCCTCTTCACTCGAAGTTTTCCAGCCTTCACAGAACAAATTTCAATTTTTGAGTGGCTTTACTTTTGTTGTCTGCAAATGCATAAATTTTGGATCCCCCTGCCAGGATGGTTCAGTGGTGTGTATGACTTGTGACCTGGTGGTTGGGAGTTTGATACTCGGTTGAAGCAAACTTCTTTCTGGCATATTTTCACCTCCAAAGCGTGTGAGAAAAGTAGTTGGTGGCTTTGAAAAGAAAGTTGTGTTAGTACTGGTGTGAGAAAGGGAAGAAACACATGTGCTTCTCTGTCTTCCCCCTCTCGATAAATACCGGGCTTTCGTTAGACTGATTCAGTTCTTGTCGTGATCAATGACAAGTAGGCGCTCATGATTATCAAATTCATGCGAATGCAAGCATTTTTTTAACCGAGATTGAATTGTGTGTAAACCAGTCGTTTTTTGGAAAATTTACGGTCTCATCCAATGTTCAGTAACCCATACTGTCCAAATAAAGGTACCGTTTCCAAGCTGCCTAGTGCTGCTTTTACCCAGATGCTCTCATACTGTCAAACAAGCAAAAAGTAGTTGATTTAGACACACTTTTCTTGTGTGACTGTCACACAAGGCTATAATTGCAGGACAAGCATGTTTTTGACAAAAATCGCAGCAGAAGCATATCCTCGTCAAGATGTGTCACCGACTGCCATGATTATGACCTTAGCTGGCATTAAACTCCAATACAATCAATTCATTTTGGATCAGTTTAAAATGTTGTGTAGTTAAAGAGTGAATGATATCTAGCATTGCTTTTAAGCAAAATTTAAGTTGTCAACATGCTCGTGGTCTTATTCATGGTCAATGTGTTGTAAATAAACTCACAAACACAAGGTTTGGTAGGAGAGGTGAACAAACTTGTCTTGCAATATCAATACAAGTAAAAATAATCATTTGGACACTATTTGAAAGTGTTTGTATGACTGCTGCATGGACACACCTCTGTGACAGTGTAACACAAGTACAGTGCTGTGCGTAAACTTTTTGATTTGTCACACAAGGAAATTTTCTAGTCACACAAGCATCGTCGTCACGCAACTATACCGCAGTAGGTCCGTCCGTTCGTTCGTCCGCTCTTAGGAGAGCTACATTCTGGAGTTATTTTACTGTATGTAATGGTATACTTGGATTTTATGTGCATTTTATCTCTCTGGGGTAGTAGATCATAAAAGGAAAAAAAAACCCAGAAAAAATCTGGAAAAAATTTGGACGAAAACCTACGGACGGGACCATAAAATTTCATAAAAAAACAAGGGAGACTAATCGTACATTCTTTTTTCCAAATCGCAACTACTCGGCCACGTTTTTTATGTCGACGAGTATCTCAGTCTTATTTTCGTAAATAAGATAGGGTACCAGTCTAGGTTCCTGTTGATTCTGGTTTCCGCGTTGGCTATAAATTTCACAATGTCCTGGATAAATCGGGGAACCAGACTGAAAGGCGCTATGGATGGCAAACGGTAGGTGTTTACTATTTAAACCATATTTTAATGCTGTTTTATGTACAAAATTGCGTTATAGGGTTTTCACAGGACATTATTTTTACATGTTCATACACGCGTGACTAAAACAAGGTGTAAACAATGTTTTCTTTGTGACAATATTTCGGGATGAATTTTATCGGACACGATGACCCAGTTTCGCTTTGACATCAACTCTATTTTTCTTATTATTATAGCGTGTCTTTTACTATCAATTTTGATCTTAATGGTATTTGTTGTGAGGCGTTGGACACGTTTTTTTATCCTTTGGTCAACGGATCTTCGCTAGTAGCATGCATGTAGACGCTGCGTAGAATTCATCATGCCGTTCTCGCATTGTTTGCATTCAATGGAACTGTTGATTTTATCCGATCCTTTTGTATGGAACTTGAAGATTACAATGTCATACATCCTATTGAATGGATTCAAGTGTAGACTTACATCTAGATTAATAAAAACAGATGAAAATTCAATCAAGGAAATATTTGGTTTTTGTACTGAAGACCAATTTGAGATGCAGAAGATTTTATCATTTCTTGAATTTCACAATATACGCAGCAAGATTATCATCAAATACAGGTAAATTGATTGGAGTTCCGTTTCTAATGATTTTTTTATGCCTTGTCCATCTATTTTGTGTGTAAATAATTTTTGGGGTTGCAATTTAGAATTGTTCAATAGCAGATCCGCAAAATTTTAGACTAGTCCAAATATTCAAAGCTTTTGCCTAAGACAAAATAAATGTTATTTAAAATATAAAATTTTAGCGATGAATACACTAAGGGAAATTGAGAAAAAGTTGGTTGTGGTTATTAGCAACTGAGGAATTTGTGCATAACTGAGGTAAAAAGAGTGTAGAAAAGCAAACCACAGTGTATACATTTTTAGAAGAATTCCCATTGATCATGAGAAAAGAACAGGGGAGGGGGAAAGACAAATGAACTCACATTATAACATCGGATAGGAATGCAGAGTACAACCTACACACAAGTATGGAAAATCGAGGCTCAAGCTGCAAAGATATTATTCATTGTTTGAAAAAAAGATAAGAGTAAAGAAAGTTATAAAATTCACTCTGTCAAAATTGGTGGAAATAAAACAGTAATTCATATTTCAAAAGTGGGCCATTTTGGTACCCATAACATTGGGCCGTTTTGGACCGGGCCATTTTGACCCTATCCCTTAGAAAACACTGCTAGAAAAGAAAATCCTGGTTTTTATTTTTCCACACATTTCTAGCTAAAAATTCATTGATTGAGCGCTTGTCCATTTTCCAACTAAAATTTCCGTGTTTGAGCGCTGTCTAATTTGTTGTCTAATAGATGTATTGATAAAATAGTGGTCTTTTCACCCTTTCCCAAAAAAACCCTGGTTTTCAGTCTGCAGTACCAATCTTTTGAAAACACAGTGGGAAAAGGAGAAAATGCTCGTAACGAGCAATTTCTCCTTTTACCACAATGTTTTCTACCCTTTTTGAGACCTTTCTGCCATTTTCATCAAATTTAAAATTGTCGTCTGCAAACTCTCTTAATTTGGACCAGTCCAAAATTTGTCGTTTGGGAAAGGGTTAACAAGAAACTTTAAAGAACAGTAACATGTGTTTTTTTGTGTAAATTTCAGATGTTTTCAATCAGGCAGCAGAACATAAGTTGAGACCAGCTGATGAAACAGATGTACAAGACATTCTGGCTACGATGACTGGTAATGGGGATGGTGAATTTATACCAGACATACCAGAAGATGATTTTGATGAGGATGAAGAAGAAGATTCTCTCACAAAAAAAAAGGAAGAAGCCTGTTCAATCATATAGACAGAGGTGGAGCAGTGAGGAGGTTAATGAACTATTTGATTTATTTGACAGTGAATTTCTATCTAATTGTGTTCCAAATCCAAAGAAAGTGAAGGCCATGATGAAGAAGAGTGAACAGGACGGAGGACATATTTTCAAGAGAAAGAAAGAATTGATCACCAAAAAACTGAGTAATATGATGAAAAAGCCATTCAACACAGAAAAATTTGAAGCAGCTATTCAACAGATTTGACAAAATATTTTTACTTCCAGATTTATAAAATCTTAACTATACGATCTTCAAATGTTTCAAATAATGAGACTGACATGATACATTTTGGGAATTATTGGTCAGGCCCAGTTAGAATGAACTGTCATATAATAGGTGATTTCAATACTATTTCAATTGTGTATGCAATGTACAATTACCTAGAATATAAATTTTTATTATCTGTTTTCTCTAATTCTAACAAAGGGTAGTAAGAAATGTCTGGTAAGTATTACAACAACAATTTTGGTATCTTGTGCTCAATGTTCAGTCCCAAGCCTTCTTGTTACATTTTCTGAGTAATTCTTATGGAAACTCAAACATTCATAGAACTTTGGCCGTTCATCACTTGGGCTATTTAGTTATTTCACATGACAGAAGACATGATGGAGCATGCTAGGACTGCTTTTCACAGTAAAATCTTGCCATGCACTGTCAGGTCTTCATAGGAATAGGGATAAAAATAAGCATGTTACTTAACAAACTTCTTTCAGTTTGGATATTAGTTTGTCACATTGCGTTGTGTTTAAGATGTATGTGCTTTTTTACATACTGGCTTGCAAAATTCATAAAATTTCCTTATTTTCAAGAATGACTCAAATTTGGACTTGGCTTAAAATGGATATGGTGCATTGTGGGAAGAATAGAAATGCTGGTTATAAGCAGTTTCCCTTTTTGCAGTGTTAAAGAAATCTCCTTTACTATGGTCATAAATTAAACCTCAAAAGTTTTTGGTAGAGGGTTACTCCCTGTTTTTTAGCTGGACTGTTTGAAGAAAAGGTTGAGTTATTGTCATAGCCAGACTGTTGTGGTCTGTGTCGTCTTTGTGAAAAAAACTTTGACATTATGTAATATCTAATGCAATTCAAAATATCATCTTGACACTTGCAATACATGTATTTGAGTTGTTTGGAAAGTCTGTGTAATTTTGCTATAGATCTTCTAGCAATGGTAAATAGTTATCAAAAATACACCACATTAAAGCTGTTTATTTTTACCACATGCTCGGAAAAAAATCATTCAGATCTGATGAAAAAAATGTGGTCCTTTGCTCTCTTTGAAATGTAGGCGGGGCACGTCGAACATCATTATGCAACGTGATTTGCATCAAACACATTGCATCTGGCATGGTCCATACTCGGGATTTGCCATTTTTCTGTTGGAATAAATTTACATGCTATGTAAGGTTACTTTCATGTTCTAAAGGTTTGTCTTTCTTTCTCACATTGTATTGGTCGATTTCATGTATAACACATATATGTGATTTGTTTGATGTTTATATCCCCATCCTTCCTCAGAGCTGACGCGATAAAAACGACGACGACGTGAGGCTTGTTTTTTACCTTTCTCTCTTCTTAATGATGGGTACTGTCTGCCCCTTTAAATCTTATAAAATTGATTGGAAATGTGCACATATAATGGGGAAGACCTATTTAGTCAGATGTATATAGTGTTCATTGCCTGTTGTAGACTCGTGGCCCAGTTCACAACATAACTTTTCGAATATTCAAAATTTCGCAAGTCTCATTGACGCCATTTTCACGCAATGGACATTTGTACCTCATGATTAGAAATTTCAGGCAAAATTCTATCCGTTAAGTCACTACTGCAAGCTTTTAGAATCTCGTCAATGAACAGTTTTTTTAAGTGATGCCAGAATTTCGTTCAATTCCACAAAATATTAAATTTAAGATGACACGATTTGTAAAAGATTAAATGACCTGCCCCGGGTATGCAGTTCTATGGTGATTTAAATGATACTGAACACCAAGAATGTTAAATGCAACTATAAAGACTAAGGAAGAGATGTTACAATGAAATTTATCTTTATTTTCATATAAGATTTAACACCATTTTCGAATTATGATAAAATTACATTGACTTTTCGAACAACCCTCGTATATGTTCACTATCAGAAGGCAACCTGTTATACAAAGGCAGGTAACTTTAACTCTTTACCACACAATCCCGTGTTTTAACGACCCTGAGGAAGAGGCCTTTAAAAAACATAGTGGGAAAAGGAGGAAACCAGTATTTTCTCCTTTTCCCACAATGTTTTCTACCCCATCAAAGACAAACATCATCATTTTAGGTACATTTATTTTGTCGTCTGCAAATGCTTTCAATTTGGTCGAGTCTAAAATTTTGTTGTTAGGTAAAGCGTTAACATATTTCTGGCCAAATTATGCCCCGTTTACAACTGAGAATTTCAATTCACTATCCAGTACTTTTAATGGTCGATTGTTATCACACACATGCAGTGCTCTTATTTAAAGCTTGTTTTCATTGATGATTCAATTAATTTTTGTTTACCCTGCTTGCAGTGAGTAGGACGTAGTCGTCAGAACATCACTTCAGTGTGTATGCGTAAGAGCATTTTTGCGATAGTCTGGATTTGTCCAGAACATTACTTCTCTACAATTATTGATGGTTTCAAAATGATTTGGCACAGTTGTTCTCCTCATTGAGCAGAAATGCCATTTGAATCATTTGTTCACAAATGTCAAGGTCATTCAGGGGTCAAAATTTAGCGGGCTCGACACAAGTTGTCCCTGGACAACCGTCTAGTTTCCTTTGTTGTCCAGTTGAAATGGACAGGTAATGAAGTTAATAAAGTAAAACTATCTACCCTGAGAAAATACACGGAAAACAGCCTATTGTTAAAGGCAAAATTATAGCCTAAGCTAATAAAATCCTGGAGCAGTTAAAGCTAATCATCAGGTAGTACAAAATGTGCAGCCAAGTTTTACTGTCGCTGTTGTTTTGCCATTATCCTTTATTATTATTACATTAGAAGTGTAATTCAAATTTTTCTCAAAGACGTTGGAAAATAAGGTTTATGAAAAAATGTATGTTTTTTCACGGGAATTTTGTGTGTGTTTTTAATTTTTATTAAGTTTTTAGCATAGCTGTTATCGAAGAAAATATCGAGGTATTGTCATAGCCCTGTCGTCTGCGTCGTGAGTACTTTTGCAACTTTTATATAGACTTTAGAATGTTTTGTTAACACATTACATTTTGTTTAAGGTTTTATTTACAAGGAAAGATATCCCATTCCATTAGTTTGAGTTTTGAATTTTCTGCTTTGAAAAATAAACATATTGCAGTTTGAAATTGGTCTTGCTTGTCACCTCAGCTGGGCTACTTATTCAAAGAATAAGGAATGCCTTTACAGTCACTCTGCTTTGGTGATGTCTGTTCTTTTACATAAACCTTAAATATCAACCAGTCAAATTTTGGTGTAAAACGATTCTATTAATAATATTCCTTGATACCAAGTGACTGTCCAGTTGGCTTAAATTTAGAGGCTCCCTTTCTGGCATGTCAAGCCTTATCTGGGTCATACAAAGAGACGATAAAACATTGGTAGTAATAGCTGTCAAATCTTGACTTTCCCCTTGCAACACTGTTGGGGGTGGGGGATAAAGTATCACTGTGTTTGTATGTGTGTACATTTGTGTCTTGCTTTAGGGCCCTAATTACAGGCCACAATTTTCATCCAATCTTTCAAACATCTGAGTTGCCGTTGGTGAGAAGAGGAACCCCATCAATGCTGTCAGGCACTCAAAGGTTGAGGTCACAAGCTCAAATTTTAAGTTTTAAGTTTTTCAGTAATGTTACGGTTTGTTAATCCAGTGATGCCAGTTCTAGCTGGTTCAAATGCCGGCTTGGCCAACATCCTCCAACATGTGACATTGCAACAAAGGTCATTTGTCCCTCACCAATAGTCAAATAATAAGTTGTGCGTCTACGTGCAATACATGGAACCGTGGAAATCGATATTTGACCAATCAGGACATCGCATTTATTCTACCGGATGTCCTACCTTGGTTTCTGCTATTTTGGCTCACAAATAAACAACTGTTAACGTTGGAAGAATGCAATTTTCTTTATTTATGTTGTGTTTTCAACATTTGAATTTAAAAGAAAAGCTTAACTCTTTCCCACACGACAAACTTTTACACTGGTTTAAATTGAAAGCTTTTGCAGACGACAAAATAAAGGTGACTGAAAAATTGAAATTTGTTCTGGGAACGGTAGAAAACACTGTGGGAAAAGGAGAAAATGCTGGTTACCAGCATTTTCTCCTTTCCCTACTGTGTTTTCAAAAGGCTTCTTTCTCAGGGGCGTCAAAAGCAGGGATTGTGTGGTAATGGGTTAAAAAATGTGCTTTGCGAACGTGTACCGATGACGCGAGATCACGCAGAGGCTACAGACAAGTTTAAATTGTGATGATTACTTAAAATTTGAACTTGTGCGAAGAGCTGATCAGCACTGGATAATGGATTAATTCAAAGTATTCTATAATTTTTCCTCTCTGAAATAGAAAACTGGAAAACAAAGGTAAAAATAGACCTATATGAAGTATTAATAAAAGGAAAATGCTTTTACTTGAATATTAACCTTGTTCAATAACTACCTATGCACATCCAAAAAGTGGCCGCGTAACTTGTCATCAATGTTTCAATTTGACATTAATCTTAACCCATGGTTCATAAAGAATATGCTGAATGTGGACTGGGATCGTATATCCAATCTCTGATGTGTAGATATAGATCAGATTGCAAATTACATGATGATTAGTCTTGGATTTAAAGAACCTGCTGATTACAATAAGCACTTTGAAGTGTAGTTCTTCCTCACTATAGGAGTATATTTCAATTTTAAAAAAAGTCGAACTTCTGATCTGGTGGAACATGGAAATTTTTCTCTTGACTTATCTGTTTTAACCGTTTACCACATAACGGGTTTTAACGACCCGTACGAGCTTTTAAAAGCATTGCGGAGAAAGGAGAAAATGCTTATAACATTCATTTTATCCTTTTCTCACTGTGTTTTGCGCTCTTTCAAAAACAAATTTCAATTATTGAATCATTTATTTTGTTGTCTGCAAATATTTGAGTTTGAATTGCTCCAAAAATTTTGTCATTTGGTGACGAGTTTAAATGGATTAGCACATCAGCACATTAGCACAAAGGGTGTGTTGGTAAACTGTTAATTTGATAGGAAGTGTGTTTGATTGCAAAGCAAATTACCGCTCTAATCAACTTGACCACCCGTTGTCATCAGTATATCATATACTACCGTCAATGATATTAACAATTTTCTTAATTGACAACACACTTAACGCATTTTGTAATCCATCAGACAACCCTTTTCCCCTTAACCTGATATTAAAAATTTTCATTGACTTAAACCTCTCTGTAGAATCAGACATTCTATAAACTTTTCGAAAGGTTTGTAATTCAGTGTTATTTTATTTGGTATGATGCTGAGATGACTTTACTAGCCCAACGAAAGCAATAAGTATCGTTAATTCTATTATTCTGTGGCAAAACGGAGATTTGATGATGTTTTTTATATGTTGAAATTTTTGTTTAAACATGTAAATCTGTTACATTGTACGTCGCCCCTGTAATTCGCCCTTTTAATACATCTCCGTATTTAAATTATTTAAGCATCTTTAAATTGCTTACTGAGAATTTATCATCGATAGAAATATATGATTAAAATACTTTTTTCCGAAATTTTATTGAGAGAAACATTCATGACAGCACGATTTAAGTAGCCTATCTGCTATACTGTATATGTATTGACTATGTTTGTTTGTGAGACCTTGGCAACAGTAACTAAGGTAGTCGGTTTATCTTATCACCACGGATCCATGTATGAATTGCTGGTGGCTGGTATCAGATGTTGTGTTTGTACTGGTCTGAGAAACAACAGGAATACACGGTTTAATACAAGAGCAGCCTGAATATAAATGTTAGGTAGTTGAATGTGGCATTAAACCCCATACAACCAAACCTCGAAGTTGAAACCAGTGTTCTTGTCTATGCCAGTTTCTAGCTTGCCTGTTTTCAAAGTAAACATTAAGGTATCGTGATAGCCCTCTCTTGGTTGCTGTCTGTGTTGTCATGGTGCAAAATCTTTGACATTTTGTAATATCTCTGCCTCATCTCAACACATCAACTTGAAATTTGGAATAATTGCTCACTATTTAACCCTTTCCCATACGATAAATCTTAGACTGGTCCAAGTTGAAAGAGTTTGCAGATAACAATGTAAAATTTAATGAAAATGGTAGAAAGTTCTCAAAAAGGGTAGAAAACACTGGGAAAAGGAGAAATTGCTCGTTACAAGCAATTTCTCCTTTTCCCAGTGTTTTCAAAAGACTTGTACTGCAGACACGTGAAAACCAGGGCTTGTTTGGGAAAGGGTTAAAGAGCAACCTGTGTGACAAGGGCAGATCACTATGAAAGTGTTTTTGTCCAAATTATGCCCCTTTCTCGACTTAGAATATTGGCTCACTATCCAGTACCCTATAGCCCAGCATTTGCACCCTCATGCGGTGCTCTTATTTGTCTGTAATCACCTGCGTACAAAAACAGTATCTTTTTGTATCTCTGCTTCAACTGAACATATCTACTCGAGCCTTATAATGGTTCTTTACTAAAAAAACAGGAATCTGGACAATTAGGGTAGATGACTAGAAACTAGAGTTATGCCCCTTTTTTGAAGGCAGTGCTTTTATAGCAGTTTGTCTCTAATGAAATATTTTCTTGGGTTTTTTTAGCTTCAATGTCACCAAGAAAGAGTTGACTTATTATCATAGCCAGGTAGTTGTTGTCATCATCATTGTGCAAAATCTTTAGCATGTTGTAATAGCTCTGCTTCCTCTCAAAATATAAATTTGAAATGTATGTTCCATCAAAAGGTCAGCACGTGTGATAAGGGCTGATAACTCCAGAAGCATTTTTTTTACAGAATTATACTTGAACTTTGGCACTTGCAGGCAGTGCTCTTTGTTGTGCTTCTTGTTCAACTGACTCTCTTAGTACTTCTTAACTCTTTCTCAAACAATCCTGGGTTTTAACGTCCCTAATAGAGAAAGCTTTGGAAAACGTTGAGGGAAAAGAAGAAAATGCTGGTAACCAGCATTTTGTCCTTTTTCCTCATTGTTTTCTACACTATAACATACTAAAATTATGTTTTAAGTAAGTTTATTTTATCTTCTGCAACAGCTTTCAACTTGAACCAGTCTAAATTTTTGTCATCTAGGAAAGGGTTAATGACTAAGCTGTAATTCAAAAATTACTGATAGCAATGTAACTACTTTGGGAGCTTCAGCAATCATGAATAAGTATTAAGAGTCAGTTAAACAAGAACAACAACAACAAAGAGCCCAGCCTGCGGTAACAAAACAGTTACGGTACATTATCAACAATTTGGGGATTATTTGACTGTGCAACATACATTGCATTATTGTTATTCATCTTTGCCCATATGGAGGTTCTTAACCCTTTATCAATTGATCCCAGGTTTTTACAACCCTAACAGAGAAAGCTTTGGAAAACATTGAGAGAAAAAGAAAATACTAGAAACCTATTGTAGAAAAAAATGTCATGTTTTGGATGACACTTACCTTAGTTTTCTACAGCTGGTTTCAATCAAGACAAGACTAAAATTTTGTTGTCTGGTAAAGGGTTAAACATCCTTTCGAAACCCTAAACATTTTCATGAATTTTTGGATTTTCTTACAGTTAATCCAAATCCTGCTGTCTTCTGGTGTTTATTGGACTTGTAGTTGTCATTATCAATTTTTTTAACATGCAATGAAAAACTATCAAGGCATTGTAAATAGTTAAGCAAGTTGAACTTGACCCTTTATCAGACAACAAAATTTTAGACTGGTCCAAATTCAAAGCTGTTACAGATTACAAATTAGATGTGGCGTAAAAGGGAATTTTAGTCAAAAGGGGAAGAAAATTTGTGGGAAATGGAGAAAATGCTGATTAACAGCATTTTCTTCTTTTCCCTCAATGTTTTCTAAGCTTTCTCTATTAGGATTGTAAAAACTTGGGATTGTTTTGGAAATGGTCAAGACAGCTATTGTTGGCTTAATTGGGCTCTGTGTTTAAGCTATAAGATCAACCTACATGTATAGTATGGCTTATTTCTTTTCAACTAAGTCCTGTATTGGAATCAAACTTTTTACAACTCTTGTACTTATCACAAAATATCAAGGGCATCTAGGGATTCAATAGCTGGTCCCCGAAATTTAATGAAAAGATAAGCATGTAGTCTTCACTGACACCTCTTTGCAATCAAATTGGTCTTTGACATCTGTTATCATGATGTCTTATATGGAAGAGATAGGTCTGTATGCTGATAAACTTAGAAGGCTTTAACCTCACAATGTGATACGGATAAAAGCTTAAGTGACCCCAGAAGAGTATTTGGACAAGAAACCCCATATTGTATCTCTCGTAAGAAATCTTGATGTAACCCCATATAGGTTAACTAGACAAATGAGAAAAAACCCCGTAATGATTATAGGCATATTACCCCACAATGTGCCTCCTGTCTGTACGTCCGTCCGTTCGTCCGTAAACTTTTTCTTTAAAAAACTTCTCTTCAGAAACTATTGACTGGATTTTTACCAAATTTCACAGGAATGTTTCTTAGGTGGTCCTCTTTCAAATTCCTTCAAATAATTGTGTTCCATGAATAATTCTAGTTGCCATGGCAACCAATATAAAAAACCTTTAAAAATCTTCTCCTCCCCAACCGCTAATTGGATAGCATTATTTTTTTGCAGGAATGTTCCTTAGATAGAGGTTTACAGAATTCCTTAAAAAAAATAAAGATCCGTCAAAAAATATGGCTTTTATGGGAGACTCATTTTCCTTTTATGGTATAAAGTAAAATCTTTGAAAAATTTCTTCTCTCAAACTACTTGTTTTGATTTCATTGTTGTATTGCAGGTTAGTTCCTATGGTAGTAAGTCTGTACTATACAATCCTGACTTTTAACCACCCTAAAGAAGAAGTCTTTGGAAAACACTCTTGGAAAAGGAGAAAATGCTGGTAATCAGCATTTTCTCCTTTTCCCTCAGTGTTTTCTACTCTATCAAAGACAGAAATCATCATTTCATCAATGTTGAATTTGTTGTCTGCAAATGCTTTCAGTTTGGTCACATCCCAAATTTTGTCGTTTGGTAAAGAGTTAAAGATGGTTGCTTTACATAATCTATAATCCTTTTCATATAAAACAAGAGAACCTCTGCACTTTGATTAGTTCTGGTAAAGGTTTGTTGACCTACTGGTGACCTGGTACAAAGAGGGACAGGGCTTTACTGTTGTGATAAGGCATTTTGTTATCCAATCAAACTGATCCCTGACAAAGAAGACTTTAGAAAACATTGTGGGAAAAGGAGAAAATGCTGGTAACCTTTTCCCACAATGTTATCTACCCTTCACAAAACAACTTTCAAATTTTCAGTCACTTCTATTTTTTCATCTACAAATCTTTTCCATTTGGACAACCCTAAAATGTTGTCGTTTGGTAATGAGTTAACTATAACCAGAAGACAAAATTTTTATAACTGGCCATAATTGAAAGATGTTGCAGACAACATAATATATTAATATATCTCCAAATTAGTAAAACTTGTATCAAAAAGGGTAGAAACAAGAGATGTTTGTAAAACATGTATGCCCCCCAATGGCATCCAATGTGATTATAAACTCTTACGTTCAAAGTGTAAAAACGAACAAAGGGTAATTACTCAAAAATTATTAATGATAAAATTAACAATTCTTGGGCACTGCACTTCCCATTTATGTGAACTATCAACTTTTAAAGTTTCATGATTTTACCTCACATACTTTTTGAGTTATGCTCCGGAAAAGAAATAAGTATGAAAATTATCAAAAGGCAGTAATTGCAAAAATATAATGGGCAGATTTATGGTTCTTGTGCAATGCACTTCTCCTGAATAAGATCTATCCACATATAAAGTTTCAAGATGATACCTGAAAAACCTTTTGAGTTATGCTCTGGACAAAAATTAAGTATGAAAATCAACAAAGGGCAATAACTCCAAAAATATAATGGGCAGAGTTATGGTTCTTGTGCACTGCATTTCTCCTTCATAAGGTTAATCCACCTATGAGGTTTCAAGGTGATACCTGAAATACTTTTTCAGTTATGCTTCAGACAAAAATTAACTATGAAAATCAACAAAGGGCAATAACTCCAAAAATATGATGGGCAGAGTTATGGTACTTGTGCACTGCACTTCTCCTTAGTGAGATCTATCCACCTATGAGGTTCTAAGATGATACCTGAAATACTTTTAGAGTTATGCTCCGGACAAAAATTAAATATGAAAATCAACAAAGGGTAATAACTCCAAAAATATGATGGGCAGAGTTATGGTACTTGTGCACTGCACTTCTCCTTAATCAGATCTATCCACCTATGTAGTTTCAAGATGATACCTGAAATACTTTTTGAGTTATGCTCCGGACAAAAATTAAAGTCTGAAAATAAATAAAGGGCAATAACTCCAAAAATATGATAGGCAAAGTTATGGTTCTTGTGCACTGCACTTCTCCTTAATCAGATCTATTCACATATGAGGTTTCAAGGTGATACCTGAAATACTTTTAGAGTTATGCTACGGACAAAAATTAAATATGAAAATCAACAAAGGGCAATAACTCCAAAAATATGATTGGCAGAGTTATGGTACTTGTGCACTGCACTTCTCCTTAATGAGATCTATCTACCTATTAAGTTTCAAGGTGATACCTAAAATACTTTTTGAGTTATGCTCCGGACAAAAATTAAGTAATGAATGAATGAATGGTGTTTTATGGCCCGTCGACAACTTAGGTCATATTGGGCGCACTTACTTAGTAAACAATAATGTGAGGTGAAAATAACATACATGTGCAACAACATATGACAAACATGATAAATGAGGAATGGATGAAACACAAAATGATGCCCCTTTTGTCGCCTTTTATGACATGCATGCTGTCACTTTTGTTCCGCCAGATGAAATGGCAGATGAGACGATCGCGGGACTGCAGTGGTTTATTCTTATACCCCCGATTAAACCACACGGGGTCCCACAGGCCAACTGATTCCCATTCCAAACCCTATTTACATAAAGAAAAAAAATATAGGATTTGGAATAAGAACTACCCAGCCTGCTGCAATCCTGCGAATTACGAGGAAAGCAGCCGTTTGTCTCTAATTTTTGTCGCCTTCTACGACATGCCATAGAGAAAGGCCGAGGTCCTATTCTATAAAGTAAAAAATCCCCGGGACCCCACGGGGACAAAAATTAAGTATGAAAATCAACAAAGGGCAATAACTCCAAAAGTATGAGGGACAGAGTTATGGTTCTTGTACACTGCACTTCTCCTTAATGAGATCTATCCACCTATGTAGTTTCAAGATGATACCTGAAATAGTTTTTGAATTATGCTCCGGACAAAAATTAAGTATGAAAATCAACAAAGGGCAATAACTCCAAAAATATGATGGGCAGAGTTATGGTTCTTGTGCACTGCACTTCTCCTTAATCAGATCTATCCACCCATGAAGTTTCAAGATGATACCTGAAAGACTTTTTGAGTTATGCTCCGGACAAACATGTGGTCTACGGACCGACCGACCAACAGACCGACCGATGGACTGACCGACAAGTGCAAAGCAATATACCCCCATTTCTTCGAAAGGGGGGCATAATTATTGTGTAAAACTAAGAAAATGCAGGTTACTTTTATTTTCTTCTTTTCTCACAATTTTTTTCATAGCTTTTTTTTCTTTAGTGACCTAAAATGCTGGAATGAATGGTAATTGTTAAAAACTTCTCTTCACTGTTACAGAAAAACCAGGCCTGTGGAGCGATACAGGCGCTCAAGCGCCTCTAGTTAACAACATATCTTTACTTTTAGAAAGAATTACTGTAAAGAACTTTTTTTGGTTGAACTGTATTACCTATTTTGAATCAGCTTGCTTGCACTTACCATCTGAAAAGCTGCGGTACATTTTGGGTACTATTGTTCACGCATGACAAGTTTAATCTTTTGATATCAGTTACTTCTTAGTGCTCTTAATCGTCAAATCTTTACCCAATGACAACAAATTAGAATCCTGGGACGCAGTAGCATAAGTTTTGGGAGTCCTGCTTCCCAATTTCTGTGTGCGAGATGCAGAAAATGTGCATCCGTTAAAACCCTGCCTAGGTCATATGGTTTCAGATAAGAAAAATTTTCAATATTTTTCAGTTTTGTTGCCATAGCAACCGGAATTTTTGAAGGAATCAAATTCTTTCAAGGAATTCTGAAGAGAACCACACCAGGATCATTTCTGAGAAGTTTCATCAAAATTGGATAGATAGTTTCAGAGAAGATGTTTGAAATAAAAGTAAACGCACGCTCCGATGCATGCACACACACACGGACCATAACATAAGCCCAAAAAATAAAACTGAATCCAAATTGGAATATCATCTCTTTTGATGTATCGGAACTAGTTGAAAACGTGCTACGAGCACGACTACTGTACTTGAAGGACAGATACATTGGGCACTTGTCCACAGATATTGGGTTCTGAGTTGCAGACAGTCTATGGAAACTATATAGTTAACTACCCAGTAAGTGTAAACATGCCCTTCATGACAACAGGCTACAGTGTGCCTTCGCACGTTAGAATTACAAAGGGGACAATGACCACTGCATATGATTCCAACGCTAGTTGGACAGCATTCACCAGCTCAGCGTAGCCAATCTTTGCTATCACCCCAGATGCCACCGCCAAGGAAACAAGAAAGCATCAGGACCCTATGACGAGATGAGGAACATAGGGCTAACCAATAAGTGCTTTTACAAAGGATTTATAGTGAACATTCAGTGATATCAAGAAAAGAACTTTAGTGGACCTTTTTGTAGTTTAAACTTATGGATTCATTATTTTTACTTCATATATAACATTTAATTACCTAAAGTACTTGTTTAAATGATTCTTTAAATTTTGTTTCCTTTTTCTAAATATATTCATTTTCAGTAAATATCTATCCTTTTACCAGACTTTCACCTTCATGTTGCTTAAAGACATTTCAAAATTGAAAGATCTTTACAAAGAGGGTAGGTATGTAAAACAAGTGAACTCTGCAAGTAGGTTTCTTTTGATACGACTTGTATGCTAGGTCTGCAGCGTGCCTGGAACATTGTCAGCATGTGGGCGGTTCAAGTGACCTTAACTCGATGTTTATTTCTCCAGCTAGCGTATAAGGTGAAGGCACGGTAGAAATGCGGCTTTCTTTTCTCGTTATTCTTGTCGTTCGCTTTGGGTTTTGATATAAGACAGGTGAAAATTAATGTTGAAAATTAAAAATGTAGAAAATAGGTATTGACTTAAATTATTTTCCCTCGTTATGCCACAGTATGTGTGCAGAAATCAAAATGAACATCAAGGATGCTGCAAAGCTAATGCCTTTATTTAAAAACTACCTCTCTGCTCTGATAGACATCATTGACAGGAGGTTGAAGTTCTGAAGTTTTGGAGGCTTTCAGTATATTTGACCCAGGGCCGAACTGAAGGACTATGGAAACCAACAATTATAACTTCTGAACGATCTTGTTTTCAATGATAACCAGGAAAAGTTGGACAGACTCCACTACCAGTGGCATGGATTGAAATTTTGTGCAAGAGATGTGATTCAGCTAAACATGCCAGAGGCAAATAAGTAAGCAGGAGAGAAGGAAACAACCACAGAATTGCGAATTCTCCAACTACTTAACCATACTGTTTTAAAGGAGCAATAATCAGGAACTTCTATGTATTGTTGAAGTTATAGTTTCATTGCTAGTATCAAATTCATGGCCTGAAGGAGAAGCAAGTACACTGAAAGCTTTAAGAACTCATTTTAGGAATTGCCTTAGTACTGCCATGCTCGAAAGCTTGCTCCACTAACAGCATCAATGTGCCTGATCCATGCATTAAGCAGGGCAAGAAGATTGTCATTAACTGTAAAATTCTGGCTGCAAAAAACAAAAACAGGAAGAGAGCTGCCAAAGTGTAAGCCTGTACCTCTTGGAGCAGAAGCAACCACATCTATTACCATGGGTGATGGTGGAAGATGCAGGGGTAAAAACTGAGCAAATAACTTTTAGACGAAGCAAACTTTCAGTCAGTACTTCATGCTGCAGCAAAGAGTCTGAACTTTGACAATTATAGTGATGATGAAGAGGAAGATTGTAATGATGATAATAATTATATTTCTAATTTCTAAAGAGTTTGCTGAACATTCATTGCATTAATTTCATGCTTGCTTCATGCTCCAGCAAACCCCCATGCCTTTTACTGTAAACTTTAAATGAAACCCTGATACAGGTGGCAATTCTTTACCATCTTACCAAAAAAAAAAAAAACTAAAATGGTAAACAGTAACTGTTTTTGAAAATAAAACTTTTTTCCAAAATGTTGTCATAGCTTTTATTGCTCGGTATAGATTTATAAAACTCAGGAATGTATGCTGTTAGATAAAATTCAAGTTTCAAGACATTAATAAAACATACTGAGAGAAACTCTTTTCCATCTTCTCAAAAAAAACTCAATTTGAACTAAATTGGTAAAGACTTAAAGAAAAGAATATTGTTTTACCTTTTCTTATCAATGTTTGTAATAGCTTTCTTCTTCACTGTCCTTACCACTCAAAACTGAGGAAAAATTCAAGCTATTAGACCCTGAAAAAAAACACCAAATACCAAAAAGAAATGGTAAAGAGTTTCCGAAAGAATAAAAAATCTTACCTTTTACCACAATAATTATATAGTTTTCTTCCTTCGTGTCACTTAAACTTGGGCCTTTTAGATGTAAGAGGAAGTTCAACTTTCAAAACACTGAAAATGAAGTAAGTAGTAATTTTTTACCATCTTAAAAATAAAATGGACTTTGAACTAAAATGATAAAGTGTTTCTGAAAAGAAAAAGAAATTGTTTAACGTTTTCTATAATGTTTACTACCCTTTTCCTGCTTCACTGTCTGTACCACTTCTAAAACCCATTACCACACAATCCCAACTTTTAACGACCCTGAGAAAGAAGCCTTTTGAAAACATTGTGGAAAAAGGAGAAAATGCTGGTAACTAGCATTTTCTCCTTTTTCCACATTGTTTTCTAACCTTTCCAAACCAAATTTCAATTTTTCATTCATGTTTATTTTATTTACATGTTTATTTATAAACGATTAAAGAAGAAACTCTTTTCCATCTCACACAAAAAAAATCACTTTGAAGTAAATGGTAGGGATATTTATTTTAAACTTTAAAACAAAAACGGAAAATCTTTGCAAGGTACCCCCCCTCCAGCCAATTACTGAGGGGGAATAATAATCATACCAGGCAGGTAGAGGAAAATAGTAGTGCAGCAGAAATCAGTAGGTGATTGAAATAGGCATGAATGTCTCCTGCAATATTAAGGACACATGTCCTTGTGTGATCATATGGTGGCGTAAAGTTCCATTCTGGACAAGAAAGAAATACTGGAAAACTGAAGATCAAAGTGAAATTACTCAAAATCCATGCTAAGTAGAGTTATTGTTCTTGCGAATTACGGATGTTTTGGTAACAGACAAGTTCGGTAACATAGACTTTTAGAGTAAATCGACTGGATGTTTCGGTAACAAAGGAATTATAGAGTGTTGATGTATCGTGACATTCTTTACACCCACGCATGGCTTTTCATTTGTTCAAACCTTCATTTAAAGCCTCAATTTGTAATTCCCACCATGTTTCATTAATATTTTTTTTCGGTTATGTACCTCATTCCATGCTGTATGTATTGACCATCTATCAAGGAGAAAAGGGAAAGTGGAAAAAATAAAAGGTTTGAACCTATCTATCATGGGATAAATGGGTGAAAAGTGCAAAAGTAAAAAGTTTAAAGTAAACACAGGCATGCATTATGTGTAAAGGACATCACAGAACATAAACACAATATAATTGTTTCGTTACCGAAACATCCAATCGATTTACTCAATAAGTCTATGTTACTGAACATGTCACCCGTTCTTGCACACTGTACATGGAGTAAATTGTCCACAGAATTTGGTCCTATCAAAAAACTCATTTTGCGTTCAGTTAATTGCTATTCTGTGCGGATATTCATCTGGGAGCCGACAGCACACGCAGGTGCTCCGAGAATCAACAGAAGAATTTACTAACATTGAACAACAACATGGCAACCAAGTGGAATTTTCTTCTCTGACACCGCTGGTCAGATTTTGAAATAATTTTACAGAAATGTTCATTGGGTAACTCTTTTCAAAATAGTTTGTGAAATTTTTATCAATTGAAAGGTTTCCAGTCATTTCGTACCTAGGTCATTTCGTACGATTTTGGTCATTTCGTACCCACTTATACTTTTCATTTTGGTCATTTCGTACCCACTTTGGTCATTTCATACCCACTTTGGTCATTTTGTACCTACTTTGTTAATTGGTACCGAGCTTTTAATTTCATGTTGGTCATTCAGCAATTAGTGTTAACTTTTACTCTGTTTTTATGTTTGCAGAATGGCTGCTGCTTTTTCACTTTGCTCCAGTCGAAATAATGTTAAATTTAGCCGAAGAATGGTTATGATTGTGTCTATGCATTTTTGGTCTTTTCCTATCAAGTAATGAATTTCAATGCATTTCTTTCTTACCTAAACATACATATTTGCATGTGAATAGTGATTGTAGATGTTTCGCTAAATGTTCGGTAGATACAGGGTAATCCTCTGTATTCGTATAGAATAACTTTTTTTTCACACTAGAGTACCTTGCTTTGATTAGTTTTCAACTTTTAAGCGAAGCTCAGGTTTTTTTTTTTTGTTTTGTTATTTGCAAAGACACAAAGGTTTACCCTGAAACATGGTAGGGATGAAATCCACTGGGAAAGGTAAAACTCTAGGATTACCAGTACTATCTTACACACTCTGACTCAGAATTCAAACATTTAAGTGCTGAACAAAGGGTAGCGAGTTATTAAGATTGAAAGAGGTATTATGGTTGCGCTTATAACTATAATTGTAACCACCTTGTTTTAAATACCTTCAACTAATTTACCATAGAAGTCAAATATACCAAATATGTCTTTCACGGGAAGAACAGCAAGTCGTAGATTGGGTGCTTTCAATTATGACCGTGTCTTGATAATGATTTGATAACAATCAACAAACAATTAAACGGAACAGAACATTTTCTTTTATTTTGCGACAAGTTTACATTTGTATATAGTCTATGAAAATACAAAAATAATGATAATGAAAAATCAGCAGATACAAGGCCAGCATGACATAAAAATTACACACTAATAGATTTTAGTGCATGCTATCGGCAAAGCCTTAACCCATAATGTGCTGAATTAAAACAAGAGACATTTTTAAATAGGAAAAACATCTGAAATGTTGCTGTACCAAGGCTTTTTTGGCCAGAATATGTAACAAAATAGTGGACAGTGTAGACCTAAGATCAGACTGCACGTAATGTGCAGTCTGATCTTGATCTACACTGTCCGCAAAAAACAAGTTAAGTCGGTTCCAGCGCTTTACGGGTTAAATACGTCTCACATGTAATACAGTTCATTTGCCAGCACTAAAAAAATACTTTAAGTCTTGCCTACTGGCTAGAAAAATGCTGATAGAAAAGTGTCGAACATACAGACAATGTGTAAAGAGCCGGACAAATAAGCAGGACTCCCTCAACCAAGCAAACAGCCATGACTGAAAGACTACACCTCATCCATCCAGCGCTCCACTTGATAACGGAACAGAGAAAAAACATTTAATGGATATGACCAAGAAAATTATATACATGTACATTGTACTAGCTTTGGGGAAAATACCAAGAGAATTATATACAAACTTTTTGGGAAATACCAAGAAAATTATATACAGTACAAGCTTTTAGCAGAAGTATAAACCTTTGAAGTACCAAACCTATTAAACGCTGTTCCCGCATGCAATAATAATTAAAACCAAACTGTTTTAGCAGTGTGGCAAGCAAGGAGGATAAAGATCCTTTGAGCAGATGCTTCTTTAATATACTGGGCAAGTTTGTAAATTGTGCCCTTATCAGTTTTAGACAACAAATTCATGATTTTAAACCCCCCTTTCACAGAACATGGCCCAAATATATGTATTCAGTCACTGTCACACAGCCCGTATACAAGAGAACATGCCTTTAAAAGATAGGAAATAGATATGGAACCATTCTTTTACATATCCCAATACTTAAAAATTTTCTTTTGTATACTCTTGTATTTCCTTCTTTGATATCTTCCGAGTTTCTCTTCAGATACCAAGGTAACTTGGATTTCCACTACTTGGGATTCCTCATATAGCAGATGAATCAGATTGTAAAAAGCAGGAACACCATATTGGCCCGAAAATTCAATCGCCGATGCCATCCTAAAAAGAAACCAAAAGAAAGATGATTTCCAGCTAAATGCCTTGTAGGAAAAGGCAAAATTAAGCATTATGAACCGTTCACAATTTGAGTCACTTTTCCATGTGCTTGAGAACAGGGGTCCTGGGTTTGATCCCTGGTTTTAAATACCGTATAATGGGTTTTTTTACCTGCTGCCAATTTTTACTAATTTTTACGCATCAAAAAGATTCGTAAAAATTCGATGCATAAATAATAACAGCGTAAAACTGTAGTATTGTATCGATACGAAATAAAGGGTTATCAGTAGGGCTCTGTACCGGTATTCGATATATATCGAAAACCGGTATCTTACGTTCGATAGATATATCGGATCGAACGTTTCTGTATCGAACAAAATATCGATCATCAAAAGAAAATAACCGTTAAGCATATAAATACCCAATTTAGTTGTTTTATCGGCGAAATTCATTGCGAGTTTACTTTCATATTATCAATTCCCGGAAAATCAAATCAAACAACCGGTAATTCGGATAGTTTCGGACAGATTCCTTGACATTTACATGACCGAGATGTTAGGAACTTGAGACTTGGGGGTACTTCGTTGATCGACCAGGTAATTTTTTCATGCGATTCCAAAAGTGTATATTCATTGTCTATTTTTGTAACATTGTCAAACAAATATAGATAATGATAAATGATTTTGAATAACAGCAAAACATGAACAAATTAGACGTCATTCATATTTAAATCGCCTTCATAAAGAGCATAACGGTTTATCTACGGACTGTACTTTAATTACAAATCGAACACGTCCTACTATTTAGTTCGTATGCACTCTGAAGAAATATGCCGCCCCCAAAAAGCAGAGTTTGGCAGTATTTTAACAAGACCGTCGATGGTGCGGAGTGCAAGTTATGCAGCAAAAAGGTCATTAGTAAAGGGGGTAACACCACAAATCTAGCTGTCCATTTAAGACGAGCACACAAGATCGAATGCACCCCTCATCCACCCGTCGCAGGTTTGTACCTGACCAAATCATTTCCAAATCTGACACTTAATTCCCGATTGTAGATGTAGTTAGATTTCATATTAATTTAGGCCTACATAATTATGAAATTTCAATACAATCTACACGTGTTAAATATGCGGTATTTTGTTTTTCAGGTATGCTGAAAAAAGTTGCTCCTACAAAACAGACATCGGCAACTGCGACTTTAAGTTTGACTGAAGTTATGTCAGTGGAACCTCCCATTCACATGGACAGTGATGAAATGCCTGCACTACCGAAGATGAAAGACTGCAGTAGCGATTCTAATATTGAAAGTGGCACCACCATCTCACAGACAACTGAGACAAAAACTGAACAGGTAAATCTATACACATGCAGCTACAATAATCACTTCTGTCGTACTACCAGTTTTAAAATGCTTACTGTATTCGTCTTCTGGCTTTGTATTTTAAGAAGTTTTGATTTGAGTTCTATGTGTAGTTATGGAAGAATCAACTTGCTGTAGGTATTTTTTTCCCCAGAACAAATTGCTAGGGTCATTTCATAGAATGGTTTCCTTGTTTCTAGGAACTCTTCAGCTTTCATGACGTCAGAGACTTTAAAGTCTCTGTAAACAGAGATGAATCTAGGGATTTTCAGTGGAGGGGCAGCTCCCCCATGGACTTCAAAACTGGGCGGAAGTTCAAAATCACTTGGAACAAAACGTCATGGTGCGAAAGATTTAGGGTACGAAATGTCATGGCGGTTATGTTCGAGTTATTTCCCTTGTACTGCCTTGGTAACAAGTAAACAAATTATGATGCATCCGATACCGAATCAATCCAATGTCATATTTTGTGTTGAAATCGGAAAGAAATGAAAGCACAAGCATGTACTCTATTGTTCTTCATCTAGAAATCAAACAAACAAAAAAAACCTACGCAGCACGCATTTTAGATTGCGGGTACCGGCAATTTCTTTTGCTGACACTCACTCATCAAGTTAAAGAAATACGCCAGGCCAGAGCAAAGTGACGTGAATTCTGCAATCGCGCGCCCTAGTTTCATCTCTGCACCCTCTATTCAAAATAGCGTTCAAACATAAGACAGGTTGATTTTTTCTTTTTTACATATTCAAGGTATTACTGGTACCCAGCCAAGGCAAGTCAAAAATCAGCATCTGGCATCGAGCTAGAACGGCGAAGTTAGACAGTGCAAAGCAGCAAAGAATTACCCGTATGATGGCTGTGTATTTAGTGAAAGACATGCGCCCTTTCTCAACAGTTCAAAGTGTAAATTTCAGGTAAGAGAGTCGGGGGAAAAGCAAGCTAGGGCTTATTTTAGTCACTTAAAATACAATGCATACCACATTATCAATAATAATTCAATAACCAGTAAAATCTTGTTCATTCATTCTAGATCTAGTATGATTCTATTAAGTTTTGGAAATCTGAGTGATTAAAAAAAAATAGAAGACATGTAAAATCCTTTTCATTGATGTGTCTGTGTGTATTATATATGTTTAATCTTTGTTTGCCACTAGTCTACTTTAATTGCCACATTTAAATTCTGTTTCAGAAATATGATCCATGCCATTGATGCCAGGGTTGTGATTCCAAACAGTGACACATTCAGTCAACGTATAATTCCATCGTGGTACAACATTGAAGTGGCTAATGGAGGAGCTACAATCTACAAAACATGTTTCTTTAACCTCTGACTGCTGGACATCTAGGACTACTACTCCATATATGACAGTTACTGCTCATTTTCTTGATGAAAATTATGACCTAAAATCAAAAGTTTTACAAACAAGGGTATTAGATGAGAGACACACTGGAGAAAACATATCAGTGGCCTTAAACTCGGTACTTCAATCATGGAAAATTGATGACAAGGTTAGTGTCATAACAACAGATAATGCAAGTAATATGGGGCGTGCAGTCCAGATATCTGACATACCTTTGCAAATAGGCTGTTTTGCGCACACGCTTGATCTTGCAGCAAAAAAAGCTGTTGAAGTAGCCAAGCCTCTATCGAAACATATGAAGCCAGTTATAAATTTCCTGCATAGAAGTCACATTTGTGCTAAAGTTATTAAAGAGAAACAGGAGGCCTTGAATGTACCAACACACAAACTGATAACAGACATTGAAACTAGATGGAACTCAACCTATCTAATGTTTGAACGCTATTTTGAACAGAGAGTGGCAATACATGCAACTTTTATGGACAAACGATTGGAAGCCCATAAGTCAGTTTACAGAGACTTTAAAGACTCTGAAGTCGTGAAAGCTGAAGAGTTTTTAGAAACAATGAAACCATTTTTATGAAATGACCCTAGCAATTTGTTCAGAAAAAAATCGCACTACAAGTTTGATTCTTCCACTTTGTGACAAAATCCTCAAACGATGTGAGCCAAATGACAATGATTCCGACTTTACAAAGCAGTTGAAAAAGGCAATTGGTGACAATTTGTCCAAACGGTATAATGAAAAACCTGTTCGAGACTATTTACTGAAATGTACTGCCTTAGATCCACGAATGAAACTGAAGAGTATTGTCCAAGAGTCTACATGGCAAATATTGTCTGAAGAGATTGTTGAGCTGCTGGTATGTACCATAAATTAAACTACAAACCCATTACCACACAATCCGTACTTTTGACGCCCCTGAGAAAGAAGCCTTTTGAAAACACTGTGGGAAAAGGAGAAAATGCTGGTAACCAGCATTTTCTCCCTTTCCCACAGTGTTTTCTACTCTTCCCAGAACACATTTCTATTTTTCAGTCACCTTTATTTTGTCGTCTTCAAATGCTTTCAGTTTGGACCAGTCTAAAATTTTCTCGTGTGGTAAAGAGTTAAAGAATCCTTCTTCTACTAACCTATCCGTGAGTATGTGGTTTATTCATAGTATCAAGATTTAGACAGAATTTCTTCTCAGTTTGTAGAAACTGGGTGCAATACTTTATGAAAACATCAGCTTTTCTTTCAAAGTTTGCATCTTGTTTTCAGGAGCTAGAAGAGATGGTAAGAGACAGTGATGTTGTTAAGAAAGAGGAAGAAAAATTTGAAACAGAGGCATCGCCATCACCCAAGAAGAAGGCCAAGACATTGATGGAGACCTTTCTAACCGATGATGATGATGACGAAATTACAGTGACATCTGTCTACAAACGAAGCCACCAGGAAATGGCAGCTGATGAAATCAAGGCCTATAGGGAGATGCCTAAGCATGCCAACCCTCTGCTTTTTTACCAATCAAATCGCTACCGACTCCCACATCTGTACATATTAGCAGCTAAATATTTAATTGCTCAGGCCACATCAGTGGCATCTGAGCGGGTGTTCTCGACTTCTGGGGACATTCTGTCGGCAGAAAGGTCTTGCTTAGAAGCAGACGCACTAGATGCAATGATATTTTTGAAAAAAAATGCTAAAGCTGCAGACTTTATTGTGTAAAACTTACTGAAAAGCATCCTAAACGTTAAATAAAGAAGAACAAACACAGTTTCCGCTTTTTTCTTTCTTTTTCTCTTTCTTTTATTGAAAATTGAAATATCATATGATATATCGAATATCGATCATTTTGTATCGATACAAATATCGTATCGATCAAACTGACCGATACGGAGCCCTAGTTATCAGTATGTAATACCTGTGCACTAAATACACACAATATAAGAATTTTTTCACTTGTGTTCTGAATACCTGTGATATGACTTCTCTCAATAAATCATCTCTGCCGTATTTGGATAT
Organism: Tridacna crocea; assembly: GCA_943736015.1. Taxonomy (NCBI): domain Eukaryota; kingdom Metazoa; phylum Mollusca; class Bivalvia; order Cardiida; family Cardiidae; genus Tridacna; species Tridacna crocea. Next base: position 43,176,820 of record OX031065.1, read on the forward strand.
TTTAAGCCACGTCTTCCATGCCCAAATAGAAAACTATCAGAGAATTCCAATCACGTGAATTGAATATTCAGGTTAAAAATGCTTTGACACCACGTAAACAAGGCACCTTCATGATACTCGACGCGTTGATTATGGCGGTGATGAGAATTTGACTCGGCACCGGCCTGCTCCAAAAATGTCACGAATGGGTCTTGTGAAAAGACGTGGCTGTACCACTGCAAAACCCGAGCTATTAAAATTTCGATGAGCTAAAGGAGGGCTTTCTAAACAAAGTGAAAAAAGCAATGACAGATGACAATTTGCCCCCACAGTTAGTTATCAATTATGACCATACAGGTATCTATTAAAACAGTTATTCACACGTCAAAACAATTACCGCTATTCGCACGCCAAACAAAGAGTGACACTTTTCTTTCAACCTGTATTTAAAACAAACAATACACTTATAATATTAAATGAAAGAGTGGACAATGCACTGATACTTTTAATGCTGTAATTTTTTACACATGTTTAGAATTAGTAAAAAATAAAATCGTAAAAATTTAAATCATGTGCTCAAATTCGTAAACTTTACAGCAGTAAAAAAAAAATAACGTTATACGGTATAACCCATATTTATCTCTAGTATGCCTTCGTCTGCGCATGTTTTCAGTGTGAGTGAGGAAATTATGAAGTAAGGATAAGAATAGACATCTATCATATCATCGGTATATGGAACTTCCAGGACACCTGGAGTAGATTAGAATTAGAATCAAATCATTCTCGTTGTGTATGAATTAAAAGCACAAGTTTTACCTTCTACATCGTTGTTTGTGCGCACAGACTGGCCGAACACGCACCAGTTTTCTGGGCCCCAAATATTTGAATTGATCCACGTTCTGTCGATATAGTCCGTGAGTGGTTGAAGGTGTTCGGTAGCCACTTCCTTTAATATTTCAAAGGTTTCTGTAATTCGTTCAGCCGGTGTGAACGGCAATGCAAGCAGCTTTCGTAGGTATCTATGAGTGGAACCCTTGATTCTATATTCTGTTGTTAGACCCAAAATCTGAAATGAAATTAAGCTGTTACTAACAGAGATAGATTTGTTTCCACTGGAGTTAAACGCCATTTTAAGAGCTCATATCACATTGGTCAGTGCACCTACGCATTTATTTCTAGATTCTTACACTAATACTGACACAACTTCCTTTCCAAGTCACCGACTTCTTTGCTTGCATGCAAAGCACATGAAAATTAGCCGAAATGACAGTTGCCGCAACCAGATTTTAATTCTGCAACCAACAGGTCACGATTCGAATATGCCAACCACTGAGCTCTCCCTCTGGGCACAACATAAAGATATGATTTATCACTATGCGTTAAGGCAGACCCTTAAGTACAACCATAGCAAGAGAGCGTTTCAATATAGAACATTTTCACTTGGTAAAGTAAGACGTGCATATTCTAACGCTTGTTAAATACAGTCTGTATTTATCTATTCAAATGCACACGCCTGATATTCATGTCTTGTCAAAAAAAAAAAATCAAATTCATATAGAATAAGGTTTTACCTGCACTCTTCGCCACACAGTTGTGTCCAGTGGAAGGCGCAACCATTTATGGCGACTCCAGGAAAGACTTGTCTGACACCTTCCCACATGGCTGGTTCAAAATCAATTAGGATCCCGTCGACCTTTGGTTCACGATCCAGCAAGTGACCAATTTCCTGAAGTCCGGAAATGTCATTCTTTCAACCGCCCTGTACTGACTTCGACAGCATAACAAAATTTTTAGACACATTCATATTAACTATTTCTAACCCTTTCTTCTTTTCCTTCAATGTTTTCGAAAGGCTTAGGAGTCAGGAACGTTATAAATCATCAATTTTTCGATAGCCCTGTATTGACCTCGACAACATCACAAAATTTTCAGACTCATCCATATTGACTGTTTCTAACCCTTTATACTTTTCCCGCAATGTTTGCGAAAGGCTTTTGAGTCCGGATCGTTATAATTCGGGTTTATGTAAAGTATACCATCTTGCAGATAAGATCCTTCTAGATCAGCGGCTAACTTGTCATGTTCAAAAATGTGGATTTAATTGAGACAAAATCAATAACACCTGATCTACTATCGGCATGCTTTCAGTTTGGTAGAGTTTTTAAAAGTATCTTTTTATCTTCACTAGGAATTTGTGTTTGGAATAATTGAGATATCAATACCTTCAGCACTTTCACATAATCGGCTGTTTGACGTCGAGACATTATTACGTAGATAAGTTGGACACACTTTGCTTGATCCCCGCTTCTTACAAATGCATGTAGTGTTAATAGCTGTTTGAACGGATCTCTAACAACTTTGAAGGTTCCATCTAGGTACCACCGCCGAGCGTTTTTGAGTAGCGAAAGTTGTTTTTTGGTAGCAAAAATCAGGTGCCTCTGTGATCCTACTTTGACCTCCCCCTGAAGGAAGTTGTTTGGGATAAAACTAGTATCAAGCTGAAATAAAAACAAGAGCAGCAAATTGTCGCAAGATACGCCCGTCTTACCCCAAGTTGTAAAGGTGGGGCATGCACCGGACAAAATTCAAGTATGAAAAACAACAAAGGGCAATAACTCAAAAATAAAGCAAGCAAGAGTTGTGATTCCTGTGCACTGCACTCCCCATGGATGAGATCTATCCACCCATGAAATTTCATAACCCTAGCTACTACAGTTTTGGAGATATGCTCCGTACAAAAATCAAGTATGAAAAACAACAAAGGGCAATAACTCAAAAATTAAGCAAGCAAGAGTTATGATTCTTATGCACTGCACACACCCTCGGTAAGATCTATCCACCCATGAAATTTCATAACCCTAGCTAGTATAGTTTTGGAGATATGCTCCAGACATAATTCAAGTATAAAAACAACAATGGGCAGTAACTCAAAAATAAGCGAGCAAGAGTTATGATTCCTGTGCACTGCACTCTCCCTCGATGAGATCTATCCACCCATAAAATTTCATAACCCTAGCTAGTATAGTTTTGGAGATATGCTCCGGACATAATTCAAGTATGAAAAACGACAAAGGGCAATAACTCAAAAATTAAGCAAGCAAGAGTTATGATTCCTGTGCACTGCACTCCCCCTCGGTGAGATCTATCCACCCATGAAATTTCATAACCCTAGCTACTATAGTTTTGAAGATATGCTCCGGACAAAATTCAAGTATGAAAAAAAACAAAGGACGATAACTCAAAAATTAAGCGAGCAAGAGTTATGATTCTTGTGCATTGCACTCCCCGTCAATGAGATCTATCCACCCATGAAATTTCATAACCCTAGCTAGTATAGTTTTGGAGATATGCTCCGGACAAAATTCAAGTATGAAAAACAACAAAGGGCAATAACTCAAAAATTAGGCGAGCAAGAGTTATGATTCTTGTGCACTGCACTCCCCGTCAATGAGATCTTTCCACCCATGAAAATTCATAACCCTAGCTAGTATAGTTTTGGAGATATGCTCCGGACAAAATTCAAGTATGAAAAACAACAAAGGGCAATAACTCAAAAATTAAGCGAGCAAGAGTTATGATTCTTGTGCACTGCACTCCCCCTTGATAAGATCTATCCACCCATGAAATTTCATAACCCTAGCTACTATAGTTTTGGAGATATGCTCCGGACAAAATTCAAGTATGAAAAACAACAAAGGGCAATTACTCAAAAATTAAGCGAGCAAGAATTATGATTCTTGTGCACTGCACTCCCCCTCGATGAGATGTATCCACCCATGAAATTTCATAACCCTACCTAGTAAAGTTTTGGAGATATGCTCCGGACAAAGAACTGGACGCCGCCCGCCCGCCCGCCCGCCCACCACGGGTGATCCCATAATACGTCCCGTCTTCGACGGGCGTATAAAAATTAGAGGGAGAATTATTAGATTGGCTCAGCTTTATTTTTTTTACTTTTTTCATTAGAACGCATTTGTATAATGACAAGTGGTATATGACGAGAATGTTGGATTTTCCCTTCAAAATAACGAAAGTGTTGTAATATTCTAGCCTCTTCCGTTATAGTCAACATCATAAACCCATTACTGGCCAAATTATACATTTCTGTGTACAAAATACAAAATGGTAGCATTTGCAGATGGCATTTATTTCCTTTTTTTTTTTTTTTTTTTAAAAAAAAGTCCTTACTTCAAAGCAAATGTCTGTTGGCTCGTCAGGTCGACTCTTTTGTCTGATGTGATTTGCTTGTCTTGCTATAAGTTCCATGCTAGGATTGGTAACCGGAGGGAAAGGCATATTATCTTTGATTTCAATCATGGCTCTCTCGAGAATGCCCATAGCAGGACAGAATATGTTTTTCACAGCTACTTCTTTGGCCTGTAAAAAAAGGAAACAGTTTCAGAATCTGCCGTTAGTGTGTTGGACTTGTGGATCTGGTAATTGCAAGTCCGATACCCAGTTGAGGCAACCTTGCGTAGGTGCACTGACCTCCGTTAAATTACCGTAGGTTTTAAAGAGGCGTTAAATCGCAATACAAACAAAAACTGAAGAAATGCATTTCAGTTGTGTTGTTTCTATGTCACATTGACAATTAGTAATTTTTACCTTGGCTGTAGTAGCTACTTTCAAGTGAGAACCTAGATCTCCCGGATGATTATGTGGAACGCCATTCCTAAAGAAATCCCCGTTTCGTTCTCGAACAGCAGCTGGGCATTTTATTTCTTTGCCACTAACGTTGCACCACCAGTTTATTGTCTTTGCAGTAGAGTTCTGTAAGAACACATGTAGATCCACCTGAACATTTATACAGCCTGAGTCTCATTTACATCGTTTGACTGCAAGTAATATAAAGTTTTCTCGAATTTTTTCTTACATTAGCATGTAAGAAACAAATCACATAATTATAGATTAAATTCAATTTGTTTTATTTTCATAAAAGTTAATCTCTGTATTCTATCATTTTACCCAACAATCCAACCAAGAAGAACGGACATAGTACAACACTTAAAATCCTTTCAAAAAAGTGCCAATTTACCTTGACTGTGTAGCAAAATCCTGCAGAATCTATCAGATTCTTTCCCTCGAGAAGTGCCTCCTTTAATGACCGTAAATTGCAGTTCGTCTTCCTCTATGATCATGTTAGTCAGCCCTGGATCCTCGTAAGACCTACAATATAAATAATATCTTTAACTAGAGGCGCTTGAGTGCCTGTATCGCTCCACAGGCCTGATTTTTCTGTAACGGTGAAGAGAAGTTTTTAACAATTACCATTCATTCCTGCATTTTAGGTCACTAAAGAAAAAAAGCTATGAAAAACATTGTGAGAAAAGAAGAAAATAATAGTAACCTGCATTTTCTTAGTTTTACACAATAATTTCTACCCTTTTCGGTACAAGTTTTACTAATTTGAAGATTTATCATGTTGTCTGCAACATCTTTCAATTATGACCAGTTATAAAAATTTTGTCTTCTGGTTATAGTTAAAGAGGGTCTTGTTACAAACCATTTTGGGTTGGGAAACATCAAAATATAGAAAAACTAGAAGGCCCTGAAGGGCCTAATATCGCTCTACTGGCAGAGATTTTGCTTTTATTCTAGCATACACTATGAATTCATGATGCAAAAAGAAAATAAACAATAATTTGAAATTTTCAACTTGAAATGGCTACTTTTCCCATACTGTTTGTTGGATTTTTTTCAAAATCAATAGGGTTGAAGCTATTGATGAGATAAACAAACAGTGCAAGTTTCACGAAAATCAGGCAACAAATGCAGACTTTATCGCGTAAACAAGAATATGAAATTTTCAAGTTGAAATGGCTACTTTTCCCATACTGTTAATTGGATTTTCTCAAAATCAATAGGGTTAAAGCTATTGATGAGATAAACAAACTGTGCAAGTTTCACGAAAATCGGGCAAGAAATGCAGACTATCGCGTAAACAAGAAAAAGACTAACGGACGGACAGACGGACGGACGGACAACAGAAACCACGCCATGACATAAGCTCTGCTGGTTGAAAGCCAGTAGAGCTAAAAATATGTATTGTGGCAGTTGTTTTATTGAAGTTGCTGGATCAGTTTGATTGGATAACAAAATGCCTTATCAAAACAGTAAAGCCCTGTCCCTCTTTGTACAAGGTCACCAGTAGGTCAACAAACCTTTACCAGAACTAATCAAAGTGCAGAGGTTCTCTTGTTTTATATGAAAAGGATTATAGATTATGTAAAGCAACCATCTTTAACGCTTTACCAAACGACAAAATTTGGGATGTGACCAAACTGAAAGCATTTGCAGACAACAAATTAAACATTGATGAAATGATGATTTCTCTCTTTGATAGAATAGAAAACACTGAGGGAAAAGGAGAAAATGCTAATTACCAGCATTTTCTCCTTTTCCAAGAGTGTTTTCCAAAGACTTCTTCTTTAGGGTCATTAAAAGTCAGGATTGTATGGTAAAGACTTACCACCATAGGAACTAACCTGCAATACAACAATGAAATCAAAACGAATAGTTTGAGAGAATAAATTTTTCAAAGATTTTACTTTATACCATAAAAGGAAAATGAGTCCCGCATAAAAGCCATGTTTTTTGACGGATCTTTTTTTTTTAAGGAATTCTGTAGACCTCTATCTAAGGAACATTCCTGCAAAAAGATAATGCTATCCAATTAGCGGTTTGGGAGGAGAAGATTTTTAAAGGTTTTTTACTTTGGTTGCCATGGCAACCAGAATTATTCATGGAACACAATTATTTGAAGGAATTTGAAAGAGGACCACCTAAGGAACATTCCTGTGAAATTTGGTAAAAATCCAGTCAGTAGTTTCTGAGGAGAAGTTTTTTAAAGAAAAAGTTTACGGACGCACGCACGGAAGAACGGACGGACAAACGGACGCACGACGGACACAACGCCATGACAATAGCTCGCTGGCCTTCGGCCAGTGGAGCTAAAAATTGTGTCACTATTCCTAACTAGAAATTTTAAAAGGTTCGACTAACATCTGTTGTGATTACTTTTGGCCACAAAGCTTTTTTATCTTCTCTATTTTCTTCTCAGATTTTTAAAACAGACAGACAGACAGACAGAGACAGACAGACAGACAATTTTCTATTTAAGAACTAAGCTTCTTTCTATCGTGGTATATCGTTCAATAAACCACAGTTGTGAGTTATGAGGCACAATAAATAATCCATGAGGGCGATAGCCCGAGTGGGTTATTCATTGCACCTCATAACTCACAACGTGGTTTATTGAACGATATACCACGATAGAAAGAAAATTATTTCGATTCTAACTTGGCCAATTCTTAATAAAGGAAAACAAGCTCAAACTAAGAGTAAAAACGCGGACGAGGATCTTGTTCCATTGAATAACTCACTCATTGAATGACGTCACTCGCTATAGGATGACGTCACTCTACATGGATTGTCGCAGATTTTACCACGTTTTCCTTGCACTGTGTTTATAGAGCCAAAGTCGCGTGTCATGTTAGAATAAAATATAACTCATTTTTATTATACCTTTCTTGGATAACTTGCAGCTCGACAAAGGACTTTTCTATCACAAATGATGCAGTAGCATCAGCTGACTCTGGTTCTGGAAAATAATCTGATCTCCTCTGAAAATCAGCAAAAATAACGTCTTCCGATGTACATGTACTTTCTAGCACAGGAACCTACAAAAAGTTCAGATTAATTTAATCTTGATGTCCATAATTATTCCGTCAATTGCAGTACTTTTCGATTATTGTTAACTATTATTATAAACATAATTATCAACCCCTTTGAGGTCGCATTTCACAGCTATTGTAATTTTACTTTCAGTGTAGATCAAGATTACATAACACTAAATAAGCAGTATGATCTTTGCTGTAGTAAACACAGTAATCATTCATCTGTCACTTCTGACCAATTTGTTGAAGATGCTCGTGTAGTTAAGTAGCCCGTGGCTTGGAAATATTTGTGCGGATTACGAATAACAGAAATTCAAGAAAAGCATGGGTAGGTGCAGTGGTCACAGCGATATAACTTCATTAACTGTATCTGCAGAGGTCAAATGTATTGTGAAGGAGCGCTTATGCGTTTTCATATGAATGTAGGTGGAGCAGGGGTAATTGTGCCTTTCTTTTCATGTGATAGTTAATATGTTTTTAAAAGTGCTTACATCAAAACTTCCTTAACGTCCCATCAGATCTAGACTCCTCTTCCATCTCATCATCGGTCAATTTTGTCAATTTTGGTGGTGACAGCATTATATTATTATTTTCCTCAGGAACGGAGACCTCTAAAACGGGCATCTACAATCAAACGTGGAGACATTATAATGCTTAGAGCAGCATTTAGATTTATGGTAGTTTCGATAGTTTCAGAAACATTTAGTAGCATTATCGGTGTATCATAATCAGGCGCCTTTTTCACACAAAAAAAAATTAAGTCTTAATTTCCTAAACTCTGCTGACTGATATTTCTTCTGACTTAAGTTTTGTTCATAAGCATTTCACTAAGATTAACAGACTTAAGAAACGCTCTACAAATTGTGAGTGGACACCATATACCAGTTAGATTATTTTGCTGATCTAAGACTGAACCGTTGTGTTAACTAGGAATTTGTTATAGTTACTTAGGTCTGTTTATCTTTATGAAATACGTCTCAACAAACACCCAAATTTAAGTCTTGAAATTCGTTTGTTTGGAGATTTGAGCAAATGAAGACTGATCTTGATCTACAAAGTGCCCGAAGTATAAATACAAATCTACAAACTGCCAGAAGTATAAATACAAATCTACAAACTGCCAGAAGTATAAATACAAAACCTACTGAGTCTTCTGAAGATATGTTGTCCTCTCTGTCGTTCTCTTTGTGGAAACATAGCTGGCAAACAAATGTTACTCCACCAAGTCTTACAGCTTCACGATATGCAAAAAGCAAAATACCTGTTAGAGAAAGAAACACAGAATTAAACTAATTTCAACTTAGATCAGAATACACTCTGCGGGCTGTAAAAAATTGGAAATGTGCCGTCCGCTTGTCTATTCCAAGGCATAAAAAAAACAGTTAAACTGAAATTCGCCACAAACAATTAATTGAAATTTGCCAATGCAGTAATTTAAGCTACCATGGAAAACTGTTTTAGGAGAGAAGAAAAGTGATATTTACAGGTATGTCTTTCGTAAAAAGTATCTTTCAAACAAAGATTACGTCTTCTGCTCAACATGTATTATGTTGCTATCAATTGCTTTTAACTTGAAATAACAATCGTACAAAAACTGTCGTCTGGTACAGTTGGAATATAACACATGAGTCTTATCGGAAAATGATGCTTGAAGCTCCTTTTCCAGCAATGTTCCATGAGTTTTAAGAAAAAATATTCGTCATTCATTCCCACAATCCTTTGCGAAATTATGGCGCAAAATTTGAAACAAAAAAATTGAAGAGACCGCTTTTTGGCATAATTACATGCCTGCAATAGAGGGAGCAAAAGAGAGAGAGAGAGAGAGAGGAGAGAGAGAGACATAGAGAAAGTGGCGGAGAGAGAGACAAAGAGCAATATAGCAGGGAGATAGCTCGATTCAAAAAGCAGAACAGATGGTATGGTAGATCATACCTCACAATAATTAAAAAAAAAAGGGGGTTTTTTTGTGGGGAAAATTCAATTTCAAATACCTGTGTTACACGTTCGGTGTTGCCACCAACTGCACCCATCACACTCTACTGCTTGCCGTCGTGGTCTTACTTCGCGATTACAAACTATACATGGAAATTCCATTTTTTTAACATAAAGAATCACGAGAAAAAGAATACAGTTTTAAGGACGCATACACAAAACCCCACCCTCGCACACACATTTATTTCCAGCACATAGTCATTGAGGCACCTGTTATTAAAGTCAAAGTCAATAATTTGTCCTTGAAATCATAAGGCATTAACTTAATTTGAAATGTCACCTGCGAACTACCAAGACAATTTAGAAAAGTGTGGTATACATGGGGAAAAATTGGTTTCATATATAGCTGTAGTGAAAATAACATTTTGTCAAACACCTGTCTGTATCTGAAACACCTGTAATTCCATCCAATTTGTTGGTATGACAGTGTCACCCATAACGGAATTCACAATATGACATGTCCTAGCCAGAGGATTAAGCTGTGAACCTGTGTATGCATTTCCGTATCATAAAAAATTGTTGAAAAAGAATGAAAAAGGGTCGATGTTCAGTCAAAAGAAGTGGAAAATATTGCAGAAAGAAAAAGGTCCAGAAAATTGTATTATCTCAAATAATAATGATACTAGCAAATAGTCATCAGAGTTCTGCCGAGGATGCGCCATTGCGGGATCGGCGCTAAAAAATTATAGATGGCGCTAAAAAAATATGTCCGAGGGGCCACCAGGCGCATTAAAAATACAAGCCATGCAACGTAGGTATGAAGATTACTTGGGACAAATTCACCGGAAGTCTGTTTTGTTCGAATCAATTTCACTTCCGTGTCAATCTCCCAGCAGAGTTGTCGTTCGTTACTCTCACCATACATGAATGTGAATGATCCGGAGTGCAAACAAGAGAGTGTTTCCGTGTTTTCCCCAAAGTCGTTTTATGGATCGTAACAGCAATTCTGATTGGCTTAGTACTTAATGAAAGTTGGGTTCCCCGAATTTTGAACCAATGAGTTTTGTTTTCACAAGTAAACAGATAACGGTTTCGTTTTTCGTTCTGCATCAAATGATCGCTGTTCTTGATAAACTCCGATGGCCGAAAAGAAGAATAATAAATGTAAAGTAAGCTATTTTGGTCAAACAAAACCAAAAGTGGCTAAGTCAAATAGCAAGTCCAGGCCCTCAGGGCAACCGGAAACGCTGAAGTGAGATACTTCCATTTTCTTTGGCCCTTGAAGCGCTGGAAATTCTTTGTAAATAAGAATCGATAAAACAGATAACTGCAAAATTATCATACAAAATGTTTGATTTTTATTGGGTATTCTGTCTCTTAGTCTATAATTATATTCAATTTATGTCCGAACTTCAGTCATGGCCCCATGTAGTAAAAAGGTGGCCCCACTTTTTGGGCTTAGATGGGCCATTGGCCCCATAAGGTAAAAAGCTTGGCAGAACTCTGAGTCAAAAACAAACTTTTCTTTTCCTGAATGTATAAGGTATTAGGTATATGGTTAATTAATAACAGGCCAAAAGACTCTTTAAAACTGCTACTTGTATATTGGATAGATTGATTGATTGTAAGGTACGCTGTTTTATACATTATTTAAGTTTAGATCGCACCGGCCAGAGCACCTATTCAGGCTTTCTAGGTCTCGCTTTTACCAGTACTCTTAACCATTAACCATGGCTGCTTTCCCACATAACCATCGTCACAACAATGGTCAGCAGTGAGAGAAGAGTGAAACCTGTCGCAATAACTATCATCATCAATCCTTGGAAATAAATTGACCGATCCTGGGATGGAACACATGACGCCCATGTTCTAAAATAATGCACGCTACTACTATTTTGTAGTGTTGGGCAATCGGTTTAAAATCTCAATCGATTATCGCTTTGTAATCGGAAGAGCAAACCAACTAGCTATCGATAGTACAATCAGTTTATACTGTCAGTCCATTTAACTGAGAATGACTTTTCGCTTAAAATACTGTGACAATATTGTAAACAATTATTGACAGTCTTCATGTATTAAATTTATAAAGATGCAGGGTTCGCTCTGGGTCTAAAAAAGTTGTCGCCAGCTCTTTCGCCATATGAAAAAAGTTGAGGCCAATCTGGGGACAGTTGGGGCCAAATTTTCAGGAGTTAGGGCCAGATGAGTATCATAATGCAGCATGCTGGACAAAATTTTAGACTGGTCGGAATTGTAAGGAGTTTCAGTCCATTCATAATGTATAATGTATGTCAAGGGGTAGATAACTTTGTTAGAACATGAGAATTATCTATGAAAAAGAAAAAATAACACTTTCCCAGGGTCATATGAACAAGGTTTTTCAATTTTTTTTTGTGTGTGTTTGATAATTGATTCTTTCTTCATGACAGAGCAGCCAGTGGTGAACTGAAATTAACGCAGTGATCCATTTTTACATAGAAAGAAAGAACTAAAAAGTTACCTATTTATAACCTATCAAATTGACAGCATTTGCAGCAGGCAAATACCGGTAGATAACCGCTCAAGTCTGTAACTAATGTTTAAAGATACATGTATATAAAAAAATATATAGTCTGTTAAATGTAGAAAAGCTTACTTCCAGCATTTTCTCATATTGCCACGATGTTTTCAACTTTCTACTGATAAGTTAGACCCAGTTTCAGCGTGCAAGAGACATCGAAAATACAGCTGTCTGATTAGCGTTTGTCTGATTAAAATCGGATAAATCGTAAATAAAACCATCATTCAACAACAGTCACTAAATCTAACACCTGATTTACTTTCAAAGCCATGTAGATTTGCGGTTCGTAGCCTAATCAAGGAAATACTATAAAATCAACAGAATACTTAGATCTATCAAGTATCAAAGACATTAACTTTTTTTTTTACATTTTATCTTATAGTTAGTGTCATAGAATATATTCGATTTCATCCAAACGCTGTTGCAGTGACGAGCTACCATTTTGAAGTTGAATCATGTGACTTCGCTAAATTCGCCGAAAACCTTGTAACGTGATACTACATTGGCGCCAAATTAGTCACATGATTTGAAAATGTTGCCACATGATCTAAATGATCTAAGTACGTCATCATATCTGTTCGTTTGGAAAACTGCGAGTAGAGTCTAATAACTAATTAGGAGTAAATGGTTATAAGCAAGTAGGTACCGATTCCATGGTTTTTAAAACTGGGATATTTCAATCCATTTAAAACTTTGGAAATAAAAGTTGACGAAGATTGACCGATATCCGGGGTAGTACTTTCACTTTCATATAGGTAGTTACTAAATTTAGCAAACCGTGTTTCAAAAATAGAGGTCCGACAAACACCGATAGGCGGCGCTGATATTTGTCAATAATATGGGATAATCCCATGGTGTTGTAAAGTTAATTACCGTAAAACGCTGTGTATACCACGCAGGCATGTATAACACGCAGGCCTTTTTCAGCATCACATGCGAGGGAAAAAGGTTGTTCGGATGTACAACACGCATCAAAAATTGACCAAATTATCGTAAGATGTGAAGCTTAGGTCGCCGTCTTGAAAAATTGTAAATGGCGATACTTTATCAAAGGGAATTAACCATTTTTAATCAAAGTGGAAATGGTAATGATTCGATGTGAACTCGGGGGATTACAAAAACATGCCAGCTTACGACATTTGCAAATTCACACATTGAACTGACGACCATATCGTAGTTAATCTCTCATTTTCTCACCTCGATCGACAAATGTGACAGGTGTGAAATAAACATAGATCTATATGATGTAAATCACGGTTTTTGTAAAAAGTAGCGATCAATGTATATATTTTTAAATCATTCATTTCTTTATGAATCTTTATTTTACTCTTTTATAAATGTTCAATTTTAGCTATTATCAAGGAATAAAAAAAAAATATGGGACGAATCAGACGATAACAGTAAATCAATATTTATCATTCCGGGGTACGTTCGCCGTTGCCAAAATGGCTGATAGAATCGGGAAATTACGAATCCTAATTGACAAATTAAGAATGTACAAGTACATTTTAACAAAATTAAAACATAATGTTGTTTTTTTTAATCGGTAAAAGTTGAAATGGGATGATGACGAAAGTTAAGGCTGTGGCGAGAGAACTTTACCGTTTTGTACCTACGCCACTCCCCCACCCACTTTGAACAGGTATACGACCGACTTTCAAGGAGGAGAAAAACATGGTTTTGCCTATTGTAGTGTATAACACGCAGTCCCCAGTTTAAAATTATTCAGAGCTGAAAAAATGTGCGTGTTATACACACCAAAACACGGTAACAATGACTTGTCAATCAGACTCTCGGTATGTTGTAAACTAATTAAACTCGCTGATTGGGCAGTAACTGTAAATCGGGTACGGCACACGCTGATATGGTAGATTACACACAGGACGCTTTGTCAATATAGGCGAGGCGACTTCCCGATTTTTTTCAGTCGACTTGGACTTCGCTTTTCTTGGCGAAATGAGCGAAGTTTTTTGAAATCCGACGACTTCTTCGCCCACTCGACCGAGGGTATAACTCGCTTTGCTCGCAAACGCTTACGACAATGAATTTCAAAAGAATTTCTTTTTGGTGCCAGCTTGTAAAAAGTTGTCGCCACGCATTTTCGCCAAATGAAAAAATCTTGCGCCAAATTTTAATTTTTGTCGCAAATGGCGACAATGGCGATCGGCAGCGCGAACCCTGAAGATGTTGTATATGTTGTATACTGCACTTTACTCAATATTATTTTTGATCCTTATAATTTCCAAACGAGTTAAAAAAGAATCAGACTTCTACCTTATAGTTCAAACATTTGCAGACGACCGTCTTTCTCCCCATCCCGCCCCCCTCCCCACTGTATTTTCATTTCATAAAACAACATTTTTTTCCACTCATGAACAGAAATTTAACTTCCACTTACTGCTTTATTCAGAAATTTGCATAAATTCACTGTTAAAATTCATTATTAAAGATAAGAAGATGGTTTGAAGTCTCTCTGATCGGATGATGCCACGCTGCTCACTGTAGTGTCATGGGTTTTCACGCTTTTTTGGCGATCTATTTTTTATTGACAATTAGTTTTTGGAGAAGTATTACTACATGATTTGACATCATTTAGTCAGTTTAAATAGCAAGTAACTTAAATTGCTGTCACTTTACACTAGAGAAGAGGAATAATACGTTCTTTACTCTGTCATAATAGACTCGCCAGCTTCATTATCATCCGGGTGTCCTTCGCATCTTATACTGATCGTGTTTAATCCATTTTTCTGCCCGATGAACGCAAACTAGGTTATATGAAGTTTTAGATGATAATTTCATGCCACAGATTGACATTTAGGCAGATATCTTTCACCGTCAAAGACAGGTCATTTCAAATTTGCCAATGTCAAAACCCGGGCTCAGGGAAGCTTGCCGAGTTGTCAACTTTTGTCAAGACATTCATGGACAAAGATTTGTTTCTCATTTTTCAGCCAACTTTTGGGTTTGTTATCTACTATGTTTAATCCAAGATTGTGATTGATAAGTCACAAAACCAAGCGCTAAAAACCAGAATTCAAGTTTTGGCATCAAGCCAGCTTATCAACCGACTACAATCGATTCCGGGATTTCTCAATCGATTATCGGAATCGGAAGCCAAAACCAACTGACTTTCGACTATAGTCGATCATCGGCCCACCACTACTATTTTGGCTCGGTGTATATGGAACAGAAGACCAAATTGAAAAAAAAAAACTGTTTGGGTACAAAATGACCAGATCGAAGTCATTTTGTACCCATTAAAATGGGGACGAAATGAACTAGGTACGAAATGGTGGCCACTAGGTATGAAATGACCAAAGAAGCAGGTACAAAATGACCAAAACCGTACAAAATGACCTAGGTACAAAATGATTAAGGTACGAAATGACCGGTTACCGATTGAAAAACGGTTGAACTAAAACTCTATAGAGTATGGGTACGCCGTCTTGATATAGACTCGGTATAGACTCTAAAGAGATTGGGTACGCTATGACAAAATGGAAACGCTGGCATATGTAGAAATATGTATCATATAGAAGATCTGCAAATCAAAATTAAAATTTAAATATCGTCCTAGATTGCTGCAAATTAAGAAGAAAATGGCAATATCCATGTTATTAAAATTTAACTACTTTATGCCAAGTTTTATATTCTTGCCCTAAACCCGGACCTTTCGGAAGTAGATTAATTTATCAATTTCGTTGACAGCCGACTTCTTCTGAAAAGGGCTGTTATTACACTTGAAATTACGTTTTTCAGCCCGTCTGGCTTTTTTTGCGATAAAAGAGCATATAATCATTGCTTTGTCTGTTTGTATGTGGTTAGGACAGAGAATGTAGTAATGATGTACTCCCAACGTGTTAAGGTATCTAGAAAGCAGTATGAACTCTAAAGCGTTTAGGTGCATAAACAATATAAGCACGATTAAAGTTAAAAAATGCATGTTTCCCTTTTGACAGCGACAACATGAATCGGCTAAAGCTTAATTGATAGTGTCCATGGTTGAGAGATAGAGCGTCTGCCACATAACCAAAGGGACTCAAGTTCAAGACACAGGAGCGGGGATTTTTAAGTTTGGGATCTTTCATTAATCAACATATCCGGCTCGAGTACTGGTGTAGTTCCCAGGAAGCTGAATCAAGAGAGATTTGGATAATTTGTCAAAACTTGTTTTTCAATCGCTGTTAAATATATATGTTTAGTTGTTTTTGACCGAAACATGTTTAACAAGCGCTTTAACCCATTACCACACAAAACCTACTTCTGACGACCCTGATAAAGAAGCCTTTAGAAAACATTGTGGGAAAAGGAGAAAATGCTGGTAACTAGCAATTTCTCTCTTTCCCACAATGTTTTCTATCCTTCATAAAGCAAATTTCAAATTTTCAAAGTTAACGAAAACAAGAAGGGTGGCGAAGTTAGGACAAGGGCGCAGTTAGGGCACACGACGTTATGATTTATGTGAAAAGTCGGTTTTTCAATGGGCCGTTTCTCCACACGGAAACACGTTGCAATTCAAAATATACGAGAGCTACGTACGTGTAGTTGAATGAATGGTTTATAAGACAATTTTCTTAAATGAAATGGTGAAAGAAAAAAACATATCAGCAGCATACTTTGGTCCAAACAACCTTAAACGACGAAAATATTCTTCTTTTCTTCACGCGTTTGCCGCTCTGTCTTCATATTTGAATCACGTGATTGTGGGTCTCGTGATTGTCAATCAACTCAAAACAAGAAATGAGCAAAAAGGATAAATTCCCTATCCAAACAAGAAATATCTTTTGACCCATTAACATACAATCCATACCTTTGACGACCCTGAGAAAGAAGACTTTAGAAAACATTGTGGGAAAAGAAAAAAATGCTGGTAACCAGCATCACGGTGTAGGACCGGAAGTGTACAGTGTTTGAGATTGTATGTCACTTGGGAGTCTGTATAGAGTGGTGAAATGTCACTTGGTCGTTGAAAATTGCTATCACACGGTAAGTCAAGCTGGTGATTTTTCATTTATTTTGATAGCTATTACAAAACCTTCATATCCAGTTGTTTGTTTGTTAATTATGTAGCTGGGTACAGGTATTTGGTGATATATCGTGCGACCGTATCGACATGTGGTTCGGTAGCTCAGTTGGTTAGAGTGCAGGTCGGCTATGGTCGACCCACGCCACAAATGATTCAGACAACATTGTACATTTGTTACAACTTTACATACTGTAGAAAACACGTTGAAAGACCAGATCATTGTATGACATTCTCCTTTTTTGAAATTTCAAAGACATAAAAACACATGTTTACAAATAATTGCAAGCCTACTTGTTTTTGCTTGTTTTTAAATCGACATTTTCAGAAACAGAAGACCAACATTTTTTCTAATCGGAGCCATTGGCTCTGAACATGAAGTTTCCTAACCGTGAGATCACAAACAAGGTTTTTTCTAAGATTTAGCCCTGTGAACTACTTTTTGACCCCTCAATACACAGTTTCATGATTCTCTTTACTATCATAAAGACAGATATTCTGACATATCTTTAACAGCACCAGGCCGAAAATGTGGCCCCAGAAAGAGTGCACAAAAGGCTTTTCTAGGATTTAGTCCTATGACCTCATGCGCGGATCAAGATATCTTTCTCGGGGGGGGGGGGGGGGGGGGGGGGGGGAGAGAGGGGGGGGGGGGGTGTCCCAACGAAAACGCGATCGTCTTAATATATGATATTTTGATTTCCGGATTTCAGTGGATGTAAGCCGTTTACAAGAAAAGGCAATGTTCTAGTTCTAACCATGAGGAGATCTCCACATTTAGAACCCCCTTTTTTTAAAATTATGACTGTATTTTACATAAATGCTGTGCAATATCAAACCATGGTACCATTTCACAAATCCAATAACCACATTTTTGCTAAAATTCCAGGGGGGAGGGGGGTCCGGACCCCCGGTCCCCCCTTCTGGATCCGCCCATGGACCTACTTTTTGAGTTGGCCTGGCCAAATTTCAAACTTGTCCAAGATATTATCAAGACAAACATCCTGACCAAGTTTCAAGGGTATCGGGCTGATAAAAGAGGTATATGGAGTGCACACAATTTATTAAGCTTCTTTATATATTTAGCCCACAATTACGAACTTGTTCGCGAAATAAATTTTGGCCAATATAAGTTATTGATCATAAATTTTATACAAATGAAATACATTGATCAATACTTAACTTGCAGTTTGTCCTACTTTCTAATTGACTGACAGCTACGGATAGGTAGCCATACAAGAACGACAGAAAGCTCTGTTCCCAACGCCTCTTTGATTTGAGGGTGTACGAAGGCGCGTTTTGAGTCGTAATGCGTCACTATTATTTTGTCCTTGAACTAGGTTCGGGATAATTGTCTGTGGTCATGCTCTTTTTAAAAGCGCTAGATTCAGCGATGGATGCATGCTTTGAGCTGGTTGACGACGAGATATTTTATAAAGAACTTACTTTCCCCGACACAGGCGACGTCTCGCAAACGCAACTGTGTAAATAAGCACCCAAGACCTGGATTCATTTCCTTCTAAAGTTGCAGACTCACTATCCAGGATCTGTTTCATTTTTAACCCATACAAAATAAGCTATCTTTTTAAGGCCATGAGGCAGAAGCACATGCAAATATTGCGGATGAAGGAGAAATAGCTTGTAAGGAGCAATTTCTCCTTTTTTGCAATGTTTTCTTTCTTTCCAAAGACAAACCCTATGAATTGGGCAAGTGCGCATGAAGCTACAATTTGAATATGATCTATTTTCAGCCAGAGGACACAACAGAAAAACAAAACTACTTTATGTGTCGATTTCATTTCTCTGTGTCCATCATGTGGGTCAACATACGGGGTCAAAGCAAACAAGATTTTGTTGTATAGTGTCCAAATTCCTTATCTAAGTACAAAATTAGTTTGAGAACAGATTCAAGTGACAGTACAAAGTCGTGTCAAGTGACATTACAAATCTAAAACTATAGCTTTCCAAGTGACAGTACAAAATTCTGTTGGTAGACATGCAGGAATTTCGTCATTTTAATCGCTTTTCAGGTTACAACTTGGAATTTGTTGATGAAAAGAGAAAGCAGACACATGGGCAGACCTTTTTATCGTAGAAAGAACTTTCTCGTGTGCGATAAAGCGAAAATTCTGCTATTTTTTGTAGTCGAAAATCATTTCAATTTTCTCACGTCAAGATGATCAAGACATCCTTATTGCTATAAGGAGGTTGCGTATTGCACGATAAGGTGTCTGACATGTTTAACATATATCAAAAGTACAAGTGGATGGAAAGAATTCAATCAAATATAAAAATAAATGAAAAAAATATTAATTTCACTTACCGTGTAAACACAATTTTCCAGAATCAAGTGACATTTCGCCACTGTACAGACTCCCAAGTGACATACAATCTCTAACACTGTACACTTCCAGTCCTACACTGTGAGCATTTCCTCCTTTTCCTAAAATGTTTTCTACCCTTCACAAAACAAATTTCAAATTTTCAATCACTTTTATTTTGTAGCTGCAAAAGCTTTCGGTATAGACAAACCAAAAATTTTATCGTTCAGTAATGAGTTGAAAAAGATAGACGGCATAAGAGGCAATGGGATATAAACACTTAAAATCGTTTGTATTTGAACCAAACGATGTTTAACAATCTGTATAAAATACTGGTAAGACCACATTTAGAATATGCATCAGTAATTTGGAATCCATATCAAAAGCGTTTAAAAGTGCAAATAGAAAATGTACAGAGAAGAGCAACTAGAATGCTTAAAAGCCTTAGACTGTCGAAAATGAATTGCAAGGAAAGGATGTTAGATTTAGGTTTACCAAGGCTTGAATACAGGCGTACTCGGAGTGATATACTTCAAGTATATAGGTTAACACAAAAAATTGATGTACTAGATCATCTGATATACTTAATATGACACGTCAAACTGCTACTAGAGGACACAAATTTAAATTATCAAAAAAGAATACAAAAACCAATAGATATAAAAACTGTTTTTCCAATAGAGTAGTAAATGATTGGAATTCATTACCGAAAGAAGTATTTGAAGCAACCTCCATAAATTCATTTAAGAATAAAATAAATAAGAAATGAATTTGATCCAGAATGCTACAAAGCATATTTATAAGTTCAGTATTATCCATATAATTAAGTAAAAAATAAAAATTTTCTTTTTCTTTTTAATGATAAGAGTAAGGGAAGGAATAACAGGATATGGGGGGGGGGGGGGGTAAATAGTGGTTATCAAGTGAAAAAACTGACAGTTGTGTTATGTGAGGTGAGGAACCGGAAGTTAATAAAAGTTAATAACAAGCTGATAATAGTAAGTGAGTAAAGGATATTCTAAAGAAGATTGAAGAGAAAAGAACAGCCGGAAGAAATAGGGAAAACATCATTAAAGGGCCGTTTAAAAGTGATCTTATCAATTATACAACTTACGTTATATTTGGCCTCGAAGACTATGTGAATGTGAACTATGTGAACTGTAGTATAATATGCAGAAAAGTGATGAGAACAGTTCTAAAAGTAGCCTATTTTAGATTGTTTGGGATATGGTTGACAGCAGAATTTTAAATAACATTTAAGAATGGAAGCTTTTGTAATGAGCATTATTGAGCAATACATTAATTCTCATAGTAATATGTGTGTGGACATTCTGCAATGTTCCGGATTATACAGTTTGTTCTGTATATTATTCATACATCATGTTTAAATGAAGGTCGCTTAGACCATACGATGATCTCTTTAAAAAGCAAACAAACCAGATATGCATATATTTTTGTACAAAAATGGAGAACCTTTCAAACATAACTATTTCTATGCATCTTCTGGATTGAGTGAAAGGAAACTTTAACAAAAAAAAAAACTACAAGAGGAAATTTTTGTCAATGTATTCTGGTCAAATCTACTAGAATTACAAATATGATATAGCAATTACAGAGATATTTCCAAAACATAACACTGGTTTAGACTACAATTCAACAGAGTGGGCTGTTCCGGGTTACTGTACATTCACCCCACGGGTCTGAACTGGTTTTTACAAAGAGAGGATGTATAATATAGGGTGGATCGGTGGCCTAGTGATTAACACGCTAGACTACCAATCCGAAGGTCTGGGGTTCGATTCCCGGTCTCACGGGTAGGATGTTTTTCAGAGACACCTCGTGTCTCCCACCCAACAAGAGGTGAACTGGTTAGAAACCCAGAGGTAGCCTCGCATGTATCGGTGCTATACACTGAGCATGTAAAAGAACCAAGGAAATCTATTCGAAAAAGAGCTAGGGTCTGGTACCCGGATTTCCTTGTATCCGACTCTTTCTCTCTACTCCAATCTGCGCCTGTCAGATATGCATATATAATAACATAGCACATGTACATAAATAACACAAAAAGTGAAGGATAAATGTTACATTACTAACTCATTGACTGTAGTGGTTAACCATACGGTAAATTTATTGAAGAAAAGCCCCATCATTTACTATGTAAATTAGATGGCCACGTGTCTGCCATACTGTGGAAAACCTGGAAAATGTAGTAAATTAGTATTAAATTTTGTAAAAAAAAAATGGAAATACCAATTTTTTGCACTATTACACGTATTTCTGTACATTTGCATTATATAACAGTGTTATTTTTTCTTATATAAGGGACGTGTAGAGAGTGTGGTGGAGTGCCATGATAAGCTGTCGGATGTGGAATCAGACAATTCAGATCCATTCCCAGAGGAGTTTTTTGATGAAGAAGCAGGTGAAGATAATGGTATATCGGCAGTCATGGTACCATCTCCCGTCAGGGAAGGATCACAGGCAGTACCGGCAGTACC
Source organism: Tridacna crocea (assembly GCA_943736015.1). NCBI lineage: Eukaryota > Metazoa > Mollusca > Bivalvia > Cardiida > Cardiidae > Tridacna > Tridacna crocea. The sequence continues at coordinate 43,198,809 of OX031065.1, forward strand.
TGTGGAAGCGGGTGAGTGTGCACAGTCAACAGAAAATGTTATTGACTTGGTAAGTTCCATGTTCATAAAAACGTACATGTATATTTCCTAAATGTCATGCTGCTGCTTTCTTGTTTTCACATGTCCTTTTTGTTTCAGACTTTGTCAGATACTTCATCATCCAACTCACCTGCAACAGTTTCACCCAAACCATCCACATCTAACGGAAAACAGACACGGAAAAAGGGAAAACAGACAACGAAATCCAGTTACAGTCGCACTCTGGCATGTACACAGGGTTGGAATGCTGTAGAAAAGAAAACAAATAAGTTGCATGTGAAAAGAGTATTTGCAGATAGTGACGATGATTTTTATTAAATAGTGTTTTCAATGTACAGCTATACTGGTTTTAATACATACAGAGTATATACTTACTGTTTCTTCTGTACTTGTATTTATCAACACGATTTTCCTCTCCTCCATTCAGTAAATGAACATGTTACTCCTTGTACATCCGTCATTTTCTTTCCCGTTTTGCGGCAAATTACACAAAATACATATAACTACGTGAAAAGTAGTTCCTGTGCAGTACAATACAATTACGTGCACGTCTGCTTTTGCAAGCGTCTGATGACCCTGATCAATGTTTACAAAACGAATAATTAGTTTAAACATAGTTTATTCATATAATTTACAAAGACTAGATTGACATGAATTTAAGTAAGAAAAGGATTAGAACGTAAGCTTATAGCTTATATAGTTCCTCTCCAGAAAACGAATAATTCACGCGTGAATTAAAACCATATTATGCCGGTGTAATGCAGAAAAATGACCCCCATTACAAAATGACCCACGGTCATTTCTCGACGTACAGGAATGACCCATGGGTCATTTCTCTACGAAGAGAAATGACCCATGGGTCATTCCTTTACGTGAGAGAGAAATGAATCCTGTCGCAATGACTATCACCAATCCTCGGAAAGAATACTCTATTCGATGTATAGATAGATAGATAGATAGATAGATAGATCTCTAACCTTTGTTCTCTCACTCCTGTCCCTCTGGCTTTGAAATTCTTGCCGCCATGAATACTGTACAGCAATATCTCAGTACAGCTTTATTCGTTCGTTTATTTTTTTGTACGCGTGGCTGGGCTTTTTTAACTGTCCTAGAATCCCTCTTGTAAAACTGCACATTTTCTGCACTTTGATAGCGCTCTATTGCGCCTTCAAATGTTCAAAAATCTTAAAATTTCTGCTCGACGTGATTACTATGAGCCATTTTGACCGTAGGCCCTTTGATACGAAATGGGCTTGAAAGTGCTTTCAGAAAATGTTCCGTGATTGAGTAATAGATTATGTCGTTTTCCATTATCAATTAACGTACAACAAAAGTAAAAATAATGTTAGATCTTTTAGCGGCGAGTGCGAGTAATTGGTAAATTAAACAATGCCATCATTCCCCTTCTGTGTTCTAGCTGCATAAACGTAGTAGGCTACTAAATCGACCTCGATAAAGCTGTGTTTGTTGCTCGCGCACCTGCATACACTTTAAGTAATCAAAGTTCACCAAAATAATCAACGCAATTATAATTTTTGCGCATCGATGCAAACTCGCATACTGCAATGAGTTTCTGTCCTTTGATGTCGAGATTGATACTAAGCCATACTAATAATGATAATAATCAAAACTGAAGTAAATTTATAATTTATTACATGTTTCTACTTAATACCGTACCTCTAGCCTATATCTTAAGAATGACTAGAGATACGGTGCCGTATCTTTAGACTCCGGGGCTAGAGGCACGGTACCGTATCTCTAGCCACTGCCATTTCGATTGGCAAACTGTTCCATGTTTCCACAACTCTCTGTGAGAATGACTTCATTCTGTAGTTTGTCCTACATTGCTTCTTGAAAATTTTGTAATCATGTTCTCTTGTCTTATTTGTATTGAAAGAAAAACTATTAATTTTATCCACCTTATCTATTTCATGTATTATCTTAAATGTTTCCATCATGTCCTCTCCGCCTCCTGTATTCCAATGTGGGTAAGCCTAATTTCCGTAAATTAAGTCCCTAATCTTTCAGGATAAGCGAGATCTTTGAAACTTTTTACCTATTTGGTTGCTCTTCGTTGTACTTTTTCGATTTCTATAGCTTCTTTTATGAATAAAACTGTCCTACTGTAGAACAATATTCTAAATGTGGTCTCACAAGGGATTTGTATAAATATAGTAACATTTCAGTGTCCATGTTTAAAAAAGTTCTTTTTATTAATCCAAACATTTTATTTGCTTTAAGTATTTGTGTATTTATCAATACGTTTCTGGAATTTTAACTTGTCATCCATAATGACACCTGGGTCTTTTTCTTCTGATTTTTTATTGATAATAACATTTTCCATATGATATACTGATTCGGAGGTTTTTCCAAATTGCACATGTTTACATTTAGATTTATTGAACTTTAATAACCATGACTTGGACCAACCTTCTAATCTTTTCAAATCATCTTGTAGTTTGCGGTGACCTTCCGGAGTATTTATACAAGAATATATTTTTGTGTCATCCGCAATTAATCTAACTGTGCTAGTAATAACGTCCGGCAGGTCATTGATATATATCGCAAACAGAATTGGTCCAAGTGCACTGCCTTGGGGGATACCACTTAGGACAGGTGTCAGTTTAGATTCTTGTCCATTCAAAACTACCTTTTGGGTACGGCCAGATAAGTAATTTTCAATCCACATTCATAGATTTCCTGTTATTCCGTACCCTTTTGATTTTATTAGTAACCTTTTATGAGGTACAGTGTTAAAAGCTTTCTGAAAATCTAGATAAATTGCATCGACACATTTTTTGTCTATGTAGTCAGTTAAATAATTTAGTACTTCAATCAATTGAGTGGCGCATGATCTCCCTTTCCCGAATCCATGTTGCTGGTTACTAAATAAACCATTTTCCACGTGCTCCAATATTTTATCTCTTATTTTAGTTTCCATAACTTTGCCAATTATCGATGTTAAACTAATGGATCTATAGTTTGCTACATCGGTTTTTGATCCCTTTTTATGGAGTGCAGTTACATTAGCTATTTTCCATGCTGTTGGTACTTCCCCCAGTTCTTTTGATTTGTTGAAGATGATTGAAGATAAGGGGTTTAGATAAAGTTAGAGCAGTTTCTTTGATAAAATTTGGATGAGTGAATATCTTTATTGACTTATACATATTGTACATAGTCAGTTACAACCAAATTAATTTCAAAATGCCCCACGTGATACAATTCACTCTCTTTCTCTCTCTCTCTCTCTCTCTCTCTCTCTCTCTCTCTCTCATTTTCTGTCACTGCTCTTTCGCTCTCAAAATTACATAATGCTTGTATATTTATTCAAACTACTCATCAAAAATATTCAAAGCACTCTCTCTCTCTCTCGTTCTTGGACAAGTAAATTTTGTCAGGAAACAGAATCTTAGACTGCTCCAAATTGAAAGCTTTTTGCAGATAACAAATAATTTAAGGCTTTAACCATCTATCTTTAGAAAGGTAGAAAACACAGTAAAGAGAAATAGAAAACGCCGGCTACCGGCTTTCCTTTTCTCTTCCATGTTTTCAAAGTCTCCCATTTCTGGGCGGTTAAAAAGCACGTGCCTGTTTGTTTAATGGTTAATACTTATATAATAAAATGTAAGTACAGCTCTGTCTCTCTCTCTCCCTTTTATATAATGTATATTTATTTAATACATAATTATATAACAAAATGCAAGTGCCCTGTGTCTCTCACACACACAACCTCTCTCTCTCTCTCTCTCTCTCTCCCCCCCTTTTCTTTCCTATATATATCCCTAGATGTAGTGAAAGGATAGATCTCATTATGATTCGACTTTAGTAATTTTTATTTTATTTTATGATGTAATAGATCAGCTTCTGGTGTTTTAGTCTCTTGAATCTTTATTAGATTGTTTTAATCCATTCTTCGTCGTATTTAACAGTTTTCAATTTCTTGTCAGTCCTAATTCCAAAATTAGGGAAAGTATTTGTATCTTCTTCAATAAAAACACTGCTAAAGAAGGTATTGAGCATTTCAGCTTTTTCTTTATTATCTGTTATAGGCCGTTTGTCTCTATAGATTAAACATTGCAGACTACTTTAGTTTTTGTTTGAACATACTTCCAAAAAAGTTTATTGACTTGTTTCATTCCAAGTGCTATTGATCTTTCATATTTCTTATTTGCTTCTCTAACCATCTTATTGGATACATCCTTTGCTCTAATGTAATTCTCTTTTGTGGTTGGATTGCTACAATATTTTTTTTTTCCACATGGTCCTTTTCTTTTTAATAGCTGCCAAAGTTGTGAGTTGTCCCACTGATTTACTTTACAAACTGAAGTCATCCATTTTCAAACTTGCCTGAGATATCATCAAGACAAGACATTCTGACCAACTCTCAAGAGTAGCGGACCAAAGACATTGACTTTTTTAAGTGCACACAAGATTATGGATTATGTTAGAGACTTGTCCTAGTGACCTACTTTTTGAGCAATGTGACTTATTTGGTAAGTTGTCAAGACATACATCAAGACCAACATTCTGATCAACTTACATCTGATTTTGATAGGAAAGTGGCTTCTTGAGTGTACACAAGGTTTTTCTAAGATTGTTCCCGGTGACTTCAATTTAGCTGCAACATGACCTAGCTGAAGAGCATGAATATGATCTTCAGCATATCTGCTGTGACCCTCACCTTTGAATATGACGTGTGAAACCTCAGCTCTGCACGTTCAGAACATTCATGGTGAACACACAAGGTGTCCTACCATTAGCCTTGCCATGTAGCTTAGTGGTTAGTGTACCTGACTCATGACCTTGTGGTTGTGATACTTGGTCAAGGCAAATTTTTGCCTCTCACCTCTGATGCATATCGGAAAAGTAGTCAGTAACTTGGAAAGAGCGTTGTGTCAGTAATGGTGTGAGAAAACCAGGAAACACATGTGCAGGTGCACTAACAGTTGTTAAAATGACATTAAACTCCAATACAAACAAATCCTAGCATTAAAAAAATATCTGCGACTTATACCTTAGCTTATTAAACCTTGGTATGTTGTCCCATGAAGGTGCTAATGTGTGTGTGTGAAATATTCTAACAAGAGGGCCATGGTGGTCCTGAATTGCTCACCTCAACCTTTGTGAACATAATACATAGCATAGTTAATGTTTTAGTGGATATGATAGTACCAAAATGGCCAATTTTCAAAATTGTCTATGATTATCAGGAAAAACATACTGAACCCAGGTGATGAGAATTAGATGAAATTTTGCTCTTTCAAGTTGTAATCATAATAAAAAATTGACCTACTTTTTCACATGATGCAAAAAATTTTGGAACTCATCTCAGATATCATCAAGACAAACAATATGACCATTTTTCTTGTAGACAAGACTTAAAATGTGGCCACTAAAGAGTACAAAAGGTTTTTCAAAGATCTGACCTAAGACCTACTTTTTGACTAAATATAATGACAGATGTAACTTATTTTTGAACTCGATATCAACATACATTCTAACCAAGTTTAATGAGTACTAGACTGAAAATGAGGCCTCTATGGTGTACACAAGGTTTTCTAAAATTTTACCTTGTGAACTAGTTTTGGACCAAGGATGAACTGTTTTCTGCCACTTCCACGATAGCATCAAGATGAACACTCAGGCCACCTTCATCAGTATTGGACTGAAAATCGGGCCTGTAGAAGGTATACAAGGTATTTCAAAGATGAAAAGGTGAACGACTTTTGATCCACCATGACCCATTTTTGAACTTGTCCGGGAAATCATTAACCCTTACTGTGCTGATCATGTATATTTATGCTTTTATTCAGTCTCCCGCTGAGTGCTGATCACGTATATTACATTTTGAGGATTGAGTGCAAAACTAGCCTCGGTTTGAGTAAATTTACAAATCTATGGATGGAAATTTACTTATCATCTGCTAAATAAATATTCTCGTGTGATACTATCTATAAATAACACCAAGACCTCTTCAAAACACAAAAATATCTTGGGATTTTCCAACATCAATGCACAATGATTCATCACGAAAACATTGCGGCAGGAAGGGTGAATGTCAACAAGGTTTTAGAATTTAATTTTGGCATTAATGATTCCTGCAGATGAGGACAAGTTGGATTTTCATGATTCAGAGAATGACAAAAATAATGTTTTTCAAAAAGTTGCCATGTTACGAAATGAAGATTTGTAGCAATCTGTGAATGATGTTTCATTGTAGACTGTTTACTGGAAACCGAGATTGGGTGGGAAAGGACAATACTGGCAAAATGAATATGTTGTTTACCACTGAACCGGGGTAAACATGTGATTTACCCAGTGATTGACATTCGGAGTACTACTCAAATTGTGAAATAATTTGCTTGAAAAGGGGCCGCATTGTCTTTGTTCCACTATATTTGACTTTCATTTATGTCATTTAATAATGACAGAGGTTTCCAACAACTAAAGAGATGTTGACGAGAACTTATGACATAATAATGGATAAAATCCTGTCAGACACAAGTTGGTTCTGGTACATTAATCTGACATTAACTTGCCAGTAATTTATCTGTAGTTCAAATAAAGAGAAGGAAATTAGTCATTGTAAAGCTTAAATCCTGCCTTTTCCAATGATGTAATTAGATCCCCAATACACACATGTTGGATGTTGAAATAGTGTATTGGTCAAGTGGTTATTTTTAGCCTGTAGTAAAGTCCCAGCACAAGGAGAACTGATAAGCCATACACAGGCTGCATGGTAAGAGTTAAGACTAACATTCTGATCAACTTTTATGAGTACTGAACTGTAAATATGGCCTCTTGAGTGTCCGCAATGTTTTTCTAAAATTTGATCTGTTCAAGTGTTGGCCTCCTTTTTGTCTAATGGGGCCATTTTAAACTTGTTTGAGGTATCGCGGCATACATTCTGACCATCTTTCATCAGCATTAGACTACACTGATGATTGTATTGGAATTTAACGCTGTTTTAACAGCTTAGTTAATATCACAATGGTCAGTGCACCTATACATGTGTTTCGGGCTTTCTCACGCCAGTGCTGACACAACTTTCTTTCCAAGTCACTCAATACTTTTCTCACATGCATCAGAGGAGGAAGGCAAAAAATCAACGGAAAGGAAGTTTGCCTCAACCGGGTAACGAAAACACAACACCAGGTCACCAGTTAGACATGCTAACCACCGTGCTACCCAGCCAGGGCATGGGCACTAGACTAAAATATGGCTGGTTTTCATCGTTCTGAGGTCAACCTCATGACCATAATCTAAAATATAGCCTCCAAAGTGTACACAATCTTTTTCGAAGTTTTGACTTGATGACCTTTTTAACCAAATATGACCCATTTTTCAAACTTAATTCGAGATACTGTCAAGAAAAGCATTCTCACCATGTTCAATGAGTATACTACATGTACTTATAATGTTGCCTTTAGAATTTCAACAAAATTTTTTGAAATATTTGACCTGGTGACTTTCTTTTTGACCTGACCAAACCCATTTTTAAGCTCATCCAGGATATTATCCGGACGACTGTTGTATGATGTTTAACGCCATTTTCAACATTATTTCATATAAATGGCGGAGGCCAGTGCACCTATCCATGCTTTCCTGGAATTTCTTTTACCAGTACTCTTTCCAAGCCATTGGCTGCTTTCCCACATAGCCGTTGTCGAAACAATGGTCAGCGGTGGGAGAGGAATGAATCCTGTCGCAATGACTATCATCAATCCTCGGAAAGAAACTGGCCAAGCTGAGGATCGAACCAACGACCTCCTGTTTTCAAGTCCTGTATGCTTCCGACTGAACTATGGGGCTCGGCATTATCCAGACAAACATTCTGACCATTTTTCATGATTATTGGACTAAAAATGTGTAGGGGTGTAACGATACATCGGACCATCCCGATGGCGAGCGTGTCGATGTTACTGTATCGATTGTTAAGTTTAAGATCGATAACTATCGCCGATATTTTCTTCAACTATCGATAGTTTCGATAGTTTCAGTGACAAAAAAAAAGGAGACAAAATTAATGAATCTAGTAACAAAGAAAATCCAGGCCGAATGTCGACTGACGTCCGATAATTCTTCTGTCAATCCTCATTCTGTCGGATGTTTCGTCCGGATCGGTTTCGTACTTGTATTGGTTTCGTACATAAGTGAAAAACAACTTATACTGCTCAAATGCAATTGTTACATCATCCCTAGACATTATTTGCGAAGTTTTTTTTTTTTCATAGAAAACCTTTCGTTTGCCGTTAGTAATACACACCTTTTGTATTGATTTAGATTCTTGTCAAAAAACGTTGTCCGCGTATGTGGCGAATTATTGGTGGGCGAAACAGGTTGACTCGCCGTAGCAACGTAAATCATGGCGACAGCATCAGCAACTTCGATGCCATTTGAAATAATAAAAAATAAAACTGGAAAATCCCAAGTCTGGGAGCATTTTGGCTTCATTAAAGAAGATGGACAAATTGATATAAAACGCGTAGGGTGCAAATTATGCCAAACTATTCTCAAGTACAGCGGAAATACCACCAATTTAACGGATCACATAAAAAGGAAGCACCCGACATTCAGTCGCACTGGGCCACAAAATAAATGTATCCGACTCCAATCAGAAAGTTTAGACGTGACCGACATACAGAAGCAGAGTCAATGATAATCTTTCTTCAGCATTTTCGGGAGCAATAAAATATCCCCTACATCTCAAAGAGGCAAAGCCATAACAGAAGCAATTGCCAAGTTCATTGTTCAAGATCTACGACCTTATTCAGTGGTTCAGAATGCTGGTTTTAAGAACTTGCTCCATGTTTTAGACCCAAAGTACACGATACCATCACGACAACATTTTTCTGATAAAGTAATTCCAGAAATATACCACAAGATATGTACTACAGTGAAAAAGGATCTACAGGGTTGTTATGCAGCTATTACAAGTGATGGGTGGACAAGCAGAGCTACTGATTCATACATTACAATCACTAGCAGCCATATTGACCAGGAATGGACTATGAAAAATTATGTCCTATAGGTGAGATATGATTCTTATACATGTAACAAATTAGACTAATCTATTATAGCATATGAATAGGCAAGATTGTCTTTACTTACACTTTTGAAAAAAAAAAAAATCTAATAAAAAACTTAAATGGATTGAAAATTAAATTTTCATATAATCAGAAAATTTTCAGATCAAATTGTCTTCCATATGATATCTTATTATTGTTATAGTCAAGACAAAAATCACATTTCTCCAAAAGAAAAAATATCATGTTACACTATAAATGGAATTTGACATGAGAGAGAAGGAAAAGGGAGAGAGGTGATAGCATTATTAAATGCTGAATTTTTATTGTAAATACTGAGAGGTGGAGTCACACTCCATTATACAGTCACCTTCTACTTTGGGATATTCAGTAGCGTTGGGCAATCGGTTTAAAATCTCAACCGATTATCGCTTTGTAATCGGAAGAGCAAACCAACTAGCTATCGATAGTACAATCGGTTCCATTTAAATGAGAATGACCATTTGCTTAAAATACTGTGACAATATTGTAAACATGACAGTCTTCATGTATTAAATTTATAAAGATGTTGTATTCTGCACTTTAATCAATTTCATTCATTTTGTTCCTTACAATTTCCAAACGAGTTAAAAAAGAATCACTCATATACCTTATAGTTCAAACATTTGCAGACGACCCTCTTTCTCCCCCCCCCCTTCCCCCCCCAACTATATTTTCATTTCATAAAACAACATTTTTTCCACTCATGAACAGAATTTTAACTTCCACTTATGGCTTTATTCAGAAATTTGTGTAAATTCACTGTTAAAATTCATTATTAAAGATAAGAAGATGGTTTGAAGTCTCTCTGATCGGACGATGCCACGCTGCTCACTGTAGTGTCATGGGTTTTCGAGCTTTTTTGGCGATCTATTTTTTATCGAGTTAGTTTCTGGAGAAGTATTACTACATGATTTGACATAATTTAGTCAGTTTAGATAGCAAGTAACTTAAAATGCTGTCACTTTACATTAGATATGAGGAATAACACCTTCGTTACTCTGTCATAATAGACTCGCCAGTTTCATTATCATCCGGGTGTCCTTCGCATTTTATACTGATCGCGTTTAATCCGTTTTTCTGCCAGATGCACGCAAGCTAGGTTATATAAAGTTTTAGATGATAATTTCATGCCTCAGATTGACATTTAGGCAGATGTCTTTCATCGCCAAAGACAGGTCATTTCGAATTTCTAAATGTCAAAACCCGGGCTCAGGGAAGCTTGCCGAGTATTCAACTTCTGTCAAGACATTCATGGACAAAGATTCGTTTCTAATTTTTCAGCCAGTTTTCGTGTTTGTTATCTACTATGTTTAAAATCCAAGATTGTGATTAATAAAAGTCACAAAACCAAGCGTTAAAAACCAGAATTCAAGTTTTGGCACCAAGCCAGCTTATCAACCGACGACAATCGATTCCGGGATTTCTCAATCGATTATCGGAATCGGAAGCCAAGACCATCTGATTTTCGACTATAGTCGATCATCGGCCCACCACTAATATTCAGCCACTGATGGGTCTTGGAAAATTTATAGAATTGACATTTTTACTTTAACCTTTTACCACACAATCCCTACTTTCAACGACCTTGAGAAAGAAGCCTTTTGAAAACATGTTGGGAAAAGGAGAAAATGCTGGTAACTAGCATTTTCTCATTTTCCCACAATGTTTTCTGACCTTCAAATATGAATTTCAACTTTTGAATAACATTCAATTTTGTCATCTCGTCGCTGTATTATAATAGTATTCTAACTACCTTTACATGTTTTCGAAAAAATCAGCTTTAAAGTTTCTGAGGCTTGTAAAATCGTCAAAATTAATATTGTCCGATTTTGATCACAGTCATGTCATTCGATTCCTTTTGATTTCTACTTCTTATCAATGTAAAAAAAATCTTAGAGAAAACAAATACGTTTTTATTTATTTCAAGTTTTCGGTTTGGAGATAGAACAATTAGGTACAAAAAGTGCAAAAAATTTCCGTATAATATTGTTACACGTGATATAAAACACTTCATTGTTACAATCCAATTTGCATCAAACATATTTCGGAGAATTTGTTCTACTCCAGCAATTGTAGGTGGGTGGGTGGGGCACCATGCTCAGACTGATTTCAAACACTATCCATTTACAGCAAAACGGGCTTTATTTATGAATTTAAACGAGCACTTACACATACACACACGAAAACACACAGGGGAAAAAATTGAGATTTCAACTTTTTTTATTGAACATTTTGAACTAACTTATAAATCAAATAAGAACAATCATTTTAAAGATAATTATGCCCTGAACTACATAAAGAAAATGATATTAGCTTTGTCCCCCTAGGTTTCACTGTCAATATTTCTTGAGATGTCATTTTGTATATGCACAATGTTATATTACAGTAACAGTCAATCATTCTTTTTTTCCCTCCACATAATAGACGTCATTTTGCTAGCTGATCAAAATTATGGATTATTTACCATCAATTTCAAGAAACAATAACAGCGCTACATGCTTTGATCGTTGTGAAAACATTGTGACAAAAGGTGAAGTTGCTCGAATTTCACCTTTTGTCACATTATTTTCCAAAGCTCTCTACAGCCAATGCGTAGAAAATAGTATCTATGGAGTAAAGGATTAATGTGTATTTACAGACTTTTATCAAACTTACATAATGAGGTAAAGTGTGACTCTTCGTGCGGGAAGGTGCAATCTTGAACCAGCGTAGTCCCTTTGAAAAAAGTCCAGGGCCCGTATTCACCAACCATTCTTGAGAATATTCTTAGTCTTATTCTCCAAGGTTTTCTAAATGTGTAAGTAACACAACTTCTGATTGGCTAAACCGAATGGTTTAGCCAATCAGAAGTTGTGTTTCTTACAAATGTAGAAATCTCTTGAGAATAAGACAAAGAACATTCTTAAGAATGGTTGGTGAATACAGGCCCATGTCAGTTTAGGTTGGGACGAGTCTATAACTTTAAAATTACTTTCCTCTTTACCAGATGAAAACACAGTTCTGGTAAAAGTTTAAAGCGCATCAGACAAACAAAAATTAAGCGTGGGTCATATGATGCGAGCAGTATTTCGAAGGGTAAGAAAACATTGTGCGAAAAGGACAAAGTGCTCATTACAGGCATTTTCTCCTTTGCCGATAATGTTTTCCAAAGCTTCTAAAGGAGTGTTGCAAAATCACGGCTGAAGGGGTATAAAACATTTTGCGAAAAGGAGAAAGAGCTCACTTCAAGCACCTTCTCTTTTTCCCACAATGTTTTCAAAAACCTACACGAGGGTCGTAAAAACAGGACTTAACTAGTAAAGAGTTCACAGAATGGAAGAGTAAGTTTCATTATTCTAAATAATTTTCATACATGACATGTTTTACTTGGAGAGAAATCAATCAATACAGAGCCTACATGCTATTAGCCGGCCTACATCGGCCTATTTTGTGACCCCAGGGCAAAGCCATTTTTTGGACCACAGTACTATAATAAATTGAATCCTGATAGAGGTCCACAAGACAAAGCCATATGCCAAATAATACAGGTCTATGTCATTTGGTTATAGACAAGGCCAGGAAAAAGCTGATCTTTAAAGCTTTCACAGTACACTATAAGCCAATGTAAAAGGTGTGACTTCTGTCGTGTGGCCTATATATTGACCCTAGGGCTATAACAGAGAAAAATCTTGGTAGCAGTCCATTAGATAAATATACATGCAAGATTTGGTGGCCCTAGATCTTGTGGTTAGGAACGAGAAGATTTAAAAAGTTTTCAATATAGAGGCCCATGTAAAACCTGTGACTGCCTTGATGGGGCCAAATTCCACCCAAGGTCTATGATTTGTGTTATCTTTGTAGAAGCTAACTAAATAAAGCTAAATGCAAAAGTTGGTAGCCCAAGGCCTTATAGTTAGGAACAAGAAGATTTGAAAGTTTTCAATGTATCAGCCAATGTATAAACTTGTACCCTCCCCCAAGGCAGGGCCAATTTAGAATCCATGGCCATAATTCCATAATTCCTACTAGAGGTCCATTAAATGGAGCTGCATGCCAAATTTGGCAGCCCTAGGCCTTATGATTTAGAACCAGAAGATTTTTTGATGTTTTCAATATATAAAACTAAGGGCTATAATTTGAAAAAAAAAAGAGGTCCATTAAATAAGGCTACATGCCAAATTTGGAAGCTCTAGGCCTTGTGCTTTCAGACAAAAAGATTTTCAATATTTTTCAGTCTTGTTAACATGGCAACCAGAGTTTTTAAATGTATCAAATTATTTGATGAAATATTGAAGAGGAATATGGCAGGATCATTTCTGTAAAGTTTCTTTGAAACAAGAGGGCCCCTGGCCCTAAAGCGCTCCCCTGAGTAAGGTTCTCTAAGACTGATAAAGCTGAAAAGATCCTGGTTGTGATAATGTAAAATACATGAGTGTAAGTGATCTACTTTTTGACCAAATTGACCTATTTTTGAATTTGACAGAAATATCATCAAGACAAACATTCTGACAGTTTCATGAGTATTGGGTTGAAAATGTGGCCTCTACAGTACACCCAAGGTTTCCCTAGGGTTTGGCCCAGTGACCTACTTTTGGAACTGACATGACCCCATTCCAAACCCATCCCAGATACTGTAATGACAATTACTCTGACTGACTTTCCTGAGTATCTGGGTGAAAATATGGCCTCTAGAGTGCACTCAAAGTTTTTCTAAGATTTGGCCTGTGACCAAATTTTAAACTTGTCTGAGATTTCATCAAGGCAAAATTTAATATTCTGGCCCAAGCTTCATGAGTATCCTGCTGAAAATGTGGCCTCTAATATGCACAAAAGGTTTTTCTAACATTTGGGCCAGACATGTACAACCTATGTGACCTAATTTCGAACTTGCCCCAACTATCATCAAGACAAACAATGTGACCAATTTTCATGAGAATCAGGCTAAAAAAGTGGCGTCTAGAGTAGACAAAAGGATTTTCTATGATTTAGCCCAGTGACATACATCTTAACCTGATGTGACCTAATTTCAGTCTGGTCCAACGTTTCAAGACAAATATTCTGAACAAGTATTGGGCTAAAAAATTTGGCCTCTAGAATGCACATGCTCTTTCTAAGATTAGACCCAGTAAGCTACTTTTTCACCTTACATTAACCAATTTCAAACAATGTCCGAGACTTCATGACTGTCAGGCTGAAAATGAAGCCTCTAGGGTGCATCATTATGTTTTTCTAAGGTTTGGCGCAGAGATCTACTTCTTGACCTGATGTGACCCGATTTCAAAATTGTCCGAGATTTCATCAAGACAAACATTCAAACCAAGTTTCATGAGTACATGTATATAATGGAAAATGTGGCCTCTAAGAGTGCACACAAGGTAATTGTTGACGCCCCGATGACGCACAATGTACAAAGCACAATCCCAAAAGCTCACCTTAAGCACTTTGTGCTCAGATGAGCAAATAAAAGTTAATGCATGTATAGTCATACGGACGCACACACAATGGACACAGGGCCATTACATAAGTTTGCTGACCTGTGGCCAGTGACGCTAAAAATGACAGCCTTGCGAAATTCGAAAACAGATCGCTGCAACATCTACTTTACCCCATCTCACTCTTGGGTTAGGTAAATGTCGCTGCAATGGGTTTTGGAATAATAGTGACTAAAAGTAGTTACCGAAATTCCAACACCCTCTGGTTAATCGCTTCCTGTATGTGCATGATTTTTTAATATACTGACAACAAAATTTCAAATGGGTTATTCAGAATGACCCGAAGGATAGTTTAACATAAATGCAAATTGTTTCAGCTGTTTGACTGAAAGCTTTCCTGAAACTGAGATCACCTCTGTTACACTTGAATAGGGTGAAAAATGTGTGAATCCACAGTTATCATCGTGACATACGCAATAAACAAGTCCATAATTAGAAAATCATGGAGAGACCCTTGAATGTCCCCATTTGGTAATAATAACGAATGCCATAAACAGACAGTTGCCAGAGACCAACAGCAGACTGCAATTAGGAGTGTGAGAAACGGAGTAATTAATCATTACTGCCTGGACCCAGGCTATGGCAGGGGCGGCTCTTCTCCCAAAACCTCTGGCCATTCAAAAGTGAAATGTTCCATTGCAAGATTAGACCAGTCAGAGAATGGTTTTTGTGCCCCTCCCACATTTAGGTTCCTAAATTGCAACTCATTGTCATAAATTGATACTACTTTATCAGCATACTCTCTAAACTTTGATTTTGGGGCTTGTAGATAATCCGTATATGGACCAGAACACAGAAATCTGTGATTCAAAACAAGCCAAGTGGCAATGACAGTGGTAAGCACAATTCGATATGGTAAGTTATTGTACACAAAATTATACTTTTTGGATTCCATCAAAATATCATTATCTGCGTCATAAAAGAAAAATTTTAAACCCTTTCCATTTGCAATTATGTTGGGGATTAGGTAGTGTTTTGACTCCGGGTGCTTTTTTCTCTGTAATAGGCAAAAAACTATCGTCTGAGCCATAACTTGGTTTCTAGGTTGCGATTTGTCCAAGTTTTCTGTTTTGATTTCCACAAATGAACCGCCACCTGGACTCCCATCACCCTCCTCTTCCTCTTGAGATAAGGAAACAGCAACCTGGCAGCCTTCAAACAACATGTCCAAGGATCCATGCCATACCTGTGGGTGACCTAAAATTAAACAAAAATACCAATATTACTAGGTAGAAAATTACTAAGTTGTGCTTTTTAATATGTTATCTAACATTATCTGACAAACTCTTAACTCTTTACCGGACAATAAAATTATATACCATTCCAAATTGAAAGCACTTGCAGACGACAGATTATATGTAGCTGACCTGATAGCAATTGTCTGCAAACATGTAGAAAATGTTGTGGGAAAAGGAGAAAATGCTGAATCCCCATGGTAATGTGAAAAAGGGTTAATTAAAGCAGACGACAAAAAGATAAATTGAATGTAAAAAATATTAATTACAAATTAATGGCCCATTAGGGTCTGAATCAATCGTACTGACCTGTGTACCTTAACTCTTAAAAAAAAAAAGACAAAATTTTAGACTAGTCCAATTGAAAGCATTTGCAAACTACAAAATAAATGCAACACAAAAAAAAATTATCAAAACTTGTTTTGAGATGGGTAGAAAACATTGTGGGAAAGGGAGAAACTGCTGGTTACCTGCATTTTCCCCTTTTTCCACAATGGTTTCAAAAGCTTTCAATCTCAAGGTCGTTTAAGTCGGGATTGTGTGGTAAAAGAGTTAATGTAAAAGTACTGTAATTCACAATTTTGGACAGAAAAAAAATATTTAGTGTCAAAATCTTGAGGAATTTATTCTTTTGAAAAAAGGTTTTACCTTGTTGTTCTAATGTGTGTACAAAATAATAAGGGTAATATCTGACAAATTTAGATCTTTTCATAGCACCACTTCAGGGGTAAAAAATGTAGTATCCCGTACCTCAAATCTCCGCATCATACATGTGGAACTCAGCATCACACATGCAGAGCTCTGCATAAACATATAGAATTTATACTGATTTCTTGCGGAACTCCACATTTCCCTGTGGAACTCTGCAAAGGTTTCAGAACATGCGGAATTTCTTCCACATCACCCACTGGAACAATTTTCATGTCAATATGGAAAATTTGTGGACAATTCAGACTTAGTTTTTTTACAATGTGGAATGATACGGACTTAAACAACTTTCACAGTGGAAAATATCTCAGAAAATCTCCTAGTGCGGAAATTTGGGACTTAACCCTTTACTCCATAGATACTCATTTCTACGCATTGCTTGTAGGAGCCTTTGGAAAACATTGTGGCAAAAGGTGAAATTGCTCATGACGAGCAATTTCACCTTTTGCCAAAATGTTTTCTACACTATCAATATAAGAAACGGCTTTCATCCTTGCTGTTATTTAGGGTCAATTAGAGATACCATAGAAATGCCTTATGGGGTAAAGGGTTAAACAATTTTACCAGAGGAAAATGTCTTGGGAAACTTTTTGCTGCAATGTATTTGGACTTAGCCATATCTGTAATGTGACTATGCTTAGATCAGAGACTAATTTTTTTTTACTTATGTTTGGTAATATCTATGCATGTTATACAAGTCTTGCGTAATCATCAATGAAATATGTTTTTTCATACAAGTATATACTCCTGTTTTTGACTTAATGACTTCTGACTTTTCTGGGCTATGAAATTTGTGTTCAAGAATCAAAGAAAAGGAAACTTCAAGATTAACTTAAGGCGATCAAACATATGGCATACTTTAGTGTAGTATTTTGATTACCACCATCAGACTGTTGGTTCTAGTGATTTTTAAGGTTTTTAATATCATTAATTCATAATATATAGGCACTTGCAAAAAATAGTCAGGGCCCACTTGGGTAGCTCAGTGATTAGCGTATCTGACTTGTGACCTGGTGGTTGCGAGTTCGATACCCTGTTGAGGCAAACTCTCTTTCCAGCGATTTTTTGCCCCTCACCTCCGACACATGTGAGAAAAGCAGCCAGTGGCTTTGGAAACAAAGTTGTGTCAGTGCTGGTATGAGAAAGCCGGGAAACACATGGGTGCATCACTAACTGCCATGATATGAACTGAGCAGTTAAAATGGCATTAAACTGGCTTTGAACTCCCAATTCAAAACCTGGAGGGTGCATGTACCTTAAAATGGAAAACCTAGTTGGCATGCTGCGTGTAATTCGTGCAATAGAATTGCAATAGTACTGCGATAGTAACAAGCAATATCAATACTATTACAGCAGTATTTTTTCCAATGTCAATACTATTGAAATGGTAGATTTTGGCCTCAATATTCAACCCTACTCTAGAGTGTACACAAGGTAAAAATTGGTGATGGACAAAGTACAATCACAACAGCTCATCTTGAGCACTTGTGCTAACGTAAGCTTAAAAGGTAAAAACTATTTACCAATTGATGTGTCATCAAACTTCAGATCTTGTATTTTGCATTTTCCACATTTACAAATGTCCGATTTTTTTGCATGTTTGTCCATGACGTATTCTTTAGAGTAACAAAGCCTTCTGAATAAATGTTCTCCCAAGGTTACCATCACCTGCGTCTCCCCAGTGATATAGGAGTCATCCTCTAATTTTAGTAGCTCCTCATGCCATTCTACAAAAACAATGAAATTGAAAATTCATGAAACACCCATGCACACCAAAAAATTAGAGTAGTCAGATACATGCAAGCAATCAAACTAGGGAAGAAGGGTGGGGGGAAGCATGCAAGACTTTAACAACAGGGCCAGTGGCCCTAAAGTGCTCACCTGAGTAAAGTCATCTACAGTTGATAAAGCTAAAGCGATCCTGGTTTAATGATGTTAAACACATCAGTGTAAGTGCTCTACTTTTTGAACCAATATGACCCAATTTCAAACTTGTCCAAGATACATGTATCATTAAGACAAACATTCTGACCCAAGTTTCATTAGTAATAGGCTGCAAATATGCAAACAAGGTTTTTCTAAAATTTGGTCCAATGACCTACTTTGTGACCAGATGTGACGACTTTGGAACTTGTCTAACATATGAACAAGACAAACTTTCTGACCAAGTTTCATGTGGCCTAGATAGTGCACACAAGGTTTTTCTAAGATTTTGCCCCATGACCTACTCTTTGATCCAATGTGACCCCATTTCGAACTTGTCAAAGATATCTTCAAGACAAACTTTCTAATCAGTTTCATGCATTTATGGCTGAAAATATAGCCTATAGAGTGTTCACACAAGGTTTTTCTAGGATTTCGCCCAATGATCTACTTTTTGACCCGACATGACTCGATTTGGATCCTGTTCAAGATATTATTGAGACAAACATTCTGATTGAGTTTCAAGAGTATCAGTGCACACAAGGAATTCAAAGATTTGACCCTGTGACCTACTTTTTAACCCAACATGGTCCAATTTGAAATTTTTCCGATATATCAACAAGATAAACATTCTGATCAATCTTCATCATTATAAGGCTGAAAAAGTGGCCTCCATGGTGCGCATACGGTTTTACTAAGATTTAGCCCTGTGACCCACTTTTTGACCTGACATGACCCAATTTTGAACTTGTCTGAGATATCAAGAAGACAGACTATCTGACCAAGTTTCATGAGTATCAGGCAAGAAATGTGGCCTCTAGAGCATAAACAAGGTTTTCCTAAGATTTAGCCCAGTGACCTTTTTTTTGACCCAACATGATCAATACTGAACTTGTCCGAGATATTATCAAGACAAACATTCTGACCAAGTTTCAAGAGCATAAGGCTGAAGATGTGGCCTACAGAGTGCACATTAGGTTATTCTAAGATTTAACCCAGTGACCTACTTTTTTATCCCACATGACCCTATTTCAAACTTGTGCAAGATATTTTCAAGACATTCTGACAAAGTTTCAAGAGTATCAGGCTGAAAGACTATCAGGCTGAAAACATTCCAGCCAAGTTTGGTCCAAATTGGCCCAGCGGTTTAGGAGGAGTTGATGTTTAAAGAATTGTTGATGACGCACGAGCACGACGACCGACGGACACTGGGTGACCCTAAAAGCTCCCCTTGAGCACAACATGCTCAGGTGAGCTAAAAAGCCTGACTCAAAAATTTAAATTTGTTTTAACAGCATTTCCACCTTTTCCCACAATGTTTCGAAAGTCTTTTTTTTCCCCCAGTGCTCCAGATAAGTCTGTATTCACGTAATTTACGGACGACGATCTGATTGTTACGCATCGTTTTTTACAAAATTCTGTACTCGATACGGAATGTTTTTCGTACGTAAAATATAGGGTGCAAATCCGTACACAATGAGAGGGAGCTTATGCAAATCCGTACACAATGAAAGGGAGCTTACTCTTTCTCAGACAAACATTCAGATATCTTCACGATTGCCGAGTGATTTTCCAATTTTTTTTCCGTTTAAAAAAAAAAAAGGGGAGAATCGGCTCGGACCGGAATTAGACCCTGCATCTCAGCTTTAGTCAAGTTTTTTTGCGATTATGGTGTGGGACCAGCGGATAATCGTACTTTGTACATGTATGTTCCGAATAATTAGTTTGCACTTCAAAAAAGTCGGGGAATACACAGACAAACATTCAGATATCTTCGGGATTGCCATGCGATTTCCCCCTTTTTTTCTGTTAAATAAAAAGGGAGAATCGGCTCGGACCGGAATTAGACCCTGCATTACGGCTTTAGTCAAGTTTTTTTTCGATTACGGCGTGGGACCAACGGAAAATCATCCTTTGTACATGTATGTTCTGAATGAATAGTTTGCGCTTCGAAAAAGTCGGGGAATACATAGAAACGTCTGGCTAGGTTATTTCATACATCTCGAGAACCAAATAATCCTAACAAAACTGAGAATCATTGAAAGATAAAATCAGACTGGCCAAGACTTAACCACTGTTCCCATTTTAGCCTGGCATTCAGGCCCTGCATTTAAGTCATTCTAATAAACAAGGTACACAACTAAAGCAAAGTCACAAAAATATCTGTTGTTACTTGCCCTTCTTCTGAAATACAGGCGTTAAATCAGAATTTTCAGAAGATTGAGAACACAGTTTTCATTTTGCATCTTTACTTGACCACTTTGTTTTAATGAAAAGGCTCTATTTAACGGACTGACACCAGTCTATTCCCATTTATGTATAAATGTGCAATAATATTGGTAAACCCAATTATTCACACTCTAAATCAAATAATCACGCACAAAAAATATGAAGCAAAAAGCGCATGCACCCAGATGGGCTCTCTGTTGATCGCCAGTGGCACCAATTTGGGCCAAGTTAGAAAAAATGTCTCCAAAACTGAAGCACTGGTGAATTCAAAAGTATTTATGATATCTGCTTTTCTAGCATAAAATTACAGGTTTTAAAGTTATTTGCGACCCTATTTGCCAAATTTACGTCAAATCTGCAAAATATGTTTCCAAAAATTAAATAGCATGAAAAAAAGATCGCTGTAAAAAAAGATTAGGAGTTGCATATTTGTTTCTACAAACCTGCTTTACACTTTGTACAGTAAACATCAAACTCTTACTAGGTAAAATGTTATAGTTTTACAGTAATGCTTATGTAAAAGCAAATGCAAGAAAACCAATTTTGACTTTAATC
This sequence comes from Tridacna crocea, assembly GCA_943736015.1. NCBI lineage: Eukaryota > Metazoa > Mollusca > Bivalvia > Cardiida > Cardiidae > Tridacna > Tridacna crocea. The sequence continues at coordinate 43,220,037 of OX031065.1, forward strand.
AGCCTCGTCAACCAAATGTTGATACTGATCCCCATATGCTGGTACTGATTAATCTTGATTTTCATCAGTACTGTACTGATGTCATTGAAAATTATCTGGAGCACTGTTTCCGGGTCATAATACTACAAATTGTTTGGTAAAGGGTTAAGTATCTTTATGGCAATGGATATATTTTGGCATTTAAATCATGAGCCATCACAATAGAGAAATTAATGCTTGCTAATTTAAATCTAAATTATCATAATCCGTCCGCTATCCTGGTCGTAAATTAAAGCTGACTGTGTAAAACTGGTGTTATCAGCACTAATTTATCGATCGGTGGCTTGGTCAGCTCAAGCTGTAAAAGTTCGACATCAAGCTGTAAATCTCCTAAAAAAACAGGTATTGTCTGTGCTGTAAAGCATGTACTGCAATCACAACCCTTTACTTTCTTACCTCGATAATCAACTGATTAACGCAACAAAATCTCTATTTAGATCTGAATTGCACTGTGGAAATATTTGTCTCAGTTAGATTACTTGTGTCATTACATCATCCTATATCGTTTCATTGACAAAATTACCAATTAAAGCATTTAACTTTGTGAAGTGATTCTTCTTTAAATTTTAGAATTGACAAAAGGGTCAATCAATACACCATACTTTTATACTATTTACCACAGTCGACTCCAGAGCTGTATTGTAAGCTGACTGCTACAACAACAACAAGAGGAATAACTGCTCAGCATGGAAATGGATTTAAAGCTAAGCTAACACGTAAAACACGAAAAATGTGTATTCTAGACTTTTATTTCTTCACACAAATGGCAATTACAACTGAGTCACTTAAAGCTTTACAGCAGCGTGACTAATTTGGGAGGTGGTTGTATCTCTTTGTGTTGATCGGCAGATAAGTACGTTCTCCAGCTGGATTTTACAAAGTCCTTTAATTATGCGCTTATAAGAAGCTCCCCCTACTTCAAGCTCAAAATTCTAGGGAAAAAAATGTGTCTTATAGTCGAGTACATACGTTACTTTTTGACCCGACATAACCCAATTTCAAACTTGTCTGAGATTTTTTAAAGACAAACATTCTGATCATGTTTCATGAGTATCTGACAGAAAATGTGGCCTCTAGAGTGCACAGAAGGTAAAGTAACTGTTGATGACCACACGACTCACGATAGGCTACACACAACAGACACAGCATGATCACAATAGCTCATCCTGAGCACTTTGTGCTCAGTTCAATTAAAAAATGACCAAATCATAGTGAAATACAGGAAATATATGAGGATTTAAACTATATGAAAATTCCTGTCAAATATAGGATGAGTACTGTAAGCTGACAGCTTTCAATCTATTCAAATCTGAAAAGGTGCCGTCTGCTCAACAGCTATTTCAATTTCTGTATACCAGTCATTAATTCATGCATTGCAAGAAATATTTGTGACACGATTTTGATTAAATTCATCGCAAAATATCTGTTTTCTCTTTCAAATGATCTAAGGCTGTCAGCTTACAGTACTCATCCTATATTTGACAGGAATTTTCATATAGTTTAAAATCTAAGAAATATCGTTTCACACTTAACCTTTCTTGAAGATGCCGATTTCCGAAAATTATCAGGCAACAACTTTGTCTAGCTCCCATAAAAAAATTGGCGAAATATAGACCTTAGTATTCTTCATAACAAAAAGAAATTATGAGAAAAGAATTCTGTAAGGCCACTTAAACTTAAAAGGTCAAGTAGAGCTATTTCAAAAAAAAAGAAATCGTGTTTGACGCTGTCAAATTTACTTGATAAACGAAAGTAAAACTTCGCTTACATGTAATTCGTTCTGCACCACAGCGTCCAAAAAATTGCGATTGTTCATGAATGTATTCTATTAATAGAACAGGCGTACCCGGTAACAGGCCAATGCGCCACCGTTATCGGATCTTCGTCTATCGGATAGTTAAGGGAGATGCAAGGGTTAACAGCTTAGGATACCCGATATATCACAATCAAGTTGGTAGGCTGATTCCACAGTTTCTGAAGTGTTCAATATGCAACACTGACAAGAATTTGACCGTCGGCCATATTATCTGATTACGTTTTAATCACGCCTACGGCTTATATGGTCGACGCTTAGGCCAGAATTCGTGTGCGTGAATTTGACATTTATGGTATTTTTTTCGAGCATCAAATCGGGGTCACTAACGATTTTCAAGCGTTAAAACCCAAGGTCCCGGATCAAAGGAGATCCCCGAGCCTGGGTTTTTTATTCCGTAACAATCCTGAGCGGTTTGAAAACATTCACTAAAGACATGTACCTAGAGCAAACACTAATAGCTCACAAAACATTTTGGATTTTCTTTGAGAATTCATTGGTATTAGTTTTGCATTGGCCTTAGGTCTTGATATAGGTAGCCCCAAAAACATGAGGGACAATGCCCCTAAGGCGCTCACCTGAGTAAGGTCATCTAGGATTGATAAAGCTGAAAAGATCATGGTCTAGATGATGTAAAACACATGAGTGATCTACTTTTTGACCTACTTGACCTATTTCTTTAATCTTAAAACTGGCTGAAAAAGTGGAATCTACAATGCAACCAGGTTTTTCTAAAATTTGGCCCAGAGACCTACTTTTTGACTATATGTGACTCAATATCAAACTTGTCTGAAATATCATCTAGAGAAACATTCCGACCAAGTTTCATGAGTATCAGACTGAAAATGTGGCCTTAAGGCTGCACACACGGATTGGATAAGATTTGGCGCAGTAACCCACATTTAGTACCGATGCCCAAATTTTGAAGTTGTCTGAAATATCATCTAGACAATGTTACTGGAGACCACTCCTTCCTGCATGGCATTCTCCCGATTTAAATACAATACCTGGCTACTGCGTCAGGGAGATATCTCTTTGGCTCAGTGGTTATGGTATTGGCCTTGCGTCCGGGAGTTCGGGGTTCAAATCCCGCTCGGTACCTTATTTCTGCCATGCATTTATTCATTTGTTTCTTTGTTACGGACTTCGTTCGTAAGATGGGGGCTCGTCCAGGATCGGCCATTGAGCCATTAATCCCATTTGTTGTCCAAAATCGGACTTCCTGCCTAATAAGGCTTTGAGTCATCAATAAATGAGGACTTTAAGAGGGTGTGTGTTACAGGAGACCACTCCTTCCTGCATGGCATACTCCCGATTTAAATACAATACCTGGCTACTGCGTCAGGGAGATATCTCTTTGGCTCAGTGGTTAGGGTATTGGCTTTGCGTCCGGGAGTTCGGAGTTCGAATCCCGCTCCGACCCTTATTTCTGCCATGCATTTATTCATTTGTTTCTTTGTTACGGACTTCGTTCGTAAGAACAAACATTCTGACCATGTTTCAGGAGTATCAGGCTAAATTGCGGCCTCTAGAGTGCACACAAGGTTTTTCTAAGATTTGGCCTAGTGCCCTTTTTTGATACCCAATGTGATGCAATCGGTCCTGAGAACTACAGGATTTTGACAGACTGATCTGACTTTTGCCAACATGTCAGTCGGACCAAAAGTGTTTCGGAAAGAATGCTTTGAGTAGAGGCCTAGGTTTTTCCATGGACCTGAAAAAATGCAATATTTTACAGCATGACTTTGATTTTCATTGGTTTTCGCAACACAGTGGTGGACAGTTGGTTTATTAATACTTATAATTACTGTGAAACAAAATGTATGGCAAGCATGATTTTGAGACTTTTAACCCTTTACCACACAATCACAAGTTTTAACAACTCTGAATATAAAGCCCTTTGAAAATATTGTGGAAAAAGGAGGAAATGCTGGTAATCAGCATTTTCTCTTTTTCCCACAATGTTTTCTATCCTATCACAGTCAGATGTCTTTGTTTAGGAACATTTAATTTGTAGTCTGCAAATGGTATGAATATGGTCCAGTCCAATTTTTTCGTTTGGTAAAGAGTTAATTAGAATTGAACTTCATACCTTCTTCTAAAAGAAACATCAGCAAAGATGATGTGACGTCCTTCGATATCCGATCTTCTGGTACCTGTTTCTTCAACAAACATTTGTAAATGTCAACACCTTTCTTAAAAAATGCACCAAACTGAAATGGATGTTTAGTATCGACAACTGCTTCGCACTCACAGTCTCTAAAAGGTCTTCCGTATCTATTTGGGGAGTCCGCGTCACACGAGGTAATCACAGATGGCAGAAGTGCGTGATTTAGATCTCTAATTAGCTGTGAAAATGCATGAACAAAATCATTGAAATATTTATACTCCTTGTAGAATCGTTCGAAAATCAGATCTGCTTTGTTGGACGATGTATTTGTAGTTTCAATTTTCCGTTTTTTCTGGGGTGTCGCATCATCGGCCATTTTGCTTCCGGTAGATAGCTAGAAGCATATTCGGACCCAAGAAGATTCGACCCATGACAAAAATTGGAGAATTTCGGACCCAAGAACATTCGGCCCACATGGGAAAAGATTGGCCCCAATGAAGAAGAAAAATCGGTCCCAGTTATAGATTATGTTAATTGTATTGATATTGTTGTTTACACTTATTGTTACGTAACTATTCCAGATTCACATTCAAAGAACTTTAAAAAATGTGACTGAAACTGCCTTTTTCATAGTTTAAGGGCAGATTTAAATCTCCTAATTATCGTGGCACTAGAACATTCCAGTGTGTGTAGGAAAAATTAATTTTTTGCCCGATATTTTTCTGTTGCAAAAACAAAAATATGCCATGTTATCTCATTTATATTTCTATGATAACTGATTTCCTGTTTGTCAGTTAACTATTCTTAATCGAGGCAAAGCAGGAGGTCCACAGCATTGACCAACTTTCAATAGGCTTACTTTCGGTATTATCGTGGCATTGAGATGAGGCCCTGGAAGGGTGTCAGGGAAAATCGTCCCCTGGAGAAATCATCCCCAAACTGCTTGGGGACAATTTCTCTAGAGAAATCTCCAGACGAATTCTCTGGAGAAATCGTCCCTACATTCAAATTCTATATCTATAGATGTTAAAGTTGTCTTTGAAAAATATTTTTGAAGTTTATAGCATTTACCTTGTGTCACTTTTGATGTATATTGCATTGCTAGAAGAAAAACAATAGTGTTTTATTTTTTATTACGTTGTGTAATTTTTGACGTATATTTCATTGTTAGGCAAAATGTTGAACTTTTTGCTTTAATTAAAAAAAGTATTTACATTGCGAGTGTGTGTGTGTTTCATAGTTCGAAAAAAAAGTTGGAATTCTTTTTGCTTTTGTATTCACATTGCGTATTTCCTGATGTTTATTTCATTGTATTAAAATGTACACAGACCAGTAGATAATTGTCACTTTGTAATATCATGTGTTTTTATGTAATTGTTAATGAAACTTTAATAGTTAAACTTTGTATCTGCTCGTAGCAGTTAAGAAAGATGAAATTGCGGAAGTACTCTCAATACGCAAAAATATCAACAGCCGATATTGATAAAACTAAAGTTTGACAAATAATCATGAGAATGTCTCCAGTATTTAGTCTAATTCTGGAGTATTGCCTACAGAAATCAAAGTACTGAAAGTACTGTTAGAAGGCGAGTTTACAATATAGGCATAACATATTGAAATACATTTTCCTGTACTTAAATCGCCTCTCCTGATACAGCAGCGTCTATAGCGTCTATAGAGTTGTGCAATGTTCCTGTGCAATGATGACCAGTTTACCATCCTGAGTTTTAACAAACTTGAAGAAGGCTTGTAAAAATATGTTGAAAAAAATTAAAACGAATGGACTTTTCTGAAACTCCTTTCCATTTCAATTGAAGGAAAAGTTTTATGTGATAGCAAAGAGTTTTGTTGTTACCCGTATATGTTTTTACGTTGTATAGAAACTTAGATGTAACCCTCTATTACCCCAATAATGAGTTTAAAAGGTCTAGGAAGAAGGCTTGAGAACTTTTGGTCAGAAATTGAGAATACGGTGATAATTGACATTTTTTCCTTTTCCTAAAATGTCTTCCATCCTATTTCATACAGGTTCCATCTATGGTGCCAGATCAAAAAGTTGCTACCTGAAAATGCTTTCAATTTTGGAAAGTCTGAACTTTTTTCTTCGTGTAAAGAGTCAAGAAAGTTTCTCCTTTTCAAAATTAAGTTTTTAAATGGCCTCTTTCTCAGGGTTGTTAAAACTGTACTTGATAGGGTATGGTAAAGGATTAAAGAATAGTTTTTGCTTGAAAATGCAATCAATTTTGATAGATCTAAAACTGTAACTCTGTAATGAGGTGATTAATTTCTTGAAAGTCTTTACCATTTTATTCCATGGATAATTTTATTGAGAGAGCAAAAAGTTTTTAGAAAGGTACATTTTAGAGCATAGAAACTGAGATTCAGCCTTTTAGATCACAATACTGACTTTCAACAATGTTGAAGAAGAGGTTTTTCAAAGTACTGTAGGAAAAGTAGCAAATAATGATAATCAACCTTTTGTTTGACTTTCCTACAATGTTTTCCATCTTAGTAACCCTTTACAAAACCCTTCAGAAAACAACAAAAAATTAGGGCCGTCCACATTAAAGCAATTAGCAGATAATAAGTTAAGAGCAGCTGAAAATGTGCCGTTTGGCTGGGAAAATGTACAAAACATAGTGGTAAAAAGAGAAAATACTGGTGACTAGCGTTTTTTTTTTCCCTTTTCCAAAAGTATTTTGAAACTTTTTTTTTTCCCTTGAGGTTGTCAAAATTTCAGTGTCGTTCAGTTAAAAGTCTTTTTCTTTTTATTAATTTTGTTTACCATTTTATTTGAAATATACTTTATCAAGACTGAAAAAGACTTTCAAAACAAACGACTTTCAATGTTCAAAACGGAGATTTAACATTTAGATTACAATACATGTGCTGGGTTTTAATGACCTTAAAGAATGGGGCTTTTTAGAAAGGGAAAGGTATTTTGAAAGCATGCAGGAACATGAGAAAATACTGGCAACTAACATTTTCTCCGTTTTGCGCAATGTTTACCATCCTATCAAGGATAACCAACCAACATCATTTGACGGTCGACTTGTTAGGTCCTATAAGGAACGTCGGAAGGTGTTCTTCGTTTATACGATTCTTGTAATCTATGGCTCTGTTAACCCTTATACTAGAGTGCTGGATTGATGAAAATAGCATTTTACATCTCGGGAAAAATGCTTAACCCTTTCCCAAACGGCAAATTTTGGACCAGACCAAATTCGAAGCAGTTTCCAGATGACAAATAAACAGTTGCTAAAAAGATGATTTTTCTATATGGTAGGGTAAGAAAAAATTGTGGGAGAAGGAGAAAATGCTGGTTACAGCATTTTCTCCTTTTCCCACAATGTTTTCAAAAGGCTTCTATTCCTGACCCGTAAAAACCACGGATTGTTTGGGAAAGGGTTATTTATTGCATTCACACCCTGGGCTGTTTTGGTCGGGTTATTACAATATGGCTAATCCGACATAAGATTGCATATTCTGTGCAGACTATAGAATCGTCTGCCTTGTCTTCAAAAGAGACAGGCGTAAAAAAAAAAAAACGATTTCAGGGTTCATTGACATTAACGCTTGTCTTTCATTAATCCCGCGTAACCGTAATGCGTTTATTCTTTACCTGACAAAGAAATTTCAGACTAAGCTGAAATTGAAAGCACTGATTCATACAGATGACAAATTCAGGGTGGCCCAAATTAGCGACGATATTTGTTCTTGGTAGGGTAGAAACATTGTGGTAAAATGAAAAAAAATGCCGGTTTCCGATTGTAATTTCCCCTCTCCTCTCGATGTTTTTAAAAGCTTGATTTTCAGAGTCGTTTCAAGTGAGTGGTAAAGGGTTAAATATTTATTAATACTTGCTGAACAGTAAACAACGTGACGACCAAAAGAAGTAGTTAAAATTTTTTGCATGTTAAAACGGATACAGATCATATGTTATTGTCATTTTTGACGTAGTAAAATCCGATCATACTCGTATATAAGGAAAGAGGTGATCAGCTTGTAACCCAGGCTATACATCGGTACATCATACTGACCAGAACTACTTCGAAATGACACATCTATTGTGATTTCAACTGATTTACCCTTTTCTTTTCACGGGTCTCCGGAATCAAAACTCGGCCACGCCGTAACAATAACCTAGTCATTAATCATAAAGTCAAGCACAACTTTGATGAAAGAAAAATATTTCTTTGAAAGAGAAAATTTTGTTTAAACACTTGATGATTCAAAGGAATTTATTTCATTGAAATTTTACTTCTCACAAACACAGAATACATGGATCCGTGGAAATCGATATTTGACCAATCAGGACATCGCATTTATTCTACCCGATGTCCTACCTTGGTTTCTGCTATTTCGGCTCACAAATAAACGACTGTTAACGTTGGAAGAATGCAATTCTCTTTATTTATGTTGTATTTTTAACGTTTGAATTTAAAAAAAGCTTATAAAATGTGCTTTGCGAACGTGTATCGATGACGTGAGATCACGCAGAGGCTATAGACAAGTTTAAATTGCGATGATTACTGAAAATTTGAACTTATGCAAAGAGCTGATCAGCGCTGGATAATGGATTAGTTCAAAGTATTCTATAATTTTTCCTCTCTGAAAGAGAAAACTGGAAAACAAAGGTAAAAATAGACCTATATGAAGTATTTATGAAAAAATAATTTTACTTGAATATCTAGCCTCGTTCAATAACCTATGCACATCCAAAAAGTGGCCGCGTAACTTGTTACCAATGTTTCAATTTGACACTAATCTTAACCCAAGGCGCATGAAGAATGCTGAATGTGTACTGGGATCGTATATTCGATCTCTGATGTGTAGATATAGATCAGATTGCAAATTACATGATTTTTAGTCTTGGATTTAAAGTACCTGCTGGTTACAATAAGCACTTTGACGGGTAGTTCTTCCTCACTAGGAGTATATTTCAATTTTAAAAAAAAAAACCGTCTAACTTCTGATCTAATTTATGTATGAAATTTATTTCATCGAGTGGACACCATCGGTAATATTTTCACGAGTGGCGCAGCCACGAGTGAAAATATTACCGATGGTGTTCACGAGATGAAATAAATTTCGATCTTTCATCGAAAAATAAACAAATATTCTGTTTATTTCATGCTTTTTACCCTATCTGGGAGAAGCATTATCAAAATCCAGTACATTTCTTTTCCGTTATTCCCCGTTGCGTACCCCTCCCGCATAGCAACGCATTACAATATTACGTCAAGCGCGAGAAATGTAAGGTATATGACGTCATATTTCCCATCTGGTTGTTAGACACGCGCCATTTACCTAGGCAACAAGAACGTGAAAATCGGTATTTTCACTGGTGGTACCAGTGTAAGATCGAAAAATATTTTCACTGATATTTCTCGATATCCTATCGGAAAGCATGAAATAAAGAGAGGATATTTGTTTTTTTCGGTGTAAGATCGAAATTTATTTCATCGAGTGGACACCATCGGTAATATTTTCACGAGTGGCGCAGCCACGAGTGAAAATATTACCGATGGTGTTCACGAGATGAAATAAATTTCAATCTTTCACCGAAAAAAACAAATATTCTATTTATTTCATGCTTTTAACCCTTTCTGGGAGGAGCTTTATCAAAATTCAGTACAATGATTTTCCCTCATTCCCTGTGGCGTACCCCTCCCGCATAGCAACGTTACGTCAAGCGCGTGAAATGTAAGGTATATGACGTCATATTTCCCATCTAGTTGTTAGGCACGCGCAATTTACCTAGGCAACAAGAACGTGAAAATCGGTATTTTCACTGGTGGTTCCAGTGTAAGATCGAAAAATATTTTCACTGCTTTTTCTCGATATCCCACCGGAAAGCATGAAATAAATAGAGGATATTTGTTTTTTTCGGTGTAAGATTGAAATTTATTTCATCGAGTGGACACCATCGGTAATATTTTCACGAGTGGCGCAGCCACGAGTGAAAATATTACCGATGGTGTTCACGAGATGAAATAAATTTCAATCTTTCACCGAAAAAAAACAAATATTCTATTTATTTTATGCTTTTAACCCTTTCTGGGAGGAGCTTTATCAAAATTCAGTACAATTTTTTTCCCTCATTCCCCGTGGCGTACCCCTCCCGCATAGCAACGTGACGTCAAGCGCGAGAAATGTAAGGTATATGACGTCATATTTCCCATCTGGTTGTTAGGCACGCGCAATTTACCTAGGCAACAAGAACGTGAAAATCGGTATTTTCACTGGTGTAAGATCGAAAAATATTTTCACTGCTATTTCTCGATATCCCACCGGAAAGCATGAAATAAAGATCTATATTTCTCCAAAAAATAACTTTGAACTAGCGACATTTGATTTTTAACTATCGGCTTTAAAGGTCCATGTAACCCTTTACCACACGATCCCGACTTTTGTCGACCGTAAGAAAGAAGCCTTTTGAAAACATTGTGGGAAAAGGAGAAAATACCGGAAACCAGCATTTCTCCTTTTCCCACAATGTTTTCAACCATTTTCAAAAACAGATACAATCATTTGAAATCATTCCGTAAATTCTGTTGTGATCTAGATAATTCTAAATGATTCTAACATTTTACTGTGTGGTAAAGGGTTAAATTGTCTAACAGAACAAGGGTGAATATTTTATTGTCTGAGAGAGTTAAATTTCTGAAAAATTATTCCTGACAAGAAATAAAAAAAAAACCTACGCTCCTACGCGCGACTCACTGACATTTTGCGTACAATGTAGATCAAGATCAGATTGCACAGAACGTGCAGTCTGAGCTTGGACCTACTCTGTCCGCTAAAGATACTTTTTTTATAAACACTTTATTTTTTCCAGTTTTCTTTACTACAGAATTTAAAAAAGAATCATTTAACTTATTCAGCCATCTTCGCGAGCCAAGGTTACGATCACTACGTGGATCTTACCTTGGCGGATTGAGCCCGATTTCGAGAATCCTGCGATGCGCCCTCTATCGGATGCTGGTTATTAACCCCCCCCCTTTATATCATATTTCTAAAAGCCAATGAAATATCGTTTTATAAAAATACACATGAAGCGATAAGCAGACATCCACGTGGGTTTCCATGTTTACCTTCTATTCGAAAGGTAGCGACCATATTCTATTTTTATCAAAGATGAAATTCGTTGCAGCTAGAGGTTGCTGCATCCAATGAAAAAGCGTATCGGGGGAATGTAAAAATCAAGGTCGATCCGCCAAGGGTACAGTAGCGTAGTGAATCGTCGGCCTTGGCTTGCGAATATGTTATTCAGCAGAATAACGGTTAGTTTTTTTAACTAAGAAACAAAGAGGGTCATTGGCCCTGAAACGCTCTCCTTGGACTATAGCTTATGAGTGAAATTCAATCCTTTGAACGACTGTGGTAAAGCTTCACCCAAGGAACATCCCTGCCAAGTTTCATCAAGATTGGCCCAGTGGGTTAGATGTTGAAAGAAATTGTTGACGGACGACGGGCGACAGAAGCCGGACACAGGGAAATCAAATATCAAAGCTCTACACCTTCCACATTCAAAGAAGAATTTTAAATTTTCCTTCTTTGTCCTATGTTCGAACTTGGGGTCCCCGAGGCTGGGTCAGTTTTAACCAAAGCAGCATCCTTGGAACAAACTTAGTAGAGGTCCACTCAAAGATGCTACATACCAAATATCAAAGCTCTACACCTTCCCGTTTAAGAGAAAAAGAAATTTAAAATTTTCCGTCTTTGTTCATATGTTCCAACCTGTGACCTCCGGGGCTGGGCCACTTTTTACACCAGGGACATCATATGACCAAACTTGGTAGAGGTCCACCAGAAGATTCTGCATACCAAATATCAAAGCTCTGCACCTTTAAGTTTCAGAGAAGAAGATTTCTAAGGTTTTCCTTCTTTATTGCTAGGTTCGAACCTGTGACCCCCCCGCGGGGCAGGGCCAGTTTTGATCCCAAGGGCATAATATGAACTTGTAAAGGTCCACTAGGAATTGCTAGATGCCAAATATCATAGCTCTATGCCTTCTAGTTTTAGAGAAGAATTTTAAAATTTTCTTTGTTTCTATGATCGAACTTGTGACCACCGGGGCGGGGCCAGTTTTGACCCCACGGGCAGGATTTAGATAAACTTGGTTGAGGTCCACTAGGAGATGCCACATACCAAATATTAAAGCTCTACACCATCTACTTTCAGAGGAGAAGAATTTTTAAGTTTTCCTTCTTTGTTCCTATGCTCAAACTAGTGACCCCCCTGAGGGGCCAGTTTTGACCCCAGGGACATCATTTGTACAAACTAGGTAGAGGTCCACTAGGAGATGCAACAGACCAAATATCAAAGCTCTACGCGTTCCAGTTTACGAGGAAAAGAATTTTAAAGTTTTCCTTCTTTGTTATTATGCTCAAACTTGTGACCCCTGGGTGCGGCCAGTTATGACCCCAGGGGCATAATTTGAACACACTTGGTAGAGGTCCACTAGGAGATGCCACATACTAAATATCAAAGCTCTAAGCCTTCAAGTTTCAGAGAAGAAGAATTTTAAAGCTTTCCTTCTTTGTCCCTATGCCCAAACTCGTGACCCCCGGGGTGGGCCCAGTTTTGACCCCAGGGGCATAATTTGAACAAACTTGGTAGAGGTCCACTGGGAGATGCTTCATACCAAATATCAAATCTCTACACCTTCAAGAATCAGAGGAGAAGGTTTTTAAAGTTTTCCTTCTTTGTTCCTTTGCTCAAATTTGTGACCCCTGGGGTGGGACCAGTTTTGACCCCAGGTGCATAATTTGAACAAACTTGGTAGAGGTTCACTAGGAGATGCTACATACCAAATATCAAAGCTCTACACCTTTAAGTTTCAGAGGAGAAGAATTTTAAAGTTTTCCTTCTCTGTTCCTATGCTCAAGCTCGTTATCCATCGGGGTAGGGCCAGTTTTGACCCTAAGGGCATAATTTGAACAAACTTGGTAGAGATCTATTAGGAGGTGCTACATACCAAATATCAAAGCTATACGCCTTCTCGTTTCAGAGAAGAAGATTTTCAAAGATTTCGTTTTTTTCGATTTTGTTGCCATGGCAACCAGAGTTATGGGTGGAATTAAATTCTTTGAACAATTTTGGTAGAGCTTCACCCAAGGAACATTCCTGCCAAGTTTCTTGAAGATTGGCCCAGTGGTTTAGGAGGAGAAGATTTTTAAAGAAATTGTTGACGGACGACGTCGACGGACGACGGACACAGGGCGATCACAATATCTCACCTTTAGCACTTTGTGCTAAGGTGAGCTTAAAAGGGGTGGTGTAGATCCAAGCCGTCTGCATTGTCTGATCTTGATCTACACGTTTCTCAACAGCAATTTTTATCCCATGTTATTCAGTCGTTTTCCAAATAACATATTTCAGACTCTTCCACATTGAGAGCATCCACAGACGATGAATTCAGATTGGATGCAAATGAGCTTTAGGTCTATGATAGTGTAGATTACCAGCATTTTCTCATTTTTCCTCAGTGTTTTCAAAAACCTTTGCTAGGGTTGTGAAAACCAAGGATTGCTAGTAAAGAGTTAACCCATTACTACACAATCCCTACTTTTGACGCCCCGGAGAAAGAAGCCTTTATAAAACATGGTGGGAAAAAGAGAAAATGCTGGTAACCGGTATTTTCTCCTTTTCCCACAATGTTTTCTACCCTTCACAAAACAAATTTCAAATTTTCAGTCACTTTTATTTTGTCGTCTGCAAATGCTTTCGATTTGGACAAGCCTAAAATATTGTCGTTTGGTAATGAGTGAAGTCGAAAGTTTCCCTTGACACTATCGTGGAATTGGAAGGTCTGTTTTACCATTGACAGGAAAAAGATGGTACAGATGCAGAGAACTATTCATAATGTTCAATCATTGATTCAGTCTGGCTATTTAAACTTACCCAGGAAAACAGGTGTTTGGATTGAGATCTATATCTAAATCAAAGTACTGAAAGTACTGACAGACTAGCGAATTTGAAACTAGTATGTGGCTATGGTAAATGCAAGTCTTTGTTGGTTTATTCCAGTCTGAAGAAATATCGTCATATTTAGTTTCTGAATCCGTTCCAGGCTTATCAGTTCATTCTGGTTATTAAATCCAATTCGGCTCAATTCAAATGCAGTTCAATCCATTAATTGACTTTACCTGACGCTCTTGACTATTTTTTTCTCCAACACAGGAAATATTACTAAAAACCTCAGTTTGTTAACTTTCAATTTAAAACCGGTTATTTTGTTGAGATGAAATATCCTGCCTAAAAAAACATCTTTAGATAGAAACAAATAAGAGGTAAATTGTGTTTTGCATGTACACCCGGCCTTTTAGTTATTTTCATAGCATAGCATTTAAAAAGTTAAAACAATTATTATTGTATGATTGTATGTGGCCTATTAACAAAATGAATACGAAGTTTCATAAAATTTTATCCAATAGTTAGAGAGGTATCAGTCCGTAATGGAAATATACATCAAGTCCCCTATTCCCATGACGGGCAGTGAAAAAAGAATCTTTATCGGTGGACTATCAAAAGGAATACATGAATGACGTTTCACCAAGTTTCATCAAGGATTTTAAAAGATGTTTGTCTGAACAGAGGAGCAGACAGACAGTGTGGAACAAGATCAGGCTACACAGTCTGTACAATCTGATCTTGGATCTATACTAAACGATAATAGGTATTTTTTTAAACAAAAATAACTTTGAAATAACAATATTCAGGTTTTCACCATCCGCCAGAAAGTTTTATTTAACTTTTTTCTTTTGCAGGATGAGGGTTAAATTGGGTTATACAGTTAATTAACAGCACAGGATGTAATAGTCAACTATTTAACTCTTTACAAAACAAAACATTTTATGGCCCTCCACATTAAAAGCTATTCGAGACGATAAAATTAAATGTAACTAAATTGATGAAAGCATTTTCTATAAGGGTTGAAAACAACATGAGAAAAGGAGAAAATGTTCGTAACCAGCATTTTATTCTTTCTTTTCCCGCAATTATTTCAAACGGCTTCTGCCCCACTTATGTGAAAAATTGGGATTGTGTGGTAAAGGGTTAATATACAAGACGTTAAACAACAGTTTAACATATCAGTTTCGCATTCACAATGATCTAAATAATGAATGACTGTAGGAATGATAAGGGTTCCCTGGCCAGTGAGGGTTTGTGTAGCTGGAATTTGCCACAAGTCACTTGTGTATTATTTTAAGACCCATTCATACTTTTGTGTATTGCCTGGCCTGGGATTTGCTACAAGTCACCTGGGCGTATCATTTTCAGATCCATTAATACTTTTATGTACTGCGGAGTAGCAACCAGTGATATGAGCCTGATTTGCATATAGGTCACTTAATTTACATATAAGCAAGCATCATGTACCTTATGAATGACATCTTGTACAGTCTATTGCTTTGAAAGTAGACAAGTTTAAATTGGGATGGTAGAGATTCTGCGCTTTAAGTCTAAGTTGTCATAATGACTGAATTAAAATTCCTAACAGTGAGGAGTTATTTTTCTGTGAGGCAGTATTTGGCAACTGTGGATTTTTTTTTTGTTTGCATCGAGTCTGGCTCAATCTAGATCCCTATAGACTAGCTTCGCTAGTCTAACAACGATGTTCAGAGTAGCCAAATTATTTATTGCAAATGTTATTCGATTGATTTATAATCCCTTCACCAGACTAAAAATTCTGGAGATGTCCAAATTAAAGTAACAACAAAACCAAAAAGTAAACAAAGCCGGTGTTTAAATGCATTTGAATTTATATCATTCCATTTAAAAATATGAAAATTATTGTGAAGATGACAATCTGTCATTATAAGGTCGGTCAAAGTGCAAGTTGTTGAAATACAGGTATATAAGTGAGTAGTATATAATTATATTCAACATAATGTTCAGGATCAGGTTAAATAAAGTAGGCAGCACCCTTTATAATAACATGTTTCAACGATATTCCACAGCAGACAGAAATCACACGTATAATTTTATTCTGTAGATAAAAGTCAGACGTATTATTTTATTCTCCGATGCATGTGGGAAAAATCAATGTTACTTGTAGAAATCGTTAAATGCAATGCAGGAAATTTGCAGTTAATTCAATAAGTCCTATGTGATTAAATCGCTTACGCGTGGATGAGCCGCTTTGTTACTAGCTTTCCGACACAGAAAAATGCTTTCCAGTCTCCAAACTTGGACAATATCTTCACTAGCCATGGGTGACGATGATAATATTTGAATAGTACAACGCAGCGATGATTGCTGAGTTGCATATTTCACATATTATCATCCTTACCATTGGCTAGCGAAGATTGGTGGGTTGTATACTATTCACATGGTCATTGTCGCCCTTGGCTAGCGAAAGTCGGTGAGTTGTACTATTCACATATTGTGATTGTTGCTCTTGGCTAGCGAAGGTCGATGGGTTGTATACTATTCAAATATTGTGATTGTTACCTTTGGCTGGCGAAGGTCGGTGAGTTGTACTTCACACATTGTGATTGGCAGGTGTATGTATATACATGTATTATGAGCGGAGATGTTTCCATTGGTGTTTTGTCCTTTCCTTTTCTCTACATATTTTGACACTTATTACATGTATATCAATTTCAGCGTTGTTTTGCAATAGACAGCCTTTAAAACGAGAGGGCCATGATGGCCCTAAAGTCGCTCACCTAGCTGAGCCTTTTAACCAAACATGATCCATTTTAAATCTCTTTCGAGATATTAGGTCTAGGGTTTAAACCCCGCCAGTGACGGCTGTTTGTGAGAACCGTTACATCTATTTCCGCTATTGTTTTTTAAAAAAAGTCTTTTTTCCTAAGGTCCTTAAAGTCGTGATTTTGATGCCTGGAACCGAACAAGGTATACCTATTCTATAGAATAGACAGACCAAAACCCGCAAAACTAATAATATAAGAACAGTTGAGAATCCACTGGGATAGAGTTTCATTAATATTCATTAATACCAGAGACTAAGTCATGGCAGTGACCTTAGGTCTTCCCCAGACGCCAGAAGTTGAAGATCTAAAGTGAAATACCAAGGAGGACCATAACTGTTTAATTTTTAATTTTTAATTTTCTTCTCCCGTATTTCTCCCTGTAATCATGTACAAGAAATGTTATGAAAATGTAGCGTAAATTAATCATTTATAACTGAATACAAACTTGACACAAAATTATAGTGCGCCAACCTTTTATTTCGAGAAAACAATTGTATTCCATCGTTGTAAAGGGGCAAAGAGTTAATTTGGGGCATAATTGTGGTTGTTATCGCACCGTTATGGTCTCATATTTATTTTTTTACCTGACTTGCAGCAGGAGCTTAACAAACACCTATCATAAATATGTCATATACAAATTAAGTTACTATTGTTTTCACGACCATATTGAACACTTTTTCTCATAAAATGTAAATGGAATTTGGAATTTTACGCAGCTTAAATGGGTAAGTCGAAAGTCATAACTTTTATATTTTCCTCAATCCCTCATTCATACATCTTAAACAAGAGATGTTGGTAAAACATGTATGCCCCCCTAATGGCATCCAATGTGATTATAAACTCTTACGTTCAAAGTGTAAAAACGAACAAAGGGTAATTACTCAAAAATTATTAATGATAAATTAACAATTCTAGGGCACTGCACTTTCCATTTATGTGAACTATCAACTTTTAAAGTTTCATGATTTTACCTCACATACTTTTTGAGTTATGCTCCGGAAAAGAAATAAGTACGAAAATCAACAAAGGGCAGTAATTGCAAAAATATAATGGGCAGAGTTATGGTTCTTGTGCAGTGCACTTCTCCTGAATAAGATCTATCCACATATAAAGTTTCAAGATGATACCTGAAAAACCTTTTGAGTTATGCTCTGGACAAAAATTAAGTATGAAAATCAACAAAGGGCAATAACTCCAAAAATATAATGGGCAGAGTTATGGTTCTTGTGCACTGCACTTCTCTTTAATAAGGTTAATCCACCTATGAGGTTTCAAGGTGATACATGAAATACTTTTTGAGTTATGCTCCGGACAAAAATTAAGTCTGAAAATCAACAAAGGGCAATAACTCCAAAAATATGATAGGCAGAGTTATGATTCTTGTGCACTGCACTTCTCCTTAATAAGATCTATTCACATATGAGGTTTCAAGGTGATACCTGAAATACTTTTAGAGTTATGCTCCGGACAAAAATTAAATATGAAAAAAAAACAAAGGGCAATAACTCCAAAAATATGATTGGCAGAGTTATGGTACTTGTGCACTGCACTTTTCTTTAATGAGATCTATCTACCTATGAAGTTTCAAGGTGATACCTAAAATACTTTTTCAGTTATGCTCCGGACAAAAATTAAGTATGAAAATCAACAAAGGGCAATAACTCCAAAAATATGATGGGCAGAGTTATGGTTCTTGTGCACTGCACTTCTCCTTAATGAGATCTATCCACCTATGAAGTTTCAAGATGATACCTGAAAGACTCTTTGAGTTATGCTCCGGACAAAAATTAAGTATGAAAATTAACAAAGGGCAATAACTCCAAAAATATGATTGGCAGAGTTATGGTTCTTGTGCACTGCACTTCTCCTTAATGAGATCTATCCACCTATGAAGTTTCAAGATGATACCTGAAAGACTCTTTGAGTTATGCTCCGGACAAACATGTGGTCTACCGACCGACCGACGGACCGACCGACGGACCGACCGACAAGTGCAAAGCAATATACCCCAATTTCTTCGAAAGGGGGGCATAATAATAATAATAATAATAATAAAAACAAGAGCGGCAAATTGTCGCAAGATACGCCCGTCTTACCCCAAGTTGTAAAGCTGGGGCATGCACCGGACAAAATTCAAGTATGAAAAACGACAAAGGGAACTAACTCAAAAATTAAGAGGGCAAGAGTTATGATTCCTGTGCACTGCACTCCCCCTAGATGAGATCTATCCACCCATGAAATTTCATAACCCTAGCTAGTATAGTTTTGGAGATATGCTCCGAACAAAATTCAAATATGAAAAACGACAAAGGGCACTAACTCAAAAATTAAGCGAGCAAGAGTTATGATTCCTGTGCACTGCACTCCCCCTCGATGAGATCTATCCACCCATAAAATTTCATAACCCTAGGTAGTACAGTTTTGGAGATATGCTCCGGACAAAATCAAGTATGAAAAACAGCAAAGGGCAATAACCCCAAAAATAATGGAGAAAGCGTTATGATTCCTGTGCACTGCACTCCCCCCCCCCCCCCGATGAGATCTATCCACCCATGAAATTTCATAACCCTAGTTAGTATAGTTCTTGAGATATGCTCCGGACAAAACTCAAGTATGAAAAACAACAAAGGGCAATAACTCAAAAATTAGGCGAGCAAGAGTTATGATTCTTGTGCACTGCACTCCCCCTTGATGAGATCTATCCACCCATGAAATTTCATAACCCTAGCTAATATGCTCCGGACAACACTCAAGTAGGAAAAACAACAAAGGGCAATAACTCAAAAATTAAGCGAGCAAGAGTTATGATTTCTGTGCACTGCACTCCCCCTAGATGAGATCTATCCACCCATGAAATTTCATAACCCTAGCTAGAATAGTTTTGGAGATATGCTCCTGACAAAGAACAGGACGCCCCCCCCACCCCGCCCGCCACGGGTGATCCCATAATACGTCCCGTCTTCCACGGGCGTATAATAATCCAGTGATCTGCTTGTCGAATTTCTATCTAACTAACCTCCAACTCTAACTACCCTCTCTCTCTCTATCTCTGATGATTGACAGAGAGAATAGACACTACTGAGTTCACCCGAATGATGATTTTTCTATTTATATATATCGAGAAACAGGTAGAACAATCACAACAATTTTATTAGTCCGGTCTGTTAGCTCAAAAATGTTTACTCGCCGGACGAAAGTGTGAAAATTTTATATGATGTAAACAATGCGTTTCTAAAACGAAAAAAAGGGGTGTGCCCGATTTTAAGGCCCTGGATCAATTTTTATTGCGATTTGAAATTCGGATAACTGTACTGTCCGAATACTCTTCCTTTGTAGAACAGTAATTTGGTTGTTTCCCGTTTAGTCACAATGTATGATCGACAAAAAATGGTGTTTCAGAAGTATTTTGCCATTTTAAAGGCACAGCTAGATTTAGGAATTGATTTTATGAATATTCTATATGTTTTTCGTATCTGTGTGTTTATCTGTCCGTCCATTTGCCTGTCATTTGCTTGCACTTTATATACTTAAAAAAGAACTGACTTTGAATTTCGCGTTTAGGATTCCTTTGAATTTGGTAGATCGGCAGGACAAATCAAATTGCCTTCAGATTTCCGCATACAATGCAATAGACGATTTGCCGATTACATTTGATATAACGCATATTTTCTTTTAATCCAAAGCATTTTTTTTTTTCAGTGACACATGCTGTATGTCCCGTTCGCAAACCCTTTAAATTTGGACAAATTCACAACTGAAAAAAATGACATAGCTAAAAATCTAGAGGAAATCAATTCTAACACAATTTAGTAATATTTCGTGGTATTGCTTTTGAAAAAAAAAAATAATCATAAACAGACAAAATATGCGTTTTATGAGATCGTATTGAAATAAAGAGCATATAGAGACTAAGAATGAATCCTCTGTAACCTGTGTATAATTCAAAATCCCGTCCATTAATGATCACCAGAATTAATTAATATAAAACAAAAGATACGGAAGAGTCAGTTTAATGTGACACATGTTTGTAAATCTGTAAGAAGACAGTACATTACAACTCTTCTGAAGGTCACCCATCCTGCAGTGCGATACCGAGATCAAAGGAACACCGAGTTAACCCGTTACCCATTTTTCACATCTTTAAATGCTCAAAATGAAATTTGAATAAGTATTTTGTGAAAACGGTATGGAAGGTTTGAAATTTGATCTGAAGCCAGGTTTCTTTTGGTCATGATCTATACCATGAAGTTATTCGTCAATAGGAACATGCCTGAAAACGCAACAAAGACGGTTTGATAATAGTGCTGTAATATCAGTAAATGGACTGTCCCTGTCTCTCTGAAGACACTGGACAGCTATTTAACCTTTTACCAAAGTATTTCGTTTTTTGGCGACCCGAAAAAAAGGGGGCACACGTGCTGATTTGTCCCACTTTCTATTTTTTGTCTCACATCCCCAACCTCAACACCTCCCCCACCCCCGCAAAAAAAAGTAATCAATGTATAGTTCAAAAATATCTGTGAAAAATGAATTTTCAAAGTGTGAGAAAAAACCTTGGGAAAAAAAAAATCTTTCTCCAGCTTCAACAATATGTTTTACTTTTTCAAGGACAATTACAACCATTTGAACCACCTTTACTCTATCGTCTCCATATGCTGGGTATAGGACAAAAACCCAATGGAACAAAAGCCCAACGGACAAAAGCCCACTAGGACAAAAACCCACTGGCACAATAGCCCAATAGAACTTTTAGTTCTAATCATGTATGGAATTAATAAGTTTCGTATATATTATGTGACTTGTCTCTACAAATAGCAGAAAACGTTATGTGAAAAACAGAAAATGCTGATAAGCAGCATTTTCTTCTTCTTTCACATGGTTGTTATAAGAGTGGGAAATGTTGCAGAGAATTAAACATTGAGAAGAAAAAAAAGCAATTTGATCATTCTGATCATTAAATCTCTGTGTTTTTTCTACAAAAATGATTAAAAAATTATTTTTTATACACTTCTTTTTATAAGCAGTGAGCATTTGTCCCCCCTGTCAAAATTAGCAGTGAGCTTTTGCCCAGTGGGCTTTTGTCCAATGGACTTTTGTCCGTCGCCCATATACTAAGTATATGGACGTCGTCGGGTGAAAACATTCACCGTAACAATTTAAAACCCTATCCCGCATAACACAAGCTTTTCAAGACCCTGAGAAATATAGTTTTTAAAAATGTTGTAGAAAAGTGATAAAGTTCTGGTAACCACCTTTTTCTCCTTTTCCATTTGCTATCCTTCTTACAAACAATTTCATTTTTTCAGGTCACATTCAAATTGTCTGCAAAGGCTTGCAATTATGGCAAGTCTCAAATTTTCGTTTGGTAAAGAGTTGATGAAGGTTGATGAAGATTCAGTATTGTAAGAAATTGTGGAAAAGGGAGAAAAATAACATTAATATAACTGCAGTAGACCTTTCCTATTTTTATGTCTGATTGATCAACTAATGTTTGCCAAATTCCATGGCTAAGTTTTTTAACGTACTGGCTCGAAATCCAGGAATCGGTAGTTTGATTTATTTAAACTATTAAAGTAATAATTTTTGTTTAAAAAAAATCGTTCCAGTATTCTGCAAATAGACAGAGGCAGTTTATTTACCAAAAACCTGGGATAATATACATTTTCAAGTTACAGCGAAAATCCTGACTTTGAAATAATATTTAAAATCTCTATAGTTGCATTTTTGTCATGTTCCTGTTTAAACTACCTTATAAATTTACTATCGTAATAACAAAATTCAATTCAAATCTCAAACCTTCCATTTCTTCTAGAAAAAACAGAACTTCGAGCAGAGCACCGACTAACACACACGTGTCATAATTAAATGTTTATCCCGTTCAGCCTTACGTTGATATCACTTGTAAAGGTTTGGAATGATTAAAATCTGTTACAGGGGATAAGTCTGTTCTAATTATTGGACCTAAAAGATGCATTTTTCTGCCCGAGCATCTTTTTTTTTTTTCGGTTTTCAAATGCATTATTATGTAATCTGATTTAATTGGCCCCAGTTTAACTGTATATCTGCACTTATTTCTTTCGGAATGGGCTGGAGGATTTTTTTTTTTCAAATTATTAAACCTTATCCTCCTAATTAAATGACACTTTAAAGCCGATCGTAAAATCCTAAATGTTATTTCAGAGGAATATCTCGAGGAAAAATATCTCCGTATCGGACAGTGTAGATGATCTAGGATCAGACTGCACGTTCTTCGTAGTCTGATCTTAGTCTATATTGTCTGCAAAAGATCATTAAGTCGCGCTTGGCAGCCTAAGGGTTAATGCAGTCTGCATACTAAAAGTTCTATCAACACGCCCGACAGAAAATAACGCTTATGGTACTGCTTTAGTCTCTGAAGTCTAGCTAAAGATTGATAAAACGACATTTCTTTTTTGTGTGTATATCTTCGAAAAAGATGATTAATAAAACTACCGGCACAGCCGTTTTAGGTTTTTTGACCTTTAAAAAATTTCGGAACTTCATATAAAAGTGAAAAAATTACTAAAATACCCATTCTGGGTATCATTTCGGATTTATTCATATCTCTATTACTGAAAATAAACCAAAATCAACCTACAAAGTAAACATAAAAACAAATTTTCGATAAAGAAATGAAGTTCTCTTAAATTTGAAAGCGTTTTGATCGACCATCAGTGATCAAATCATTGTGAGATACTAATATATGTGTTCTGATAAAATACAAAGGAAGAGTATTCGGACACTACATCTATCCGAATATATAATAGGCAGTAATTAATGAACTAGGCCATTGAAATCGGGCACACCAGGCGCAAATGGTTCGGAATGATGTCTATTAACTGTGTGCAAAATTTGTTGCTTTCGTCCGGAGTGTAAACATTTTGCCAAAAAATCGAGTTAACAGACCGGACTATATCTCGAATGTCAGCTTTCAAGCATGGCTCAGAATTTTTTCGATAAAATATTTAATCTATCGTGATATTTATTTCATGAAACTTTTCGCTATTTTGAGAAGATTTCCAGGAATTTTGTCATTTTTCGGTATAGTTTACTAAAATTGTCATAAAATTTTCGAATGGCTATATCGTATCTCGTGGCAGAAATATGCCACTTTATTTCATGCTTTCCAGTAGAATATCGAGAAATAGCAGTGAAAATATTTTTCGATCTCACACTAGTACCACCAGCGAAAATACCGATTTTCACGTTCTTGTTGCCTAGGTAAATTGCGCGTGCCTAACAACCAGATGGGAAATATGACGTCATATACCTTACATATCTCGCGCTTGACGTAGCGTTGCTATGCGGGAGGGGTACGCCACGGGGAATAAGGGAAAAGAACTGTACTGAATTTTGATGAAGCTCCACCCAAAAAGGGTAAAAAGCATGAAATAAATAGAATATTTGTATTTTTCGGTGAAAGATCGAAATTTATTTCATCTCGTGAACACCATCGGTAATATTTCCACTCGTGGCTGCGCCACTCGTGAAAATATTACCGATGGTGTCCACTCGATGAAATAAATTTCGATCTTTCACCGAAAAATACAAATATCCTCTATACATAACTTTTTTTATACTATAACACATTACCACACAACCCTTACTTTTGACGACCCTTTTTCCTCAGTGTTTTCCACCCTTCATAAAACAAATTTTAAATATTCATTTACTTTTATATTGTCATCTGCAAATGCTTTCGATTTGGACAAACGTAAAATTTTGTCGTTTGGTACTAAGATAACAATATTTAACCTCGTAAGTGAAATGAAACATCCAAGCCGTTTGTAAAAATCCAGATGTTAAAGATTTCAAAGGTATTTTGTGGGAAAATATCTCATTACCGGAAAGTAAAGACTCAAAATCAGATAACAGGTTCTGTGCAGTCTGATCTTGATATGCACTGTCCACAAATTGTCATTGATCTGCGGGCTAAGGGTTAAATTACAGTACAAAAACAACCTGACATTACTGACATTTCTCTGCCGTTGCTGTTTGTTTATATATTGATTTCACGCCCTTTGCAACAAAGGTGCTGACATTACAATATGTATTTGCGTCAGTTAACTCTTTACCAGGCCAAAATGTTTGGCGTTTTTTTTCCCCCAAATTTAAAGCATTTGCAGACAATTTGAATATTGGCTCCAATGATTTTTTCCAGTTACAGCGTAGGGAAAACTTTGTGGTTTAAATGGAGAAAGTACTTGTTACTGGCATTTTTTCCTGTTCCCATAGACTCTACAAAGTAAATGCTCTCAAAATGCTTCTGCCCCGTGTCGTTTAACCCATTACCACACAATCCCTACTTTTAACGCCCCCGGAAAGGAGCCTTTAGAAAACATTGTTGGAAAAGAAGAAAATGCTGGTAACCAGCATTTTCTCCTTTTCCCACAATGTTTTCTACCCTTCACAAAACAAGTTTTACATTTCCAGTCACTTTTATTTTGTCGTCTGCAAATGCTTTCGATTTGCATAAGCCAAAAATTTTGTCGTTTGGTAATGAGTTTAAACACTGACATGTAGGACAGTCTTCATTTTAGTCTAATCCGTCTATATCGATAATCAAAGGACTGAGAGTACTGACAGACTAGCGAATTTGAAACTAGTAAGTGGCTATGGTAAATGTAAATCTTTGTTTATTTATACCAGACTGAAGAAATATTGTCATATTTGTTTCTGAGTCCGATCCAGTTTCATTGGTTCATTCTAGTCATTTAATCCAATCCGGTTCAATTCAAATGCAGTTCAATCCATTGACTTTACCCGACGCTCTTGGCTATTTTTTTCTCTAAACAGGAAATATTACGAAAAACTTCAGTAGGTTAACTTTCAATTTAAAGCAGGATATTTTGTCGAGATGAAATTTCCTGCCTAAAAAGACATCTTTTAGATAGAAACAAATAAGAGTAAATTGTGTTTTGCATGTACATCTGGCCTTTTTGTTATTTCCATAGCATAGCATTTGAAAAGATAAAACAAATATGATCATCTGTGGCCTATTACAAACAAAATGAATACGAAGTTTGATAAAATTTTGTCAAACAGTTTGAGATATCAGTCCATAGTCCATAATGAAAATATACATAAAGCCCCCTTTTACGATGACACGGCATCAAATAAACAAGAATCTTTATAGGTGGACTATCGTAAGGAATACATGAATGATGTTTCACCAATTTTCATCTAGGATTTTAAAAAAAAATGTTTGTCAGAACAGAGGAGTGGACAGACTGTACAATTTGATCTTGGATCTATACTAACCGATAAGGGATTTTTTTCTTTTCAAAAATATAACTTTGAGGTAACAATATTCAAAACTATAACTGTGAAGTAACAATATTCAGGTTTTCACCATCCGCCAGAGAGTTTTATTTAACTTTTTTTAGCAGGTTGAGGATAGACTTTGATTATACAGTTAATTAACAGCACAGGATGCAACAGTTAACTATTCTACTCTTTATAAAACGAAACATTTTACGGCCCTCCACATTAAAAGCTGTTCCAGACGATAAAGTTAAATGTGACTAAATTGATGAAAACATATTCTAAAAGGGCTGAAAACAACATGAGTAAAGGGGAAATGCTTGTAACCAGCATTTTCTTCTTTTTTTTTCCGCATTGTTTTCAAAGGGCTTTTTTCCCACTTACGTGAAAACTCGGGACTGTGCGGTAAAAACAACAGTTTAAAATATCAGTTTCGCATTCATAATGATATAAACAATGAATGAGAAATGTTCCCTGGCCTGGGATTTGCTACAAGTCACCTGGGCGTATCATTTTCAGATCCATTAATACTTTTATGTACTGCGGAGTAGCAATCAGTGATATGAGCCTGATTTGCATATAGGTCACTTAATTTACATATAAGCAAGCATCATATACCTTATCAATGACATCTTGTAAAGTCTATTGCTTTGAAAGTGGAGAAGTTCAAATTGGGCTGGTAGAGATTATGCGCGTTAAGTAAAAGTTGTCATAATGACAGAATTAAGATTTCTAACAGTAAGGAGTTATTTTTCTGTGAGGCATTATTTGGCAACTGTGGGATTTTTTGTTTATACTGAGTTTGGCTCAAACTGGATGCCTATAGACTATCTTTGCTAGTCTAAAAATCAAAATGAGGGGCACTCTGGCAAAAGTGCGCCTAATTTATCTCCGTGATGCTTAATTGAATGGTGTATTCGTTCCTGGAGTTTCTTTTACCAGTACTTCGCACAATTTTCTTTCCAAGCCGATGGCTGCTTTTCCTTATGATCATCGTCAAAACAATAGTCTGCTGTGGGAAAGGAATGAATCCTGTCGCAGTGACTATCATCAATCCTCGGTAAGAAATTGGCCGAGCCAGGCGCCGTAGCCAGGGATCGAACCCTGGACTCCGTGCTCTCAAGTCCTGCACGCTACCGACTGAGCTCCCGGGGCTTGGCTTTCCGTGATGCACTTTACCAAGCAAAAAAACCCCAAAAAGATGTATCTATATTTTATTGCGACAAAGTATTTAGCTGACGGTAATGTGCCATTCACTTCCGCTTTCAAGAGCACCGTAAAAATGGCAGACGAATGTCTGGCATAAAATGTTATATGCTCAGTCTAAATGGAATTTCCAACAAATTTGACGGACAGCCAGACACTATTCTTGTCCTTGCTCATTAGGAATCATCGACGCAGACTATACGTAAATTAGACCTTCATAAAATCACCCCGTGATTTTACGATCCTGCAGGCTATGGCTTTTGAAAACATTTCGAGAAAGGGAGAAAATGCTGGTAACCAGCATTTTCCCCCTTTCTCTCAATGTTTTCTACTCTGTTATAATAGGATTCAACCACTTGAACCATACTGATGTTGTCGTCTGCCAATATTTTCGGTGTAGGCTTGCCTAAATCTTGAGTGCCTTGCACAGAGTTGAGGAACACCGACGTAGATTATACGTAGATTAATACGCTTGGCGTCGGCCTAATCACATAGTTGTCCGATATTGTATTTATTTGCTTGCACTTGGGAGTTTACTAATCAATGTCATAGACCTGTCTGCTGGTCCCGCTATTCCTGCGTAATCGGAATCGAAAAATTTCGGGAATATTTGATTCATGAATAGATAATGCCAATAAATAGTACAAGATACAATGCGATTCTTATTTAACTCTTTACCACACAATGGCGACTTATGACGACCCTATGAAAGAAGCTTTTGAAAACATTGTGGGAACCAGCATTTTCTCCTTTTCCCACAATGTTTTCTACCCTTCCCAAATAAAAAAAAATCGTCAGCATAGGTAAATAATTATATGATATACGATCAAGACAGACAAAATGGCGACAATTTTCAATAAACGCAGCGTGATTGGTCCTGATTATATAGGATCGGTTGAGATTGTATATACAGAATAACGTTATCAGTAAGTGATATGACAGGAAAAAGTCATTTTTCTAGTACATCTTGGAATGCATCTATTTTCTGTAACACATTAATCTGTAACCTGAAATTAGTCGATAGAATTAAAGTATCGAAAAAGTCAAAAGATAAACAAAGGTGTTAAATTCATTTGAATTCGAGCCGCCCTGCCAAAAAGGGGCTTAATGGATTCCTGTGGTACATGACACAAGAACAAGTCATTACATAATCATGGTTCAATATGAGCAACTTTTTTAAACGTCCGACTTAATCATGTGATAGACTGGTCCATTGACAGACAGAAAATTAACCAATAGCGAAAAGGTTCAGACAAGGTCGGCCTGCTCGAATTGCACAGGCTGACGTGGGTTGATATTTTTCGCAGGTACATTAAGCGCCCTTTTTTAAAGAGCAAGGTCGATTTATAATGTACCATTTTAAGGCATGAAATTTATTGTGAAAATAGCAATCTGTCATAGTACGCTTGGTCCAAGTGTAAGCTGCTGGCAAAGAAATTAATTTCAAAACTAGGTTACAACATACCAGGTATAGCTGTGTCTCCTGGCTTTTTCACACCAGTACTAACACAACTTTTTTCCAAAGGCACCTAGTACGCTTCTCACATGCTTCAGCAGAGGTGAGAGGCGAAAATATGCCGGAAAGAAAGTTCGCCTCAACCGGGTATCGAACTCACAACCACCAAGTCATGAGTCACCACTGCGCTACCCGGGCGGGCTGTAAAGTTGAAACAATGAGACAATGTTCATTGGTGAGAGATGACTGTATCTTACCTAAATGACAATCATTTATCCCTGAAGAGCCTTTGTCGAGTCGGCTATCGATCTTCCTTAACTTTGAAATAATTGTTCTGTCCAATACCACTGATCTACCGGGGCGTCTGTTCATAAAAAAAAACGTTCCACAATCCACGATGCCTTTTTATTTTTCTGTTGATCAAAGCAGACGAAACCCTTTGCCTATAGAATACCTATTCCATTTATATAAAATTCATAGAAATATATTTTTGGGGCCATTTCTCTACATAAAACAATAGCCCTGGGGTTATTTCTCTATGTAGAATAATGACCCGGGTCATTCCTTTACGTAAAGAAGTGAACCATGTGTCATTTTATAGGGGAGGGTCATTTCTGTGCATTACACCGGCCAAAAGTCGCCGTGAAGAAACTTTGCCTCAATCGGGTATCGAACTCGAACAACTAGGTCAGGAGTCCGACATGTTTACCACTAAGGAACCCTGGCGAGGTTTTTCTGCAAGACCGAAGTTATTATCACCAAAGAAGACAGTTGTAACATTAAAAGCAGCTATATTTCATGAATACTTTATATTAATGATGGGTTACTGCATTATTATTTTTCAACAGAAGAAACATTATAGAAAACTACGGTAATTTTTTAAGATTCACTGGTATGTATTACCTGCAGTTTTTTTCTTCCCATCAAAATGTTTGTAGAGAAAGAAAATTAGTCTATTTATCTTCAACATCATATAAATTTTACTAGATGATCGTCTGTCTCTCCGGTAGCCTGCATCAAAGACCTCCTTGCATCTTCAGCTTAAACCCCCAGT
This sequence comes from Tridacna crocea, assembly GCA_943736015.1. Lineage (NCBI taxonomy): Eukaryota > Metazoa > Mollusca > Bivalvia > Cardiida > Cardiidae > Tridacna > Tridacna crocea. Next base: position 43,249,725 of record OX031065.1, read on the forward strand.
TACCAGAAAAAGACTCATTTGCAGTCTGCTTTGATCTATATTCTCCTAAAACCGGTTATATCTTCTAGCGTGGACATGGAAAGAAAGGGATCAACTTCAAATCAAAGATTGTATCTAATAAGTGGACATAATAGGAAGGCGTTATTCGGCGGAAATAATGTTTGGGAAGCAATTTCGCCGTCACAGACAATTTCCAACGTTTGAAGACGTCTTGTGTCAAGTCATGACAAAATGATATCGCTAAACCTTAACAGTGCGACAGGAAAGTATTTATTCGAGTTATCGGTGCTTTCGCATGATTGCAAAGTTACCCGAGACCTTAACATATGAGCCATTAAAGGCTGAGGAAGGAATTTGTGCGCCACAGATTACTATCAGCGAGGATAACTTGGCCCAGATCATTGTCTGCTTGAGGAGTGTTTTTTGAGAACTACGACTTCAGTCTCATGTATTGTAGAAGGTGTAGTCAGTAGCTTAACCCTTTACCTCATAAGGCATTTCTATGGCATCTCTAATTGACCCTAAATTCAGCAAGGATTAAGCCGTTTCTTATGTGTATATGACACCTTTTGATACTATAAAAAACATTGTGACAAAAGGTGAAATTGCTCGTCACGAGCAATTTCACCCGTTTTTTGCCACAATGTTTTCCAAAGGCTCCTACAAGCAATGTGTATCTATGGTATAGAGGGTTAAGTGAGAAGATTAGACAACTCTGATGAAAATGTCCAACTTAAGCGTCGTGTGGAAGAGCTAAAGGTCGATCGTGATGAGCAGTATAGTAGGCGTAATTGTCACCGGCTTTCTTTCATCCCGGAAACTGATGGCGAGTCTGTTGAATGATACGGTGCTACAGATAGCTACGGCTGTAGAAAGTGACATTTCAATCACTGGTATTGATCGCACTCACCGTTTGGGCAAGCCTCGTCAACGCGGCTAGGGTGTTAAACCCAGAGACGTTATAATAAAGTTAACAAGCTATAGGGCAAGACAGAAATTACTGACAAACAAACCAAAGTTAAGTTACAACAATGTTTTTGTGAATAAAAACCTGACCGCACTCAGATACAACATCTTTTATCAGACCAGAAAGCTCGTAGGGAACAGACTTACTAACAGCACCTGGACCAATGATGTCAAAATTGTTGTGAAAGGACAATCAATTAAAAACGGTAGTGCCGTTTTTCCGGGTTGTTAAAGTTCGGAGTTGTTTGTTCAAGGGTTGAAATTCTTTTATCAATGATCTTATCTAAAAATTCCTAGAATATCAATTTGATTTGTTGAGACAACGCCAGAGACGATCCGATGGTAAGTTTTGGATTGGAGATAGATAGTACAAAAAGGCCCCAAGGAAAATAATCGAGATAGATTGGACTGGAAGACGAGTATGTAGAGCTATATTGAACAAAGAACTGACAGATTATTGCCCTATTTCTGTCTCATCAAGTGTTATCAACTAGGCTGACTCTTAATCTCAGGAAAAAATGGATAGAACCGACCATACAAGAGGTACTATCATGAAACAAAAATACTGTGACGCAATTAATTGATTTTTGGCTGTTAGATTTGGAAAATATTATGGGGAAAAGGAGAAAATGCAGGAAAACAGCATTTTCTCCTTTTTCTCATAATTTCTTCTATAGCCTTATTCCCCAGGATCGGAAACAAACAAACAAACAAAATACTTTTACGCCAGGATAAAGGATTAATCATCTATAGGTACCAATTCCTGTCCGGCCACTCTATAGTATAATTGGGTTCTGTGCCCCGGTTTTTTCCCAGAGAACAATATGTGGACGCTAGAAAATGTGTATTAACACCATTTATATACGAAAAAACAGCTCTGTTGTCCGTGTAAGAATATTAATCTCATGGCTTGATCAAAGACACTCAGTTACGATACGACATGTGATTAAAAATTGAGGGATCAGTCAAACATTACTAGATCTGTTATCATTTATTTTTATTTGTATTATCATTTACATTAGTAAAAGAGATTTGTGACTGAGTAAAAGTCATGCGTATGTCTCCCACTGGACCATCTTTTGTGTCCCGTACATATGGTTGCACATCCTCGGATACCCCGGGGTCTCCCTATTTGCTACGCTACATCGTCGATGTAGCGTAGCAAATAGGGAGACCCCGGGGTATCCGAGGATGTGGTTGCAGGTATTAGATAAAAGCAGGTGACCGAAGCTTAGGCTTCAACAATTTTTCCCCTAAAGTTTCTATATTGTATCTGATTTGCTTGGGTCCTGAATTCACCGAAGAAATACCGTATAGGTAGGTAGTACAGCCGGACGGAGGAAAGAACACGAGAACGGCGGCTAGAGAGTTATTTCAAAATTAGGTTGTGCTCAGAAACACTTAGTAAGACAGGGATTCTGAGTATACATGGTTTTGTCTGCATTTCGGTTTTTCAGTTAATAGTTTAAGAAATCATTCCGTATTTTAATAAACTTGAAATTGTCCTTGAAAAGATTGTGGAAAAAGGAGAAAATGCTGGTAATCAACATTTTCTTCTTTTTCCACAGTGTTTTCTATCCTGTAAGTAGAACTTCAGACCAAGTGTGTCAATTTCTCAATTGTCGTTTCTAGATGTTTTGAATTTGGAGTGGCCTATGATAAAGAGTTAAAAGAAACCAGCTGTATTGGATTGCGCACATTTTATGGCATAAACGGCGAAATACAACATCTTTATTACCGTCAGTGCCTATCGCCATGGGAATACTCGTCTTAACCGAAAATGCTTATAGATACGTTTATATAACAGTTTATATACAGTTTATATACAGGCCGAACCAGTCTGAATAGGACGAGTAAGCATCGCCCAGTTCTTATCCCCCACTCCCAATTTACAGTATAATGAAAAAAAATAGAATGGAAGAATGGAATCGACATGTCTGGGATCGTTATCTCGTAACTAAGCAAACAGTAACTGGTTACTAAGCAGTCACGACTTTAAGACCCTGACGAAAATGCATCTTTTGAATAATATGACAACAGAAGAACATACAGGTAACCACTGTCTTCTGCACGCACATTTTTTAATGTACCTCCATGCATAAATCCAAGCATCAGAGCTTCATTTAACATCTGCAGATCCTTTCAATTTAGATAAGTCTAAACTGTTGTCGTCTGGCGAAGTTTTACGTTACTGATACGTCATTTTCATTCGTTTAACCCTTTACCAAAAAATCCCTAGTTTTCGCGACTCAGAGACAGAAGCCTTTTGAAAACATTGTGGGAAAAGGAGAAAATGCTGGTAACCAGCATTTTCTCCTTTTCCCACGATGTTTTCTACCCTACCGACGACAACTTTAAATTTTTGAGTTATGTTTATTATATCGTGTACAAATGCTTTCAATCTGAATCAGTCTAAAATTTTGTTGTTTGGTAAAGAGTTAACGTGTTAAGATAAAACGAGAGCACCACATGCGGGTGCAAACGCTCGACTTTCAGTGAAAATTCTACACCAAAAAAGGGATAAAACTGTATCAAAAGTAATTGATAGTTATTTGCCCTTGTTGTATAGTTCCCCCTCTAGGTAGAAAATAACTTGTCAGAGTTTAAGGTAAATACACAATGCGGTGATAATAAAGGTATTACAAAATGCCGAAGTTTTCGCATAACGACGATGGCGGTGATTTTGTACACCACTTCTCAACATCTTCGCGAGCCAAGGTTACGATCACTACGTGGATCTTACCTTGGCGGATCGAGCCCGATTTCGGGTTTTTCCGCGATACCCCTCCTATTGGATGCTGCTTATTATCGCCCTTTACATCATACTAGTATTTCATATAGCCAATGAAATATCGTTTTACATACCGCTTACGAATACAATTGTTCAACATGAAGCAATTACCACAAACATACTTCGACATATTCCATGGTCCAGTGCTGGGATTCACCTTAAAACCTCTCATAATTGATTGGTCACACTGAAACTTTCTGTAAATATTGTTTGTCTATGTCTTTTTCGGTAATAAATCATTACAGATCCTGCACACATCCACGGAGGTATTCATGTTTACCTTCTATTTTTATCCGAAAGGTCCCGACCTTGTTCTATTTTTATTAAAGATGAAATGCTACGAGCGATTTGATTCGTGCAGTTAGAGCTGGCTACAACAAATGAAATTGCGTATCGGGTAAATGTCAAAATCAAGCCCGATCCGCTAAGGGTATAGTAGCTTATAGTGGATCGTCACCCTTGGCTTGCGAAGATGAGGTATTACAAAATGCCGAACTTTTCGCATAACGACGATGGCGCAGATGACGTAGACTGCTACTCAAGGGCTACAAAACCTCGACGTTTTCTTCGAAAACAGCCAAATTAGTAACAGGCGTTTCATTACCAAACGACAATATTCTAGGCTTGTCCAAATCGAACGCATTTGCAGACGACAAATTAAAAGTGACTGAAAACTTGAAGCTTGTTTGTTTTTTGTTTGTTTGTTTTTTTTTTAAGGGTAAAAAGACTGTGGGAAAAGGAGAAAATGCTGGTTACCAGCATTTTCTCTTTTTCCCACATTGTTGTCTAAAGGCTTCTTTCTCAGGGTCGTCAAAAGTAGGCAGTGTGCTGTAACGGATTAAAGGTAGGACGCCCAAATGGAATTCGTGTAACATCGCCGTAATTGTATGGATTTGGTTAAGACTCGGAAGCGGGTAATCCGTAATCGAGGAGAGGAAGCAGCGTCTATCGGCCGGTCGATTACGGATCACCCGAGTCTTAAAGATGCCCGTCAACAGTAGGTGAGCAACAACGCTGTTAAATTTCAAACAATTTAGAATGGTACAGAAATCAATCCTTTGTGTAAACACGGATAAATTACGGACATATGTGGTGTAATTGAAAAAAAAAAAAGAAACACGGAGATTTGTATTAGAAACCCAACATTGGTCAGAAGAAAACTGGTTGACGATCGTAACTGTAAACAATAGTGGTGCGCCACAGAAATTTATCGTTGGTTTCCGCCTTGAGTCGGATACGAAGTAATTTGCATCTAGGCCGAGATCTCGGTCTGAAAATTGAGGCTGCAGCAGAGAAGCATCCATTTTCCTTCATTAGACGCCGGGCGAAGGTCAAATACAGTCACGTGACAGAATGCATGATCATCATACGAATCTACCCGTGTGTATAATGGTTATTGAAAATCCTTCGATTCAAAAACCGGAAACGACGAGTCTGTTTACAGTGAAGGCCGCAACTCAGCGAAATACATTTTCTATTGACCTTAATCTAAGCAACCCTGCAACCGTCAGGCGCAATATTTGGCATGAAGATATAAGAATGACTATATTTTGATAAAATAAAGACAAAATGAGTTAAAACTCGCTGAAAATGAGTATTAGGGCCTCTTTAACCGCATCTGTACGTTTTCTTCGGCGATGAAAGACGATGTTACTCGTCTCCCATACGGTTGCCCTATCAAAGCCGATAAAAAATGATAAAACATATCCATGTCCACAAATGAGGCTTTGGGACTTAAATATTACGTGAATTATCAAACTTAGAATATCTAGGCCCAAGACTTGCATTCAACAGCACTTCCAATTACTGTTCAGATTCTAAATACTAAGCCTAGTCATCTGGTTGGCTGAGACAGTACGTATCATCCAATCGAATGGACAGTCTTAAAATATAGAGTAAGCGTTGAACTTCCATCACGCAAACATGTTTTTTGTGGCCTTATCTTGATCTACAAAGATGTCATAGAAGGGACATGGTCGAAAAACAGTTTCTGCTGACGGCATAGATCAAGATCAGACTCTACAGAATGTGTAGTCTGTGCAGTCTGATCTTTGATCTATACTGCCTCTGATTTAGTCAAGGCAATGAGATGAAGAAAAAAATGAATTAAGGTATTACCATCCTTACGTTTCTAGTGAAATACATGAAGAATGAAATTTATTATTAGTTGATGAATAAATAGAGGATATTTGTTTTTTTCGGTGTAAGATCGAAATTTATTTCATCGAGTGGACACCATCGGTAATACTTTCACGAGTTGCGCAGCCACGAGTGAAAATATTACCGATGGTGTTCACGAGATAAAATAAATTTCGATCTTTCACCGAAAAAAACAAATATTCTATTTATTTTATGCTTTTATCCCTTTCTGGGAGGAGCTTTGTCAAAATTCAGTACAGTTCTTTTTCCTTATTCGCCGGGGCGTACCCCTCCCGCATAGCAACGTTACGTCAAGCACGAGAAATGTAAGGTATATGACGTCATATTTCCCATCTGGTTGTTAAGCACGCGCAATTTACCTAGGCAACAAGAACGTGAAAATTGGTATTTTCACTGGTCGTACCAGTGTAAGATCGAAAAATATTTTCACTGCTGTTTCTCGATATCCTACTGGAAAGCATGAAATAAAATGATCTATTTTTGCATATTTCTAACCGATCAGAAATTCCTTTAACTCTGTACCAAACGACAAATTCATAGACTGGTCTAAATTGAAAGCATTTGCAGAAGACAAAATAAATGTAACCAAATGTTTGAAATTTGATTTGGAAAGGTTAGAAAACATTGTGGGAAAAGGAGAAAATGCTGGTTTTACCAGCATTTTCTCCTTTTCCCACAATGTTTTCAAAAGGCTTCTACCTCAGGGTCGTCAAAAGTCGTTATTGTGTGGTAATTGGTTAATGTATCTTGAAATTATTTGTTGATACTTTTGTCAGTTTCCTGAGAAAGGAGGAAATAATTATCTCCCTTTGTAATGAGAACATAGAGGTTTTAGATTTATAAATGAAAATTCTATGAAGAAAAAAGTGGCTGGATCAAAGAAGTACAAAAACACTTATTTTCAATGATAGCAAATTTTGGAGGATAACAATATAGTGGAAAGAGCTGATTCCCATTAGGATAGTAATACATTAAAGTGGATGATACTTCCCTAAAGTGGATTGTATTTTCCGTCGCCGAAACAGGTCGTTTCTATATTTGGCACTGAAGGAGTTAAATATGGCGCCAGACGGAGAATTAATTTACATGTCTGAAGATCTTTCTGTCCTTATATGACGACCTAATATGTATCTGTTTCTTGAAAATGTCTACATCGAGGTCTCCACGGTACAATAATTTGCCCGAATTGCATGCAGCCTTCAGAAATGAGTGAAAGTTTTGTTTATCTGAGTGTGAATCCTTTCCTTTCGATGAAAACATAGCAGATCGAGGAAAATCTCTTTCTCTCTCTCTCGGAGACTCTCTCTCTTCCCCCCCCCCCCCCTCTTTATCGTGCACATGCATATCCGGAGCAAGGGGCACAAATTCATCCAAGTCGCGCACTGACTACTTTTCGCCAAAACTTTGACAAAATACTTCAAACGTTTCGAAAAATGTTAATTTCTTCTAGTGACAGTATCATGGTTTAGCACCATTTTCAACATGATCAGTTATATCGAGGACGCCAGTGCACTTAGCCAAGCTTTCTTCAATTTGCTGGAGTTTCTTTTCAAGCCACTGGTAGGTTTCCCACAGAACCATCGTCGATGCAATAGTCGGCGACGAGGAAGAGATGATTCCTGTCGCAACGAGTTGACTATCATTAATCCTCGGAAAGAAACTAGCTGAGCCGGGAGAGCGAGCCTTTGTTCTCAATCTTGTACACTACCAACTGAGCTACGGGGATCGACCCGTTTCATTTTTACAAACCCCCGAAGGGATTTACGCCTATCAAGTTCGATTATCAAAACCCAGTATCATTTACCCACAGACAGTCTAGCACTGAAGTGTCCTTTTGTTTCCATTGATTTCCACAGAGTACAATAAACAAGTATCATATTCATTCACTTTCCTCCCTGACACTTTGCAAAAAAATACTGGTAAAAACTACCTTATTAGATATAGAGAATCACAATCAATTAACATTTGTTAGAATGATGAAATGTAAAAAAAACATTGTGGCAAAAGAAGAAGTTGCTCGCAAGGAGCTGAGGTGTTTTCCAGTGTTTTCCAGCCCACTTCCGGTACAAGCTCCTGAAAAAAAAAGTAATTTACCCCGTATTTTCTATCGCTGTATGGATTGGTCTTGATTCAAAACGAGTGTACGTCGTTTTGTAGTTCTGTAAATCAATTACTGTTTTTATACATACTAAAGCTATCGGATATAATAATAGATTTAACTCGATGAAAAGAAATAATCGCTTTCCTCCCCAGCCCTAGACTAATGATAATGTTGCAACAAGAGGACCTTCATGACCCTGAGTCGCTCACCCCAGTCTTTCAGTCTCGAAACAACCCATTCCAATCCCTTCCGCGACATCACGACACATATTCTAACGCGCTTTCATGAGTATAGCCCTTTACTGTAGACACAAGTCGGTATATTTTTTTTTACAGATTTTGCCTGATGGCCTAGCTTTTATTTCGACGTCACCCATTTTTGAGATATGTTCAAAACAAATACCCCAACCAATTTTTATAAGTACGAGGGATGAGCAAAAAGTTCGTGGAATTGCTAAATTAAAACAAAGCTGCCACTGCAATTGTCAATGTTTAGATCCGTTCATAACCGATAGAATGTTAAAGTCTCATACAAACTGATTCCAAAACATAGTTGCTATGACTATACTCGTATGTAAAACAAAGGAGCACGTCGTAACGTTAACGTCATTTTATTACGTCTTTACGAATTATTTTCGCACGTGAACTCTCTTGGTCATCTTCAAAATTCTTTCGTCTTTTGTTTTGAAACCACGCATGCCACTTAAACACTGCAGCTTTACCCATTCTTTTTTTAATAAAAACTAAATGTGTAAGACGGGCTATGCCCTAGGATTACAAAGAATTTTATCGCTGTGCGAAATTCTGTCACTCACGAAACCACTGTTTTTGCCCTTTTATTTTTCTTTGATGGGTTCCACAAAAATCATCGCCCTAACGTTTTTTTTTTTTTCGGAAGTGAGGTAAGATATTTCTCTCAGAATTTAAAATGACGCTATCCATCAGGTTCGCCTAATTTTAAATGACTTTAACAACACGGTTTGGAAATATGGTTGTCTTTTAAAGCATCACAGCAGTGAATTTACGGCGTGCTCCGGGGTAGCAGACCTTGTGCTATACGATAAAGACATGTATAACATGAGCCGTCAGAGATGGGTTATGCTCCCCGAACAAGTGCTTGTCATAAAATATAAGAAATTGATATAAATTCACTTCTTTTATCCTAGAAGAACCTGTTCATGCCCCCCAAAATTTGAGGTGAAAAGGCAATTACTATGTTAGAGATAGCCAACACAAACTTGTAGAGGACAATAAGCCCAGTAAGCTCCCTTTAAGCCCCCTTTTCCCATAAGACAATATTGGATCATTGCAATAAATACAATTGGTGTGTGGTTTGTGGCATTTTTTAATAATAATTCGAAATTCGAAATTTCATAAAATTTTGAGCAGTCATGTATTAAATATTACATAAAACAATTTTTTACATGAAGCCCCCCTATTTCCGAGACGCAGCCTGAAATTGAGAAAAAGGAAGACAGGTACCTGGGCAACGTTCCAACTAGTTCGGATTTGAAATTTCACAAAGTTATAACACTGATAAAGGAGAACCTAGTGAAAAACAATTTTTTCCATGAAGTCCCCTTTTTCCGTGATGCAGCCTTAATTTGAGAAACCAGGAAAGACGTATTTGCGCATTAATAATTCATAGATTGCAAAAACAAAGGGCACATGTTGAAACTTGTAAAACAAGATATAACCATGAAATGTTGACAAAAACTGAACAAGATATTAGTAAAAATTGCAATTTTGCATTAGGGCCCCTTTTTCATTTTACAAGAAACCCCCTTTTTCCACGACAGAGGATCAAATTGAAAAATACATAGATAAAGAAACAAGAGCACATAGTGAACTTTGAAAAAACAATAAAACTATGAAGTTGAATGAAATTTTGACCAAAAACTGAATGAAATATTAGTAAAAATTGGAATTTTGCAAGAAGCTCCCTTTTTCCATGACAGAACGTCAACTTAAAAAATGCCCTGATTAAAAACAGTAAGGGCACATGCTAAAACTTTCCATAAACAATATAACCATGAAGTTTCATGATATTCTGACAAAAAACTGAATGAGATATTGGTAAATATTGCATTTTTGCATTAAGCCCCTTTTTTCCATGACACGGGGTCAAATTGAAAATCCGGGAACACTATATCGGCACCTTACCCTAAGGAGTTCATGTATGAAGTTTCATCCAATTTGGTCCAAGGGCTGTGGAGAAATCGCTTCGGGCGGACGAACGGACAGATGGACGGACGGAAGGAAGGACGGACAGACGAAGCGGCGACTATATGGTCGCCCTTCGGGGAGCATAGAAATATTGAAAATAAGACAGGTGAATTATTAATTGTGGAATGATATGAAAACCATGACTGTACAGGTGAAAATCTAAAAAACCAAAACAGGACATCAAATAAAAAAGATTTAACCCTGTGCCATAGCTTTTGCTAGGCGTTTCGTATTTGCGAACTGGTCCAAGATAAAAAAAAAAGATTCTCACTTTGTTTAAGAAATATGAGACTGAATTTTATCTAGAACGTACACTATGTGAAAGTAAACGACGCACGTTGAGCGACGGAAGCCGGACACGGCGTGATCACATAACCCGAATCAAGTACTTCGTGTTAAGGTAAGCTAACATTGAATAAATAACCAAAGAACGATTGCTTTAGCCATAAAATGATTTACTGTCTGCAAATACTTTCAAACTTGACCTAGTCTCAAAGTTGTCTGCCTGCTGAAGAGTTAAGAATATATCATTTTGAATTTTGTAACGTTCGGGACTTTCAGTCCTTTGATTTTTATTCACGTCAGCTTTTCACATTGATTTCTATTTCGTTGTCTATCTGTTGAAAATTTTGAAACAGTGTGGCAAAAGACGATATCCCTCACCGTCATAATTGTTCATATGTATTAACCCTTATCCTACTAATTAAATCAAACAAAACTTTCCAGCCGGTAGTAGAAACCCGATTGATGATATTTCAAAATCTTTGTCGTAGAAATGAATCCCCTTACTGGACAGTATAGGTCCAAGATCAGAATGCACGTTCTGTGCTGTCTGACCTTGATCTACCCTGTCCGCAAAAGGTCAGTGAGTCGTCAGTGAGTCGATCTTGCAGCCTAAAGGTCAATATATCAAACCTGGGTAAATTTCGATACGATAGTCATTTATTGCATAGTTGTCTGTGACAGATTAATTTTGCTGATGGCATTAAAGTTAAACAAGCGTCTCCTCTGCATTTAACTCTTTACTAGCAGGTTTTTTTTTTTTTAAAGATTTGATCAAATCGTTCAGTGTTCATGGTTGCCGAGGTAGAGGGTCAACCTCGTAGCCATAAGGTCCCGAGTTCTATACCTGGGAGCGGGTGTCAACACGTTCGGCACGAGTTCTAGCTTAGTTCCAAGGAAGCAGAAACGAGAGGGATTAGTGTAAGTTGTAAGAACTTTTTTCTCAGTTGATTTAAATTAAATATGACTAGACTAAAATGAAGGCAGTTTCTGACGAAAAATTTAAATATAGCATGAAAGATTATTTCTCTTTATTAAATGGTATAAAACAATGTGAGAAAAGAGGGAAATGGTAGCGATCAGCTGTGTTTTTCACAACGTGTCAAAAAGCCATTATCTTCTGGGTTATTAACCCTTTGGCTGCTATGAGCAATCAGCTGACCTTTTGCAGTTGGTTGGTTGTATTGGGGTTTAACAGCTAAGGTCATATCATTGCGGTCGGTGACGCACATGTGTTTCCTGGCTTTCTCACACCGGTACTTACACTACTTTCTTTCCAAAGCCACCGACTACTTTTCTCACATGCTTCAGCAGAGGTGAGAGGCGAAAATAGGGCCTACGCCGGAAAGACAGTTCGCCTCAACCGGGTATCGAACTCGCAACCGCCAGGTCATGAGTCGGACACGCTCACCACTGAGCCACCCGAGCGGGCGACCTTTTGCAGACAGCGTAGATCAAGATCAGACTGCACGTTCTGTGCAGTCTGATCTTGATCTATATTGTCCGATAAAGCAATACCACTTTCCGAAACACCTTTTAAATAGCAATAATTGGGTTTGTACCATCGGACTGAAAATTTCATTTTAGTTATTCAGTGGGATAAAAAATAACCCTTTACCACACAGTGACGACTTTTGACCATCCTGAGGTAGCATCCTTTTGAAGACATATATAGTGGGAAAAGGAGAAAATATTGGTAACCGACATTTTCTACTTTTCCCACGATGTTTCTACCTTCCCCAAACCATATTTCGATTCTTTAGTCACATTTACTATCGGCCAATGATTTCAATTTGAACCAGTCTATAAATTTTTCGTTTGGTAAAGAGTGAAAGCACGCGACTGTTTGATGAAGGGTTTTAAATAAAAAGAGACAAGTTAAATGTTTGCATTGCATGCTATAGCTACCTTCTATTCAGTTTATTTCAATGCATTCTCGGATCGAATGCAAAACATCTAATTTTATTACATTGTCTGGGTGAGTTGGAATTTCGTCGGTCGAATAACATATTAAGACAAATGGAGAGACCTTATGGATTTTGTTTACAATGAGGTAGCCATATATATCTATTTTAAATATACTACTCAACTTTTGCTAAGCACCATATGTTTGAGTGTGAATATTTTTTTGCGATAATTTTATTACCGCCGCGCAAAAGGTTTTAAATGTTCATTTACTGTTTTATCAATTCAGCTGAAGGACGAATTTAACCGTATAAATCAGTTTTACACTGATTTTGTACTTTCCAAATTTAGTAAATTGGTTTTTTTTGTTTACAGTTTTAAACTTAATACCGTGTGTGTGAACCGTTACTATCAATGACAGCTTTCTCATACTCCCTTATAGACCTGTATGAATTGTGACGAGCGCGTGAGTGAACATCCGAAGACGAGCTCTTTGCGAGGGAAAATCTCAACAGATCGGGAAAAAGTCACCGTTTACATAGGCATAACAAACCCATGGGAAATTGTACTTTGAAAGCCCTATACGTTTGTATATTATTTATGCTAGATTCAGTTAATGTGCGTTAATCTGAAATTAACTTAGTAAACATTTAATAAACACTAAATGAACTCTACAATATTTATCCTTGACACGCCAACAGAAAACCAAGTGATTTTCAAGTACACTGGGCTGTTGTGTTGTGGGAAATGGAGCTACCAGATTTGATTGTATACGAGAAGCTTTGTTAAATTGATAACACAAATAGATCTGTTTAGAGCTATCACTAAACGTGATCATACCCCCCAACAGCTCCTTGTCACAAAACAGATTAATGTCACAGGAATGCAAAATAAGTGACTGGAGAGTCAATTATACCAGAGCTATCACTGAAGGTGATGAATATCCTGAAATGGTTTCTTGAAGCTGTGTTAAAAGTATTCTATCAAAAGTATAATTTATTTTCATCAATTCAGCAAGGGCACAGTCATAAAGAGAACGACAAAAAAGGGCTAAGCTCTTGGAAATTTTATTTAATTAACTAAGAACAATTTATGATATGCATATCTTTGCTGAGTGCAAAGTCTATCCATGAAGTTTGAAAGGAATTTGTCCAGAATCATCAAAGGGCCATAACTCCATGAAACCTAAATAAACCATTGCCAAAATAGAATATGCACATCTCTGCTTGATACTGAGTCTATTTGTGTAGTTTGAACCAAATCTGTCCATAGTTGATGAGCGGACAAGAAATTTCATGAAAGGGCCATAACTCAGTGAAAAATCAATGAACCATGACTAACATTTCATATGCACATCTCTGCTTGATACTGAGTTTACCTGTGAAGTTTGAATAAAATTCGTCCAGTAGTTTATGAGAAATAGAGCGGACAAAAAGCTACAGACCGACCGACGAACGGACCGACCGACGGACCGACCGACCGACAAGATGACTCCTATATACCCCCAAAATAGAATTTGGGGGGTATAATAAATGTCTGTGCAAATCAATTCTGCAAGGTAACTGGTATTGAATTACATTACTGTATTTTTCTCGTTAACTGGTATGATACAAGCTTGGCTTGCTCGTGCATCGAGAATACATAGGCTAAGCCTATTTTTTTGCTCCGTGTAAGGTTAAGGCAAACAATTTTAGTAACATTATTTATTTTCAGTAACGAACTCAAAAGTTGAAATAAGTTAGTTAAAGCAATTAAGAATGAGACATTGCTCATTCTGAGGTCATACATAGCCCAACAAAGAAAATTGGGCTGCATTTTGCAGAACATCAGGAAGAATTTGGACCAACTGCTTAACGGTGCTAGAGACCTTACAAACATGGGTTCAATTTCCTAATGGTACCAGAGATCTTACAGATACGGTCCTTTAAAAAGCTTCCCACAGGTATCTTAAAAGCTATGTGAAATGATTACTGCTCAAGATTGAAATAACGAAGATATGAAGACTTCAAAGGCAAACAGTGTAATTACCAGCTCCCCCATTTCTTTGATGATTCCATTTGACAGAAAGATTTTAGAGGCTGATCAACATCATCTTCGTAAGCCAAGGGTGACGATCCACTACACTGCTCTACCCTAGGCGGATCGAGCTTGATTTCGACATTCCCGCGATACGCATTTTTATTGGTTGCAGCGAGGTCTAATTGCACGTATCAAATTGCTTGTAGCATTCATTTTTGATAAAAATAGAACAAGGTTGCGACCTTTCGAATAAAAATAGGTAGTAAACTTGGATACCTCCGTGGATATGTGCAGGATCTGTAATGATTTATTACCGAGTAAAAGAAGACGAACAATGTTTATAGTAAGTTGAAGTGTGACCAATCAATTATGAGAGGTTTTAGGCTATATTCCAGCACCTGACGATGGAATGTCAGAGTGCGTGTGTGCTTATTGCTTCATGTTGAATTATTGTATCCGTAAGCGCTTTGTAAAATGATATTTGATTGGCTATCCGAAATATGATGTAAATGGGGATAATAACCAGCATCCAATAGGGGTGTACATCGCGGGAATCTTGAAATCGGGCTCGATCTGCCAAGGTAAGATCCATGTAGTGATTGTAACCTTGACTCGCGAAGATGGATCAACATAGCTTGATGATTACATTTTTTTTTTTTGTTTCAAAACTAGTAATCTGTAAATATTCGCTATTTGACTGCTTTCGGATGCTGTTCTGTAATACTGATGATCGAGGACTGAGGTCCAGTTTCTCGTATTCAATGATTACTCAACCTGATTTGACTTTCCAATTCGAGAATAATCTAACAGCTATATATCGATCAGCCGAACATAGATTAAAAAAATAACATAAACATGCAAAGGCTTACCAGTCTCACCGTAAGCATTTACAGGGGACTATCTAGTTTTTATGCTACAAACAAACAAATCTTGCAAATACAGATAAATACAACAAGACATATTTTCCTTTGCAATCACATACAAATTTACAGTGCACATTTCTATTCAATGAAGATGTGCATTTCGGGTGTTTGAATAAGGGGATGATCATTTAGCAGTCAGAACCTCTAAGTTTATCACATCAGATATAATGTCATCATAACGTTATTTGTTTTGCATGGCCTATTTTAGTGGACCTTGGGCATGTTTAGAAACGATAAATTTGTATTAGGAATATCTATTAAAGTCAATTTTACATTATCCACCACTATCTCCAAGCAAATATCAAATAGAATTATGAAAAGTATGCTTTTTCAAGCAAATATCAAATAGAATTATGAAAAGGACGCTTGACTGCATCTTAGCCTTTCAAGTTTATACTTATGTTGGTCCACGTGGAAGGAAAACAGGTAGAAATGGGGTAAATAATAGAAATAGTCGTTTCTTTTTAGCAGATGTAAATCGACAATAACATTTTGCTTAGCCTTTTTTGCATTTTGCCCAAATAGGTTGAGAACGCCCCCCTAATCGAGTCCGCTTACTCACCGTCGTCGTCCAAAGTTCTCGTACAGGTCTATTAGGTTTCTGAGCGTTCTAACGGGTATGGCGGCCCATTCTTGGACCAACATGGCTCCAAGCTCCTGGATGGTTCTGGGTTGCACCTGACGAGCTGAAATTCGAACCTGCAGCTCATTCCACAAGTGTTCTATTGGATTTAAGTCAGGTGAGCGAGCTGGCCAGTCCATGCGCTCAATAGCCTCCCTCTCTAGGTAGTTCTGGACCACCCAGGCCCTATGGGGGCGAGCATTATCGTCCATTAGAATTAACTGATCGTCGACTGCTCCAGCATACAACCTAACCTGGGTATCTAAGATGTCAAATATGTATCGCTGACCTGTCCATGTACCTCTATTTAGCACAACCAGGTCGGTTCGTCCATCCCAGCTGATGCCTCCCCACACCATAACTGACCCACCTCCGTAGCGGTCATACTCAGCAGTATTTGCAGCAGGAAACCTTTCACCTCGTCTTCTTAAGACTCTAACACACCTATCTGTGAAGTCTAGGCAGAATCATCTGGACTCATCTGTGAACAGAACATGTCTCCAGTGTTGCATGGTCCACCGTACATGCTCCCTGGTCCATTCCAAACGGGGCTGGCGATGTCGTCACGTCAAGGCGATACGTATGCAAGGTCTTCTCGACCGCAAATTACCTTCATGCAGCCTTCTACGTACCGTCTGCGTAGAAACATGGACCCCCGAGGCATTAGCAAGGTCATTTCGAAGAAAAGTTGCTGTCGAAAACCTTGCACGACGTGCCTGAACGACCAAAAACCGACCCTGAGCTGGTGTTGTGACCCTTTGCCGACCTCCAGCATGCCTCCTGGTGGGTGTACCATGTAGCCGGTATCTCTCCCAGGGTTTGGTGATGACGGTGTGGTGTACACCAAGCGCCGCACCAACCTGGCTGTGTGTGGCCCCCTGCTGCACCATCCCCACAGCCCTCCATAACTCTGCTTCTCCCAAATGCCGCCTAATGTTAGCATTCGCCATATCGAATTGACAGATGTAAGAAATGTAAGCCACTGAATGACGATAAGCCGGTAATGTCGGCGTATAACAAAAGACATGTGATTGTACACACCCTCAAAAATATGAAAGTATAGGGGTGGACGCTTTCCATGCTACCTTGACGAGTTGTAACAGATTAGTAAACACGGATTCATGTCGGGGGACTAACTCAAAACATTGATGAATCATACTTTTAAAAAATTGAAAAGATATCCGTTTCATACTTGTGATAATATAAAAAATAACTTATGGTGCTTAGCAAAAGTTGAGTAGTATATATACTATTCTAAAGACATTTCTTATTCTTGTCTGCAGAGGCAGTCAACACGAACGAGTCTGACATTTTGCGATTTGTTCAAGTGTTTCGAGTTGATGCAGAGTGGAATTTCTAGCCAGCTGTTGTCAAGATAAAGAATGGGGGCATTAGAGTTAATTTTTCACTGATTAAAATGCTAGGTTTTTTAGACATACGATTAACTTGATACCAACTAAGGCAACTGAAAATTCTACCGTATAATGCTGTTCAGCTTACCACCGCATCTAACTTTTTACAAGGAGACAAAATTGACTAGTCCAAATCGACAAAATCTTTTGATTGATTGAATGACGTTTTCGGCAGCTTTCAACATTGTATCAGTAATATCATGGCGACAGTTCACATATTCAAGTATGTCCTGGGTTGTTCCAGTACAAGACTGGGGCTCTTAGGTGTATTGCCCAGGGAAACTGCCACGCAAGACCTGGGCCTGTATTCACCAACCATTCTTGAGAATCTTCTTAGTCTTATCCTCCAAGATGTTCTACATTTGTAAGTAACACAACTTCTGATTGGCTAAACCGAATGGTTTAGCCAATCAGAAGTTGTGTTACTTACAAATATTGAAAATTCTGGAGAATAAGACAAAGAATGTTCTTAAGAATGGTTGGTGAATATGGGCCCTGGAGGGTCCATTAACGCTCGAAACAGGGACCTCCGATATACTTAAACTCAAGAGTTTACACTGAACGACGCAGGACCTCGCGACAACATGTTTATTAGGCGAGATAATGATGTTCAAGTAGTTATATATGTCAGTGAATGGCTAAAAACGATGTGGGAAAAGGAGAATATGCTGTCTACCAGCATTTTCTCCTTTTCCCATTATGATTTCAAAAACTTCCCTTGTAAGGGTTGTTAAAACAATGGCTCCCTATTTCGTGAAGGATTGAACAATGATATTGATCTATATCAGGGCAAGAGCTTACTTATGAATATCTCTCCGTGTTTTTATCTGTGAAAGACTGGGAAATTGCAGAACCTTGCCAAACGACATTTCCACATAGGCCCTCAATGAATTTCAAGACTATCTGATAACAATTCCAGCACCTTATCACTCGATCGAGGAGGACTAAAATATAAAGGGAAATACCCCGAGTAGCAAGGCAAACATTATTGAAAAGGAGCAAGGGCTTGCTGTGAGTGATTGTTTCTTTTTCAGCAGTGTTCTTCAGATATATAAAATGAGAGTTAAACGTCGACTTGTTTGGTAGTAAATGATAAAATTATAGATTAAAAGATTAAAATGTTTTAATATTTAATCAATTTCTGTCGGAATATAACACTTTCAGGAAAAAACACCTTTCATAAAAGATACGGAAAAACACATTATTGATAACGGCATCGCATATAGCTGACAGTGTTTGGTGCAGTCTGATTTTAATCTACGATGCCTTCAGAAAGCAGTCTGATCGAATTGTGTTTCCTGCTCAAAGTTAGCGACATTATAAGTTACAACATCACTTATAATTTCTACCTATTGGAATAACCTACATGTATATCAATTTTGTCCCCTATACTTCCGTCTGAATGGAAGATGCAACAGAATCGAAATAGTTTGTAACCTTTAAAGGCTTCTTTTACGGGCAGCGTCGCTCATGATCATACTGTTGGAGGAACTTGCAGTCCGATCGTGGATTTACACTGTCGGATGCTAATGGCTCTCAGCGAATAGCATTTTGAAGTTCTGGGATTTTCTTGTGCGTGATTAGAACATTTCATATAAGCTTTATGGGGGAAATTTTTAGTACCTTACAGCAATAATTCTACATGAAGATTAAATGTTTGAACAAGTCTTTCAATCGTTTTGAGCTCTCTCTGATCATGTTTGCTTACTCTGAGAGCCGAGAGGACCCTTGAGACGCAAATTATAAACAACGTTTCTAGACCGCTTAAAACCTGCTGTTGGTCTAAATTGTCAGCAAAAGAAGACGTTCTGTAGCTTCCTTTGATTGTGCGCCGCCACTATATTTTTATTCGCTTTTGAAAACTACCTATGGAGGCAGCCATATTGTTAACCTCGCTTCCAGCGATTTCGTAATTAGGTCTTTTCGTTCCTAAGCCATTTCGTACCCAAGTTTACTTTTTATTTTGATCCATTTCGTACTCACTTCGATAATTTCGTAACCACTTTCGTCATTTCATAAGCTGTTTTTAATACCAATTCGCTAATTTAGAACCTAGTTTTACTACAAATGCTTTTATACACATCTCAAATTGAAAATATATTAAATTTCGCCGAAGAATGGCTATGATTGTGTCTTATCATTATTGACGGTAAAAAATGTTTTTGATGTTTTAAGTTGCATTCTATAGAATATCTAGGGGTTCTCGGTTCAGTTCTCATCGAGTTCTGCATAAATTTGCATTGGTCATTTTTAGAATTGTGCAATGTGCCTTATTTCAGAAACAACTGATTTGCAGACCCATTAATGTTATGCGTCAATATTTTCTTGTACTCTTCTTTCGTGCACTACTGACAGATCAACCGCCCTGTCTACCGAAATGTTGTTTCCGGAATACTGACACCCTTTTCAACTTCATATGGGAAAATAGACTTTTGCGGACGGCATAGATCAAGATTAGACTGTGCAGTCTGATCTTGATCTATAACGTCCGCTTGGGAAGTCAAGCCCGCAAGATAAAAATCTTTACGAGTTATTTTGTACTCCAAGCCTTCCACAGAGATAGAGTTCGGACATGGTGTTCCAAAGGGCTTGCACCATCCAAGTTTCCATAGAAGATTTTTTAATTTCAAAAAGAGACTTTTTATTGATCATGATATGAACCAGTTCCCGTCTTTGTATGTAGCCATTTAATAAGCAATAATTAAACCTGAAAGGGATTAGAGAATAACAAAATCAATCAATACTACAAAATTGAAACACAGAGCAAAAATTAAAAAAAAAAAAGGACGGTGGTGCGCGACTTCCGGGACACCCTGTACATATGCCGCCAAGAAGTACCAAGTGACAAGAATCGTAGTTCGTGTAAGTGAATTGTTCTTTTTGTAGTCAGTTGATTGTTCTTTGTACATTACTGTGCATGTAGTATTTATTACCTGATTGGCAAAGTACTATTCAATAAAAGACACGGAAGAAGTATTTGGAAAAAAAAGTTTATTGATTCCCAAGTGTTGTGGAAAGCTACAACAATTTTCCAATACTTTGTACAGCCTAGTATGCTCACCATATCTAAGACGACTTGGTCTGAGAAAAGACCTGTACTTTGTTCCAATCTGATATTAGAGTGGACCACTTTACACTGTTGTACATGGATATCAATTGCTAACTGAAAGGTAGGCGCTGCAAGATATCAATTTTCGACACGCACACTCTCTCTCTCTCTCTCTCTCTCTCTCTCTCTGTCTCTCATGCTGATATTACTAACCTAGTTTGCTAAATTCTGACATGGTATTAATTGAATAGCGTTTTACGCCGCTTTCAAAATTATTTCAGTTCTATGACGGCGACATCTCACTGATTTATGCATGTCCTCATTATTACAAGTTCTGGGCTATGTTCTGTTCAAAGTGTCTTGACCATGGACATCCATAGGGCTATAAAAATCCGGTACTTATAGTGTGGCTAAAACCCGGGGCCCACAGGTTACAAGTCATACTTTTTCTAATTGAGCCACACAGAACTTCATTTGTAAAGGGGTGTCACCGCTACATCCTATGAAGGTCAGGAATCCAGTTCAAAAGGTAGAAAGGAATTTCAAAATTAACATACCAATTGAGAAACCTCGATACAAACATGGCATACGTAAAGGATATTTGTTTTTTTCGGTAAAAGATCGAAATTTATTCTATCGAGTGGACACCATCGGTAATATTTTCACGATTGGTGTTCACGAGATGAAATAAATTTCGATCTTTCACCGAAAAAAACATATTCTATTTATTTCATGCTTTTAACCCTTTCTGGGAGGAGCTTTATCAAAATCCAGTACACCAGTTCTTTTCCATTATTCCCCGTGGCGTACCCCTCCCGCATGGCAACGGATAACAATATTACGTCAAGCGCGAAAAATGTAAGGTATATGAGGTCATATTTCCCATCTGGTAGTCAGGCAGGCCTAATTAACCTAGACAACAAAAACATGAAAATCGGTATTTTCACTGGTGGTACCAGTGTAAGATTGAAAAATATTTTCACTTCTATTTCTCGATATCCTGCCGGAAAGCATGAAATAAAATAATAGTATTAACTGCGGACAAAATAGTTTGTTTTTTTCCGAAATACTGCAGCAAGACTTCTGGGCATATTCCTACAGTAACTGCAAGCTATTAAAGTAGTAGACCCCTTATACCTCTAGTGCTTCATTGCATGAAATTTTCTTGATAATTGACAAATACGTATTTATACAGGTATAATACTTTTGAACATTTTTAACGGACCAGAAATTTCTTTATGCCTATCTTGAAATGATCTGTAGGTACTTCTGTTAGTTTCCAGAAAAGGGAGGTAATTACTATCTCTATTTGTAATGACAATATAGTGGTTTTATATTTATAAATGATAATCCTAGAAAAGAAAAAAAAAAGGGAAAAGTGGCTTGGTTAAAGCAGTACAATAACACTCTTTTCTAATCATAGTAAATTTTGTAGGATAATATCATCGTGGAAATAGGTGTTTTCTATTAGGGGTCTGCTACGTGAAGATGTAACACACGATTTATTCACATCCGGAGTGTAGGAACAGCTTATCCAAGTCTGATTAAAATGATAAACGGTTTCCTTTGATTAAGCCATACAAGACCAAATATGGTTAATCGACCTCTTTCTGGAGCATAACTCTTTACCCCATGACAAAACTGAACACTTATTCAAATTGAAACCAATTGTAGACGACAATTCTAAAATAGGCCGTGGAAGTTGAAAAAAGAAACACAAACACACTTAATGCTACATACAAGTGTACAATTTCAAGATCGATCATACCGGCATTCCAGCATTAGTTACCCGTCAAACTGGCTTAATTTTACCCTTTTATAGCACAACCCTTGGCTTTAAGGACCTTGTAGAGAACAGCTTTTGATAATATCGTGTTAAAAGAAACTGCGTGTAAAAAGTATTTCCTTTTCCCATAATGTTTTCGAGCCTTTTAACCCTTTGGCTACTAAGCGCGACTTTTTGCGGACAGTATAGATCAAGATCAGACTGCACAGAATGTGCAGTCTGATCTTGGATCTACACTGTCCGATTAGGAGATAATATTACTCAAAACATGACCTTGAAACAGCAGTATTTGGGTTATTTATATCGTATTGAAAAAAAAAATTAATTTTAGTTAATTTTAGTTATCTAGCAGGATAAGGGTTAAAGACCAGTCCAATCATTTCAGCACTTTACTCTTTACCAAACGACAAAATTTTAGACTGGTCCAAATTGAAAGCATTTGCAGACGACAAACTGAATGTGACTAAACAATTGAAATTTGCTTTAGGAAGGGATGAAAGCATTGTGGGAAAAGGAGAAAAATGCTGGTGACCAGCATTTTCTCTTTTTCCCACAATGTTTTCAAAGTTTTTTTTTTTTTTCACATGTGTGTTAAAAGTTGGGATTGTGTGATAAAGGGTTAAAAAGTAGTTAGCGGATGCTTCCTATTCGGACAAGAAGAAAATGCTGGTAACCAGCATTTTCTCCTTTTCCCCCAATGTTTTCTACTCTATCAAAGAAAAATTACATTTGAGTCACACTGAAATTGTCGTCTGCAAATGCTTTCAATTTGGACAAGGCTAAAATTTTGTCCTCTGGTAAAGGGTTAAATATCTAATGGGGCCTTGTATTGGTATATGAATATATAACTGCCTACCTGCAATTGTATTTTTTGTCTTTAAGATAGTGGACCACCAATACTTCTAGTGCAGCATGGCATAAATTTTCTTAACAGTTGATAAAGACAGATTTATACAGATAAAATACTTTTGCACATTTTAAACGACCAGAAATTCTTTTTGATATCTATCCTCAAATTATTTTTTATGCTTTTGTAAGTTTCCAGAAAAGGGAGGTAATTATCATACCTCTTTGTAATGCGAGTTATAGTGGTTTTAGATTTATAAATGATAATTCCAGGATCGACAAAAATGAAAAAGTGGTTCGGTGTAAATATTAAATAGTACACAATACTCATTTTTAATTTTAGCAAATTTTGTAGGATAATAATATAGTGGAAATAGCCGTTTTCTATTAGGTGTCCACTACGTTAAATCTCGGTTTTATGGAGGTACATTGTATAAAGAGAACAAACACGGACAGTCCGCGTCTTTTAGGATCAAAATCGTAATATCCTCTTCGTTCGTCACTAAAAGCTACGTTCTGTGTCCAATTATCAGTCTCGACGAGACAACAATAATTAGTATCTACTATAAAGTTTAAGTGCAGAATTGTGTTGGCAGAAAACGCGTTTCCCCATAAAAATGAGATCGTGTAGTAATTTCAGTTGGCTTTGATTTACTTTCGACATGGTGCAGCGACACAGAAATAAATCGTCGGTTTACTTCCAAAACCTCGTAACTACAGCTTGTAACACGCTGTAGTTACGAGGTTTTGGAAGTAAACCGACGAAATGGGTCATGCTCTGATGCACGGAGACTTGATGCATCTCCGTGACATTAGTAACCCATCTTTGCAAGCCAAGGCTGACGATTCACTATGCTACTCTACCCTTGGCGGATCGAGCTTGATTTTTACATTCCCCCGACACGCTTTTTCATTGGATGCAGCCAGCTATAACTGCAACGAATGAAATCGCTCGTAGCATTTCATCTTAGAAAAAAAGAACAAGGTCGCCGCCTTTCGAACAGAAGGTAAACATGGAAACCCACGTGCATGTCTGCTTATCGCTTCATGTTGAATAATTGTATTCGTAGGTGGTTTGTAAAACGATATTTCATTGGCTTTTAGAAATACATGTATTATGTAAAGGGGCAAATAACCAGCATCCAATAGAGGGTACATCACAGGAATCTCGAAATCGGGCTCAATCAGCCAAGGTAAGATCCACGTAGTGATCGTAAACTTGGCTCGCGAAGATGTATGTAACCAGGCAAGTCATCACATGATGATGGGCCTGCAATAGCCGTTTTACTCAAAATTCGACTTAATCATGAGGTAGGCTGATCCTCTGACATACAGGATATTAACCCTTTACCCCATAAAGCATTTCTGTGGTATCTCTAATTGACCCTGAATAACACCATGGATGAAGCCGTTTCTTACGTGTATATGACACTTTTTGATAGCATTGAAAAACTTG
Source organism: Tridacna crocea (assembly GCA_943736015.1). Classification (NCBI taxonomy): domain Eukaryota; kingdom Metazoa; phylum Mollusca; class Bivalvia; order Cardiida; family Cardiidae; genus Tridacna; species Tridacna crocea. The sequence goes on from OX031065.1 coordinate 43,274,268, forward strand.
TGACAAAAGGTGAAATTGCTCGTGACGAGCAATTTCACCTTTTGCCATAAGGTTTTCAAAAGGCTTCTAAAAACAATGCGTTGAAATTAGTATCTATGGAGTAAAGGGTTAAACCATAATGACAAGTTTCGGCCCAGTTCAGCCTGCGGGGACTGTGCAGGCTGACCTTGATTGATACTTTTCCCAGATGCATTAAATTCCATTTTTTACATAGCACGGTTCAAATGTTGTGAGAGTGCTTAATTTTTGTTCCACAGTACTAGTGAAATACAGCTACAAAATGCACTGAAAATAAACTAAGATTTTAATTGCTACCGAAAGCTGATTACTCTCTATTCAAGAAAATTTTAGACTGGTCCAAATTCAAAGTATTTGTAGACGACAAAATAAATGTGACTGAAAATTTGAAATTTGTTTTGTGTAGGGTAGAAAACATTGTGGGAAAAGGAGAAAATGCTGGTCACCAGCATTTTCTCCTTTTCCCACAATGTTTTCAAACGACTTCTTTCTCAGGGTAGTCAAAAGTAGGGATTGTGTGGTAATGGGTTAACCTTTGAATCTTCGAATTAACTCTTTACCAAAGGGCGTCATTTTAGACCAGTCCAAATTTGAACCATTTGTAGACGACAAAATTAAGTGACTCAAAAATTGAAATTCGATTTTGGAAGGGAAGAGAACGTGAAGGAGAATGCTGAGATAATGCTAGTAATCTGCATTTTCCCCCTTTTCCCAAAATGTTTTCAGAATGTTCTTTCTCAGGGACGTGAAAACCAGGGATTGTTTGGTAAAGGGTTTAATAAATTTACACAGAAAAAAATGTTTTACAAAGACAAATTAATTCAACATACCATCTTGTAGGCGCATTCATGCAAAACCTTGTCAGTACTTCTCTGCACAAAGAAGAATAGAATTGTACCTGTCTTGGTTGCATATTACACACACATAGGCAGGTAAAGCCATTTGCACGTGTTTCATGGAATGAAGTGAACTGAAGTACCTACAGGTATTGTTTCTCAAATTTACGTTAAAGGTACTGTACACGACTAAACAAAGCCCCCAAACCCATCCAACCCGCCATCTGAACCTTCTCATGCTGTATATTAGGGAAACCCGGCCTTCAATGCTGTATTTGCTTTGATTTGAGAAATAATGGCAAGAAATCCAGGTTATCCCACACAATCGACCCCTTTTTTTTTTGTGAAAGAGTTAAATCGGTATTTCGGGTCAGTTGTTAAAAATATATCTCAGCAAGTGACAAACCAAGATCGTTCTGCTCGTCCAATGCAGCCTAAATTATTATATCAAGAATTAGCTGTACTGGATTGTGATAAAGCTCCTCCCAGAAAGGGTTAAAAGCATGAAATAAATAGAATATTTGGGTTTTTTTTTTTCGGCGAAAGATCGAAATTTATTTCATCTCGTGAACACCATCGGCAATATGTTACCTATCACCTATGATGTTCACACGATTAAATATATTTCGATCTTTCACCTAAAAAAACACAAAACCGCAAATATCTTCTTTTTACCTGCAAATTCCGTATGAGTATGGAGTCGCTCGTTGTTTTGTAAATGTGAATGATGACACAGGCGCACAGATATAAATCATAATTCATGGACCGCTCAGGAAATTTTCTGCCAGAAGGTTAACGCTATTTGCTGCAACTCTAACTTTGTTTTGACCAGAATTCCTCTGAAATTATAGGACTCTTTAAATCAATTACTAGACTGTTAGCCCGTAGCAGTCTTGTCACTGATTTATACTGTCTGTGAAAGCAAACTGTATTACTTTTAACTTCTTATAGTATTAATACGGACCATTCTCTGACAAAAAGAGGGCTTAACCCTTTCCCAAACAATCCCTGGTTTTTACGACCCTGAGAAAGAAGCCTTTTGAAAACATTGTGGGAAAAGGAGATAATGCTGGTGACCAGCATTTTCTCCTTTTCCCACAATGTTTTCTACCCTGCTGGAAACAAATTTCGGTTTTTGAGTTACGTTTAGTTTGTCGTCTGCAAGTGCTTTCAATTTGAACCAGTCTAAAATTTTGTCGTTTGGGAAAGAGTTAATGCATCTCCGTGACCCATGATGTCATGATGTAATCATAAATCCATAACGTCCATATTTTCTCTTTCGGCTGAATGAATCATGAGGTAAAATGGTCCTTGGCCATGCATGAAATGGACAGATAGCAAAAAATTTCGACCCTGGCCAGCCTGCCCGTACTGGGCAGGCACACCTTGGTCGATACTTTTTTTGCAGATGTATTAGACCTCCTTTTTCACAGAGCATGGTTCATATGGCTTGCAACACACGAAAAGGGGCATTCGGACATTTGAGTAAAGTGTCGTCTCGGATCAGCCTGCGCAATCCGCGCAGGCTAATCCGAAACGGCATTTCACGTTTTCATGGTATTTTCTGTTTTGCACAAGTCCACTGTAGCACAAAATCCAATGTAGTCGTAAAGTGCCGTCTCGGATTAGCCTGTGCGGACTGCGCAGGCTGATCCGTGACGACACTTTACGCAAATTTCCGAATGCCCCTTTTCGAGTGTTGCAAGCCACATAATGATTGATAAATAGAGGATATTTATTTTTTTCGGTGAAAGATCGAAATTTATTTCATCGATTGAACATCATCGGCGCAGCCATGAGTTAAAATATTACTGATGGTGTTCACAAGATGAAATTAATTTCGATCTTTCACCGAAAAAAAAATAATATTCTTTCATGCTTTTAACCCTTTCTTGGAGGAGCTTTACCAAAATCCAGTCTAGTCCTTTTCAGTTATTCCCTGTGGCGTACCCCCTCTGCATAGCAACCCATTTCAATATTACGTCATGCACGAGAAATGTACGGTAAATGACGTCATGTTTTCAATCTCGGTTGTGGGTCACGCGCATTTTACCTAGGTAACTAGAATCTAAAAATTGGTATATTCACTGGTCGTACCCGTGGAATATCGAAAAATATTGTCACCGCTATTTCTCGATATCCTACCGTAAAGCATGAAATAATATGGTATTTTAATGCCATTTCAGTGATATCACAGCGACAGCTCGTTTAGTTATATCTGTTTTGGTCTTACCTGTACTAGATTTGGTCTCTCAATTACCATGCTTAATGACAATCCCACCAACAACAAAAGACCTCGAATGAGAATCGAAACTGGAATCTGGGCCCGTATTCACCAACCGTTCTTAAGAACGTTCTTAGGCTTATTCTCAAGAATTTTCTCAGTTTTCCAGTCTTAGGCTCAAGTACGTATTCACCAAACCGTTCTTGACTTTAGAACGTTCTAAATATTTAGACTATTCTTAAGAATTCTAAGTCTACCTACTACCATGCTCAAGAACCGTTCTTAACCGAGAAAAATGGCCGCTCTGCGACGATTGAACAATATAAGAGCAATCGAAGAAATCGTTTATGGACGGGGCAGAAGATTGGCAGACCGGCAGAATCCGTTGGAGACTCTGACCGCTGGCGAGGTATTTATTAGATACCGTTTTTTGCCGCATACCATTTTATTCCTATGCCAAGAGTTTGGAAATAACCTCGAGTTCGGTAACGAAAGAAACTCTCCGTTACCTGTGCTGTACCAAGTACTTGTAACTTTGAGATTTTTCGCTACCGGTAGCTTTCAGCTAGTAATAGGAGATTTAATAGGTATCTCCCAGCCGACAGTCTCACGGACCTGCCGGAGAGTAGCGACGGCGATCTATTCGCGAGCACGAAACTATATAACATTTCCAAGGGGTCAGGAGGCAGCAACCATCAAACAGAGATTTCGTACAGTTGCAGGTATGTAGATCTGTCTAATGATTAACTAACCAAATTATAAGCTGATACTATTTTTAGATTGCGTTCAAGGGAACAAACTTTGTCTGTCATCCCCCCCCCCCCCCCCCCCAATCCTTTATCCAACAAAACATAAACTAGTAGGGGAAGAAAATTTTCTGTTACTAAGACCAATAAACATACAGAAAGTTTTACATCTATAGACTGATATAAACAAAGGATGTGTATATTTTTTTTCCCATCTATCTTTAACATTTCGAGCTTGCCATCGGTCTATTTGGTAGCGAAAGGATGATGGGGTGAAAGACCGGTAGCTCCCTGAGCGAGAATTTCCGACGGAAGTCGGTTTACATGTGGTCTCGAACAGATAAAAACATCGTGATAACTTGTTATTTACTTCATGGACTATACACACAGCTAAACATAACACATTGTCATCTAAAGTATTGTGATGACAGCAGACACAATCTAACTACCGACGGTTTCTTCTAACTTTCCTTATTATGTTGGTTCATTCTCAAAATAATACCATGTGGCTTCAAGATGGCTACGAAGGGAATACGCTGCCATCCTGCATCTCCACATCTTCGAAGGGCGGGACTGATAGAGTGATATAATATTAGCCTATTTGCAGAATTCAATTGTTCTATTGCTTGACGAAAGCTTCAAGAGGATGAAAAAGACCAAGGTTGGGGAAAAAAAGTAGCCAAGTGGGTGGAGGAATGTTTTAAGGAAAATTCCGGTTGGAGTGTTATATATAAGCTTGGGACGTCTGCTATTGCCGATATCTATGCTTTCAAGAATGTTGCGAACGTTGTTTGGATGGTTATCTTCATCCTACACTGTAACATCTTTTTACAGCCTGTAAGACAGAACAGTATGCCAGCTAATAAGCTTCCAGCCGACTAAGTGGTAATGATTCCAGTCAACTGCAACCTTGTACACATTTATAGAAGCCGTGCACTGGATTGCAATGGCCCTAACAACTCTTTTTGCACTGAAACTATTGAAAATGTGTAGAATGCACCTAGCGTCATGTTGAAGTATCAACAAAATTTATAGCCTAATGGAAACTTCCGAAAGTGACTGAAATAGTTGAGATTATTGCTGACTGTAACCTAAATAACGGTAATTATATTATCATCACAGGTTTTCCAAATGTTATTGGATGTATAGATGGCAGCCAAATTAAAATTCAGCGACCACTTGTCAATGAACCAGACTTCATCAACAGAAAGGGTTTTCATTCTTTAAATGTGCAAGTAAGTGATTTGAATATTTTCAGTGTAGATCTAGTTGTTTTATGACAATTTGGTTGTAACAATTTTTTTTAAATCACAGCATCTTTCCCCATTCAAATGCTCTCATAAATCTTGCAATATTGATTACTGCTGAAGTCATTGCTCCCACTGGAGTTTCCCTTGGTTGCATGTACATGTAGGTGCGGCAGAACCATCCCTGCATGGGTAAAACCATGACCGCTAATCACATTTCATGACTGTCCTTTGACTGAAATACTTTTGAAACTTTATGAACACCTCTTAGTTAACTCTTTCCCCAACAATCCCTTGTTTTTACGGCCCTGATATAGAAGCCTTTTTAAAACATTGTGGGAAAATGCGAAAATGCTGGTAATCAGTATTTTCTCCTTTTCCCACAATGTTTTCTACCCTGCTGGAAACAAATTTCAATTTTTGATTTTGTCTTCTGCGAATGCTTTTAATTTTGATAAGTCTAAAATATTGTTGTTTGGTAAAGAGTTAAATTATACAAAGAAACATAACTTCTTCCCAAACATCCATTTTTTTCTACTAAACCAAATTTAAAGCATTTAAGCCGATAAAATCAATGTGAATCAAGAACTGTATTGCTTTAAGAAGGGCAAAAACAGTTTGTCAAATGGATAAAATGCTAGTTAACAGTTTTTTTTGCTTTTTCCCCGCAATATTTTCAAAAACTGCATCTTGATCTTGGGGAGGAGGGGGATATCATGAGTTATAAGTGGAGATTGCGTGGTATAGGGCTGAATGATAAGAAAGCTAATTTCATACATATTTTCATACTTTAATTATTTTCAATGTAAGAGTAAGCCATTCTTTTAACCCTTTCCCCACCCACATTTTCAGACTCGCCAACACTGAAAGCTTTTGCAGAAAACAATTTCAGCTCTCAGATCATGGGATTTACCTTTGAGTGAGAATAAAGCATTACGGTAAAAGGAGTTTTCTCCTTTTCCCACAATATTTTCAAAAAGATTTTTTCATCAGGGTTGTTAAAATTAAGATTTGGTTAATGACTACATTTACTGTTTACTACATGCCTGAAATGTACATTTGTCCAAATTCAAAGCATTGTAATCAGCAAAAATAATTGATTGTCTCAAGCACAGCTGCACTAATATATGACAAAAGAAGATAATATTGTGAAAATGGGAGTAAGTGCTGGAAAATTTTTTCCCCTTTTTCTTCACAATGGTTTCTAAAGTGTTGTCAGGGTAAATTAACCACAAATGCACAATTATGTGATAAAGGTAACAATTGAAAGCATTTTACAGATCATATAATAAAAAATATATGGCTTACCAGGATATTTGCCTGTGTAAATTAAGACTGATAGCATTTTTGCAAAAGGAGAAGATAAGTGAAGTATTATTTTCTTCTCTATGTACTTGGAAGCCTTGTTCCAGATCCATATTAGAAGATGGATCATTTTGGTAAAGGGTCAAGTCAAATTACCAAGATACAAAGAAAATAACTCCAGTTATTGAAGGAATACAGGTGGAAGCTTTATGGATTTAGGATAAATTGCTCTAAATGAGCAATATTTCCGTTTTACAAAGTTCGTGAAGACGATGATTTATTTTTGTATGTAACTCCTTACCACACAACAAAACTTTAGACATCCAAATTAGAAGCATTTCCAGAGGACATAGTAAATGTGGCACAAATAATGTTATTTGTCTGTAAAAGGGAAGACTTTTATCACTGTTGGAAAAGAAGAAAATGCTGCTTACTAGCATTTTCACAATGTTTCAAAACCTTTCTTTGTCAGTGTTGTTAAAATGCAGGATTGTGTGGTAAAAGTTTAAGATTGAATTCATGTTGAGTATACATCTACCCTCAGTCTGCGAAGTAATGTGTCAAAGACTTATGATATTTCTCCTTTTACCACAATGTGTAGAAACATAATCATGCAAGGATAATTACTCTTCAACACACTTTCTTCTCTAATAAAATGATGCAAAGCAGTTAATCCATGTTGACCCTTTACCACACAATGACGACTTTTAACGACCCTGTGAAAGAAGCATTTTGAAAACATTGTGGAAAAGGAGAAAATGCTGGTAACCAGTTTTTTCTCCTTTTCCAACAATGTTTTCCACACTATCAAAGCAAAATTGCACCATTTTGAGCGACATTGAATTTGTTGTCTGCAAATGTTATCAATTTGGATAAGGATAAAACTTTGTTTTTTGGTAAAGGGTTCAATAAAAGAATGGCAATGTAATCTTCAACTATGACATCAATAAATTTATTGAAGAAATACTTGTGTATCACACATTTTAAAGAAATCTAAAAAAATACCTAACAGCCTCCTACATAAATTTCTGTAAAATGTGTAGCAGTGTTCCCACCAATGCAAATCATTGCGTTACTGGCAGGATAGATTTGAAATTCATATAACAAGTAATTATTGGTTATATGCCAGACCTCCTGTGAGAAAATAAATTTACAAAAAAAAAAGGCCATTGTTAAAAATTATGGCCTAAGATGTCAAACCACCCTGACCCAATGTGGGAGTTAAACTAATGCTGACCTATTTTGTAATAAAAAAAAATATTTTACAGATGATATGTGATCACTCATATAAGGTGAGGAGTTTGACTGCCAAATGGCCAGGGAGCACACACGATTCGAGAATCTGGAGGGAGTGCACCTTAAATATGGAATTTGAAAACGGTACACATGTTTCTTTATATGTTTTGTACCCGATAATTAATAATGTAACCCTTTACCAAACAATCTCTGGTTTTTACGGCTCTTGAGATGGAAGCCTTTTGAAAACATTTTGGCAAAAAGAGAAATTGCTTTTTCTCCTTTTCCCACAGTGTTTTCTTTCCCACTAGAAAGAAATGTCAATTTTTCAGTTGTGTTTATTTTTGACGGATGCAGGTGCTTTCAATTTGGACCAGTGTAAAATTTTGTTGTTTAGTATTTGGGTTAATCTTTACCAAGAGACAGAATTTAACTTACCAAGTTGAAAGCATTTACAGACATAAAGATAACTATGACTCAGATTTGAAATGGATCTTATGAATGAGTACAAAACATTGTGGGGAAAAAAAAGAAAATTATGCTGGTTCCCATCAAATTCTGCTTTTCTCACAGTGTTTTAAAAACTCTTGCTTCCCAGGGTTTCCTTTTTTGAAAACTTGGTATTGGGAGGTAAAGATCTAACAAACACGAATATTAAGCATGACTCAAAAGTTGAAATGTGATTTCATAAGAGTAGGAAAAAAAATATTTTAGACTTGTGGGAGTAAAACCTTTTGCAGAAAATAATTTGAAATTGGCTGAATGATGGAATTTAACTCCAAAAAAAGTAATCTTGAGTGAAATAGTAAATGCTGGTAACAAACGTTTTCCCTCTTCTCATTCCTTAAACATCTACTTCCACATAGTCTTTAGCACACAGGATTGCTTGATGAAGGACTGATATATATTAAGTTAACCCATTACCACACAATCCCTACTTTTGACAACCATGAGAAAGAAGCCTCTAGAAAACATCGTGGGAAAAGGATAAAATGCTGGTAACCAGCTTTTTCTCCTTTTCCCATGTTTTCTACCTTCGCAAAACAAATCTCAAATTTTCAGTCACTTTTATTTTGTCATCTGAGAATACTTTGGATTTGGAGAAACCTAAAATTTTGTTGTTTGGTAATGAGTTAAACTAAGTAAAGCTTCAACTTTTGTCACATCTCTCTTGCGTATTGTCATGACCTTTCATGAAAGCTATATATATATATATATGTATGATATTTGATAACATTTAACACAGTTTTTGCAAATTTTTATAATTACAAATTTCACAAAATGAAAATGCTTAGATATACATGAGCTGACATATGTATATGTCGTAGTCCAAACTGGAATCCAGGCAGATCCGGAATCTGCCTAGACCAAACTGGAATTTGTCTGTAACATATCAGGATTCCAGTTTAGCTTTGCAGCTCTACTATCTGCCTAAACCAAATTTTAATAATTTTTCGTTGAATATAGGGCGTCTACATATGAATCATCTTACTTTTATACGTAAACTCCAAAATAAAAGAAGTTTTAGTCAGAAATTCAGAGTAAATATAAATTTTGAATGTTTTGTACTAATAAAAAAGGTGGAAAAAAGAGCGATTGTGGAAAAAAAATCATATAAAATGCTTTAAATGAAAATACCTCTCAATTGTAGGCATAATTAAATCAATATATTTAAATGAAATATTAGAAAACGATGCATTTTGGTCTACACAAAATTTGAATTCTAATTTGGTCTAGGCAGATTCCGGATCTGCCTAGATTCCAATCTGGCCTACGACATATATATATGAAATGAGTCTTTGTAAAATGTTACTTTAGCTCATTACCAAACAAAATTGTTTTAGGCTTGTCCAAATCAAAAACAATTTTAGACTACAAAATAAAAATGACTGAAAAGTAAATTTGTTTTGTGAAGGGTAGAAAACATTGTGGGAAAGGAGAAAAAAGGTTACCAGCATTTTCTCCTTTTCCCACAATGTTTCCTAAAGGCTTTTTCTCATGGTTGTCAAAAGTTGGGATTGTGTAGTAATGGGTTAAACAAGCCTTTTAGATAATATGTTTTTCTTGATAAGTTCAAGAAAGGTTTATTCTAAATGCCAGCAAATGTCTGAATTTTTTTAGTACATGACATTATTTCACAAGCTAGAGATCATATATATATATATATCTCTCTCTCTCTCTCTCTCTCTCTCTACAGTAGTATCTACAGCACCCATATATACATCTATGAAAACTCTTATTATATGACATAAAAATTCAATCACAAAATCTTTGATATGGAACATGAATAAGATAAAAAAAAAATTGTAAGTGGTAACATACACTAAAAAATAGGGAATGAGATGTTATGATAAAGTAATTGTCATTATTTTTCTTTACAGGTGTTCATAATGGTTTTCTCCTAGGAGATTCAGGGTACCCATGTAAACCATTTCTGATGACCCCTTTTCTGAATCCAGTGAATTTGAAACAAGAGCGTTTTAATGCCAGCCTGTGCAGAACACGTGTCATTATAGAACAGACCTTTGGAATTATGAAAAGACGTTTTCCCATTATGCAAGTTGGCATAAGAAGTTGTCCAACCACTGCAGTAAAATTTATCACCTCTTGTGTTGTCCTTCACAACATTGGCATAGATCGAGGTGATATCCTTGAACATGTCAGTGATGTGGAGGATAACTTTGCCTTTCAAGACCCAGTGTTAGATGGTAACACTGGCAACCATATACGGCAACAGATAGCAAACCAGTTTTTTTAAATGTATACTCCATTCCATAGATAAGTGTGAAATTAATTATCTGCACAAATCAGCAGTTCCTGAACAGAAACAATGCTGATGTTTTTCCTTGGCCAGCTTTATAGCTGGATATGAATCCAATAGAGCATGTCTGAGGTTACTTAGGAAGAAATCATGGCGAAACTGCAGGTTCATGACGTAACAATGACGTATACGTGACATCACTATAGTATTGAACATTTGCAGGTTCAGTAGCTTTATTACTAGAAGTTCAATACGCTAGAACTAAGCTGAAGATAAGATTGGTAGAACCCAGCAAAGTGACAATGAGTTTTCAGCTCTCTCTTTGAAGTTGCTGTTGGATATTTTTATCAATATTTAGAGAAAATAAATTCAACAAGCAAGTTGAACTTCGGACTCGATAAAGATCAGAAAGAAGACCATTATGAAATCTCGTATACATGTTTGTTTACATTACTTTGCAAAAGTAGTCGGGGCTCTGCTGAAAAATGTTTTTCTGTGAGCTATGAAAAAAAAATTTCAGCCAATCAGAACCCGCCAATGTCCATGAAAACAATTCATATTGAAATATTAAAATATGCTACAATATATAAAAGAAAGTTAAAGTGCACACTTACTTATGGAACTGAGTATATTAATTTCAGGAATCGTCATTCATCATAATATATGTCATCACAATTGCAGTTATGGAAAACTCAGCACATTCTCATTGTGAGATATATGCGGATATGTGCAGTATTTCAAGGAAAAAATTTGTTAGGTAGAATATGGATTACAAACGATAAACTGCAGAAAAATAATAGATAGTTGGTGTCTTTGATTGGGAGAATTTAATGTGCAAGGCACATGAATATTTTTTTGTGTTGCTCAAAAGGGGACATGAAATAAATTCAAAAGCCATGCACAATAAAATTTCCTAATCCAAGGCACAAACCATCTATTCTAACAACCCTGATCCTCAGTACCGTAATAATCTTTATCCAACTTAATTGAATTTTTTGCTCGTAATACTACAAATATCAGCATATTTTTCACTAAAGGAAGAAGGAAGAAATGTGGAAAGCATTCTAATCATGGACATGCAGCTGCTATGAAAACATTGATGTTAACCCCTTATAGTCTTGTCCCATCCCAGAAGGCTTTTGAAATAGTAATGGATACTGTTAGATGCTTGCAGATAAATGGATTGTTAAGCTTTTTCCAAACAACAAAATTTTAGACTGGTCCAAAATGAAAGCACTTGCAGACGACAAAATGTAGGTAACCCAAAAAAATGAAAATTTCTTTCCAGCAGGGTGGAAGACATTGTGGGAAAAGAAGTAAATGCTGGTTTCCAGCATTTTACTCCTTTTCCCACTATGTTTTCAAAATGTCTCTATATCAGGTTCGTAAAAACCAGGGATTGTTTGGTATAGGGTTAAGCCAGGTAAAAATTGAAAAAGGTAAAGCTTCATCTACATGGAAATTATTATAAGATAAAATTAACTCTTTACCAAACGACAGAATTTTAGACTGATCCATGTTGAAAGCGCTTGCATATTTACATATGTGAGAAATCGAAGTCAAGGAATCCTTTTAATTTAAAATGTAACACTTCTTTTTTAAGGGACTGTAGTTCTTTTTGTTGCTGGAGTGTCTCGATTTCAAGATTTAATTTTACTTCTTCTTTTTGTTTTATGGCAGTCTGGATCTTTTTATAATTAATTTTTTCTTTCAGAAGTTGTAGTTCTAATTGAATTCTTTCTTTGTCCAGTAATAGTGTTTCTTCTGCTAAATTTTTGTAATTTTTGTATGTTCTTTTTGTACCTGTTAAAGAAAGAAGAATTTAATGAATATGAATACATGTATTTAACCCTTTCCAAAAATCGCCAGTATTGCACACTACAAAATTGGAAGCAATTGCATACAAAAAAAATGTAAAAATTGGTACAAGTTAACTGAAGTTCATATATTCTGTAGAAAACATCACTGGAAAAAAAAAAAAACAAAGTTCATTTTTACAAAAAAATCCTCTTTAGATTTTTAACATCTCTCCAAATAGAAAATGCTGGTAACCAGCGTTTACTCCTTTTTCCACAATGTTTTCTACCCTTCACAAAACAAATTTCAAATTTTCAGTCACTTTTATTCTGCCATCTGCAAATGTTTTTAATTTGGACAAGTCTAAAATTTTGTCGTCTGGTAATGCGTTAACCCATTACCAGAGGCCAAATTTTTAGACTAGTCCAAAATGAAAGCATTTGCAGATGTGCAAAATAAATGTGTCTAAAAAATGGAAATTTGTGCTTGGAAGGGTAGAAAACATTGTCGGAGAAGGAGAAAAATGCTGGTTACTCCTTTTCCTACAATGTCTTCAAAAGGGTTCTTTCTCAGGGGCCCGTCCGGGTGGCTCAGTGGTGAGCATGTTGGACTCATGATCTGGTGGTTGTGAGTTCGATTACCGGTTGAGGCAAACTTTCTTTCTGGCATATTTTTCGCCTCTCACCTCAGCTGAAGCATGTCAGAAAGGTAGTCGATGGCTTTGGAAAGAAAGTTGTGTTAATACCGGTATGGAAACATGTGCGTCTCCGACCGCCATGATATGACCTTAGCTGTTAAAGTGGCGTTAAACCCCAATACAGCCAAATCTTTATCAGGGTCGTTAAAAGTCATTGTGTGGTATAAAGGGTTAAAAGGCTAAATAGCTTCTTAGGGTATTTTTAGAATTTTGCGCAATAAATAAAAAAAACATTTTGGGAATGTCAAGTGACTGGCATGTGAGTAATGGCGCGTAAAGTCCATAAAATTACAAACATGTAATTATTTTCCATAATGTCTTCTTTGGACATAATGTTTGAAGCTTTGCCTGTGTATTTCTGGTATGTAAATGAGCGAGTTGCTTATGTAAAATAAAACATGTTTCCCATCCGTGTCAACCTGGGCCGTAGTAAATCTCTAATTTCTCTTGTTGCAGCATGGTTTTCGATTACTGGGGCTTCATGAATCAAAAAGCTTTTGTAGTATTAGGATTATTTTTTTAGTATTTTTTTTAAAATTTTCATTCCAAAAAGTGGTATGAAGTACCAAATGATCAATATACATGTAAATATAAGAAGAATTAGAATACTCACTCTTTTTGTTCATGATTATTGGATGCTTTTCTGTTCCTAGTGAAATAGATGAAACCTGAGGTTTTTATACTAAATCAATACAAATCATTTTACAGGGTTAACACAATATCAAACAACACAATTTTGGACTCATCCATATTGAGAGCAACAGTACTGCAGGCAGCAGTTGGAATGAGGCAAAAATTATGGGATTCTTCTTTGAAAGTGTAGAATATGTTTTGGGAAAAAAGTAATTTTGGCAGTAAAAAATACAAGTTTATATCTGTCCTAATTTGAAAGTAAATTTAGAAAGAATATTAGATGTTGAGTCAAATGATGGAATTTGTCTCTGAAAGGGTTGAAAAAGGAGAAAATGCAGGTAACTAGCATTTTCTCCCTTTCACACGATGTTAAGAAATGTGATCATCTTCTGGATTGTTAAAACTCTGCATTGTTTGGTAAAGGGTTAACCAAAACAAAAGTGCGATATTGTATGAATTAAAAAAAAAGAATTAATGTAACTTTGATAAAATTGTAAATGCTTTCTGTGATACATTGACATGTTTATGTATTCTGTATTCACCAAAAATTATGAAGCATATTGTGAACTCACAGACTAGCTGTCTGAATCTTTCGGAGAAAGAAGAGGCCTGTTATGTAATTAAGAAATTAGAATGATTGTGAATAAGGACCATTGAAATAAGATTTCAACTGTGATGATTTAGTATCACTTTACATTTTCTACATAGTATTTCAAGGCACTAAACAGGCTGTATGTTGCTACATACTTTCATAATGTCTTTTAAAAAATGAAACATGTAATATGAATTTCCCTGTGGGGTCCCGGGGCTTTCAGCTAGCAGAGCTAATGTCATGGCGTGGTTTCCGTCGTCCGTCTGTCTGTCCGTCCGTTTGTCCAACCGTTAGTCTTTTTCTTGTTTACACGATAAAGTCTGCATTTGTTGCCCAATTTTCATGAAACTTGCAGTTAGTTTATCTAATCAATATATTGAATCAACATGATTATGAAAAAAATCCAACCAACAGTATGGGAAAAGTAGCTATTTCAAGTTGAACATTTTCTAATTCACGTTTACACGATAAAGTCAGTCTTTCTTGTCAGATTTTCATGAAAATTGCAGTTTTTTTTTTAAATCCTATCTGAATCAGCAGATTCAACCCTATTTATTTTGAGAAAAATCCAACCAACAGTATGGGAAAAGTGGCTATTTCAAGTTGAAAATTTCAAATTCTTGTTTACCGGATAAAATGTGCATTTGTTATTAGATTTTTGTGAAACTTGCACGGCTTGTTTATCTCACCAACAGCTTCAACCCTATTGATTTTGAAATAAATCCAACAAACATTATGGGAAAAGTAGCCATTTCAAGTTGAAAATTACCAATTCTTGTTCATGAATTAAAATCTGCATTTCTTGTCAGATTTTCATGAAATTCACACAGTTTGTTTAATTGCAAGAACACACTTGAGGGTTTTTTGTATTTTTGCATCATGAATTCATAATGTATGGTGGCATAAAAGAAAAATTCAATTATCTGCCAGTAGAGCATATTCAGGCCCTTCAGGGCCTTCTAGTTTAATGTATAGAATAGGACCAAGGCCTTTCTCTATGGCATGTCGTAGAAGGCGACTAAAATTAGAGACAAACGGCTGCTTTCATCGTAATTTCCTCGCTGCAGGCTGGGTAGTTCTTATTCCAAATCCTATATTTTTATACGCCCGTCGAAGACGGGACGTATTATGGGATCACCCGTGGCGGGCGGGCGGGCGGGCGTCCGGGCGGGCGGGCGGCGTCCAGTTCTTTGTCCGGAGCATATCTCCAAAACTATACAAGCTAGGGTTATGAAATTTCATGGGTGGATAGATCTCATCGAGGCGGAGTGCAGTGCACAGGAATCATAACTCTTGCTCGCTTAATTTTTGAGTTATTGCCCTTTGTTGTTTTTCATACTTGAATTTTGTCCGGAGCATATCTCCAAAACTATACTAGCTAGGGTTATGAAATTTCATGGGTGGATAGATCTCATCGAGGGGGAGTGCAGTGCACAAGAATCATAACTCTTGCTCGCTTAATTTTTGAGTTATTGCCCTTTGTTGTTTTTCATACTTGAATTTTGTCCGGAGCATATCTCCAAAACTATACTAGCTAGGGTTATGAAATTTCATGGGTGGATAGATCTCATTCAGGGGGAGTGCAGTGCACAAGAATCATAACTCTTGCTTGCTTAATTTTTGAGTTATTGCCCTTTGTTGTTTTTCATACTTGAATTTTGTCCGGAGCATATCTCCAAAACTATACTAGCTAGGGTTATGAAATTTCATGGGTGGATAGATCTCATCGAGGGGGAGTGCAGTGCACAAGAATCATAACTCTTGCTCGCTTAATTTTTGAGTTATTGCCCTTTGTCGTTTTTTATACTTGAATTTTGTCCGATGAATATCTCCAAAACTATACTAGCTAGGGTTATGAAATTTCATGGGTGGATAGATCTCACCGACGCAGAGTGCAGTGCACAGGAATCATAACTCTTGCTTGCTTAATTTTTGAGTTATTGCCCTTTGTCGTTTTTCATACTTGATTTTTGTCCGAAGCATATCACCAATACTATACTACCTAGGGTTATGAAATTTCATTGGTGGATAGATCTCATGGATGGGGGGTGCAGTGCACACAAATCACAACTCTTGCTTGCTTAATTTTTGAGTTATTGCCCTTTGTTGTTTTTCATACTTGAATTTTGTCCGGAGCATATCTCCAAAACTATAGTAGCTAGGGTTATGAAATTTCATGGGTGGATAGATCTCACTGAGGGGGAGTGCAGTGCACAAGAATCATAACTCTTGCTTTCCTAATTTTTCAGTTATTGCCCTTTGTCATTTTTTATACTTGAATTTTGTCCGGTGAATATCTCCAAAACTATACTAGCTAGGGTTATGAAATTTCATGGGTGGATAGATCTCACTGAGGCGGAGTGCAGTGCACAGGAATCATAACTCTTGCTTGCTTAATTTTTGAGTTATTGCCCTTTGTCGTTTTTCATACTTGATTTTTGTCCGAAGCATATCTCTAAAACTATACTAGCTAGGGTTATGAAATTTCATTGGTGGATAGATCTCATCAAGGGGGAGTGCAGTGCACCGAAATCACAACTCTTGCTTGCTTAATTTTTGAGTTATTGTCCTTTGTTGTTTTTCATACTTGAATTTTGTCTGGTGCATGCCCCAGCTTTACAACTTGGGGTAAGACGGGCGTATCTTGCGACAATTTGCCGCTCTTGTTTTCTTGATGTAAATAGGGTTTGGCATGGGAATCATTTGGCCTGTGGGACCCCGTGTGGTTTAATCAGGGGTATAATAAACCACTGCAGTCCCGCGATCGTCACATCTGCCATTTCATCTGGCGGAACAAAAGTGACAGCATGCATGTCGTAAAGGCGACAAAAGTGGAATCATTTTGTGTTAAGTCCATTCCTCATTTATCATGTTTGTCTTATGTTGTTGCACATGTATGTTATTTTCACCTCGCATTATTGTTTACTAAAAGTGCGCCCAATATGACCCAAGTTGTCAACGGACCTTAAAACAATATTCATTCATTCACTGTAATATGAATTGTATTGGGCTTCATCAGCCAAGTAGATTCATACACATGTATTATACAAAGTAAATCCCAACCTGTAATTTGTTGGCTGTCTATTTGCCTGTTGTTACCTTCTTCAGCTTGCACTTCAGTTCCTGGAATATGAAAAGAAAATGTCACTGAAAGCAGTGACTAATATCATATCATAAATTTCCACAATGCCTCTAGTAAATAGGCACATACATAAAAAAGGTCTTTCAAATAGAAATGGAATATGTCGTACAGCCGTAATATGAGCAATCCCATTTTCATAGGGCTTAAAAATAAGAAATGAGAACATTTGGGAAAAGTTCACAAGAGCATCAAGGTACTAATCTAGATACTATTGTGGGGTGTATTCTAGCAGTACATTCCTAGGTTTATTGAATACTGTTGCTCACTTTGTGTTCACTTGCTCTGTAATATTGATAGAGTAGCTGAAATGCTTTGAAGTCCAATAGCGTCCAAAACTAAACAAAACTTGTAGGTGTTGAAATGCATTTCAAAAGAAGTTATACTATTGAATAGTAAGGAAATTATTAATATTATGACAATATGTTTTTTGTACAGTTGGTCCAAGTGCTCGTTTTTTTACAGTTGGTCCAAGTGCTCGTTGTTGGCAAGAAGTGCAGTTTTAAAAAAAAAAATGTTCAAAGTTGCCAGGTTGTTCAACTTTTTGGTTATTTTCAGTCTGACTTTATGTATGTCACCTTTTCTGCCACAGAGTAATAATTGGACGAAACTTAAATTAACATATTGTAATCTCACAATAACTTCCACGGTTTGCAAAGGTATTAATTAAAATTGAAATAGGTATTTCAACAACAGCAATGTTTACTTATGGACTGTACTGTGCCCTTACTTTTTGCATGTGTTATTTAATTCCCAAACAATTTCCCAAACAATTCCTGGTTTTCACTACCCTGAGAAAGAAGCCTTTTGATAACACTGTGGGAAAAGGAGAAAATGCTGGTAACCAGCATTGTTTTCATTTTCCCACAATGTTTTATGCCGTGCTGGAAACGAAGTTCAATTATTGAGTAATGTTTATTTTGTCGTCTGCAGAATGCTTTCAATTTGGACCAGTCTAAAATTTTGTTGTTTGGTAAAGGGTTAATAAAGTCATGTTGATGAGAAAATATATACTTTTGTTATTATTCCACAGTAAATTTGAAATTGATAAATTATGATTACCTCTATGTGTTTCAGGGATTTTCTCGTTGGGGGAGTCCTGTAGGGTCACAATAAATGGTTGTTCTGGTGCTGAAATGAAAAACTTTGTTTTAAATGTAATTGTCAGATGTAATAAAGCAGATGCTAATGGTGAGCCTGGGAAAACAATGTGATAAAAGTATTGATTGCTTTTGGCAAGCAGTCGAACTTTTTTCCACCATGTTTTCCTATCTATTAAAAGAGCAATACTTTTTGATGCTAGTTACTTGTCCATTTTTTTTTTTAATATTTTGGTTTGGAATGTCAGGGTTTTAATAATTGCCATGTTTACATACACATGTATAATAAAAGAAAAATATTGTTATGACCCAGTTTCTTGTGACACAATTTTTCAATGATCGTAAATCAGCTGTTTTCAATTGCATAGTGTTAATAGCCATTTTTTCAGTTTATAAATTTTTGAAGTTTGCCACCCATTGTATGCAAAAACCATGTGGTTACCTGCAATTTGAAAACAGTTTTCAGAGAACAAAATGAACATGGCTGAGAAATTAAAAATTGTTTTGAGACGGGTAGAAAACATTGTAGGAAAAGGTAACAAGTATTTTCTCCTTTTCCTGCATTGTTTTCAAAATGCTTCTCTCTCAGGGTCGTTAAAAGTCGGGAATGTGTTGTAATGAGTTAAGTATATATTAAAGTTTATTTATCCAAAGGATAAAGTTATTAACTGAGACATGGCTTCTTCCTTTGTCTTGACTCCTGTTACAATTAGTCCTGTAATCTAATACCTTCAAAGCGTTTGTCTGAAGTTCACCCTGTTCACTCCTGTCGTTATAAAGCCTAGATATCAGTTTACTTGACTTTAGATTTGTTGAAGCAAACTAAAGCGAAGCCCCCACACACCTAGTGAAAAGTTTGCTTCTATATAAGGAGGAAAGTCTTGCTGCTACCCTAGGCTCGCTACAATACTGTTTGCTGCCATTTAGCTGTACTTATTGCAATGCTTTGAAATGAATATCATGATTTTAAAATAGCCTGTAAGGAGTTATTGATAACCCTTTACCACACTACAGAGTTTTAGCCTCGTCTCTGTAGAGAGAATAGGAAATAGAAATATGTGATTAAGCCATTCTTTGGTAGTTTGACTTGTCTGTGAAAGAGAAAAAAAAAAACTTCTGGATACCAGCATTTCTCGATTTAAATGTTTTGTGATGTAAAGACATGCAAAGTTTTTGTAAAGGTCCAGTTCATTTTAGTAAGCAAAACAATAATAAAAAAAGAAAACCTGTATGTATTTTCAGAAGTACATACCATCTGTATCAATAAAACCTGTGACACCACAGACAGAAGCCCTATCCCCAATCTTATCCAGCAAGAGGGCCTCTGCCTGTGAGAGTGTCTCTGCAGGACCCCCTCCAGTTCTTTTAACTGCATCTCTCTTTGCTTTCGCTTGAAAATATGAAGTATTAAAAACATGATAAGTACATGAAATAAATTTGTTCCTGGTATTTCTGTTACATATGTTTATCTATTTATCCCATTTTTTTAAACCGTTGCACGGTCAAATGGTAAAAGGCCCAATAGCATCCCAAAGAAGTCTTTTGAAACATAGGAAAAGGAGAAAATGTTATGTTTAACCCTTTACCAGACAATCCCTGGTTTTCATGACCCTGAGATAGAAGCCCTTTGAAAACATATGGGAAAAGGAAAAATGCTGGTAATCAGTGCTTTCTACCCTGCTGGAAACAAATTTCAATTTTTGAGTCACATTTATTTTGTCTTCTGCAAGTGCTTTCAATATGGACCAGTCTAAACTTTTGCCGTTTGGTAAATGGTTAAAGTTTTAAGTTTTGTGTTGTTTGCCAATACTTTCTCTGTGGTAAAGCCTACAATTTTGTCATCTAGTAAAGGGATAATTGAAACTTCACATACAGTCTTTTTCAAGGCTTTTTGTTTATCATACCATAATTATGGTATGATGGATGGTGCCACACAGCCTAAAACCTATCTTGATGTAAGGACACCCGCCACACACACACACACAAACAGCCAAACCTTCGATAGCCATCAAAATGACTAAATGCGATTAAATTGCCCTTTACATTGCCCAGTGTGTGATTACTGATATGCGTGTCCAAAATACCAAACCAAATAGCTCAGCCACGTAGGAAACATTCGAAATACTGAGATTTTTTGCGTGGTAGTTGCATTGCACTAAAAACTCATATTTCAGTTACTATGATTTTCAAAACTATTGGTGGGGGGGGGGGGGGGGCTCAGCCCCGCCCTCCCCCCCCCCCCCCACCGTTCCTACGGGCCTGTAACTAGATTTTGATCGGATTAGGTTTGTATAGGAACATGTAATATACAAGTAGGGGTTTTTTATTCTACGCCTTGTAAATTCACACGTTGGAGAAGTACTTACTTTGCAAGTAGGGAAAATGAATTCTTGGTAATTACATAGACCCATGGGTAAAGAACCTAGCATTTTCAAAGATTTAGCATTAATTTACTTTACACATGCATTCATCTGCACTCTTTCAAATCTATACTAGTGAAACAGTTTACGATAGAAAGCCTACCTTTTCCTTTCAAGTTATAGTATTTCTTTTTCACAGTTTTCATGTCGCGCTTCTCTGAGAAGAACTGGCTGTAAAATAAGTATGTAGACACAGTATTTACCACTACTAAAACATTTTTTCACGAAAAAAGCAGGCTAAACATTAGAACAGGCTAAAATACATTCTTTCCAAGGTATGAGATGGATTTTCCTTTACTTTGCTATTTATTGCCAATTGTCAAAATTGGCTACGAGTGAACATTTTTAAATGTTGGAGAAACAAAAGAAAAAACCCTGGAAGCGCCGTGCCTCGAACTTCTAACTTACAGTACGCAGAGCGGACGTCTTAACCACTGAACCACCTAAACGACTGTAGATACGAAATTATAATCTACTTTATAAACTTATGTATAAGTCGAAAATGTTTGTAACATGTTCATTTTCGGGACTTTTATTCATCTGATTCATAGGAACTCGAATCGAGATCCAGAGATTGCCTTTAGTTTTCGTCAGCTTGCACGTTAATATTTCATCAAACGCAACGGACACACTGGACACGTTGCATTTCCAAAATAGATCTAGATCTAGATCTAGATTCAAACAACGAGCGTTTTACACACTCGTTAAAGTGAGGGGTTTATTTATAGACTACATCTAGTGTAAAAATAGAAACAGAGGGGTTATTTAGTTCATTACTGGCTGGCGACCAGTTCTCGCCAATTTTGGAACATGTTCTGTACTTACATCGTAAACGATAAATTAATCCCGTATGCGACCTCATGTTGTGGTAACATGACCTTTTGTTCACACGTGACATTATTTTTTTCGATTGCTGTGCGCATGCGCGATATGCTAGGGAGCAGTTATTTTACTACCCTATTGTGTTAATTTCTGACGTTCACAGTACCAGTTCTCGCCAACATTTTTATCATCTGGATAGGGCATTAATATATGTATGGAAAATGATTTTTTTTCTTCCTCCGTATTATTCAAAGTTAATTTCCATTCGGTACCATGACAAACCGACATTTAAGACATTATTGACGATGTACAAGCGGTATTTATTCCAGGTAGTGTGATCGGCTGAAAATGTCAGTTTCATGCGCGCGTGAAATAAAAGCGCTGACAGTTTTTACGCGTGCCATTTTCACCCTTTCAAAAGTTCATGTTGATTGTGATATATTCATTATCAATTATAATAACTATTAACAGGATAAATAAATATTCTTACCTCAAAGATGTAAATTGAAGCCAAAATAGTATGGATTTGCTGATACATTACTAAATGACGAATCAGCTAAAATATTACTTTACTCCGTCCGTCATTTCAGTTGGAGAGCGTCCAAAATCCAAAATTACATGTATATGGAGAAGATTGTCAGTCATAATCAGTTTATCACAGCTTTCTTAGTAATTCAGAGGGGTAAAAAATGAGTCCATAAAACAGTTCATTGTCATTATCTCCCGCTAGATGGCATTCTATAAATACTCATCTATCTGATATGGGCATCCTGGGTACAGAACCGAACCACTTTCCTACGCGACAACCGTAAAACACAAAAAAAGTTTACCCAATAAAACGCTACCTCGTGCAATTCACTCATCTATGATCACCAGTTTAGAGAAATCTGTTGCTCAAGCAGGTCTCATTTCCCCTCAAACGTATTGATACGTAACAGCTATTTTCAACATTGCTACTTTATAGAGCGTAAT
This sequence comes from Tridacna crocea, assembly GCA_943736015.1. NCBI lineage: Eukaryota > Metazoa > Mollusca > Bivalvia > Cardiida > Cardiidae > Tridacna > Tridacna crocea. The sequence continues at coordinate 43,296,813 of OX031065.1, forward strand.
ATTACAGTCAGCCCGCTTTCGGGGCTAGTAGTGATGCGTCATATAAGACAGTCGAATCTTCGAAGAATATTACATGCGCAGACAACGAGTTCATTGTTTGGAAAAGTCTAAATATTAATCTAGATATAGTCAAAGGTAGAACTTGATGTAAATAATCATAACTAACTGCATAACATATTTACAAAGATACCGTGAGTCCTATTTCACTCTTCGATACACTGAGGACAGATGAAGGAAATGGTTTCGAAGTCCTCGTCCTCCTGTAGACCTACACACTGTGGATGCACCCAGTCGTCACAGTTGTCACATCCAATCCACAGTGTGTTGTCCTCACTCCCCTGGTCTGCCATATTGCATATCTTACAAATGTATGCGCTGACATGTGATGTTTTCTGTCTTTTTTTAGCCCTTTCTTCCCCCTTCTTTGCCTTCTCATCTTCTCTTAATTTCTTCTTTTCTTCCCTCTCTTGTTTTCTCTTTGCTATCCCCTCTTTCTTTCTTTTCTCTTCTGCCACTTTTTCTCTCAGTCTGTTTAAGTACTCTTCACTCGTAATAATTCTTGCCTCGGTGACCAATTTTCGTCGGACTGTTTGTGGCTTGCATGGGACTGGGGTAAAAATTCGAGACAAAGCCTGTGGAATAAGTCCCTCAGTCACAAGTGGGTTTTCACCAAGGAAAGTACCACATGTGCTGCATATACTGCTATTCTTCTGACTGTCTTCCGAGAGAGAAGAACATGCTTCGTCTTCGGGTCTCTTTCCTTGTCTTTCTTCTGTCACTGTGTGTGTCGATGTCAACTGGGACTTGTCTATAACGTCGGGATTAAAAGGTGAAATACCAGCTTTTCTGAAAGAATCTTTCACTCTGGCTGGAGAGCAGAATTCATCGATAGTATGGGAAAGAATTGCGGGGAATCTTGCCTTGTTGATGGTCTGATGCTTATTTACATGTCCTAACTGGACGGCAGTAGAGCTGAACTTGGCTTTCAAAGGCCCATTTATACTGACGTCCAGAGGTTGCAGAAGATGGGTCGTGTGTGGAGGAAGTCCAAGTAACTCAATGTTGTTTTCTTTGGCACATTCAATGACTTCTAGAGTAGTGTGGGAGTCATGGTTGTCGAGAATAAGGAGGACTGGTCTAGCGGAGCCACAATGTGGAATGAAAACCTGCTTGAACCATGCTAAGAAAAGCACGCTATCCATGTATCCGCTCTCTGAATGACCAAACAGCCAATCACCTGGAACACCATCTTTGTAATCGATATGTGGCAGGCTTTTCTCGAAGATGATAAATGTTGGGAGAATTCTGCCGTCTGCACAGACACATAAATGTGCCGTAACATGGCCTGAAGACATCAGGGCCTGCTGATAACTGTGATGCCCCTTCACAGCAATAACCTTTTGCCTCGACTTTTCCTTTCCGCTCCAGCCAGTTTCGTCGCAATTATATATTTGGTGCGGCTTTAAACCCAAACTGTTAATGGTTTCACCAAGAAGATCAAAATACTGTTTCATGACAGTGGGGTTTGACATTCTGTTTCTGCTTCTGTCTTGTAATTCCGGCTCCCGTTCCGTTAATTCTTCGTGTTTCTTAAGGAAACCCCTAAACCACTTGTCACTCGGACCTTTGTCTAAGTTAAACCTAGTTTCCCTCCCACTTCGTTTTAGCAGTGAAATAATGAATTGACGAAAAATAGCCCTTGTCATCGGGAACCCACGATTAGCCAGGTATTTTGCGTAATTTACTAGGGCCGTTTCCTCTTCAGTAGTTATTTCTGAATTAGGACCGGGTTTAAACTTCGTATATTTCTTAACATGGTCATCGATTGTTTTTCGGGGTACTCCAAATTCTCTGGATGCCTGACTGATAGACAGCTTTGATTGTTTTACAGAGTTAATTGCCTCTTGTAACTGTTCAGTGGTATACTGTCGACTGTCTTTACTATATCGCTTAGACATGTCTGAAGAATGAAAAAAAAAAAAATGTGTTTGGATCCAAGGCTTCATTTTCATCATTACATACGTTACATTTAGTACCCCCATTCCACTGTGCGGCGATTCGGCTATGTTTCGAAATTTCGGTCGAAATGCCATAAATCGAACGCGTAACGGCAACAGCACAGTGGAAGTGCATGATTGTAGTACACGCATGTCGGAAGTTTCATGATCGGCACTTTGACCCATTACCAAACGACAAAACTTTAGACTTGTCCTAATTGAAAGCATTTGCACACGCAAAATAAACGTAATACAAGAATTGAAAATTGTTTCCAGCAGGCTAGAAAACATTGTGGGAAAGGGAGAAAATGCGAGTAACCAGCATTTTTTCCTTTTCCCACAATATTTTCAAAAGGCTTCTATCTCAGGAAAGTTAAAATCAGGGTTTGTTTGATAAAGGGTTAAACCTCAATTCCGCTGAAGAGAGATTCGTCTCGAAATTTTAGTAAAAACTCCGCCACGCGTAGCACGAACGGCAAAAGTGCAGTAGAAATGCTTTGGTCGATGTAAAAGTGTAAAGAGCGCTTCGTGATAGCCACTTCAACGACTTTTTTTTTTCATAGAAACATTCAAAAAACACAATGTACAGAAGTGTTCCTCCTGCGCATAAGTCGTAGTAAGGTCGCAGCTGCAAGGTAGTTAGCCTGAAATCCCGTAAATTTATAAGCGTAGTAGAAGCCGCTTTGAAGCACCGTAGTTCTAAGCGCAACCACGGCCTGACAGGACCGTGACCAGCGCAGCGAGATCACGAAACGTTCTATAAACGCCCAGGTAATGTTATATAGCTCCAGAATGTTGCAGAAAGCCTGCGCTTCCTCGTCAACATTTGGAAGGTTTCGGAGAAGTGCCATGATCGCCTTTAGAAGCGCAGTAGAATCGCCGCCCGGTGAAAGGGGGTATTAAAGTTCGTTTTAAACTTCATGCATACTTCCGAGATGACAAAATTTTGGTCTCGCCCAAATTGAAAGCATTTGCAGACCCTTTCCTTTTATAACTAGCGCATACTGGGGAAAAGGTTGAATATATTTAATTATCAATAGACAATTATACTAATATCTGCATATCGAAACTTGACAGAATGCAGTTTTCTACATGCCATTACTAATCATCATCAATATTTTATATTTGATTGTTTTACAATCAATTGTTCCTAAGATAGGGGGAAAAAAAGAATAATCAGTGCAAAGCATTGTGCAAAAAGTTGCTTAATCCCCTTCCACATAACCCCGATCGACTTTTGATAAAGACCCCGAGGTCCAAGAACCCACCTGAAAACATTAAATTAGTTCTCCTTTTCACACAGTGTTTTCTATTCCACCAAATACTACGTCCATCTTTTAGTTCATTTAATTTGTCGTCTACAAATGCTTTCGATTTGGTTAAGTCTAAAAATTTGATGTTTAGTATAGGTTTAATTTGTCATCGGAAGGTTAAGAAATGATAGTGAATAATGACTGCTCCATGAAGGAATTTTGGTTTTTCCCACTAAATGACGTCATTACAAGGTCAAACTGTGGCGCGTTCAGTTTGTGCAACGTAGAGGAACGTGGTGAAATCAGCACTGCTTTATTTATAGGGTTTTGAAGTGAAATATTCAAATTTCCTTGGATCAATGAACTTCAAGGTGAGAAAAAATATCTTTGTTTGTCTCTGGCAAGCAATGGAAGTTTTCGCTGCTCTGTGTTGGACATATTTATTTATAGAGTAGGGCGTCACGTGATCCCCTGGAATTTGTTGTTTACATTTGACGGGGTCGCTAAAGGGAAATGCGTATTTCTTCCTTAATACTTGACATTTCTTACCTTTATTTACCACAAACTCTGACAGCAACTTCTTTTAACGTGGAAACAAATCGCGTGCTAAATCATCGCGGTTTCAGCGTGTAATACGGTAGTTGGCGAGAACTGGTACTTGGCGAGAACTGGTCGCAAGCCAGTATGGTCCTTTTCTCTATCCTTTGCTAGATTACTTACCTATTTAAAATGTCTGCAACTTCGACCCAGGCCGCATCTTTTAGTGTTTTTGTTTTCAAGGTACCACAGCCGGACACTGATCCAAACAGTCTGGATTCGCGCTCACTGACTGCTTGGATTAATGTCGTCTCTTCGGCTGTGGTCCACCTAGCCTTCTTCACTGGCGTGGGATCCATATTGTTTGCGTGAAACAGACGATATGTGCTGGTCACGTTTTGTGTATGCGCTTTCTCGGTACTCGGGAACCGGCGCCGGTGCGCGGCCGCTTACGCCGTGTACAAACCGTTCTAAATTGAGACCGTTCTAAACTGCGTTGGTGAATACGTACTTAAGAACAGTCTTGGGAAAGTCTAGACTTCAGAAAAAATTCTTATTCTTAGTCTTGAATTTAGAAAAGTTTGGTGAATACGGGCCCTGAACTTTATGAATCCTTGGCGTTCACTATTGAGCCCATAGGCACTTGGTTTTTGACTTCGACATCTACGACCTAATATTGGGGTATATAGGACAATATGTCCATCTCTATTACTTGCCATACATTACTCTCTATCATATATTAGTATTATAAAATGATTATGACAATTTCTAACAGGATAAAAAACATGGTGCAAAATGCAGTATCCCATCATACTTTTCAAAAGGTTTCATTCTTAAAGTTGTTCCAACACTGGCGTACATGTATAATAAAAGGTTAAAAACTGTTGGGATTGATTTCCCATATATCTGTTTTAATGAGTCTCCAAGCACGCAGACTAATACAAGGCTTGTTCGACAATTATTGCATCTATTTTGACTGTCTGAAACTTGAAATTGCGATGATATATCGTCGGTTTACTTTAAAAACCTCGTAACTACAGCTTGTGACAAGCTGTTGTTACGAGGTTTTTGAAGTAAACCGACGGTATGATGTACCGAATTCATTAGATGTTCGACATTGCTGAACAATATTGTTGCTTCTTTTGTGTAAAAGATAGTTTGTAAATGGTTACTCCTTTGGTTTGGTTCAGTTTGTATTTGACTCTAACGCCATTTTAACAACCTAGGTCATATCATGGCGTTCAGTGATGCACCACTGTGTTTCCTGGCTTTCTCACAACAGCAGTGACACAAATTTATTTCCAAAGATGGAGACCACTGAAATTGTAATTGCACCCAGTGCATATGGAAGAGAAATTGGGTTGGTTGGTTGATTGTATTGGGATTTAACGCCACTTTAACAGCTAAGGTCATATCATGACGGTCGGTGACGCATATATGTTTCCTGAAACACTGCGTTAGACACCACATAATTGTCTTTTTTCCTCAACGGTTTGAAGCGGTAAGTATACTGTATGAACTTAAGATTGGCGGGGTACCTTTGCCTATCATACGACAAAAAGGAACTAGATTGGCCCATATGGCATGCAACGGGCGAAAAGGGCATTCGGACATTTGCGTCAAGTGTCGTCTTGGATCAGCGTTCGGTGCAGTCTGATCTTGATCTACACTGTCCGTAAATATTCAATGAGTCGCACTTGCTAGCATAAGAGTTAACACCTTGAGTTGTTTTTTGGCGAATTACAAGCACTTTATTGCACTCTGTATTCTGTGAATTGAGCTAGACGGATTCCGTATAATTGCTTTAATCTGTCACTATACATGGAAATTTTCGTTTCTCTAGACCCCAGGAGGGACCGATGTGAGAAAACTTTTGTTTGCTATAGGTCTTCAAATACAACCAATTAAATCCTGCCAGCGCTGTTTCAGCCATCGAAAGGTCGATTATAAATATATATGACGCTGAAACAGCCACACAGAATTAAGAACGTACATCACAAGAAATTTGTCCACTTTCAAAGGTGTTCTTGTTTTTTCCCTATCTGCGATGCATATTTCTTTCTTTCTTTCTTTCTTTCTTTCTTTCTTTCTTTCTTTCTTTCTTTCCCACTCCTCTCTACATTCCTCCCTTACCCACTCCCCTTTCTTTCTTTCTTTCTTTCTTTCTTTCTTTCTTTCTTTCTTTCTTTCTCATTCCTCTCTACATTCTTCCCTTACCCACTCCCCTCCTCTCTCTCTAATGCCTTTTTAGAGGAAGCACGGCCAAGCATACAACATGGTACAACTGTCAGCAAATCTGCTTTGTTATAGTTAAGTCCTTTTCTTAGATTTGCCGCTTATTTTATCAGTTTTAGAGGACCAATTTGTAACACATTTGAAGAACAGGTCCCTGAATTACGAAGGTCAAAGACAATATCATGCTTTCCGGAAGGTTATCGAGAAATGTCGGCGAAATATTTTTCGAGTCAGGCTCTGTGAAAAGAAGGCTTAATGCATCTGCGAAAATTATCGGCCCAGATCAGCCTGCGCAATCTGCGCAGGCTGATCTGGGCCAATACTTTTCGCGATTAGTCAATTCTATATATGCCCAAGGACCAGTCTGCCCTATGACTAAGTTCGTTGTTATATCTGGTACTCGGTCTAATGAGACTAGTTCCCCATATGCGGGGACCCATTATTGTTTCACATGAATACTGTTTATCTTACGGCTTCCTTTTGACATTGATACGGCTTTCTTTTGAATAGTTATATTGAACTTCATTTTACATGTATATTGTATTTGAAACTGTGAGAAGTTGAGTGTTTAATAAATGCAATTTAATATATAATTGGATACTAACACATTATGAACTGATTTACTAATCTGATATTCCATGAATAAATACTGCAATTACGCCAGTTCATGCTCATAACTGAATTACTGTAATTTGACAATGATCAGTTTTAACTGTATATGTTTTATATTAGTTATTATTGATCAATGTTTAATTGGAATATGTTTATTGAGAATTTTTCCTGTTGCATTGATTTTTTCGCTCTCTCTCTCTCTCTCTCTCTCTCTAGTTATTACTGATCAATATTTAATTTGAATATGTTTATTGAGAATTTTTCCTGTTGCATGGATTTTTTTCGCTCGCTCTCTCTCTCTCTCTCTCTCTCTCTCTCACACACACATCCATGATGATATTAATCACCTTTTCTCATCCTGCAATAGGAATTAAATGTATTTTTTTTGGTTATCCGATCAAGTTGAGCAAATATATGTATATATTTAATGAAAACTATTTTGTAATATGACGATGTACATTGTACAAGTCTGGTAAATAAACTTTTCTTTCTGTCTGTCTGTCTGCCTATAAAAACTGGCTGATATGAATCCATAATTTTATGATAACTTGCATGGTAGCATGCATCACGGAAGTGTATTAATCCCCCTTTTATCAGAGCTTGGCTCACTTAACCCTTTACCAAACAATCCCTGGTTTTACGACTCTGAGGTAGAAGCCTTTTTAAAACATGGTGGGAAAAGGAGAAAATGCTGGTTACCAGCATTTTCTCCTTTTCCCACAATGTTTTCTACCCTGCTGGAAACAAATTTCAATTTTTTGAGTTTCGTTTTTTTTTGTCGTCTGCAAGTGCTCTCAATTTGGACCTGTCTAAAATTTTGTCGTTGGGTAAAGGGTTAAAGTTTCTCACAGCGAAAGGTTACACTTTACAAAGCACATTTACTATTCAAACATTTATTGATGAATTAGCAGCAAATAGCTATAGTGCGAATCTCAGAGGAATATACTTGGGAAATCAGACGGTAAATTATTCAGTACCCGTTCAGTCCATTTCACCATATTGTAACTATTCACAGCTTCACGACTTGAAAAAAATCTGAAGACAAAAGATAGATACGTTCGAACCATGTTCTATGAAAAGGGGACTTAGTGCATCTGCAAAAACATCGACCCTTGTCAGTCTGCACAATCAGCAAAGGCTGACATTGCTCGAATTTATTTGCTATTTATCAATTTACTGCTTGTCCAGCGACCATTCTGCCTTATGATGCAGTCAATTGTTGGACTGAATGAATGGTATGGATCCATTATTATCATCTTCGCAAGCCAAGGCTGACGATTCACTACGCTACTCTACCCTTGGCGGATCGAGCTTGATTTTTACATTCCCCCGATACGCTTTTTCATTGGATGAAGCCAGCTCTAACTGCAACGAATGAAATCGCCCGTAGCATTTTATCTTTGATGAAAAAAGAACAAGGTCGCTACCTTTCGTATCAGCCAAGGTAAGATCCACGTAGTGATCGTAACCTTGGCTCGCGAAGATGATTACTAGTATTATGTGATTATTTTCTTCAGATAATGCATTCTGGACATACATTAACCCCCCCTTTTTCCGAGAGTATGGCTCTGTAATTTGCTTTCAACACGCAAAAAGGGGCATTCTGACATTTGTGTAAAGTGTCGTCTCGGATCAGCCTGCGCAATCCACGCAGGCTAATCCGAAACGACACTTTCCGTTTCTGTGTAATCTTCGTTTTTGCACAAGTCTACTATAGCACAAAATCTAATGTAGTCGTAAAGTGCGGTCTCGGATTAGCCTGCGCGGACTGCGCAGGCTGATCCGAGATGACACTTTACGCAAATGTCCGAATACCAGTTTTCGCGTATTGAATGTCATATGTCTCTGTACATACAAATCTAACAGCCTTTTATCTGTTTTCACTTGGAAAAGGGTCAGTTAGATTTACGGTATTGTTTACTACAATCCTTACCACGGGAAAAGAGAAATGGATGTACTTTACAAGTATATGCAATTTACGCCTGGCTTTAAGGTGATCAACCGGAAGTGCAACCCGTATTTCTGTCAATCAGTTGTATTGCTGCAAGGAAAAGTAGACCCATAAAACCATTTGAAGTTTTCGTGATTTGGAACTTGTACGATTTTTCTTTTAGGTTTACTTCACGTTTGAGAGTAATTAACCTTTTAGAAAACAATCCCTGGTTTTTACGACCCTGAGATTGAAGCTCTTTGAAAACACTGTTGGAAAAGGAGAAAATGCTGGTATAGAGCATTTCCTTCTTTTCCCACAACGTTTTATACCCTGCTGGAAACAAAATTCAGTTTTTTACTTTATCTTATCTTCTGCAAGACAGTGCGTTCAATTTGGACCATCCTAATATTTTTTCGGTTGGTTAAGAGTTAAGTAATATCGCTTTGACTTGTTCGTTTATTTGCTGTTGTCACTTGTCATCTTGCCAGTAATTAACTAGCAACTTTCTAGGGTAACTAGAGAGAAACTGAGCAGTTAAAGATACCCTTGATTGTTTTAAAGTGGCATCCAACCACATTTCATTTCAGTTGTATTTTTTAGTCTGATTGACACAACTACAAGGCTTGCAGATTGCAACTACCCTTTTGCAGATTCTTGTGTTGGATTTCTTCTTTCACTCAGCTGCACAACGTCACGATTTCAATAAATATTTGAATAATCTACGCCAACTCATACTTTAGGTAAAGCAGAGATCGTACCCTTGCATATTAAAAGAAAAAAAATACCGTAAATCTACTTAGTTTAATGAAAGATACCACAGATGTTCACCCGCCATCCTGCGTTTCTATTCCCGTTAAGTAGTTTGGCTTCATTAGCTTCGCAACATTACGTTTACGTTTGGAATAAGATGACGTCATGCGCAGATTGCTCGCTACTTGAGCGTTCATTTTTTACCAGACCGTTGATCAGCAGCACTAGCCAGTCAAGGCGGCTTGGATTAGTGTACCATCACCCAGACAGGACTGCAATAGTTTTAAGAGCTGCTTTAAATACCATCAATTTCTAAAAAAAAAAATCTACTTGCATCACATGACACCATATTAAATTATTGCATTAGACGCTGGAAAAAAACCCGGACTTCTGAACGAAACAAAAGCAGATACACAAATCGATGTCAGCTTTTAAATAATTGAACAGCATTCCAATCAGAGATACCCCAGTTAATTCAATTAAGTTCTCATTGTTGAAAGTCATCAGCGTTTCTGTTGCGTATCGTGTGTTTTGCAATTCTATGTGTGCATACTTTTTAACACATGGGAGTTTTAGACTTAGTACTTAAACTTCGGAGTAATTTAGACCAGTATTAACTCTTTGGCTATTTGGCGCCACTCATTGACTTTTTCTAGACAGTGTAGATCTAATCCGTACTTATACCCTGGCAAATCGTAGTGTATCTGTAGTACAATCGTCCTGATTCGTGTCTCTCCGTATTAAACCGTGTCCAACCGTAACAGTCCGTATCTCTCCTGAAACTCTGACCTACATTTTGGCTGTAGATCCGTCGAACTCCGTACTCAGACCGTTGTGTATCCGTATTGGAACCGTAGCGGACTACGGAATTTGACATTTTCGTAGTCATCCGTGAGCGATTAGACCGTAGCTCTTCCGTGGCGGTCTTCCGTGAATATGTGACCGTGATATAAAATTGGTTACAAAACTTGATTAAGCCTGTCTCACACAGAACACACGGCTTATACGGTTGGCCACCCGTGTAAACCGTACGTACAACCGAACCAACCGTGGCCTTATCCGAGTAACACTCGGGCCATTCGAGTGTATCCGTGAAAGCCGTGTATGATTTTTAAAACTTTTAAAAAACTGGCACGGGTGCTATGTCCGTGTATAATCGTATTAGCGATCGTACAAGACCGTGAGAGACCGTGTGAGACCGTACGAGACCGTATATACAACCGCACATGAAGTCCACTCCACGAGTGAGCTCAACCGTGTCAATATCGTATATAAACCGTATGGAATCGTGTGAAACCGTTTCCAAGTCCTACATCCAACACCCGGATTAACACTCGAATGTCACACGATCACCGTACGATTCACACGAGTGTACACACGGTTTTATACGATCGCCATACGACCAATACGGTTCAAGTACGAATTATACATGGTCAAGTACGACCAGACACGGTCTCTACGTCTGTATAAAGTAGCTCGTGTATGATCATGCAGCACTCGAACACAACAGAAAACACAACTACCTGCTGCCACCTTGAAACAACAGAGTATTTGCTACATAATGCCTCCAAAGTAGAAGAAGGTCCCCAAAAGAATCCCCACCATGGAAGATTCTCCTAGCGAGAATACAAAAAGGGCCACCAAGGCCCTCCGACCAAACATGACCCTTCTGTTGAGCCATTCTCTTGTCCAAACTTGCCTGCTTCTTCTTCTCCTTCTGTTGGCTTGTTTTTGTCTCCCCTCACGCCTTCTGGCCAAAATAATCTCAATGTCTATCAGTCTTATCATGATTTTTAATTCCCTTATTCTGTCATCTGCCATTTTTATAACTTCTCTGTTGAAAATTCGAAAATTTATGAAGCCAAGCCATCAAACGAGTCAATTTATATCAAAACATACACGAATGTGTGATAATTCGAGCATATCTCGAACAAAAGTCGGTGGGACCGTATGTAAACCCTGTAAATGTCCAGTTAATCGAGTAAAAGTCGTGTTTAATCGTACTAGGCCGTAAAAGACCGTACTAGACCGTACTTGGAACCGTACAACAATCGTATGAAAATCGTTTGCAAATCGTGTTCAAACCGTGACAAACCTTGCTTGACCGAGTTTATCCGTGCTTTGTTCGTACATACTCGTGCTACATTCGAGTCTAAATCGTACCAACTCATCCTCAGGCACGGTTGGAGCTCAATACTCGTACCAGTCAACCCGTGTATAACCGAGTATACCGTATTGGAACCGTGTGCCCAACCGTGTTCTGTGTGAGACAGGCTTTAAAAAGAGTAAAGCTATATCTTAAAGGCATTTAACCCTTTACTCCATAGGTACTCATTTTGACGTATCAACAGCAGACAACTTTTGAAAACATTGTGGGAAAAGGAGAAATTGCTCGTGACAAGCAATTTCTCCTTTTACCACAATGTTTTCCACTCAATCAGATATTTATATCCTCATATGTCCATATTTTTGACATCATATCTTTATGTGCTGCTGAAATGGAAGAGCCTCAAATTGGCATATCAGGTAAAGGGTTAATAAGATAAAAATGAGGAGTATTCAGCCATACACACACATTTTATAATTTAAAGCCTTGTTGGATCATATTTGTAACAAATCATATATGTAACACCTGTTACATATATGATCACATATGTAACATGTGTTACATATATGACTCGGAAATCAAGCATAAATGTAACATATTTTGTGACGAATATGATCGATGCCGGTTTTTGATGTGACATGAAATCACATATGTCACAGGTCAATTTTGATTTAAAAACAGTACAAAAGAATGCATATTTACATCTGAAACACATTTGTAGCAGGTTTTTATTCACCAGATGGGCCAATATCTTGATACTGATTTGTTGTGTCACTTTGTCCATCGTCGTCATCGGCGGTGACGTCGACGTCACTCTTTCGCGTCCGCTCCATATTTCCTCAACTCTTTAAAGGATATTCATGAATATAATGTCCGGTATCGTGGCTGCTCTCTGTTTATATATATAAACATATATATATGGGCCACAACGTGAGAAAATGTACCTTCGGACAATTGGTGAGTATTTGATAAGCAACGTTATTTTGAATGTATAATATTTCTGGAGTATGTTAGTCTTTATTTGAACAGATTATTCAGGTTATTTTGTGAGTTATGACCAATTTACTATATGAACCCTACAAACGTCATTTACCTGAAAAATGAAGTCAAAGTTGCGTAATGCATTTCTGCGTGTTAGTAGAACCTACAAAACTCGATGCATTTGCTTAAAACTGTTTAAGCACTGATCAAACCCCGTATTGTTACGGCAATATGTTGAAATTATTTTGTGTATTTTATTGCGATGTGGTTGCTATGGTTACCTTTTAACGATAGATATAGGAAAATATATAAAATGGGCTGAGACAAGGGCAGATAACTCCAAGTATTGAAATAAATATGTTTTAAAACTCATTCAGTTGAAAGATTACAATTACAGTGATATTTTTAAAACATTTATATTACATGATTTTTCCTCTTTTTGCAGCTTTCTACTAGTGATGACAGAATGTCCGAAGGTACATTTTGTCACGTTGAGGTTCATGCGTTTGTGTGTGTGTGTGTGTGTGTGTGTGATTACACACATGTGTTACATATGTGATCATATATGTGTTACATATGTGATCATATATGTAACACATGTTACATTTGTGATCATATATGTAACACATAGACAACTAAACCTGTTACATATATGCTTCTCATGTCAACCCCCATTTCGGACAAACACATTTGTAACACACTTTATCTGTTACGAATGTGATCATGTACGTAACAAATGTGTTACATATATGATTTGTTACAAATATGATCCAACAAAGCCTAATTGTTAATCCTTTCAGAGGAAAACACGGGCTTTTTTGGCAGACCACATATGTCAGGATCAGACAGTGCAGTCGATTGTTTGATCCATATCGCCCGCTCGTTGGTTAACCCTTTATCACACAAAATCGAGTTTTAACGACCCTGAGGCAGAAACGATATGAAAACATTGTGGGAAAAGGAGAAAATGCTGGTAACCAGTATTTTCTCCTTTTCCAACAATGTTTTCTTCCTCATGTATAGAAATATTCGACCATTTGAGATATATCTAAATTGTCGTCTGCTAATGCTCTCAATTTGGCAAGGCGAATATCTTTTCGTCTGGTACAGAGTTGCGACCTATCCGATAAAAATCTAAATTTCGTTGATTTAGAGGATTTTCTGTCTTTTTTGACGTCGAAAGATGTCCGGATACTCGTGATCGTTTAAATTTTCTTTTCTCCACGTGGCTTTTTGCACGTTCACAGACAAATCTAATCATTATAATCGTTGCAACTACCTTTAACCCATTACCACTTAATTCCTACGTTTGACAACCTTGAAAAAGAAGCCTTTTGAAAACATTGTAGGAAAAGGAGAAAATGCTTGTAACCAGCATTTTCTCATTTTCCCACAATGGCTTCTACTCTTCATAAAACAAATTTCAAATTTTCAGTCACTTTTATTTTGTCGTCTGCAAATGCTTTCGATTTTGACAAGTCTAAAATATTCTACTTTGGTAATGAGTTAAGTCGTCAGCAAAGTATGTATAAATCTCAAATTTTGTCAGTTAATATTTTTTTATAGGTATATATGACGTATTAAAGCTATGATGTTGATTGTTTTCAGAGAGCTTTTGCGTCTGCCGATACTTTATTCAACCCTGAACAACACGATCTTGTCTTTTTACGACCCTGTCGAAAAAGGCTTTATAGAACAATTTTAGGAAAAGAAAAGGCTTGTAACCAGCATTTTAGACTTCTAACCAACAGGTTTTTTCCACTCTATCAAGGACAAATTACGCCATTTTAGCCTCCCTTTAATTTGTCGTCTGCAAATTATTCCGATTTGGACAAGCCTGAAAATTTGTCGCCTGGTGAAGGGTCAATTCTAAAAGAATGTTGCAAAATGAAGACAAAAAAGCTTATTATGAAAATTTCTCTTGCTTCCACAACTTTTAAAAAAAATCGGTGAACATAAAGAAAAAAACCGTTGGCGGATTGTAAATTGTTGAGAAATGAAATGCTCGAAATATGATCGAAAATGTGATCCTCAATAAAGTCTGATTGTAGCAAAGCGGTGTAACGAGATGGACAATAGTAGGAACATTTACAGATCGACAAATTGTGCGGTTTTCATGACGTCATGCTAAATTATATCCAATGTTTTGGTGTGTTTCATTACACTACTTTACTCACCGGAAGTACATTTGAAAGTACAGCAACCCCAATAACAATGTACCTTTTTAAAACAAATTCTACGTGCTTACGAACGAGCGGACGCTCGACGGTCAGACGAACGGCTGGACGGATGTATATACTGACGGACGGAGGGATGGACGGACGGAGGGAGGCTGATTTAGATCTATAATCTTGGCAACTGAGATCATCAAGCACAGTACGCAATGTTTGCGTAGGTTAACTTATTCTGTGCATGGCATTAAATGGTTTTTCACTGTCACTGCAACATGATGTTTTTCTCTTGTGGTAATGCGACGGTTTGCACTTCCGGTTGAATGTTTTCGCATGATATCATGATAAACGTTGACAAAAACCGGTTTACTCCTTAGATTGCTAAGCGTGGCTTACTGACCTTTTGCAGGCAGTGTAGATCAAGATCAGACTGCACATTCTGTGATCTTGGACCTACACGGTCCGATAAGGATAGAATTTTCTCTCAAAAAATAATTTTGACATAGCAGTACACTGTTTTCTACAATTGACTTAAAAAAGTTTAAGAAAAAGATCCCGTTGATGTACGAACCTGAGAAAGAGAGCTTTTGAAAACATTGCAGCAAAAGGAGAAAGTACTTGTAGCCAGTATTTTTTCCCGACAATCCTTTAAGTTTAAAAAAAAAAAGAAAAAAACGAATGCCATCTGATAAGCAACAATTACATCTTGTCTGCAAATCCTTTCAATACAGTCACTTCTAATTTTGTGACATCAAAGAAAGAGTAAAAAAGAAAGGAGCATATTGTCGGTTTGCTTTCAAAACCTCGTAACTACAGCTTGTTTCAAGCTTCAGTTACGAGGTTTTGGAAGCAAACCGACGATATGTCGAACACATGTGATCAACCATTGTTCCCATATCAAAATTGTACAAATTGAATTCATTATTCACGCAATTATAAGTAAACTAGCTGTGAATCAATATACAGCGGTGTCTCTTGGGAACTTAACCGTAAAATTCTATATTTACTAGGTCTGTTCTCCACTAAATCATTAGAGTGACTGTAACTGAAACTTACTATGCCATTCATTCGGTATTGCTTGTTTTACTTAGACGACTTCAAGATATTTAGAATCCAGTAATCTTTAGGGGATAACCTACTTATTATTTAACCCATTACCACACAATCCCTACTTTTGACGCCCCTGAGAAAGAAGCCTTTTGAAAACACTGTGGGAAAAGGAGAAAATGCTGGTAACCAGCATTTTCTCCTTTTCCCACAGTGTTTTCTAACCTTTCCAGAACAAATTTCAATTTTTCAATCACCTTTATTTTATCGTCTGCAAATGCTTTCAATTTGGACCAGTCTACATTTTTCTCGTGTGGTAATGGGTTAAAATAACTTGAGCGCATTATTGCGCATCAGTTTATAAAAATTCTAAGCGAATATTCTTACGAACATAAAAGTTTGCAACAATTGCAGAGCTGAAATTCAAACGCCGCTTGCGGGGCTCACATCCATGAAGGGCAAATATCCTCTTTTTTTTCGAGGTTAAAAAAATAAACCAATACCATAACCACTGAGCGAGCTAAAGAGGCAACTCTTTAAAGGTGGTCCTTCAGAATTTGGAAAGAAGGTACAAAAATACAAAAAGTACAAAAATATCACCCTTATACTCCAAAAGCCTTATAATTGTCATTTTTAAAACCCCAGCAGTCGAAAACCATCCGACAACAAGAGAAATTAGAGATTTACTACGGCACAGGTCGACATATCGACGGGAAACACGTTCTATTTTTACATGAACAACTCGCTCCTTTACCTACTGGAATTACACAGACGAAGCTTCAAATATAGCGTCCGAAGAAGATTTTATGAAAAATAATGACATGTTTGTTAGGTACTGGAATTTAAGCGTCATGAGTTACGTGTCAGTCGCTTAACATTCCCACAATGTTCTTTTTTATTTTTGGCGCGAAATCTAAAAATAGCTTAAGAGGCTATGTAGCCTTTTTTAAGGGAATACCATCAAAAAAATTTTTTTTGTAATTATATGATCCCTAATTATTGATGATTTGTATCGTTTTTTCATATAAATTTCAGCGATATATGTATATTCTTATTTAGTGTGATGTGAAAATTCTAAATACCAACCTTTAGAGCAGTAGTTAGGTATTGTATTTGAATCAGGACGAAGCCATGCATCAATGAGTGGTCTCCCGCAATACACCCGTCTAAAGTTATCATTTATTGATGAATCAAAGCCTTATTAGGTAGAATGGCCGTTTTTTGGACATCAAATGGGATTAATGGCTCAATGGCTAATCCTGCACGAGCCCCCATCTTACGAACGTGGAAGTTCGCAACAAATGCACAGCTGAAATTCAAATCGCCACTGGTGGGATTCAAACCCATGACGGACAAATATCCTCGTTTTTTTCTACGTTTAAAAGACCAATACCATAAACACTGAGCTAAAGAGACATCTCTCCAACGCGGTAGTTAGGTATTGTATTTTAACCCCTTTCCCAAACGACAAACTTTTGGACTAGACCAAATTGAAAGCATTTGCAGACGACAATTCAACTCTTGCTGAAAAGATTATTTCTGTCTATGATAGGGTAGAAAACATTGTGGGAAAAGGAGAAAATGCTGGTTACCAGCATTTTCTCCTTTTCCCACAGTGTTTTCAAAAGGCTACTATTCCAGACCTGTAAAGAGCCAGGGATTGTTTGGGAAAGGGTTAAATTGGGACGAAGCCATGCATGAAGGAGTGGCCTCCCGTAACAATATTTCAAGCGCGCTTTACTTATGCCCATTTTAAAAGTGTATGGGGTCGAGGGTGGTGCAGAAGTAGAGTGTGAGACTCGAAATATGGAGGCCCCCCGGGTCCGAGCCTCACTAGAAAGATTGATAATTTCATGGGAGTCTTCTTTGGCAAGTCCAGTAAATGTGTTGGACTAGTATAAGTAAAACCAAGGACATACTCTTAGGCTACTTGGCGCCACTCATTGACTTTTTCCAGACAGTGTAGATCTAATCCGTACTTGTACCCTGGAAAACCGTCGTGTATCTGTAATACAATTGTCCTGAGCTGTTTTCGCAATACCTTTTCAATCAATCAATCAATCAATCAATCAATCAAAAATACATACAACAAACACCATAGGGACATCTTATTTATCAATGTTATTCCCTGTTATTCTAGCCATAAGTTTATAAGCGCCCATAAAAAGGGTTTTTTCGTTATTACCAAGATGGCAGTCACCCATTGCCGTGGTTTTGCTACCATTTAACCAAATTATATAGTCCCTGACCTCCTTCTATTGTTACGGGAGACCACTCCTTCCTGCATGGCATACTCCCGATTTAAATACAATACCTGGCTACTGCGTCAGAGAGATATCTCTTTGGCTCAGTGGTTAGGGCATTGGCTTTGCGTCCGGGAGTTCGGAGTTCGAATCCCGCTCCGATCCTTATTTCTGCCATGCATTTATTCATTTGTTTCTTTGTTACGGACTTCGTTCGTAAGATGGGGGCTCGTCCGGGATTGGCCATTGAGCCATTAATCCCATTTGTTGTCCAAAATTGGACTTCCTGCCTAATAAGGCTTTGAGTCATCAATAAATGATGACTTTAAGAGGGGGTGTGTTACGGGAGACCACTCCTTCCTGCATGGCATACTCCCGATTTAAATACAATACCTGGCTACTGCGTCAGAGAGATATCTCTTTGGCTCAGTGGTTAGGGTATTGGCTTTGCGTCCGGGAGTTCGGAGCTCGAATCCCGCTCCGATCCTTATTTCTGCCATGCATTTATTCATTTGTTTCTTTGTTACGGACTTCGTTCGTAAGACTATATATAGAAAATAACTTAAACCTTCATATGGACGACATAAAGTAGTTTCGCGACTTAAACATATGTGATTTAATACTCGTAGACAAGTGAACTTCTGGTGTTCCTATTTTTTCGGCTCTGGTTCTGTGTAACCTAATTACAGACCTGAAATATATAAAGCGACGAAAAGTCTTTTCTTTCACACGTATCTTTTTCGGTGAATTTTCTATTCGGGATATTCTCTGTTGTTGTTTTTATCAATTACTATTTTTCGAGATAGTCTTGTACAAACTGAAAGAATATTCATACAAGTAATTTCACTAAAAAATGACATATTGTCTTTGAACTGGTCGAAAATATCGTGGGATAAGGAGAAAATGCTGGTCACCAGAATTTTCTCTTTTCCCCACAATGTTTCGAAAGGTCTTCTTCATCAGGGTCATTACACTTCGGGATGTTAAAGGTAAAGGGTTAAATATATAAAAATAACTACATGTATTACTATTGAAATATGCACAATCATCCATCCGTCTTAGCATTAATATACTACTCAAACTTTGATAGGGATCACTTACATATTTCTGTATGGGTTTATCAGTTACAAGAATTTTGCATAATCTCTCTGCCATACTGTAAAATTCTACATTTGTCCAAGTTGAAAGCATTTGATGGCCAAAAACTATAGGCACGTGTACTTCGCTGTCTGTCATAGGGTAGAAACCATCGTTGGAAAAGGAGAAAATGCTGGTGCCCAGCATTTTCTCCTTTTCCAACAATGTTTTCCAAAAGGTTCTTTCTCATTGTCTCTTTAACAGTCGGCATTGTGAGGTAAAGGCTTAAAGATCCATTTCCACTGGTCATTTTATTGATCGATGTGGCATTGTAATACATTGTAAAACCATACATGATACATGCCACATATATAGCTAGACTGAATCTTGTAGGGTGATCACTAGCAAATTTTGAGTAGTATATTTCAATCCTAGCCTTTACTTGTCGATATGATATTTATACGTATTCGATTTACCCAGAATAGAAAGAAGAATTAGGTGCATTAGTGATTACTATGGGATAGTTCCCTAAAATGATAGCCTAATCCTATTAAAAAGTCTAGTATGGTAATGATAAGGAGCTCTATTCCTCGTAAAAGCCATATTATTCATTTTTCAAGAAGGCAATGACCGGTTTCTATTTTGCCGCAACAGACAGAGAGAAAGAGAGAGATACAATGAAAAGCCAAGCTCTGAGAAATAAATAGTATAAAGCATTTGCGAAAAGTATCGACCCATCTCGGCCTGCGTAGCCCGTGTGATGACATAGAGATACAATGAAAAGCCAAGCTCTGAGAAATAAATAGTATAAAGCATTTGCGAAAAGTATCGACTCATCTCGGCCTGCGTAGTCCGTGTGATGACATAGCTTTGACTAAATACGCCACTCATTGCCGACCTCAAACGTGTGTAAGATAGGAAAAATTCGTAATTATGGTATTACATTGAAAATAAGGACAGCTATGTGACAAAGTAAATTTCTGGTGTGTATTTCTTGCCTGCAAAATACATGTACGTCGACATTTTGATAGATAGAGGATAAATAGAGGATAATCAACTGGTTTTGTGTGAGATTAATCCTTGTCCGGCTAAATAACTTAACCCTTTACCACATAATCCCTACTTTTGACGCCCCTGAGAAAGAAGCCTTTAGAAAACATTGTGGGAAAAGGAGAAAATGCTGGTAACCAGCATTTTCTCCTTTTCCCACAATGTTTTCTACCCTTCACAAAACAAATTTCAAATTTTCAGTCACTTTTATTTTGTCGTCTGCAAAAGCTTTCGATTTGGACAAGCCTAAAATGTTGTTGTTTGGTAATGAGTTAAACGAACTATTCGATTCGATAGTAAAAACCCATATGTTGTTATTTCAAAAAAATATTTTGAAGAGTGAAATATCCGTATTTGACAGTGTAGATCAAGATCAGACTGCACGTTCTGTGCAGTCTGATCTTGATCTACACTGTCCGCAAAAGGTCAGTGTTCCGCGCTCAGCAGCCCAAGGGTTAAATACTGACAATAGAATGGGGTGTGATGCGGTTGGAAACACGGGTCCGAAGGACCGCATCACACCCTACTTGTGTGACAGATTTTTAATACCACGCACAAGTAGTTGATTATCCATTTTTATTATATACCTAGCAGAGAAATTCTCGAATTTCCCAGTTTAATAAATTTTGATATCATCACTAGTGACGATATCAACTGTCACTTTCACTTCCTGCCGTAATTTAGGTACTACTATTTTTTCATTAAGCACTTATAGATAGTGTTAATTGTAAGTTCTATATTTTCAACCATTTGTCTCATTTTGTTCTGTAATTATGTATTCATCCAAACTATGTCCCTGATTTCTTCTCTCTATCCAAAGTATTGATTTCGTCTTTCAAACGAAAAATTAGAAATAGTAATGTTAATAAGGTATATAATAAATAGAATAATCAACTGGTTATTTTTCTTTTATGAAAAATATCTCACTCGGATGCGTCGTAAGGCGTTAAAAAAACTCGTCCTGATAACTCGTTTTTTCAACGCCTAACAACCCATCCTCGTGAGATATTTTGCATATCAAAAACAACTATTTGATTATCCTCTATATTATTTGATGATTTCCGGTAGGATATCGAGAATTAGCAGTGAAAATATTTTTCGATCTTACACTGGTACCACCAGTGAAAATACCGATTTTCACGTTCTTGTTGCCTAGGTATATTGCGCGTGCCTCGCAACCAGATGGGAAATATGACGTCATATACCTTACATTTCTCACGCTTGACGTAATATTGTAATGCGTTGCTATGAGGGAGGGGTAGGCCACGGGGAATAACGGAAAATAACTGTACTGGATTTTCATGAAGCTTCTCCTAGAAAAGGTAAAAGGCAAGAAATAAATAGAATTTTTGGTGAAAGAACGAAATTTATTTCATCTCGTGAACACCATCGGTAATATTTTCACGAGTGGCTGCGCCACTCGTGAAAATATTACCGATGGTGTCCACTCGATGAAATAATTTTCGATCTTTCACCGAAAAAAAACAAATTCCTCTCTTTATACTCCTAATTAAGCCTTTTCTATTTTAATAATAATTAAGAATGGTACAATATGAGCAAAAAAGAAAAAAAAAAAAGAAGTTCCAACCGACATTCTAAAATTATATCGTTACTTTAGTAATGATACCATATTTATCATCGCTAATGGTGTTATTCACTGCGAGGTTGCAGTAATTCACTGATAGGAATATAATGTAATGTCCTTTTCATTAAATATTCTTTGTTTTCTTCTTGCAGAGCCGTATTAAATCAAGATGGCGAAGCTCCACAGATTTCTGAAGCTTAACGACAGGTTCGATTCTCAAGTGTTTACTTTCGCATTACCCAACAAACTGTTGACGGAAAGTTCGCCGGAGAGTTATACGAAGGATATTATATACGGTCACCACAAATGGACAGTGAACTTTGTCCGAACAGACCGCCATCTAGGCTGCTTCCTGAAATTACAGACTGTTTCAAATGGGATGAAAGTTCAAATCGATTTCTCCTTTACTTTACTCAACAGAGAACATTTCACGAGAAATGAAACATTCCTGGAAAAAGGTTGCTCATTCACTATAGATTCCAACCAACATGGAAGAAAAACATTTGTCGGTCTAAATGATATGTTAGACCGCGATTTTATGATGGACTCGGGAGATTTCTTGATCGAGTTAGAAATGCGCAAGGTTAACTGTGTATTTGAATGTTACATTCGGGTACCTCGCGAGAGCCAATCACGGTACTCGTACGAAACGAGGCTAGAATCGTCCTATTTTTCTTTCGGCCTTTTTGACTGGAGCGTGTCACTATTTCCAAGCGAAGGTAGCGTAGATCAAAACGAAAGCATAGCTATGCAGTTACATCGGCACACAAGCTTTGACCATATATGCAATGTTAGATATTACATCAGTCTGGGAGAAAATGGTGCCTTCCAGTCCGAGGAACTCGACCAACTTGTTGACATAGCAGGCAACGGCGATGTCTACATCGTTAACACTTCTCTGTATAGCCTCACCAGGGGGCGCTCTACCATGAAAATGAAAGTAAGCATGGTATCAGTGGTGTCCATTAGTGAAGTGTCTTTGAATATTGCAAGCCGATCCAAAAATAGGGGCCATTTCTATGACAGGGATAAACAGGCGTGGTGAGTATTGTTTAAAAAGCTACAATTTCTCGCATTCAGTTGTACAACTTTAACTCTTTACCTAACTACATAATTTTAGAATGGTCCAAATTAAAAAGAACTTGCAGACGAGAAAATATATGTAACTCAAATATTGAAATTTGTTTCCAGCAGGTTAGAAAACAATGTTGGAAAAGGAGAAAATGCTGGTAACCAGCATTTCCTCCTTTTCCAACAATGTTTTCAAAAGGCTTCTATCTCAGGGTCGTGAAGACCAGGGATTGTTTGGTAAAGGGTTAAACAAAATATTTCTTTGCATTTAGCACAAGAGACATAGACTTTTCAAAGCTATTTTGGCCAAACTATCTCATCAACAGACACCAGTCATGCTTTGTTTAAATGAGGTTAAGGGCATCTGCAACATGTATCGACTCATGTTAGCCTGCGAGGAATGCGCAGGCTAACATGGGTCGAAACTTTTTACTTTGGCTACCTGTAATTTTTTTGCGTGTCCAGGGATCATTCTCTCTCATTATTAAGTCGGTTGTTCAACGATATGGATTTACGTGTTTTGGTCAAGTTCTATATCCTTCACAATGTTTCCAAAAGTATTTCTATGATGATCCAGCAGAAATAATATCCACCGATACATTGAACTCAAAGCCCCCGTCACACCAAACTAGTTCTTAGAAAGCCTTCTCCCGTCCTGACATAATGCTTACGGTCGGCGTTGAACCATCTTTGAGAGCCAAGGTTTCGTTCATTACGTGGATCTTACCTTGGCTGATTGAGCCCGATTTCGAGATTCCTGCGATGCACCCTCTATTGGATGCTGGTTCAATAATAATTTTACAAAAAATACAAAAAAATAATCCTTGTACTCCCAAAGCTTTATAATTTTCATTTATTAAACCCCAGTAGTCGAAAACCATTCGACAACTAGATAAATTAGAGATTTACTACAGCCCAGGTCGACACTGAAGGGAAACACGGTCTATTTTTACATGAGCAACTCGCTCATTTACATACTGGAAATATACAGACGAAGCTTCAAATATAGCATCCGAAGTTCTAGACATTATGGAAAATAATTAAATGTTTTTTATGTTATGGAATTTAATAGTCATAAGTCACGTGCAAGTCACTTAACATTCCCACAATGCTTTTTTGATTTTGGCGGGAAATCTAAAAATATCTTAAGAGGCTACGTAGCCTTTTAAGGGAATACCACCAAAATTTTTTTTTTTTTTGTAATTTTATGATTCTTAATTACTGATGATTTGTATTGTTTTTTTCATATAAATTTCAGTAACATATCTATTTTTTAATTTGGTGTGATGTGAAAGTTCTAAATATCCACCTTTAAGTCCTTTTGACAAAAAATTCTACACAGAGTGAGAATGAGTTTAGTGTGACGGAGATATAACACATGTGACGGATCACAGACGGGTCGAATCTCGTTAAGGTCAGAAAACGTCTCCGATATCGTAAATTAGCAAAGATCTGTCTTTCTTGTGGCACAATAACGGTTATCAACAAAATGTAGAACTAGCCTCTAAAAGGAAAATTTGGGTTTCCAAGTAATTTGTCGATTAACACTTAGGCCGGTAAAAGTTACTTAGAAAACTGTTGCGGACATTGTAGATCAAGATCAGACTGCACAAAACGTGCAGTCTGATCTTGGCCTACACTGTCCGATATAGTACCATTTTTCTTTTGGGGAAAAAAAAAAACTTTGAAGGTTTTCAGTATTTGTGGTTTGTATAATTGACTGGAGTTTATGATATAAAATATAAGGGATATTAACCCTTTCCAAAACAATCCCTGGTTTTTACGGGTCAGGAATAGAAGCCTTTTGAAAGCATTGTGGGAAAAGAAGAAAATGCTGGTTACCAGCATTTTCTCCTTTTCCCACAATGTTTTCTTTCCTGTCATATAGAATAATCATCTTTTTAGTAACTGTTAATTTGTCACCTGCAAAATGCTTTCAATTTGGTCTGGTCCAAAATATGCTGTTTAGGAAAGGGTTAAGGGTTAGATCTGGTATCATATACAAGAGCTACATGTATCTTGTACATTATGTTTAAATGGAAGGCTTTCATGGAACGATATAGTATTACGAACATTATAGTATATTTTGTTCTTATCCTTCCGAATGAATGGAAACGATAACCGAACATGATAGCACATGAAGCTCTTGCCGAATATAAAAAACGATAACTGAACATGATGGTACATGAAGCTCTTATCCTGCCGAATAAAAGAAATGATAACCGAACATGATAGTACATGAAGCTCTTATCCTGCCGAATAAAAGAAATGATAACCGAACATGAAAGTACGTGAAGCTCTTATCCTGCCGAATAAAAGAAACGATAACCGAACATGAAAATACGTGAAGCTCACTATGAATAAATGTTGTTGCCCGAACAATCTAGGGATCTCAGGTTCGACTGAATGAAGTTGTATGCTCTGCAACTTTGTGTAGATAGCATCGTCGGAGGAGAGATGGAAATCTAGTCTTAATGTTAATACAAAACATTAAACACAAAAACAAGGTGATCAAGTGTCTTTCCCGGCAATTTCAGGAAATTCAATCGGTTCACATCTCCCACGGCAATAACGTAATACTAATTACAAAGAAATAATTGGGTTTCAAAAAACACAGCAACGTCTTATCAAAGGATTAGAGTTACAAATCATCAGACATGAAAATAAAATGAATGTAAGAAAAAATGGACGATTTTGAAATTTTCTTCGTTATTATTTTCCCGACGTACTTTCTTGGCAAAATATCGAATGGGAATAGTTTGAGCCCTAAGTCAACAAACAATACTTGGGAATTACTGTATATCGCTTGTTTGTTTCGCAGGAAGGAAATTTTCGATACGTCTGCTAGCAGGTCACTCACACGATAGACTATATTCGCTAAATATTCCATGCAATCTGGAAATCCTTTAATTGATTCGAAACAAAGTCCATTAAAGAGTAGTTATTACTCTCGCCAGACTTAAAACTTTCGATGCAAAGTGGCAAACAGTTCTTTACACTCATTTAAAGGAAAAGCCCAATTTTGTAAGAACAAACTTTGAAAATTTGGAGATGCTGGCATCTAAAAAAAAAAAACCATCTTAATACAATGATCTTAACATTTTCAGGTAGAGTTTTCATTAAATATCGTTTATCATTAGACTGATTTTTTTAGCAAATTTGTTTCCCTTAGCTTCCAGGTATGCATTTGTAGTCAAATGATACAATGAATCGTGAATAACTAAGTTGACTAGGAAATATCGGTAGTCTAACATTTTAATAAATATTTTTCTCATTTATGTGTTAATATATGGCATGCATCACGTGAGAAGGGACATTTGGACATTTTCGTTAAGTGCCATTTCGGATCAGCCTGCGCAAAGTAGCACTTTGCGCAGGCTGATCCGAAACAGTACTTTCTGTTTTTTAGCTCACCTGAGCACAACGTGCTCAAGGTGAGCTATTGTGATCGATCAATGTCCGTCGTCCGTCTGTCCGTCCGTCCGTCCGTCTGTCCATCCGTCCGTCCGTTCACAATTACAAAAAAAATTCTCCTCCTAAACTAACAATCAGATTTCAATCAAACTTCACAGAAATGAGACCTAGGTGATGCACTTTCAAAATACTTCAAAGATTTTAATTCGATAAAGAACTCTGGTTGCCATGGCAACCGAGAGAAACAAACTTTAAAAATCTTCTCATCCAAAACTGTAAAGGCTAGAGCTTTTATATTTGGCATGTAACATCATATAGCGGCCCTCTACCAAAATTCTTCAAACCATGGCTCTAGCGTTGAAATTGGCCCTTTGTTATGGGTTCTCAGATTTTACATAGAGATAAAAAAGGAAATCTTAGAAAATCTTCTTGTCCCAAACTGTAAGGGCTAGAGCTCTCATATTTGGCATGTAGCATCATCTAGTGGCCCTCTACTAAAATATTTCAAATTATTGCCCTAGTGCTGAAAGTGGCCTTTATGTTGTGGGGTCTCGGATTTCACAAAGAGATGAAGAAGGAAATCTTAGAATTTTTTTTGACCCAAACCGTAAGGGCTACAGCTTTCATATTTGGCATGCAGTATCATCTAGTGGCGCTCTACCAAAATAATTCAAATTATGGCCCTGCTGTGAAAATTAAACGTATGCTGTTGGTCTTGGATTTCACATAGAGACAAGGAAGGAAATCTTTAAAAACCTTCTTGTCTAAATGGTATTGGCCAGAGCTGTCATATTTGGCATGTAGCATCATCTAGTGGCTCTCTACCAAAATACTTTAAATTATGTCTTTGATGTAAAGAATTGGCCCTATGTTGTGGGTCTCAGATTTCACATAGGGATAAAGAAGGAAATCTTTAAAAATCTCTTTGTCCCAAACAGTAATGGCCAGAGCTTTCATATTTGGCATGCAGCATCATTTAGTAGCCCTCTACCAACATACCTCAAATTATGGCCCTAGTATTGAAAACAGCCCTATGTTGTGGGTTATCTGATTTCACAAAGCGATAAAGAAGGAAATCTTAGAAAATCTTCTCCCAAACCATATGGGCTACAGCTTTCATATTTTGCATGAAGCATCATCTAGTGGCCCTCTACCAAAATACTTCAAATTATGGTCCTGGTGTAAAAGTTAGCCCTATGTTGTTGGTCTCAGATTTCACAAAGAGATAAAGAGGGAAATCTTTAAAAGTCTTCTTGTGAGCACTCTTGAGACCACATTTCGTGCTAAGCTGAATTGAAAATTGGTTAGAATGTCTGTCTCAATAAAGTCTCACATGATTCTGCATTGAATGCATGTCCGGAATATAACTTTGTCATCTCAAGTAAGAACAACTTCAAAATTGATATGCAGGTTTGTTGTGATATTACAGAGTATTGTGTTCAAGAACAGTAAGTCTACCTAGCATTGATTTTGAGTAATTCCACTTTGATCTTTATTTTAATACAGTAGTATTGTTTGCTTGTCCAGAGTGGAATTTTGAAGTCTCAAGTCAAACTGTTTGTTGCATTGCCTGCCCTTTGCAACTATTATACCTCCTTTACAATTGGCGGTGGGATTGCATATCTTGCGGCAATTTGCCGCTCTTGTTTCATCATCATTAACCCTTGAACCTCAACATTTGGTAATTATAGTCTTTGTTGTAGACCTTTGCTGCTTAGTACTCAGGTGAGCGATATAGGAACATCATGGTCCTCTTGTTATGCAGTAGTCGTAAAGTGTCGTTTCGGAATAGCCTCAACACAAGCTGTGTTGAGCCAGTTCGACATTCCAGCTCAACGGCCAACTCAACAGCAAAAATACATATTATGTCAAAATCAAAGTCGGTTGAGCCAGCTCGACATTCCAGCTCAACCGCCAGCTCAAAAGTGAAAATACTTATACATACATTTTGATCAATGTCCGTTGAGCCTCCTCGACATTCCAGCTCAACGGCTAGCTCAACAGTGAAAATACATATACATATGCATCGATCAATGCCCGTTTAGCCAGCTCGAAATTCCAGCTCAACGGCCAGCTCAATAGCAAAAATACATGTATATGTCAAAATCAAAGTCCGTTGAGCCAGCTCGACATTCCAGCTCAACGGTAAAAATACTTATACATATGTTTTGAAATTTAATGACATTCTAATCGGGAGTTTAGGATCGAATTATTCAGCAGACAATAATTTTACATGAAAACTTCAAAGGGCAATAACTCGAAAATACTCACTATACTGAAGTTAGTCTTGTGGTTTTTCTGCACAGCGCATCATCTTACTAAGACAAAAATATCAGATAATCAGCAAGATTTCAAGGATCTCTTTCAAGGGTGCATTAAAATATTTAAAGGACAATAACTCCAAACTAGTCTGGTGGTGAACAGACTGGGCGAAATATGCGAAATATCGTTGAGTCGCCTCTCTGTGCATGTGGTGCATTAGAAACAAATCAACTTTACTTTTTTGAATGTCCATTATATCGAAATGAAAGAAGCTTTTTACTTCGTTCTCTTTCACGCCTTTCATGTGAGGTAGATCTAAATACACTCCTCTTTGGAAGTGATGCTTTAACTTTTCGGGATAACAAGGAATCATTTCTTCAAGTTCATTTATACATAAAAGAAAGTAAAATATTTGATTAATAGTGTATGAGTATTGTATATATGTGGGCTTATTGTATAAGCCATTTGTACTTCGGAGAGGGACTTTATAAGCTTTCGTTAGCTTTCGTCCCAATCCCTTTGTAATTATTTATTACAAATATATATCTTTAATCTAAACTAACAGATTGCGCAGGATGAATTGGGTAGGAGACGCTAAAAGCAAAATCAAGTACAAATTAAGGCATATCAAGTGAATATCTACTTGTATCAATAAACATTAAAACACATATTATAACTCAACAAAACTATCTCGCAATAAATTTAAAGGTCAAACTTACTTTTCTTCTATCTTTCTTGTGCAGCAACCTCAAACGTGAAAAAATGGCGAGGTTTCGGTGTAACAAGGGACAAAAATGTGTTGGTGACATAACTATTCCTGATGCTTACAACGAGCACACAGAAGTCTCGTGTTATTCGTGACATAAAACAAATAGTATGGTGGCGTAGAATTGCCACCACTTACCAGATAAAATTTCTCGTTAAGAATGGTGGATATCACGTTAATTTTCAGAAAAAAAATCATTTTGTCAAGATAATCATGGGCGTAACCAAAATATCTGGATTGCTATACACATCCAATACGTACAAAAGATAGCATGAGAGGTGTGTTTCCACGTCGAAGGGTGGCTTTCGGGTGCTTCCCTGAGATATCTTTAGTACCCCTCTTGATCTACAATCTACCCAGGGTTTGGCTCCGAAGTTGTTTTCGAATAAGTTGGCCGAGACAAGTTAAAAATAACTTCAGAGCCAAACAGGGACAAAAAGACTTATTTTTTAGATAATTTTTATATCGGAAGACGAACCACAACCTATAAGCAAAGTATTAACATCCTAACGCTTCCAGTGCAGCATGGAATGAAATTTCTTATTTGTTGATAAATAACAATTTATACTTACATAATATTTTTGCACATTTCTAACCGACCAGAAATTCCTTTGATATCTATCTTGAAATTATTTGTTGATAATTTTGTTGGTATTCTGAAAAGGGGGATAATTATTATATCCCTTTGTAATGAGAATATAGTGGTTCTAGATTTATGAATAGTAAAGAAAAGAAGGGAAAAATGGCTTGATTAAAGTAGTACAATAGTACTCATTTTAACTCGTAGCGAATTTTGTCGGATAATATCGTAGTGGAAGTAGCTGTTTTCCATTAGGGCGGTACTAGCCTAAAAACTTTAAATGAGTTAAATGAATACCATTAAGTTATTCGTCGTCAAAAGCATAATGGACGAATGGACTAAGGACGAACGGCCGGAACTGTGCCATGACACGCTGCTGTAAATAACTTAACCCTTTACTTCATAGATACTCATCTCTACGCATTGCTTGAAGGAGCCTTTAGAAAACATTGTGGCAAAAGGTGAAATTGCTCGTGACGAGCAATTTCACCTTTTGCCACAATGTTTTCTATGCTATCAAAAGGTGTCATATACACATAAGAAACAGTTTCATCCTTGCTGTTATTTAGGGTCAATTAGAGATACCATAGAAATGCCTTATGGGGTAAAGGGTTAAATGAATACCATTATGTTATTCGTCGTCAAAAGCATAATGGACGAGTGAACTAGGGACGAACGATCGAAACCTGTGCCATGACTTGATGCTCTTCCTTTTCGTCATTGCAGCAAAAACTTGTTTTTCATGTTAACCCCTGCAAACAACTTATTTTGCCGGGTTATTGTTGCCAAACACTGTGAAAAAAATTGCAAAAGATTACTTGCTTGTAGTAAACTACATTACTCACATTATATTGATAAGACAATTTTATTTCGTGGTAATTATAACATGAGTCCTCATGTGCGACTGATGGTCTTTTACGAAGCTTTCAACATTAATTAACCCTTTACTCCATAGATACTCATTTCTACGCATTACTTGTAGGAACCTTTGGAAAACATTGTGGCAAAAGGTGAAATTGCTCGTGACGAGCAATTTCACCTTTTGCCACAATGTTTTCTATGCTATCAAAAGGTGTCATATACACATAAGAAACAGCTTCATCTTTGCTGTTATTTAGGGTCAACTAGAGATACCATAGAAATGCCTTGTGGGGTAAAGGGTTAAGTCATAACTTGACAACAGATGACATATTCATGTCATGGTGTGCCTATATGTGGGTTAGTGCATTTGCAAAAAAGTATCGACTCATGTCAGCCTGCGCAGTCACCGGGATCTGACACTGGTCGAATCTCGCTGCAATGTCAACGGTCCAATGTATCTAATGTTTCAGTGGGTTCTGATACAAAATGGATTTTATGAAACTTTAATTTTGCGATAACTTGTTTATCAAGCACCGTCCAGTTTATTCTAGAGTAATTCTTTCAGAGAAATCATAAAGACGTGTAATATTACTTGTTTAGGGTACAAAGTATTGCGGACTGAAAATAATATATTATATGAGGGAAGTGGTTTAAGTGCCCTAATGAACATTGTCGACTTCCAATTGTTGTAAACAATAACATTAACTCAATAAATGGGTCCCTAAATAATTCAGCCTGTTATTCTCAGTAATTCCAGCGGGAACCATGTCAGTAACGATCCATGGTTAATTTCTCAGTAGCTTTGTGAATAGGGAACTACTTTTTTGCCAAGTATAGGTCCGCTGTTTGATTGTTTATTTCTGTTTAACATTAGCCTGTCATTTGTTCGATTGGTTGAAATAGGTTTACGTGGTTATAACAAGTGTTTGAATCATATCTTCGCGAGAACTTACTTATTCATGTATTCCTCAATTCATCACAAATTCATGACGCGGGGGAGAGGTTCTGAAGGGGCTTACCCAAAGACAATCCTGCGTGAACAAGACCTAGTATATACAATTTCCCAATTGCAAATAAATACACCTTATTCACTGAGCGACAGAGGACCTCAGCATCTCATTGTTCCGATCTACAACCGGAAACACGAGGTAAATCACATTGTAAGATTACTATACTACTCAACATTTGATAGGGATAATTTAGATATTTCAATACGGGTATTTGCTACAAAAATACAGTTCTGCTTTAAAAAAAAAACACATCATTTCTCCACATGGTTTATTTCATCAGCGTGGCAATGTTCCATGTTGAAAAAACGTACCTGATGCATACCGCACACACATATAAGCTGAATCTAAGATGGTGATCCCTAGCAAATGTTGAGTAGAATAATGGACTAGTTCTTCGACAATAAATGGATAGAATTGTTTCAGTGTCCATGGAGTTGAATAATATTAACTCATTACCAAACGACAAAATATTAGGCTTGTCCAAATTGAAAGCAATATAAAAAAAAGACAATTCTATTGCCATTATAAAATACCACATCATTTTATGGAGTGAGTATTAAAACCTGGCTATCAGTACAAAAATACCTTACCTGCGGATTCGTAAACATAGGTGAAATCTATTGATGCTAAAAAGGGTGGTTACAAATGCCAAAGCCAAGATCAGACAACACAGAACGGACAATTTGATATTTCTTAAATTTGTTAAATCTACCCCTATCAGATACAAAATATCTCGGAGTTTCAGGAGATTTTATTTTCGGCTGAACATCTTATGCACACTGATCCTTAAACTTCACTGTTCGTTTTGCTGAAATTATGAATTTGCATATTACGTTATTCTCTCCTGATGAATATTTCTGCTGGTTTTACTTGGCGCTCTTGGGGTTGTTAACATTATTTACACTGACTTTTTTGCCTCTGTTCACTACGATGACCGACTTAAGTACTTTTTGCAGAGCATAAATCAAGATCGCAGTGACAGAACGTGCAGTCTAGCTATTGTTATAGCGTTCCTTGTTTTATGCCCATACAATATATATATCGCATTTGAAATTGTATCCGAAGTCGTAAAAAGGTCGAATTTATCTATTTATTTGGCAGCGAAAGAATTATCTAAGTGTCTGGCTTTTGTCTCATATAAGTATAAGTAGGTTTATCCTGTCAAATTCCCGACACATAAAAAAGTCTGACCTATATTCTTGTAAGACGTAGCTATAGAAGTCATCACAAGGGAACCATCTCTACGTATTATTGCTAAAAAAAAAGAGTACAATCAATTATCCATTGGGAACCAGCCACAAAGTAAGTCTCTTTTTTTTTTTTGCGTAGCTTAACATGCCGGCTATTGACCTTGTCTCGGTATTGATACACTAGGATGAATAAAGACTTATTTTTGATTGGTTGAAAAAATGGGCATTCCTATTCTGCGAACCTCTCTCTGCTAGCATCATTATCTCCCACTAGATGGCATTCAATACTCATCTATCTAATTTGGGCATCCGGGTACAGAAGCAAACCACTTTCCTACGCGACAACCGTTACTTTGAATTTCAAACTAAAATAAACGTTTACTCAATAAGATGCTACCTAATGCAATTCACTCAGCTATGATCAGCAGTTTAGAGAAATCTGGACCTAAAGTAGGTCTTATTTTTCCTCAAACGTATTGATAAAAGCTATTTTCTACGTTGCTACTTTATAGAGCGTAGTATTACATTCTGCCCGCTTTGGGGGCTAGTGATGCGTCATATAAGACAGTCGAATTTTTTAAGAATATGACATGCGCAGACAACGCTGCAAGTATATTTGAAGGCAAATTCATACCATTATAATAAGAAGAGAATTGATTGAACGCAAAGTGGTTGCTGCTAAAATTGGTGAGAAAGAGAAAAAAAAAAAAACAACGGATATTAGCGTAATGCTTGCAGAGTGTTGGGTCTATAGCAAAGCTGTTATATTGTAATAGGTCTTTTCAATTTCAAAAAAAAAATTATCCCTAACTCTTTACCACAACACAAAAGTTTCCACCCTTTTTGCAGACGACAGACTAAATATCCGGCCTATCATAAGTGAAATTGTCATTGAAAGAGTAGTGTGGTAAAGGGGGGGATTTAGCATTTTGCCCTTTTCCCACAATGTTTTTCAAAAGCATTGTTTAGCAGGGTCGTTAAAAACCTGAACTATTTGGTAAAGTGACAAAAAAAGAGAAATATCTTCAAAAGACAGAATTTGAGTACATTTGCTAACAAATAGACACAGGCCTTGACTCATTACGAAACAACAATATTTTAGGGCTTGCCCAAATCGAAAGCATCTGCAGAAAACAAAATGAAAGTGACTGAATTTTTTAAATTTGTTCTGTGAAGTGTAGAAAACATTGCAGGAAAAGGAGAAAATGCTGGTTACCAGTATTTTCTCCTTTTCCTACAATGTTTTCAAAAGGCTTGTTTCTCAGGGTCGTCAAAAGTAGGGATTGTGCGGTAATGGGCTTAAAATACACAAGTATACATTTTGACCAATCACTAACTGCTATTTATTCATTTTAATCCGTACCAAAAATTGGGTCAAAAGTAAAAACACATTGAGCTAGGCCGCTGAAAAATAATTGATCGGTACAGTTACTGTAAAATAAATGCAATTTTTGCTGTAAACGACATAAAGTTTGGTAACTCGACCCTGGTGCATTATGGTTAATATTTTATTACTCGACCTACTTAAAGCATCTTATTGCAGTATATAAACTTGCAATCAATGATGCCATAATTGTACTCTAACGTAGAATTGGCAGAGCTGATTTTGCTATTTTTACAATATACACGCAATGTAGCTGCTAAACGAATCACGGACCAAATGAAGGAATGAGCGTGCGATTTCATGGATTGTACACTTTTTGTGGTATTTGTCGAAGACAATACCACAATGAGTTCAAGATTGAATTTTGAAAACCATGTATCTTATTTTGTGCCGTGAATCTAATACTCAATCGCGTTGAAGTACACAACAGTAGAAAGAGATTGAGTTCAAGTAGTTCCCGCTTAAATTTTGCCGGAATATCCCGGATGTTTGTGGCTTGAAAATGTTTCAAACGCTTTGGAATATCATTACTACGCTCTCTGTCCTAACCACATACAAACAGACAAAGCAATGATTATATGCTCTTTTATCGCAAAAAAAGCCAGACGGGCTGAAAAACGTAATTTCAAGTGTAATAACTCAGCCCTTTTAAAAAAAAATCGGTCGTCAATGACACTGATAAATTAATCAACCTCCGAAAGGTCCCGGGCTTTAGCGCAAGAATATAAAACTTGGCATAAAGTAGTTCAATTTAAATACATGAATATTGCCATTTTCTTCATAATTTGCAGCTATCTAGGACGACATTTCAATTTAAATCTTGATTTGCAGATCTTCTATATGATACATATTTCTACATATGCCAGCGTATCCATTTTGTCATATAGCGTACCCAAACTCTTTAGAGTCGGTACCGAGTCTATACCGAGACAGCGTACCCAAACGTTGTAGAGTTTTAATTCAACCATTTTGTGCAAAACCGAAGGAAACAAACCCAGTTAAACTCATTTTTTCTCAGGCAAATGACTTTTACGGTGTCACTCAAATATGTAATTTGAAATGGCATATTAAAATACATTGGGCGAGGCTATCGATCGTTGAGATACTTATTTTTGATTGAAATTAGCTTCTCGCGAAATGATACAAATTTGCCAACTGACCTTGGGCTTTTTCGTTCCAAAACCAATTCGTTCCATGGCTTGTTGGTCCTATGATTGCACGCTACTCCATTTGATTGCTCATGAATATTTATAGATCGAGGTAATAGACAATTTGCCAAATACCGTTACTGACGCGTCACTCCGAGTTACTTCCCTTTCCACCCAACAACTTTTCCCAATCCTGTATATACCCGAATAGTGAAAGTGTCATATTTTTTTAAATGGATTACACACTAAATGCGATAAATAAACAACCTAAAACGGCCGTGCTATTAGTTTCATCAGTTATCTTTTTCGAAGACACACACAAAAAAGAACTGTTGTTTTATCAATTTTTCAGTAGACCAGAGAGTAAAGCGGTATCATTTATAAGCAGCTGTCTCCTGCCGTGCGTGTTGATAGATCTTTTTGTATGCAGACTGCATTAACCCTTTGGCTACCAAGTGCGACTCAATGACCTGTTGCAGACAATATAGATTCAGATCACACCAGGAAGAACGTGCAGTCTGATCCTAGATCTACACTATCCGATACGGAGATACGGGTGCATGGAAATACCGAATTACACCTGATTTACCGAATTATACCGAATTACACTGAATAACACATAGTGATACCGAATTATACATTCAAAACACTTATTTATTAAGTAATATATGAATTAAACCTTTAAAAAATATATTATTAGGCTTTTTCTGGCCCTTAACTGTTTAATTCTGTAATTCACATTACCGAATTACACTATATGCTATGATTGGTATCACACTATGTTTCACCGGATTTACCGAATTATACCGAATTACACCGAATTACACATAATGATACCGAATATACATTCAAAACACTTATTTATTAAGTAATATATGAATTAAACTTATGAAAATTATATTATTAGGCTATATACTATGATTGGTATCACACTATGTTTCACCGGATTTACCGAATTATACCGAATTACACATAGTGATACCAAATTATACATTCAAAACACTTTTTTATGAAGTAATATATGAATTAAACTTATAAAAATTATATTATTAGGCTTTTTCTGGCCCTTAACTGTTTAATTCGGTAATTCACATTACCGAATTACACATAGTGATACAGAATTATACATTCAAAACACTTATTTATTAAGTAATATATGAGTTAAACTTATTAAAATTATATTATTAGGCTTTTTCTGCAGATAACAATTTGAATGTGGCTTAAAAATGAAAATTTCTTTAGGAAGGATAGCAAGGGAAAAGGACAAAAGGTTGATTACTAGAATTTTAACCCTTTTCAACAACATTTTTAAAAAAACTACATTTCTATGGGTCATAAAAAACTTGGGTTAAGTGGCATAGGGTTTTAAATAGTTACTGCGAATGTTTTCACCCGAAGACAACACTTTGGACAGATACTTAGAATATGGAGACGATTGAATAAACGTGGATCAAATGGTTGTAATTGTCTTTTAAAAAGTAAAAAAACAAAACTATTGTTGAAACAGGCATGAGAAAATGCATGTTGCAAGCCCTTCCTTTTTTCCTCAAATATTTTCGCTCACACTTTGAAAATTCGTTTTTTTTTTTCACAAATGTTTATGAACTACATATTGATTACTTTCAGTTTCCGGTTTTTTGAAAGTGTGTGTGTGGGGAGGATGTGTTAAGGTTGAGAAAGTGAGACAAAAACAGACAGTGGGACAAATCAGCACGTCTGCCCCCTTTTTACACGCGTCGCTCGAAATACTTTGGTAAAAAGTTGTTTAGCTGTTTAGTGTCTTCAGAAAGACAGGGACAGTCCATTTAGTGATTTTAAAGTACTATTATCAAATATCCTTGTTGCACTTTCAGGCATGTACCTATTGACAAATAACTTATGTTATCGATCATGAACAAAAGAAACGTGGCTTCAGATCAAAATTCAGACCTTCCAATCCATAACTTCTTTTAAGCTTCATTTTGAGTATAAAAAATATGTATCTAATGAAGTCTTACCAAAAAAGAAAAATGGGTGAAGGGTTAAATCGGTGTTCCTTTCATCTCAGTATCGCACTGCAGAGTGGGTGACCTTTAGAACAGCTGCTATGTACTTGCTTCTTACAGATTAGCACACACGTGTCACATTAAATTGACTCTTCTTATCTTTTGTTTCATATTAATTTACCCCTTTGGTTATCATTAATGGTCAGGATTATGAATTTTATACAGGTTTCAGAGGCTTAATCCGTTCTTAGTCTCTACATGCTCTTTATTTAAATACGATTTTATAAAATGCATATTTTGTCTGTTTGTGATTTTCTTTTTCAAAGGCAATATAATGAAATATGTTTGAATTGTGTTCGAATATTGATTTCTATAGATTTCTTGCTATGTCATTTTCTTTTCAGTTATGAATTTGTCCAAATTTAAACGATTTGCGAACGGGACATACGGTATTTGTTACTGAAATAATGCTTTGATTGTCCGGTGTCACGTGATACTGCTGGTGCGCCACTTACGATAAAATGGAAATATCGCTTACCGTCTATTGATTGTAATGTTGGAAATTGAATGTAAAAGGCTAGAGATATTTCATAATTATAGTTCTCAGGAACAAACTTAATTTTGTTCGATATATCAACAGGATTTTTCTCTCTATTCGTCATGCATCCTACTGTCAAGGGGCGTTACTCCTGCTTCTTCCTCATGATCAAAAGGAGACCACTTATACAAAAATGAACCAAACTTTGTCATGAATACTCTCCCTTCAACCGAAAAGGTATTCATTTGCTTAGTGGGTTGACTTTTAAGCCAATATCTGAACAATATGTCTCTGTCTCTTTCAAACTATTAATTCCACACATGGATTTCCTTGACAAATACCACTTCAGCGTTTTCAACGCTTTGATTATTATATACCTAGCAGTGAAATCCTGGAATTTCCCAGTGTAATAAATTTTGATAGCATCACTAGTGACGTTATCAACTTTCACTTTCACTTTCTGACGTAATTTGGGAACTACTTTTTTTTTCGACTGCATTTTTTTTTCGACTTTCAAACGCAAAATTACAAATAATGATGTTAATAATGTATATAATAAATAGAATAATCAACTGGTTATTTTTGATATGAAAAATATCTCACTCGGACGCGTCGTAAGGCGTTAAAAAAACTCGTGCTGCGCACTCGTTTTTTCAACGCCTAACAACGCATCCTCGTGAGATATTTTTCATATCAAAAACAACCAGTTGATTATCCTCTATTTAAAACCATTTTCAAAATGATTTCAATTGTATAGCAGCAGCCAGTGCACATATCCATATGTTGCCCTGGACTCTCTGTCTACCAGCACTGCGCACACAGTTCTTTGTAAGCTACTGGCTGCTTTTCAACACAATCATTTTTGAAACAATGATCACCGATTACAGAGGAAAGAGCCGCACTGACTGTCATCAATCCTCGGACAGAATTCACAGAGCTTGTTTTTCGTACCAACGCCCTGTTTACAAGTCCTGTACGCTGACGAATGCGCTCCCATTGCTCACCAACAAATGAATGAACAACTGGAATCATAATTATTCCCTAAGCCATTCTATTATCAAATATACCCTGAAATATTAGAACTAGCCTTTTGGCTGTTGTAGAATGTTTTAAGGCGCCCACGGGTCCAGAATTAGACAGACATTTTGACCCGTTACCGCACAGTGCTGACTTTTAAGATTATAGGAAAGAAGACTTTTGAAAACATTGTAGGAAAACGAGAAAATGTTGGTAACCCGGATTTTCTCCTTTTCCAACAATATTTTCTACTTTATCAAAGAAAAATTGCGCGATGTGAACCAAATTGAAATTGTCGCCTGCAAATGCTTTCAATTTGGACAAGGCTGAAAACGTTGTCGTCAAGTTAAGGGTCAAATTAAAGTTAAGCGGTTAAATGACTCTGTCACCACCCCCTTATTTTCTCTCTTGGATCTGGACTTATAAAAAATTCATTGACATTAATGTCCACATAAAAAGAGATCAAAGTACTGAAAGTGCTAATAGAAGGTGATGGTAGAAATTTGCCACTAGATTTTAACACTGGTTCAATTCATTAAACATTTCATTCATCTGATGGTGATAACATCTTTTTCTCAAATTCTTCTTATTTTTTGTAGAGTCTAGAGTCGCTATCTACATTCGGTTTCTATCCCAGACACGTACGCCATATTATCTCCGGCTAGATGGCATTCCCATGTGTAGATAACTCTATAATTAGTACGTAACTACATTTAACCAAAGTACATTAAGTACTTTGAACTTAAGCGTATCAAAGACCTAAATACTAAAATTGATAGCAAAAGTTCATGGGTGATTTCCATAAAATGGTGCATCTAAGCGTTTCGCATGCATTTTTAAATGTTAGAATTTTTTTAGGTGTAATGGCATAGTTTTGGGTAACTTTCGAGTGGTTTTGGGTGTTTTGGGGGTATTTTTCGGCAGTTTTGGGTGTTTTGGCGTGTTTCATCTGAGACGTAGTTTACCAACTAGGTCAGGTCAAAGCTGCGGAACGAGACAAATTTTCAAATTTAGGGCGAGTTCTACGATATTTAACTCTGAAATTCATTGTTTGTGTGAATTGCATACACTGATTTTTAATCCACATGTAATTTGTACATATCAAATGACAGAGAGGCGTCTGTTCATTGATCTTTGAGGACCTATTTTTTCGAAACTTGGATGTAATGCGTGTTCGTGTGGAAACCCCCTATTGGATGGCATAAGAAGGTGATGATGAGTCATCACCTTCTAAAAAATAACTGTAATAATGATTTATCAACACCCCATAATTTTCGGTATAGCTGAATTTGTTGCCTCTTGACCTACTTTTTTGGCACTGATAACAATGAATGAATAGAAATTCGTGATTGGTCGAAAATGAACTCTTGTTGATTGTAAGGGCACCTGTAGTAAAAAATGTTCACATGTTTATTGTAAGGGCTCCTCCCTATTTGCTGGCAAATTTACACGTCTATCTTTTTTTCTTTTAAAGATATTCTTTGTTAAAACTGATGTTGCAATAGGCCTACCATAACGGATTCTATGAAATAACGTTATGTCAAAGAGAACATTTTTTGTTAACGCTTTTGAACACAATTACGAGTGTAACGTGTTTTCGGTAGAGCGCAATGAAATCAAATCAACAGTAAAACTATAAATATTTACATCTTAACATGAAGGGGCTACTTTGCCCAGGTTAAACAATTATTTACACACACACAAAAAAAAATTATAATAATCTCTGTAGACAGCCAAGCCAATCTCCGTGATGTAGCTTTGACTAGTCGCTCATCCAAACCCTATGAGCCCAAGCCAAT
Source organism: Tridacna crocea (assembly GCA_943736015.1). Classification (NCBI taxonomy): domain Eukaryota; kingdom Metazoa; phylum Mollusca; class Bivalvia; order Cardiida; family Cardiidae; genus Tridacna; species Tridacna crocea. The sequence continues at coordinate 43,337,416 of OX031065.1, forward strand.
CTTTCAGCGATCTTTGGTAAACTTAAACCAAGCTGAACCCTCTGCCGCTCAGCCTCGCCGTAAATGCCCACCAACTGCCTAGCTGAACCTACGTTGCTCAACTATCGTTCGTTGGTCCTATCCACGATACCCGGTATACTATACTTCTATCTGGAATAGCCTATCTACAGTGCCTAGCTTATGCAATTAGAATACGCTGGTCTGTTGTCGCGGTTCGAGTGACCAGAGAACTTACTACGATGGACACCAGTATCCACTGTTCGGCTCTCTGTCACCTTACTAAGAAGACAAATTGCACAGCAATTCTGAATAGCTAACAGTAAGTTATTCACTGTTAAGCGACCTGTCTCTCTTGCAGCGAGAAACAGACTGAATAATTACACTAAAATTCTCGCCTTATATACTACTTGGCTTGGGTCCGGCCTTCGGATTGTACCGATGGTACCCGGTTTATAACGAGCGCAAAGTTACCGGTCTTTACAACGCTTGCAAATAGGAAATCAAGCGCTTGCAGGAACCCTGTTTCTACGACGATTTCTCGATAGAAATTACAGATCAAAATTAACTAAATGTTTGGAAATATTCACGTAATATGGAATTGTTAATTTATACAAATAATCTTGGACTGTCAACAAATTTTCGATGCTTTTACATACCTTAATTTAGAGCGTCACGCTGATTGTGTACTTTTCTATGGGTAATGTAAAAATGCTTTCAAGTAGTCTCGATGTCGAACCTAAAATCGTCACATTACCCACGCCTCCGGGTTCATGCGACCCGCTTGAAAACAAATGAGAAATAAACAACATATAATCATTGACAATATAAACTTTAAACATTCAAAACTGGCTCATGGCATGATCTTATCTAGATCATCAAACAAGAAAAAAAAAAATAAAGAAAAATACCATCATCAATGTTCACAATTATTAATCAGTGTCTGGACTATACTTAAGCATAAGGCTCACATCACCTTCCCCAACAAAAGATAACTTAATATCTGATACGTTCACACTCCCACTTGGTAGTAATTCCCCAAGGTCAATATCAGTCTTGGTAGCTTCCTGCTTTCTGGACTTTAGATTGTTCTCAAAAAAAATCTCGTTGTTTTCCAAGACCAATGTCATCTTCTCAGTTAGTGGTCCATCTCTCTTAACACTAGACCTCACGCTGTAGGATTTCATCCTGGATGCTTCCGGAGGAGCGGCTACACATAGCCCAGGTTCTTCTGCCTGCTCGGTCCTTAACTTTTTCGGGGCGGCGGGTGGAACAGGCGCAGTAGTCTTCCTGATAACACGTCCGACAAGAAGATCGGGTGAAACCACGTCAGTGGCTCTTTCATCGGAGGTGTCCTTTTCCTCTGTTGCTGTGGTATCTTCCTGGTCTTCTTCGTCAGAGCTTACTTCGCATTCAGCTTCTAGGGATATATCTGGATCCTCTTCCCAATCCAGTTCTGGTTCATCATCCGGTTTAGTGATAGTGCACACAGGTTCACTGTCCTTTGAAGCGTGCTGAGTGTGCTCATGTTTAACTAGGTAAGCCCTCTTCTTAAATGTCTTCCCACACTTTTCACAGGCCACCCGTTCCTTCGAACACCGTAAGACATGGTTTTCAAATGTCTCACTCCTCGGTATAAGATCTTTGCACAACGGGCAAATCTGCATGGGCGGCTTCCTTTCAGTCGTCTTGGTCTTTACCATTTTGGATCTACAAGAGAAAACATAGTCGTTTGCCCAAACTGGTTTTCTACGTATTCTTTTTCCATCATTCAGAACTTCTTTCTCACTACTATCTTCACCACTCCTATTATCATCCTCATTAGCTTCGTCTAAACTCTCTTCTTTCATCTCATTATCATAAAATTCATTCTCTCCCATCAGTAACTGTTTCTTACAAGCTCTTATTCTATCACAATGTATCACTTGTTCAGACCCATTTCTACCACAGTTAACCTTGTAAAGAAGATCTGATATCTTGTCTATTATTTTGAAAGGACCTCTCCAAAACTGAGTCAGTTTGGACGAAGTTCCTATTTGCTTTACAGGGAAAAATACAAGCACTTGGTCTCCTATTTGAAATTTTTCGTAAGAAATACGGGTATCATGTATCAACTTTTGTCTATGCATCTCCTGCTGAGTAGTTTGCCTAACGAGCGCGTGAGCAGTCTCGATTCTTTCTTGTAACTCCCAGACCCATTGATTGTTAGGTACTGGTTTTACAAATGACGGCATTTCAAACATTAAGTCTAACGGTGTCGAAACTTCGCGACCAAACATGAGTTTATTTGGACTCATTCCAGTAGTTTCGTGATCGGTACTGCGATAGGCCATCATTACGTATGGTAACTGTTCATCCCAGTCTTTATGATTTTTGTCAACATAAGCACTGAGCATGGTTACCAACGTTCGGTTGAACCTTTCAACCATACCATCACTCTGAGGATGGTAGGGGGTCGTTCTCGTTTTATCTATATCTAAAAGTTTGCACATCTCTTGAAAAAGATTGCTTTCGAATTGTCGGCCTTGATCGGAGTGAATTTTTCGCGGTATACCAAATCGTGTTAATACCTCATCCACCAAAAGATTTGCAACAGTACAGGCCTCCATATTTGGCATCGGAAGGGCCTCAGTCCACTTGGTAAAATAATCTGATATGACCAAGATGTATTTGTTGCCATTTCCTGTTAACGGTAATTCACCTAATATGTCTATTGCAATTCTTTCCATTGGGTATCCACTCCTAACAATACCCATTGGGGCCCTTTTACTTGGATTTGGTTCTTTTCTCTTAACACATGCTTCACAACCAGCTATGTAACTTTGTACATCCGATCGTAATCCTGGCCAATAGAATCTCTGCCTAATTCTGCTTAGGGTTTTCTTTATTCCAAGGTGGCCAGCAGTCTTGGTATCATGACAAAACCGCAGTACATCTCTTCTACTTTTGCTTGGTATTAGTGCCTGATAGATTGTTGTACCCTCAGAGAAGTTATCAAAGCGCCTGACTAAGACATCTTGCTGTATCTCAAGCCTTTGGAATTGATTCCATAGTGCTTTGATTGAGTAGCCACGATCAGCTATGTCTTGAAAAATTGGCCTTTCCTTGTTATTTACCCATGAACGAATTTCTGTTAACTCCTCATCCCTGGCCTGCAGACTGGCTATATCAAATTGGTCAGTGTGTTGTTCAGCCTGTGTTGTAACTTGAAGACACTGGTGGGTATCAGTCTTTGGTTCGTCATTACCATACTTCTTTGACATAGCCTCACATTGTCTGCATGGTATTCGACTGAGGCCATCTGCATTTCCGTGAAGTCTACCTGGTCTATGTTCTATTTCCATTGGAAATGTTGAAAGTACTTCAAGCCATCGAGCGACTTGCCCTTCTGGGTTCTTAAAATTGAGAATCCATCGTAATGAGCTGTGGTCGGTTCTTGCAATGAATTTCCGTCCGTAAAGATAATGTCGAAAGTACTTGACAAAATTCACAAGTGCCAGCAACTCCTTTCTTGTGACGCAATACTTTCTTTCAGACTTGGTCAGAGTCCGACTGGCATATGCTATAACCTTTTCAGTTTTACCAAACTTCTGTGATAACACTGCTCCAATAGCATTATCACTGGCGTCAGTGTCCAAAATGAAAGTCTTGGTAAAATCTGGATGAGCTAGGACAGGTGTGGCCATTAATAACTTCTTGAGACTGTCGAATGCATGTTGACATTCATCAGTCCAATCAAAACTTTTATTCTTCTCCGTCAGCCTCGTAAGTGGTTTGGCTACATGAGAATAGTTGGGTATGAAACGTCGATAGTAACTACAGAGGCCGAGAAAAGAGCGAATTTCCTTTACATTGCTCGGTTCTGGCCACTGTTTTATACAGTCTATTTTGCGGGGATCAGTGCTTACTCCTGACTCATTTATGATATGACCAAGAAATTCAACTTCTTTCTTGAATAACTGACACTTCCTGGGTTTTAACTTCAGACCAGCATCAGCAAATCTTCGAAGGACCTGATCAAGATTGTTGATCATTTCTTCGAAAGTTTTTCCATAGACGATTATATCATCTAGATATATAAGGCAAATTTGCCAGTGTAGGCCTGACAAAACGGTCTCCATAAGTCTTTCGAATGTGGCAGGAGCATTACAAAGACCAAACGCCATTACGTTGAATTCAAACAAGCCTCGTCTAGTCACAAATGCAGTCTTTGCTTTATCATCTGCATCAACCTCAACTTGCCAGTATCCGGAACTTAAGTCAAGACACGAAAACCATTTTGAGCCAGCAAGTTGGTCAAGAGACTCATCAATTCTTGGCAGTGGGTAGGCGTCCTTTATTGTTGCATCATTAAGACGCCTGTAGTCTACACAAAAACGTCTAGTCCCGTCTTTCTTCTTGACAAGAACAATTCCACTCGCCCAAGGACTAGTTGATGGTTGGATGATACCATTCTCGAGCATATCATCTATTTGCTTGTCAACTTCTCCTTGCAAATGCACTGGCACTCTTCGCATTGGCTGTTTTATAGCTGATGCATTTCCAGTAGGAATTTTGTGTTCTATGATACCAGTCCTTCCCAGATCAGTATCTGATTTAGAGAAGGTTTCTCCGTATTTTGAAAATAGCTTAGCCACCTGCTTCTTCTGAGCGTTTGACATCCCCTCAGTTGATCTTTCATAAAGATCTTGCAGATGCTCGGGGACCTGCTTATATGTCTCGTCATGTGACTTGTCAATGGTCTTAATCACATGAACAGGGCTAAATGTGGCTATGTTTGTCCCTGGATATATTGTCTTAGATTCATTTGAGAAATTGGCATATCTAATTGGGACATAGTCTCCAGCTTCAACAAGTGTTCTAGCAACCATGCCCCTATTTGAGTTTAAGAAACTGTCTGAAGTTTCCAACATGCCAACTTTTCCTTTCTGCTCATCCCAATCTAAGAGTTTGCCTCTTAAAATCACCTCTGATCTACCAGGAACGGGAACTTGCTCGGCCACTACTACCCTAAAGCAGCCTATTTTTCCATTCTTGACTAATGGACATGACTTGCCTTTGATCCGCAGAGTCATCGTCTCAAGATCTATCTGCACAGATTGTGCTATCATGAAGTCAAGACCCAAGATTGCGTCCATATCCATCTCGGCTACAACTACCTCCATTGTACAGGTAGTGCCATGGATCCCTAGGGACATCTTCGTTTTGCCAAATGTTTTCAAAACGTTCCCACTCGCTGATATGATTTCCCTGTCAAAGGCTTGCAACTCACTTGAATGTGTGATCTTGTCCCAAATTTGCCTTGAGACCAGGGTTAGAGTCGCTCCAGTATCAATGAGACAATCCAGATTCAAGCCTTCAAGCTTAGCTTGTATGAAAAGACCAGCATGGTGACTACCACTGATATTCACAGCAGCTTTCTCATTATTTTCATTGTTGGTTGAATTGTTCCTGTGGTCACCATCTGTGCCTTGTTTCGGACACCTTCTCTTCAAGTGTTTTTCTGAGCCACAGATATAACACTTGCGTACTGGTCTGTTATTCTGATTGTTATAATTTGATTTATTCCTGTCGTCGCTGCGACGATCTGTCTGGTTTTTGTTTTGGTTGGAGAGTTGCTGAGTCATTAATTTATTCATGGTCTGAACCATGTCACTGACAGACTTCTGGAGCGTTGAAAAAGCCTCTTTCCACTCAGGATCTTTTGAAGATTCATCATGAGCATTTATGGTTGCTGCCTTGATATGGCCCTGTCCCAAATGTTTGCTTTCAGCACGGTAGAAAGCTTCTAGCTCAACAGCATGCCTAACCGCATCGTTTAGATCAGCAGGTCTTGCCTGTTTAATTTTCAGACGCATGTCTGAGTTGACTAGAGAGTCTACGAACTGCTCCATCGCCAATGTTTCTCTGACATCACTGGGTGCTCTGGGATAGGCTAAATTAGTTAAACGTCGTATGTCTTGGCCTAGTTCAGCTATGGACTCTGATGCCTTTTGACGACGCTCCCTAAGTTGAACTCTATATAATTCTGTCTGATTAGGCGGAGCGAATCTTTCTTCAAGAGCAGTCACAAGATCGTGATAATCATGTTTCCCGGGACCAAGATTACCAAAGACACCTTGAGCCTGCCCTCTTAACGAAACAGAGAGGTACAAGCCCTTCTGTTCATCTGTCCAGCCGTTCAGCTCAGCACATGCATCAAAATGTGCTTTATAGTCTAACCATGCTCCGGTCCCATCAAAAGTAGCTGGTTTCATGGCTACACTCTTCTGGGGATTGCTAGGCTTAGGTTGTTTCTTGCTCCGTTGAGTAACAAACTTGAATGGTTGATCATGATTTTCTGGCAAAGTGTTATCAACTCTGCCTGTTGATGGTCCGCAACCTTGCTCAACCCTTCCAGATGGTATATTTAGTCTTATAGGCTTTGAACCACTGATAGGCTCTGGCTTGATAGGTTCTGGCGTTGAAGAACGTTTCTGATCTGGATATTCGTCCAGCTCTCGCTTAAAATCGGAAATTTCTCTCTCCATTTTAAGAATGGCATTCTGTCTTCTTAATTCTTCAACCTCTTGATACAGGCTCTCAAGGTCCATATAACTACCGTCTGCCATCATGCGAGCAGTTTTTTTTTTCTTACAGGCGGGTAAGTCTATTATTTAAAGTAATAGATTGAATAGTCCCCCGTTGGGCGCCGAATATATGTAACGTGTTTTCGGTAGAGCGCAATGAAATCAAATCAACAGTAAAACTATAAATATTTACATCTTAACATGAAGGGGCTACTTTGCCCAGGTTAAACAATTATTTACACACACAAAAAAAAAATTATAATAATCTCTGTAGACAGCCAAGCCAATCTCCGTGATGTAGCTTTGACTAGTCGCTCATCCAAACCCTATGAGCCCAAGCCAATCTTTCAGCGATCTTTGGTAAACTTAAACCAAGCTGAACCCTCTGCCGCTCAGCCTCGCCGTAAATGCCCACCAACTGCCTAGCTGAACCTACGTTGCTCAACTATCGTTCGTTGGTCCTATCCACGATACCCGGTATACTATACTTCTATCTGGAATAGCCTATCTACAGTGCCTAGCTTATGCAATTAGAATACGCTGGTCTGTTGTCGCGGTTCGAGTGACCAGAGAACTTACTACGATGGACACCAGTATCCACTGTTCGGCTCTCTGTCACCTTACTAAGAAGACAAATTGCACAGCAATTCTGAATAGCTAACAGTAAGTTATTCACTGTTAAGCGACCTGTCTCTCTTGCAGCGAGAAACAGACTGAATAATTACACTAAAATTCTCGCCTTATATACTACTTGGCTTGGGTCCGGCCTTCGGATTGTACCGATGGTACCCGGTTTATAACGAGCGCAAAGTTACCGGTCTTTACAACGCTTGTAAATAGGAAATCAAGCGCTTGCAGGAACCCTGTTTCTACGACGATTTCTCGATAGAAATTACAGATCAAAATTAACTAAATGTTTGGAAATATTCACGTAATATGGAATTGTTAATTTATACAAATAATCTTGGACTGTCAACAAATTTTCGATGCTTTTACATACCTTAATTTAGAGCGTCACGCTGATTGTGTACTTTTCTATGGGTAATGTAAAAATGCTTTCAAGTAGTCTCGATGTCGAACCTAAAATCGTCACACGAGTTTAAACGACCCCAAGGATGAAGCCTGTTGAAAACAGTGGCAAAAAGGAGAAAATGCTGGTACCAGCATTTTCTCCTTTTCCTCCACAATGTTTTCTACTGTTTCACATGCAAATCTCATAATGTCTGGCACATTTGAATTGCCGTCTGCAAATGTTTTAGATACGGACATGTCAACAAGCTCGTTAAATTTTAAACTAGGCATAACCAGAGAGATACAAATCTCGGTTTTAACCTTTTACCAAACGATAAAAATTCAAACTCGACCAAGTAAACAGCGCTTGCAGACGACAGATTAAAATGTGCCTGAAAAATGTGTGTAGTCTCTAAATGGATAAAAAAAAGAAAGTTTTCAGGCGAAGAGAAAATGCTGGTTACCAGCATTTTCTTCTTTTCCAAGAATGTTTTGTTTTTATAAATCTATCTTTTCAGGGTCAATAAAACACGCGAACGTTTGCAGCCAAAAAGTGAGTTTAGTTTTTCCTGATAACTGGAATACATCCTCAGAAAAAAGAGCTCTTTCTCGTACTTCAGAATGAAGATTCAAACAGTAAAGATCAGACTGCACGTTCTGTGCAGTTTGGTTTTGATCTATGCTCTTTGTAAGTGGCTTCAAATTTTCCCCAAGCACTGAAAGGTTCGAATGACAACACATAGTAACGAGATTTTCTTGACGGTATTTTCTAAATATTTGATCACAAATTGTTCCCTCAGCAGTTATAAGAATGTTTAGTGTCCCTCTAAGTTCCCAAATGGGTAATAAATCTGAAGAGATTGTTCTTTACCCAGCATAAAATGAGCAATGTTCTGTGAAAATGGGGCTTAATGCATCTGCGAAAAGTATCGACTCAGGTCAGCCTGCGCATTCCGCGCAGGTGACCTGAGCCGAAACATTTCGCTCAAAGTCATTTTTGTATGTCCAAGAACCAGTCTACCTAACGATTTAGTTGATAGTTTTAAAAACCTGGCTATGATGGATACGTAAAGTTCTACGTGAAGAAATTGCCTGGTTTCATGATTTTCGGAGAATATATTATGCCCCCTTTTGCCAGAGCATGGCTTATGAATTGTTTGAACCAAGCGGTTTTCACGAGTGGGCGCATTCCAGCAGTTATTAGGTTCCATCTCGTTCAAACGTGCAACCATGTACAAGACTGGCTTCACGATATTTCTTTGACTAGTCACTTATAAACTGACAACAATCGTTCCAAAATACAAGCCACTTTTCCACATGGTTGTAACTACCCTTAGTAGAGATTTTGAAATGACTGAACATGGAACGAACATTTGCATCGTTTAACATATTTGGAGTTGAACGGCGATGTAATGGTGTTATTCAAAAGATGTAAATGTCAGCAATGAACTGTTCCTTTATTAATACTGTTTTCCAGAGCATCTCAAAGCACGTCACTTCCTTACCTTTACTTATTTTTCCATTGGTCCCAAGACATGACTTTCATCATCTTTAGTTTGAAAATAAAATCATTACATGCACATTTCGTTGGAACTATTTTGCGTCGATGATGTGCACACCTGTTAAAGAAACGAATCGGCCTTGTGTAAATTTCAGTACACCTGTACATGTAGGTGTAAGTTTAAACACACCATAAACTTAAATTCTTGATACACACTTATCTAATAGAACTAATTTGGATTTCGTTGGCTTTTGGCCATCTTCGCAAGCCAGGGTTGACGATTCACTACGATACTCTACCCTTGGCGGATCGAGCTTGATTTTTATATTTCTCCGATACGCTTTTTCATTGGATGCAGCCAGCTCTAACTGCAACAAATGAAATCGCTCGTAGCATTTCATCTTTGATAAAAACAGAGTACGGTCGCGACCTTTTAAATTGATGGTAAACATGGAAACCCACGTGGATGTCTGCTTATCGCTTCATGTTGAATAATTGTATTCGTAAGCAGATTGTAAAACAATATTTCATTGGCTTTCAGAAATATGAAGTGGGGGGGGGGGGGGGGGTAATAACCAGCATCCAATAGAGGTCGCATCGCAGGAATCTCGAAATCGGGCTCAACCAGCCAAGGTAAGATCTATGTAGTGATCGTAAACTTTGCTCGCGAAGATGGCTTTTAGCCAGAGTTACGTTTTTTTATTAAACTCGTAACCAGAAAAAAATAGTAGTAAGCTCGCTCGACAAAGACTCGTTTTGATAAAAGTCGATCTCATGGGCCGACTCAAGTCAATTCTATATAGATACATGTACCCATGTATCTGCTGTACACCTTTAACTTGCTAGATAAATGTTAAAGACTTTCAAGCCGATAGCATAATCCCGATTAATGATGTTTTAAATTTACTTTTAAAAAGTCCTGATCGGACAGTGTAGATCCAAGATCAGACTGCACATTCCGTGCAGTCTGATCTTGATCTACACTGTCCGCCAAAGGTCAGTGAATCGTGCTAAGTAGCCCAGGCGGTCGAAAACAATAAGCTGACGCATTAACCCTTTCCCAATTAATTCCTGGTTTTTACGGGTCTGGAATAGTAGCCTTTTGAAAACATTGTGGGAAAAGGAGAAAATGCTGGTAACGAACATTTTCTCCTTTTCCCACAATGTTTTCTACCCTATCATAGACAGAAATCATCTTTTCAGCGAGAGTTGAATTGTCGTCTGCAAATACTTTCAATTTGGTCTAGTCCAAAAGTTTGTCGTTTGGGAAAGGGTTAAAGTGTGAAAACACAGAAAAAATGAGATCATGCATGTTCTGCTAATGTCTAACTTGCGTGTCGGAAATACAGTTTTCATTCACAACGCAAACTGGTAATTCGCCGCTCGTTTAAGGTTTTTGACAGATCAAATATTTCTGTCTGAATCGGCGAAATTTTCCTCATGAAGTCCCGTGGGAGTATTTTAAAATTCCATTTTTTTTTTTCACCTTCGATATCTCTAATTCCTTAAACTTCTATCCCAGGATAATATTATTGTGGGAATTTCCTTGGACAAGACGTTTCACAGCCCTACTTCAGTGCCTGTGTTTAGTATTAGGACATATGTGACTGTGTGAGCCGTTGTCTTAATGTGTCCGAAATGTTGAAATCGCAGTAAAAGTATCATTCAGTCAGTCATTTTCAGCAGGAGTATCTAATTTTATCACATTCGTATGGTGGTTAAAAAAAACATTCGTGTACCTTTAGTTCTATAGCTTAAGGTAAGACCTGTGTAATGGAAAACAACTATTTCCACTAAAATATCATCCTGCAAAATAAGCTATAATCAAAAATGAGTATTATTGAAATGCTTTCACCTTTTCATTTTTTCCATTTTTTCCTTCTTTGAATAATCATTTATAAATCTAAAACCGCTATATTCTCAATTGAAAAAATATATAATTACCTCCCTTTTTAGAAAACAAACAAAAGTATCAAAAAAAGGTTTCAAGATAGACATAAACGGAATTTCTGAGCCGTTAGAAATGTGCAAAAATACTATTTCGGCTTAAAGATTCTGATTCTTATTTATCCGTATTTAACAACCAATTAGAATTTTTGCCCAATGTTCACCGTAAGTGCATTAGACAGGTCTTACCATAAATATTCTTCGGACTTGAATGACTCTGCGCTCAATCCGATTCATTCCATCGGCACTTTTTTTGAATAACCTGTGCATTATTTCTTCCTATGATATGTTGAACAAAACTATTTTAATATCACGCTACCATTTCAAATCTTATAGTTAAATGTCATTGACCAATAAGATTTCGTAAGTATATTCACGGAGTTTTTTAAATTTCCATATCGCGGTGAGAAGAGAAAAACTGATTCCCTTCCAAAGTATATATGTCGTAGTCCAAACGGGAATCCAGGCAGATCCGGAATCTGCCTAGACCAAACTGGACTTTGTCTATAACAAATCAGGATTCCAGTTTAGCTTTGCAGCTCTACAATCTGACTAAACCAAATTTTAATAATTTCTCGTTGAATATAGGGCGTCTACATATGAATCATCTTACTTTTAAACGTAAACCCCAAAATAAAAGAAGTTTTAGTCAGAAATTCAGAGAAAATATAAATTTTGAATGTTTTGTACTAATAAAAAAGGTGAAAAAAAGAGCGATTGTGGAAAAATCATATAAAATGCTTTAAATGAAAATACCTCTCAATTGTAAACATAATTAAATCAATATATTTAAAAAAAAATGTTAGAAAACAATGCATTTTGGTCTACACAAAATTTGAATTCTAATTTGGTCTAGGCAGATTCCGGATCTGCCTAGATTCCAATCTGGCCTACGACATATCCATTATCTACTCCTTTATAGTTAAGTCAGTTATTCTGTTCAGTCTACAAGATTGGAAATACGTCGTCGTAAACACAAAAAAGTAACGATTTTTTTATTTGCTTTTAAAATATGTGAAAAATACTGACAGCTGACTCTTGTTCGACAGATAATACAGTTGGACAGCATGTTTTATACATTAGGTTACAGAGAGGGAAGCTTGCCAAAACCAAGCACAAGTGGCTAAATCACTTGATAAAAAAAGTTAAGTTGTCAGCAATCGGCAGAAGCACATTGTTGAAACACGAACTAATGTAACCATATACTCGTACACAGCGACTCCAATTCTCGTAAGATACCAGAGAGTTTAAAAAGTATTTTACATATGGAGAAAACGCTAATTTTGAGCCTATTCTATGAATCTAAGACATTTAAAAAAATAGAGCTGATCAGATTTTGTAATCTCACCAAAGCTCAAAGATGTTTCATCTGCGAATTCAATACAGGGAGAGCTGGCAAATCATCCGCAAAAGGTAAGGCAGGTATAAGAAAACTTATCCTAAGTGATGTTACCCTGAACCCTTTCCAAAATGACAAATTTTAGACTGTCCCAAACTCAAAGTGTTTGCAGATGACAATTTTGAATTTGATGAGAATGGCAGAAAGTTTTCCGATAGGCTAGAAAACACTGTGGGAAAAGGAGAAATTGCTCATTACGAGCAATTTCTCCTTTTCCCATAGTGTTTTCTAAAGACTTTCACTGCAGACACGTAAAAACCAGGGCTTGTTTGGGAAAGAGTTAAGTTGACTAAATTTTTCTTTGACAACGAATTTCTCGTTTTTGGTATTTTCCGTTTTTCGTCGATAAGACAATCGCACATGTCAAAATTTATAACTATATACCGCAAATAAAAATGAAATTATAAGGGAGGGAAAAAAAGTTTTTTTACATCCTCGACTCGTAGTCGGACATGTCCTATAATAGCACTTGCCTTCCTTTTGCAAGCATCAGTTACAACACTTTCAGATTTCCAGTCAAAATTGAGTTAAAGTTTGTTGGGATGTCGTGTGATTGGTAACAAGTGCTAGTTGTTTGGGATCGTATGCAAACAAGTACTATGACGTCACACTTGATCTCATGACTATAGACAGAGATTAATTGTGTGCAGATTTGATAATCATAGTCATAAAGAGCTAATCGCTTTGCAATTTCCTGTATATTTACGTTTATTAGTCGCCGCGCAGAAGCACGCCACTATGTTTTTTAATAGTCTTTCGAGTTAGGACATGGACAATGGGAATTTCTTTTTTATAGGGGTGTTAAGGTTAACAAGGAATCTTTCTGCTTCGCCTTAAACTGTTTTTTAATTCATTCTTAAACTACGAAGTATATACAATACGATACTATTTTTGTTCTGTTAATACTTACAAAATAAAAAAAAATCCGCCCAATTATTTCTTTTATTTTTGCTATTCGTGAGAAATGGACTCGTCCAAATAAATGCCTTGATTCTATAGGTCAAGGCTGTACAGATTCCAATCATCTTGAACCTAGTTAATTTCGCACCTAGGTCATTTCGAACGACTTTGGTCATTTTGTACCTACCTATACTTTCTATTTTGGTCATTTCGTACCCAGCTGGTCATTTCGTACCCACTTTGGTCATTTCGTAAAAAGGTTTAAATATCATTTTGATTATTTAGTGCCAAGTTTTTCCTACTATTTGTGTGTTTTTTTGTTGAATGACCATTGCTAAAGTTGTACTTTGCTGAAATTGTGCTAAATTCCGCCGAAGAATGAGTATGATGTTTATGATCTGACCATTTTTGGTTACTTCTTTCTAAGTTTAGTTTTTAAAGCAAAGATTGTTTAGAACCCCTCTATACATTTCTCACCGAGTTCTGGATAAATTTACTTTGTGGGAAAAAATCTGGAGAGAGACCAGTTTTTCGCTGTGTTGTTGATAAATCGCAATGCAAAACCATTATTCTTTATTAACTTTGTTCACCAAACAATATAGTTTTAGACTTGTTTAAATTGAAACCATGCCTTGCAAACTTACGTTCTGTTGAATCATACTTTCCTAGGACAGCAACATTTTAATATCTTAGCCCTGTTTTCAACACTTTCCCAAACAAACACGGGTTATCACATGTGTGCTGTCAAATTCTTTTGTAAAAACATGTTGGATAAGGAGAAATTGCTCGTTATAAGCAATTTCTCCTTTATGAAATACTTCCCCCCCACTACTAGCGAATATCCACCATTTTTGCAGCTTTTTAAATTGTCGTCTGCCAACTCTTTGAATTTGGCAGAGTCTGATATTTGTCGTTTGCGAGGGTAGGCCTATTAGATACTGTAACAGAAAACAAGTTTTGATATAGATTCACAGTCACATCAATTTCATGATATGTTAAAAAATCTGCCGATGAAAACTGACATTTACTTACTTGCCCTGGCTTTCTTGAAGCGTTAAACAAAAATTTTTGCAGCGCCTTTGATGCTTTGCATCAACTTTTTCTCGTAAATAAATGGATGTATTTTTTCAGTGTTCAACCAAAAAATAAAACTTGCAGAAAGAATATATAAAGAAGACCCCATTCAAAGATAACTCGTGTTGTCAGATAAAATACAGAGAGTCTGCTTCGTTGATTTTTTTCCATCTCGCGTGTCTAAAACAAATTATAGTCTGAAGTAATAATTTTAACTGGAAAATTTGTATTTCCGTTATGTCAAATATTTGACATTACTTGAGAAAAGAACTGTAAATTGTGATAGTTCTCTGACAGCCTTAGGAGAAATCTTTGATTTTCTCTTTGTTTAAATAACCCTTTACAATTACAACAAAATCCCGACTTTGAGTGGCCCTGAGGAAAAAGGCTTTTGAAAATATTGTGGAAAAAGGAGAAAATGCTGGTGACTAGCAGTTTTTCCTTTTTCCACAATGTTTTCTGACCTTCGAAAGAAAACTAACCGTTCAGTTACTTTTATTTTGTAATCTGCAAATCTTTTCAGTTAGGACAAATACAGAATTTTGTCGTTCGGTAGAGCAAAAAGCAACTGATTATAGCATAACGCTTGCAAAGGCAAAATAAACTAGGCCTGACCAACCTTAAACCTTTCCCAAACAAACTTTGGTTTTTACGACCATGAGATAGAAGCCTTCTGAAAACATTGTGGGAAAAGGAGAAAATGCTGGTAACCAGCATTTTCTCCTTTTCCTACAAAGTTTTCTACCATACTAAAAATAAATTTCAATCTTTGAGTTCAGGTTATTTTGTCGTCTGCAAGTGCTTTCAATTTAGACCAGTCTAAAATTTTGTCGTTTGGTAAAGAGTTAAGGAGATGCAGAAGGCAATGTAAAAGTGACACAAACAATGGCATTTGCAGGAAGCACTGCGGAAAAAGGAAAAAATGCTGGTTTCCAGCATTTTCTTCTTTTTCCCACAACGTTTTCAAGCCGTCAATTCCATGGTCGTCAAAACTGGATGCTGTACAGTAAAGAAAGGAACTGAAAGTAATATAGGTCTCTGACAGGCTTGTGAGATCCAGTTTCATTTTCTTCATTTAGATCTATTACATTACCTTCAAATGATGACTTAAGGCGGCTTCAGCCGGACGGATATTTGCGAAAAAATTGTCGGTGGAGAAGGAACTCTTCGTTTGGAGCAAACGGTTTCTGTAAAATCAACTAGAATAACTATCACTAAAGGTGATAAATACCCCCGCCCTTACATTTCATGTCACAGGGGCAACAATACATTAATTCTTCATAGAATTTTCACGAAAGTTGCGTCTTGCACATCTACAACTGCTAATGAACGCTTCTGCCAAGTTTAAAGTGAATCGGACAGAAACTGTAGGAGGAGTTTTCCGGACAAGCATTTTTAAGTCAAATCAGGGGCAATAACTCAGTAATTATTGTAGGAATTTTTTAAAAAATTGCGTCTTGCTCATCTACAACTCCAAATGAACACTTCTGCCAAGTATCAAGCGAATTGGATCGAAACTGTAGGAGGAGTTGTCTGAACAAGATTTTGCGGACAGACAGACCGACCGACCGACATCCTGATTCCAGTATACCCCCCACAAACTTTGTTTGCGGGCGTATAAAAATTGACAATATCATAGTATAGCAATGGGGCATATTCGCAAATCATTTTTAAATTCAATTTCATATTTACAGACTGTGTTATTGCATTTGCTCGTATTAGACGAGAAATGTCTGGTCCGTTCAATACCAAAGGAGAATCAGGGCCTAATGCCTGTAAATTTGGCCAGAACGGGTAAAAGCTCGACCAATGTCAAATAAAACGGGGCCAAAGTGATTCAGTTATAATCAAACAAATGGACAAATGCTGATCGTTGTCAATAAAATTGATATCGATCAAGTTATTTCGGTTTTCTTGTGTTACTTTAACAGGGATACAGACCTCCAACCAGAAACTAGGTCAATATGCGTTCTATGTATTTAACTTTTTATCAAACGACAAATTATTGCACTGGTCAAAATTGAAAGCACTTTCAGACGTCAAAATAAAGATAATTCAAAACTTGAAATTTGTTTCAAACAGGTTAGAAAACATTGTGGGCAAAGGAGAAAATAATGGTTACAAGCATTTTCTCCTTTTCCCAATATGTTTTCAAAAGACTTCTATGTATATAGCGTGCATTCGTCAGAAATGCTATCGTTCTTTCAACTAAAAAAGAAAACGGTATAAGAGTCAGTTATCGTGAGTTATAATCAAATAACTGGTGGTAGAGGCTTCAACAAAACAAAGAAAATAACATCATATATTTTTTTTTCTTTTACGATTACATAGGCTGATGGAAGCAGACACAAGCGGGAAGTATCTTGCCTTTAAACTGTATTATACAGATATAACCCACGTGCCTCGAAAGTATAGTCGCTTTGTATGCTGGAACATAGTTGTACTAACGAGGTATAGAGTTTTGTACTTGCTTTTTATCAAATATTCTGAACCTTTGAATGGTGACATTTGGTCGTTTTGCGGACGTGCAGTCTGATTGTAGACGTACGATGTCCAATATGCTTAGATTTACTTGGTGAAAACGGCTTCGAAATCGCAGTACGTTCGTGTGTATACTGCCAGCTTGAAATGTCCATCTTCTTTGTCAGGCAGTTTAATTTTGTAAACAGCATCTGCAGAAGACTGTTAAATGCAGACCAAGCGTTGAAATATGTGTGTGAAATTGTAGAAAACACATTGGGAGCCCTCATTTTAACTAGAGCTCCACATAGACGGAGTAATTTCGATTTCAAAAATGAAGGTTAATTTTTTTCGACTAAACCCTATGTCGTTGAGTACTCATTAGAATCGTCTCGTCGAGACGATTCTAATGAGTACTCACAACATAGAGTTTGGAAGAGAAATAGTTGATTTAGAATGCCATTGCTGTACAAATTGGTCCCAGTGAGTACCAGTTGACGTGTATTTGAAAAGAAGCCTATATAATGTAAGAACAACAAGATTGATGTAATTGGTTTCCCGCTTTTTTATGCCAGATATGTTCCTGATCACCCGTTGAAGACAAACTTTGGTCCGTTCAGCCGATACTATGTACAACAGGACCTGGATGATGGGTACTATCTACGAACCAACATACCGGTGGGCAAGGTAAATATTTTAAAACTTTGAAAAAGAAAAGAAAAGAAGAACTGTGTTGATCTAGATCGAACCATGCAAAAAAGTTTGTAGCAGTGTCGTTCAAGCATTCTATCCGAAGTGCTGAGAACCGCTTGCAAACACACTTGTGCAATCCGATCTGATTCAATACTCTTCTCAAGGATAGATTATTCTTGCAAAAGTATACCGTTTGGTTAAAAGAATCTTTTTGGCTTTCTTTCTGACCGAAATTATATATTTTTTAACCACAAGTAATAAAGTTTAAGATTTAACTTCAAACACAACAAGACACAATATGGTTTGCAAAACGCGAAAAGGGGCATTCGGACATTTGCGTAAAGTGTCGTATTGGATTAGCCTGCGCTGTCCGCGTAGGCTAATCCGAGACGGCACTTTACGACTACATTAGATTTTGTGTTACAGCAGACTTGCGCAAAACAGAAAATTACATAAAAACGGAAAGTGCCGTTTCGGATTAGCCTGCGCGCATTCCGCAGGCTAATCCGAAACGACACTTTACGCAAACGTTTGAATGCCCCTTTTCGTGTGTTGCACGCCGTTTGTGTCAACCCCGAACAAATTTTGTAAAAGATATAAAGGATCTGATATGAGTTTGCATTGGAGATAAAAAAAAAAAGTATTGAACGAGTCTAAGGAAAAGGTTATTAAGTGAGCTAAGTTAAGCTTTGGCGAGCTTATCAACATTTTTTTTTCTCGATGAATTTAAAAAGATATAAATCTGAAACCTCAACTCATGTCAGATTATTTTCATCACAGAACAATATTTCATAAATTATTGATCATGAGATACATAACATTATGAATATTTTGTTCTTGACGAGTTTGATAACGTTTTATCTCAAAACGCCAATTGATTGTCAGACTCTTATTGTCACATAAAGATATTGCACAAATCATAGATCAGACGATGCAAAACCATTTATAGATGCAACTGTGGATACCCATAACACCCATTTTATGATCACCAACAGAATGACGTCAAAAAAGATGTCACACATTTATGATTTACGTAAAATTCGTAATGGGTATATTACAAAAAGCAAAGGAGTTTATGTGATAAAACATATAGAACCAAACGCGACAAAATAATATCTTTGAGTCTACACCTTGCCAATTGATTATATCAGAGACTTTGATGCCCAAGACGTAAAAGATAAGTCTTTTTTAAAATGGGAACTAGGGGTGAGAGTGTCTGCTACCCAATGACCATGTATAGGTAGATAGGTTCTTCAACCTTTTCTGTTTGTGTCATATCTCCTACTGGCCTATATAGAAGGCGTGGAGTCTATTGGCCACGCCTACTTATGTACATATCATGCAGCTATCATCGTCAACTTTATCATGTGCCATTTTAATAACCTTTTTTAATGTTTGCCAAAGCTACAAGACTCTGACTGCTTATACACTGAGCCAGACGATCCAAGACTTACTGTCCATGTAGAGTGGGTGGAGTCTCATCTTTTGGCCACGCCTACATATCACGCCTTCGATGACACGGACAAACTTCAGAAACACCAAATGAAGTAAGTAGACAAAATAGCTATAACCTTTTTTATGTAGAAAATAGTAAACAGCAATCATTTTATGTGAAAGTGTACCGTACAGAATACAGACCTTGAAAACATGAGACCAAGAGCAAGTGCGTGGTACAAATACATCTTCGATGAACGAACATCCTCTTTGTGTCATTAGTTTCTTTCTTTCCTTTTCCGTCTGGTTGTTTATCTGCCCTGCATCATAGGAGGAAAGAGGTGTTTTCATGTCAAATCAGGCCTCATGGAACTTACATGCTGCCCAGGTCATCTAAACTTAGAAAGTAAGACAATGGTTTACACCTTTTCGTTTAGCAGACCAGAAGGTGTGCTTCTTTCAAATTTAGAAAAATATCAAGAATAAGGCAAAGAATATTCTCAAGAATGAATACGAATCCGGTCAGCACTTTAAGCCCAATCTTTAATATTGACAGAAGTTGGGCTTATTTTGAGAGGATTGTTGTGTACCGTAGACAAAATCCTGGTTTATCCATTTGGCAACGGAAAAGTTAAAGCAGATTTCAATAGTATATCATTTATATTATGACTGACCAAAAAAGGTCGAGTAAATTTTAGGACGGACGCTAAATTCGCAGGTAAAAGTAACGTTATATTGAGAGGATGGATAATCAGATGGTTGGGTGATATCAAAGATCTGACAGTCGAATAGGGTGTGATGTGGTTGAAAAGCGAGTCCGAAGCATGAGTTTTTTAACTACATGTACATGACACCCGATTTGATACTTTTGTTCACTGAAGACGTTTGGAGCCGAGACAAAGTAACATCAGACTGTGAGCGATAATGGGAAAATTTAGCGCCGGTGTAATGCAGAGAAATGACCCCCATTACAAAATGACACACGGTCATTTTTCGACGTAGAGGAATGTCCCATGGGTCATTTCTCTACGTCGAGAAATGACCCATGGGTCATTTCTCGACGTAGAATAATGATCCGGGTCATTTTTCTACGAGGAGAAATGACTCACAGGTCATTCCTCTACGTCGAGAAATGACCCATGGGTCATTTTGTAATGGGGGTCATTTCTCTGCATTACACCTGCAAAAAGAAAAATCGTTCAACTTCATCGTAACTAATGATGATACCATATCATTGCTAGTGGTGAAAAACTGAAAGAAATAACACGCCGAGAAATTCCAGTAATTCACTGATTATGTATATAATGAAAAGGGCAGTATCAAGTTGTCTCTTTATTTTTTCTTTCATCACATTCTTGGAACTTTCCACTAGATCAATGCGCCGCAAGAGCTCTGTAATTTTGTAATATTTAATATAAAGATGGAAATCAAGTCAAGTCAGACAAATAAATCAGTCGGCAGAAAGTATTTTATTCCCAAAATATTTTATTTCAGCATGACTTGTGGCGACACGTGGCTTTACATAACTATCGATTGGTATACAGGAAAGAGCCTGAACTCTTTCATTTGAGCAATGTTCTGTGAAAATTCGGCTTAATGCATCTGCCAGAAGTATCGGCCCAGGGCAGCCTGCGCGGATTGCGCAGGCTGCCCTGGGTCGACACTTTTTGTTGTTTGTTGATTTTATGCATGACTATGGACCGTGTCACTTCATGATTCAATAGGTTATTAGACAAAATGGACTTTATAGTGATTATGTGAAGACTTGTTTGGTATCATACAGCGCGGAGATGCAATATACATGTATCCCCTTTTGCATGACCCATTTTGGATTCTCTTTTTTTAAAACCAAAAAAAGAAGAGCTAAGAAAGAAAGAAGGAAAGAAAGAAAGCGTATTATTGATGTTCATTCTTGGCAAACATTGCATATCCATCCCTTAGCAATTTTGGAAATTCATGTAGGGAAAGAAAACAGAGCAAGAACATGTGATAATAAAAATAATTGTAGAAAAATGGCTAGGCTTTATTCAAAGGGACTGCCTGATTTCCTGTAATATCATAAGTACTATTAAGCAAGAATATATTCCAGTTCTTGGTGAACATGTTTACAAACAGCGAAATCTATACATGTACTATCATATACCGTATATAGCTTACCGAAGCAAAGAATTCTGTCAAAAATCAATCCTGCACCATCAGAGAGTTCCCTAAAACCCAATGATGGGCAAACACTTTATAGCCTACAGTAAATATTGACAGATCTTTGTGGATATATGATATTATTGACTTGGTCAATAGTTTTTTCCCTCATAGCTTCAAGCAATTAATAACTTTCTTTTGCGGACACTGTCAGTCGAGATCAGACTGGAAAGAACATGCAGTCTGATCTTGAATCTACAGTGTCCGCTTTTTGTGGGATATTCATCTGTTAGTAGGTACGTTTAGCCCTTTCAATTCAAGTGCATTCATATGTGACCCATCAAGCGAAAAGGAACAATCTGGGAATGCAGCACATCAATTATACTGTGTTCTCCTTTCTCCGTTCACCTAAGTGTAAATAAGCTCACAAAATTCACATTTTCGGTCAGTATGTCAAAATTTTCGTGTAATGATCAAATGTAAAATCTGAATCAAAATTGTAACTGAAAAAAGTCACCACAACTTGCCTCAAAAGGTTCGATCCGAGGATTTTTTCAAAACTTCCTCACCAACCTGGGTAGTATGGCAACTTTCTCATTTTTCCATTCATTTAATTGAATGTCAAGGCCGGTTACTAAAGACTGATGAATATTCTACACTCTAGTTCAGATGGATTAGCTTATTCATAGTAAAGGGTAATTGCGACCCATTTAGGCATATTTAATGTTGAAAAACATTGAAAATTTGCTTTTTATTGTATGTAAATATTTTCTTTCAAACTATGAAAATTATTCTCTTTTGTTGCATTTTTGCGTCTTGTTCTTTCCGCTTCAGTACATAAACGGAGAAGCGAGAATGAAGTGAGAAATGAGAAAAGGTCATAAATGAAAACAGACCAAAGTTGAGTGCAGGTCAATTCAAGTTGATAGTTCAACAATGATTAAGAAGGTAGAATGACCACTTTTCATACAGAAAATATCAAAAAAACGAAAAATATCAACCCTGGTCAGCCTGCGCAGTTCGCGCAGTCTGACCAGGGTTGACACTTTTCGAAGTTCCCAGAAGGTCCCGGTATTTCGGGGGTCAACACATAGGGCTTTTAACCAATGACTTGGAGTTCGGAAGCCAGCCCGGCATACTTTTTGCCGTTGATTTGATAAATTATAATAAATCAATAGAATTGTTCGGTGTTGATAGGTATAATTAACTGTTGATAATTCTGTCATATGTATATAGTTCAAAAATCAAGGACACGGAACGGGTATATTATTAATTTCGGAGTCATTGTATGCACTTATATTCAAGAATGTACTTTATTGCGATAAAGGTTTGTTTCAGTTATGTATTACGTACATGGGCTGAAACACGCGAAAAGGGCCATTTGGGCATTTGCTCAAAGTGTCGTCTCGGATCAGCCGGCGCAGTCCGCAAAGGCTAATCCGAGACGGCACTTTACGTCAACATTAGATTATGCTCCATAGTAGACTTGTACAAAACAGAAAATTACATAAAAACGGAAATCGTCGTTTCTGATTTGCCTACGCGGACTGCGCCGGCTGATCACCGATGCCATTTTACGCAAATGTCCGAATGACCCTTTTTGCGTGTTGCAGGCATATGACATAATTTGTGCTATGCTCTGTGAAAAGGAGGCTTAATGTATCTGCAAAAAGTATCATGCAGGTCGGCCTGTGCGGACTGCACAGGCTGATCTGGGAGGGAATTTTTGTTTTCAGTCATTTTCTACTTCTGGAAAAAAAACAGAAAAAACAGCGCAACTCATGGTTCAATCACTCATTGGGCAAAATAGAATTTATGGATACATAATTAATATATGATGACTTGCTTGATATTATGTATCACAGTGATGCATTAAACCCCCTTTTTCTAGAACATGGCTCTTACATTGCCTGCCGAATGCCTTCGATTGAGCCCTAACTAATTGATTGATTATTTTCGTTTATTTATCGTCGCTACCGGTTGCCCATCTGAGCGACGCCCCCAGAAGACGGTTAGTCGTTACGGGGGATAGTGCAAGGATACAGGACGAAACTACTGAAAATTCCGCCTGGTTCTTTAACGTGCTCGGTGTGTAGCACCGTCACACGGGACCTCGGTTTAACGTCTCATCCGAAAGACTATTAGTAATTTTTAATCGGCCAGCCGGGGATTTGAACCCACAACCTTTAGGACATTGTGTTCACAAGTCCTACGCTCTACTCTACTGAGCTAATCGGCCGGTTAAAGCCTTAACTAAGTGACACATTATCGTTTTTATACTATACAACCACAAAAGGCGGTACCAAAAGATAAACCAACAAAGCGGATTGTTTTTCGTACTAATCATTGTCTGTATAAGTAGTGACAGTGATCTTTGCAAAGAGCGCTTGATAAACGACCGACAAGTTGTATACAATGACAGCTATTGATTCATAAAACGGACAAACATGCACCCTGTCACCTTCTCACCGCTTAACCCTTTCCCAAACGACAAACTTTTGGACTAGACCAAATTGAAAGCATTTGCAGACGACAATTCAACTCTTGCTGAAAAGATGATTTCTGTCTATGATAGGGTAGAAAACATTGTGGGAAAAGGAGAAAAAGCTGGTTACCAGCATTTTCTCCTTTTCCCACTATGTTTTCAAAAGGCTACTATTCCAGACCCGTAAAAACCAGGGACTGTTTGGGAAAGGGTTAACCCAGGAAGCGCCAAATTAACTCCTCGGACATTTTTCAGTAGAGATATAAGAGCCAAATAATTGCAAATTAAAGGCGGGTCTTGTCAAAAAAACACAAATTTCACAACACAAATTTCAAATTTTCAGTCACTTTTATTTTGTCGTCTGCAAATGCTTTCAATTTGGACCAGTCTAAAATATTGTCGTGTGGTAATGGGTTAATTCAAACTTAACTCTAATACTACTAAATAAGTGAAATTAAACTCTTATTCCGATAGTGAAAAGTAGTCGATAAGACGTTGGATATCAATCCGAAGGTCTGGGATTCGAATCTCGGTCTAGTATGACGTTTTCAGAGACACTTGTGTCTCCCATCCAACAAGAGGTGAACTGGTTAGAAACCAAAAGGCAGCCTCACATGTACACTGGGCATGTAAAACAACCAAGGAAATGTTTTTGAAAAAGGAGCCAGGATCTGGTACCCTGATTTCCTTGTATCCGATTCTACTCCAATCTGCGCTTGTCAGATATGCGTGTATGATAACATGTAGCACATGTACATAAATGTCACACAAAAGTTTGAATGTTATATTACTAATTCATTAAACCTGTACAGAGAAAAAAGGCAACTTCTCATCCGCGACAAAAGAATGTGTGCCACAGTGCTAGTCTGGGAAAATACTTGAGACAACAACAACACGGCACAACTTTTGGTAAATACGAGACTGCAAGTAATCAAATACATGTACATTTCAACTTTTCGTATATTATACTCTCATATCAGGGACCGTATTCACCAACCATTCCTAAGAACATACTTAGTCTTATTCTTCTGATTTTTTTCACTGTGAAAGTAGGAGAGCTCCTGATTGGCTAAACCATTTGGTTTAGCTGATCAGAAGAATAACACCAAGAACGTTCTTAAGAATACGGACCAAGATCTTCAAATACAAGTGCAAAATCACATTGCCATTTACACAATCTGGCTTATTTATCTTTTGAAAAAAATATGACCATTAAGTCCATAGCAGCTAGGGCTTTTTAAATGATGGAAAAGCAGCTGTACAATTAGAAAAAAAAAACATCACAAGGGTTTTTCAAGGTTAGAAATTACGCTTCATGTCGTTGTAGCTATGTTCGTTGGGAAAACTGACCGTTGATTGGATATTTTGGAAAAAGAGCTTTACATGATGTATCAGCTATGGTCCTGAGAACAAAATTTCTTCATATTTTTTCGGTTCATATGACCGTTCTTATCTGTTTCTATTGGACAATTTACTTACAATATAGTGATTTTAACAATCTGTTCAAGTAGTGAATTAGAACATGTTAATATTGAAAATGTTCTTAACCAGAGCACATGATGCAAAACTGATACCATTGGGAGATAGGACTCTTCAAGACCATTCCAACGATACAAATATATCAAACTTTTCAAAAATGGATTTTGAAATATTGTTAAAATAATGCCACTTAGGGCGTCGACGTTTTTTTCCGAAAGCATTCCATCAAGTCTGGGAAATTGCTTTGGGTTTGATGTGTGCCTTATCTTCAGAACGAGTAAAAGAAGACGGGTGTTGACAAATTGTGCTGTCAATGCTTAGCTGCACTTTTCAGGGAGAATAAGATTGATTCTCGACTTTCTTCTCTATTAGACTTTCTTCTCTATGAGTGTTTGATCATGGATTTCAGAGTCATTGGTCACATTATACACAGTCATAGGCGGATTAAGTAACTTTGGGGACATTCGGCGCGATTACCAGGGCCCGTATTCATGACGTATATGACAAATGTTGGCGTGCATCTTACTGAGCATGTATTTCTGTCGTGGATATTGAATCAAAAGTGCATCTATGCATTTTTTGCACATAATCGTAACACTGTTGGTGCGCTTAAACAATTAGCACTTTCTTTTGGTAGTATTTGTGAAGAAAAAAAAAAGATCTTTGAACTGTCACCGAAAAAATGATTAAAATGCTGCTGACACGGCGTTAGACACCTAACAAGGAAACGCAGGCAGGAAATTTAAATCCATAAAAGTATAGCTGTTTCCACTTTGAAGACTATTGTTGGTAAAGGAGAAATCGCTCTTACTGAGCAATTTCTCTCCTTCCCACCATATCTTTTGAGCATTTATCCTTTTTTTTCTCCTTGAACAATAACTTCCACTGTGACCTTTAACCTTGTTTTCTGACAAAAATTAGCACGGATAATTGCCATCTTATAGTGTTTTCTTATTGTTTAGAATTTTAAACACTAAGTGTTCAATTTTACTCCCAAAAATCTGTCTGTTAGAAATTATGTATGTTTTTCAAGATTAACCCTTAATTCGATCAAATTATCTCTCTTTTTACCTCAATGGTCTGTATATAACATGCATATTTATACATTTTGTTATGCTGAAAACCCGGCTTTCGTGTATTTTTTGTGCAAAAATATATGAGTTTTCATTGAAATTATGTATATTTGTATAATTTTCCTATAAATTTTCTGTTTAACGCACTTTAAAACGAAAATGCTTTAAATCCAATATAAGCTGAATTTTGGCATTGTATATAACCTTTTTCATAGGCAAATTTCTCAGAAAAGAGCATGGGTATCACATCCGTTTTTAACTGTAATCTGCTAGAGATGTGATGAACTTTTTTTTAAAAAAGTCTGTCTACTTGAAAAAAATTATCAATAAGCGTCGTTAATCAACCATTCTAAAGATCGTTCTTGATCTTATTCTTGAGGATTTTCTACATTTAAAAGTAAACAGTTTTTTTTTTTTCTTTTTTTCTTTATTTTTGTTTCCTAGATACCTTTTTTTCTTGTGATTGTGCAGAGTGTCAGCTTATTCACGACAGATATATATATCCGTGGGTCGAAATTATTGTTTACTTGTTCAACGTTTTGGAATGTTTTGGACAAATGTCGTGCTTTTGTATATTTCTTTATTTGCTTAATGGTATCACTTGAAAAATATTGTATAGAAATCGTTAAGCCGACATATCGTCCAAATTTTCCATTTTGTTTTATAGTAAGTCTGTCATTTCTTTTTGCAGTACATTTATCTCCCCTGTATCTTTTTTCTTTGCAGTGGAATTTTAGACACTCATCTACCATGTTTCGGCTAATTGAATTTCATAACAAATCAAGAATACTGCTCAACCAGAAACATTCTCAAAATATTTCATTTTCTTTTTCTCTTTTGAGAAATTTTGTATTTCTCGATATCGCATACATTCTAACTGTGCTAATATCTTTGCTATATTTGTCTGGTGATGTCCATCTAAATCCTGGTCCTCATTCAGATACTTCATCAACCTCTTTTTGTACCAGTGACCTTTACAGTTTTCTGAACCTCCCGAACCATTTGTCTATTGTTCATTATAATGTGCAAAGTATTTCTAATAAGTTGGATATTTTGATTTCGGAGTTCTCTTACTTCGACATACTGTCCTTTACAGAAACGTGGTTACATAGTAATGTTGCATCTAGCGATCTTTTTTTCTCAAATTTCCATCCACCAGAACGTAAAGATAGAGACCGGGACAGGTACGGTGGTGTGATTCTATATGTCAAAGATAACATTGCGTATAAACGTAGACTTGACTTGGAAATAAACAATTTGGAATGTATTTGGGTTGAGATAAAACTTAGTAATAGTAGAAATGTTTTATATGGTGTCTTTTATCGACCACCTAATTCTTCTGCGATGTATACCTCTTTACTTGAGGACTCTATCGGTCTCGCGGTCGATACGAATATCACCGACATCATTATAATGGGTGATTTTAACCTAAACATAATGGACCAGTCTCATTATAGAAAAACTGATTCTATCTGCAGGCACTTCAATCTCACGCAGTGTATCGAGGAACCTAATCATTTCACTGAAAATTCAATGTCAGTAATTGACCTCCTTTTTGTGAAAAATAGAGAATCTATTCTAACTTCAGGAGTAGGGGAGCCATGCCTGAATTTGAATGTTCGTTACCATTGTCCTATTTTTGGTGTTTTCAACTTTTTAAAACCAAAATATAACTCATATAAACGTAAAATATGGAAGTATGAAAACGGTGATTATTGTAAGCTTAGAAGTACTTTATCAGAAGTTGATTGGAATTCTGTGTATAATGACGACCCGGACATAAACACACAAAATATTTCGGACATCTTAATCGAAAAGGCATCCCAATCAATTCCAAATAAAACGGTCACCATAAATCCGCATGACCAGCCTTGGATAACGTCGGAAATAAAAAGAAAAATTCGCAGGAGAAAAAGATACTACAAAAAAGCAAGGAAAACCGACTCTAACCAACATTGGATGAAGTTTAGACGATTAAGGAATGAAGTGATTTCAAATATTCGACTTGCAAAAATTGATTATTTTAACAATATGACACTTAAATTAAGATCTGGTAATTTAGGTTCACGTGACTGGTGGAAAATCCTTAAGTCGTTTATAAGTCCGACTTCTGGTTCAGGGTCAACGTTGCCGCCTATTTTTGACTCTACTAATGACAGATTTGCAGTAGATGATTACGAAAAGGCAAATCTTTTGAATTCGTTTTTCTGCAGTCAATCAGAGATTGACGATTCTTCAATCACTCTTCCGTGTGACCATCCGCAATTTTTCGGTGAAAATATCAGAACAGAACAGAACAGAAACTTTATTCACAATAACAGCTTGAACACATAAGGTTCATCGCCGAACACATAAATTATAAATACATACATGGGTATGGACTAAACAACCAAAAAAATAAAACAAAAATCAAATGATATCAAATGCGTATGTTGAAATGAATAAGCAAATGCGGAAACAATGAATGATAAAAGTGAAACATGAACGAACATAGCACATTAGAAAAGGAATAGTATCAGATAAGTAAGATGTCAAACTTTAAAAGTGGGAATCATTACAAAGGAGATAAATTACGAGGGAGTTAGATACTACAAATATGGAAATCGTTTTAGGAAAAGGAGTCGCTTGTTAAAAGCGAATGCTTCATCCAAAACGACCTCCGATGTATACAAATAATGTTAATAGAAATATACAGCACAATATAGAATGGGAAGCGGTATAGTATATTTCCCACTCAAAATTTTACTGTTGAAATCATTAAAAAGCAGTTAAATACTATCAACGTGGAATTCGCCTTGGGCGAAGCTATTCATTTTTTAAAAGCGAATGCTCCGCCCAAAACGGCCTCCCGCAAGCAGTGAGTACTGCTAATTGTGTATATAGACTAAACGGTCCTTTAAACAAAGGAAAACAAAGGAAAACAGTTCAATAAATGGCCTCGGTAAAAGAAGCAATTGCTTATTAAAGCAAGTACACCTTTAACCACTACGTCTTTCAGATAGCCATATGTAATAAACTCAATACTGTAGAAAGAAGACTACATATAATTATATTTTGGGAAATGTCCAACAATTAATCACTGACATTACTCAATTCGGTTTTTCTTTTCTCACTTGCCTTAATATAGTAAATTCCAACTGCATTTAATACTTTAACATTTTCACAGTTTAAAAGCTGGATTAATTTTAACATACTTGGTTTATTATAATAATACTTTTTAAAATACAAATGCCTCAATTCATTATAAGCTGGACAAAATAATAAAAAATGGTACTCATCCTCAACTTCATTTAGAGAGCATAGTGAACATATTCTTTCATTTCTAACAATGTTTCTATGTCGACCTGTTTCAATAAAAAGGTTATGTGCGGACAGACGTATTTTGGCAACAGCGTTTCTATATGATGTTATTTGCATTTTACAAAGATAATTTGAAAAACTAAAATCTTCTTTCAGATGCTTGTAAACAAACAGTGAAGGTCTGTTGTTAATATCTTGAGCCCACTCACTCACATATATGTCAATCAGACGATTACGGAAAATAGGCATAAATATATTTAAGTTCACTGAAGCGGGAAATAACCATACGTCGTAAAAGCCCGTCCTTTGTAAAAGTTCTTTTACTTTGTAGGTCCATAGGTTAGAGTTATTCATGTTATCTAATTCTACCAGGACGGTTTGTAAAATACAATTAGATCTTTTATCTGTGAAAAGCTTTATGAAATATTTAATTATTCTTGTTTTTATATTAATATGTAAAGGATATCTTCCAAATTCGCCGTAAATAGCTGAATTAGTAGTTGTGCTCTTAACATTTAACAATTTTCGAAGAAATTTTCTGTGAAGTCTTTCTACAAGTTCACTTGTCATAAAGCCCCAGACCTCGCTAGAATAGTATAGAATCGATGCGACGAAGGAGTCAAATAAGTTAATCATGATTTTCAAAGGAATTTCTTTATGTCTAGTGAATTGTAGTAAATTGCTCATCGCACGCGTCGCTTTCCCTGTTAAAGTCTTAAGGGCATTTTGAAAACTTCCATTGCTAGTAAAAACTAGACCTAGATAACTGAAAATATCAATAATATTACTATAACGCCCCAAGAGGTTTTCGATGTATTGCAAACTCTTTGTATTGCAAAGGCATCAGGTCCAGATGGCATCAACAACAAAATATTGGTAGAATCAGCGTTCCAAATTTCATTTCCTCTTTGTCGATTATATAATCTTTGTCTCGATAAGTGTGTTCTTCCATCTGCTTGGAAAACATCCCTTGTGTGTCCGATATTTAAAAGTGGTGATCGTTCTATACCATCTAATTATAGACCTGTATCGCTCTTAAACACTATGGAGAAGGTTCTTGAAAGAATTTTATACAAACATATAATCAATCATCTAAAAAGAAATAACTTTTTCACGCCATGTCAGTCTGGATTCCTTCCTGGGGACTCAACAGTCAACCAGTTGACTTATTTGTATGATAGGATTTGTAGTGCTTTGGACAATGGTCGTGAAATAAGGATGGTATTTTTTGATATTAGCAAAGCATTTGACAAGGTGTGGCACAATGGTCTCATTTTCAAATTACAAGCTGCAGGTATAGATGGTAAAGTTTCATCTTTTCTTCGGGATTATCTGTCTAACAGAACTCAGAAAGTGGTTCTTCCTGGCGGATCTTCTGAATTATTACCTGTACGAGCTGGAGTTCCACAGGGGTCAGTATTAGGTCCATTGAGGTTTTTGGTTTACATAAATGACATTGTGGACAACCTTGAATCAGAAATCAATTTGTTTGCTGACGATACTAGTCTTTCCATAGAAATCGATACTCCAAATATATCCGGAGCTATTTTACAGTCGGATATTGAAAAAATAAACAACTGGGCGGATAGATGGTTGGTTAAGTTTAATCTCTCGAAATCGAAATCATTGTTAATATCTCGTAAACGTGACAAACCCATCACCCAGTCCTTACTATGTCAAATATTGCAATTCCGACGGTCCAGTTTCATAAACACCTCGGTATCTGTCTATCTTGTGATGGATCCTGGGACCAACAAATTAAATTTATTGTTGAGAAGGCATGGAATAGAATAGGTATTTTACGCCGTTTAAAATTTCTGCTTGATCGCCTTTCTCTGCAGACTATATACTTTTCATTCATCAGACCTATTCTTGAATATGGAGACACCGTTTGGGACAACATGTATGAATACCATAAGGCAGAACTCGATAAGATCCAAAACGAGGCAGCCAGGATAGTAACAGGATGCACCAAATTAGTGTCTCTTTCAGACCTTTCTAGAGAATCTGGCTGGGAGACATTAAGACAACGCAGAAACGAACATAAACTCATTCTTTTTTTCAAAATGGTTAATGGTCTAGTCCCAAACTACCTATGCTCTCTTGTTCCGTCCACTATTGGAAGTAACACAACGTACAATCTTCGCAATTCTAATGACTTGGCAAACATACTTTGTAGAACCAGCCTTTATAGGAATTCTTTCCTGCCATCAGCAGTAAACGCATGGAACTCCTTGCCACAAGCTACAAGAGAATCTGACTCTCTCTCGTCGTTTAAACGTTTGCTGTACATAGACAAACCCACTCCTTGTAAACTTTATTTTTATGGAGAAAGAAAAATGCAAATTATTCATACTCGACTTAGAAATAACTGTAGCGATCTAAAACAACATCTCTTCTGGAAAAATATTGTGGCTTCTCCTCTTTGTCGTTGCGGGGAAGTTGAATCTAATACACACTACTTCTTTGAATGCAGATTTTATTGTAACATTCGAGTAACACTCAGACAACATATTAGCGTTAAATCTGCTTTTAATATTGATACAGTGCTTTTTGGAGACAATGAACTCTCCCTTGTCGAAAACGAACATATCTTCCAAGCAGTTCATGATTATATTGATAAAAGCAAGAGATTCTCTTAGTTTTATTCCAATCAAAGGTTAGATCTGCTGATCTTCTTTTCTGACAATGTACTGTCGAGAACTTTTATACACAAGCATAACTTGTATCTTTTGCTGCCGCTCTGCTCAATCGCCAATCACTTTTCCTTTTTTCTTTTTAATTTTTCAGATAACGAGCCCTTTTGTTTATAATCCTATTATCTGTTCTTTTGTAATAAATTCTTTTCTTTTTTGACATTTTGATATTATTGGAGTATCACGTGTTTCAGTTTAGGGAGAGGAACTATATAAGCAACATGCTTTCGTTCCAATCCTTTTCACATCATTTCTTGTATTGTAAATGTAAATGTCAATATATTGAATAAAATATGTTTAAATTAAATTCTGATCGGCTAAATTAAATGGTTCAGCCAATCAGAAAGTATATTACTGTTAAATTTTGGACGTTATGGCGCATGAGAATAAGAACATTCTTGAGAATGGTTGAATAAGGACTGGTGTAGTTCCAGGATGAAGAAGTGAGATAGTTTAGTATAATTTGTAAGAACTTGATTCCGATGTAAAATAAATATGTTTAAACTTAAGCTTTTTTCATAAAGATATTCGGAGTTTCTGTAAATTTTTATCTTTTAACATCTGACCGAGCAAAAACACTTGTTGACAAAAGTGATAATTGGTAAAACATAAATAAGAAAGTACAAACTGAATACGTAAACGTAAAATAAAAAGAAAGAAAAGCAAAGACATGTTCCGTTCCTTACCTATATAGGACATTTACGTCTGATCAACGAAAGAAAATTAAAAGTAGATCACTCAACAAGTAATTTGGACTCCTTAGTGTGAGCTATTTTCGCTCAAAATAAATGCATTTTTTTCCTCCAGAGTCACGAGTTACCATAGTCTTAGAAATAATGAAAATCAAAGAATAGCAAAAGGTGTCGACCCAAGTCAGCCCGCATGCTTACACGGTGTCGAAACATTTTGCAGATGCATTGGGCCCCGCTTTTACAGAGCATTGAAACTGGTGAAAATAAAATGGTATCAATCGATTCCAGAGATTTATTTGAAGGAAACATTAATTCAGACTGATTAACTGTTTGTTGCATATTTCTTCTGATACGAAGCATTTCATCAAGATCTGGAACTTGGGGAAATGTTTGACGAAAGAGGTCATGCCTCTTCGATCGGTTAACTTATCTATCACGCATCCTGCTTGCCTTGCAGATTTTGATATATTCGGATATTCTTGGAGTAAGCAGTTTCGCATAATTTCCTATCGACATAATAAATAAAATAATGGAGTGCAACACGCGAAAAGGGTCATTCGGACATTTGCGTAAAGTGTCGTCTCGGATCAGCGTGTGCAGTCTGTGCAGGCTAATCCGAAACGACACTTTCCGATTTTATGTGATTTTCTGTTTCACGCAAGTCTACTGTAGCACAAAATCTAATGTAGTCGTAAAGTGCCGTCTCGGATTAGCCTGCGCGGACTGCGCAGGCTAATCCGAGACGACACTTTACGCAAATGTCCGAATGCACCTTTTCGCGTGTTGCACTCCATATCGACTTTGGGAATTCCCTTGGTCAGGGTTTTATATGTTTTGTTTTTCCTATCATGAAGGATATTTATTTTGCAGGTTTTTTTTTCAATACTGTTTATCAAAGTACAAATAATATCACAGGAAGAGAATTGGAAATGTTTAGGTCTTTTAGACCCATCAGAAGTTATTTCAAATCATGCAAAGGACAAATACGATTTAAAATAGTAATGGAGATTCTTACAGGGTTAGGACCAATATTTTGTTACCAGCCTTGGCTCCTTTTCCTGAAATGGTTGTCAAAAACCTGAACAGTAAATAATCATTATTATTGATGGGTTTCCTCCTATATCTACACCATGCCCTATATACTAACAGCCTGGGGGTGTCGTCGCCAATATTGGCAACCGGTGGCGACGATAAATAAACGCAAATTCAATCTTTAAATCAAAACTGTTTGCTGTATTTGTGTCTGAACGAACCAATTAGAACTGGAGGAATGTAAAACTATTGTGCTTACGTATTCATGGAAGAAACGTCAATGGGTGATTGATTATATACTTTAGAAAACCGCTAAAAACAGATAAAATAAGGATACCAATATTGATGTCTACTTGTCTAGAGCAAGAAATGAAGCTAAAACTTAATAACTCGAATACTAACTTCGAGTTATCAGGGTGTACGGATATGAAAAATATCAGATGTCATGACCCTTAGATTGCTTAATTCTTTACACACGACAAAATTTTAGACTGCCCCAAATTGAAAGCATTTTGCAGACTACAAAATAAAGGTGAATGAAAAATTGAAATTTGTTCTGGGAAGGATAGAAAACACTGTGGGAAAAGGAGAAAATGCTGGTTAACAGCATTTCTCCTTTTCCTACAGTGTTTTCAAAAGGCTTCTTTCTCAGGGGCGTCAAAAGTAGGGATTGTTTGGTAATGGGTTAATTATTTACAAACGACAAAATGTAAGACTGCCCCAAATTGAAAGTGCTTGCAGGCGACAAAGTAAGATTGACCGAAAATTTGAAATTTGTTTTGTGGAGTGTGGAAAACTTTGAGGGATAAGGAGAAAATGCTTGTTTCCAGTATTTCCTCATTTTCCCTCAAAGTTTTGAAAAGGCTTCTGTCTCAGGGTTGTGAAAACCAGGGATTGTTTTGTAAAAGGTTAAATCGAATCGATAAGCTTTGCAGAGAGTGTAATTCAAAACTAGGTTTTACCCTGGAACTTTGTTTTCCCCTTTGTGCATTTCTGCCACAATATAGACACATTTCCACAATATAGATATATTTCCAAATTCTAGACGCGCCAAAGTTACATGATGATACAAAATGCGTACGGACGATATTGTGTCGCACGAATGATATTGTGTCGCACAAATGATATTGTGTCGCACGACGATATAGTGATGCATGGACTAAACAAAATGCTGGGACTACTTGAAAGCATTTTGCAGACTACAAAATAAAGGTGAATGAAAAATTGAAATTTGTTCTGGGAAGGATAGAAAACACTGTGGGAAAAGGAGAAAATGCTGGTTAACAGCATTCCTCCTTTTCCTACAGTGTTTTCAAAAGGCTTCTTTCTCAGGGGCGTCGTACATACAAACGATATAGTGTGGCACTACGATACAAAATGCGTATGACAATACAAAATCCCGTACAGATGATGAGAATACCGTATGGAAATAGGAAATGCCGTAAGAATTATACGAAATGCCGTACGAACGATACGAAATGCTGAACGAACGATATTGTGTCATACAAAGGATAGTTTGTCACATGACTATACAAAATGTCGTATACACTATACAAAATGCCGCATGAATGAAATTGTATTGTACAAACGATATTGTGTCGAACGAAATCCCGCACGGACTATGAAATGCTGTATGGGTGACATTGTGTCTTACTTACGATATTGTAACACACGACAATACAAAATGCCATAGATCTACATTTTGTATGGTCTGTACGGCATTTCTTATAGTCGTGCGACACAACATTGTTCGTACGACACAATTTCTCTTTCGTACAGCATTTCGTATAGTCCGCACAGCATTTTGTAAAGTCATGCAACACTTTATTGTTCGTGCAACACAATTTCATTCGTGCAGCACTTCGTATCGTTCGTAGGGAAATTTCTTATTGCCGGTATGGCATTTTGTATCGTCCGCACTGCATTTCGTAACTTTCGTAGGCATTTCTTATCATCGTGCGACACTATATTGTTCCTACGCATTTCATATAGTCCTGGTATTCCATATAGTCCTTATGGCATTTCATATCGTCCGCACGGCATTTTGAATCGTTGTGCAACACAATATCATTGTGCGACACAATATCGTTGTGGTGACACTATAATTGGAGTGCAACACGCGAAAAGGTGCATTTGGACATTTGCTTAAAGTGTCGTCCCGGATGAGCCTGCGCAGTCCGCGCAGGCTAATCCGAGACGGCACTTTACGACTACATTAGATTTTGTGCTACAGTAGACTTCCGTAAAACAGAAAATCACAAAAAAAATTGGAAAGTGTTGTTTCGGATTAGACTGTACGGACTGCACACGCTGATCAGAGACGACACTTTACGCAAATGTCCGAATGACCCTTTTCGCGTGTTGCACTCCACACAACTTTGTTCGTGTGACACAATAATTATGATCCATACGCATTTTGTATCGTCATGTAACTTTGGCAAAAGTAGAATTGGAAATACATCAATATTGTGGCAGAAATGCACAAAGGGGAACACAATATCTTTGGTATGGAGTAGCTGTGGCTCCTTCTGTTTGGGAGTTTGGACTTTTTGTAGTTGTGGTAGAAAGTAAGGAGGATATGAGTTTGTGTGGTATGGTGACCATGGTACGGCATTTTGTATTATTCATGCGTCACAGTTATAGTTCGTTTGCATTTCGTATACTCGTGCGACACTATATTGTCGTTCGGCATTTTGTATCGTTCGTGCGACACAATATCGTCTGTAAAGCATTTTCGTAGAGTCTCAGCATTTTGAATATTCTGTAGGGCATTTCGTATCATCATGTGAAACAATATTATCCTGTGACACTATATCTTCGTGCGACACAATATGGTTCGTGCGACACTATATCGTTTCTGCCACACAATATCGTCCATACGCATTTCGTACCGTCATGTATCTTTGAAGGGTGTACAATTGGAAATATATCTTAATATTGTGGCAATCTTTATACTGTGGCAGAAATCCTCAAAGCCGAACACAATATCTTTGGTATGGAGTAGCTGAGGCTCTTTCTTTTTGGGAGTTTTTATTTTTTTGGGTTGTGGTTGAAAGTAAGGAGGATATGTGTTCGTGAGTTGTGTGGTTGTGAGGTTAAACATTTAAAGGGTTTGTGGTTTTGGGATCCATGAGCAAAAATTATACACTACTTAAAAATAGCCCAGAACTCTCAAATATACTCTGCTGGTATAAGCACGGAACGGATTTGTGGTTGGGTGGTTAGAAATCTAAGGGGTTTGTGGTTCCAGAGATCCATGAGCCAGAACTCTCCAATATATACTATTACTAGAACCCCCATTTTTCCTACTACTTACCACGACTGGAAAATGTAAGACTACAATTTTCAATTTTGGGTATTTTGACCAATACTATCTTTGGACACAGGTAGCTGCTAGAGAACGGATTATTGTGGTGGGCTGAAAAATGAAAATTTTCTTGGTTGGGTGGGGTGGGGGGTTAAAGGAATTTGGCTCAAACAAAGCACCCTGAAAATAATGGCCTAGAATACCGCTATATACACTGCTGCTTATCGCGATTGGAAAATATATGACACGATTTTACATTTATTTGGTATTTTGACCCGCGATTAGGAAATAGCTGACTAGATTTTCCAACTTCTTGGGAATTTGGACCCAATTTTGGGGTATTTCGACACGTTCGGAAAATATACGACTAGATTTTCCACTTTTTCGGTATCTTGACCCTATTTTCGGGTATCTTGACGATATTTTTGGTATTGTGACCCGCGATTGGGCGATATGACTAAATTTTCAAATATTTGGGTATTTTGGTCCAATTTTTGGTACTTTGACCCAATTTTTAGGTTATATTGACCAAAATATCTTTGGACATAAGCAGCTGAAACTTGGATAGCAGAAGTAGCTGTGAGGCTCCTTCTTAATATCGTGGTAAACAGATTAGAGTGGGCTGATTAATTTATACTTAAAACAGTGATTGAAAACAGCACGGCTACAGTTTTTCCAAGACCGTCCAAGCTAATCGAACGTGACACAATAAACTTTGTCTCGATGTCAAACAACTCCGACGTAACGCATGCTTGGGTGTCTATTTTAAAAGAGTTAGACTTGTAAAAGCTACCTAACTGAATTTATAATTGTCTGGGCCTTAGGACCATTTTGATAAATTCTCATTCTATAGTTTGATAAAAAAAAATATAAGGTTTATCTTACACCATTTTTTATAAAAAGTTTGGAGTTTTTGGGTGTCCTGGTTAAAAACAAAGAGCATATTAAATTCTGGAAAAGTGGACTGGAATTATTGTCATATTGACACTTTTTTGGTGAAAACTGTCCCTGATCTAACCGTGGCTCTGTAAACAGACAGAAGACCGCGAAATCCACATAGTGTAGGCTTAATCTTAGGTAATATCGATACCCAAAGACTTACTCTACATGATTAATTAAATCGTGTTTTACATCGCTTTTAACAACATTTCAGTCATATCACGGCGACAGCTCATATATTCATGCATTTCCCTGGCTTCACAACTAACGTTACTAGGCTGAAGTGTCTTTCCCTAGGACACTCAGTGCTTCCAGTGAGGTACTAATTAGGGACGTCCAGGTCACGAATTTTACACTTCACCACTGAGACACGCAGGGCACCTTTACTCAATGAACTTCTTCCGCTATTGCTAAGCTATGAGAATAAAAATCGTCATTTTTTTTTTTTTTAAATTTGCAGACGAGAAATCATGGCTCTACAATCCGAAAACCTCGTACTGGAGAAACAACTTCACAGCTACCAACAATCAATGTCCAAAGCACCAAGTCCAGTAAAAAAGTCGGACAGGGACGAACTCCAGGAGAAAGTCAAACAAGAAATACTTCACGAAAAGGTGAACGAAAAGATCCAGGAACGAATCGACCGCGGACAAAGACGGCGGGAAAGAAGTCGTGAAGGTTCTTCGGACAGAGTCGAACGGTCACATGATAGATCACATGACAGGCAATATGACAGAGCCAGCGAGAGATTACATGACAGATCATATGAACGAGCCTACAAGTACAAATAAATCAACGCCGCAGACCATAATTGAGCTGTGCTCTGGGAAAAGGGGGGGGGGGTTAATCTTTCTGCAAAAAGTTTCGACACGGGTCAGCCTGCGCGGAATGCGCAGGCTGACCTGTGTCGAAATTTTTTGCCGTCAGTAAACTTTCTTCATGTCCAAGAACCATTCTACTTCAGATTTCAGTTGATTATTGGACAAAATGGTTTGTATCTGATGACTTGCTTGCAAGTAAACATCACAGTGATACCGTTAACTGCCCCTCTCCAAAGAACATGGCTGAAAGTATTTAAAAAGAAATATTTAAAAATGCTCGTACACTTACTCATTTATTTCTCAAATAATCTGTTGTTTTTTTTTTTTGTTTCAAAAAATATTCAAAGAAGACGCGTACACCTACTCATTGCATATTTTTCATTTTAAACAACAGCAGTTAATCTGATAAAACCACAACTCCTTGAATCAATTAGTAAGACAATTAAGCCATGGTCACATTTACGGTCATACTCTTACTTGTCTGTAGTTAATTTCAAACACAATCTGCCGAAGTGCTACTTTGGCCAGGTAGGTTGAAGTACATTAGAAAAATGTTAAAAAAGGCAAAAAGGCGAACATAGAAAGTCTAAAGCCATGGTCACAATTACGGTGATGCAGTGCCCGTAATTCATTTCAAATACAGCCTGCTGTAATTTACTGCTGTCAACTAGGTTGATATACGTATGAAGTAAGTTCAAACTTTGCAGAAAGGGGAAATACAGAAAAAGTCAAAGTAAGTTGAACTGCATGGAAGTACTGTCAAACTACATTCAACTTCAAGCAAATTGGCTTGGGTTAACTAGGGTATCAATATGCGTAAGTGTATGTCACGCTATGTATAAACTACATCCTAAGTGCAAACAATTACAGTTAGGAAGTGTCACGTGTGTTAAGCTACTGTATAACAATGTGGCTTCACCTACTAAATGCTGGTAAGGTACAGTCATTATGCTTGAAGTTGAAAGGCCAGAAATTGCTGATAGCTTATTCAGCCATGCTGCCTTTGAGAAAAAAAATGTTTAGATCTACAGTCAACTACAGAACACACTACAGTAAGGTAGGGTAAACTATAGATAATGAAGATCAACTACATTCAACTCACGGTCACAGCATGGTGACAGGATCGTAGTATGTGTAACAAATTTTTGAACATGTTAAAAAATATGTACCTACGCCGGCAAACCATAAGTTCAACCTCTGTTCATTACCACATTTAACTATGGTTTGCTATGTGTAACTACATTAAACTATATTGATACATTCAACTACGGCCAACTACAGTCATTTCCTACTACAATCAGCTATTTAAAATGTGACCACGCTTTAAGCTATGGTTACATTTACGGACATGCACGTAGTTGTCCATAGTTAATTTCAAACGTAATCTGCCTTAATGCTACTATGGTCGACTATGTTTA
The DNA here is from genome assembly GCA_943736015.1 of Tridacna crocea. Taxonomy (NCBI): domain Eukaryota; kingdom Metazoa; phylum Mollusca; class Bivalvia; order Cardiida; family Cardiidae; genus Tridacna; species Tridacna crocea. Next base: position 43,377,782 of record OX031065.1, read on the forward strand.
AAGTTCGTTCAAAGAAGGTTAAAACTTAGTGATGTAGAAAGTCTAAGCACATGTAGGTCGAACAACATGTAAGTACGGTTAACTGCATTCAGCTACGTGCAAATTCGCTGGGGTTAACTATGGTATTACTACATCTAACTTCGATTAACTATGCTTAACTATACATACCCTACGCCCTAAGTACGCACAACTACGGTAAATTAAGGTCAACAAGGTACGGTAAAAAGTTGCGGTTGTGTTGGTCAGTACGGATACGCTGCCGTCATCGTACTTTTAACCATTAATACAACTATGAAATTAAAATGGATGAAGAAAATAGTTGCCAACAGTAAAAATGATTGATATAAAATTATAACCAACATAATTATTTGATCCAGAGAGAGTTTTTAACTTTGGTACTTTATACTGCAAAAAAATTCTAGGCACAATAAAGAATGAATTTCGGATATATGTTTAAAAATAATTCATGGTATTTAGCTTTGAATATAAGTTTACAAAATTGTCGGAAATAACGACCATGCCTCTGTTTTATAACGAGAACATTACGATAGACTCTAAGTATATCTACAACGCAAACTTATACAAATGTGGCATAAGATATGTTAAAGACATGTTGAGCAACGACTGATGTTTTAGAAGTTTAAATAAAATCAAAACTGTAACAAAGAATGGAATATTTTTCTTTAAATATTATAGTATTGTAAATTCAATTAAAGCTTTCTTTCACAGCAGGATATTCCATTTCCAGCTACACATACAATTTTGAATGAATGTCATAATCCTTCAATTAACAGTTATTTTTTTCATGTAATAACTAAAAACGACATAAACAAACACGTTTATAATACTCTTCTAACAAAACGATGAAACACCAACAAGTAGGAACAAATGGGCTACATATTATTATGGTTTAAACTTAGATTGAAAAAAAATTACTTACACCCAATGGTTATAAACAAGAATAGTGCGTCGGATTATTGCAACAAACGCCTTACTTTTTAAAATGAAGCTGATAGATACGAATTTATGTACATTTTGTGGCACAGATGTTGAAACAATTACACATTTATTCTACGAATGTAGATACACGAAAACTTTGATAAGTAGAATCACAGAAACTATAAAAAGATTTGATCAAACTGTACAAATTAACAGCTCTATTTTACCTTTGGGCTCAAACAAAACAAATATTAAATCAGATATACTTCTTTTGAAATAAAAAAATTATCTATTTTTGCAGAAATAAACTATATAAACCTTCAATAAATGGATTAAGGAACCACCTCATCACAAATTTAGACATCTATAGAAATACTGAAATGTTTGAAAAAGGAGAAAATATCATGACTTTTGCAGAACATAATATACAAAACCTCCCATGAGCCGATTAAGATAGTCAATAACCGAAGACAAAACCATAGAAAACACGAAAAAAAAAAAAACCACACAATTAAGAAGTAAGATTTAAAGACAAGACTTTTCCTTTTATTCTGGTCCATATTAGCGAGTAACTAAGCATAACAACCCCCCCCCCCACACACACACACACCCACACATACCCGCAAACTTTTGCACCACATATAAAAAAAATAAGCTTTGTTGTCGCAACTCAATCAGTATTTTGGCACATCAATTACATATTAGTTAACTTGAATTTCTGGATTGGGGAAATTGTAAAATTGGAAAACATTTTAAAATCTATTACACAACGAAACAACGATATTTGTAAACATGTACATGTACTACTAACAAAATATTTACTAACATTGATATGTAAGGTATGTTGGGGGATGGCGACGACTCTCACATACCGATAGACGTGGCAATTAAAGCTTAAAAAAATACTTTTAACCATTGTCACATCCAGACCGTGGTCAAATTACAATCATAACTCAATTAATTGTAATAAATTATAGCCTTTATGTTACTTTTAAGTAATTGGTACTTGATGAAAAATGAACTACTTTAATAGAAAACTTACTTAATGAAATAATCAACTATATTAAATAAAAATACATTTTTTTTTCAATTACATGGAGCAAACAATTCAACAAATTAGGCAAAAGACAGGTTTTTATGCAATAATTATATTTACCTTGGAGTATAAAACACACCCTTGGTCATCACCTAAAAAGGTGTTGCCAGAACATTCATGAATGATAAGCTGTTGAAATGGAAAAATCTTGTACCAAACCTGTCCAAATTGTTAGACCTTTCAGGAGTCAAATTAAATGTTGCTGAAATGCTGGAACTTGTCTGTACAAGGGTAGAAAACATTGTGGAAAAAGAAGACAAAGCCAATATTTTCTCTTTTTCCCACATTTTTTTTTTCTCAAAAAATGAATTTCAGTTGAAGGTCAGGATTGTATAGAACAGGACAGTATGATAAAGAAGTAATATCAGTGGTACGTACATTCATCATAGCTGACCTGTGTTTTTTTACATTTTATCGAATAAAAAGATCTACTTCGTTTTTTAATTATTTTTCAAACAAACACAATTTGGAATCTAAGAAACTAAATATATATGGAGATGATAGTATATCTAATGGAGCTCGAATAAAAATTTCTTTTTAATAAAGTAGAAAACATTGTAAGGAAAGGGGAGAATGCCGGTAACCAGCATTTTCTGCTTAACTTGCAATATTCTGAACATTGATTCTACGCAGTAGGGGAAATTTTTCAAGGCAAATATGTTAAAAAATGAACGATGGTGAATCAACATTTATATGGGATTATATAAATGTTTGACACCAACTTGACACGAAAATAAACAAGGGCGCCTTTCCTAACTTGTCAGTTTTGCACATTTTGGGTTTGAAAAGGACATGTACATTTTGAGAAAACCAGATACGTTACCATACACATACCCTGTTAACATCATATCAGCATGGTAATACAATGTTTTTATCGCAAATGCTATACGCGAACCTGATAGTGAGATACTGTAGTGCCATTTAGGACAATTTGATAATGGCAAAGCAGAACAGACCCGTCATACAAGGATGGGAACTAAATCACTGCAATTGAGATCTAGAAAAATCTATTATAACCAAAAGTGTTTTTCTAAATTGTATAAAGGAAAGCCATAATGTGCGGCACCTCTGTTCCTTTCGTGACAACATTTAATTATCCTTTCCACAAAAATGAAGTGTTTTATCAAAATATACATGTGCAACAGTGTCAAATTGACATGTAAATTGACTGAGTAACGTATCTGGTCAAAAAATCATGGATCAGATTTCTGGTAAGTATTGCATATTTGAGCTATCTACTATCATACATATGCATGTACTTTTACTATAATGTAAAGCGTATCAAAAACAGTAAAATATGGAGTAACTGAGATGGTTGCTTTATTGAAATATTAAAAAAACAAAACAGTACATTAAAACAGTTTGAACTGGATTTTATGGCCAGATCCCCCCCCCTTTTCCTGTGTTATTTTAACTATGCAAGGCAAAATTGAATGCTGGTAAAATTTAAAACATTTCATAACAGTCTTTATATGTAACGAATACCATTTTCGAACTAAAACAGTGGGCCTTTTGAATTTCCGACCTTGTTTTTCCCATTCCCTGCAAACATCATGGAAGTGTGTTAGTCAAATGTATTAGACATTATATAATATGCATTTGTAGTACTCTTACATATGTAGTATGCTTAACCATTAGGCATGAAAGCTAATCACATGCTTGGTGCAATGCAGTTGTAACTAGATCTGTATATAATATGGAGATCTCGTCACAAATGTATTGCATGAACCTGCCGAATTACTGCGGCATACATGTACATTTAGACATGCATAATGCGTAATTACCAATCATACACCACAATACTATTTCATGCCGATGTAATATAAAGTGTGCTTGACAAACGTGTGAAAGGGTCCATGGAGCAGGTTAGTACTGTGATTTACACTGTTTGCATACACCTTTTGGGAAAATGAGATCATACAACGGGATCAGATACGTTACCATACGTGACCAGATACGTTACTATTGTTTCTACAGGAAAGTATACAGACTGATATGTGAAAAATATTACTGAATTTGTATTTTCTGACAAGCTAAATATAATCAGTTACTGAAGTCAACAGAAAACTTGACTAAATGCGTCGATGTTTGGTAAAACGGACAAAATTACAGCATACCTTTTATGTAAAGGGTGATTACACTGGATTATACTTGATTGCATGACAAAGAAAATGGCGAGAACATTGGATTCATTTCCAGGAGAGAAAACGAGGCATATGACGTAGTTTGAGTACAATGACGTTAATAAGAAAGTGCAGAAAGCGGTCCTAACATCAGAGTTAAAATGTCACAGTAACGTATCTGGTTGGGTCACGTATCTGGTTCCAAAAACGGTTTTCAGTGCATATTTTCTTAATATTGAACATCAGTCAACCCAATTGCAATTAATAGTTACACTTTTCAGGCTAAGTTATAAGGCATACGTTTAAGTTGTTACATTGATTTCATATCGTCCGAAATAAGAACTAATGTTGGTAACGTATCTGGTTATTTTTAGCGTAACATGTCAGCACAGAGGATTCATGACCATGGGGAATTTTTGTTATAGATCCAGCTTATCCAGATTTTATATGTTGATACAAGCATATATAATTGTTTAAAATTACTGACATATTACTTCCCCATTCCATCTGTATCGATCTGTTTTCCATGCACATTTTGACTGTAACGTATCTATCCACTTTGCGAAAATGGCCAAGGCATTCGACCATTGTCGGTGTAATTTTACTCTTCTTATGTTTATACAATGTTTGTAGAAACAAAACAAAGTGTAAATTGTGTTGCCATATGTGAAAATAAAATAATGTGCATACTCGAAACAGCAATGGTGCGCTGGCGACAGGTAAAATCACCAGGGATTGAGGTATATCAGGTGATACAGCTTGGGTATTACATTGTTTCCAATAATTTTTAAGGTTTTATGTGATGACTTGAATGATGTCTTATTTGGAAAATATGTTTAAACATGATTTTACCCTACCACCTTTATGCATTTGGCTGGCGACATCGTATTCGTAAATATTGCCCCTACTGCGTAGAATCAATGTGAAGGTTTATCGTTCAGGATCGTTAAAGCTTGGTCTGGTGTGGTACCTAGCAGGTTAAAGGTTCATAGTCTGTTTATAAATATAATGCCAAATGATAAAAACAAATTATATGATTCATTACTTTTACAGAAAGAAAATAATTATAATCATAATCTAATTGAAATATTTCTATTTTAATAATAATAATAATAATAATAATTACTTTGTTTTAAGAGGGTAAAAAGACTCATTTAGTTGTTAAACTAATCTCCCATGAGGCCCTCTGGAAAAAAAAGTACAGTTAAATCAAAGGGTCAAGATATCCACCGTGAATAATAATAAGGTACTGATTTTTGGTACCTATAATTTTGAGATGAAATGCTGGAAGCATTTGTTTTTGAACTTTTCCAGGGAGTCTTGTGTTTTAATGTTTAGAGGTAGGGTATTCCAAACAATTGAACCAGAATATGCAAAAGACCGTTTCCATGCATTAGTTCGAGGTTTGCCTAACTTAAGGTTTAAGTTAGATGTTGATCTTAAGGAATAATTTGAATTTTTATCATTTTCTTGGGTGAACTTACTTGTTATGTAACTTGGGGTCATACGGTTTTGTGCTTTGTATATCATGACACATCTTAGGTACTGTACTCTTTTATCAAAGGGAAGCCAATTAAGTTGTTTGAACATATCAACTGATGGTGTCATTAACTTTGCATCTAATATAATCCGGGCTGCCCTTTTTTGAAGTTTTACCAAGGTTTCAATGTTATTTCTTGTGCAAGATCCCCATACAGTACAGCAATAGTCCAGTAGAGGTGATATATAGGAACAATAGAATAGCTTCCTAGCATGTAGTGGAAGATATATTCGGAGTCTCTGCATAAGGGTAAGGCGAGATGCAACAAGTTTACAGATATAATCCACATGTGTGTTCCATGTCAGTTTATTGTCAACATGGATACCTAGTAATTTGTGACTCTCCACATTGCCAATAATTTCTTCATTTATTGATAAATGTAACTTGCTTTGATGGCAAAGCTTAGGGGCAGTACCTAGAAGTATTGTCTTTGTTTTAGCTGTGTTAATGTACATTCCATTGTGTAGGCACCATTGATTGATGTTTTCTAGGTCAGTTTGAATATGATTTTCAATATCTTTTGGGTCAGTGCTTGTCATGTGGAAAGTTGCATCATCAGCATACAAATCTGTAGTTGCTTTATCTACATAAAGTGGTAGGTCATTAACATATAAAAGGAACAAGATAGGGCCTAGGATAGATCCTTGTGGAACACCATATTTAATAATTGTTGGTGAGGATGTTGAACAGTTAAATTGCACTTGTTGAGTTCTATTGCTTAAGTAAGACTTAACCCATGTGACCGTTTCATCATGAAAGTTATATAGTACAAGCTTATCAAGTAGAATGTTATGGTCAACCAAGTCAAATGCTTTCTTCATATCTAGAAATACAGCTCCCACAAAGTTTCCTTTATCAATGGCAAGGAGCCATTCATCAATTAGTTTTATAAGAGCAGACTGGCAGGAATGAAATTTTCTAAAACCCGACTGATGTTGGTGCAGCAGATGGTTTTCTTGTAAATATTTACTTATTTGTTTAACAACATGTTTTTCAATAATTTTAGAAATGATAGGTAAAATTGAAATAGGTCTGTAATTTTCTGGAAGTTCCTTGTCACCTGATTTGAAGAAAGGTCTTACTCTTGCTGTTTTTAGAGCATTTGGGAATACACCGTGCTTCAGACTTAAATTTATGATGTGTGATAGGGTTGAGCTAATTTCTCTTGCTGACAGTTTTAGAATTTTTGGACTTAAGCCATCCAGTGCAGCTCCCTTATTTATGTTTAATGATTTCAGGTGATGGAAAACTTGCTCGTCCTTAATAGGTTGAAATTTGAGTTTCTGTCCTGTAGTATCTGAAAATTTTGTGGTTAGGAAATCTCTGAGTAAATCATAATTAGGTGTATGATTTTTGGTTTTTATTTCATCAGCTAATGTACAGAAATGATTGTTTAGATGCTCCACTATTTCTTGTGTTTGGGAGATTATTTCATCACCTACTTTTAAGTGTGTTGGGAGACTTGGTTCTTCTTTAGGATGCAGTTCTTTCAAATACTTCCAAAGTGTTCTTGTATCCTTGTATTGGCCAATTGCTTCTACAAAGTACCTTTGCTTTGATTTTTTTATCATGGAGGATACTTTATTGCGAATTTTTTTATAGTTGCTAAAGTCTTTCTGTTTATGATATTTGTCTCGTTGTTTCCTGAGCATGTTTATTTCTTCATTGTACCACTGTGGTTGTTTGAAAGATTTAATCCGTTTTTGTTTGCGAGGCGCATGCTGATCAAAAACTGTAAGAAATTTTTCATAGAACATATGTAAACAAACTTCTACATCATCAAAATGGAAGATCTCATGAAAGTCTGCCTTTGACAGGTCATGTATGAACTGTGTTTCATTAAAGGCTTTATATGACCTGTATTCCATGCATATATGTCTTCCCTTCAGTAAAGTTTGGCCAACTTTATGAGTTAAACAGACTGGATAGTGATCACTTACAGAAAAATTTGGAACTTGTATTTCACGGATGTTTTCGGGTATTGTAGCATAGATGTGATCAATGAGTGAGGTGGAGGTGTTAGTAATGCGTGTGGGCTCCTGCACTAGCTGTTCTAGATTATACAGATTTATTAAGTTTGTCCATTTACTGTTGTCACACTGAGGTGTAAAGTTTATATTCAAGTCACCTAGAATGATTAATTCAGTGTTTTGCTGTGAGGCTAACATAATCTGTTCTTCGAATCTATCTATCCAAGATGTCAATGAATTTGGTGGGCGATAGACAAAGCATGTTAGTAGAGGTTTGGAGTATGGAAGTTTGAATTCTATCCATACAGTTTCTATATCATCAGATTCCAAGTCTACCCTTCTCCTATATTTTAAGGCATTTCTTATGTATATCAGAATACCACCTCCATTTTTTCTGTTTCTGTCCTTTCTTTCCATGTTAAAGCCATCAATTTTCAAAGGGCCATTTGTGGTTCTAGAATTTAAGAAAGTTTCACACAATCCAAACACATGTAAACTATTTGGATGTTGAAGGGATAACTTGATTTCATCTAATTTGGGGATCAAATGACAAACATTAAGTGATCCAATCTTTAGACCTTTTTTAACCAAATTGAAGACTCCATAGCTGTTTTTCTTTAGCGTTCTTTTGACCAAAGTATCATTTTTCGAATTCGTGTTATAAGGGTTTTCATCTGCTTTTTTAGGTGATTTGTGTTTAGATGTACAATTTTCATACAGGCAAATATATAGAAGTAACGTGAAAATAGTAAGTAATATGACATGAAATAATATTTTTGTATCTTGAGTGTGTTCTTTGTTGTAATAATTGTTTTCTTTGGCCTCATGGGAGTTTAATTTGCATATACAAGAACATACTTCATTGCAACAATCAGAGCACTGAAGAATAGAAATGTTTGAAAGTGGAGTGAAACGATTGTATGTTTGGCATGGTTCAGTCTTATATAATTGACATCGCGGAGGAGGATTTTTAGAGTGTTCGACAAAATCTTCATTGTCTGTCTGTCAGTGTGGACAGGACTTCATTTTGTGGCCATAATGTCCACATCTATGGCACATAATGTGTTTTCCATGTCTGCACACCTTTGTTGTATGGCCATTTTCCCCACAGTAGAAACAAGAGTCAACAGTAAATCCATTCATTTTCCTCTTGTTTTTTAATATTGAAATAGAGCTGTTGATGTTTTTCAGGAAGGCTGTCGTACCCCTTTTGTTTATGTGGATTCCATCCCTTGAGTATAGAGGTGACCTTAAATACCCTTGTCTGTCTACAAACAGGGAGTAGCTGGCAATGAATTCTAGGCCCTTTCTGTGGCATATCTCCTCAATGTAGTAGTTGACTTCTCTAGTGCAGCAGTCTGTTCGTGGTGTTATCTCAATAAAAATAATCCTGATACTGCTGTTTTCATGCTTCAAAAAGTCTATCAAGTCAGTTATGTCAGAGTAGATATCCCAGATGTTATCTCCTATACTGACATTGTTTCCTCCGATGTGGATTAGAATTGTTTCATAGTTTCTTGTGTCTATGTTGGCTTTTATATGCTCATGAATATCTTTCACCCTAGCCCCTCTGCAGGTTTTGACATCCACATTCTTACTTAGTCCATTTTTGTTTATGTGTTTCAAAATTGAAGAGCCAATCATTAAAATCTTATGTTTATTATCTTTTAGTGGAGGGCTGGTCTTCTCAGTTACCTTTATATCCCTCTGGGAGTTTGGAAATTCTTGTGTATTTCTTTGTGTGGCTGAAATACTCTTGGGTTCAGGGTCAAATGTAGAAGGGGCAATGTTGGGCTGTGTTAATGGGTCAGGTTGAAGGATCCCAAGGGACATTCCTGTCTGTCTGGTACTTTGCTGGTCTGAGTTTTTAGGTATGATTGTGTGTTCAATGCTTTGCTGGTTGGGGTTTCTCTGTATGTCAGTTTGTTTATACCTTTGCTGATCAGCGTATCTGAGTGTGCTATGTCCTCCTTTCTCTGAGACTATTTGATAGTTTGGTGCCTGTATAAGCTGGTAGTTTGGTATTTGTAAATCATCAGCTAGCTGTATGTCAGTTTGTTGTGTAGTTGATTGTAGGTCTTTATACCCTTCACATGATCTTGTCTCCTGTGTTTTGAGTAAAGCTGATTTAAGGGCCTGTACTTCGAGCTGTAAATCTCTTACAGTGGAGATTAAATCACTGATTATGTTTTCTTGGGAAATAAAACTTTCAAAACTTAAGTTCATTGCTTTCTGGTCCTTTGCATTTTGAGTTTTAATCTGATCATTTTGCAGTGTCAAGTGAAGTCCATCATTTTCGCAGACTAGAACACTGTCTTCTTTGTTTTCATTTGGTACAAATACTGTTTTTAATGCTGTACTACAGTTATACGGAGTTGATGTCAATAGAGATGATGCACTCTTTTCTATCTCATAGTCATCTCTTTCTACTCCTTCCACTGGTGTAAGCCTTTTCATGGAGGTTTGGGATGATATAATGTTATTGTCTCCTGCATCAATTCTGTGTAGTATCTTGATAAAATGTTTGTATGTCCAGTCTAGATATCCATACCCTTGAATATGTATGGTATTTGTAGTGTGGTAAATGGTGCAAGTAATCAGGTTTCCATCAGGATTTGGGATCTTGTAGATATCTCCATGTTGCCTCGTTGACATGTACTGTTGATGATCTTTTTGGATTTCTTTGTTGAGCGATGTCATTCTGTCTTTATTTTTTATTGTAAGTGTTATACTTCCACTATTTTGTTGAACATCAACGAAATCAGGAAACTCCAATACAAAAGTGTCTTCATCTTTTGAGTGGTTTGAAAATCCAGAAAACTCCATGATACTTGAAGACATGTTGAATACAGTGTCTAAGATTTGTTGTGTGATATTGGCGGCCATTTTGTTTCTTTGTTCTTGTGTCCTCTTTAATAATTTACAGTGTGAAGTTAATTTATTATAAAGTTTTCTTTTTACAGATAAAATTTCACAATATTTAACAGAGAACAAATCCAATATTTCATAAAAACAATCCAAAAAGAAATCTCAAATTCTAAATAATCCAAATTCCAAATTTAATTCTCAATTGTTCACAACACATGTCTTCCTTCCTATGTTTTAACTGATATCATAACTGTTTTAACTAATAGTAATTTATTATTACTTTTCAAAATAACTTAACCCTCTAGAACGCAACCTATGTTACTGAAACTCAAAAATTCTGCTCTTTTGCATAAAATGAATTTAAGAGGCAATGTTTTCAAACAACAGAAGAAAGTCAGCTTTTGTTCACTTATAAGGATTTTTTTTCATGTTGCGTGGATGCAACATTGGGCTTCAACACAATTGTTGCACGAGTGCAACATTATATAAAACTTCACCAAAACTTGCTTAAATCCTTTTTATTTAACTTGAATAACAGCATAAACATGCGTAAAAGAAATATTCTAGAATAAATAATATTATAAACGCCGGAAAGCAACATTTTTTTGGGGTTCCGCTCCAATTCGATGCCTTCCGTACTAAATTACTAAGAGCAATGGCTTCTTTTTTTACAATGTTTTCTTGAGTTTATTACCTTCTATTTTCCATTCAGTCAGTCTATTTAACGCCATGACACAGGTTTTTGATTTTAAATTTTGCAGTTTCGGTTCAATACGATTATGGTTTTGCTTTGGTTGGAGGTTGCTTTCGTTAGTTTCCGTACTTTAGATCATGCCATTTCAAAATAAAGAAAGCAATAGTTTTCAAAAGATTTCAAAAATGAAAAAAAAAAAAAAAACACCTTGAGAAAAGAATAAATTAATTGTTAGAATCCATTCATCCTTTTCAACGCATGTTTTCATCACCAACTGTAAAAATTGTCTGGATGAGGAAAATAAGGAATAAATTGTTGATGGAAGCATTTCCTCCCTTTACGTATATGTTTTCCAATTTCACTGGCGGTCAAAAGTTGTCTGTATGTAGAAAATAGTTCCTTATGGGTGTTATTTTAAAGTATTCTTTGATACCAAGGTGTAATTTCCCACAATGAACAATCGGGCAGTATATGACAGTTTCTTCAAAAGCCCAATGTTGCACTGGTGCAACAGGAAAGTTTAAAAAATATTTTTAAAGACAATATAAGGATTATAAGGGTCTTCTGTATTTAATATGCAGTATTAACTTTATATGTACTGAAAAAATGCATATTGGCATGTTAACTTACCTTATTCATTTTTTTATTTCTCAGAATTTGTACTTTGTACTTTAGTACTTTAGTCTTCTGCTGCAAGTAAATGGCGGCTTTAAAATCAGGGGAAGTAACTCATACAGAAATACATAAAAGGCATAGTCTAAAACCCAGCAGTTACGTAACTGCCGTCCACATTGATAGTGAAGAAAAATAGTAAACAATGCTTAATTTCATACAACATATAGCTTCTCAAAATTGAATGTTGCACGTATGCAACACCGGGCTCTAGAGGGTTAACCAAAGCTGGTCACATTTTATGTAATCGAAATTAGGATATTACCGTAGTTGACCGTAGTTGAACGTACTAAACACACTACGATTAAGTAAGGTTAATTACGGTTAACTACGCTCAAACTATGGTCACATTATGGCCACAACAACGTAGTTAACCGTAACAAATTTTTAAACATGTTCGAAAATTTTATTCTTAGTACGGACAAACCGTAAGTTTAAACTACGTCTATAACTTTGTTGCATTACGGTTGACTATGTGTAACTAAGTTCGATACGTTTAACTACGGCCTTCCACGGTCGTTTCCCACTACGGTCAACTACGTAAGGTGTGACCATAGCTTAAAGGTGGATATTTAGAATTTTCACATCACACCAAATTAAAAAAATATATATATTGTTGAAATTTATACGAAAAAACAATACAAATCATCAATAATTAAGTAATTAAGAATCATAAAATTACAAAAAAAAATTCTTTTTGATGTATTCCCTTAAAAGGCTACGTAGCCATCTTAAGCTATTTTTAGGTTTCGCGCCAAAAATCAATAAAGCATTGTGGGAATGTCAAGTGACTGGCACGTGACTAATAACGCTTAAATACTATTACATAACAAACATGTAATAATTTTTTTCCATAATGTCTTCTTCGACGGATGTTTGAAGCTTTGTCTGTGTTTTCCTGTATTTAAGGCAAGACCTGTGTAATGGAAAACAGCTATTTCCACTAAAATATCATCATACAAAATTAGCTGTAATTAAAAATGAGTATTATTGAACTACTTTCACCTTTTCATTTTTTCCATTTTTTCCTTCTTTGAATTATCATTTATAAATCTAAAACCACTTTATTCTCAATTGAAAAAGAGATAATAATTACCTCCCTTTTTAGAAAACGAACAAAAAAATAAAAAAAAGTTTCAAGATAGACATAAACGGAATTTCTGATCCATTAGAAATGTGCAAAAATATTATTTCTGCATAAATCTTTATTTATCCTTATTTAACAACTAATTAGAATTTTTGCCAAATGTTCACCGGAAGTGCATTACACAGGTCTTACCTTAAATGAGAGAATTGATAATCTAAACATTGAACGTGTCTTCCGTTAGTGTCAACCTGGTCCGTAATTAATCTCTAATTTCTCGTGTTATCGGATGGTTTTCGACTGCTAGGGTTTTATAGGGGTATATGGATGATTTTTTTCATTTTTGTAAAATTTTCGTCCCAAAATCTGAAGTGCCACCTTTAATGAACTTAGTCTGAACTTACGATTAGCCCGTAGTAAGCAATTTTTCAAAACATTTTCCAAAATAGCTTACGGTTAACTACGCTGTTGTGACCATACTTTGACCAGAATCTGATCGTAGATGACCGTAATTAATCGTAATTGACCTTACTTTACCGTAGTGTGTTTAATACGTTCAACTACTCTAACTCCATAATACTATCAACTACATAAAATGTGATCAGATCTGGATTCCATTACTTTAAAAATCAATAAAATAATTACAATTAAAATGCAAATGTTTTTATTGAATTGTAATTATGAATACTTGCTTTTTATAAAAGTAATAAATACATAATTTTTTTTTTTTCATCTTTTGGCATTATATTTAGAGTATGAAACTTTAACCCATTAGATCTAGGTTCCACACAAGCCCAAACTTTAATGATGCTGAAAAAAAAAACACAGTATTTGAAAACAGAGAGAAAATATTGACTTTTTCTTTTTCCAAAATGTTTTTCCCCTTCTAAGACAAGTTCCAGCATTTGAGCTACATTTAATTAGCCCTCTGAAAGGTCTTACAATTTGGACAGTTTTGGTACAGGGTTTATCCATTTCAGCAGTTTAGCCTTTATAAATAATATGGTAACACCTTTTTAAGTGATAACCAAGGGTAACTCCACGGTGAAAATAAATACTGCATGAAAAACCTATTATTTGCCAAGAGTTTATTTGTTGCATTGTTTGCTGCATGTAATTGAAAGGAATTGAATTTGATATTGTTATCTATTTACCTTTTAAATTCTTATAATAATTAATTTCTATTTAAGAAATTCGTTTAACAACCATTTCACAATTACTTTAAGATGACAGAAATACTATGATTCACTAAAGTAAAATATTAATTGGACCCAGGTCTGGATGTGAGAGTAATTTTAAAAAAATACAATGACTGCAGCCTACCGGTACAGACCAGGCACAACCACAACGTTTAACCCTAGCGTAACGGAGTTGACCTTAATTTTCCGTATTTATGCATACTTAGGATACAGTTTATGCATAGTTATGCGTAGTTAATCGTTGTTAGACATGGTAATACCTTAGTTAACCCTAGCCACTTTTGCACGTAGTTGAATGTAGTTAACTGTACCCGCATGCTCTTTAACATTCTTAGACTTTCTGCATTGTCAAGTTTGAACCTACTTTGAACGTACCTCAACGTACATGTACTTGACTGTAATAGTTCTACAGCAGACTATGTTTGACATTAACTATGGACGAATACGTACATGACCTCAAAAGAGACCATGTCTTCATTCTGTCTAATTACGGGCAACTACTTTACCAAACACAGAAAGTCGTAAGTATGCACAATTACGGATAATTAGTGTCACCTGTGTTAAACTACGGTAAAATGTCGTGGCTTTGCCTAATCAGTATGGGTAAGCTACAGTCATTTATGCTTTTGAAAGTTGATGAGCCAGAAATTGTTGACTGCTTATTCATCCATGCCTTCGAAGAAGAGACGTTTTTCCAATATATGATTAAGTACAGCACACAATATGGTAAAGTAAGCTTAGGTCAACTACGTGCAAACTATGGTCACAGTAGGGTGACAACATCGTAGTTAGGCGTAGTTAGGCTTTTGAACATATTCAAATATCATGCACTTACTGTATTAACCTCTGGTGTGGATAATCAGTATAAATTAATTATTCTTTACCCAGCAACAGGATTTCAGACTTGTTTAAACTGAAGGCATTTGCAGACGACAAAATGCGACAAAAAAATTAACACTTGATTTTGGTCTGATAGAAAACATTGATGTAAAACAAGAGGGCCAAGATAGCCCTGGATCGCTTTTTGAGAGGACCATAGCCATTTTTTGAGATATTGAAACTTTCAAATGAAAAGATCACCGTAAAAAGTCATATCAAAATCTGTTAACACCCCTACAATCATCATCACAGAAATGATTTTGATGAATCAGAAGTTTGCAAATAAATTTTTGGATAGATCACCAAAGGACAATTTCTTGAAGAAGAGCACATGCTCGACAGTGACTACAAATATAAATCAAACAAGAGCACCACATGCAGATGCCAACAAATGGCTGTTGTTTTTTAAGGGATCAATTTTTCACGAACAGTTTTTGAAAAGGGTCATCCAAGGATCATTTATGTGAAATTATCTTATAATCTGACCAGCAGTTTGAGAGAAAAAAAAAGTTTAGAATTTCTCCGTTTCCTTATAATGTAAGAAGCCCCAAGTCACTATAGCCATGTTTCTTGAGGGATCAAAATTTCGTGAACTGTCTTTTGAGAGGGTCAACAAAGGATTATCTCTCTGAAATTATTTGGCAGGGATGTTCCTTGGGTGAAGCTCTACCAAAGTTGTTCAAGAGATTGAATTCCAGACATAATTCTGGTTGCCATGGCAACTAGTAAAATATTTGAAAATCTTCTTCTCTGAAACTAGAAGGCGAAGAGCTTTGATATTTGGTATGTAGCATCTCCTAGTGGACCTTTACGAAGGTTGTTCATATGATGCCCCTGGGTCAAAACTCGCCCCGCCCCGGGGCTCAAAACTGGCCTTGTCACAAGTTGGAAACATAGGAACAAAGAAGGAAAATTCAAAATTCTTCTTCTCTGAAACTAGAAGAGATAGAGCTTTGATATTTGGTATGTAGCATCTCCTAGTGGACCTCTACCGAGATTGTTCATATGATGCCTTTGGGGTCTAAACTGGTCCCGCCCCGGGGGTCACAAGTTTGTATTACAGGAACAAAGAAGGAAAATATTAAAAATCTTCTCTGAAAGTAAAGGTGAAGAGCTTTGATATTTGGTATGTAGCATCTCCTAGTGGACCTCTACCAAGATTGTTCATATGATGCCTCTGGGGTCAAAACTCGCCCCGCCCCGCCCCGCCCCGGGGGTCACAAGTTTGAAACTTAGGAACAAAGAAGGAAAACCTAAAAATTCTTCTTCTCTGAAACTAGAAGGCATAGAGCTTTGATATTTGGTATGTAGCATCTCCTAGTGGACTTCTACCGCGATTGTTCATATGATGCCTCTGGGGTTAAAACTGGCCCGCCCCAGGGGTCACAAGTTTCTTTTATAGGAACAAAGAAGGAAAAGTTTAAAAATCTTCTCTGAAACTAGGAGGTGCAGAGCTTTGATATTTGGTATGTAGCATCTCCTAGTAGACCTCTACCAAGATTGTTCATATGATGCCCCTGGGGTCAAAACTGGCCCCGCCCTGGGGGTCACAAGTTTGAAACTTGAAGTAAAGAAGGAAAAGTTTAAAAATCTTCTTCTCTGAAACTATATGGTGCAAAGCTTTGATATTTGGTATGTAGCATCTGCTAGTTGACATCTACCAAGATTCTTCATATGATGTCCTTGGGGTCAAAACTGGCCCCTCCCTGGGGGTCACAAGTTTGAAACTTAGGAACAAAGAAGGAAAATTTTAAAAATCTTCTTCTTTGAAATAAGAAAGTGCAGAGCTTCTTCTCTGAAATAAGAAAGTGCAGAGCTTTGATATTTGGTATGTAGTAAATTCCTTCAATTCCGTATAATGCAAGAAGCGCCCATTTACCAGAGCCATCTTGACGGATCGATATTTCGCCAACTTTTTTTGAAAAGGGTCATCCAAGGAAAGTCTCTGTGAAATAATTTCAAAATCTGACCCGCGGTTTCAGAGAAGAATAATTATAAAGAATTTCTCAGAAAAATTCATTTGGTTGCGATGGCAACCACAGCTTTTGATGGAATCAAACTTTTTGAACAATTTTTAAAGAGGAACATTCCAGCCAAATTTGGTCCAAATTGGCCCAGCGGTTAAGGAGGAGTTGATGTTTTAAGAATTGTTGATGACGCACGACGGACGACAGACACGTTGTGCTCAGGTGAGCTAAAAAGAATTTGCTCTTTACCAGAGTTTTATCTTTTTCTGATTTTTTTTTCCATCCAAAGGTTCCTTTTCCAAAGTTGTTAACCCTTTACTCCATAGATACTCATTTCTACGCATTGCTTGTAGGAGCGTTTGGAAAACATTGTGGCAAATGGTGAAATTGCTCGTCACGAGCAATTTCACCTTTTGCCACAATGTTTTCTATACTATCAAAAGGTGTCATATACACATAAGAAACAGCTTCATCCTTGCTGTTATTTAGGGTCAATTAGAGATACCATAGATATGCCGTATGGGGTAAAGGGTTAAATTTCGGGACTCCTTGGTAAAAGGTTATCAAACAATCAAATCTGTATAAAAGCTTGAAAAAAAAAAGCTTCTTTAAACACTGCTGGAAAGGACAAAATGTTGGCAACTAGCATGTCCTCATTTTCTCACAATGTTTTCTACCTTTAACTGATAAGTTCCATAAATTGAAACCAAATTTTAATCTATCGTCTACAAACACTTTCAATGTGAATGTATAACATTGCTGTGAGTTAAAGTGCAAAGGTTTTACATTTATATACATGGCATGCTCCTTTCATGAGAAACGATTGCATGCTATTAATGGGTGTCTTGGTGTTGTGAAGTATGGTGCCCTTCAATTTTTCTTCTTTTAAGTCAAATATTCTATGCAAATGTCCAAATAAAATGACATGTGCTAAAGTTCTATTATGCTATGCACTTTTGTATGATACATCGACATTTGTTTCTTTTTTTTTTCATGTTTATCACACAAGTACACAGTCTTTAAACACGTTTCAGTTAAGTTCATTTGTTCCTATGAAAACTGTAGGAGGAGTTGCGCACAAAAGTAATTGCTAACTGATAGACAGACAGATGTACGAACGGAAGGACTACAGGAGCCATAACATATTACGATCGCACGACCCTTTGGACATATAAAAATAAAGGCCAAAATAGAGTTTTGTCATGTTTTTTTTCTGTCCAAAAACATGCGATGGAATTTCTTCATTTCAATATAAGAACCTAGTAATTTGTACATGCATTACAATCTCCTACATGAATTCAGTATTTCACATGTCCAATGGGATCGACAGAACCACTTCATATGTCTGTACGATGTTTTATGTGATAGTAAATTAACACTATTAAATCTTGCATAATAAAAAGACTGCAGGACATTATTTTTGAACAACACTTACCCATTCTTTAGCCATAATTAATTTCGATGTATTCAAATTTTGATGATTAAAAACAAGATGTAAAAACAAGATGTTATTTTTCAACATCTTTCACCATTTGTTAGACATAATCGATGATTGACACTCGCTATTTCCTAGCCATAGTTAATTTTGGTGTATTGAAATTTGGATGATAACAACAAGAAATTATGAAATATACCAATTGTTAGCCATAATTGGTGAACAACATTCACCATTTATTAGCAATAATTAATGTCGCTGTATCAAAATTCTGATGACACATACATCGTTTGTGAACAACAATCGACATTTGTTAGCCATCATTTGTGAACAACACTCACCGTTTGTTAGCTGCAACTTGGTGAACAATATTTACCATTTGTTAGCCATAGTCGAACAACACCCACCATTTGATAGCCATAATTAGTGAACAACACTCACCATTTGTTAGCCATAATTCGTGGACAGCGCTCACCATTTGTTAGCCACCGTCCCTTCCAAACCAGATTTCTTCTGCCAACATCAAGGATTTTTCGAGAGCAGTGAAATGTTGGCAGTTTGGAATAATTTGTTTTGACAACATGATGGAACAACATGTCACTAAACATTCTTTGTGTGCAGCCTATTTACAGGATAATTGCCAGTTATATAAACAGTATCTTGTTTTTTTTTTTAATGCTTTCAATTTGAGGATATATTAATGTTTTTCCTTTGGTGAAGAGATTTTGGCGCTGTAAGGGTTTAACATCCATGTAACAGAGATCTTTTTATGAATACCAACCAATAAGATAATGATCAAAAGTCTTACGACCCTGGCAGGGGAGACTTTTGACAGCATTGTGGGAAAAGGAGAAAATGCTGGTAACAATGTTTTGTACTCTATCAAAGACAAATTCAGATGCCTGAATCAAATTGAAATTGCGGTCTACACATGCTTTCAATTTGGACATACATGTGCCTATAATTCTTTTATGCGATACAGCGTTAAAGTGTCTGTGAAGTTTGGTTGGAATTGTATACTTAGTTTCAGAGAGAAAAACCTTTGAAATAAAAGTTGAAATAAAGGCATTGGCACACTGATAGACAAACATAAAATATTATGTACAAAGAAAAATAACAGAACTACAATATACATATACATGTAGTCTTTATTGTAGATGATGTATTTATTCATATAGAAATCTGACAAATTATCATTTTGTTTTCAATATTCAGATTTAGTAATATAACCAGTACCTCATTCAACCAGATGAAAACCAAAGACGTGTCAAAATTTGTTAAACCTTTCATTGGCATCTGCTAGCAAGTTAAAATTATCAATAGGATAAACTATAAATGTACATATATATTATACTCTTATTTAATCCTGAGGCTGCCAATTATGACAGCTTTTTTATAAACAGTACGGATCAAAATCAGTCTGCATAGCGCAAACAGTCCGCTCTTTGGTCAATACTGACAAGATGGAGAGTGATTTTCTATCAAAAACAAAGGGAAAAAAGTAAGTTGTATTATATGGATTTTTCTATCAGTTACATTTTAACAGGTTGAAAAACACAACAAACCCAAATCAAAATTTCAAACACAAACAGTAGCTATATTTCGACACTGTTTAGATAAAAACTGTTTTTCTCCGTCATATTTGATATCTTATCAGCACCTATTTCAGCCAGAAAAATTTCAAGATATAAATGAAGATATGCTACATCTGATTACACAATCTAGAAATTAGAAAATGGGTTAATGAAGTGCAATTATAAAGATTAAGTAGACCTGCTACATACAAATATATTTCAAAAAAATATTCAATTCAAGATTCCCTTTCTGCAATGTTACATGCTTACAATGACACTTCTTACTCCAGTTTAACCCTCTACCACACGATGATGTGTTTTAACTCTTTTCAAAAAACAATTTGTTTACTCATCCAAAATAAAAGTAACTGCAGATGTAACGATCACAAATGGTAAAATGGAAGGTTCAGTTCTCTGTTAAGGTAAAAAATATTGTGGGAATATGAATCATAGTTTTTTGTCGTCTGCAAATGATTTCAATTTGGACCAGTTTAAACTTTCATTGTTTGGTAAAGAGTTAAGCTTATTTATATCAGTTTGTCAACCTCTATTAAGTTGCTGATCTTTTCAATTTTCATAGGGCCTAAAATGTGTTGTTGGGAAAAGGTAAAACTTGGAATTCATATCTGACAAAGTTCATTACAGAAACAAATGAGCTGTGCTGTGGTAAAATGGGGTTTAATGCATATTTATATTTTATTTCATGCTTTCCGGTAGTTGTCGAGAAAATTAATAATCAATATCGGTGAAATATTTTCCATATTTCCTTTTTAAACAGTAAAAATACCGATTTTCATATTCTAGTTACCTAGGAAAAATGCGCTTTACTCAAAACCAGATGGAAATATGATATCGTTTACCTTACATTAATTTTCTCACGATTAACGTACTATTGTAATGCGTTGCTATGCGGATGTGGTACGCCACAGGCAATAACTGTTACAAAGTTCCAAGAAAAAGTGATAAAAGCCTGAAACAAATAGAATATTTGCTTGTTGGTGAAAGATCAAAATTTATTTCATCTCGTGAACATCTTTGACAATATTTTTTACTTTTGACAGCATCACACATGAATATATTACCCGTGATGTTCAATTGATGAAATAAATTTTGATCTCTCACCGACAAAAATAATATCCTCTATATATTTGTTCTTTGATATTATCACCATGTATTTGCACTGGATGAAAGTATGCAATATTTTTCCATATTACATACTTTGAACATATTGCGTAGTTCAGAGCTTTTTTTCAGATGTGCTGCTAAGTATGGACTTATTTAAAAACCTGGATTTCTCTAAAAATCAAAATGTGAACGGCCGCCATTAAAAAAAATAAGATTTGGACATCATGATCTTTTCAATGCATAGTTCTTATCAAAACACGAAAAATAAACAGAATACTTGTTTCCTGAATATTAGGCACTACAAAGGTAGGAAAAATTTGTCTACCAACCATGTCATTTTGCGATTAAAAATTATTCTCTGTCGCCATCTTGTTTGTTTACATACCTTTAGCAAAGATGACATCAAAAGGCAATATTGACAAGTCCTCAAAATGGATTTCTTATCACTTTTGAAGTTTTTAAATAAACAAAATGAATCATAGAATTTAATGAAAACCTTGTTAAATCAGATGAAACTATGTTAACAATATCAAAGTATATAATAAAAAGGTTATTGCACATGTTTGGGATTATAGTATGTCGAACCCGTTCTTTTGGCATAGTTGCCCGAGCAGGTATGTTCGGGCAACTCTGCAAAAAGAACTCATAGTGCAATAAACTGTAGTATTGTAGCATCTTTACCATGCAAATAATTGTATCATACATGAATATCAATATTGCTTGCAACAAGCTTTATAGTCCTTGCAATGCAGAAAACAGCAGCAGCCTGACAGGTGTCGAAGTCTTTGCAGGTGCAATCAGCCCCCTTTTCACAGAGCATGACTCATAAAAAAAGTATGATGTATTATGCATTTTTACATAGAAATATGAGAGTAGCTACTGGATTACATGTACCTGTATTATGCATTTCAAATTATGTACAAGAAACACAAAAAAAACATACCTTAATTATTGTGTATAAAACCTTACATACTTTGAAGCGCAAATTTAACTACTACTACAAATTTATGCTATGGTTATTTCAATTTCTGTTACTCGGCTTCAGAAGATAGGGCATGTAAAATAGGAATTGCTTGCTCCAAATGATTTCTCCTAATGTTCACAATATAAATGCATAAGCAGCTAAGGTGACCCACTGACCTTTAGCAGACAGTGTAGATCAAGATCAGACTGCACAGAACGTGAAGTCTGATCTTAGATCTACACTGTCTGATGAGGAGAATTTCTTCCCAAAAATTTGACTTTGAGATAACATTCTTTAGGATCTTACTATCAGCTTGAAAGTTTTGTTTAAGTCTTCACCACACAACAAAATGTAGACTGGTCCATATAAAAAGCATTTGCACACAACATAAAATTGACTCAAAAATTAAATTTCTCTTTTGGAGGGATAGAAAACATTGTGGCAAAATTAGAAAATGTTAGTTACCAACCAGCTATTTTGTCAAGGTCGTTAAAACTTATTCAGTGTGGTTAAGACTCAATTTCATTATCTAGATAAGGGTTAAATCTTCTTTTATACCATTCAATCCTTTTCATCTCTTTCTCCCTTGTGTTAGTTGCATAAGTTACATAATGTCTAAACATAGTTAAAGTAAGTAAATGTGACAAAACTTTAAGGCCTCAAAAGTAGTCATGATATGTATTGCTGACCTTAAGTCTACACCTAAACATAAAAGATAATTTGATAATCCATGTGTTTTGTCAACCAAAGGTGCTTTTCTGACATAAAATAACACTATTACCAAAATTCCCATGTTTATATAGACTTCAGGCAGGGAGTGTTTGAACACAGGCAAAATGGAAAAAGGAGGAAATGCTGGAAATCAGCTTTTTCTCTTACTTTTTTTTAATGTTTTCAAATATCATCTTATCGCTAAGTGTAAATCCAAGATCAGACTGCAAATTCTGTGCAGTCTGATCTTGGTCTACAATGTCTGCAAAAGATCCTTGAGTCAAGCTTAGCAGCCTAAGGGTTAAAGGACAAAACCCATAGCAACATTTTCTCTGTGGTCTGCAAATGCTTTCCAATAAAGACCAGTTCTACTTGTACAATGCTATGATACTGATGACAGTATTCTTAGGAACAAGGTTTTACAATACTTATCACTCCTGGCACATACTTTGTGTTTTCTCATATTCAATAAGGAATGATTATATGACCGTAGTGTTTACATTAGTATTTGGGTCTCTTTTATTTACCGAAACATGCAAAATAACACCATAGTTCTATTCTAACTAAGCAAATATCAGATCAAAGAGTATGTTGCAATTCAAGCTTTGTAATGCTTTGATACAAAGGAAGGTGCCTTTACATATGTATGTATGCAGCTGATCTGTAAAACTGAAATTTTAACAGTACCAAAAGAGGATTTCAGATTTAGGATAAGTGACAACTTAACCTACTGTGCCATACATTATTTCTATGAAAGAATAACTCAAAAAGCACTGAGAGTATTTCAGAAAAGAAAGTTTTTCTTGAAGGGCACATGTGGAATTCTTCTTACTCCGTGTTTCATAATATGATATTGCCCTTGGCACAACCCTAAATACCATATTTCTTCTGATAAAAATGCCCTCCTCAAAAGTGTTTAAAATGACAATATTTGAAAAAAATAATGAACATTCCCTCATAGAGATTGATATTTCCTCTTAACAATCACTTTAACACATAAAAATACAAAAGTGAATATTCTTTTTGGTTTGCAAATCGGGTACAAAAAAAAGGCTCCTTACCTTGTTTTGCATAGCCCCAGGACCTTATATTAGGAGAAATAAGGTAATATGTGTGTATCTATTTTCAGTGGCAGGAAAAGATAAATCAATCTTTAATTATTGTCCACATTTCAATTCGCTTCAGAGACCTTTTTCTGGCCTGATGAATAGTCATAGAAAATAACTTCAGTTGTACTAGAGGTGATAAATGAAGTTTAACCTTTTATTTAATCCTGTGTTTTAACAACCCCAAAGAATAAGGCTGTAGAAAACATCATGGGAAATAGAGAAAATGCTTATTTTCCCACTATGTTTTGTACTCTTTTTAAACCTTTTCCAAACAGTTTAAAGTTTAGCAGTCTTTACACAGAAAACTTTTGTAAACATGGTACAAACAGTAGAAAATTCTGGGAGCCAACATTAACTCCTTTTCGTACAAGTGTTTTGCCCTTTCAAAAGCAAATTTATACAGCATTTTGAATTTCATATGCCTGAAAAGGTTTCATTACAGTTAAGCTGGAAATTAATATTCCTTGCACAAGAAAGTCCAGAAAAAGAAGTATCCAGTTTAACTCTTTACCACAAAATCCCGACTTTTAACAATCCCAAGAAAGAAACCTTTTGAAAAAATTGAGTAATTCCACATTGAAACAAGAGGGCCCAGATGGCCCTGGATCGCTCACCTGAATTTCTTAGATGACCATAGCCTATTTGTTTATGAGGTATTGAAACATTGGAACCAAAATTATTATTTTGCCAAGCAATTTTCAAAAGGCCACCTGTAAAAGTCATTTCAAAATCTGACCATCAGTTTCAAAAAGAAGAATTTTTAAGAATTCTTCATTCCATATAAGAGCAAGTACCCTCCATCCATGACAGCCATGTTTCTTGATGGATCAAATTTTACGAACAAGTTTTGAAAAGGGTCACCCAAGGAACATTGCTGAGAAATTCTTTTGAAATCTGACCGGGGGTTTCAGAGAAAGAGAATTTTCAAGAATTTCATCACGTCAGTATCGTGCAAGTAGCCCCCATTCACCAGAGCCATGTTTCTTGACAGATCAAAATTTCGTGAACAGTTTTTGAAAAGGGTCACCCAAGGAACATCTCTGTGAAATTATTTCAAAATTCATTTCCCTATAGTGCAAGTAGCCCCCCCCCTTTCCCTTTCACCAGAGCCATGTTTCTTGACCGATCAAGATTTCATGAACAATTTTTTAAAATGGTCACCCAAAGAACATCGCTGAGAAATTTTTTCAAAATCTGACCAGCGGTTTCAGAGAAGAATTTTTAAGAATTTCTTCATTTCTGTATAGTGCAAGTAGCCCCCATTCACCAGAGCCATGTTTCTTGACGGATCAAAATTTCACGAACAATTTTTGAAAAGGGTCACCCAAGGAAAATTTCTGTGGAATTATTTTAAAATCTGGCCTGTGGTTTCAGAGAAGATTTTTAAAGAATTTCTTAGAAAATTCCATTTGGTTGCCTTGGCAACCAGAGTTTTTGACAGAATCAAATTCCCTGAAGATTTTTTAACGAGGACCTCCCAAGGAACATTCCAGCCAAGTTTGGTTTAAATTGGCCCAGCAGTTTAGGAGGAATTGATGTTTAAAGTACTGTTGACGACCCACGACACCGGGTGATCCTAAAAGCTCCCCTTGGGCATGTTGTGCTCAGGTGAGCTAAAAAGGAGAAAATGCTTGTTATAAAAAAAAAAAATGCTCCCTTTCCAAAATTTTTGTCTTTCCGAAATTGAAAGCATTTGCGGATGACAAAATAAATGTGACTCAAAATCTAAACATGACTTTAGAACAGTAGAAAACATTGGGAAAAGAAGAAAGTGCTGGTTACCAGGATTTTCTCCTTTTCCCACAATGTTGTCAGGTTTCCTCCTCTGGGTTGCAAAAACCAGGAAATGTTTGGTAAAGAGTTAAAGTTTAATACTTAAGGTGGCATGGAATTGAAAACGGTGTAGCTACAGGAAAAACAGTAAATTCAAAGGAATGCTTGCAGTGAGCAATGTTTCCTTTAGCATCAATACATGTATTTAAAAAAACACAGTCTAATGCAAGCCCAAACTGTTGTTTATAGCGAGAAATCAGGTACCAAACAACAAAATTTTAGACAGGTCCAAATTGAAAGCTCTTGCTCATAACAAAATCAACGTAACTCAAAAATTGAAATTTGTTTCCAGCACTGTAGAAAACATTTTGGGGAAAGGAGAAAATGCTGGTAACTAGCATTTTCTCCTTTGCCCAGAATGTTTTCAAAAGGTTTCTACTAGGAACTGTTTGGTAATGGATTAATTAACAGACAAGTCCAAGATCTAATGACCCTGAGGGTCAAAGCTTTTGAAAACAGTCTGGGGCATGGAGATATGCTGGTAACCAGCAATTTCTACTTTTACACATTTTTTTTACTCTATCAGAAAAAGTGGACTCTGTTGTACCTGTATCAAAATTGTTGTCTACTGAAGTTTTATATTTGGACATTTAGGCAATCTGTTGTTTAGAAATAAGTTAAATAACACAAATTAGTTTACAATACCCTGTCAAGGGAAAAACAGTCCAAAAAATGTGGTTAAACCAGTATTTAAAGTTCTCTTCACAATTTTCATTTTGTTGGAATGTTAACATTCAAGGGAGATAACTTGGTGAAAAGCCCTGTACAGGAACAGGCCCAGGGTCATGATCAACAGCATAAAATTGACGGTCAAAGCATTGGCCCCTTCTGTCGGCCCTTTAGGATCCCTATTTGCCTCTTGTGTCAGAGTGTTATACAGAATCTGGTTGTTGTTTTCTGTTTAGGAATGAAAAAAAGCAATCAAACTTTAGACATTTCTATCAGTAAGTAATGCAACAAGTAATTCAAGTTTTCATATATCAGTTAAGAAATAATCTTCTTTGTGTATGGTTCATAGTTTAATAAACAACAGTTGTGAGTTATGAGGCACAGTAAATAATCCACCTGGACGATAGCCCAAGTGGTGTATTTATTGTGCCTTATAACTCACAATGTGGTTTACTAAATAATGAACCACAACAGAAAGAAGATTATTTCGATTCCAGCATGACTAGCTCTTACTGATAGGAAGACAATGTCATACTTTGAGTAAAAACATGTCCCTGGGATGCAGATTATATTCCATTGAAGAACTTACTTTATACAGAATGACGTCACTCTATACAGAATGACGTCACTCCATAAGGAACTACATATTTACCAGGCTTTCATAGCCCTGTGTTTATAGTGCTTAATTCACCTGTTATGTTAGAATTGACAGATAAATCAAAACATATTGTAGCGCCCAACATTTACCAAGCCTTTGTTTTACTACGCCTTTGTTGATAAGGGCTTACACTTAGTTTTCTGTTGTGTTGAAATATAACTCACGAGCGAGTGTGTGAATTCACTGGTCGAATGATTTCTGGATTCACATTTGATTCTTTACATATTCTTTTGCGATTGATAGCGTTTAGCTACGTCTGTTAGCTTTAAATTAGCAAACTAGATTATATCCCACTTACTTGAGGTTACCTCATGCGTAACAGCATGTGGTTATGTCTATTCATCTTGTTAATTTCACATTAGTTAACTTGAAGCCACCCGCTTCTGTAACTTTGTCGGCCATTTTGGTTTACCGGTGTAGGGGTTAATTTTACCCTAACAACGTTAAGAATTACAAGTTTTAGTTCCTTGCTGCTAACGTTATCAAACTTCAACAATGAAAAGGTCACACTCGGTAGGAAAATTGCTGGTTAACACTTATTTTTCACTTTGTCAGACTATCTAGTAAATTACAGGTTATGGTCAATTGTTATAGATTCTGATCTCGAGACCTTGGTTGCCAGTACACAATATTTGAGTGTGTACATCCTTTAGCCAATCGTCTTTCATCTTGTACGCAAATTATTTTTGTGTGCTGTTTTACCCCACAAAAGCTTTCTGTGTGCACACAAATATTTGTTGTATGCATGCAAATAGTATAAATACCCGTGCATTTAGTCATTCTGAGTCTTTGACCAGTACCATCCTTCGAGAGCAACCAAATCTTTCTCATCTTGATCTTCTTTCGAAAGGTCAGACTTCAGCAAAATTTAAATTACCAGCATTTGTTGTGGCGTTTTAAAAGCATTTTCTACATCTATTTCACGTTTTTAAATAATTAGCTTATTATTCCGCAAAGCTGACAGATTCGCAAATTATGCATTCTAAAAGCTGATTGGCATTGTCAATGAATTACAGCTACTTCAACACAAAAGAAAATTTATCGATACTTCAGAATTACTAATTCATTGATTGTTTTGCGACAGTTTAATACCGATTTTTCCACCCTAAGGTAAATAAAGTAAAGAAACTGAAGAGCCATCTTCTGTTATCCATTCCATCATTTTGCTCTCCGGAGACCAGCTTTAGTTCCTTTTTTGTTACATCTAGTTTTAGTTTTAAATACTGACTTGACCGGCTTCCTGCATAGTTGCTAGCACGCAACATAATAGTGCTAGTCATGCATAGGTGAAAAGTATTAAGCCATTATCACACAATACCCAGTTCTAACAACTTTGAGGGAGAAGCCTTTACAAAATATTGTTAGAAAAGGAAAAAATGCTAGTTAGCAGAATTTTCTCCTTTTCCCACAATGTTTTCTACCCTATCTCCACAATTTGAGCGACATACAATTTGTCACCTGCAAATGCTTTCAATTTTTTGACAAGTTTAAAATTTTGTTCATTGGTAAAGATTTAAATAAAACATCGATTCAATATAATTAACCATCATCCGACTGCCTTAACGTGAACAGCTTACTTTCAAGAATAGCCATTTACCGTAATTACATGCAAAAAGAAAGTATGAGCCAATCACATGGCTGGTCTCAGATGTTAAACTTATAGCAATTTCTAGAACTGTGATGATATTGACCGAGACCAACCTATGATCCCAAGATAACAAGACTATTTCCTACCTGGACTGTAGTAGTCAAAGGCTGTGGCCACACCTTCCTTGGGATTGTCTATATCACAGATCTTCTCATAGTCTACATCTACCTGACGTTTAAAGTCTGCCGTCTGATCGGAGTTTGTCTATCAAAGACAGAAACAAAGAGTGCACCGTTGGATTTATGTTTTATTACTCTGCTATAAGTAGTATTTTACTTACATCACAACATTGGTGGCTACACTTATTTGTCAAGTTTCTAGAAATACATTCCATACTAGGCTGTAATACATGTATATGAGACATGCTCTGTGAAAAGATGGCTTAATGCATCTGAAACAAAAACTGACCTTCATCAAACCTGCACAAGCTATTGGTCAATTTTGTGCTTGTCAACAAACCAATCTATCTCATAACTCAATAGGGAGGATTTCTCTTTAGCTCAGTGGTTAAGGTATTGGCCTTTCATCCAGGTGTTCTAGGATTTGAATCCTGAGTATTTCCCAATTTCTGTCATGCATCTGTTTCTCGATTACAGACCGTTCGTAAGACACAGATCATGATTCTTGCCTGTAATTACATCTATGCTTACCATGAAATAAACTGTAACAGTCTGCTTATTATCTGTGAACTCAATTCTGTCTATCCCATAATCAGCACTGGCAGATACCACATCTCCGGCTTGGAAGCAGGTAGGTAGTTTCATCTTGAGAAGTACCATGGAACTCAATTCTTTATCCTCTCCATCTCCACTAGAAAAGATCAAAACTCAATAATAGAAATCTATTTTTAGACCTAGTGAAAACTAACCAATAACAAGAGGACCATGATGGTCCTATGTCGCTCACCTGAGTACCAATCAGCAAAGGTCTAAAATAAAGATAAATACCAAATATCAAGGTTCAAGCCCAAATGATAATGAAACAAGAGCAGCAAATTGTTGCAAATTGACTTGAGACTTCAAAGTTCCGGACACGCAAGAAATACTGTAACAAGAGGGCCATGATGGCCCTGAAATCGCTCACCTGAGTCTATTGACTAAACATGAACACTTTTAAGATATCATCAAGACAAACATTCTGACCAAGTTTCATGAGAATTGGACTGAAAATGTGGCCTCTACAGCGTCTAATATATCATCAAGGCAAACATTTTGACTAACTTACAAGAGTTTTGGACTGAAAATGTGGCCTCTAGAGCCTACAAAAGGTTTTTCTAACATTTGACCTGGTGACCTAGTTTTTGACTCCACATGACCCATTTTCAAACTCGTCCAAGATGTCATAGAGGCAAATATTCTGACCAACTTTCAAGAGTTTTGGACTGAAAATGTGGCCTCTAGAGCTACACAATGTTTTTCTAAGATTTGACCTAGTTTTTCACCCCACATGACCCATTTTCGAACTTGTCTGAGATATCATCAAGACAAACATTCTGACCAACTTTCAAGACTTTTGGACTTAAAATTTGGCAGCGTCTAATATATCATCAAGGCAAACATTTTGACTAACTTACAAGAGTTTTGGACTGAAAATGTGGCCTCTAGAGCCTACAAAAGGTTTTTCTAACATTTGACCTGGTCACTAGATTTGACCTAGTTTTTCACCCCACATGACCCATTTTCGAACTTGTCCGAGATATCATCAAGACAAACATTCTAAACAACTTTCAAGACTTTTGGGCTGAAAATGTGGCCTTTAGAGCGTACACAAGGTTTTTCTAAAATTTGACCTAGTGACCTAGTTTTTGACCCCCCATTTTCGGACACGTCCGAGATAGCATCCAGGCAAACATCCTGACCAATTTTCATGAGTATCCGACTGAAAATGTGGCCTTTAGAGCTTACACTAGGTTTTTCTTAGATTTAATCTAGTGACCTAGTTTTTGACCTGGCATGACCCATTTTCAAGCTCGTCCTAGATTTTATCACAGCAAACATCCTGACCAACTTTCATGAGTACTGAAAATGTGGCCTCTAGAGCGCACACAAGGTTTTTCTAAGATTTGACCAAGTGACCTAGTTCTTGACCCGACATAAACCATTTTCGGACACATCCGAGATATCATCAGGACAAACATTCTGACCAACTTTCAAGAGTTTTGGACTGAAAATGTGGCCTCTAGAACGTATACAAGGTTTTTCTAAGATTTGACCTAGTGACCTGGTTTTTAACCCGACATGACCCATTTTTTAAGTCATCCAACTTTCATGAGTATCGGACTGAAAATGTGGCCTCTAGAGCGTACACAAGATTTTTCTAAAATTTGACCTAGTAACCTAGTTTTTGACCCGACATGACCGAACTTTTCCAAACTTGTCCGAGATATCATGAAGACAAACATTCTGAAGAACTTCCAAGAGTTTTGGACTGAAAATGTGGCCTCTAGAGCGTACACAAGGTTTTTCTAAGATTTGACCTAGTGACCTAGATTCTGATCCAACATGACCCATTTTCGAACTCATTTGGAATATCATCCAGGCAAATATCCTGGCCAACTTTCATGAGTATCCAACTGAAAATGTGGCCTCTAGATCGTACACAAGGTTTTTCTAAAATTTGACCTAGTGACCTAGTTTTTGACCCCACATGACCCATTTTCAAACTCGTCGGAGATATTATCTAGACAAACATCTTGACCAATTTTCATGAGTATCCGACTGAAAATCTGGCCTCTAGAGCGTACACAAGGTCTTTCAAAGATTTGACCTAGTGACCTTATTTTTAACCCGACATGACCCATTTTCGACCTCGTACGAGATTTTATTGAGGCAAACATTCTGACCAACTTTCATGAGTATGGGACTGAAAATGTGGCCTCTAGAGCGTACACAAGGTAAAAAGTTGACGACGGACACTGCATAATCACAATAGCTCACCATGAGCACTTCCTGCTCAGGTGAGCTAAAAATGAAAATCAATGTGGAATTACTCAAAATTCACTTGTAGTTACTGTTCTTGTGCACTGGACTCTGTAACATTGCAAAACAAGAGGGCCATGATGGCCCTGTATCGCTCCACTGGCTAATTTGTAAAAACACTACAAGCCAAACACTACATTATTTGGCCAACTGGTTTCAAACTTGAGGGCATACAGTTTTTTTCCCATAAAAACCTACAAAAAAGTTGTGACCCCTGGGCAAATCCAATTTTGACCACAAAGCTATAATTACTTGAATCCTGGTGGAGGTCTACAAGATAAAGCCCCATACCAAATAATACAGGTCTAGAATGTGTGGTTATAAACAAGAAGATTTTCAGTTTTCTTAATAAAAGGCCTGTAAAACATAAAATCCATGAGACAGGGCTAAATTTAGTGGTCCTAGTCTTTATTATGGTTAGTAACAAGATGACTCAGAAAGTTTTCACCACAAAAGCCCATGTAAAACTTGTAACCCCTGGTGTGGGGATAAACTTGACCCTAATGCTATAATTTGGGCCCTCCTGGTAGAGGTCCACTAGATAAAGCTACATGCAAAATTTGATAGCCCTAGGCCTTATAGCTAGGTACAAGTAGATTTTTAAAAAATTCCCAATATGAGCCCATGTAAAACTTGTGACCCCCAGGACAGGGCCAAATTTGACCCCAGGGCTACAATTTGGGCACCTTTGGTAGACAACCACTTGATAAAGCTAGATGCAAAATTGAGTAGCCCTAGGCCTTATGGCTTGGTACAAAAAGATTTTTAAAGTTTTCACTATATAAGCCCATATAAAACCTGTGACCCCCGGGGCCGGGCCAAATTTGACCTCTGGGCTATCATTTGGGCACTCTGGGTAGAGGTCTACTAGATAAAGCTACATGCCAAATTTGGTAGCCCTAGGCCCTATGGCTAGATACCAGAAGGATTTTAAAGTTTTCCCTATATAAGCCCATATAAAACTTGTGACCCCCGGGGTGGGGCCAATTTTGACCCCAGGGCTATTATTTGAAAGAACTTGGTAGAGGTCCACTAGATAAAGCTACATGCCAAATTTGGTAGCCCTAGGCCTTATGGTTTCAGAGAAGAAGTTTTTTTAAAAATTTTCAATATTTTTCAGTTTTGTTGCCATGGCAACCAGAGTTTTTGAAGGAATAAAATTCTTTCAAGGAAATCTGAAGAGGACCATGGCAGGATCATTTCTGTGAAGTTTCATCAAAATTGGATGGGTAGTTTCAGAGAAGAAGATGTTTGAAATAAAAGTTAACGCACGCACGGACGGACGCACACACGCACAGACGGACGGACGGACGCACGACGGACACCGGGCCATGACATAAGCCCGCTGGCCTTCGGCCAGTGGAGCTAAAAACATGCATACCAAGTTTGAAGTCGTTCTGACTTCAGATGATAAGGTTATATTCCAGACAGGCACTAAATGCCGTAACAAGAGGGCCAAGATGGCCCTGGTTCGCTCACCTGAGTTTTTGAGAGGACCATAGCAATTTTTTTCAAAATCTAAACAGCCATTTCAGAGAAGAAGAATTTTTAAGAATTTCTTCATGTCTGTATGGTGCAAATAGCCCACAGCCATCAGAGCCATGTTTCTTGACGGATCAAAATATTTCGAGCAATTTTGAAAGGGGTCAACTAAGATCATACATTTCTGTGAAATTATTTCAGAATCTGATCAGCCGTTTCAGAGACGAATTTTAAAAAAATCCTTCATGGCCATATATTGCAAGTAGCCACCATTCAACAGAACCATGTTTATTGACGAATCAAACTTTCATAAACACCTTTTGAAAAGGGTCACCCAAGGAACATTTCTGTGAAATTATTTCAAAATCTGACCAGCGGTTTCAGAGAAGAAGAGTTTTTAAGAACTTCTTCATTTCCCTATAGTGCAAGAAGCCCCCATTCACCAGAGCCACATTTTTTGACGGATCAAAATTTCGCGAACAATTTTTGAACAGGGTCATCCAAAGTACATCTCTGTGAAATTATTTGAAATTCTGACCAGCGGTTTCAGAGAAGAAGAGTTTTTAAGAATTTCTTCATTTCCCTATCGTGCAAGAAGCCCCCATTCACCAGAGCCACATTTTTTAGTAGATCAAAGTTTCGCCAAAATTTTTTGAACAGGGTCATCCAAAGTACATCTCTGTGAAATTATTTCAAATTCTGACCATCAGTTTCAGAGAAGAAGAATTTTGAAGAATTTCTTCATTTCTGTATTGTGCAAATAGCCCCCATTCACCAGAGCCATGATTCTTGACGGATTAAAATTTCGCGATCAATTTTTGAAAAGGGTCACTCAAGGAACATCTCTGTGAAATTATTTTAAAATCTGACCAGCTGTTTCAGAGAAGAAGAATTTTGAAGAATTTCTTTATTTCTGTATAGTGCAAGAAGCCCCCATTCACCAGAGCCATGGTTCGTGACGGATCAAAATTTAACTAACAATTTTTGAAAAGGGTCACCCGAGGAACATCTCGGTGAAATTATTTTAAAATCTGACCAGCAGTTTCAGAGAAGAAGATTTTTAAAGAATTTCCTAGGAAATTCCATTTGGTTTCCATGGCAACCAGAGTCTTTGATGGAATCAAATTCTGTGTACATTTTTTAAAGAGGACCTCCCAAGGAACATTCAAGCCAAGTTTGGTCCAAATTGGCCAACCGGTTTAGGAGGAGTTGATGATTGTTGACGACGCACGACACACAACGGACGACACACGACGGACATCCAGTGATCCTAAAAGCTCCCCTTGAGCATGTTGTGCTCGGGTGAGCTAAAAATGATATTCAAAGGGAAATAACTCAAAGACCGCACAAGGTAGATTTAAAATTCTTCTTCACTGCACTTCCAAATAAGCATACCAAATTTCAAGTTTTTCCTACATCAGTTGACAAAGTTTTGCTCCGGACAAGCAAGAAACGCTATAAAAATGGTCAAAAGGGGAATAACTCAAAATTTGTGCTAGGAAGAGTTATGATTCCTGTGCACTGCACCCCATAATTTTTCCACAGTCATGCTTATCAAATTTGAAGATGTTCAAGCTGTAGATGACAAAACTATATTCCAGATGAACAGAAAATCCTGCAAAAATGACAATCAAATGGAAATAGCTCATAGACAGTATGAAGCACAGTTATGGTTCTTTCAAACTGCACTCTGTATCCGTGCAACAAACAACAAATGCCAAGTTTCCAAGTCAATCGGACTGGAGATGACAGTTATGCTCCAGACTAAGAACTATTCTAAAGAACTTTCCAATTCAAGGGCAAATAACTCCAGTTGTTGTGGTCCAATTACACCCATA
The DNA here is from genome assembly GCA_943736015.1 of Tridacna crocea. Classification (NCBI taxonomy): domain Eukaryota; kingdom Metazoa; phylum Mollusca; class Bivalvia; order Cardiida; family Cardiidae; genus Tridacna; species Tridacna crocea. Next base: position 43,412,837 of record OX031065.1, read on the forward strand.
ATCAAACTCATCTATGGTCTAAGAGTCATATATATTTTGATCGAGTTTGGTACTAAATGGTTGATATTTGTAGATGCTAGAGTGTAAACAAAGTCAAATATAACAATTTTTCTAATTAAAGGGCAAATAACGCCAGCTGTTCTGGTCGGATTTACCAATAATCAAAATTATCCGAGATCTTCTGGTCATGTATACTTTGATCAAGTTTGGTGCCAATTGGTTAAAAATTGTGGATGCTAGAGTGTAAACAAAGTCAAATATAACATTTTTTTCTAATTCAATGGCATATAACTCTAGTCGTTCTGATATGATTAGACCTATAATATCAAAGTCATCTCAGATCTTATGGTTTTACATATTTTGGCCAAGTTTGGTGGTGATTGGTTAATATTTGTAGAAGCTAGAGTTTAAAAAAAGTGAAATATAGCAATTTTTTCTAATTCAAGGGCAAATAATTCAGATGTTCTGGGCGATTAGACCCATAATCAAACTAATCCAAGATCTTATTATCATATATATTTTGACCAAGTTCGGTGCTGATTGGTTGGGATTTGCAGATGCTAGAGTGTAAACAAGAGGACCATGATGGTCCTATATCGCTCACCTGAGTACTAAGCAGTAAAGGTCTACAATGAGGATACATACCAAACAACTAAGTTCAAGGAAAAAAATAATTCTGACAGGGTATTTTTCCCAAAATACTTTCACAACCCTTCTTATTCAGGGTCAATTAAAGTCAGGATTGTATGATAAGGGATTGAATTAACTTGTAAGGCAAGGCATTAATTTCCTGGTCAAAATGGTGGTCGAATGACAGATTAAAACATCATTCGCTCATTAGTAAGACACAGATGAGACTTGTCTCAGTAACTTTTGATCAAATGTCTAAGGATGTTGGCTGAGATAGTAATCCAGCCAACGCAAACTAGGAACCCTAGACTAACAGCTGACAACATTACTGACTTATCTATGGGGGCTCAACAAGTCCAGTATGTGAAAGGTAACCCCCTTTTCTGTGACAAATCTTACAGATGAAAATTGTATCAAAAGACTATCCTAAGGAAAACATGTTTGAAGTTTCATAAATGCCAAGGACTTTCGAAGATATCGGTCAAGGTGAATGGATTGGCAAACTGACTGTAATTGGTCCATCATGAAATTATACATTTAGTCCCCTTTTTAGATAACATGTCATTTCATGAAATAAAATCAAATAACTATTGTCTGTCGCTTAACAAGATGAAGATTGGTCCATAGTGAAAATTTACAGCAAGCCCCCCTTTTCAATGACATGACATTTAATGAAAAAAGGTAAAATATTCTTATAGGCAGACTATCATAAGGAATACACATACGAAGTTTTCATCTTGTTTCAGAACAGAGGAATTTCAAAATTTTCCTACTTTGTTCCCATGTTCAAACTTGTGACTACCAGGGCGGGGCCAGTTTGGACCCTAGGATCATCGTATGAACAAACTTGGTGGAGGTCGATTAGAAGATGCCACATATAAATTTCCAAGCTCTACAACTTCCAGTTTCAGAGAAAATTTTTTAAAAAATTTTCCTCGTTGTTCCTATGTTTCAAACTTGTGACCCCCGGGGAGGGGCCAGTTTGACCCCAGGGACATCATTTGAACGAACTTGGTAGAGGTCTACTAGAAAATGCTACATACAAATGTCAAAGCTGTACTCCTTCTTGTTTCAGGATAGAAGAATTTTAAAGTTGTTCCTTCTTTGTTCCTATGTTTCAAACTTGTGACCCCCAGGGCGGAGCCAGTTTGGACCCAAGGGGCATCATATGAACATTCTTGGTAGAGGTCTACTAGGAGATGCAACATACCAAATATCAAAGCTCTGCACCTTCTAATTTCGGAGAAGAATAATTTTAAATTTTCCTTCTTTGTTCATATGTTTCAAACTTGTGACCACCAGGGCGGGGCCAGTTTTGAGCCAAGGGGCATCATATGAACATTCTTGGTAGAGGTTAACCAGCAGATGCTACATACCACATATCAAAGCCTTCGAGTTCAGAGAAGAAGATTTTCAAAGATTTTGCTACTTTTTTTTCCTTTTGGTTGCCATGGCAACCAGAGTTATGGGTGCAATTCAATCTCTTGAACAACTTTGGTACAGCTTCACCCAAGGAACAACCCTGCCAAGTTTCATCAAGATTGGCCCAGTGGTTTAGGAGGAGAAGATGCTTTAAGAAATTGTGGACGACAGACATTGGGCAATCACAAAAGCTTACCATAAGCACTTCATGCTCAGGTGAGCTAAAACAAGAGGACCATGATGGTCCTTTATCGCTCACCTGAATACTAAGCAGTAAAGATCTAAAATGAAGATAAATACCAAATATCAAAGTTTAAGGCTAAATAATTCTGATTTCCTTCTTTATTCATATGTTTCAAACTTGTGACTCGCAGGGAGGGGCCAGTTTTGACCCCAGGGCATCATAGGAACAATCTTAGTAGAAGTCTACTAGGAGATGCTTCATACCAAATATCAAAGCTCTGCACCTTCTAGTTTCAGAGAAGAAGATGTTTAAAGTTTTCCTTCTTTGTTCCTATGTTTGAAACTTGTGACCCCCAGGGCGGGGCCAGTTTTGACCCCAGGGGCATCATATGAACAATCTTGGTAGAGGTCTACTAGGAGATGCTACATACCAGATATCAAAGCTCTGCACCTTCTAGTTTCAGAGAAGAAGAATTTTAAAGTTTTCCTTCTTTGTTTCTAATTTTCAAACTTGTCACCCCAGGAGCGGGGCCAGTTTTGACCCCGGGGGCATCATTTGAACACTCTTGGTAGACAACTAATAGGAGATGCTACATACCAAATATCAAATCTCTACAGCTTTTAGTTTCAGAGAAGTAGAATTTTGAAGTTTTCCTTCTTTGTTCCTATGTTTCAAACTTGTGACCCCCGAGGCGGGGCCTGTTTTGACTCCAGGGGCATCATATGAACAATCTTGGTACAGGTCCACTAGGAGATGCTACATACAAAATATCAAAGTTCTGCACCACCTACAGTAGTTTCAGAGAAGAAGAATTTTAAAGTTTTCCTTCTTTGTTCCTATGTTTCAAACTTGTGACCCCCGGGCAGGGGCCAGTTTTGACCCCAGGGACATCATATGAACAATCTTGCTAGAGGTCTTCTAGGAGATGCTACATACCAAATAGCAAAGCTCTACGCCTTCTAGTTTCAGAGAAGAAAATTTTCAAAGATTTTGCTACTTTTTTATTTTTGGTTGCCATGGATGGCTGGAATTCATTCTCCTGAACACCTTTGTTAGAGCTTTACCCAAGAAACATCCCTGCCAAGTTTCATCGAGATTGGCCCAGTGGTTTAGGAGGAGAAGATGTTTAAAGAAATTGTGGACGACGGACGACGCACGACGGACGCCGGACATTGGGCGATCACAAAAGCTCACCATGAGCCCTTCATGCTCAGGTGAGCTAGAAAGTCAATAGGGTTCAAGCTGTTTCTGATACAAAGCAACTGTGCAAATCCAACAAAAAGTTCTGATCTAATCATCTTCCCATCATGTTTGATGAATATTTTTTCAAAATCAATAAGATTCTAGCTGTTGATGACACAAAGCAACTGTGTGAGTTTTGCAACAAGAGGACCACGATGGTCCTATATCGCTCACCTGAGTACTAAGCTGTAAAATCAAACTTGTGACCCCTGGATAGGGCCAGTTTTGACTCCAGGGGCATCCTAAGAAGAAACTTGATAAAAGTCCACTATGAGATGCTACTTACAAAATATCAAATCACTACACCTTCTAGTTTCAGAGAAGTAGAACTTTAAAGTTTTCCTTCTTTGTTCCTATGTTTCGAACTTGTGACCCCCTGGGGCAGGGCACGTTTTGATCCAAGGGGCATGGTATGAAGAAACTTTGTAGAATTCCACTGAGAGATGCTGCATCCCAAATATCAAAGCTCTACGCCTTCTAGTTTCAGAGAAGAAGAATTTTAAAGTTTTCCTTCTTTGTTCCTATGTTTCGAACTTGTGACCCCCAGGGTGGGGCCAGTTTTGAAATCCACTAGGAGGTTCTACGAAGTTTACTAGGAGATGATACATACCACATATCAAAGCTCTACATCTTCTAGTGTCAGAGAAGAATAAATTTAAAGTTCTCCTTCTTGGTTCCTATGTTTCAAACTTGTGACCCATGGGGCCAGTTTTGACCCAAGGGGCATCATATGAACAACCTTGGTAGAGGTCCACTAGGAGATGCTACATACCAAATATCAAAGCTCTGTACCTTATAGTTTCAGAGAAGAAGAATTTTAAAGTTTTCCTTCTTTGTTTCTAGGTTTCAAACTTGTAAGCCCCAGGGTGGGGCCAGTTTTGACCCCAGGGACATTGTATGAAAAACTTGGTAGAGGTTCACAAGGAGATGTTACATGCCAAATATCAAAGCTCTGCAACTTCTACTTTCAGAGAAGAAGAATTTTAAAATTTTCCTTCTTTGTTCTTATGTTTCAATCTTTTGACCCCCGGGGCTTGGCCAGTTTTGACCCGTGAGAAATCATATGTACAAACTTGGTAGAGGTCCACTAAATGATGCTACATACCAATTATCAAAGTTCTGCACCTTCTAATTTCAGAGAAGAAGAATTTTAAAGTTTTCCTTCTTTGTTCCTATGTTTCAAACTTGTGACCCCCAGGGCGGGGCCAGTTTTGACCCCAGGGGCATCATATGAACAATCTTGGTAGAGGTCTACTAGGAGATGCTACATACCAAATTTCAAAGCTCTACACCTTCTAGTTTCAGAGAAGATTTTCAAAGATTTTGCTCTTTTTTTCCTTTTGGTTGCCATGGCAACCAGAGTTATGTGTGGAATTCAATCTCTTGAACAACTTTGGTAGAGCTTTACCAAAGGAACAGCCCTGCCATGTTTCATCAAGATTGGCCCAGTGGTTTAGGAGGAGAAGATTTTTAAAGAAATTGTGGACGACGCACGTCGCACAACGCAACACGGACGACGGACATTGGGCGATCACAAAAACTTGCCATGGCAACCAGAGTTATGTGTGCGATTCAATGCCTTGAACAACTTTGGTAGAGCTTCACCCAAGAAACATCCCTGCCAAGTTTCATCAAGATTGACAAAGCGGTTTCGTCGGAGATGTTCAAAGAAATTGTGGACGACGGACGGTGCAATACGACGACGGACATTTGGTGATCACAAAAGCTTACCTTGAGCACTTCATGCTCAGGTGAGCTAACAATAACAAATCTTTTTGTAATACATTTGTAATAATACAAAAATGTTACCTTGATACCCCACATCTAATGTATGGACGGTTATCTGGTGTAATACGTTTGTCAATGGTGATGATGAGTGGAGATTGGGTCACATTTTTGCTAGAATAGTATATAGTGCGCATCTGAAAAAAAAATCATTAATTCTTTACCACATTACAAGTTTTGAACTGATAAAAAATATCAGCATTGGTAAAAAAAGTCGGCATCATCAGATCACATAAGGCTGGAATGAAACATTTCTAATTTGAAAGAATGAAAAACATTGTGGGACAAGGAAAAAAAGCTGGTTATTAAAATACTTTCTACGATTTGAAGAGAAAAATTATATGCTATAACCTCAGCCAAATCTTTTTTTTTTTTGTCTGCAAATGCTTTCAATTCTGTTGTTTGGTAAATGTTTAATGTCTCAAAACTTATGTAAAATACTAATGTCTGCATAAAACTAGAGCTATCACTCAACGTAATCATACTCCCAACCAGCTCCTTGCCACCAAACAGGTCACAGAATGCAGAAAGGTTGAGTACAAAAGTAAGAGTTAAACAAGAGCGGCAAATTGTCGCAAAATATGCCCATCTGACCCCAAGTTGTTAAGCTGGGGCATGCACCAGACAAAATTCAAGTATGAAAAATGACAAAGGGCAATAACTAAAAAATTATGCGATCAAGAGTTATGATTCCTATGCACTGCACGCCCCTTGATGAAATCTATCCACCAATGAAATTTCATAACCCTAGCTAGTATGGTTTTGGAGATATTCACCGGACCAAATTCAAGTATTAAAGATGACAAAGGGCAATAACTCAAAAATTAAGCAAGCAGAGTTATGATTCCTGTGCACTGCACTCCCCCTTGGTGAGATTTATCCAGCCATGAAATTTCAGAACCCTAGCTAGTATATTTTTGGAGATACGCTCCGGACCAAATTCAAGTATTAACAAGAGCGGCAAATTGTCACAAGATACGCCCGTCTTACCCCAAGTTGTAAAGCTGGGGCATGCACCGGACAAAATTCAAGTATGAAAAACAACAAAGGGCAATAACTCAAATATTAAGCAAGCAAGAGTTGTGATTCCTGTGCACTGCACTCCCCATCGATGAGATCTATCCAGCCATGAAATTTCATAACCCTAGCTAGTATAGTTTTGGAGATACGCTTCGGACAAAATTCAAGTATGAAAAACGACAAAGGGCAATAACTCAAATATTAAGCAAGCAAGAGTTGTGATTCCTGTGCACTGCACTCCCCATCGATGAGATCTATCCACCCATGAAATTTCATAACCCTAGCTAGTATAGTTTTGGAGATACGCTTCGGACAAAAATCAAGTATGAAAACGACAAAGGGCAATAACTCAAAAATTAAGCAAGCATGAGTTATAATTCCTGTGCACTGCACTCCCCCTCGGTGAGATCTATCCACCCATGAAATTTCATAACCTTAGCTAGTATAGTTTTGGAGATATTCACCGGACAAAATTCAAGTATTAAAAAACGACAAAGGGCAATAACTCAAAAATTAAGCGAGCAAGAATTATGAGTCCTGTGCACTGCACTCCCCCTCAAGGAGATCTATCCACCAATGAAATTTCATAACCCTAGCTACAATAGTTTTGGAGATATGCTCCGGACAAAATTCAAGTATGAAAAACAACAAAGGGCAATAACTCAAATATTAAGCGAGCAAGAGTTATGATTCCTGTGCACTGCACTCCCCCTCGATAAGATCTATCCACCCATGAAATTTCATAACCCTAGGTAGTATAGTATAGTAATGATGATTTCTCTCTTTGATAAAGTAGAAAACACTGAGGGAAAAGGAGAAAATGCTGATTACCAGCATCTTCTCCTTTTCCAAGAGTGTTTTCCAAAAACTTCTTCTTTAGGGTAGTTAAAAGTCAGGATTGTATTGTAAAGACTTACCACCATAGGAACTAACCTGCAATACAACAATGAAATCAAAACAAGTAGTTTGAGAGAAGTAATTTTTCAAAGACTTGACTTTATACCATGAAAGGAAAATCAGTCTCCCATAAAAGCCATGTTTTTGACGGATCTTTTTTTTTTAAAGGAATTCTGTAGACCTCTATCTAAGGAACATTCCTGCAAAAAAAATAATGCTATCCAATTAGCGGTTTGGGAGGAGAAGATTTTTAAAGGTTTTTTTACTTTGGTTGCCATGGCAACCAAAATTATTCATGGAACACAATTATTTGAAGGAATTTGAAAGAGGACTACCTAAGGAACATTCCTGTAAAATTTGTAAAAATCCAGTCAATAGTTTCTGAGGAGAAGTTTTTCAAAGACAAGAGGACCATGATGGTCCTATATCGCTCACCTGAGTACCAAGCAGCAAAGGTCTACAATAAAGATAAATACCAAATATCAAGGTTCAAGGCTAAATGATAATGAAACAAGAGCAGCAATTTGTCGCAATTTGACTTGAGACTTTGAAGTTCCCTGCCAGACAAGCAAGAAATACTGTAAGAATGAAGATCAATGTGGAATTACATACATTCGCACTAGGTAAAGTTATTGGACTCTGTAATATTGCAACAAACATGCATACCAAGTTTGAAGTCGTTCTGACTTGAGATGACAAAGTTATATTCCAGACAGGCACTAAATGATGTAAAAATGACATTTAAAGGGAAATAACTCAAAGACAGCACAAATTAGAGTTACAATTCTTGTGCACTGCACTTCCAAATATTGCATCAGTAATAATCATATCCAATTTCAAGTCATTCCTACTTAAGATGACAAAGTGTTGCTCCGGACAAGCAAGAAATACTATGAAAATGAACTTCAAAGGGGAAATAACTCAAAATTCAAGCTAGAAAGAGTTATGGTTCTTGTGCACTGCACTCCATAAATAATCAACGATCATGCATATCAAATTTGAAGATGTTCAGGCTACAGATGACAAAGTTATATTCCAGACGAGCAGAAAACGCTGTAAAAATGACAATCAAAAAGAAATAACTTACAGACAGTATAAGGTAGAGTTATGGATCTTTCAGATTGCACTCTGGTTATTGCAACAAACACAAATGTCAAGTTTCAAGTCAATCAGACTGGAGATGACAAAGTTATGCTCTGGATAAAGAACTATTATAAAGAACTTTCTAATTCAAGGGCAAATAACTCCAGTTGTTTACGTCCGATTACACCCATAATTAAACTCATCCGAGATCTTATGGTTATATATATTTTGGCCAAGTTTCCAGCTGATTGGTTAAAAATTGTAGATGCTAGAGAGTAAACAAAGTGCAGTATAACAATTTTTCTAATTCATGGGCAAGTAACTCCAGATGTTCTGGTCCGATTAGACCCAAAATCAAACTCATTCGAGATCTTATGGTCATATAAAAATTGACCAAGCTTGGTGCTGATTGGTTGATATTTGTAGATGCTAGAGCGTAAACAAACTGAAATACAGCAATTTTTCTAATTCAAGGGCAAATAACTCCAGATGTCTGACCAAGTTTGGTGCTGATTAGTTAAAAATTGTAGATGCTAGAGAGTAAACAAAGTGCAGTATAGCAATTTTTCTAATTCAAGAGCAAATAACTCCAGTTATTCTGGTCAGATTAGACCCATAATCGAATTCATCCGAGATCTTATGGTCATATATATTTTGATCAAGTTTGGTGCTGATTGGTTGATATTTGTAGATGCTAGAGTGTAAACAAAGTGAAATACAGCAATTTTTCTAATTCAAGGACAAATAACTCCAGATGTTCTGGTCCGATTAGACCCAAAATCACACTCATCCTAGACCTTATGGTCATATATACTTTGACCAAGTTTGGTGCTGACTGATTGATATTTGTAGATGCTAAAGCGTAAAATAAGTGAAATACAGCAATTTTTCTAATTCATGGGCAAGTAACTCCAGATGTTCTGGTCCGATTAGACCCAAAATCAAACTCATTCGAGATCTTATGGTCATATAAAAATTGACCAAGCTTGGTGCCGATTGGTTGATATTTGTAGATGCTAGAGCGTAAACAAACTGAAATACAGCAATTTTTCTAATTCAAGGGCAAATAACTCCAGATGTTCTGGTCCGATTAGACCTAAAATCAAACTCATCCGAGATCTTATGGTCATATATATTTTGACCAAGTTTGGTGCTGATAAGTTAAAAATTGTAGATGCTAGAGAGTAAACAAAGTGCAGTATAGCAATTTTTCTAATTCAAGAGCAAATAACTACAGTCATTCTGGTCAGATGAGAGCCATAATCGAATTCATCCGAGATCTTATGGTCATATATATTTTGATCAAATTTGGTGCTGATTGGTAGATATTTGTAGATGCTAGAGTGTAAACAAAAAGAAATACAGCAATTTTTCTAATTCAAGGACAAATAACTCCAGATGTTCTGGTCCGATTAGACCCAAAATCAAACTCATCCGAGATCTTATGGTCATATATACTTTGACCAAGTCTGGTGCTGATTGGTTGATATTTGTAGATGCTAGAGTGTAAATAAAGTGAAATAGAGCAATTTTTCTAGTTCAAGGGCAAATAACTCCAGATGTTCTGGTCCGATTAGATCCAAAATCCAACTCATCCGAGATCTTATGGTCATATATATTTTGACCAAGTTTGGTGCTGATTAGTTCAAAAATTGTAGATGCTAGAGAGTAAACAAAGTGCAGTATAGCAATTTTTCTAATTCAAGAGCAAATAACTCCAGTCATTCTGGTCAGATTAGACCCATAATCGAACTTATCCGAGATCTTATGGTCATATATATTTTGATCAAGTTTGTGCTGATCGGTTGATATTTGTAGATGCTAGAGTGTAAACAAAGTGAAATACAGCAATTTTTCTAATTCAAGGGCAAATAACTCCAGATGTTCTGGTCCGATTAGACGCAAAATCGAACTCATCCGAGATCTTATGGTCATATATACTTTGACCAAGTTTGGTGCTGACTGATTGATATTTGTAGATGCTAGAGTGTAAACAAAGTGAAATACAGCAATTTTTCTAATTCAAGGGCAAATAACTCCAGACATCCTGGTCTGATAAGACCCAAAATTGAACTCATCCGAGATCTTATGGTCATATATATTTTGACATAGTTTGGTGCTGATTGGTTGATATTTGTAGATGCTAGAGTGTAAACAAAGTGAAATACAGCAATTTTTCTAATTCAAGGGCAAATAACTCCAGATGTTCTGGTCCGATTAGACTCAAAATTGAGCTCATCCGAGATCTTATGGCCATATATACTATGACCAAGTATGGTGCTGATTGATTGATATTTGTAGATGCTAGAGTGTAAACAAAGTGAAATACAGCAATTTTTCTAATTCAAGGGCAAATAACTCCAGATGTTCTGGTCCGATAAGCCCCAAAATCAAACTCATCCGAGATCTTATTGTCATATATACTTTGACCAAGTTTGGTCCTGATTGGTTGATATTTGTAGATGCTAGAGTGTAAACAAGAAAATGTGAACGGACGGACGGACGGACGACGGACGCCGACGGACGGTGAGTGATCACAATAGCTCACTCTGAGCACTTTGTGCTCAGGTGAGCTAAATAAGTTTACCAACGCACGCACGGACGAACGGACGGACGGACGAACGAACGGACGCACGACGGACACAACGTCATGACAATACCTCGCTGGCCTTCGGCCAGTGGAGCTAAAAAGCAACAAATACGGGTGCCAACACTCGGCTGCAATTCCTTGAAAATTGTGAGTTGAAAAAGGGATATGAACATGGATGGTAAGTATAGTATTGTTGAGTATAATGTTGTCTTTGTTAAATAAACAATACTAAGTCATCAAATGGCTGCATTTCGGAACTAAATTTTCTTCATTCTTAATATTAATGGAATTCAATCTCTTGATGAACTAAACAATCTTTGCAAGTTTCAAAAGAGCTGGATCAACACTGTGAACTTCATTGCCTAAACAAGAAGTGGAAATTTTCAACTTAGCATGGCTACCTTTTCCATGCTGGTTGCCAGATTTTTTTTTCAAAATCAATAAGGTTCAAGCAATTTATGATACAAATCAAATTTACAAGCTTTATGAATATCTGGCCTCAAATGCCGACTTCATTGCGTCAAGAAATGGAAATTTTCAACTTTGCATTGCTACTTTTCCCATTCTGACTTATTGTCAGATTTCTTTTCCAAATCAATAGGAATCAAACTGTTGATGAAACAAAGTAACTGCGCACGTTTTATGAAAATCTGACCACAAATGCTAACTTCACAATGTAAACAAGAGACAGAAATTTTAAACTTGCAATGGCCACTATTCCCATACTGTTGGTCGATTTTTTTAAAAATCAATAAGCCGTTGATAAAATAAATAAACTGTACGCGTTTTCACTGAAATCTGATCAAAAATATAAACTTTTTGATGTAAACAAACAAAAACAACAAGAGGGCCAAGATGGCCCTGGATCGCTCACCTGAATTTTTGAGAGGACCATAGCCTTTCTATTTTTTTTTTAAGGTATTGAAACACTGGAAACAAAATCATTATTTTGCCACGCAACTTTTAAAAGGTCACCTGTAAAAGTCCTTTCAAAATCTGATCAGCAGTTTCAGAAAAGAAGAATTTTTAGGAGTTTCTTAATTTCCGTACAGTGCATGTAGCCCCCATTCACCAGAGCCATGTTTCTTAACCTATCAAAATTTCGTGAGCAAATTTTGAAAAAGTGCAAGTAGCCCCCATTCACCAGAGCAATGTTTCTCGACGAATCAAATTTTCATGAACAATTTTTGAAAACGGTCACCCAAGGAATATCTCTGTGAAAGTTTCCAAAATCTGACCAGCCGTTTCAGATAAGATGAATTTTTAAGAATTTCTTCATTGCCCTATAGTGCAAGTAGCCCCCATTCACGAGAGCCATGCTTCCCGACGAATCAAAATTTCACGAACAATTTTTGAAAAGGGTCATCCAAGGAACATCTCTGTGAAATTATTTCAAAATCTGACCATCCGTTCGAGAGAAGAAGGATTTTTAAGAATTTCTTCATTTCCCTATAGTGCAAGAAGCCCCCATTCACTAGAGCCATGTTTCTTGACGAATTAAAGTTTCGTGAACAATTTTTGAAAAAGGTCATCCAAGGCACATTGCTGTGAAAGTATTTCAAAATCTGACCTGCCATGTCAGTGAAGAAGAATTTTTAAGAATATCTTCATTTCCATATAGTGTAAGTAGTCCCCATTCGCCAGACCCATGGTTCTTGACGGATCAGAATTTCTAGAACATTTTTTGAAAACGGTCATCCAAGGAACACCCCTGTGAAATTATTTCAAAATCTTACCAGCGGTTTCAGAGAAGAATCTTTAAGAATTTCTTCATTTCTGTATAGTGCAAGTAGCCCCCTTTCACCAGAGCTACGTTTCTGGAGGTATCAATGTTTCACGAACAATTTTTGAAAAGGGTCACCCAAGAACATCTCTGCGAAGTAATTTTAAATCTAACCTGCGGTTTCAGAGGAGATTTTTAAAAAAATTCATAGAAAATTCCATTTAGTTGCCATGGCAACCAGAGTTTTTGATGGAATCAAATTCTGTGTATCCTTTTCAAGGAGGACCTTCCAAGGAGCATTCCAGCCAAGTTTGGTCCAAATTGGCGCAGCGGTTTAGGAAGAGTTGATGTTTAAAGATTTGTTGACGACGCAGGACGCACTGACACACGACGCACATCGGGTGATCCTAAAAGCTCCCTTTGAGCAAGATGTGTTCAAGTGAGCCAAAAAAGCTGTGCAAATTTTCATTGAATTATGACAAGAAATGTAAACTTTATAGCAGAAACAAGAAATGGAAGTTTTCAACTTGAAATGGCTTCTTTACCCATACTGTCTGTTGATTTTTTGACAAAATCAATAGGGTTCAACTATTGATAAGATAAACAAACTGTGCAAGTTTCACAAAAATCTGACAACATATGCAGACTATATTGCCTAACAAGAAAATAGACTAATGGATTTAGGACAGACAGACAGACAGACAGAGGAACAGATTTAGGATGGATGACAGAAACCCAGCCATGACATAACCTTTGCTTGCTTTCAGGCAGTAGAGCTCAAGAACAAAACAAACGGAGTAACAGATAGACGGGATAGACTTGAATCTGTTATAGCCTCTAGCTTCTATGGAGGTGGGTAGTATAACATGAGCGCCAAGATGGCCCTGGATCGCTCACCTGAATTTTTTGAGATGACCATAGCCTATTTTTTTCTTGAGGTATTGAAACATTGGAAACAAATTTATAATTTTGCCAAGCAATTTTCAAAAGGTCACCCGTAAAAGTCATTTTGAAATCTGACCATCGGTTTCAAAAAGAAGAATTTTTAAGAATTCTTCATTTCTGTATACGCGCAAGTAGCCCCCATCCGTAAGAGCCATGTTTCTTGATGGATCAAAATTTACGAACAAGTTTTAGAAAGGGTCACCCAAGGAACATTCCGGAAAATTTCTTTTAAAATCTGACCAGGGGTTTCAGAGAAAGAGAATTTTCAAGAATTTCATCATGTCCGGATAGTGCAAGTAGCCCCCATTCACAAGAGCCATGTTTCATGACAGATCAAAATTATATCTACAGTTTTTGAAAAGGGTCACCCAAGGAACATCTCTGTCAAATTATTTTAAAATCAGACTAGGGGTTTCAGAGAAGAAGAATTTTCAAGAATTTCTTCACTTCCAAATAGTGCAAGTAGCCCCCATTCACCAGAGCCATGTTTCTTGACGGATCAAAATTTCGTGAACAATTTTTGAAAAGGGTCGCCCAAGGATTATCTCTGAAATCATTTCAAAATCTGTCCAGCCGTTTCAGAGAAGAATTTTCAAAAATTTCTTCATTTCCATATAGTGCAAGTAGCCCCCCTTCATCAGAGCCATGTTTCTTGACAAATCAAAATTTCGCGAACACTTTTTGAAAAGGGTCATCCAAAGAACATCCCTGAGAAATAGTTTCAAAATCTGACCAGCGGTTTCAGAGAAGAAGATTTTTTAAGAATTTCCTTATTTCTGTACAGTGCATGTAGCCCCCGTTCACCAGAGTCACATTTTTTGACGGATCAAAATTTCAAGAACAATTTTTGAAAAGGGTCATCCAAGAAACAACTCTGTGAAATTATTTCAAAATCTGACAAGCGGTTTCAGAGAAGAAGATTTTTTAAGAATTCCTTCATTTCTGTATAGTGGAAGTAGCCCCCATTCACCAGAGCCACATTTTTTGGACGGATCAAAATTTCACAAACATTTTTTGAAAAAGGTCACCCAAAGAACATCTCTGTGAAATTATTTCAAAATCCGACCAGCGGTTTCAGAGGAGAAGAATTTTAAAGAATTCCTTCATTTCTGTAGTGCAAGTAGCCCCCATTCACCAGAGCCACATTTTTTGACGGATCAAAATTTCACAAACAATTTTTGAAAAGGGTCACCAAAGAAACATATCCGTGAAATTATTTTAAAATCCGACCAGCGGTTTCATCAGAGAAGATTTTTAACGAATTTGCTAAAAAATTCCATTTGGTTGCCATGGCAACCAGAGTTTTTGATGGAATCAAATTCTGTGAACAGTTTTTAAAGAGGACCTCCCAAGGAACATTCCTGCCAAGTTTGGTCCAAATTGGCCCAGCGGTTTAGGAGGAGTTGATATTTAAAAAATTGTTGACGACGCACGACGGACGACGAACGACGCACGACGGACGACGGACACCGGGTGATCCTAAAAGCTCCCCTTGAGCACGTTGTACTCAGGTGAGCTAAAAATGCTGATAACTAGCATTTTCAACCTTTCAAACAATTATTTTATTTTTTCACATGATTGTTCAATATCCTGATTGTGTGAGAAGGGGTCAGAACTAGCAATGATAATAATAATTTGAGCCATGCTCTGTGAAAAGGGGGCCTAGGGTTAAAAAAATTGACGCAGGTCAGCCTGCGCGGAAGGGCTGACTTTGGGCTGAAACTTTACACTATCAAACAATTTTTCTGTATGTCCAAAGAACCAGCGTATCCCTTGATTAATTTCATTGTTAAAAGAAGTAGATATTTTGAGTCCATGAGTATGTGATGGCTTGCCTAGTATGATAGTTAACGGAAATGCATTAAGCCCTCATTTGTCAGAGCATGGCTCATATCTTAGCTACTCAAAGGCAGAAGGGGTCTTATTGTATCCTTGTGATGCACTCTACCAAGCAAAGTCAGCCCATGATTATGAAACTGTAAAATCCATCCTGTCTGAGTACTGACAGGAATCAATGGTAAATTAATCCTTAACCATGCAGAACATTTACAAATAGCAAACAAGTTTTACCCATGTCAGCCTGTGTGGAATGGGCTGACACAGGTCAACACTTTTAGCAAATGTACTAGGTGCTCTTTTCACAGAGCATGGTTCCTCTGTGCCGTTCAGGCAGTCTGGTAAAAGCTGAAGAAAAAATAACTGACCCTAAGACTGATAAGCGCGACTCGCTGACCTTTTGCAGGCAGTGTAGATCTGTGCAGTCTGATCTTGAATCTATGCTGTCTGATAAGGATATAGGTCTTTCTTAAAAAACTTTGAACATGCAACATTTCCATTTATCACCATCAACTTCAATGTTTCATGTTAATTATTTAGCAGGATAAGGGTTACACATGGTACAAAAGATAGTTTTATTATTTCTCTATATATTATGTTGAACTCTCTTACCGAAATAATGGCAGTACCAGTGCCAGCCAATTCCATTTGCAGCTCCAGGTCTTCACCCACTTGGGTCAGATCCACCTGCACAAAAAAGTAAAGTACTTCTAAAACAAACAATTTGTGGTTTACGAACCCAAAAAGTAGTAACAACAAGAGGGCCATTGGCCCTGAAACGTTCACCTTTGACTATAACTTATGAGTGAAATTCAATTCTTTAAACAACTTTGGTAGAGCTTCACCCAAGGAACATCCCTACCAAGTTTCATCAAGATTGGCCCAGTGGCTTAGGAGAAGATGCTTAAATAAATTGTTGACGGAAGCTGGACGCCGGACTACAGACGACAGACATAGGGCAATCACAATAGCTCACCTTCACCATTTTGTGCTAAGGTGAGCTAACAAATATTGAAGCTTTACGCCTTCCAGTTTCAAAGAAGAATTTTAAATTTTCCTTCTTTGTCCTATGTTTGAACCAGTGATCCCGTGGGCTGGGCCAGTTTTGACCAAAGCAGCATCTTTAAAATAAACTTGGTAGATGTCTGCTCAAAGATGCTACATACATGTACCAAATATCAAAGCTCTACAAGAGAAAGAGAAATTTAAAGTTTTCCTTCTTTGTTCCTAAGTTCCAAGCTGTGACTTCTGGGGCAGGGCCAGTTTTGACTCCAAGGACATCATTCTGCATACCAAATATCTAAGCTCTGTACTTTCAAGTTTCAGAGAGGAAGATTTTTACACTTTTCCTTCTTTGTTCCTATGTTCAAACCTGTGACCCCCGGGGTAGGGCCAGTTTTGACTCCAAGGGCATAATATGAACAAACTTGGTAGAGGTCAACTAAGAATTGCTACGAGCAAACTATAAAAGCTCTATGCCTTCTAGTTTTAGAGAAAATTAATTTTAAAATTTCCTTTTTTTCCCCTATGTTTGAACTTGTAATCCCTGGGGCGGGGCCAGTGTTGACCCCATGGGCATCATTTGAACAAATTAGTAGAGGTTTACTAGGAGATGCTACATACCAATATCAAAGCTCTATGCCTTTTAATTTTTGAGAAGATGAATATTAAAGTTTTCATTTTTTGTATCTACATATATGTTTGAACTTGTAATTCCTGGGGAGGGGCCAGTTTTGACCCAGTGGGCATCAAGTGAACAACCTTGGTAGAGGTCTATTAGGAGATGCTACATACCAAATACCATAGCTCTACGCTTACAAGTTTCAAAGGAAAATATTTTTAAAAATTTTGTATTTTTTCCTTTTTGTTGCCATGGTAACCAGAGTTATGGAATTCAATTCTTTAAAAATTTTGGTGGAAGGAAGGAACATCCCTGCTAAGTTTAATCAAGATTGGCCCAGTGGATTAGGAGAAGAAGATGTTTAAAGAAACTGTTGAAGGACAACGGGCGACAGACGCCTGACATTGGGCGATTACAATAGCTCACCTTTAGCATTTTGTGCTAAGGTGAGCTAAAAATTGGCATGTGTTGTGGTTTGTTTTGCCCTATTCATGCTCTCATAACTGCGAATTGGACGGAATCAGGAATCAAACAAGACCTGCCCAGAGGAGCATAATACAGCTTAAGGGGTTTCTTAATTTCCCTACAGTGCAAGTAACCCCCATTCACCAGAGCCATGTTTCTTGACCTATCAAAATTTCGCAAACAGTTTTTGAAAAGGGTCGTTCAAGGAACATTTCTGTGAAATTATTTTAAAATCTGGAAAGCGGTTTCAGAAAAGAAGAAATTTCAATTCATCAGAGCCATGTTTTGAGACAGATCAAAATTTTGGGATCAAATTCTAAAAAGGATCACCCAAGGAACATTGCTGTGAAATTATTTTAATATTTGACAACGGGTTCAAGAGAAGAAGAATTTTCAAGAATATCTTCATTTCCATATAGTGCAAGTAGCCCCCATTCACCAGAGCCATGTTTATTGACGAATCAAAATTTCATGAACAGTTTTTTAAAAGGATCACCCAAGGAACATCTCTGTGAAATTATTTCAAAACCTGACAAGCCGTTCGAGAGAAGAATTTTTAAGAATTTCTTCATTTCCCTACAGTGTAAGTAGCCCCCACTCACCAGAGCCATGTTTCTTGACGAATCAAAATTTCACAAACACTGTTTGAAAAGGGTCACCCAAGGAACACCTCTGTGAAATTATTTCAAAATCTGACCAGTAGTTTCAGAGAAGAAGAATTCTTAAGAATTTCTTCATTTCTGTATAGTGCAAGTAGCCCCATTCATCAGAGCCATGTTTCTTGACGGATCAAAATTTCACGGAAGATTTTTGTGTAGGGTCATCCAAGGAACTTCCCCTGTGAAATTATTTTAAAATCTGGCCAGCGGTTTCAGAGAAAATTTTCAAAGTTTTTTTTTTTTTTTTAAATTCCATCACAGTTTTTGATGGAATCAAATTCTGTGAACAATTTTTAAAGAGGACCCCCCTCCCCCAAGGAACATTCAAGCCAAGTTTTGTCCAAATTGGCCCAGCGTTTTAGGAAGAGTTGATGTTTAAAGAACTGTTGACGTCGAACGACGGATGAAGGACACCGGGTGATCCTAAAACCTCCCCTTGAGCACGTTGTGCTCCGTTGAGCTAACTAGGGCCATAACATAATACGACCTTTCAGGTGTTTAAAAATGATAATACGACAGTGTAATATGAACATCATAATCTTAACCACATAATATTGTTGTGAGGCTACTAAGGGCAACTCACTGACCTTCTGCTGAAAGTGTACATCAAGATCAGACTGCACAGAATGTGTAGTCTGATCTTGGATATACACTGTCTAATAAAAAGATATTTTTCCACAATATCTTTGAAACAGCAAAACTTTGGGAAATTTTTTTTTTTCGGTTGGTTGGAAAGTTTCATTTGAACTTATTTAGCAGGATAAGGGTTAACCTAGTGGGAAGGAATATCTTTGCACATTAATGATATCAAATTTAAATTTCATGCTTATTCGATGACATCTTGAACCTGGCTGATTTCTACCTAATAGATAGAGGATAATCAACTGGTTGTTTTTGATATGAAAAATATCTCACGAGGATGCGTTGTTAGGCGTTGAAAAAACGAGTGCGTAGCACGAGTTTTTTTAACGCCTAACAACGCGTCTGAGTGAGATATTTTTCATATCAAAAATAACCAGTTGATTATTCTATTTATTATATACCTTATTAACATCATTATTTGTAAATTTGCGCTTGAAAGTCGAAAAAAATATAGTCGAAAAAAAAAGTAGTTCCCAAATTACGGCAGGAAGTGAAAGTGAAAGTTGATAACGTCACTAGTGATGATATCAAAATTTATTACACTGGGAAATTCCAGGATTTCACTGCTAGGTATATAATAGTATCGGATTTTTCCTGTTGTTAAAAGGGAGATAAATCACGGGCTGCCATTTTAATAGACATACAAGATCTAACATAAAGTGGCATCCGAGATAAAATTTTATAATCGCTTTACCAGATGGAAAAAAATACCCTTGTCCAAATTAAAACCATTTGCAATGTGGCTCAAAAGGTGCAATTTTACCTTAATAGGATAGAAAACATTGTGGAAAAAGGAGAAAATGCTGGTTACCAGCAATTTTTCCTTTTCCCACGTTTTCAAAGGGCTTTTTTCTCAGGGTCGTAAATAGTTGTCATCGTGTGGTAGAGGGTTGAAAATGTGTAGGAAAATGTTTTCAAGTGAACCTGTAGCAAGCAAATTAACATTTTTCCTTGACAAGTTTAACAAACTTTTATCTCAAAACGCCAACGAATATCAGATTATTTTTATCACATAACAATACTTCACAAATGACATAGATCAGAAAAAGTAAAATCATCTATAAATGCATCTGCGGTGACACATTTACTTCCATGAAATACATACAAAATTATGTGAAAAATGATTTCAAACACATACCAATATCATATGTGTATAGGTAAGAAAATTCTAGTGGATATATTACAATGAAAACAAGGGAGTTTATGTGATAAAGTATGATTTCACTAAACAACCGTAACTTTTTTAACCATGCTCTGTGAAAAGGGTTTTTTGTTGCATCTGCAAAAAGTATCAACTCATGTCAGCCTGTACAGTTGACAAAGGGTAAAATTAGCTTTTGCTATTGATCAATAATTATTCTCTATATGTCAAAGGGCCAGTCTACCTCATGATTCTCATTGGTTGCTAGTCAAAATACTATGATGGAAAAAGAATTTCATGATCACCTGCTTGGAAGTATGCATCACAGAAATGCATCAAACTCCCTTGTAACTTATATTTTTAACACTTTACCTCACAATACCGACTTTTAACGTTCTTGAGAAAGAAAGCATTAGAAAACATTATGAGAAAAGGACAAAATACTGGTGAACAGCATTTTCTCCTTTTCCTACAATTCCAAAATCAACTATTAATTTTTTATTCATATTTGTTGTTGTCTGAAATGCTTTCAATTTGGACAAGTCCAAAGAGCATGTTGAAGTCTGGTAAAGGGTTAAACAAAAATAAAAACTCATTATTTACCATCATTTGATTAAGTAGATAAGAATTCTCGTTGTTAACTTGGATAGTTTCGTCACTGGGGATAACTCTTACACTGAAGTCTATATTGCTGTCCTCTGGAAACACTAAAGCATATTCCGTGAGTGCTTGTAGAGCTACGGATGTATCCTGGAAAAAAAGCAAGATATCTTTTTTTAACTCTTTAACACAACATCCTGAGGATGATGAGTTTTGAAACATTGTGCAGATAGGAAAAAATGGTAACCAGCATCAAAAGCAAATTGTCCAAATCGGAAGCATTTCAGGACGACAAAATAAAAGTAACTGGAAATTTGAAATTTGTTTTGTGAAGGGTATAGAAAACATTGTGGGAAAAGGAGAAAATGCTGGTATCCAGCATTTTCTCCTTTTCCAAAAATGGTTTCTGCTGTATCAAGGCGAACTTCTATTATTTTTGTCACCTTTAATTAGTTGTGTGCAATTGCTTTTAATTTGGGCAAGTCCAAAATTTAGGTGTTTGGTAACAAGTTCAAAACCAGGGCCCTATTTCACAATAAAACGTGAGTCTCTTAATTCACTCAAATCTGCAAACAGACGTTCTGAGTTAAGTTGTGTTTGTTACCCCAGACCAATTTCACTAAAATTAACACTCGTACTTGTGTAACATTCTCAAATCCAAATTTGACACAATTTTTCAGATTGAACTCGGCAAAATAGTGAACTAAAGTCTGTAAATAAACTTATTTTGCTTACTTGAGTCAGGAACATTTTCTGTTAATCTTACTGAAATACATCCAAAATAATGAACTCAACAGAACCTGTGACAATTAACAGATTTGAGTAAAACAAGCAAATTATATTTAAACTTGTCTGATATACATGTATGATAAAGAAAAGCATTCTGACTAATGTTAAATATGGAAAATGTGGCCTCTAACGCGTACAAGGTTTCTTTAAGTTATGACCTACTGATCTATTTTTTGACCAGACATGACCCATTTTCAAACTTGACCGAGATATGACCAAGCAAAGCACTCTGACAAACTTTCAAGATTTTTGGACTGAAAATGTGGCCTCTTGAACGTATACAAGATTCGGGCAAGTGACCTAGGTAGTACTTGACCAGACATGACCCATTTTCATACTCGTCTGAGGTATCATCAAGACAAACATTCTGACCAACTTCAAAGGCTTTTGCACTTTATTGCGTACACAAGGTTTTTCTAATGTTTCAGCTAGTGACCTTGTTTTTGACCTCACAGATCCATTTTCAAACTCCTCTTAGATATCATCAAGACTGAAAATGTGGCCTCTATAGCATACACAAGGTTTTCAAAAAAATGACTTAGTGACGTAGTTTTTGACACGACATGACCCATTAACAATCTCTTTTGACATATCATTAACAAAACATTTGACCAAGTTTTGCAAGTACCTGACTGAAAATTAGGCCTCTCGTGTATCCACTAGGTAAAAGTTGACAATGGACGAC
This sequence comes from Tridacna crocea, assembly GCA_943736015.1. Taxonomy (NCBI): domain Eukaryota; kingdom Metazoa; phylum Mollusca; class Bivalvia; order Cardiida; family Cardiidae; genus Tridacna; species Tridacna crocea. The sequence continues at coordinate 43,434,796 of OX031065.1, forward strand.
GACAACAGATGACAAATGCAGTATGTGTACAAAAGCTCACCATTAGCGTTTTGTGCTCAGTTGATATAAAATATAGTCTTGTCCAAATTTAAAATATCTACATAAGGCAATTTGAATGTTGCTCAGATGAAGGAGTTTGTCTTCGATAGTGTAGAAAGCAATGTGGGAAAAGGAGAATATGTTGTTTATCAGCATTTCTCTTTTCTCTAAAATGCTTTCAAAAGGCGTCTTTCTCAGGGTCATAAAAATAACATTGCGTAAAGGTCTAGGATGACACCAATTACCACACAATTCCTACTTTTGGCGACCCTGAGAAAGAAGCCATTAGAAAACATCGTGGGAAAAGTAGAAAATGCTGGTAATCAGCATTTTCTCCTTTCCCCCACAATGTTTTCTACCCTTCACAAAACGATTTCCAAATTTTCAGTCACTTTTTTTGATGTCTGCAAATGCTTTCAATTTGGACAAGCCTAAAATATTGTCCTTTGGTAATGATTTACACAAGTACCAACAACATAAGCTTTACTAAACAAATAAAGAAAACTACTAGCACATTATTCTAAATCACAAATTAATTCTCATATTTCTACCTCTAGCTCAAAGGTCCCTTACCTGAGTCGAGGCAAAAAATCCATTACTCTTCCTGCGATACACCAACCAATCGACCAAACAATAATCATCAATCTTGTCCTTTATTGACTGTGATTGCAGTTGATCATTTCTAGCGAGTGTAACATAGGCCAAAAGTTCATATCCGTGGATTTCAACATCTAATGTTTTTGTGCTTTTGTCTGGATTACGAGCTTCAGCACAACTTCTCATCTCTTCAGTAAGTAGAAACAACATACAAAAAACATGAACAGTTAGGTTCCTAATTTCTGGATATCATCATTTCAAAAAATCTTAAACTCTTTACTAAAAAGCAAAATTTCGAACTCGACCAAATCGACAAAACAAATGTGGTTAGACTTTCATATGCTTTGGCTTTGGCCTGGACGAAAAATTTGTTGGAAAAGAAAACAAGAGGGCCATAATGGCCCTTAAGTCACTCACATGAGCCTCTGGATCAAACATGACCCATTTCCAATCTCTTCAGAGATCTCAAGACAAACATCTGACAAAGACTTATTAGTATTGGACTTGCAAATATAGCTTCTAGAGCACAAATAAGTATTTCCAGAATTTGTCTCAGCGGCCTATATGATTTGCAGAAATTATACAGACATACATACTGACAAACTTTCATTAGAATTTGAGAGAAAATGTGGCCTGCAGAGTGTACAAAAAGTTTATCCTACATATGATCCGGTGACCTAGTTTTTTTTATCCAAAATGACCCATATTCACACTTGTCCGAGCTATTATCGAGACAAACATTCTTAGCAAATATCGGACCGAGAATGTGGCCTCTAGAGGATACACACAGTTTTTTAAAGGATTAAACTTGGTGACCTAGTTTTTATTCTATTTTTCATATGAAGTATCATCAAGACAAACTTTCTGACCAGGTTCTAACATCTGGTATATACAAAAGGTTTTTCCTAGAGTTGATCTAGTGACATAATTTTATATCCAACATGGCCTATTTTTTTTTATCAGTCTAAGATATCATGACAAACATTCTGACCAACTTGCAAGAGTATTATAACGAAAATTTGGTCTAGAGCATGCACAAGGTTTTTTCCGAATATTTCACCCAGTAACCAAGTTTTTTGACCTGACATGACCCATTTTCAAAGTCATACAAGCTAACATCATGACAAACATTCTGAGAATTGTGTTCACAACAAACTAGTGTACAAACAGACAGACCGACTGAGAAGATGATTTCAATATACATCACCTTTGGCGTCGCATAAAAATGAGACAAAAGAGGGAAACTTCTGAAATTGTGTTATTCTCTAGCTGTCACATTGTTTTCAATAGCCTTTCACAGCATAAAATTACTATATTTAGTGGATATATTTACCTATTTCATAATTTAAGAGATTTTGACTCGTCAACAAATAATCATCCATTTTCATGATTGCGCCACTTCGAGCCAGAGCATATGCAATAATAAGTCTGCTATAGCTTGACAGTTCCTCTGCTGAGTTTATCGTTCTCTGATGAAGCCAACTACTTGATTCCTGCAACAAGCCTTCTACAGCCTGAAAACATATGCATGTAACAGTTAACATTTTACCCCACAAACCTAGCTTTATCTCTTTACCACACTACAAAAATGTAGACTTGACCAAATTTGACTCTTTACCCTACAATTCCCAGTTCTAACAAACCCTTTTTAATTTAAAGGAAGAAGACTTTTGAAAAAAAAAAAAAAAAAAAAAAACATGGAATAAGGAGAAAATACTGGTAACCAGCATTTTCTCCTTTTCCCACCATGTTTTCTACCCTATTAAAGACAAATTTCATATTTAGATTAAAGTCTAGTTTGTCGTCTGTAAATGCTTTCAATGAAGAAAAGTCTAAAATTCAGTTGAGTGGGTACTGAGTTAACTCTTTACCAAATGACAAAATTTTAGACTGGTCCATATTGCATTTGCAGAGGACAAAATTAATGTGATTCAAAAAAAGAAATTAGTTCTGACAGGGTAGACAAAGTTGTTGTAAAAGGAGAAAATACGTGTAACCAGCATTTCCTCCTTTTCACGCAGCCTCTTCTAACATGGCTTCTTTTTTAGGGCTGTGACTGTTTGGAAAAGGGTTTTGCAACTCTTTATCAAACAAACCCTGGTTTTACATCTCTGGGAACAGAAAAACAAGAGGACCAAGATGGCCCTGGATCGCGCACCTGAATTCTTTAGAGTACCATAGTATTTAAACACTGGAAATAAGATCAATTTTCAAAAGGTCACTCGGAAGAGTCATTTCAAAAAATCTTCAACATCTGACCAGCAGTTTCAGAAAAGAAGAATTTTTCAGAGTTTCTTTATTTCCGTATAGTGCAAATAGCCCACATTCACCAGAGCCATGTTTCTTGACCTATCAAAATTCCAAATTGGCCAAGCGGTTAAGGAGGAGTAGATGTTTAAAGAATTGTTGACGACGCACGACGAACGATGGACACCAGGTGATCCTAAAAGCTCCCCTTGACATTTTTAAGTCACTTTAATTTTAATTCCAATTTTGTTGTCTGAAAATGCGTTTAATTTGGAATAGTCTAAAATTTTGTTTGGTAAAGGGTTAAGGCTCAAATGATGTATCTGTTTTAATAGGGTAGACAAGAGAGCAATAATGATCCTGGAGATGCTCACCTGAGGTTGACCAAACCTGACCCATTTCATTCTTTTTTGAGATATTTTGACAAACATTTTACCACTAAGACTTTCATGAGTATTGGGCTGTAAAAGGGTTTTTAAAGATTTGACTCAATGACCTAATTATTGACCTGAAATATCCCACTTGCAAACTGGTTCAAGAAATCATCCAGACAAATATTCTAACCAAGTTTCATGAGGTTTGGACTGAAAATGTGGCCTCTAGAAACTACACAAGGTTTTTGATAATTTGACCTAATGACACAGTTTTTGACGAGATATAACTTATTTTCAAAACCATACAAGGTATCATCAAGACAAAAATTCAAACCAACTTTAAAGAGTGTACACAAGATTTTTCTAAGATTTTACCTGGTAACCTAGTTTTGGACCATTTTTTATACTTAAATGATATATAATCAAGACAAACAACTTTAAGGAGTTTCTGACAGAAAGAATTATGCCTATATAGAGAATACAGAGGTTTTTCTAAGATTTGATAAAGTGACCTAGTTTTTGACCGGACATCGTCGAAGATAATATTGAGACAATCATTCTAACGTTCAGGTTTTATTGGACTAAACTTTTGGCCTCTAGAATATACACAAGGTTTTCCTAAGATTGGACATAGTGACCTACTTATTGACAATCATAACCCTTTTTCAAACTCCTCCAAGGATCATCAAGACAAACATTCCGAACAAGCTTCATTATTTTTGGACTCGAAACGTCGCCTTTAGAACATACACAAGGTACATGTATATGTAAGATTTAATCTAATGACCTAGTTTATGACCTGACATGACTCATTTTCGATCTCGAATGAGGTATCATCAAAACAAACATGAGGCTAGTTTGGACCCCAGAGGCATCGTATGAACAAACTTGGCGGAGGTCCACTAGGAGATGCTACATACAAAATATCAAAGCTCTACGACTTCCAGTTTTAGAGACTTATTTTCTTAAGTTTTCCTTCTATGTTCCTATGTTTCGAACTTGTGACCCCCGGGGAGGGGTCAGTTTTGACTCCAGGGGCATCGTAAGAAAAAACGTGATAGACAACGAGATGCTACTTACACATTGACAGACAAATGGACGGACATACAGGCTGATTCACGTATACCCCCGAAAGTATTCGTTTTGCAGGAGTATAAAAAATGCAGGCTAATTTGTTCCACACAACATACCATATGTCTGGCTTTATCACTGATATTTGACAAGATACTCAATCTTGAACTGGTATTATGATGAAAGTAGGAAAAACATACATGTTTTTTTCTGTTTTAGTTTAAAAAAGGAAAAAAAATCGAACAATGTAATATTGGTTTGTATCAGCATCTTTTCCACAAAACTTACCATCTATTTGGCATTATCACTAGTAATAGATAGGTACTCCTTGTGACCTTTGAGAGAAATTATGATGAGGGTAGAAAAAGCATACATGTGTTTTGTGTATTTGTGTATAAAGGCGAAAAATAAAAATCGATGCAATATTTGTTTGTATCAACATCTTTTCCACACAACTTACCATCTTTTTGGCATTATCACTGATAAAAGATAGGTATTCATAGTAATCTTGAAGGGAAATTATGATGAAGGTAGAAAAAGCATACATGTTCTTCTTTGTGTTGATAGTACCTCCCTGTAAAAATAGATGTTTCATTTTAGTAAATCTTCCACTCAATACCAACTAATGGGATTTGTGTTTTATCCCTTTACCATAAAATCCTGAGTCTTAATGACCCAAAAGAAAAATAAATTTGAAAGCAGACCACAAATTTAACATGGCCTTGTAACAGCACTATTTGTTTAAAAGAGTGGTAAAAATATCTTGATTACAGGAGAAAAAGCAGGTTAAATATTTTTCTTTTGTATACAATGTTTTCAAAGGCCTTCTTCCACTGGATGGTTAGAAATACATGTACATATCACCTGTCAAAGAATAAGTCACATTATCTTTTTCATCTGTGGGAAAAGGAGAAAACGATGGTTTTTCTGACTTTTCTCCCTTGCCCACAATGTTCTCAAAAGGATTCTTCCTGTGGGTTTTCAAGCATATAATTTTCGGTAAAGAGGCTCAGTAAATACCAAGAGGTAAAAGCAAGACTATTGTAACTGCATATAAAATGTATATGCACTTCCAGTTGTCTTGCACTTACCCCTCAATACATTTTTGTAAAATACAAGTTTTCTATATTTTCATAGATATCTTCCATTATAAGAGACAATTTGCAGTTGTTGTCTGCAATCTACATTCACTTTTCACTGATTAACTCTTTACCAAACAATCCTGCGTTTTACGACCCTGAGAAAGAAGTCTTTTGAAAACATTGTTGGAAAAGGAGAAAATATTTTCTAATCTATAAAAGAAAAAAGTCTTAAGTATCATCTATTTTGTTGTCTGCACATACTTTTAATGTGGTCTCGTCCAAAATTTTGTCATTTGGTAAAGAATTAACAAACAAAACAAGAGGCCCAAAACAACCCTGTATCACTCCATGCTGAGTTAATGTGCAATACATGGAACTGGCTCTCATTAAACTCAACAACTTGTCTTACTTGTCTTAGAGTCTTACGAGTTTACTAGAGATCAGTAAATCAGTCTACTTATGGACCAAAAACAAAAGGGCCAAGATGGCCCTGGATCCCTCACCTGAATTTTTGAGAGGACCATAGCCATTTTTTAAGGTATTGATACACTGGAAACAAAATAATTATTTTGCCAAGCAATTTTCAAAGGGTCACCTGTGAACAGCAGTTTCAGAAAAGAAAAAAAAAAAAAAAAAAAGTTTCTTATTTTCCGCACAGTGCAAGGTGTCCCCATTCACCAGAGCCATGTTTCTTGATCTATCAAAATTTCCCTTTTTGAAAAGGGTTATTCAAGGAACATTTCCATGAAAATATTTTAAAATCTCATCAGCCGTTTCAAAGAAGGAGAATTTTCAAGAATTTCTTTATTTCAATATAGTACAAGTAGCCCCCGTTCACCAGAGCCATGATTCTAGATGAATCAAAATTTCATGAACAGTTTTCAAAAACGGTCACCAAAGGAACATCTCTGTGAAGTTATTTCAAAATCTGACTTGCCATTCGAGAGAAGAAGAATTTTTAAGAATTACTTAATTTCCCTATAGTGCAAGTACACCCCATTCACCAGAGCCATGTTTCTTGATAGATCACAATTTGGCGAACAACTTTTGAAAAGGGTCACCCAAAGAACATCCCTGTGAAATTATTTCAAAATCTGACGGCTTCAGAGAAGAAGAATTTTTAAGAATTTCTTCATTTCTGTAAAGTGCCAGTAGCCCCCATTCACAAGAGCCATGTTTCTTGATGGATCATAGTTAAGCAAACAATTTTGAAAAGGGTCACCAAAAGAACATCTCTGTTAAATTATTTTAAAATCTGGCCAGTGGTTTCAGTGAAGAATATTTCTACAGTATTAGAAAATTCCATTTGGTTGCCATGGCAACCAGAGTTTTTGATGGAATCAAAATCTGTGAACAGTTCTTAAAGAGGACCTCCGAAGGAACATTCCAGCCAAGTTTGATCAAAGTCGGCCCCGTGGTTTAGGAGGAGTTAATGTTAAACTGTGGACTGCAGACGACACATGGACGCATGACGGACATGGAATGATCCTAAAAGCTCCTCTTGAACACGATGTGCTTAGGCGAGCTAAAAAAGGTAAGGCGTATGCTATTATAATACTATGAAATATGGCCATGGGATTTGATCAACAAGCAGAGGTTTACAGAATTGGTCAAACTAGCCAGCTGAAGTAGTACAAGTAACACAAAGGAAAAATATTTGAATGAAGAAGAAAAGGACAACACTGAATGAGTAAGAAGACACATCACTGGAAGAGAAGCAATATTCAGTAGAGCTATATCAATAAACACTGTACAATTTCCATCGCATTTCAATAAATAGAGACAATATCAACGTATGTAATCAGGAGTTAATAACTTTAATTTTCCAAACATATACATGTACATCTACTCAAGGATATTTTACCTGCATTTCATTGTGAATAACTCTGCCATGCTCCACAAAGAATTGACTGGCATCAGGAGAGACTTTTTTGCTTTCGATGAACTTAAATGCCCCATGAAGTATCTCGGGATTAAGGACATTTGCAAACTCTTCTTCTCCAATGATAGAGAACACCTTCAAAACATATGCAGTCAGCCTGTAGCAAAAAAAAAAAAAACCCAAAGATATATCACATACTAATACAGGTAATTGTCCTTAAATGTCATTTTACTTTTTACCAAAGACGAGAAAAACTTCAGAATGGTCCAAATTGAAAGCACTTGCAGACTACAAATTATATTGGACTCACAAATCAAAATTTGTTTTTGAAAGGGTAGATAATAGGGATGGCAACGAGTAACCGGTTAACCGAGTACTCGATCGAACGTCCGAGTATCGATTACTGAATCTGATATTCGAGTAATCGGTATTTTTTTTTTCAAAAATGTACCATTTTGCCTCCAGAGGAAAAATTTCTTTGCAAAACAAAGACTGCAGCCGATTTAATGTAATCAAAACATCCGTTGCAAAGTGCGAAAGTCACCGAATGATAGCCAAACAATTCACAATTTGTCATGTGTTTGTGATAAACAACAACTATGTCAATTATAACGTTAAGCCGTTCACGTTAATCGTTAATCATTAAAGTTTTCGTAATTTCAGTAAATCAGAGGCCGGCTAATATGGTCTAATTAGGGAGGAGAAAATAATTGTCCTTAATCTTCACAGTTTGACTGTGAAACTTATTTAGGGATCGTATTTAAGGGAACCAGTCGTGAGAGTGAACGTGTTTCTTTTCGGCTCTGAGATTTTTTTGAGGAAATAATGGATTAAAGTATATTTGGACATTATATTTTGGACTTAAATCTCAGTAAGTAAAATTCGAAATTAACTGTGCGATAAATGTCATCAAAAACTAAACCAAACGTGAAAAAAACAAATAAAAAAAGGAAGGCCAACTCCCCAATAGAACATGATAGTGGTCAAACCGGTTTCGCAAGACAAGAAAAGTGTAAACAAGGTAGTGGACAGAAAAGTTTAAAAGGAATTTCCTTTAAAGATAATCCTAGTAAATCTGCAGACACATCTAAAGCTACCAAATCGACTGATAATAAGGATCCACAAACAACAACACCGGAACATTTTTTATTTGAAAGTATTGCTATGGCTCAAAACTTAAGCGGAATGTACACGCCCACGCCTACACCCTCGCCATATGGAAGCCAATATTTGCCATCACCGACATTTCAAATGCAAACTGGTTCTCCACCACCATGGGCTGCAGAAATTATAAATGATGTAAGAACAATCAAACTATTAGTATCAAGAATAGAAATTGTAGAAAAAACAGTTAACAAAATTGATATCAAAGTGGAAAGTTTGGAGAATAAAATGAAAAATATAGAAAAAAGAATGGAAGATAACGAAAAGGCATTTGATTTCATGAATAGAGAATTCGAGACAAACAAACATGAGCTTATGTCGACAAAAAATAAACTGAAAGAAATAAATGATGACCTGAAAGTAAGAAAGGAAAAAGTTGAAAAGGAAATCGATCAGTTCAAAACAAAAAATGAAATTCTTGAAAACAAAATCGATGATTTGGAATACAGAAGCCTCAGAGAAAATCTATTATTTCATGGTATTCAGGAAGAAGCTCAGGAAAACTGTGAAGAAAAAGTACAAGAATTAATCAATACACATTTGAACATAAGTGCAAATATAACCTTTGATAGAGTACATCGACTTGGTAGAAGAAATGCAAAGAATCCAAGGCCGATTGTGGCTAAATTCCATCAGTATAAGGATCGTGAACTTGTGCTAACAACGGCGCAACAGAAATCGGAAGAACTCAAATCTCAAAACTTTGGAGTCAGTATTCAACAAACCAGAAATACTCTGCAAAAGAGACGGGAATTATATCCGATTATGGAGAGAGAGAGAAGTGCCGGAAATAAAGTGAAATGGTCGGGGTCTCGTCTACTGGTGAGCAGTGATAACAGCGGGGTATTTCGAGAGATCAAGCAATAGGATAACTGCGGGGAGCTTAAGATATGTTCTTGGAACATAAATGGTCTTGTTCGAAAGCTTACAGATGAAGATTTCATTCATTATTTCACTGAGTATGACATTTTACTTTTGACAGAAACTTGGCTCAATCAAACAAATAGTTTTGATCTTGACATAAAAGACTATAACAGTTACCATTTGTTTGGTAACAAATCGAAGCCTGGTAAAAGAGGACGATCTAGTGGTGGAATTTCTGTGTATTTTAGAAATAATATTTCAAAGTTTATTTCAATTGTTGAAACAAACAATGTTGGTTTTTTGTGGCTAAAAATTGATCACAATCTTCTTAGTATCAAAGAAAATGTCTTTATTTGCACCTGTTATATTCCTCCATCCGGGTCAAAGTTATTAAAACAAAATGATTTTTGCTTTTATGAAGAGCTTGAAAGTAGTATAAATAAATATTGCGACAAAGGGAAAACTTTTATTACGGGTGATTTTAACTCGAGAACAAGTGAACTTTTCGATTACACGTTAAGTGATTATTGCGGCATCGAGGGCAACGCCAATCAAAACATTGATTTTGAAAGCGTTCCAATCAGAAAGAACAAGGATCACGTGCTCGATGCAAATGGGCGGAAACTTTTAAATTTATGCAAAACAACAAATCATGTGATTGTAAATGGGCGTATACATAAAGATGCGGGTATAGGGGAATATACTTTTTGTTCGACACGTGGAAATAGTGTTACTGATTATTTGCTAGTACAGCCACGTGACCTCATAAATATTCATGACTTTAATATACAAGACTTAACTGAATTTTCTGACCACTCTTCATTATACTTCAGCGTACTTAAGAAACCTGAAATAAATTATCACAAACAAGATAAAGAATATAAGATAAAAGAAGAGATTATATGGAATGAAGAAAAAATTGACGAATTTAGACTTTCGTTGGCAAATGATCAAAATACATTAACTAATCTGAATAATGTAATAACAGACCCAAACTCTACGATAGAAAGACTATCATCCTTTTTATATTCTAATGCTTTAAAAGTTTTTGGAGTGAAGAAGCAGAACAAAGAACAAAAGAGACGAAAACAAAAAAGGAATGTAGCATGGTTCAATCAAAGTTGCCGAGAGGCTAAAGAAGAATTTAGAAATTCTAGAAAAAAATATTACAAAGATAAAAATGAAGAAAATCGAATAAATTTTGTGAATTCTAGGAACAGGTATAATAAGGTGAAAATGAATGCCAAGTATAGGTTTAGAATAAAAGAAGGTAACAGATTAGAAAACATAGCGAAAAATGAACCTCGATCCTTTTGGAAGGAAATTAGTAAGAGAAAATCGAACGATGACAATGAAGAAATGCCGGAAATCAACAGCCTTTACAATCATTTTAAGTCTTTGTTAGCAACTTCTGATCATGATTATGAAAACGCAGCAGCTTTGACCTCGGATTTTGTCCAAGATGAAGACTTAGACAGTCCGATATCAGAGACAGAATTAAGAAATGCAGTCTTTCAACAAAAAAATAATAAGGCATGCGGTCCAGACAAAATTTCCGCAGAAATAATCAAAAGTGCATATGAAGTTATATCACAATACCTTCTCCATTTATATAATGACTTGTTTGAAAAAGGAACATATCCAGAAACATGGACACTAGGATATATAGTTCCAATATTTAAAGGCGGAGATAAAAAGAATTCATCAAATTATAGAGGCATTACATTGAACAATATTTTAGGTAAAATCTATTCACAAATTCTATTAAATAGAATCACAAAATGGACTATGAAATATAATAAAATATCAGATTTTCAATTTGGATTTCAAAAAGGTAAAAGCACAATAGACTGTTTGTTTATTCTACATGCCATTATATCTAAAACATTCAGTAAGGGAGAAAAATTATATTGTGTATTCATTGACTATGAGAAGTGTTTTGATTCTGTAAATAGATCCATTTTATGGCAAAAATTGATTAAAGAAAACTTAAGTACAAAAATGGTAAACGCAATAAAATCGATATATAAATGTGTAAAATCTGCTATAAAAATAGGTGATATTATTACTGAACCCATCTTATCACAAAAGGGCGTGAAACAAGGAGATCCAAGTTCTAGCCTCTTGTTTATGATGTTTGTAAATGATATTATTGAAAATATTGATTCAGATTTAAATGGTATTTTCACTTTAAACGAACTTAGAATATTTATGCTATTATATGCAGATGACCAAGTATTGATAGCCAATACGCCACAGGTGATGAAGGGTTTGCTGAAAAATTTAGAAATTTATTGCAAAAAAAAATTGTTAAAAATAAATATCGATAAAACAAAGTGTATGATTTTTGAGAAAGGCAGGGCGAATACCATGTAC